>CM066911.1:8917809-11686943 GCA_033964015.1 Scolanthus callimorphus | reverse complement strand
CCAAACCCCACCCAACCCCACCCCCGCCTGTCTGACGATATCACAAGAAGGCCTCGGCAAATTGAGCTTCATGTCGAGTTATGTCATCTGTAGGATGTAAAAAGAGAGAGCCGCGACCTGATTTAGCCAACCGTCAGCACTTTTAAGAGCTTTTTTAATCCCGAAGCAATGTGCGACGAAATTTCAAAAAAAAAATATAGAAAACGATGCGTGAATTCCTAGCAATTCTTTGTAAAGAAAAATGCTCTCTGCACACGCCGCAAGAAGTTTTTATGATAATTTTTTTTGCTCTCTGTTTACTTTGTACCACGTGACTGGGTCGCGGAAAGCTTTACAGAGAGACAGACAGACAGATATTTTTATTGGCACCTTGTAAAACCTAGTTACATTGAGAGCTTGTAACCATCAGCGGATGTAGGGGGGGGATTGGCCCACCCTTTTTTCCCGACGGCAATATTCCCGTACATTTAATGTATTTGCTGAAATAACATTTGTGCACATTTTCGTCCCTTGTTTTCGCTATCCGGCCCCCTCTTTCTTAAACACTCAGATCCTCCGCCGGTTATAAAGGTAACTTCCCGCTTTCCATAGCGCATGTGAGAATTCAGTGCTCTCCAGGATCAAATGTTCGATCAAAATAATTATCCGAAATAACCCCCTTTGCCACAGGCGCCAACACTAGATGCTAACGCCAACACTAGAATGGCTTTTTTGGTGTTGCAGAAAATGGCATGACTTGCGATTTGGTATGTAAAAGTTTGAAGTAACTTCAGTGACGAGCGACTTACGCTTTCGTTGACTTGACTGTTAGGTCTCCTTGACTTAAACTAGTTTTCCCACACAATTCTTTTTGCAGACCGGATTTCAAGATGCGTTTTTTCTAAGACGTCTTCGGGGTAGGCTTAATACAAATCGTCTTTGAAAGTTTTTCTTGTTTTCTCATGAGTACATGGCCCAGTTTGTATATGACGTAACAAATGCTTGTTTCCATTCGCTCTGTTCGAGCGCGCGCTCTCTACAATCATGCAAAGCCATTACAATCATGGGCGAATTTAGGGGGCGAGTGGGCCGCACCCCCTTTTCGGCCAATTTTCCCAGACATTTACTGTATTTGCTGTTTATCCAATGTTTTCAGTATACGCCCCCCCCCCCCCCCCACCCCCCACATCGCACCCCCGCCTGTCTGACGAATATCACAAGAAGGCCTCGGCAAATTGAGCTTCATGTCAAGTTATGTCATCTGTAGGATGTAAAAAGAGAGCGCGATCTGATTTAGCCAACCGTCAGCACTTTTAAGAGCTTTTTTTTATCCCGAAGCAATGAGCGACGAAATTTCGAAAAAAAATATAGAAAACGATGCGTGAATTCCTAGCAATTCTTTGTAAAAAAAAATGCTCTCTGCACACGCCCGCAAGAAAGTTTTTTTATGATAATTTTTTTTTGCTTTCTGTTTACTTTGTACCACGTGACTGGGTCGCGGAGAGCTTCACAGACAGACAACAGACAGACAGATATTTTTATTGGCACCTTGTAAAACCTAGTTACATCGAGAGCTTGTAACCATCAGCGGATGTAGGGGGAGGGGATTGGCCCACCTATTTTCCCGACGGCAATATTCCCGTACATTTAATGTATTTGCTGGAATAACATTTGTGCACATTTTCGTCCCTTGTTTTCGCTATCCGGCCCCCTCTTTCTTAAACACTCAGTTCCTCCCCCCGTTTATAAAGGTAACTTCCCGCTTTCCATAGCGTATGTGAGAATTCCAGTGTTCTCCAGGATCAAATGTTCGATCAAATAATCATCCGAAATAAACCCTTTGCACAGGCGCAACACTAGATGCTAACGCCAACACTAGAATGGCTTTTTGGTCTTGCAGAAAAATGGCATGACTTGCGATTTGGCATGTAAAAGTGTGAAGTAACTTCAGTGACGAGCGACTTACGCTTGCGTTGACTTGACTGTAGGTCTCCTTGACTTTGACACTAGTTTTCCCCACAACAATTCTTTTTGCCGACCGGATTTCAAGAAACGTTTTTTCTAAGACGTCTTCGGAGAAGGCTTACTACAAATCGTGTTTGAAAGTTTTTCTTGTTTTTCTCATGGGTAATGGCCCAGTTTGTATATGACGTAACAAATGCTTGTTTCCATTCGCTCTGTTTTAGTCCGCTCCCTTTGTAATGATGCGTGAAAGTCACTTCAATTATCAAAAGTACGCGCAAATGGAACCTCGTGTCGTCGTATTTCACGTGCACGATTTAAAAAGAGAACGCGATCATCAACCATCAGTGCTTTGCAAATCCGTTTTGATCTTGACGCTATAAGCGACGGAATTGAGGAAACCTGGACAGCGCGAAAATTCCCTCCGATTTATAGAAAACTGCTCTCTGAAAGCGATCCTGGGAAAATGTCTATGATGATTTACTTGTTTTTTCTTTTCTTTTTGTTCTCTTTGTCCCACGCGAGTAGGTCGCGGAGAGCTTGTAACTGCAATTTCGAGCTTTCCATAGAGCATTTAGGAATTCTGGTGCTCTCTACGATCAAATGATTGATAATAAAAGATTAAAACGAAACAATCACCCTTTGCCACAGATACAAGATGACATGCAACGTGATATTAACCATTCGCCAAAACTAGAATGGGTTTCTGGGTCGAGGCAACAAAAGGATGATTGCTTATACAAGCTGGATCCCAACAATTTGAGGGCATGGTTTGCGCTGTAGCATGTAGAAGGTTAAAGAGCCGCCGCTTTGACAGCATAGCAAGACACAAAGTCTTTCCATCGGCAAATTTGAAAATCCATAGCAACTTTCTCGATTGAATTTTAGTAAATCAAATCTGGAACTTCGTTTTTAGATGGTGACTTAGAGATTTCTACACACGGAATTCGCCTTCTAATATCGAAAGAAACCACAGCAAAAAAGTCTCTGACACCGGCTTTTTAAACGAGTTCAGTTGCGAGTGACTTACGCTTTCGTTCACACTGGTTGCAGTTTCTATGGCAATATAACAAGTTTTCCCACAACAATTCTTTACGGCAACGATTGCGCGAGGTATCGTTTAAAGTCAACATCAAAAACGGTCCATGTACCGGTTTTCTAACTGCAAATCGTGTTTCCAAACTGTGTTTGCAAGTATTTCGTTGTGTTTAATAATTGGCTCAGATGACGTAACAAATGCTTGTTTCCATTCGCTCTGTTCGAGCGCGCGCTCTCTACAATCATGCAAACCATTACAATCATGGGCGAATTTAGGGGGCGAGTGGGCCGCCCCCCTTTTCGGCCAATTTTCCAAACATTTACTGTATTTGCTGTTCATCCAATTTTTTTCAGTATAAGCCCCCCCCCCCCCCCAAACCCCACCCAACCCCACCCCCGCCTGTCTGACGAATATCACAAGAAGGCCTCGGCAAATTGAGCTTCATGTCAAGTTATGTCATCTGTAGGATGTAAAAAGAGAGCCGCGATCTGATTTAGCCAACCGTCAGCACTTTTAAGAGCTTTTTTTTATCCCGAAGCAATGAGCGACGAAATTTCGAAAAAAAATATAGAAAACGATGCGTGAATTCCTAGCAATTCTTTGTAAAAAAAAATGCTCTCTGCACACGCCCGCAAGAAAGTTTTTTATGATAATTTTTTGGCTTTCTGTTTACTTTGTACCACGTGACTGGGTCGCGGAGAGCTTCACAGACAGACAGACAGACAGACAGATATTTTTATTGGCACCTTGTAAAACCTAGTTTACATCGAGAGCTTGTAACCATCAGCGGATGTAGGGGGAGGGGATTGGCCCACCTATTTTCCCAACGGCAATATTCCCGTACATTTAATGTATTTGCTGAAATAACATTTGTGCACATTTTCGTCCCTTGTTTTCGCTATCCGGCCCCCTCTTTCTTAAACACTCAGTTCCTCCCCCGGTTATAAAGGTAACTTCCCGCTTTCCATAGCGTATGTGAGAATTCCAGTGTTCTCCAGGATCAAATGTTCGATCAAAATAATCATCCGAAATAAACCCTTTGCCACAGGCGCCAACACTAGATGCTAACGCCAACACTAGAATGGCTTTTTGGTCTTGCAGAAAAATGGCATGACTTGCGATTTGGCATGTAAAGTGTGAAGTAACTTCAGTGACGAGCGACTTACGCTTGCGTTGACTTGACTGTAGGTCTCCTTGACTTTGACACTAGTTTTCCCACAACAATTCTTTTTGCCGACCGGATTTCAAGAAACGTTTTTTCTAAGACGTCTTCGGAGAAGGCTTACTACAAATCGTGTTTGAAAGTTTTTCTTGTTTTCTCATGGGTAATGGCTCAGTTTGTATATGACGTAACAAATGCTTGTTTCCATTCGCTCTGTTTTAGTCCGCTCCCTTGTAATGATGCGTGAAAGTCACTTCAATTATCAAAAGTACGCGGCAAATGGAACCTCGTGTCGTCGTATTTCACGTGCACGATTTAAAAAGAGAACGCGATCATCAACCATCAGTGCTTTGCAAATCCGTTTTGATCTTGACGCTATAAGCGACGGAATTGAGGAAACCTGGACAGCGCGAAAATTCCCTCCGATTTTATAGAAAACATGCTCTCTGAAAGCGATCCTGGGAAAATGTCTATGATGATTTACTTGTTTTTTTCTTTTCTTTTTGTTCTCTTTGTCCCACGCGAGTAGGTCGCGGAGAGCTTGTAACTGCAATTTCGAGCTTTCCATAGAGCATTTAGGAATTCTGGTGCTCTCTACGATCAAATGATTGATAATAAAAAGATTAAAACGAAACAATCACCCTTTGCCACAGATACAAGATGACATGCAACGTGATATTAACCAATTCGCCAAAACTAGAATGGGTTTCTGGGTCGAGGCAACAAAAGGATGATTGCTTATACAAGCTGGATCCCAACAATTTGAGGGCATGGTTTGCGCTGTAGCATGTAGAAGGTTAAAGAGCCGCCGCTTTGACAGCATAGCAAGACACAAAGTCTTTCCATCGGCAAATTTTGAAAATCCATAGCAACTTTCTCGATTGAATTTAGTAAATCAAATCTGGAACTTCGTTTTTAGATGGTGACTTAGAGATTTCTACACACGGAATTCGCCTTCTAATATCGAAAAAAACCACAACAAAAAAGTCTCTGACACCGGCTTTTTAAACGAGTTCGGTTGCGAGTGACTTACGCTTTCGTTCACACTGGTTGCAGTTTCTATGGCAATATAACAAAGTTTTCCCACAACAATTCTTTACGGCAACGATTGCGCGAGGTATCGTTTAAAGTCAACATCAAAAACGGTCCATGTACCGGGTTTTCTAACTGCAAATCGTGTTTCCAAACTGTGTTTGCAAGTATTTCGTTGTGTTTAATAATTGGCTCAGATGACGTAACAAATGCTTGTTTCCATTCGCTCTGTTCGAGCGCGCGCTCTCTACAATCATGCAAACCATTACAATCATGGGCGAATTTAGGGGCGAGTGGGCCGCACCCCCTTTTCGGCCAATTTTCCAAGACATTTACTGTATTTGCTGTTCATCCAATGTTTTCAGTATAACGCCCCCCCCCCCCCCCCCCAACCCCATTCACCCCACCCCCGCCTGTCTGACGAATATCACAAGAAGGCCTCGGCAAATTGAGCTTCATGTCGAGTTATGTCATCTGTAGGATGTAAAAAGAGAGCCGCGACCTGATTTAGCCAACCGTCAGCACTTTTAAGAGCTTTTTTAATCCCGAAGCAATGAGCGACGAAATTTCGAAAAAAAAGATATAGAAAACGATGCGTGAATTCCTAGCAATTCTTTGTAAAGAAAAATGCTCTCTGCACACGCCCGCAAGAAAGTTTTTTATGATATTTTTTTTTGCTCTCTGTTTACTTTGTACCACGTGACTGGGTCGCGGAAAGCTTTACAGAGAGACAGACAGACAGATATTTTTATTGGCACCTTGTAAAACCTAGTTACATCGAGAGCTTGTAACCATCAGCGGATGTAGGGGGAGGGGATTGGCCCACCCTTTTTCCCGACGGCAATATTCCCGTACATTTAATGTATTTGCTGAAATAACATTTGTGCACATTTTCGTCCCTTGTTTTCGCTATCCGGCCCCCTCTTTCTTAAACACTCAGATCCTCCGCCGGTTATAAAGGTAACTTCCCGCTTTCCATAGCGCATGTGAGAATTCCAGTGTTCTCCAGGATCAAATGTTCGATCAAAATAATCATCCGAAATAAACCCTTTGCCACAGGCGCCAACACTAGATGCTAACGCCAACACTAGAATGGCTTTTTGGTGTTGCAGAAAAATGGCATGACTTGCGATTTGGCATGTAAAAGTTTGAAGTAACTTCAGTGACGAGCGACTTACGCTTTCGTTGACTTGACTGTTAGGTCTCCTTGACTTTGAAACTAGTTTTCCCACAACAATTCTTTTTGCAGACCGGATTTCAATATGCGTTTTTTCTAAGACGTCTTCGGGGTAGGCTTAATACAAATCGTCTTTGAAAGTTTTTCTTGTTTTCTCATGAGTACATGGCCCAGTTTGTATATGACGTAACAAATGCTTGTTTCCATTCGCTCTGTTCGAGCGCGCGCTCTCTACAATCATGCAAAGCCATTACAATCATGGGCGAATTTAGGGGGCGAGTGGGCCGCACCCCCTTTTCGGCCAATTTTCCCAGACATTTACTGTATTTGCTGTTTATCCAATGTTTTCAGTATACGCCCCCCCCCAACCCCCACATCGCACCCCCGCCTGTCTGACGAATATCACAAGAAGGCCTCGGCAAATTGAGCTTCATGTCAAGTTATGTCATCTGTAGGATGTAAAAAGAGAGCCGCGACCTGATTTAGCCAACCGTCAGCACTTTTAAGAGCTTTTTTTATCCCGAAGCAATGAGCGACGAAATTTCGAAAAAAATATAGAAAACGATGCATGAATTCCTAGCAATTCTTTGTAAAAAAAAAATGCTCTCTGCACACGCCCGCAAGAAAGTTTTTTATGATAATTTTTTTTTGCTTTCTGTTTACTTTGTACCACGTGACTGGGTCGCGGAGAGCTTGACAGACAGACAGACAGACAGATATTTTTATTGGCACCTTGTAAAACCTAGTTACATCGAGAGCTTGTAACCATCAGCGGATGTAGGGGGAGGGGATTGGCCCACCTATTTTCCCGACGGCAATATTCCCGTACATTTAATGTATTTGCTGAAATAACATTTGTGCACATTTTCGTCCCTTGTTTTCGCTATCCGGCCCCCTCTTTCTTAAACACTCAGATCCTCCCCCGGTTATAAAGGTAACTTCCCGCTTTCTATAGCGTATGTGAGAATTCCAGTGTTCTCCAGGATCAAATGTTCGATCAAAATAATCATCCGAAATAACCCTTTGCCACAGGCGCCAACACTAGATGCTAACGCCAACACTAGAATGGCTTTTTGGTCTTGCAGAAAAATGGCATGACTTGCGATTTGGCATGTAAAAGTGTGAAGTAACTTCAGTGACGAGCGACTTACGCTTGCGTTGACTTGACTGTAGGTCTCCTTGACTTTGACACTAGTTTTCCCACAACAATTCTTTTTGCCGACCGGATTTCAAGAAACGTTTTTTCTAAGACGTCTTCGGAGAAGGCTTACTACAAATCGTGTTTGAAAGTTTTTCTTGTTTTCTCATGGGTAAATGGCCCAGTTTGTATATGACGTAACAAATGCTTGTTTCCATTCGCTCTGTTTTAGTCCGCTCCCTTTGCAATATAACAAAATTTTCCCACAACAATTCTTTACGGCAACGATTGCGCGAGGTATCGTTTAAAGTCAACATCAAAAACGGTCCATGTACCGGGTTTTCTAACTGCAAATCGTGTTTCCAAACTGTGTTTGCAAGTATTTCGTTGTGTTTAATAATTGGCTCAGATGACGTAACAAATGCTTGTTTCCATTCGCTCGCTATCCGGCCCCCTCTTTCTTAAACACTCAGATCCTCCGCCGGTTATAAAGGTAACTTCCCGCTTTCCATAGCGCATGTGAGAATTCCAGTGCTCTCCAGGATCAAATGTTCGATCAAAATAATTATCCGAATAAACCCTTTGCCACAGGCGCCAACACTAGATGCTAACGCCAACACTAGAATGGCTTTTTGGTGTTGCAGAAAAATGGCATGACTTGCGATTTGGTATGTAAAAGTTTGAAGTAACTTCAGTGACGAGCGACTTACGCTTTCGTTGACTTGACTGTTAGGTCTCCTTGACTTTGAAACTAGTTTTCCCACAACAATTCTTTTTGCAGACCGGATTTCAAGATGCGTTTTTTCTAAGACGTCTTCGGGGTACGCTTAATACAAATCGTCTTTGAAAGTTTTTCTTGTTTTCTCATGAGTACATGGCCCAGTTTGTATATGAAGTAACAAATGCTTGTTTCCATTCGCTCTGTTTTAGTCCGCTCCCTTTGTAATGATGCGTGAAAGTCACTTCAATTATCAAAAGTACGCGGCAAATGGAACCTCGTGTCGTCGTATTTCACGTGCACGATTTAAAAAGAGAACGCGATCATCAACCATCAGTGCTTTGCAAATCCTGATCTTGACGCTATAAGCGACGGAATTGAGGAAACCTGGACAGCGCGAAAATTCCCACCGATTTTATAGAAAACATGCTCTCTGAAAGCGATCCTGGGAAAATGTCTATGATGATTTACTTGTTTTTTTCTTTTCTTTTTGTTCTCTTTGTCCCACGCGAGTAGGTCGCGGAGAGCTTGTAACTGCAATTTCGAGCTTTCCATAGAGCATTTAGGAATTCTGGTGCTCTCTACGATCAACTGATTGATAATAAAAAGATTAAAACGAAACAATCACCCTTTGCCACAGATACAAGATGACATGCAACGTGATATTAACCAATTCGCCAAAACTAGAATGGGTTTCTGGGTCGAGGCAACAAAAGGATGATTGCTTATACAAGCTGGATCCCAACAATTTGAGGGCATGGTTTGCGCTTTAGCATGTAGAAGGTTAAAGAGCCGCCGCTTTGACAGCATAGCAAGACACAAAGTCTTTCCATCGGCAAATTTTGAAAATCCATAGCAACTTTCTCGATTGAATTTAGTAAATCAAATCTGGAACTTCGTTTTTAGATGGTGACTTAGAGATTTCTACACACGGAATTCGCCTTCTAATATCGAAAGAAACCACAACAAAAAGTCTCTGACACCGGCTTTTTAAACGAGTTCAGTTGCGAGTGACTTACGCTTTCGTTCACACTGGTTGCAGTTTCTATGGCAATATAACAAAGTTTTCCCACAACAATTCTTTACGGCAACGATTGCGCGAGGTATCGTTTAAAGTCAACATCAAAAACGGTCCATGTACCGGGTTTTCTAACTGCAAATCGTGTTTCCAAACTGTGTTTGCAAGTATTTCGTTGTGTTTAATAATTGGCTCAGATGACGTAACAAATGCTTGTTTCCATTCGCTCTGTTCGAGCGCGCGCTCTCTACAATCATGCAAAGCCATTACAATCATGGGCGAATTTAGGGGGCGAGTGGGCCGCACCCCCTTTTCGGCCAATTTTCCCAGACATTTACTGTATTTGCTGTTTATCCAATGTTTTCAGTATACGCCCCCCCCCCCCCCCCCCCAACCCCCACACCGCACCCCCGCCTGTCTGACGAATATCACAAGAAGGCCTCGGCAAATTGAGCTTCATGTCAAGTTATGTCATCTGTAGGATGTAAAAAGAGAGCCGCGATCTGATTTAGCCAACCGTCAGCACTTTTAAGAGCTTTTTTTTATCCCGAAGCAATGAGCGACGAAATTTCGAAAAAAATATAGAAAACGATGCGTGAATTCCTAGCAATTCTTTGTAAAAAAAAATGCTCTCTGCACACGCCCGCAAGAAAGTTTTTTATGATAATTTTTTTGGCTTTCTGTTTACTTTGTACCACGTGACTGGGTCGCGGAGAGCTTCACAGACAGACAGACAGACAGACAGATATTTTTATTGGCACCTTGTAAAACCTAGTTACATCGAGAGCTTGTAACCATCAGCGGATGTAGGGGAGGGGATTGGCCCACCTATTTTCCCGACGGCAATATTCCCGTACATTTAATGTATTTGCTGAATAACATTTGTGCACATTTTCGTCCCTTGTTTTCGCTATCCGGCCCCCTCTTTCTTAAACACTCAGTTCCTCCCCCGGTTATAAAGGTAACTTCCCGCTTTCCATAGCGTATGTGAGAATTCCAGTGTTCTCCAGGATCAAATGTTCGATCAAAATAATCATCCGAAATAAACCCTTTGCCACAGGCGCCAACACTAGATGCTAACGCCAACACTAGAATGGCTTTTTGGTCTTGCAGAAAAATGGCATGACTTGCGATTTGGCATGTAAAAGTGTGAAGTAACTTCAGTGACGAGCGACTTACGCTTGCGTTGACTTGACTGTAGGTCTCCTTGACTTTGACACTAGTTTTCCCACAACAATTCTTTTTGCCGACCGGATTTCAAGAAACGTTTTTTCTAAGACGTCTTCGGAGAAGGCTTACTACAAATCGTGTTTGAAAGTTTTTCTTGTTTTCTCATGGTAAATGGCCCAGTTTGTATATGACGTAACAAATGCTTGTTTCCATTCGCTCTGTTTTAGTCCGCTCCCTTTGTAATGATGCGTGAAAGTCACTTCAATTATCAAAAGTACGCGGCAAATGGAACCTCGTGTCGTCGTATTTCACGTGCACGATTTAAAAGAGAACGCGATCATCAACCATCAGTGCTTTGCAAATCCGTTTTGATCTTGACGCTATAAGCGACGGAATTGAGGAAACCTGGACAGCGCGAAAATTCCCTCCGATTTTATAGAAAACATGCTCTCTGAAAGCGATCCTGGGAAAATGTCTATGATGATTTACTTGTTTTTTCTTTTCTTTTTGTTCTCTTTGTCCCACGCGAGTAGGTCGCGGAGAGCTTGTAACTGCAATTTCGAGCTTTCCATAGAGCATTTAGGAATTCTGGTGCTCTCTACGATCAAATGATTGATAATAAAAAGATTAAAACGAAACAATCACCCTTTGCCACAGATACAAGATGACATGCAACGTGATATTAACCAATTCGCCAAAACTAGAATGGGTTTCTGGGTCGAGGCAACAAAAGGATGATTGCTTATACAAGCTGGATCCCAACAATTTGAGGGCATGGTTTGCGCTGTAGCATGTAGAAGGTTAAAGAGCCGCCGCTTTGACAGCATAGCAAGACACAAAGTCTTTCCATCGGCAAATTTTGAAAATCCATAGCAACTTTCTCGATTGAATTTAGTAAATCAAATCTGGAACTTCGTTTTTAGATGGTGACTTAGAGATTTCTACACACGGAATTCGCCTTCTAATATCGAAAGAAACCACAGCAAAAAAGTCTCTGACACCGGCTTTTTAAACGAGTTCAGTTGCGAGTGACTTACGCTTTCGTTCACACTGGTTGCAGTTTCTATGGCAATATAACAAAGTTTTCCCACAACAATTCTTTACGGCAACGATTGCGCGAGGTATCGTTTAAAGTCAACATCAAAAACGGTCCATGTACCGGGTTTTCTAACTGCAAATCGTGTTTCCAAACTGTGTTTGCAAGTATTTCGTTGTGTTTAATAATTGGCTCAGATGACGTAACAAATGCTTGTTTCCATTCGCTCTGTTCGAGCGCGCGCTCTCTACAATCATGCAAACCATTACAATCATGGGCGAATTTAGGGGGCGAGTGGGCCGCACCCCCTTTTCGGCCAATTTTCCAAGACATTTACTGTATTTGCTGTTCATCCAATTTTTCAGTATAAGCCCCCCCCCCCCCCAAACCCCACCCAACCCCACCCCCGCCTGTCTGACGAATATCACAAGAAGGCCTCGGCAAATTGAGCTTCATGTCAAGTTATGTCATCTGTAGGATGTAAAAAGAGAGCCGCGATCTGATTTAGCCAACCGTCAGCACTTTTAAGAGCTTTTTTTTATCCCGAAGCAATGAGCGACGAAATTTCGAAAAAAAAATATAGAAAACGATGCGTGAATTCCTAGCAATTCTTTGTAAAAAAAATGCTCTCTGCACACGCCCGCAAGAAAGTTTTTTATGATAATTTTTTTGGCTTTCTGTTTACTTTGTACCACGTGACTGGGTCGCGGAGAGCTTCACAGACAGACAGACAGACAGACAGATATTTTTATTGGCACCTTGTAAAACCTAGTTACATCGAGAGCTTGTAACCATCAGCGGATGTAGGGGGAGGGGATTGGCCCACCTATTTTCCCGACGGCAATATTCCCGTACATTTAATGTATTTGCTGAAATAACATTTGTGCACATTTTCGTCCCTTGTTTTCGCTATCCGCCCCCTCTTTCTTAAACACTCAGTTCCTCCCCCGGTTATAAAGGTAACTTCCCGCTTTCCATAGCGTATGTGAGAATTCCAGTGTTCTCCAGGATCAAATGTTCGATCAAAATAATCATCCGAAATAAACCCTTTGCCACAGGCGCCAACACTAGATGCTAACGCCAACACTAGAATGGCTTTTTGGTCTTGCAGAAAAATGGCATGACTTGCGATTTGGCATGTAAAAGTGTGAAGTAACTTCAGTGACGAGCGACTTACGCTTGCGTTGACTTGACTGTAGGTCTCCTTGACTTTGACACTAGTTTTCCCACAACAATTCTTTTTGCCGACCGGATTTCAAGAAACGTTTTTTCTAAGACGTCTTCGGAGAAGTCTTACTACAAATCGTGTTTGAAAGTTTTTCTTGTTTTCTCATGGGTAAATGGCCCAGTTTGTATATGACGTAACAAATGCTTGTTTCCATTCGCTCTGTTTTAGTCCGCTCCCTTTGTAATGATGCGTGAAAGTCACTTCAATTATCAAAAGTACGCGGCAAATGGAACCTCGTGTCGTCGTATTTCACGTGCACGATTTAAAAAGAGAACGCGATCATCACCATCAGTGCTTTGCAAATCCGTTTTGATCTTGACGCTATAAGCGACGGAATTGAGGAAACCTGGACAGCGCGAAAATTCCCTCCGATTTTATAGAAAACATGCTCTCTGAAAGCGATCCTGGGAAAATGTCTATGATGATTTACTTGTTTTTTTCTTTTCTTTTTGTTCTCTTTGTCCCACGCGAGTAGGTCGCGGAGAGCTTGTAACTGCAATTTCGAGCTTTCCATAGAGCATTTAGGAATTCTGGTGCTCTCTACGATCAAATGATTGATAATAAAAAGATTAAAACGAAACAATCACCCTTTGCCACAGATACAAGATGACATGCAACGTGATATTAACCAATTCGCCAAAACTAGAATGGGTTTCTGGGTCGAGGCAACAAAAGGATGATTGCTTATACAAGCTGGATCCCAACAATTTGAGGGCATGGTTTGCGCTGTAGCATGTAGAAGGTTAAAGAGCCGCCGCTTTGACAGCATAGCAAGACACAAAGTCTTTCCATCGGCAAATTTTGAAAATCCATAGCAACTTTCTCGATTGAATTTAGTAAATCAAATCTGGAACTTCGTTTTTAGATGGTGACTTAGAGATTTCTACACACGGAATTCGCCTTCTAATATCGAAAGAAACCACAGCAAAAAAGTCTCTGACACCGGCTTTTTAAACGAGTTCAGTTGCGAGTGACTTACGCTTTCGTTCACACTGGTTGCAGTTTCTATGGCAATATAACAAGTTTTCCCACAACAATTCTTTACGGCAACGATTGCGCGAGGTATCGTTTAAAGTCAACATCAAAAACGGTCCATGTACCGGGTTTTCTAACTGCAAATCGTGTTTCCAAACTGTGTTTGCAAGTATTTCGTTGTGTTTAATAATTGGCTCAGATGACGTAACAAATGCTTGTTTCCATTCGCTCTGTTCGAGCGCGCGCTCTCTACAATCATGCAAACCATTACAATCATGGGCGAATTTAGGGGGCGAGTGGGCCGCACCCCCTTTTCGGCCAATTTTCCAAGACATTTACTGTATTTGCTGTTCATCCAATTTTTTCAGTATAAGCCCCCCCCCCCCCCAAACCCCACCCAACCCCACCCCCGCCTGTCTGACGAATATCACAAGAAGGCCTCGGCAAATTGAGCTTCATGTCAAGTTATGTCATCTGTAGGATGTAAAAAGAGAGCCGCGATCTGATTTAGCCAACCGTCAGCACTTTTAAGAGCTTTTTTTATCCCGAAGCAATGAGCGACGAAATTTCGAAAAAAACTATAGAAAACGATGCGTGAATTCCTAGCAATTCTTTGTAAAAAAAAATGCTCTCTGCACACGCCCGCAAGAAAGTTTTTTATGATAATTTTTTTTGCTTTCTGTTTACTTTGTACCACGTGACTGGGTCGCGGAGAGCTTCACAGACAGACAGACAGACAGAGACAGACAGATATTTTTATTGGCACCTTGTAAAACCTAGTTACATCGAGAGCTTGTAACCATCAGCGGATGTAGGGGGAGGGGATTGGCCCACCTATTTTCCCAACGGCAATATTCCCGTACATTTAATGTATTTGCTGAAATAACATTTGTGCACATTTTCGTCCCTTGTTTTCGCTATCCGGCCCCCTCTTTCTTAAACACTCAGTTCCTCCCCCGTTATAAAGGTAACTTCCCGCTTTCCATAGCGTATGTGAGAATTCCAGTGTTCTCCAGGATCAAATGTTCGATCAAAATAATCATCCGAAATAAACCCTTTGCCACAGGCGCCAACACTAGATGCTAACGCCAACACTAGAATGGCTTTTTGGTCTTGCAGAAAAATGGCATGACTTGCGATTTGGCATGTAAAAGTGTGAAGTAACTTCAGTGACGAGCGACTTACGCTTGCGTTGACTTGACTGTAGGTCTCCTTGACTTTGACACTAGTTTTCCCACAACAATTCTTTTTGCCGACCGGATTTCAAGAAACGTTTTTTCTAAGACGTCTTCGGAGAAGGCTTACTACAAATCGTGTTTGAAAGTTTTTCTTGTTTTCTCATGGGTAAATGGCTCAGTTTGTATATGACGTAACAAATGCTTGTTTCCATTCGCTCTGTTTTAGTCCGCTCCCTTTGTAATGATGCGTGAAAGTCACTTCAATTATCAAAAGTACGCGGCAAATGGAACCTCGTGTCGTCGTATTTCACGTGCACGATTTAAAAAGAGAACGCGATCATCAACCATCAGTGCTTTGCAAATCCGTTTTGATCTTGACGCTATAAGCGACGGAATTGAGGAAACCTGGACAGCGCGAAAATTCCCTCCGATTTTATAGAAAACATGCTCTCTGAAAGCGATCCTGGGAAAATGTCTATGATGATTTACTTGTTTTTTCTTTTCTTTTTGTTCTCTTTGTCCCACGCGAGTAGGTCGCGGAGAGCTTGTAACTGCAATTTCGAGCTTTCCATAGAGCATTTAGGAATTCTGGTGCTCTCTACGATCAAATGATTGATAATAAAAAGATTAAAACGAAACAATCACCCTTTGCCACAGATACAAGATGACATGCAACGTGATATTAACCAATTCGCCAAAACTAGAATGGGTTTCTGGGTCGAGGCAACAAAAGGATGATTGCTTATACAAGCTGGATCCCAACAATTTGAGGGCATGGTTTGCGCTGTAGCATGTAGAAGGTTAAAGAGCCGCCGCTTTGACAGCATAGCAAGACACAAAGTCTTTCCATCGGCAAATTTTGAAAATCCATAGCAACTTTCTCGATTGAATTTAGTAAATCAAATCTGGAACTTCGTTTTTAGATGGTGACTTAGAGATTTCTACACACGGAATTCGCCTTCTAATATCGAAAAAAACCACAACAAAAAAGTCTCTGACACCGGCTTTTTAAACGAGTTCGGTTGCGAGTGACTTACGCTTTCGTTCACACTGGTTGCAGTTTCTATGGCAATATAACAAAGTTTTCCCACAACAATTCTTTACGGCAACGATTGCGCGAGGTATCGTTTAAAGTCAACATCAAAAACGGTCCATGTACCGGGTTTTCTAACTGCAAATCGTGTTTCCAAACTGTGTTTGCAAGTATTTCGTTGTGTTTAATAATTGGCTCAGATGACGTAACAAATGCTTGTTTCCATTCGCTCTGTTCGAGCGCGCGCTCTCTACAATCATGCAAACCATTACAATCATGGGCGAATTTAGGGGGCGAGTGGGCCGCACCCCCTTTTCGGCCAATTTTCCAAGACATTTACTGTATTTGCTGTTCATCCAATGTTTTCAGTATACGCCCCCCCCCCCCCCCCCCCCCCAAACCCCATTCAACCCCACCCCCGCCTGTCTGACGAATATCACAAGAAGGCCTCGGCAAATTGAGCTTCATGTCGAGTTATGTCATCTGTAGGATGTAAAAAGAGAGCCGCGACCTGATTTAGCCAACCGTCAGCACTTTTAAGAGCTTTTTTAATCCCGAAGCAATGAGCGACGAAATTTCGAAAAAAAGATATAGAAAACGATGCGTGAATTCCTAGCAATTCTTTGTAAAGAAAAATGCTCTCTGCACACGCCCGCAAGAAAGTTTTTTATGATAATTTTTTTTTGCTCTCTGTTTACTTTGTACCACGTGACTGGGTCGCGGAAAGCTTTACAGAGAGACAGACAGACAGATATTTTTATTGGCACCTTGTAAAACCTAGTTACATCGAGAGCTTGTAACCATCAGCGGATGTAGGGGGAGGGGATTGGCCCACCCTTTTTCCCGACGGCAATATTCCCGTACATTTAATGTATTTGCTGAAATAACATTTGTGCACATTTTCGTCCCTTGTTTTCGCTATCCGGCCCCCTCTTTCTTAAACACTCAGATCCTCCGCCGGTTATAAAGGTAACTTCCCGCTTTCCATAGCGCATGTGAGAATTCCAGTGTTCTCCAGGATCAAATGTTCGATCAAAATAATCATCCGAAATAAACCCTTTGCCACAGGCGCCAACACTAGATGCTAACGCCAACACTAGAATGGCTTTTTGGTGTTGCAGAAAAATGGCATGACTTGCGATTTGGCATGTAAAAGTTTGAAGTAACTTCAGTGACGAGCGACTTACGCTTTCGTTGACTTGACTGTTAGGTCTCCTTGACTTTGAAACTAGTTTTCCCACAACAATTCTTTTTGCAGACCGGATTTCAATATGCGTTTTTTCTAAGACGTCTTCGGGGTAGGCTTAATACAAATCGTCTTTGAAAGTTTTTCTTGTTTTCTCATGAGTACATGGCCCAGTTTGTATATGACGTAACAAATGCTTGTTTCCATTCGCTCTGTTCGAGCGCGCGCTCTCTACAATCATGCAAAGCCATTACAATCATGGGCGAATTTAGGGGGCGAGTGGGCCGCACCCCCTTTTCGGCCAATTTTCCCAGACATTTACTGTATTTGCTGTTTATCCAATGTTTTCAGTATACGCCCCCCCCCAACCCCCACATCGCACCCCCGCCTGTCTGACGAATATCACAAGAAGGCCTCGGCAAATTGAGCTTCATGTCAAGTTATGTCATCTGTAGGATGTAAAAAGAGAGCCGCGACCTGATTTAGCCAACCGTCAGCACTTTTAAGAGCTTTTTTTATCCCGAAGCAATGAGCGACGAAATTTCGAAAAAAAATATAGAAAACGATGCATGAATTCCTAGCAATTCTTTGTAAAAAAAAAATGCTCTCTGCACACGCCCGCAAGAAAGTTTTTTATGATAATTTTTTTTTGCTTTCTGTTTACTTTGTACCACGTGACTGGGTCGCGGAGAGCTTGACAGACAGACAGACAGACAGATATTTTTATTGGCACCTTGTAAAACCTAGTTACATCGAGAGCTTGTAACCATCAGCGGATGTAGGGGGAGGGGATTGGCCCACCTATTTTCCCGACGGCAATATTCCCGTACATTTAATGTATTTGCTGAAATAACATTTGTGCACATTTTCGTCCCTTGTTTTCGCTATCCGGCCCCCTCTTTCTTAAACACTCAGATCCTCCCCCGGTTATAAAGGTAACTTCCCGCTTTCTATAGCGTATGTGAGAATTCCAGTGTTCTCCAGGATCAAATGTTCGATCAAAATAATCATCCGAAATAAACCCTTTGCCACAGGCGCCAACACTAGATGCTAACGCCAACACTAGAATGGCTTTTTGGTCTTGCAGAAAAATGGCATGACTTGCGATTTGGCATGTAAAAGTGTGAAGTAACTTCAGTGACGAGCGACTTACGCTTGCGTTGACTTGACTGTAGGTCTCCTTGACTTTGACACTAGTTTTCCCACAACAATTCTTTTTGCCGACCGGATTTCAAGAAACGTTTTTTCTAAGACGTCTTCGGAGAAGGCTTACTACAAATCGTGTTTGAAAGTTTTTCTTGTTTTCTCATGGGTAAATGGCCCAGTTTGTATATGACGTAACAAATGCTTGTTTCCATTCGCTCTGTTTTAGTCCGCTCCCTTTGCAATATAACAAATTTTTCCCACAACAATTCTTTACGGCAACGATTGCGCGAGGTATCGTTTAAAGTCAACATCAAAAACGGTCCATGTACCGGGTTTTCTAACTGCAAATCGTGTTTCCAAACTGTGTTTGCAAGTATTTCGTTGTGTTTAATAATTGGCTCAGATGACGTAACAAATGCTTGTTTCCATTCGCTCGCTATCCGGCCCCCTCTTTCTTAAACACTCAGATCCTCCGCCGGTTATAAAGGTAACTTCCCGCTTTCCATAGCGCATGTGAGAATTCCAGTGCTCTCCAGGATCAAATGTTCGATCAAAATAATTATCCGAAATAAACCCTTTGCCACAGGCGCCAACACTAGATGCTAACGCCAACACTAGAATGGCTTTTTGGTGTTGCAGAAAAATGGCATGACTTGCGATTTGGTATGTAAAAGTTTGAAGTAACTTCAGTGACGAGCGACTTACGCTTTCGTTGACTTGACTGTTAGGTCTCCTTGACTTTGAAACTAGTTTTCCCACAACAATTCTTTTTGCAGACCGGATTTCAAGATGCGTTTTTTCTAAGACGTCTTCGGGGTACGCTTAATACAAATCGTCTTTGAAAGTTTTTCTTGTTTTCTCATGAGTACATGGCCCAGTTTGTATATGAAGTAACAAATGCTTGTTTCCATTCGCTCTGTTTTAGTCCGCTCCCTTTGTAATGATGCGTGAAAGTCACTTCAATTATCAAAAGTACGCGGCAAATGGAACCTCGTGTCGTCGTATTTCACGTGCACGATTTAAAAAGAGAACGCGATCATCAACCATCAGTGCTTTGCAAATCCTGATCTTGACGCTATAAGCGACGGAATTGAGGAAACCTGGACAGCGCGAAAATTCCCACCGATTTTATAGAAAACATGCTCTCTGAAAGCGATCCTGGGAAAATGTCTATGATGATTTACTTGTTTTTTCTTTTCTTTTTGTTCTCTTTGTCCCACGCGAGTAGGTCGCGGAGAGCTTGTAACTGCAATTTCGAGCTTTCCATAGAGCATTTAGGAATTCTGGTGCTCTCTACGATCAACTGATTGATAATAAAAAGATTAAAACGAAACAATCACCCTTTGCCACAGATACAAGATGACATGCAACGTGATATTAACCAATTCGCCAAAACTAGAATGGGTTTCTGGGTCGAGGCAACAAAAGGATGATTGCTTATACAAGCTGGATCCCAACAATTTGAGGGCATGGTTTGCGCTTTAGCATGTAGAAGGTTAAAGAGCCGCCGCTTTGACAGCATAGCAAGACACAAAGTCTTTCCATCGGCAAATTTTGAAAATCCATAGCAACTTTCTCGATTGAATTTAGTAAATCAAATCTGGAACTTCGTTTTTAGATGGTGACTTAGAGATTTCTACACACGGAATTCGCCTTCTAATATCGAAAGAAACCACAACAAAAAAGTCTCTGACACCGGCTTTTTAAACGAGTTCAGTTGCGAGTGACTTACGCTTTCGTTCACACTGGTTGCAGTTTCTATGGCAATATAACAAAGTTTTCCCACAACAATTCTTTACGGCAACGATTGCGCGAGGTATCGTTTAAAGTCAACATCAAAAACGGTCCATGTACCGGGTTTTCTAACTGCAAATCGTGTTTCCAAACTGTGTTTGCAAGTATTTCGTTGTGTTTAATAATTGGCTCAGATGACGTAACAAATGCTTGTTTCCATTCGCTCTGTTCGAGCGCGCGCTCTCTACAATCATGCAAAGCCATTACAATCATGGGCGAATTTAGGGGGCGAGTGGGCCGCACCCCCTTTTCGGCCAATTTTCCCAGACATTTACTGTATTTGCTGTTTATCCAATGTTTTCAGTATACGCCCCCCCCCCCCCCCCCCAACCCCCACACCGCACCCCCGCCTGTCTGACGAATATCACAAGAAGGCCTCGGCAAATTGAGCTTCATGTCAAGTTATGTCATCTGTAGGATGTAAAAAGAGAGCCGCGATCTGATTTAGCCAACCGTCAGCACTTTTAAGAGCTTTTTTTTATCCCGAAGCAATGAGCGACGAAATTTCGAAAAAAAATATAGAAAACGATGCGTGAATTCCTAGCAATTCTTTGTAAAAAAAAATGCTCTCTGCACACGCCCGCAAGAAAGTTTTTTATGATAATTTTTTTGGCTTTCTGTTTACTTTGTACCACGTGACTGGGTCGCGGAGAGCTTCACAGACAGACAGACAGACAGACAGATATTTTTATTGGCACCTTGTAAAACCTAGTTACATCGAGAGCTTGTAACCATCAGCGGATGTAGGGGGAGGGGATTGGCCCACCTATTTTCCCGACGGCAATATTCCCGTACATTTAATGTATTTGCTGAAATAACATTTGTGCACATTTTCGTCCCTTGTTTTCGCTATCCGGCCCCCTCTTTCTTAAACACTCAGTTCCTCCCCCGGTTATAAAGGTAACTTCCCGCTTTCCATAGCGTATGTGAGAATTCCAGAGTTCTCCAGGATCAAATGTTCGATCAAAATAATCATCCGAAATAAACCCTTTGCCACAGGCGCCAACACTAGATGCTAACGCCAACACTAGAATGGCTTTTTGGTCTTGCAGAAAAATGGCATGACTTGCGATTTGGCATGTAAAAGTGTGAAGTAACTTCAGTGACGAGCGACTTACGCTTGCGTTGACTTGACTGTAGGTCTCCTTGACTTTGACACTAGTTTTCCCACAACAATTCTTTTTGCCGACCGGATTTCAAGAAACGTTTTTTCTAAGACGTCTTCGGAGAAGTCTTACTACAAATCGTGTTTGAAAGTTTTTCTTGTTTTCTCATGGGTAAATGGCCCAGTTTGTATATGACGTAACAAATGCTTGTTTCCATTCGCTCTGTTTTAGTCCGCTCCCTTTGTAATGATGCGTGAAAGTCACTTCAATTATCAAAAGTACGCGGCAAATGGAACCTCGTGTCGTCGTATTTCACGTGCACGATTTAAAAAGAGAACGCGATCATCAACCATCAGTGCTTTGCAAATCCGTTTTGATCTTGACGCTATAAGCGACGGAATTGAGGAAACCTGGACAGCGCGAAAATTCCCTCCGATTTTATAGAAAACATGCTCTCTGAAAGCGATCCTGGGAAAATGTCTATGATGATTTACTTGTTTTTTCTTTTCTTTTTGTTCTCTTTGTCCCACGCGAGTAGGTCGCGGAGAGCTTGTAACTGCAATTTCGAGCTTTCCATAGAGCATTTAGGAATTCTGGTGCTCTCTACGATCAAATGATTGATAATAAAAAGATTAAAACGAAACAATCACCCTTTGCCACAGATACAAGATGACATGCAACGTGATATTAACCAATTCGCCAAAACTAGAATGGGTTTCTGGGTCGAGGCAACAAAAGGATGATTGCTTATACAAGCTGGATCCCAACAATTTGAGGGCATGGTTTGCGCTTTAGCATGTAGAAGGTTAAAGAGCCGCCGCTTTGACAGCATAGCAAGACACAAAGTCTTTCCATCGGCAAATTTTGAAAATCCATAGCAACTTTCTCGATTGAATTTAGTAAATCAAATCTGGAACTTCGTTTTTAGATGGTGACTTAGAGATTTCTACACACGGAATTCGCCTTCTAATATCGAAAGAAACCACAACAAAAAAGTCTCTGACACCGGCTTTTTAAACGAGTTCAGTTGCGAGTGACTTACGCTTTCGTTCACACTGGTTGCAGTTTCTATGGCAATATAACAAAGTTTTCCCACAACAATTCTTTACGGCAACGATTGCGCGAGGTATCGTTTAAAGTCAACATCAAAAACGGTCCATGTACCGGGTTTTCTAACTGCAAATCGTGTTTCCAAACTGTGTTTGCAAGTATTTCGTTGTGTTTAATAATTGGCTCAGATGACGTAACAAATGCTTGTTTCCATTCGCTCTGTTCGAGCGCGCGCTCTCTACAATCATGCAAACCATTACAATCATGGGCGAATTTAGGGGGCGAGTGGGCCGCACCCCTTTTCGACCAATTTTCCAAGACATTTACTGTATTTGCTGTTCATCCAATGTTTTCAGTATAAGCCCCCCCCCCCCCCCAAACCCCACCCAACCCCACCCCCGCCTGTCTGACGAATATCACAAGAAGGCCACGGCAAATTGAGCTTCATGTCGAGTTATGTCATCTGTAGGATGTAAAAAGAGAGCCGCGACCTGATTTAGCCAACCGTCAGCACTTTTAAGAGCTTTTTTAATCCCGAAGCAATGTGCGACGAAATTTCAAAAAAAAAATATAGAAAACGATGCGTGAATTCCTAGCAATTCTTTGTAAAGAAAAATGCTCTCTGCACACGCCCGCAAGAAAGTTTTTTATGATAATTTTTTTTTGCTCTCTGTTTACTTTGTACCACGTGACTGGGTCGCGGAAAGCTTTACAGAGAGACAGACAGACAGATATTTTTATTGGCACCTTGTAAAACCTAGTTACATCGAGAGCTTGTAACCATCAGCGGATGTAGGGGGAGGGGATTGGCCCACCCTTTTTCCCGACGGCAATATTCCCGTACATTTAATGTATTTGCTGAAATAACATTTGTGCACATTTTCGTCCCTTGTTTTCGCTATCCGGCCCCCTCTTTCTTAAACACTCAGATCCTCCGCCGGTTATAAAGGTAACTTCCCGCTTTCCATAGCGCATGTGAGAATTCCAGTGCTCTCCAGGATCAAATGTTCGATCAAAATAATTATCCGAAATAAACCCTTTGCCACAGGCGCCAACACTAGATGCTAACGCCAACACTAGAATGGCTTTTTGGTGTTGCAGAAACATGGCATGACTTGCGATTTGGTATGTAAAAGTTTGAAGTAACTTCAGTGACGAGCGACTTACGCTTTCGTTGACTTGACTGTTAGGTCTCCTTGACTTTGAAACTAGTTTTCCCACAACAATTCTTTTTGCAGACCGGATTTCAAGATGCGTTTTTTCTAAGACGTCTTCGGGGTAGGCTTAATACAAATCGTCTTTGAAAGTTTTTCTTGTTTTCTCATGAGTACATGGCCCAGTTTGTATATGACGTAACAAATGCTTGTTTCCATTCGCTCTGTTCGAGCGCGCGCTCTCTACAATCATGCAAAGCCATTACAATCATGGGCGAATTTAGGGGGCGAGTGGGCCGCACCCCCTTTTCGGCCAATTTTCCCAGACATTTACTGTATTTGCTGTTTATCCAATGTTTTCAGTATACGCCCCCCCCCCCCCCCCCCCCAACCCCCACATCGCACCCCCGCCTGTCTGACGAATATCACAAGAAGGCCTCGGCAAATTGAGCTTCATGTCAAGTTATGTCATCTGTAGGATGTAAAAAGAGAGCCGCGATCTGATTTAGCCAACCGTCAGCACTTTTAAGAGCTTTTTTTTATCCCGAAGCAATGAGCGACGAAATTTCGAAAAAAAATATAGAAAACGATGCGTGAATTCCTAGCAATTCTTTGTAAAAAAAATGCTCTCTGCACACGCCCGCAAGAAAGTTTTTTATGATAATTTTTTTTGCTTTCTGTTTACTTTGTACCACGTGACTGGGTCGCGGAGAGCTTCACAGACAGACAGACAGACAGACAGATATTTTTATTGGCACCTTGTAAAACCTAGTTACATCGAGAGCTTGTAACCATCAGCGGATGTAGGGGGAGGGGATTGGCCCACCTATTTTCCCGACGGCAATATTCCCGTACATTTAATGTATTTGCTGGAATAACATTTGTGCACATTTTCGTCCCTTGTTTTCGCTATCCGGCCCCCTCTTTCTTAAACACTCAGTTCCTCCCCCGGTTATAAAGGTAACTTCCCGCTTTCCATAGCGTATGTGAGAATTCCAGTGTTCTCCAGGATCAAATGTTCGATCAAAATAATCATCCGAAATAAACCCTTTGCCACAGGCGCCAACACTAGATGCTAACGCCAACACTAGAATGGCTTTTTGGTCTTGCAGAAAAATGGCATGACTTGCGATTTGGCATGTAAAAGTGTGAAGTAACTTCAGTGACGAGCGACTTACGCTTGCGTTGACTTGACTGTAGGTCTCCTTGACTTTGACACTAGTTTTCCCACAACAATTCTTTTTGCCGACCGGATTTCAAGAAACGTTTTTTCTAAGACGTCTTCGGAGAAGTCTTACTACAAATCGTGTTTGAAAGTTTTTCTTGTTTTCTCATGGGTAAATGGCCCAGTTTGTATATGACGTAACAAATGCTTGTTTCCATTCGCTCTGTTTTAGTCCGCTCCCTTTGTAATGATGCGTGAAAGTCACTTCAATTATCAAAAGTACGCGGCAAATGGAACCTCGTGTCGTCGTATTTCACGTGCACGATTTAAAAAGAGAACGCGATCATCAACCATCAGTGCTTTGCAAATCCGTTTTGATCTTGACGCTATAAGCGACGGAATTGAGGAAACCTGGACAGCGCGAAAATTCCCTCCGATTTTATAGAAAACATGCTCTCTGAAAGCGATCCTGGGAAAATGTCTATGATGATTTACTTGTTTTTTTCTTTTCTTTTTGTTCTCTTTGTCCCACGCGAGTAGGTCGCGGAGAGCTTGTAACTGCAATTTCGAGCTTTCCATAGAGCATTTAGGAATTCTGGTGCTCTCTACGATCAAATGATTGATAATAAAAAGATTAAAACGAAACAATCACCCTTTGCCACAGATACAAGATGACATGCAACGTGATATTAACCAATTCGCCAAAACTAGAATGGGTTTCTGGGTCGAGGCAACAAAAGGATGATTGCTTATACAAGCTGGATCCCAACAATTTGAGGGCATGGTTTGCGCTGTAGCATGTAGAAGGTTAAAGAGCCGCCGCTTTGACAGCATAGCAAGACACAAAGTCTTTCCATCGGCAAATTTTGAAAATCCATAGCAACTTTCTCGATTGAATTTAGTAAATCAAATCTGGAACTTCGTTTTTAGATGGTGACTTAGAGATTTCTACACACGGAATTCGCCTTCTAATATCGAAAGAAACCACAGCAAAAAAGTCTCTGACACCGGCTTTTTAAACGAGTTCAGTTGCGAGTGACTTACGCTTTCGTTCACACTGGTTGCAGTTTCTATGGCAATATAACAAAGTTTTCCCACAACAATTCTTTACGGCAACGATTGCGCGAGGTATCGTTTAAAGTCAACATCAAAAACGGTCCATGTACCGGGTTTTCTAACTGCAAATCGTGTTTCCAAACTGTGTTTGCAAGTATTTCGTTGTGTTTAATAATTGGCTCAGATGACGTAACAAATGCTTGTTTCCATTCGCTCTGTTCGAGCGCGCGCTCTCTACAATCATGCAAACCATTACAATCATGGGCGAATTTAGGGGGCGAGTGGGCCGCACCCCCTTTTCGGCCAATTTTCCAAGACATTTACTGTATTTGCTGTTCATCCAATGTTTTCAGTATAAGCCCCCCCCCCCCCCCCCCCCAAACCCCACCCAACCCCACCCCCGCCTGTCTGACGAATATCACAAGAAGGCCTCGGCAAATTGAGCTTCATGTCGAGTTATGTCATCTGTAGGATGTAAAAAGAGAGCCGCGACCTGATTTAGCCAACCGTCAGCACTTTTAAGAGCTTTTTTAATCCCGAAGCAATGTGCGACGAAATTTCAAAAAAAAAATATAGAAAACGATGCGTGAATTCCTAGCAATTCTTTGTAAAGAAAAATGCTCTCTGCACACGCCCGCAAGAAAGTTTTTATGATAATTTTTTTTTGCTCTCTGTTTACTTTGTACCACGTGACTGGGTCGCGGAAAGCTTTACAGAGAGACAGACAGACAGATATTTTTATTGGCACCTTGTAAAACCTAGTTACATTGAGAGCTTGTAACCATCAGCGGATGTAGGGGGAGGGGATTGGCCCACCCTTTTTCCCGACGGCAATATTCCCGTACATTTAATGTATTTGCTGAAATAACATTTGTGCACATTTTCGTCCCTTGTTTTCGCTATCCGGCCCCCTCTTTCTTAAACACTCAGATCCTCCGCCGGTTATAAAGGTAACTTCCCGCTTTCCATAGCGCATGTGAGAATTCCAGTGCTCTCCAGGATCAAATGTTCGATCAAAATAATTATCCGAAATAAACCCTTTGCCACAGGCGCCAACACTAGATGCTAACGCCAACACTAGAATGGCTTTTTGGTGTTGCAGAAAAATGGCATGACTTGCGATTTGGTATGTAAAAGTTTGAAGTAACTTCAGTGACGAGCGACTTACGCTTTCGTTGACTTGACTGTTAGGTCTCCTTGACTTTGAAACTAGTTTTCCCACAACAATTCTTTTTGCAGACCGGATTTCAAGATGCGTTTTTTCTAAGACGTCTTCGGGGTAGGCTTAATACAAATCGTCTTTGAAAGTTTTTCTTGTTTTCTCATGAGTACATGGCCCAGTTTGTATATGACGTAACAAATGCTTGTTTCCATTCGCTCTGTTCGAGCGCGCGCTCTCTACAATCATGCAAAGCCATTACAATCATGGGCGAATTTAGGGGGCGAGTGGGCCGCACCCCCTTTTCGGCCAATTTTCCCAGACATTTACTGTATTTGCTGTTTATCCAATGTTTTCAGTATACGCCCCCCCCCCCCCCCCAACCCCCACATCGCACCCCCGCCTGTCTGACGAATATCACAAGAAGGCCTCGGCAAATTGAGCTTCATGTCAAGTTATGTCATCTGTAGGATGTAAAAGAGAGCCGCGATCTGATTTAGCCAACCGTCAGCACTTTTAAGAGCTTTTTTTTATCCCGAAGCAATGAGCGACGAAATTTCGAAAAAAAAATATAGAAAACGATGCGTGAATTCCTAGCAATTCTTTGTAAAAAAAAATGCTCTCTGCACACGCCCGCAAGAAAGTTTTTTATGATAATTTTTTTTTGCTTTCTGTTTACTTTGTACCACGTGACTGGGTCGCGGAGAGCTTCACAGACAGACAGACAGACAGACAGATATTTTTATTGGCACCTTGTAAAACCTAGTTACATCGAGAGCTTGTAACCATCAGCGGATGTAGGGGGAGGGGATTGGCCCACCTATTTTCCCGACGGCAATATTCCCGTACATTTAATGTATTTGCTGGAATAACATTTGTGCACATTTTCGTCCCTTGTTTTCGCTATCCGGCCCCCTCTTTCTTAAACACTCAGTTCCTCCCCCGGTTATAAAGGTAACTTCCCGCTTTCCATAGCGTATGTGAGAATTCCAGTGTTCTCCAGGATCAAATGTTCGATCAAAATAATCATCCGAAATAAACCCTTTGCCACAGGCGCCAACACTAGATGCTAACGCCAACACTAGAATGGCTTTTTGGTCTTGCAGAAAAATGGCATGACTTGCGATTTGGCATGTAAAAGTGTGAAGTAACTTCAGTGACGAGCGACTTACGCTTGCGTTGACTTGACTGTAGGTCTCCTTGACTTTGACACTAGTTTTCCCACAACAATTCTTTTTGCCGACCGGATTTCAAGAAACGTTTTTTCTAAGACGTCTTCGGAGAAGGCTTACTACAAATCGTGTTTGAAAGTTTTTCTTGTTTTCTCATGGGTAAATGGCCCAGTTTGTATATGACGTAACAAATGCTTGTTTCCATTCGCTCTGTTTTAGTCCGCTCCCTTTGTAATGATGCGTGAAAGTCACTTCAATTATCAAAAGTACGCGGCAAATGGAACCTCGTGTCGTCGTATTTCACGTGCACGATTTAAAAAGAGAACGCGATCATCAACCATCAGTGCTTTGCAAATCCGTTTTGATCTTGACGCTATAAGCGACGGAATTGAGGAAACCTGGACAGCGCGAAAATTCCCTCCGATTTTATAGAAAACATGCTCTCTGAAAGCGATCCTGGGAAAATGTCTATGATGATTTACTTGTTTTTTCTTTTCTTTTTGTTCTCTTTGTCCCACGCGAGTAGGTCGCGGAGAGCTTGTAACTGCAATTTCGAGCTTTCCATAGAGCATTTAGGAATTCTGGTGCTCTCTACGATCAAATGATTGATAATAAAAAGATTAAAACGAAACAATCACCCTTTGCCACAGATACAAGATGACATGCAACGTGATATTAACCAATTCGCCAAAACTAGAATGGGTTTCTGGGTCGAGGCAACAAAAGGATGATTGCTTATACAAGCTGGATCCCAACAATTTGAGGGCATGGTTTGCGCTGTAGCATGTAGAAGGTTAAAGAGCCGCCGCTTTGACAGCATAGCAAGACACAAAGTCTTTCCATCGGCAAATTTTGAAAATCCATAGCAACTTTCTCGATTGAATTTAGTAAATCAAATCTGGAACTTCGTTTTTAGATGGTGACTTAGAGATTTCTACACACGGAATTCGCCTTCTAATATCGAAAGAAACCACAGCAAAAAAGTCTCTGACACCGGCTTTTTAAACGAGTTCAGTTGCGAGTGACTTACGCTTTCGTTCACACTGGTTGCAGTTTCTATGGCAATATAACAAAGTTTTCCCACAACAATTCTTTACGGCAACGATTGCGCGAGGTATCGTTTAAAGTCAACATCAAAAACGGTCCATGTACCGGGTTTTCTAACTGCAAATCGTGTTTCCAAACTGTGTTTGCAAGTATTTCGTTGTGTTTAATAATTGGCTCAGATGACGTAACAAATGCTTGTTTCCATTCGCTCTGTTCGAGCGCGCGCTCTCTACAATCATGCAAACCATTACAATCATGGGCGAATTTAGGGGGCGAGTGGGCCGCACCCCCTTTTCGGCCAATTTTCCAAGACATTTACTGTATTTGCTGTTCATCCAATTTTTTCAGTATAAGCCCCCCCCCCCCCCCCAAACCCCACCCAACCCCACCCCCGCCTGTCTGACGAATATCACAAGAAGGCCTCGGCAAATTGAGCTTCATGTCAAGTTATGTCATCTGTAGGATGTAAAAGAGAGCCGCGATCTGATTTAGCCAACCGTCAGCACTTTTAAGAGCTTTTTTTTATCCCGAAGCAATGAGCGACGAAATTTCGAAAAAAAATATAGAAAACGATGCGTGAATTCCTAGCAATTCTTTGTAAAAAAAAATGCTCTCTGCACACGCCCGCAAGAAAGTTTTTTATGATAATTTTTTTGGCTTTCTGTTTACTTTGTACCACGTGACTGGGTCGCGGAGAGCTTCACAGACAGACAGACAGACAGACAGATATTTTTATTGGCACCTTGTAAAACCTAGTTACATCGAGAGCTTGTAACCATCAGCGGATGTAGGGGGAGGGGATTGGCCCACCTATTTTCCCAACGGCAATATTCCCGTACATTTAATGTATTTGCTGAAATAACATTTGTGCACATTTTCGTCCCTTGTTTTCGCTATCCGGCCCCCTCTTTCTTAAACACTCAGTTCCTCCCCCGGTTATAAAGGTAACTTCCCGCTTTCCATAGCGTATGTGAGAATTCCAGTGTTCTCCAGGATCAAATGTTCGATCAAAATAATCATCCGAAATAAACCCTTTGCCACAGGCGCCAACACTAGATGCTAACGCCAACACTAGAATGGCTTTTTGGTCTTGCAGAAAAATGGCATGACTTGCGATTTGGCATGTAAAAGTGTGAAGTAACTTCAGTGACGAGCGACTTACGCTTGCGTTGACTTGACTGTAGGTCTCCTTGACTTTGACACTAGTTTTCCCACAACAATTCTTTTTGCCGACCGGATTTCAAGAAACGTTTTTTCTAAGACGTCTTCGGAGAAGGCTTACTACAAATCGTGTTTGAAAGTTTTTCTTGTTTCTCATGGGTAAATGGCTCAGTTTGTATATGACGTAACAAATGCTTGTTTCCATTCGCTCTGTTTTAGTCCGCTCCCTTTGTAATGATGCGTGAAAGTCACTTCAATTATCAAAAGTACGCGGCAAATGGAACCTCGTGTCGTCGTATTTCACGTGCACGATTTAAAAAGAGAACGCGATCATCAACCATCAGTGCTTTGCAAATCCGTTTTGATCTTGACGCTATAAGCGACGGAATTGAGGAAACCTGGACAGCGCGAAAATTCCCTCCGATTTTATAGAAAACATGCTCTCTGAAAGCGATCCTGGGAAAATGTCTATGATGATTTACTTGTTTTTTTCTTTTCTTTTTGTTCTCTTTGTCCCACGCGAGTAGGTCGCGGAGAGCTTGTAACTGCAATTTCGAGCTTTCCATAGAGCATTTAGGAATTCTGGTGCTCTCTACGATCAAATGATTGATAATAAAAAGATTAAAACGAAACAATCACCCTTTGCCACAGATACAAGATGACATGCAACGTGATATTAACCAATTCGCCAAAACTAGAATGGGTTTCTGGGTCGAGGCAACAAAAGGATGATTGCTTATACAAGCTGGATCCCAACAATTTGAGGGCATGGTTTGCGCTGTAGCATGTAGAAGGTTAAAGAGCCGCCGCTTTGACAGCATAGCAAGACACAAAGTCTTTCCATCGGCAAATTTTGAAAATCCATAGCAACTTTCTCGATTGAATTTAGTAAATCAAATCTGGAACTTCGTTTTTAGATGGTGACTTAGAGATTTCTACACACGGAATTCGCCTTCTAATATCGAAAAAAACCACAACAAAAAGTCTCTGACACCGGCTTTTTTAAACGAGTTCGGTTGCGAGTGACTTACGCTTTCGTTCACACTGGTTGCAGTTTCTATGGCAATATAACAAAGTTTTCCCACAACAATTCTTTACGGCAACGATTGCGCGAGGTATCGTTTAAAGTCAACATCAAAAACGGTCCATGTACCGGGTTTTCTAACTGCAAATCGTGTTTCCAAACTGTGTTTGCAAGTATTTCGTTGTGTTTAATAATTGGCTCAGATGACGTAACAAATGCTTGTTTCCATTCGCTCTGTTCGAGCGCGCGCTCTCTACAATCATGCAAACCATTACAATCATGGGCGAATTTAGGGGGCGAGTGGGCCGCACCCCCTTTTCGGCCAATTTTCCAAGACATTTACTGTATTTGCTGTTCATCCAATGTTTTCAGTATACGCCCCCCCCCCCCCCCCCCCCAAACCCCATTCAACCCACCCCCGCCTGTCTGACGAATATCACAAGAAGGCCTCGGCAAATTGAGCTTCATGTCGAGTTATGTCATCTGTAGGATGTAAAAAGAGAGCCGCGACCTGATTTAGCCAACCGTCAGCACTTTTAAGAGCTTTTTTAATCCCGAAGCAATGAGCGACGAAATTTCGAAAAAAAAGATATAGAAAACGATGCGTGAATTCCTAGCAATTCTTTGTAAAGAAAAATGCTCTCTGCACACGCCCGCAAGAAAGTTTTTATGATAATTTTTTTTTTGCTCTCTGTTTACTTTGTACCACGTGACTGGGTCGCGGAAAGCTTTACAGAGAGACAGACAGACAGATATTTTTATTGGCACCTTGTAAAACCTAGTTACATCGAGAGCTTGTAACCATCAGCGGATGTAGGGGGAGGGGATTGGCCCACCCTTTTTCCCGACGGCAATATTCCCGTACATTTAATGTATTTGCTGAAATAACATTTGTGCACATTTTCGTCCCTTGTTTTCGCTATCCGGCCCCCTCTTTCTTAAACACTCAGATCCTCCGCCGGTTATAAAGGTAACTTCCCGCTTTCCATAGCGCATGTGAGAATTCCAGTGTTCTCCAGGATCAAATGTTCGATCAAATAATCATCCGAAATAAACCCTTTGCCACAGGCGCCAACACTAGATGCTAACGCCAACACTAGAATGGCTTTTTGGTGTTGCAGAAAAATGGCATGACTTGCGATTTGGCATGTAAAAGTTTGAAGTAACTTCAGTGACGAGCGACTTACGCTTTCGTTGACTTGACTGTTAGGTCTCCTTGACTTTGAAACTAGTTTTCCCACAACAATTCTTTTTGCCAGACGGATTTCAATATGCGTTTTTCTAAGACGTCTTCGGGGTAGGCTTAATACAAATCGTCTTTGAAAGTTTTTCTTGTTTTCTCATGAGTACATGGCCCAGTTTGTATATGACGTAACAAATGCTTGTTTCCATTCGCTCTGTTCGAGCGCGCGCTCTCTACAATCATGCAAAGCCATTACAATCATGGGCGAATTTAGGGGCGAGTGGGCCCACCCCTTTTTCGCCAATTTTTCCCAGACATTTACTGTATTTGCTGTTTATCCAATGTTTTCAGTATACGCCCCCCCCCCCCAACCCCCACATCGCACCCCCGCCTGTCTGACGAATATCACAAGAAGGCCTCGGCAAATTGAGCTTCATGTCAAGTTATGTCATCTGTAGGATGTAAAAAGAGAGCCGCGACCTGATTTAGCCAACCGTCAGCACTTTTAAGAGCTTTTTTATCCCGAAGCAATGAGCGACGAAATTTCGAAAAAATATAGAAAACGATGCATGAATTCCTAGCAATTCTTTGTAAAAAAAAAATGCTCTCTGCACACGCCCGCAAGAAAGTTTTTTATGATAATTTTTTTTTGCTTTCTGTTTACTTTGTACCACGTGACTGGGTCGCGGAGAGCTTGACAGACAGACAGACAGACAGATATTTTTATTGGCACCTTGTAAAACCTAGTTACATCGAGAGCTTGTAACCATCAGCGGATGTAGGGGGAGGGGATTGGCCCACCTATTTTCCCGACGGCAATATTCCCGTACATTTAATGTATTTGCTGAAATAACATTTGTGCACATTTTCGTCCCTTGTTTTCGCTATCCGGCCCCCTCTTTCTTAAACACTCAGATCCTCCCCCGTTATAAAGGTAACTTCCCGCTTTCTATAGCGTATGTGAGAATTCCAGTGTTCTCCAGGATCAATGTTCGATCAAAATAATCATCCGAAATAAACCCTTTGCCACAGGCGCCAACACTAGATGCTAACGCCAACACTAGAATGGCTTTTTGGTCTTGCAGAAAATGGCATGACTTGCGATTTGGCATGTAAAAGTGTGAAGTAACTTCAGTGACGAGCGACTTACGCTTGCGTTGACTTGACTGTAGGTCTCCTTGACTTTGACACTAGTTTTCCCACAACAATTCTTTTTGCCGACCGGATTTCAAGAAACGTTTTTCTAAGACGTCTTCGGAGAAGGCTTACTACAAATCGTGTTTGAAAGTTTTCTTGTTTTCTCATGGGTAAATGGCCCAGTTTGTATATGACGTAACAAATGCTTGTTTCCATTCGCTCTGTTTTAGTCCGCTCCCTTTGCAATGATAACAAAATTTTCCCACAACAATTCTTTACGGCAACGATTGCGCGAGGTATCGTTTAAAGTCAACATCAAAACGTCCATGTACCGGGTTTTCTAACTGCAAATCGTGTTTCCAAACTGTGTTTGCAAGTATTTCGTTGTGTTTAATAATTGGCTCAGATGACGAAACAAATGCTTGTTTCCATTCGCTCGCTATCCGGCCCCCTCTTTCTTAACACTCAGATCCTCCGCCGGTTATAAAGGTAACTCCCGCTTTCCATAGCGCATGTGAGAATTCCAGTGCTCTCCAGGATCAAATGTTTCGATCAAAATAATTATCCGAATAACCCTTTGCCACAGGCGCCAACACTAGATGCTAACGCCCAACACTAGAATGGCTTTTTGGTGTTGCAGAAAAATGGCATGACTTGCGATTTGGTATGTAAAGTTTGAAGTAACTTCAGTGACGAGCGACTTACGCTTTCGTGACTTGACTGTTAGGTCTCCTTGACTTGAAACTAGTTTTCCCACAACAATTCTTTTTGCAGACCGGATTTCAAGATGCGTTTTTTTCTAAGACGTCTTCGGGGTACGCTTAATACAAATCGTCTTTGAAAGTTTTTCTTGTTTTCTCATGAGTCATGGCCCAGTTTGTATATGAAGTAACAAATGCTTGTTTCCATTCGCTCTGTTTTAGTCCGCTCCTTTGTAATGATGCGTGAAAGTCACTTCAATTATCAAAAGTACGCGGCAAATGGAACCTCGTGTCGTCGTATTTCACGTGCACGATTTAAAAGAGAACGCGATCATCACCATCAGTGCTTTGCAAATCCTGATCTTGACGCTATAAGCGACGGAATTGAGGAAACCTGGACAGCGCGAAAATTCCCACCGATTTTATAGAAAACATGCTCTCTGAAAGCGATCCTGGGAAAATGTCTATGATGATTTACTTGTTTTTTCTTTTCTTTTTGTCTCTTTGTCCACGCGAGTAGTCGCGGAGAGCTTGTAACTGCAATTTCGAGCTTTCCATAGAGCATTTAGGAATTCTGGTGCTCTCTACGATCAACTGATTGATAATAAAAATTTAAAACAAACAATCACCCTTTGCCACAGATACAAGTGACATGCAACGTGATATTAACCAATTCGCCAAACTAGAATGGGTTTCTGGGTCGAGGCAACAAAAGATGATTGCTTATACAAGCTGATCCCAACAATTTGAGGCATTGTTTTGCGCTTTAGCATGTAGAAGGTTAAAGAGCCGGCCGCTTTGACAGCATAGCAGACACAAAGTCTTTCCATCGGCAAATTTTGAAAATCCATAGCAACTTTCTCGATTGAATTTTTAAATCAAATCTGGAACTTCGTTTTAGATGTGACTTAGAGATTTCTACACACGGAATTCGCCTTCTAATATCGAAAGAAACCACAACAAAAAAGTCTCTGACACCGCTTTTTAACGAGTTTCAGTTGCAGTGACTTACGCTTTCGTTCACACTGGTTGCAGTTGCTATGGCAATATAACAAAGTTTTTTCCACAACAATTCTTTTTACGGCAACGATTGCGCGAAGGTATCGTTAAAAGTCAACATCAAAAAACGGTCCATTACCGGGTTTTCTAACTGCAAATCGTGTTTCCCAAACTGTGTTTGCAAGTATTTCGTTGTGTTTATATTGGCTCAGATGACGTAACAAATGCTTGTTTCCATTCGCTCTGTTCGAGCGCGCGCTCTCTACAATCATGCAAAGCCATTACAATCATGGGCGAATTTAGGGGGCGAGTGGGCCGCACCCCCTTTTCGGCCAATTTTCCAGACATTTACTGTATTTGCTGTTTATCCAATGTTTTCAGTATACGCCCCCCCCCCCCCCCCACCCCCCCCCCCCCCCCCACCCCCACCGCACCCCCGCCTGTCTGACGAATATCACAAGAAGGCCTCGGCAAATTGAGCTTCATGTCAAGTTATGTCATCTGTAGGATGTAAAAAGAGAGCCGCGATCTGATTTAGCCAACCGTCAGCACTTTTAAGAGCTTTTTTTTATCCCGAAGCAATGAGCGACGAAATTTCGAAAAAAATATAGAAAACGATGCGTGAATTCCTAGCAATTCTTTGTAAAAAAAAATGCTCTCTGCACACGCCCGCAAGAAAGTTTTTTTATGATAATTTTTTTTTTGTTTTTCTGTTTACTTTGTACCACGTGACTGGGTCGCGGAGAGCTTCACAGACAGACAGACAGACAGACAGATATTTTTATTGGCACCTTGTAAAACCTAGTTACATCGAGAGCTTGTAACCATCAGCGGATGTAGGGGGAGGGGATTGGCCCACCTATTTTCCCGACGGCATATTCCCGTACATTTAATGTATTTGCTGGAATAACATTTGTGCCATTTTCGTCCCTTGTTTTCGCTATCCGGGCCCCCTCTTTCTTAAACACTCAGTTCCTCCCCCGGTTATAAAGTAACTTCCCGCTTTCCATAGCGTATGTGAGAATTCCAGTGTTCTCCAGGATCAAATGTTCGATCAAAATAATCATCCGAAATAAACCCTTTGCCACAGGCGCCAACACTAGATGCTAACGCCAACACTAGAATGGCTTTTTGGTCTTGCAGAAAAATGGCATGACTTGCGATTTGGCATGTAAAAGTGTGAAGTAACTTCAGTGACGAGCGACTTACGCTTGCGTTGACTTGACTGTAGGTCTCCTTGACTTTGACACTAGTTTCCCACAACAATTCTTTTTGCCGACCGGATTTCAAGAAACGTTTTTTCTAAGACGTCTTCGGAGAAGGCTTACTAAAATCGTGTTTGAAAGTTTTTCTTGTTTTCTCATGGGTAAATGCCCAGTTTGTATATGACGTAACAAATGCTTGTTTCCATTCGCTCTGTTTTAGTCCGCTCCCTTTGTAATGATGCGTGAAAGTCACTTCAATTATCAAAAGTACGCGGCAAATGGAACCTCGTGTCGTCGTATTTCACGTGCACGATTTAAAAAGAGAACGCGATCATCACCATCAGTGCTTTGCAAATCCGTTTTGATCTTGACGCTATAAGCGACGGAATTGAGGAAACCTGGACAGCGCGAAAATTCCCTCCGATTTTATAGAAACATGCTCTCTGAAAGCGATCCTGGGAAAATGTCTATGATGATTTACTTGTTTTTTCTTTTCTTTTTGTTCTCTTTGTCCCACGCGAGTAGGTCGCGGAGAGCTTGTAACTGCAATTTCGAGCTTTCCATAGAGCATTTAGGAATTCTGGTGCTCTCTACGATCAAATGATTGATAATAAAAGATTAAAACGAAACAATCACCCTTTGCCACAGATACAAGATGACATGCAACGTGATATTAACCAATTCGCCAAAACTAGAATGGGTTTCTGGGTCGAGGCAACAAAAGGATGATTGCTTATACAAGCTGGATCCCAACAATTTGGAGGGCATGGTTTGCGCTGTAGCATGTAGAAGGTTAAAGAGCCGCCGCTTTGACAGCATAGCAAGACACAAAGTCTTTCCATCGGCAAATTTTGAAAATCCATAGCAACTTTCTCGATTGAATTTAGTAAATCAAATCTGGAACTTCGTTTTTAGATGGTGACTTAGAGATTTCTACACACGGAATTCGCCTTCTAATATCGAAAGAAACCACAGCAAAAAAGTCTCTGACACCGGCTTTTTAAACGAGTTCAGTTGCGAGTGACTTACGCTTTCGTTCACACTGGTTGCAGTTTCTATGGCAATATAACAAAGTTTTCCCACAACAATTCTTTACGGCAACGATTGCGCGAGGTATCGTTTAAAGTCAACATCAAAAACGGTCCATGTACCGGGTTTTCTAACTGCAAATCGTGTTTCCAACTGTGTTTGCAAGTATTTCGTTGTGTTTAATAATTGGCTCAGATGACGTAACAAATGCTTGTTTCCATTCGCTCTGTTCGAGCGCGCGCTCTCTACAATCATGCAAACCATTACAATCATGGGCGAATTTAGGGGCGAGTGGGCCGCACCCCCTTTTCGGCCAATTTTCCAAGACATTTACTGTATTTGCTGTTCATCCAATTTTTTCAGTATAATCCCCCCCCCCCCCCCAACCCCACACCCACCCCACCCCCGCCTGTCTGACGAATATCACAAGAAGGCCTCGGCAAATTGAGCTTCATGTCAAGTTATGTCATCTGTAGGATGTAAAAAGAGAGCCGCGATCTGATTTAGCCAACCGTCAGCACTTTTAAGAGCTTTTTTTATCCCGAAGCAATGAGCGACGAAATTTCGAAAAAAATATAGAAAACGATGCGTGAATTCCTAGCAATTCTTTGTAAAAAAATGCTCTCTGCACACGCCCGCAAGAAAGTTTTTTATGATATTTTTTTGGCTTTCTGTTTACTTTGTACCACGTGACTGGGTCGCGGAGAGCTTCACAGACAGACAGACAGACAGACAGATATTTTTATTGGCACCTTGTAAAACCTAGTTACATCGAGAGCTTGTAACCATCAGCGGATGTAGGGGGAGGGGATTGGCCCACCTATTTTCCCGACGGCAATATTCCCGTACATTTAATGTATTTGCTGAAATAACATTTGTGCACATTTTCGTCCCTTGTTTTCGCTATCCGGCCCCCTCTTTCTTAAACACTCAGTTCCTCCTCCGGTTATAAAGGTAACTTCCCGCTTTCCATAGCGTATGTGAGAATTCCAGTGTTCTCCAGGATCAAATGTTCGATCAAAATAATCATCCGAAATAAACCCTTTGCCACAGGCGCCAACACTAGATGCTAACGCCAACACTAGAATGGCTTTTTGGTCTTGCAGAAAATGGCATGACTTGCGATTTGGCATGTAAAAGTGTGAAGTAACTTCAGTGACGAGCGACTTACGCTTGCGTTGACTTGACTGTAGGTCTCCTTGACTTTGACACTAGTTTTCCCACAACATTCTTTTTGCCGACCGGATTTCAAGAAACGTTTTTTCTAAGACGTCTTCGGGAAGTCTTACTACAAATCGTGTTTTGAAAGTTTTTTCTTGTTTTCTCATGGGTAAATGGCCCAGTTTGTATATGACGTACAAATGCTTGTTTCCATTCGCTCTGTTTTAGTCCGCTCCCTTTGTAATGATGCGTGAAAGTCACTTCAATTATCAAAAGTACGCGGCAAATGGAACCTCGTGTCGTCGTATTTCACGTGCACGATTTAAAAGAGAACGCGATCATCACCATCAGTGCTTTGCAAATCCGTTTTGATCTTGACGCTATAAGCGACGGAATTGAGGAAACCTGGACAGCGCGAAAATTCCCTCCGATTTTATAGAAAACATGCTCTCTGAAAGCGATCCTGGGAAAATGTCTATGATGATTTACTTGTTTTTTTTTCTTTTTGTTCTCTTTGTCCCACGCGAGTAGGTCGCGGAGAGCTTGTAACTGCAATTTCGAGCTTTCCATAGAGCATTTAGGAATTCTGGTGCTCTCTACGATCAAATGATTGATAATAAAAAGATTAAAACGAAACAATCACCCTTTGCCACAGATACAAGATGACATGCAACGTGATATTAACCATTCGCCAAAACTAGAATGGGTTTCTGGGTCGAGGCAACAAAAGGATGATTGCTTATACAAGCTGGATCCCAACAATTTGAGGGCATGGTTTGCGCTGTAGCATGTAGAAGGTTAAAGAGCCGCCGCTTTGACAGCATAGCAAGACACAAAGTCTTTCCATCGGCAATTTTGAAAATCCATAGCAACTTTCTCGATTGAATTTAGTAAATCAAATCTGGAACTTCGTTTTTAGATGGTGACTTAGAGATTTCTACACACGGAATTCGCCTTCTAATATCGAAAGAAACCACAGCAAAAAAGTCTCTGACACCGGCTTTTTAACGAGTTCAGTTGCGAGTGACTTACGCTTTCGTTCACACTGGTTGCAGTTTCTATGGCAATATAACAAAGTTTTCCCACAACAATTCTTTACGGCAACGATTGCGCGAGGTATCGTTTAAAGTCAACATCAAAAACGGTCCATGTACCGGTTTTCTAACTGCAAATCGTGTTTCCAAACTGTGTTTGCAAGTATTTCGTTGTGTTTAATAATTGGCTCAGATGACGTAACAAATGCTTGTTTCCATTCGCTCTGTTCGAGCGCGCGCTCTCTACAATCATGCAAACCATTACAATCATGGGCGAATTTAGGGGGCGAGTGGGCCGCACCCCCTTTTCGGCCAATTTTCCAAGACATTTACTGTATTTGCTGTTCATCCAATTTTTTCAGTATAAGCCCCCCCCCCCCCCCAAACCCCACCCAACCCCACCCCCGCCTGTCTGACGAATATCACAAGAAGGCCTCGGCAAATTGAGCTTCATGTCAAGTTATGTCATCTGTAGGATGTAAAAAGAGAGCCGCGATCTGATTTAGCCAACCGTCAGCACTTTTAAGAGCTTTTTTTTATCCCGAGCAATGAGCGACGAAATTTCGAAAAAAAATATAGAAAACGATGCGTGAATTCCTAGCAATTCTTTGTAAAAAAAAATGCTCTCTGCACACGCCCGCAAGAAAGTTTTTTATGATAATTTTTTTGGCTTTCTGTTTACTTTGTACCACGTGACTGGGTCGCGGAGAGCTTCACAGACAGACAGACAGACAGACAGATATTTTTATTGGCACCTTGTAAAACCTAGTTACATCGAGAGCTTGTAACCATCAGCGGATGTAGGGGAGGGGATTGGCCCACCTATTTTCCCAACGGCAATATTCCCGTACATTTAATGTATTTGCTGAAATAACATTTGTGCACATTTTCGTCCCTTGTTTTCGCTATCCGGCCCCCTCTTTCTTAACACTCAGTTCCTCCCCCGGTTATAAAGGTAACTTCCCGCTTTCCATAGCGTATGTGAGAATTCCAGTGTTCTCCAGGATCAAATGTTCGATCAAAATAATCATCCGAAATAAACCCTTTGCCACAGGCGCCAACACTAGATGCTACGCCAACACTAGAATGGCTTTTTGGTCTTGCAGAAAAATGGCATGACTTGCGATTTGGCATGTAAAAGTGTGAAGTAACTTCAGTGACGAGCGACTTACGCTTGCGTTGACTTGACTGTAGGTCTCCTTGACTTTGACACTAGTTTTCCCACAACAATTCTTTTTGCCGCCGGATTTCAAGAACGTTTTTTCTAAGACGTCTTCGGAGAAGGCTTACTACAAATCGTGTTTGAAAGTTTTTCTTGTTTTCTCATGGGTAATGGCTCAGTTTGTATATGACGTAACAAATGCTTGTTTCCATTCGCTCTGTTTTAGTCCGCTCCCTTTGTAATGATGCGTGAAAGTCACTTCAATTATCAAAAGTACGCGGCAAATGGAACCTCGTGTCGTCGTATTTCACGTGCACGATTTAAAAAGAGAACGCGATCATCAACCATCAGTGCTTTGCAAATCCGTTTTGATCTTGACGCTATAAGCGACGGAATTGAGGAAACCTGGACAGCGCGAAAATTCCCTCCGATTTTATAGAAAACATGCTCTCTGAAAGCGATCCTGGGAAAATGTCTATGATGATTTACTTGTTTTTTTCTTTTCTTTTTGTTCTCTTTGTCCCACGCGAGTAGGTCGCGGAGAGCTTGTAACTGCAATTTCGAGCTTTCCATAGAGCATTTAGGAATTCTGGTGCTCTCTACGATCAAATGATTGATAATAAAAAGATTAAAACGAAACAATCACCCTTTGCCACAGATACAAGATGACATGCAACGTGATATTAACCAATTCGCCAAAACTAGAATGGGTTTCTGGGTCGAGGCAACAAAAGGATGATTGCTTATACAGCTGGATCCCAACAATTTGAGGGCATGGTTTGCGCTGTAGCATGTAGAAGGTTAAAGAGCCGCCGCTTTGACAGCATAGCAAGACACAAAGTCTTTCCATCGGCAAATTTTGAAAATCCATAGCAACTTTCTCGATTGAATTTAGTAAATCAAATCTGGAACTTCGTTTTTAGATGGTGACTTAGAGATTTCTACACACGGAATTCGCCTTCTAATATCGAAAAAAAACCACAACAAAAAAGTCTCTGACACCGGCTTTTAAACGAGTTCGGTTGCGAGTGACTTACGCTTTCGTTCACACTGGTTGCAGTTTCTATGGCAATATAACAAAGTTTTCCCACAACAATTCTTTACGGCAACGATTGCGCGAGGTATCGTTTAAAGTCAACATCAAAAACGGTCCATGTACCGGGTTTTCTAACTGCAAATCGTGTTTCCAAACTGTGTTTGCAAGTATTTCGTTGTGTTTAATAATTGGCTCAGATGACGTAACAAATGCTTGTTTCCATTCGCTCTGTTCGAGCGCGCGCTCTCTACAATCATGCAAACCATTACAATCATGGGCGAATTTAGGGGGCGAGTGGGCCGCACCCCCTTTTCGGCCAATTTTCCAAGACATTTACTGTATTTGCTGTTCATCCAATGTTTTCAGTATACGCCCCCCCCCCCCCCCCCCCAAACCCCATTCAACCCCACCCCCGCCTGTCTGACGAATATCACAAGAAGGCCTCGGCAAATTGAGCTTCATGTCGAGTTATGTCATCTGTAGGATGTAAAAAGAGAGCCGCGACCTGATTTAGCCAACCGTCAGCACTTTTAAGAGCTTTTTTAATCCCGAAGCAATGAGCGACGAAATTTCGAAAAAAAAGATATAGAAAACGATGCGTGAATTCCTAGCAATTCTTTGTAAAGAAAAATGCTCTCTGCACACGCCCGCAAGAAAGTTTTTTATGATAATTTTTTTTGCTCTCTGTTTACTTTGTACCACGTGACTGGGTCGCGGAAAGCTTTACAGAGAGACAGACAGACAGATATTTTTATTGGCACCTTGTAAAACCTAGTTACATCGAGAGCTTGTAACCATCAGCGGATGTAGGGGGAGGGGATTGGCCCACCCTTTTTCCCGACGGCAATATTCCCGTACATTTAATGTATTGCTGAAATAACATTTGTGCACATTTTCGTCCCTTGTTTTCGCTATCCGGCCCCCTCTTTCTTAAACACTCAGATCCTCCGCCGGTTATAAAGGTAACTTCCCGCTTTCCATAGCGCATGTGAGAATTCCAGTGTTCTCCAGGATCAAATGTTCGATCAAAATAATCATCCGAAATAAACCCTTTGCCACAGGCGCCAACACTAGATGCTAACGCCAACACTAGAATGGCTTTTTGGTGTTGCAGAAAAATGGCATGACTTGCGATTTGGCATGTAAAAGTTTGAAGTAACTTCAGTGACGAGCGACTTACGCTTTCGTTGACTTGACTGTTAGGTCTCCTTGACTTTGAAACTAGTTTTCCCACAACAATTCTTTTTGCAGACCGGATTTCAATATGCGTTTTTTCTAAGACGTCTTCGGGGTAGGCTTAATACAAATCGTCTTTGAAAGTTTTTCTTGTTTTCTCATGAGTACATGGCCCAGTTTGTATATGACGTAACAAATGCTTGTTTCCATTCGCTCTGTTCGAGCGCGCGCTCTCTACAATCATGCAAAGCCATTACAATCATGGGCGAATTTAGGGGGCGAGTGGGCCGCACCCCCTTTTCGGCCAATTTTCCCAGACATTTACTGTATTTGCTGTTTATCCAATGTTTTCAGTATACGCCCCCCCCCAACCCCCACATCGCACCCCCGCCTGTCTGACGAATATCACAAGAAGGCCTCGGCAAATTGAGCTTCATGTCAAGTTATGTCATCTGTAGGATGTAAAAAGAGAGCCGCGACCTGATTTAGCCAACCGTCAGCACTTTTAAGAGCTTTTTTTATCCCGAAGCAATGAGCGACGAAATTTCGAAAAAAATATAGAAAACGATGCATGAATTCCTAGCAATTCTTTGTAAAAAAAAAATGCTCTCTGCACACGCCCGCAAGAAAGTTTTTTATGATAATTTTTTTTTGCTTTCTGTTTACTTTGTACCACGTGACTGGGTCGCGGAGAGCTTGACAGACAGACAGACAGACAGATATTTTTATTGGCACCTTGTAAAACCTAGTTACATCGAGAGCTTGTAACCATCAGCGGATGTAGGGGAGGGGATTGGCCCACCTATTTTCCCGACGGCAATATTCCCGTACATTTAATGTATTTGCTGAAATAACATTTGTGCACATTTTCGTCCCTTGTTTTCGCTATCCGGCCCCTCTTTCTTAAACACTCAGATCCTCCCCCGGTTATAAAGGTAACTTCCCGCTTTCTATAGCGTATGTGAGAATTCCAGTGTTCTCCAGGACCAAATGTTCGATCAAAATAATCATCCGAAATAAACCCTTTGCCACAGGCGCCAACACTAGATGCTAACGCCAACACTAGAATGGCTTTTGGTCTTGCAGAAAAATGGCATGACTTGCGATTTGGCATGTAAAAGTGTGAAGTAACTTCAGTGACGAGCGACTTACGCTTGCGTTGACTTGACTGTAGGTCTCCTTGACTTTGACACTAGTTTTCCCACAACAATTCTTTTTGCCGACCGGATTTCAAGAAACGTTTTTTCTAAGACGTCTTCGGAGAAGGCTTACTACAAATCGTGTTTGAAAGTTTTTCTTGTTTTCTCATGGGTAAATGGCCCAGTTTGTATATGACGTAACAAATGCTTGTTTCCATTCGCTCTGTTTTAGTCCGCTCCCTTTGCAATATAACAAAATTTTCCCACAACATTCTTTACGGCAACGATTGCGCGAGGTATCGTTTAAAGTCAACATCAAAAACGGTCCATGTACCGGGTTTTCTAACTGCAAATCGTGTTTCCAAACTGTGTTTGCAAGTATTTCGTTGTGTTTAATAATTGGCTCAGATGACGTAACAAATGCTTGTTTCCATTCGCTCGCTATCCGGCCCCCTCTTTCTTAAACACTCAGATCCTCCGCCGGTTATAAAGGTAACTTCCCGCTTTCCATAGCGCATGTGAGAATTCCAGTGCTCTCCAGGATCAAATGTTCGATCAAAATAATTATCCGAAATAAACCCTTTGCCACAGGCGCCAACACTAGATGCTAACGCCAACACTAGAATGGCTTTTTGGTGTTGCAGAAAAATGGCATGACTTGCGATTTGGTATGTAAAAGTTTGAAGTAACTTCAGTGACGAGCGACTTACGCTTTCGTTGACTTGACTGTTAGGTCTCCTTGACTTTGAAACTAGTTTTCCCACAACAATTCTTTTTGCAGACCGGATTTCAAGATGCGTTTTTCTAAGACGTCTTCGGGGTACGCTTAATACAAATCGTCTTTGAAAGTTTTTCTTGTTTTCTCATGAGTACATGGCCCAGTTTGTATATGAAGTAACAAATGCTTGTTTCCATTCGCTCTGTTTTAGTCCGCTCCCTTTGTAATGATGCGTGAAAGTCACTTCAATTATCAAAAGTACGCGGCAAATGGAACCTCGTGTCGTCGTATTTCACGTGCACGATTTAAAAAGAGAACGCGATCATCAACCATCAGTGCTTTGCAAATCCTGATCTTGACGCTATAAGCGACGGAATTGAGGAAACCTGGACAGCGCGAAAATTCCCACCGATTTTATAGAAACATGCTCTCTGAAAGCGATCCTGGGAAAATGTCTATGATGATTTACTTGTTTTTTCTTTTCTTTTTGTTCTCTTTGTCCCACGCGAGTAGGTCGCGGAGAGCTTGTAACTGCAATTTCGAGCTTTCCATAGAGCATTTAGGAATTCTGGTGCTCTCTACGATCAACTGATTGATAATAAAAAGATTAAAACGAAACAATCACCCTTTGCCACAGATACAAGATGACATGCAACGTGATATTAACCAATTCGCCAAAACTAGAATGGGTTTCTGGGTCGAGGCAACAAAGGATGATTGCTTATACAAGCTGGATCCCAACAATTTGAGGGCATGGTTTGCGCTTTAGCATGTAGAAGGTTAAAGAGCCGCCGCTTTGACAGCATAGCAAGACACAAAGTCTTTCCATCGGCAAATTTTGAAAATCCATAGCAACTTTCTCGATTGAATTTAGTAAATCAAATCTGGAACTTCGTTTTTAGATGGTGACTTAGAGATTTCTACACACGGAATTCGCCTTCTAATATCGAAAGAAACCACAACAAAAAAGTCTCTGACACCGGCTTTTTAAACGAGTTCAGTTGCGAGTGACTTACGCTTTCGTTCACACTGGTTGCAGTTTCTATGGCAATATAACAAAGTTTTCCCACAACAATTCTTTACGGCAACGATTGCGCGAGGTATCGTTTAAAGTCAACATCAAAAACGGTCCATGTACCGGGTTTTCTAACTGCAAATCGTGTTTCCAAACTGTGTTTGCAAGTATTTCGTTGTGTTTAATAATTGGCTCAGATGACGTAACAAATGCTTGTTTCCATTCGCTCTGTTCGAGCGCGCGCTCTCTACAATCATGCAAAGCCATTACAATCATGGGCGAATTTAGGGGGCGAGTGGGCCGCACCCCCTTTTCGGCCAATTTTCCCAGACATTTACTGTATTTGCTGTTTATCCAATGTTTTCAGTATACGCCCCCCCCCCCCCCCCCCCCCCCCCACCCCCCACACCGCACCCCCGCCTGTCTGACGAATATCACAAGAAGGCCTCGGCAAATTGAGCTTCATGTCAAGTTATGTCATCTGTAGGATGTAAAAAGAGAGCCGCGATCTGATTTAGCCAACCGTCAGCACTTTTAAGAGCTTTTTTTTATCCCGAAGCAATGAGCGACGAAATTTCGAAAAAAAATATAGAAAACGATGCGTGAATTCCTAGCAATTCTTTGTAAAAAAAAATGCTCTCTGCACACGCCCGCAAGAAAGTTTTTTATGATAATTTTTTTGGCTTTCTGTTTACTTTGTACCACGTGACTGGGTCGCGGAGAGCTTCACAGACAGACAGACAGACAGACAGATATTTTTATTGGCACCTTGTAAAACCTAGTTACATCGAGAGCTTGTAACCATCAGCGGATGTAGGGGGAGGGGATTGGCCCACCTATTTTCCCGACGGCAATATTCCCGTACATTTAATGTATTTGCTGAAATAACATTTGTGCACATTTTCGTCCCTTGTTTTCGCTATCCGGCCCCCTCTTTCTTAAACACTCAGTTCCTCCCCCGGTTATAAAGGTAACTTCCCGCTTTCCATAGCGTATGTGAGAATTCCAGAGTTCTCCAGGATCAAATGTTCGATCAAAATAATCATCCGAAATAAACCCTTTGCCACAGGCGCCAACACTAGATGCTAACGCCAACACTAGAATGGCTTTTTGGTCTTGCAGAAAAATGGCATGACTTGCGATTTGGCATGTAAAAGTGTGAAGTAACTTCAGTGACGAGCGACTTACGCTTGCGTTGACTTGACTGTAGGTCTCCTTGACTTTGACACTAGTTTTCCCACAACAATTCTTTTTGCCGACCGGATTTCAAGAAACGTTTTTTCTAAGACGTCTTCGGAGAAGTCTTACTACAAATCGTGTTTGAAAGTTTTTCTTGTTTTCTCATGGTAAATGGCCCAGTTTGTATATGACGTAACAAATGCTTGTTTCCATTCGCTCTGTTTTAGTCCGCTCCCTTTGTAATGATGCGTGAAAGTCACTTCAATTATCAAAAGTACGCGGCAAATGGAACCTCGTGTCGTCGTATTTCACGTGCACGATTTAAAAAGAGAACGCGATCATCAACCATCAGTGCTTTGCAAATCCGTTTTGATCTTGACGCTATAAGCGACGGAATTGAGGAAACCTGGACAGCGCGAAAATTCCCTCCGATTTTATAGAAAACATGCTCTCTGAAAGCGATCCTGGGAAAATGTCTATGATGATTTACTTGTTTTTTCTTTTCTTTTTGTTCTCTTTGTCCCACGCGAGTAGGTCGCGGAGAGCTTGTAACTGCAATTTCGAGCTTTCCATAGAGCATTTAGGAATTCTGGTGCTCTCTACGATCAAATGATTGATAATAAAAAGATTAAAACGAAACAATCACCCTTTGCCACAGATACAAGATGACATGCAACGTGATATTAACCAATTCGCCAAAACTAGAATGGGTTTTCTGGGTCGAGGCAACAAAAGGATGATTGCTTATACAAGCTGGATCCCACAATTTGAGGGCATGGTTTGCGCTTTAGCATGTAGAAGGTTAAAGAGCCGCCGCTTTGACAGCATAGCAAGACACAAAGTCTTTCCATCGGCAAATTTTGAAAATCCATAGCAACTTTCTCGATTGAATTTAGTAAATCAAATCTGGAACTTCGTTTTTAGATGGTGACTTAGAGATTTCTACACACGGAATTCGCCTTCTAATATCGAAAGAAACCACAACAAAAAAGTCTCTGACACCGGCTTTTTAAACGAGTTCAGTTGCGAGTGACTTACGCTTTCGTTCACACTGGTTGCAGTTTCTATGGCAATATAACAAAGTTTTCCCACAACAATTCTTTACGGCAACGATTGCGCGAGGTATCGTTTAAAGTCAACATCAAAAACGGTCCATGTACCGGGTTTTCTAACTGCAAATCGTGTTTCCAAACTGTGTTTGCAAGTATTTCGTTGTGTTTAATAATTGGCTCAGATGACGTAACAAATGCTTGTTTCCATTCGCTCTGTTCGAGCGCGCGCTCTCTACAATCATGCAAACCATTACAATCATGGGCGAATTTAGGGGGCGAGTGGGCCGCACCCCCTTTTCGACCAATTTTCCAAGACATTTACTGTATTTGCTGTTCATCCAATGTTTTCAGTATAAAGCCCCCCCCCCCCCCAAACCCCACCCAACCCCACCCCCGCCTGTCTGACGAATATCACAAGAAGGCCACGGCAAATTGAGCTTCATGTCGAGTTATGTCATCTGTAGGATGTAAAAAGAGAGCCGCGACCTGATTTAGCCAACCGTCAGCACTTTTAAGAGCTTTTTTAATCCCGAAGCAATGTGCGACGAAATTTCAAAAAAAAAAATATAGAAAACGATGCGTGAATTCCTAGCAATTCTTTGTAAAGAAAAATGCTCTCTGCACACGCCCGCAAGAAAGTTTTTTATGATAATTTTTTTTTGCTCTCTGTTTACTTTGTACCACGTGACTGGGTCGCGGAAAGCTTTACAGAGAGACAGACAGACAGATATTTTTATTGGCACCTTGTAAAACCTAGTTACATCGAGAGCTTGTAACCATCAGCGGATGTAGGGGGAGGGGATTGGCCCACCCTTTTTCCCGACGGCAATATTCCCGTACATTTAATGTATTTGCTGAAATAACATTTGTGCACATTTCGTCCCTTGTTTTCGCTATCCGGCCCCCTCTTTCTTAACACTCAGATCCTCCGCCGGTTATAAAGGTAACTTCCCGCTTTCCATAGCGCATGTGAGAATTCCAGTGCTCTCCAGGATCAAATGTTCGATCAAAATAATTATCCGAAATAAACCCTTTGCCACAGGCGCCAACACTAGATGCTAACGCCAACACTAGAATGGCTTTTTGGTGTTGCAGAAACATGGCATGACTTGCGATTTGGTATGTAAAAGTTTGAAGTAACTTCAGTGACGAGCGACTTACGCTTTCGTTGACTTGACTGTTAGGTCTCCTTGACTTTGAAACTAGTTTTCCCACAACAATTCTTTTGCAGACCGGATTTCAAGATGCGTTTTTTCTAAGACGTCTTCGGGGTAGGCTTAATACAAATCGTCTTTGAAAGTTTTTCTTGTTTTCTCATGAGTACATGGCCCAGTTTGTATATGACGTAACAAATGCTTGTTTCCATTCGCTCTGTTCGAGCGCGCGCTCTCTACAATCATGCAAAGCCATTACAATCATGGGCGAATTTAGGGGGCGAGTGGGCCGCACCCCCTTTTCGGCCAATTTTCCCAGACATTTACTGTATTTGCTGTTTATCCAATGTTTTCAGTATACGCCCCCCCCCCCCCCCCCCCCAACCCCCACATCGCACCCCCGCCTGTCTGACGAATATCACAAGAAGGCCTCGGCAAATTGAGCTTCATGTCAAGTTATGTCATCTGTAGGATGTAAAAAGAGAGCCGCGATCTGATTTAGCCAACCGTCAGCACTTTTAAGAGCTTTTTTTTATCCCGAAGCAATGAGCGACGAAATTTCGAAAAAAAATATAGAAAACGATGCGTGAATTCCTAGCAATTCTTTGTAAAAAAAAATGCTCTCTGCACACGCCCGCAAGAAAGTTTTTTATGATAATTTTTTTTGCTTTCTGTTTACTTTGTACCACGTGACTGGGTCGCGGAGAGCTTCACAGACAGACAGACAGACAGACAGATATTTTTATTGGCACCTTGTAAAACCTAGTTACATCGAGAGCTTGTAACCATCAGCGGATGTAGGGGGAGGGGATTGGCCCACCTATTTTCCCGACGGCAATATTCCCGTACATTTAATGTATTTGCTGGAATAACATTTGTGCACATTTTCGTCCCTTGTTTTCGCTATCCGGCCCCCTCTTTCTTAAACACTCAGTTCCTCCCCCGGTTATAAAGGTAACTTCCCGCTTTCCATAGCGTATGTGAGAATTCCAGTGTTCTCCAGGATCAAATGTTCGATCAAAATAATCATCCGAAATAAACCCTTTGCCACAGGCGCCAACACTAGATGCTAACGCCAACACTAGAATGGCTTTTTGGTCTTGCAGAAAAATGGCATGACTTGCGATTTGGCATGTAAAAGTGTGAAGTAACTTCAGTGACGAGCGACTTACGCTTGCGTTGACTTGACTGTAGGTCTCCTTGACTTTGACACTAGTTTTCCCACAACAATTCTTTTTGCCGACCGGATTTCAAGAAACGTTTTTTCTAAGACGTCTTCGGAGAAGGCTTACTACAAATCGTGTTTGAAAGTTTTTCTTGTTTTCTCATGGGTAAATGGCCCAGTTTGTATATGACGTAACAAATGCTTGTTTCCATTCGCTCTGTTTTAGTCCGCTCCCTTTGTAATGATGCGTGAAAGTCACTTCAATTATCAAAAGTACGCGGCAAATGGAACCTCGTGTCGTCGTATTTCACGTGCACGATTTAAAAAGAGAACGCGATCATCAACCATCAGTGCTTTGCAAATCCGTTTTGATCTTGACGCTATAAGCGACGGAATTGAGGAAACCTGGACAGCGCGAAAATTCCCTCCGATTTTATAGAAAACATGCTCTCTGAAAGCGATCCTGGGAAAATGTCTATGATGATTTACTTGTTTTTTCTTTTCTTTTTGTTCTCTTTGTCCCACGCGAGTAGGTCGCGGAGAGCTTGTAACTGCAATTTCGAGCTTTCCATAGAGCATTTAGGAATTCTGGTGCTCTCTACGATCAAATGATTGATAATAAAAAGATTAAAACGAAACAATCACCCTTTGCCACAGATACAAGATGACATGCAACGTGATATTAACCAATTCGCCAAAACTAGAATGGGTTTCTGGGTCGAGGCAACAAAAGGATGATTGCTTATACAAGCTGGATCCCAACAATTTGAGGGCATGGTTTGCGCTGTAGCATGTAGAAGGTTAAAGAGCCGCCGCTTTGACAGCATAGCAAGACACAAAGTCTTTCCATCGGCAAATTTTGAAAATCCATAGCAACTTTCTCGATTGAATTTAGTAAATCAAATCTGGAACTTCGTTTTTAGATGGTGACTTAGAGATTTCTACACACGGAATTCGCCTTCTAATATCGAAAGAAACCACAGCAAAAAAGTCTCTGACACCGGCTTTTTAAACGAGTTCAGTTGCGAGTGACTTACGCTTTCGTTCACACTGGTTGCAGTTTCTATGGCAATATAACAAAGTTTTCCCACAACAATTCTTTACGGCAACGATTGCGCGAGGTATCGTTTAAAGTCAACATCAAAAACGGTCCATGTACCGGGTTTTCTAACTGCAAATCGTGTTTCCAAACTGTGTTTGCAAGTATTTCGTTGTGTTTAATAATGGCTCAGATGACGTAACAAATGCTTGTTTCCATTCGCTCTGTTCGAGCGCGCGCTCTCTACAATCATGCAAACCATTACAATCATGGGCGAATTTAGGGGGCGAGTGGGCCGCACCCCCTTTTCGGCCAATTTTCCAAGACATTTACTGTATTTGCTGTTCATCCAATTTTTTCAGTATAAGCCCCCCCCCCCCCAAACCCCACCCAACCCCACCCCCGCCTGTCTGACGAATATCACAAGAAGGCCTCGGCAAATTGAGCTTCATGTCAAGTTATGTCATCTGTAGGATGTAAAAAGAGAGCCGCGATCTGATTTAGCCAACCGTCAGCACTTTTAAGAGCTTTTTTTATCCCGAAGCAATGAGCGACGAAATTTCGAAAAAAACTATAGAAAACGATGCGTGAATTCCTAGCAATTCTTTGTAAAAAAAAATGCTCTCTGCACACGCCCGCAAGAAAGTTTTTTATGATAATTTTTTTTGCTTTCTGTTTACTTTGTACCACGTGACTGGGTCGCGGAGAGCTTCACAGACAGACAGACAGAGAGACAGACAGATATTTTTATTGGCACCTTGTAAAACCTAGTTACATCGAGAGCTTGTAACCATCAGCGGATGTAGGGGAGGGGATTGGCCCACCTATTTTCCCAACGGCAATATTCCCGTACATTTAATGTATTTGCTGAAATAACATTTGTGCACATTTTCGTCCCTTGTTTTCGCTATCCGGCCCCCTCTTTCTTAAACACTCAGTTCCTCCCCCGGTTATAAAGGTAACTTCCCGCTTTCCATAGCGTATGTGAGAATTCCAGTGTTCTCCAGGATCAAATGTTCGATCAAAATAATCATCCGAAATAAACCCTTTGCCACAGGCGCCAACACTAGATGCTAACGCCAACACTAGAATGGCTTTTTGGTCTTGCAGAAAAATGGCATGACTTGCGATTTGGCATGTAAAAGTGTGAAGTAACTTCAGTGACGAGCGACTTACGCTTGCGTTGACTTGACTGTAGGTCTCCTTGACTTTGACACTAGTTTTCCCACAACAATTCTCTTTGCCGACCGGATTTCAAGAAACGTTTTTTCTAAGACGTCTTCGGAGAAGGCTTACTACAAATCGTGTTTGAAAGTTTTTCTTGTTTTCTCATGGGTAAATGGCTCAGTTTGTATATGACGTAACAAATGCTTGTTTCCATTCGCTCTGTTTTAGTCCGCTCCCTTTGTAATGATGCGTGAAAGTCACTTCAATTATCAAAAGTACGCGGCAAATGGAACCTCGTGTCGTCGTATTTCACGTGCACGATTTAAAAAGAGAACGCGATCATCAACCATCAGTGCTTTGCAAATCCGTTTTGATCTTGACGCTATAAGCGACGGAATTGAGGAAACCTGGACAGCGCGAAAATTCCCTCCGATTTTATAGAAAACATGCTCTCTGAAAGCGATCCTGGGAAAATGTCTATGATGATTTACTTGTTTTTTCTTTTCTTTTTGTTCTCTTTGTCCCACGCGAGTAGGTCGCGGAGAGCTTGTAACTGCAATTTCGAGCTTTCCATAGAGCATTTAGGAATTCTGGTGCTCTCTACGATAAAATGATTGATAATAAAAAGATTAAAACGAAACAATCACCCTTTGCCACAGATACAAGATGACATGCAACGTGATATTAACCAATTCGCCAAAACTAGAATGGGTTTCTGGGTCGAGGCAACAAAAGGATGATTGCTTATACAAGCTGGATCCCAACAATTTGAGGGCATGGTTTGCGCTATAGCATGTAGAAGGTTAAAGAGCCGCCGCTTTGACAGCATAGCAAGACACAAAGTCTTTCCATCGGCAAATTTTGAAAATCCATAGCAACTTTCTCGATTGAATTTAGTAAATCAAATCTGGAACTTCGTTTTTAGATGGTGACTTAGAGATTTCTACACACGGAATTCGCCTTCTAATATCGAAAAAAACCACAACAAAAAGTCTCTGACACCGGCTTTTTAAACGAGTTCGGTTGCGAGTGACTTACGCTTTCGTTCACACTGGTTGCAGTTTCTATGGCAATATAACAAAGTTTTCCCACAACAATTCTTTACGGCAACGATTGCGCGAGGTATCGTTTAAAGTCAACATCAAAAACGGTCCATGTACCGGGTTTTCTAACTGCAAATCGTGTTTCCAAACTGTGTTTGCAAGTATTTCGTTGTGTTTAATAATTGGCTCAGATGACGTAACAAATGCTTGTTTCCATTCGCTCTGTTCGAGCGCGCGCTCTCTACAATCATGCAAACCATTACAATCATGGGCGAATTTAGGGGGCGAGTGGGCCGCACCCCCTTTTCGGCCAATTTTCCAAGACATTTACTGTATTTGCTGTTCATCCAATGTTTTCAGTATACGCCCCCCCCCAAACCCCATCCAACCCCACCCCCGCCTGTCTGACGAATATCACAAGAAGGCCTCGGCAAATTGAGCTTCATGTCGAGTTATGTCATCTGTAGGATGTAAAAAGAGAGCCGCGACCTGATTTAGCCAACCGTCAGCACTTTTAAGAGCTTTTTTAATCCCGAAGCAATGAGCGACGAAATTTCGAAAAAAAGATATAGAAAACGATGCGTGAATTCCTAGCAATTCTTTGTAAAGAAAAATGCTCTCTGCACACGCCCGCAAGAAAGTTTTTTATGATAATTTTTTTTTGCTCTCTGTTTACTTTGTACCACGTGACTGGGTCGCGGAAAGCTTTACAGAGAGACAGACAGACAGATATTTTTATTGGCACCTTGTAAAACCTAGTTACATCGAGAGCTTGTAACCATCAGCGGATGTAGGGGGAGGGGATTGGCCCACCCTTTTTCCCGACGGCAATATTCCCGTACATTTAATGTATTTGCTGAAATAACATTTGTGCACATTTTCGTCCCTTGTTTTCGCTATCCGGCCCCCTCTTTCTTAAACACTCAGATCCTCCGCCGGTTATAAAGGTAACTTCCCGCTTTCCATAGCGCATGTGAGAATTCCAGTGTTCTCCAGGATCAAATGTTCGATCAAAATAATCATCCGAAATAAACCCTTTGCCACAGGCGCCAACACTAGATGCTAACGCCAACACTAGAATGGCTTTTTGGTGTTGCAGAAAAATGGCATGACTTGCGATTTGGCATGTAAAAGTTTGAAGTAACTTCAGTGACGAGCGACTTACGCTTTCGTTGACTTGACTGTTAGGTCTCCTTGACTTTGAAACTAGTTTTCCCACAAACATTCTTTTTGCAGACCGGATTTCAATAAACGTTTTTTCTAAGACGTCTTCGGGGTAGGCTTAATACAAATCGTCTTTGAAAGTTTTTCTTGTTTTCTCATGAGTACATGGCCCAGTTTGTATATGACGTAACAAATGCTTGTTTCCATTCGCTCTGTTCGAGCGCGCGCTCTCTACAATCATGCAAAGCCATTACAATCATGGGCGAATTTAGGGGGCGAGTGGGCCGCACCCCCTTTTCGGCCAATTTTCCCAGACATTTACTGTATTTGCTGTTTATCCAATGTTTTCAGTATACGCCCCCCCCCAACCCCCACATCGCACCCCCGCCTGTCTGACGAATATCACAAGAAGGCCTCGGCAAATTGAGCTTCATGTCAAGTTATGTCATCTGTAGGATGTAAAAAGAGAGCCGCGACCTGATTTAGCCAACCGTCAGCACTTTTAAGAGCTTTTTTAATCCCGAAGCAATGAGCGACGAAATTTCGAAAAAAAATATAGAAAACGATGCGTGAATTCCTAGCAATTCTTTGTAAAGAAAAATGCTCTCTGCACACGCCCGCAAGAAAGTTTTTTATGATAATTTTTTTTTGCTTTCTGTTTACTTTGTACCACGTGACTGGGTCGCGGAGAGCTTCACAGACAGACAGACAGACAGATATTTTTATTGGCACCTTGTAAAACCTAGTTACATCGAGAGCTTGTAACCATCAGCGGATGTAGGGGGAGGGGATTGGCCCACCTATTTTCCCGACGGCAATATTCCCGTACATTTAATGTATTTGCTGAAATAACATTTGTGCACATTTTCGTCCCTTGTTTTCGCTATCCGGCCCCCTCTTTCTTAAACACTCAGATCCTCCCCCGGTTATAAAGGTAACTTCCCGCTTTCCATAGCGTATGTGAGAATTCCAGTGCTCTCCAGGATCAAATGTTCGATCAAAATAATTATCCGAAATAAACCCTTTGCCACAGGCGCCAACACTAGATGCTAACGCCAACACTAGAATGGCTTTTTGGTCTTGCAGAAAAATGGCATGACTTGCGATTTGGTATGTAAAAGTTTGAAGTAACTTCAGTGACGAGCGACTTACGCTTTCGTTGACTTGACTGTTAGGTCTCCTTGACTTTGACATTAGTTTTCCCACAACAATTCTTTTTGCCGACCGGATTTCAAGATACGTTTTTTCTAAGACGTCTTCGGGGTAGGCTTAATACAAATCGTCTTTGAAAGTTTTTCTTGTTTTCTCATGAGTACATGGCCCAGTTTGTATATGACGTAACAAATGCTTGTTTCCATTCGCTCTGTTCGAGCGCGCGCTCTCTACAATCATGCAAAGCCATTACAATCATGGGCGAATTTAGGGGGCGAGTGGGCCGCACCCCTTTTCGGCCAATTTTCCCAGACATTTACTGTATTTGCTGTTTATCCAATGTTTTCAGTATACGCCCCCCCCCCCCCCAACCCCCACATCGCACCCCCGCCTGTCTGACGAATATCACAAGAAGGCCTCGGCAAATTGAGCTTCATGTCAAGTTATGTCATCTGTAGGATGTAAAAAGAGAGCCGCGACCTGATTTAGCCAACCGTCAGCACTTTTAAGAGCTTTTTTTATCCCGAAGCAATGAGCGACGAAATTTCGAAAAAAAATATAGAAAACGATGAGTGAATTCCTAGCAATTCTTTGTAAAAAAAAAATGCTCTCTGCACACGCCCGCAAGAAAGTTTTTTATGATAATTTTTTTTTGCTTTCTGTTTACTTTGTACCACGTGACTGGGTCGCGGAGAGCTTGACAGACAGACAGACAGACAGACAGATATTTTTATTGGCACCTTGTAAAACCTAGTTACATCGAGAGCTTGTAACCATCAGCGGATGTAGGGGAGGGGATTGGCCCACCTATTTTCCCGACGGCAATATTCCCGTACATTTAATGTATTTGCTGAAATAACATTTGTGCACATTTTCGTCCCTTGTTTTCGCTATCCGGCCCCCTCTTTCTTAAACACTCGGTTCCTCCCCCGGTTATAAAGGTAACTTCCCGCTTTCCATAGCGTATGTGAGAATTCCAGTGTTCTCCAGGATGAAATGTTCGATCAAAATAATCATCCGAAATAAACCCTTTGCCACAGGCGCCAACACTAGATGCTAACGCCAACACTAGAATGGCTTTTTGGTCTTGCAGAAAAATGGCATGACTTGCGATTTGGCATGTAAAAGTGTGAAGTAACTTCAGTGACGAGCGACTTACGCTTTCGTTGACTTGACTGTAGGTCTCCTTGACTTTGACACTAGTTTTCCCACAACAATTCTTTTTGCCGACCGGATTTCAAGAAACGTTTTTTCTAAGACGTCTTCGGAGAAGGCTTACTACAAATCGTGTTTGAAAGTTTTTCTTATTTTCTCATGGGTAAATGGCCCAGTTTGTATATGACGTAACAAATGCTTGTTTCCATTCGCTCTGTTTTAGTCCGCTCCCTTTGTAATGATGCGTGAAAGTCACTTCAATTATCAAAAGTACGCGGCAAATGGAACCTCGTGTCGTCGTATTTCACGTGCACGATTTAAAAAGAGAACGCGATCATCAACCATCAGTGCTTTGCAAATCCGTTTTAATCTTGACGCTATAAGCGACGGAATTGAGGAAACCTGGACAGCGCGAAAATTCCCTCCGATTTTATAGAAAACATGCTCTCTGAAAGCGATCCTGGGAAAATGTCTATGATGATTTACTTGTTTTTCTTTTTGTTCTCTTTGTCCCACGCGAGTAGGTCGCGGAGAGCTTGTAACTGCAATTTCGAGCTTTCCATAGAGCATTTAGGAATTCTGGTGCTCTCTACGATCAAATGATTGATAATAAAAAGATTAAAACGAAACAATCACCCTTTGCCACAGATACAAGATGACATGCAACGTGATATTAACCAATTCGCCAAAACTAGAATGGGTTTCTGGGTCGAGGCAACAAAAGGATGATTGCTTATACAAGCTGGATCCCAACAATTTGAGGGCATGGTTTGCGCTGTAGCATGTAGAAGGTTAAAGAGCCGCCGCTTTGACAGCATAGCAAGACACAAAGTCTTTCCATCGGCAAATTTTGAAAATCCATAGCAACTTTCTCGATTGAATTTAGTAAATCAAATCTGGAACTTCGTTTTTAGATGGTGACTTAGAGATTTCTACACACGGAATTCGCCTTCTAATATCGAAAGAAACCACAGCAAAAAAGTCTCTGACACCGGCTTTTTAAACGAGTTCAGTTGCGAGTGACTTACGCTTTCGTTCACACTGGTTGCAGTTTCTATGGCAATATAACAAAGTTTTCCCACAACAATTCTTTACGGCAACGATTGCGCGAGGTATCGTTTAAAGTCAACATCAAAAACGGTCCATGTACCGGGTTTTCTAACTGCAAATCGTGTTTCCAAACTGTGTTTGCAAGTATTTCGTTGTGTTTAATAATTGGCTCAGATGACGTAACAAATGCTTGTTTCCATTCGCTCTGTTCGAGCGCGCGCTCTCTACAATCATGCAAACCATTACAATCATGGGCGAATTTAGGGGGCGAGTGGGCCGCACCCCCTTTTCGGCCAATTTTCCAGACATTTACTGTATTTGCTGTTTATCCAATGTTTTCAGTATACGCCCCCCCCCCCCCCCCCACACCGCACCCCCGCCTGTCTGACGAATATCACAAGAAGGCCTCGGCAAATTGAGCTTCATGTCAAGTTATGTCATCTGTAGGATGTAAAAAGAGAGCCGCGATCTGATTTAGCCAACCGTCAGCACTTTTAAGAGCTTTTTTTTATCCCGAAGCAATGAGCGACGAAATTTCGAAAAAAAATATAGAAAACGATGCGTGAATTCCTAGCAATTCTTTGTAAAAAAAAATGCTCTCTGCACACGCCCGCAAGAAAGTTTTTTATGATAATTTTTTTGGCTTTCTGTTTACTTTGTACCACGTGACTGGGTCGCGGAGAGCTTCACAGACAGACAGACAGACAGACAGATATTTTTATTGGCACCTTGTAAAACCTAGTTACATCGAGAGCTTGTAACCATCAGCGGATGTAGGGGGAGGGGATTGGCCCACCTATTTTCCCGACGGCAATATTCCCGTACATTTAATGTATTTGCTGAAATAACATTTGTGCACATTTTCGTCCCTTGTTTTCGCTATCCGGCCCCCTCTTTCTTAAACACTCAGTTCCTCCCCCGGTTATAAAGGTAACTTCCCGCTTTCCATAGCGTATGTGAGAATTCCAGTGTTCTCCAGGATCAAATGTTCGATCAAAATAATCATCCGAAATAAACCCTTTGCCACAGGCGCCAACACTAGATGCTAACGCCAACACTAGAATGGCTTTTTGGTCTTGCAGAAAAATGGCATGACTTGCGATTTGGCATGTAAAAGTGTGAAGTAACTTCAGTGACGAGCGACTTACGCTTGCGTTGACTTGACTGTAGGTCTCCTTGACTTTGACACTAGTTTTCCCACAAAATTCTTTTTGCCGACCGGATTTCAAGAAACGTTTTTTCTAAGACGTCTTCGGAGAAGTCTTACTACAAATCGTGTTTGAAAGTTTTTCTTGTTTTCTCATGGGTAAATGGCCCAGTTTGTATATGACGTAACAAATGCTTGTTTCCATTCGCTCTGTTTTAGTCCGCTCCCTTTGTAATGATGCGTGAAAGTCACTTCAATTATCAAAAGTACGCGGCAAATGGAACCTCGTGTCGTCGTATTTCACGTGCACGATTTAAAAAGAGAACGCGATCATCAACCATCAGTGCTTTGCAAATCCGTTTTGATCTTGACGCTATAAGCGACGGAATTGAGGAAACCTGGACAGCGCGAAAATTCCCTCCGATTTTATAGAAAACATGCTCTCTGAAAGCGATCCTGGGAAAATGTCTATGATGATTTACTTGTTTTTTCTTTTCTTTTTGTTCTCTTTGTCCCACGCGAGTAGGTCGCGGAGAGCTTGTAACTGCAATTTCGAGCTTTCCATAGAGCATTTAGGAATTCTGGTGCTCTCTACGATCAAATGATTGATAATAAAAAGATTAAAACGAAACAATCACCCTTTGCCACAGATACAAGATGACATGCAACGTGATATTAACCAATTCGCCAAAACTAGAATGGGTTTCTGGGTCGAGGCAACAAAAGGATGATTGCTTATACAAGCTGGATCCCAACAATTTGAGGGCATGGTTTGCGCTGTAGCATGTAGAAGGTTAAAGAGCCGCCGCTTTGACAGCATAGCAAGACACAAAGTCTTTCCATCGGCAAATTTTGAAAATCCATAGCAACTTTCTCGATTGAATTTAGTAAATCAAATCTGGAACTTCGTTTTTAGATGGTGACTTAGAGATTTCTACACACGGAATTCGCCTTCTAATATCGAAAGAAACCACAGCAAAAAAGTCTCTGACACCGGCTTTTTAAACGAGTTCAGTTGCGAGTGACTTACGCTTTCGTTCACACTGGTTGCAGTTTCTATGGCAATATAACAAAGTTTTCCCACAACAATTCTTTACGGCAACGATTGCGCGAGGTATCGTTTAAAGTCAACATCAAAAACGGTCCATGTACCGGGTTTTCTAACTGCAAATCGTGTTTCCAAACTGTGTTTGCAAGTATTTCGTTGTGTTTAATAATTGGCTCAGATGACGTAACAAATGCTTGTTTCCATTCGCTCTGTTCGAGCGCGCGCTCTCTACAATCATGCAAACCATTACAATCATGGGCGAATTTAGGGGGCGAGTGGGCCGCACCCCATTTTCGGCCAATTTTCCAAGACATTTACTGTATTTGCTGTTCATCCAATGTTTTCAGTATAAGCCCCCCCCCCCCCAAACCCCACCCAACCCCACCCCCGCCTGTCTGACGAATATCACAAGAAGGCCTCGGCAAATTGAGCTTCATGTCGAGTTATGTCATCTGTAGGATGTAAAAAGAGAGCCGCGACCTGATTTAGCCAACCGTCAGCACTTTTAAGAGCTTTTTTAATCCCGAAGCAATGTGCGACGAAATTTCAAAAAAAAAATATAGAAAACGATGCGTGAATTCCTAGCAATTCTTTGTAAAGAAAATGCTCTCTGCACACGCCCGCAAGAAAGTTTTTTATGATAATTTTTTTTTGCTCTCTGTTTACTTTGTACCACGTGACTGGGTCGCGGAAAGCTTTACAGAGAGACAGACAGACAGATATTTTTATTGGCACCTTGTAAAACCTAGTTACATCGAGAGCTTGTAACCATCAGCGGATGTAGGGGGAGGGGATTGGCCCACCCTTTTTCCCGACGGCAATATTCCCGTACATTTAATGTATTTGCTGAAATAACATTTGTGCACATTTTCGTCCCTTGTTTTCGCTATCCGGCCCCCTCTTTCTTAAACACTCAGATCCTCCGCCGGTTATAAAGGTAACTTCCCGCTTTCCATAGCGCATGTGAGAATTCCAGTGCTCTCCAGGATCAAATGTTCGATCAAAATAATTATCCGAAATAAACCCTTTGCCACAGGCGCCAACACTAGATGCTAACGCCAACACTAGAATGGCTTTTTGGTGTTGCAGAAAAATGGCATGACTTGCGATTTGGTATGTAAAAGTTTGAAGTAACTTCAGTGACGAGCGACTTACGCTTTCGTTGACTTGACTGTTAGGTCTCCTTGACTTTGAAACTAGTTTTCCCACAACAATTCTTTTTGCAGACCGGATTTCAAGATGCGTTTTTTCTAAGACGTCTTCGGGGTAGGCTTAATACAAATCGTCTTTGAAAGTTTTTCTTGTTTTCTCATGAGTACATGGCCCAGTTTGTATATGACGTAACAAATGCTTGTTTCCATTCGCTCTGTTCGAGCGCGCGCTCTCTACAATCATGCAAAGCCATTACAATCATGGGCGAATTTAGGGGGCGAGTGGGCCGCACCCCCTTTTCGGCCAATTTTCCCAGACATTTACTGTATTTGCTGTTTATCCAATGTTTTCAGTATACGCCCCCCCCCCCCCCCCCCAAACCCCCACATCGCACCCCCGCCTGTCTGACGAATATCACAAGAAGGCCTCGGCAAATTGAGCTTCATGTCAAGTTATGTCATCTGTAGGATGTAAAAAGAGAGCCGCGATCTGATTTAGCCAACCGTCAGCACTTTTAAGAGCTTTTTTTTATCCCGAAGCAATGAGCGACGAAATTTCGAAAAAAAATATAGAAAACGATGCGTGAATTCCTAGCAATTCTTTGTAAAAAAAAATGCTCTCTGCACACGCCCGCAAGAAAGTTTTTTATGATAATTTTTTTTGCTTTCTGTTTACTTTGTACCACGTGACTGGGTCGCGGAGAGCTTCACAGACAGACAGACAGACAGACAGACAGACAGATATTTTTATTGGCACCTTGTAAAACCTAGTTACATCGAGAGCTTGTAACCATCAGCGGATGTAGGGGGAGGGGATTGGCCCACCTATTTTCCCGACGGCAATATTCCCGTACATTTAATGTATTTGCTGGAATAACATTTGTGCACATTTTCGTCCCTTGTTTTCGCTATCCGGCCCCCTCTTTCTTAAACACTCAGTTCCTCCCCCGGTTATAAAGGTAACTTCCCGCTTTCCATAGCGTATGTGAGAATTCCAGTGTTCTCCAGGATCAAATGTTCGATCAAAATAATCATCCGAAATAAACCCTTTGCCACAGGCGCCAACACTAGATGCTAACGCCAACACTAGAATGGCTTTTTGGTCTTGCAGAAAAATGGCATGACTTGCGATTTGGCATGTAAAAGTGTGAAGTAACTTCAGTGACGAGCGACTTACGCTTGCGTTGACTTGACTGTAGGTCTCCTTGACTTTGACACTAGTTTTCCCACAACAATTCTTTTTGCCGACCGGATTTCAAGAAACGTTTTTTCTAAGACGTCTTCGGAGAAGGCTTACTACAAATCGTGTTTGAAAGTTTTTCTTGTTTTCTCATGGGTAAATGGCTCAGTTTGTATATGACGTAACAAATGCTTGTTTCCATTCGCTCTGTTTTAGTCCGCTCCCTTTGTAATGATGCGTGAAAGTCACTTCAATTATCAAAAGTACGCGGCAAATGGAACCTCGTGTCGTCGTATTTCACGTGCACGATTTAAAAAGAGAACGCGATCATCAACCATCAGTGCTTTGCAAATCCGTTTTGATCTTGACGCTATAAGCGACGGAATTGAGGAAACCTGGACAGCGCGAAAATTCCCTCCGATTTTATAGAAAACATGCTCTCTGAAAGCGATCCTGGGAAAATGTCTATGATGATTTACTTGTTTTTTCTTTTCTTTTTGTTCTCTTTGTCCCACGCGAGTAGGTCGCGGAGAGCTTGTAACTGCAATTTCGAGCTTTCCATAGAGCATTTAGGAATTCTGGTGCTCTCTACGATCAAATGATTGATAATAAAAAGATTAAAACGAAACAATCACCCTTTGCCACAGATACAAGATGACATGCAACGTGATATTAACCAATTCGCCAAAACTAGAATGGGTTTCTGGGTCGAGGCAACAAAAGGATGATTGCTTATACAAGCTGGATCCCAACAATTTGAGGGCATGGTTTGCGCTGTAGCATGTAGAAGGTTAAAGAGCCGCCGCTTTGACAGCATAGCAAGACACAAAGTCTTTCCATCGGCAAATTTTGAAAATCCATAGCAACTTTCTCGATTGAATTTAGTAAATCAAATCTGGAACTTCGTTTTTAGATGGTGACTTAGAGATTTCTACACACGGAATTCGCCTTCTAATATCGAAAAAAACCACAACAAAAAAGTCTCTGACACCGGCTTTTTAAACGAGTTCGGTTGCGAGTGACTTACGCTTTCGTTCACACTGGTTGCAGTTTCTATGGCAATATAACAAAGTTTTCCCACAACAATTCTTTACGGCAACGATTGCGCGAGGTATCGTTTAAAGTCAACATCAAAAACGGTCCATGTACCGGGTTTTCTAACTGCAAATCGTGTTTCCAAACTGTGTTTGCAAGTATTTCGTTGTGTTTAATAATTGGCTCAGATGACGTAACAAATGCTTGTTTCCATTCGCTCTGTTCGAGGGCGCGCTCTCTACAATCATGCAAACCATTACAATCATGGGCGAATTTAGGGGGCGAGTGGGCCGCACCCCCTTTTCGGCCAATTTTCCAAGACATTTACTGTATTTGCTGTTCATCCAATGTTTTCAGTATACCCCCCCCCCCCCCCCCCCAAACCCCATCCAACCCCACCCCCGCCTGTCTGACGAATATCACAAGAAGGCCTCGGCAAATTGAGCTTCATGTCGAGTTATGTCATCTGTAGGATGTAAAAAGAGAGCCGCGACCTGATTTAGCCAACCGTCAGCACTTTTAAGAGCTTTTTTAATCCCGAAGCAATGAGCGACGAAATTTCGAAAAAAAAGATATAGAAAACAATGCGTGAATTCCTAGCAATTCTTTGTAAAGAAAAATGCTCTCTGCACACGCCCGCAAGAAAGTTTTTTATGATAATTTTTTTTGCTTTCTGTTTACTTTGTACCACGTGACTGGGTCGCGGAGAGCTTCACGGACAGACAGACAGACAGATATTTTTATTGGCACCTTGTAAAACCTAGTTACATCGAGAGCTTGTAACCATCAGCGGATGTAGGGGGAGGGGATTGGCCCACCTATTTTCCCGACGGCAATATTCCCGTACATTTAATGTATTTGCTGAAATAACATTTGTGCACATTTTCGTCCCTTGTTTTCGCTATCCGGCCCCCTCTTTCTTAAACACTCAGATCCTCCGCCGGTTATAAAGGTAACTTCCCGCTTTCCATAGCGCATGTGAGAATTCCAGTGCTCTCCAGGATCAAATGTTCGATCAAAATAATTATCCGAAATAAACCCTTTGCCACAGGCGCCAACACTAGATGCTAACGCCAACACTAGAATGGCTTTTTGGTGTTGCAGAAAAATGGCATGACTTGCGATTTGGTATGTAAAAGTTTGAAGTAACTTCAGTGACGAGCGACTTACGCTTTCGTTGACTTGACTGTTAGGTCTCCTTGACTTTGAAACTAGTTTTCCCACAACAATTCTTTTTGCAGACCGGATTTCAAGATGCGTTTTTTCTAAGACGTCTTCGGGGTAGGCTTAATACAAATCGTCTTTGAAAGTTTTTCTTGTTTTCTCATGAGTACATGGCCCAGTTTGTATATGACGTAACAAATGCTTGTTTCCATTCGCTCTGTTCGAGCGCGCGCTCTCTACAATCATGCAAAGCCATTACAATCATGGGCGAATTTAGGGGGCGAGTGGGCCGCACCCCCTTTTCGGCCAATTTTCCCAGACATTTACTGTATTTGCTGTTTATCCAATGTTTTCAGTATACGCCCCCCCCCCCCAACCCCCACACCGCACCCCCGCCTGTCTGACGAATATCACAAGAAGGCCTCGGCAAATTGAGCTTCATGTCAAGTTATGTCATCTGTAGGATGTAAAAAGAGAGCCGCGATCTGATTTAGCCAACCGTCAGCACTTTTAAGAGCTTTTTTTATCCCGAAGCAATGAGCGACGAAATTTCGAAAAAAACTATAGAAAACGATGCGTGAATTCCTAGCAATTCTTTGTAAAAAAAAATGCTCTCTGCACACGCCCGCAAGAAAGTTTTTTATGATAATTTTTTTTTGCTTTCTGTTTACTTTGTACCACGTGACTGGGTCGCGGAGAGCTTCACAGACAGACAGACAGACAGACAGACAGATATTTTTATTGGCACCTTGTAAAACCTAGTTACATCGAGAGCTTGTAACCATCAGCGGATGTAGGGGGAGGGGATTGGCCCACCTATTTTCCCAACGGCAATATTCCCGTACATTTAATGTATTTGCTGAAATAACATTTGTGCACATTTTCGTCCCTTGTTTTCGCTATCCGGCCCCCTCTTTCTTAAACACTCAGTTCCTCCCCCGGTTATAAAGGTAACTTCCCGCTTTCCATAGCGTATGTGAGAATTCCAGTGTTCTCCAGGATCAAATGTTCGATCAAAATAATCATCCGAAATAAATCCTTTGCCACAGGCGCCAACACTAGATGCTAACGCCAACACTAGAATGGCTTTTTGGTCTTGCAGAAAAATGGCATGACTTGCGATTTGGCATGTAAAAGTGTGAAGTAACTTCAGTGACGAGCGACTTACGCTTGCGTTGACTTGACTGTAGGTCTCCTTGACTTTGACACTAGTTTTCCCACAACAATTCTTTTTGCCGACCGGATTTCAAGAAACGTTTTTTCTAAGACGTCTTCGGAGAAGGCTTACTACAAATCGTGTTTGAAAGTTTTTCTTGTTTTCTCATGGGTAAATGGCTCAGTTTGTATATGACGTAACAAATGCTTGTTTCCATTCGCTCTGTTTTAGTCCGCTCCCTTTGTAATGATGCGTGAAAGTCACTTCAATTATCAAAAGTACGCGGCAAATGGAACCTCGTGTCGTCGTATTTCACGTGCACGATTTAAAAAGAGAACGCGATCATCAACCATCAGTGCTTTGCAAATCCGTTTTGATCTTGACGCTATAAGCGACGGAATTGAGGAAACCTGGACAGCGCGAAAATTCCCTCCGATTTTATAGAAAACATGCTCTCTGAAAGCGATCCTGGGAAAATGTCTATGATGATTTACTTGTTTTTTCTTTTCTTTTTGTTCTCTTTGTCCCACGCGAGTAGGTCGCGGAGAGCTTGTAACTGCAATTTCGAGCTTTCCATAGAGCATTTAGGAATTCTGGTGCTCTCTACGATCAAATGATTGATAATAAAAAGATTAAAACGAAACAATCACCCTTTGCCACAGATACAAGATGACATGCAACGTGATATTAACCAATTCGCCAAAACTAGAATGGGTTTCTGGGTCGAGGCAACAAAAGGATGATTGCTTATACAAGCTGGATCCCAACAATTTGAGGGCATGGTTTGCGCTGTAGCATGTAGAAGGTTAAAGAGCCGCCGCTTTGACAGCATAGCAAGACACAAAGTCTTTCCATCGGCAAATTTTGAAAATCCATAGCAACTTTCTCGATTGAATTTAGTAAATCAAATCTGGAACTTCGTTTTTAGATGGTGACTTAGAGATTTCTACACACGGAATTCGCCTTCTAATATCGAAAAAAACCACAACAAAAAAGTCTCTGACACCGGCTTTTTAAACGAGTTCGGTTGCGAGTGACTTACGCTTTCGTTCACACTGGTTGCAGTTTCTATGGCAATATAACAAAGTTTTCCCACAACAATTCTTTACGGCAACGATTGCGCGAGGTATCGTTTAAAGTCAACATCAAAAACGGTCCATGTACCGGGTTTTCTAACTGCAAATCGTGTTTCCAAACTGTGTTTGCAAGTATTTCGTTGTGTTTAATAATTGGCTCAGATGACGTAACAAATGCTTGTTTCCATTCGCTCTGTTCGAGTGCGCGCTCTCTACAATCATGCAAACCATTACAATCATGGGCGAATTTAGGGGGCGAGTGGGCCGCACCCCCTTTTCGGCCAATTTTCCAAGACATTTACTGTATTTGCTGTTCATCCAATGTTTTCAGTATACGCCCCCCCCCCCCCCCCCCCCAAACCCCATCCAACCCCACCCCCGCCTGTCTGACGAATATCACAAGAAGGCCTCGGCAAATTGAGCTTCATGTCGAGTTATGTCATCTGTAGGATGTAAAAAGAGAGCCGCGACCTGATTTAGCCAACCGTCAGCACTTTTAAGAGCTTTTTTAATCCCGAAGCAATGAGCGACGAAATTTCGAAAAAAAAGATATAGAAAACAATGCGTGAATTCCTAGCAATTCTTTGTAAAGAAAAATGCTCTCTGCACACGCCCGCAAGAAAGTTTTTTATGATAATTTTTTTTGCTTTCTGTTTACTTTGTACCACGTGACTGGGTCGCGGAGAGCTTCACGGACAGACAGACAGACAGATATTTTTATTGGCACCTTGTAAAACCTAGTTACATCGAGAGCTTGTAACCATCAGCGGATGTAGGGGGAGGGGATTGGCCCACCTATTTTCCCGACGGCAATATTCCCGTACATTTAATGTATTTGCTGAAATAACATTTGTGCACATTTTCGTCCCTTGTTTTCGCTATCCGGCCCCCTCTTTCTTAAACACTCAGATCCTCCCCCGGTTATAAAGGTAACTTCCCGCTTTCCATAGCGTATGTGAGAATTCCAGTGCTCTCCAGGATCAAATGTTCGATCAAAATAATTATCCGAAATAAACCCTTTGCCACAGGCGCCAACACTAGATGCTAACGCCAACACTAGAATGGCTTTTTGGTCTTGCAGAAAAATGGCATGACGTGCGATTTGGTATGTAAAAGTTTGAAGTAACTTCAGTGACGAGCGACTTACGCTTTCGTTGACTTGACTGTTAGGTCTCCTTGACTTTGACATTAGTTTTCCCACAACAATTCTTTTTGCCGACCGGATTTCAAGATACGTTTTTTCTAAGACGTCTTCGGGGTAGGCTTAATACAAATCGTCTTTGAAAGTTTTTCTTGTTTTCTCATGAGTACATGGCCCAGTTTGTATATGACGTAACAAATGCTTGTTTCCATTCGCTCTGTTCGAGCGCGCGCTCTCTACAATCATGCAAAGCCATTACAATCATGGGCGAATTTAGGGGGCGAGTGGGCCGCACCCCCTTTTCGGCCAATTTTCCCAGACATTTACTGTATTTGCTGTTTATCCAATGTTTTCAGTATACGCCCCCCCCCCCCCCCCCCCCCCAACCCCCACATCGCACCCCCGCCTGTCTGACGAATATCACAAGAAGGCCTCGGCAAATTGAGCTTCATGTCAAGTTATGTCATCTGTAGGATGTAAAAAGAGAGCCGCGACCTGATTTAGCCAACCGTCAGCACTTTTAAGAGCTTTTTTTATCCCGAAGCAATGAGCGACGAAATTTCGAAAAAAAATATAGAAAACGATGAGTGAATTCCTAGCAATTCTTTGTAAAAAAAAAAATGCTCTCTGCACACGCCCGCAAGAAAGTTTTTTATGATAATTTTTTTTTGCTTTCTGTTTACTTTGTACCACGTGACTGGGTCGCGGAGAGCTTGACAGACAGACAGACAGACAGACAGATATTTTTATTGGCACCTTGTAAAACCTAGTTACATCGAGAGCTTGTAACCATCAGCGGATGTAGGGGAGGGGATTGGCCCACCTATTTTCCCGACGGCAATATTCCCGTACATTTAATGTATTTGCTGAAATAACATTTGTGCACATTTTCGTCCCTTGTTTTCGCTATCCGGCCCCCTCTTTCTTAAACACTCGGTTCCTCCCCCGGTTATAAAGGTAACTTCCCGCTTTCCATAGCGTATGTGAGAATTCCAGTGTTCTCCAGGATGAAATGTTCGATCAAAATAATCATCCGAAATAAACCCTTTGCCACAGGCGCCAACACTAGATGCTAACGCCAACACTAGAATGGCTTTTTGGTCTTGCAGAAAAATGGCATGACTTGCGATTTGGCATGTAAAAGTGTGAAGTAACTTCAGTGACGAGCGACTTACGCTTTCGTTGACTTGACTGTAGGTCTCCTTGACTTTGACACTAGTTTTCCCACAACAATTCTTTTTGCCGACCGGATTTCAAGAAACGTTTTTTCTAAGACGTCTTCGGAGAAGGCTTACTACAAATCGTGTTTGAAAGTTTTTCTTATTTTCTCATGGGTAAATGGCCCAGTTTGTATATGACGTAACAAATGCTTGTTTCCATTCGCTCTGTTTTAGTCCGCTCCCTTTGTAATGATGCGTGAAAGTCACTTCAATTATCAAAAGTACGCGGCAAATGGAACCTCGTGTCGTCGTATTTCACGTGCACGATTTAAAAAGAGAACGCGATCATCAACCATCAGTGCTTTGCAAATCCGTTTTAATCTTGACGCTATAAGCGACGGAATTGAGGAAACCTGGACAGCGCGAAAATTCCCTCCGATTTTATAGAAAACATGCTCTCTGAAAGCGATCCTGGGAAAATGTCTATGATGATTTACTTGTTTTTCTTTTTGTTCTCTTTGTCCCACGCGAGTAGGTCGCGGAGAGCTTGTAACTGCAATTTCGAGCTTTCCATAGAGCATTTAGGAATTCTGGTGCTCTCTACGATCAAATGATTGATAAAAAGATTAAAACGAAACAATCACCCTTTGCCACAGATACAAGATGACATGCAACGTGATATTAACCAATTCGCCAAAACTAGAATGGGTTTCTGGGTCGAGGCAACAAAAGGATGATTGCTTATACAAGCTGGATCCCAACAATTTGAGGTCATGGTTTGCGCTGTAGCATGTAGAAGGTTAAAGAGCCGCCGCTTTGACAGCATAGCAAGACACAAAGTCTTTCCATCGGCAAATTTTGAAAATCCATAGCAACTTTCTCGATTGAATTTAGTAAATCAAATCTGGAACTTCGTTTTTAGATGGTGACTTAGAGATTTCTACACACGGAATTCGCCTTCTAATATCGAAAAAAACCACAACAAAAAAGTCTCTGACACCGGCTTTTTAAACGAGTTCAGTTGCGAGTGACTTACGCTTTCGTTCACACTGGTTGCAGTTTCTATGGCAATATAACAACAATTCTTTTCGAAATATTGCAACTATTCGTAAACAATAAGACCCTAGCCCGATTTTCAGCACATTTCTTGGTGAGCTGGGCGACCGAAGACTGTGAAAAATGCCGTCTTCCCAAATTTTGTTTATATTTCTCAAGTATTTTAAGATGAAAAAGGCTAGAGAACGAGAATAATGCATTGCTGACATTCTCTTGGAGAAAAATAATTTTAATCTAGCAATATTACGTACTTAAACCAAAAAATGTTGCACGCTTAACGCTTAACCATCGGCTATGAAATATAAACAAAGAGTCTCAACTTCTCTTATTATAGTGTTCGCCATGGTTAAGCGTGAAATTAGACAAGGAAATTAATTCCGGCCAGGTAAAGTTGTTTTATCCTACTTTTTTGCTCACGTTATACTGCATTTATTACTTGCCTTTAACTGGTGGTGATTTTAAGTCCCTATTTGTCAAACCTTTCAAAATATAGCACATTTTCCCGCGTTTCTTACTTAACCGGAAGTGAACACGGGCTATGACGTCATCGTCCCCACGGCTTTTGACTGTGATTTTTAAGAGAACTACATTCCTACAAACCATCGCTGACACAGGAAGTGTCCGAATTTTGTCCGACTTCAACATTCCTGACGGTGAGATTTCAAATGTAACGTTTAGCTTGAACATGTAGGTTATAAATATTTTTCATTGCTCATATATAGGAGATTTTCTTTCAAGTACCCCAATTTCCAATCAAATTTCTCTTGATCGGTTTACTGTAAAATGCTCGAAATCTTAGCTTCAAACACTTTCAAATGTCCTGCCTCCTATTACTCTACCAATTGTTTGCCGTTAAAACCTTATTTATGTGTCATTTCCAAAAATCGATTTTTCAGACAATCAGCGACAAAATTGTTGATAAAAATTACGCACGTACCCGCTTTTCTGTTAGAATCGTCTTGTATCAACCAGTTTAAAATTCGCCTCTGTCACTCCTAAACCCCCAGCCCCCCATTTCAATGTTGTTTACCGACGCTAGAAGCCTTGGGGATCAACATTGAATAGGGGGAGGGGGGATTACTTAGATTTATTTTAGAATATTGGGTCTTAGATTTTATCAAGCATTTATGTCGCTGATTGTAGTTGACGTTGACCAACATTGGGTTAATTAAAGTTATGTTAGAAGCAAGGGGGTGCACCACCAAATTCACGCGGCATGACGCGGTCAAGCGGCTTGACGTCATCGATGACGTCATCAAAACTAGAAAAGTCAATATTTCTAGAAGGCAACATCATTAGGTGACCCAACTTGGGTAAAGTTATCTTGGAGGCAAGGGGGGTGCACCACCATGGTCAAGTGGGATGACGTCATCGATGACGTCATCAAAAATAGACTAAGTCAATATTTCAAGAAGGTAACATCGCTAGGTGACCAAACTTGGGCAAAGTTATCCTGGAGGCAAGGGGGGTGCACCACCAAGGTCACGTGGCATGACGTCATCGATGACGTCATCAAAACTAGAGAAGTCAATGACGTGGTCAGCGGTAGGCCAATATGGCGGCCACAAATTTCATCGTGTGCCTTTCCTCGGCTATTGTAGCATGTTTCTTGGTCCAGCTCGCGTCATTTCCACCTACACTGCAAGATAAATATGGCAGCTATGACATCGACATACGTTTTGCTAACGAAAGACCTACTGGAAGCGGAATTGTGTCATTTCTTCTGAGCCATTCGTCGGTCAAGCGCTCTGCCGAGGGTTTAACAACTAGAGGGAATACATCGACCCGTCTCTTTCTCACATTGCTCCTTCTTAATGGTTTAGTGGAGTCTAACCCGGGACCTCAGTACAGGTACCCATGTGGAGACTGCTCGAAGCCTGTTAAATGTAATCAAAAAGGAATACAATGCGACTCTTGCGAACTTTGGTATCATGCTCGCTGTCTAGCGATGAATAATCATGTATACGGAGCATTGGCTAACAGTTCTTGCACATGGATATGCTGCAATTGTGGGCTCCCCAGCTTCTCGAGTTCACTGTTTGACTCAATTAACACTCTTGGGTTAACAAATTTATTTGAACCTTTATTGAACTCCAGGGAGTGCAGCCCATTGATGTCCCCTAAATATGCATCATCCCCTAGACACAACCAAGGATCAAGACATACCACCAAGAGCACCATCTCAAATCTTAGAATACTAACAGTCAACTGCAATAGCCTCCGGTCCAAAGAGAAACAAAACCAGCTCCTGGATTTAATTGAAACCCACAAACCGGACATCATTTGTGGACAGGAGTCAAAGCTAGACTCCTCAATTAAAAATTCTGAAATCTTCCCAGGTATTTTTGCTGGCCAAGTTTTCCGGAAGGACTTCTGTATTGGAGAGCGCGGGGTATTCATTGCGGTAAATGAAAAGATCCTGGCATGTGAGGTGAAAACCCAACCGTCAAGTATTGATGCAGTCTGGGTTAAAATTGAGACCCAAGGAACTAGGCCATTGTATATCTCATCTGTTTACAGACACACTGACACATTTCATGAGCCCATAGAGGAGCTCAGTACTATGATAGACCATGTTAATGAGACCATGCCCAATGCCATAATAACTGGTGACTTTAATGTACCAAGTGTCAACTGGGAATCCAAAACAGTTAATCCCAACCCCCAATATGGACGTGCAGTTAACCAAGCTGTTATTGACATGACAGTGCAAAATGGTTTACAACAAGTACAGCGTAAACCATCACGACAGAACAATATACTTGATCTAGTTTTTGTTAATAATCCCAATATTATCAGCAGCACACAGGTGTGCCCGGGGATGAGTGACCATGAGTGCATTGTTACAGATGTCAATATGAAGATTAAACATGTCAAGAAACCACCCAGGACTGTTTATCTTTTCAAGAGAGGGGACATGGATGGTGTAAAAAGAGAGTTACTATCTAGGTTTGAGGAGTTTAAGAGCACATCTTGCATATCTGTCCATGAGCGATGGACCCTATTTAAAGATACCCTCATGCAGGCAGTAAAGCAAAACATCCCAGAGAAGACCCTGGGCCCCAGGAGAGATGTCCCCTGGATGACCCCTGATGTGAAAAGGATGATAAAAAAGAAACAACGACTCTACAACCTGCAAAGAAAAAGTGGGAGAAAAGATCATAAAGCCAATTTCAAGGCAGCTCGTCGGGCAGTTAAAAAAGCACTTAATGTTGCGCACAATGAGTATGTTATGGGCCTCTTGGATGTGAATGAAGGAGAAAGCAATGTAGAGAGATTCAGAGCTGGGAGAAAGTTCTGGAAGTACATAAAATCACTAAGAAAGGAAAATATAAGCATCGCAACCCTGAAAGATCAAGACAGAGGATTGGAAGTCTTTAGTAGCAAGGAAAAGGCAGAGGCTCTCAGCAAACAATTTGAGAGTGTATTCACATATGAAAATGTTAATTTTCCAGATTTATCTGTACTCCTTTGCTGGCCCTGTATGAGTAACTTCCAGTTTAGTGTGAATGGCATAGAAAAACTGCTGGCTAAGGTCAATCCTTCAAAAGCCAATGGCCCTGATATGATACCCTCCAGAGTTTTAAAGGAGTGTGCACATGAGGTGGCAATGTACCTAGTAATTATATTCAACCATTCCCACTCTGCGCAGGAGCTGCCTGATGACTGGTTAACTGCAAACATCTGTCCGATCTACAAGAAAGGAGCAAAGAAAGACCCAGCAAACGATAGACCAATTGCTCTCACCTCAGTTACCTGCAAAGTCATGGAGCACATAGTCTATCATCACATCTACACTCACCTAGATAGCCATCACATTCTAAAGGATTTCCAACATGGCTTTAGAGAAGGGAGATCGTGTGAAACTCAACTCATCATCACAGTCGATGACATAGCTAGAGGACTAGACAATCAATCCCAAGTTGACTTGTTGATATTAGACTTTTCTAAAGCCTTCGACAAGGTACCACACACAAGACTCCTGGCAAAATTGGACCACCTCGGAGTGAGAGGCAATACCCACGGGTGGATAGCCACTTGGCTAACCAAAAGATACCAACAAGTAACCCTGGATGGAGCTTCATCTACACCTGTCAAGACCCGCTCTGGTGTGCCCCAGGGAACTGTGCTGGGACCTCTCATGTTCCTAATCTATGTTAATGACATAGGTGATGGGATCTCCTCTAAGTTGAGATTATTTGCTGATGACAGCCTTCTTTACTTGATGATCGAAACACCAAATGATGCCGTCCAGCTGCAGAACGATCTCAACAAGCTATTCGAGTGGTCGAAGAAGTGGCAGATGGAATTCAACGTTGACAAATGTAAGCTCCTGACTGTTACGAAAAAGAGAAATCCAATCATCTCCACTTATAAAATGGGTGGAAAACAAATTGAATCTGTTGACAGTCACCCATATCTTGGCGTCGAAATGAGCAAGGACCTAAACTGGAGCAAACACATCCAAAACATCACAGCAAAAGCCAACAGATCACTGGGGTTCATTAAAAGAAATCTTCGCAAATGTCCGAAAAGCGTCAAGATCCAGGCATACAAGACACTTGTCCGACCTCAGCTTGAATACGCCAGTACTGTCTGGTCACCTCATCAGAGCTATCTCATTGATAACATAGAAACGGTGCAGAAAAAGGCAGCACGCTTTTGCAAGCAATGCTGGGACCGAGAACCAGGAACAATGACCCGAATAATGGAAGAACTGGGATGGCCAAAGCTTAAGGCGACTGTAAACCTTCGAAGGTGCCCTTCGCTAAAAAAAATCCCTCGCGCGCGCAAACACAATTATACATATAAACTATATACCATTTTAAAGCTCAATAGTAGTAGTTTCCAAATATGCTATTTTTATTTCTTCTCTTTTAAAACCTTTTACGCTAGGCGCCGCGCAATGAGTTTCCGACGTGCTCTAAAAAGTTGAATTATGCGCATAGTGAACGCGTTTCTTTCAGCCCAAAAACTGCATCATGTCCATCAGCACTCATAGGGCTGTCAAACCGTGTGGGGATTTGTCAATATTTTACTTAGTTTATGATTTATCAAAGGCTAAAGTTGAAAGAGTAAAAATTGCTTACATTCCTTTACTTACGGCGCATTTGCATCGCAACAAAGCAATATTTCTTTAAAGCCGCACACGGTTTTAGAGATCAATGTTTAAACTAGCAATTGGCCAAGTTTCAAACGAATCCACCGTTTCCCTCTATGCGCATAATTCAGTTTTATGTTGGTAATCTGCTCTAAAACTACTAAAGAGTTACGGCTCGTAGAAGCTTTCCTGGCTTCTCAAGTGGACAGCAAACAAACGTCAAGCAGATGTCAACTGATAACCAATGAGAACGAAGCGCCCCGTTGGGCCAGGAAAGTTCGCGGGAAAGCTCTTCCGATCTCGAATTTCAAGAGCATTGTTTATCGTTTTACGCCTCGACTTATCAGGATAATGGAACGGCAAAGCCAAAATCAAACCGACGCAAATCAAGCGCTGCAAATCAAAGTAGGAAGACTAAAAACTCTCCAACAAAGAGGAAACAGGCCAAGGGAGGAAAACAAAAGACAGCAGCGGTCACAGCGGCCCGATGTAAATCACATGGAAATCATGTTCAGGGAACGCGAGCTCGAGTAGCGAGAACGATCAGATTATCTAGCTTCTTTGGAAATATCGAATCTATTTACTTCAGTTTGACGGAACGCATTTTGTTTGCGGATACGCTTAAATAGCATGCAGAGACATGGCCAAGCGCGAAAGCCACCAAGACGAATCAGAAATGTACAATACTGCAAAACGTTGTATTAATGGATGAAATTTGTGAGATTGAAAGTTGAGTTGTTCGCGTTCACTTGTAGTTCGATGTTTGAAGGAAATGTGCGTAAATATGCTAACGAGTTCCGGATTATGTTTTCGCGCGCAATCAGTGGGGAGCCTGTGTCATATGTAAACAGGATTAAAGGATTAAAGTCGGATGAGTTAGTAAATGCTCCGACGAAATGAATAATTATTCTCGTTTTTACGCATGAAAACACTACTTCTTTGTATTTTTCTTTTTACGAGTTGCTAGATTATGACACAAACTTTAAGTTCAGCCGAAAAAAGAAAAACAGAAAAAAATTTGCCTGGAAGGTTGACAGTAGCCTTAAAGAAAGGAGGGAAAAGGCACGATTAGCCTTGTTTTATAGAATAACTAGGGGCTTGGATGCGATTCCTATGCCATCATATGTAACCCCTCAAATTATGCAAGAACTAGACAATATCACCCTGAAAAATTTGCACCCATAACCTGCAAAACAAATGTCTTTAAAGAAAGCTTTTTCCCACAGGCAATAAAACTATGGAATGGTCTGCCTGTTGGCGCCATAACTCAGCCCACTATTGACAGTTTCCTAGCTAGCCTATACTGACCACATATATTATTTATTTATTTATTTATTTTTCTTCCTCTTAGTTGTATGATTGTTATTTTATACCTTCACGTCATGGTTATGCCTTTGTGAAGTATAGTATTAAACGTAAACGTAAACGACGTCATCGATGACGTCATCAGAACTAAAGAAGTCAATATTTCAAGAACGTAGCATCGCTAGGTGACCAAACTTGGGTAAAGTTATCTTGGAGGCCAGGGGGGTGCACCACCGAGGTCACGTGGCATGACGTCATCGATGACGTCATCAAAACTAAAGAAGTCAATATCTCAAGAAGGCAACATCGCTAGGTGACCAAACTTGGGTAAAATTATCTTGGAGGTACGGGGTGGTGCAACACGTACCAAGGTCACTCCGCATGACGTAATCGATGACGTCATCAAAACTAGAGATGTCAATATCTCAAGAAGGTAACATCGTTAGGTGACCAAACTTGGGTAAAGTTATCTTGGAGGTACGGGGTGGTGCATCACCAAGTTCACGTGACATTACGTCATCGATGACGTCATCAAAACTAGAAAAGTCGATACCGTGATGACAGTAATGCTGGTGTGTCAGTAATGATTCGAGCTCCGCTTTTAGGCATTGCCTAAATCTATATATTATATCCGTCGTCCGTCGGTCCGTCGTCCGTGTACACATGGGAACCCTGTGGTATGCAAAGAAAAAATTATATCTCCTCAAGGGAACATGCTAAGACAACCATACTTGGGCTATTTTGTCTCTGCCACAAGCGGGATGCTGTAACACGGACACGTGATGTGACGGCATCGATGACGTCATCAGTGATTGAAAAATCAATATCTCGTGAAGGGAAGACTCTAAAACAACTAAACTTGGGTAGTGTAGTCTAGGCCACCAGATGAGCGAAATGAAGTGGTCACGTGATATGACGTCATCGATGACGTCATCTATGTTTGGAAAATTAATATCTCGTGAAGGGATGACTCTAAGCAACCATGTAAACCATGTACACATGGAAATCCCTTTCATTCACACAGAAAATTTTACAACCAGGAGCTCCGCTTTTAGCCAGTGGCTAAATCTATATATTAACCAAGAGCTCCGCTTTTAGCCAGTGGCTAAATCTATATTATGCGGATTTTTACGGTAGCACTGTATTACTAGCAATGACGGTCTCCCTGTGGTATAGTTGTCTGAATTTGCAATGGCTCCCTGTGGAAATGTCACGTGACGGCGCACGTCGACGGTTGTTTGGGAGCGAAATGTTTGGGAGCGAAAAGTAGGAGATTTTGTGGCGAAAAGAAGGCTCTCTCGAACTTGTAAAGGTAAGAACATAATACTTAAAACATTAACAACCGAGTTTTGTGTCTGTTCTTTTACCTAGAAGGTTTTTGAATTCGATTTTGGTTCACGAGAAGAGTTTACTGTTAGCGCGTTGAGATCGGAGCTTTTATTTTAGTAGCGGAATGTGCGAACTCAAAGGGGCGAACTTATAGCTGCTTTGTCGCTTTTGAAGGTAAATACATCGTCGAAAGGTACTGAGGTTTTTGTTTTACTGTAATGCGTGGTGTGAGTAAGCTGAAAAGATCATTCCGAGGTCGTCTTCACGAGACCCCCCGAGTAATTAATCGATAAAAATCAGTCAATTAATCGATCGATCAAATCAGTCAATTAATATCGATTGATATTGGCAATCGATGATTAATCCATAGTCACAGGTTGATATATCCTAATATCATCGATTTCAACCGATTATGCATGTATCAATGTAAAGACGGAGAGGGAGGGGGGGTCGGGCTGAGGTGGGGCATTTGAGCACCTCCACCATCCCCACTCTGGGGAATTTGACTACGAATTTTACCACACAGTGCAGACATTTGAATATGCCTGTGAAGGGAACAGGGGCCATTTGAATTTTGTCGCGCAGACGCTTGGCTCTAAACTCGTAGTCAAGATTTCAGGTAATCGTATGCAAATTTTATTCTACTTTTACCTCAATACCGCTGTAGCCATTGTATGTATATGTTCTTTGAAGAGTATTTTCACTCATTTTGAATGATTCTAAAGCCCATTTCGTACTTCAAGTAGCCGTGTTCGTGCCATGATTTTATCGATCCTTTCTTCCAACTGGCAGGATAGCGAAAACCTGTATGAAGTCGTCATTTAATATTTGTAGGAAATATTTTGTTATTAAACAAGAAATAAAACATACTTACTCTGTGTTTATTATTGCTGTACATCTTGTGTTAATTTTCTTGGGATTTGGGAGCTTTCTTGGCGGCTAAAAGCTTGATCGTTTGATTAGACTTCTCTCCCATTGGCCAGAGAAGTCCGATCGAATGATCGAGTTTTTAGCGGTCATGAAAGCTCCACCAAATCCCAAGAAAATTTGCACAAGGATGTACAGCAGGATGTATCCCCAGGTAAGGAATTTTCATGTCATTTGAACTCCTTTCCAGTCCTGAGAGTCAGGAATTTGATCAAAAAATCGAAAAAAAAAGTCAAATGCCCCACCTCAGCCCAACCAATGCATTATTATCGACTGTCATCGATTAACATCAAATTTCATTGATTAACATTAAATTTCATCGACTACTATCTGCTAGAAAAGAGGAGCCATTAAGGTACTAAAGGAGGCTCCCGAGGGTACAATTTGAAAATTATATCTCGCTTTATATTTTGTTTTACCCAATCAGCATTTCAGCATGTTTTTATTAAACATGTAGCTTTGTTTTGATGTAATGCGCATACCCATACCACGCCCTGTTTCACGAGTATCGGTCTCCATAGTAACCATTACATTTTCACTAAAAATCTAAAAACTCACACGTTTTTAACAGCAGACCCAAACTAAGTGCACCAGGTTATTTTGCATTAAAAAAAGGACAAAATTGACCGTGCCCGTAGCAAAAAATTAATAAGTTAATAGGTTACCGATTAATAAAGTCAAAACGCAACAGAATTAATAATATTATGAGTTTCCACACGGGCACGGTCAAAATCCTTCTAAATGCACTATCTTTTCGTTTCAGAGAGTTTCAGAGACAGAGCTGAAATCTACACGCACTTATTCATCATTTTCGGTGTTCAAGCGCCTTAATTACAGTGAAATAACTTCCTTACTTCACAAATTTTCGATTCTATGGCTTTGTTCGCTTCAGTTGGCAAGATGCGTCTGTGTAGGTTATTTTTAACCAGTCAGCGGTCTTTTGTATTCAATATTTCCCCCAAATAAGGATCTTTTGCCCTTATACAGCAATGTTTTTCGCGCGAAAATAAGTACACGCTACTATAGCAAAGTAAATCGGATTAAATTTCACTCAAGTTTCAGAAGTCACGCGCGCACGTAAACAAGCTCAGAACAAACCGCATAGCTGCGAAATTTTGGTTTTTACAACATTGGCTTTTTATAACAAGTAAGAATCTGTTTTTTAAGCTGCCAAAAACATGTTTTTATGTCTTAGGAATGATTCATCGATCAATGCACACGGCATGACTCCACCAGGGATTAAATACTGGAAATGAAATGCGATCCGGCTTGACCAACACAACAACTGATAATATTTCATTGTTTTTAACATTAGGAGAGGAAAAGAAGCAACCTCTGGCAATTATTTCGTTGCTACAAATGATTAAAACCTCTATGAACAAAAATAAAGTACTTTCTCGCATATAAAAGCTGAATTATGTGTCCAGTTAATGACTAACAGTAGGTCAAGGGTCACTGCAACAATACCAGATAAATACTCGGGCAGGATAAAAACAAGGTATAACATTACAATATTTGGCGAGAAAAACGTTGCATTTCTCTCTCGATTTTTGTAGGAATTCGTGAACTTTCAAAGTTTTAAACTACCCTATATGATAAATAGTATCACCAGCATCAGGTTGGGTAATTCTGGGGAGAATTGAAATTTCGATCATGAGCCTCCTCTAGTACCTTAAATACAGTCAACTCTTGCACGTTGTTGATACACTGAAATTACGGACACCTCACTATGATGGACAAAAGTTGGAGCCCCAGATCTAAGGCCGAACTTCAGTCGCTCTTCTTCTGTCAAACCTTTTTTCCTTTTTCAAAGGTTGCCCCTTCATTATACTTTATAATCAATACATTTCTATTGTTTTGTGGTGCGACTCTGCCACGGCATTCAGCTCTCGCTATTGCGGACTGTATTTACCTGTATATAAGACGCACTTTTTTCACTCCAAAATGACCTTCAAAATTGGGATGCGTCTTATACACGGAACATCACTTATGGGAATTTGCATAACAACAAATACAAAAGATCCTTTACAAATTTGCTGATTCATGGTTGTGTGGTCCAGTTGCACGTAATAAAGCTAGGATTTCGATCCGTGAACCCTGCCAGTAGGCGTTGGAGGCTGTTTTTATTCGTAGTCGCGAGCGCCATTTTGGAATTTGTAGGCCCAGGATGCACGTCCAAAAATCCAAGATGGCGCTCGTCGACACTCGCGACTACGAACTCCGGGATTTTTGCGATAAAATCAGCCTGTAAACGCCTGCTAGAAGGCTACAATGCATATAAATATTAGCACAACTACTTAAATTTTGCGTGAAATCGAGTGTAGCACAAGATTTATCTCAAACAAACAAAATAAAATGAAGAAATGGTCGGAATAGTTTACTCATCTGTTCGTGGCGTAAAACATTTTGCCCTCATGTTTAAATAGTCATTTTCCACTTACTGCCAGTCTATTTTCTCATGAGATTTCTTTATGGAAGTGCTGTTGCACGCAATACAAATTGAAAATCTTTAGAAATTGATTTTTTTGCCAAAATGACCTCAAAATTCAAGGTGCGTCTTATATACAGGTGCGTCTTATATACCAGTAAATACGGTACTACCCCAACTACTCCATTGCGCTACTCATATATCATATTTAACCTTTTCAGGATGATTGAATTCAATGAAAATCGATGGTAATCGATGTTAATCGATAATGATACTATCATTGATTGCTAATCGATAAAAGGTCACAAATTTGCTGTTGATCGATTAACCATCGATTCCCAATATTAATCGATTGATTAGCATCGATTATTATCGATTAATATCGATTTTCATCGATTATCGGTTTCATCGATTAATTACTCCGGGCGAGACCGCAGTGCAAAAAGTGAGACAATTTCTTTCACGTGTACAGCTAGGGTGGCACACAACTGTCACGGCAAAACAAGGAGTCCACCGCAAAATACAATATTTTCACGGCAAATATACAATAATCTCACAGCAAAACACAATCTCATGGCAAAATACGTTATTATTCATTCAACATATTTTCACACTTCTGATTGGTTGAACCCCACCGTCAAATTCTTTGTGTTTTTTTAAGGCAAGCCAATTATCCCATCGATGACATCAAATATTGGATAAGTTGAAAAATTATTGCACGTGTCACATTAAACGTGTCACACATTGCACTTGTAGGCATGCTGGCAGAACTGTCTTCTCTCTTAAAGAAATAAAGTGGTAAGATTCAGTGCAAATGAATAATAAAACAATTAAAAGTTTGAATGAATAATAAAACAATTAATGAATTCAGCTTTCGTATGATGTGGAGAATTATTCAGATCGAGAGGGTGTTATCCATCTTGGCCTTTGGCCTCAATGAATAACACCCCCTCCATCTGAATAATTCTCCACCCAGGTGAAAATCTTAGTAAGATTCTTACAAGAATCTTACTAAGATTCTTATAAGTATCTTATTAAGAATCTTAGTGGTTCCATACTAAGATTCTTACAAGATCTTACAAGATTCTTACAAGAATCTTACAAGATTCTTACAAGAATCTTACAAGATTCTTACAAGATTTGATAAAATTCTTATAAGATGTTGAGAATTCTTACAAAGATCGTGTAAGAATCTTATAAACTCTTCAAGAAAATCGATAAGAATCTTACAAGATGGAAATGTATACTCCTGGCAAAAAAATGAATAAACTGAAAACTGAAAAATAAGAGTGATGCAAAACTTTGGTGCAGCTCTTATAAGATTGTTATAAAATCTTGCAGATTCTCCCAGCACACCAACAAAAATTCCATTTCAAAGGCTGTCATGGGTGATTTTGCTGCATAGAAGTACTGTATTGACATTTTTTGGTAAATAATTTATCATAAATGTGCACACTGGCAATAAAAACAGCTTAATTACAATGAGAAAATTCACTTAAAAAACTACTTGGCCTGCATGCATTTCAGTGAACATGCATTTGGATCTCAGCTATGAATCATTCCCCTGGATGGTCATATGGCGTGCAGTTAGCCATAATTACTTTTTACCTTAATTACTTGCCCCTGGGTGTCAGATACCGTAACAGTACAGGTACAAGTCCTTACAAAATATACATATACAAATAACAAAGCAAATCTAGCAAAAATAAAAAAAACACTTTATTTCCTCAACGATTGATCTTCATACAATCAATAATAATGTTCCTATAAATAAAACTACTGTAACAACCAAACGAAGGGTAGAGACTATACATATAGTCCATCAGCTGGGAGGGTTGTATGGCTCACTCAAGGGGAACAAACGAAAGCGTTTCCATGTTAATCTTTGACTATCCAGTATCTCAAAAATGTATGATGGCAAGGATAGAATCACAGCTTTCACTCTGAAAATCGAGTTTCAAAAATACCTACTCGCATTGGCCGCCATCTTGGATATCTTGAATTGACGTTTATATCATTTCCCCTTACTTAACACTTACAAATACTTTTTAAAATGTTCACTGGAATGCGTTTGAAGACAGAGAGTGCTACATGGAGTGCCACGCGTCAAGAATGACGAGATGTCGTCACATGTGACGTCACTGATTCCGTCTAATTGCTCCTTCTACGATAAAGAAAATGGAGCGTTTCTCTTAAAGGTCATATTAACCTACTATTACAGAATATTGCAGTTGTCCTGGCAGCTTAATATGATATACGAGGCCTCACTGGGTGAACTCCACGAGGTCCAGAATCCGTGAATAGCGTGGCATCTAAAATGACAAAAGAAATAGACATCTGTCAAGCCGGTTTGAAAAAAATTTACCGGAATCCCCCGGGCACTTGTCCAGTATTTCAAAATGATAGCGACTAGCACAAATGCCGCTTTCACATGACATCCAAAATGACAAGAAATAGTTAGGCATCTTTCAAGCTTGCTATTCTCTAATGCGAACACACGACGGTTGAAAAAAAAGAGCTTACCAGAATCCCCGTGCGTTTGTTGCAGTATTTCAAAATGATAAACAGCTATCTGCGGACAACATCAATATCGCTTAAACGTGGCATCTAAAATGACAAGAAATAGGCATCTATCAAACTTGCTATTCTGCAATGGAAACACACAACGGTGAGAGAAAAACACTACACTTACTACATAACAAGCACTCGTGCTTCACTGTAAGTATTATCTGCGAGGTGATTTTCGTTTCTGTATCTCGCAAGAATGGACCTAAAATAGATTAAGATTTATGCATTAAGCTAGAATGAAGAGTTCTTCTACGTAATGTTTGACTTATAATTAAACTTACCCTGATAAATCAGTCATCTGTATCGCTATCACTCTCATTTGTATCGTCATCCTCCACATCGCTTGTCATGTTGTTACACTGGAAAGTGCACATGTCGGTACATTTGAGCCCAGCTTTCATGCAACAACATTTATCAGGTTTGCATTCTTTCTTGCATGTACATGAGAGTAGTTCAAGGACTTCCTCTGGGGCTGGCTTAGATCCAAGCCAGATAAATTCGACGACATTGGGGGCATTTACTTGCCAGCCGTGTCCGTGTGGGGAGGGTATCTCAGGAACCCTAGCGAGTGCCCTTCTCCAGAGTGCTGCTTGGTAATTAGCACGTGTTATATGAAGTCGTAGGGATGACTGGCATGGCGGTAAGGCTTCTGGTTCAACTTTCCCGCCCTTGGCGCAATGAATCTCGTAACGTAGCAGATCCACACTTTGACTTTTCTTTCCGTACAGCTGGCACACAAGTACCTCTGTTGCTTGGAATGTTTCGTCAGCTATATTCCATGCATGACCGATCGCAGCCATGGCTTTGACGTACCCTTCATTTCGCATTAACAGCTTTACTGCTTTCCATTTGCCGATACCATAAAAGGAAGATACACTGTCACAACCGGTTAGCGAATGAACCCCGATAAGAGCTTTCAAAAACTGCTGCCCGTCGACGCCTGGACTGAGTTGTCTGGTAAGGCTACTAGCAACAGGGGAAAGATCGATTATTCTTGTCTTTGCGCCTCGTCCCTTCTTCATGTAACACTTCTCAGGCTTTGACTATGAGCAAGGAGTAGAATGAATACATCAGTATCATCAGAGTGGATTAAGGACACGCCCCCCGCATGTTTCGCATGTAAAATCATGCGCGTGTCAGCCTCTTCGTGGCTGCACTGAAGCTCCGGAACTAGCTCGCACGCAGTAAATTGCAGCTTCCAACACTGATCTTCTATTGTGACAAACATGTGTTTCTCTTCTAGCTTGTTCCTGAATTCCTCGGTCTTCCACTGGGATACTATGAATTTAACAATCTCCACCTCGTTGGAGGTTACAGTAACCAGCTTGCTCCATGATTTTACTTTGTACGCGGGAAGAATGGTCTTGTATTTTATTCCGTCTGCACCAGAACATCGTTTAGCCCTTTCAACGTTCTTGATGGATATATCACGATACACATCAAAAACCACATCCACGCGCTTGCTCCTGGTGCTTGTTACCAGTTGAAAGACTTTCTCTGCAACTACATAGAATGTGGCGCCAGAAGGAATCTTAAGTTTCTGCAGAACGGCCATTCCATCAAAAATACTTGTTCCATTCTCTGGGTATTTGTCGGTGATTGGAATGTGTTTCTCCATCTGCTGCGCAAGGTTCACCTTGACTGCCTTTCGTGGGAGGCCATATGGATCGGCAAGTGCCCAGGGCAACGGACCCAGTGGATATTCGAAGACAATTTTCATGTCAATCTGACGAAATTGACCAAGCAACGCCATCCGTGCGAACACATTTCGATCCATCTGGAGTGGAATCACAAGGTCTTTGCTACGAACTCTAGTGACGGACTTCAGATCTTTTGTCGAAAACGCAACGATATGGTTTCCTGAATTCTCGCTTTTAATCACCGAATGTTAACTCACTCATAGTACAAAATTCTCACAGCTTAGCTCGTTTCTTCGCCATGAAAACAGAGCACATTTCACACGACCGAGTGCTGAGTCACTGTTGTTTCGTTCACTGAGACTCCGAGACTAGGCACGTCCTAGCATGTCTACTTATAAATACCGTAGCTAATGTCAATCACAATCACGGTCACCAGAAATCTAAGGGGGGTGGGGTGGGCACATTTTCCACACACTCCCCCAAATGACTTGTCTACAAGGCATTTGCAAGTGAAAATGTATTAAAATCTACAACGTTCTATAAAGGGTCCATAGTTAAATGCTTCTCCTATCAGAGTTCAGAGTTCAGACTTAAAGTGTTCAAGTCATTCGTCCTCATCAACAGCAATGTCTCTTATCCGAAATTTCGCAGCAACTGCCGCATCTCGTCTTGGACGGAAAACAGGTGCCTCAGCATTGAGCGGAACATCTCTCGCAGGCGCTACCCTGTCACATGACAACTCCAAAGGGTATAAATGTTGCACAGCTCTTTCCAAGTAGCTTCTCCCAGCTCTGAGCCTAGCTGCGCGCACTTCTCCATCACGCCCAATTATTAAATTGTCAACAACACCAAGTGTCCACTTATTTCGATTTCGATCATCAGATTTGACGATAACCACATCTCCAACTTTCAGATGATGGGCGTGGTCCTTGTGTTTGAGACGATGTCGCTCACGTAACGCTCTTAAGTACTCCTTCTTCCATCGACACCACATCTCTTCCTTAGTTTTCTTTAGGTACTTCGCTCGTTTTCGCAGATCTCTGTCCTCAAGATGATATGGTTCCAACTCCGGTAAATAATTGGCATTAAGAAACAGACATGAGTTAGGTGTCAGTGTAGGAAATTGGACATCATCCTCTACGTAAGATAATGGTCGGTTGTTCAGCGCGATTTCAATGTCCAAAATAACTTCGTTTAGCTCATCCCATGAAAGTTGACCTCCTCCCACAGTCTTGTAGAAGGCTCCCTTCATGACTCTGATTAAGCGCTCAAATTGTCCTCCCCACCAGGGGGCACGGCTAAGATTGAATTGCCAGGAAATTGAATAGTCACGAAGAAAGTCGTTCAGCACTTCATCCTTCCGTACTTTCTTTAACCACTTGTCAGCTGCAACAAAAGTTGATCCATTGTCCGAGTACACTTTAGAAGGTCTCCCCCTCCGCGCAATGAATCGCTTGAAGCTCTTGATGAACTCTCCTGTTTCAATGTTGGGTAACAGTTCCAGGAAGACTCCACGAGGCAAACTGCAAGAATACAAGACTATGTTTGCCTTGCGCTCCCTTTTAGGGCCATATCTAATGGGACCACTAAAAGGCAAAGGACGCGTTGCGCTCTGCCTGGTGTTGAACTCTCTTTATCCAAAATAGCTCTTGGGCCTGTATCTCTTCTGTCGTTAAGACCCCTTTACGATTGTCGGAAGGGTGTCGAGAGTTGTGTATGAACCGCGAGACCCATCCACACACTCTCATGGCCTTACGCAGACCGAACTTATCGAGTACAGCGTCAAAGTCATCCTTAACTTCAACACCACACGCGAAAAGCTCTTGTTGAACCTTCCTCTCTGTCTTACTTTCCTCGGATGGTTTGGTTACAAGTTCCGCTGGCCACTGGGTTTGGTCAGCAAGCCATGGTGGTCCCTTCCACCAAAGTTCGGCATTGATGACACTTCCTCCCCGACTACCGAGGTCTGCCGGATTGTCATGCGTTGGGACGTGTCGCCACAGAGTATTAGGGTGACTATGTATCTTTCTCACACGATTTGCCACAAATTGACGATACTCTCCTTGGCCATTTAGCCAGTGTAATGCAACTGAGCTGTCAAGCCAGCAGTGAATATTCTCAGCCAAGTTAAAACCCTCCAGGGCTTCGCGTACATTTGCAGCCAGGTTGACTGCCATGTGACCAGCAACAAGTTCCAAACGTGGTATAGTCAAGTCCTTCTTTGCTAACCTTGACTTAGCAGCAACCAGCCCTTGCGTAATGCCTGACGCTTGCGTTAACACCGCATAAACAGCCGCACATACTCCACGTGCACTAGCATCACCGAAAGCGTGCAACTTGATCTCATCAATGGTTCACGATAGAGCACAAGACTACGTGGAAAACTCAGAGTTCGGAATAACTCGTTCAAATTTGCACCATTGCTTGGTCAAATCATCCGACAGCTCTGCATCCCAGTTAATCTTGTTGTCACAAATGTCACGATAAATCAACTTCCTTCCTTCCTTCCTTCCCTTCAAGCATCATGGGAGACACTACTCCAAGGGGATCATAGACTCGTGCCAAATTCGCTAAGATTCCCCTCTTGGTGGGCACTTCGAGCTCTGATGGGAACCGCACGTTAAGTGTATCATCCAATTCGTTCCAGTTTACACCGAGTAACTTGCTCTCTCCGATACCGTTGACTGACTCCCCATTGAACTGGAGTTTCGCGTAAGACAGTTCACTACTGATGTCATCATTTGCAATCTCACATGCATTTGAATGCCACTTATGCCAGGTAAAGCAAGCATCCTCGAAGATCTCAATAGCCTCTCGCTTAAGCTGTTGAGCGCTCTCAATAGTAGGAGCTCCTGAAATGAGATCGTCCACGTATAAACTCTTCCGGATCTCAAAAACACTCTGTGGGAACGCTGACTCCATGTGATCTAGATGCTGCTGTAGAACACCATTCAATAGAAAAGGTGAAGGTCCAAGACCGAACAACACTCTCGTAAAGCGCAGCACCTGCATTTGCTTGCATGTTTTATCCAAGATCCAGTGAAAACGCAGCGCATCTCTTTCTGCCTCACGTACACGTATTTGCAGAAATGCACGACGCAGATGTCCTGTCACAGCAATTGGGTGAAACCGTTGTCGAACTATCACATTCCACAATTGATTGTTGAGAGGCGGTCCAGTATTAAGACATTCATTCAGAGATGGTGCGCCTTCGTACGCATGCGCAGATCCATCATAGACGACGCGAACAGCAGTAGATTGACAGTTTTCACGAGTCACATGACGATGAGGGAGGTAAAACTCTCTCCCCTTTACCTCCTCTGGTGCATGCTCAATCACTCCATCCCTTAATTGCTCCTGTATTATCTCGTCATATTGATCCAACATGTCAGTACGTCTCAGTTTACGTAGTAAGGAGTTCAACCGCATGAGACTCCCCTCCTTGTTGCTTGGTAACACTTCAGGACAGCTAGCTTTCCATGGAAGTCCAGTTTCATACCATCCTTCAGGCGAACGAGTGAGTTGTTCCTTGAATTCTTCGTACACAGAGTCTTGATTACCACACGATTTATCCTCAAGCCCGAGCACATCCAATGCACACAATTTCTCATAATCCACAGATGTGTTCACAGTCAGGTAAGCATTTGTAATCTCACCCTCCCCCCTGGGGACATGATCGACCATCCGAAACGGGTAAATTCTGCAACCGGGTCTGCTCTCCTTCCAACGCGAAGTCGCTCACCAGTACGTATTTTTGCAAAGTCATTTGCTCCTATAATAATATGTACTGGAAGTTGTTGCTTCTCATCAATATCATCCATATGTACGCCGCGGAGGTGTGCATGATTATCCAACAGGTCCTTGTACTTAGGGTTCTCAAGCATCAACAGTTCTCGTGTTTCAACTTTAGTTACATCAACAGAAAGCCGAAAGTCTCCCTTGACTGAGCACATCGTGACCTCATAAACTTGCATTGTTCTTGTGTGTATTCCGCTTAACATAGCAATTTGTCTCACTCCAGTTGATTTCGGCTTTCCCTTGATAAGCGCCACAGCTGTAGACGAAATATAGGAGTGGCTGGCTCCACTGTCTAAAAGTGCTCGAAACTTGATCCCGTTAATTAGCACTATCACAACTGGGTGAATTACTGAAGATTGCCCAACGTGATTAGCTGTCAATCCCTGTTCTCTCGCTGGTGGTTTGTCGCAGATCAACGTGTGATGTTTTGCGCCACATAGCCTACAAACTCCCTTGCTTTTACAATCTAGCGCTCGGTGTAATTTTCCCGTACAATTAAAGCACAGTTTCTTATCAACTAGGATCTTCTTTCTCTCCGAAGCTGTAACATACTTGGAACAAGTCACGGCCTTGTGTTGTTTATCTCCACAATATAAACATCCAGGTTCCTTGAAAGGTTTCTTGTCACGATCTTGATCGCCTTTCTCATCAGAGTAGAAGGCTCGTCCAGTTTGAGGTTTCTTTGAAATCACAGGGTTGTTTTGAGTCCACCGTTCAAGATTCTCCAGCAATTCCACAAAACTCCACTTTCTCCATTGGTCATCCATGCTAGCAAGCTCGTGTTTAATCACGGCGAGTTTGTCTAAAGAAAACATAACAGCCACATGAAGTTTCTCTAAACTTTTCAAGGTCTTTAGTGATTCTACGTTGAACAACAGTTTCTCGTAAAACTCATGGATCTTCTTGACGTCTCTCTCCTTGATCGCCGGTAATTCAAGGATATCTCTCACGTATTCTCCGACCACATCGCTTGTTGTTCCAAACTTGCGGTGAAGAATTTCCTTGGCTCGCACATAACCCTCGTCCGTAAAGGGCAGTCCGTCTATCAAGTTTCTTACTTTCAACTCCACTTGCTCTTTCAAGTACGAAAACTTGGTTACCTCAGCAATTTTGCTTTTGTCTACTTCAGCTTCGAATTGTCCCCAGAATCGCACCCAGTCTTTACAAGTCCCGTTAAATGGTGTAATTCTCAGCTTCGGTAATTTAGCTGATCTTGCCATTCCTGCTTGTACGTGTTTCTCCTTGAACTCACGCTCTAACTCCCACTTTTTCCTCTCGAACGCTAGCTCTTCCTCTCGTTTCACGGCTTCTGCTTGCCTGGCGGCCTCGAGCTTTGCCTTCTCACCTTCTAAGGATATCCTGTTCTCTCTCTCCGTCTTCTCACGTTCTAGTTCTTCGAGTTGCTTGTGAAGTTCGTTCACGCATTCGTCTGCTCGTTCCAACGATTGCTCGATTTCCCTCGCCCACTCGCGTATTTCCTCCTCACTTTCACCTGTTCAAACTTCTTTTCTTCGATAACCTCTTTCGCAGTAATGACGGAACTTCTAATGTTCACTACAGAAGACTTCTGGCGTTTCGTTGTCTCCCGATCTCTCTTTTCAAGCACCTCTCGTGTTTTACCTACGCGAAAATGTAGGGTTTTTAGCTTGCTCTCCAAAACTTCGATTCGTTTCTCCATTCCGTCCCTTCGTGGTCGCCACTTTGTCGAAAACGCAACGATATGGTTTCCTGAATTCTCGCTTTTAATCACCGAATGTTAACTCACTCACAGTACAAAATTCTCACAGCTTAGCTCGTTTCTTCGCCATGAAAACAGAGCACATTTCACACGACCGAGTGCTGAGTCACTGTCGTTTCGTTCACTGAGACTCCGAGACTAGGCACGTCCTAGCATGTCTACTTATAAATACCGTAGCTAATGTCAATCACAATCACGGTCACCAGAAATCTAAGGGGGGTGGGGTGGGCACATTTTCCACACTTTGAAAAACTTTAGCTTTATCTTCTTCAAGGTATCAAAGAAATCTGCGGTAGGTGGCGACGAACAACGCGACATTATAAACTCTCTAGCTGCCTGCTTTCCTCTGCTCGCAGCAGGTCATTGCTAATCTCAGTGGTCGCTGCGATCCCCGTAGACAGACTAGTTAACTCGGCGTCTTTCGCCCAGGGGTTAGTGAACACCTCCTCGAGAAGATCTACCAGCTTTGAAACAGCTGTTGCGTCTTCCTTGATGCGTGCTGGAGCCAACTCTTTATGGACAACGGACTTGCATGATGTGATGGTCAAGTGTTCGCGGATAAGTTTTCTGCAGGAGCCCCGCCTTGCGTCATTTAGGACCCACCTCTGGGTGGCTGCGAAGTTGGCGCTAAACCCGATGTATCCTCCTCCTGTTTTACAGTCACGATTAATTGTATTCTCAATAGTCTTGTCCGCTTCATTTCTCCCAGCCTTTTTATGGTATTCTGCTAGCCGTTTTCCAGCTTCCACCTTTTTGGGATCCTTCTGCTTAGTCTCTTTTATAGCTTCTGGTCCCTGGTTATTTGTTCAATATTTTCTGATTCTGTTGACATATACATATATTGATTATTTCTTAATATATATTTATATCAATTAGGATATTTCAGGACTGCTTAAAGTGCTTATCCCACCAATTTTTTGTCATTTTCCAAAGAATATTTAATGTATTAAGAGCATTATCTTAAAGTTTTTTCTGCCTTTTTTTCCTTTCTGAATTTTTTATCGAATTCCGAATATTTAGAGCTTTCCCGCTTCACCGTGACTATTTTGCCGCCGGAGTCTGGTACCTAATTTGAACGATGATACGTCATAGTAGTGAGGTTGTCACGTGACCACGCTTCGCACTTCCCACAAATCTTTATAACTTCTCGCAGTGCGCTCCCTGTATAGCTCGATTTTTGTTGTTTTGCGGTTCGAAATGTCTAACTCGGACACTGAATCTGAAAGCAGCTGTTCCGTAAGTAGTTGTGAGACAGGCGAGGAGGAAATTTTTGAGTTTGAAGTAGAACATACTACAGAAAACGTTTTTCATGTCAGGCAAGAGTCGGATCACTACACGCCGGATGTAGGCCCGTACGCGGATGAACCGATTGCGGATGCCGAGTGGCTTGCGGAATACAGGAGACAGAAGCTAGAAGCCGAAGCCAGAGAAAGAGAGCTTCAGGCAAGACTAGATGCTGCTTCAGATGTGAATTCATGGTAAGCAGACTGGTTTCAAACAGTGTTTCATTCAGCGAAGCCGAAACTGAGCGCGTCGCTTGCGCTTTCAAACCAAAAGACGTCTTCCCGCGAAATTCAAGGATGAAATGTCAGGATTTTGTTCGCTAGATACGTCCAGTCATGATCATTGAGCATAGGAAGTTTGATTTATATGGACTAGATTGTCAAATACTACTGCTGTTAAATATTCTTCTCCCAACTAATTAATCAAAAGCGGGTAAACGCGTATCGCGCGTAAAAAGTGCGACATTTTCCATGTAAACAATGGGAATGGTAGCAAAATTCTAAACCAGCTCACTACCCGAAAACTTCCAACACATGTAGCCCCGCAAGAAAACCTATCGTCAAACAGGATCTGAGGAAAAGTTTACGTTGAAAATTCTCACTTCCAGTTCCAAGGCCCTGCGAAGGGAGAGAAAAATTACCTTGCGAGCAGTTTGTATCATGAGCGTTGATATCTCAAAATTTAAGCGGTTTGATTTGCGCGTTGTTTTGCTGTGATTTCTATGATCTTTCGACTATTAAAAAAAACTCCGCTATTTGTATATGTGAACAAATAAATTCAACAGAAAGAACGGGAAAGAACCGACAGAAAGAAAACCTGTGCGCGCGAGAGAAAATAATCAGGATTTGCGCAGTTTTATCTATAAAAATGTTTTCATGCAAAAATTATTGGTACTCACGAGAAATACTTTGGTCTTATCCTGAGCCTAACTTATTCTTTTCCATTCCAGATTTTACAGAGGTGTATCTTACAGGGAGTTTGTCCAGTTGGTCTATGGGCACCTTGGTAACCGAAGGTACCCACTTCCAGCCTGTGCATATCATGCAATTAGGACCGCATTCATGAGCAACAAAGAATTATTTACTGGATACGAGGACAATGAAGACTGAGAGAATTTGAGCTCGGACTGAAGGAAATCAATGAAGAGGGCCAGGGTTGGTAATTCTCATTTGTATATATACCCCTGTTGTACAAATGAATGAAATCATAACACAAAGCAACTCTACATATCCATGGCACCTGGGACTGAACAACTGAAAATGTCCTGTGATAACATTGATTTATTGCAAAGACTGAAATTTTGCTAAAAGCAGCTAATTATTATTTGTTCTACTATATTTATGAACTTCTTTAGTAAAAAAAGGTATATTTAAACATATGTACATATTTCCAAGCTTGCCTGGACTATTGATGGCATATTTTGTTGAAATTATTTTGTTAATATTATAAAATACATTCTTTTGCTTGTCAATTTCACAAAGCAGCAATAAAAATGTTATTGTATGCTATATATATACAGAAGCAGAAATATATCCTCTTCTTCAGACTTTTCTGTTAATTGCAGTCCAAACAACTATTTTATTCTACAATAAATAATAATTAAAAATTGATGGGCTCAATGATATCTTATAGCTGAGAAAGATGAGCCTGGCATTACATGGGAATGGTAATCACATATGAAAGGAAGACAATTTATTTGTTTGCATTCTACTGAAATAATTAATATTTCCCATTTTTATGCTCATTTTTCAGTGAATCATTCATTTATGCCCGTAATAAATTTCTGGTTCGTTGCAATCAATCCAACTCTCAAGAAGTGGGTTCTTTGATCTTTCCCTCTATACGATGATGGCCTTGGGAAAGATCAAGGGGCAGCAGACTGGTTCTTTGGGCAGGTCAAAACATTTCGGTGCCCCCGCATCGGATAGCCACATGTTCGCCATTTGCGGACTGTAGCCGGTCTTTGTCCTGCAGGGACTGGCTGGTCTGGTTCATTGTTAGGAGGAGCTGCATCTGGAACTTAATGAATATTTAAATAAGCAACAACATGACAGGCAAGGCATAAAATTTATTGAAGTTGCCAGTTTGCCCCTAGTCATAGAAGAAGTGGTTGCCAACTTGTCAAAATAGTAATAGTAGTTCTTGTTGAGGGGTTATTGGGCTGACTCATTTAACATCCCCCACTGTTTGACCTGGCTTTTGCACAGGATGTGTAAAGACTCTGTGTCCGATGGGTGTGACAATGTTACAGTATCCCTATTTTTATAGAAGTTTCTAAAGGTTTCATTTATTTACATTTTTAGTGGGGCACAGACTCAAAACTTGAACGAATGTAATACTCCTCACATAAAAAGATGTTTTACAGAAATCAAAAGTAGCTGAGTTTATGCTGTTAGCACCAAAATATTATTGGGGGCAGTGACAAATTATACAAAGGGGGGGGGGGGGCAGTTTGACTCCGGACCCCTGTTTCACCACCATGTATAAACTTCAAGGTACTATATGTTCCAACTTACCAAATTTTGGAAAGACACGGACATCCCTCACTGTTGCCTCTCCATTCTTAAATTTTGGATATATAATATTGACTTGTGGGGTACCATCTTCCTTGGTGCGGAGATCTCTCAGTAAGTTCAGATTGAAATGTATGACTGTAAGTGCATGCCTAAAAAGAAGATCAGTAAAATCAAGTTTCTGTTACAGGACAATAATATCAATCTGGGTCTTGGAAATAATAAATGCTGTTATTGGGTGGAGTGGAAGGGAAACAGACAGAGCCTTCAACTGCATATATGTATTTCGCATTTAAAGGGGGGGGGGGGGGGCAGTTTGTGTATACTACATACAAGATGGGCAATGTGTAGACCAATTTGGTAACTGCCCACCCTTTAGGTTTCTTGCTTCTTTTGCAACATCTGTCATCTACAATATGCGATATTCAATAAGGTACCCTACCAATTTTAGAAAATTCAGTTCATTGACAAAAATCAATTTCACTTCTGTTCATAAAATATACTGTGATTATTCCCCAAAAAAATATTTGTAAAACCCATTGAAAATGTCCCAAACATTTGATACTACATACAAGATGGGTAATGTGCATCATTCCACTTATGTGGTTACCTGCAGAACATTCCAGGGTATGAGTACGCAATCATCTTTGGCGCAAAGTGGTTCAGAACTGAATGAAAACCTTCAAGGCAACTGGTTTGCTCTAGAGGAGATGCTTTCTTGATTCCCGCAACAAGGGTTTTTTCAGTCAGCGTGTTTGTTAGCTTTTCGTATGCTGGTGAGTCTAAATATGCTTAACATACCAGTTAACAGAACTGCTGTTCTCAATAAAATACATAAATAAAATCTTTCACATTCATTCAAACCATAGAAAACAATATGGGGTCACAGGACCATACATAAAATAGAAATTATCAAGAAATAACTTTGAGTTTCGCTCCCAAACAGAAGGAAAAAAAAATCGTTCCTCTGGTCTCAGGGAAAATTTAATCCCTAGTCTCCCTCAGTGCCATGGTATTACTTATAAGAAATGCCAGGTACCACATTTCTTACAGTTCTTGAAATGTTTGCGTAAAACTTTATGAGATCTAAAATTCCCCCCTAATTTTTCAAGCTTATGGTTTGATCATCAATGCCACCTGTAATACCTCAAATTGAGGGATACCTTTATTTAGCCACCTCCTATCTTCAATGTCTGGTCCATGAGCACACTTGTCGAAGATGGGGTCACTTAGTCCTTCATGCTTATCAGTCACATGACCAAGGAAAGACTTAAACTTGGCCCAGATCAAGTTGCCATCGCCAGAAAATGTGGACCTAGCACTCCAGGACAGGTGGTTAAGGCAGGGCTTTATCCATTCAGCAAGCACTCTGTAGGTAGCCTTCTTAGAGAGTTTTGAGAGAACTTTGTTGATTTCTGATGATCAAAATATAAGTATTGCAGAAACACTCACAAGCTTTGAGGGATCGGGCAGCACTTGAAGGCATGGATCAGACAGCAGATTGTTATATTGTTTGGTTCCAGAACCCCCCCCCCCCCCCCCCCCCATGGAAAGGATTGGAAATCCTGGAGGGGCGGGGGGACAATTTACCTGATCTTTTCCATACAAGTGCAGTATTTTGGGGGGTGGGGGTGGGGGTGGGGTCACTCTTCAACACCCTTCCATGGGATTTTCTGGAACTACATATTGCTATAATTGAGAGAACCTAAAATATAACTCTACACTGTATTTGCACCAACATATAACACCAATAGTAAAATTCCAATTGCAATATTGACATACATGCATTCAAAGTAAATCTAAAGAAACATCTACTAGTCCAATGCTGCAATATCTAGTAATGTCAGAGAGTTGAAAAGTCGGGTTGAAGAAACTACCACATGGTATGTACAACACAGTCCATACTATGTGGTTCTGACATATCACATAGCACTTACTCTTCCTCAGATGCCATATATCAAAATAGTGTTTAATGTTGCTGAGCCGCTCTCGCATATGCTTTGCAATGGTTGTATGCCTGTCTGATACAAAGGTGCTTATCAGCAGGCCAGCATTGAGGAGGTATGTCATGCAATTTTGGAAACCAACATATTCCATGTTTGAGCTGCTGCCAGCTTGATTGCGCTGCAAGGAAAAAATAATGATGCTATTAATGGGGCATAATGGAGAAAATGGGGCTTCTATGCCTTTTGCAGGGTGCAGGAAATGAATTATGCATTCTGCACTGAGCAAAATGCCTTGAAAACACTGTGTAAGGCCTTTATCACCTTTTTCTTGAATTTATCTTAGAAATGGTATAATTCTAAACAAAAGTCTGGTTCTTTTTGGAAATTGGGTGAGAGGGGCTCCATAGATAAATTCCCTCCTGGTTGTCTTTTATAGAATAGCACATGGCAATATTATAAGTCCTAGCTGAAAGCAGCTTTCTGATAAAAACATACCACATAACCTACCTGTACCATAGAGAAACACAGTATGAATGACAGCGTACAACAAAAAACGGTGTAGACCCCGTATTTGGCACTATGGCCCATCGAATCATGTCTGCCATCGCCAGCTATGACTACTGGCTGGCCAAGATCCTTCACTTTCTGAAGCAGCTGATCCTGGTAGGACTTCCAGTGTATGTATACTGCAGGGAAGAGCTTTGTCTATAAAAAAAAGAGTAGTAAGGCATATGGATCACACAATGTCATTGGGGTACACATTTCCACTAAGCCATCAATATTAGCTGCCAAAACCTCTCTTAAAAATAATTCGTAAAAACTTGACATTTTTGAACTTAGTGTGGCATGGCTGTCAATACAAGATAGCTTGCTGAGGCTATATAATATTTCAATTTCTGGACCTCAATAAATAGAATAGCACTGCAGCACTTTGCTTGCTACCTGTTTCTGATTTGAAGTATTTAGAACTGCTTTTTACTCACACTTTGGTGGCGAAAGAAGGTAGATAGAGAAATGGTTGCCAGACCCATATGCTTGAACATCTGGACAACTTTGCTCACTGTCACTGCATGTGGCTTTAACTTCTAGCATTGATCCTTCACGTCGAGTCTTCACTTCTGGATTGGGGGCCTTACAAAAATGGCAAAATTGAAACAGTAGTAGCAGCTTGCTCCAAAAGACAACATATTTCGGAAATGCAAAGATATAAAACATAAATGTTATATTAAAAGATAGATGGCAAGAGGGTGAGGGGGTGATATCACAGAGTTTGGTGCAGTTATTGCAAAAGAGAAAAAGACTGATTCCTTCTCTGGAATTGCCAATGTAACAGGCTTAGTACTATGTTTATCAGAAAGGAAAACACTAACAATTTGTTTTTAGCTATCATTCAACAGTGAGAGAAGAGGAGCAGTTTGAGGCTACTTTACATTAAAATCTGAAAGAAATTAGGATCTGTGAAGCAACACTGGATCTATTTCAAACATGTTTTAAAGTATCATAATACCCTTCAGTGGAGTGTTCAGATTCTGTGTCGCTTTCGTCTGAGTCCTCGTCATTAGAAGGGATGTATTCTGGGCTGCTTGGTTCTTCCTCCATTGCCTCGTCATCATCATTTACTCCCTCCTCATCTTCTTCATCTTCTTCACAATCTGCAAATAATATAAACTTTCAAGTAAACACCTTTCTGTGACACCAGATGCTTTTTTTATAATTATAATTGTTGTATACCTTCTATATCCATGGGTTGCTGTTCTGTCTCAGATTCTGTTTGTTGAGTTGTCTCTGCCAGTTTTGTTTGTGTCAGCTCCAGCTCTGAAAGATTTATTATAATGTACTTCATTACATGTAATTCCAGAAATGAGTTGGGAGTCCGGATTATTACATCTTATTTCCCATACTATCCCAGCCTATGTTAATCACTGGGACTTCAAGCTGGGTGTTCAAGCTCTGATGCAAATCTATTACATTTCTCTAACTGGTACGAGTAAAAATTCCAGGTAACCAATCAACCCATCCCATCCATCCTTTTTTCTTATTCCCCCATAGCAACAACAGTTCGTCCATACCAGCTTGCAGTGAAGATATAGCCTTCTTTTGCTCTGATATGGTCTTCCGCAACATAGAGCAATCGACTTTCTTGTTACGTAGCTGCCGAGCAACACTGTCAAGCTTTCGGCAGCCAACACAGCGCCGCCCTCTGGGTGTCTGACTTTCAATGGTCTTGACCTGGAGAATACAGATTTATGTTATATATATATGCTATAGCACAACAACAAGTCACAGCTGATGATATAGTGTTGTAAAAGATCTTCATTACTTACAAGTACTGTATGTTGCTAAGGTCCATCTGTATTTTGCTCATGTGCTCTTGGGTCGTTAGTGGTAGTACTAGCACCCATACTGTCCATTACAATCGGACCACCATCAGCCTGAATTTCTTCTTCACCTGACAACCCAATTCCTAAACTAAACTGGGCAGAAGTAACAAGTGATGACTCATCGAGGGGCTCATCGACCAGTAGACATGAACCTTCAGCACTCAGCACTCAGCACATCAATCTGATCGATATCACCAGCTATGGCAATCTGATCCTCAGCTTGTCTGTGAAGCAGCATGTTCAGGTTCAACACCCTTCGCACTGCCATCGTCACTCTGCCTCTCCTCAGGACCTTCTGCATTACTGGTTCCTTCTTCAGCTTTAGCTCTGTACTCAGTCATTAGTTGCTTCATTCCCTATGGCAGTTTCAAAAAAAGAAATGATCAGAATTTCACTCGGGTTTAGTACTACAAATTTTCGTTTTTTAGGAAGTAATAACTCTATGACCATGTCGTACGAGCAAATCCACAAGTACGAACATAACTAAAATCTATAGCGGACACTAAAAAACTCACCTCACGACGCTCCCTTGAACTCATCGGTTTGCTCGCCTCTGCGACGGGATCTTGTATTGATGGGATGGGAACAACGCCGTATTCATCCTTTACAAGCCTTGGTGTAGACATGCAGATGCCAGAAAACCGACGTAAAAAATCATCCGGTTTAAAATGCGCTGAGCACACTCCCATGTTTTGACCGGCCACAGTGAAATTCTTCCGCTTCGTGTAACAGAACGCCAACCAGAGCTCTCTTCTATTCTTCGGTATCGGCCTCTGATCGCCATCATATGGCACTTTATGAAGAGTCGACCGAGTGCTAGCCCCATTCTCCTACTCTGCCGTCTTGAGACGGCATTTGAACACAGGGCACCCATTGCTTGCTTTTTCCGCCTCTTTTCGCAGAGAAGGGTACGGGTTTTTCGTATTTTTATTCTGGATTATTGTTGAGAAGGTATTTAATAATTTATAGAAATTGTTAAAGATTTGGTGGGATAAGCACTTTAAGAGGTTGCTCAAGAGATGCTTAACAGATGCTCAAGATTGCTCAAGAGTTTCAACAGGTTGCTCAAGAGTATTATTACTAAACTTGATATGTTTACCGATTTGTATGAAAGCACTTGCAAGAGCTACCATTCGACCGCCTTTTAGAACAGCATAACAAGCATATTCAGTTAGCTCCTTTTTTACTAAATCATCATTTTGGAGATCATGACATAGAGCTTTTGTGTCATCAGTCGGACAAACATAAGAAATCGCTTGTGAGACTCCTTGCAATGCTGTATCAACAAGACCATTAGTGACCTTATTACCCATCACAACCTGATACCGATTATAATATTTTTCAACATCCTTGATTGATAGCTTCTTAACATCACTAAGTGACATATCAACACCTGTATATTCATATGTTGTCCCCAAAACAGCAAGGATGCATAACGATTCTCTTTTTTCATCAACCTCTTTTGTATCTACATCCTTCTTCTTAGTAGCTTTTGGCTTCTTATCCTTTTTTGTAGGAGCTTCCTAAACATTATCCATATATTCTCCAACAATATCTGTCATTATATACAATATCTTATTTGTTATTTAAATCACTTGCAGGATTGGGTAACTCTATATAACAATTATAGGGATGCTTCATGCACATACATATACGTGAAAACTTTTCTGATTTTAATAATTTTATATACTTTTTCCTATCCTCAATATCAATCTCCTCCATAATCATCGAATAATGACTTCCTGCTTACAGTAGATGGATTATAGAATGATATCACACAAGCAACGTTATCCCTGAATGCTTTTGCAATGGAAGTAAGCTGTTGAGTTAAAACCCATACTGATAGACCTTCATGCCTACCACTGAAGGCTAAATGTATAAACTTATTCGATCTTTGTTTGAGGTCCTTTGAGAATGCACAATCATCGAGTATTATCAACGTATTTGTACTAGTAAATAACTCCTTACAATAATATAAAAGTTCGTTAATTTCATCTACTGAATCTGCATCGGGTGAAACAACAATAAACCTCCCATCTCCTTGTGCAAACCCTTGATAGGTTTTATTGACCGCATAAGTTGGGCATATCAAAACTATATATTTAAACTTGTATCTGAATGGACCTCTAAGCTGTTCTATTAGATACCGAGTTTTTCCACAATTTGTACCACCCACGATGAGGCAGTGAAACGGTAATTTATCCGCTAACTCTTCCATATACTATTTCTAATACATTATACTCTTAAGATTGTTTCCCATGATTTGCATCAGGGCATCTGCGATCACATACATGTAACAAGTAATAGTGCCAGAACTTTCTTTTCATCTCTAGATGCACGCCGTCTCTTGTACTACTAAGGTGTAGACCATTACCATGTATTAAATCATCATGATATGTTCGTAGGTCTATCCACAATGCAAATTTATCATTATAAAACTCCTTGATTGATATATTATCACTGATTGCAAACCGTTTAACAACCGCATCATAAAAATCTGAGGTTTCCATACCTTTGCTATATAGACGATTTGGCACGCCATCGATGTTAATTTTAACACTTGTAATACTTCGATTCACAAAATTTTCGCTATCACGAGCACCTGCAGTATGCGGTGTTGTAAACAGCATTAGGATGCCTGACATCGACCTACGAGGGATGTTAATATTCTCATTCAATATGCTATCCGTCCCTTTAGTAATCGTGAACGTCTTATGAAGGTGTATATTTTCATAATAGAATCCCTTCCCAACTGTATAAGAGCTTTTTACATCATTCGCAAGGTAATCACTTGAAATGCTCTGGTATTCTAGCTCAAGGTTGGAAATAGCATATGTAAATGGTTTTGTTTTGTCGCTTGTGATTGTAAGATCCTTCGATTCAGGAAGTGTAATCTCAAAAATAAAACTCTGATCTAGCGCCTTTGGATAGACTACTCCGTGATTGTCTAAAATTGGATGTTCTAGTGGAAGCCTGTATTTAGTGTTATATACTGTTGCTAATGCTACTTCTGATGCATCTGTACTCACTTTATCGCCAGCACCAGCTCTTAGTTTGTGCATGTTGATGGTGGAAATACCTTCCTTGATTCTGTTTTCTCTTTCCTTCTTAGTAAGATCACTGTATAATTTATATAGATCATACCTATTAGTATCCTGCACTGTTTCCCCACCAAAATGTATCTTATATCTTGATTTCAAACATGTTGACAAATTGTTGACAAATCTATTATTCGCATGCTTATCCGTACCAGTTAGAGCAATGTTAAACGTCAGCGCTAGGGTATTTGGAACAATAACCACATTATCAGCCAGTTTAGGAACATGGACATATAATGTCTCCCCAGGCTGTGCTTTGTTTGGATTCATAGTAACACGGTTCAAACATGTCTCAGCTTTCAGTCCAAAAGGTTGCTTATACTCCCTATTTGGATTAATCTTATCTGCTATTGATGTCATATAAAATAATAATAGTGTTATACTTTTATATAATAATGGAGAAAATATATTACTCAACTGAGGGTTATTGGAAAGGCTATTCAGCTGTTGGAAAATTAGCAGAAAAAGCAAGAGTTAGTGAATCAGTTGCAAAAGAATGGTTACAGAAGCAGGCAATATGGCAAATATATCTACCTAAGCCGGATTATATCCCTAGACCATATTGGACTATTGATAAGCCAAATCAGATACATCAAGCGGATTTATTATTTCTCCCACATGATACTATCAGATGAAAGACTTATAAGTACGCATTAGTAGTCATTAGAGACATTTAGCACCGCGTTTTTCTCGTAAAACGGCAAACGTCGAACCTCTGGGTGTCACGTGACAAGGCCTTGCGGTCAAGTTTGCAGTCTGCGGTTCGCGTTTCAACGCCAAGAGCACGTTCTAGCGGTAAGTCATTTCCCTCAGCAGTTTTTACCCTCAAAATTTGTATGAACTGACGTTCCAGACCATGAATTGGTTTTCTAAATCATTTGACTCTTGAAATAAAACATTTTCTTTGATAATTTGCACATTATTGAGGCCTTTGGCTCGGTTGAAGTCGAACATGTGTAGTGAAAGAACAATCCAACATGGCGCCCATCGAAGTACCGAGATGCCTCTCATGATAATAGTCACAATTCATAAAAATATATGATCCACGGCGAGAAAAAGCGATTGATTTGTGTTAACATACTTCTTATCCTTCCAGACATGGCTCCCTTTCGCTGGCCTCTGACAGCACACGACATAATGCTGGCTAAGGAAGTTGCTACAAGACGTTGCAGCAAAACCGAAGACTACGAACCGATTGCTTCCATTCTCAGTAAGCAGTTCTCCACGGAAGACAAGCTCGTCGTGCTAAGTGGGAGAGGATGTAAAGAAAGAATGGTTCGACTACTACAGAAGTACAAAGACGAAGACAAAAAGTCGCTAAAGAAGTGAGTGCTCAACACAGTGCTTGAAAATACACAGTTTGCACTGAATGAGACATAATGTTTGTATGCTTTATTATAGTTAAGCTTCCCTGCTAGCATAGCCAGAGGCCTCTTTTCTCTGAGACAAGAGTTAAGCGTGGAAGATTGTAGAATTGCATTCTAATAATTTAAGGTTGAATTCTTACCCTCTCTGTGAATAGTTTGCTGTCTGAAATTTTCCAATTTTTAAGCTGACAAGCTTTCCAGTTCCCATCTGAAATCTACTCTTGTGTGACATGCCGTTGAGTCCATCTGTACATCAAAAATCGTTACTCTACATTCTAAGTTAATTATTGGAACACTAATGCATTTGCTTGTTTCCTTGCATATTTGACATGCAGGTCTGGTACTGAAGAAGAGTACGATGAGCTCCATCAACTGTTGGAAGACATTTATACTTTTACGAGAGATATGGAGGAGCAAAAGGCCAATGAACAAAGAGAGAAAAAAAAGAAAAAGAGAAAAGAAGCTGATGACAAGAAGAAGGGCGAGGAGATGAGAACAGCAGCTCTAAAAGGAATGATAAGTATGTTCACCAGTCAATACTTTAAATTAATCATCCCCTGCCATTCTATTAACCAGGGTTCTGACACGGGCAGTCATACCCAGGAGGTTGGAGGAGGGGGATTGGGCCCAGACACAGTAAAAATGTATAGTTAGTTCTGAAATAATTTGTCTATTAAGTATGTAGGAAATAGGAGATTCACACGTAAAAAACTAGTAAATATTTATCTAACTTTCTTACTAAAGCCATTATTTCTTAGGGGCCAGTAAAGGAGAGGAGTGGGTCATGATTTTCAGGAACAATTTCCCTGTTTTTTTTTTCATTTGCTTGATAAAATCTTAAAAAAGGGGGGTTAGTGACCAATCACCTCTTTCCTTCCATCCATACACCAGTATATTTTAAACTGAATTCTTTGATTTACTATAATTCATTGCATATTACATGGGAACAAAATATGGTGGAATCTTGGGGTGCAAAATGTGTTACTGTGGAGGGAGGAAAAGGGGTTTTGGGCACTCAGACTTTAAAATTTACCAGCCCACCCCTGATAGTTTAATGACTTCTTCCTAACAGAACATGTCTGTATTATTTTAGAGTGTAAGAAAGGTAATGAAGACATCAGTGACAGTGAGCATGATGGCTACAGTGATAGTGACAATGAAATTGCTTCAAGCAGTAAAGAAGCTAACAGAGGTAAAAATTGTGTATAAATGAATGAATAAATGAAGAAGGAATAAATAAATGAATATTGCTTGTGCATCAAGTGCTGAAAAAAAGAGAGCATTTAACTATAACAAGACTGTAGCTATAAAATGAGCCGTCCTAGCTTTGAAAGGGTGGGGTAGGGGTTATTGCATTTTCAATAGCAATAGAAATAACTAAAACCTAGGATAAACGTTGAATTAAGGTCACGTCAAATACCTTTGAAACAATAGATAATTGGCTATTTGAAAGTGTAATCAGTTGGTATCTTTTGAAAATAATGTAATTGACACGACTTGAATTCATTGTATGTCTTAGGCCTAAGATACTTTGTTTATTTCTTGTTATTTAGGTCAAAAGAGGAAAAAAGTACAACAGCGTGCCAGTAAACGCTCTGCAATAGACATGCTTACAGAAAAAAACAGTCAGAAGGCAGAGTTGAAGAAGGAAGAGCTAGAGCTTAGAAGAATGGAGTTAGAGTTTCAAAAAGAGAAATATGCAGCAGAGGCAAATGAACGAAATGCAAGACTTGAAGTCGAAATGCAGGAAAGAAGGGCAATTGTCAACCTGCTAAAAGACCGCCTTTAATTGATAAGGAAATGTTTTCATCAGTCCTACCACTTATTATTATTTGAAATCAAAGTGGTATTAAAAAAAGTTGTACAGTTGCCACAAGAAACTTTGCAGGGACTTTGTTGTATTTTCCAGGCCTGGTTTGTGAGTTGCTCATCTTCATGAATGGTGAAAAGTTTATGGAAATTGTGTTTTAACATACATAGAAAATAGGGAGTCAGTAAGTTGGTCTTGATTTAGTCTCAGTGCAAATGCTAGACCATAGACGCATATTTGGAATATATACATTCTATTTTGGATAATCGAAAAACTGACACACTGCAGATTTTGACAATTGCCTGAGACCTAACTCAGAAATGTAGGAAAGCAGACAACAAATACAAACATGACATGTTACTCAAAATATTTAATAGGCAGGTTGTTTTTCTGATCATCACATTAGCTCAACACATTTGTGAAGTTGAAAATATTGTGCAAGAAAGAGTTTAAAAGTTTTATTTATATTTGTTATAAAAATGGTTTGAAAAGTTGAAAATATTGTGCAAGAAAGAGTTTAAAATTTTTATTTATATTTATTATAAAAATGGTTTGAGAGAAAGCAAAGCTCTTTTTCTATAGATCATTACATTAGTATAACACGTTTGTAAACTTGAAAATACTGTATAGCAAAGTGCTCAGAAGTTTTATTTATATTTGTTATAAAATGATCTTGTTTCTTAATGGTTTGAGAGATATGTAATTAATGAGGGTGGATCTACATTGAAATATGTGCTAGTCAGGGAACCATACAAGCAAGTGTGACAATTGGTAAGTAAAGCCCCAACTAAGTAAAATTTGGCAACTGGCTGAAGCAGAACTTTAAGATTCTTGTTAAAATCTAAGAAAGCAAAGTTTTGAATTATTTTGCCAAAGCCCCATTCAACACTAGTTCTAACTTTACTCATTTCACTGTTGAACTCCTGCTGATCATCAGTTATGTGGGCTCCTCTGAAGGGTGCTAAAATGGTTCTTGTGAGTCCATAAGCTGGGTCCCCGTATATGACATACGGCTCTCCATCAGGCTTTTGAAACCTCTCCAACATATCAGTGAGGCCACTCTCACCAAGCATGAATGCATCGTGCCTCCTTCCCTCGATGGGGCCAAATAGATGAGCAATGATACCATTTGGGGCATGTACTGACTGAAATTGCAATAACATAAGCTAGGAATACATTTTATTGGGCAGTGGCAAAACAAAATCTGTTTAAAAATATGTTATCCTAGGCTCTGGATCTGGCTCTGGATCCTAGGCTCAGCTATACCCACCATGGAATTCCATTGAATGTTTTCATTAATACCCTAGCTTTTATATTTACCCACCCTGGATTTTAATCATGTCACGGGGGAGGGGGGAGGGCTGTGACTGCCCAGGTATTTTTTGCTAAATTTTATTAAAATTATAATAGTGAAAAATTGATTCTTACTTAATACAGTAAATTTAAGCAGTGAATGCGCTTATGGCCACTATACATGATCCTCTGATTTCGAATGGGACGACATATCGGCCTTGCAGTGCCATCAATAAATCCCCAGCATTGGGTCAATGGGGCGCCTTTCGCATGAATAGCTTCCGAAAAAGCCTCCGGGTCTAGCCAAACCAGGTCCAAGGACTCCAGAAGGTGTCTAAAACGGTCAAACAAGTCGTCCAATATCTGCGGGGGATGTAATATTGATATATAATTTTTTTAATAACATTTTAATCAAGATTATTTTATCTGATGTTTTCGTACCCTTGATATCTAACATATTTATTTGGAAATCACTATATCCCAATGGTTGAAACCAGAAATCTATATAAATCTTTTATCATACTTCTTTTTATTCAAGAAATGAAGAGAACTGTCCTAAAACAGTAATTTGTTAGGGATTAGATAAATTACATAAAATGCCATAAAATTAGTGACCTGACCAGCAGTTTATAATGATTTTGTTCCAGGATCGAATCAGCAATAACTTTTATAAGTTTTTTTTTTCTCTGAAGTTTCAGAAAAAATCTAAGTATTTGGGCCCGTTCTGGTTTCAACCATTGGGATATAGTGACTTCCAACATATTTACCCTTCTAAATATAAGGCTGAGTTCAGAGGTACTCCTTCCAAACATGTCAACCAGGTCACACCAACGATTTGGGTATACCAGCCTCCTAAGTAGTATCATCAGTGCCTCCATTCCTGCTGCATTCGTCCTTTGGCTACATATATACACCTCTGGTATTTCAAGGGCTTCTAACAGAAGTTCCATGTCATGTTTTTGAAATCTGAAAAAAAAAAGTGTTTTATTTTTCATCTACTGAAGGAGATTCCCTGTTATATATCTGTACATACCGAAACATCTCTTCGCACTGACTTTCTGAAAGATCCGCTAGATTTAAACGCGGCGTCGCTGGCTTTGAATTTAATTCGGGGAACAACATGTTCACAAGTAAAAATTCCAGGTCTTCTTCATCGCTGCTAGACTCTGAGCTGTCCTCGTCATATAGCATAACTGTGAGTAGGTCATCTACATCTCGCCTGATAAATATACAGGTAGATATCCATAAAACTTTATGCCGATTGACAAAATATCTGACATATTTTGCTGGTTTCGATGTTTATTACTTACCTAGAGGCAGCCGCCATGTTGGATCTTTCCCAGAATTCACTTTTTACCACAAAATGCCGAACCTTGAGCTAAACTCCCTGTTCGCCACTACGTCAAACCGCAAACCGGTAACGGCTAACCAAGGTTTGGCGTTTGCGGTAAATTCTGAAAACGCGGTGCTAAATGTCTCTATTGATATAGCTAGTAGATACAAAGATGCTGAGCCACTAACATCCAAAGAGTCAAATGAGGTATCCAAAGCTTTCGCAAGGATATACTCTAGAAAGTTAAAATATCCTGGGACAATAATTGTCGATCCTGGAAAAAAGTTTATGGGTGATGTAACAAAACTTATGAATAAACATAATGTCACCATCCAACGGAGTGAAGCTGGAAACCATAGAGCACAAGCATTTGTTGAAAGGGAAACCATAGAGCACAAGCATTTGTTGAAAGAGCAAATAGGACATTATCAGAAAAACTATTTAGCCATCAGTATGCACAAGAAATGATTACTAATGATCGATCAAGAGAATGGGTAAAACGTTTGCCGGCTGTTTTGAAATCAATAAATAATGAAAAGATACGAATGAACGGGAAAAAACCTGTAAATGCAATAAAAATGAAAGAAGTAGAATTAAATGAAATGGAATATAAACGTCCTGTTGGATTGGATGAGAAAAGATTACCACCTGGTGTGAAAGTTAGATACTTATACGCTGATGGTGAGCAAGAAGGTGGAGATAAGCGTCGTGCCACTGATCCTATATGGTCAATAGATACGTACGATATATCACGAGCTGTTGTATCAGCTGGTCAACCTGTGTTATATTACCTTTCTAATGGCGCGCCGAAAAGATCTTTCGTTAGAGAGGAATTACAAGTTGTTCCAAATGATACCCAGCTACCTCCTGATAGTGTTTTAAAATAGTTTGCTTGACTTCTTAGGTTTATAAATTTTTTGTGTGTCTATTCTATCATAATTACCTATTCAACCGTCATATCGTTTAATAAATTGTTCTTTTTCATGATCATATAGTCACTCATCAATATTTCTATAACCATAAGCATGTGTATTAATACCATCGCTTAGAATATTACGTTTGTCATCTTCTCGTGATAGTGCAACTTTGTTTACCGTTTCTGTGTATATCTGGTGTTTATGACTTCGTATCACATTCATTTGTCTCATATGCTGTGATCCATCGAATAAACAATTTTTGTAATCATCAAATGTTATACTTGATTTAACAACTGATTTTTTGATACCTTTGCATCGTTTTCCTACTTCCTCATTATCCGTTTTATATGCATATAGTTTTGCTCTCAAGCCTATGAATTCTGTTATTTCTACTCCTGGTGATTCATCTTTCATCATTCCAATAATTTTTTCGTTCACTCTCTTTTTGATTCCTGGATGGTCTTCTGAATAGTTACTTGTATCAAACTTTGTCGCAATATCTTTCTCAATGTCTTTGTAAAAATCCTCTGTCTCGATCTCATACATTAAACTGTCTGTATCTGTGAATAGTAGTTCTGCTTTGTTTCCATATTTTGGTTTAATATAGTTATAGTGGAAGTTGTACATAAGATTCTTCGATAGATCTAAGATAGACATTCCCACATATATCGGTTTGTCGAATATCAATTCTGTTTTTCCCATATGTATAGCTACCAAGTTTTCTGAAAATATGTTCGTCTCTTATAGTTTGGTTGACATACTAATGTTTTAGCTTGATTTTTATTTGTCACTAATCTAATATCTTGTCTATTACGAATATTCTCCATGGTCTTGCCGAAGACGCTGTTGTTCATAAGCTTGAAAAAGTCCTTCTCAAAATCATTTTTCGCATTTTTACGCAGATTTGTATTTAGACTAATATAGCTTTCCATCCACTCAGACTCATGAAATGTGATTCCTCTATGAATTTTTGTTATTTTCAGTCCGAGGCTTTCATATAGTTTAAGAGTCTCATGGTGAACTACGTAATTTGTTTTATCACAGAGATTAGGAATAAGCTTCTCGACTTTATTAATCTTTATTCTCTCAGGTGTAAGGGGATATTCATTATGGAGATTATGTAATTCAATAGGATATTTTAGATCCACGTCTAGTATACATGGGTATTTTTCCCAGCTCTTAATCTCAGTCTTATTCATCCATCTGAAGTTATGAGTAGGCAACTTCTGTGACATAGCCCATCCATATAGATTGTTCGCATCGAGGTACTTGATGAATGTTGACTTTTGTTTCTTATCAAATGATTTCATATACTTGTTGTTAGCTTTTGCATACCGTTTGCCAATCATACTTATTCCACCTCGAATACCGGACTCTATCATAAGAAGCATATCAGAGTCACTCAACAGCTCGAGGTCCACATTTGTCTTTTTCAGCATAGCATCCCAACTAAGTCCGGGAGCTGTATAATACCATGCTGGATCTAATTTATAATTCTTCATACACACATCTCTGAAGGTCTCAAATACATCAGCTAGCAGAATGACATCACTCCCGAGGTATAAATCATGGTACTCCCGCATTGTCTTGATGTTAAATGTCTTCCATATTTTTTGTGCATGTTTGTAATCATCGTCTGAGATATCCTTATTATTCAACTTCCTATAGAATTCACTTTTTGGAGGAAGGTATGGTTCACTCAATTTATCTAACGAGTTCATGTAGTCATATGGATAGACCCCTTTTCTAAGCAATAGGTCCAGCTTCTTCCCTTCATAGAACATAGCTAGATTCTTCAATTGATTTTTCTCTAGATTACCAACTAGTGAATCTAGAGATGATGCCATGAACTTGCAACTATCTATGAATCTAATCTCACGTTTTACATTACAAGTTTTTCCATCTTTGTTTTCAAATGTATCCACTATAATATTTTTCTTGAAACTGATATATCTCTTCGTTATTTGGAATACAATCAATTTTACCTTGAGTAACACCAAGATTTTTGATAAATAAATGCGCGTCATAACCTGATAAATTATGAAATATCACTGGTAAAAGCTTCGGTATCTTGTAATTCAGGTCGCAGTCATTATGTGATGCTCCACGATACTTACCTGTAAGATGGTCATGGTCTAATACCTTATCTCCATCTAATCTATCCCTACAGATATGACAGTGAGGAGCCTTTTTATAATTTTTATTATCCTTGTCAGTCATCTTAACCTTGTTGTTGTAATGGTATTTTGAATAAATAGATTTGACTGTTTTTTCTATGGACTCTACAAACTTTTGTCCAATATCCTCATCCTCATCATAGCATTTAACCATATAACCAGACGGTTTGTGCTTTTGATATGGGTGGTCTTATTATTTGAGATCATAAACAAGTTAATTGTTTGTTCTCTACTTTCATTTTCACTTATTCTAATCAGATCTACTTGACCATTTTTATCCCAGTATACGTTCACTCTATATTTAGGATTATTGTTTTCTTATCCAGCTGTACAGGGAATTCAATACCCTCCCAGTTGAGTTTGTCAGCGTTTGATTTCATAATTTTGGTGATTCTTTCTTGATCTCTTTGTGCTGGAAATACTGCTGTTGTAACAGCCCATTTAAAACACTGATTATCTTCATTTTCTGGATTAATAATAGCCCTTTTTAACTTGAGTTTCTGTGGAAGCTCAATCCATGATGATGCTGTAATAGGTTTGTATTTATCGATGTGAATATCTAAGTTAACCACTCTACTAAATATCCATCCTGATCCACTATCTTGGAAATTACCTACCTTTTCTAAAATATTACCAGTCAACGTTTTGTAAACATCTTCTAGATCTGTTGCGTGTGTAATAATCACTATATAATATATAGATTTAGGCAATGCCTAAAAGCGGAACTCCAATCATACACACCCCACGTCTTACTCACAGGGAGCTCACCTTTACAATTTAAATCAAGAAAATTCATGTTAGCGTTATATGGCAATGAAAGTATTAGCGCGTTCTGATATGCTAACAAGTCGCAGTTCACGACTGACAAAAGATAATCTCCTTGAAATAAAAATGAAAAAATAAGATTTTCACCGAAATCCACAACAAAGAATACTTGACATAGTATTTGTCTCATTGTACTAACTAAATCTAACATGTGACAAAGGAAAATCAAGGCTAGAATATCAGAAATGACCTGTTTACATAAAGCAAAGCAGGGCCAAAAAGTCAAGCTTACTCAAAACTATAACTTACATTCGAGTTTAGCCGGAGAAAAGAAAACCTTGAGGGAGCCAACTAAAGCAGTCAGAATTTTCTCGTCAGGAATGCAATACACTTGGAAGCTAAAAATTTAAATAGCATAAGAAGCAATTTCCAGCTTTGTGCTTACCGATAACTGATAGTGGAGTCGTTTCTTTCGTCCGAAAGTCTCCGTCGTGTTGAGTTAAATTCATTCTTACTTGACAAGCTTTTGCACAAAGCCAATTTTCCTAAATATATTATTCGGCTAAAACCATTGCAATTTTCTGTTATTGTCAATCCTGTCCAATCCAGTTCTGGCTCCCTGTTCGTAGATCTCATATGAGTATTCGAAGAACACGTCGTTTGCAGCTTTTACGAAAGAAACTGTTGCCTTGGTTTTCTTCAGAAGAATGTCGAAGTCTTGCTTCGCCGTGGGCCGGGTAATTCTGCAATCTAGCCTTTGAATCTTTTGCAACTCCCTCATAGTTTCTCCAAAATGACTAAACAACATTATGAAATATCGGCGAAGGAATCGAATCCGAAGTATTTTGACAATCATTAGAGAATTCTTTTGAGCAAATTCGGCGTGGTTCGCACCCACGAGTTTGTCTCAGTTTTACTCAACAAAAATTTCGTCTGAATGAACTCGAGTGAGCCGACGCGGGCGCGTGTTTTGTTTTTCGGCGGGAAAATGAAGGAGCGACTTCCGATCCGTGTCCTCTGCCAAGGACAAAATGACGCGCGCGCTCAGTGATCCAAGACGGACTGTGATTGGCTGTGTACACGGGTCGCCACTAACGCAAGTGCGCATGCGTAAATAAGAGCCCGCGATGTTTTCGTAAGCCGCTGAACGTATCGTTTTGGCTTGGATGGGTTGCTTTTTCATGTGACGTTGAATGATACGTATGGGGCTCCACTCCGTGCCTTCGGCAGGGGGAGTTACGCTATTACTGTGAAAGTATCCAAAGGTGTATACAATCTCGTTGTTAGGATTCTTTTTATAAAATTCACACTCTAGAAGAAACTTAATCTTAATCGGCTTTTGTTGTTGGTTAATCGTTTCAATAACTGAGTTCTTATATTTTTCTAGAAACGTCTTAGGATCTATCTTATCCTCACCTTTGATTCTGTAAGATGATAAAAATCCTTTTAATGCTGTCTCTTTTTTCTGTACATTTGTTGGCTTCTTGAGTCTGTTGAAGATATTATTTACTGTCTTCTTCAGAGTCTCAACATGTGTATTTATAGGTTTCTTAACCTCTTGTGGAATGTATGCTAAAATCCAGTCCGCGAGTTGATTCAACTTCCGTTGCACTGCTTCACCGGTGGTTTTGATTGTGTTTTGACCTACCGTCTGTGAAGCTTTTATAGGTTTTAATATTGGTACATTGATCTCAGGCACTGCCTGATCCAAAATATAATTAGTCGTCATACTATTACTAGCATAACGTGAGCGTGGTTTATATGTTTTTGTTTCGACCATTTCTGATAATATATTAAAGAACTATTCCTTTAAGTCATTTTATATGTGGGAAAAAATATATATAGAATTTTAGGGGATTCCCATCGTCTGGCATGTCTAGGCTTGCCCACATTCCAAAGTCACACAATCTGTATTTTCAAGGGGAATACCCGTATGGTGACGTCCTGACTGTATCCGATGCTAGGTATAACATCTTTAGTCCTAGCCTAGGTTTTTAGTATAACGACGGACCTAGGTTTTTTAGTATAACGACGGACTTAGGTTTTTAGTATAACGACGGACCTAGGCTTTTAGTATAACGACGGACCTAGGTTTTTAGTATAACGACGGACCTAAGGTTTGATTGTCCGCCATCTTGGATTTTAAAGATTGTCCGCCATCTTGGATTTTTAAGATTGTCCACCATTTTGGATTTTAAAGATTGTCCGCCATATTGGATTTTAAAGCGTCATTCCTAAATGGAGGAATGCTCACCATGAATAATTTAACGATATTTTTGATAGTATTACTTCAAATTGACCTAAAAACATTCAAAATATCTGAACTATCAAGACTACTAGTCAGGATAAGGATTAATACATCGTTTTAGTATATTTTTATAGTATATGCTTCGTTCTATTAAAGATTAATACTATTAAGGTACGTAATCAATAAAACGAGCTGTCCGAACCAGCGAATTCACTCATAGCGTAGTGGTTAGGGTTAGGGTATAGTAACTGGAAAGTTACAGGTTCGAACCCTGATGATTTTCATAATTCTTTTTTTCATTTCTGTAGGTGAGCGGTTGTTTAGAAAAAAATTCTAAGTGCCAGTGAGCATTCCTCGATTTAGGCGTGTGTTTTTAAAGATTGTCCGCCATATTGGATTTTAAAGATTGTCCGCCATTTTGGATTTTAAAGATTGTCCGCCATTTTGGATTGTAAAGATTGGTCGCCATCTTGGACTTTAAAGATTGTCCGCCATCTTGGATTTTAAAGATTGGTCACCATCTTGGATTTTAAAGATTGTCTACCATTTTGATTGACAGGTGCCACACCCAAAATTTGATTGACAGGCGTGATAAAAACCATGCAGGGGATACCCCACAAAAATGCGCCAGAACATACCAATTACTACTACTAACATAACTTGAATTAACCCAATTTTGGTCAACGTCAACTAGGACGCGCCGGGCCGGAGCTCCGTTAAAACTAAACACAAAGAAAGGCGACAAAAATAGAAGGGTGCGCGTGTGCGTTCTTGCCTATTTTCCCACCTGAAATTGGGATGCCTGTGTGCCGGGGGGACACACAAACACACACACACGGAATTACACTATACGTTTTATTCAGGGATGAAAAGAAAAAATCATATCTCCAGAAGGAAAGCTCCAATAACGACCGAACTTGGCAAAAGTTGTCTTTAGATTCATACCTGTCTATTGTCAAAGTCACGTGACATGACGTCACTGTTTACGTCATTGAAATTGACAAAAACCTCTGAAACCACTCAAAGCGACTTGATGGTTATACTACGTCTGAACTCTGATACCACTTTTCCTTATGTATGGTGCTCCGCTCAGGAGCTCCGCTATAAAATATGTCCAAAAGCATTTGTACGAATCACCGAATCTGGCATGTGGCGGTTAACCCTAAATTGGTCAAAAATCGAAAAAAATCACAATTTATTTAGAATTGTAGTTGAAGAAGTCAGACTTGGTGAAAATAGAGGCATTTAATATCAAAACAAAATGATATAGATTTCAGGTAATTTAATTACATAGTTACCATGGTAATGTAAAATCTATTCGGATTCAACTGTTTCTCTTAATCTAAATATATCAGTCCAAATAGAAGATATTGACTTCAAACTCAGTAACCATATTTATTTGATGAAGCTCTGTGCAATGAGTGAAGGAATATTCATAGTTTACATTTTTTGTTGCCGAAAGCTAAAAAATCAATGTTTCTTCTGAAAAAGGTAAAATATCAAATCCCTGCCTACTTATTAGTGTTTTCCTCTCAAAATCCTTAACATGAGAAAACAAGCTTTTTTAGGCAAACACTTGGTTTGCAAGGAAAAATATGTTTTTGGCTAACTTACTTCTACCTTATTTTGGAAACACTACCTCAAGCACATTTTAAAGTACCTAGACAACACCAATACACAAAAACAAGTCTCCAGGATGATTCCTAATTGTCTCGGCATAGTAGTTCTGGTCTTATCAACCCTGCTTTTCGGTCAATCTTCCCACACCCCCTCCCCCCACCCCCTCCCCCCTTCCCATCTGACAGCCTTTCATTTCGGTCTTGTACTTCCTTATTGCTGTTCCCGTTCTCTTTTGCACATGACCCACACACTCCTCCTTCGCGACCTCATACATGTCCTACACAGCATCCTTTGTTTCCATAGCAACTACAGTAAAAACCCGCGTATAAGAACCTAGGTTTTTTCAAGTTAGCCTAAACAGGTTCTTATATAAATGGTATTTAGTGTAAAATTAGGCTAACTAGGTTCTTAATTAGGTTCTTAACTTTTGTTCAAGAAATAAAGTAAAATTTTTAAATGATCTGGTCTTTAATGTCCAATAACAGTATTATTGGAGGCTTCGGTAAGCAAAATATATACTATTTTAATCTGATTCTGTTACCTCCATTATATAATTTCCAATAAATCTTATACACAAATCAACATAACAAAAGTTCCTCTTTAAAAGTTTCCACTGAAAGAGGAAGTAGTATTAGTACAGTGTCTGGCATACAGATTGTCTAGCAATAATTAAGCCCATAGCATTTAAAAAGCCTAAATAAGGTAAGGCTCTAGCCCTTGGGGTCGGATTTTGTCATCATCTGAACCATCAGCTGTTATCAAACAGCCAGTTTTTTGGAACAATTTTGTGAACAGATCCATGTCCCTTGACAACTCCTTCCAGGCTTCTCCAGCCCACTTTGTCATTAGAATGCGTCTGTCCTTAGCACCAATTTTGTCATGCCACAACTCAAGGTTTTCATCCTCTTCAAGCCACTTTTCCATTGCCTCTCCCACTTTTGTTTTGAAAAGCTTTCCAATCCCTGCATCTATGGGTTGTACCTTATCAGTGTGATTTTCTGGGAGGAGGTAAACAGATGCATTAACCTCTTTTCTGCAAGCCTCATGGAATTGTTTCCCCTGCTGAAAACCAACATTGTCAGCAAAAATGACTTTCTCACTGGTTTTGTCTGATATGGCAGGTAGCAATGTCCTCGACAACCACTGCATGTTGAGATTGCTATCCATCCAAGCAGACGTTTGGAAATATACATCTACTCTTTTGTCATACAGTGCCTTTTCAGCTGGAGACACATTACCTTTCCCTCTAAAGACAATTGCTGGTTTTACATTCTGCTCTCCTCCTGCTCGAATACAGAGTTGCAATGTTGCCTGCCTCTTATCTAGGCCGGTAGAAGGCTGGGAGACCCACACTTGTTTTGCACCTGTAATGTCATAAGTTTTGTCTTGGTCTATGACAAAAGGCATGGGCACCTGGTCGATATTGTAGCGGTTTTCTGGAAGCCATCGCCCATATTTGGGGTCCAAGGTTGAGTTATTACGTCGTCGTCTGGACTTTACAGCTTCTCTGAGGTTGCGATGAAATCTTTGAATTGTTGTTCTACCATCATCTGCTGAATCTTTTTTCTTGTTTGACCTACGCCTGAATGAGATTTTATGGCGTTTCTTGAATCTTTGAAACCAATTATTGCTTCCCTTGAATTTAGCAGCAGCTTCTTTACCATAGCACATCTCAATCTTGGCTTTCATTTTCTTCTTAATCCAAAGCTTTGACACTTTACAACCTTTTGCTCTTCGAAGCTTGAATTCAAGAACAACTCGTTCGGATGCCAGTGGATATTTGTCACTACACTTTGCCTTCTCGCCTACAAGCTTTCTTCTTTGTCTTGCCGCCTTCACACCTCCTGTATTTTGCTTCTTCTTGTTGAGTTGCAGTTCTGCAAATATTTTCTCCCTGTTCTTATTCCATTTCACTACCAGGCACTTACTGACACCTCTTTTCCCTGCAACCTTAACCCACTTGTTCCGTATCTTAAGTTCTGTGTAGTTATCCAGTAGTTCAAGAGTTTTGGCTTTGAACTCTATAGTGTATGACTTTCTCTTACTCTGACCGTGTCTGTTCTCAGGCTTCTTTGTGTCGATTTGCGAGGGATTGTCTTCCAAAACAAGAACTTCATCCTCCTCATGGGAAACCTCTGATCCATTCACATTCAGTGTAGCGATCGGAGGCTGTAAGAAGCATGGCTTTTCTTGAAGCGAGCTCTTGCAGTCGGCATGCTTGAATCTCACGTGGCTGTCGAGATATTTCTGACCCGCGAATGATTCATTGCAATGGGGACATTTCACCAGCTTGCTAGGCAGGTCAACAGTTTTTGGTAATGTGGCTGTGATATCAAACAGTTCGCCATTTCTTGCTTCTACTTTTCGCTTTATCCCACAGTCAAATAAGGTACGATTCATTGCTCACAGTTTGCTCGAAACTCCTCGCCGGTAAAGCACCGGTTTCAGAATGGGCTTTCACGTGGAGCTATGTTTGTTTTGATTAAACTAGCTCGCGCTGTCACTCAACATCCGGTATTTCCGGTTTCAGAACAAAGCATAGGAAATGACGTAGTGCTGGACAGCGTTTCAGAGGGTCAGCGGTTGTTCGTCTTTCGTTCGTTCACACATCTAATTCTTCGCTTCCAAACAAAAAAATATTACCTTAAATATCTATAAATTGAAGCCAATCCATCCAGCACACTAATGGCGCAAGAGTACCAGGTTTTCATAGAAGCCAGTGTTCGTGGTTATCATGAATATTTCAAGGATGCCACTGTGTTTATTGGGGAAGTTTTAACATGCGAGAGGGAGCTTGACAATGCTTTTGATAAGTATGCAGTTGCGATCAAGAATGAAGCAGGAGATATGGTCGGACATGTACCTAAAGAGCTTTCGAGAATCTTTAACAAGTTTCTTGAAGACTACGGTGACATTGAAGCAGAGTGCATTGGGCACAGATATAATGCTGGCCAAGGAAAAGGTCTTGAACTCCCAGTGGACTACAGACTTCTTGGCAACAAAGAATACCTCAGGAGACTTGTGAGGAAGATCAAAGAAAAACTGGAGCTAAGCATAAGCGACATCTCACTTGTGGAATCGTGATGGTTAAATATTTTTATTTCTGAAGTGGAACTCATGGAACCCCATGTGAATTGGTTGTGTGTGACTTGATGTTCAAGTTGGGATTAATGATTGATCAGACAGTGACATTGAAATCAGCATGATTGACACATCTGTACTGTTTATTCATATTATGTACTGGCACTATGGAGTATGGAACCCAGTTGTGATGTTTGAATGTGAGTTGAGGAATGAATTACACTTGAAGGATAAGTTTAATCCGCTCACTTTATTGCCTTGCTCTCAACTGACTCTACTTGCACCGATCATCTCGCTTTCTATGGGGTTGCCATAGTAACGACATTACGCCAGTGTTATACTATATTAACAGTACTTTAAGGCACCCATGCATGTGGTTTAATGGAAACTTCTGGTTGCCAATCTGGAAGTTGCTTTTGTTCTACATGGATGCAGATTTATTCTTGAGTTCATGTACTACTGTACTGTGATTTCATAAAAAACAAAGGTTTTCTGTTCTTCTCAGTTAATAATTATGTTCAAGGAGGACAAGTATTATGTAATTATGCTATATTGTTTAGAGTACAGACTGTGTAATAAATATATTTTGAGATTTTTAATTCTATATTTTTCAGAAGATTATTCTTTTCTTTTTTGATTTTAAGAACCTGTTTTAGGATTTTAGCCTAAAGTGGTTCTTATGTGAAGGGTGCATAAAAATGAAATTTTAGCCTAACAGGTTCTTAAATGTTAGGTTCTTATACGCGGGTTTTTACTGTAGTGTCCCCATCACCTGTACAGCACAATGTACAGCACAGCCCTATCGTTTCAATGCTACTTTTAAAATGTTTACTCCTCCATCTGTCTCCATGGCCTCTAAAGAGCTATATTGTGGTTGATAACACAAACAGAAACATGAGACTCCTTCCATGTCATGTATTCCATGCTTTCTTTGTCCCATTTCACATGTGTCACACATTCTTGGTACACTAAGGACTTGACTTCCTAGTCAAGCACTTCCCCAGTTAAAATAGAAATATAAAAAAACTCTGTGCTTCGAAGAACGTATAACCTTTCCAGCGTTCTGTCGGATTTCCTACATGAGCTACAAATAGCTATAATGCTTTCCGACAGAAGCAACGAGTCTTCATGCCATGTGCTTTTGTGACTTCCTTTCTTGTCCCAAGGCCAAGATTTCATGCACTCGTTCGAGTGAAATTGCCCTACTGCTTCTCTAATTCTTTAAAATAACTGTTCAACAATTTCTCAGCTAAAACATTTCGGGGTTATTTGGCTGTTTGCGGTGTAGATTTCTTGTTATCCACAGCATTCGAACCTTCAGCTTCGATCTCCGGTGAATCAACATGGCGGACCTCAGCCGAACGACTCGCTGTTATTGTCGGGTTCTTGGAGTTTTTTAGCAACTTCCTACCTACTTTTGCCAAGAAAACCTTTACACTTTTTACGTTTAATGCTTCAGGATTTCTTTGCTGGCGTGGGGGATCCATTTCAGCAAAAATAACTAGAAATTATATGACAAATAGCGTAGCACCGCTCGAGATTAGAGTTGAGCGGAGTTGAGCGATAGATCGACTTGCTGTATTTATAGCTCTAGGATCGCACAGACTGATGGGATCGGAAAAATGGCACTGGAACAAGGGACTACAGGTCTCCTGGGACAGAGGATCGCAATGTTTTTGTTTGTGGCTTTTTTAGTTTTAAAAATATCCCCATAGCAACCAATTTGCCCGAAAATAAACATGGCGTTGCTAGCAACATTTTAATTATATTCTGGCTTTTTGAAGCCAGAATATAGAAGAGGTATAAAAAACGAAAAGATAAGGCTATATTTCCGAAACTTTATACATATTTAACGAAATTTTATTATTATTACGTGCACCAGATACAAGCACAAGTGTGAATTGTGACGTCACAGAACAGGTAGAGTGTGTCAATGAAACAATTATGCAAAATTAAAATTAATCACTGGTTTTTATTCACAGCCACAAAAATGTAATCAATGTTGCAATTGCTGATTGTCAAAACAATCAAATGAAGCATGCAGTAACCCCCTCCCCTCCTCCTGGGTATCAAATTAATAAGCCATAAAATTTCAGCCTTCAGGCTTCACTGCCTTTTTTATAATTCTGAGAACTCTTGCCAACAATCATCAAACTGCCTTCTGGCTCCGGGTCATGCACCAAAGTCTTTTTGTTGTTACTCTGTTTGTCAAAGTAACAATATTTGTTATATGATTATCAGGGTGGATGCAGTCATTAGAAGAACTCAGCTGTTTTTTTACGCTTTTTGAATGACAAAAATCCAGGATTTTCGAGGAAGTCTTCAGTTATTTTTCCAGGAATTTTTGTTGGGTAGAAATGCCCCCTCCCCCAAAAAAACATGATAAGTCGGGAGGATGTCATAATTTACAGCCAAAAATCAGATTCACGAAACCGGCTGATTCAACCACATTTGAGTTGAAACATTTTTCCAAGAATTTCCTTAAAATTCCAGGAATTTCCAGGAAGGAAATGAAAATCCAGGATATTAAAGGATTTCCAGGATGCGTACGAACCCTGAGTACTGTTTGACCGGATGATCATATAAGGGCATCTGGGGAATTGCGGTAAAAAACGTCAAAAAAGTGCGGGATTTTTAAGAAAAAAGCGCGGAAAAAAGTTCGGTAAAACGGTGAAAAGTGCGGTAAAGTGCGGTAAATTATTTTCTTTAATTTGAAGGTTTGCGCTTTTGGGGGATCATAACAAGTCGTTTCTGTTGATTTTCTATTTGTTTTGTCATTTTAAAACGTAATTTCGTTGAAACTGATGTAACAGCTAACTTATTAAACTTCGCATGATCAATATTTAGGTCAAGAACAATGGAAAAATGCAAAAAAAGGGCTCACCATGCTTGCTTGTGCGGCATCAGTCATTTAAAACTCGAACCCCTAAAATCATTAAGAGCGCCTATTTATCCATACAATCAACTCCCGCATGTGTTGTTCATAACAATAGAGCAGATTTCGTATGACTGTGAAAAGTACCGCCACAAAGCTGTTCCGCGCCGCGACCGTGACCGTACCGCGACTACGCGATTTCATTCCATTTACAGCAGGCCAGGTTCCGTACCGCCACCGCGACAGTGCCGCGCCGCCGGCGGCACTTTTCACAGTCATACGAAATCTGCTCTATCTTGCAATAAAGTTCTCCAAAATGTAAACTTCGTGCTTTTTCATCACCATCTTAAACTAGGGTAAATGGCTCTGGCAGTTTCATAGGATATTTACGGCGTTTAAGTACAAATAAACAAACTTCTAACATCCAACATTTTTCGTTCTCCTACTATTTTGTTTCGCCTAAATACTTGACCTATTTATAAAAATCGGGGTCACCGAAAAACGTGCGCCATTTGTATTTTACCCATTTCTTACAAGATCAGCTATTGGCTTATTTCCATCTAAACTTCCATCCAATTACAGATCTCCTAATTGATGGTTTTTCGTACTTATTCTCAAACGGTCTGCTGTGGAACGTATTTTTTTGCATTCGGTGGCGATCGTATCGGAAGAAAGTGGTGGAGTTTTCAAGGTTTTTGCGCTTAATACTTCAGCATCAACATAATAAACTAGGTATTGGCCTGCAAATCTTTGAAATTACCGTGTTTAGAAGGATTTTTCCTCACAATTTTTAGTAATTTTCTTAAAAAGTGCGGAAAAGTACGAAGAAAGTGTGAAAGTGAGGAAAAGTGCGATTTTTGGGCAAAAGTGCGGAATCGCACTGCCGCACTTCCCCAGTAATAACAAATAAAATTATTGTTACTTCGACAAGCATTCATACACCTGGGTTCAGACCATTCACATTTTAATATGTTGACATTACTCTTTGTGCTATTTAATTGGCCAACACGTAACCATTGTTGGTGTATTTTAGCACTGCTTAGGCACTGGCCAATCAAAAAGCACAAAGAGTAACAGAAAAAAGACTCAGAAGTTTGATTGACGGAAACCAGAAGGCGGTTTTATGGTTGGGCATTGATAGCAAGAGTTCACAGAATTATGAAAATTGCAGTAAGTGTAAAACAAACTGAATGGGTATGATGTGCTAAAAGCTTTGTACTTATCTTTTAAGATGACTACTACTTATCTTTCAAACCTGCCTTCTTTATTTCACGTTTTGTGTCTAGGCATTTCTGATTCAAGCTTGTCTTGATTTCTTTCCACTTCTTTTGAAGGGCTTTCTCTCCAAACTTAAGTGCTATGGCCCCTGAAAAAGTATAACAACTACATTACTCTGTAGATCAAGACACAAATACATTTAGCCTGTTCCCAGAAAAGTATCTGATCTTGGGTCTAGTATCTTATTTTATTTTATTTATTTTATTTTATTAGCTCCGCCACTACTAACAACAATAGTGACTACAAAAGTAAAGAAAAAAGTACTACATAGATAATGGACATCGCAACAGTGGTAGCCAATTACTGCGAGCCCTGAGAAGACTATTAAAATATCGAAAAATTACGTAAAATTACATACAACATATGATGGGCGAGACAAAGCCACTATCATGTGCATGCCTTAAATTTAGCCAATCAGAAGGCCTCCATTGAAAAGCACATTCTTGAGAGAGTGAGAGTTGTCAATCATATATTGTGAGTAAAAATTAAACCAAGAAAATAGAATTTGTATTCAAATCATACTTTGTCCCTAGAAAACCTTGTGCTATACATACTTTTAAGAAGGCCCTTTCGTTCTCCATCTAGAGGAAGCTTTCCATTTCCGAGAGCCTTCTTGTTTAAGCTTTTTTTTTTTGTATTTCTCAAATTTTTATTGCACTTTTTACATATAAATTCTAATATATACCGTTTCCGGGAAACGTTGTCACCCAAAAAGCCTATAAGCTTGAAGCGCAAAGGATGATGGGGGCATTTAAACTGCTACTGTTTGATCTGAATTCAGACAGTTATCGCAAACACAGGTGAAATGATTAAATTTCAGTACATTTCCAAGCATGTTTGTTTCTAATATTTTACAGAAATTTAAATAAATCTTTACCCATACTCCCTAGCGCACCAAGCTTATAGGCTTTTTGGGTGACAACGTATCCCGGAAACGGTATATAAATATAACTGGTCTACACTAGACTAACGGACACTAACCTTTACACAGACAGATAATAACGATATGTCAAAAAAAAGAGAAGAATGAGGACAAGCAGTTTGGCATACTTATAGCGATTTAATTATAGAGCGCGCGCAATGAGTGCGTGAGAGGGTCCATGAGCGATTTAATATCCTTTAAAGTAAAGTTCGTATCGTCGGCGAAGGCTGCCACCTTTTGTTCCTTATTCCCCAGAGGGATTCCTAAAATCTCCGGGTCGGACCTTACCATAATTAAAAGAATTTCAATAACCATGATAAAAAGAAAAGGTGCAATCGCCTTGCTTTGTTCCTCTACTGATCCTGAAAAGGTCCGTAGCCGTGCCATTATTTAAAATGCAACTATTATTGTCATTATGAATTACTTTTATCCAGTTAAGAAGTATGGGTTTGGCCCTCAGTTTATTAAGTGTCGCAAATAGGAAATTATGCTCTATACTATGAAACGCCTTCTCAAAATCAGCAGCGAACATTAGGGATTGTATTTTATTATTATCGACATAAGACATCACATCTGTTAAAAGTCTAATTGGTTCCTCAATATTCCTCCCTTTAACAAAAGCGGACTGGTCGTCATGAATTAAACTCGGTACTACGTGGACTAACCTGTTGCCTAGAGCCTTACTGCATATTTTAGTGTCAACGTTCATAAGACTAATAGGGCGCCAGTTCTTAAGAAGTCGAACGTCCTTATCCGGTTTTTCTTTCAGTGTAATAACGGCCTGTTTTTGCGTTGTACTTAACGATCCTTTATCGAAGCAATCGTTCAGACAGTGGACGAGGTCACTCCCTAGTACGTTCCACATAGCATAATAAAATTCTTTAGAGAGCCCATCCATCCCAGGAGTCTTTAAAAAAGGGGTCCTTAGTAATTAGGCATCTCACGTGGGTTTTCGCCTTATTCCTCTTTTCCAGATTCAGAAAGTACTTATTATTTTTTCCCCTTGTTCGTACCAGGTCGCCCTTGACCTAATAATAATACCCTCTATAACATAATTACTATGCTGCTCCAATTTTTCCATGAACTTTCCGTGTTCCGACCGCAATACCTCATCATCCTGCCAATTGTTGATATTCTCTATACGCTTAATTTCGGCCTCTATAGTATGATATGAATTACGAAAAGAGGCCGCTTTGTTTTTTTGAGAAGCGAATCGAGAAATTCCGAGCTTCTTACTTTAACAGCTCCTAACGGAGCTGTGGGTTTGTTATATTATTGCGGTCGAGTTCTTCCTTATATGCAATTAAATGAGATGTTATATTGTCAATAAAAACGTTATCTTTTACTAACGAGTTATTAGAGCGCCAAAAAGATTGACCGTGTTTATTTGTAGGCAGAGAGTTAAGTGATATCTTGACTGAGGAATGGTCAGTTGAAGGGGCGGGAACGATATCCGCATCAGAGACCAGTGGTTGCTGGCTGTCAGATATGAATATGTAGTCCAGCCTGCGGTGTAGAATACTGACCCGCTTACTCGCTAAGCCTTGGCCCTTGCCTCTCCACGTATACCGTTTAAAGTTAGAATTACGGATCCTCCAAATGTCACACAAATCGAGGTCCGCCATTATTGCTAATATTGTTTCTGTGGACTTAGTTTTAAGTTTCGGGTTTCCCCCATTGTTTGGGGCATAAGAATTGATAAGTAGAAAAGGTGCGCCTTGAATGCTGCAATAAGTGATGATAAATGGACCGTGCTTATCTACAATATTAGCTATTATTTCGTGCTCGAGGTGTTCGCCGATGAGGGTAATAACACCACTGCTGGTGGCTGAACCGTGCGCAAATAACATTTCACGCTTGAATTCTTTGGTCCAAACTTCTTCCGAATTGGAGGAACAATGAGCTTCTTGAACAAAGGCAATGCCTTTTTTGTTTTAATCCTCTTTTTGCGATTTTGAAGTCCCCTCACATTTAGAGATAATAAGGAAAAATCCAGATTGCTAATCGAGGCCATCAAAACGCTTCATCGTAACGACGTTGTCGTGAAAGTATGCGCTACCGTTTGTCCTGTTTTGTATAGTGAGTTGAATGAAACAGACATAAAATGAACACACGTGACAAGAAACAATGCCGGAATAGAAGCGGTGTATGACATCCAAGAGGCGTGGCGCTCTGCTTGTTAAATAAAACACATTTTGCGCAGAGAAAGGTGTCTAGCGTACTGTGGAAGATTTGCAATTCAAATGCTGAGCAAAATAAAGGAAAGGAAGGAAATTTTGTTAATTTAGAGCGAGAAAAAGAAAATAAATGAATTGTGTATCTACCTACTAGGTAGGAAGAGGAACCAGCTCATTTTCAATGAACAGCTTGTCGGGCTCGGCTCGGCTGAAGTAGGCTGACTTACCCGCTTTTTAGCAACTTTAAGTTGTGGAAGAAGCTTTTGCCTGCGCTTGACTATTTCTTTGGGTAAGTCCGCCGAGATACCAAAACCCGAACCCTTAGGAAGTTTGTTAATACAATTAAATACATCTTGCCTATCAGGATACCTCAAAAAACATGCAATGATTTGTCGTGTTTTTTTCCTGGTCAGGGCTGAAATTCCTATGCGGTGTACCCGCTGAAATTCCATCTCGTCCACCCTCTCATCCTCTATCTGGAGCATTTTCCCTGTTTGGGCTTAAAGCCCCCTCAACCATTTCCTCTGTCGTAAACAGCTCCTTGAAGACTGCCCGTGCATCCTTTTTTTTGTCACCATTCGAAGACAGAGAATATAGATTGTTACCATTGTACATCTGAATAAAATAATGAAAGTGTAATTAAGTTATACGAGCAACACTATATGACATCTTTGCCGTACATATATTGTTGTGCAATTTGTTTGGGTTCAAAAAGCACAAACATGTCAAAATGGTGGGATGATCACCTTAAAAATACTTTGAGTAACTGTCGTGTCATCTATGTACCCAGCTACAGGAGAGGATACCGTTCTCCGTCGTAGGAAAGTGGATGGTGTAATGACCGATTTCCCCATCTATCGTCCGCCAAATATTGCCAAGTACAGCCAGTATATGGGTGGCGTTGATCTCAGTGATCAGAATCGTTCGTATTTCCCTGTAGCCACAAGGAAGAAGTGTGATGTCATCCTATGCAAAGGAAACTGCTTTGCAGAGTTTCATAGCAGATCTTGAAAATAACTGAGAAGTACTCTGTTCAAAACACTACAATACATTAATGATTACCTTGACTACACAATTTGCAAGGAAAATGTTTGAAAAATAGATTTTAACAGGGAGCTAGGTGAAGTGAGCGTGTGATTGGTTTGAGTTGCATGGCGCGGAATTCAAGTTGGTTCTATTATCTCTGTGTAAATGTGGTTAAAAAGTCGCCCAGAAATATTTATATGGCAAAAAACGTAGCTCAATATGTTCATTGATCTATTGGGATCATTTCATTTTACTATTTTGAACCATGAAATGCTATGGTTAACTCACAATTTAATAAAAACTTTCAGTACGTGAATATTTGTGTTGAGTGGTCCTAACTAACTTGGGCAGGGGAGCTATATTAGGTGTTTGAGAAGTTGGATGTGAAAGGGTTAACTGGGAAATTGAATTCCTTTTTAAAATACCCTCCATGTTGGGGTATGATTTTTTCTGTAATCACACAATGATATCTTAAAAATGAGCAATGTTATAGCTAAACATAATAATTGTTCAACAATTTGCATTGATTATCATTATAAGTGAATAAATCTTATTAATTCAGCCACTAATTGATATTGTAATCTTCAATTTCAATTTAAAATAAAGCTATCACATCGGAGAAAACTATTTCCGTAATAATTTTCTGTTAAAGATTGTCTGTTGAGTAAATGGCAGGCAAGCTTTGAGGGCATTCGTTTTGTTCACTCAGATCTGATCACCATTTAACAAAAAAACTCTGAATAGTCTTTGGATGAATTTTATACAATGGGAAAATAGAAAATTAACAGCTTTCTGATCAACAGGCATTCTTAAATCTTCAATTATATACTATTTTCGATGTGCCCATTTCGAAATTTCCTAGATCATTCGAAATGCAAATAACAAACAAGTTCACACAGAAGTAGGAGCATGAGGCAGGTGCAGTAGGTGAGGTGTCCCAACTGAGTGGGGTAATCGTTCTCCGCATACAAGTCCTTTTTTTTCTGAACGGTATCACTATTTCAACATGGGAAGCCTTACCTATACATGTACCTTGGGTGCACATAGTCCTAGGGAAGCCTTGTTTGGTCAAGTCAAACAGAAAAATGATTAAAATTGATTTTTGTTAGCTTTTTAATGGACGTTTATAATTGAGCTTATAATGGTTTTCCATATTATAGGAAATTATGAGCTTATTTGAAATCAAATTTATCCCCATAAACTGTTATTGTCATGACCATGGAAACAAAGCATCCCTATTTGTCTACACACGAATTTTCCTTTCTTTTTCTGGAAGTCAATGAACTTAGCTTATTCCTTAATGAAGTCCGTATTATAGCTGGCTACCCATTAAAGTGGGGCTACGACGAAAATTGAACGAGCTTATTTGGCAAAATTTCTGCCGTAAACAACAGACATTTTGCTACGTAACTTGAGCATTTTAAAGTGTCAAAATAGATCGCGAAAGAAAATATTTAACGTTGAAGTTCGCGCGTTTTGCTAGGCCGATGTTCCAGCGATTTATGCATATTAATCAGTTCAGAGAAGAACTGTGACGTCACAGGCGTAACTCGCGAATGTGCTTTACATGATTTAGTGCAGAAGTACGAAGAAACAGAGTTGATAAATGACAAATTGTTCTTGTTGTTTAGCAAATCAGGTAGTTTAAACACACCAGAACGAACAACAATGAGATTCTACTGCGATGTAGTCGAACGAGCGGGTTTCTATCGCACGTGAAAAGAAGACTGAGCCGAATATTGCCATTCACATTCCCAACAAGCGCTACCTTTCGTTGCTGTCAGATGTAAAAGACAACAAGAGTTGCAAGTTGCTATTATTTCCCGTGATAGATGATTTTCAAAATATATAGAGCCCGGGAGTCGGTAAGAAAAGTGCGAATGATGAGTTGAAGGACTTCAAGAACATTTGTATCGATTTATTAGATACTGTTTGCAAATGTTTTACGGCGTGTTGTTACGCCATGTTGCTACAGGTTAGTGAAAAGGCTTTTGCTCCTTTAGCTCGGGGATCAAAGTCATTCTGTATAATTTTTTGATGGAGCAAAAAGATTAAAGCTAAACGTGAGCTGCTCTTATTTACGGTCTAAGAGCTGAACTGTTCATTAATGAACAGTTTGAACTTTGCGTTTGCTCGAGTTGTTTGCGTTTGTGATTATCAAATACAGTAAAAACCCGCGTGTAAGGACCTACATTTTTCAAAGTTTGCCAAAACAGGTTCTTATATTTTGCGGTATTGGCAGTTTAGGGTTTCCAAGTAGGTTCTTAATTTCTACGAGGAAACATAGTTGCTGATTACCAGAAATAGGATAAAATATGGTTTGCCCTTCATTGAAAGCATTTTATTCACATCAATATTGGCAAAAGTCCAAGAGAACTGACAAATAAAATATGTGGTTCCAGAAATTATCCAATCCCCCTACGGAAGGGATTGGAAATTCGGGAGGGGTAGGGGGTCGATTTACCTGATCTTTTCCATTACAAATACTGTATTTTTCTTTGGAAATTCCAAAGGGGTGGAGGGGTCACTTTTCAACACCCTTCCGTGGAGGGGGAGTATGGATATTTTTTTGGAACCACACAATAACACAAAAATGGAAAAGATAAAAATGCAAAAAAAGTAATTTACATTGCATACATGAAAATGTAGCTGTAACCCCACATCATAAAAACCTGTTTGACCTTGAATGGCTAAAAAGGTAATTATATATTTTTTGGAGCATTAAAATAGAAAATTTCTGCCAACAGGTTCTTAAATCCTTAGGTTCATACAAGCAGGTTTTTTTACTGTACTGTTAGTTGATCATATCCTGCTTGATGAAAGAAAATATTGGCTTTGACCACATGATGAATTGCTGCATCATTGAAACAGACCTTATCATTCTCTTGGAATGCAAATCAGATGCTAATGCATTTTGATGTATCTATCAGCTCTGTTGAAACAAAGGATGTTGATCAACTGTAAAATGGAGTATTTGACTGCATTTTCTTTCTACCGAGGTATTTTTATATTTTGTAGCTGCTGTAGAGGTGCTGGACCATTCAGAGCTCTAAAAGAGACCAGACCCCAGTCTCTTCACCCCTAAAATATTTGACAATCCTGACCAAAAATATTGATTCCTGTCCCCTAGGGGTGGAATTTATAGAAGGGTGGGGCTCAGGGCAGGGGGTGTATCTCAACATTTCCCAATAAACATGTTATATTTGGACTACTTTTTTTGTTGGCTTGCATTTGCATTCTAATTTCCCTGTTGCCACAAGTTAGAACATGGCTTAGAACATAGTTTTCAATGAAACTGGCAGGGAGTTTGTGGAATTGCAAGGGATTTTACGATAGCTAGAAGGGTTTTCACTGGAACTTCAAGGATCTATCATAAATGTCTTCTCCAGAAGTTGTGTGAACACTGGAAAAGTAGCAAATTTTAAAAACAAAGCGAAGCATTTGGTTTATGCAGGATATGTGTAAGTACTTTGCACTAGTCAAGTAAACCCTACCCGTTCACCACAACCCACCGACCTACGACAGACTTTAAACTTGATCTATATTTATAAGAATGCGCAGAAAACTCCAGATTTATGCTTTTTTTATTTGCCCTTGAGACTATAGTTTCTTCGAACTTATCGTTGGAAAAACACGAATGTAAGTTGACATTTTACGCGGAGGCAGTTCTTGAACGTTACGAAGCCTTGAATTTAGTACTTAACTAGAATTTCGCATCTATCCATCCAACAAATCCTATTAAGTTACTTTTTATTTTGGTTTAGAATACAAACTTTTCTTGGCGTGCATCTCGGCTACATGGAATGTCTTTGATTCATATCGCGCTCCCGATCTGAGAATTGAACTTACACGCTTCCTTCTTGCGCTCTTTCTGTCGTTTGCGTTTCTCTCACTGATGGACTTGGTTTTGATTTATCAGGTACCATAACCATATTTGATTTTGACAGCTGCGCCTGAATTTCATACTTGACACCTAGATTAGTCAGACATCCTTGTGAAACATTTATATGCGAAGTGAGCAGAGGATTTGGAAATCTGTTCACACCGCGATCGAACCTTTTTCTGTGTAGCGCATCGAAGACATGTTCGATTTCAATTATTTTGGTGCGTGAAGCTTATATGAGTTGAAATTCCACGTTTTCTGTTAGCAATAATGGTGAAGTACTTTTAAACACAACATTTCCTGCAAATACATCCCCATTTCTTCACTGTTTCTTTCACAATGTGCCGACACAACTACTGTTGTGACTTTGAGCTTTGTTTCGAGTTACGCCTGTGAGGTCACACCCCGCGGACTTTGGCCGACGCCGCTGGAACGCCGGCCCAGTGCAAAATGGCGCGATATTCGAAATTTAGAGCTCAAAAAGTCATTGTTTATTGTGAAAAAATTGGAAAACAAGTGCAGGTATTTGTCATTTAGGTTATTAACAAGTGATTTATCAGAAAAGAGCGATGGAAACAATTAGATCGTAGCCCCACTTTAAACTTCAATGAGGTGTAATCTACAAAATGAAGAAGAGTCGTATAAACCACAGTTGCATTTTAAGAAATGAAGGGGTGTGTTAGTAGTGTATTTTAATGGTGCATTTTAAAATTTTGCTAAATCAGCATAATATGACTTGTAACAGAAATTTTCAGAATTTTAGCTAACAAACCTCCATGTAGTTTCAATTTCTGCCTCCCACTATCATGGACACAAAATGGATGCTCTGACGTCTATGAACAAGAGTAATAATAATTGGAACTTTCCAGTAATTTTACTTTCTACTCAAACACCATGAAGGGTCCTCAAAAAGGGTTCACTTTTTCATCTTGCACCTTTATATCACTCACAAGAAAAAGGGAACCCTTTTAACTGTTTAGTCACGCAAGTTCCTTGTTTATAATACATCTTACTAAAGTTTCTTAATAAGAGCGGTTTTGCTTATGCAGAGGCATGCAAAAAATATTGTAAAATTTAATACGCAACGTTTCGGCGTAGCCATTACGCCATTATCAAGCCATTACAATTCTAGTTACAACTGAAAGTGAATATAAAGCAGTATAAATACAATAGGTGGTAAATTACATTCGTCTAGATAAACACTTTTGCGCTTATCGAGTCACTCTGCACGTTGAGAGTTAGTCGGAGCTCTCTAATCAAAAGCATTTCCTTATCAAGCAATCAAATTTGCTTGAGCACTTAGCTAGCACGCTAAAATTAGAGAGCAATGGCTCGGGCATAACGCCATTATGCTCATGTGCGTAATGTTTATAAATAGAGGATGCTTTTCTTTTGTGTCCCTCCACGCGTTCATGAAGGTGGCCACGCGTATAGCCCACATAGCCTGCCTAACACAGGTTACATTCAAATTTATAAACAACACATTGTTGGTTTACAATCATGAGACACGATGTCGTGCGAGCGCTGTTTCCTAGAATGCCGTCCCAGCTTCGATCCCAACCATTCCTCGCCAGTCGAGGGTTGTCCAACACTCCCAAATTGGGCCGATTCGGCAACAAGGCTGCCGATTCGGCAAACAGGAAGTCAGTTTGAGCTTGAAGCAGTGTTCAGGGGCTCTCTCAGATATTGAATATTTGTCCCTTTCAAATACCCCTATGTATTTGTCCCTGTAACTTAGGGGAGAGGTAGTTAGTACGAACACAGATGAACGAAGGTCAAGCATAATAGACGACAAGTATCCAGGCCTAGGAAAGGGCGCTCATTTCGGTTTACAACCCCACTCACTGGCCTGCAAGTACCTTGATTCAACAAAGGGAGGGGGTGATCAAATTGGCGGTGGTCATCCTTCGTATTGGGCCGATTCGGCAAGCCAGTCCGGTGGAGTCTCAGAGATTCAAGGTACTTGCAGCCCAATAGGTCTGCCTGCCTCTTAGACGAAGGATGACCACCCCTACCCCTCAGTTTTTCCGAATAGGCAAATCGGGCCGAATCGGCAAGCCAGTCCGGAGGAGTCTCTGAGATTCAAGGTACTTGCAGCCCAATAAGTCTGCCCCTTAGACGAAGAATGACCACCCCTCCCCCTCAGTTTTTCCCAATAGGCAAATTGGGCCGATTTCACAAACCAGTCCGGAGGAGTCTACAAGGTTAATGGTACTTGCAGTCCACTGGGTCTGCGTCTCTGAGACGTCCTTGAATTAGCTTGCCGATTCGGCCCAATTTACCTATTTGCAAAACTGAGGGGGAGGGGTGGTTATCCTTCGTCTAAGAGGCAGACTTATTGGGCTGCAAGTAGCTTGAATCTGAGAGACTCCTCCGGCCTGGCTTGCCGATTCGGCCCAATTTGCCTATTCGGAAAAACTGAGGGGAGGGGTGGTCATCCTTCGTCTAAGAGGCAGACTTATTGGGCTGCAAGTAGCTTGAATCTCAGAGACTCCACCGGACTGGCTTGCGGATTCGACCCGATTTGCCTATTCGGAAAAAACTGAGGGGGAGGGGTGGTCATCCATCGTCTAAGGGCTGCAAGTACCTTGAATCTGGGAGACTCCTCCGGACTGGCTTGCCGATTCGGCCCAATTTGCCTATTCGGAAAAACTAAGGGGGAGGGGTGGTTATCCTTCGTCTAAGAGGCAGACTTATTGGGCTGCAAGTACCTTGAATCTCAGAGACTCCTCCGGACTGGCTTGCCGATTCGGCCCAATTTGCCTATTCGGAAAAACTAAGGGGGAGGGGTGTTCATCCTTCGTCTAAGAGGCAGACTTATTGGGCTGCAAGTACCTTGAATCTCAGAGACTCCTCCGGACTGGCTTGCCGATTCGGCCCAATTTGCCTATTCGGAAAAACGAAGGGGGAGGGGTGTTCATCCTTCGTCTAAGAGGCAGACTTATTGGGCTGCAAGTACCTTGAATCTCAGAGACTCCTCCGGACTGGCTTGCCGATTCGGCCCAATTTGCCTATTCGGAAAAACTGAGGGGGAGGGGTGGTCATCCTTCGTCTACGAGGCAGACCTATCGGGCTGCAAGTAGCTTGAATCTCAGAGACTCCACCGGACTGGCTTGCGGATTCGACCCGATTTGCCTATTCGGAAAAAACTGAGGGGGAGGGGTGGTCATCCATCGTCTAAGGGCTGCAAGTACCTTGAATCTGAGAGACTCCTCCGGACTGGCTTGCCGATTCGGCCCAATTTGCCTATTCGGAAAAACTAAGGGGGAGGGGTGGTTATCCTTCGTCTAAGAGGCAGACTTATTGGGCTGCAAGTACCTTGAATCTCAGAGACTCCTCCGGACTGGCTTGCCGATTCGGCCCAATTTGCCTATTCGGAAAAACTAAGGGGGAGGGGTGGTTATCCTTCGTCTAAGAGGCAGACTTATTGGGCTGCAAGTACCTTGAATCTCAGAGACTCCTCCGGACTGGCTTGCCGATTCGGCCCAATTTGCCTATTCGGAAAAACTGAGGGGGAGGGGTGGTCATCCTTCGTCTAAGAGGCAGACTTATTGGGCTGCAAGTACCTTGAATCTCAGAGACTCCTCCGGACTGGCTTGCCGATTCGGCCCAATTTGCCTATTCGGAAAAACTGAGGGGGAGGGGTGGTCATCCTTCTTCTACGAGGCAGACCTACTGGGCTGCAAGTACCTTGATTCTCAGAGACTCCACCGGACTGGCTTGCCGATTCGGCCCGTTGCCTATTCGGAAAAACTATGGTCATCTTTCGTCTAAGGGCTGCAAATACCTTGAATCTCAGAGACTCCACCGGACTGGCTTGCCGATTCGGCCCAATTTGCCTATTCGGAGAAACTAAGGGGGAGGGGTGGTTATCTTTCGTGTAAGTGGCAGACTTATTGGGCTGCAAGTACCTTGAATCTCAGAGACTCCTCCGGACTGGCTTGCCGATTCGGCCCAATTTGCCTATTCGGAAAAACTGAGGGGGAGGGGTGGTTATCCTTCGTCTAAGAGGCAGACTTATTGGGCTGCAAGTACCTTGAATCTGAGAGACTCCTCAGGCCTGGCTTGCCGATTCGGCCCAATTTGCCTATTCGGAAAAACTGAGGGGGAGGGGTGGTCATCCTTCGTCTACGAGGCAGACCTATCGGGCTGCAAGTACCTATAATCTCAGAGACTCCACCGGACTGGCTTGCCGATTCGGCCCGATTTGCCTATTCGGAAAAACTAAGGGGGAGGGGTGGTTATCCCTCGTCTAAGAGGCAGACTTATTGGGCTGCAAGTACCTTGAATCTGAGAGACTCCTGCGGCCTGGCTTGCCGATTCGGCCCAATTTGCCTATTCGGAAAACCTGAGGGGGAGGGGTGGTCATCCTTCGTCTACGAGGCAGACCTATCGGGCTGCAAGTACCTATAATCTAAGAGACTCCACCGGACTGGCTTGCCGATTCGGCCCGATTTGCGTATTCGGAAAAACTAAGGGGGAGGGGTGGTTATCCTTCGTCTAAGAGGCAGACTTATTGGGCTGCAAGTACATTGAATCTCAGAGACTCCTCCGGAATGGCTTGCCGATTCGGGCCAATTTGCCTATTCGGAAAAACTGAGGGGGAGGGGTGGCCATTCTTTGTCTAAGAGACGGACCCATTGGGCTACAAGTACCTTAAATCTCAGAGACTCCTCCGGACTGGCTTGCCAAATCGACCCGATTTGCCTATTCGCAAAAACTAAGGGGGAGGGGTGGTCATTCTTCGTCTTAGAGGCAGAAAACAATGAATTGCGATCGGTAAGTTTCATGGATTAGGAAATGTAAAACTACGAGCGTGGTTGTCTTGTGGGTTATTCAATTGAAGGCTCCAGTTCAAAATGCAAATGGGTAGACCTTCGCGACTTCTCGGACAAGGACGTTAAATCGTAGGTCCCGTCTCTCACGTACACTAGTCCACTACACTAACCGGAACCAGAGGGACGTTAAAGAACCACGAGGACCGTCGGAAGTTGCCCAACCTCTGTGTCACAGAACTCACCATACTAACACACACACACTCATGATTATAAAACCGGTTTCTATAGGATGAGTTATCCTCAGAGCTCTAAGCGCTTTACATTTTTGGATAAGTGCTATATAAGCACCTACTTTACTTTACTTACTTTACTTCAAGTTTTAGATAACCAAGTTGCGACAAGGACATAAAGGACACAAAGATCAACATCATTGAATATGTATTTTTCACAATTTTATTTCACTTCACCCCGGCTAGGCTGACAAATGTAGTGATTCTGATGATTCTAAATATAAAATAGCTATTCTGGGTTATGAAATGCTTTCTTAAAATGCGGGGCATACCTAGACACATAAAGGGTAAACGAAATTTCCCAAAGTTAAACTTGAATCTTCAGAATTTGAAAGTCCGAAGCCTGCATTAACTTTTGTCTACTTATTAATTGAAAGTCTATTTCATTACTTTAGTCTTAAAGACTTTTGTGAACAAAATAAAAGTTAAATTAACTCTGATGTCGTGATCTATGACTAGAGAGAAGGTAGGTGTACTATACTAGAAAACAGCGAACATTCAAATATTTTCGGTAGGTACGATCGCTAGTTGGGAAATTGTGAACCGTAGAGTTTACTGAATCGACACATTCATTGCCTAATGTTATTTTAATTTTGATTAACCTAATATTTTTTCAACTGTACTTCATTTTTTGTATTTCAAAAAACTCATGGTTCATAAAATGCATTTCAATAAATTGCATTTCGAAATATAGGGAATTACATTTTCTGAAATACTGTTTTTATCTCTTGTGCTTCATTCTTTCATCTCATTCTCATTCCTTGTCAATTGAATTGAATTATTTTCTTGCATCAAATTTCCCAAGTTCCATGCAATCTCAGTATTTTTGCATCAATTGTCTCAAATCTCTGAAATATCATGTGAGAAACTAACGCGGCTGTGATTGCACCCAAATGCCTGGTACATTGACAAGAAAGACATGGAAAAAAACAATTGCAGCAAAATCTCATTTGCATTCAGTAAGTACTGTACATGAAATACTGTTTGATTATATAAACACCCATGACATACTGGGTGATCTCCCCCACAAAAACTTGATATCTTCACACGTGAAAATACTGATGTTATTTCAAGTATGAAAATATCATACTTGTCTTTGCTCAATGCTCGATTGAGCTTGACTCAAATAAAATTTGAATTTGGTATTTCAATGATGTTTATATAATATACAGAACATTACATGACCGCTTGAGATTATAAATTTTCAACAATCAAAGATAAAATGTGTATCTCCACACAGCCATGTAATATCATCTATGTCATAATGTATACAAACATATTCCTTTTGTATTTATTCACTATCATGTTGCCTTTTCCTAGGGCTGGCTTGTGCTTCATTCTTTCTTACTGAGTCAAACTGCATGTTTAAAACTGAAAAAAAAGATAAAGGATATAAGTAGATTTATCATAAACTACAGTAGTTAAAAAGTATCTCTAGCGCTCAATTTCTGACCCTTATGCCTTGTATCAATCTACAGTAGACATAAATTTGTAACTTTCCTCCCTTTCCTGCATTCTGTTTGTTCTACATGTATCTATTTGCTATCTCTGTATCATGTAATCAGATCTGCTTTCATTCATATTTTAAATTTGAGCAATCTCATGATCATCACCAGTGAATTAGTTGGAAGGCACGCTTTTTAAACAAGGAAAATGTTTTGAACTTGGGAGGGGGCAGTGCTGCAAAACACAAATTTGGGCTCACAATTTAGAAACAAGGAAAACATTAGAATTTTGGCTATTCACTCTAACCAGTGAAATTTTGGGAGGGCTGACGGAGGGGGCACAATTTAGGAACAAGGAAAACATTAGAATTTCGGCTCTGCACCCCCACCAGTGAAATTTTGGGAGGGCACGCTTTGAGAACGAGGAAAACATACATTGGGGCTCACTCCTTACCAGTGAAATTGTAGGCGAGCACACTTTGAGAACAAGGAAAGCATGAAAATTTGGGCTGACGGAGGGGGCACAATTTAGGAACAAGGAAAACATTAGAATTTGGGCTCTGCACCCCCACCAGTGAAATTTTGGGAGGGCACGCTTTGAGAACGAGGAAAACATACATTGGGGCTCACTCCTTACCAGTGAAATTGTAGGCGAGCACACTTTGAGAACAAGGAAAGCATGAAAATTTGGGCTGACGGGAGGGGGCACAAGTTAGGAACAAGGAAAACATTAGAATTTTGGCTCTGCACCCCCACCAGTGAAATTTTTGGGAGGGCACGCTTTGAGAACGAGGAAAACATACATTGGGGCTCACTCCTTACCAGTGAAATTGTAGGTGAGCACACTTTGAGAACAATGAAAGCATGAGAATTTGGGCTCACGAAGGGGGAACAAGGAAAACATTAGAATTTGGGCTATTCACCCTAGCCAGTGAAATTTTGGGAAGGCACGCTTTGAGAACGAGGAAAACATACATTGGGGCTCACTCCTTACCAGTGAAATTGTAGGCGAGCACACTTTGCGAACAAGGAAAGCAAGAAACTTTGAGAACAAGGAAAGCATGAAAATTTGGGCTCACAATTTGGGAACAAGGAAAACATTAGAATTTGGGCTATTCACCCCCACCAGTGAAATTTTGGGAGGGCACGCTTTGAGAACGAGGAAAACATACATTGGGGCTCACTCCTTACCAGTGAAATTGTAGGTGAGCACACTTTGAGAACAATGAAAGCATGAAAATTTGGGCTCACGAAGGGGGAACAATTTAGGAATAAGGAAAACATTAGAATTTGGGGCTCTGCACCCTCACCAGTGAAATTTTGGGAGGGCACGCTTTGAGAATTAGGGAAACATACATTGGGGCTCACTCCTTGCCAGTGAAATCGTAGGCGAGCACACTTTGAGAACAAGGAAAGCATGAAAATTTGGGCTCACAATTTGGGAACAAGGAAAACATTAGAATTTGGGCTATTCACCCTAGCCAGTGAAATTTTGGGAGGGCACGCTTTGAGAACGAGGAAAACATACATTGGGGCTCACTCCTTACCAGTGAAATTGTAGGCGAGCACACTTTGCGAACAAGGAAAGCAAGAAACTTTGAGAACAAGGAAAGCATGAAAATTTGGGCTCAATTTGGGAACAAGGAAAACATTAGAATTTGGGCTATTCACCCCCACCAGTGAAATTTTGGGAGGGCACGCTTTGAGAACGAGGAAAACATACATTGGGGCTCACTCCTTACCAGTGAAATTGTAGGTGAGCACACTTTGAGAACAATGAAAGCATGAAAATTTGGGCTCACGAAGGGGGGAACAATTTAGGAATAAGGAAAACATTAGAATTTGGGCTCTGCACCCTCACCAGTGAAATTTTGGGAGGGCACGCTTTGAGAATTAGGGAAACATACATTGGGGCTCACTCCTTGCCAGTGAAATCGTAGGCGAGCACACTTTGAGAACAAGGAAAGCATGAAAATTTGGGCTCACAATTTGGGAACAAGGAAAACATTAGAATTTGGGCTATTCACCCTAGCCAGTGAAATTTTGGGAGGGCACGCTTTGAGAACGAGGAAAACATACATTGGGGCTCACTCCTTACCAGTGAAATTGTAGGCGAGCACACTTTGCGAACAAGGAAAGCAAGAAACTTTGAGAACAAGGAAAGCATGAAAATTTGGGCTCACAATTTTAATTTGGGAACAAGGAAAGCATTAGAAATTTGGGCTATTCACCCTAGCCAGTGAAATTTTGGGAGGGCACGCTTTGAGAACGAGGAAAACATACATTGGGGCTCACTCCTTACCAGTGAAATTGTAGGCGAGCACACTTTGCGAACAAGGAAAGCAAGAAAATTTGGGCTCACAGAGGGAGCACAAATTAGGAACAAGGAAAACATGAGAATTTGGGCTCTGCACCCTCACCAGTGAAATTTTGAGAGGGCACGCTTTGAGAGCGTGGAAAACATACATTGGGGCTCACTCCTTACCAATTAAATAGATAGAGGATATTACACGGTGGCGCGAAGATATGGATTTTATTTTCGAGTGGCAAGAACAGTATTTTACGAACGAGCACAGGGAGTGAGTAAATATTGTTTTTGACACGAGAAAATGAAATCCATATCTTCAAGCCACTGTGTAAGTTTCTTTTTATTATATGGATTAGAGGTGACATAGCGGCAAAATATTACAAATTGAACAACTCACTTGATAAAGTCGAAAGTGTTTATTTGTGAAGTGCTCCCTCAATCTTTCTGATTCCCAGTGTCGTTAAGAACTAATTTCCCTTTTTGTGTTGCTGTAGCTTTCTCTGCCATAGTTGAAATAAGGTTTTTCTAATTAGAACTAGAACAAAACTTAGTTTTGTGGCTTAAAACTCGAGTGACCGAGCGCGATTTCACTGCAGACGAAGTCAGGAAAACAACACTGCAAACGTGCACATCCGGGACATTCAGTACATAACTTTTTCATATTTTCACTAGTGAAGATATGGAAAATACGAGTGTATTAGTTTCCGGTAAAACACTAGCATCCATAAAATAAAGGATATTACACGGTGGTGCAAAGATGTGAGTTTTATTTTCGAGTGTCAAGAACAGCATTATTACGAATGAGCACAGTGAATGAGTAAAATATTGTTTTTAAACTCATATCTTCAAGCCACCATGGAATTTTCTTTTTATTATATAGAGAGACCAGAAAAAATATTCCTAATTGATTTCCAAGCACTTTTGTTTTGACCGATATCCTCACTAGTGAGGATATAGAAAACATGTCACTCAGGTCCTGGATGTAGCTTCACATGAGATCTACGAGTGGCGTATTTCTCAGTAAAATACTCGTGTCTATATAATAATGTGTGGTAGAACACGATTTGAAAATAAATACATAGCTTCTTACCTGTTACAATATCAATGGTAATAAGATCGTTCCCAAAGGAAGCAAGACTTGATTGATCCATATTTGAAATCCCGGAGCCGAAATCCCTTGTAAATCGTCTTTTGGAATCGCTTGGACAAGTTCGAATCGACAGATTGAACTCCAAACAAATCCCAAGATGTATATTCAACGGTGTAGTTAAATATCAAGGTGATAAATGGTTCAAAGGAATGAATTGGTTGGCCGGACAAATGATGCCGATTCCTGAATAGACACAAATTAGCCCCGAATCGACAAACAGTCCTTTCCGAATCGACAGAAGAAAACAGCCGCAAAAAATATTTATAGTAGACTATCAGGTGCAATTTGAATTCAAAACAATTTCCAAGATATATATTCAACATAATAGTTAAATATCAAGGCGGTAATATGGTTCAAGGTGAAGAAATTTAAGAAATAAAAACGCTTGGCTTCCAAATTGGCTCGAATCGGCAATAGTTGGCGAGGTGGCTGTCGAGGTGGCTTTGTAACCGCGCAAAGTCTTAGTACCCAGGGTCCTCTCGCTCCTCTAGATCATATACACGTGTTCGGTGCGCTCGGCGTGGAAAACCTACGGATCCTGACCCTACTCCCCCTCAACAGCAAAAGGCACAACTCAGAATAAGGGGGACATTTTTATATTTTTAAGGAAAGGGGCAAAAATAAGAGGGACATTATTTTACGACAGCCCGATTTTTACTTCCGGCTTAAAGTGTTGAAAATATGTGGGACATTCTAATTGTGTAATTAACTTACGTAATAATGCTCGCGCATGTAATTATCAGTCATTCTCTTTTTCGGAATAAAATCACTGAACCAGGGAATCATCTCAACTAATTCCGAAACTGGTGCCGAAACCCGGCCTTTAGACGTAATGTCTAAAGAGCTTTCGAGGCTAAAATCGGTCAGGGGAGCCTATCGTGGTCATTGTACTCAAGACATCAAGAAAGCCGAAAGGTTATTATCGGAAGAAAGCGATGACATCGACGAACTACGCGCGTTGTTGGAGCGTCTTACAAAGCGCGCGCTCGAAATTTCCGCGATGGATAATAATATCATACTTCATCTGGAAGAACCCGAGGACATCAGCCGCGATACCGAGGAAGCTTTGTCGGTCCAGGACAAGATCGAATTGTGGAAACTGAAGATAACAAGACTCCTTGAAAGCAAACGACCATCACCGGTAGAGCAACCTCCGAAAGGTCAGTCACAAAGAATCCACGTGCATCTACCAAAACTAAGAATCAAGCAATTCAATGGCGATCCGCTGAATTGGCAGACGTTTTGGGACAGCTTTTCCGCGACGATTGATGAAAATGATGATGTTCCAGATATAGAAAAAATGACCTATTTGAAAGGAAGTCTTGAAGAAGAAGCTGCGCGCGCGATATCAGGGTTGCCATTGACAACCAGCAATTATCGAAAGGCAATCCAAATCCTGAAAGAACGTTTCGGACAGAAACAAATTCTGATCAATGCACATATGGAATCAATGCTGAATATTCCTCCACCATCCAACAAACTAAACGATCTAAGAAAATTCTACGACACATACGAAGCTAACATTCGAGGTCTAGAGGCGTTAGATGTAAATTCAGATTCATATGGCAGCTTACTCATTCCAATCCTTTTAAAAAAGCTACCAGAGGATGTTATGCAATTCATATTCAGGGCAACTCCATCGGCAGACAAGTCTCTGGATGAGCTGAGAAAAGCATTCCGAAGTGAGATTGAGAGTCGAGAAAGATGTCATGCACCACAATCTGCAGCAAATCATCGTGAGTCCGAAATATCAGAATTGGCAGACGAAGTTCTTATACCAACGGCAAGCGCACTGCTTTCTGGCCAGCGCATATCATCAAACAAACCCAAACCATGCGTGTACTGCAATAGACTCCACCGACACGATGATTGCACCGAAATCAAATCAGCACTTGAGAGGCGAACACACTTGGAACGACAAAAGCGATGCTTCAATTGTTTGGGATTTAATCACACTCAGACCCACTGCTACGCTAAAGGGAGATGCCTAAAATGTGGACGAAAACATCACACCTCCATTTGCAACGAGAATCTAGACACACCTTCACCCACTAAAGCGGGAACATCAAATCCGCAGGACGAAAACGATAGTCAGGCAGATCCAGACAACAACAAATCAGAGCACGTTGGAACAACCTTGATGATTGACTCTAAATGAACAATATTTCTCAGAACACTTGGAACACTAAAATCCGAAAATCATTATCAACTTGCAGCTACTTATAATCTTGTTAAAACCTATTGCTTCTTGCTGGCCCCGGAGGGTGTTGAAAATATGTGGGACATTCTAATTGTGTAATTAACTTACGTAATAATGCTCGCGCATGTAATTATCAGTCATTCTCTTTTTCGGAATAAAATCACTGAACCAGGGAATCATCTCAACTAATTCCGAAATAAAGCTATTAGCATAATTGTGCACACTAAAGGAAACCCACACTGGCTGAAATGTCCCTTTCCCGAACTGACATTTGGTTCGCCGAATCGGCTAAGCCAGCTGCGAATCGGCCCAATTTGACAGTGTTGGACATATCTGCGCCAGTCTGGAAGATCTAAGAGTAGCGGGTTTGGAACCATTCCTGGGGCGATATGTTACGGTCACTGGTGGCCAATGCTGCGTCACTACTCCCGTTTCAATCAAGCCTGTGCTTGGACGGTCACCGAGGTTTCTCGATGCCCAAGGAAAGAAAGCTCCTTCTCGAATCATTGAGGAAGTACAAGCCAAGTTTGCCAAACATTACGTTGGCGGGCGAACTTACTAGTGAAGTCGCCATCACAAAAAACGGCTCTTTTAGGAGCCACCACATAAAGAAAAGTCATGAACCAAGCTTCTTATGACCTAGCATTTATTGATTTTTCGCATTTCTGTTCTCTGCTCCTATATTTAGAACTCATTTACAACAACAACAACAACAAAAAGAATCAAAATCTCTATTTACAAGTATTAAAGGAAAATCTTTAGTTTCTTGTGTGGGGAACATTTGCCGGCGGAAGCATCGCTAATCCTGCAAAAATAACACATAAATGAAATAGAGGTTTATCTTTACACTGTATGCCTGGATATTGGAGGCGAAGTTTTTGTTAGTTGTGGGCACAGCAGTAGGTCTACGTGCGAACAGCACGTGCGAAGACGTCAATACTTACGATCAAGCTTTTGCTTCAGTTCCGGCATCGTGTACTCTAGGAACTCGAGGTTTTTCTCTACTATGATTCCGAACCTTGCATCCGGATGTATTGGTCCTTCCTAAAATGCAATCAACTCTATACAAAATCGCGGATAAAAATTCAATAGTGCTTCTCTACTTTATCCAAGGAAGTGCCTAGAATATCCGAGATTCATATTAAAAACACGATCAAGGTGTAATTTACACGCCCGGGGCGTGAACAAGAATTTGTATGGGAATCTTGATGTAGCGAAGCCAGGATGGTTTGAAAATCAGACAGAAGAGAAGGTAAGTTAACTTAACTTAATATTAAGTTGAAGTTAAGTAAAAGTAACTTATGTTAGCTTCATTCCAAACTATATTTTCCCCTATGCAAAAAGGGATTTTAATGTATTATCTCTATAAGCTAGATGCCTGGAAAACCCCATATTTCCAAAGTCCATATTTCCAGCCCAAACAGAGAAAATGCTATTAACCCAGTCAGTTGTATTGCAGTCGGGTGTTCAGTTTTTTTCCATAATGCATTTTATTTAATATCCACTCTCCGTCGTGTTTTTTAGCCATTTTCTTAGTTCAGTGTACTTTTGGCTTTACTGGGCGACTACGTCAACTGGGCCATCCTGCAAAATGTTTGTCATTCAGAGATTCAAACCATTTTAAGGAAATTTTATACCTGAACTACGTTTGGCGATGAGATTTAATTAAGTGGTTCGAAGTGATTGGCTAACTTCTTACAAAATGGCCTGGTTGACATAGTCGCATTCGCTGCGTTAATTTGTAAAATATTGTTCTTGCCACTCGAAAATAAAACTCATATCTTCGCGCCACCATGTAATATCCTCTATGTCTATCACAATTCAAGGGATAGGGGAAAATGCCCAAGCCCCTTTAATCACAGAACAAGAAATATTTAGAAGCATGTTTTGCCATTAGCTTTTTTATTATTGGGTGGCTCCTAGAGGAGCCGTTTTTTTTTGTGTGTCTGCAAGCAGACGGAACTTGAACTTTCAGTCACTCCTGGACATGGGCCTCAGCAACTGTGCAATGATTTCTGCCTTCCTCAGGGAACGAGAGTGCAAAACCTTTAGTAGCTGCAGCAATTCTGGTACCTTCTTCTTCTTCAGATCACCTTCACTATACACTGGTGTCATTGGCTGTACTGCTGGTGGAGCTGTTTCTGGCTCTAGTGGGGTCTTGGATATTATTGGCACTTTCTTGGCTACTTCCAGCTTTCCCCCACCCTCCCAGAACTCAGCATTACGCTTAGTGTAGACTCCCTTGATGCGCTTGTGTCCTTGGAGTACCTCCTGATGCTTTTCAACTAGAAGTAAGTTGGCACAGGCATCCCACCGATTGATCTTCCGGTGGAAATAGCGACGGACATCATCATTCTTCTTCTCGACACCTATTGAAGTAAAAAGTATATTATTGTTTAAAATGAAATAACCATGGTATTAGTGACAGTGCATTACATTCCATGAGAAGACATGCATGTTAGTTTGGACTATTGCCAGATCTGGACCATATGATGTGCTTGAGGGGAAAACAAAAAGTAACAAAAATAAATGATGACAGTACCTTGCCCACTGGACAGTCTAAGGCTGCCAAGACGCCTTAACATTTCCGGGATATGATATATCAAGATGTGCATGTATGGGGTTATAATAACTGTGTGGTCGTATCCTGGGCCAGTACCTGACATCCCCACCATATATCGTCCCCAGGCCAATACCTGTTAAAAGATTATTAAGGAAATAATATTGAATTATTTTCCCTGTTTACATGATCATAGCAATCAGCTTTCAGTGCTGAAGTATGGAGTCTAGTTCATTTCATGAATTGTGAGAAGTGGAATTAACACACGTCCCAAAAGCTAAAAGGCACTTGAAGGTTCAACTTTTGACCTACTTTTGAAGCAAATATTAACCCAGAATATTAACTTACTTTCTGTTCAAATTGCTCAACTTTCGCTTCATCCATTTCCTCACACCATGCAGGTCATCAAGAATTTCTTGGAAATCCTTCATAAAACAAACATGATTAATTCAGATATAAAATTACCTTTGCTAAAACTAGTTAGGGTCTGTTTATATGAAGCGGGCTGGCAAAATGGGATGAGCTCAGCCCAGCTAGCCAGACGGACTCGCGTCTTATAAACAGTGCCAGTGGGTGTTAGATTCTTACCCTCCAAAGCTTCCTTGTTTTTTTTTCAACTTTTCAACTTTTTCAACAGCTGGGAAGGAACTGCTCAAACTGACTTGGGAGCTGTTTTAATATTTTTTTTTCTCATCCCCAAGGAGAGAAGTCCACTCCCACTTGGTATTGTTTTGGGTTACCCGTAAGGATACCGCAGGACCCTTGACACAGGATATCAGCTTGTTCAAGTGCTCAGGTTTTCTCTGTGCCACTGGCTTTCAACGGTTATCATTCTGAAAGACATGGATAACGTTGACATTATTGATGCAAAGTTTTCATTTCCTTGGTCATTTATTTAACACTGCAATTCCCCCTCCCCCCAACCAACACCAACACACACACACACACACACACACACACACACACACAAATCAACTAAATTTATAAGTACAGAGATATTGACTCATCATCCCATTGTAAGGCATCCAAAATAATTCCCTCCTCTAGTCTGTCTGTGACACGGAGCATCAGGTGCAGTTCATCATGGATAACATGGTCGAGTGGAACTTTGAATAATGGCTGACTGTGGCAGCCTGGCTGATGTGCCCAATTTTCTCTGGTCCTAGCCATCACAAGTACACAAAGCTTAAGTGGAGATTCAGCTCTAATATGATACAAATCTTCAACGTAGTCTGCAAAATATACTTAATAAAGTTCATTTGAAATCATTTCATCACTGTTTGAAAAGCAGGATCCGATTATTCAAATTTAGGGCATAGCTTTTTGGTGATAGCTTCGGCCGAAGTCGCGAGTATTCAGAAAAAGGACAATGGCAAAGGAATCGTGACATGATTTGAGTTGCGTGCCAACAAGATACCTACAACGTCACCGAAAAACTGTATTGACATAATAACATTGTTTACTTACCAAAGTTTTGTGGCACCTTCTGATTCCTAACCGTGGCCTCGCCATTTTTAAACTTCGGCCACGTCACATGAATCCTGGGTGAGCCGTCTGGCCCCTTCTTGTCCTTGCGCATCAGGTTGGCGTTAAAGTGGATGCATGCGAGTATATGCCTTCATTGAAAAAAGAGAGCGTCTGTTAGTACACTTAATATAATATATATTGTATAAAATATAAATTGGAAGGGATAGTGGCCAACCTCTGCAGCCTCAATGGTGGATTATGGCTATGCATATAGTAATGGAGGTTAGACTGACGGATAGCATTTCAGATGTCGTCAAGGGAAACTCTCAGAACGCTGCTGCTGTTGTAAATGAATGACACCGCTTATTATTTCCTTTCAGCATTTTTACTTACCTGCAAAACATTCCAACGTAATAATACGCAACAATTTTGGGGCGAAATGGTTGAGCGCTGAATGAAACCCTTCTAAACAGCTGGTCTGCTGCAGAGGAGACGCCTGGGATATTCCCTTCTTCACACTGGTGTTGGTCAGGACTTTCTTCAGCCGATCATGTTCCACAGAACCTAAAACAAACCTAAATATTAGTTCATAAAACAATAACAATTGTAGGAAAAAGAAGAATCTTCAAAATGTCAGTGAGCAAGACTTAAAAATGGCGCCAGCCTAATTTTAAGTATCTAGGCGTTCTGGTATGGCTCCTTGTGTTACAAAAACTGTGACTTCACTTGGTTGGAGAGCCATACCTACTGGAAAGGCTTTTTGTACAATCTATCAAAATCTGAGGTCTACCATATACTTCAACTACAAGCCGAGCAAAACCCAGGTAAATTCTGGTGTTCTTTGAGTGTCAACCCTCGTTCTGCAGATGAGCGCGACCGAACACTGCCACTCTGCTCGTCACATGCCACAGGGAATAGGACCTTTTTGCCTTCTTTGGACTAGGCTGGTACTGATTCGCTTACAGCAATGAATATACCTTCCACAAGCCATTCCTTTGTTGTGATGTCCGGTCCATGGGCACATTTGTTGAAGACCTGGTCTGCAAACCCACTGTGCCTATTCACCACGTGCTGTAGGAAGGACTTACAAAATATGCACTGCTATGCACTATGGAAGTTATTTTTATTTGTTCTTCTTTTTCATAGTGACTAGTAGGCACTATCAAACATTGGTTTGGTTTTTTTCTCTTTCTCCGCTTATTAGGGCTAACGCTCATAAGCACACATGGGACCATTTCATTAGCACGTTAGCTTTCACACAAGGTTAATTCCTTATCTCCACTCTATTGGTAGTTTTGGTTTCACAGTCTGATGAAAACCACTCTATATATTGCTAAAAAATGCCGGGGCTGCTGGACCTGGGGCCACGCCCTTTTATTCTGTCCAGGAAGACTATGGGCGATTTTGCTGTTAGGTGACAAAGAGATCCAAAGATTTTAATAAAGGGTGGAATTAAAACAGCATTTTTAATGCAACATAGAAAGTTAGAGAGACCCGCAGGTCGAGCAACCCCGGAATACCCCGCCCGAGGGCAGAGCAATTAAGGCCATTAGACAGGCCCTCCGAGGCGCAGAAATGCAAGATAGAAAATTAGGCCTAAAGGTGCAGAAAATTAGTTTTCTTGCATTTCTAGAAATTTTCTTTGCAAAATCGCAAAGACCACAATGACATAAGAGAGATATCTCCAATGTAACCAAAACGCAAGCGAGACTTCCAGCTGGGGACATTTTTACAGCGTGACAACACGCAATGCGGAATACACTTCGCAGCCAAAGCGAGACAGCTCGCTTCCAAACTAGAGGAATTTTAACAGCGTGACAACACGCCATGCGGAATACATTTCGCAGCCAAATTGAATTGGGATAAGGGAAAAAAAATTAGCGTAACCCATACTCCAGCGAGACAGCTCGCTTCCAAACTAGGCGAATTTTAACGCGTGACAACACGCAATGCGGAATACACTTCGCAGCCAAACTGAATTGGGATAAGGGAGATAAATTTAGCGTAACCAATACGCCAGCGAGACAGCTCGCTTCCAAACCAGGGGAATTTTAACGCGTGACAACACGCAATGCGGAATACACTTCGCAGCAAAACTGAATTGGGATAAGGGAGAGAAATAAATTTAGCGTAACCAATACGCCAGCGAGACAGCTCGCTTCCAAACTAGGGGAATTGTAAACGCGTGACAACACGCAATGCGGAATACACTTCGCAGATAAACTGAACAGGAAGAAAAGGAGAAAACACTGGTGGAAACAAAAATGCTGGCAAGACTACTCGCCTCTAAACTGCTGGGTAAAAGAATGGAAAGGAGAAGTAGAACCATACATAAAAATCTCACATTCCACGAACGTCTGCCATTTTGTTACACGTTCTAATGTTAGCGGAATTAACGAAGCACATTTACGTGTCCCCGGGCGAAAGGCATCTCAGACGGAAAAGTAGCAAGGTATTCGGCTTCCAGCGCTGCAAACCAATAGGATATAGATAAAATGAAACCAGTCAAATACAAATACAATATAAGGCATGTGCTAAAAGTTGTAGCGAAGAGTAATGTGGAAAACAGTAACACAAACATGAACAAACCCAAACCAAAGAATTGACGCCAAATGAGTCGTCGAGAACTTGAGTGCTGCAGGCAGGAGAAGAAATAAATGTAGACGACTAGAAGAAGTAGAGTTTTAATTCTTGAATTGAATGCGAAGTCTTGTGAAGAGAGTAGTACGGAGTTCGATCGAACCAGAGGTACGTCTTCTGTGCCCGAGATGAAGAACAAACTGACAAAGTATGCTAATGAGTTAATAGCTTATATAAGCACTGTTGGGACCAAGTGAGAATAGTTCTATCAATAACCACATGTATATAAAATTACAATGCCACCTTTCAGGTGCCTAAGCTCCTGAGATCGACATGATTTCACAAATTATTGCAGTTTTGCATATTTCACATAATGCCAAAGTGGCAGGGTCGTGCAAGCCATGGAACCCCCTTTCCCGGCCTACACAGATTAGATATTATAGAAAATAGTTATACAAAACTAGCTGGCACAACAAAGACGTCATAATTCCAAATGTTGCTGTTGCTATTGCCAAAACACCAGGTGGCATTTTAGAAGTGTAAAATAAGGGCAGCGCTGCAAATTTAAAAAAAGGCCAGTCGAAAATTTGTGGCAAGCTTCAAAATTCTAGTCGCATTTTCTAAACTGTTAGTTTAGTTTTGTGCCCGTAAGTTAGACAAGAAGTGAGCAGCAGCTCTGGGTAATTGCATAAGTCCACAAAGTATTTGTGGTAATTTGCAATTACTGGCAAGTGATTGGCTGAACCTCACAAAGGGTTGTTGCAAACGATTGACTGAATGACTAAATGGTTGCAAATGTGCCCCACAAAGGGTTGTTCTTAGGTAGCGTTGATCATGAGTCTCCAACCAACGTGCATGCTCAAAAAGTTGTCCAAAAGTCAGGAAGTTCATGTGAATTCATTAGTGGCTTTTCAAATTTTCATTTCAGCTGATGCCTAGCTGTAGTGTATGTTCCGTATATTCCAGAAGTGTTAATAAGCAATTAGAGCTGTTTCTGTTTATTATATTACTCACTCTCTGGCAATTGAAGTATGAAACCAAGGATATGCACCTCACCCCCATGTGCTTCAGGAACTGGAACACTTTGGTCGCTGAGCAACCATAAAAAAGAATGGACATACAGAGGAGGCAGTTGCCTGCAGCCATCTTCGTTCCAGGCATCACTGGCTGGCTGTACCATGTTGTGTTCGGTTTGTCACACTTGGGATTCATGCAAGTAGCTTTCACTATTGCCTCAGTGCCAACCTCCTTCACCTCCAGGGATGGGTTTTCTTCTTTGCAAGTAGGACAGAATCTGAACAGTAACAGAAGCTGGGACAAGAAAACAATGTGCTTTGGCTCTGTCCTAAGGTTCTTGTACGGTGGTAGAGGCAAGGTATCACTAAAAGACAATACAAAAATTTTCAAAACCTGAGCAATATGAATTTCCACATGTAGGGATAACACACAGTTTAATTTGGGGTTTATTTTCCAGGAACATGCAAACCAGCTCCTCAGTCAACCTACAAATGTTCGACCCAAATTAAGTATCCTAGGCTCAAAGTAATAGAACAGAAGAACACTTCCAAGGACAATAGTAATACATTCTATACCATCACTCTTCAGGACAACTCTATTTCTTTTTATTTGTTTCATGAAGTTTCCTCATAATATGGACATTTATGGACATAATATGGACATGTATCCCACCTTTTATGTCCATCTGTGGTGCTGTCCTCGCTAGAGTTGATATCACTTGTTTCACTGGAGAATGGTGGTTCTTCTTCAATCGTGTCATCATCAGAGTCACCAGAATCCTCCTCACTTTCATCAGCCTCATCACAAATGTCAGGCTCACCACTAACACCTTCACCTAGGGCCTCCACGCTTTCCTCTTCTTTGTTGAGCTCATTGATTTTCGTTTCCAATGCCTTTACTGTGGATAACATAACACAAACAAAAATATTCTATGACATCGCGCAGAATTCTATTGTCTAAAGCGTCAGTTTTACCAAACAAAAGAGAGCTTGTTTTGCTGGATGTGCCTCAGTGAGTTCAGCGCTGATTATAAGAGCATTGTTCGGACTGTGTCCTGATTGGCTCTTCGTAAATACGCTAGCTATCACTAAATGTAAATTTTGCATCGAAGAAATTGCAGAGGTCGCCATTACTTGTAAACCAAAAAACTCGATCATCCCTTTAAAATACGATACGGATCACAACATAACTTATATCTCACGAAAGCTTGAAATTATCACAAAGATTACGTTTATTCATGTTTACTTTGCGGGTTTTGTAGCGCGAATGAAAACGCAATACAGATCTAAAAATACATGTAAAAATGGTATCAGTTTACAAGAACAACGACATTCGTTGTAAACTTAACTTCGCTTGTCCCGCTAAAACAGCACAGATCACAGCATAACTTATATGGAATGAAAGAATTATATACAAACATTACCCGTGAAAACGTTTTTGCTTACCGAAAGACGCCATACTCGCTTCACTCAGTTGTTTGTTCTTTCCTCATTGCACATCGCAGAGAAATTATTCACTACGTTATCCAAGCATTCTGTTTGAACGTTTGGTTGGATGTGAGGTAGCAGCAGCATTACGATAGCAGAATCTAGTCTGGTTCCTTCCTTCAGCGATCTTTCTTTGTGAACCATATTTTGCTTCCATTATTTAACTCAAGAGACAACAGTATTGCGTATTCGGTTTATCAACTTGGCGCCCTATGTTTCGAATTCCCAAGTGAGTTCTCGCGGTAGATTCGAATCCTAATTAATATTCTAGTTTTGGAGTTGAATTAAACGACTTCTGTGCTGGAAAATTTCATCTTCAATTTCCTACCAGAAAGACTTAACCATATTGCTGGAAAATTGGAAGGGTTATAATTTGACAACGGAAGTACATTTTGCGGGTGTTTGTTTTGTTTTATATATAAGAATTCGCGCAAAATTAAGCCGTGAATTGTTAATCAGAGCAAAGCCCATATGTTTTTGTGCAAAAATACCTCCTACTTTAACCTAAAAAACCTACTTGAAAAAAACAATCAATCTTGTTACCAAAAAGCGAAAATCGCAGTTCGATATTTGGTTAACAGTTTGCGGGGTTTTGTTTATTCCCAATGACTATTCCGTAGCCGTAGTTTGAGGATTAGTTTTAGGTATATCAGTGTTTTGGCCAATTTTCTTTGTATTTGACAATGGCCAATCGAGCGCGAGCTTGAATCAAGCGCGCCAGACCGTGTCACGTGACAAGCAAATGTCGCTCCAATCTGCCCCATGAGGTATAGCTATGTGCAAGAAGGCATTGCCACATGTCCTGGAAGCAGGCAAAATTGATATTAAAATAAATATACAGTTTACTTCAGATGCCAACGACCTTCAAAATGTGAGAGACAGGTGTGCTTTTATGTCACGGAAATACAAAATGTCATTTTGCTGAGAAATATCTATGCATAATACAGTATTACTGGAGATATCGTGGGAGATAAGCCAAAAAGCATTTATTTAAACACTGGTTGAGGGTATTTGGGCATTTTTGCAAGCAACACCCATTATTCAAATTTTCTAATTTTTTTCCTATTTTTGAGAAAAATCATCCTGTTTTAACTTAAATTCCTTTTTCCCTCTTTTTGTAAGTCCTCTACTGCTTGACACACTGCAATTCTATTTGCTCAAGTTGATTTATATAGCTGATAATTAGTCCGTCACCTGAGGGGGTTCTAATACTCATCTCAGGGGAACAAACGAGACTTATCCCAAATGAAAGCTTATCTTTTAAGCTTCAGAAAATGTCTTGGCGGACATTTGAAACGGTAGCTTTCCTAAAGAAAAACGAGTTGGAAATTTCATCCTTGAAAGCACCCCTGGCCGCCATCTTGTGTCAGAGAAAACCCCGCGTCGACTTTACTCGCAAAACCAGAATTGTTCAGAATAAAATTATTTTGTTGGCAAAAATCAACACTAGACTAGATTTCGAAAGTTTATGATTATTCGAAAACTTAGAGAATGATTTTCAACACCTACCTGTGAGTATTATTTTCAATAAAAGACGACAGCTAATTATGTATGCAATAACAGAAATCACGATTCGAGTTTTTTTCTATCAATAGAGATAAATAATTTCTCTCTCGTTTTCATTAAGTTGTGGTAATGTTTCAGCAATTAGTTAACCTGTTGTTATTTTCCATATAAACCAGGTCTGTGTTCGACTAATAAACATAATTGATAGTTGCATACTTAGGTGTAAATGTTGAGTACAAATGTATTTACGCTGCGCCGATTAATTTACTCAAATGCCACTTGAAATGCTACCTCAATTAATTCGTGTGCTTCTGAAAATGGAGGTTTGACGAAAACCTTGACACGTCTGGCTGAAGAAAAAAAAAGAGATCAGCTTTGTGTCTTGTGATTCGGATCACTACACGACGAATAGAGCACAATTACATTTTGTCCGCTAAAAATTCATGTATTATTTTGTGAGTAATTTTGATGACTACGGTATTATTGTAATACAGACAATTAAATTAGTTTTGCACTAAACATATTCTCTTGAGTTTGGAAATGCACTGGTATATCTTTATTCGCAACCGATTCTGCGAACTGAAGGAGAAACGGGATTCAAGCTATTAGAAATATGAGAAAGAAACAATATTTACTGGTATCAAAGCTTGCGCGTACTTGATGTAAAAATCACACCATACTCATATTCTCGTACCTTGAGTGGAAAAATCGCGTAGGTCTTTTATTCGCGACCGATTCTACAAACTGAAGAAGAAAAGGTTAATCGAATTAGAAACACGAGCACGAAACACGAAAGAAAAATTATTTTACTGGCATCAAAGCTTGCGCGTAATTAAAAAGAAAACCGCACCGTACTCATATTCTCGTACCTTGGGAAAATCACGGCGAAAAATCTTCAGTTTGGAAATACACTTCTGGTAGGTCCTTTATCACAACGACTCCACGAACTGAGTAGTAGAGAAAGGTAATTAAATTTAAAATGGGTAAAGGAAATTATATTTATACAGGCATCAACGATTTCAACTTACCATACCCCCTTGCCCCGCCCATCCACGTTATTAGTACTCTATTCGTCTTCCTCGTCATCACTGTCACCATCTATTTCGTCTATTTCTTCATCATCTGCCTTCATATTGTCGCACTTCAAAGCGCACAAGTCAGTGCACTTTAGGCCTGCCTTTAGGCAGCAGCATGCGTCCACTGAACACTTGCGCTTGCAACTGCACGATAACAGTTCCAATACCTCTTCGGGTGCCGGCCGAGATCCGAGCCATACGAATTCTATGGAGGTGGACAGATTGGTTACGTTCCAGCGGGGTCCGTGGGGCGAGGGGACGTCAGGGCAAGCTTCCGTGGCTTTTCTCCATATGGCTGACTGATAGTTCGCACGGGCTACGTGCTGCCGCAGTGAGGTCTGACAGGGGGGAAGTGCCTCTGGCTCGACCTTTCCTCCCTTTGCACAATGCAGTTCGTATCGTAGGGAATCGACACTTCGACATTTTTTCCCATAAAGATGGCATACAAACTCCTCCGTGGCCCGAAACAAGGACTCACTCACATTCCAGTTGTTTCCAATCTCCTTAAGGGTTTTCACATACGACTCTTTCTTTACAAGCAACTGCACAGGTCGCCACTTCCCTTTGAAGCAGAATGCTGAAGTTGTGTCACAGCCTGTTAGCGCGTGGAGACCGATGAGAGCTTCACATGCATCTCGTCTGCGAATGCCATCGGCTGCTAGCCGCCCGAGTCGATCTGCAACCTCGGAAATTCCAATGATTCTGCGCTTGTTCCCCTTCCCTTTCTGCATACAGCACCGTCCCAAGTTATGAGCATGGCCAAGTAGTAGTACTAGGACATCTGTGTCGTCAGAATGTATGACGCAGGTGCCGCCCGCATTGCGCGCATGCAATATCATGCGGGTATCGGCCTCTTCGTGGTTGCTTCTCAGGTCTGGTACTAGACTAGCTTCTGTGCTGGTGATCTTCCAACATTTATCATCTTCTGTCACATACAACACTTTTTGGTGAAGCTTGTCTCGATACTGCTGCTCTTTCCATTGCCGTACCAGAAAACGCACTATCTCAGCCTTGTTGGCAGCGATGCTAAGGATTTTGTGCCAATTTTTTACTTGAAAACCTGGCAGAATGTTGTGGTATGTAACCCCCTCTGGTTGAGATGAGCGTTTTGCCCTTTCGGCGTTCTTAATAGAGACGTCTGTATAGACGTCAAACACGATATCAGTACGCTTACTGTGAGTGCTTGTGAACTGCGCAAATAATCTGTCGGCTACAATTGCAAATGTGGCTCCGGCTGGTGGTTTGAATGCTTGAAGTACAGCCATGCCATCATAGATAGTTGTTGCGCCATTAGGATAACTATCAGCGATATTCACTTGTTTTTCGAGCTGGCGTGCTAGCTCTGCTTTCTTGGACTTTCTCGGAAACCCAAACGGATCTGCTAGCGACCAAGGCAGAGGGCCAAGAGGATACGAGACGCATATCAATCTTGCGGAATTGACCCAACAAAGCCATCCTTGCAAATATTTTGTGATTTATTCAATAATCTGGTCGTCGTTGTTCGTTTTCATTTTGGCTAGCCGATTCGCCGAAAGTCTCCAAATCCAGAATTTTAGTTGGGTCGCTTAACTTGATTTGTGTTGTTTTTCTCCTATTAGTACGAGCTGTATACTTTTAAAAAGTTCCTAGAAGTCAAAGAAATCGTTTCATAAAGGGAGGGAAGAGGATGTCAGAGGACAAAAATATCATGTATAATCGTACGAAAATGTTGACAATCCTGAAAATTTACACGCGTTTGACTAAAAAAGTCGAAGAGAAGCCAATTCTTTGAACTTGTGGTTAAAGGATGGGACGACAAATGATAGCTAAAAAGAAAACAGCACTGCTTGCACAATTTCATTGGTTCAAGTGTTTGGATAAATTTTTGTCAAAATGTATAAAGAATGAAAAAAGAAGGCAGCGCAAACATCGTCCCGGGCGTGACGTCACAACCGCGTTTATATACTCTCATCTAAACACACCTGTCGACCAATAAGAGCGCGCGTACTAGCTTAGTTATTTTATAATTTGGAATACATGTCTGGAAACCAAATTGACTTTTAGAAATGGATGTCCTTTTGTTTCTCTAACAAAAATAAAAGCAATCAAGTTATTGTATCATTGTTATAATATTTATACTAAGTCTATGCCTTGAATTCTGCATTTCCTTCTATGCCTGAAGTCACAATATAGCAAATCTATGAATATTGATATTATTATGTACTGCTGTGAATGTGCCATGATGGAAACAATTTTCAGTGATGATGAATTGTCTAAAAAATACAAGCAATACTCTAATACTGATTACCTTCCATGAAGCTTTTGTCCAAGGACACCCAGGGCCACCATTGTATAGGGCCACTCTTTTCACCATTCTTTTCAGCAGAGAATACAACAATAACTGTTACCTTTTTTTTAGACTTATTAACTGGGACTTTTTTTACATACGTAACTTGCAATGTTTTAAAATCCAATTTATATTTCTTGGTCAAATTATAATATCGTGGACAGCTCAATACTAACGTTCATCTAAGAAGAAACCATTGAAGTCATCCTTTTTACAAAGGATATTGTATGTTTGCCTCACTGATCTCTGTAAAAAAAAAGGCCACCATCAGGACACTAGCATAAAAAGATCCCTCCAGGGCTAGAACAGTTTTCAGATGACTGTCATGAAAGCAATTCGTGATTAATATCCAATCGAATGTGGTAGAAATTGGGGTTCAGAACCTCCCTCAGAAAGACCCCTCCCCTGGAATTTCCAATTGTGAAACAGACCCCATCCCCTGGTATTTCCACCCTCATAAAGGACCCCCTCCCCTGGAATTCCCATTTATTTTGGCAAATACCCCTGGAAAATCTATTTTTTGATAAAAGGTCCTTGGAAAGTCACCTTTTTACCCCATCCCCCTTGGAATTTCCAGTCTCCAGACACACACCCTCCCGTGGAATTTCCAGAGTCCAAAACAAACTCCCTCGAAAATTTTCCGTAGGTCCACAACCCCCCCCCCCCCCCCCCCTCCCAGTGCCCTAATTTATGTTTTACGCCCACTTCAAGATGGCGGCTGATGGTGATTATATATTCTCGTTCTATGAGTGAATGAAAAAAAGAATGTTGACGTGCGAACTCTCTCGTAGCTTATGTGTAAGATGTTGGGTAATGAATAGGTAATTTACACAGGGTTGAGGGTTCGCACCACCATAAATACTTTTTCCTTTTTTTCTCAATAACTTGCCTGAAAAATTTTTAAGTGCCATAAAGTGGGCGTAAATTAAAAAAAAAACAATCAGCCATTGTTAACCTTAGGGTATAAGGTCACCGGAAATAAAATTTTCAAACTAAAGTAAAGTCTACGTGATTGAAAGCTTTGAAATCATGCTTCAAAACGTTTTACACAGTGCCTGTGTATGGGATTTTCACACGAATAGTGTTTCACGGATCGAGTTTAATTGTTTTCACAATTTAATTCCTGACTTTTGAATGGTTAACGTTTTTTTATTGAACGTCCTTTATTTGCACGGCCTCGTGAGCGCTAGCGCGCGTAGCAGGGTAAAACAACCAACTCAAACAGAGAAGCTACTTACTCTACAACGAGGAGGAATTACTACTGCACAGGTGGCCCGATCGTAGCCCTTTCCTCTTTGTCGCCTCTACCTCTGGGCGACTGTTCCGGCGCTGGCAAGTTGTTCGAGCCGATTGTCCAGGTTCCTGAACATAGTTTCGTTGGATCGATTTCTTTCCACCATAGTTCGACGAAGAGCCTCATTCTCTTTCACCAATGCTTCCTTTGTCTTCACGATTCGATCCAGGTAGACCAAATATTGGTCAGGAAGACGGGCATTAACATCTTGTTGTTAAGCAATGGCACCAGCAAAAAAAAAAAGGATAGCACAAAAGGAACAATCAATTAGAGCGCAAAAAACAAGCTTCCCTCTCGAGGTTGAGTTCGAAAAGCGCGCAATTTTTGGCGCTGGAAACACTAAGAATCTATCAACAGTTTGATGTGATGTTCAATGAGAGAGCTTTCCTTGAACAAAATAAATACGGGAAGACGATACCCCAGCAACTTGATACCTTCCAAAACCTGATACACGTACAAAAATTATAAAGTAATTATTAATGGCCAACTAAGGGAAACTTATAAGCTGCCGTCCTTGGACAGGGAAGAGCTTGACTCTTTTCGCATGTTGGGAAGTACCTTTCTGTTCAAAGTTTTTTTAACCCTGTCGTCTTGGACATGATACAGGGTGATAAGGTCGTGTTCAACTATAAAGAAGACGTGATGTCTGAAGCGCTTGTGTTGCCTGTATTTGTGAACAAAATGACGGTCAGGGCAGAAAGGACGTTTTATTTTCGAATTGAAAACCCTGAGGAGGTGGTGAGAGCAAGTCATTTGAAGAAAGCGTTCTGTAACGAGTGTTATGATTTTTATGACAGTCGACGAAAAAACTCGGTTCACGGGTGTGGGGAAAAGAAACGCGTCTTGAAACGTGCGCGGGTGTCGTTGAAATCGACTCGAAAAAACGTGTCTGCCAATTCAGTTCATTTGGGTCATGCGTTTAATACGTCACAAGTGTTGACGATACCCAACATCGAGGGGTTGAATTGTTGTGCCTTGGCCATCTGTTATGCTCGTTCTTGGTTTCAACCTTTGGTCCCTTCGGTGGAAGGGACCAAATGCGCATGCGTTGTTAGAGAAGGCTCACGTCACTTCCGAGTTTTCAGGACTCCAAGAATGGGAACAATTTCAAGCTGTTTTGCCAAGTAACGAACGCTTCCGGATTTTTGACAGCACCTCTGGGGAGTTGTTGTTTTCTGGGCAAGTGTCGGAACGGCTACAAGTGTTTGATATCCACAATTTGAATTTACTTTTGCACGAAGGCCATTTTCACGTTATCAAATCGATGAAGAATTTGTTTGCCAAAGGCTATTATTGCTCCAAGTGCGACAGCTACTACCGAGACGCTTCCAAACACAAGTGTTCAAGACTCTGTTATTTTTGCAAAGGCAAGGGATGTGGATTACAAATGTATTAACCACCAGAGCACAAGTGATTGACGTGCAACGATTGTGGATGTCGGTTTCCAAATCAAAAGTGTCTTGACAATCATCTTTTTGTGTGAGTGCATCAGCATCGAAGGAAGAGAAAGGAAAAACAACACGAAGGGGGTAGTGAAGAACAGAGCGAGGAGGAGGAAGAAGAGGAGGAGGAGGAGCGAAGACACGAGGAAAAAGAGAAAAACAGGCGTTCATCAGGTGGAGTATTCGACGTGTTGTCGCTATCGATTTTGTTCCAAGTGTTGTCAACGCGTGGACATATTAAACAAGTACACGTTGAGACTGTCTCCTTTGACCCCTGCATCGCACCAATGCGGAAAGACCAAATGCAGCAATTGTGGCCAATGGGTAGACTCGGAGCATTATTGTTTTATTCAAACCGCTGAAAAAGACAAAGAATTGGACTTTTCAGGAGTGTCGTCTTGAAGGGGCAGATGGGGTTCATACTGTGAATTTGGCCTTGGTGATGAAGTGCTGCCATGTTTACTATCGGTTGCCTGAAACGCAGACGGACGGGTGTCTTCTTTGCAAGCGGCGTTATCTTGTCTTTAGAAAGCTGGACGAGTTTTGCAAGTATGCGTTTTCGTTGGAGAATGCTGGTGTGACGTTTATTTGTCACAATTTCATGGGGTACGATGGACAGCGCGTATTTATTCTACTGATTTGGTATATGCTAAATCAACTATCCCCATCAGAGTCGGCGCCTAGCGGTGGATATATACCACGGATTCACCCCTATTCACCTCCCCTACGGGTGTAGCTGTTAAATATTGCTATATCTTGGCTGTGTGTTTACCCATATCCCTAGCGGTCTGGACGCGTTCGCTTGAGCGTTTTACCGACACATGAATAGCTGTCGAGGGAGATGCCTAAGAAGCGATTTTGTTTTTTATGACGTAGTCTGATACCAAGAATATCATCGCCTTCAAAAACCTCATTGAATAGAAAAAGAATCGTTATACATACTTCGCTATCTAGTTCAGCATAGTGTATTTCCTTCGCCAAATTTCTCTCGCCCGCGTCCACTTCTGCCTCTTTTTTCTCGTCCTGGTTTTGCTCTTGACTTTTTTTGCTCGCCTGCCCATTCTCTCTCGTTTTGTTTTCTCTTTTTCCACTTCTTTCCTCCTCTTCGCATTTCTATTTGTTGTCTCCTTCTCCTCCTCCACATTTTCCCGCTTGTCCTTCCTTGACGTCTTCTCGCCCTTTCCTTCCTCTTTTCTTGTTTTCTCATCCTCATCAACTTTTTCACGCCTGTTCATGGTTTCTCCGCCTCCTTTCCTTTCCCCTCTTTGCGATCCGATAATGATTTCATTCCCATTCCTTGAGGTTCCTTGCCACCTGTCAAAACGCGTGAATAGTTTAATTGACACATCAGTACCTTAGGTTAATCTCGTGCCTTAGATGGTGTTTTCTTTCTGCACTCGCGATGATGGCGCGTTCCGTGGTATATACTTTTATTTGCCCACGGTTGAGAGCCAATCAGAATTCGAAAAAACGCGCGCGTTGTGGTGTTAGATATAGGCCAGAATAGAATTGCCATTGGAGACGGTATCTAGTGATATATGGAACTTACCACGTTGTCTCGGTTCATCTGAACCCTGATACGGCTTCCTTAGAAATAAAATGCAAAACACTTTTAATTGGACGCTGACAAGATCATCACATAGTGTACAGTGGCGTAGCTATGCGGGGTCCTGGGGTGCATGTGACTTTTTAGAAGAAAAATAGAGTAAACATTTAGAAAAAACGGTAAGCTGGAAAAGGGCACCATACATTTGTACAGATGTGACCCCCCCTCTTGTAACGTCATCGATGGCGCCATCAAGCTTATTCATCGTCCTATTACCGTGTATAAATACAACGTGTATGTATGTATTAACGACCACAAGTTGAGTACAGTAAACACCCGCATATAAGAACAGCCCATTTCAGGGTCAGCCTGAATATAACTTCCATATAAATACTGTAAGGTTCTTATAAAACGGGTATCTAAAATGGCAAATTTCAGCCTGATGTTCTTAATCGATTTGAGCACATCCGCGCATTGACGTTAGCGACATAGCTCGGTATGCGCATGAGACATTGGCTCGCACGCACTTTTCACTTGTTTTTTTCTGCTCTGCAGATTGTGCTCTGATCTTGTAAAATCTTGCTTGCAATTACTTTAAAAGAATGATTCTACATACGTGGATTTCTGCCATACCTCGAAGAGCTGTTATTCACAACTCCAGCAATGGCTTGTTTCATTGCCTGCTTCAACTGTGCAACCGGTAGGGTGCTAACTGCAGATCCACAATTAACTGTGGACAAAACATAATGAGATATTATACACTTAATGACTGCTTCCGAAGGAAACAGCGAGTTTTGTTTTCCCGAGAATCTCGATGTTTCCCGAGACGAAGTAGAGACTCGAGGGAAAACAAAACTCGCTGTTTCCCGAGGGTGCAGTCATTTAGTGTTTTATTATATAGCAAAAAGAAAATACGGTAAAAATAGTCCGCCGAAATTTCTCACTCTAGCGACGTCGCCTGCGCGGGCAACAATTTTTTAATTGTAGCCCGCGCGGGCTACGGGCTACATTGAATTTGTAGCCCGCCACGTGACCATGATAGAACCAATCAGAGCGCGCGCTTTGATCGAATAAACACGAGCTATATAATAATATACCCTTAATGACTGCTCCCGAGGGAAACATCAGTTTTGTTTCCCGAGAATCTCGTCCCGATGTTTCCCGAGACGAAGTCGAGGGAAACATCGAGATTCGAGGGAAACAAAACTGGTGTTTCCCGAGGGAGTAGTCATTAAGTGTTTTGTTATATAGCAGAACATTTACTGCAATTATTAAATCAAAACAAATGTATTTCAAGAACGAAAAGAGAAGTTACAAAGTTTGCGCGCGACTGCATCATGTAAAGGGAAAACACTCCTAAACAACAAAATTTTCAAAGATTTTAAGACTCGCGTGTTTACGATAAACTTCTATTTTTTCCCGCCCTCAAACGCGACGCGCGAAAGCAATATTCCCCAACCAGTCAATAATTTTTCGAAATATTGACTGATCGGGGAATATTTGATTTGTACTTCACCACGTGACCTTGATTTAGCCAATAAGAGCGCGCGCTCGGTTGTAGTAAGCTCGCTGTATAACAAATTTTTTTGTTACGTGTTGACCGTGCTACCTGCAGATCCACAATTAACTGTGGACAAAACATAATGAGATATTTTTTTTGTTACGTGTTGACCATAAACATAAACATTATGATACTCGAACTTCAATAGGCCCCCGTCCGTGAGTATGTATAAGGGAGTCACCATAACGTTGCGCTGGATATACAGCTATTCTCATCTGCCTGGTCCTTGGTGATAGCCATTTTGCGAAACAATTTTGTTCTAGGTTTCATGCATACTTATGTGAGCAACAACTGTTCGATTTGATCAAACTTGTGTGGTATTGTGCGTTTTTTTGCTTCATTCCTTCGTCTGTGCTTTGACGTTGGCTATTAAACCTTGCTTTTAAATTACCCAAGAGTACGCCATCCTTCCATTAACAACAATAGATTTATCCAGGCCCCGAGTCTTGGCCGCGCACGATAATTTTGCTCCCCTAAATTTCTGCAGTGAAAAGCTATTAAGTTAAGAAATTTCATATGGTATTCACTTGTAGTTGATGGAATGGGCATTTTAATTTATTACCGTTAATCCTGGCTATGGTCCCAGAGACTTCCCGTGTACATTAGGGGCAAGAGTCAGTACTTGCGGGTATCCCTCGGCTTGGCCGAAACTTGAATTTATATCTGAAATAAAGTCAATATCGTTATCTCGTGTGCGACTGATGTCCGCTATTTTCAATGGCCCCCGCTTAAAGCGCGGTAATTAAGATACAAAACCAGACTGGCTTATGTTGTGAAATATAACTCAATAAAGAAAAACTCTAAATAACCAGTAAGTAAAACGTATGAATATTTCCCTGCTGAGCGCCACAGTGCAGTGTGCGCAGATTATGAGAGTTCTGGTGTAGTCCTAGAGGGCTGTGCCATGACAATGCGATCCATGACGGCCGCCAATACGCGAGATAATGTCTGAATTGTTTTAGAACCTTTTGTATGAACCGTATTTACTCCAAAAAGCTTCATCAAGGGTTTTCAGGGGTGTTGCTTATCAATTTCTTGGGTCAAGTTACGGTGCTTATTCGAGTAAATACGTTAGTTTTAGGCCATTTGCTAAAATGCTCCCACTATACCTTCAAGTTCGATCTCGTTCTTGTCAAATACTATCATAACAAGCGGCCTTAAAAATGCTTGAATATTTTCTAACTTCTGGGACGCCCTGTAGTAAGAAGGAAAATATGTTCTTAATTTAACGGACATTATATTAATGCAGAAACTTATAGTCGTCATATATGAAACGCTTTAGATAGTCTGTCTAATGGTCGTAGGTGGCAGTACGGGTTGAAGGTGTGGGTGCGAGTGCGGGTAAAAAGGTGCGGGTCTTGAAAATAGTCTAAAAATACCAAATCAGGCACTGGCTACTTTGGGCACTTAATAAAGCTGTACTTTTTGTACCAGTATACCAGGTGCTCGTAATTCGTAAGCTCCTGTTCTCCACTACCTTATTCTACTTGAAGGCTTATCTAACGGGATGTTCCCAGTCAGTAATTGCTTTGGACGACGAGTTTTGAAATTAATACAATCATTTTTGCTTGAAGCTTTTTCTGACTGGAAGCTTTTACGCCGCAGCGGCTTTTCAGCTTGGATTGGAAGCCAGAAAAGGTGAATGATACGGCCTCCGATGATCTGCCCACACATAGATATGATAAAGTACTTCCTCGCCAATTTATTACGTTGTTCATTCTCAGGGAGTGAAAAAATGAAGGCGTTACTGTATCCAGTTTCTTGCTCCGCTGGTTCTTGATAAACGAACGGTGTGTAGGTTGTCGTGTAATGGAGCTCCAAATAATGAATGCTCAACGTTCAACGTCAATGTGTTTTCTTTGGCACCATTTACAATAAGGAAAAGGTATCGTAGGTAAGCGATAACAGGGGCTTACAAATTATGAGCTATAATAGCTATGAAATAGATATACACATCATTCTACAGCACTGCCCTTGATTCCTTTCGTAAATTACTTGAAATGTCTATATTTACCTAAAAATTCCAAGCTTTCTTTTGACAGTGTGTCCTCTTTCGTCATTATAACAAGTAGCCACTTGCCATTTAAGAGGGCGTTCCGACGTCCCTATTAGGAAAGGAGGAATACCATTCTTGTACCCAGAGCTCCCCCGGCTCGTCTGCTCGCAGAGGAGGCTCTTAGGACATCCATTTCAAGGCCTTCGATTGGCTGATTTTAAATGTTGGGGCGTGCGCTCTACATGAAATCTCGTGCATGTATCGCCTCCCCGCGAGGTGACGAAACGGAGAGCTCTGGGTTCGAGATGGGGGAAAGCCAATTGATCAGGGCAGATGGAGTCAAACACTTTTTTATCTGTACATGCAATGCGTTCATCCTTTGTAACAAATAAACAGCTGAAACAAAACCTGACGAGTAAGCTAAGCCCTGTGTTGTAAATGCATGTGTCTGCATTTGCACGTCCACAAAATTAGATTGTTTCGCCTCTTCACTAACTGTCTGCAGATGAAACCTTTTCAATAATTCTTTTGAATCGATGCTATTGTAGTAATTTTCTACAAACTTTATTTTTTATTTTTTTATTATTATAAATGCCTTACGAAAATTTACATGCAATTTTGACAATAACAATTACAATTACGATTACAATCCTAACGTCCTTCTAGTTTTACAACTTATTGCACATAACTGCTAGAGGCCATCGGAACTTCTTTAGTTTAGTATCAAACATTTCATTCTCAATGGTAAGTTTCCATTTCACAAACTGAAAAAATTCTGCAACTTCGAGACGCTTTTTCTATTTTTTTGTCTAAACACATAGAATTTCCCCAGTAAAAGTAAATAATTAAAACAGTTAAACTCGTTTTTCTCGGGGTTATAACCATATAAAATGTAGTTATCATTAACTAAAATGTGTGCCTGTGTTTCATTATTCCATCTTATAATAATATTATTCCAAAACATCTCGAAATTGGGCAGCTAACTAATAAATGACTCAAGGTCTCAACCTCTTGACAATAAAAGCACAATGGGGAGGCGACTAATTTCATTTTGTATAACCAACTGCCATGTGGTAAAATGTTGTGAATTATCTTGTATTGAAAAGCACTTAACTTAGTTTCTTTTGTTATTCTGAAAGGAAGTAGATATATATTTTTCAAGCTGCCTTCTTCAATTCCTATTTGCAGAAGCCTGAAATTAGCTAAAGGCTTTTTATATTTCTTATTTGTTAGTAGGATTCTTGCTTTCTTTATAGAAAACTTCTCAATTATTGTATTAGATCTTGGCGTACTGGTCTGAGTTTTTTTTTTTTTTAATATTTAAATTTATTAGGAATATCTGAAACTAGTCCTAAATACTTTGTGAAGGCAGGTCTAATACCTGTCTTTTGGCAAAACATATCATAACTTAAAAAATTATTCTGATGATCAATTAAATGCTCTATTTTTTCTATCCCTGCCGTGTGCCAATCTTTCCAAAAAAAAAGAACGTCTGTCAATTAATATAGATCTATTATTCCAAATAATAATATTTTTAACATTATCTTCTAATTGAAAATCTCTGTCGTCTTTCAATTCAGACCATGCGACCAGAATATCTTTATAAAACTTTGGTATATCTTTAAGATTTAACAATGACACATCGTAATCACACCTAAATATAAGAGTTCCGCCAACATTTCGTAAATAGAAGAGGGGAATTTTAGTCCAAGCACTATCCATTTTTGCCCTTTCAATCAACCTCTGCACCCATTACCTTTTGCGCCAATTAATGTATCTCTCTTTATCTTAGTTCTTTTGTTATTCCAAAGAAAATTGTCTACCATTTTATTAACTATATCTACAACACCAGGGGGTGTATGAAGAGAAGCACTTGAATAGATCAGTTTAGACAGACCCAAAGCTTTAATAATAGCTACTTTCTCAATAAGAGATAAATCTCTTTGCGCCCAGATGTTAAATAATAATCTTCAAACCACTACATTCCTTAAAAGCATCTAGTACTTTAAACAATTTATTTAAGGACGCTTCATCTTTGCAAAATATTGTGGTGTCATCTGCATACTGACTTATTTTTAGTACATTTTCTTGAACATGAATCCCTTCTATTTCTTTATCTGCTCTAATAGCACACGCTAACAATTCTACTGCTAAGATAAACAGTAGCCCAGAAATAGGACAGCCTTGTCTTACACCTCTTTTTACATCAAACAAATTGGAAGCATGCCCGTTATTAATTGTACAGCTGGATATATTTTTATAAAGCAGCTGTATCCACGTTTTGAAATTGACTCCAAAATTAAGTACATCAAGCACTTTATATAAAAAATTCCATTCCAAACTATCAAACGCTTTTTTCAAAATCTAAAAAGATAGCCATACCTTCCAACTCTTGTTTTTCTGTGTAATGTAAAATATCGCAAATAAGACGAATATTTTCTCCTATAAACCTGCCTTTAATATAGCCTGTTTGAGAATTATCTATAATAAAAGGGAGTACCTTTTTAAGCCTTATTGCAAGTGCTTTTGTTGCAATTTTGTAATCCACATTCAGTAGTGTTATAGGTCTCCAGTTGGACAGACACAATAAATTTTTATTTTTCTTAGGGATTAGACTAATTATTCCTAATTTTTGAGAAATACTTAACTCTCCTTTTTTAAAGGAGTCATTTAAACTATCAACTAGTGTAGATCCTATTTTAGCCCAGAACTACATGTAGAACTCTGCCGTTAATCCATCTGATCCTGGAGACTTATTTTTAGAAAATCCTTTGAGGGCGTCCAAACATTCTTCTGCAGTTAACATACCTTCACACAACTGATTTTGTTCCTCATTTAAAATTTTTATATTTTCATTACAAAAAAAAGTATGAAATCTCTTATTTTCAACTTGTGGATCACTGGTAGCATAAAGATTTTGGTAAAACAGCTTTTGTTCTTCTAAAATTTCATTTGGGTCTACTATAACACTCTTATCTTGTTTGATTATCTTATTCATGCATTTGGTTTCAAAATTCCTACGTTCAAGACTTAAAAAGTATTTTGTGTTCCGTCACCGAATTCATACATGCGAGCTTTGGATCTTATATACGCTCCCTTTGCTCGCTCAAGTGATAATTTGTCTAATTCTTGCTTCGAAGCATAATATTCATTTTTATGTTTTAGTGTTGGATTTCGGTCCATTTCTTTTTGGAGTCTTAGCATTTCTTTTAGAAGATATTTTTCACGATCTTTTTTTTCCTTAGCCTTCTTTTTACAAAACGCTATAGAAGCTACCCGAATTTCCATTTTAACCATTTCCCATAATAATCTCTTATCTTCCAAATCTTGATACTTACTGACAAACTCTGGGATTTTAATATTCATTTTCTCAATATATTCTTCATCGCTAAGCACCGAGCTATTAAATTTCCAGAATCCACGTCCTCGTTTCTGTTTAACATAACTAGATAAATCCAAGCAAACTAAAGAATGATCTGAATGTGGCATGTAAACAATTTCACATTTCTCTACTAGCGTTTTTGACATTAAATCTTTGGATATGAACCAATAATCTAGTCGGCACTTTATTTTATGGTCGGCTGACCTCCATGTGAATTGCTTTCCGTCAGTATGCAAATTCCTCCAAATATCTACTAGTCCGTAACCGGCATTTAGCTTCTGAATTTCTTCTATAACTTTAACTTTGTGCGAAATACCTTTTCCCCCTTCCTTGTCCAGAGGAGTTAAAGCGCAATTAAAATCTCCTCCTAGCAGAATATTTTCACTACTATAGGATTGTAATTCAACATTAAGTCGCTGAAAAAACTTCACTTGTTCACTAATATTATTAGGCGCGTACACGTTAACACAAACATATTTGGATCCATCTACGCTGATCTCAATAATAATATATAGATTTAGCCACTGGCTAAAAGCGGAGCTCCTGGTTATAAAATGTTCTATGTGAATGAAAGGGATTCCCATGTGTACATGGTTTATATGGTTGCTTTAGAGTCTTCACGAGATATTAATTTTTCAAGCATAGATGACGTCATCGATGACGTCATATCACGTGACCACTTCATTTCGATCATATGGTGGCCTAGACTACACTACCCAAGTTTGGTTCTTTTAGAGTTTTCCCCTCACGAGATATTATTTTTTCAAGCATAGATGACGTCATCGATGACGTCACATCACGTGACCACTTCATTTTGCTCATCTGGTGACCTAGACCACACTACCCAAGTTTGGTTGTTCTAGAGTCTTCTCTTGACGAGATATTCATTTTTCAAGCATAGATGACGTCATCGGTGACGTCACATCACGTGACCACTTCATTTCGCTCATCTGGTGACCAAGACCACACTGCCCAAGTTTGGTTGTTTTAGAGTCTTCTCTTCACGAGATATTCATTTTTCAAGCATAGATGACGTCATCGATGACGTCATATCACGTGACCACTTCATTTCGATCATATGGTGGCCTAGACCACACTACCCAAGTTTGGTTCTTTTAGAGTTTTCCCTTCACGAGATATTATTTTTTCAAGCATAGATGACGTCATCGATGACGTCACATCACGTGACCACTTCATTTTGCTCATCTGGTGACCTAGACCACACTACCCAAGTATGGTTGTTCTAGAGTCTTCTCTTGACGAGATATTCATTTTTCAAGCATAGATGACGTCATCGATGACGTCACATCACGTGACCACTTCATTTTGCTCATCTGGTGACCTAGACCACACTACCCAAGTTTGGTTGTTTTAGAGTCTTCTCTTCACGAGATATTCATTTTTCAAGCATAGATGACGTCATCGATGACGTCACATCACGTGACCACTTCATTTCGCTCATCTGGTGACCAAGACCACACTACCCAAGTTTGGTTGTTTTAGAGTCTTCTCTTCACGAGATATTCATTTTTCAAGCATAGATGACGTCATCTATGACGTCACATCACGTGACCACTTCATTTCGCTCATCTGGTGACCTAGACCACACTACCCAAGTTTGGTTGTTTTAGAGTCTTCTCTTCACGAGATATTCATTTTTTAAGCATAGATGACGTCATCGATGACGTCACATCACGTGACCGTGCTACAGCACCCCCCTTGTGGCATAGACAAAATATCCCAAGTATGGCTGTCTTAGGATGTTCCCTTGAGGAGATATAATTTTTTCTTTGCATACCACATTCAAAGTTTTCCCATGTGTACACGGACGACGGACGGACGGACGGCGGACGGACGGCGGACACTATAGGTTTAATACCAGAAAAATAAAGAAAAATCATATCTCCCGAAGGGAAGCTTCTCTAGAAGCCAAACTTGGACAAACTTTCAAAGACCATCAGCGGAACTCTACACCAAAGTCACGTTCCCTCACGCCATCAATGACGTCATCAAAATGATCCAAAATGCCCGTGACGTTCAAAAATCAACTCGATGGTATACGTTTTTCCCTTAGGTATGGTGCTCCGCTTGCGCGGGCCTTCGGCCCGCGCTGGAGCTCCGCTAATAATTCTTCCATCATCGCTACGAGATTCATTTTCTACAGTAGCATTTAATTTTCTACAAACTACAAACTCGTTTGGTGCATATCTGTGGAAAATAATATGTAAGAGAAGGAAAAACCAAAACAGAAATGCAAAATTTGTTTCGGACCTTTATATTTCGGTCCTTCTTCAGGGCGACAAATTTTGGCAAATTGTGCGTTTCTGTTTTGGTTTTTCCTTCTCTTACATTACATTAACTCAAACCAAGGCATCCCGAAGGGATCCAGAAACACATTGCTGTTTGCTCACATTTGATTTTAAGAAGAATGTGTAAAATAATATGTAACGGAAGTTGTAATGATCACAAACAAGACAACTTGCTTGATCACTATACATCAGCTAGTAGACTACTTGCCTCAAAAAAGTTCTCCATGACTAGTGTCACCTCCAATGTACTGATCGAACCAGATTTGGGTCCTTAACCGATACATGGCATAAAACCCAATATTTGTTACTCTGCCAGCTTCAACAAATAATAACAGAGAAGAGAAAAGTAGTAGTCATTATAATACAGGGGCGGATCCTGGATTTTCTGAAGTGCTGTCTCGATGCAGGAGTTTGCAAAGGGTGTGACCCCACAGCGGCAATGACAGTAGAAGAGGTGGCATGGCCTTAGCAATAAGCAGTAAATGTATGGAAATCACCAACCCTATGCCCTCGCCTTCTTCTCTATCAAAATTCACAAACATAGAATGTCACAACATCGTGGTTCAGCTCACGATACATTCTTTTCTCGGGTGCCCTTGTTACCTACATGTCCAACATTATCATCAAAGTGGTTTAAAATCTGACAGCAGTCATCACTGTTTGACTGTTTGACATCTTTTTTTCCCTTGTCCTGGCTATCGTTGTTCAACTTGCGGTCTACAATAAACAAGCAACTAACCATCATTTAACAAATAAAACACAGTTTCCGTGACTGCACAGGCTTATGCAAACCGAGATGTGGTTGGGAGAATTAGAGAGCAGATCAGTGGAAACACGAGCCGCAGGCGAGTGTTTGCACCTGCTCAAGAATTCTCCAAACCACATCGAGGTTTGCATAAGCCTGTGCAGTCACGGAAACTGTTTTATTTGTTTTATAAAATAATTATCTAATATAAATAAAATCCGCGTGGACCGAATTCACCGAATTCATACATGCGAGCTTTGGATCTTATATACGCTCCCTTTGCTCGCTCAAGTGATAATTTGTCTAATTCTTGCTTCGAAGCATAATATTCATTTTTATGTTTTAGTGTTGGATTTCGGTCCATTTCTTTTTGGAGTCTGAGCATTTCTTTTAGAAGATATTTTTCACGATCTTTTTTTTCCTTAGCCTTCTTTTTACAAAACGCTATAGAAGCTACCCGAATTTCCATTTTAACCATTTCCCATAATAATCTCTTATCTTCCAAATGTTGATACTTACTGACAAACTCTGGGATTTTAATATTCATTTTCTCAATATATTCTTGATCGCTAAGCACCGAGCTATTAAATTTCCAGAATCCACGTCCTCGTTTCTGTTTAACATAACTAGATAAATCCAAACAAACTAAAGAATGATCTGAATGTGGCATGTAAACAATTTCACATTTCTCTACTAGCGTTTTTGACATTAAATCTTTGGATATGAACCAATAATCTAGTCGGCACTTTATTTTATGGTCGGCTGACCTCCATGTGAATTGCTTTTCGTCAGTATGCAAATTCCTCCAAATATCTACTAGTCCGTAACCGGCATTTAGCTTCTGAATTTCTTCTATAACTTTAACTTTGTGCGAAATACCTTTTCCCCCTTCCTTGTCCAGAGGAGTTAAAGCGCAATTAAAATCTCCTCCTAGCAGAATATTTTCACTACTATAGGATTGTAATTCAACATTAAGTCGCTGAAAAAACTTCACTTGTTCACTAATATTATTAGGCACGTACACGTTAACACAAACATATTTGGATCCATCTACGCTGATCTCAATAATAATAATTCTTCCATCATCGCTACGAGATTCATTTTCTACAGTAGCATTTAATTTTCTACAAACTACAAACTCGTTTGGTGCATATCTGTGGAAAATAATATGTAAGAGAAGGAAAAACCAAAACAGAAATGCAAAATTTGTTTCGGACCTTTATATTTCGGTCCTTCTTCAGGGCGACAAATTTTGGCAAATTATGCGTTTCTGTTTTGGTTTTTCCTTCTCTTACATTACATTAACTCAAACCAAGGCATCCCGAAGGGATCCAAAAACACATTGCTGTTTGCTCACATTTGATTTTAAGAAGAATGTGTAAAATAATATGTAACGGAAGTTGTAATGATCACAAACAAGACAACTTGCTTGATCACTATACATCAGCTAGTAGACTACTTGCCTCAAAAAAGTTCTCCATGACTAGTGTCACCTCCAATGTACTCATCGAACCAGATTTGGGTCCTTAACCGATACATGGCATAAAACCCAATATTTGTTACTCTGCCAGCTTCAACAAATAATAACAGAGAAGAGAAAAGTAGTAGTCATTATAATACAGGGGCGGATCCTGGATTTTCTGAAGTGCTGTCTCGATGCAGGAGTTTGCAAAGGGTGTGACCCCACAGCGGCAATGACAGTAGAAGAGGTGGCATGGCCTTAGCAATAAGCAGTAAATGTATGGAAATCACCAACCCTATGCCCTCGCCTTCTTCTCTATCAAAATTCACAAACATAGAATGTCACAACATCGTGGTTCAGCTCACGATACATTCTTTTCTCGGGTGCCCTTGTTACCTACATGTCCAACATTATCATCAAAGTGGTTTAAAATCTGACAGCAGTCATCACTGTTTGACTGTTTGACATCTTTTTTTCCCTTGTCCTGGCTATCGTTGTTCAACTTGCGGTCTACAATAAACAAGCAAATAACCATCATTTAACAAATAAAACACAGTTTCCGTGACTGCACAGGCTTTATGCAAACCGAGATGTGGTTGGGAGAATTAGAGAGCAGATCAGTGGAAACACGAGCCGCAGGCGAGTGTTTGCACCTGCTCAAGAATTCTCCAAACCACATCGAGGTTTGCATAAGCCTGTGCAGTCACGGAAACTGTGTTTTATTTGTTTTATAAAATAATTATCTAATATAAATAAAATCCGCGTGGACCGAATTCACCGAATTCATACATGCGAGCTTTGGATCTTATATACGCTCCCTTTGCTCGCTCAAGTGATAATTTGTCTAATTCTTGCTTCGAAGCATAATATTCATTTTTATGTTTTAGTGTTGGATTTCGGTCCATTTCTTTTTGGAGTCTTAGCATTTCTTTTAGAAGATATTTTTCACGATCTTTTTTTTCCTTAGCCTTCTTTTTACAAAACGCTATAGAAGCTACCCGAATTTCCATTTTAACCATTTCCCATAATAATCTCTTATCTTCCAAATGTTGATACTTACTGACAAACTCTGGGATTTTAATATTCATTTTCTCAATATATTCTTGATCGCTAAGCACCGAGCTATTAAATTTCCAGAATCCACGTCCTCGTTTCTGTTTAACATAACTAGATAAATCCAAACAAACTAAAGAATGATCTGAATGTGGCATGTAAACAATTTCACATTTCTCTACTAGCGTTTTTGACATTAAATCTTTGGATATGAACCAATAATCTAGTCGGCACTTTATTTTATGGTCGGCTGACCTCCATGTGAATTGCTTTTCGTCAGTATGCAAATTCCTCCAAATATCTACTAGTCCGTAACCGGCATTTAGCTTCTGAATTTCTTCTATAACTTTAACTTTGTGCGAAATACCTTTTCCCCCTTCCTTGTCCAGAGGAGTTAAAGCGCAATTAAAATCTCCTCCTAGCAGAATATTTTCACTACTATAGGATTGTAATTCAACATTAAGTCGCTGAAAAAACTTCACTTGTTCACTAATATTATTAGGCGCGTACACGTTAACACAAACATATTTGGATCCATCTACGCTGATCTCAATAATAATAATTCTTCCATCATCGCTACGAGATTCATTTTCTACAGTAGCATTTAATTTTCTACAAACTACAAACTCGTTTGGTGCATATCTGTGGAAAATAATATGTAAGAGAAGGAAAAACCAAAACAGAAATGCAAAATTTGTTTCGGACCTTTATATTTCGGTCCTTCTTCAGGGCGACAAATTTTGGCAAATTGTGCGTTTCTGTTTTGGTTTTTCCTTCTCTTACATTGCATTAACTCAAACCAAGGCATCCCGAAGGGATCCAGAAACACATTGCTGTTTGCTCACATTTGATTTTAAGAAGAATGTGTAAAATAATATGTAACGGAAGTTGTAATGATCACAAACAAGACAACTTGCTTGATCACTATACATCAGCTAGTAGACTACTTGCCTCAAAAAAGTTCTCCATGACTAGTGTCACCTCCAATGTACTGATCGAACCAGATTTGGGTCCTTAACCGATACATGGCATAAAACCCAATATTTGTTACTCTGCCAGCTTCAACAAATAATAACAGAGAAGAGAAAAGTAGTAGTCATTATAATACAGGGGCGGATCCTGGATTTTCTGAAGGGCTGTCTCGATGCAGGAGTTTGCAAAGGGTGTGACCCCACAGCGGCAATGACAGTAGAAGAGGTGGCATGGCCTTAGCAATAAGCAGTAAATGTATGGAAATCACCAACCCTATGCCCTCGCCTTCTTCTCTATCAAAATTCACAAACATAGAATGTCACAACATCGTGGTTCAGCTCACGATACATTCTTTTCTCGGGTGCCCTTGTTACCTACATGTCCAACATTATCATCAAAGTGGTTTAAAATCTGACAGCAGTCATCACTGTTTGACTGTTTGACATCTTTTTTTCCCTTGTCCTGGCTATCGTTGTTCAACTTGCGGTCTACAATAAACAAGCAAATAACCATCATTTAACAAATAAAACACAGTTTCCGTGACTGCACAGGCTTATGCAAACCGAGATGTGGTTGGGAGAATTCGAGAGCAGATCAGTGGAAACACGAGCCGCAGGCGAAGTGGCTCGCCACGCAAACTCAAGGCAACATTGGTTCCCGAATACAAGGTCGCACACTAGAGCCAATGCACTAGTGTCCGGGCACGTGAAAATCCATCAAGTCTTCTGAACTAGGACGTTTAAAGTCGCCAGTTAAACGCATTTCACCCTAGTAATCTGCTCTAACTGAACTGTGTGATAACCGTTCACACTTTCACAAAATATTCCAAACGTCTGGGGTAACTATAGCCGCCATTCAATGTGTTATTAGATTTTCGTCTTTCATCCGCCTTTTTAAGATCTGCAACAAGAGAAAGAGAAAAACGTAACCGGTCATTATCCACTGCGCGGTGGATAATGACCGGTGTTTATTATATAAACCCCAGTGAAATGTATCACATGCAATTCCGGCGTCATTCGAAAAAACGATTCCATTAAAATAATGATGATTTGCTATTCCAATGGGGTTTATATTTAAATAAATCTTACATTCGTCATTTAAACATAACATACAATCAGAACGACGTTACCAAAAATTGTGCCAAACTTAACCACGTTGTGGTTATCGACGGGAAAAATTCGAATTTATGGCGGCAGTATATCGTTGAAACTCTTAGATAGTGGCTTAGGCGAGGCCCACAAATGGATTACGGCGTCACAACAGCCGGCAGAACTATAGAAGAAATGTTCCGTGCTGATTTTTGGCTAACACTATAGGTCTGTCCAGGAATAGGTGAGGCCTACAAATGGATTCCGGCGTCAGAGACTGCCGGCAGAACTATAGAACAAATGTTCCGTGCTTATTTTTGGCTAATACTATAGGTCTGTCCAGGAAAAGGCGAGGCCTACAAATGGATTCCGGCGTCAGAGACTGCCGGCGGAACTATAGAAGAAATAATCCGTGCTGATTTTCTGCTAATACTATAGGTCTGTCCAGGAATAGGCGAGGCCTACAAATGGATTCCGGCGTCAGAGACTGCCGGCAGAACTATAGAAGAAATGTTCCGTGCTTATTTTTGGCTAACACTATAGGTCTGTCCAGGAAAAGGCGAGGCCTACAAATGGATTCCGGCGTCAGAGACTGCCGGCATAACTTTAGAAGAAATGTTGCTTATTTTTGGCTAATACTATAGGTCTGTCCAGGAATAGGCGATGCCTACAAATGGATTCCGGCGTCAGAGACTGCCGGCAGAACTATAGAAGAAATGTTCCGTGCTTTTTTTTGGCTAATACTATAGGTCTGTCCAGGAAAAGGCGAGGCCTACAAATGGATTCCGGCGTCAGAGACTGCCGGCATAACTTTAGAAGAAATGTTCCGTGCTTATTTTTGGCTAATACTATAGGTCTGTCCAGGAATAGGCGAGGCCTACAAATGGATTCCGGCGTCAGAGACAGGGCCATTCCATTTTTTAGCCGCACACCCCCTTCAGAAGAAGTTTTCCTAGGGGTATAGAAAAATGGCCATTTCCGAGGGGTCAAACCGAAAGAAAGGCTCTTCAGTGGGTTTTTTCCGAGGGGCACAATAAGAAAAAGCCTCTTCCGTGGGTTTTTCCGAGGGGATGCAATCCAAAAGGGCTCTTTTTTTCCAAGCGGGGTTACTAAAGAAAATGAGCTCTTCCGTAGGGGGGTTCGGATTAAAAATGGAATGGCCCACAGCTTTTCGCGAATAATGCAGGTTTGACTTTGTCGAAATATATACTACATGGCCTTGCTAACCACAAAATAACGAAAACATTGAAACTAAAGAACTTTGAGTTGTAGTGAGCAGTGCAGCCACAGCCATAGCCGAAGCAGCAGCAGCTATCCCAATAGCGGAAGTAAAGACGAAGGAAATCTCCATACACATGATAAGACTACCGGCATAAATATACCCTGCGAGCCGTGGTTTTCTTTCTCTTTTAGGCCTCAAAGAGGATGAAACCACTGCTCACAGGGTAGCCATAAAAAACGCTGCCCATCCAATAAATGAAGCAAAAGCGATAGAAACCACAGCAACTGTTACTAGATTAAAGTTAACGAGATTAACAATTATGGCTATTGCTTCATTGATTGGTAGGTGCAATACCTCTAGATATTCTTTCTTTTCTTTCTTAAGAAGTTATCACGGCGCCTACTCTTCTTCCCCTTTTACGAGGCCTTCTCTCTTCTGACACCTCTCCTGTAACAAACCAGTACTTTATTAACCGGACCCCGATATAACGATATTTTCAATGGATTCGCCTTAATATGTCGTTAAATCGGGAGTAGGGATACAACGATACCCCAATTTTACGATACAGTTTTCCTGCCCCTGTGGTATATCGTAAAATCGAGGTTCTGTAAAGCGCTATTGGAAGCGGTTTTGGATCCGTAGTAGAAATAGCGTTATATAAACGCCTATTATTAGTATTATTGTTAATGCTCAAAGGATACAGGAAGGTGAATATGTAATTTAACGTCATCACTGTCGTTGCTTTGTATACCGTTACTGTGTATGACTTGCAACATTTAAAGATTCAGTGAGATAGCATCAGCAGGCAGCTCAAATTGGGCTGGCTGCTGATTATCTGCCTTGCCTGACTCACCCAACAGAGTGCTTTCCGATAAGGGGCTAAACTGATGGGCTCCGTGGTGTGAAGATCCAAATACCTGAAAAAAATGAATCACGCATTGGTTTTCTAAGAGAGCTTACATTCATTATCTTACCCAGAGCTCGGGCCCGGCTCGTAATCTCGCGGGGGAGACTCTGGTGACAGCCACTGACGCATGCGCGAGAGTTAATACAGAGCCGGTGAGAGAAAGACCTTTCAGCGCATGCTCCAAATCAACCAATCTGCGACGGCCCTCAAATGGATGTCCGTAGAGCCTCCCCTGCGAGCAGATGAGCTGGAAAGCTCTGGGTACGAGAATGATCAGATACCTATTTAAGAATATGCAAAGTTAAAGGGGCAGTGTCACGATTTTAAAGCAAATTTAAGTTGCTCAAATGTAGTGAAATTCAAACGAAATGAGCAAAATAATCATCTAGGTTTGGAGTATTTTCGTGTGTTATCGAGCGGATGGAATTGGATTACGAAATGACATTTTTTATTTCTGTTCAGGCTGAACAGTTTTCAAACTTGGAATTTGATAGCGAAAGCTATAAACTCACGTAAAATTATGCCTATACAATAGTATAATGTAGGATTCTGAGATGTTTATGTAGATCACTGGTATTATTTAAAAAAAATTGTTGAAACAACCGTGACACAGCCCCTTTAACAATAATGGTAGCGAGATTATAAATAAATGATTGTTTTCGAGGTTTTTAGCCTTCGCTGGCCATACGGGACGATAATTCTTTGTTTTGAGATGCGCAGATGCGTGACAGGCTCCCTATAAAATATAATTATTTAGCGTTTTAGTATATACCAGCTAGACAACCTGTGGAACTCTCAGTCAAGAAAACAATAATAATAATAATAATAATATAAGATGTATCAACTTGGTGAAGGTTGTGAATAAGACCCTTTGATTGGAGGCGTTATTCTCAATTAGCTCAGCATAGAATAGCATTCTAGACTCGTACAAGAGCATGTTTTACGAGATTACATTGGGTCACAAACATTTCCCTGTGAATGGTTAAGCGGGTCTTACGCCATAAGCGCTCAAGTTTCCTTCTCTTTCTTTTTTCGTCAGCAATGTGATCATTATACCATGGTGCCTTGGGCCTCATGGTTACTATTCGTTTCTTAGTTGGTGCATGAGAATCGAGCAGAGATGAAAGTATGGTGTTGTAACGCTCAGCAAGATCCGTGACGTTGTCAAAATAATTGAAAGAATTTAGCTCGGAGTTCTCAATATCTTGGATGAAAACTTTCCTATCAACAGACCGCAGCTTCCGATAGGAAACTTCTCTCCTTTCAAAATTTGGTTTCTTCATTGAGAGTTTGCAAGTAGCTGCTGCATGATCTGATATTGCAGGATCATATACTTTAACATCTTTAACGAACTCATCCTGTGATCTGGTTATTACTAGATCCAAGGTATGTCCATTTTTGTGAGTGGCTTCATGAACATGCTGAGAAAGGTTGAAGTCATGGAGTAAGTTAGAAAAACGATTTGCAGCCCGATCTTCAGGGCAGTCTAGATGAAAATTAAAGTCTCCAACAATGATGAGTGGTTCAGTGGAGACAGATAATTTCTCAAGCAATGTACCAAAATCGTGTAGAAACATCGACACATTTAGTCGATTCTTTTTAGATGGAAGGGGTCTATACACTACAACAAGTCTGACACTCAGATTAGAATAGCTCATCATGGAATCTGTGAATTCAAATGATTTAAATGATACACCAGGGGAAAGTTTTTTTAGTTTAAAGCATTTCCTGTAAAGGAGGGCAACTCCGCCGCCCCTGGAAACTGTACGTGGTAAGTGATGAAAAGCATTACCCGCAGGGCACAAGCCATTGATAGTATTCTGATTGATAATGTCAGACCGAAGCCATGTTTCTGTGATCGCCAGAATGTCGATGTGGCTATCAACAACAAAATCCTTCACAACAAAAGATTTGTTTTTAACAGACCTTGTGTTAAGCAGACCCAAGTCAACTGACTTAGAAAATAGTGTCGCAGAGGGGAGAGGTGTAAGGGGAATAGTTATAAAGTTAGTTGGAGAGCGAGAACGATTACTTTGCCCAGGATTCAGTGAGATGTCCCCACTCAAAACAAGTAGGCGAAGAGCAAGGAAGCCTGTGCAACAGGATGGAGAGACAAATTTCATACGAGTCTTATTGTCTTCAACCAAAAGGCTTGCTTCATTCAGGCCTATTTGAAACATTGATGGCCAAATGTTAAAGTTATCAAGACTGCAAGATTTGGAGGGTACATCATACTTCTCCCGAAGCATATTATGTAGGTATAGAGAGAAGAGTAACAGTTTGAATGGAGTCGTGAAGCCACCAGCCATGATATTTCAAATAAAGAAGCTTTGTTTATGTTCTATTATTTTCCTTTCATATTGAAGCCCTTTATTCCCATTAACTTCCCTTTAATTTCTTCACCCCTTACTCTATATAAATCCTTTAATTGTAATAATTTTATTATATTTATAAATTTCTAAGATATATTTGTGTATGATATTTGATTATTTTTGTTTATAGCTTAAAAACAAAAAAACAATAATAGTTAGCGTGTGACAATACACGCGCAATTATAGAGGGATTATTATTATAACGATGAAAACAAATGGAAAAAACTGCCATGCATTAATTTGTTTGAGTATTAGAACTAGCACGAATTGGGTGAGGATGTAATACATCGTTAGCCGATTTAGCCTATTCAGGAGCATTTAGGCTCAAATGAAGAACACTTGTTTCCACGATCAAAATTATTCGTCGCAAGCCAGTGGTACTTTGCTTGAAAACTGGAGCGAATACACACACCCTAGACACTCCATATTCGAGGAAACTTCTTATCAGGAGCAACGTGACGTCACTTATCTCAACGTGGAATCAGTAAAAGCTGCTGCTATCCCGTGCCATTTTCGCACGTAAACTCTGTCAGCAAATGCGCTTATTTGCATTGCTACATCTTCATAAGTTTTTAACCAATTGCTCTTAACCTTGCCAGTTTTTAAGTGTATTGCCTATAAACAAAAATCTGTAGACGCGTGACATTCGTGACGCTGCTGATCAGTCGTTGGTAGACACAAACCATACTCAGGTACTTTATCTCCATAGAAATTTGGATGCCAAATGGTATATAGTCAATTGTTAAATCGTTACTTTTATTTGCTACTGGAACCGAATGAACTTTAAAGCTCTAGCACCATTGAAACAATTGAAGGAATTTGTTTCCCGATGCCTTTTGAAGAGTTCTTTTCTAGAAAAGAAAATACTTGGGAAAGAAAAACGTAGAACAGACTTTCCCTCCTCCGCGGGCCCTGCAAATGTATCAGAAAAATCCTTGCTAGGTTATAAACATCAGCGAAGACAACAACAAAAATCTTACGCACCTCAAGATTGGACTCGTCGAGGCATTCATAGCATCTAGCCGCATTTGAACCAACTTCTGCCTCCACTTCACTCAGTTTCTCGTCATTCCTTTTATTCCCTTTCTTTCTCTTTTCATCACCCGACGCGTTCTTCTCCGTCTTCCTCTGGTCTCCTTCCTTTTCAATCTCGCCTACTGTTGGCTCGTCCACTTTGCTCTTGTCCACTTCACTCGTTTTCTCGGTTTTCCTTTTTTTCCCTTTTTTCTTTTTCATCACCCGACGCGTTCTTCTCCGTCTTCCTCTGGTCTCCTTCCTTTTCAGTCCCGCGTACTGTTGGCTCGTTGTCCACCTTGCTCTTGTCCACTTCACTCGTTTTCTCGTTTTTCCTTTTTTTCCCCTTTTTTTCTCTTTTCATCACCCGTCGCGTTCTTCTCCGTCTTCCTCTGGTCTCCTTCCTTTTCAATCTCGCCTACTGTTGGCTCGTTGTCCACCTTGCTCTTGTCCACTTCACTCGTTTTCTCGTTTTTCCTTTTTCCCCTTTTTTTCTCTTTTCATCACCCGACGCGTTCTTCTCCGTCTTCCTCTGGTCTCCTTCCTTTTCAGTCCCGCGTACTGTTGGCTCGTTGTCCACCTTGCTCTTTTCCACTTCACTCGTTTTCCTCGTTTTTCCTTTTTTTCCCATTTTTCCCTTTTTTCTCTTTTCATCACCCGACGCGTTCTTCGTCTTCCTCTGGTCTCCTTCCTTTTCAGTCCCGCGTACTGTTGGCTCGTTATCCACCTTGCTCTTGTCCACTTCACTCGTTTTCTCGTTTTTCCTTTCCCCCCCCCCCCCTTTTTTTTTTCTCTTTCCATCACCCGACACGTTATTCTCCGTCTTCCTCTGGTCTCCTTCCTTTTCAGTCTCGCGTACTGTTGGCTCGTTGTCCTCCTTGCTCTTGTCCTCTTCACTTGGTTTCTCGTTCTCCTTTTTTCCCCTATTTTTCTCTTTTCATCACCCGACACGATCTTCTCCGTCTTCCTCTGGTCTCCTTCCTTTTCAGTCTCGCGTACTGTTGGCTCGTTGTCCTCCTTGCTCTTCTCCTCTTCACTTGGTTTTTCGTTCTTCTTTTCCCCCCCTATTTTTCTCTTTTCATCACCCGACACGATCTTCTCCGTCTTCCTCTGGTCTCCTTCCTTTTCAGTCCCGCGTACTGTTGGCTCGTTGTCCTCCTTGCTCTTTGTCCTCCTTGCTCTTGTCCACTTCACTCGTTTTTTTTTCCTCCTGCCTTTTCCCTTTTTCAACAGGAGACGCGTTCTTCTCAGTAATCTTCTTGTCTCCTTCTTCATCACTCCTACCACGTTCCATTGATCCGTCCCTCTTCTGTTTCCTTGTTTTCTGCTGCTCCTAAGTAATTTTTGAACGTTCAAGTACATGTTCAGGTATCAACAATGTTTGTTTTGGAGGACATAACAAATGGGGGATTTAAGCCCAGGTCTAACTATCGAACATTGTTCGAACTTGGTTCGATCAAACATCCCAACTTTATGCCAGCCAACCTTGTTGGAGCGAACAAAGTTCGACAGTTAGACACCCCAGGTTTGATGAATATTTTTGTTCGAAAGAGATGTTTGATCGAACAAAAACATTTTTGTTCGACCGAACATCTCTTTCGAACAAAAACGTTCATCTAACATGGGGTGTCTAACCATCAAACTTTGTTCGCTCCAACAAAGTTGGGATAAAGTTGGGATGTTTGAACGAACAAAGTTAGACCCAGGCTTTACAATAGCTCTTCTGGAGCCTAACGACTCACCTCTCTAGCTGATCGCCGTGCTTGGGCGGTATTAATTGCCATCGTAATGACGTCTTTGAAAGCATTGTTTCGCAACACTGAAATAGTTGCAAATATAATTTCGTTTACGTAAATTATAATGAAATTATAATACCACCTATTATTATACATTTTACTCACTATCTCGATTCTGATTGGCTACGAGCGCGCGCTTTACTTTGGGGATCATGCACGTGATTCTATACCATTAAACAAGGCGCTTGTGTAAAACAAATTGTTTAACAGAAACAAAAATCAGTGTATAATACAACAATTGTTGAATTCGGTTTGTGTCATATCCAGAATAAACCACCATCCCCGGAGACCCAGGGGATTTTTCTTCTAATGTTTTCACTAACCACTACACGTAACCACTATGCGAGTGACGTCAAACAGCCCCAGTACTCATCACAGATTATATACCCAATAATCACTCATGATTGTAAAACTGCATTGTATAAATCGCAGTCCGCATCTAGGTATCAGACATGTCTAATATCCGCATTTGAACACATCCATCCATATGATAATTTACGGTATACAATGCATACATATCATTTTATCGTCTTACGGCCTCGCTTGAATCCACTTGTCTCGAAATTTCCTCAAATAATTGCTTAAGAGTTTCAGCAGTAAAGAAAGACAAAACGAAGATAAGCCTATTGTAAAAAGGTAGGAGACTTAGGCCTAAGCCAAACGTCTTGCGCCGATCCAACAAAAACAAATGAAAAGTTTTCTATTATAAAGACTAATGAAGCAGCTTCCTTTGAAAACGGACAGGCTCGACAGAAGAAACTCGACGATTGCACTAGTCCTTACCTTGGTATCGTCCCTCAAGCACGAAAGTTCCATCGAGAGCTGGAGTAAGAATTAAAAGCTCCGGTAGTGTGGCGATGCCAAAACTGTCTTTAACTGTATATAAAAAACAGTAAAGATTCAATGTGTGAGATAAAGCACGGAAGTCTCCGCATCAACTTGAAAATCATATCATAGGTTATATGTTTCTTAAATGATAAGAAAAAACTATACTTACATTCTAAATAGCTTACGCTGTCCCCTTTTAACAACAATAGAAACAATGATGCATTCTTATTTGAGATATTCCTGAAACATAATAAATAATAGTTAAACATGTTTTTGGTGTGTCAATGGGGTATTGGTCTCAGGAGTTAGTTTCTTTGTTACTACGAAAATCCTATGTACCCCGCTAAAAACAACCACAAAAACAACTTGTACCTTACAATCTGTTTGCAATCCATTGGCAATTTTGGATTTGCAGGGTCTAACACCAAGACCACCAATGCTTGCATAGATAGAAGACTTTGGCGTTTTGCCTGTGTAAAAAAAACCCACCACGTTACCACGATCGCATCGAATTTTTCTTTTCCTCTAACGTTAGTAACAAATAGTGAGACCAGCTACACGTGCGAACGCCGAATTTGGCGGAATTTCGAGTACTGTAAGTAACACAATAGGTAATAGTGGCACTTAAATGCTAATGACTAGGGAATTGTAGTCGGATTTGCATACATTATTGCTCCTCGCTACATTGAAAAATCATCGTTATTGATTAGTAACTGAAATCACACTCCAATAACTTGTCAATAACTCGTGTTAATGACGTTTAAAAAACACTCACAAATTGTATTGTTTCAATTATACTAAACACGGTTCCAATTCAAGAAACCTGTTTTGGTTGGAGCATACAAGGTAAAGATGTAATATAATATTTATGTTCGTATATAAAAGGGAAGTCTAAGCTGGATTCCCTCACCTGCTGGAATGATGATAACACAAGCATGTTCCCTCCAACAGTGATGTCAAAAACACTTTTCATTGTAACCCTACTGGGAATGTAGAATGGTATTCCACTTTTCTTGTTGTTCCAACTACAAATATAAAAAGTAAAGCAATAAATTTCAGAACTGTACACTGGACTCCCTTGCTTTGGGTGCGTTGTTGTCCAATTTCAGATCACGTGGTATTCCTATGCACTGAATCAAAATGGATATGGAACTTGTTGCAAAAAAGAGAAATGGGGGATTGTTCCTATTCTGTGTAAGGTCTACAACAATATAATGCACAATACTCAACTCTGCCACCAGGCAGTTTCTTTTCCAATGATGATTGGCCCCAAATAGTCTTTTAAAAATAAAATTAGTTTGACTATCATAAAGACTAATGCATACAGCATTTGACGCAATATAAAATGTCAAAGATTGTGCGCTAAAGAAATAATTCAATAAATAGGAAATGAATACCAAGTCGCGATGTTTTGTGTGGCCCCATGTCATAAAATGATTAGCGATATGTTGTATGGAAAATTCTTGACCAGTGATGCCAGCCTGCAACCTACATGTACACCCTACAACCGAATATTTTAATGACCAGAAAACTCCTGTCAGCAAAATGTGAAAAACATTTTGATGATTGCTCTTGAACTTACCAATAACACCATCATCTGTATCAAACAGTGGCTTATAGATTCTTGTTTCTATAGAAAGAACATGCATAAAGTGATAAACCATAATCTGACAACAAATAAAATCAACAATTATTGGATATATTATTAAAGATGTTGCGACACAAAGGTCTGGGCAAGAGTAATAACAAGACAGAGGTTTCGTTTTAGTCAAACCTGGCATGCTTGCAACTGGAAGGCTTGATGGTCGATTATCTGGCAATGAAACAAAATGAGACACAACTATTATATTAATTTGTCACCCCGAGACGAAAAACTTGAAACATTCATCAAACAGACATATATGAAAAAGAAGTTTATAAACAGGAGCTCTTTTCACATATATCTCTTTCATGAGGTGTTTTGACACTGAATAGTAATTTTAGATTGGTATTTAGGCTTGTTTCCATAGACAATTCCAGAGGGGGATATCTTTATTTTTGATCCCTTGTCGGATATCCGTAGCCAGATAAACAGGAAACAATGTTAAACCTCAACTACAGGAAGATGAAGGTACAATGAAAGATAGCAGGACACATATGACATCACGAACCTTGCATACTTGCTCCATTTGGGCTAGATGGCGTTGGAGATGGAGAATGTGGAATTGGTACTGCAACAATATATAAAAATCTCTCAAATTGTATTATGTATGATGTATTTTATGTTCAATGCAGTTTTGTAAGAGGATGCAAGACTGTAATAAGGTTTTACCTCTTTGTGAGGAGGAGGCTGGTGAAGATGTGGCTAAAATGAAAAAAAGAAGAAAACTTTCAGACCAACGGCTACCGGTAGTACAAGAAGGTGTATATATTTTTGCAAATGGTCTTGGATTACAGAACATATTCAACAAATCCAGCACCAAAGTTAATGCTGGAGTTGATATATATTAATGGAAAATATGCAATGTGAAATAAAATGCTAAAAGATTTTCTTTAAAAGCTCAAGAACATTCATTAACACTGTGAGTAATAAGATGGTAAAGTATTTCCATACTGCTGACATCAATAAACAGTCATACAGCATAAGTCAATGGATGAGAGCAAGCCAGCAGAAAACCATATTCATAGGACTTTTTGTTATTCTCAGAAATGAACTGAATACTACCATATTGGTACAAATCATATCCCAAATTGAATTTCATCTGAAAAACCAAATTTAATAAGGTGCTTGTTGAATAAAATGTTGATTACTGTGCAGCTTGAAGAGGTTAAGAGTGGAGTGACAACAGTGAGCCACAGCCACCTTGGTTTGAGCACTCTCAATTCAAATAACATGAACAGTTACCTCTTGGTGAGAATGAGCTAGTGAAATGCTTGTTTGATTTTGAAGAAAAAATAACACCGGCATTCACAACATCCACTGAATATGAGCTCCACATTTTTAGTGTGTTTAACTAGCAGACTGGCTATTTTGTAAGATTTGAATTGTAGGGGCAAAGAATCGGATGATATTATCACTGAAAAACTTGAGACTTTCGCCATTCGATCGTGAAATGGGGGAATAGATATTTCAAATGAAGTCTGGAAGCTATTTACTTGCAACACACATTTTCAATCGCTTTCTAAAACAATTTTTCCAAATATAACCAATAGGAAAACACATTGGAATGAGCTAGACCAAGCTTGGAAAGCCTAGTTGTTACTTTTGCAGATCTTAAAAAGGAGCAAAAGAAAAACATATTATTCAACATGCATATTACATGTACCATATTTACCCGTGTATAATGCGCACCCGTGTATAATACGCACCCCAATTTTGAGGGTCAATTTGAAAAGTAAAGTTCGAACCTCCAACAACCATAAGACTTGGGGAAAAATCATCAACAGACAAACGCAATTCTCTCTTGATTTATGTACATACTCGCCATGAACAGATGAGTGAAATTTTCCGACGGTTTCTTCATTTTAATTGTTTGTTTGAGAGAAATATTGTGCCACAAGTGATTTCACGCAAAATTTAAATAGTTGTATATGCATTGTAGCCTTCTAGCAGGCGTTTACAGGGTGATTTTATCGCAAAAATCCCGGAGTTCGTAGGATTTTGGACATGCGTCCTGGGCCGAGTCACAAAATCCAAAATGGCGCTCGCAACTACGAACTCCGAGATTTTTGCAATAAAAACAGCCTCCAACGCCTCCTGGCAGGTTTCACGGATCGAAATCCTAGCTTTATTATTGGAAACCGAACCACACAACCATGAATCAGCTAATTTGTAAAGGATCTTTTGTATTTGTTGTTATGCAAATTCCCAAAAGCGATGTTCCGTGTATAATACGCATCACGTTTTTGAGGCTCATTTTGGACTGAAAAAAGTGCGCATTATATACGGGTAAACCACGGGCGGTAGGACCATCTAGAGTATTTTTAAATGTACTGCTTTCCCGAATTTGGTCAATAAGTTCGTTATCAGCCGTGTCGAGAGGTCTCTTTAAGGGATGTAGATCAAACAAAGTGATGCTACATGATAGAGGTATGGATAATGACAACTTACTGCATAACATCCAGCAGGGCGTCTTGAATTGTGTGCATGTGCAGAGCCACATATTTTGCCTTTTTTATGGGACAAAGTTATTAATATAATTTTGATGTTTTTTCCATGTTTTTTCAGATGCCCTGCACAGCGATCACTGTTAGGCTCCTTTTGGGAAAAGTTGTTTATCATTTTGTTGAAAAAATAAATAAAACTTCTTCCTTCCTTATGTAATGGTTTCCCTTAAAAAAAGACATTGAAAAGTATCAGGAAGTACTGTGCATTGTTTTGATAATCTAAGAGTAACACTGAGATTTTTTCTTGCAAACAATAGAAAAGCAATTAGAAAAGTTTTGGTTAAAATGCAATAGAGATGTCACAGAGCCGTCCCTGTGAGTTGGCATTAAATTGGATCATGCCTGATAGTCTGACCCTCTGATTTGTTTATTTGTTATTTTAGCTGTGTCTTCACCAGCCTCCTCCACACAAATAGGTAAGAACACTATGGAAGCAGGTTCTTTTTCATATCAGTCTTTCATCCCTCTAGAAATAACTATTTGCTATGCCAAGTATTTTGTGTGAGTGTTCTGTTTTGTAACAACCACATGAAAGAACTGCAGGTGCAGAAGAAAAAAGACAATTTGAATATTTTTAGCACATTACTTTTAAATCTGATCATATTATGTAAAAATAAGAAATAGATGAGCATGCACTGAAGGAGTTCGCTGTTTTTCAGTCTGCTAAAATAGCGTTTTCCAAAACGTCATTTCACGCGCGGAAAAAAGTCTTCCCCGCCATATTCGATAGATAGAGAATGCTTCCCAGTTCGTACTTGTCCCATGTTGGCATGTTGGCGATACGGGATAAGTTGAGCTTGCATGGACGCGCAACTTTTGCCAAAACCCGCAACTTTCCCTAGCATATCTAATGAAATCCCGGAACAAAACGGTATAGTTTCATAAACGTTTACCCACGGGCGGTAGGACCATCTAGAGTATTTTTAAATGTACTGCTTTCCCGAATTTGGTCAATAAGTTCGTTATCAGCCGTGTCGAGAGGTCTTATAAAAGTTTTCGAATTCTTCTTAAAACCCGTTCTTTTTGAAGCCCGAAACTGCTCAATCTTAACGTTTATCTACTTATTTCTTTGTTAATAAAGCTTCTTTTAGCTTACCTTGGGCTTTTGAGGCATTATTCCTGATAAATAGACGGAGAGCCAACGTTCGTGTTATTATACCTCGTGTTACCCGAGACGCGACTGGAGCCAACGTTCGTGTTATTATACCTCGTGTTACCCGAGACGCGACTGGAGTCTAACCTAGCCGTTAATGACTAAGCGATCAGCGCATGTCAAACTTGACAGCCCGACTTTCCCCACGCAATAAGTAATAGACAGGGTAGGCAACCAAGCCGGCTTCCTTTGTCCTCTCGTCAGCTCGATTTTCGACCCTCACTTGACAAGTTGCTAGTGACAGTGTTGATGGATTGGCCTGCTCTAGAACTGCAAGTGTCTGGAGTGTATCACTTAACGGTCACCTTATGTACACAAAGTAACATGTAGGCCATTTAACCCAGATCGCTTAATCTCCAAATCTGTCACGCGCCGTCCTCCAAAGGTCAACCACGGTCCTTCATTCTCAACAAGGATTTACAAATACCGGTCCGTACGCGCCGTCGTCCACGCGGTTCTTATTTCTTATTCTTTATTCTTATTCATTTATAAAAGAGTTCCCAAAGCAAACAAAAAGAACACTAACAAATTTAATTCAAATTCAATTCGATTTGTATCGTATTGTGCTTTGTATCGTATTATGCTTGGAGACTTTCACCAGCTCCCTCCAGTAACGTCCACATTTGCTAGTGAAAAGGAACAGCCATGCTTTAAAGCGACATGTTGGGAGAGTTTGGGATTTTTTCAGGTTACCTTGACTGTAGTGATGAGACAAGAAGACAACGACTTTCTGTTGCACCTCGCCAACGTAAGGTTAGGTGACATTTCTCATGAAACCATGTCTTTTTGAGAAGCCTTCAACGTCCAATAAAAGACATCAATGGAACTGAGGTCCCGGTCAGCAAGACTATCACCCTTTTTTCGACAAGGTTTGAATGTTTTCTCTATAACAATGACAGACTTAATGAGCTTGAAGCTAATACGGAAGTGATTTTCAATTGTAGAGATTCGGGTAGCGGACTAACTACCCTAGATTCGCTATGTCAGGCACCTCGTGTATTACGGCTCCGCGTTGGGGCTAGAGTAATTTTAGTGAAAAACATGACGGCAACGGTAAGTAAATGGTATATGTGGCACTGTCGTCGGATATACCTACGGTTTCCCAATAGTTCGTTTTGACAACGATGAAACGCTCTGCATCAAGGAAGTCACCTTGACTGTAGAAACCGGCCCGGAAATGGTGGCCACAAGACGCCAACTCCCGCTCTCACTTGGATGGGCAGTGACCATCCACAAATCGCAGGGGATGACAATCGAGTTCCTGCGCGTATCCTTGGCTTGTTTATTCACCCATGGTCAAGGATACACTGCACTCTCGCGGGGTGTTTCCCCAGAGAATGTCAAGGTCGTGGCAATAGATGACACTCTGGCAAAGTTCAAGCCACCTGCATCTGTTGTAGACTTTTACAGAGATGTAAAGCCTGCACTCGAGGTTCCTTTACCAGCAGTTAAGGAATTGCCTACCATCGAAAATGACATCGCGGCGGTTGTCGTTGAAAACGTGGAAGACTCTATTGACGACCTGATTGCCGAATCTGATGGCACGTTTGACGTTCCGGATTTTGTTGTTGATCCGCCAGCCACCTTTTACCTTGACATTAGTAAAAAATTGGATGGGTCGGCTTTACATGAAGAAGCAAAGTCCAGTGTTTTTGCATGTTGCTCAGCCGAGTACGATTCAGGATTTTTACCCCCTGTGGAGCTTTTCTTGGGCTGGGTTTACAATTGTGTGATTCTTTTTACTGAGATGTCAATCAGCGACAAAACCGTAGTTGTAAGTCTAATGAACAAGGAGAACCTCGAATCAGTCATTGGGCCGGGCCTACACAAGCTTTTGAAATCTGAGGATACTTTATCAAAGTGGATTTCTGTCTGTAAGCTACTTTCTCTTAATCATGGAGTGAGTGTATCGGACGCCCGTCTTGTCATGGTGCTACTAGTGAGACAGGCATTCAGAAGTACCGTTTCAGAATTGTACAATCTCGCCAAAATGGAAAGTACAATTGCAACACTGGCCCAAGATAGCGACCGTTCTCCTGAAACGACTCCAGAAATGAAGGGAACCATACGTTATGTGGCAGGCTGGGCCGTGCGTAAAGAGAAATTGCAATGTTTAAATTACATTACACGGAATATCAACAGTCGCTCCAATGCTGTGCAAGAAAGGGTATATAACGAGCGGGCTACATTGGATACATTATCGGCGCTTACGCAAGACAAGGAGGAACAATCTTCCGCGCCTGAAAGCATGGAACGTTTATTAGCGAAAGATCGTGGGGGATTGACAAATGTCAATGATGACCTTTTTACTTTCTTCGAGGCCGTTCAAGCAAAATGCGACACTATCTTTCAAACATCCAAGATACACGTTCAAGAACCGGAAAAAATAATAATTCAGGGAAGGCATGCCGTCATTAATGACACAACGCTCAGGGAATCTTGGAAGACCATTTCACAAGAAAACCAAAGTACAAGAGGTATGTTTTTTTATATACAGTGGAACCTGTATTAAGCGGTCACCCTTGGGACTTTGCCAATTGTCCGCTTAATAGAGGTTTGCCATAATCAACATAAAAACTGACAGTTCATATCTATAATATAGCTTTTGTCTATTGAAATTACTGTCACCAATACGTAATGGACTGTTTCGAGAAATTACCAAAGCTTCACTTATCGTCATGTTGACAAACACTGAAGGTAAAAACAATTACCGATTTAGCCAATTGGGACCCTCATGTTGGTGACCACGGCCGCTGAATAGAGGTGACCGATCGATAAAGGTCAAATTACTGTAAATATGAAAATAAAAATTCGGGACTTTGTCAAATGACCGATAAACGGAGAGATACCGCGAGGGTGAGATAAAAGGGCGAAATTAAAGCATCACAGTTAGTTTAGATCTACTCTGGAAAATATTTGTTTTATTGATACTTTTTTAAACAAGAAATGGCATACAAACATAATTTGACGACTGACAGCCCTCGTGGTACTCTCCCATACCGGTAGGGATACACGTCTTGCATGAAATGACTGTTCTACGTCTAGCACATGCAAGCACCCTATCATGCATACGGAGACTCGGTTTCTGAAAAAACCTGGGTGTTTGCGAGTTTGCTACACTACCACAGATCATACTAAACGAGTATCCCTGCCCGGTTGATATGCGATATTCCGGCCTCTGCAAAATGGACGCAAAAATGTACTGCAAAATGGACGCTCACTCGTAATGATATTTTAACTGTCTTTATTTTATTTTTATTTTACTTAAGAAGAAGTAACGTCAGCCGACTTTCCCTTTGATTATCACCTAGCTGATGAGTCAGACTCTGAAGTTGACGACATCGACGAAAACATGGAAGAGACAGTAGAGTCACTTGCACCTTGTGATCCCGGCCCAACTGTAGAATGCCAAGAAATTGAATCACCACTTCTTTTCAAACGACTGGTAAACAGGTACCTAAACGTGGTCCAAAAAGCATTTCGAAAAAAATTAATGAGCTCACTAGGCAAGGAGAAGTCACAAGCCCTTCGATCTAGAGTCGGATCCACAACCGGATCCAAGTCAAATGTAATGGCACTTTCGTTTGCGGAATTACTCAAAGATAATAGCACAAAGAAAGAGCAAGCGCATTCTGTCGTTAAATATTTCTCGTTCAAGGGCCACGACGCATTTAGAAAGCTCTCTCGAAAAGAAATAATTCTACTCTTCATAGCGTACGACATTGTATGTCAAACAAGATTAAACAAGTCGGACTTGATAAGTTCTTTCTTGGACGGTCTTTTACAGAGAAGTGAAATGAAATACCCAGGTGTTCTGAGCTCTGAATGTGCGCAGCTAATTGGTACCGCTGAAGGTTATAGAAGGGTATTGGGACTTAGAGGACAAGCACAAGCTGCTAATCATGTTGTACCAGTACCGGGTCCTCGAATACTTGAAGGAGCGACAGCCCCACCCCCTGATACAGTCATGCCGCAAGCCCCTAGACAAGCTGCTAATCATGTTGTACCAGTACCGGGTCCTCGAATACTTGAAGGAGCGACAGCCCCACCCCCTGATACAGTCATGCCGCAAGCCCCCAGACAAGCTGATAATCATGCTGTACCAGTACCGGTTCCCCAAGCCAATGATCTCCAACAGCCTAACCGAAAACGGAAACGAGCAAATTTTGTACCCAGACCGGAACATGCAATGATTTTGCATCAGGATGTCCTCCAACAGAACACAAACATGCAGCAGTGCAGGCTGAGAGCAACCGAGCTGAACAGGCAGGGTTATGTTGTCGCGTCTCAGATAAAAAGATGGTATTCACGCAACGGACCCTAGATAACTGTATGAGATTTGTTTTTCGCCCCCGTGCTCAAACACACTTGAGAATTGTTTTCGAGGGATTTAATGATAAAATTTAAACGTAATGATTATAAAAGCATAGATTTTTTTGAACTGCTCATCTACCTATATGCAAGGATATTTGAGCAATTTGCCTTTTTGCTGATGGACGGCTGAAGCTGTAAAATGGCATGAACACCACTGGCTGAAAAAAAAGGAAACAAATTTAGAATATCTCTTAATTAGAGCTTATGTTAGATATAGATGCCAGAGGCCGGGGATAATTTTTGCGCGCGCGCTTTTGATGTACGCAAATCTATACGGAAGAGATTCCTATGATATCCTATGATGTGTTAATTGAGGACAAGATATCATAGGAATCAAGTATATTCAAAGCGTTCAGTCGGTGGATTCCGCTTAAATGAGCACTCAAAAAGGTGATATCACCCTCGTCTTCGCGCGGGCGCCGAGCTATATTTAAAAATTATTCCTCGATGGGCTCTGAGTCATTGTTTTAGTCAAAGCACACTAGTAGGTCAATTTGTATAGCCAAAAACGTTTTCTGGTCTGGTCATTTGACATTTTCTGGATTTCAAATTCAACATTTTTCGCTACTAGTAGGCTATAAGTTATAGCCTACTAGTAGCTCAACCAATCAGAACGCAGCATTGATAATAGACCACTAGTGTGATTTGACTAAAGGGTTTTATACCACGCAACAGAAAATACAGCCAATCAGAATGCAGGAAAAGCGTTATACATTCGGCGGTATTCCATTCAACCTTCCTATCATCCATTGCGTCTGGAATATTTCATGAAAGTTCTGCCTTTATTTTCTGTTGCGTGGTATAAAATAGTTATGCAATCAGTTCTGATGGCATACTGAATGCAGTATCCCACTTTTCACTTGTATTTTCTTAGCTTAATACATCTCGCCTAAAGGCTCAGAATATCAGAATATACAAGTGAAGCGTTGGATATTTCTTCAGCATACCACTCAAATTGTATAACTAGCATATACACATGTGTAGTGGAAAAACGGCTCAACTGGGAAAAAGAGAGCAAACAACTTTTTATCCCATTTATCTATCAATAAATAAAGTCCTTTTTCAAAGGAAAGTGGCTACTGCTGAAACAGCTAGTTAAGGGAGTAATTAGCCATAGTGCTAATTTCATATGACTGTAAAAAAATTACAACACGGACCATGCTGTGTCGGCGACGGTAGTATGCCGTGTCGTGTCTAAACATTTTGATTGACTGCATTCTGACCAGTTATTTTGCGCGACGTGATTGGCTGAAACACCACGAGAAGGCGAGGTTCCGTGCCGCTCTGTGGTTTTTTACAGTCATGTTAAATTAACTCTATGCTGAACTCGTACTTAGGTCATATTTACCATACTGAGCAGCAGTTGGGTTGTTGTTTTGTCCATTAAGGCTCCGTGACTGCCCAAAAAAGTTCTCTAGAATGTCTTGATTGGTTCTTGCCGTTACAAACCCACATCCAGGAAACTCAACGAACATGTTTCGACAGAATTCCTTGAATCCTACCACCATACAAAACACATCAAATCTCGTCTGGTCACAAAGGAACCGGCGTTTTCGCTTATCTTTCGATAACTGCACTTTGCTTGCATCCTCTTCCCATTTCTTAAGCCATCTCAAGCTTTCTTCGTTTTCGTCAAACCTTGTGTCTTCTAGAGTCCTATAAGAAAAAAGGTTACTAGCACTGCAACTAAACTACACATGAAGACAAAGGCGCCGAGCGATGCCACGCCACGCCCAATCTGCTTGCTCTTCATCTTCATCTGAATTCGTTTCTCAATTGGCTTTTCCCATTTTGAATCAATGACCCTGTTTTTCTAATTACCATCCTGGTACAATATGCGAAAAACTGATAAGGCATGTTTTCTTTCGTTTGACTTACGTATATGGGGCATGATGTTTGAAATTCTTCAATAAACGACTTGTCGTCTCCAAGAACGCTATCGTTTGCTGGAGAGATGAACCTGTGCCGTCTTTTCTGTCCAAATGACGTTGATATACCTATATTTAAAAAAAAGATCAATTTATTCATAACACTCCAAGTGTCAGTCACTCTATAAAAATGTTACCCAATGAATCTTTCTCTCACTTCATTGAATGGACGTCAAATGAGAGGTTTGCCTGATACGCGTATGGCTCGCTATAAAAAAAAACAGTAAAAATCTAATGTGGCTTGAATTTCAATAATTTCAATAATCACCTTCATTAGCTCCACCATACTTTCTCCCAGCACATCATCTGCTAGATAGTTCCTCATTTTGCTGGCACTAGTTAACGTGAAGTGCTCTTCAGACAGTCTGCGGTGTGTCTGAAGGGAGTTCGTGGAAATATCATACTCGAAAGCAGATCTAAGATGGCTCCAGAGAATTGTTTCATCCTCCAGCGTATAGCAACGAGCTGCACGGGACTGTGACGACGATTTTTCTAAGCCATTCCTCAATTTCTTAAAGTTGTGCTGTAAGAGGGAATAGGGGTGAATAAAATCAATTACCAGTGACAGATCAGAACCCCGCCCACTATCTAAGTCGAAGTCCCAAGAGAGACTGCGAAATAATTGGTTCGAGATATAGAGGGGATCGACAGTCCATCAGAAAATAGTTTTAGTTCGTGATAACGAGGACTTGAGGTAACGGAGTTCGATATGGAGTGGTTCATTATTATGGCATATGAAAATAACATCGCCATTTTGCAGGTTCCAAAGTTGAACGCTTGTCTATCGATTATATATAGTTAATCAAACTGCGCTTTATAGACTCACTTACAGATGGGTCCATAATGAAAGTCATTGATTTCCCAGTTGCCGGATTTACTGTAGTGTACTTTTCAGCTTCTGGATCTACGCCCGGAAAGTGCATCTGGACAAATTTTCGGTTGCACCCAGCTCCGTCGCATATTGCAGCACGTACGGAAAAACCGTACGTGTGCAACGTGTCAACACTCTCCCAGAAGAGCTCGAAAAGCTGGAAGGTAGAAGCTTCCGTTGTAGGGAAGTGTGCCACTGGATACTTGTACCCTGTATTGCCAAGAAAGTAGAATTGCAATACATGCGTAGCAAGTCTGGTCTTTTCTTCTCCTGGTGAAAAACACAAATAGATAATAAAGTTTCACTTCAATGTATTTTTTGGCACTCCGACATGTATCCTGACTGAAATCCTTATATTCTATCTACGCCATGAATAAAAATTGACGTTTTTATCGTATTACCAGTTTGAAGAGCTTCCAATTTGCCACAAGTTTCACCAAGTCGAGTAACGCCAATAAGTTCCCACTCTCCATTTCTTTGTCGAAGTTCGATATCACTCTGCCGAAAATATGAAAAAAGTAAATTTAATTGAACCGTCTAGAAGTCTCGACCAATAAATGTCATATTTTGACTTAAACACTTTCTGAAAAGATTTCTAGACCCATACCAACCATGGATCGTAAAAAAACGGTCCATGTACCATTAAGAAAGAATAGCGCACGCGCGTTTTGTAAACGCGGTCTGTAAACATGAATGGGATGTTCCGGAGCTTTCGCCATATAATCCATCAGAGTGCGCCAGCCCGAAAATGATCTGAGATACGTACCTGTATGGACATTTCATCAAATATTAACGCGCCACATCTCCCGAATGGACTCAGTTTCTGACTGTCCGCTTCTTTTCTCATGTCTTTCATACGCGCCGATACAAGTCCTGGACTACTTTCAGTTGCGTTCTTATGATACCGCAGTAATCGACCAGATGGTAGCTTCAGCATACCGCTATCCCTCAAGCTTTCGTACCCCTTCTTAGATCTGTGCCACAGTTGTAGACACATTTTGATAACGCTGTTGATTAATTTTAAAAGCGTTCTTAAATATTCAGGCAGTTCTCTTGGATACAGGTTCATTAAAGAAAGGTATAAAAGTCTGATCCCAAATTCATGCTCGCCAATGGGGACAACTAAAATTTAAATTTAATTTTGGCCCCATGACCAAAGACAATATTGAATGTCCCCTAGACCTTTTCAAAGCCAAAACTACAGTGGTACCTCTATTAATTAAGCGGCCACCCTCGGGACCGAGCCAAGTGGCCGTTTAATAGAGATTGGCCGCTGGATGGAGGTGTGTAAATACAGTACTTGAGCGACAATACATTTTTTGGGACATTGAAAAGTGGCTGCTTAATAGAGGGTGGCCCTTAATAGAGGTACCACTATTAAAGTTGTCACTTTTACAATGAAATTAGGGCTCCCTTCTGCCATTATCTAAAACCGCGCATACCAGTTAACATTATACCTTGGGTGCCACCTGATGCTCTGTTTGCAGTTTGCTTTCTCGACGGCTTGCTTCTGTTGCTCCCACAGTAACATCATCTCTGGATTGTCGGGAAAGTACTTCTTTCCGGGGCCATCCATCGTCCCAAACATCTGACAATGTAATTGGGACCATTAGCAAGGGATAAATATGAAAAATGGAAAAAAAATCGGTCAGTCTGAAAATATCCCAACCCCACCCATCACTATTTTCTAATGGTCCGTCCCTTAAATGAGAACATGAGTATAAGCCCCCCCCCCCACGCTCGATGCCAATCATGATTTTGAAATAAGCGCCCCCTCCAGAAAAGACGCCCCCCCTGTCGGGGATTTACGGTAATTATCTATACCTGCAGAACATCCTCGTGGTCCTGCCGTTGAAGCTTGACCAGTTCTTCATCTTTCATAGCGCTTATTCGTCTCCAGTAGTTCTCTCTGCCTCGGGTGTTTTTCAGTTGTTTCTTCAAATCATCGACAGAGTCATTACTCGACCCTTTTTTCAGTTGACGTCTTAGTTCAGCGCAATTACCACACGTGCGGCGGCAATTACTTGTATCTGACCACAGGCGATGGGATAAAAAATGTTCACAGTTCACTGATCTGTGAATTGATACAGTTTGGCCATTGATAATGGTCGTTGTTTTCCAATTTAACCACGAGCCAGAGTTATCCTTTATCAGGCCAACGGCTTGATAGTTTGTGTCTTGTATGCCCTCGCATAGTTTTAACCGACTTTCTAGATCTCTTAGTATGCATGTTAAATCAGAGATGGTATGTATCTTGTTGGTTACCATCCCTAGTATAGATAGAGGAATCTCCTTTCCAGATTTAGTCGCGCTAAATGTAAGCTTGCTGCTTATTCCCAATTTCACATCTCTACTCTCATTTATGAACACTAACTCTGAACCTTCTATAAAGCTGTGCCAGCCGTAAAAATAACCGCGGGGCTGCAAATCTTTGATGTGGGCTTGAAACCATTGAATTACATCGTAGCACTGAGGCTGCGAATTTTCTTTGTCGAAACTGGTGGTAACGCCGTCGATACGCTGACCAATTCCACAGTACACGTATCTTTGAGTAAATTAAGGAAGATCATGTTTTATTAGAATTAACATTACAAGATATTGATTATTTTCGTTTGGCTTTAAGTCATTCATTGTTAATGATGCTTTCTTTTACAAACGGACGGAACAGAAAGCACCTGCGTCAGCTATTGTATTCGAATCAACCGTTATTCGGTTCGCAAGTCTCTCGTGCAGCGGTTGGGATCATTTTCAAAGCTGAACTCATAATCGTTCACTGCGTTCAAAAAGTCTTCAGTTCGAACTTTCCTGTACCTGGGAATTTTAAAATATTTTCTGTGCCACCGTGCCAGCGTGCCGTCATTTTCGTCCCCAAAAATATCGAAAAATGTCAGCAGAATGCGTAGTAATTCGCCGAATTCACACTAGAGACGAATTTCCTGTGTGAGCCGATTTTGTCGTCTTGAACGAGGTTCCCGTTTCTTCTGTTTCCACGCAAAAAGTTTTCGATAATAACGGCCAGTGTTTCCACCAAGTAGTTCACATAAAACAGTAAACTCCTTTCATTACTCAAATGCCCTTCTCATTGTCTCAGCGAGAATAAGTTATGGGAAAGGTCAATTTTGACCGAGACAGTGAGAGGAGCGAAGAAGAGAACACGGAAGCGCCAAGCGCATGCGTGATGTGACGACAACATACGTCGCCGAAGGGGAGGAGGGTGGGCAAAATTCATTCCCAACACCCGCGTCCCGACGTTGGTTTTTGAAAAGACCACGATATTGTGAAATCTACGGCTTAAATCACCCTGAGAGTGTGATAAATTACGTAAGACGTTACCAGGAAGGAATGCAGGGAATAACACGGGATAACATTCTCGCGTAGCGCAATTACGAGGGAATTTCAGTAATGAAAATAGTAAACTCCTTTCATTACTCAAATGCCCTTCTCATTGTCTCAGCGAGAATAAGTTATGGGAAAGGTCAATTTTGACCTCGCACGTTCGATACACTGCGAGCCGAGCCGTGGCGCTAGACAAAAACCGCTCACAGTGGAGGAAACACAGCGGAATCAACAGAATAACACTTTATCCTCCCAAAACTCAGAGGAAGGGTCAGGATTAAAATGAATTTAACAAATTTCAATTGGCAGTCTTAATTGACTGAAGTAGCAGGTCTCGCGCCCGTAAATACGCCAGATTATAAAGTAAAATAAACCGGAACATAAAGGACGGACGCAGCACCTGCTAACTAAGTCGAATCACTCAGTGGCATTAAGGCATGCCGCTCTAAAACGAGGTCCTGCTTTTTTGTAACTTCGTTATTTTTCAACGAAAATCTTTCAAACTCAGCCCACAAACATGTTTTGGAATTCTTATTTCGATTAAGTCGTTGTTGCCATGGTAACGATGTCACGTGACTCACCATCCGCCATTTTGGATGAAATGTTTAGCGCCCGTGCAAGTATGTAGAGAAGATGAAAAATAGAAATTTCTTTTCAGTATAATCTTTCTATCATTAGTCTTTCCGTAAACCTAATTGGATATCGTGGATCATGTTTTAATAAAGAAGTTTTTTCACAATATCATATATTTCAAAAGCACGAAAAATCTGATAATTTCTTTTTTTTTTGAGAAATTCCAAGATATCCAATTAGTTTCATTTGAAGGAAGTTGTCCTGTATCTAAATATGTGTTTACCTTTCAATTTCACATTTTTCTGTGTATCTTCAGAGGGTCTAATTAAAAATCCAAGATGGCCGCCACCGAGTCACGTGATAACCGTTTCCATGGTAACGAAATGTGTCAAAATAAAGCTCTTGTTAAAATTATTGTGCTGACCAATTCTGATGATGATCCATACAATAGAACACGAGTTATGAAGAATAATCCCCTTTTTCAGGCGAAATGGTTTTGAGCCATGCCTTAACGCCACTGAGCAAGACCGTCCGAAGACAGTATGAGGGTAGGTTAACTGTATGTTAACGAACCCCTATGGTAGCGACAAAGGTAACAGGGACTACGAGAATTTAGCATAACCACTGGACGAAAAAATGGATTCACTCATGCGTAATGTAGTGGTAAATGTGAAGTGAATTCCATATTTGCGCATCTTCGCATACATTTGCGCAAATGAAATTTTCGAATTCGCATCATATTTACCATCATACAAATTTGGTGAAGACCGCTTTTACATCAGATTTGCTCGGTTTACAAAAGGGTATGCAAACACGTATATTCGCATCGACTTTGCTTAGCGGTAAATATAACTGTAACAATCGCGTTTGCTTTATGTTTGCGGAATGTTTACGGGTGCCAAAGTTCAATGTTAGACTGTGAGCAAATGTACTGCAAATACTAGCTTGCATTATCATTGCACAAAGGCAAATTTAATAGAGAATATCATGTTTACATCCCGGTTTACATATTGTTTGCACCGTTCATATTCAAGCGTAGTTCACGGGATAACCAGTATTTATTTGCAAAATGAAATATAATCGAACGTACAATCTATCTGATCTATGGTCGATCTAAGATCCTCAAACAGCACTGCTTTGTGGCAGTCCAGTAACTTGAAGTAAAACGAACGAGTTTGTGGGTTGGCGGTCGTCCACAAAGACATTTATCTAAACAACACTCTGACACGAAGCCGAGATTTGCATTTGCTGCCAAAATTAACAATAATTCCACCGGAAATTGTCAAAGTGATACAGTTAAAATGCTGATAGTAATTTATAAGCTTTATTTTGTGCTGTGCGATCATAAATAAAGCAGGAATACCTGTTTAAAGCTTTCCCGGTTTATACCTAACTGCGCAGCGGAAACAAACATGGCGAATGCGAAGTCGAATCGACTAGAATAAGTTTCTCAGGTTTTCTGACTGCACAACTCAAATTAAAGCCTATAAATAACTAGCAGCATTTTGACTTTGTCAATTTTCGGTTGAATTGTGTCTACTTTCGGCAGCAAAAATACACGAAAGTTTCTTCACACGAGTGTTGTAGATAAACTTCTGTGGCACATAAACCCGTTCATTTTACCTTGAAATATAACCGTCCTGTCCTCGCTGGATTGCCACAAAGCAGTGCCATATGAATGTCCTATTGCTTGTGAAATTAGCAATCCTTTACATGAGGTACTTTTGTTGCGAGTTCACCCCTGCAAACGCAACAATTTACGTGATAAAGTTCTATGACATACGGTCGAAAGTCTGCCTTCAATGGCGCTCAAATTCGAATGAATACAAACCGTCACTCGATCAGAGTGGAAACCTAAGCCATACTCCAGGTCACGTGGGATTATCAGACGTAAACCGGACGGACAGTGTTGCTAGCAGAGCGCATTCGAGGCAAACATCGAATTCGCTTAACGTTCACATCGAATTTGCGCGGTATGGTATATTTGATATTTGACTATAGTCGAGCAAAACTGGAGCAAAGATGAAACATATTTGCTATGAAACAAACATGCAGCGTATATGATGCAAACATACACGAGATACACATTCGCCTTCTCAACTAAAGTGTAGCAAATTTATAGCAAACTTTAAACTTTACTTGACAATTGCTCAAGAACTAAACTTCATGATTGCTGCCATGTTTGCTCAAATTCACATTCGAGGCAAATTCGCATCAAATTTGCTCGCACGACAAACCTGAGCAAATCCATTATTTCGTCCAGTGAAGCGAACAAAGCGGGAAATTAAATTTGGCGTTGTTCAACAACATGCACCCATACAACACACCAATAAGATAATTTAGCATTACTTGAAGCCAGCAAACCGAGAAATTGAATTTGGTAGTTTCAAAAACACCCAAACTAGTAACAAACCAATCAAAGAATTTAGCATACTAGAAGCCAACAAAGCCGCGAGAAATTGAATATGGCGGTGTTTAAAAAACACCCATACAACCAATCGGAGAATTTAGCATGACTATGAAGACAACAAGCCGAGAAATTGAATTTGACGGTGTTTTACAAAAACACTCATATAACAAACCAATCGAAGAATTTAGCATTACTATGAAGCCAACAAGCCGAGAAATTGAATTTTGCAGTGTTACAAAAACTCTAATATAACAAACCAATCGGAGAATTAGCATTTACTATGAAGCCAACAAGCCGAGAAATTGAATTTGGCGGTGTTACAAAAACACTCATACAACAAACCAATCGGAGAATTTAGCATTTACTATGAAGCCAACACGCCGAGAAATTGAATTTGGAAGTGTTACAAAAACTTTAATACAACAAACCCATCGGTGAATTTAGCATTTACTATGAAGCCAACAAGCCGAGAAATTGAATTTGGCAGTGTTACAAAAACTTTAATACAACAAACCCATCGGGGAATTTAGCATTTACTATGAAGCCAACAAGCCGAGAATTGAATTTGGCAGTGTTACAAAACTTTAATACAACAAACCCATCGGGGAATTTAGCATTTACTATGAAGCCAACAAGCCGAGAAATTGAATTTGGCGGTGTTACAAAAACTTTAATACAACAGACCCATCGGGGAATTTAGCATTTACTATGAAGCCAACAAACCAATCAGAGAGTTTAGCATTACTATGAAGACAACAAGCCGAGAAATTGAATTTGGCTTGAATTTAACAAAATTCAATTGGCGGTCTTAATTGACTCAAGTAGCAGGGCTCGCGCCCGTAATACAGTAGAATAAATCGGAACAAAAAGGACGGACGCAGCACCTGCTAACTGAGTCGAATCAAAACCGTCCGGAGACAGTATGAGGGTAGGTTAACTGTATGTTAACGAACCCCTATGATAGCGACAAAGGTAACAGGGACTACGAGAATTTAGCATAGTGAAGCGAACAAAGCGGGAAATTGAATTGTTCAACAACATGCACCAAACCAATCATAGAAATTAGCATTACTTGAAGCCAGCAAGCCGAGAAATTGAGTTTGGCGGTGTTTTAAAAGCACCCATATACTAGTAACAAACCAACCAGAGAATTTTTGAAGCTAACAAGCCGAGAAATTGAATTTTGGCGGTGTTTCAAAAACACCCATACAAACCAACCAAAGAATTTAGCATACTAGAAGCCAACAAGCCGAGAAATTGAATCTGGCGGTGTTATACAAAACACCCATACAAACCAACCAATCGGAGAATTTAGCATTACTATGAAGCCAACAAGCCGAGAAATTAAATTTGGCGGTGTTACAAAAACACTCATACAACAAACCAATCGGAGAATTTAGCATTACTATGAAGCCAACAAGCTGTGAAACTGAATTTGGCGGTGTTACAAAAACACTCATACAACAAACCAATCGGAGAACTTAGCATTACTATGAAGCCAACAAGCTGTGAAACTGAATTTGGCGGTGTTACAAAAACACTCATACAACAAACCAATCGGAAGATTTAGCATTACTATGAAGCCAACAAGCCGAGAAATTGAATTTGGCGGTGTTCAACAAACCAATCGGAGAATTTAGCATTACTATGAAGCCAACAAAGGCCGAGAAATTGAATTTGGCGGTGTTACAAAAACACTCATACAACAAACCAATCGGAGAATTTAGCATTACTATGAAGCCAACAAGTCGAGAAATTGAATTTGGCAGTGTTACAAAAACTCTAGTACAACAAACCCATCGGAGAATTTAGCATTTACTATGAAGCTAGCAAACCAATCAGAGAGTTTAGCATTACTATGAAGACAACAAGCCGAGAAATTGAATTTGGCTTGAATTTAACAAAATTCAATTGGCGGTCTTAATTGACTCAAGTAGCAGGGCTCGCGCCCGTAATACAGTAGAATAAACCGGAACAAAAAGGACGGACGCAGCACCTGCTAACTGAGTCGAATCAAAACCGTCCGGAGACAGTATGAGGGTAGGTTAACTGTATGTTAACGAACCCCTATGATAGCGACAAAGGTAACAGGGACTACGAGAATTTAGCATAGTGAAGCGAACATTGAATTGTTCAACAACATGCACCCATGGCCATGCAACAAACCAATCATAGAAATTAGCATTACTTGAAGCCAGCAAGCCGAGAAATTGAGTTTGGCGGTGTTTTAAAAGCACCCATATACTAGTAACAAACCAACCAGAGAATTTTTGAAGCTAACAAGCCGAGAAATTGAATTTTGGCGGTGTTTCAAAAACACCCATACGACCCATACAAACCAACCAAAGAATTTAGCATACTAGAAGCCAACAAGCCGAGAAATTGAATCTGGCGGTGTTACAAAACACCCATACAAACCAACCAATCGGAGAATTTAGCATTACTATGAAGCCAACAAGCTGAGAAATTGAATTTGGCGGTGTTACAAAAGCACTCATACAACAAACCAATCGAAGAATTTAGCATTACTATGAAGCCAACAAGCTGAGAAATTGAATCTGGCGGTGTTACAAAACACCCATACAAACCAACCAATCGGAGAATTTAGCATTACTATTTATTTATTTATTTATTTATTTACTAGCTTTTGCCCGAGGGCCGGGAAATCCTCACAGAGCGAGGCTCCACATGACGAGGCTCCCTTGTCAGTGTAGTGGGGTTAGTATGTAAGTCCTACACTGAGGATGGGCAACTTCCGACGTCCCCGTGGTTCTTTAACGTCCCTCTGGTTCAGGTTAGTGTAGTGCATGTGAGAGACGGGACCTACGGTTTAACGTCCTTATCCGAGAAGACGCTACGTTACTATGAAGCCAACAAGCTGAGAAATTGAATTTGGCGGTGTTACAAAAACACTCATACAACAAACCAATCGGAGAATTTAGCATTACTATGAAGCCAACAAGCTGAGAACTTGAATTTGGCGGTGTTACAAAAACACTCATACAACAAACCAATCGGAGAATTTAGCATTACTATGAAGCCAACAAGCTGAGAAATTGAATTTGGCGGTGTTACAAAAACACTCATGCAACAAACCAATCGGAAGATTTAGCATTACTATGAAGCCAACAAGCCGAGAAATTGAATTTGGCGGTGTTCAACAAACCAATCGGAGAATTTAGCATTACTATGAAGCCAACAAACCGAGAAATTGAATTTGGCGGTGTTACAAAACACTCATACAACAAACCAATCGGAGAATTTAGCATTACTATGAAGCCAACAAGCCGAGAAATTGAATTTGGCAGTGTTACAAAAACACTCATACAACAAACCAAAACGTCTGAGAATTAAGCCATGGATCGTGAGGATTAAGAGCCATGAAGCTTCGGCGACGTACGAACCAACACCAAACAAAATTCATGACCAAGACACCCGCGTCCCGACGTTGGTTTTTGAAAAGACCACGATATTGTGAAATCTACGGCTTAAATCACCCTGAGAGTGTGATAAATTACGTAAGACGTTACCAGGAAGGAATGCAGGGAATAACACGGGATAACATTCTCGCGTAGCGCAATTACGAGGGAATTTCAGTAATGAAAATAGGAAATATTTCTGACGAGAAACTCGCCTCAGACGGGTAACTCGTATCTATTGTGAATTCGGCTAATCTTCCGTTCTGTTATAATAATTTACATCTAACATTTTCAAAAAAAGGTTACACCCTTTCATTTTTATAGCGCATAAGCTTCCTTGTTAGTCCCGTCGGGAACACTTCTCGTAAGTTTATACCAAAGTTACTCTCGTTGCACGATAAAACTCCATACTCTTGGCATTTGGACTTGAAAAGTGTAAACGCAGATGAGCATTTTATGACGGATGACGGAGACACACGGAACATCTCACGAATTATATCCTCCCTGGGGCTATTAAGAGATTTAAAGAATAATGAAGCATTAGCTGTTTGACGTGGGCCGTTAAAATAGATCGATCAAAAATGTATTAAAATGTATAAAAACTCACCGTGGCCCAGACCTAGAGGTGAAGTCTTGGTTAGAAGGTTGTAAATAAAACATCCCGAAATATAATATGACCGTTCAGTTGTACGTTCACATCATCGTCAATATGTATATACGTTTCAAACTTTTAAAAATTGCTTGTTAACCGCCACCGGTATTTGTAAATCCTTGTTGAGAATGAAGGACCGTGGTTGACCTTTGGAGGACGGCGCGTGACAGATTTGGAGATTAAGCGATCTGGGTTAAATGGCCTACATGTTACTTTGTGTACATAAGGTGACCGTTAAGTGATACACTCCAGACACTTGCAGTTCTAGAGCAGGCCAATCCATCAACACTGTCACTAGCACTGTCACTGACGAGAGGACAAAGGAAGCCGGCTTGGTTGCCTACCCTGTCTATTTCTTATTGCGTGGGGAAATTCGGGCTGTCAAGTTTGACATGCGCTGATCGCTTAGTCATTAACGGCTAGGTTAGACTCCAGTCGCGTCTCGGGTAACACGAGGTATAATAACACGAACGTTGGCTCCAGTCGCGTCTCGGGTAACACGAGGTATAATAACACGAACGTTGGCTCTCCGTCTATTTATCAGGAATAATGCCTCAAAAGCCCAAGGTAAGCTAAAAGAAGCTTTATTAACAAAGAAATAAGTAGATAAACGTTAAGATTGAGCAGTTTCGGGCTTCAAAAAGAACGGGTTTTAAGAAGAATTCGAAAACTTTTATAAGACCTCTCGACACGGCTGATAACGAACTTATTGACCAAATTCGGGAAAGCAGTACATTTAAAAATACTCTAGATGGTCCTACCGCCCGTGGGTAAACGTTTATGAAACTATACCGTTTTGTTCCGGGATTTCATTAGATATGCTAGGGAAAGTTGCGGGTTTTGGCAAAAGTTGCGCGTCCATGCAAGCTCAACTTATCCCGTATCGCCAACATGCCAACATGGGACAAGTACGAACTGGGAAGCATTCTCTATCTATCGAATATGGCGGGGAAGACTTTTTTCCGCGCGTGAAATGACGTTTTGGAAAACGCTATTTTAGCAGACTGAAAAACAGCGAACTCCTTCAGTGCATGCTCATCTATTTCTTATTTTTACATAATATGATCAGATTTAAAAGTAATGTGCTAAAAATATTCAAATTGTCTTTTTTCTTCTGCACCTGCAGTTCTTTCATGTGGTTGTTACAAAACAGAACACTCACACAAAATACTTGGCATAGCAAATAGTTATTTCTAGAGGGATGAAAGACTGATATGAAAAAGAACCTGCTTCCATAGTGTTCTTACCTATCTGTGTGGAGGAGGCTGGTGAAGACACAGCTAAAATAACAAATAAACAAATCAGAGGGTCAGACTATCAGGCATGATCCAATTTAATGCCAACTCACAGGGACGGCTCTGTGACATCTCTATTGCATTTTAACCAAAACTTTTCTAATTGCTTTTCTATTGTTTGCAAGAAAAAATCTCAGTGTTACTCTTAGATTATCAAAACAATGCACAGTACTTCCTGATACTTTTCAATGTCTTTTTTTAAGGGAAACCATTACATAAGGAAGGAAGAAGTTTTATTTATTTTTTCAACAAAATGATAAACAACTTTTCCCAAAAGGAGCCTAACAGTGATCGCTGTGCAGGGCATCTGAAAAAACATGGAAAAAACATCAAAATTATATTAATAACTTTGTCCCATAAAAAAGGCAAAATATGTGGCTCTGCACATGCACACAATTCAAGACGCCCTGCTGGATGTTATGCAGTAAGTTGTCATTATCCATACCTCTATCATGTAGCATCACTTTGTTTGATCTACATCCCTTAAAGAGCCTCTGGATCTCCTTTCCGTCTTTCAAACCATGGCAGACAAATTCTAACCGTGCACCTGCTTTTGTGGATTTGTATAGATCAGCTCTGCAAAATCAAAAATCAACTAGAAGCATTATTTTATCATAGACGTGACTAATTGCTTATAGTATAACTAGTAGTATCTATTTAGAAAGTGAAGTGCTCAATCTCGTAATAACAGTTGAATTATTTTTTCTCTCTCTGGAAATCTGGATGGCTCATTGCCCCTCTTTTATAGTACGTTATCTATCAGAGCTCCTGAAATAATCTATGCATACTACTATCATTGATAATCCCTTTCATATGGTAAACAGTTTTATCAAGTTCAGAACTACGTAGCTAAGTAGGTCATCACAACTGTCAAAATCAAGGTGTAGTGTTTTCACGGGTGTCGGAAAAATGAAGATGGATGACCCCATGAAATGTGACTGTACTCTAAGTTCTTGTCATCTGCTCTTCATGATTTCATGTAATTTTAGCAAACAAGGATGAGCTAACTTGGGATCTTCATTTTTCGTTTTTCAAAGTGAATCTGTCAGAGTGTTTAAGAATATGCATGCCATTTAAAGTACTCACCTACTGAAGTCCACTGAGTGGATGCCCGGCATCTGCGCTAGCAGGATCCTTTCTATATTTTTTGCTGATATATCTTCTGGGAAGGATATTGTTTTCTCCTTCTCAGCTTCGGTGATTGAATCCATTGCACTGGATCTGGGTATACTTGTGGGAAGAGGGGTAGGAGAAATACAAAGTGCTTTACCAATAACTTGGGCATGCTGTAGAAACAATTTAAAACAGTTTGATTGAATTTCTTAAAATACACATGAGCAGTGTTGAGTAACCACCGCATGCATTGCCACATAATCTCAGAAATCACTGTTGCTATTGGTAATTTTATGCCAGTTTCCTTGAACCAGAAAGTTAAACATTCAAGGCAAGGTATTCAAAGGATAGCTTAAAACCATTTTGGTTGATTTGGCAATCAATGTTGACACACTGACATTATTAGTGTTTTGGTCTGATTGACTGCTTTAAATTGCCAATCAGTCCGACCTCAAAATTCAATTCAATGTTGTGAGAATGATTGGCAAATACCTTTTAATAGACTACCTACCAGTATGTTATGGCATAAGTAAAAACAAGGTTTCAATCAAATAGAACCTATATCTTATACGAAACTGACAGATCTACAGTTCAGTTGACCTCCTGCATGCCTTCTCTTTTAAATGGAGTCAGTATCTTGATATGTGGTCCATAAGTTAAGAGCCTCTTCTACAGTAAGTGGTCAAAAATTCCAAATTCACAGGTACGTAAATATCAGAAATGCAGTCTTAAAAAGTTAAAATGTCCAAGTCTAGCAGGACTGTTTAAGGTTATTTTCCTGTGTGCAAACATTTTCTGATGGTGCCTGTCAACTTTATGGAACAATCAATGATGTGCATACAAGACGCTGTATCTCAAACCCCACATCGATACATACTATTATGATACATACAGAAATACATACAGTTTTTTACCCACGCTAGCCACAAACAACAAAATCACAAGTTTACAAAAAAGGTGGATTTGCTCAAAATGGCAAGTTAGTCATCCCTACTGTAAAATGCGTCACTTTTGACTATTGATTTCAAACCCTCTGAGTCAACTACGTCTATGACTATTGTTTTAAATGCATGCAGAATATTCCTCTTACACACACAGGAATAATAATGATAAGCAGGATAAGGGGGGAAATCATTCTATGACAATTTAGGAGTTGCTCCAGCTTTTTTCTTTTTTTATAGCCTGGTGGTGGCAACTTTGAACTTCTGAGTAAAAATGGCGAATACAAGACTTTAATTTATCCTCAGAGTAGCTTTCTTCTCTTTGCCTGAAACCCTTCTACAACCCCTTTCTTGTCCTGAGATTTCCCTTTTAGGTTTTCTGCTGGTCCTGAGGTTTCCGCGATTTTTTTATTATGCCACGTGGCATAGGCGGAGCTTTGTTGCTGGGACTATTGCTGGGATGATTATCGTAAAATGGGGATATCATTTAGATCGTAAAATTTAATTTGTTATATTGATTTGCCTTTTATTTATTTTATATGGCTTCATTCGACCAACATCACTGCATTAAATACTCTGATACCTTGAGTTCATTGTCAGCTATTTATTTCCATGTCTTTTTGGACTACCAGACTGATAGTTTCTAAAAATGAAATTAAACGATATGACGGCCATCTTGGATCCGCAATTTTGATTATCACAGCAGCGCCATATCCAAATAATACGACACTTTTTCGTGTAGAACATTCTAAACTATCCTGTTCAAGTTTGAAATATAGCAACAAACCTATTTTAGGGGGTTCGCGAACAGCTGTCGATCATGGTGACGTCATTTTCACCAATTAAAATGCAAAATCAGGGATGGGAAAAAGAAAATTCGGATTCAGCATGAAAAATTACATAAGAAAACTCTTGTCATCAGCTTTTACTAAAAAAATGCCTCATGCACCTTTTAATTTAATATTAAAATATTAATCATGCACCTTTTATTTTAATATTAAAATATTGCACTTTTCTGATATTTCATCTAGTCTACCGGTTTGAGCGCCCCCTTTTGGTTTGAGTACCCCACATATGCAATGTGTATCTTATAACTAATGTGTATCCTATCCTAAGCAATTATTACCATTTCAACCCCCTAATCATTTGACTTGGCGCCGTCAATGAGCGAGAAAGCCCAAAATCAACTCCATAGTTATGCCCAGACTTTATTTCCTTACCGGCGTAATCAATCGAACGTTCGGTAATCGAACTCAATCGAATACCAATTTTCCATTGATTTTCGACTTGTTCGGCAATCGAACAAAATCGAACGTTCGGAAATCGAACTTTAAACATACTTAGATTTTTCTCCCTAAAGGTACCAAATTGGGAGTGGTTTTATCTGATTTTGACTCCAAAAAGGTACCAACAAGTCCGAATATAGTACAGAATTTTTAACAGACCTGAGCTACTAGAAGTTTTAAGCTAAAATAGCCTGAAAAAGGTGCTGAGACAATAAACCAAATGTTTCACTCCAAAATATGCTACCCTATAGCAGAGGCTTTTCCTCGGTAATTCGCCCTCTCGTTTTGTTGCTAGCCCTCGTGGTTTTGCTGTCGTGCGCTGTTTTCATTTGTTTTCGCCCCCGGCCAAAACAACTACGCGAATGTATGACACGTGACTAACTTCGTAAAATTTTGAAAGACTGACACTGAAGAAAGCACTGCTCACAGGTTACAATGTGGTAAAACATGTTTCTTTTTTACACCCCCAAAAGGTACCAGAGGGCCGATTTTATCCCCTAAACATTACATGAACCAAAAGCATCCCCTCCCCAAAGGTTTGGGAGTCCCCGTCCTTCTTCTGGAAATCCTGTCACACATTATTCATAGTTACCGAACAAAATCGAACAATCCAATCTGTTCGATTGGTTGGTGTTCGATTTTGTTCGAAAATCGAACTCACAGTAAAGCTCGCGTTCGATTTTGCTCGATTGCCGAACAAATCGAACGATTGGTGTTCGATTGAGTTCGATTGATTTCTTGTTCAGATTTGTTCGATTGATTACGCCGGGTTCCTTAGGTATGGTGCTCCGTTTGCGCGGGCCTTTGGCCCGCGCAGGAGCTCCGCTATAAGTAATGTGTATCAGTTAAATAAAGTAAATTCAGTTCAGGAAATTTACAAAACGCAAGCCGTGTCCGTTAAAACTCACGACCAAAACTCACACCACGTTTATTTATTTATATGATTTGCCCAAGGGCGGGGAAATCCTCACAGAGCGAGGCTCCAATTACGAGGTTCCCTTATCGGTGTAGTGGGTTAGTAAGTTGTAAGCCCTGCACTGAGGATGGGCAACTTCCGACGTCCCCGTGGTTCTTTAACCTCCCTCTGGTTCCGGTTAGTGTAGTGCATGTGAGAGACGGGACCTACGGTTTAACGTCCTTATCCGAGAAGACGCGAAGGTCTTCTCCTCAGTTATTAGAAAAAGACCCCGAGTGTTGGCCCGGCCGGGGTTTGAACTCCCAACCTCCCGCACATAAGCCCGGCGCTCTACCACTGCGCTAACCGGTCGTCGGTAAAACGTTTGTCTTTGTTCAAGGGACAATCTATTGTCGATACTACTATATCTACGATATCTAAAGTCGGAGTTGCGCAGGGGTGAAACTGAAAATTTCCGACGATCATCCTCAAGTAGCAACATTTGGGAAAAATAAATTTTCTAAAGTATTTATTTTCAGCGCAAAACCTTTTGTGGCCGATAATATAGCTGTACAACTGGGCGCGAAAACATATCGAGACTCCCCAGACTAGACACGGTAATCGACCAACCCAATCCAAACTGGCAAGCTGGATCCTCATGTTATCACCATAATTGAGTCTCTTTGGGGCGTAGATGAGTAAAGCGCTATGGAACGATTCAATCCAGTATGTATCACGGCACTGAAAATAGTACAAAAAATCACACACTGTAAACATATTGTAAACAGCATCCTGAAACATCAGCCAAAATAAGAAATCAGATTCTGTTTTCTCTTCTGTTTTGGGACCAGATATATCTGCTGACGATGTTGTTATCAACACACTTTCTTTGCTAAATACAATCTCATTAAATTACTCACATTCATGTAATCTTCAGGGTTTTTGTATACAACAGTTGCCTTGATGGCCTTTTCATATGCCTCAATCGCAGCTGGATTGGTGAGAACTTTCTTTGTGCACACATACTCTGGTTGTTTGCACCTGGACTCAGGTGAACATTCATCATGGATTCCCTGGTCAGCCAAAATGGAAGACAGATACAAGCGGGCAGATCGAACTTATGTGAATCATATATCGAACATCATGAACAGGGCCCGACATTGCGACCATAATATGGTTGTCAATGGCAACTAATCGTTGGACTTTGCAAGCTTTTCTAAGTTCAGCTGAGATCCATGTGGCAACTAAATCTTGTTTTTTGAGGACTAAATTTTTTAATTGGTTGCTAATGGCACCTAATGAAAAAAAAGTTAATGTCAGGCCCTGATGAATCTTCTGAAATGCCGTAAAGTTCAAAAATAAATTCCCTGTTTATTAGATCTCATCCCCTTCGTTGAACCCCCTTGTTACTGGTACGTCCTTAAGTCTGTTTTTTTACAGAAGCAATAAAGCCTCTGATAGGAGGCTTTCCCCAGTACTATAATATAAGTCCTGTCAAATTATAAGTCCCCCTAAAAGTCTTTAAAAAATAAGCCCTTGGGCATATTTTTCTGACATGGTATATTTTATGTCCCAACAACATTATGTTCATTTCAATAAAATGTATCCATGAGGATGTATACTTTACCTGATAATGCTTGGATACATTTAGCAGACTCCTTTGGAAACTTTCGACTGTTCCTTCATGGTTTTTCATCATATAATAAAAGTGAGTCTTGGTAGCCTTCACTGCAAGGTATTCAAAGTGCATAATATACTTAAGTGCCCTCTTGATTCACCTATGTACTGTACATGCAGACTTGGAAAAGTACTATGCCTGTGGGTATGACTAATGCCCATCAGTGACAAGTGCATAAGAGTTTAAAAACAACCACTGACATTATTCACAACCTTTATCTGATAATTCGCTAAACCAGGTCTTCCCTTCGTCCCTCTTGATGCCATTTGCGACCTTCCCTATTCCCTTCTTCACGCCTTTTCCACCTACATGGGATCATTGTCACTGTGTATAAGTATATAACCTACATTTACATCAAAGGACTCAAAGACTGTGGTTCATAAGGGAAAACTCATATTATTCCCATGGATTTTGAATGGGGATTTTGAAGAATACACCCTTACAAATGATTTTTGGAGCCACCTCCCCAAAAAACCTGTCAGCCATTGCATTTTCAACTGTAGTGTAGTCATACAAACCATGCCATGTGTCATAAGAATTCTTTAGCTCTCTTTCTATAACCACATTTTTCACTGACGGGAGATGGTCATGTGCTACTTCTGACACTTTATGTCCTGGCAAGACAGTATACAGTAAAATTAATACATAAAATTACATAAATTATATTAGTTTCTAAACAATACTACCTTGTTCATCTATTAAGGTATCAAGTAACTCCTCAGTCATAGGTTTTTCCCTTGAGTTCGCACAACGCATATCATGCTTTGACCAATTTACGGTGGCCAGAACCTTCTTATTCCTATTGATTTCAAAAACACAAAGAATTAATTGCATTGTGCCCAATCTCAGTTCAATGCCATTTACATTTGCAAAACCAAATGTGCACAACCAATATACTTGTTTGGGAGTTGAACCCAATCTCCTTGACAGAATCAAGTGTGCTCTAATACACTAACAAGTATTCACTGGCAGTGCATACTGTGTCTTGCAAAGAATGATAAAATAAATTGTCAGGAAAATTGCTGATGATCTTTGCTATACATTACTCACCAAACACAAAATTATTTGTTTGGCACATTGCTAATTATTTTATGAAAAGAAAAATGAAGATGAATTAAATAAAGGTTTCTGTTCTGTTCTGTTCTGTTCACAAAAGATACATAACGTGTAGGATATGGCTGTGACAGTTGTGTGTTGAGCAGCTCGGCCAGAATCATGTCGGGCATCTGTAATAATAATCTGAAAAGAGCAATTATTGTAGTCAATATAATAATACCTAAGCATTTATGTACAGGGCTTAATTATGGACCATGTAAGATAACTAAACCACAGTATAACCTACATCACCACCACGATTGACATAATCTTCTGTCTGCCGGACCTCTTCCTGGGCCTTCTTGAGTTCTTCCTTATACACTGCCTCCACTACAGCCTCGTATCCAAGCTTCTTGTACACTAATGGAGTAGAAATGTGGTTGACTGCAGTAAAGCAATAGAATTGACCTACAGAAATGCATTGAAGAAAACCCAGCAAGCTGTGCACATTACCATAACATAACAGCATAACAAAATGTAATATGTACCTGTGTCAATAAACGTGTGTTCTAGATCTCCTATCTTTGCAGCAGAGGCAAAGGAGCGGTACTGCGTCTCAGACAACCCAGATGAGGTGAATGCATGAACAATTCTAATGGCAAAATTTGTTTCCAGAAATGTTAGTTACTCATGTAATTTACAGTCTGGGGTACACCCTCATCAGGGGCAAGTGAGGGGGAGAGCCCTTTTTGAAAAACAAAAATACAGTAAACGTATTGTATAACAATAATATGTCAGAGAAATTTTACTACCAATTTATTACCAGGCACTCTGGACCTCCTTCCTATCAAAAATCCTTGCTACACCTCTACTCATACAAGGTATTTAGGTACATGTATGTGCTCGACAGGGTAAGCTTTTTGAGCTCTGAGGGGAATAGGATATAAATTTTTGGTTAGAAAAAGAGATCTGCATAAAGGGATTAAAAATTTGACTGTTTTACCAGAAAGGTCTGTCATAAGGTATATTTTCCCATCCATAGCGAATAGCAGGTATTGTTGCAAATTTAGGTCTTCTGGGGTCAGCAGGCCAGCACACACTTCCCTAAATTCGAAAGAGGGGGTACTACCCTATTTATACAAAATCCACTTGAAATAAAAAACATCTGAACTGTAAAATGTCGACCAATCTAAATTCTCACCTAAGATTGACAAGAAATTTTCCATCTATACTGGGAGAGCTAAACCATACGAGCTCATGGTTGTTTTCGCAGTAGAGTGATACCCTTCCAGCATTCCCACGTCTCGTCATTGTGGCCGTCGAAACAAGTAATGGCTTCGAACAAATAGCACATTGATTATTTTCCTTCATTTTCAGAACAAGCCGCTTTACAGCACCCGTTGTGCAAATGAACGACTCCCCGTCATCCTCCTCTAGTGGGGTATGAATTTGAAACTTGGTAGAGCCGTATGCAGCTGCAGCCGTGGTGCTTGTGGATGGTTCAGATGGAGCTGCCAAATCAAGGAGTTTTTCAAGCCACTCCACATTTGTTTTTGCTCCCAGACGTTTTTTGGATGCAATAACTTTTTCTTTTACCCTTTCTAATACCCTAGCTTCCTCTTCCGGGACCTCCAAATCGATGTGATAGCGAGCGAGAGCCCGCTTTCTCTTCGGCCGAGCCGCCATGTTTGATCACCAGCCACAACGTCAAAAGCTGAAACCCCGCGCATGTTATCATATCAGTAACTGCTCACTGCCAACTTTCAGGGAATCACGGGCTCTATACTAGCGAACGAGGGCATTTGCGAGAGCTGGGGCGAAGCATTTCTCCGCAGTTGTTTCGGCGGTAATTTCAAATTGTACTTTAATTTTTCTCTAACCAAAAATCGCTAAATATCAGACCTACAGAAAAATAAATTAAATCAATCGTTTTATTTCCACCTGAAATATCGTTTTGCACAATTTATTTTGAAATAAACCCAATAAATTACAACTTTTTTGCGAGAGTCTAACGCACCCGGATTCTTGCTTCCTAACGGTTTGAATTGACCGCCATTTTTAATGAGCCGAAAAGGGGCGGAGCAATCCCTTTTATACCGGAACCTCGTGTTTAATCAGCAGCTCATCAAAGGTAATGTCTTCACCTTCTCTCATGTCGTTCAGTTGCTTTTTTAGTGCCTTCCATAATTCTTTGTGTTTTGAGCCACAAGAAACTTCTGTCTCAGTATCTAAAGGATACAGAATCTTAGTACACCTCATTGGAGGTTGTGGGTAATTGAAGCGACATTCTGCCTTAGCACCCTTTCTGCATGTGTAAGAGTGCCTGTGCACTTGCCGATTTACAAGTTGAAGCAACAAAGGATTGTCGTGAGTTTTTTCACAAGTTATGATACTATCAATAAACGCTGTGACGTCAGCATCATCACTGACACCGAAAACTGGGCAATCGTTCAACCACAACATCAGATGAATATGGGGACTTTCCCGATTTTGATATTCAACCCTGTAAAACCAATCGCTTATTTTGCCCAAGGGTCCTCCCTCAGCCATAAGAAAATTTGTAAGAAACTGATTCACTTGATAGTCAAAGTGTCTAGCACATGTCACAGGGTCTGATTGAATCAACCTGCATTTCTCTTCCCAATTGAGAGCTTGTAGATGACTATCTGAATAGTCTTTGTTATCAATAAGTTTACCTAGAATTCGTAACAGATAAATCCACTGTGTTTCTGCAGCAGGAAAACTACAAAAAAGTGTTGCTGGACCAAGTTGTCTAATCATAACAAAAATGTCAGTTTTTGCTTTAGCCCAATATGGTGGCGAGCCCCGCAAAGATCTCAAAACTTAAAGCCTTCATCAAGATGGACAAGTCTTTCTAATGCACCTTCTTGTTTGAGCATGCCAGCTTTTAGTGGCTGCGTATTCCCTTTGCACTTTCTCAAGGCTACTTAGGATTTTCCAAGAAGAAGCTTCATTTGCATTTTCTTTGTCTTAAAAAAAATATTTTCAATGCACATTGCTGACCGGCGGTCAGATCTTCTTAACTCAGATTTGCATATTTCACTGTAGTGCACAGGAGTTAGTATTTCCTTATTGTCAGGTCTTTTTTGTCCAAGGAATATCCCTGGGTATGCAAGTTCTTCTGAATACTTATCATAAAATATACTTACTGGCCTACTTCCTTCAGCAGGTGCCAGATTTAAAATATGTTGATTTAAAAGATGTTCATTGTGATCTACAAAATTTGTAGGTGTAAGCATTGTATCACTAACTCCGGCAGGGGTTTCAGCTTCATCTTCACTCCAGTCATCTTCATCAGATGTTTCTTGAATCTGTTCAACAACTTCATTGTTCAAAGATGAAGCACCTTCATCATTCTTATTATGTGTTGCTGAATCATCATTATTGCTGTAAGGCTGTATGGATCTAGTGTGTTGCTGATTACCATTTTCATCTAATGAGCTAAGATTTTCCCAGTTTTCATTGAAATCAACTCCTTCTTCTTTATAAAGTACACTGTTGTCAATAAGCCACTTTGCTGTCTGGAAAACTTACATTCAAAGAAAGTGCCGAACTCTTATATTGCAATTTTCTTTTTAAGTTAGCTTTAATAGTTGCAGTCTGGGATTGTAATCTAGGCAACATTGACACAGATGATGCTACATCTGCTGCTACATTTACAACATTTCCAGTTATTTTGAATTGTCTTCCTCTTGGTGCTTGCATTATCTTTTGAAATGCCAACCTTGGTGCAAGAAGCCTACACTCAAGCTCATTTAGATCAAAATATGCTGGTCTTGATGGAAATTTCATTCCATTTGCAATAGCACATGGAGGAACTTTATTTTCTTTAAAAACTTTTCACATGACTTACACAACCACTCAATATTATCTACACTTTCCTTATTGCTAAGATACTTTTCAATCGATGGATTGTCTTTTCTTATCTTTTGTGTTGATACAACACTGTGCCTATACCACAACTGATCACAACAGCTACATATGTAAAATGGACCTTTAGCACAAGTGTCATGAAACTGTGAAATCAACATTTCCATAGTCCTATTTTTTGTTTTTTGTTTTTGGCGCCACTCTGTCATATCTGCTGCATGTTTTTTCTTTTGTTCATCAGTTTACTTTGCATAGTTTAGCCGCATACTTGCTGCATGTTTTTTTCTTTTGTTCATTGGTCTGTCTCAACCGATACTCTTTAAGATATTCAATATTATTTTTCTTTTTCTGATTGCTCTGCTTTAACCGGTATTGTCTCATATATTCAGCATGTTTTTTCCTTTTGGTTTTCAGCTCTGATTCTTTTATCAAGTCTGCCTCTAATTTTCTTTTTTTATCAAAAATATTGACTATTGACTATTGCAACTCTCGCGAGTTTTCGTGACCTCTGTCATTTCCTTTTCTGTATTATCACTATTAGTTTTGGTGATGCACAAAAAATTGAGTTTTTCTTCTCTATTTCATTTAGACTCTCACTTGAGTTTGCACTGTAGCTAATTTGATTTTTGGCAACCTGAATATGATCTGCATGTAACATATTATTTGTAGATACATAATGCATTTCACCTATATGTCCGATGACGATTATGGTGGGGTTTTGCTGGGGATTTACAGCATCTATGATATTCACATCTGCAAAATTTGGATCTGATTCAACAATTATAATTTTTAGGTTATATGCATCTGCAACAGCTTGGATAATGATATTATCAGCCCATGTTCCTGACTGAGACATATTTTCTAAGTAATATAGCCATGACTGATCAAGATTACTTTCAATAAATTCTTCTGGGTTAGCCCTTAAATAATGAACACCTGTTTCTCTTACATTCAAATGGTACATTGGACCTCGAAATAACTTATGTGAAATAACACAAAAGAAACAATTTCCATGAGCTCCCATTTCAACTGGACTAAGGCCATAGCGCACAAGTTTCCTCTCTAACGCTTGGAATGGTGATATCAGATCATCTTTTGGCCCAGGGTGGACTTCCACATCCCCAGAAAGTAATATCCTCCACATAGCATAAGTAGCATTTTGGTGAGAATAACTATGTGAACTTTTATAACTTTTATGATGAATGACATCTGTTATTTAGATCGTAGAAATAATATTTTCACTTTGATTAGCATAATAACTATGATAGTTATACACCACACCATCAGTTCAACAGCTATAGAATGCGGTAGCGATGGGTAAATCCGAGACTTGCCGAGAACCGCGCTTCAGAATCCGAGCTGGAGACTTTTGACAAATTTCAACCTTTTCGCTTCGTCTCCCGGGAAAAATTCAAGACGACTAGGCCGTGCATTTACTGTATTTCTCCAAAGAGAATTGCATGAAATTCACCATTTCAAGGCAGTCTATAAATATTTTAAGTCCTGGGGTTGACGTCCATGCATCTGACGGTATCATACTTTGCTTACAGGTCAGAAGTGATAAAATAAAAATATGAGACTCCGAGACCACGGTAGAGAAAATTCGAAAAAAACGCCGCGATTCCGAGATTTTGCAATATTTTACAAATACTTTCGAAATTTCAAGGTACCCATCGCTACCCCTACAATAGATATGAAAAGTCAATGGAACCTGAGCCATATCATAAGAACAATTATTTAACAAATATATCTTTTAACAGTTTTCCGATCTTTAAGTTGTTAAGCGCATCTCCATGCCATAACACACTCCTCTCGACCAAACAAAACGCGAGATTTACTAGTCTTGCATAATATTTCATAGACCTACAACATTTCGTATTTTATAAAACCATTCAAAGCTATGAAATCTTTTAACATCCAATTATATTTTTCTCAGAATACCTTTGTCAGCTGGTCCTCCGTTTGCTCCTCGGTAGTCTTGTGTTGTCGTTTGCAGCGTTTCTGTGGTGGTCTCGGTTCTGATAGTAGTGGCTGCTGAGTACTGCTAGTTGTTTGTTTGTTTGACTGAGATCTTTCGGTTGTGTCTGCTGTGTCTGCTGTGCCTGCCGTGTCTGCTGTGTGTGCTGTGTCTTCTGTACCTGCTGTGTCTGTCGTGTCTTCTATGTTTGCCGTGCCTGCTGTGTCTGCCGTGCCTGCTGTGTCTGCCCTGTCCTCTGTGTCTGCCGCGTCTTTTGTGTCTGCCGTGCCTCCTGTGTCTTCTGTACCTGCTGTGTCTGCCGTGTCTTCTATGTCTGCCGTGCCTGCTGTGTCTTCTGTGTCTGCCGTGCCTGCTGTGTTTTCTGTATCGTCTGCCGTGCCTGCCGTGTCCCGTTCTGCACGTGGTACTCGTTGAGTGGAATTTCCAGGCGTGTTTGCGGCTTGATATTGCCTTTGAGCTGCTGCGTAACCCTAAAAAACCGTGCCCATCTCCTCTAAGTTCATTTTTTGGGGTGTGCTGCAGTATGGGTCCCTGAATATGATCCTATCGTCCCACCAGGGGGGCTTGGCCTCCGGTTTCCAGCAAACCTTTCTATTTGCTAAATTTACAATTGTAAAGATAAAGGCAGATAATTAGATGTAATTATTTCTGAATCTGCGATGTCATGGGGAAAATGAAAGGGCAACCCTTTATTCCCATGTCTCCAGTCCTCGGGTAAAGGAATGAAGGCCCCACCATCGGACAGGTCTTCAGCAGGTGCTAATAACAAACAAAGCAAAATAGAAGTGATGATGATGAGGTCAGGGGGAGGAGAAGGAGGAGGGTCTGGCAATAACTGTTGTATTTGAGGTTTATGAGTAGTTTATTGTATGATCGTGACAGGTCAACTGAATCACTATGTACAAGCACTTGGTATAACTACAGTAATCACGTGATGAGTAAGTTAATAATTAACATGTGTATATGACATATCCCTTTTTCTAAATTAATTTTGTACATATGATTATTTTGAATTTGACTTGTTGACAAACGAAATGTCTTTCACGGCTATTGATGATTGCTATTATAATTGTAAATCAGTAAATTTAAAACAAACAAAACAAACAATCGTAAAAAGTGTCCTTATAAATGTCCAGACATCTATGGTACAGTTATTCTGGGTTAAATCCATATCTCTTGACGGGTTTGATGGTCCTCCCGGATCTGGTTTGTTGTGACTGTTCTGGTGATGGTGATGGATGTGGAAGTGGTGTTGGAAGTATCGGTTCGTGTTCTTGATCCAAGGTTAGCTGATGGTTTGGTTCTGGCAGTGTCTCCTCTGTCTTTATAAGATGCCTCCTATTCCTACGGTATTCTGCGCCGTCTGGTGTGCGCACGATGTAGCTGCGCGGTGCTTGGTGTTGTGTGATAACCGTAGCTGGTTTCCACTTTGGGACTTGAGGGTTAAGTTGTACTGACTGGGTCGCCTTGCTTTAGTTGTGATAATGGTTTGGCGCTTCTGTCATAGTAGGCCTTTTAAGTTTGTCGCTCCTTCACCCTGTTTTCTATGAATTGCTTGCGATCAATTTCCTTTGACTCGAGCGATGTTGGTTGTATGGGTATGTTTGATCGCAGCTTTCGACCCATTAGCGCTTGTGCTGGTGTCACGCTATTGATAGGAGTGTTTCTGTAGTCTAGTAATGCCAGATAAGGGTCTTGATCCGATTCCTCGCACTTTTTCAAGATAGACTTTACTGTCTGGACTGCTCTCTCGTGCATTCCGCCAGATTGGGGATACTTAGGACTGATGGGGTTGTGTATGAATCCATAGTCCGTAGCGAATTTCTCGAATTTATGTGAATCATACTGTGGACCGTTATCCGAGACGACTTCTTCGGGAATCCCGTGGCGGCTAAACACAGATTTGCATTTATTGATCACCCCGCTTGACTTTGAGTCACGCAACTCAGCAACTTCGGGATATCGACTATAATAGTCGACAATAACAATGTGCGGCTTTCCCTTATGTTCGAACAAATCAGTCGCAACACGTTGCCATGGTCGATCTGGAAGCTCGTGTGGTCGTAGCGGTTCTTTGCGGTTAGAGTTACGGTGTTGCAGACATGTTGGACATTTTGAGACCATATCCTCGATCTCGTTAGCCATACCCGGCCGGAATATGCACTCGCGCGCCAGGCGTTTGGTTTTCTCTATCCCTTGATGGGCACGATGTAGTTTTCTCAATGTGTCGGATCGCAGCTTTGCTGGAATGACTATGTTATGTCCCTTTAGAATTAGCCCGTCCTGCTCAGTAAGTTCGTGCCTGTAAGTGTAGAATTCACGAAGATCCATAGGTACCGATTGCCGGTTTAAAGGCCATCCAGCCCTGATTTGTTTGACAAGAAGTTGCATTGTCTCGTCGTTCTCGATTTCCGCTTGTATTTCGAGTAATTTCCTGTCCGTAACATAACCATCAGCAGACATGAGGTGAATGTATTTCTCTGATTCCAACTCCGTTTCGAACTGGTCAATTTCTAGATCTGAAGGGAATGCTCTTGATAGCGCGTCTGCTAGATACATTTCTGTGCCTTTCTTGTATATCAACGTAATGTCATACTCCTGTAGCTGCATTAGCATTTGCTGCAGTCGTGATGGTGCTTGGGACAATGGCTTCTTAAATATTGATTCGAGTGGTTTGTGGTCAGATTCCACGACGACTGGCTTGCCGTAGATAAACTGGTGAAAACGCTTGCATCCGAATAAAACTGCTAACAGTTCTTTCTCAATTTGTGCATAGTTCTTTTGTGTGTCGTTTAATGCCTTGGAAGCATATGCAACTGGACCCTGTTCCTGGATAAGTGCTGCGCCTAGCCCGTTTTGTGACGCGTCGACTTGTAGCGTTACTGGTTGTGTTACGTCGTAAAACCTTAGTGTTTCCGGTTGCGTGAGTAGTTGTTTCAGATCCGAAAACGCCTTGTCGTGAATTTCAATCCAATGAAACTCATTTTCTTTCTTGATAAGTTCTCTGAGTGGAGTAGTGACCTCAGAGACCTTCGGTGCGAACTTTGCAACGAAGTTGACCATTCCTAAGAGACGCTGAACATCTTGTTTGCTTTCCGGCTTAGTATATTCTCTTATTGCTTTAATCTTGTTTTCGTCAGGACGAAGACCTTGCTGCGTGAGTGTTTCTCCGAGATAAGGAATTTCTTGACGACGAAATTCACACTTGTCAGCACCTAGCGTCAGATTGATCTCTTTAGCTCTTTCAAGTACCGCCTCGAGGCGCTCATCATCATCATCATCATCATCGTCATTCCCCTTTGATGGAGTCATTGACATCCTTGGGGCGCCCCCGCTGCACGGAATGTCACATCCAGCAGACGCATGAAATCTGTCTTCGTGATCATTGTTCTTCTTGCTTGGTATATATCAATACCAAGCACCTTTTCCATTCTTGTCCGCATGGACTTCGGATTCTGTACATTGAACAACACTTGTTTTTGAATAGCATCGTTATTTAGCCTGCATATGTGCGCTATATACTTGAGATGTTGCTCTAGACAGAAATGGCGGATAGGAAGGGTCTTTGTTATGGTTTGAAGTCTGACATTTGATATTTTGTAACTCCAGTCCACTTCCGTTCCTTCACGTTTTGCACGGTCAGGCGCGTTTTTCCGCTCAAAAACCTCCTCTAATCATTTTTTCGTAGAAAGCCATGCCATATGACTTCCACCTTGCCAAGCTCCTCCTCGGTCAACTCCCATGCCTGTATGCAGTATAACAGCCTCGATCGTACACAAGTGGTGAAGAACTTTATTCTGGTTGATAGTATTATCCTTCTATCAGTCAAGATGTGCTTTAGATCGTTCCACTTCTGATATGCGTGTAGAGAATGACTGCCATTCTCATTCTCATGTTCCTCTATGGTGCGACCCCATACCAAAATATCATCAATGTCAGTCTCGCATCCTTCAATATCGTTGAATTTCTCGTGGAGGTTGCGATGGAAGACCTCCTGCGCGAAGACGACGCCAAATGGGACCACTGAGAACCTGTACCTTCCGAAAGGAGTATTAAAGGTTGTCAAATAAGAACTCTCGGTGTCAAGCGGTATTTGCCAAAACCCTGACTTAGCATCGAGTTTACTGAAGTACTTGGCGCCAGACAGTCTACCCATTATCTCCTGTTGTGTTGGTAGTTGATAATGTTCACGTTTTATTGCCTTGTTGAGATCGCGCAGATCGATGCATATACGAAGGTCGCCATTTTTTTTCTCATTTACTACCATAGAATTGACCCACATAGTTGGCTCTTCCACCTTGACAATCACTTCTTGCTCTTCCATCTCTTGTAGCTTATTGTGAACTCTGTCACGCAACGCTGCTGGTAGCTTTCTTGGCGGGTGAATGACGGGTGTCACTGACTCGTCAAGGCTCACAGATAGAACCTAGAACTTGAAAACAACTTGAATACTCTTTGAAGATTTATTGATCGTTTAACCCTGAGATTTTGCCTTTCGAGCTGCCATCGTTTAATCTTTCAATGTTGTGGAATGTGACCAGATTTAAGCTCTTGCAACTTGTACACCCGAGTAATGATTTGCCTGTTTCCACTACTTGAAATTCGAGTACTTTGTGGACGCTTGTTACGGCATTGCAGGTAGCATCTGCCCAACACTGGAATGTTGTGTCCCCCAAACGCTGTAAGCTTGGCTTTGCTCTGTCGTAGCTTCTGTTGTCGCTGTTTGGCTGGGACAAGTTTCACAGTCCGCTTTGGTCAAAATGTTTACTTCTGTTCCAGAACCCAGCTTAAACTTGATGGTTTTGCCGTTGAGTTCAAGATTAGCGTACTCTTCTGATTTCTCTGTGTGCTCTTCAATTTGGCAGGAATCAATCACCATATCGATTCCGTAGTCGTCACAATCACTGCTGTCGCTAGAATACTCCAGGTCCTGTACTTTCTTTGATCTGCAAAAGTCCTGGAAATGACCCAATCTATGGCAGTTATTGCATCTCTTGTTGTAAGCGTAGCATGATCTAGGCGGATGGGATCTGCCGCAGTTGCCACAGTTCTTGATATCGTTTCCTCGTCTTGAATCTCTGCCTTGGCGTTGTTGACTTTGATGTCGCTTGTATTGGTTACTCTCAAGTGTGTTTCTCTGTTGTGTTGTTCACTACTAGGTGGGAGGCGTTTCCCCCGGGGTTTCAAAAAAGCCTTAAAAAGCCTTAAAAAAGTCTCCAAAAAGTCTCCATAAGCCTCCATGGCACACATCTCTGAGACTTGCTCAAGACTTGCTCAAGACTTGCCCAAGACTTGCTCAAGACTTGCTCAAGACTTGTCTGACTGTTGTTCAACAAGGTGACTGAAATACCCTCTCTTTCGAGAAATTTAAGAATTGAAAAACGGTTTAAAGATATGGAATTATAATTCTAAACATGGCAGAATTTGCATTTTTTGACCAAGCTCTCGCTGAATATGAGACTACTAGAACCTCAGAAACGTCAGAAGAGGATGATAGTGACATTCCTTGTAATCACAGTGACCTCGTTACAGAAAACGGGATTACAATTTGCCTGGAATGCGGAGAACAAATACAACGTACAATTATGCATGAAAAGGAATGGCGTTTTTATGGTCATTCCGATACCAAACACAATTCGGATCCAAACCGGGTTCAAATGCGCAAGTCCGAGGATAGGAATATTTACAAGGATGTTGAGAATATGGGTTTCAGTGAAACAATCGTGTCCAAAGCTAACGAGATTTACACTCAGGTAACAAAAGGTCGGATTTACCGCGGAAACACACGTAAGGGGATCGTGTTCGCATGTATTTATCACTCCTATAAGATGACCGGCAAATATCAAACATCAAAGAACTTGATGGAAATCTTTGGGTTGAACAAGAAGTTTAGTCATAAAGGCTTGAAAATTGTGAATGTCAATTCACCTAAAGATTCTCCTAAAGATTCTCCAATACACACAACTTCTCTTACCGCCGTACATTACATTCATGACGTGATGGATAAATTCTCAGCTTCTCCCACACAGAAGCAAGAAGTAATTCGCCTTTACACTTTGACAAAAAACCGCTCTTCCAAGTTGAACCGTGCCCGTCCTCAATCCGTTGCAGCAGCTCTGATATATTACTGGATATGTAAAAAGAAAATGGATAGTAGAGGAGGAGCTCGAGAGGCTTGCCTCTCGAATATTAGTCTTAAGAAATTTGCCCCCAAGACAGACATTTCCGAGTCGACCATCAAACAACATGCAAAAGAAGTTGCATTAGTTCTGGATACGCCTGATGTGGTATGAAAGAGATTTACAAATTCATATTTTTCAATTACATTAAGAATTGAAAAACGGTTTAAAGACATAGATTTTATAATAAATTAAATGGACAAACAAACAGTGAAAGAGTTGAGAGCCCTCGCCAAAGAGCGAGGCATTCCAAGATATTATCAAATGCTAAAAACCGAACTTATCGAAGCTTTGAGGAGACCTATTTTAGGCAATACACCGCAAGATCCAGCTTCTAATAAATCCTCAGATGTAACTCGCAAGAATGATTACAAATGTCTACATGGTAAAATTAAATATATCTGTAGAGATTGTCATGGATCACAAATTTGCCCTCACGACCGTCGTAAGTCACGCTGTAAGGAATGCAAGGGTGGTAGCTTCTGTGAACATAAACGAGCGAGATATATCTGCAAAGACTGCAACGGGAAAGGAATATGTATTCATGGAATCCAGAAATTCTTTTGTAAATTATGCGGAGGGTCTCAAATATGTGAACACAACAGACAGAAGGCTCGATGTAAAGCGTGTCACACAACAAAACAATGATTGAGCTAGAAATTTCATAACACGTTTCATGTTATGAAATCATTACAAACAATTTACACATCAACCCACATAATCTCATAGTCCCAATAGTTCTGACTAGGATTTGCTATTTTAGGTTTCAGCCCGAGCGGTTTGACAAAGGCGATTTTACCTTGCCAACCGTAATCTTTGAGTTCAATGCAAAGACGAGCAGGAAGCCATGTTTTAAATGCATTTCCCTCTTTGTCTTTCAAGTCAGCAACTAATTGCTCTCCAAATTTCGTCTCAAGCTTGTCTGTGCTCTCGACGCGGTAAATGATACCCTCAGGCACATCTCTCCACTTTGTAATTGTCTGATGTTGACTCTTACTTTTGTTGAATTGTTCTGCTGTTGGGAACTCCATTTTTTAGTATTGAATATGTATCTCCTTAAGTCATTTTCAAAATTAACATGTCATTGTTTGTGTTGCGATTTCATAACATGAACCGTGTTATGAAGATTAATTTATTAAAAACAATACGTGATGAATTGCACGTATTAATACCCAAAAACTATCGAATTTACATTGACGTAATCACATTCCTGGGCGACGTTAGATACAGGCCTCTAAAAAGTAAACATCAAATCCACCTTTCAACTTGCTTGTTGCTATGTCGTAAAGATATGAATGGAATGCATTTATCGAAATAGAAACCACGTCAAACCGCCCACGACAACTGTCAACGCTAAAAGATTAATTTCGTGCTGTGAGGTCACGTCTGGTTTTGATTTAGGCTTAGTCACGTCTCGTTTTGATTTTTCAATAGGTCTGTGTATATTAGGTTTCGTCTCAGTAGACGCGTGCGGTAACTTAACCTTTGAAGGGCCCAAGTTATGTTTAATTCCAACATGTTTTGATTCTTCATTAAGCGAATCATTCACCCCAAAACTCATATCACTAGTGGCCTTCAGCAACTTATTATTATAACCGGTCACGCTTTCAGTGTTGATTATCAAATTAGCCGGCATGAGCCAAATTCCAGGGGCTATTGCTAGGTTAAGTCTAAGTTTGGCCTCTTGGACTGATAATTGATAGCGTTGCACGCTTTTGGATATATTTTCTTCAATGATGGCACTTTCAAATAAGGTCAAAAACTCCTGCTGTGCTTCAACAGCGGAACCGCTATTGCCTACAATACTAGACCTAACATTTACTTGAGCGCCTAATACACTGTAAACAAACGCTTCCAGTGAACGGTTTAACCGGCCTAGACCCGCTCTAGTCAAACCATGACCATTCACAGGGACGAACCAATTGTACTGCCTTCCACCGTGATCATCATTTCTTATAAAAGACACCAATTTACCGTTATTGTAAGTTCCACCTTCATCAGAGAATAAATTTAATTTATTAGGCCATGCGTTTGCCTCGGTATCGTATCCTCTAATAACATGTACATTTTGATAACCCGACCCGCGCCCGCTACCAGGATAGTAAACAAAAATATCCCCAAGTCCAAAATTTCTCCCTCCTTTCCATCTAAAATCAGGGTTTGTTAAGCCAAATTCATTACACAACCTCTGATACACCACCTTGTTGTACGGATTGTCTGTTTGATTAAAAACGCGATCGTCAGGAAGAGGGGCACCTAACTCGTATAATATCCTCCTCACAGTGAAATAGACATGAAATTTAATAAAACTGTACACAACAGGGGGATAGCTTTTTGCCTCGTGTAAACTAATCCCACAACCCGATGTAGCACACCAGACTGCAAAGTTGAGTTGTTGCGGCCAATAACTAAAATTAGGACCATTTAACCACCGTCTCGCTTGTTTAGCAGACTTGAAAGTTATGGCAGTCTCTTTGAATATATTTCTCATCATCACAGAGAACTTTTGCTTAGGCGATACATAAATATCCAGATCTGTTAACAAGGACGTGATATCTGAAGCGGTGGTATCAAAATCTATCGCTGGAATAGGGTATTTTTTAGTTGTTAATTTCAAACTATCAGGAAATGATATTTGTAGAGGTGCTAAACCCAGATCATTGAATAAATCTATACGGTCCTCTATGGGAATGTCTTTAAGCTTAGTCACAGCAGCAGCATTAGGATCCTTTGCCCAAATTCCAAACCAGAAATGGTTTTTATTGTACCACCCGATATACCTAGGGTCAAATAAGCCTTCCGCATACCAGTCTTTATCTTCATGAAATTTTGATAAATCCGCATTTGGATATACCTTTTTAAATTCATCGAGTAACGACATCTTATTTTGTAAGTAGAATAAGATGTTTTTAAATCACCACCGATCCTTGAAGCAACCAATCTCATAAATCCACCCTACCGGTGTCCTCTCAAATGATAGTTTTAACGTGCGGGAACGGTGAGTTCTTTTAAAATTTCCGCACGAACCTCTGTTCGTATCTGAGTCAAATGTACTTTTTTTCCCTCCTCCTTCCGAGCTTTTTGACGAATATCAACCTTTAGTTTTTCAAACTTATCCATTTCTGCTAGGATTAGCGAAAACTCTTGGTCAGAAATTGTGTTGTCCCGAAGAGCCTTTGAGACGAGATCCTGTATGGTGTTCACCTTTGCTCTTGCTAATTGTGATGTTTTTTCATGCTTAGATATCTTTCGTGATAATTTGACTCCAACAGTGGTAGAAACAATACCGAACAGAGCACCAACTCCGCCAATAGGAGCACCTACTGCGGCTCCAAAGCCAGTCAAACTGAGGGCTAATCCACTACCGGATAATATGACAGAGATTCCACCTGTTGACCATACGATCAGTTTCCTCAATCTTGCGTATTTCTTACGTACACGCTCATAATGCGTAACCTCTCTTTCAAGACCTTGTAGAACCTCACACGACTTTTGAAGTCTGAAATTTTCCCCATTTTGAGGCACTTGTGGATAAATACTATTGTAGTCTTCCATAATTTTTTTATTCTAGTATGAAATCTTTAAATGAATTCGAATAGGTTCGTTATTAAAGTTGGGCTTTCTTCCCTTTTCATCTAAAAGCAACAAAGTAAAGTAGTTGACTGGATTAATGGTTTGCTGGACTTTTATGCAAGGATGACTTTGAGATGGAATAACAGCAAGTAAATTTGAGGGGGTAACTTCTACATTTTCATCACCAGGAATCCTGTTAGAATATGAAGACTTTGACTCTATGAGATCACAAAACAAACTCAAAGGTTTGTCAGGTATCCAGCTTATTGGATAATATCGATTGGGTAATATCTTTTCAGGTACACCGAGCTTTTTTGAGAGTTTTTCAGAAAGCCTAAGATTAATGATCTTATTGGAATATAGATAATATCCTTTTTGTGCCATTAGAATTGTAAGCTTGGAGCTTTCTTCATCTTTGAGGAAGATTTGTTGAAGTGTTTTCAATGTGTAATTCCCTGGTGGAATAGTAAAAAATACCTTTTCCGACACATTTTCTTGAGATGAAAACTTGTAAACCTTTTGTGGGTCCTTGAACTTTATCCACGGTTTAGGAATGTGACAATCTAAAAGTTGTATCTCTTTTATTCGCTCCAACGGCGGCTCCAGATAAACTCTTGTTTCCGGAGTTAGCATCGTGATAGATAGAAACGTTGACATTTTTACTTAGCGTCTCTTCTTTTTAAATTGTTCAACAAGGTAGAGAACCACGGCTACTATCAGCAGCCAAGCATTTTTGCCTAAAAATCCAATAACCTCCCCCGCTGTTTTGAAGATAAAACTAGCAATAGCACCTACCATTCCAGGTAATAACTCTCCAATCTTTTTACCAATTGCTTTCAAGCCGTTGCCAACGCCCTTTGCGACAGTGCTAAGTCCTTTCTGAAGATTAGATACAATCACACCAATAACAACACCTACCGCTGTTATGACAGCAAAGGCGGTGAAACCATATTTCTTAAAAATAGCTTTAACTCTATCTCGCAAGGACATTCGCTCTTCAATCACTTCATTCTCGCGTTCGCGTTGGTTAATTTTTTCCTGTTTTTCACTAATTTGATGATCAATAGTCGCTCTCTGATTTTCATTAGCTGTTTCACGGCTAGCTTCCAATTCTTTTACTTCCTCTCGGTCTTTTTCATTGAGTTCTTCATTAGTCTTAATAATCTCATCAGTCCTGCCCATTGCTAGTCGGAATCCCTGCAGTTTTGCCACCTCTTGACGAACGCTCCCGTCCTTGTTAAACAGCTGTTTCGGCTTCGTCCACCCGCCCTTGTTAAGATTACGAAGACTTACCTCTATCTTTCCTTTCTCATCAGAACTAAATCGGATCAAGCTTTCGTGGAGGTCTGGATATGTTTCTCTGAGAGCTTGAAGGCCGAGCCTTCTGGCTGCTTCTTCTTTTTCACTCCACTCATGGTATTCATGAACTCCATGGTTAAACGATGTCTCTGCATGTGTAGGTTCTGTAGAGGGCCAACTAGTCGATGTTGAAGTTTCAGAGCGGCCTCCCATAGGTTGCATTGGAATATTCTCACCGCCAGAACCTTCTGGATCTACCGGGTCAATTAAAGGAATTTTTTCTGGGTTAATGTCCATAATTCTTTATTTTTTAGAATAAAGAATCTTTAAATTGATACGCCTAAATTGACACCTCTAAAAGAATTTACTAGCCATATAACCCATTGCCAACATACCACCACCTACATATGCCATCTCCCCCATCTTTTGGTTGCTACTAGGTCTATAATAATCAGAGAATTTTGGTTCATCTCCTAAGGGGAGCTCGAGGGGCTTGCCTCTCGAATCATGATGCGTTTGACTATACAATTTCAAAGCTTCATCGGTATTCGACAAATCCTGCGAAGCCCGGTGTTCAGCATCCTGCTGTTGCGAGTACCAATCAATGAGTTTCTGCCTCTTTTCGTGGTATGAGGCATAATCTTTTTGATATTTTTCTATAGCCTTGTCGTGTCTTATTCGCTCCGCGTCTGAAGACGTTCCACTTAGGTATTTTGCGAGATATGAGCCACCAACGAACGTTGTCGCATTCAATACAGCTCCACCAATCATCATTGCTATTGTTGCCATTTATTAATCAATATATAAAATCTTTAAAGCGGTTTTGGTAAAATCTTTTGTGTTTCCAGATAATCTTTCAAATACATACTACCGGACAGGACAGCGACCCATTTAGCATAGTTTGTAACACTCGATGAGGGGTCGTTGATAAATGATTCTTTCATAGCCTTTTTACCAAGGTATCCAACTCCAGCGGCTAATCCGATAATGACGGCTGAATCGGTAACCGTTTTCACAAGTTTGTTTTCAGTTGACATGATTTTATTTATACGCAAATAAAATCTTTAAATTACTTACAACATGCCTATTCTCGTTTCGAGAGGCAAGCCCCTCGAGCTCCCCGTTGGGATAGGAATTTTTGGGACAGGAATTTTCGAAGGTTGATGTTCTTTAAAAGATTCTTTAAAAGATTCTGAAACATTTGTGGGAACTTTTGATAAATCAACTACTCTGTTTTTGTAGTACCGCATAAACATATCAAATGCCGTAAACCCTATGCCAACTATAGACAGTACAGTTGTAAAAGATAGCTCTGGAAGCCAAGCTTGTGATCCAGATTCACTTGTCCTTTCCGCCGTAGCTTCTTCTGGACTCGTCTCCGCTTCACGCTTCATTTCCCTAGCAAGTGCTTCTTTCGCCTTCTTATTATATTCTGCGAGTTTCCTCCCAGCGGCAACCTTTTTAGGGTCTTTCCCTTTAGCGGCACTCTTCTTTTCAGGCTCCTTTGTAATTTGTTCAACAACTTCTTCAGACATGATTCTTTATTTTCAATAATAAAGTATCTTTAAATCATATCATGCTTAGTAGTTTGCTCAGTTATGCTCAAGAGTGTGCTCAGTTGTCTGCTCAGTTGTGCTAGGAAGTTCTTGAATTTTGTTGGAAGTCTCCTGTGAAGGTGTTAGTTTAACATGCTTAGCAACCTGAAAGAGACCGCTAGCAAGTGCTACCAATCTTCCGCCTTTCAATACCAAGAGACCTGCAAAGTTTGAAAGTTCACGTTTTACCAACTCATCGTTCTGTAAGTCTTTGCAAAGCGCTTCAGCGTCATCTACAGGAACCACGTAGGAGATGATGTGAGACACTGCTTGAAGTGCAGATTCTACTAATCCACCTGTTACCTTCTTGCCTAAGACTGTCTGGTAACGATTATAATATTTTTCAACGTCTTTTGATGAGAGTTTCTTGATATCACCAAGATTCATCTCAACACCTAGAAATTCCTTTGTAGTCCCAAGAGACGCGAGAATAGCCAGTGATTCTCGTTTGACTTCAATATCATTTTCTTTTGGTTCAGCGACCCCTTTTTCTTCGATATAATCTTCAATGCTTGCCATATCTTATTTTATAATAAAACATAGATGTTTTTAAATCACTGCGTAGTAGGAATCTCTAAATAACTTTGGAATGGATATCGTAAACAGAAACAGAGTCTGGAATATTTTTCAGTTTTAAGCAGTTCCGCAAACTTTTTACGAGTCTCAACGTCTAAATCTCCTCCATAATCTTCAAACAGTGTTTTTGTGCCGACTTGAGATGGATTATGGAATGCAACCACACAGGCGACGTTATCGCGAAAGGGCTTTGCTATGGATGTTAATTGTTGCGTCAATACCCACACTGATAATCCATCGTGTCTCCCTGAGAATGCAAGGTCTATGAACTTGTTCGAGCGTTGCTTTAGATCTTTCGATACAGCACAGTCATCCAAAATAAGTAACGTATTTGTACCAGAAAAAAGTTGTGAGCAATCCTTCAATAACTCGTTAATCTCATCAATGTTACTAGCATCTGGTGATAATACCAAGAAACGTTTATCTCCGTGAGCAAATCTATGATAGGTCTTATTTTTTGCATAAGTCGGACATATGAGAACAATATATTCAAAACATTGCGGAACGGTCCTCGGAGCTGTTCCGTGAGGTACTTTGTTTTTCCACAATTTGTCGGTCCAGTTATAATACAGTGAAAAGGAACTTTATCTCGTAATTCTTCCATACTTTTGTATTATAACAGTTGTTCTTTTTAATACACGATTGAATGCAAGTTGGAATTCATGACCGTCATCAACGCGTCAGCTACCACGAACATATAGCAGGTAATGGTGCCAGACCCTGAAGCTGTTCGTTTCATCTCCAGATGAACTCCATCTCTTGTATTACTGATGTGTAAGCCATTACCATGTATAGAGTCATCATGATATGTTCGTAGGTCTATCCATATTGCAAATTTATCATTATAAAAATCCTTGATTGCTATATTATCACTCGATCCAAACCGTTTGACAGCTGCATCATAAAAATCTGAGGTTTCCATACCTTTGCTATATAACCGGTTTGGTACGCCATCGATGTTAATTTTAACACTTGTAATACTTGGATTCACAAAACTTTCACTATCACGTGCCCCATCTGCATGTGGTGTTGTAAACAACATTAGGATGCCTGTCATACTTCTACGAGGGATGTTAATATTCTCATTTAATATGCTATCCGTCCCTTTGGTAATTGTGAACGTCTTATGAAGGTGAATATTTTCATAATAGAATCCCTTCCCAATTTGATAAGTGCTCTTTGCCTCTCTTGCTAGGAAGTCACTTGAAATGCTTTGGTATTCTAGCTCAAGATTGGAAATAGCATATGTAAATGGTTTTGTTTTATCCGAAGTGATTGTAAGATCCTTCGATTCTGGAAGAGTAACCTCAAACATAAACCCTTGAGCAAGTGCCATTGGATAAAATACTCCATGATTGTCTATAATTGGATGCTCAAGAGGGAGTCTATATTTTGTGTTATATACAGCTGCTAATGCTACTTCTGCTGCATCTGTAGACACTTTATCACCTGCACCAGCCCTCAGTTTACGCATGTTGAGACTGGAAATTCCTTCTTTGAGCCTAGTTTCTCGTTCCTTTTTGCTAAGATGAAGATCACTATATAGCTTATATAAATCATACCTATTAGTATCCTGCACTGTCTCTCCACCAAAATGTATTTTATATCGTGATTTCAAGCATGCTGCCAAATTGTTAACAAATCTATTATTCGCATGCTTATCCGTACCAGTTAAAGCAATGTTAAACGTTAGCGCTAGGGTCTTTGGAACAATCACCACATTCTCTGCAAGTTTCGGAATATTAATATAGAGTCTCTCTCCGGGACTAGCTGAAGAGGGATTTAATGTAATTCGATTCAGTGACGATTCAGCCTTCAAGCCGAAAGGCTCTCGTAGGACCCTGTTTGGGTTAATGTTTTCGGATATAGCTTGTGACATCTTTTATTTAAGAGAAAAAGGCAATTCTTTAAATGAATCACGAAAGAATGTTATCAAAAATATACTATTCTACAGAAGGTTACTGGAAAGGTTATTCAGCCATTCCAAAATTGGCAAGCGCAGCCAAAGTTAGTGAAGACGAAGTTAGAAAATGGCTTGAGAAACAAGCATTGTGGCAAATTTATTTACCAGCTCCAAAGTATGTTCCCAGGCCACATTGGACTGTGGATAAACCAAATCAGATTCATCAAGCTGATCTATTATTTCTACCTCATGATAAAGTTGGTAGGAAAACGTATAAGTACGCGTTGGTGGTGATTGATATCGCCTCGAGATACAAGGATGCCGAAGCATTAACTTCAAAAGAGTCCAAAGAGGTAGCAAAAGCATTAAGTAAGATTTATTCTCGAAAATTAAGGTGGCCAAAGACATTAATTGTTGACCCTGGTAAAGAATTCATGGGAGATGTGACGACTATAATGAAAAGATATAAAGTTACTATCCAGCGAAGTGAGGCAGGAAATCATAGAGCACAGGCTTTCGTGGAGCGAGCAAATCGGACTTTGGGTGAGAAATTGTTTAGTCATCAATATGCACAGGAAATGATTAGTGATGATAGGTCTAGGGTGTGGGTGAAACGTTTGCCCGCAGTCTTGAAAACTCTGAATAGCCAGCCGATTAGAATCACCGGTAAAGAGCCCGCAAAAGCTATTCGATTGAAAGAGGTTGATATTGATCCTCAAAAGTATAAGCGAGTTGTCGGAGTGAATGAAGTGAGGCTGTCGCTTGGGGTCAGGGTAAGATATTTATATGCTCCAGGCGAACTTGAGGGAGGTGAACGTAGACGTGCTACGGATCCTATCTGGAGTATTCAGGTTTACAATCTTTCTAGGAGTATGGTGTCACCTAATCAGCCTGTGTTGTATTATCTAGAAGATGGGCCAAAGAGATCGTTTGTGAGGGAAGAGCTTCGGGTTGTTCACGAGGATACTGAGCTGCCGCCTAATTTTGTATTGAAATGAGCTAATACAAAGGCTCTGTATGAATTCCGTCGGCTGCCACAATGCGTTTGTCATAGTAGGCGCTCAATCCTAATTTATTTTGTGTGTATGTCACAATTTGATTATTGGTAACCCTGAAGCCAGTGTTTTGGGCTTTGTCAAGGGCCCCGTTCAAAGCTTCGAAGTATCTATCCCATGACATAGTATTTTGTCTATGGGAAGTGCCCTTGCAACTAAACTTTGTCGTGTCTGCGCTTTCGGCATAATAGCATTTTGAGGTAAGAGCAATCATTCTTACCCCCTTAAACTCGAGTTTGAATACCCTGGAGTTCTATCGTGATAGGTTGAGGTAGATAAGAATTCGGCTTTCCCGTTTTGGGAATATTCATCTTGAAGTTCAGGTTTGATAATCCTGTCCAAGTTTTCATTCGAAAGGGCCATGTACATACTATCCGTGTCCATTTGAATGAGCTCAAAATCCCTTCGATCAACATATTTGTCAAGAAAGTCATGGTAAAACTCCAGCATTCGTAGTTTGGCCAATTGATATACCGCAATGCCACATTGATAAGGCCGATTTATAGTTACCTGTCGTTTTCTTTCTTTCAATTCATAAGTATCATTGATGACTTCTAAATCCTCAAAGAAGGGGCTTCTGAATGCCCTATCAACTTCTTCCTCACATTGAGTGAATCTTGTTTTTGTGTGTCTTTCAAGATCTTCGATCATTTTTCCGTAGAATGAATTCCCCTTAAGCTTGTGTGTGTCGCCTAGTTGTTTTAACGCAGGGTTTGAATCTCCATCTCTTCGGGCATCGCTAACCTCCTTAGGGAACCATTTGAAAGGTCGACTTGATTGATACTTTAAAATTTTGTGTACAGCTGTCACCTCTAATCCATGATTTATGTACCACTTCAGTATGGGGGTATATAGCAAGATTTTCTTTGCCCTCGTTACCCCAAGCAATTTTTTAGAATCTTTTAGAGTTTTTCTGCCAGTGTCTTTTTGGTATTGTTTCATATGTTCGGGGACTAACGCTTGAGGAATACTATCTACAACGAACAACGGTGAAAACTCTTCAAATTTTTCTCTGAGATTTTCAGGGACATGGATATCCACTTGACAAAAACCGAAAAAGTTGTTGGCAAGAATGTCTTCACAAACCTTGTTAACAAATTCAGAATCTGTTGGCTTTGATGGCTCAATGAATTCCTCTTTACCACAGGGCATTTCTTGACCCGAGCAGTATAGATATAAACTGTTTGCATCAAAACCAACGACAGACTTGCAGGTTTTTGGCTTTTTGTATTTATGCGACCGAATCTTTGACTTATCCTTTTCAGCATACCGTGTAAAAACAATGCTAGGCCCTCCAACCATGCCTGTTTTCAAGAGTTCATATGCCTTGTTTTTAGGGCATACGGTACATTCTTTCCTTTTCTTGGAGCACTCTTTACAAGCCTTTTCACTACAAGTCTTAGCACATTTGTGAAAGCAAGGTTGGCCAGGAGCATATAAAGCGGGTTCATTTTGTTTCTTCATTTCCAAGGCTTTGTTCAGAACATATTTCATTGAAATTCCAGGGATGGAGACAGCATCTTTCAACATATCAATCTCGTCTGGATAATATTGCTCACGTGTCTTTTCCAAAGCTTCCACGAAGGGAACCACGTCGGCTAGGTTATATTCCCTCAACCAATCCATCATGGTTACACAACCGCGCTTTTGGAATTCGATCTTAAATTCTTCATATTCAAGGGGAGACACTGTGATTTTCTGTTGGAGGCTTGAGTAAAAGTCTTCATAGTCGACAGGGCCAACATGAGAAAGCTTCTCATAACTATCCAACCACTCGTAAGGAAAGACCAGTTTTTGAACTTCACAGTTGTTCGCTTTACACCACTTGTCAAAAGAGAGTCCTGGAGCTAAGTAGGACATTGCATCTAAAAATTTAAACCGGTCTGTTGAGAGGAGCATAAAGCTATTCTCTTTCTTAGCCGCAAAAATCTCTTCTCGCTCGGTCATATGCTTTACAAAATATTCTTTGATCAAATTAATATCGTACTTTTTACTATTAAAACCTAAAACAGGTACTTGTCCACACCACTTTCTGTACTGCTCTAGCACGTTCTGGGGTAAAGAATCTTCATCAGGCAGCGGGAATTCTCTTACTACTTTTTCGACGATGCCTTCGCGGCGGTGTTTTAAATCTGAAATAAAGTCTTTTATAAGGTCTTCGGGGTTTGGGTTAACAAGCAAGGTGGGTTTGTTTGTGAAATTGTCGGTGATAGCAACACTAACTGGAATATGTTGGGTGTTGAAAGTCAGGTCGTCAGTCATCGTTTGAGAAAGATTGTGGAGTAATGCTTCAAAATCGAAAACAATAAAATATGGGTATGGGGTAAATTCCTTTTCAAGAATTATATCACATAATTCAGGTTCCTCGTGCTCCCAAACTGAAACGACCTTATATCCTAAGTCTCTGATCTTCTTATCCATTTCGAGGGTTTCTTTGTATCTCTTTTTATCGTCGCTTAAACAGGGGCAGCCGTGCCATTTACACCCATGAAATTGAAAGACGGTCTTAGTCTGTGGTTCGTATCCATCAACCAAAATCTCCTTTTTACCAATCTTCACGCATCGTTCGCCCCCATGCGACCCACAGAGAGCGTGATGAATGTGTTTACCTATCTTCTCGGACTGTGCTTCAATCCATCGACACCCAACATAACTAAATTGGGTATTACCTCCATAAAACACCTTGTCTGAACTGTTCATGATGTGTTTGAATTTTTCCCCTTTGCAAATCAATTGTGTCTTTCCTCCAGAACATGTGTTTTCTGTGACGTGTCTCTTGTAATTATCAAGTCTGTTAAATCTTTGCTCACATCCAGAACATTCCCAGAGTTTAATTAGAGCCTCTATATCCTTGATATAGAAACAGTGCCCCTTATAGAGTCCGATGTCTACACGTGGTAAATTCGTTTTGAACTGGTCTTTACCGAACACTAGTTTCCAGACCTTTTGGTTTTTTGGTTCGTACACACGGATGTTAACAGAAAACTTCTTAGTGATACCTTCAAAATCGACAAGTTTCGTCGCCCTCACATCTGCAACTTTCATCTTGGGGTCGTCGTAAAAATCACGCGCCAGTTTTAGTGCTTCTCTGGTAGTGTCTTCAGCGGGTCTCTTGGTCTTATCACGATAACCAAAGAAAATGGCAAGACATCTCCAAACACAGAGATTGTCCTTCTTATTATCAATTGCGTGGATACATTTCTTCTTATGAAGCCACTCAGGCAAGGGACCGCACCCCATTAAGGGCTCATTGCTGTGAATGACTTTTACTGTTATCTTAATAAACTCAACCCTGCCTTGGTAGATGCCTGGGGTGTCAACAACCTCTGTTGCTGGTAGGTACGCCTTACTCCACGCCTCCTCATCTTCCAAATCTAGCCTTTTGGTCTCGCACTTTTTGATATAAGCCTCGATTTCAGATAAACTTGTAAAAGTCCCCTTCCCACTTGTTAGAAGGCTTTTCCCACGAAGGGTTTTCTCATACACGACTATTTCTCCACTCCCACGATAAATTCTAGCCGTAAAACCGTAAACAATCCTTGAACGCATCTCCATGTCTGGTTTGAGTTTATTAAAAATCATGTTTGATAAGTCTTTATTCAGATTAGCATAAATCTCGTTGGGATTTGGGTTTGGTTGGGTTTGAGCAGTGTTGCTCTGTGCTTTCCCTAATTCAGCTCTCACACTCTCAGATATACTAACCTGTCTTCTAGGTTGGGGTGGTCTGTTATTAGTAAGTTCGAGGATATTTTTATTGATGAGATCCTCAAGAACTTCACCAACACCAACAGACTTAACTCGGGCTACTAATTCCGCTGTCTTATTTTTTATCCAACTGAACACGTTATTCGTTGTTTGTGGGATAGCTTTCACTAACCGATTGCCACTATCTATGAAACTAGATACGATATTTCTTCCAGGGGCTGGGATTGGTTTTTGCGGCTGGTCGGGGATATTTTTTCCAGGGGTAGAACCTAATGCTTTGAGGGGTCTGACTATAAGGACTGTTGGGGGCCGCCGTTTGGGGGGTTCGGCTTTTTTAGGGGCTGGGGTTGGTGTGGGCTGGTGAGGAATCTTAGTCTGTGGGGGTGGGGTTGGTGCCACCGCTTCGAGTTTTCCCAAAGCTTCGATGAGTTCGGCTTTTCGCATCCGAGAATATCTTGGGATACCCCGCTCTTTGGCGAGGGCTTTCAACTCTTTCACTGTTTGTTTGTCCATTTAATTTATTATAAAATCTATGTCTTTAAACCGTTTTTCAATTCTTAAATTTCTCGAAAGAGAGGGTATTTCAGTCACCTTGTTGAACAACAGTCAGACAAGTCTTGAGCAAGTCTTGAGCAAGTCTTGGGCAAGTCTTGAGCAAGTCTTGAGCAAGTCTCAGAGATGTGTGCCATGGAGGCTTATGGAGACTTTTTGGAGACTTTTTTAAGGCTTTTTAAGGCTTTTTTGAAACCCCGGGGGAAACGCCTCCCACCTAGTAGTTGTTCCCTTGTGGTTTAGTGAATCGAAACGCTAATCGATTTGACTTGTTCTTTTGATGTCTCGGTGGCTCTGCAAATATCAATAGCCTTTTGTAGAGTGAGATCGCTTTCTCTGAGTAGGCGTTCCCGAAGACCTTGCGTACGGACCCCACAAACAATTCTGTCTCTTATCAAACCCTCTTATAGTCCCTCGAATTCGCAGGTCGCAGCTAGCGTGCGAAGAATTGTTACGTATTGGTCGATCTTTTCTCCGTCCTCCTGGTTTCGTATATTGAACTTGCGCCTCTCGTATGTTATGTTCTTTCTTGGGTTGCAGTATTGTCGAAATGCTGTAATCAGTTCCTTGGTTGTTTTCTTCCATGTTACTTCACCGCTAGTGGCGTTAGTCGTCATTTCTGGATTATCGAATTTGAGGGTCTTATGTATTTCACGGCCTTGTTCTCCAATGCATAGGAGAAAGTTGAGTTCAGTTTTTTCAAATAGCCTCCAGTGCTCTTCAAATCTTCTCCATGTGTCGCTGACGTTACCATTTTTAGACGGGAGCCTTCGGAGCTGCCCACTGCTGCCATGAGCCGTGGTTCAATTTCACGCACTTACTGACACCATGTTGTATTTGAGGTTTATGAGTAGTTTATTGTATGATCGTGTCAGGTCAACTGAATCACTATGTACAAGCACTTGGTATAATTACAGTAATCACGTGATGAGTAAGATAATAATTAACATGTGTATATGACAATAACATCATCCCCCTTTGGCTTAGCCTGAGTGCACAGAAACCACTTTTTGTGCCGGTCCCTGAATGCTGAGAATATGTCTAAGCAACAAGCTTTCCACATTGATAATGTTTGAAACCTGATATTTGAAGCCTGAATTAATAATCAGAATTCAAACATGTATTTTCGAAAGGGGTGGTTACACTGAAAACCTAAATTATCAATTCAGCTAGCTGCCTAGCCTAGCTGCTATCAGTAAGGAATGTCATTTGTTTGCTTAGGATCAATTGCACGAAATGGTGTCTGTTTGCTCAGGCTTCTATAGCTTTAAAAGGAACCCGGGAAGTTGTTCTAAAATAATTAGTGCCTCAGGCTACCACATTCACAAAGCCTGGACGTATCAAGTCTGGAGTGACTAATGGGGTTATCAGCAGTTCCTGACATTTGGCCACACAATTTTAGTAATCAAACTATTTATTTACTTCTTTCAAACTCAGGCTGTGATGCTGCTAAGTGAAAGCGCTCAACAACTTCCTTGTCCTCTGCAAATTGCCTCATATTTGGAGCTCCAGTGTACTATACAATGGTATATCCTAAGGATTCTGGAAATGTTGTATGCTCTTTATAAATTGTTCCTGTGTGTACTCCTCGGCACATGGCTACTTGATTAGTGACTGGACTGCTGAATATCAAGTTTAAAGTTTAAGAACATTTACTTCTTACTGATCCCGAGTGACTAGATCAAGTTCAAAAATTGTTTCCTGTTTTGATTTTCAACCAACAAGTCCTTTATCCTAGCCAGCAATTGAATTTGAGACACTCCCATCGCTAACTAAATCAGAGATACCAACTATCATGCTTTTGGTGGGAGACTCCCGCTTTTCAGCTGTTTCTCGCGCTTGAATTTCAGAGATTCTCGCACATATTCCCATGCACCTGTCAATGGAACCTCCTCCACCCCCCACCCCGGGGATGCATGGGCATTGGTGTGGTGGGGATTAATTGGGGCTTTGGCCTATTGTTTCGCTTTCGTTTTTGCAAGTTAAATTTCACTTCAAGGTGTAGGGACAGAATGTATTTATAGTTCAGAATACACCAATATTGGTGTATGCATATCTGTCAACCCAACTTGGTCAAAAATCTTGAGATTCTCTTGCACATGTCAGAAATACAGAAAATGTATGAAAAATTCCCGAGGGTGACTATGCAGTGAAATACAGTAAATGTATGAAAATTTTCGCAAGAATCATGCAGGTGACATGCCTAAAAATCTTGTGACACCCACCTAATGCGGATGCCTTGACAGCTATGCAATGCCTGAGTCGTTTCAACAAGGGGCTCATAAATAGGGGCGTCCCTCTCTAGTATTGCCCTATTGATAAGGCATTTTGACAGACCTAGTAAGGGGCCAGGAACGCCCTTACTTAATTATGAGCCCCTGTTTCAACGTGAAAAGAAGGACTAGAAGTAGATCGCGGGACGTAATAGAAAGGCAATATAAGCAACGCACGCAAACTCTGTAACTAGTTTTCCCGTAAAACTAGTCATACTATTTTTAGAATGGTTTTACCGCTAAAATTGTAAAGCTATTGTTTTACTAACCATTCAAATTCGTTTTATCATTAACTTTACAGACGCCTGTCATTTTCAAGATATGCACGTGCAGCACTGATTTCTTGTTGTTCTCTGCTCTTGTTATTCTAAATATACGTGACTGCAGCGGCATAGAAACAAGAGCAAATACCAGGAACGCCCCTTACTTAATTATGAGCCCCTGTTTCAACGTGAAAAGAAGGACTAGAAGTAGATCGCGGGACGTAATAGAAAGGCAATATAAGCAACGCACGCAAAACATCGCAAGTTTGAGACGCAAACTCTGTAACTAATATTGAGGAAATGCCTGAATAATGTGTATAAAAATGAGTATATTAAATGAATAAAAACATACATTAGAAAAATGATCAAATGAATAAAAACGTTAGAAAAATGGAATAAATACATACATTACTAACAGGAGGAGCAGGAGAGGTAGCGGCCATTGCTAAATAGAGGAATGCTCACGACTAAACTCACAAAACTTAACCATTCTAGTCACCACCTTGCTCTACCTTCATTTGGGCTCATCTGCATATAACCACACCAGATAGGAATTACTCTATAACTGTTTACAGTGTAGTTTACAGGAAATAAGTCGTGAGCATTCCTCTATTTATCTATGTGTGTTCGATGATCGGACGCCATCTTGGAATTTTGAGGCGCGCGGTCCCGGGGGCGAGCGCAAAAAAATCGGGCAAAGGGGAGGGGAGAGGAGGAAAGGAGAGAAAAACCGCCTGCTCGAAAACTAGGTGATTCTCATATCCGCCCCCAACCCAGCATGACTTCCAACAACAGTCACACATTCTTCACGTGCCAATCAGAATCGGAAAATGCTTCAAGCTGTCATGTCGATCGAGTGGTTCGATCAAAACAAACCCACTCGAAACTTGGATATTTCTCCGCTTAGTAGGGCTAACGCTCAGAAGCACACATGGGACCATTTTATTAGCACGTTAGCTTTCACACAAGGTTAATTCCTTATCTCCACTCTGTTGAACTTAGTGCTACGCGGCCACAGGCTTGCCTGAACATCTACATATAATCGGGAATTTGAGTTCGCCGAAGGGACGCAAATTCAATAGTTTGGCTTAGCCGGCCTTTCGAGGAATCGGTGTTTCATCGAGTTTTACTAGTTGTTTGTTCCGGAAAAAACAACATACCTCTTGGGAAAACTTATGTATTCGCGATCACTATTACAATCAGTCTAAATACTTGAAGGCAAAAGCAAAACTGCAATCCAGCTCCTGTGGAATTTTAAATGCTGTTTCAAGGACTTTAAAGGTACTTTAAGGTATCAGTTATGGTATTTGATGATCCAGCCCTCCAAGCCTGTAAATTTCTTTTACTGACTAGGCTACTTAGCTGTAGGTGTCCCGTTTGACTTCACACATGAATTCACACTGGTTCACACATGAATTGCAAGAAGGTAGCCAAGACTTTTTCCAGGGCATCAGCTAACCCATCCTGTAACTCTAGACTCCATTTGCACTAAGCACTCTGAAAAAACGCTGGAATTTAAGAGGTCATATCTAGCTTGCTTGTGGCTTGGTTCATATAAACATAAAAACATACCACTTTTCCAGAAGTATGTTTTCAATCTTGCAACAACAAAAAAAATACAACACATCAACTCACAAGGATAGCCTACTCAAACTCTTTCCTTTTTGTTGTTTGCATAATTATGAAATCCCAAGTGCAAAAAAGCAAAATTTCAAAACACTTCGTGATTATTTGTACTTATACTTTCAACTAGACCATGTACTTAATCAGTATTGTGATTCAAACATGCCTCCTTTTTAGACATCGAACCAAGCTTCCTGTGGTGTTTTGTCTGCCTTGTTTCCAGGTTCTTCACCGTGAAAACCACAGTGGAAAATGTGCATATCATTCTTTCTCGAGTGTATCTGAGTTCTGGTTGAGTTTTAAGTTTTCTATGCCAATAGAAAATATCAAAAAACTTACTGGGATTCCAAATATGGTGTGCAGATATTTCCTTATAAGGAAGTTGGAGAAAGTCGACACTTTTTCAAGGGAACTATCTTGATATGTTATTCCAAAGCAGGATCTCATGAATCATGAATGGCATTTTCATTGTGTTTTGGTCATTTCTAAATTCTGCTGTCCCCTCTGGCGACCATGATTCATAGCGCAAAGACAATAGAGTGTTTTGATATGACGTCATAGTGAAATAGGGCAATTATTGTCAGAAATTTGCTATAATATTATTGCATGTATAACAATTAGTCCTTCTGTAAGAGGTATAAACATTAGAGTTCCGCTTTTAGGCAGTGCCTAAATCTATATATTATTGTGTCTATACCAGCAAGTTCCCTCTATTTGATCCACATATACATAAGTTCCAAAGATTGATTTTGCTAGAAATGAATGCTAAAATATAGCTGCAATTAATTTTCATACATTCTACTAAGCAGTAAGACATTCAAAATGTTTGATAATATATAGATTTAGGCAATGCCTAAAAGCGGAACTCCAATCATACACACCCCACGTCTTACTCACTGGGAGCTCACCTTTACAGTTTAAATCAAGAAAATTCATGTTACCATTATATGGCAATGATAGTATTAGCGCGTTCTGATATGCTAACAAGTCGCAGTTCACGACCGACAAAAGATAATCTCCTTGAATTAAAAATGAAAATAAGATTTTCAGCGAAATCCACAACAAAGAATACTTGACATAGTATTTGTCTCATTGTACTAACTAAATCTAACATGTAACAAAGGAAAATCAAGGCTAGAATATCAGAAATGACCTGTTTACTAATAAGGCAAAGCAGGGCCAAAAAGTCAAGCTTACTCAAAATTTAGCCGGAGAAAAAGAAACCTTGAGGGAGCCAACTAAAGCAGCAAAACGTAAAAGTTACATGTAAAGTCAGAATTTTCTCACCAGGAATGCAATAAACTTGGAAGCTAAAAATATTAAATAGCATAAGAAGCAATTTCAAGCTTTGTGCTTACCGATAACTGGTAGTGAAGTCGTTTCTTTCCTCCGAAAGTCTCCGTCGTGTTGAGTTGAATTCATTCTTACTTGGCAAGCTTTTGCACAAAGCCAATTTTCCTAAATATATAATTCGGCTAAAACCATTGCAATTTTCTGTTATTGTCAATCCTGTTCAATCCAGTTCTGGCTCCCTGTTCGTAGATCTCATATGAGTATTCGAAGAACACGTCGTTTGCTGCTTTTACGGAAGAAACTGTTGTTTTTCTTCAGAAGAACGCCGAAGTATTGCTTCGCCGTGGGCCGGGTATTCTGCAATCTAGCCTTTGAAAAAAGTTCTGATAAAGGCATTGCAGATGCGGTTATGTCGAGTCCCAGTTTGAAGCAGTGTATTTATGATAATGTTTGTGGTACTCTGAGTCAGGAGTCTAAGAAACTGTGCTCTAAAAGCGACCCTTCTTACTTAAGAAGCCCTTCTAAAGAAGCTATAGTCGGTTTCTCTTGGAACAAGGCGGCGGATGAATTAAGGAACAAAGCTCCTGTACTTTACCAGGAATATGTACTGCTGCGGGAATACTTCTCAAACATAGGGATAGTTCAATGTCAGTTATACCTTACATTGTGAGTGTCATTCTAAAAGCTGGAAAAACTTCAAAGAAGGTACACTGTTGTTTTTTCGTAATGAAAATTTCATTTAATTCCACATTCTCCGAATGAAATGACTCCACTATGAAGTGAACATAATATTTCCAGTGAACAGTTGATCCTTATCTACCTTATCATAAAGCGACTAGACAATATACTTTATAGAGACTTTATACAGGTGGTGAGGTTCAACTTTGTTTTTCTTAATTAGTATTTGAAAGCCCTCTTTGTACAATCCTGATCCACTGGTGAACATTATTTTATTTATTTCCACTTGTAGGGTAATTTTTGCACTACTCCAGGCTTCCCCATCAAGATTCAGATAAAAGCAAGCAACCAAAAATACAATAAAATAAAGCAAGCTGCTAGCTGTAATTGTTCTCTTTATTTTCTTCTGTTAGGGTCTTATTCGTATGAACCATTTGGGAGTTGCAATGTCACCGAAAAGAGTCAACTTGATCTTGGATGACATAGGGCAAGGCCACGATGATAACCTAACTTTGTGGAAGGATAATGTGCAACAGTCACTGAAAGAAAAGAAAAACCTGAATGAGAACTCTGCTGCCGAAGCTACAACATGTGAAACTACAGAGAGCATGCAACCTCCTGGTTACTCCATAGTACTCGACAATTTTGATCTTGTAATCCATGCAGCTGACATGACTTCTGATAATCAAAACAAGGACCAGCACTGGTGCAATTATAATGCTGTGCGAGACCGAGTAAACCCTGCCCACTTGGATGACAGTGCTCCTCCAGTAGGAGACCTTCTGGAGACACCAAACAGCACATTCATTCCAAGTATCAAAGACCAGAAAGCATTGATAAATGATCTGACAATTCTTATTTCTAGAGTGTTCATAGAGCACTTGAAAGAATTTGACATTTTCAAAGAAGTTGTACCAAAGCATATCCAACATAAGTTTTCAGACAAGATGGCAGAGAAAAGTGACAAAGTAAGTGAAAGTTTGTATTTGTATGTATGTTTGTGTTGGGTGTGGTGCAAAAACATAACTGTTACAAGTGGTGGGGCTTATAAGGAAGAATGTATCACAAAAGTGGTAGGGCTAAATACAAGAAATGTATGGCAATTTCTGGAAAAGTGGTAGGGCTATAGCCCTAGCAGCCCCTCCCTGGCCCGTGTTATATCTTACCTTATTCTCACTTAGCTTTCAAGTGCAGACTAGTTTTATAAACAAAATCAAGTATCAGATTTGCAGTACATTCAACAAGTGAAAAAGGGCTAAAGGTAAAAAAAAGTTTTTGTGAGTACTACTTTTGGCTATGCCCAAAAAAATGCCAAAGTTATAACACAAAATGTATTGTGTGATTCCAGAAATTATACATACCACTCCCACAGAAGGGGTTTGAGATTTGTACTCCCATCATGTACATTTGGAATGTTCATTCATTCACTTACATTTGGAGTGTTCATTCATTCACTTTGTCAGCCAGTCATACAAATTTCTCCCAACTCTCATTTAAGGTAAATCTGGGGATAATTTTCAAGGATGAAAACCTTGGAGAGGATATGATTGACATCGCACGAGACCTTCACAATCTTGTACCGTCAGTAGGAGAGGATGGTCCGTTCATTGAAGTTCCAGTCATTGGTGATCAGAAGACAATAGAGAGAGGGGTTGAAGCCCAGTTTTCTGTCAGCAATGCTTATACCAGGGCACGGAGATTGGAAGGCCTATTCTTTCAGCTTGCTGATTGGCACCACGAAAACAAGTTTTTAGCAGTACTTATTAAGAGGACTTTCATAGACGTTTGAGCAATTTTGTAAACAAGCTGTCAAAAATGAGGTTACATAGAAGTATATACTATCTATTTGAATTAGCTTGATTTTATAGTATCTGTTGAAAGGGGAGAATATAGGAAATGACTTGGTCGCCAAGAACTGTTAAAGAACTCTAAAAAAAAATTTCGACCTGAAAATTTTGGTCCAAACGTCTATAGTCCCTTAAGGTTCTGAATAATTGTTGGAAATTTTTTTCTCAGGTTTCCATTTCTTTGCTGCCAAAACACAAGTCACTACCTGCATGGAAACCTTTCAAAAGAAACTAAAATCTTGTCAATAGACTTTACACTTTTCTGTAACCTGATTTTGGCCGCTCATTGCTCAAAGTTAAAAAAACATGTTTCTTAAAAACAAATTGTTACACTTTGGAGGTTCTAGAATAGGAGAGTAAACCAGTTTGAATAATTTATTTCTTATGTTTTAGTCCCCTGACCTCCATGTTGAAGATATAAATTTAATACAGTGGTCTTTTCATCCATATCTTCCTTTGAAGATTGAACAGAGGAGTGGTTTAATTAAGCTTGTAGCTGTCTTATAGGGGGTAGGGCAAAACATGGGAAGGGATGTTGAAAAAAAAAACACTGACCCCTAAAGCCATAACACTCCCTTATACAAATAGAACCGAGGCTTGGATTTATTATAGAACCAAATATAGGCTCTATTTCCAGTGGGCTTTGGTGCACCTAGACTTGGTATCTAGTCTTGGTGATTTTCTTAGCCCATGATAACCCACTAAGGCTTTGTCAGAAATGACCCCTCCACGGCTGGAAACCGAGCAACAGCTCAAATTCAGATCAACCCTACTGGAAATTGAAATATGCTATTTTCATAATGGAACTGTGTGCCCATTTTGGGGATTGGTGGGACCTGTGACTTTATTAAGTAACTAATTTCCTTTTTAATTAAATTTTGCTTACCTCTTGTTCTTTCAGTTAATTTTCAAGAGATTTTATTCAGGATCCTCAGCACGTGACACAACTTCTTTGTTTTCTTTGAGAAACCAAATCAACTGGCGTAACGTGGTGTCAGATGCAGAACACAGTCCAGCACCTTGTAAACGATTTATTAATTTGGTATTAGATGCTCAGATTATTGCTGCTGGTTTAGAGTTCTTTGGCATGGCTGACGTGTCTGATAAGCCATCCAAGCATAGCTTTGGTGATTCAATGAAGGATAGATCTGTTGCTGTTAAGCAGCTTTATCTGCAGCGCACCATTAAAGAGTTCATCTCCACCTATTTCAGTGACACTGGACTATACAGACAGTACCAGGACAACATGTTGTCACTTGAAGATTGGGAGCATTACTTAGACACCCAGCCAGTCAATGATGATGGTAGATACCCTTGCAGGGCCGCTGGGTGCACAAGATCATTCGTGCATGATGGTGCACGACGCAGGCAGCATGAGATAACCCATGATCCACCACCAGATGTTCCCCAACCCCCACAGTTAACTAACACAGTGCCTGATCCAACTCATCTCAACACAGACATAAAGGATGATGTTTACGACTACCACTGTTGCCTAATGAACATGAGTCTGCTTCTTCGTAACTTTATTGATGCAACTCGTGAGGGGGATGGGCATCGTATAATAAGATGCATGAAAGTATTTCTGTTACACTACAAGCAAGATGGCACCGGCAGTCACAAGTATGCATTGGAGTCCTTGTACCATCTTTTTCAAATTTATTCACTTTTATCGCCATATAATGCAGAGAGGCTAAAGTGGAACAGGGCTGTGAATAACAGAGGAGGTGCCGGCAATAATGTGCCTTGTGATTTAGATCTAGAGCACGACAATCACTTACTGAAGGAAATGGTAAGGGGACTTGGAGCAAATGTTACGAAAGAGAGTGTCACCAGAATTTCAAATGCTTTCTTCGTAAGCAAAGAAATGCTGAACAATTTGGACAATGAAATGAACATTAAGGTTTCCTCCGGAGAGCATACAAAGAAGGATGTTGATAAGGATTTGATGACTGTGGCAAGGAAACTCCGTGATGAACATGTATTTCAGAAACAGCAGGACCGAGCTGCCATGTATGGTTTCCCTGACTGTCCAAAAGACTATTTGCAATTTCTTGACTCGAAAACCCTCTATCAGTGGATGAATGACCACAAGAAAAAGACTACTCTATTTATGCGACCACGGTAGTGACAAAATGACAAATGCCTCCCCCTCCCAAGGACTACTACTGATATTCTGTGTAGTTGGTTAATTCAAGGTGAAAAGTCTACAGAACTGCAAAATGAGACAACAGTTATGCAATGTACAAAAATATATTTTACAAATGTTTTCAATAAGTATATTGCGATATACACTAATATTACAATTAAATTTGAAAATAGTAGATTAGAAGAAACCCACTTCTTCCACTCAGGAATCCTGTGATCTGGTTGGCTCTGTTACTCGCTATCCATCATGTCATAGTTTATATTGTATAAAAGGTCTCAAATTCAAGAAACAAAATCTGTGGGAGCACCTCAAATTGTGTAAGGAAGGCGTTGGTAACAACCATTATTCTATACATAAGAATATGCGAATATGCCATTCAAGGAAAAAAATCCATACCACCATGGTATTTGTATGGAAACTAATGTCTTTAACCCTCAAGAAAATCAGGTTAATTGACCCCCCCTCCCCCATCACTCCTCAGCAATTTCCAATTTGCTGTGGGTATGGATTTTGCTTGAATTGCAATACTGAGAAACTTCTATGAGTTAGATGTTTTCTTGTTTTGTGAAACCCTTTGGGAAACCCTTGCACAGAGTAAACCAGAGTCCCACACACAGGAGATTTGAAAATGGCATGTAACCCATATTATACAGAGTTTATTGACTTCTGCTTGAAATGACTCGTGAAAGAAATGGTAACACATGCTCTGATAATTATCTGCCTTATCATAAAGGTAGTTGCATTAGCCCTTACTCTGATTATTGCTTCAAATACAAATGTTAATATATTGCAGAGGTACCGATTTAAAGAATGCCTGTCAACGGTATGCTTTGCAGCCATAACATCAATAAAAATAAACCTGGAATGAGTACTAGAGTAGTATTAGAAATGCTCCCTGCTGACTTTACCTGGCCAAATATTGCAAGATGCATCGTTAGAAAAGCGTGATCAACCAAAATTTGTATATGAAAATCTGAAACCACAGAGCATGTCAGCTGATGCATTCTTTAAATTGGAAACTGTTGACAGCCAACTTTAGTCTCAGTAATGTCCAGGATGTACCAGAATTGTTACCACAGTTTTAAAACTATGAACTGTAATTATCTGAATTTAGAAGCAATCAACAGCAAAGCAATGGTTAATAGTAAGGTTGAGTTAACTTATGTGTAGCAGTATCATACCTTTCATAAGTACACTCCCAAAAGTATTGTCCAATTATAATAAAGTCTGTTGAGTAACACATTTAGTCCTCATCACTGTCCATCAGGAACTCTTCTGGGATCTCCAGTAAAGCAGAATCCTCGATGCTGAGGTCCCAGATATTCAGATCGGCAACAGCAAAGTTTGGATCTGTGTTAATATCCTCATCATCATCATCGGGCAACTTAAATTGGGTGTCTCCAAACACAGTTTCAATGACAGTCATAACATCAGTTGCTGTACTTGGAAGCCAAACGTCAACATTCTTATAAATATCCGCAAGTGTAAACAGCTTATCACAATTGTCAAGGACTTGCACATACTGTAAGTCTCCAAAACCATTCAAACCAAGGGTGATAGGGTTAACATAGGTGTTGCTAAGGCGACGTTAAAGCTTTCTAGAGCTGCACATTTCCTCAAGTAATCCAACTTGGTCCGTAGCTTTTCTCTCTGTGTTTCAGATACTCCCCTGGTCTTAACATCCTGTCCAGTTTGCATTTGGCCAACTGGAACTGTCAGTTTCGTGAAGTCATAAGTACAGGAATCACCGTTGCACTTACATGTAAGCTGGCACACATCACAACATTCATGTGCTGTTTGGGGGGATGAGATGTTGTCAACATCAAAGTGTTTTAGAAGACTTTGACGTCTACATGTGGTTGAGTGTACATATGATATAATACTCTCATCGCAATGCTTTACCATTACATTATTATACAATATAATTGCAGCACATTTTTCATCACTGTCCCTTCCTGCTCTGCCACTCTCCTGTAGATAGGCTTCCAGGTTCCTTGAAGGTCCATAGTGGATTATGTATCTGACCCCTTTGCAGTCAATCCCCATCCCATATGCAATGGTTGCTATTATTATTCTAATGTGTCCATCCAACTGTCCAAACGAGTGCAGTATGTGTTCTTTATTTAGCTCATCTATTCTGGCATGGAACATTTCCACCAGCCGTTCTCTCGGCTTGTTACTGTTATCTTTATACATAAACGAACCAAGCTGTGCCTGAAAATGCCCGTAAATATGCGTGACTGCCCTGATTGTTTGACAGTAAATAATGACACGTTCGCAGTTCACGCCATCCCTTCGTATTGCAGCAACGAGTGGTTCAAAATTGTTCAGCGTATTTGAGCTGACAACCTGCACTGAATAACTGATATTTGGTCTGTCCGGGCTTTCTTTGATCAGTAGAACGTTCTTCATTTCTAACGAGTCCACTATTCTGTGCCTTGTTTTTGTTGTAGCTGTAGCGGTTAATGCAACGACAGGGACGGATGAAGAGATGATAGACCGCAGCTCGTTGATTCTCCCAAACCACTTTCGGAAAGCTTTCTCACCCTTTTTGGGCGCAAACCCCCAATGAGCAATGCAATGAGCCTCGTCAATTGCTAGTAACTTAAGGTTGTCCCTGTAGACTTGAGACGAGAGCATGGTTCGCCACTTTGGATTTGTAAGGAAGGACTCGGGGGAGCCATACACGAGTTGGTACTTTCCTTCCGTTATTCCCTTCTTCACATCCTCGTCCGTTTGTTCTTCTCCGATAAACGTAGCTGCGATCCCTTTGGTCGTCAAGAATGCTACCTGGTCTTGCATGAGTGAAACAAGCGGCGAAATAACCAGGACTATTGGCATTATCGATGAATTCTTAAACTGTACATCGACTCCATTCTCTTGCATGAAGTGAGAGATCAAGGAAAACGACTGAAAAATCAGTGATTTCCCGGATCCCGTAGGCTGATTTACAAATACGTCTCGCCCAGACACTAAAGCTCTTAAAGCATCAAGTTGTGGAGGCTTGAACTCTTGGAATTTAAAGGTTTCTAATGCAAAATTGCACGCATTCGAGAATAAAGCATCCGCCATTTTGAAGTGAAGTGTGATAATGCCAACATATGCAAATCAGCTACTGAAATTCTAGTGGCACGAATCTGATTGGCTGAGCCGGACAATCTAAACCCCGCGCGCCCAGCCGTGAGTGGGTTGAGGATCGCGGGCTCCGAAAACCCAACCACGGCTGGAAACCGAGCCTACCTAAATGCTACAAATTTAAAAAGCATAAACTATAACAATTTATGTTGTACAATTGTCACTTACTTCAAATCCTTTCGGTTCAAATTAGTCGTAGCTATCGGAGTAGCCAAAAAAATATAAGCTGTTATGATATGTATGCTAAATTACTAAAAAAATGGTACCAGTTCATCAGGAATCATGAAGGATGTTAGAAGGATGAACTACAGGGCCTGGCTTCCTGTGTTTTCTGGCCAAGCAATTTACTTAAAAAAATAAAATGAGCAGCTGAAAGTTGTAAAAAGTTGCGAAGTGTACAAAGAGAATAATTACATATGGCATGCAGGGATGTGGAATTTATCTTTGAGTTTCAAACTTTGACATTCTCATGAGCGAGTGCAGCAAAAAGTAAGATTATAACCAAATTTGAACGAGAAGATAAATTTCATATCTCCAAGTGCCCATATGTTTATTATTAATCATAAACTTTTTTTGTGAATTTTTTTTAGAAATCTTGAACATATCTCTATGTGCACTGTGCATTATTGTAATTTTTCATGCATGTGAATTGCGATATATTTGTCAGTGGCTGAAATCCTGATGAAACACAGTTTATATAATAAAACACACAAAAAAAAAACAATGCTCATTACATGCTCAATCATTTTTATGAAACTTACCGCATTGTAACAATTCACCATTACACCTGAAAGAACCTTTGCATTTGCGACATCATCCCAACCAAATGGGATGGTGGTCATGGACAGCTTCTTTTCCACAAAGTCCTGGGTAGACTCTACAGTACAAAATAGACTCAGGGTCAAGACAATGCATTAGTTTAGCAACCCATGAACAATGTTTATGCTGATAATCACAGACAAATTTTGTTAGGGATGCAATTCTTTGCAATCAACTTCCATGTTTGGTTTTCTGAAACTTAAGGCATTACATAATTGTATGTACAAATAAGCAGCCAATGAGAAAGTAAGCCAATTTGGGCACATGTCCCAATCAACGGACCAGTCCATGGACCCTCTTGGACCCGGTCCATGGACCCCCTTAGTCCATGGACCTGGTGTTATAAAATGTGGAAATTGGGAAATGTCTTACCGAGTCTTTAGGTTGCTATGCAAGTATAACCATCCAAGCGGCTCTCGATGTTCAACATGTTGTATAAAATAATTAGCTCGCAGATTTTTCAGCCGGTCAAAAGAACTTTGCAAATGTATAGCCCTCCTTTCCAGTCCTTATCTCTTCTAGCTTCTAGAAGAAGAATTGTCGGTAGAACTACGTCAATAAAGGCTGATTTAGGGACATTTTCTTGCTTTATTCGAGTTTTGTTTTCTTTTGTATCTGACAAGGAACGCCTGGGCATTTGTGATAAACGATTGAGCAACAAAATGTCCCTAAATTGTTTTTTTTACGTATGTTTTTCTACCGACAATCCTTGAAGAACCTAGAAAAGATGCAAGGAATTGGAGAGGAGGGTTTGCTATACATTTGCAAAGTTCTTTTGACTGGCTAAAAAAATCTGCGTGTGCAGGCTCCTGGCGAGTTCTAATTTTATGACAACAACACGGACCATCAAGAGCTGCCGGATAGTATACATCTTTTTATTTTCAGAGCAAAAGGTAAGACATTTCCCAAATTTTAGCAAGGGGGTCATGGACCGGGGGTCAGCGTTTTGTACCCACCCAACCAATTGCGAACACGACGGTCTTCTGAAATCCGCTCTATGTACAAATTACCTAAGGGGGATTCTATGAAAGACTTTAAATGAGTTTAGTGCTGTAATATTGAGATTTTATTATCCAACTGCAATGAGAGGAGTACAAATATCACAGGAGTGTGACTAGGGACAAGTACAATATCCTGCAAATATTGTAAACTTCCAAACAAGTTTCAGTAAGCTTGTCCATTCTCACTTCAAAACAGCAAAAAACAGTGTTGGATAATAAACAACTTATCAGAAAGTCATTTTAATGTGCTATACATATATCTCGGAACATTATGTCAAGTCTGAAGTATTTTGTCTTGCCCGAAGATGGGCTCAACAAAATACTTCAGACTTGAAAAAATATCCAGCGATATTGTACTTTAAAATATCTAATAAGATATTAATTTTAGCATTTTGCCAAGTGCAAAACCAAATAGACGAGGGAAATAAATGTGTGATAGCTAAAATACATTACACTTACCACTAGTAAAGTGTTTTATGGCAAACACGCTTAAAACAGCTTTCAAGGCTGTTGTCTTTCCAGATACAGGTTCTCCCATTCTCGTACCCAGAGCTCCCCGCTCGTCTCCTCGCAGGGGAGGCTCTGGGGACATCCATTTGAGGACCTTTGCTGATTGGCTGGTTTTGAACGTTGGTGCATGCGCAGAAAGATCTTTCTCTCAACGGCTCTGTATCAAATCTCGCGCATGCGTCAGTGGCTGTCACCAGAGCCTCCCCCGCGACAAGACGAGCCGGGGAGCTCTGGGTAAGAGAATGAGGTTCTCCAAAAACGGAAGTTGCGCACCCATCAAACTCTTTCACCACCAAATCATAATTAGCAGCTATGGCACCACACCATGTGGCATTACCACTTGGGGAAAATTGTTGGAAAAGAGCTCCTTTTCTGCCAAGATAAGCTGTTTCAGTGAATCTCCCTAGTCAAAATCTGAAATTAATGTAAGATAATCAAAAGAGCTGATAGAATTTATTGGTGTAGACAGTTGCTTAATATTTAGTGTTTACCTATACCAGAACATGTAACAATGTAATAGCGGAGCTCCTGAGCGGAGCACCATACATAAGGAAAAGTGGTATCAGAATTGAGACGTATAACCAGCAAGTCGCTTTTGAGTGGTTTCAGATGTTTTTGTCAATTTCAATGAGTAAACAGTGACGTCATGTCACGTGACTTTGACAATAGACAGGTATGAACCTAAAGACAACTTTTGCCATGTTTGGTCGTCATTGGAGCTTTCCCACTGGAGATATGATTTTTTTCCTTTCATTTCTGAATAAAACGTATAGTGTAATTCCGTGTGTGTGTGTTTGTGTGTCCGCTCGACACACCGGCATCCCATTTTCAGGCGGGAAAATAGGCAAGAACGCACCCGCGCGCTTCTATTTTTGTCGCCTTCGTGTTTAGTTTTAACGGAGCTCCGGCCAGGCGCTAGTTGACCATTGGGTTAATTAAAGTTTTGTTAGAAGCAAGGGGGTGTACCACCTAGGTCACACGGCATGACGTCATCGATTACGTCATCAAAACTAGAAAAGTCAATATCTCAAGAAGGCAACATCGTTAGGTGACCAAACTTGGGTAAAGTTATCTTGGAGGTACGGGGTGGTGCAACACCAAGGTCACGCCGCATGACGTCATCAAAACTAGAGAAGTCAACATCTCAAGAAGGCAACATCGCTAGGTGACCAAACTTGGGTTAGGTTATCTTGGAGGCAAGGGGGGTGCACCGCCAAGGTCACGTGGCATGACGTCATCGATGACGTCATCAAAACTAGAGAAGTCAATATCTCAAGAAGGTAACATCGCTAGTTCACCAAACTTGGGTGAAGTTATCTTGGTGGAAAGGGGAGCACCACCAAGTTCAAGTGGGATGACGTCATCGGTGACATCAGCAAAACTAAAAAGTCATTATCTCGAGAAGGGAACATTGGTAGGAGACCAAACTTGGATTAAGTTATCTTGGAGGCAAGGGGAGTGCACCACCAAGTTCACGTGGCATGACGTCATCGATGACGTCATCAAAACTAGATAAGTCAATATTTCAAGAAGGTAACATCGCTAGGTGACCAAACTTGGGTAAAGTTATCTTGGAGGCAAGGGAGTGCACCACAAAGGTCACGTGGCATGACGTCATCGATGACGTCATGAAAACTAGAGAAGTCAATATCTCAAGAAGGCAACATCGTTAGGCGACCAAACTTAGGTAAAGTAATCTTGGTGGAAAGGGGAGCACCACCAAGTTCAAGTGGGATGACGTCATCGGTGACATCAGCAAAACTAAAAAAGTCATTATCTCGAAAAGGGAACATTGCTAGGAGACCAAACTTGGATTAAGTTTTTTGGAGGCAAGGGGATGCACCACCAAGATCACGTGGCATTATTTCATCGATGACGTCATCAAAACTAGAAAAGTCGATACCGCGATGACAGTAATGCTGGTATGTCAGTAATGATTAGAGCTCCGCTTTTAGGCATTGCCTAAATCTATATATTAATATTCCTGGGAGGTGGAAATGGTAGGGATGGCCTTCGGGAAGCCCAAATTTCCACTGTAAAAACTACATCTTGTACCTGTCAGAGAAAATTTTCACCCTAAAAATAGTCCTTGGTCCTAAAAACCCCTCTTAAATAAAGTAATATCTATCTATCTATCTTCATATCGTACCATTTTTAGGCCAAAGAATGCCCAAAAATACAGGTTTTTTTATAAGCATACCATTTTCATTCAAAGAATCCCTAAAAAATACCAGAACATTTATTTTAACCCATAATAAAATATGATGGCCATACCTTCCCCCCTCCCCGCTCTCCCCCCCCCCCCCCCCTACCAAAAAAATCTCCAATGTTTTCACCAAAGTATTGCAAATAACCTGTGACTGTATTTTTTACTGGGTAATATTTTTGTCTTGCTAAATCGCTAATGATAAATAATAGCGGAACTGAGTGGAGCCCCATACGTATCATTCAACGTCACATCAGAAAGCAACCCATCCAAGCCAAAACGATACGTTCAGCGGCTTACGAAAACATCGCGGGCTCTTATTTACGCATGCGCACTTGCGTTAGTGGCGACCCGTGTACACAGCCAATCACAGTCGGTCTTGGATCACTGAGCGCGCGCGTCATTTTGTCCTCCAGCACAGCGCCGCGGCGCTTTGACGCGGTGCTTGGCAGAGGACACAGACCGGAAGTCGCTCCTTCATTTTCCCGCCGAAAAAACTCACAAAACACGCGCCCGCGTCGGCTCACTGGAGTTCATTCAGACGAAATTTTTGTTGAGTCAAACTGAGACAAACTCGTGGGTGCGAACCACGCCAAATTTGCTCGAAAGAATTCTCTAATGATTGTCAAAATACTTCGGATTCGATTCCTTCGCCGATATTTCATAATATTGTTTAGTCATTTTGGAGAAACTATGAGGGAGTTGCAAAAGATTCAAAGGCTAGATTGCAGAATACCCGGCCCACGGCGAAGCAAGACTTCGGCGTTCTTCTGAAGAAAAAGAACAGTTTCTTTCGTAAAAGCAGCAAACGACGTGTTCTTCGAATACTCATATGAGATCTACGAACAGGGAGCCAGAACTGAATTGACAATAACAGAAAATTGCAATGGTTTTAGCCGAATAATATGTTTAGGAAAATTGGCTTTGTGCAAAAGCTTGCCAAGTAAGAATGAATTCAACTCAACACGACGGAGACTTTCGGAGGAAAGAAACGACTTCACTATCAGTTATCGGTAAGCACAAAGCTTGAAATTGCTTCTTATGCTATTTATATTTTTAGCTTCCAAGTTTATTACATTCCTGATGAGAATATTCTGACTTTACATGTAACTTTTACGTTTTGCTGCTTTGGTTGGCTCCCTCAATGTTTCTTTTTCTCCGGCTAAACTCCAATTATAGTTTTGAGTAAGCTTGACTTTTTGGCCCTGCTTTGCTTTATGTAAACAGGTCATTTCTGATATTCTAGCCTTGATTTTCCTTTGTCACATGTTAGATTTAGTTAGTACAATGAGACAAATACTATGTCACGTATTCTTTGTTGTGGATTTCGTTGAAAATCTTATTTTTCATTTTTATTTCAAGGAGATTATCTTTTGTCGGTCGTGAACTGCGACTTGTTAGCATATCAGAACGCGCTAATACTATCTGTGAGTGCCAGTTCAACGATTTTATAACACAGTACTTGTTTTTGGGTTTTGTAGTTTACTTAAAAATATATATGTGACTTATCTGCTAACTTCTGATGACTTGTTACTCCATGTACTGGTTTTAACTAAGACAATAAAATACATAACAATAGCGTAAGTATAACAGAAAGAAAACGATGCTGACAAGAAACTGGCAAGTAAGGCCGAGGAGTAATCGGAAGGATACTTACAATTTTCGTTACGTTACTGGCTTAAGCTGGCACTAAAACTAAACAGTACAGATTTGACTTTATAATAAGAGGCTGGCTTGCTAAATAAACAACTAACAAAAGGAGTAGAACTAGCGGAATCAGGTTACGTAATAAACATGCACTAAACAAAAGGACTGAAATGACAGGCGTGACTATAAATAACTTAACACAAAATAGACAAACTTGGCACGGATCCAACATTCCGGCCCCACAGTGAGGAATTCCTCACGAAACAATAATATAAATGGATCCAGTGGTAGATTTCTATATACATTACTACTATCTACAAGAGTCTGTAAATTATTATACTAAATTGTAATAAAGTTTCTGAAGTTTTTAAACTTTAAAAAGTTCTTTGCGATGCTTTCAAACAGTCACTTAGCATCTTCGTTCTGTCTGCCGCCAGGACATCTTGGTACTAGTCTGGGAGCGTTCGCATCGTCCGCATCGCATCTACGTCTTTAGATCGCGGTTGTCTTCTAACAGCACGCACATCTTGGTGATGGGGCGTAGAAATGTTCCCGACTTGGTCTTTACTCGTGCTTGCCTGATGAAGCCTCTGCGGTCGGGCATTACCTCTGTGACTCGTCCTAAGGGCCATACATTTCTCGACGTATTCTCGTCTACAAGCAGGACAATATCACCAACAGTGATGTTCCTCTCTGGGTGTGTCCACTTCTGTCTTTCTTGGAGTTGTGGTAAGTATTCCTTGGTCCAGCGTTTCCAGAACAGATCGACGAGATACTGCACTTGTCTCCAACGGCGTCTCGAATACATGTCATCTTTCTTGAATATACCTGGAGGGAGTAGTGGCTCTTCTTGCAAGAGTAGCAGATGATTCGGGGTGATCACGTCGAGATCGTTGGGGTCATCTGAAGCACTGGTAAGAGGGCGTCCGTTCATAACTGACTCGACCTCGCAGAATAATGTGACAAGACTCTCGTCATGTAGTGCTTGTTGATTCATGAGAGCATACAATATCTTACGTGCGGACCTAATCTGTCTCTCCCAAACGCCGTCATGGTGAGAGCCACAAGGGGGGTTGAATAGCCACTTAATGTTTTTCTGTAAAAGATGATTGTGTATAACTTCTTGGTTCCATTCACTGATTGCTTCGCGCAATTCACGCTCACCTCCAGTAAGATTTGTACCGTTGTCTGACCTCATCTCTTTGACCTGCCCTCTTCTCGAGATAAAACGGCGTAGGGCCATTATAAAACTATCTGTATCTAAGCTGTATCCAACTTCCAAGTGCACAGCACGAGTTGCAAGACAGGTAAACATCACTCCATACCTCTTCGCAAGACTTCTTTTGACAACGACGTTAAAAGGCCCGAAATAGTCGACACCTACATTTGTAAAGGGGGGCTTATCTGGTGTCACTCGGTCTGGTGGTAGGTCTGACATTTTCTGCTTTGCAGGGGGGGCTTGTCTTCGACGACAGCTTACACAGCTTCTCAGCACTTTCCTGACTCTTGAATTACCTTTTAGGATCCAATACTTCTTGCGTAGAAGTGCTAGCACATACTGTCTGCCAGAATGACCAGACATGTGATGGTGATGAGTGATTATCAGATTTGTTATATGATGTTTGTTGGGGAGTATAACTTGGTGTTTTGCATGTTCCTCCATGGTAGCAGCGCACAACCGCCCTCCAACTCGTAGCAGGTTGTCAATCATCACAGGGTCTAACTTGGTCAAGTGACTCGATTTCTTGACATGCGCTCCTGGAGTTTCTTCCAAAGCAGAAATTTCATCCGCAAATGACTGGCGTTGTACAAACTTCAATATTTCATCTTCACTTCCTTTCATTTCTTCCACAGATATTGGATCTATCTTGTGACTTGCATCAAAACGAACGTCTCCCTTTCTTCGACAAGCTTCTCTGAGTTTCTCTCGGTACCTCAAGATCCATGCTACTATCTTTTTGAGGCGATACCATGAAGAGAATTTGCTTAACAGCATGATGACTGTAGTGATCGATTTATCAGCTATCGCTGCTCCAGATGAAACTTCCCTTTTGATTTCTGGGTCTTCGTCTGGTACTATACCCAACGCCTCAGGTCTTTTTGGCCATGCTTCATCTGTCTTCCACAAGAATTCTGGTCCATGGACCCATCTCTTAGAACAGCAAAGTGCATCAGCTGACAAGCCTCTCGAAACATCATCAGCAGGATTAGAACTACTATCCACGTATCTCCACTGGAGAGGACTTGAGCTATCTCGTATAGTAGCGATTCGGTTCGCCACGAACGTGTGGAAACGTTTATCTTCGTTCTCGATATATCGCAAGACTACAGTGCTGTCAGTCCAGAAAATGCTTATGTCAATGGGGAGTCGAAGTTCTCTCTTCATCATTTTGTCTAGTCTAATTGAAACTACGGCAGCCGTAAGCTCTAGGCGAGGAATGGTGATGCTTTTCAGTGGTGTGACTCGTGACTTAGATATAAGGAGTGAGCAATGGATCTTGCCTTCTGAGTTGATCAGCCTGAGGTATGACACCGAACCATAGCCATCCTGGCATGCGTCAGAGAAATGGTGTAGCTGCGCATGTGCAATGTCGCGAAATTCTGGAGGCTTCTGACATCTATCTATTGTGAATTGCGATAGCTTTTGCAGATTCTCTGTCCAATTGCACCACCTTTCATGAAGATCGCTGGGAATCTCCTCGTCCCATCCAAGTCTTTTTCTGCATAGTTCTTGTAGTATTAGCTTTGCTGTGAGAACGAAGGGTGCAATGAAGCCAAGAGGGTCATAGACTGAGCTTACAACTGATAAAATGCCTCTTCTGGTTACTGCTTTGTCTTTCATGACAACCTTGAAACCGAACTCGTCTGTCTCGACTGACCATTGGATGCCTAGTGCTCTATCGATGGGAAGTCGTTCCTGATCGAGATCGAGATTTTGGATGTTCTTAGCGCGTTCTTCTTCGGCTATTGTCTCCAGCACCTGACGACTATTGCTGATCCATTTTGTTAGATGGAAACCGCCTTGAGATAGGAGATCACTGACGTCTGTTACAAGAGAAATGGCTTGTTGAGCAGTAGGCGCAGACTTCAGGCAGTCATCTACATAAAAGTTGTCGATCACAGTGTTAGGGGCTTCTGCTGCATAGCTTCCGCCATGGTCTTTAGCCGTCTTTCGTAGAGCAAAGTTTGCTGAACTCGGCGAGGAAATTGCTCCAAAAAGATGTACAACCATCTTATACTCTTCTAGTTCTTTCTCTAAGTTTCCGTTTGGCCACCATAAAAAACGAAGTACATCAGTATCTTGCTCTGGTACACGGACTTGATGAAACATAGCTTCAACATCGGACTTAACAGCAACCCTTTCTTGTCTGAATCTTGTTAAGACTCCAACGAGACTATTCGTGAGGTCTGGGCCTTTAAACAACTCGTCGTTCAGTGAAACGCCCTTGTACTTGGCAGAACAATCAAATACGACTCTAAGCTTTCCAGGCTTATTTACATTGTAAATTCCATGATGGGGGATATACCATAGCTTGCCGTCTTGTAGGCGTGGTTCTGTCAAGATCTTTCTTGCGTAACCCTTGTCAAGCATGTCTGCCATAAAGCAAGTGTAGTCGTTATGCATCTGGGCATTCTTGAGAAGTTTTTTCTTTAGCCATGTAGCACGCTGTTCAGCCTGTTCTCTGTTGTTTTGGGGACTGGGTACCATTTTCTTGAATGGAAGTCCAATAGAGTAATGACCATCTACAAGAGTGGCGGTATCTTCCGCGTTCTGAAGAAAACGTTTCTCGTCTTGAGACATGTGTTTCGTTTCATCGGCTATGCTGCAGTCATTGAAATCACGATTAAATGCATCCATCACGGTTTGATTCAAACTTGTATCATTTACAATAAAGAAGTTAGCAATTGGAGAATTCCCGCGTCTCAAAGGGCCGTTAACGCACCAACCGAGGCGTGTTCTCGTGGCGTATGGTCCACCATTTACACTATGGCGTACTTCAAGGGGGTCCAAAGCTTCAGGAACGTCAGAACCAATAAGGAGATCCACTTGAGGACTGAGCATGTTCGGTAAGTGGGGTATCTGTATGCCCTGTAAGTTCGGCCAATTGTCAATGTCTTCTTGTCTTGGAATGTCCTTTGCATTCAGGGGAGTTCTGCTTTCGTGTAGCATTGCGGTAGATGAATACAGCTGTTCTCGTCTATGTCAAACACTTGGATGTCACTGACAATATTACTGCTGACCGGATTATTTCTCTTCTCCAGAGTCGTAAGAGAGATCTTTGCTTGCACTCCTCGGATTTCCAGCTTCTCCAAAAGCGACTCCGTACAAAAGGATGTATTACTACCATTGTCCAGAAATGCGTACGTCAGCACCGTCTTATTACTGCCTCTTGTTTTAACTTTCACTGGCACAATTGCCATGGCAACGGTGGACGCGTCAGCCGCTGGACGAGAGATATTATCGGTTACGTCACTAAAACCATTACGAACTGGGTGAAGCTTTTCAGCCGGCTCGGACTCTTGTTTGTTTTCAGTTGTACTAGATGCAACTTGCTGCTGGGTGGTATGTAAAACTGTGGGATGTCTTCTCTGACATTCGGTAATCTTACACGTAAATCTCTTCTTACAGTCCTTCGAGATATGGTTTGCTGACAAACATCCAAAGCATAAACGTTTACTCATGAGGAATTTGATGCGATCTTTGTACGGTTGCTTTCTTAGGGCTGTGCAATCTTCCAAGTTGTGATTACGCATGTCACAAAAAGCGCAGAATCTTGTAAAAGTGTTCTCGTTCCTGTTAAGTCTCGGCTTGACAGAATCTTGCTGGCTTTTATTCATCACAGCAGGTTCAGGAGGGGATGGTTCGTCAGTGTTAGTCGCTTGAGTCCCGAAACTCTTCTTAGGCGCGATTCCTCGTTTAGTAGAACCTTTACTGTCCTTTGATGGGTCGGAGATAATTCCAAAAACTGGATTTGTGACAATCCTTGCTTCTCGGTCAACAAAGCTGACAAAGTCTGTAAACTTGACTGACTTGTGGCTTCCTTCCATAATGTCGTCGGCTAATCTACGCCATCTCGCTCGCATATTATAGGGAAGTTTGAGAACAATAGCCTTGATATTGTCCGGATGTTCGAACTTATTCATGTACTCATTATATTGCATCGTGTTCTTACAACTAGTCAAAAAAATCGATAATTTATGCAGAGCAGAAGAATCCTCGCTTTTGACTTGAGGCCAATTCAATGCTTTTTCGACATATGCTGATGCAATTTTAAAGTCATTTCCATACTTAGACTTCAAAAGTTGGCGCGCTTCTTGATAACCAATGTCTGTGTTTACATGATTACATGATTTGATTAGCTCTTTCACTTCACCAGATGTATACTGTTCAAGATAATATAAACGATCGCTGGTGCTTGATGTTTTTGACTCAATTATGCTTTCAAAGGCACTTATAAATGATGTGTATTCCGTAGGTTTACCGTCAAATATAGGCACTTGGGGTCGAGGTAGCATGCCCTTTTGGTGCTGCATTGCTAACATTTTAATCACATCATTTTGCTGTTTGTGCAGCGATAACATTTCTTTGTAAGTGTTACTACTTTCAACTTTACTTGATTGTTCTTGAAGTGAATGTGATTCAAGAAATGAATTATACCCGTCATCATTAACTGAACTTCTAAACTGATAAACTGGTGACCAATCATTAGCTGCGCGTGAAGTATCACAATAAGTAGAGTCAGGTGGCGCGGGCATATTCATTACTGCTGCGCCGGGTGTGCGCGTATAATCAACTGGTGCGCGATCATTGTCAATTGGTGCGCGATCATTGTCAACTGGTGCGCGAGTATTATCACCATAAACATGTTCAATAGGAAAACCCATAACTTGCGGAGAATCAATCAAGGTTCCAGCGGCGACTGTGCCGCGATGCGCAAAGTCAGCAGTACGCGAGGTAATGCGCGAAGTGTTGTTATTTACTGAGCTAATTGGCGCGCGTGTAGCATTGTAATGCGCAAAATCAACTGCAGATTCTGTGGCTCGCGAAGTGATTGGATGCGCTGGGTCTACAGCGCTTTGTACACTGCGCACAGTAATTCCATATTCATTGTCATTAGATGCGCGCATAACATTATAGTGTTCAGAGTTTACCGCTCTAGGTGTCGCACGCATGTTACCACACAATAAGTCAACAGGAGGTGGTGCATTATGATACAACATACTGTCTCTGTTTTCACGTAATTGTGATTCTTCAAACACCTGTTCTTTTGCCTCACATTTTGCAATTTCTGTATCTAAGTCCAAAGAAGCTTCCTTTCTATTAAGGAAAAACTCTTTCACTGCGGTCTCCTGCTTAAGATTTAATCGCTCTTGGGCCAAAGCTTGAAGTTTTGCAAAGGCCTCACGCTCAATTTTCAAGGCCGCCAATTTTGCTGACTCTTTGGCCATTGCGGTGGATAAGGCAGAACCTCGTGAAGATTTTGAATTCCTGGACGTCTTAGAACGTTTTGTCGATCTACTCGTGTTACTCGCAGAATCTTGCGGGTTTATTTCCGGCATTGACATTTCCGTTCTCGTAGCTTCCGAGATCCTAGTTACTGGTACTCTAACTTGCGCATGCGCAGAATCAACTTCCGATACTCTCATTTCTGTCAAATCAACATCGGCGAAATTTAACTTATTAACTTCCGGTAACGTTTGGAATTCTTGAGATGCTTTTACTGCCTTAATGAAATCGTTAACGCGACTGGCGAGTTCAAAAAACACAGTCCTGTGATTTTCGAAGTATAAGTCGGATTCTTCGATATCTTCTTCATTTTGGAGCTCTCTGTGATACCGTAAATGAGCTTCATTAAATCTTTGAAATAGGTCCTCCAATTCGACGAGTTTTGTTGTTATTACTGCTATGTTAGCAATGTTCCAATGTAAACCTCTTAGTTCGTTCTGTTTGGTAGTTACTGCGGATAGATCTCCGCTTCTAGAGCGCCTCAGATTTCGCACATTTTCCAAATACGAGCCATAATGGAACACAGTAGTTCGGCGTCTCGCTCCCGAGCATACGTTATTACTGTCATTTGACAAACTCATTTATCCGACAAGACTGTCGTCTTGAAAATTTTAAAACGATGTGAGTGCCAGTTCAACGATTTTATAACACAGTACTTGTTTTTGGGTTTTGTAGTTTACTTAAAAATATATATGTGACTTATCTGCTAACTTCTGATGACTTGTTACTCCATGTACTCGTTTTAACTAAGACAATAAAATACATAACAATAGCGTAAGTATAACAGAAAGAAAACGATGCTGACAAGAAACTGGCAAGTAAGGCCGAGGAGTAATCGGAAGGATACTTACAATTTTCGTTACGTTACTGGCTTAAGCTGGCACTAAAACTAAACAGTACAGATTTGACTTTATAATAAGAGGCTTGCTTGCTAAATAAACAACTAACAAAAGGAGTAGAACTAGCGGAATCAGGTTACGTAATAAACATGCACTAAACAAAAGGACTGAAATGACAGGCGTGACTATAAATAACTTAACACAAAATAGACAAACTTGGCACGGATCCAACACTATCATTGCCATATAATGGCAACATGAATTTTCTTGATTTAAACTGTCAAGGTGAGCTCCCTGTGAGTAAGACGTGGGGTGTGTATGATTGGAGTTCCGCTTTTAGGCATTGCCTAAATCTATATATTAAAAATGGAATCAGGAAGCTGTCAATTAGCTAAGAAAGTCTTGGGGACGATGTTATAGCCACAGCCAATAATGAGACAGCATGAGGCTGAAGGCTTTATGTTTCATTCAAACTAGGTTAAGCAGCCATCAAAAGAGAAATAAAGTTTTTGTCTGGTGCTGCCTTTTAATTTATGTACAAATTTGTTATGGAAAGTCAAACTGCAAGGGTGTTGCAAGTGGCTTCCAAAAAATACATGGGTATGCCTTGACTTAGAGTTCCACAGCACAGAATCAAACTGACCCCCATACCTCCTGTTACCCCTTTTAATATTGGTAACTTCTTCCCTTCCTCAGGTGACCTTCTATGTCCATGTGGGCATTTTGGTTAAATACCCACACTTCTGTATCAGGTTGCTTTCCAACGACCTGCAACAAGAATTAAGAGATTGTGTTGTTAGTATAGCTTGACAGTGGACTTTACCTTTTCCTAACCAACTTCATTTATGTTTACCAATTGATGTAAATCAAAGCTGTTTGTAACTAAATTTTTATTGAAACAATATGCAGTGTGAAATTTGTTATTTTAAATTTCAAACGTTGATTCTGAGTCTGAATTTTAAATGTCTGAGTATGATGATGGCATAAACTTTGCCAACATATAACTGCATTTTACGATCTTGTCAATAACATGCAACGTTTGAAAATCAACTCCATAGTTATTTATCCCTAGACCTTATTTGTGTGTTATCTGTGTCAGCCGCCATTTTGACAGCATAGCATCCACAGCAAGTCGGAGAAAGCATCCATAAATACTTCTTCAAAGAGTTCTACAAAATTAAATACGAATTAAATACAAAGTACTCAGAGCAACAGAAGTTACTGGCTGCTGCCTTCGCTGTCACTGGAGAGCACAATTCTCCGTGTTTTGATTTTGCTTTTGCTCGCAACCTTTCTGCTCCGGCGGGTTCGTATAAATGTTCACTGCACCAACTTGGCAGTCATAAAACGAGGCTGGAAGAGCTGCACCAGTTGGTGGCTGAACAGTGGTAGCCGAAGACGTTGTAATTTCATCAATGCGACCATGAGACGAAGGCGGGACTATCGCATCCGTCGTGACATGCCTCCCAGAGAGGACGGTTGAAATCTGATGTTGTCGCTTTTCTGCAATAGCTGAATAATTATGTTCTTGTGTCCTGAAGTTTGTACAACTTCATTCGGGTGAATGTCATTATCCAGTAGTGTTTGTACACAACGCTTCCTGGTGCTGTGGTTGACCAGTTTCTTGTCTGAATGAAGTTCAGCAGCCGCCATTATGTTCTTCATGATTGATCTAAGTGAATTCACACCCAGAGGAGATGTGTACCAGCTTTTCTGACGGGATATCGCTCTGGCTCCTCTGGGGTTTCAAACATTTTCGGCTTTGTTATTCGCACGTTCTTCGGGTTTTCACCACATGTGGTTTTCGTTTGCCGCTCCGTAGAACAGTGCACATATAATATCGAGCACAGTTTGAGTTTTCTTTTAGCTCTAAATCGCCCAAACAGAGATCTCTTTGCTCTTGTCCTGGTCTCATCAATTTATTTCAACATTTTGTGTGAATATAATATGTAATAATGGCTGTTTAGAACAATAGCTCAATCCACCTCCTCGTTTATATTCAATATAAAAGGACAAATGAATATGGTCTTTACAAACTGAATTGCCACTATTAAACAATAGGCTTATGTAACTTTGATTGCAAAAGCCAATAACAAAAAGTCGATTTGTTCTTAAGGTGTACATGGTTTCATGAAGTATTGATCAGGTTCTGATTGAGTGGCGCGTCCCTTCTATTTCTTGCAGTGTTTTCTTTGTGGACAATAGACCTATGTTATTGCAAAACCCATTAGCCAATCCTAAAACTATTGATATATTTTATAAATGGCCTTATTATTGTGGTTTTCATTGACCCGTAAAGCACATTGTGTTAGCCAGATAGTTAACACAAACGCGAACAAAAGAAAAAAAGAGTTAATGAACCCTGATGTCTTCGATTTGATTCGCTTGAGATGTGACCATTCAAAAGCCTTCCCATTGTCCTCTCTCTTGACTTTCTACCGAAGTCAAAGAGAGAGGACCGAACAGTCTATTTCAGCCGCATGCAGGGAATGATGGCTTCAGTTTTTTCGGAAGACGAGGAAGAGCGAGAAATTTTCATAACTCAGAGCAGTGCTGCAGAGAAAGAAGGTAAATATGAAACGCATTTTTGTGTTAAAATTCTACTCTTTTTAATTTTCGGACCAGTTTCTGTTCCTGAAATATCCGGAAAAAATCGCCTTTGCAACGTCAAAAGAAAATTCTGCAAAGCCTTTCAATACAACCTCTTTCTTTTGTTTTAGAGAATGACCGATTTAAGAAGCCGGTGACAGCGTCAGACCTGGAAGAGAATGGGAAAAGTTGGGTCTCCGAACGAAGAATGAATGAACGAAGACGTACGAAGAATGGCTGGAGCGACGGAACGAAGCCGTATTAGCTGATCCGTATCTCGGGGAAGCTGTGGTTAATGAAACATTGGAAGCCATGTCAGACGAGGAGTTCGACGATGTCCTGGCATAGTTCGTGTCGATACCAGTATTGTAATTGAGTACAAATGAGTACTTAATTTGGTCTAGAAGTAGACAAGTACCCTGCTAGCAGAGGTTTTTTTTTCTGTAAGTCTTTTATTAGCTAGCATTAAGTTGTTCGCGTGTCTGGTATGTCGCATGGTTGTATTGATTTGCAAAGTTGTTCGCGAACAAGTTAATGCTAGCTAATAAAAGACTGACAGAGAAAAACCTCTGCTAGCAGGGTATAGACAAGTTTCAAAGTATGATTAAATTGAGTTTTTGTGCCGATCTCTAATTGTCTTTACTTCAAATGTTATATTTGAAAGCAAAGACACTTAGAAAAACGGTAGCCGCCTTTTTTGGCAGAAGGGAAATTAACAGGGGGAAATTTGTACGCACTAAACTGACCACACAGCAATATTTGTAATATTGCAGCCTGCAGACTGCGATATTAAAAATATTGCAGCCTGCAGGCTGCAATATTAAAAATATTGCTGTGTGGTCAGTTTAGTGCGTACTAGTTTACCCCTGTTAATTTCCCTTCTGCCAAAAAAGACCGCTCCCGTTTTTCTAAGTGTATTTGCTTCATGAGGGCGTCACCAGTGATATGCGATATAGTGCAGAGAGAGAACAATGGGATGGGGGTGTGAATAGTAGATATGTAATAGATAGTTACTGAGGCCGGCAGCAATATGAGATATATTGCAGTCAGCCGAGGGCGCAGCCCGAAGCTGACTGCAATATATCTCATATTGCTGTTGGCCGAAGTAACTATCTAATATATTTACTACTCACATTCCCATCCCATTGTTCTCTTTCTTGCACAATATTGGCTGTTTAGAACAATAGCTCAATCCACCTCCTCGTTTATATTCAATATAAAAGGACAAACGATTTAATGAATATGGTCTTTACAAACTGAATTGCCACTATTAAACAATAGGCTTATGTAACTTTGATTGCAAAAGCCAATAACAAAAAGGCGATTTGTTCTTAAGGTGTACATGGTTTCATGAAGTATTGATCAGGTTCTGATTTAGTGGCGCGTCCCTTTCTTCTATTTCTTGCAGTGTTTTTTTTTGTGGACAATAGGCCTATGTTATTGCAAAACCCATTAGCCAATCCTAAAACTATTGATATATTTTATAAATGGCCTTATTATTGTGGTTTTCATTGACCCGTAAAGCACATTGTGTTAGCCACATAGTTAACACAAACGCGAAAAAAAAGAAAAAAAGAGTTAATGAACCCTGCTGTCTTCGATTTGATTCGCTTGAGATGTGACCATTCAAAAGCCTTCCCATTGTCCTCTCTCTTGACTTTCTACCGAAGTCAAAGAGAGAGGACCGAACAGTCTATTTCAGCCGCATGCAGGGAATGATGGCTTCAGTTTTTTTCGGAAGACGAGGAAGAGCGAGAAATTTTCATAACTCAGAGCAGTGCTGCAGAGAAATAAGGTAAATATGAAACGCATTTTGTGTTAAAATTCTACTCTTTTTAATTTTCGGACCAGTTTCTGTTCCTGAAATATCCGGAAAAAATCGCCTTTGCAACGTCAAAAGAAAATTCTGCAAAGCCTTTCAATACAACCTCTTTCTTTTGTTTTAGAGAATGACCGATTTAAGAAGCCGGTGACAGCGTCAGACCTGGAAGAGAATGGGAAAAGTTGGGTCTCCGAACGAAGAATGAATGAACGAACGAAGACGTACGAAGAATGGCTGGAGCGACGGAACGAAGCCGTATTAGCTGATCCGTATCTCGGGGAAGCTGTGGTTAATGAAACATTGGAAGCCATGTCAGACGAGGAGTTCGACGATGTCCTGGCATAGTTCGTGTCGATACCAGTATTGTAATTGAGTACAAATGAGTAATTAATTTGGTCTAGAAGTAGACAAGTACCCTGCTAGCAGAGGTTTTTTTTTCTGTAAGTCTTTTATTAGCTAGCATTAAGTTGTTCGCGTGTCTGGTATGTCGCATGGTTGTATTGATTTGCAAAGTTGTTCGCGAACAAGTTAATGCTAGCTAATAAAAGACTGACAGAGAAAAACCTCTGCTAGCAGGGTATAGACAAGTTTCAAAGTATGATTAAATTGAGTTTTTGTGCCGATCTCTAATTGTCTTTACTTCAAATGTTATGTTTGAAAGCAAAGACACTTAGAAAAACGGTAGCCGCCTTTTTTGGCAGAAGGGAAATTAACAGGGGGAAATTTGTACGCACTAAACTGACCACACAGCAATATTTGTAATATTGCAGCCTGCAGACTGCGATATTAAAAATATTGCAGCCTGCAGGCTGCAATATTAAAAATATTGCTGTGTGGTCAGTTTAGTGCGTACTAGTTTACCCCTGTTAATTTCCCTTCTGCCAAAAAAGACCGCTCCCGTTTTTCTAAGTGTCTTTGCTTCATGAGGGCGTCACCAGTGATATGCGATATAGTGCAGAGAGAGAACAATGGGATGGGGGTGTGAATAGTAGATATATAGATTTAGGCACTGCCTAAAAGCGGAACTTACACGGCGACAATAATACACACAACTTCACTGACCATCTGGCCAATCACTGGAAAAGGTGACCCTGTAGGACCTACAATTTTACAACATTTTCACTCAGTTATCTAATTTGCACGTTCTGTAACACCCCACCAAAACTATAGTGGTTGAAAATAATTTTATTTTACATTTGTTTATCTCAGGTAAACAAATTTTCAAGTAAACATAGACACAAGCTTTTTGTCCCACTTTCCTGTTTTTTCTATTTTTATTTATAAAATAAGTATAATGGCATTGAGAATAAGACGTTAGTAAAGTGTTGTTTTTAAAAAATACATTTACATGTAAAATCTCTTTAAGAAAACGATGAGATGTGTAGGTGTTTTTGAGATATTCTCCTCTAAATGAAATGCCACATGCAACTCTGGTAAAATTTTCCTAATTTAATAGTGCTTATTGCTTGAGCGTCAGCCAACCATCATGCACCTCCAAAACCTCAAAAACAGGACCAATAGACCAGATTCTATATTACTAAGTTCCTACTTCAGTGCAAGAGTCAGTAAAGTAAATATATGTTATTTACCGGCTGGGAGGTCCGTATAGGGAAAAACTGTGACCGAGGGCTGGAAAATGTTGACCGAGGCCGGAGGCCGAGGTCAACATTTTCCAGGCCGAGGTCACAGTTTTTTCCCTATATGGACCGACCGAAAGCAGGTAAATAACTTATTTTCATTTCGCTGGCTGTCAATCTGCATTTCGCTGGCTGAGGTTCGCAAGGGAAGAGACTTCTGCGCTGGGTCGAAACTCCTTTGTTTTGCAGCTGTCCACAACCTCGCGAACCTCAGCCAGCGAAATGCAGATTGACAGTCAGCGAAATGAAAATTGACACACCCCATCTCTAAAATAAAACGTTGCCTTATAATGCATAAAATAAAGCATTTAATTTTAATTCAATTCAATTCAGCCAAGAGTCACATAAATTTTATGCTGGTCTTCTTGTCTTGAATAAAAAAACTTGTGTCACATAACATCCTTAACACGAAAAGCCACGCTGGTCATAGAGAATTCACTGTAATTCCAGTGAGTGTGGTTCAAGTCCAAAATTACCAGGAAGGTAGATCAAATAGCATCAATCAGCAGGTAAGCATAAAAAAAACAATATAAGGGCATGCCCCTCCCCTGAAGCGCACGGGAAGTGTGAATCACCGGAACCAATAGGCGATTATTTCTGTGACATCATTTGCAGAAGGAACAAAGAATCAGGCTACTTAGCAGAGCTAGAGAATAATATGCTTTGAATATCAATAAGTGCAGTAAGGCTGAATTTAGAGAAATCAAGTGGGCTAATGAGCATTTTCCACCAATGATTTAAAGGCTGCATATAAGCTTTGAAAACATAATGAAAAGCACAGGATAAGTTCATTTGTTAATTTTTATGCTTGTTGAGGCTTTTTCAAAACCTCATGAAACCAATTGGGCAAAACGCTTGTTAGCTCACCTGTTTCTTTAAATGTGTGGTTCCAAAAAATATCCGTACCCCCCCAACGGAAGGGTGTTGAAAAGTGACCCCCCTCTGGAATTTCTGAAGAAAAATACAGATTTGTATGGAAAAGAAAAAGTAAATTGACCCACCCCCCACCCCCACCCCTCTGGAATTTCCAATCCCTTTGGGGGGATAATTTCTGGAAACACACAATTAGAATTAAAAATCAGTCTGCAAGAAAATTTGCTTTGGTGGCCTTGATTTGAGTAGTTGCACTTTAAGAAGACAATTTTATACAATTTGCCAAATGACTATTCAAAATGGCTTTGTTCCCTTTCAAAATGCAAACATGGACGAGCAGCTTGGGAGCAACCGACTTTGAACTTGACAAGCTGAATGTAATATCTTTAACATGACATTGAATATTTTATTGTTTGCTTTCGACCAATCAGATTTGTGATAGTGAGCTCAATGTATATGAAAACTGTTTTAGGCACTACCATCTCAATAACTATGATTTATATTTTACCCATCTGATTGATATTTTTGCTATGATTTCACCTCGCATTCATAAGCAATTATTGGTTGAGGTTGAGCGCGACATTGTGGGTAAGCAAAACCGAGGCCTGTGTCATCTGCCGAAGGCTGAGGCAGATAACACAGGCGCAAGGTTTTGCTAACTCACGATGTCATGCGAAAACTGAATTCAATAATTGTTTTATTATACTTTAAAAAAATACAAATTGATACAATGCCAAAATGGATTTGTTCAAATTGAAAATGAAGACATGGATGAGGGGCTTGGGAACGTGTGGACTTTGAACTTGACATGCTAAATGCAATATCCACTGCAGATATTGCATTTAGTATGTCAAGTTCATGTGACATAGAGAATTGATTGTTTGCTCTCGGCCAATCAAATTTACGATAGTGAGTTATAATAACAGTGTGTATTATATCCATTTCGAAATCACTAGCAAATCCTGAAATCTGATTGGCTCTCAGCAGTGCGATTTGAGCACGAATCACATTATCTGGAGCCCGAATCGCATCTTTATCTCAGCCAGAAGAATGAATGTTACAGAATGTTACACTAGAAAAAAATTAACCAATCAGATTTAAGTATTACAAGGCGCTGAGCAATTAAATTTGCAGGAAAATAATAGCAGAAAAACAATTTTCCTGCACTTTTGGGTGTGGAATCTCCCCTTCTCCTTTTGCTTGATAACAAAAATCACAATAAAACAAAACTTTGAATAACTTTCATTATTTACAGTACCTTGAAGAATATTTTGACTTTTCCTCAGGCAATTTTCGCAGAGTTTGACATCAGTTTTCCGCACAACATTGACAGTTTTGAAGCAAATAATCCACCACATCCTGCACCAAATCCAAATCCTGAGTCCAGCGAAAAAACATGAGGCTCACAGGACAATCCAAATGCCATACGAAATGGACATTCTTTGCATAAAATGCTCCAGCACTTGAAAATAGATTGAGTCGTAATTGCTCCTTGTTTATCTGCTGTTGATTGTCTTGTCTTCTTTCCTGGGGTTTAAGAGCCCCTTCGAGCATGGAATTCAATGTTGTTGTTGCACGAAAGGGTTTGTTGGGAATCAGACAAGAGATAACAACACTAGATTTCATGCCTAAAAGGGCTCTTAAACCCTAGAAAAGAAGACAAGACAATCACCATATAAACAAGGCACAATTACCTTTTAATATAGTTTCTAGTGCTAAGTATTTTTCTCAAAAGGTGACCTCTCTCCTGTCCGATCAGCTCCTTCCGCCATCTTGAAAATCAGGATTTTACGAAAATGCCATGGCACCCAGCGAGTTAGATAAAGTTCTTGGCAAGTTTTATGCAGAAGTAAAAATAATGGCGAAGACTATGAGCCAGAGTCCCTCAAGATCATGCCAAGCACAATAGAGATGTTTTTGAAAGAGAACAACAATCCACTCAGTATGTTTTTCAAGCCACAAACTCTCCAATTTTCCATAGACTTTTCTGCATACATAATGAACTGTTTTGCATACAAAGAGATGTCCGGTGTTCCTGGTTTCTCCTTTTCGAGGAAAACCGTAAAATAGAGCTTATGAATTGATCGATACCCGAGATAGAGATAAATGTGATTTCAAAATGGATATAATAAAGTCTACATGATGTCACCATGAATTATAGCAGTGTCTAACCAGAGAGCTAGATGAGAGGAGTCTAACAATGGGCTATTTAGGATAGATTTTACATAGTCTATTGTGGAGTCTCTATTGGATATGTTTGTGTGTAATCGATAAAAATGGCTTCAGCTTGAAGAACATCACGAATCACCCTTAAAACCGATAACCAACACCTTTTCCTCACACCAAACATCTATTTTTAGTTCTAATACTCAAGGTTTGGTTCTATTTAAAAATTCAGAACTAAAATTTACGCTAATTTAAGTAGTTAATAACTTTCGTGTTTTATAAATTCAGCCAATCAATTGTTTCTCTGGTTTTCGTCTTGAATGGAAAAGCGTCTCATTTTAAACAACAGCTTTACCTGCTTCAATTTCTTCTTCAGTTTTTTTCCTTGCTAAACGCCTGTAAAGGATTTCGATGTAACGGGTGGCATAAAGTTCCATAAAGTTCTATGGCCTTTTCCCATCTAATGTTTATCCCGGGAATCAGCATGCACAAAGTTCCCTCTTATCGGAGAAATGTTTTTCTCGTCGAGCACGCGTGAAGTTAAAGAGTAGATTGTTGAGTTAAATCCTTGTTTGGACAACTTAATCCCCTCCGTGCTTTAGTTGAAACAATCCTGTACAATTCTTGTTCTTCTCTTTGCAATCAAAAGCCGTTCATAGCGTGATTAAACATGTGAAGTTGTTGATTTTATCATCGATTACTTCACAGTCTTCACTTCAATTTCATTCCACTCTGCCAACAATCACGATCAAAAACGTCGCTGACATGTAAAATATATACTAGCGATTGCTATTTTGGCAGAAAAGTCGATTTACATTTGATTTTGCCATGAGAACTGGAAAAATTTTCGCTCCGACATTACTCCTAGCTGTGTTGGCAATGGGGCAGGCTGAGGAACCTGGCCTGGGTACACAAAACGACGGACCACGTCCGCGATACTTAGACCAGCGGCTGTCCATCGGAAATTATAACCACGCGAAATGTGCTGGATGGGTTACTTTTATTTCATTTTTGTGTTTTTTTTTTTCATTTTGTTTTAATACCACACATTAGCCTATAGGGCTCCACCAGAGTTCCGCTATAAATTCTCCTTACCGCGCGACGGCCTGAACGGGCCAATTAGAGGGCGTGTTATATCGCATGTGTTCAAGTTTTTCACTCAGTTGGCTGAAAGTTTTGCGAAGGGGAGGCGAGAGAAAACTGCTTTCTAAGAAACATTTGACGACTTTATTGACCTCTTCTATGGTGTTTATGGTAATTTAAGCATAAGTGAATGTCAATGAAGGGATGTACGGATTAAAAATTGCAAAGCCGAAGGAATTTTTCATACAACAACGGCCTTCGTGTTGACATGCGGCTTTTGCCGAGTTTTGGAAAGGGAATTCGGCATGCATCGAAAAAGCTGGATAGCAAAAAAAGCGTGTCTTGTGTCAATCTTCAAATCATGTAAAATGTTAAATACAAGACTGGAATGATACTATGGGGACTTCAAGTGCTGCTGGTGGCATGAACGAATGTCCATGAACTGTCACTCGTATTGAATTTTTGAAGCAACTCAAGTCAAAGTTTCGTCGACAGTGCCGTCGATGTTCGTCGATCGCCGGTAAGAATTTCATGTTTTGTTAATGCTCCAAATCTTGTTACTTGCTAGCAAACGATTTTTTTACCTACTCGGCTTGTGAAATATCATCATTTTCAAAAAAATGAATAGGAAAGTAATGAAATAAACTATGATTTGTTCAATAATTTGGTCTTCGTTGTTCTTTTTCAATTTGGCTAGCCGATTCGCCGAAGAAAAATTCTCCAAATCCAGAGTTTTAGATGGGTCGCTTAATAACTTGATTTGTGTTGTTTTCCCCTCTTAGTACGAGCTGTATACTTTTAATAAGTTCCCAGAAATCAAAGAAATCGTTTCATAAAGGGAGGGAAGAGGATGTCGGAGGACAAAAATATCATGCGTTGGTTTGACTAAAAAAGTCTAAAAAAAGTCTAAAAAAGACAAGCCAATTCCTTGAACTTGTGGAAAAGGATGGGGCGAGAAATGATAGCTAAAAAAGAAAACAGCACTGCTTTCACAATTTCATTGCTTCATATGTTTGGATAAATTTTTGTCAAAATGTAAGAATGAAAAAAGAAGGCATGGCAAACATCATCCCGGGCGTGACGTCACAACCATGTTTATATACTCTCATCTAAACACACCTGTCGACCAATGAGAGCGCGCGTACTATCTTAGTTATTTTATAAAAAAGAGTATAGCATCTTACGTCGAAGAACTGGAATACATCGCTCCGTGATATATTAATTTTTTGCAATTCGAGTAAAGACAAAAAAAAGGCAATGATATAATAGTAGGCCTCAAATAGCAGATAATAGTATTTGTACTAGTGACAACTACGTGAACAAATATTATCTACCTCATGGTAAAGCGAACGAGATAAAACAGGGGCTTACAGGGGGTTTCTCGCGAATCATTCTAAATCCGTCGTTATTCTTGAATATAAGAAAAATGATTTATAATCCGTGAATGAAGTGATCTGAGTGACACATGAAAAGTCCTAATAAATTTTCGAGTTTTGTCAACGTAACGAGCGTTGTAGTACAAGCTTTTCACGCAGGACTTTTTCGTGATTCTTGGAAAATTTCAACTTGTAACTGAGACGCGTTATCTCATTATAAAGGACTGCTACTTGAAAAATGTAGCGTTGTCTCCCCCGTCACCGTGTACCAGTAACCTCTATTAGTCGAATTGTCTTTTTACAAAGCGTTTTACGTGATGACTACAGTGGTTAGCGGAACCATTTTTAGTTGTGGATAGAGGTATAAAATCTATTTTTGAGCCAATGCGAAGGGTTGCAATCTACAATTTTATGCATGGGCGTTAACAGTTTACTTTGACTTTTTTTGCTCGGCAAAGTCAATGTCTAGAATAATGTAATCGATTTTAGCATTTTTAGACCTTTTTGGTGAATATTTGCAACTGTTCTGCTGTGATGTTATTAACATCTTTTGAAAGGCAGCCCGCATTATCTGGTGTCAAAAATCTTAAGTTTTATGTTTAAAACCGATCTACGAACAGCGTTAATGACTTTGTTACAACGACTACAAAATGTTTCGGCCATTATGGCAATAATATGATTATATCTCAATATGTTCCATCTCTGCCAAGACGTTGGCTTCTTGGCCTACAGCAATATCAGGAAGCTGGTTTATTTCATTATTCTGATAAGTGCCTAAATCTAGACGCCGTTTGGCGGTCGACACCGGCGTTGTAGATGTATCACTTGTAAATCAAGCTTTAACCTATTTACTTTCCGAGTCAGCCAGTGTGAATTCTTTATTCCAAAGCGTTTTACCTTCACCAGTTGTGACTATGCCAATAACGTTGACGCGTTTGTCAACCGATTGATTCAAAGCGTCGATAGAGGTATACTCTATCTCAGGGGCTTGTATCTCGTCGTGACTTATGTTATAGAAACGCCCCCTGAAAGAACTATATAGGTAATGTTATTCCGGCCATGTTATATACTTTGCCTTCCTGCAATTTAGTATTAAAAAACGAAGCTAGATTGTTCCAAGCTATCATACGAGCCAACGACTGCCCAACTGACACGAGTATCTCCAAAATTGTACCAGTGGAAACATTTTTCGTATCTTTGGATATAATCTTGACTGTCTGCTGTTTGTCAGGATCCAGAGATGAAAGGTCTGTAAGAAAATATAACATGTTTGAGCTTAACATGTTGGAGCTATCAGATACATTCGAACAGTAAAACTGGTCTAATCTTAACAAAAAGTAATCAGAGCTTTCATTATACAATGTATCCTCTAACTTGATTGGCTAAGGTCTAGTACATACGTCGAATTAAAGTTGCGTCGACTTTCGAGAAGGTTCAGTAGAGCGTGTTGACGAAGTAGTTGTTTCTGTGAACAAAGTGATGAGAATTTGACACTTTTAGGACGTAGAAGTCACTTAAACCATTGTTATTTGGATTTAGTTATGATGTTTCCTTTCAGATAATGAATCTAACTTGACGAGATCATGGCTCAGCATTTATGTTAGTATTTTTGTCTGATGTATACTTGGGCCATTTGGGTACCAATCGTGTTGTGCAACTGGCTCGTGACAGGTTTTACTGGCCTAGGATGCAACGAGACATTGAGTTTTACTGTTAGTGCTTGAAACAAAAGAAACCCCAAGTGACCCCAAGAGCGCCTTTGCAGCACCTTAAGTCATCAGCCCCATTTGAACTTCTGTCAATCGATTTCCTTCACCTCGAACAGAGTAGTGGCGGGTATGAGTACATACTAGTCATAGTAGATCATTTCACTCGGTATGCTCAAGCCTGTGCAACAAGGTCCAAGTCAGCTCCTGTGGCTGCAGAGAAGTTGTTTAATGATTTCATACCAAGATTTGGTATACCGGCTAGAATACACCATGACCAGGGACGTGAGTTTGAAAATAAACTCTTTCACTGTCTAGAGAAGTACTGTGGTATGATTAGATCAAGAACATCCCCTTACCATCCGTGTGGGAATGGACAAGTCGAGAGATTTAACCAAACCCTACTTTCCATGTTACGCACCCTGTCTGAGACACAGAAGTCAAACTGGAGGAAACACCTTAACAAAGTCGTCCACGCGTATAACAGTACAAGGTGCGATTCCACTGGCTATTCACCGTTCTTCCTTCTCTTTGGACGTCATCCCCGACTGGCAATTGACTTGATGTTCAACACTGATCAACAGTCGACACCACCAAGCTACCCAGAGTATGCGAAAAAATGGAAAGCAGCTATGACGGAGGCATACCAGCTAGCTCAGCAACGCTCACAGAACCAGTGTAACCGGAATAAGGAGCGGTATGATCACAAGGTTACCACAACTACTCTTGAACCAGGTGATAGAGTGTTGGTCAGAAACCTAAGCGAACGAGGTGGACCTGGTAAACTACGGGCATATTATGAAGACAAGGTACATGTTGTAAGGAAACAGTTCGGAACCCTATCTGTTCATGAGATTGTACCAGAGAATAATCCAGATGCGGGAAGGAGGAATATTAGGAATCTACTATTGCCCTGCAACTTCTTACCAGTCGAGCACCCGAACCCGGTTGCTGCCAGGCCGCCAACACCTAGACCTACGAGGGAGCCAATGCCGCAGGACCAACCAGATGATAGCAGTGATTCAAGCGACTCTGAGGACGAAGCCGCCAACACAGAGGAACCATCTGCTAACTCTGGCCAAGCACCGATGCGACCACAGCGACAGAGGAGGGCGCCACGACAAGTAACCTATGATACCTTGGGAAGTCCATCAGTGTATAGTGCAGCAGTGTACGCGCCGCCACCATTACCTTACAATGGCATGTTCGTGGCTCCTTACCAGTACTACTACACACCAGACTACACAAGATGGGTGTACGCACAGTGAGAACTTTATTGCTATTGAACTATTACATGTTAAATTATCTGAAAGTATTGTTATTAGATTTACCTAAGAGTATCGTTGAAACAAAAAGGAACAAAACTGGAAACAAGGGGACACTATTGTTAGAAGTAGTGAAAGTACAGATGCACCGAATCATCTGAGATCAAGCTGAGTAGCTATATAACATTCTAGAGAAAGGACGCTGACTAGTACCGGGCCTGATCAACCCAGTAGAGTAGCTGTAGTTGTAATTTTTTTTTCCAGAGTTGTTAGGAAAGATTGTAAGTTTGCATGTCGCGGACGACATTTTTTTAAAAGGGGGAGAATATGTGATATGTATAAGTTGACAATGTCATTGTAACCCACCCCCCTAGGTTTAGATATACCGGTATGATACGCGAGTGTCAAAGACACGTGGAAAAAACACAACGCAATGTAGTCCAAGTCTACAGAAAAAATAAACCCCTTGGAGAAAATAGCGAGATTTTGGGTTACACCCGCACACCCCTACCAATCACAGCATATAAGATGAACGAGGCACTCAATAAAAACGATGTGCATTGTGAGTTACTGTTTCAAAATTCTAAATTATTGAAGAAAGTATCATACTCTTTTTGTATTCTCATTGAAAGATTATTGTAATTTTGTTGTTTATGGTTTAAAATTTTAAATTTTCAGACACTGCAGGGTCACCTTTTCCCAGACTGACATTTTTAAGTATTAAAAAGTGTAAATTACAATCTCAAGAGATATTTATAGTTCCATAAAATGCTGAAGTTGTGTGTATTGTTGTTATGTGGGTTCCGCTTTTAAGCAGTGTCAAATCTATATATTATGCGCCAGCCAAGTTTGACAGAGAGGGCATCAGGAGAAGGAAGGGAAGGCCATGATTATACCAAGGTATGTGTCATTCCATATGACAAGTGTGCATGTACCGGTAAACTCTAAAATTATAAAATTAATGTTTTTACATTTATACCTTGGTAAAAATATGATGTAATGATGCACAGATTTAATTTCAATTACTGTATGTAACCACATACTGTAAGTTTCACACTTTGATGTTTTGCCCAATTGCCTGCCTGATCGGCTATCGCACGATTCAGTTTGAGTGTTAACTATTTAGCCAATCAGTGAGCAAGAAACACTGTGACTGCTTGTAGACAAAACATGTTCTGGGCAAAACTTCAAGGCGGTAAATGTTCACACATTACGCTTGATTGCAAATGGTATGTCATGTACAATGAAGTCAAATTTTCGGATGTCTCAAAGCGGCAGCTGAAGTCTGCGCTAAAAAGTTCAAGGTTAAGTCTAACAATGGGGTAACATCTGCAAAGCTAGCCATGTTACTAGCCAAGCATCTTGTGGATAACAATTATGTCAAATGCCATGGCCCAATTGATACACCACTTAGCAGAGACAAAGTAACCAAATTGAAGGCATTTTAGGTCCATTTTTCCAACAGACACTGTTATGTTTACATTTTAGGGAAATGATAAGAACGGTATTGAAGATGCTGAGAAGCAACTTTGAAAATAATTGTTGTTGACTTGTAAAATGCAGTTTACATTTCTGATGTTTCCAAAAAACGAAATGGGTCTTGCAGTGCTGCAACAGCCGAAAATGATAATCGTTGTGTTACAAAAATGCCAAAGAAGCAAACTGGGCCACAATAAAGTGGTTCTAAAATGACATCATGTATTGAGTTTTCAGCAACTAAGCTGTCAGTACAGCTGTACTACAGGTGGTGAGGTTTGTGCAAAATACATTGTGTTGATTAAGAGACAATATTGTGTATTTAATTAGCACTAAACGACTGATCAGAAGGACATTGTGCATTATTTTTTTTTTACTACATCAACTTGAAAATACATCAATGTTTTATTTAAAATAAACATAATGGCTAATTGCTTCATCATACAAAGTACAAATACATTCATGGTTTTTCAAAGCAAAAAAAACATTCATGTTTATTTGATATAAACCATTTTTGTTTATGGTAGCATGGTTTTTCTGAATGGGAATTTGGACATTTCCCATAACTGGGAATAAGGCAATTCCCATGGTTAATAAACATTAATGGAAAAGTGCTACTACAAACATTAATGTGTTTATTAAACACATTGTTGGGTTTTTCAAAAAATACACGAATGTTCTTTGTGGAAAAAACATTAATGGTTAATATTGCAAATCCAACAACTTTAAAAAACATTATTGGTTAATTGCTACAGCTGACAATCACTAAAAATACATTCATGGGTTTTCAAACCAAAAACACACCCGTGTTTTTTATGGCAAAAACCATCAATGTTTGTGGTAGCACTAATCCATTAATGTATTTTTGAATGGGAATTATGGAAATTCCCATTCGAAAAACCCATTAACGTTTTTTTGTAATTTTTTCCTGTGGGTTAGCATAACCCTGGCACTTTCCTTTATGCGGATTTCTGTATCTAGACCTGCAGTTTCAGATCTGCAGATGTGTTCTTAACTAGGAATTTAGCTGCATGCCTGCATGCGCTGGCGAGTTCGTTCCTTTTGTTCAGTGTGCCTACATTTGGCTTACAAAAAAACACTTTTCAGTTAAGCATAGATTACACTTTTTGGAAGCGTTCGAGTATGACCTAGCCCGTGCCACTGCCCTCCATTTAACAGAAAAAGGCGTGCCTTCTTCCTTAAGAGACCAGACGTGTTTTCTCAGCTCTGTGGCATTTCTTTTCTCTGGTTTTCCTGAATGAAGCCATATGGTTGTTGAATCTGGTTTTGAAGGTGTCTCCAGTTAGGCCGATATAGGTCTCCTTCTCCCCGTCGCTCGTCTCCACGGTGGCCTGATATACCACGCCCTCAGTTAAGCAGACTCCATTCGGGGGGCAGTTGGGTTTGGATCAGCAATTACACGTTTTTTCAGGTGTCTTCGGGGTCCCACGTAAAATGGACTGGTTGTGGGCCTTAATCTTTTTGTCTAGGTTTGGTATTCACGAATAGCTTACTTTCACAGTATTTCTGTTGAATATCTTTCTCAGCGGGTGGCCACGTTTGAAGACCCGGTCCACGAGGGTAAGGGATTTTTTGCCCACGTTAGTGGCAACGTTTTTGCTAAATGGAGGGTATCCCGGTATCTGAGCTGGTGGTTGTAGCCACTCCTCTCTAACGCACTCAGGTATAGGGGCGCGGCCTTATCGGAGCATTCTTTGTTTTGAAGATATTTCCGTCAGCTGTCTATTGATCGCTAGTGAGATGTTTTTTTATGATGTCAGGGGGGTGGTTCCTGTCCTTGTGCACATACATGGGGGTGTTGTTCGGCTTGGCGTAAGGTTCGTAGGTCCTCTCGGCAAGGTTCAGTGTTACATCTCGGCATATAGACGTCACCACAGTTGCGAAACGTCACTTCTCAGGCTAACTGAGGACTGGAGGCGTTGCCTTGAAAACAATAATTGCCAATTAAAGGCATACGGTATGGACGAGAAGAGTTGCACATTACTCGCTAACTATTTGACAGACAGGATGCAGCGTGTCAAGATTGGCGATACTTTCTCAGAGTGGATGGGCGTGAAACGTGGAGTACCTCAGGAGCGTTCTTGGACCGATTTCTTCAATTTATTCATCAACGATATGTTTTATCACATCAGAACTGTAAAGCTCAATACATATGCTGATGATGGTCAACTTTATGCTTCATATTCGGATCCGGTAGCGCTAGAGGGGCGTATCCTCCAGGAAGTTGAAATCGCGAAATCTTGGTACCTTTGTAATGGCATGATAGCAAACCCAGGAAAGCATCAGGGAATGATTCTAGGAAAAAACTGACCACCAGTTCTCGTTTCCAACAACAAATTCAATTGAACTTTTTGGAATGATATTAGACAATGAACTCAAATTTAGTGGGCACATTTCGAAAGTCTGTAAAAAAAACTAATAACCAATTCAGTGTATTAACTAGATTCGGAAAACTCATGTCAAGTAAAATCTTATTGCGGCTCTACAAAGCATTTCTATTACCGCATTTTCATTATTGCTCAAAAGTATGGCATTTCTGTCTTGCGAAGGACTCGAACAAACTAGAAAGCCTAAACAAACGTATTTTAAGATTCATTTATAAGGACTGGGACTCTGATTATGACACTCTTTTAGACAGAGCTGGGACAACAAGCTTAGAAAATAACAGAATACAGTCTATGGTGTTATGTGTTTTCAAATGTCTCTTTTTCAATAACTACCCAGCGTACCTTAAGGATATGTTCAAACCCAGAACTGTGACCTACTCTTTACGAGGAACAAATATTCTTTCTCTGCCTAAACCATCAACCACTACATATGGCCTTCACTCTTTTTTGTATACTGCAACGAAATACTGGAACTCTATGCCAGACAAACTTAGAGAAATAACAGATTTTACAGATTTTTTTGTAAATCAGCTTTCTGAACGCCCCAAGCCCATCATCCCTGTACAGCCCTAGCCGTTCCCTGATATTAGCAGGTAGTTGGGACCCTACCAACTCGCATGTCTCCGCGCCGTGGTAGGAACCCATTGCAACGTCAAATGAGTTTAAAGAGTTCTTTCCGCCCACACCGTGCCTTCGTCAAACAATAGTGACTGCTTACCGTGGACTATTATATCCCTATCCTCCTCTGGGATTTCAATGTAATTGGATGCAAAGTCCAGGGCTTTAAGTAGGAGCTCGCGCGATATTGAAGCTTACAATATCAAACGCGATCAAAGCATGCTGGCTTTTGCTGGGGATGTCGTTATACCAATTGATGGCGGCTTTGGTGGTTTTTGATTGTTGCAGGCCAGTGCTGTTAATGATGGCTTTCTTGATATCATCAAGAATTTGTTTGGATATTTTGCCTATCTCTGGATTTGTCGGGTTGATCAAGCGGCAGGACGGGTCACGGTGGTCGGTTTCTACTAGGAAACCTCCCGTTTGCCGGGGTTAATATGAGCCCTTCTGTACCTTGAGTAAGGCCAGCGGTATTGCCCATTGCGAAAACAACATGGCGGCGAAAGAAGGAGGCATACAGACGGTAGAGTTGAATTTAGGAGGAAGCAACGGCAAAGAAGATCGTGATGAGGGTTTCTGGCACCGAAGTATGGTAGACATGAAGTTCTCGGTCGAAAAGTTATGGATTAAATCGGTCCGTAATTCCAAATCGAAGCCAAATTACGGCATGGGGGAAATGGACGGGGTCCACGAAGAAGTTTGCGGAAATCGTTTGATACTTGCAGGGCCTACAATAGATGCATATCTAAAGGAAATCGGAAACAGCTTGAGAAATAAGCTGACCCGTTCAAAGGCTACTGGACTTTCAGCTCCAGTAGTTCTCTTTTTCCCGTGGACAATATTTAGCCTCTTCAGCACGTTTGTTATAGGATACGGAGCGGAAGTGAATACATCGGGAGAGGGGAAATCCACCAAGATCATAATAAATATTACGGCCATAAAAACAGCAAGAAAACTTTTCTCGGCAGCGCGATTTGGAGGGGAAACATTCCTTAGGAAACGACATTTTTCCAAGGATAGTGATGGCAACTATCAATACAAAGGAAAATCTTTAGTTGCCATCACTGAATTTACGCCACTCCGGATGGAGTACAAGAAGTCTACTCAAAAAGTCAGCATAACATTTTTCATTCAACGGTATGACAAGGATGACTTTGCGGTAGACAATCAGACTCAGAAATTGATGAACAAGAAGTCTTAAGAGTTGTGTTTAAGTCAGACTTCTCACAAGAAAGCACCAATGAAATTCCATAAATATGAAGGACTCTTAAAACGAAAAAACAGTGACAAATAGTGCTTAAACATAGTAACTATTGACACAGAAAATTATGCTACTGCAATTTAAGCACTATTTTGTCATTGACTTATCCATTATACAATTCAAACGAGAAACCATTTTAACAAGATTTCTAAATGTCAGGCCCAACATCGTGCTTCGCATGTGCTGAACCTAATTGTGCTGAAAATTATTTTGGGCTTAGAAATAGTTTCAAGTATCACAGACGGTAAAAAAATATATAAAATAAATAACCTATAACAAAAACAATTGGAATGTGAAATTAGTTTTTGCTATGTTTTCTGTTGGATGTTACCAAGAGAAAAGAAAACTGCCAATTACATTCAGCGCACGAGAAGTACAATTCGTTTTGAAACAGGCCTCAGCTGGCTCAAACTGCCAAAAATGATGAGTGTTGAATCAACAAAATGTACTCAACATATCTAGACATTTATAAGTAAAAAAAATCTGATCATTCTAATAGTCAATGATAAATTCCATGGACTTTTCCAGTGACCTGACATGTCCAGACCACACATCTGCATTTCTCAAAGTTGATTGACCACATTGAAGTGTTTGACTGTGAATTTCCTATAATATGTGGAAATTAATATACACATTGTAATAAATTATATAATTACTCAAGTGACTACAAGAAATTCCATGCTTTGGTTGGTTGATACCCGGTTAAGCTGAGTTGCACAACACCAAGGTAAAATAATATACAATTGGGAGTGCATGTCTGTTATGATGAAAACAAAACAAGTTGTTTTATCTTTTGGGTCACTTGAACAGTTATACAAAAACAATTAGTCACCCCAGGCTCTGTGATTTTTGGCCAGAGAAGACTAATTGTTAAATAGTTAAAGTGTAATTCATTGACAATGAATAGTTATATAATAATTTTATTTGTGAAAAATGTACTCACATTTGTGAATATTGTACTATACATGATATACACATAATACACACCAGTAGTGATTGTAATATAAATATGCCTATACAAGCAATGCATGCTATACACTAAAAAATCATTCTTGTTGTCTCAATTCCTTGTAAGGAAAGCCACTAACTTGAGGAATGTGATGCTATCTTATGACTTGAAGGAGAGAATCAATCAAATACAAGAGACAGAGAATGCAAGCAACTTTTCTGAAATAAATGTCTTTAGCATAACCATGTTCTTTATAAATAAGTAATTTTATCATAATTTCAAATAAATATAATCTTATTAAAAGGGGGGCCATGGGATTCTGTTATCAAGTTGTGCCACAGAAACAAACACCCTTTATTGTTTAGCCCTTGTCAGAGTAGGAAGGAAGAAAAGAAAAATGCAAAAATGGAGAAAACACATGGTAATTATGTATAAATATATGAGGTCAGTTAAGCACAGCACAGATACATAAATAGAACAAATAGATAAATAAATAAACAAACAAGAAAACTAAATTAATAAATATTAATTAATATTAAAATAAATGTTTAAATAAATGAATAAATAAATGAATAAATAATAAATAAATAAAGGTTGGCTAACCACTTATACATACCCTACCATGCTGAAATTAGTCAATCAATTTATTTAACCTTCGAGTCAAAGTTGCTTTGTCACCAGAAGTTATGGCTCCTCTTCTGCGGAGTTCGGCCTTTAGCTCGGGTACCTTCATTGATTCTACATGAATTGGTTTGTCTCCTGAACATCTTCCTTCGGTGTGAAATTTTGTAGTGTGTTCCTCAAGAACCTGGTTATCAGCAAATCTTTCCTTGCAGACGGGACAAGTTATCGGCTTTAGGATGCCAAGAATGGAGTCAGTCAATTTCATGTTGGTTGCACTACTCAGTATTTCATCACATTCACTGCAGACAGGACACTGACTATCACTACTCAGCATCCTTCCGCATTCACAAAATTCATCACCATTTGAAGTGTGAGGGGGTAAGCGTGACTCAAAATGGGAAGTGTACACCTCAGGAACTGGCTGGTGTTCAGGTAGGTAAAATGCTCTGACATAATTGGCACGCATGAGTTGCCACCACTTACTGAGAGTTCCCGTAGAACGTGACCGGTTTGTGAGCGACAGATCCTTCTTGATGCCAGCATGTTTAGATTCTTTTGCTTGAAGTGATATAATGCCATAGCCTACTTTGTATTTCTGAAAAAGTAAGTCAGCATGGTAGGGTAATGCGTAACCAACAGTCCAGACTGTGAGATTAACATGGTCTGGAAAAAATAAAGCTAAAAGATTAAAATACATTGAACAGATTTGTTTGAGTTGACAGATATCCACATTAGTGACTTCTACTTTATTAAATAGGGTTCCAGCATCTCTTAAATATTGACAAACTTTCCCTAATGCTAGACGTTTTACCTTCAGTGCATCATTTTCATCTGGCAAGCACAGAATGTCAACAAGGCGATAAGAGTACCTAGCTAAAGCAATTGCCTGCTCACCAATCAGCCTACTTGTTAACTTGTTGTGCCTCTTCTCAGCATTATCATAGTGCTCTCTTATCTTCTTGACTACGAAAGGCAAACCACAACCTGACCTGATGTTTATAGTGGCTGACTGTTGATGTTGTGAAGATGCCTTGGTTATAGCTTCTTGAAAAGCAGTGTTTTGCCTGGAAACTAAGTCTACCCCTGCAAGTCTTTCTACTACATGTGCAGTTGTGGGATCACTGCTAACAACTACTCTACACTCCTTTGCATTTCCAGCATTACTTGGTTTCAGCGGTAGACCCAAAACTTCTAAGAATTCCTCAACTACACCCCTTTTCAAAGCTTCTTTATAAATAAGATTAAGAATGTGCTGCCAGGCATTGATTTCATTATGAATTGGTTCTGGTCTCTGTCTGTCAGCAAATTCACCAATGCGTGGATGCACTTCTTGCCGTATTCCCTTTGAAGCCATAAAAGGTAACATTTTATCACGTAGCTTTGGCCCAGTTAAATGTTTACATTGAGCAGACTTCCTAAACCCATCTAGTTCTTTAAGATCTTTATTCCTTTGATCCATGGTTGGAGGCTTCCACTTGTTGCTGGCAGAGTGGCCAATTGATTGCCCCATCAACAAAAAATCATTTTTGTGTACATTGGCATATGGGGAGGGATAGGTAGCTGCCTGATTCAGTTCTCCATTTGCCCAGCTCTGCCATGACTGATCTGCACTTGGTTGAAATTCTAATGTACATTGTCTATTGCAGACATTGAGTACATTGCCTTCTAACATTAGCATTTCATCTGAATGTTGCCTCCACAGATCTTCCATAATTTCCTCCTTCTCACTTACACTTAGGCAATGCAATAAATACTGATAATCTCTACTTCTAACCTTATCACCAAAGTTCCAAACAGTAAGGGAGCCTATTGACATACCAAGGTCACTAGTCTCTGGAGCTCCATCATCTGAAAATTGACAAATAAAGTGATCAGTATTTTCATTAAACCAGATAAGTTGTCTGCACAAGTGAGGAAGCCTCAAATGGAGATCAAGGATCATGAATACTAACCCAGTTACAGTTCTTGACACTCCTGGATAGTTTGGTATGTCACACACATTTCCAATATCTAAACCTTTAACAAACTGATCTACTCTGTTGTCTGCAGCTATACGAGGAAGAGATATTTTTACACCAGCACATGTTACATTTCTTGGCATCCACACTTCATTCTTGGCATCAAAAAATGAACTCTGAATTTTGCATACAAGCTGAAATTTTCTCCTAGAAAGAAAAGACTGATATTTTAAGCTTAGAGCCTGCTTTAGAGCTTCCTCGCTTTTTCCGTATTCTTTAACAGCCTTCCCAAACATTCCCTCCAAAAACTTCCCCCTTTTGTAACTGCTAATAAGCTTTTCCATTGTTTGTTTTGAAGCACAACTTGTTAAGTAGTCCCATGCCCCATAAACAGATGGCTCTTCCCCCCCATGAATAAATTCCAAAATATTGCCTGTGCATTCCCTTCTCCTGTATCTAGTGCTTGATTTGTGGTTGCTAATCATTTCAAATGTAGTGGGATTATTTTTTCTTCGGGACCTAGAGTAGCCTTTCTGTTCTACAAGTAATTTTATTCTTTTGTATTCTTGATTGACTTCTGTCAGTTTTTGCTCAAGCTTCTCTAGGTCCTCCTCAAGCTTTTCTTTGCTTTGCTTTAAATTATCTGAAAATGAAACAAAGGTGGGAATGTCAGTGAGGGAGCAGTCTTAATAAGCAGCAGAATTAATAATACAGTAGTGTGTAACAAAATCACAGCCACATTATAAACCGCTTGTGATTAAGATAATAATAGCTATAGCTCAATCCAAACAAACCAGAGCGAAATCTTTAGTTCAAAACTATAATTAACTTCAGAACAGCTACTATAAGCTTAATAGTGCCTAACCTGATTCTTTTCCGAGCTGCTCAAATTCTTTTTCTCGTGTATTTAGCACTGTTTCTCTCTCTTCCAAGCGAATGACCTTAGCATCACATTCCTCAAGAACACGGCTAGCTTCTTCTCGGGCTCCTCTTTTAATACCATGGCTGATAATTATAGGAGATTTAGCCCAAAACGGCTGAAACTGTCTTTGTGAGTTGCATTTACCCTGGTGTCTATCCTTTTTGCTGCAATTTCGGCTCTTTGAGCAAAGTTTTTCAGCACTAAAAGAGCAGAGAAAAAGCTTATTAATGTCTCTTTAAATCCAATATGGCGGCGGTCAAGAGCGCGATTCGAAATGGTAGTTTAAACTCGCTCTACTTACCCAGAAAAGACTGCATCTCCTCCTGAGGACGAAGCCATGTTGTTCGTCTTCGATTTGCCTTTACAAACCCATTGCATTGTGGGAACGTTTGTGCAAAAATTGCCAAAGTTTCTCCTAAACGGGGGCCCCAAGGGGGTTTTTAGACTCTCGCAACGAACTCATCACGAAAACGACAAGCATTGTAAACGGAGAATGATCATTTATCACTGAATAACTTATAACACACATCCAAGCGTTGTTTAATACAGTTTGGACTAAGTTTAAACCACTTTTATGGCGTAGAAGGCCTTCTCTAGGACACCGTAAATTTCGGTAATGATTGTCCCCACCAGCTCCTCCGTGGTCTTTTAGCTTAAAGGAATGATTTTTAATGTATTCTAATGAGAAAACGAAATTAAATTTGCATAACAAGTATTGCACGGCCCGGGAGAGTTTTACTAACATAACTTGCCGCGTCCCGACGCCATTGCAAGGTAACCAAAAGTCACGTGACCCAAACAACGCTCAGGAGGATTTTCCCCTAGCAACCGACCACCGTGGGTTGTTTCTGAAGTTTTCCTTGTGATCTTTTAAAGAAATGAAAGAGTTCTTGCACGGGACCACGCTTCGCCATACTATACACAACAATTGGAATGTTCATCTATCTTTTTTTATTTGGGGCTTGATGAAATGCGTATATTAAAACGGACAGGGATAAATTTCTGTGACAGAAACTGCTCCAAGCTTGAGAGACTTTCTCACAGCAACGAAGTTAAATTGTCCGAATGCGACGGAAGCCAGAAGGCCAGCTGGTGGTTGGAAATCGTACCCAGAATTATGAAAGTCGCAGTAATTCCTTGTCCGATAAACCACAAGAAAACATTTAAGCTGAAACAAAAATTAATGCGACAAAAACTCTCAGAAAAAAAATCGAGCAAGTAAAGAAAGTCCCCTCCTCCCTCCATCACTTTGCTAATGGTCCATGGTTTGATTTGAAGAATGTGTTTTTTTGTAAGTGGGCGTGCGCATAAACACAAAAGCATCCCTCATAATAGACTTAATGATATCCTATTCAAAATACTCATAATGATATGCGAAGTGGAATTATGGTGACATAACCCCTTATTCAAGGTCTGACAATCAGATTATGTAAGATCTCACGACCAGGATGCCATAAATACCAGAATCCGGCAAACAACCCTCACATTCTAGCTCAGTTTTCAGCGGGGCCGAACAAAGTGAACTCTTTGTTTTTCATCCCGCCTTACGACCCACGCGAATCCATGGCAGACGCCGACGCGGATGTACAATATCCTGCCGGCGCCAACCCTGAGGCAGTAGCAGAGCCAGTGATAGAACCAGCAGTCCAGGCCGCTGCGCCTGTGGAACCGCCAGCCCAGGACGAACAACAACCTGGACAACAACAAGAATTAGAGGTAGTTATCGGTGATTAACCATTCATTTGAAATCGAAACTCACACCTGGTTCGCATGTCGAATATTTTCAGATTTCCCGTTACCAAGCCGAGTCCAACTACTAGACGCTGGTTGACAACAGAGATTGATGCGCCACACAATCGGCCTGATTTATACTGGTTCCCTGACCCTGCGGTCTTGGAAATCGGTGTAAGCGTGAACGTGAAAGCGAATCAATCGTCATTAAGGCGGAATCGGCCATGGGGCTAGTGTTTAGCTCCCGGTGAAGGTCGAGCAACCGTTATTTACGGTGAGGCTAGCCAAAGGAATGGCTAGGGTTTAGCTCCCGGTGAAGGTTGAGCTAGGAAAGCTCCCAGTGATGGTAGAGCAGCCGTTATCTGCGGCGGGACTAGCCAAGGGAATGGCTAGAGTTTAGCTCCCGGTGAAGGTTGAGCTAGGAAAGCTCCCGATGATGGTTGAGCAACCGTTATTTATGACGGGGTTAGCCTAAGAATGGCTAGTGTTTTGGTCAAAGCAGTGAACCACGACACTTGGTTCAGCAAGAATGCGAATCTGTAATGAACCGTCATGGCTCGCTGGCTTGAGCTCAGCACCAACGGGAACCCTGTGGATGTCAGGGAAGAAAGGGACTGGACCTGTAAGCCATCAATTGTATAAGGTTGACTGACTCTAAATCGACTCTGAACATGAGGTAAAGAAATAATATACTGATTATGCACCTCTGTGTCTTTGCAGAAATTGCGTGAGGAGTTTCGCATTCTGAAAAAGTCGGTCGAATCGGTCACCCAGGCCTCCCCTGATGACTTGGTAACGAGAACAATCACCTATTGTTCTAGGCCAGCCTCGGAATTCAACAAGTATGAGGTGCTGGAGATGCTTGAAAGCCTGCAACACATGGCCAGCGATGTGAAGCACGAGAAGCGTAACTACTTCAGGCTTGTACATCACACCGCGAGGGACAAGATAGACGTCTCTAAGAGCCATTTCCAGAGTCTAGTCCTTCGCTTGCTGGGCGACAAGGATCACGAGAAGGTGTTCGACATCTCGACAAAGATTGCCAAGCATTACCGAAAGGAGGAGGAACAGCAACAAGAAAGCAGCCGTGGCAGATACAGACGTCGTAGTCGCCCCTATAATTACAACAGGCGCATGTACACGGGTGGAGACACCCGGAGGTGTTTCAGCTGTAACAAAGTCGGCCACATAAAAGCCGATTGTCCAGATAGGAAAAGTGACGGCAAAAATGTCAAACCTGATAATTAGTTCGCATACCAGCAGGGAAATGTAAATGATGAAAAGTGAAAATAAAATGTAAAGCTGATAATTAGCCCAACCAGTAGAAAAATAAAAGAAAGAAGGGAAACATAACCTAAATATATATATATATATATATATATTTTCTCTTATATAAAGTCGCCTATTAATAGCAACTCTGATATGAGGTTCCCTAAATCAAACCTCTCCAGCTTAGCTGGTCAAAGCTGCTATTTCTCGGCTGACTTTAGCGGGGTGTACCTGTGGAATAGTCCCCCCAGACGTAGGTTTAATATTAATACGATGGTTTGCCTATCCCTTATAGAACATGATATGGTCATGGGAAACGTCGGATAGCTTCGATTCCGAGCTTCAACAACTTCAGATGAGTCCTGTTAACACCACAATAAACTGGGTCGACTCCCAGGGACACCCCGTTAAAGTCAGTGGGGATTTAGCAGCCTACGGAAATGAAGCCAGGTTACGTCGTATTCAAAATGGAGAGGTTATCGGTGATATTTCAGAGTTGTTTTTTCGTGACCCGAACTCCTTTCAGGCAGGAGAACTGCATAACCACCTTAACCATTGGGAGTTCGTAGCGCAAGCAAATCCGAGCCCAAACACTCAGAGATTTTGACGTGGATAAAGGAAAAAGTCTCCGTTGACCCGTATTTCATGCATTTCAGGGTAACTTCAAAGGCGAGCACTTTGATTCGAGCCGGCCCCCAAGGAAATATTCAGGAATAACCCATCCTGCAAACCCTTTAGAGAGTTTGTGACAAACACGCTGGTCGCCAGAGTAAAAACAGGGGCAGTCTCGCTGTTAGGGCGAGTGGGTGCGGTCCACCCCCCTCATCTCGTACTTCCGCTGACCGTTGAACCAACGAAACCGCGCCTGTGTCATGATGCGCGGTTTCTCAACTTATGGATGCGCGACATGCCATTCTGCCTGGATAAGCTGATTGACCTGCCACGGTACGTTGCTAAGGACACTTACCAAACCGTACTGGACGACAAATCGGGATACGACCACATCCTTCTGACGGAGGAAAGCCGTACTTACTTCGGGATCCAATGGGGTGGCTGGTATTTCGTCTACAATACCCTCCCTTTTGGCTGGAAAATCAGCCCGTATGTGTATCATTCTACGGGGCTCGTAGCCTCCAACTTCTTCCGAAGTATTGGTATTCCATGACTCTTATATATAGATGATCGCCACAATGGTGAATTTCAAGTACCACTCGATAAAGGCGAGTACGCTATGTTAAAAAGTGCCGACGATCGCCATCAAGCCGCGGCCAAATCAGCTATTTTCTTAGTCGCCTATCACCTCGTGAAACTGGGTTACTTCCTGGGACTACAGAAGTCAGTGTTGGTGCCGAGAAAGGTAGTCCCTTACTTGGGATTCCTATCCGACTCCTCCCGTCAGGTATTCCATCTTAAACCAGACAAGAAGGACAAGTTCCTTGCACTCATACGAGAAATCCTTGGCAGCTCGAAAGTCTCAGTGAAAACCTTACAGCGTCTGACAGGAAAGTGTATCTCGTTTAGCCTTGCTGTTCCCGCTACAGGGCTGTTTATCAGGCGAATGAATAGCGCCATCTCGCGGGGTATACAGTCCCCTTCCAAGTTGATCCCTCTAGAAGGAGACCTACGAGAGGAGATCTCCCACTGGACTTTCCTAGAAGGCTGGGATGAGCCTCTGCCATGGAGGGACGAGCGACATGTAAGAGTATCGATTGCAACAGATGCGTCTGGTACAGGTTGGGGTGGGGTACTATTATCACCCTCACCTGGGGAGAGAATAGGCGACTACTGGACGGAAGAACAGCTTACCTACGACATATCGACCAAGGAGGCAATTGCTGTCAACAATGTGCTGATGGCCTTTCAAGATAAAATAGTCAACGCTCGTGTGAACGCCTCGGTAGATAATAAGTCAGTTGTTGAAGCCTGGAACAACAAAACAGGGAAAGGCTTGGAACTCAACAAAGTTCTCAAGAGGTTGTTCTTTACCACAATGGAACTTAACATCTCCCTCTCTATGACGTACGTACCTACTAAGGAAAACCCAGCGGACGCACCTTCTAGACGTCTCTCCCCCACGCATAGTAGGCTATCAGACCACTTATGGCAGATTGTTGAACGTGAGTTTGGGGGCGAATATGGGCATTCGTGTGATATGATGGCACTAGACTCGAATGCCATGACAAACGCACAAGGGAGACCCTTACCGCACTTTACACCAGTCCACACCCCGGGGTCACTAGGGGTAGACGTTTTCGCGCAAGACCTAGCACTCCATGGCAGCGTTATGAGGAGACCCTATGTTTTCCCGCCAATGCTACTTACCGGCCCTGTAGTACGGTTCTTACAATCATTCAGGCAATGTTGCACTATTGTAGTCATGGATACATTCCCGAGAAAATACTGGTGGCCAATTATTGAAAAGTTGGCATCCAACAAGAAGCTGCTTGCGTCTCGTGGTGATAGTCGCGCCCTGCTGGTCCCGACAAAAAGGGCTGGTTCCCACACAAAGGCATCCCTGGGGATCTATGGGCCTTCGCAGTCACTTTCCTATAAACTCGCTCTGGCATGCACCCTGAACGATATGTCTGAGCATAATCAAAACGAACGCAGCCCTCTGAGAAAATATTGTTTGTTCGACAGGAACTTCCAGTGATTGCAAAGTTGTTTGTCCCGTCTGTTAGATGTCCCACGTGCGCACACGCCAACGACGACGATTTTCGTTATTGTCAACGATGCGGGTACAAACGAAAGTTGATAAACCGCAAGTCGCTTGCTAGCCAATTGGATATTACTGTTAATGTTGAGGAGATCGACCCCCGACTTCAGCAGCTCTGGAATTATGAGCAAGCTACGAGTTATAAGAAGCAAAAGGACTCTCTTCAGAAAGAACTGGAAAAGTTCCTGGCTAAGCTACCTGGGTACGTTTCGCTCGCCACAGTTACCCCTAAGGATTTGTGTCGATTCTTAATTTTCAAAGACAGAAATGGGAAAACCCAAGTGCACCGCAATAGCTGTGAATTTATAGGACGTCATGGCTAATTTGCCTGCGGTTGTCCGTCACGACTCTCATACAAAACTGTAGATTCTTATATTGGCAAGTTAAGGTCCATATTCCATTCTATTGGACGGGACGGAGAATGGGATAAGAGACTAGGTCTGGGTAACCCCGCCTCTGATAAGCTAGTAAAAGACTATCTTCGTTTGGTCACTGCAGAGCAGTTACAGGCTCGTGTAACTCCCAAGCAGGCCACACCTTTCTTTATAGACAAACTTACTCAGTTATCTCAGCACCTAGATAGAGAGCTAACCTCAGCCAAATCTAGAATAGAACGCTTTATCATAGCTAGAGATCAAGCCTACTTCAAGACAGCGTTTTTTAGTGGGGATCGCCCAGGCGATCTAGGGCAGGTTAAGGTTCCAGAGATCTTACGTTTCCCGAATGACGATGGTTTTCTATTTAACCATGTATGGGGTAAAACCCTAAGGGATGGGGACAGTAATGTCTTTGGTGTAAGACGAAATCCACAGGCTGTCATTTGCCCAATTAGAGGAATTGAGAAGTATATGGACGTAGCTCGTGACATAGGGATAGACCTGACGAAGGGCTACCTATTCCGCCCTACAACACCAAAGAACGGAGTGCAAGACTCACCGCTCAGTTCCTCAGCGGCAGACGCACGACTTAAATTTTACCTCAATAACATGAAGGCTGATAATGGGGAAACATTACACGGTTTCCGATCTGGCTGTGCCATAACCCTTGCATTAACCGGAGCTGACCTATCCGAGATCATGGAACATGTAGGCTGGGCTCGGAGGCACACTGCCCTGTACTATCTGCAGCTTGCGAAAGTGCTCAACCCTGCAGGTGCTTCAGCAAGGCTCTCCGCACCTTCTACTGAGAAATCAACAGCTCCATGGCAGGATATCAACCAACTGAAGCGGTTTGTCTGCGCTTTTCCAAGTCCCCAGTCAAACAAGAGGCCTGCACAGGGTACTCAGCGCTAAGCTAGTTATCGTCGAGAATTATAATTATAGTTGATAGATAGACCTTCTATGTCAACATACGACTGCACCTGTGTTTATTTTGTTTGGGTTTGAGAGTTTGGGAGTGAGGTTTGGGGGGAAATGGGTATTTTTCTGTAGAGGTATTGCAGGGTAGTTGCAAGGCCAGCCATTGAAGGATCAGTAAGGCGATGGCTGGCTGAACAATATTCCCTTCCCATTCCTTAATACCACTGAGCATGAGTGTGAGTGTTGTTGAATAGAATACTATTCAAAATACTCATAATGATATGCGAAGTGGAATTATGGTTACATAACCCCTTATTCAAGGTCTGACAATCAGATTATGTAAGATCTCCAGACCAGGATGCCATAAATACCAGAATCCGGCAAACAACCCTCACATTCTAGCTCAGTTTTCAGCGGGGCCGAACAAAGTGAACGACCCACCCACCCACCCAGATTCGCGTGGTCGTAAGGTGGCAACACCCCTAAGCCAAGCTGTACCAGCTTAGCTTAGCCCGCTGAACAATATTCCCTTCCCATTCCTTAATACCACTGAGCATGAGTGTGAGTGTTGTTGAATAGAATACTATGGCATCTTCCAGTTGAATTTTAGCTTGTATTTTGTAGAAATTTTATTAAACGTCCCGTGCGATAGCAAGACAACGATATTTCCCCTAAAATAAATACATTACTCATTTATACGCAAACCTCCCGATTTCGCAAGTCTCTAGGTTGCACACTATGGGGTTGAAACATACAGTCAAAAGACATGAAGCGTGCCCCCTAGAGTCGAATATACAATTCATTATTCCATTATTGATTTCATTGTTCAATACAAAAATGCATTTTTGCAATTCAGTATTAAAAATGTTAAATGTTCAAATTTTGACTTCTGAATAAGCAATTGTTCACCCAGACTAATAATTTAGAGAAAAAATTTATCAATATGAGTCCAAACAAGACTTGCAATTTTGCCTACTGCCATGGGGACTAGCTGATATTATCATCAGGATATCACTAAAATAATGAAACAAGGTATCAACCAGACAATCAATACCTGCTAGCACTGAAGGCGGTTCAACAAACAAAACTCTCGACCTTTCTCTGCAAATAAGCAAAAAATACCTAACCCAACCCTTACGTAACCAGTCACAATTAACTGACTATCGTGCAATTAGTTCTTCCCTTATTTGCAGTTTACAAGGGAAAGCCAGCTTGGTTCCAGCCAAGAATGCGAGGTATCTCATAGACCAGGACACCTTAACTCTTTTCATTTTAATAAATCCCAACACTGCCAATCAAGTAGCCTGTTCAAGTTCTTTTTAAATCAACATTCCTCTCAAACCAGACATTGATACTTACTGTATTATGTAAATTGAGACTTAAAGAAGTCGTGGACTCGATGAATGCATTAGCAGGTTCACATCTGAAAAAATAAAACAGAAACATACAAGAGGGTAGACTCCCACATTAAATAAATCATTGCAGATGAATTTTTCGCAGATGTTGATGCTGATATTATCATCAGGGTATCACTAAAATAATGAAACAAGTAAGTTATCAACCAGACGATCAATACCTGCTAGCACTCAAGGCGGTTCAACAAGTTCAAAGAGTTTGACAACGTTTATACACAAAAGGGGACAACTTAGTCACAAAAGCAACCAACACAGGTGCATTTTCCAGCCCATATATGACAACAGCTCTAGTTTGCCTAAATGGTGCCATCCCTGACTCAACTGTGAAGCTTAACTCAATTCCTCATAACCATGGGTGAGCATACAAATCTAAACAATACTTACAGTAATCTCCATCTGATTTTCCATCTGACAAAGTTTGCATAATTCCTGATCAAAGTAGTGCTAAATCTCCCATAAAATGGAACAGAAACCAAAGTATAAAGCCTAAAATCTCAAAGATGGATCCATTAGAAATTTTGATTTTTGAGGAGTCTCAGTTTGCAAAAAAAAATCAAGCTTAACCTTTCTTAGCCAAGTTAACCTTTCTATTTGAAGGGCTTTTTCGCTTTGTCTCCTGAAAGTGATCATCATAGGAGAAAAAACCATGGGTAGCATTTAAACCAACCCTCCCATGAATGCTTTACAAGCATCTTGTTACTTTGTTACTATTTTCTATGATTTTGATTATTATTTTTGAGTAACATTCGTTTTACGTCCGGTGAACATTTCAAGTATACTAATATGACAGTAAGTTGCAAATTTGCATTCCTGTTGCTTGGACAGTGAGGAAATTTTAATTGAAAAGCTTGCATGATTATTGTTTCTAGGGACAATCGAGGATTATAACAGAGAAGTTTAAAACTTACCTTTGAGTTGCTAAACTGGAATACGACCATTGAACTTTTGACGGGAGTCTTTTGGTTCGTCCTTATTCCAATTCTTCTAGGTAGATCGATTCATAGAACTCTTGTGCTGCTAATGCTATATCTTTTGCCATTGTTTAGGTGGTTCATTGAAAGAATAGACCAAACGAAAGACTTGAAAGTGGCAAATCTTCTCGACCAGCAAGTAATCGCGGTGCTACACCACATGGTACTCGCAATGCATCATGGTTCTGAAAGCAGCAAGGGAACATTTGATTGGCTAAATTCGGAAAGTACACAGCTAACCCAAACAAACACATACAAAATGTAGAACAGTTTTATTACATCAATTAATAGCAAGATTGACAAACTGCGGTAGAAGGCAGAAATGTGCAGTTGGTTGTTTTATCTTTTACATCTCAATGGGGTATTATTTTCTCAGACCTTAACGCGAATTTCAGGAATTTCCAAAAGAAAAGATTTGATTTTTTTAGCGCTATTTTAGCTTAAATTTTCCCTTCGCATTATAAATTAAAAGACCTAATGGGAGCTAATGGGTCATAATAGGACCTAATGGGTACCTAATGGGTCTTATTATGACCAGTGTCGGGCGTACATTACGGCATTCCAACAGGTATCATATTACATCATCACAAATATAGCTATTCGAAATAATCTAGATCAATAATCTACACTAGATAACAAAACACTATAATATACTCAGGTGAACTGTTTAACTTATCCCTATCGAACCAGATACCTTTTTCCAGGATATTGGCTCGAGTGTTTTTTCCAAATGAATGGAAAAAGGCTAGGGTTAGCCCATTGTTAAAGATATGGCGCCCGAAATGAAGTCGATGATTATCGACCCATTTCGGTCCTCCCAGTAATTAGCGAGGTGTTTGAGAGGATTTTATGACCAACTCTATTCTTACCTCACAGATAATAATTTATTAACAAATAAGCAATTTGGCTCTAGGCTATGGCGCGCCAATGGCTCAAAAATAAAAATTGGTTCAATTAAAAAATATCTATGTCGATGATGAAAAACAAAAAACTCTATTGATAAAGGACACTTCGACACTTCTACGTCTGTTGTGAGAAAAAAAACCTCTGCCGATAGGAAAAACCTCTGTAGTCAATGAGGAAAAAACTCTGTCGATGAGGAAAAAACTCTGTCGATGAGGAAAAAACTCTGTCGATGAGGAAAAAACTCTGTCGATGAGGAAAAAACTCTGTCGATGAGGAAAAAACTCTGTCGATGAGGAAAAAACTCTGTCGATGAGGAAAAACCTCTGTCGATGAGGAAAAACCTCTGTCGATAGGAAAAACCTCTGTCGATAGGAAAAACCTGTGTCGATGAGGAAAAACCTCTGTCGATGAGGAAAAAACTCTGTCCATGAGGAAAAAACGCTGTCGATAGGAAAAACTCGGTCGATAGGAAAAAACTCTGTCGATAGGAAAAAACTTGATCGATAAGGAAAAAACTCTGTCGATGAGGAAAAATCTCTGTCGATGAGGAAAAATCTCTGTCGATGAGGAAAAAACTCTGTCGATGAGGAATCTCGGTAAAAGGAGAGACGTAGTTCATAGAGACCTAGTTCATAGGTTTAGTTATTACATCACAAATCCCGGAGTAATTAATCGATGAAAATCGATCTTTGGATTGCCAATCGATAAATCGATATTAATCGATCAAATCAGTCAATTAATATCGATTAATATTGGCAATCGATGATTAATCGATAGTCACACGTTGATAACCTTAATTTCATCGATTTCCATCGACTTTTATTGACTGTCATCGATTAACATCGAATTTCATCTATTAACATGAATTTCATCGAGTAATATTTGCTAGAAATAGGAGCGGATCCAGAAGAGCTATGTTATCAATGAAGATAATACGGTACAATTGATTAATAATACAGTCAACTCTCGCACCTTATGGATACCCCGACATTACAAACACCTCGCTATTATGGACAAAAGTTGGCCCCATCTAAGTGAATCTTACTGAAAAATGACTCAAATTCAGCTCTCGCTATTGCGGACTCTCTGTAACGAGAGTTGACTACTACCCCCACATGAAAATACTCCATTGCGCTATACTCATAAATCCTATTGAGCCTTTTCGTGGTGAATTGAATTCAATGAAAATCGATGCTAATCGATGTTAATCGATAATGATACTATCATCGATTGCTAATCGATAAAAGGTCACAAATTAGCTGCTCATCGATTAGTCATCGATTCCCAATATTAATCGATTGATTAGCATCGATTATTATCGATTAATATCGATTATCGATTTCATCGATTAATTACTCAGGGCACAAATACAACAGCAACAATCACAATCACATCACAAATACAACATCAACAATACAACAACTCATGCCCATTCATTATCTAACACTATGTTCCAATGCTAGAGAGTCTTTTCTTAACATTCAATATCCCCTTTGTGCCGTAGGTTTATCATGTTATTAGCAAACTTCGCGTGTGTACACTGCTCTGTACGGTAACCGGGATTGAAGTAGCGTTGACCCCAGAGTTTATCTGTCAACGCGGGCTTCAACGGCGCGACGGCCATTGTCACCTCAAGGTTTTGACTTGCTCTTAAAAACCTCACAAGAACAGCCAATATAACTACGGTTTCAAATGAAAGTAAAATGCTGCGAGCACGATTTTATTTTTAAAACTGTAAGCGGCTGCTTCTTGTTGGCGTAGAAATGCTATATTCTCGTTGATTGACTGTTGCCTATTGTTGCTGTGTTTTACTGCATTTTGGGCCTTTTCAAGTAGAATCTGAAACCATTGCCACAAAGGTAGGAGACGTTTGCTTTGGCAAACAGCTTAACCGAGGAATTTGGGAACTACAAATAAACATTTGTATATACCGACTGTAGAGCTGTTCGCAAAAATTACATTTCACTGCAGGTCTTCAGCTATTCGAACAGGAGGACCAGGAGACATGAACCAGATAATCTGATGCACTTTGGCACGCGACTGCAACTGCACATAAACAAACACTGATTAAAACCCAACTTAATCGTGAAAATAACGCTTCTCTTGCAAAGCACAACACAGATAGCTAAAATAAACGTTTTATCGTTGTGAACATTTATTTGGTCTCAGACGTACCTTAAAAGACATAAAATGCAGCAAAACCCGACATTACAAAAGCGGAGATGTTACGCCGGGCGATATCAGAAGATCTCATGGGTGAGTGCTATTTCCTGTCTACATCCCCCATCGCAAAATGTGTCGTCGTGATTGTGAGGCTCAACAGCCGTCCAGCCGGTTGAAGCGACCTCGAATAAAATCGTGTTATGCAAATCGCGCCCGGCTGCAAATCTCATTCTTCGTAGCGAATATGTTGCTGCTCCTAACGTCGCAGCAAAAAGACTGTCATTTGTCAGCCATTTACGCAATCGGAGGGAGTTTATATTTTGGACAAAATCGAATCGAAGCATGATCGGCGGTCTTTGATATTTGCTCTTAATATGTATAGCTATCCATTTGATTGTGCGCTATAGGAAACTCAAAATGGCCGTATATGTATCGTGTCTTGCGGACTTGCGTATTTTAATCTGCATGTGTCTGAGCACCATGGTGAAGCTCCTTACTTATTCGCGTTTCCCGATTCGACTTACTGATTCGGCCATTTACCGATTCAGTTCCGGGGGGATACTTAAAAGGAAATATTTCAAAATAACTCTCAAACACATTTTATTTCCATGACAGAACCGTAGGTCCATTTTAAGGATTCGTGAAACCGGGTCAAGAACAAATTTCCCATGCAGAATTGGACAACGCAGCAATTGTGTCGTACCATGACCATAAGCGCGATGTTAGGCACTCAGATCACATTTTGCAACTTGCACGAAGTAATGGAGACTTTATTTTCATCACGACTTTCTGATCGAAGAAATATCGAGTACGTTTCTTTACATAAAGTAGCAATATAAGATTGGATAATAAAAGCATAAATCGAAAATGTCTTTTTGCATAAATGTTTTTAAAACAAAATATTGCGAAAATTGGACTACGGTTATATATGGAAATAAAATGTGTTTGAGAGTTATTGCATTGATAGTTTGACTGAAATATTTTTTCATAATTATTCCCCCGGAACTGAATCGGTAAATGGCCGAATCAGTAAGCAGTCGAATCGGGAAACGCGAATAAGTAAGGAGCTTCACCGCGGTTGCCTGAGCACATATCATTTTACCATGGTTGAATGCCTATCGACAATCTATCGACAGAGTTTTTCTTCATCGACCAAGTTAGTGTCCATCGACAATTGACAGAGCCTCATCGACAGAGTTTTTTACTTCATCGACCAAGTTTTTTCCTATCGACGCGACCGAGTTTTTCCTCATCGACCGAGTTTTTTCCTATCCACCGAGTTTTTTCCTATCGACCGAGTTTTTTCCTCATCGACCGAGTTTTTTCCTCATCGACAGAGTTTTTTCCTCATCGACCGAGTTTTTTTCCTCATCGACCGAGTTTTTTCCTCATCGACAGAGTTTTTTCCTCATCGACAGAGTTTTTTTCCTCATCGACAGAGTTTTTTCCTCATCGACAGAGTTTTTTCCTCATCGACAGAGTTTTTTGCTATCGACAGAGTTTTTTCCTCATCGACAGAGTTTTTTCTCATCGACAGAGTTTTTTCCTTATCGACCGAGTTTTTTCCTCATCGACCGAGTTTTTTCCTCATCGACAGAGTTTTTTCCTTATCGACAAAGTTTTTTCCTCATCGACCAAGTTTTTTCCTCATCGACCGCGAGTTTTTTCCTCATCGACCGCGAGTTTTTTTCCTATCGACAGAGTTTTTTCCTCATCGACCGAGTTTTCTCCTCATCGACAGAGTTTTTTCTTCATCGACAGAGGTTTTCCTCATCGACAGAGTTTTTTCCTCATGGCGACAGAGTTTTTTCCTATCGACCGAGTTTTTTCCTATCAACCGAGTTTTTTCTTCATCGACCGAGTTTTTTCCTTATCGACAGAGTCTTCCTATCGACAGAGCTTTTTCCTCATCGACAGAGTTTTTTCTCATCGACAGAGTTTCTTCCTCATATCGACCAAGTTTTTTTTTGCAATCGACATAGGTTTTTCCTAATCAACGGCGACACTATTTTAGATATCTCAAATTCACACTGTTTTCCTCATCGACATGGATATTTTTCAATTCAACCAGTATATTTTCATTTTTGAGCCATATGGCGCGCCATACTAGGCGTTTGCATTCTACCATGACGGCATTATCAAATTCCACAAACTCATGGCTTGTCAATATGGATAGGGGCTTATTCAATATTGTTATTTTCATCGACCTTAAAAAAGCCTTTGATGCCGTTAATCGCGGTATTCTACTTGAAAAGTTAAAAGCATACGGAATTGACGGTCTATCATTGAGTTTTATGGGATCTTATATTAATGGTAGAATGCAATCGTGTAAAATAGACGATAAGTTTTCAAGTGAAAAGCAAGTCACATGCGGGGTTCCATCCTTGGTCCCCTATTGTTTCTCCTTTTTATAAATGATCTGCCAAACTACCTTTCTGATGCAACTCCATGTCTCTTTGCGGGTGATACTACAGTAACCTTGAGTGGTACAGATAAGAGCGACATCGAAAAGCGAGCAAATGAGGAATTGGCGAGAGTCAATAATTGGCTCATTGCCAACAAGTTACATTTGAATGTTGCCAAAACGGAATTTATGTTACTACGAACTCGCCAGCGCTTGTCTAACTTTAAAGATAGGCAAAAAGGGAATCAAAAGAGTATCACCAAGCAAGACTCTTGGGGTTGTGGTCGACGAAATCTCCAATGGGGTAAGCATGTTGAATCAATTCAAATTACTATAAAAAGGTGAACTCAGGACTAGGCATTATCAAAAGAATGCGACCATTCGTACCAATAGACTCACTAATTACAGTCTATAATTCACTCCTGCAATCGCACTTGGATTATTGCTGTGAGGTTTGGGACACGTTTGGCAAGGGGTTGGCTGACAAGCTACAAAAAGTTCAGAATAGAGCAGCCAGGCTCATTTTAGGCACAGACAACCAAACCAGTTCCGATCTAGTCCTGGGTATACTGAATTGGGAAAAAGCTTAACTGAAAGGCGTGCGAAAAGAAAGGCAACACTAATGCAAAAATCCAGAATCTAGCTCCAGAATTGGAGCTAGAATTGGAGCTGTTAGAATTGTTTGAAGGCGTGGGGACTCTACAAACTACAATTTAAGGGGTGGAATTCAAGATTTGTCTTGCCACCCCCTAAAACTGACTCATTGAAAAAGAGCTTCAGTTTTAGTGGTCCCAAAATTTGGAATAACCTCCCACAAGATGTAAGAGAAATAGCGTCCCCTCAACAAAAATTAGAAAACGTCACTCTGCTGGACAATTAGGTCACTGATATGATATATTTTAGCTATTATATCACTTTTTAATCCTTATTAGAATTAGTTTAGAATTAGTCACGACACTAATGTCAACCAGCCTAGTGGCTGTTTAGTTTTTTATTCGTGAATAAATAAAGGATGATTGATTGATTGATTGATACTATATTTAAGGTCCGAATCTCTTTTAAAAGACTGGACGCCTCAAAAGGACATACGTGAATTTTGACGGTAATCACCCCTCCCCCCTCCCTCAACTCAACTCGATATTTTACAATTAGACTACGAGTTCGAGTTTTACGAGTCAATAGAAAACGAGAACAAGAAACCCAATAGCATAGTTTCTTCGAGTTGTTGCTAAAACGTATTTATGTTCTTGGTTTTTAGAAACATTTGCGCGGGCGTTTTCGCAAACCCACTCATACTGTCACGAATCCTGCAATCTGATTGCAGGATCTATCACGTAATAGTTTGTGACTTTTATCACGGAATTGTACTTGATACTGATCATTTTTTCTTATAAAGCCTTCTAAAAACAAATACACCTTATTTGTTACTATTTTCCGGTGTACCTCTATTTTTCTAGACTCGGGCTTCTTGTGGTATTTTAATCTCAATTTTTAATTGCATGTTCCAACAGCGGATTTTTTTTGGAACTTTTCGTATGTTGTTTAGCACAACACCCTCACAAAAAAGCGGTGAAAGACATTCCGTTGTAATTTGTTTGAGGTAAGGCCCTAAAAATTTCAGATTCCCTGGACGACTGTGCGAGGAAAGCACATTTATATGCGAGAGCTAAGCCGTATTCCATGAACGATTGCGACGCAAGAATAGTCCGGTCAATTTAGCCTTTAACCTGGAAAAAATTGCAACATGGGATTTTCATACAGCAAATTCTCAGGAACATATTTGAGAAATACGTGTCCAAATTTTGTGGAAATCCGTTCGGGGGAAGTTGGTTAAATTTGGGGTTTTCCGTCTGCACGAAGGAAAGCCCGTTGTCTTCGGTGGTACTTAGACAATGAAAGCGAACAATTCGAAGGGAGGGCTATGGACTGTAGAGCCGTAACTCGGTGTGATATTGAACGAAATATCGAGCAATTTCTTTCTACTGCATAATGTGTTTGCATAGATGTGAATTTTGTGTTTGTTTATAACCAATTCTGCAAAATAATAACTAAATAATCCTGAGTTTTGACAAATCCCATATGATCCTTGTATTTCACGCGTGGTGATACACAAAAGTTCGAATATTATACGCTAACAGAAATAAATGAAATAAACTGATCGTAGCCGTAACTCATCGCTCAGAAATTATTTGTCTCAACCGAAAAACCTTATTATATCTTCCCCGGTTTCGTCTGTACAGTCTATAAACATTATCCCAGTTTCTGTGTTTTCAGTGTCTAAGTGCCGCCGAAAACAAAAGGCGAACTTGACGTCGCCGGTAAAACCAAAAATTTAACCAACTTCCCCCGGTAGGATTTCTACGAAATTTGGATATGTTATTCCTGCATATGTTTTTGGCAATTAGTACCAAAAGTTTCCCATGTTGCAATTTTTTCCAGGTTCGGGTTTTTTTCGGGCTAATTTGACCGGACTAGAAGCCTGGGTATGAGGGCAACCCACAGGAGCTTGCAATGCACTACCGAGTGCGCGGATACATCGAGGATGTATTTGGCTTGCAAAATGGGATCGAGAAAAATACAACACCGGCAGGTACGCTACCATGCATTGGAGGTGGGCGCACAAAGCATAATCGGAAGGCCAGTACTATAACAGCGAGAAAAAGACTAGCATGCCCATGGCACTACGGTAGATAGCGCATTGTTAGCTGTGGCCCCTTCAATCAAAATGTAGGTGCAGTTTCAGTCTAATATTAGTACTAGATCAGCGCAGTACCAGTTTTACAAGGGGAGCTACAATTCTTGGTGTTCAGATGACGTCACAGGCCTTTGCCTAATTAGGGGTCCGCCATGTTGGAGTCCCTCGAGCCCAGATTATCGTATGTAAATATACGCCAAAACTACATCGAACTCCACTTATCGGCTCTTTTACAATGGATTTATCGGCGGGAAACGCGGAAGATGGGCCAGATGATGAATCTATGGTCATTCCGGTATTATGTGAATATGCCAAAACCCTAATCGGCGACGTGAAAAAGCGATATTTGGAGAAAATTTCGCTGGTTGGTGTAGACCCCGCCGCCATTCCTATGGACCAGTTTGACCCGGATTGCTTGCCGCCCATTGAAGCCACGGATTTACTTTCATATTTACTGTTGGAGACCAGCTATTACACCAAGGAACAATTTAAAGCCTACAAAAGTCTGGAGGCATATAACCAGATGGTGTCGGGGTTTGTTGAATCCGTTCTCGGGAAGGTGATATCAGGGAAGTATGTGATAGTCGGGAAAGTGAGGCACTCTCAGAGAATGAACGATCCGCGGGTTAAAGTCTGGCTCATCGCTGAAAGTAATGGGACAATTTTATCGGCACACTGCCTTGGATGCAAAGCTGGTCTAGCAGAAGCATGTTCGCATATTGCCACTGTGTTATTTTTCATCGAAGCTTCGAATCGAATAAGAGGAAAGCTAAGTTGCACCCAGGTCAAATGCTCGTGGATCCTTCCACGCTTTGTGGACGAAGTCCCGTACTCTAGGATAAAAGATATAAATTTCTCCTCTGCAAAAAAGTTTAAAGAAAATCTGGACACTAGCATAAACTCCTTAGACGAAGGGACGCCGTCTGCCCGAGAGAAAGAATTCTATCAGCGTGATTCAGCGCCTTCTAATTCTGCAGAAGCGCCTACAAAACAGGAAATGGCGGATTTGCATAATAAATTGAACAGTTGTAGCACTAAAGCTGTGGCCTTGAGCTTGAATCTGTCCTATTCCGGTCAATTTGTCTCTAAAAGTAGAAATATTCCTGCTGTTACTGACTTATTTAAAACAGAATACCTTGATCTTGGATACCCAGAGTTGCTCAAGAAATGCTCAGATACAACAGTTATTCTATCTGAAGAACAGATTCAACAAGTTGAAAGGGACTCCAGAGAGCAAGCCATGTGCTCAGGTTTTTTTCGTCACCGAGCTGGCAGAATCGGTGCCTCAGTTAGTGGAGCTGTTTTCCACACCAATCTGGCACAGCCATCACAGTCACTTATAAAGTCGATATGTTACCCAAAGCTTTACAAGTTAAACACTAAGGCTATCAACCATGGACGGAAATACGAAAGTTATGCGATCCAAGCATATGAGGTGAAAATGAAGGCCACACACAAGAACTTCAAACTTCTGAGGTGTGGACTTTTCATTAACAAGGAGTCCCCCTTCCTTCATGCCACACCAGATTTCCTGACATCTTGCGATTGCTGCGGCCTTGGCTGTGGGGAAGTAAAGTGTCCCCTAGATGTTGGTGGTGACTTTTTCAAGTATGCTGAATTGAAAAAGTCCAGCATTGAAGAGGAGGATGGGAGGTTATCTCTTAAGAGAGAACACATTTACTACCATCAGGTCCAACAGCAATTGTTCACACTTACAGAGAGAACATTCTGTGACTTTGTTGTCTGTGGAATAGACCCTGATAGCAATGCACATTTGTTAATAGAACGCATACAACCAGACCCTGAGCATAAGGCTAGAGTATTACCTAAGCTGCAAGCCTTCTGGAAGCTATGTATCCTGCCAGAGATCCTTGGACGATGGTTTACTAGAAGACTTACTGTACCTGTTACACCGCCTACAGATCCAGGAATCTGCTTTTGCAGAGCTCGGAGTGATGATGATACTGTTGTGTGCAGCAATGGGGAATGCCCTTACAAGGAGTTCCATAAGTCTTGTCTTTCCTTGGAGTCCGTTACCATTCCCAAGACATGGTACTGTCCCCACTGTTCTCGGCTAGCACAATTTCGGAGGAAGAGATATACTGCTAGAGTGCGCAAGGTCCAGAAAGAATCAGTTGCCAACCAGGAAGCTACAAAGCTGGACAGTATCTGTGACTGTGGTGTTAAGGCCACCATGAATGATAGATTAGTTCAGTGTCACAACCATGGCTGTGGTGGCAAATACTTTCACCTTGCTTGTCTGGGCTCAAGAGAATGCCACGGAATGCAAAGACAACATGGCAATGCCCAGTATGTAAGGGATGCAAATCTACCAAGGTACAGGCAGTGCCTACCACTTGTACTTCTTTATCTGACAGCTCAAGCTCTGACAGTAGTGATGATGACAGTACAGGAATTGTCAAGGAAACCACAGGCACCACAAACAAGACTGGAACCCTTGGCAATCTGTCAAATAGTGATTATGATACAATAAACAGTCCAACTGGCTGGCTCGATTGTACGGTTATACAGCAAGCACAATTTCTGATGCAGCAACAAAATCCATTGTTAGCTGGATTTCAAAGAACAACTCTAGGTCCTGTTCGAAATTTTGATGTTGTTACCTCAGAATTTGTTCAAATTCTACATACAGGAAATGATCACTGGGTGTGCATCAGTTCTATTGGATGTCAATCAGGAATTGTTCATCTCTTTGACAGTCTATATAATAATGTAATTCTAACAGAGGTTGAGGAACAGACTCAAGATTTGCTAGGGGGAGAACTTCGGGATCTAGTATATGTGCCGACACAGCAGCAAAGCAATGGAAGTGACTGTGGGGTGTTTGCTATTGCCATAGCAACATGCCTTACCCTAGGAGTTGACCCCACTTACGTTACCTTCGACATTCCCAAAATGCGGCATCATTTAACTGATTGCCTTAAAAAGGGACAAATGGAAATGTTTCCTCATTTTTAGTAAAAAAAATACCATTGATATGAATCCATTTGGATATATTATGGGATGCTTAGCTGTACTGAGATAGCATAAGCAAATGATTGCAAAAACCCAAGACCTAATAACCATAATTTGTGGTTTGACTTTGATGAAAGGCTTAATAAAGGCTTGCAAAATATCAGCAATAATGATATAAGCAAGTGTTAGGAATTAAACAAAGTCTTTTTTGTGTTTGAGCACTTAGATGTATTTAATATTTCATCACATTCTTACAAGCCTTTAAACTTTCTAAAAACTGCAAATACATTCATTTTCATTTTCCAAATAAGTAACTAAATTGCACGCTAGTAACATAATGACAAAAAATACCACTCTTATCCAAGTCAGTAGTTTCAAAGCATTTGAGTGACATAGACTGACCCCCAGCAATCCATTGGTTTGTTGCAGAACAATCAATGTCAATTTGTTCATTCTTTAGACTTACTCGAAAGGAACAATTGGGGGACAGAAATTAACAAGCGCCGAGCAGACTCTGATAATGCGGTCGATCATGGGAATCCGACAGTCAACTGGTCCTGTAGAATTACTTGTTAGATAGTCAGTTGGTAGGGTGCTCTGCAATATTGTATACTTCCTCCGTAACAAACCAATGACTCTCTCGACATGGATCCTTACATGTGCAATCCCCCTTGTACACTCAACATCAACTGGATCCAGTTGTGCCTTCCCTTTGGTAAAGGCTGGTATCACTAATTTGGCCTGTTGCAGTCCAACACTCTCTGTTACTGTAAATCCCCTGTCCGCCATGACCATATCTCCTGGCAAGAGATTGCCCAGAAATCCACAATTCTCAGTTAGAAATTTATCAGATGTCCTCCTCAGAAACAAAGCAGATACTTCCCTGAGGGGTTATTCCAATGAGGACTTTGACCGTATTGTGATGCTTATACGAGGAAAACGTCTGAGCCCTAGCCAACAGATTTGAGGGGGTGTCAATAAAAACTTCAAAACAATCAATCACTACAGTGACTTTCTTGCCGAATGAATACTGAAAACACATTGGCATTGATGACCAAAGTTCCTCTCTTGTGGGCCAGTAAACCATGCTCCGCAGTCTAATGTCCATGACAATCATCCAGTGGGCGAAAATCCTCGTAACTTTTGATCTTGAAACCACGAATCTGTATGCAAGATCCTGTATCGGTACGTTCAGTCTCAGCTTAATCAAAACAATCATGAACTCCTGGAAGCGAGTCAACCCTTGTGTCTTTCGTGTTACGTGCGGTTCAACGTGATCAAACACAATCATAAGTACCTCGTACGAGGGCAGTCCTGTATAAAAGCGAACTTTCTCATCTGATTTAAAGAATTCTCTGTCGGGTGCCTGATATCCTTTCTCCTGGAAAACGTAGTCAAACTCTTCAGTCTGTGTCTCTGCGTCTACCGATCCGGCCACTGCGGTGCCAAAGTAAATGTCTGACACATGTTCGCCACTTTCGTTTAACTTGAGGCGCTTCGCAGCGGCTTCACGTTCCTCCTGCTCCTTCCGTTTACTTTCAAGTTCTTCTTGTTGTCTTGCTAATTCCTCCTGCTCAAGCCGTTGTCTTTCAAGCTCTTGTTGTCTTGCTAGTTCCTCTAGGTCCTTCCGTTGCTGTTCTCGTACAAGCTCTCGATTGTTTGCTCTTTCGGCCTTCTTCTTTGCAGTTTCAAGGTTCTTCTCTCTTCTGTACTCCTTTTTACCAAGATTCTGTGTTGGTTTCCAGTCTTGGTTATACTTATCCCATGCCTGAGCAGGCCGTCCGGAAACAAAATGCTTTCCGCAGACTCTTTCCGTTTCTAGCACTTTCTTCGTCGAGGTATAGCCTCGGCTGATCTTCGAAATCCATTAATTTCTCCTCTCTTTAGTCAATTTTTCGTACTCTTCCCCTTGATTAGTTATAACTGTTGGTATCCGGAACATCCCTAGCCCATCTATGTTGCTAGTTTTTGTACTACAACCGACAACAATACAGTGAACCATGTTGATGTGACCTTCTCGCGACTCATGTTTACTATCTGAGGGACTCCAACATGGCGGATAGCAACGGTTGTCAAGGGCTTTGGTCACGTGAGTGAACACCAAGAATCCTGGACAAAACTTAGCTCCTATAGTGAATTCACTCTCGTCGCCGTACAAGAGCTATAAGCAGACATCCCCCCCTCCCCCCCAAGAAAACAGCATTGTAATAGGGTAAGGGGAATACATTTTAGACTATAGAACACATTTTCGGCAAATTTTGTCCAAGATTGTAGGATCAATGATTGTTTGTTCCCGTTAAACGATTGTGGGCGCATATCAAGATTTGGAGATGTGGACAATTCAGTGATATCAGTAATGAGATAATTCGATTGAAAGCATTTACACAAACCAACCATTTTATTACATAAGATCTTTTATATCGACACATAATAAACAAAACAAGAACTTTGGAAATAGATAGAGTTTTGACGAATAGCAATGAAGGACCTCTGTTCGTGTTAAGTCTCTTTTACAGGGAGGCTGTCATGCAACTACGCAGCTGTTCTGCGCATCTCAAAACAAAGACGTATCGTCCCGTAACGATGGTCAGCGAAGGCTGAAAACCACGAAAACAATCCGTTTTAATCTCGCTATTTCTCGATCCATCCAACCAAATGTTTACGTTTTACATATTCTTCGATAGTTTTCTGATAGAAGGGACTAAATAGTTTTGCTCAGTGATCGTTCCTGTAGCATGCGCGTATCGTGACAGCCTCCCTTTAAGTCAGCTTCCATCCATAGCTTTAATGTAATGCCAAGTACCGCCTGGGGTTTGCTCACTTTTAAAGAGCGTCAGAACTGTCAAATATGCAGTTTTACAGCTTCCTTTCTCAAGGCAAAGTATTTAGGACTTTTCGCAAATCTTCCTCAACCTCTTCAATATTATTCTCTATGGTGTTCCTATAAAATATAGATAAATAATATAAATTAGTTGCGCGATTTTTTATACTTCTTCGCATATGGATTATTGGTTTATCCATAGCAATCCACGCAAAAAAACTATAACATGGTCCCTTTCTTGTGATCGAATCCTTTGCACCCCGGTAGGTGATTAGGAATACTCATATTGCAGTTTACTGGGATGCTAGACCCGAAAGGGGTAGGGGTTTCTCGATAGAGGTATAAGATAGAGTAGGGATTTCAAGGGGAAGGGGAAGGGATGTTTGGACGAAATGCATAATGGGAAAATTGCAATTTTTAAAATTCACCGGTTTGTGTTTTGAAAGTGTATGGCTCCAAGTAACAGTTTTTTTTCACTTTTTCAATAGCATAAATTATCAAAGGGAAACTTTTTTTGTTATGTATATAAAGAAATGGGTACCTTGAGGTGCTGGGATAATTATTAAAGAGACACCTTTTCAGCTCTAAAATTGGTATAAAGAAGGGTAAGGGCTCCACACTTTGGGCTCCCTTCCCTGGAGTCTGCACTACTGAGATAAATATTGAACGAGTAATCGAAAGGGTTGGAATGTTATTGGCATTACATACCTCCTCTGCAACATTGCCTGGCCTCTTTCTCTTTCTCCTTTTCCTCCTCTTTCTCTTAGTTTCTAAAACAACGGCAATACAAAATTCAGATTTATGTATAGACAAGGGCATTTATTTATTTATTTATTTCCACTTTTGACGTAATGATTCCTTTCGAAATTCGCTGCTCTTCACATTAACTTTTAACTGTCTGGATTCAAAAAAGGCAGCTACATTAACTACATTAAATACACAATTGTCAAACTCAACTCAACTCAATTTTATTTACATAAACAAAGTACACAAATATTGTTACACAGAACCTGCTAAGGATGGGACTCGCGCGAAACACTACAAACACTAACTCGACATAGGTATTTATTAATACTGTCTGGCTTCACAAGAGGCAGTTACATTAACTTTAGTAAATACGCCATTGTCTACAAACACTAACCCGTAGATGAGGGGCCAGGTACTAGAGGGGCCGATGACCGTGATTGAACAGGGGGACCTATGTAGGATAAAATAAAGAAATAAAAATGATCAGTGGATGAATTCTCTCTCATTGCAATATAGGTCTGACTCAACATAGGTATCCAAATAGGATAAATGTATATTAGAGTCGGTCGCAAGGATACATTTAAACATTAACTGTCTGGCTTCCCAAGACGCACCTACATTAACTTTAGAAATACACCATTGTCCACAAACACTAACCCGTAGACGAGGGGCCAGGTACTGAAGGGGCCGATGACCGTGATTGAACAGGGGGACCTATGTAGGATAAAATAAAGAAATAAAAATGAACAGTGGATGAATTCTCTGTCATAGCATTATAGTTCTGATTCAACATAGGTATGTATGAACTGTCTGGCTTCCCTAGAGGCACCTACATTCAACTTTAGAAAATAGACCATTGTCTACAAACACTAACCCGTAGACGAGGGGCCAGGTACTAGAGGGCCGATGACCAATGATTGAACAGGGGGACCTATGTAGGATAAAATAAAGAAATAAAAATGATCAGTGGATGTATTCTCTGTCATTGCAATATAGTTCTGACTCAACGTATGTATCCAAAATAGGATAAATGTATATTAGAGTCGGTCGCAAGGATTCATTTTAACATTAATTGTCTGGCTTCACAAGGGGCACCTACATTAACTTTAGAAAATACACCATTGTCTACAAACACTAACCCGTAGATGAGGGGCCAGGTACTGGAGGGGCTGATGACCGTGATTGAACAGGGGGACCTATGTAGGATAAAATAAAGAAATAAAAATGATCAGTGGATGTATTCTCTGTCATTGCAATATAGTTCTGACTCAACGTATGTATCCAAAATAGGATAAATGTATATTAGAGTCGGTCGCAAGGATTCATTTTAACATTAATTGTCTGGCTTCACAAGGGGCACCTACATTAACTTTAGAAAATACACCATTGTCTACAAACACTAACCCGTAGATGAGGGGCCAGGTACTGGAGGGGCTGATGACCGTGATTGAACAGGGGGACCTATGTAGGATAAAATAAAGAAATAGAAATGATCAGTGGATGAATTCTCTGTCATAGCATTATAGTTCTGATTCAACATAGGTATCCAGAATAAGATAAATGTATCTTAAGGTCGGTCGCAGGGATACATTTAAACATTAACTGTCTTGCTTCAGAAGATGCACCTACATTAACTTTCGTAAATACTATTGTCTACAAACACTAACCCGTAAACAAGGGGCCAGGTACTGGAGGGGCTGATGACCGTGATTGAACAGGGGGACCTATGTACGATAAAATAAAGAAATAAAAATGATCAGTGGATGAATTCTCTGTCATTGCAATATAGGTCTGACTCAACATAGGTATCCAAAATAGGATAAATGTATATTAGAGTCGGTCGCAGGGATACATTTAAACATTAACTGTCTGGCTTCCCAAGACGCACCTACATTAAGTTTAGAAAATACACCATTGTCTACAAACACTAACCCGTAGACGAGGGGCCAGGTACTGAAGGGGCCGATGACAGTGATTGAACAGGGGGACCTATGTAGGATAAAATAAAGAAATAAAAATGAACAGTGGATGAATTCTCTGTCATAGCATTATAGTTCTGATTCAACATAGGTATGTATGAACTGTCTGGCTTCCCTAGAGGCACCTACATTCAACTTTAGAAAATAGACCATTGTCTACAAACACTAACCCGTAGACGAGGGGCCAGGTACTAGAGGGGCCGATGACCGTGATTGAACAGGGGGACCTATGTAGGATAAAATAAAGAAATAAAAATGATCAGTGGATGTATTCTCTGTCATTGCAATATAGTTCTGACTCAACGTATGTATCCAAAATAGGATAATGAAACTGTCTACTGCTTCACAAGAGGCGTCTATTAAAAATAGAAAAAACACTGTCGATTATTAACACTAACCCATAGATGAGTGGCCACGCATTTGAGGTGCCGATGACTGGGGTCGAACAGGGGTATCTATATGTAGGACAATATAAAAGTGCAATCAGCAACAAAACCACAATCTGTGACAATTTTTCTTACGTTCCTGCCCCATGTATCATTTTCAAGTTTTCAGACCCTTATCAGTAGTTATATGTAGCTTAAATTACCCCCCTCCCCCTCCAGTTCAATGTTGGGAGAAAGGGTCATCTTCCCAAAATCAACATTGAGTCGGGGAGGGGGGTGTAATATTGCATGAAAAATGGGGAGTATGACTTCTAGTTTTGTCGCCAATTGCAGATTCCTTTCTTTGGTCTCTCAGCAGGATAAATGGGGTAGCAAATTGTTAATGCAAGACTTGCTAAGACTATATACTTCACTATATATTAGAATCCGAGAAGACATCGGAGGATCCAAGCCATAGTTCTAAAAGACTCTGGATTCGCTACATTGTTTGATGTTTGCTGTGAAAATGCTGTGTATTATTACTCACCTTCGAAGGTTGTCTCTAAACTGTTATCAAATGAGTAATCCCCTCTGAACACCTAAGTGAAACCAATATATAAAAAGATTAGAACTTTTATGTTTTTGTCAGATCACACTAGTGGTATATTCTCAGATTTAAATGGGGTTCTGTATACTAACCTCATCATTCATTGATGATTCTTGGCTTCTAACAAATAACAAGTTAACATATGTCAAGCAACTGTTACAGTATTACATCTGTATTACATCACGAATGTCGAACATAGAATCGCCCTAACAAAATTGCGACTAAGCAACCACTCCTTAGCAATCGAAACGGGGCGATATGCAAAACCCTATCAAGCTCCAAAAGACAGAGTCTGTCAAATTTGCAACACAGGAGCCGTAAGACGAAGAGCATTTTTTAGTAAAATGCATAGCTTTCAAGCCAAACAGAATAAAATTGTTTGAATACCTCGAAAAGGAAGCAAAGGTCGCCCTCAATGGTTTACCCGAAGCGACTGTATTCCAAAAAATTATAAAACTAAATCAAAACGGAAGTACCCAAAAGCAAATCACGAAATTTATATGGGAAAGTATGTCAGAAAGAAAAAAACATATTAAAGGCTGAACAGTAATGGCATCGCCTCGCCCCGCCGGACTAAACTTTATCTATATTTTCGTTTTTAACTACACATTTATTGGAACTTAATGCTTATGTATTTTGATATACACGGTACCAATAAACCATGTCTATGTCTATGTCTATGTCTTACATCAGGCCTGTTACCAGAATGAAAAAGTTACCAAGGCAGAGTTACATTTAACTGTATTTTTTATGACTATCAGTACTTGCAGTTTAATAAAATTGGTTTTATAAAAAGCAGTCATAATTTCTACAGAGGCGAGTGCCTCAATCACCTCATACTGGCTACATGTAAATGTAAACGGTCCATTGCATAGTGTACTTGGAATAATGTTTGGACCGTGTGCGACGAGTTGAAAAGTCAAACTCAGTAATCAAATTTGACTCTTTTTATAGGAAGTTATCTTACCTTTTGTCTATAACTTGCAACAAATGGCAGCATGAATTTACCGTCGAGGCTACAAATGTAAGGACCAAAAAAGACAGACACTTTTCAGTGTTCAAATTAAAATTTTTACATCAGTCAAGTTGGTTTAATTTTGCAGGCTGTTTGATTCGGACCCAAAATTTGCACGCTGCTCTTGTTTGACAGAATACTTGTGTCCTTAAGTGAAGTCAGGAGTAGAAAAATAGCAAATGTATTTATTGCAATTTTCTTAACAAGCAAAACAATTTCTATCAATACTTAAATAATTGGCCTTTCTTTTGACAACAGCTAAATCGGTGAAATGTCTTCAATCACCCATGCTGTTGAACTGTGTTGCACAATGTGTGTTTGTTTCATGGATCACAATGCATTGTAACATGAATTGGACAGTACTGTTTACTGTACATTTTTTGTTTGGGTATTCACACGTGTATACTCAATAAAATGACAACTATTTCTGGAATAGTTGTACATCCAGGCAACAATACTACCAAACACTTACCATCTAAAATTTTAACCAAGTTTGGTTGGTCACTTGCACTTGGTGCAAAAACTAGAACTTGTCCATCTCTTGCACCAAAGACCTGCTGGACTAATGTTCAATTGTCTTAGTTCATATTATATGTTATTTTATTGTATCATTCATGTATTAATAGGCCATTTGCACTAATTGGGTTATTAAGGTGACCCATATGTCATGTATGGGATTTGGGTCACATGACCCAGTTAGTGCAAATTGCCTATTGCAGCCTTTACATTTATTGCGATGATCATTGTACCGTTATTGTTTGTAAATGATCACCACATTATTTAAGAGGAAATCCATTTTGAGATCGAGCGATTTTATGTTTGATGGACGAAATCTTGTACAAGGTACAAGTATATTCAAATTCTGTTTATATTTTCTCATTAACACCAATAATGAATTCAGTTGAAAATAGTAGTGCAAACAAAAGAAGAAGAAAATTTTTTCAGTGTTTTGAAAGAACTGTGAATTGTTTTCAGTGTTTGGTGTTATTAGAAACGGATTCTTTTAACAAGATATTAAAAACAGACTCAAGGAAGTTTGCAATACAATGTCCATTGCTTACTCAAACTGCCTGTGGATTCCTTCTTAACACGTTTCTTTACACATACCTATGTCGCAGTTTGGGCTGTTAGGTGCCACGCCTAAAAAGATCACCCTATTATTGAGCCCCTCTTGGATTTGCTGTATGCACCTACCAACAAACATTAATACATCAACATTATGCATTGTTATGACAACATAATCTAAATTTTTGGATCCCAGAATCAAACAGGTGTCTGCATGTTGCTAATAATAGAGTCCTATAATTAAACGGAAGTCCTATAATTAAACGGAATGTAATGCTTACGTTAATATACCGGTACTTGAGCTCCAACTGTGCATTGCTACTACCAGAACCTTCTGGCTTTGTTGTGCTTGCATGCAAGCCTGTGTGGCACAATATAAACAACTAGACATCAATCATGTCTTAAAGCAGATATGTAATTTGGTTGAAATTATATATTGTAACAAATATATTTCTCAATTGGTGACTTTGACTTTTCCATTTTATATACCTCTTCGAAATTAATATACACCAAAGGAGGGATTCCAAAAAGTGACCCTCCATTTTCTCGCCTGGCTCCATCCTCAAATGTCAATACTGAATCAATTATATCCCCTGTAAAACAAATAGCAAAAGAAAAGCCATTAGAGATTGAGGTGTCAAGCCTATTCTTTATGGCAGCATCCTCTTGCAATATAACTTAACAGTTGGATTTATCATACAATATTGTGAGCTAAATGCTATGGTCATTAATGAAAACAAACCTCCTCCCTTCTTGTGATGCTTCACATATCTCATTGAGATATTTGTGCTACAGTGCCACCTGGAAATAAAAAAATCAATTCTGACCTCTTGAAAATATTAATTTGCAAAAAAATTGTTGGATGAATATTGCATATTGTATGCATATGTACAAATGTCTGTGTGTTTAAGATGTTTTACTTACAAAGAACTGCCCCTTCCTCATTGACTGTGAGGGTGGCTGCCGGTGTGTTCATTTCTTGAACTCCTCCTATCACCCGTAGAAAAGCGAATTTTAGTTATTTCATTCACTTTATATTTAGAGACCCAATTTCTCAGGCATTTTTCATTGTTACAAAGAGCCAATTACATGGATGCATTTACTCTTTGACCCTTCCCCATGTGTGTATTACAAGACCAGCATCATATAACTACAATGTCATATCTCTTTCAGTTGTGACTCAATATTTCCAAACTGTCTGGGCTTACTTAAGGTGTTGACATTAACTTTAGAGAATACATGGTCGTCGTTTAAAAGCACTAACCTGTACATGAGGGGCCAGGCACTGGAGGGGCCCATGAATGCTGTCGAACATGGGGAACTATATGAAACATAAAATAAAAAATCCATTAGGGGTGGACCATTAAAAGTTGGGGGAGGGGGGTGGCAATTCCCCCCAAAAAAATTCGCGCAAGGCCAATCCTTCCAAAAAAAACTCTTGCAGAGATTAAAGCTAGGAAATAAAAATCCTACAAAGAATCTGTGGCTTGGGCTCTCATTAAAAAGATGTCTCTAAGTAGTAATTGGCCAGCAACTTCTCTTTTGCATTTTTCTACTTCACTTAATAAAAATTTCGGCGTGCTTGGCGCACATTAAAACTACCATCAAATATATAATCGGTGAGAACTCACGCACCGAAGACACTGCCCTCGCGCCGTTTACAAGACCAAGTGTATATTGCTGAGGAAAAACAAACTCTCCCAAAAAAATGCCCTGCGGTGATATCCTGGCAGGCAGTCACTACATTCAAAAGAAGAACACTTATGTAAGCGTGAGTTCGACGTTACAAGTATAGAAATTCATCACTTGGACCGCTTCACACAAATGAATAATAATAATTTCGTAATTTGCAACCAATAAAACTATAGCATAAGAAATTTGTTAGTATCTATACATACAGCAACAATATTTTCTTACTCCATTTCTGAACCAATATAATAGTATATATTATAAAAAAAATGTGTTGATGTAGATTTGGACGGCATGTGGGAACGGAACGCCACGGGAACAGGTAGTGCTTGATGCGCAAGATACCCCTCGTGGGTTTATCCTTTTCCACTTTTTTGTGTGTATACGAAAAAAAAATTTGTACATGGCCTTCGAGTCCGAAAAAAAATTCCTGCACAACCTGATCGGCAAAAAAAAATTCATACGCAAAAATATTGCCACCCCCCTCCCCAAATTTCTAATGGTCCACCCCTTAAAATGATCAGTGGCTGAATAATCTTTCATTGTATTAATAGTTCTCACACAACATAGGTACCCAAAATAGGATATACAGTAGTTCTGACTCAACATAGGTATCACAAATAGGATAAAATGTATATTAGAGTTGGTCACAAGAGGCACCTACATTAACTTTAGAAAATACACCATTGTCTACAAACACTAACCCGTAGATGAGGGGCCAGGTACTGGAGGGGCCGATGACCGTGCAGATTGTACAGGACCTATGTACGATAAAATAAAGAAATAAAAATGATCAGTGGATGAATTCTCTGTCATTGCATTATAGTTCTGACTCAGCATAGGTATCCAAAATAGGATAAAATGTATATTATTAAAGTCGGTCGCAGGGATACATTTAAACATTAACTGTCTGGCTTCAGAAGATGCACCTACATTAACTTTAGAAAATACACCATTGTCTACAAACACTAACCCGTAGATGAGGGGCCAGGTACTGGAGGGGCCGATGACCGTGCAGATTGAACAGTACCTATGTAGGATAAAATAAAGAAAAAATATATAGATTTAGCCACTGGCTAAAAGCGGAGCTCCTGGTTTTAGATTTTCTGTGTGAATGAAAGGGATTCCCATGTGTACATGGTTTACATGGTTGCTTTAGAGTCCTCCCTTCATAGATGATGTCATCGATGACGTCATATCACGTGACCACTCATTTCGCTCATCTGGTGACCTAGACTACATTACCCAAGTGTGGTTGTTTTAGAATCTTTCCTTCAATAGATATTGACTTTTCAAGCACAGATGACGTCACATCATGTGACCACTTCATTTCGCTCATCTGGTGACCTGGATTACATTACCCAAGTTTGGTTGGTTTAGAGTCTTCCTTTCATGAGATATTAATTTTTGAAGCGTAGATGACGTCATCGATGACGTCATATCACGTGACCACCTCATTTCGCTCATCTGGTGGCCTAGACTACACTACCCAAGTTTTGTTGTCTTAGAGTTTTCCCTTCACAAGATATTGATTTTTCAAGCATAGATGACGTCATCGATGACGTCATATCACGTGACCACCTCATTTCGTTCATCTGGTGGCCTAGACTACACTACCCAAGTTTTGTTGTCTTAGAGTCTTCCCTTCACGAGATATTGATTTTTCAAGCATACATGACGTCATCGATTACGTCATATCACGTGACCACCTCATTTCCCTCATCTGGTGGCCTAGACTACAATACTAAGTTTGGTTGTTTTAGAGTCTTCCCTTCACGAGATATTGATTTTTCAAGCATAGATGACGTCATCGATGACGTCACATCACGTGTCCGTGTTAAGCACCCCCCTTGTGGCATAGACAAAATATCCCAAGTGTGGTTGTCTTAGCATGTTCCCTTGAGGAGATATAATTTTTTCTTTGCATACCACAGGGTTCCCATGTGTACACGGACGGACGACGGACGGCGTACGCTATAGGTTTAATACCAGAAAAATAAAGAAAAAATCATATCCCCCGAAGGGTAGGTTCTATAGAAGCCAAACTTGGACAAAGTTTCAAAGACCATAAGAGGAACTCTACACCAAAGTCACGTGCCCTTACGTCATCAATGACATCATCAAAATGATCCATAATGCCCGTGACGTTCAAAATCAACTCGATAGTATCACAGCACGAAATGACGACTTTACGCACTTTTACGAGAGTCGTAAAATTGCGTAAAGTTTGTGGTGATCTTTTACGCAACTTTACGTTCGTGTAAAGACGCGTAAAGTAGAGAAAGCTCTTTACGCATGTGTATATCTGCGTAAAGATTGCGTAAAATTGCTCATTTTCAAGCACGAAATTTACAACACACGCCTTTATCCGTACAGACGCGTAAGCACGAGATGCACTCAAACAACAAGTTAATTTGCACAAGTTAAAATTAAAAGGCTAAAAAGTCGCCATATGTATGTTCCGAAAGCCACCATTCACTAGCCATCCTCCTAGGCCAGCCCGCGCTCTCGCGCACCCTTTCAACTCGTCAAGACGAAATGATCGTTCCTCTGACTTAAAATATCTTAATTGTATGTGACACCATACAAAACGTCCAATACTGTCTAGCCGATAACCAACAACAAAAAATAATCAGAGAAAAGACAACAAAAAATCCACTATTTTTTCAACATCAATTTTATTGCAAATACTAATAAAACCCTGATTCGGACATAACATATGAAAAGAGGTACGCTAAATGTGCATTGTCAGCCTTACTGGTAATATTAATTTAATTTCATAGTTGTCATTAAACAATTTCTTTCACCCCCTGAGGAAGTAGAACAATTATTTTTTAACTGGTTCCTTTCTGTCTACAGAAACAGGTAGACTGTTCATCGGGCTCGACAAAAAATTGCTCGTCTCCAGACAAAAAAGTCATGTACTGATTTGTATCTCATGCCTCATAAAATTATTAGGAAAGAATGAAAATATTTGAGCTGCACGCATCACTTATCTCAGTAAAGGAATTCAAACTACATCGGGATATTGAGACGAGCGCTTTTTCTTCAACCGAGGCTGACCACTAAATAAATAGGTTCTTATATGTGGGTTTTTATGATATGTAAGCCCCTTTTTACACGAAAACCCCCTATGCAGATGTAATACACCTCTTTGTGCAGTATTTCCTATGAAAATGTACGGTTAAGGGGTACAATGACAATTCCATTTTCCGTCTTGGACGCAATAACAAACTTATTATAGATCCTGTTCAATGGAAGGAAACTGGGTGTTCCCCCTGGGTGGAACGTGGATTTCCACAATTCATTGGGTTTACGGAGACTGCCATTCCTAGGATGTTCCTCGTACCACTGCACTACTGCAAAAATATGCTGCTTCCATGAAGAGTGAATTCGAACAGTGTGCTGGAGGAAGGCGTGAACTATTCCTGGCCGCACAGAACACCGTCCATTTATTCCTCCCTCTCCGTCTGTCCACGAAGCAGTAATTCTTGCAGACCTCAGTGTCCTGCACTCCAGCATGGATCCGAACCTCTCCTGTCCAATAGTGACATTTCCATATTTACGCACAGTTCGGCCAAGGTCCTCGTTGCGCAATACAGTATTACCGTACATGATCTGGTACACATGCAAAAATGAATCCAGATCATCTGGGCCGAGTGCACGCAGCTTGTAGCAGTTGGGAAGAGTGACTGTATCAATTGGATCCCAATCAACAGATGGGAGGTCAGGTGACAGTGCTGCTTTGAGTAGCTTGGGTCCGGCTGCTACACAGTCCACAACACTACTTGCCTCACCATGATCACCGCGCAGTAAGATGGGACCAAAGTCATCCCCAAACTCTTTAGGCAAACCGGCGCTAGCACTGAAATGAGTTGAGAGCAGTTTCCTCATTAGCTGTATTTCGATACACCTGTTGTTTGTTTTCATGCTACTGAGTATGCCATTGTAACGTTCGAAGCTAAAACACCAGAAGTTATATATTGGTCCGTAGTCCAACACACACTCCTTCAAATGTCCATGAAGATGCATGTTGGGTTTCACTTTTTCCTTTCCATAAAGCCTTTCAAAGTCACTGCAGAATTTCATGAGAAAGTAGTCCGCTTTGTCCAGCTCTAGTTCTGATATTACAGGCTGCGTAAGAAACTTACAAGCAAGGACAAATGCTTGCCAGCACTTTAGATGGTTTGCTGGGAGAATGTCATCCAGCACATACAATGAATAAACCAATGTCCAGTTCTTCCACTGAGAAGCAGTATAGCATCCATATTTCGCTGATATTTTATGGGGTAGCCTTCCTAGACCAGAGCCAACGTCAAAGTTCTTTATGCGTTGCTCGATTTGTCGAATGTCACTCTTGGACAGATATTCTTCCTTTGTCCACAGCTTAAACATAGACTTCGCAGTACCCAGAAATAAGTTATGCATTGGGTCGACAACAGTAAAACGGATGGCATCAAAATATTTCAGTTCTAGTAGCGCAGAATAGTACAGCCCATAATGCTTTGCGAGTCGTTGATACTCAGTCTTGTTTTTGGCATTTCTCAGTTTATTTGCATTCCTCCTGTGCACCTGAATATCACGTCTTGGCCATTCTTCTCTAGTAAATCCAGAATAATCAAAAGAATCCTTAACATTCCCAGGAAACTTCTTGAAACATCTGGAGCAACCGTAGTGTGAATTGTAGGTTTTGAAGCCACACAATTTCCGTGCAGCAGGGATGTCGCATGCAACACACGCTATAGCTGCACGAAATAGCAATGGAGCTCTGCATAAGCTTGACTTGAGGTAGAGGCCCTTCCATAATCCTTGCATGTCATCTACCATTGGCTTCATAAATTCATTCATGCTTGCTGGCTCCTTCTCCATTCCTGGTATAATCCCAACCACAATAATATTCTCCCACTTGAATCGAAGCTTTCTTGGCAAATTAAGATTAACCAGGTAGAGCACCCCTACATAATAATCGTTTCTGTGCTTCTTCGGCTGGAAGAAGTCAAAATTGAGCATGAACAAATAGTTTCTTGGTAAGTTTAGAAAGTCTGTGCCATTCACTTGTGCAAAATCCTTCCATATCCTACCATGGATTACATCGGACATTATACCTTCTTCCCTATCAATGATTCGCCATTCTTCACAGTGCTCTGGATATCCTACACGTTCAACCATTTGCTCTAGCTGATTTACAATGTTATTGTAACAATATACTTTGAAAGGATAGAATTCTTCTCTTCCACTGTTCAGTGTCACTTTTCTCGCAAGTAGTGCTTGACAGGGTCTTGACTTTCTAAATCTCTTCCCATTGCAGCGGCGGGGTACTCGTTTCCCATGAACATTTATTTCTGTGCAATCATCTAGCTTATGCAGCTTACTACAACTAGGACAGGCTGCATACTTCACAAAAGCATCACGGTCAAACCCAATGAATTTACGCATCATATAAAGTGATGAAGGAAATACCAGAATCATTTCTGCTAAGTACTCATTCCCAGGAATACCAGTTAGGACCTTGAGGAATTGGAACCAGAACTGTAACAGCCACTCCAAGCCATTGTCACTTATCTTGCAAACTGACTGCCATACTAACAAGAAATAGACAAGCCACTGAACAAGCGCAGTTACTCTTTGTAGGGTTCTGTTTGGTTGTTGTGGTTCCGGGCAAGGCTCAATACTGCAATCAATGTCCTGCAAAAAGTCCTCTGTAGAGACATCCCAGACCTCAGGATCAACATCTTCATCATATGATGACTCCCCACTCTATTGGAATAAAAGAAAACTTTGTCAGCTTTGTAAATGTTTTATTGCAAACATACATGTAAAAAATGCTCAAGATGAAATCTGTCAAGAAAATCGAGTAATTTTGGCACAAAGTGAAAACTTTTTTAAAGATACATTATTACAAACCAATTTTCTTGTTTGTAACATTTTTTGAAAGGTCTTCTTGATAAAATACAGAAAAAGGAATTCCCAAGGAACTGAAAAATAATTTTTCAAAGTTGTTACAGAATGGCTGCTGATGTTCATTTCATGGTGCTATCAGCCATGGATTTGGACAAATTTTACAATTCATTTTCGATGTTTGGTGTTGTACGAAATTATTTTTTTAGATCAGATATCAAAAGCAGCAACACAGTGATCTACACTATGGTATTAACAAATGGATTAAGTCTTATTAACTGTATAATTTTTTTAATGGGCTGTTCCATTTAAAGTCTGCACCTTCCACCCCCACTGTGGAAATTCAAGGCAAAAATTGAAAACCCCTATTGAAATATATACTGTCAAAACAGAGGACCTGTGATTAAATCCAGGGTTCTTTGATAGGGGGAGGTATAGACATTAAATGGAAATCTATAGAACTAAATAAAACATGGGGCTTGGGAAATTAAATCTGTCATGAAAAGCCAAAAAGGTATATGTTAGCTTAGGGTGATTGTATTCTAAAGTTTGATTTATGAGAGTTCTTGTTTTTTAAAGGGGCTCTCGCACGCTTGCTGACAAATGTACATGTGCTTTTACTGTAACAATTTTACCTATTTTATGTCCATGGTGGACGATTATTTAAGCACGCAAGAGCCCATTTAAGAAAAGGTAATGGTACACCTCAAAGGCATTTTTTTTTTCAATGAAACTGGACTATTTTGAGTTACAGACATATTTCTTTTCGCAAAAAAGCCCAAAGTAGTGTACTAACAAATGAGGTACAGTGAAACCTCGATATAACGATATGGCAAGGGGACAGCAAAAGTGCATCATTACATCGAGATATCATTATTTAACGAAACTCTCGATATAACGATACTTTGGGTAATAGACGAAAAATATTGTTCAATCAAGAAAAAGTTAATAAATCAATTTTATCATCAATAAAACCATTTTATTTGTATTGAACTGCAGTGCAGTATGAGTTGAACAAAGGCATGAGTTGTCGACAGGAGCCAGAGACTTAGAATGATACTGTAAAATACAAATGAGCAAATATGTGACATTATTTGGCTTTGCTTGCATGTATATCGTTAAATCGAGATAAATGGTACACTCGGGACACAATAATTTGCATTGTTATATCGAGAATATCGTTATACCGAATACTGTTTAACCGAGATGTTTTGCCATATATTTTACTGTAATTTTGCGGGGACCCAAAGTGTTGATTGCTATACCGAGAATATCGTTATATCGAGTATTGTTATATCGAAGTTTTACTTTATTTTCAAGACGGAAGAAAAAATGTTGTCAGTTCTTTATGTGAAAGTTTCAAACTTGTAGAGAATTTGAAATGGGAAATTTGGTTTGAAATGGCCTTAGTCGGTAAAACACAGAATTTCTCTCTTTGATTATTTTATGCCTAAATTTGTACGGTTCCAGTTGCAGAAAATGGAATGACTGCATGACTGACCAGTATGCTTTAGAATCTCCAAGGAAGCTACGATGTAGAATAGTTCTTACCCCTTCTGAATCACTATCATCCTCTGCTGAACTTGAACATCTGGCAGAATCAAGGCCAAGATCACAGGCTTCCAGGGGATATCTAACAGAACCTAGAAAAAAGGACTTCGCTCAATTTTGTTTCCAGAAAATTCCATACTTAAGCACCATCTACACAAGCATTTTTTCCTAGACAAGGAAACTTGGCCATGTAGACGTGCCAGCAATTTTCCTTGACAATTTTTATTTGCTCATGTAGACGAGACAAATTGATAATTTTTCCTTGACAAGTATCGTTGTTGAAAAATTAGACATGCTAGCTTCAACAAGGATACTTGTTGAAAAATTATCAATTTTGTCTCATCTACACGAGCAAATAAATATTGTCAAGGAAACTTGCTGGCGCATCTACACGGTCAAGTTTCCTTGTCAAGGAAAAAATGCTTGTGTTGACGACGCTTTACCCCAACACAGATGGAACTGAAAATTTCATAGTGGAGACTGGAGGGGGATCAATTTCTCTGATTTCGAAGGAGGAATAGTCGTTTTTCAGTTTTATCAGGGATCAAAGTAAAAGCAGCTGCAATTAAATTTCATCACTAACATTTCGACACTCCCTAAGTGAGCAGCAAAAAAAACAAACTGCACCCCGGCCTGGAGTGTTCAACTTCTCATTTTGCTTGGATGGTTAGTTGCTATGGCAACTTCTTCTAAGTTTTGGTAGTAGTTCAGTGCTGCCAATATGTTGTAAGATATCGTAAAAACACTTATCACTTCGCCATCAATGAGCACCAGTATCGAATACTTATAAGCTTAAGTCAACTTTAGTTTTGTGTAATTCTTAGATTCGAGCCTGATGAGATACGAGTCAAGCTTGTTCGACTTTGCATGTAGGTACGGTACGCTAGTACCATGGCCCTCAGATAGAAAAATCACATGGATCTTACCTTCTGCCGAACTGATTTCTCCTGAAGGTTCAAAACTCTCGTCAGAGTCAGAGGAAAGATCGGGAAATTGGCCTTCAGTTCGTCTTCTTTTCGAGCCTATGGCCGCCGCGTGTTGTAACTGATTAGATTTGCCCGACGCTTCTGTTCGCCAAGAGCCAGTCGATGGGATAAAAAACCTCTTCTTGTGTCGATTAAAGGTTCTTCGTAGAAGATACTGGTTGCAGTGCCCGCAAAACAGATCTTTTTCAGGCATATTTGTGAAATTTTGTTGACAAACAAGCTACTAGTTTTTTCTCGAGAGTGAAATGGTGCAATGTGTGACATGAATTATGAATAATTACAAGCATTCCATTTACTGATTGGCTATTACTTGTAACACGTGATACGGGACAACCAATCACTACCCGAGTTCGCTTCATGACACAAGAAGGGACGCTTGGCCTTGTAGTTATCAGTCACACTTCAACGTGTTTGGATCGCGCTTGCTCCTGTGTCCTGACTTAAGTGTTTTTCGTCCGCTTCCTCTGAATTTTATTGCAAACTTGTGGCCAACAAGCATGGCTGTGAATCTGAGTGACCACTATGCGGTACTTCTAGACCAAACGATCGAAGAGAATAGGGCTTTGAGGCAGCAACTTCTGCAAGCTGATGCTGTGCAGCGGCGGGAATTCAAAGAGTTGAAAGACCAAGTCGAATTGTTAAACAAACGCATCCCTGAGGCAGAAGCCCAAAGAAAGAAAGCTAAAAGAGGAAGAGTTTCTGTGCCGCTAAAATGCCGGGTAAGTCTCTTATTTATGTCCTTGAAATAAAGCAGTTTTAAAGGTGATTCCTACTGATTCTTTCTACGAGAGGGACGCCGAAAAGTTCGCACCTCGGTCGCCGCGGGGGCCTGGGGCGAATGTCTTTTTTTCTGCCCACAATCAATGACATTATGTTTAAAGGGTCAGTGTCACGATTTTGAGGTAAATTTAGGTTTCTTAAATGTAGTCAAATTCAAACGAAATGAGCGAAATAATCATCTAGGTTTGTTAAATAACCTTTCAACTGCTAGCCTGAGTTAACAGACACCCGCTCAAAATTAAAAGATTTGAGCGAGACGTCTGAGCAATATAGCCAAATGTAACGTACTGGGTGGCGTGACACTGCCCAGATCTGGGTAGTGATTCTGATTGGTCGGCGCGTTTTGCCTGTGTCGTGTTTATCTTTGTGAGTTCAAGATGGCTTCGATAGCAATCAAAGCTGAAGTTCGGTCGATTTGAAAAGTCTCAAAGCAGTGGTTTTATCTCGTTGCAAGCATTTTTAAGTTGAGAATTTATACGAAGACTAGTTGCAGCACTGCACAGACGTGTTTGTTGACCAACTTTGCCACTCAAGCTTGGCGTTAGCTTTGTATTTACGTTCTATCGAGCATCTAGTAAACGAGTGAAACTTGGAGACTCGTTATGCATCTAGTAAACTGGCGAAGCTTGGAGACTCTAGTACCAAAGGCATTGTAGCCGCGGATCAAAAAGTACGTCTTGAAACAGATATGGAACGGACGTTTTAATGGGAGTGAAACCGTCGAGTTTGAGTTCGAGTTTAGCATCGCATGCTCCGGCATGCGAAAGTTGCTAGCCAGGTCCTTCATAGGAGAGATCAATGGACTTATTACCACCATTATTGATTGCTTTATGAGGACATCATGAGCATGGCCATCTCCATGTAAACGAAGCTAAGGTACAATTTGACTTTCCCGATCACGAAGGCATCTTTACTTCTCATTGTACGCATAGAAATCTGTACAGTGCTTGCGACTGGTCTAAATTGTCAACTTTATAAGCGCTTGCAATGAGATAAAAACCTCTTCTTTGAGCGATTTCGAAGCCATCTTGAACTCACAAAGATAAACGCGGCAAGGCAAATAGCGATGACCAATCAGAATCGCTACCCACATCTGGGCAGTGTCACGCCACCCAGTACGTTACTTTTGGCTATATTGCTCAGACGTCTCGCTCAAATCTTTTGATTTTGAGCGGGCGTCTGTTAACTCAGGCTATTCAACTGTTAGATGAGCACAAATTTGGAGTATTTTCACGTTATCGAGCAGATTGAATTGGATTAAGAAATGACATTTTTGGTTTCTGTTCAGGCTGAACAGTTTTCAAACTTGAAAATTTGATAGCGAAAGCTATAAAATGTAAGAATGCCTATATAATGCAGGTTTCAGTTCCTTTTTCTTTATAACACTAAATAATAGTAAAATGTAGGAATCTGATATGTTTATGTAGTTCACTGGTCTTATTTCATAAAATTTTGTTGAAACAACTGTGACACAGCCCCTTTAACATGACCCTTTTGCATGTATTTTTTCAGAATGAATTCCGCTCCATGTACAAGGTTCTCTTGGATGATGAAAACTTCCCACGATTTAATCCAGAAGAAAGGTAAAGTAGGAATTTCACCTAAAGGTACCAACTTGGGAGTGGTTTAGCTGATTTTGACTCCTAAAAGGTACCAACAAGTGCGGGATAAAGTTCGCGTTCAATCGATTGGCATTCGATTGATTTTTTTTTTGTTTGTTTGATCGATTGCACAAGGAAAGTGATAAAATATAGCATTTGCATGTGTTGAGGGCTATGAAATGGCTTCAATTTTCACAGTCCAGTTTATTCTCTTCTGTAATTTTACCATGCTTGATCCTACTGTGAATTGCAACTTAAAACTGTGCTTGCCTACACATTCCAAAATGTTCTATGTACCTCTCAATCCAAAGTTTATGCCAGTCAACACTAGGCTGCAGCGGTTTTCATGCAATGATGTAAAAACTAAGTGTGGACCTGTGTGATAAAAATACAAATGAACATATTGGGGTTTCAAGGGAAAGCTTAATGAACTTCTTTTATAAGTTTATTCAACATTAATGTTGATATTTGCTCTGTTTTGAATGCAAGGATGAAATTTATAACTTCTAAGTACTTGTCACTCAATTACAAGACAAAATTGGAGCTTAGATTTTCTTATAAAGATTGAACATTTTTGTTTGTTTACCATATTCCTTATCATATTTACATTTTTCCTTCAGCTTGAGGTCAACTAGGAACAAGCATGCCTGGAAAGCTGTGGCTACAGCTGTCATCGCTGACTATGGAGGAGATGACAAGTGCCCTTGGTCTGGGAGTCAGTTTGAAGGTGGGTACCTTTATTTTCTTATGTTAAGAGTTTCTGGTTTTCTAGGTCTGACAGATCCTTGCATTAAATGAATCTGACAAATAAGCAAAGGGCTATCTCTGTGTGTTTCTAGGTCACTCGCTAAGATTCTTGGAAGCCATAATGCGGGGTTCTGCAGAAATTTTAGGCTTCTCATAGATGCTAGCATTGCTTTAGGCCAGATAGAGGTCTATTTGCTCAGATTATGTACTTATTTCTAAGGTTATCTGTTAATATTCGAATATTCTTTCTCATTTCACATGTTAGGTGCCGCTCACACTTACTTGAGATCTCACAGAGACACAAAGCGGCGAAAGGAAAAAAGGAGAAAACTGGACCACAATACAGTGTGCAGGAGACAGGGGAGAAAAAGAGAGGTGAGAGGCTTTTCCGAAAAATAATATTTTGAGGGATACAGTACTTGTAATTTTAATGACTGACTGTGAACTGACATGCTTTGTAGTCATGACTTTGATTTTCATGTTGTACAAGGAGTGCTTGGGTAGTTCACCTTGGTCTTTTTCATCTCAAGCAATGTCATTCAAAATTGCTAGGTATAGTCAATGAAAAGAGTCAAATACAGCTATAACTATCACTATAACATTATTCACCAAAGGTGACATGATTATCGACAAATAGTCACCGAGACTATTTGCCGATAATCACAGAGACTGAGGTGACTAATTGTTTTAGTATACTTACTCAAGTGATTCATAAGGTTATTAGACAGAAAAACCTGTTTTTGTTGAACTTTTTCAAGATCATAACAAAACTCGCGCTCACACCCCCAATCCTTTCAATGTTATAATCGACTTTAGGTGGTTATGGCTAGAGAAAACGTAACTTCTCGACCAATCAGTGGGCGGAAATTCTTATAATCACTTGAATAATTATACTAAAGTAATTTAGTAGAAAGACCCTCGCATACTTTCACTGCCCTGCTACTCACTCTCTATCACGTCATAAATAGTGAGTCTTTCTAAAACCATAAAAGTAAATATGTTTCAGTAACAACTTGGAGGTTGCATGCTAGTTGGTTTCTACTAAAACAATTAGACTGCTCGTTCTTGTTTTCTATGAGTCAAATAGTCGACCCTGTGTTACTCGCCTTGTTAACTATCTATTGACTCACAGAAAACAACGTGTAGTCTAATTATTAAATAGTGCAGGAGAAAGTGAAAGGTTTCACATAGCTTTGAACTCCAAAAGGGGGCTTCTATAGGTAGGGCGATTTTGAAACTGTGGTTTGTGATGGTAAGAAAAAAATAAGCCACCAGACTTTTCAGGCTAATTATTTGTTTTTCTATACAGAAACTTGCCAGACGCCAAGCATCAATTGAGGGTAATGAGGTTACAGAGGAAAAGGATAAGGAGAAGATCAGGCAGATCCTGACTTTAGAATACACAAGTTCAGATGAGAGTGGGGTAGATGAGGACGACGAGGAGACACCTGTCTTTTATGTAAAACGCCTGTCATGGGCAACAAGAAAGCTGCAAAAGCTAAAGGAAAACCTGGACAGAGAATACATGAATAGCTTGCCACCCCACTCGAGGAATTCACAAAGAAAGAGACTTGTCTCCAACCTTGTATCAACAAGGCCAAGGCCTGAGAATGTTGTAAAGTGGGCAGTTCTACCCCTAGCAACCAGCACACCATTGAGGCACTAGGGACCCATTGAAATGGTTTTAGAGAATGAAATTTAAGTTTCCTTATTATTTATCACAAGATATGCTTGGGATTCAGGGGGTGTACACGGTGGGGGCATGTGGTTTTTAGCCAATATAATTGTTTTAAATCAATCCAATTGAGTAGCACAACTTGTATATAGCGAAAAGTCTGTTGGGTGTTCCACGGGTTCTGGAACCCCCCTGTTTTTAGCCATGTGTGGTTCCAAAAAATATCCCCCCCCCTAATGGAAGGGTGTCCAAAAGTGACCCCTCCACCCCTCTGGAATTTCCAAAGAAAAATACAGTATTTGTATGGAAAAGATCAGGTAAATTGACCCCCACCCTCCGGAATTTCCAATCCCTTCTGTAGGAGGGTATGGATAATTTATGGAACCACACAATATAATTGTTTTTAATCAATCCAATTGAGTAGCACAATTTGTATATAGCGAATAGTCTGTTTGAAAGAGAAGAAAACGATGCATGCTTCGAGGTCTATGTTTCTGGCTATCACATGTTAACCGCATATCTTCAAAGTATCTGGCAATAAATCGAGTGGAGAATGAATATTGTGTCTTTGCGTTTGTTTCAACACTGTTATAAAAATGTAAAGCGATGAGAAACTGAGAGCATTCCGCCAATTGGATTGCGACTGCATGCACGCGGAAGGAAAGATGCGTAAAGAGGGAAATCCTGCGTAAACACGTTCTTTGTCAGCCATCGCAGGATGCCATAAATAACCGCAATGGTAATCTTTACCTGCAGCATCGGGCGTAATTAAGCGTAAAGGCGAACTTTAGTGGTATTATCGCGATGCGTATTTGGGCGTAAAGAGAATCTTTGAACTTCTTTACGTGATGCGTAAATAGAGCGATTTTCGGGGACATTACGCAGTCTTTACGCTCATGCGTAAATACACCGAAAAGACGCTCTTTACGCAAAATTAAATAACTCGTAAAGATGCGTAAAATATATATTTACGCGTCATTTACGTTTCATATACGGAAGCGTAAAATCGGCATTTCGTGCTGTGTACGATACGTTTTTCCCTTAGGTATGGTGCTCCGCTTGCGCGGGCCTTCGGCCCGCGCAGGAGCTCCGCTAAAAATGATCAGTGGATGAATTCTCTGTCATTGCATTATAGTTCTGACTCAACATAGGTATCCAAAATAGGATAAATGTATATTAGAGTCGGTCACAAGAGGCACCTACATTAACTTTCGTAAATACCATTGTCTACAAACACTTACCCGTAGACGAGGGGCCAGGTACTGGAGGGGCCGATGACCGTGCAGATTGAACAAGACCTATGTAGGATAAAATAAAGCAATAAAAATGATCAGTGGATGAATTCTATACCATTGCATTATAGTTCTGGGCTATGTGCACAGAGTTGATACCCAAGCGTGTAACATGCGTGTTTTAGTGCACGGTCAGCCCGGTCTTACACGCTCTTACACGGTCATGCGTGTTTCATCTGTTTAGCCGGATGCGCTGCGGGTTCGACCGTGCACGGTCTTTAAAGATACTAATCACAAGATATGCGCTCACCGTGTTTTGAAAAGGCTAAAAATAAATACGAATGTTTCAATAAAGTTTGCTCTTTCTCGAGAGCCGTGCATGCACCGTGTTTCTAAGAGAAACAACAAATTTTAGCATGTTGAATCCGGCTTTGTTTCGTATTGGTTTTTATAATTTCTGCATCATATTCGGCTTTCTGCCAACTAAATCAAGAGCCTTATAAAATTCGAATGAATCTTCATGATAACGTGCTCCTTCGTGTTACATGTGAGCTTTCTTCCTTATGCGTACGAAAAACGCTTTCTCTTGTTTGTAAACGATGGAAAGATGTTGCATGTAGTAGAACGGTTTGCTTGTGAACGCATAGCCTGCGTTGTTGGCGGCTTTGGGTGTTTTCCGAGACTGGGTGAAATCTTCGCTCTTGCCGATAAAATTGAGAGTGAGATCGTCGATAAATGGCCGCGCGAATATCAGCAGCGAGAGGGAAGATTGTTAACCATGTTTCATTAATGGCCGCGCGAAGAACGGGGCCGAAAAAGCGTCGGATGTCTGCTTTTTTTTTCACGTAGTTCGTGGCTTTTGTGTCCTGGAAATTTTTGTTTTAAAAAGGTCGCAAAACTGCAAAATTGGAAGGTCACGTCCCGGGTCACGTTCGAGATTAAACACATATCGCCTTCTTCTTTATCTGCTTTAGACTGCGTAAAACAAGAGCGCCGATGGCTATGCGTTGAATGCGTAGAAAACTCTATCATAAAATATCGGACAGGAAATGGCAGTTTTGTAAACGGAAAACACGAAAATACGGCATAAAATGACACTAGTGTACTTCCGTCACGTTTTTATTTTTGACAAAGAAATTGCCTTTATCCTTGCACGTTTTTGCATCTGATAGTTTTTCCGTTCTCACTCAATCGTTTTTAAGTCAGTATGATTCGAGGACGCTTACAATATATAGCCCTAAGCACGTCATAGCGTACACGCTTCTGTATGTCTGTATTTATTCAGTCCGCATGAGTACGCTGTCCAAAATATAAATTACTTCAACACGCTTCTGTATGTCTGTTTTTATTCAGTCCGCATGAGTAGCACAGTGTTAAAATATGCCCGGTCGACCCGGCTAGACCGTGTAAAAAAACACGGTAAGAAATGCGCTCCCGTCGTATTGTAAAAAAAACACGGTTAGAAATTCAATCCTTTCATAACACCGTGTTCTAGACCGTGTAAAAAGCACGGTACGCATCCACTCCTTTGACAACACCGTGTTCTAGACCGTGTAAAAAGCACGGCATTGACGCCCTGTGCTGTTTGTAGCGGGCATATTGAGCGTGTTTCATTTTCTTTCGAGTGCGTTGGCTGCCTTGTTGGTGGACAGCTTGGTCTGACTCATTAAAACCAAACATTTTATGACTTAAAAATGGCTTCAAGGAAAGAACAACATTGGAGTTGGATTGGAAATTTCATGTCGAACACATTTGCCGGTAAGTTTTTGTGATTTGGCGTTAAGAAAGTATTTCTTTCGGTCTACTTGTTGTTAGTACAACAGTCAGCGGACAATGTGGTCTGTAGGTTTAAATGTTCGTGCCGTTGCTAAACGGGATTTCCCGGGCGATCAAAAAACCTCGCAATGAAAAGAGCACCACATGTCGATTCTAAAAAGCATAAAAACGTAAGATAAAGCAAAGACAGTCTTTTGTAATTTAGTAGTTTTGGAGTCGAAATGTTAACAATGTTACGCCATATGCGAGTCATTTAAGATACTTAACCATTCCAGCTCACAATAATCGCTAAATTTCTTATACTGGTACACAAATAATTTATAGCAAGAACGTGTATAACCTTTTATCATTAATATTATCCAAATTGTGAAAGTTATAGAACTAAATTTATAAGAAAATGACTTATTATTAGTCACGCTACGCCACTTGTGCCTTTGGGTGTCAACACCGTGCACATAGCCCCTGGCTCAACATAGGTATCCAAAATAGGATCAAATGTATATTAGAGTCGGTCACAGAGATACATTTAAACACTAACTGTCTGGCTTCCCAAGAGGCACCTACATTAACTTTAGTATAAATACACCATTCTCTACATTCAAACACTAACCTGTAGACGAGGGACCAGGTACTGGAGGGGCCGATGACCGTGCAGTAACCCATAGAGGAGGGGCCAGGTACTGGAGGGGCCGATGACCGTGCAGTTTGAACAGAACCTATGTAGGATCAAATAAAGAAATTAAAATGATCAGTGGATGAATTCTTTGTCATTGCATTATAGTTCTGGCTCAACATAGGTATCACAAATAGGATAAATGTATATTTGAGTCGGTCACAGGGATACATTTAAACATTAACTGTCTGGCTTCGCAAGAGGCACCTACATTAACTTTAGTAAATACACCATTGTATACAAACACTAACCCGTAGACGTGGGGACAGGTACTGGAGGGGCTGATGACCGTGCAGTTTGAACAGAGGGACCTATGTAGGATAAAATAAAGAAATAAAAATGATCAGTGGATGACTTTTCTGTCATTGCATTATAGTTCTGGCTCAACATATACGTATCCAAAATAGGATACCGCAAATGTATATTAGAGTCAGTCACAGGGATGCATTTAAATGTAAACTGTTTGGCCTCCTAAATGTTTCTACATTAACATTAGAAAATATAGCGTTTTCTACAAACACTAACCCGTATATGAGTGGCCAGGGACTGGAGGGGCCGATGACCGCTGTCGAACAGGTGCAACTATGAAAGATAATATTAACAAAAATAAAATGATCAGTGTCTGAATACTAATTGCGTTATAGTTCTGACTCAAGGTATGTATCCAAAATATGAATATAAATGTACATTAGAGTTGGTCGGAGGGATACATTTAAACAATAACTGTCTCGCTTTCCAAGAGGCACCAACATTAACTTTAGAAAATACACCGTTGTCTACAAACACTAACCAGTAGACGAGGGGCCAGGTACTGGAGGGGCTGATGACCGTGATCGAACAGGGGGACCTATGTAGGATAAAATAAAGAAATAAAAATGATCAGTGGATGAATTCTCTGTCATTGCATTATAGTTCTGACTAAACATAGGTATCCAAAATAGGATAAATGTAGATTAGAGTCAGTCACAAGAGGCACCTACATTAACTTTAGTAAATACACCATTGTCTACAAACACTAACCCGTAGACGTGGGGACAGGTACTGGAGGGGCCGATGACCGTGCAGTTGGAACAGGGGGACCTATGTAGGATAAAATAAAGAAATAAAAATGATCAGTGGATGACTTTTCTGTCATTGCATTATAGTTCTGACTCAACATACCTATCCAAAATAGGATACTGTAAGTGTATATTAGAGTCAGTCGCAGGGATACATTAAAATGTAAACTGTTTGGCGTACCAAGATGTTTCTACATTAACATTAGAAAATATAGCATTTTCTACATACACTTACCCGTATATGAGTGGCTAGGCACTGGAGAGGCCGTTGACCGCCGTCGACAGGTGCAACTATGAAAGATAATATTAACAAAAATAAAATGATCAGTGGCTGAATACTAATTGCGTTATAGTTCTGACTCAATGTATGTATGTATCCAAAATAGGAAAAATGTAATATTATAGTCGGTCACAGGGATACATTTAAACATTAACTGTGTGGCTTTCCAAGAGGCAGCAACATTAACTTTAGAAAATACACTGCTGTCTACAAACACTAACCAGTAAATGAGGGGCCAGGTACTGGAGGGACCCTTGACCGCTTTCGAACAGGGGGAACTATGACAGATAATATACAAAATAAAAATGATCAGTGGATGAATACTCTGTCACTGCATTATAGTTCTGACTCAACATAGGTATCCAAAATAGGATAAATGCATATTAGACTCGGTCGCTGGGATACATTCAAACATCAACCGTCTGGCCCCACAAGAGGCACCTACATTAACTTTAGAAAATACATCATTGTCTACAAACACTAACCCATAGACGAGGGGCCAGGTACTGGAGGGGCTGATGATTGTGATTAAACAGGGGGACCTGTGTAGGATAAAATAAAGAAATAAAAATGATCAGTGGATGAATTCTCTGTCATTGCATTAAAGTTCTGACTTAACATACATATTCAAAATAGAATACCGTAAATGTATATCAGAGTAGGTCGCAGGGATACATATAAATGTAAACTGATGTTTGGCCTCCCAAGATGTTTCTATATTAACATTAAAAAAATATAGCATTTTCTACAAACACTAACCCGTATATGAGTGGCCATGCACTGGAGGGGCCAATGACCGCTGTTGAAAAGGTGCAACTAATAAAAGATAATATTAACAAAAATAAAATGATCAGTGGCTGAATACTTGTTGCATCATAGATCTGACTCAACGTATGTATCCAAAATAGGATAAATGTATATTAGAGTCGGTCACAGCGGGATACATTTAAACATTAACTGTGTGGCTTTCCAAAAGGAACCAACATTAACTTTAGAAAATACACTGCTGTCTACAAACACTAACCAGTAGATGAGGGGCCAGGTACTGGAGGGGCCCTTGACCGCTTTCGAACAGGGGGAACTAAGAACGATAATATACAAAAATAAAATGATCAGTGGATGAATACTCTGTCATTGCATTATAGTTGTGACTCAACATAGGTATCCAAAATAGGATAAATGTATATGTTAGAGTTTGTCACAGTGATACATTTAAACATCAGCTGTCTGGCTTTCCAAGAGGCACCTAACCATGTACATTAACTTTAGCAAATACACCTGTCTACAAACACTAACCTGTAGATGAGGGGCCAGGTACTGGAGGGGCCGATGACCATGCAGATTGAACATGGGGATCTATGTACGATAAAATAAAGAAATAAAAATGATCAGCAGATGAATACTCTGTCATTGCATTATAGTCAATCAATCAATCAATCAACTTTATTTACTCATAAGGCTGTTGTCAGTTTGAGTTATACACAGAGTATAGGTTTGGAGTGATTTTATATTTTAGTAGAAAAAAAAAGTGCGAGCAGGGAGACCAAGTGAACCATCCAGTTATCTAGTTGGCCTCCCTAGCTATTAAAGTTTTTTTTTTTGAGCAGATGAAAAAGAACGCTGAACCCTCCCCCAAAAAGAAAGAAAGAAATATATATATATAAGAGCTTATCCAGGTTATTTGTACAGCAGATAAATAATTTTATGGTTCTCTATTTAGTCATTGAGCAAACAGTAGATGATGCTTAGCAAGTTTTGGAAAAGCAAAGATGCTAGAATCCTTAATCCGAGATGGTAAATCTTTCCAGATATCAGACGCCATAAAAACAGCAAGATTCAATGCCGTCTTTGTCTATTTCGAGGTCACGCCTTCTAATGAAATCTATTGACTGGGATATGTAAATCCCAGTCCCGCCTGCATTAGTTGGCGAATTCGTATTTACAAAACATAACCTGGAATATTTATGTTATAAACATTTTCGTCCTTTAGCTTTGTTTCAGATATCGCAATTATTCCCGGAGCGCTTTTAACTGTTGCAAGCACATCGTCTAAAGATGTTAAATTCTTGTCTAAACTACGCATATTTAAATGAATCATAGAGAAACCATTAGACTTATTTGAATGGAAGAAATTACCAGTACGCTTAATCGAATAGTAGTGTGATTCAATATTATCATTATAAGGACTATCTAGGGCTTCGCTTTCTCTCTCAGGACTGGTGATAATATCTTTAAATAGATCTTTAGTATCAATTAATGCTTGGAAAGATTGGTGAACCAATCCTCCAGTGGCCTTGAGAAATTCTTGAGAGTTTAAGGTGAAGAATGGAAGTTCTGCGAGCGCACATACATCACTATTTGAGGCTATCGCAGAAAGAATAAAGCAAAGTATTTGTAGAGATTGACAGTGTTAAATTTATCATACTTGCCAGGCTGGCATGCGCTCCAAAACTCTGATATCTGGTTAGGACTGACGAGTTGGACTTTTAGTAATTTTAAACTTCCTCTTAAACTCAGCCCAATCTTCAAAGCTGTCGAATGCATGTGCTTGTTCGCCATCGGTTTTCCGGATGAAAATTCGGCCATTATACGTCCAGATATACTTCCATTTAAGATGCTTTTTCATCTTATTCACTTCTCCAAACAGCTTCTTGCGTGGTTGGGTAAGGGATTCAGAAATGTACAGGTCGTCCTCGTATTCCAAGCCCAAGTTGGGAAGATCTTTGGCCTTTTTCTTGTATAGTTTGCGTCTACTTGCATAAACTTTGTTTCGTACGCTGCGGCGTGTAAATTTCACGATAACTTTTGGTGGGGTTTCTTCGCTGAATGTAGGGAGTGTATGTGCTATAGATATATCCTCATCTTGTAGCGGAACCCCAATCAAAGAGCCAACGGATTTAACAATGGCGGACGCAGGGCAATCCTCGGTAGCTTGCACGCCAGACACTTCGAGGCAGTCTCTTCTAATGTACTGTGCAATTTCATCTCTGCCAAATTGCTCTTCTTCTAATTTACCCTCAAGATATTGGACCTTTGTTTTCAGGCTGATAACTTCTCTGAACTCTGAGACTTGCTTCTCTTTCGACATTTGAAGCTGCTGCAGCAAACCATCGTACTGTCTTGAGAGAAAATTCGCTGTACTATGCAATTCCTGGTAATTTTTCTCAAGCTCTTTCATTTTTGAGCGAATAGGAGCAAGCTCCTGTTGTATTGGCGTCTTTTTCTGCTCGGCAGTTGCCATATTTAAACAAAATAGCGGTCGTTTGCAGAGCGGTCAAAAAACGTGTCCGTCCGCCATATCGACATATGCTAATTCTGAATATGCTAGTTCTGAATCAACATTGGTATCCAAAGTATGATAAATGTACCCTACATTAGAGTTGGTCGCACCGGGATACATTCAAACATAAACTGTCTGGCTTCCTAAGAGGCACCTACATTAACTTTAGAAAATAGTTCTTTGTCAACAAACACTAACCCGTAGACGAGGGGCCAGGTATTGGAGTGGCTCTTGACCGTTTTCGAACAGGGGGAACTATGAAAGATAATATACAAAAATAAAAAATGATCAGTGGCTGAATACTCTTTCATTGCATTATAGTTCTGACTTAACATAGTTATCCAATATAGGATAAGTGTATATTAGAGTTGGTCGCTGGGATACATTTAAACATAACTGTCTGGATTCACAAGAGGCACCTAGATTAACTTTAGTAAATACAAGTTGTCTACAAGCACTAACCAGTAGACGAGGGGCCAGGTACCGGAGGGGCTATTGATTGCTTTCGAACAGGGAGAACTATGAAAGATAATAAAAAAAAAAATACATGATCAATGGCTGAAACATAATTAATATCCAAAATAGGATAAATGTACAATAGAATCATAACAGGGATACATGTAAACACAAACTAGTGTCTGCATGAATGCAGCTTTTTTGTTTTTGTGCCTTAATTCGAAGAAACTATGAAACTACCTTGTAGCTCGAGGGAGACTCACTGTAAAATATACTGCATTCTTATAGTACAGTCTCATGATCAACCATAACCTTGTCTGGATGGGCACTTGTCCGAAGTGCTAAAACCCCAAATAAAATGAACATTGGAAGAACCAATGCTGATTGGTCTTTCTGATCTCACTTGCATGCACTATGTCCTCCCATATATGATTGTCATATAGGCACACTCACCAGTTGAGGGGCATAGCCAGGACTCGTCATCTGAAAAGGGTGTAGAACTAATAATAAGATAAAGTACGAAAAATGAGATTTTCAGTGAAATGCATTATAATGGCATTTGTTTATGTTGTTATTGTCATTTCACTACTCACGACTTAGTGGGCTTGGCCAGCTTGCTTCATCATCATCTGATGGTGTAAGATCTATTATTATTCTAAAGTAACAATTTCCACAATTCTTAGTTATGATCCTGAAGAAGTTTCAAATTACTTTTTGTTGGTTTTCATAGATCGCTGATATACATACAGTCAAAGCTCTCGTAAGCGACCATCTTGGGAACTGAAAATTGCGGTCGTTAACGGAGCTGGTCGCTTATGAGAACGGCTCTCGTAAGCGACCACCAAGCAGCTTCCTGCTTGAACAATAGCTGTTGGTCGCTTACGAGAACTTAGTACAATAAATCTAGAAAATACCATGTGATACTAATGCTTAAAATAGTTTGATTTATTTCCCGACTTCAATTAAGAATAGATGACTACAAATATGTACATAGAAAATAGCATTTCACCGGTGCAGCTAGTATCAGTTTGGCTTTTTGGAGGAGATGACTGATGTTTTAAAGACAAAAAGTTCTGTGGTCGCTTACAAGAGCTTAAAAACAATAGAAAATCTCTGTTGGTGATTTGAAATTGTGGTCGCTAACAGAGCTGGTCGCACCAATAAGGCGGTCGCTTGCGAGAGCTTGAAATAACAGAGTTTATGTGACAATTCAAACTGGGTTTCAGGAAAATGGTCGTTATGGGAGCTGGTCGCTTACGAGAGCGGTCGCATAGGGCGCTTCGACTGTAATTGCAGCTGATACCCTGCAAGCAGCCCTTTCTCTTGTGAGTCTTTCTATCATCAGTAAGATTTCAAGTGTCTGTGATCTTGCGTTAGTTGAGATATTTATACCAAGAATTACAGAGATGATGAAAGTCTCACAAAAGAAAGCTCTGCTCGCAGGGTACCGGTTTAGCACTAGAATGCAAAAGTGGACTAAATCTTTTTAATGATTTGTTTACAATCTCACTAAGCTAGTTTCTTATGCAAAAAGTAGAACTAGTCACTCACCTGACGATTCAGATGCGCTCATGCCCTCCTGAGTACCTCTTACTTGATAATGGAGAAGGAAATAAAAAATACGCTTTGGTGAATAATTCATCACTGCATAACATAGGTATCCCAAATAGGATAGATGTACATTAGAGAGTCAATCACTTATAGCGGAACTCTGGTGGAGCCCCATAGGCTAATGTGTGGTATTAAAACAAAATGAAAGAAAATGAAAGAAAAATGAAATAAAAGTAACCCATCGAGCACCTTTCGCGTGGTTATAATTTCCGATGGACAGCCGCTGGTCTAATACCCAGGCCAGGTTCCTCAGCCTGCCCCATTGCCGACACAGCTGTAGGAGATGTCGGAGCGAAAATTATTCAAGTTCTCATGGCAAAGTCAAATGTAAATCGACTTTTCTGCCAAAATAGCAATCGCTAGTATATATTTTACATGTCAGCGACGTTTTTGATCGTGATTGTTGGCAGAGTGGAATGAAATTGAAGTGTAGACTGTGAAGTAATCGATGAGAAAATCAACAACTTCACATGTTTACTCACGCTATGAACGGCTTTTGATTGCAAAGAGAAGAACAAGAATTGCACAGGATTGTTTCAACTAAAGCACGGAGGGGATTAAGTTGTCCAAAACAAGGATTTAACTCAACAATCGACTCTTTAACTTCACGCGTGCTCGTCGAGAAAAACATTTCACTCGATAAGAGGGAACTTTGTGCATGCTGATTCCCGGATAAACATTAGATGGGAAAAGGCCATAGAACTTTATGGAACTTTATGCCACCCGTTACATCGAAATCCTTTACAGGCGTTTAGCAAGGAAGAAAACGGAAGAAGAAATTGAAGCAGGTAAAGCTGTTGTTTAAAATAAGACGCTTTTCCATTCAAGACGAAAACCAGAGAAACAATTTATTGGCTGAATTTATGAAACACGAAAGCTAAATTATTAACTACTTAAATTAGCGTATATTTTAGTTCTGAATTTTTAAATAGTACCAAAGCTTGAGTATTGGAACTAAAAATAGATGTTTGGTGTGAGGAAAAGGTGTTGGTTATCGGTTTTAAGGGTGATTCGTGATGTTCTTCAAGAAGCCATTTTAATCGATTACACACAAACATATCCAATAGAGACTCCACAATAAACTATGTAAAATCTATCCTAAATAGCCCATTGTTAGACTCCTCTCATCTAGCTCTCTGATTAGACACTGCTATAATTCATGGGGACAACATGTAGACTTTATTATATCCATTTTGAAATCACATTTATCTCTATCTTGGGTATCGATCAATTCATAAGCTCTATTTTACGGTTTTCCTCGAAAAGGACATCTCTTTGTATGCAAAACAGTTCATTATGTATGCAGAAAAGTCTATGGAAAATTGGAGAGTTTGTGGCTTGAAAAACATACTGAGTGGATTGTTGTTCTCCTTCAAAAACATCTCTATTGTGCTTGGCATGATCTTGATGGACTCTGGCTCATAGTCTTCGCCATTATTTTTACTTCTGTATAAAACTTGCCAAGAACTTTATCTAACTCGCTGGGTGCCATGGCATTTTCGTAAAATCCTGATTTTCAAGATGGCGGAAGGAGCTGATCGGACAGGAGAGAGGTCACTTTTTGAGAAAAATACTTAGCACTAGGTAATTGTGCCTTGTTTATATGGTGATTGTCTTGTCTTCTTTCTAGGGTTTAAGAGCCCTTTTAGGCATGAAATCTAGTGTTGTTATCTCTTGTCTGACTCCCAACAAACCCTTTCGTGCAACAACAACATTGAATTCCATGCTCGAAGGGGCTCTTAAACCCCACGAAAGGAGACAACACAATCAACAGCAGATAAACAAGGAGCAATTACGACTCAATCTATTTTCAAGTGCTGGAGCATTTTACGCAAAGAATGTCCATTTCGTGTGGCATTTGGATTGTCCTGTGAGCCTCATGTTTTTCGCTGGACTCAGGATTCGGATTTGGTGCAGGATGTGGTGGATTATTTGCTTCAAAACTGTCAATGTTGTGCGGAAAACTGATCTCAAACTCTGGAAAATTGGAAAGTTATTCAAAGTTTTGTTTTATTGTGATTTTTGTTATCAAGCAAAAGGAGAAAGGGGAGATTCCACACCCAAAAGTGCAGGAAAATTGTTTTTCTGCTATTATTTTCCTGCAAATTTAATTACTCAGCGCCTTGTAACACTTAAATCTGATTGTTTAATTTTTTTCTAGTGTAACATTCTGTAACATTCATTCTTCTGGCTAAGATAAAGATGCGATTTGGGCTCCAGATAATTAGTCCAGGCATTCTACGACAAAAATGTGCCTAACCTGGAACTAATTCCCACAAAAGAAATTTCAACTGTTTTTGATTCTTTGATCACCTCTTAATAAGATATGAAAAGTCCCAGAAAATCCCACCACGGCAACATTCCGAAAAACAGGATTTATTTTAGGCAGTCGATAAAGCGATTTGTAGCCTCATGGAAACGAGGCTGGTATAATAAATCAACATCGCGGCTTGTAAAGACGGTGTAAAATGCACAAAACTAACTTATCGACATTGAAAATAATTTAACGATTTTTCGTTGCAAAAATCCCACATAACAGAGAGAAAAAAAATCTGATTTTCGAAAAAGCAAATCGGTTCCACTATACAAAGATTTCATTTAAGAAACTAGTAGAATTGTTTGAGAAATTTATGAAATAGAAATTGCTGAGTTTTGTTGTTTGGACTACTAAAACTAGAACCCACGGGAAAATATAAAGTTTTACTTGTTAATGTTTAATTGTAAGAAAGAGAAACTGCCGAATTTGTTTGTTTACTCTAAAACTAGTGCCGGAAAGCCGTCTGAAATGATGCTACTCGCGGGCATCGTATAGAGCGGTTTTCATTTGACTGTGATTAAACCAATCGCAAAGTAATTACAGTTCTTTAAAACGTATAGGAGTAATTACAATCATCTGAAATCTGACAGTCATCTGAAAATCGCTCTAATTACACTTGTTGAGTAGTTGTGAGTTGGCGAAGTCAAGCGCTCGGAATATTTCGCCTGTTGCAGAAGGAAAAACAATACTGTAAAGATGTAAACAATTCTGCATTTATTATTGTATAAAATAATGTAAGTAATGTTCTATTTCTTGAATATGGCATTTTAGCAATGGGGGGGGGGGGGGGGGGGGAACTCCATATTTTTTGGGCGGGGTGCTCGTCGTACCTTTTAGGGTTTAAAATCAGGCCTCTGGTATCTTTTAGGGGGTAAAATTCGAAAACGTGAATTTTTTTCCAGATAGGTACCTGTTAGAGGTCATTTCCAGCAAATCGCACTTGTTGGTAGCCTGAATTTCAGACGTATTTTCCCTCGTAAAAAAGTACGCGAAGTCGCGGCGATTTTGCAATTGAAATCGTCATAAGATCACCGGGCGTTCACACCGCGCGATATGACATCGCCGTGGGTTCGCCACAGAAATCGGGCTTCAGATCGCAGCTAAAATCGCGCCGTGTGAATGCGTCTTAAGCGATCGCTCTAAATAGCGATAACTGATAGGAAAGAACTCCGTCATGACAGCATTTTTACCTTCCATTGCGCGGTCAGATTTTCCCTTCTCAAAAAACACCATTATTAGGCGGGAAATTGGCGAGTCTATTAGGCAGATTAGTTCCGAACGGTTAACCGACGGAGGGTCGCACTTGCATACGCAGAACACTCAAGAAAGTACGATGGCGCATGAAAAAATAAATAAATAGTGAAGTTTGGCCGTGAGCAAACAATCAATTCTCTATGTCACATGAACTTGACATGCTAAATGCAATATCTGCAGTGGATATTGCATTTAGCATGTCAAGTTCAAAGTCCGCACGTTCCCAAGCCCCTCATCCATGTCTTCATTTTCAATTTGAACAAATCCATTTTGGCATTGTATCAATTTGTATTTTTTTAAAGTATAATAAAACAATTATTGAATTCAGTTTTCGCATGACATCGTGATTTAGCAAAACCTCGTGCCTGTGTTATCTGCCTCAGCCTTCGGCAGATGACACAGGCCTCGGTTTTGCTTACTTACAATGTCATGCTCAACCTCAACCAATAATTGCTTATGAACGTGAGGTGAAATCATAGCAAAAATATCAATTAGATGGGTAAAATATAAATCATAGTTATTGAGATGGTAGTGCCTAAAACAGTTTTCATATACATTGAGCTCACTATCACAAATCTGATTGGTCGAAAGCAAACAATAAAATATTCAATGTCATGTTAAAGATATCACATTCAGCTTGTCAAGTTCAAAGTCGGTTGTTCCCAAGCTGCTCGTCCATGTTTGCATTTTGAAAGGGAACAAAGCCATTTTGAATAGTCATTTGGCAAATTGTATAAAATTGTCTTCTTAAAGTGCAACTACTCAAATCAAGGCCACCAAAGCAAATTTTCTTGCAGACTGATTTTTAATTCTAATTGTGTGTTTCCAGAATTTTTTTCTTTTCCATACAAATCTGTATTTTTTCTTCAGAAATTCCAGAGGGGGTCACTTTTCAACACCCTTCCATTGGGGGGGTACGGATATTTTTTGGAACCACACATTTAAAGAAACAGGTGAGCTAACAAGCGTTTTGCCCAATTGGTTTCATGAGGTTTTGAAAAAGCCTCAACAAGCATAAAAATTAACAAATGAACTTATCCTGTGCTTTTCATTATGTTTTCAAAGCTTATATGCAGCCTTTAAATCATTGGTGGAAAATGCTCATTAGCCCACTTGATTTCTCTAATTCAGCCTTACTGCATGTGCTCATAATCTAATTTTTGCATCTTATTGATATTCAAAGCATATTATTCTCTAGCTCTGCCAAGTAGCCTGATTCTTTGTTCCTTCTGCAAATGATGTCACAGAAATAATCGCCTATTGGTTCCTGTGATTCACACTTCCCGTGCGCTTCAGGGGAGGTGCATGCCCTTATATTGTTATTCTTTTTTTACGTTTACCTGCTGATTGATGCTATTTGATCCACCATCTAAGGCAAACAAGCTGAATAATGGTCTCTTCTTTGAGGAATTCTCTACTCTTGCTGAGCAGTTGGTTGTTTCTCCTGGGAACTTATTGATTGTTGGTGATTTCAACTTTCACGTAGACAATATATCTAAATCGGAAACTAAAAAAATTAACAATATCCTAGAGTCATTCAATCTAAACCAACATGTACATGGTCCAACTCATAAAAAGGGTCATACCCTCGACCTTGTAATCTCGAGGTTTGCTGATGAGCTGGTGACAGAAACTGATATACGTGATCCAGCACTCTCGGATCGTTTAGCTATCCACTGCAAGTTACGCCTTAAGAAGCCCCCTCCCCAAAGGGTAGAAGTCCGGTACCGTAAACTCCGATCTGTTGATATGGTGCAGTTCAATGATGACCTTAACAAATCCGGACTTCTCTCGAATGACAATGTTGATCTGCCTGCTCTTGTGGAGGGTTATGAGAAAACATTGTCAGAAACGCTCGAGCGGCATGCACCTCTGAAACGTCGCATGAAAACTCTACGCCCATCGGCCCCTTGGTATCATGAGGGCATCAGTGATGCCAAGAGAAAACGCCGGAAACTAGAGCGTCGCTGGCGTAGGTCAAAACTGTGTATCGATAGGGAGATGTATGTTGAACAATGCAAGAAAGTCAATCAAATGCTCAAAGATGCTAAAACAACTTACTACTCCTCTCTGATATCAGAAAGTTCGTCAGATCCAAAGGTACTTTTCAACACTGTTGACACTTTGCTCCACCGCAAAGCTGAAAAGCGTTTTCCAACAACTTCCTCGACTTTTGAGCTTGTAAATAATTTTGCAAACTTCTTTGATGATAAGATTGCTGACATACGATCTGAACTGAACCATGCAGGTTGCCATGCCCGACCCTCCTGTTCAGGGAGTAAGCAAAGTGCTGCCACCTTCTCTGAGTTCAGAATGGTGTCCGAGAATGAGATTTAGGGTGATGTGGGCAAGAAATCTTGTGAACTGGATCCCATACCAGCTACAGTCTTTAAAGGATGCAAAACCACCCTATTACCCGTCATAACTAAAATCACGAACATGGCACTGCAGTCAGGCTCTATGCCCACTAAACTTAAAGAAGCATTGATTAAACCAAATTTGAAAAAAGAATCTTTGGACATTGAAAAGTATACCAGCTTTAGACCTGTCTCTAATCTCAAGGTTGTATCTAAAGTCTCAGAGAAGGCAGCCGCCTGCCAACTGAAAGACCATATCTGTGATAACAACCTTGAAGAATCTTTTCAGTCTGCATATAAACGCTTCCATAGCACGGAGACGGCTCTTTTAAAAGTTCAAAATGACATTCTTCTTGACATTGACAATCAGAAATGCGTTATTCTTGTACTGCTTGATATGTCGGCTGCTTTTGATACGGTCGATCATGAAATATTGCTTGAAAGAATGAATACGCGATTTGGAATCAATGGCAAGGTATTGAGCTGGTTTCGTTCTTATCTTAAAGATAGGACACAGTTTGTAATGATAGATGGGACCAGGTCAATGCAAAAAGAACTGCGCTATGGTGTTCCCCAGGGATCAGTGTTGGGTCCGATGCTATATCTTATATATACCTCGCCTATTGGGGACATTATAAGAGGCCATGAATTAAATTTTCATCTTTATGCTGATGATACCCAGCTATATATTTCTTTCAAACAAACACCCATTGATCAATCCTGTTCTATAGCAAAAATTGAGGCATGTGTTCGTGATATAGACACTTGGATGATTCAAAATAAGCTTAAGCTAAACAGAGAAAAGTCGGAACTACTTATTTTAAGTGCTCGCCACCGTCTGCCTCCGCTTGTTGAACATGTTGATGTTTCTGGTGAAAAGATCCGGCCGACTCCATTTGCAAGGAATATTGGAGTGATTTTTGACAAGCACATGTCCTTGGAAACACAAGTAACCAATATCTGCAAGGCATGTTTTTTCCATCTCAGGAACATAAGCAGAATCCGTGACTGTCTATCTCTATCTGACACAGAAACTTTGATACATGCATTCATAACTTCAAAATTGGACAACTGCAACTCATTGCTATATGGACTACCAAAATTCCAAATTGATCGACTTCAAAATGTCCAAAATGCTGCTGCGCGTCTACTCACTCGTACTAAAAAGTATGACCATATTACCCCTGTGTTGAAGCAGCTTCACTGGCTTCCTGTGTCCCAGCGCATTAATTTCAAACTTCTCCTATTAACTTACAAGGCGCTGAATGGCTTAGCACCAAGTTATATTACCAATATGTTACAGCCATATATACCCACCAGGAGCTTGAGGTCTGCTTCCAAAAATTTGTTGAAGCAACCTCGATCAAAACTTATCACTTATGGACACAGGGCGTTCTCATGTGCTGAACCTAAACTCTGGAACGATCTTCCAGACAATATTCGCCAGAGCAGCACATTGTCTGTTTTTAAGAATAACCTAAAAACACACCTTTTTAAACAGGTATATGATTAATTTTAGTTTTGAGTTTTTATTAATCATTTTTATTAGATATTTTTATTTTAGGTAGTCATTTTTAAATTTTTTTTATTATTATATCTTTTTTTTATGATGTTTTAGATCGTTTTAATATTTGAACTGTAAATTTGTTTCGTTAACCTCTTCGCTTTAGTACTTAGATAATTGTAAAGCGCCATGGAGCTTCAGGAAATGGCGCTATAGAAGTTTTGTATTATTATTATTATTATTATATTATGTCATTACAGGATCATTTGTATCTTGCCAAGGACAAATGAAAACCCCCAAAAGCCCTCTACTAGTGATACGCCTGGCGGGCAGTCAATATGTTCAAAAGAAGTGAGTTCGACGTTACAAGCTGCATAGAAATTCGTCATTTGGGCTGCCCTTCACGCACATTAATAATAAGAATTTCGTCATTTGTAGCACATGAAGAATAAAACCAACAGGCCATTTTACTACACGCAGAAAATAAAACGTTTATCTTTTCTCTGAGGCTTGTTGATGAAATGCATTTAGCAAAACACCAAGAAGTTTATGAGGAGTTGTAACATTCGATTTTTGTCAGCAAAAATCGGATTTTGTTCAATTTGGTGTAATAACTTAAGAACATAAGCTTAATAGTGTTTTAGGAACTTGGGTATTACCCGGGGAGGGGGATGTGCCGCTGGCTCTCTGAGAACCTGGCCCTGTTCTAGAGTGAAAAATTCAAATTTCGGCACCCTGTTCTAGAGTATTTTGCGAAAATCTGGAAAAATATACCCTGTTCTAGTGGCAATGTTGGCGGGATTGCCATCATGTTATTTCAAATTCATCTTCACCAGTCATCTCGGAACTATTTCAGAGCAGGGCTAGCTGATCTAGAGCTAATCGAAGAGCATACTCCAATCAAGAGAAAAAATGTCGATTTTATGGAACCTGATTCAGAGAAAGTGGTGATTTAGCGACCCTGTTCTAAAAGCGGGAGGGCTGAAAACCCTACCCTGCAAAGCGGCACATACATAAGGGAGTACCCCCCCCCCCCCCCAAACCCCCGGGGGTATTTTAACTGTTTCTTACCTGCATTCTCGCAGAGGTAGATCTTCAGTTTAGTTCCATAATGTGCCGCAATTGTTTTGCCGTCGAGCATTCCATCGCCGACACGTACCATTGACGACCCTCCTTTCTCGCTTCTGTACCACTCGAGGCTACGATTAGAAATCATAAGTAACTTATGTTAGTTACAGTTCGAAACTTAAGAACAGTCTTACAGAATCATCGTAAACCGCTCAATTTATTGTCCTCATGAAGCAAAAGTCTGCAATCTATTGTCAGAAGTCGGTTCGTGTCCCGATTACATGAAGCGGGATGTCTTACACTGTGGATTGAAAGCAAAATCTCCTACATGGTTGTGATAGCAGGGCCTCAAAAAGGCAGGAAGTTGTTGTTTGTCTCAATGTCGATCACACAAATGTCATCAAGGCGCCGATTTTTGACATTACATTTTTCGACAGAGCCAGGTATTGCGATGTCTTCTTTGACTGACACTGGTCAGCCCAGAGGTAAATGGAGATAAGAAGATTTCCCAATGAAATCTTTGGAAATTCCTTAAAAAAACTTCCACTCCTAAGGGACCTCCTCTTTCTACATCCAAAACATCTCCTAAAAATAAGTGAAATATAACTTAAGGTTATTTTAGTGCCTGTGTACTGTGGGTCAAACATGTGAGAAACAACAAATCTACCCAAACATACAATGGATCACCAAAAGGGGCTCATATGCCTTGAACAATGAAAGCCATGAGGTGTGTCCTACTGAGGGGTTTCAATAAATTTTTAAGTGAAGGTTGCTGTGTTTATGTAGATTTTCAAGTTAAATTCGAGGAATCAATTTGAAATAGCAAGTAGTGAAAGTAGGTGATTATAAATCCCAGTAGCATGCCTTCTACTGAACCCCCCTGCATTCTAAGAGCACTAAAAGTTCTACATTTAACTTCCATAAATTTCAATGAAAAAAATTTCTGTGGCTATAGGAAACATGAGAACGGCATGGTTCAGGGGATGACACACTTATCCTGATTGCCCAGGTTATCTGGGGGGGCTCCAACCTGATACTACACGGGAACCTCCATAGATCGCGCGTTTTGATTGGTTCGCTATCTCGGATAATGCCACAATATTCCGAGATCGAAAGCATTATTCCGAGATTGAGCAGCCCGAGTGCAAGTGGTTCGGATATTTTTACTTTCTAAAGGAACTATCTGATTCGAAATGCAACGGAAAAATCTTTCTCAATTAACTTATGTTGTCTCTTTAGTTTTTCAAGGTGAATCAGAGACAGAATGTATTTCTTGAACTTCGAAAATGTGCTGTTCTTGTTTTTCAGTTCTTCGGAATCACAGAGATCGATGATTCGTTCACGGCACTTTTGAGAGACGAATTACATTCACAAACATATTAATTATGGCAATTTTGTCGAAACATGTCTACTTTGCCGAATATTTACATGTACCTGTAGCTTGGAAGGGACAGTAAATCGTAGAAGGCAGTCATTGAGTGCAGTTTAAGAGAGAATTTCAGTTAAGCTTACCGTCGACGTCTTTATTCACTTGATCACGAGCCATCCGACATCAAACGTATTTAAAGTGGTCTCTCTTTTTATGAACAAGGTCTTTCTCGTTGTCCAGAGTTTGAAGAGGTTAATTTCCCAAATTTCTGTTTGAATATTCCAAACGAATCTTGAATTTCTCTGCCAGCAGGTTGAAAACTATAGTCATCCATCGGTGGTGAAATGGCGACCAAAGGCAAAGTGTTTTCAGCGAAGCAACTCTGCAGTTTCACAATCCATAATCCAAGGAACAAAAGGCGAATTTATCCCTTGAATCCATCCTTGCAACCTTCTAAAAACTTAAATCGTTTATCGTAGTCGATATTAAGGTTTTAAAACAAGTGTTTTCTAGCGTTTTTGCTTCTCTAAAACAGCAGCAAGTTTCCACCATGTGTTCAGTAGCCGAATGCTTGTAGTGAAGTCTGACGTAATGTCACGTGCGTGACAAACGTCACGCATACAGAAAGAGGCTACAAAATGTCGGCAAACGCCCCATTTAGTGTCGTTCGGATATTTTTTGGAGTGTTCCCGTGTAGTATATACTAAAACAATTATTCTCCTCAGGCTCAGAGAATAGTGGCGAATAGTCGCCTCGACCTCCGGTCTCGGAGACTATTCGCCACTATTCACTTCGCCTTCGGCGAATAATTGTTAAATATTTATCCGAAAATGGAATCCAGATTTCAACTCTACACATCCATATTAATAAAACTGCAAAGTTTCAAAAGAATTACTTGAAAACTGGCTGAGATATAGTTCAAAACTTCGTATTCTGGCTTATTTTTTACAAAGAAATCAATGTATGGAAAAAAACGTTAAGTCGAGGCTGGACGGGCATCGACCCCAAAAGGTACGACCCCAAAAGGTACGACCCCAAAAGCTACGACTTCAAAAGCCAGAAAAGCTATGACACGTAAATTACCTGGTCAGCTGCTGCGTCGACACTATAGATCTAGCCTGCATTAATTAGCAGGTATCAAAGCAAGAGTTGAATCGCTGTTTTTAGGTCGTTTTAGCTTATAAAACAACTTGCCATTAGAAACAGCGCGTCTCCCAAACAAAATGGCCGACAAAATGACCGAAAAGGACTGGAAACCATCGACAACTCTATCATAGGGATTCCTGTGTGTTTTATACTGATCACTTTATAGGAACGCCTGCTGATATTTGCAGACTACAACGGACCATTTGCACAGTTGAATTTTTCACGGATTTTCAAGCATGCTAGTGTAGCCGCTAGCTTTCCGCCCATGGATTTGCGAAATGGGAATATAAATACAAAGTACAAAGGAGAGTACACGTTTTTATACTCTTAAAACACGCAACAACACTGCTGCAGAGGTGACTCCAACAAAACGAAACGCGTTTTTCAGAAAATTTTTAACTCGCTCGCGCTCGTCGCGTCAAAAATGGTGGGATATTTTTGAGCTCTGGATATGTAAACCTCGACTATTAGTGCTTTTAACTATTCGTTCGAATTTCTTTTTAAGAGCCGCATTTGCTTATGCGAGCCGATATTCTAACAGTGGTATTTTACAGAAGTCCCTCCTGTGCGAAAAATCTTCGCGCGTTTTTTTCTGCGACTTCTGATTTGGGGTCATTCGACCTTCGTTTTTTTGTCATTCAATTGTACGAGTGAAAATTGCAGTACAACATAGGGCCCAAAAATTACTATGAAAGTGGAGCAATATCAATGTGCCCTTATAGTACCTTCGAAATTAATCCATTGTGTACGATTTATAACCATTATAACTTTGGGACACACACATTCCTTTCCACATTTCAGAAACATTTTTCTAACACATGATTTGTTTTTCTTGACATTTTAAGATTGAGGAAATATCTCGAATTTTTTCACCGTGTTCTAACCACTTTGCACGAGAGCGAATAATTGAGCCTCTCGTTAAATATTCGTATTCCTTTTCGTATTCAGACCTCCTGGTGTGCTCCAGACGGTGACTTAGACAATTTTTCCTCTATTCTTTTTAAATCCGATTCAAGTTCCCGATTTATTCCTATGATCGCGTGTCTCTATGTTTGCTGTATTGAATGCTATGTTCACGAATTTTATACTTCATGTAGTCCCAAGTTATTCCGTGCTTGATGGTATGGACGTTAAGTAGATAAATGTGCTTGGCACTATTTATCATGATCATATCAGAACATCAGTAGATTGTGTAGCCGTGTTATGATTTCTACGAACCGAAAAGCCTGACCAATCTATCTTCGATCAAAATAATGTTCATTTCATTTCAGTTATACTACTTAACGCACAATTGGTAACAATCTCTCGTCGAATGCACTTTACTAATATTTGATTACTTCTAGTTCTGAAGGTGGGCGTTTAATACTAGCTGTATACTGGACAAAAACGGTATGATATCATAAGGGAAACCCGGAAAATTCTAAAATCGTGCCAAATTCTAAGGGACGTGTCATTATTTACCGGGGTGGGGGAGGGGAGAGCTCCCATTTTTTTTTTTCAAACAAGGCTAAAAAAACCTGATTTTGCACCCGTCATATCAAAGTTCCCCCAAACGTGTGGTAATTTCACATGCTGGGCTCTAAAATTTCCAGCTAAATTTTGGGGCCGCTTCATAGAGGTACCACTGTATGTGCACACATACTTACAACAAAGAATTCTGATTTTGCGAAAGCGGAGGAGTTATTATTTCAAATTTTCAACAGTTCAAGAATAGTAATTGAAGCTTTCCTATTAATCTCAGCCTTGTACTCTATTCTTAACATATTGTACAAAAAATCCGAATTTAGTTAAGTCAACGCTGTTCTTATCGCTAAATCTTACTGTTGTGAATGCGTGTTCGTAATTTAAATTACTGTGATGCGATAGCTCAACCCTTATACTTGCTCGTTGTGGCCTTTTGTCTCCTTCAAAGTATTAGCGATGAGCGCAGGAGTTTGATGTTCATGTTTCAGTATTTTTGGGATCAAAGCGTCATCGGTTGATGGCAACGGACAATGGTTATGCAAATTTGCGCACAAAGGGTAGACTGGTAGGGCTCGTTGCACTAGGTTGTTGAAGTCTTGAAGTCTCCCCCCCCCCCCCCCCCCCCCCGGGCTTAAATGTTCCGTGTGAACATGAACATACTGTCTACGGTTTGTTTGGACATTATGATTTCTTTCCTGACTACACCTCCATCCGCACTTCCATTCTCCTGGTAAATTGTTTCTAAAGTTTAGAGTGGTGCAGAAGCAACTGTGTCAACATCTACCTAAATATATATAAGAGCCTCGCTCTGTGAGGATTTCCCGGCCCTCGGGCGAAGCTGAATAAATAAATAAATAAATAAATAAAAGATCTTGAGACCTGTTCAGTGTGGTTTTCGAAAAGGGCCATTCTACTTTATAGTTGCAGTGCTCAGTATGGCGGACTTGATTCGCAGTAACATTGACAGGGGCGCAGTTTACTGGTGCATTATTCATTAACTTGCGCAAGGCGTTTGATACCGTCGATCACGTCGAATCACGAGTTACTCTTGAGCAAGTTGGCTAACCTCGGAGTTAATACTTCGATAGGATCGAGCTCACTGATAGCTTGGAAGATGAATTGCTCTCCCGTTTTGCGTTTTGCTACTGCTTGTTGCAATTTTGCCTTGTACCGTAACATCCAAGCAGTAATCTTTCGTAGTCGATTCCAAGATGAGAATCTCTCAAACATTTTCGTTATTGGGTCGGTTTGGGCGTCGGCGACGAAAACTTTTACCTCTTTCTTCACCTCAGGATCGTCATCTGCGATGGGGCCGAAATCCTTTGGTTGTTGCTGGTTTCTGTTTCTGGTTCTTGGCGCAGGAATTCCGGACCACTTGTCCAGCGCTGATCGTGGATAAAGGCATCAACCGATAGGCCTCGCGACGCTTCGTCTGCGGGATTGGACGCTGTACCGATGTAGCGCCACTGATTTTCGTCAGACTGACTTAGTATCTTAGCAACACGGTTGGCTACGAAGACTTGGTATCGTCTATCTTTGTTGGATATATAGCGTAGGACGCACGTGCTGTCTGTCCAGAAAGTTGATTCGTCAAGGGGGAACTTGATTTCTTGTTTGATCATGGCATCGAGCCTTGTCGCCAGCACGGCTGCCGCCAACTCCAACCTGGGAATGGTCACGTGTTTCAGGGGGGCGAGCCTAGACTTGGCCATTACGAGTGCGCAAGCTACTTCTCCTGTGTTGCTCACCAAGCGGAGATACGAGACCGCGCCGTAGCCAAGCTCAGACGCATCAGAGAAGTGGTGTAGGCTGTAAGATGCAATGGATCTCATACCGTTTGGCTTAAAGCAGCGCTTGATGTCAAAGTCTTCTAGCTTTGGGAGGTCGTTTAGCCAGTCATGCCACTCCTTCCGCTGGATCTCCGGAATCGGGAAGGATTACTGGGCTGACGAAGCCTAGAGGATCATATACGGAACTCACAATTGATAGAATGCCACGCCTTGTTGCAGGTTTATCCTTGATGGATATCTTAAATCCGAATACGTCATCTTGCACATTCCACTGTATCCCGAGCGCGCGCTCAGTTAAATTCTCGTCAAAGTCGAGGTTCTTTACGGCTACCGCACGCTCTGATTCTGGTACAGACTTCAAGACAGTTTTGTCATTTGAAAGCCATTTGTCAAGCGAAAGCCACCTCGGGACAGAAGCTCTCGGAGTTGAGAAGACAAACGGATTGCTTGGTCGGTAGTCGATACAGATTTAAGGCAGTCGTCTACATAAAATTTGGATAAGACTGTATCCGATGTGATCTTGTCGAAATCTTGCGCATTATCTATTGCCGTTTTTCTAAGTGCAAAGTTCGCGCAAGTAGGTGATGAAGTTGCACCGAATAAGTGCACGCACATCTGGTACTCAGCTGGGGGCTCGTTTAAATCTTCACCTGGCCACCACAGGAATCTTAGGTAATTCCTATCTGCAGGCCGGACTCGAACCTGATGAAACATGCCTTCTATGTCCGCCATCAGTGCCACGGGCTCTTCTCTAAAACGGGTTAATACGCCCACAAGCGAATTGGTGAGGTCCGGCCCCTGTAGAAGCTGGTCGTTGAGCGAGGTTCCGCGCCACTTGGTTTTCATCTTTCTGTAGCTTTCTCTTTAGAAGTCGCAGACGGTGCTCAGCTAAAGTCCTGTTATTTTCCAGGTCGGGCGGGGGATCTTTCCACGGTAGGGCTAACTCGTAGTGGCCATTCTCTAACTTCACCGTCGCTTGCATAATCTCCAAAGCCCGTCTGTCGTTTCGTGACATTGCGACTTGTCCGTCTTGCTCTGCATCATTAAACTCTAGATTGCAGAATCGTTCAACCTGTTGAGCGAGTTCAGTGTCCGATCGAATAACATTTGACGTCCGAGCAGTCCTTTCCGCCCTTCGACCCAGGGGACCATTGATCGTCCACCCAAGGGGAGTGCGTGGGCTTCCATGAGTTCCAAGTCTGATTTCTTGAGGCTTGAGTGCGTCGGGCACATCGGTGCCAATAAGTAGTCCAACTTCAGCGTCGATAGCACTTAGTCGAATATCTCGCAAATGTGGCCAGCGTTCTATGTCCCCTTGAGTTGCACTGTCTGTACTCGTCACTGGTAAGGATGGTACTGAGAAGACTGACGGATTTCCTCTTATTACATTTTGCAGCAAGTTGCTTGGTTTTCATACAATGTAGGTGCAGCATGTTTAGTTACTTGGATGATGAGAAAATTGACTGTAATTTGCCAACTATACAATGCCTTTCCTGCATCTTGATTGGCTGTTACTTTCTGTTTTTGTTTGCTCACATACATAGGCCATGCGTCTGTACATTTCGACACATTAGTGTACTTACAGGGAATATCGACAGGACCTCATCTTGTTCCCCTTTTTCTTGTCAGTTCTTTGCTTGAGCAATTTATTTAGAGCGAAAAATGCTCCCCTGTTCTTTATTTCGTCTGTAAAAATAAAACCCAAACCAATTATATTGTTGTTGTTTTATATAACAAAAAGGCTAACTGTTCTGGGACATAACAATACAATGTTAGTACAATGCTGTGATTCATTACAGAGAAATTGTTTTCAAAAGCTAAGAACAAATAACCACTTGGCTGAAGATACTGTAACAAATACTAGCCTACAGTATCATAAGAGAATATACAGTTATACAGTACCTTCTTGGGCACTTTCTTGTGCTAAGGCTGCATCCATGTCTGGAAGGGCCTTGGCTCTAGCATACCGCAGGAGCTTTGGCTGCCACTGGTTAAACTTGCTGGCCACTTCAGAGGGCAGGGTGTCATCCCCAAAAATTCGGCAGAATTCCCCTTTAAGCTGAACAAGTGAATAAGGAAAAAAGGAAAAACATTTTTTAATAATTAGTAGCCATCCTTAAAAATACAAAAATTCCAGGGTGGGTTAACCGCAATTTCTAGGGTGGTCATGGGAAAATCACTGGAATTCCAGGGTGGGTGGTTCAAATAAAAAAAAAAATCCAGGGTGGGTTGCTGTGAGGTGCACATCTTTTTGCGACTATTGTATTTTTTTTGGGAGGGGGGAGGGGGTGGGGGTATTTTCCAAGCTTCCCACCCTCACATATAATAATAAAAATTTGTTATAGCAATCAAAGTATTATATGACACATGATTCTTTGACAAAAACATACCATGGAATACTGCTTCAGAGGGGGGGGGGGTACTTGTGAAGGATGTCTTTAACAGGGGTTGGCTCATCAAGAATCCTTCGTAGAGGGTACATATATGCCCTTGCAAGGGACACATCCTTCGGCTTTTCCACAATATTTTGCCGTTCAGAAAATCTATATTTCTCTAGGGAGTCTCTTGTTTCCCCCTCAGGAAAATCTGGTTTCTGGCACCAGACCTCCTCTTTCTTCTGTCGTTTCGCTGAATGTTTTGGGTCCTTTGGCACGGTCGTTTTTTGGCCTCTGAATCTTCTTCATCCTATTCATAATTCTCACCTTAATGGAACCCTGACAAAGAGAACAAAACATAAAATCAGTTCAAAATAAATCACCATGGCATCCTATGAAGACATTAATATGAATAGGCCTTTTGCACTAAGAGGTCACATGAATGAGCTCTCCCTTTGGCTAAATGTGTCCAAAATGTGAGATAAATATTATAAATGAGTTACAGTCAAAAAATGTTTTTTTATTGTCCTAATCTGCTTGCAGGCATTATTGATGTCTTTATTGTGCCATCTTGGTGCCAAATGAAAACCCTAATACAACCAGTTTGATAATTATTAAACTGTCAATCTTGGCTCATTATTTTCATTTTAATAAACAACATACCCAATCAGTTGAGCAGGACTTTTTCGTCTGCCATGCATGGTTATTTTTTAATTATTTGTTTTGCAATACGTTTCCGCTCAGATTTTGATGGGTGAGATGTGTACACCAAAATAGCAGTGCACACATCCTTATCAGCTCGTATTGGAGATTGTTCGTCATGGTTCCTTCACTTAGGCCCATCTCAACAGCGGCTGAAAACTGAAAAAAGTAAAGAAATCAATGAATAAATTTAAATAAATGAAGGATTTCTACCACTGAGAGAAGCCATATCCCAGCACAAGTGAAATTAACATTTTTTTTTCAAAATGGAACATTAAAATATTGTTTATAATAATATTATTGTAAACAGAATAATACATGGAGGCTTTAAGATATGAAATGTATCTTCTTTTGTTTACACTTGATACCTCACTTGTTCACTGTGCTAACTTGTTTGAAATCAGTGTGAACACTTGAGATAAATTCCCCCAAAAAATCTTAAAACAATCTTATTCTTCCAAAGCAATAATATCAGGTATTCAATCTCTAAGGTTTACAGCAGCATTTTTCTGTAACTGTATTTTTCAAGGAAAATGTTTACACTTTTCCCATAAGCAGTGGTAGAAATGCTTAACTCAAAGTTTGTCTTCTTAAGGTATAAAATAGTAATCTACATGTATTCAAGGCCCCCGGAATTATGCATGGATGCCAAAGAACATATTATGCCGGGTCGTTCCATGCAATTAACAACGAATATACAACCGATACAGGTTTGCATCGGCGTGCGAACGGCTTCATCCATAATGAATGACGTAAATGTGGATTTTAATGGCCACCCGAGTGGCGTTTAATTATCAAACAATCAAATATCAGCTAGATTGTACAAGTTATGAAAACATGCAAAACCTTGGAAACAAAGGTGGGGTGCAGGCTTTCTTCACATAATTCAGCATAATCCAAAAAATACAGCAAAATTTCTGAACATTTACCAAAATCTTCAAATAAAGTATCATTATTTTCCTAAACCATTATTGCTTAATTTTACCAGTTAAGTATGATAAAAATTATGCACTTTTCTCAAATCGTTCATTGGATGCAATGTTATTCGACTAAGGCCTTCAGTATAAATAAAATTTGCAGAAGGCAAGATGTTTTTTTGCTGTTCTCTACTGCCATGTAGGCAGCCAGCTTCGAGAAACCCCCCCCCCCCCCCCCCCCCCCCCACACACACATGCAGGCAGAATTCAAATTTTTAAAACACTCCTCCCATTCAGAATTTCCGAATGCCACCCGTCCCTGGGGGTAAATATATTTTCTGGAATTTTGGTTGCACTAATCGATATTTACTAAATAAACCCCTTCAAATTTTGCAGTGAAGCAATATTACAGTAATCATATTATTCATATTATTATTTATTTATAGTACATGTACGTAACTTTCAATATTGTAAAGCGCTCTGGATCTGTAGGAGAAAAGGCGCTATATAAATAGAAGATATTACAACAACAACAACAACAGCAGCAGCAGCAGCAGCAACAACAACGAGAAATCGAAGGAGGAAGGTACAAAAGGAAAGGGTCGAGGCTGATCAGGCGATAAGAGCGAAATGGGAGGAGGAAGGTACAAAAGGAAAAGGTCGAGGTTGATCAGGCGATAAGAGCGAAATGGGTGGAAGGACAGAAAGAAAAATATGTAAAGAAGAGGACGACGAAGTATGTATCGCTGGATGAGTCAGATTTACAGGTAGATTTACAGATCGTTTGGGTCTTCCTTTATCACGTTCTGCGCTATAGGCCTGATAAAGACGCTAGGAACTGGCGCCCAGTTCTCGACACGCCCAAGAATTCTCGCGCTGGAGAACTTTGTTTTGAATTTTTTTTATCAAAAAGTTTTTCGTTTTCTTTTCTACCCTGCTGATTTGAATAGTCTATAACTCCCTTTCCGTGGTTATTTTAGTCCGTGGGCCAGGAGTCGAAACCCTCCCCCTCGGGGATTTTTGTTGACATATATCATTCGAAAGCTTAGGTCGAGGGTAGTCCAAAACCGGTTGTTCGCACTTTTGAAGTGGAAGCGTTTAGGAGTTACGGTGCATTTTACATTCAGGCTTCAAAACCACAGAGTACCCTCGTCAGGGATAGCGAAAATACAAATAAAATGCTTGTATTCCATTCAATACTCAACATATTGTGCAGCTGGTCACGAAATAGCCTTTAAGGCATGATTACGTTGAAAACGTGTGCATAAAGGCATTCAAATAGGTGATTTGGGCAACAGTATATTCCACAGGATACCCGCGTCGCGCGTTTTTAAGAAATCGAAATGCGAATTTTATAGCTTGAGTAACAGGTGGAAATCTATTTTTCTGTCAGAAAATGAGAGAGGAAAAACAACAACAAATGGTTAGCTCAATATTTTGTCGTAGAAATGTCTCGAAAGGTTAACCATGTCTAAATGAAATATGAGGAAATCCGTTGTTTTCCTAACAACCTTTTTATGGTTGCTGTAAAGGAAAAATAGAGTTTTACATTATGCAAAAACACTACTTGTACTGTACTTGTTGTTACTATGTCTGCAAAATGTCATAAAATACTAAGCTATGGCTCGTAGCCCTCGCGTTCCGACTAGTGCACTTTTGGAATCGCCGTAGAAATGTAGAGCTTGTAGCCATCAGCCATCCGAGGGAATTCGTAACGAAGTGCTTTTGGACTTTACAAGGCGAAACTACTACTTACCTACTTACATACACTCGGATGAGAACGTAACACGCTAAGCAATCCAAAAGTAAAGCAGCATAAGCACGTTAAAATCTCCAAAAAAGTTTTATAGCACAACAGGCGCGAATTTCCCGTCAGCGACGCACGCCATGGCAAAATTTAGCGCAACTACGTTTTACTTTATGGTGCACGAGCTGCATTATTTTAAAAACAAAGACACGCAAGTGCGCACTAGCACTGGTAAGCAGATAGCTCATTTCTTTCCTGCTACAATCTATAAGTCACAATTCTAATATCAATCCAGCAAATTGAAGAGCCTGAGGATACTCTGGATACTCGGCAGAAAGGATTATTTTCCGTACTACGGCATAGAATTAAAACAAATGCCAAAAGCATATTACTCTGCGAGCAGTGGTTTCCTCCTTTCTTCGGCCCCGGCGGCAAGCGAAGATAGGAGGATACCACTGCTGGCAGGGTACAAAGCATAACGCCAAACTGTTGTATTTCACTATTCCGTGGACAGGGCATGGTAATTTTATTTCTTTGAAAGCTACCACCGCTACCACTTACCTCTGGGAGGACCCTGGCTAAGACACTAACATGAAGCTATCCACGCACATAATGCTCAAATTCAAATCTAGCGATTACACGTCTGTCATGGAAAGTGCGGCGATCCCAGAGCCCGAAAATGCTCTGATACATCAGTTAACAAGAACAAACATGGATGGCATAATATGCCGCAAAGCAGACATATTCGTTTACTACTGATAAAACACTATTTTGTACATATCTGGGAGAGGAAACGTGTGAAAATCGTGTAGGGCCAGACACTTTTTCTGACTGTTTAAAATTATGAGACGTGGGTACCCTGTGCTTTTTATTGAAATAATTTCCTACTTTTAATGCTTTTATTAAGAGTTTTTCTAGCAAAATAGCGTATTTAGGCTGTTATAAGGCAAAAGGTGCGATATCGAGTGTTTTTGATGTAACGCAGGGGATTTTATTTGTGTTTTTCGCTATTCTCGACGTGGGTACCCTGTGGTTTTGAAGCCCAAATGTAAAATGCGCCGTAACTCCTAAACGCTTCCACTTCAAAAGTGCGAACAACCGGTTTTGGACTACCCTCGACCTGAGCTTTCGAAAGATATATGTCAGCAAAAATCCCCGAGGGGGGGGGGGGGGGGGGGGGGAGGGTTTCGACTCCTGGCCCACGGACTATTTCTATTCTGTAGTATTTATAGAATTACGTTAGTTTAAACGGAACTTTTCAGGCGCCCGAAAAACAATGGAAAGTTTTCGGGAACAACTGACCTCCCTAGACTTTTCGGGTGATTTTTCTTCGATTTGAGGGTTTGAATGAAATCGAAAGTTTCTTTTTTGAGACGTAGACAGTATACGGATACAGTTTCACGGATAGGAAGTTTCACGGATAGGAAGTTGTAGACTATTTAAGTCCTCAGGGTAGAAAAGAAAACGAAAAACTTGGGGATCAATGTATTAAAATTTCAAAACAAATTTTTCGGGAACGAGAATTCTCGGGCGTTTCGAGAAACGGCCCCTTCGGCTCCTGCATAAACATACGCTACATCAGACCTACATATCTCACAACTCAAGAGACAACTCAATCACACTCTTGGTAACTAGTTTTTTAAACAGTACTCTCAGCTCGTCAAGAACAACACTTCAATCCTTTTGGTGTGCACGGTGGCACTACTCTTTAAAGAGCCCTAGTCAGACACTCCTTTGTTATTGTTTTCGTTCGATATTAAGAGTAGAATTGCGTGTGGAAATCTCGAAATAACTATTTACAAACAAAGTTTTATACTTAATTTATCGAATTCAATCGAAAATATTGCACTACATTACCTAAATCAGCCGATGGAAATGGATTCTTTCTCTCACTCGGTATGTTGCTAGGCTGACAAAATGGAGCCTGACAGAGGCTCTTTAAACCATATTCGCTCGGTCTTAAACTCCAAATACAACTCAACAATTTCAACATTATCTAGTATAATAATTGCATTATACTATTTTATTTTTTAGTAAATATTTTTTATAGTTACATAGGAAAATCGCCTTTATGGAAAATATTGTTTGGTGTGACATGTAGTTTGTAGAAACACAAACACGAGTTTTTATTCTGTTTGTTTCAGGTATTTGGATCATCCGCGACAGGAACACACGTGTTTGATACCAGTGCAGAGAGTACTATATTAGGTAAGTGATGGCAACGTTTATTAGGCCTAAATTTACGTTAGGCGACAAGTAGACGTGTCACATTAGACAAGAAATGAGAGTCTGCACGCGCCCCCAACGTGACGCTCCTCCCAAAGGTCCAGTACTTTAAGTCAGTGCATGTCAAGACGCCCAGACGTTTTGGACTAGCTAGTACAACGTATGCGATATGAATACCTTTTTTTCGCAGTCGATAATCAAAGCGACAAAGTGGGACGACGGAAAAGAAAGCGAGGGAAGGAAAGTAGAAGACGGGACAATTACCGAAAAAAAGGCAAAGGAAAATGGTAACCATTAACATGTAGGCACCCAAGCTTGAATTTTAGCTGGTTATCACTGATATAACAGATAAAACTTAGATGTAATAAACGATATAACTGATGTTTTCGTATTTCTTCTCCCTTTTATCGTTACATCGGGAGTACGTTTCCAGAATCCAGTCTATCGCGATCTAGTCTACATCGAGTATTCCAAGTTGAGCCTTTTTTTTTGGCTAGGTTGACTCCACCGTCGGGATCCGTCAAATTCTTAGCAGCTAAGCCAGATTTCATGTAATCTTTGACCCTTCAAGAAAAAAAAGAGGTCTCTTTGTAAATGAATCACAGTTGTGAATCGTGTTTCGGTTCCTGCGAACTTTTCGCGCGAAAATTCACAAACCTTCCAACAAGTTGCTGATTTCTCCCGCTTGTACTTGCTCCTCTACAAAGAAGCCAACGTTTCAATTGTACCATGTTACATTCCTCTGGCGTATCTCGGGGTAAAATTTGGCCTGGGATATCGCCTTCTTCTAGAGCAAGAGGTTTGTTGAGTTTTGATCTTTGCTGTCAAGCGTCCGCCCAAACTAGTCCTAGGCCCGCTCGGTCAAAATCGTCAGAATAGGCCCAGTCTTTGGCGTTCCAGAGAATTCAGACTCGTCTCGACAAGGTTATGGAGTCTCCCACGCGAGATCCAATGAACGAATTCGCCTTTTTCTGGACAAAGCTATAGATTTTGTAACAAAGGCCTTTATGCTGTAGTTTTGTAGAGAGTCAGAGAGTCGCAGAATTCGCCTATTTCTGGACAGAGCTATGGTGTTAGTAATTAAGGTCCGGCTTTGCTATTGTTCTGCCTGCAGTCTCCGACGCCGGGATCAAGTTATAGAATTCGCCTATTTCTGGACAGAGCTATGGTGCTAGTAATTAAGGTCCCTTTGCTATAGTTCTGCCGGGAGTCTTCGACGCCGGGATCCAGTGATAGAATTCGCCTATTTCTGGACAGAGATATGGTACGAGCAATTAAGATCCCTTTGCAGTAGTTATGCTGGGATTCTCCGACGCCGAGGCTCAGTGATTGGATATCGCCAATTTCAGGACTAGCAACTAAGGCCGCTTTCCTGTAATTCTGCCTGGAGTCCCAGGACGCCAGTGATAGAATACGCCAATTTCTGGATACATGTATGGTGTTAGTAATTAAGGCCCCTTCGCTTTAGTTCTGTCGGGAGTCTCCAACTCCGGGTTCCAGTGATGGAAAATCGCCTATTGCTGGACAGCGCTTTGGTATTAGCGACTCTAAGGTCCCTTTGCTGTAATTCTGTCGGGAGTCTCATTCTGTCGGGTTCAGGTGATAGAATTTACCTATTTCTGGACAGAGCTATGGTGTTAGCGGAGCTTCTTTGCGGCCGAAGGCCGCAGAGCGGAGCACCATACCTAAGAAAAAAGCGTCCAAATGATGGCAAATATAGCGCATGTATGATATATTTGCTACGCAAATAATAATTAGTTTACAAAAAGCCAGGGACTACAAGACAAAGTCTGAGCCGTGCCTGAAGAAATCAGAAGAGTGTCTTCCTATCATCTAGAAGTCCAACCATGATTTTAGCGCCGAGTAGAATTGTAATGGCTGTGCATTTCCTTGCGAAGTCATTCTTCATATTCTCTCCATTTCTTTCACAAAGCCGAGGCGTTTTAATAACTGGGCAGTGACTTTTTGAAGAGTAAAATTAACTGGGAGAAGCTCATTTTCACTTCGGCAGAGAAGCGTGTGAAGGGACGGTTTATTTGGAGAAATAATAAGCAACACAAGTCGGGTCTTTAATGGCGGTCGAGCAATTCGTCGTTCAAAATTCCTGGATAAAGGCTAGCAGTGTTTATTGGGAGATGGCAGGACATTCACAGTTCCGAGGTTGTTTCTATACACGGGAGAAAAAACTACTCGGAATGAAGGTAAGAACTAAAAGTTAGTTACTGTGTTAGTAAATATAACATCAAGCATTTGAACTTTGAATCCTAGCTAGGGCTAGAGCAAAGACGGCGTGACATTGAAACGCGAACTTGTTTTAGCTTCAAAATAAAATATGCATTTGAGTTAATATGCGACCCCGAAAATCTCCAGAATTCCTTTAACTTTCTAATAAGGCTAACTATTGCTTGAGCCGTGTGTGTTGAAAAAAACATTAGGTTTCTGCACGTGTACAATTCTCGAAATCAAAACAAGAACCACGAGGTAGTTAAAGAAAAGTGAGTCAAATAAACGCCTGTCACATTACATAAAGAATAACATATAACAGATAAATAAACGCTGAAAAACGTACTGTATTGTATCGAGCGGCACACAAGAAAACCTCTGCTCGCTGCTGATCCCGTACATTTGGCTGGCAATCAAACTACTTTACTTTACTTTACTTGAGAAGATGGTGATGGAGCCGTGTTCTCTTTGCTGCCTTGGATCCTCGGCAACAGGACATTGACTTATGGTACTGAAGTTGTTTAAGCCTAGTTTCCATATAGTCTTATCTGTCGTATCTGTCTCATCAGTCGACCGTGAAACAATGAAAATTGGCATTATTCTTTTGTTTCACGGTTGACTGATGAGACTTCAGATACGACAGATAAGACTATATGGAAACTAGGCTTAAGGGTTTCTTGTGCACAGCAGAAGTTATTGAATTGGCACTGTCTACTATTTAGAGTGAATACATAAAACCTTATGATAATATGCTAGTAAGCTTCTTAGTTAAAAGGTATCAGTAAGAACAATAGGAAAAAACAAAAATACAAATGTTTTTAGTTTCAACCTTCATTAGCCTTGATGCATAATGCATGTCGAGACAGTAGGAATCAGGTGAGGCCGAGCCCGATTACATCCTAGTGTGTGTGATATGTATGTGCCCTGATTGTTTTTCTTGTTGATAACCGGGCATGTGTATGTTTGTATTTCACTGTGCAAAACAGTCAGGGACTGATCATACATTAGAGGGGGGAGGGCCTCTAATTTTTATGCAGGTGAAAAAGGGAGGGTCAAAAAATTTGGTGCAAATGACAAAGGGAGGGTCATCATTTTTACGCAAACGTAATAGAGGGCCGTAGTGATTATAATAATAGGGTAATAGAGGGCCGTAGTGATTATAGGGTCAGGGAGGTCTGTTCTGTCTGTTCTGTAGCATTTGGAGGCTAATGCTATGGCCCTGTAATAGAATCTCTAGATTTACCAAAAACACTGTAAGTGAACACTCAACTTGCCAAGATAATTACTATCTGGGATTTTAGCAACATAATGTACAGATCTATGTTAAACAAAAATACACACATAAGAGAAATTTTAAAATTCTGACTCCACCAATATTTCAACGGTACAAGATACTCTAATAGTATTGCTCTGCCCTATCTATCCAAAAATATTAGTGGAGTCAGAATTTTAAAATTTCTCTTGTGTGTATTTATTATTAATTGAGAAATAGTCTGATGAAGTTTAAGATATTTGTGAGTATTTTATGTAAAACATACATACAGATGAAGTAACTTTCGGGTTCTTTTTCCCTAAACAAAAGACATATCGAATCTTGCACTGCTATTATAACATGAAAATGGATTTTAGAAACTAATAAAAATGTCTTTTTAGCAATATCTAGATCCAGTGAATGATGGGGGAGGGTCACCATTAAATTTATGTCACCACATTTGGGAGGGCCAACATTTTTCCTGCATCTTGTCAGTGGAGGGTTTCACAAAAACATGTAGATCAAAATAGAAATGCACCAGCCCTCCCCCCTGTAATTTATGACCGGTAATTGCACAGTGCAAACACAGTATGGTTTAGACAAAGCTTTTCATACCCTGGTCCCAGGGTGAAGTTTTCCATGTTTTCTAACCAAGTTTGAAGTCGTATTTGGGTTCTTTCTATGGTAGTTTGTTTAGACTTGCTCCAGGTCGACCTGGATGCTCTGTTTCTTGCTGAAACTTCACCCTGGGGACACTGACTAGGATTCTCAGTTCTATCAATTAAAGGCGGAGCTTCAGGGCCTCCTATCATTGGATGATGAATTTAGCGCCTTCTCGTTGGCAGCAGGATTAGTTCCAGAACGAGATCGTGCCAATCATCTCCCCTTGAATAATACAATGTCATTCCGGAACTAAACCTGCTGCCAATGAGAAGGTGCCAAATGCGTCATCCAATGATAGGAGGCCCCCGAAGCCCCGCCTTTGGGACTCACGTTTTTGATTGATAGAACTGAGAGTGAGTGTCCCCAGGTGAAGATTCAGCAAGAAACAGAGCAAGACTACAATGGCGGACAAAACTGTTGGGACACTAGTGCCTTTTAACCCTCATTTCATGATACTTTATTGTAAAATATGTTTGTCAACCCCCCTCCCCCGGTACAATGTTGTTTAAGAGCATGACAAAGTGTACCGAGCTAATTTCTCAACATTGTGACCGGGGAGAGGTGATTTTCATGTTAGTTTTTCTAGAGCTCTCCGTTTCACGTCATTCGGCCCTGAAAAACGGGCAGTGTCCCAACAAGTTTTGTCCGCCATTGTCTGAAAGTGCATAAAACTAAAACACGTATTTAAGCTTGATTGTCTGTATATTTTTTATTCTCCTTAGGAATATAATATGCTAGGTGATTGATTCAGTTGTAGAGCTAATAAAATCGGAAATTTCTTTCGGTTTTGCTAGTGAAGAGGTGCCCCAATGTATTGGGATTCCTGTGGTTTTCGCGCGAGCGCTCGGCAAATGAGACATATATTTGTTCACGTTCTTGTTCTGTTTCCACATGGATTTGATGAAATAGTACGATTCGACGACAACGAGAGCATTTCGGAGCTGCTTAAATCACCAAACTCAGCAGCGAGATTAGCGAGAGATTGCACCTTCCGTGCGATGCTTTGCCTTGTTAATCACGCAAAGAAAGTCACGCGATGTGTGACTGAATGAATTGTTTTTCTTTGCTGCGAGCTGAAATTTAATTTTATTGATCTATTTTCTTGATATCTATGCTTAGTGAGATAAACTTCAGATATGTAGCGCTTTGAATTTGCAAAAACCCTTAAATATTAACGATTAACCACGGTCAACCACGATTAACCATCACTCAATTAGGAAAGAAACTATTTTATATTCTCTACGGCTATCAATGGTTAATCGTGGTTAATCGTAGTTTTTTAGGATCATATGCTCGGATTTGTACATGCAGGGATAGAATACGTCTAGATATCATCAAGGGTTTCAATTGTAGAATGACATCCTCTTTTAGCTTCAGTATCAAGGCAAGAGTTTATTTTCCGTATTTGGGTTGCCTGTGGTGGAGACTATATTTGCACAACACGTGCGTTTGCAATGTAAATGAGACCGGAATAAATCAAAGGTGTTATAGTTCTATTGCTTACTTTTTCTTCTCAGACATGTGCATGCATCATAAGTCTTTTTCAAGAAATGTTAGCGTTCACTGCACGAACTCTCTTAAAAACACGCATGATTTTTCTTTCCTGTGCTACCGTAAGTTTTTTGGGCCGCCCACCTTTGTGCTTCTCCGTACCTTCTAAGTTGTCTTTATCGATACAATTTCGCAGCCTATGATAACTTCACCTTGAAATTTTAAGCTTTTTACAAACCCTCGTCCCCGGTAGTTGTCTCAGCGTTTCTCTGTGTGGAATGAATGCCGCTTTAAGTGGAGAAATACGGCCGTGAAAAGCCATGACCACTGCTTAGCACTTCTAATTTCTATTATGTCACAATCCAACTGACCCTCGAATGTACGTTCTGTAATGCAATTTTACTCAAAGACGTTACAGATCCGATAACAAGCTACACACCCACGTTGCTTGTTCTATTACTCAATCAAATACTAAAAAAATCCGGTCAGTTGTTTGTTTATTACGCAAACACGGCAGTAATAAAAGGTACCCTGTCTAATTTTGCCTCAGACAATGGCGGACAAAACTGTTGGGACACTAGTGCCTTTTAACCCTCATTTCATGATACTTTATTGTAAAATATGTTTGTCAACCCCCCTCCCCCGGTACAATGTTGTTTAAGAGCATGACAAAGTGTACCGAGCTAATTTCTCAACATTGTGACCGGGGAGAGGTGATTTTCATGTTAGTTTTTCTAGAGCTCTCCGTTTCACGTCATTCGGCCCTGAAAAACGGGCAGTGTCCCAACAAGTTTTGTCCGCCATTGTCTGAAAGTGCATAAAACTAAAACACGTATTTAAGCTTGATTGTCTGTATATTTTTTATTCTCCTTAGGAATATAATATGCTAGGTGATTGATTCAGTTGTAGAGCTAATAAAAATCGGAAATTTCTTTCGGTTTTGCTAGTGAAGAGGTGCCCCAATGTATTGGGATTCCTGTGGTTTTCGCGCGAGCGCTCGGCAAATGAGACATATATTTGTTCACGTTCTTGTTCTGTTTCCACATGGATTTGATGAAATAGTACGATTCGACGACAACGAGAGCATTTCGGAGCTGCTTAAATCACCAAACTCAGCAGCGAGATTAGCGAGAGATTGCACCTTCCGTGCAATGCTTTGCCTTGTTAATCACGCAAAGAAAGTCACGCGATGTGTGACTGAATGAATTGTTTTTCTTTGCTGCGAGCTGAAATTTAATTTTATTGATCTATTTTCTTGATATCTATGCTTAGTGAGATAAACTTCAGATATGTAGCGCTTTGAATTTGCAAAAACCCTTAAATATTAACGATTAACCACGGTCAACCACGATTAACCATCACTCAATTAGGAAAGAAACTATTTATATTCTCTACGGCTATCAATGGTTAATCGTGGTTAATCGTAGTTTTTTAGGATCATATGCTCGGATTTGTACATGCAGGGATAGAATACGTCTAGATATCATCAAGGGTTTCAATTGTAGAATGACATCCTCTTTTAGTTTCAGTATCAAGGCAAGAGTTTATTTTCCGTATTTGGGTTGCCTGTGGTGGAGACTATATTTGCACAACACGTGCGTTTGCAATGTAAATGAGACCGGAATAAATCAAAGGTGTTATAGTTCTATTGCTTACTTTTTCTTCTCAGACATGTGCATGCATCATAAGTCTTTTTCAAGAAATGTTAGCGTTCACTGCACGAACTCTCTTAAAAACACGCATGATTTTTCTTTCCTGTGCTACCGTAAGTTTTTTGGGCCGCCCACCTTTGTGCTTCTCCGTACCTTCTAAGTTGTCTTTATCGATACAATTTCGCAGCCTATGATAACTTCACCTTGAAATTTTAAGCTTTTTACAAACCCTCGTCCCCGGTAGTTGTCTCAGCGTTTCTCTGTGTGGAATGAATGCCGCTTTAAGTGGAGAAATACGGCCGTGAAAAGCCATGACCACTGCTTAGCACTTCTAATTTCTATTATGTCACAATCCAACTGACCCTCGAATGTACGTTCTGTAATGCAATTTTACTCAAAGACGTTACAGATCCGATAACAAGCTACACACCCACGTTGCTTGTTCTATTACTCAATCAATACTAAAAAAATCCGGTCAGTTGTTTGTTTATTACGCAAACACGGCAGTAATAAAAGGTACCCTGTCTAATTTTTGCCTCAGACAATGGCGGACAAAACTGTTGGGACACTAGTGCCTTTTAACCCTCATTTCATGATACTGTATTGTAAAATATGTTTGTCAACCCCCCTCCCCCGGTACAATGTTGTTTAAGAGCATGACAAAGTGTACCGAGCTAATTTCTCAACATTGTGACCGGGGAGAGGTGATTTTCATGTTAGTTTTTCTAGAGCTCTCCGTTTCACGTCATTCGGCCCTGAAAAACGGGCAGTGTCCCAACAAGTTTTGTCCGCCATTGTCTGAAAGTGCATAAAACTAAAACACGTATTTAAGCTTGATTGTCTGTATATTTTTTATTCTCCTTAGGAATATAATATGCTAGGTGATTGATTCAGTTGTAGAGCTAATAAAAATCGGAAATTTCTTTCGGTTTTGCTAGTGAAGAGGTGCCCCAATGTATTGGGATTCCTGTGGTTTTCGCGCGAGCGCTCGGCAAATGAGACATATATTTGTTCACGTTCTTGTTCTGTTTCCACATGGATTTGATGAAATAGTACGATTCGACGACAACGAGAGCATTTCGGAGCTGCTTAAATCACCAAACTCAGCAGCGAGATTAGCGAGAGATTGCACCTTCCGTGCAATGCTTTGCCTTGTTAATCACGCAAAGAAAGTCACGCGATGTGTGACTGAATGAATTGTTTTTCTTTGCTGCGAGCTGAAATTTAATTTTATTGATCTATTTTCTTGATATCTATGCTTAGTGAGATAAACTTCAGATATGTAGCGCTTTGAATTTGCAAAAACCCTTAAATATTAACGATTAACCACGGTCAACCACGATTAACCATCACTCAATTAGGAAAGAAACTATTTTATATTCTCTACGGCTATCAATGGTTAATCGTGGTTAATCGTAGTTTTTTAGGATCATATGCTCGGATTTGTACATGCAGGGATAGAATACGTCTAGATATCATCAAGGGTTTCAATTGTAGAATGACATCCTCTTTAGCTTCAGTATCAAGGCAAGAGTTTATTTTCCGTATTTGGGTTGCCTGTGGTGGAGACTATATTTGCACAACACGTGCGCGTTGCAATGTAAATGAGACCGGAATAAATCAAAGGTGTTATAGTTCTATTGCTTACTTTTTCTTCTCAGACATGTGCATGCATCATAAGTCTTTTTCAAGAAATGTTAGCGTTCACTGCACGAACTCTCTTAAAAACACGCATGATTTTTCTTTCCTGTGCTACCGTAAGTTTTTTGGGCCGCCCACCTTTGTGCTTCTCCGTACCTTCTAAGTTGTCTTTATCGATACAATTTCGCAGCCTATGATAACTTCACCTTGAAATTTTAAGCTTTTTACAAACCCTCGTCCCCGGTAGTTGTCTCAGCGTTTCTCTGTGTGGAATGAATGCCGCTTTAAGTGGAGAAATACGGCCGTGAAAAGCCATGACCACTGCTTAGCACTTCTAATTTCTATTATGTCACAATCCAACTGACCCTCGAATGTACGTTCTGTAATGCAATTTTACTCAAAGACGTTACAGATCCGATAACAAGCTACACACCCACGTTGCTTGTTCTATTACTCAATCAAATCGAACATTGGAATTGGCAGGTGCCTGCTAAGTCTTGTTGTTCTCTTCTAGTTCTGATTTTTTAGGAACGCTAACAACGCTTTACAAAAAAAATAACTAACAGCTTCCTGCTAGCAGAGGCCTCTCTGCATTTCGTGGGCTAGCGAAATGTAAGCTTAGAGAAAAGAGGCCTCTGCTCGAGCTCGTTCTTTGTGGACTAGGAAATTCTTCCTGCCGATTAAAAAAATCAGAGCAATGCTCGATTCACAATACACAGCGAGGCTTACCTTTATGCCGAGCAGCTTCAGTGTTTAAATCCTGCATGGAACTTGCAAATGTCCTCCCTACAGTATAAACAATTACAAAGTGAGTTGGACAACTCAGCAGGGCCGCCATTAAGATTTACGTACAGTGCTCTCCTCTACTCACACAAATTACTTCTCCTACTGATCAAACCGTATCGACCAGCGCTTCTGCCGTTATATGAGCATCAAAACAAAGTTTTATACAATTAATTTCAGTAAATCCAGCAAAGCAGTAAGCATGGCCGACAAGTTTATGTGACCTCCTGGTCTCAGGCTATTGATCATGCTTCGCTATAAACAACAAGAAGAGACGATAGTTGACAACTTACCTTTTCCGAGACATAGTTTCAGCCACGTAGCTTCCTTCAGGTTATTTAGTCCTCGAAAAAGCCACTGTCGTGTTCTAAACACCTCAGGTTCAAAGAAATCTCGAAAAAGGTCAAGGCGAAGGAGACTGGTGTAGTTGCCGGCTCAAGAAAAAACTCTTTTGACTTCTGCAGACACTTGTAGTCCCAAAATTCGCGTAGCACGAATCTAGTTGGTTCTGCAGGTCGCTTCTGTAGTCGCTTGCAGTACTTATTTTCTTCATGGCCACGATAGAAGTAACTCAACATAAATTTGCTCGAGAATTTACACCTGGTAGTGGTACTGTATTTTAAAAATCTTATGAAATGACGTCACAGTCACGTGAACACTCCCCACGTGAACACTCCCCTCCCACCCCTCCCCCCGTCATTCCAGCTTCCTTGCTCTTCGCCTTGCTCCATGTTGTGACGTCACTGGCACGCGACCGCGCGAAGGCGACCAGTCCCCCCCCCCCCCGAGTCATGGCATTCGGCGCCATGTTGTGACGTCAGAAGGCTTCACAGAAACACGCGGGATTTACGTTCAGAAATCACTTCGACCCCTTTCTGGACGCTTTTTTCGTATTGGGTACCCTGTGCAAAAGGTAGGCACTCAACACATGATCTTGAATAAATTGTCTCATAGAAACAATTGTCAAACACGCTTGAATTGTTCATATAAGGCAATTCAAGGCCTATGGCCCAGTCTCCCAACCCTACACTAAACCACGCGGCAAAACAAAGCAAAAATCATGGCGGCCTCCTCATCCAACCGTAAGCGAGCCTCTTCTTTGGATGATGCTCTCTATGCGTGTAATAATTTGCTCGCTAGGAATAATAAGACACAGAGAAAGGGTAGTCACACAAGAATTTTCAGGGACCCAGAGACTGGTAGAAGAGAGAGCCGCTATCCATACAGGCAGCGATCAAAAGACTCTTCGGCGGCTCATTGCCGCCATGATTCCGGTGAAGAATTTGTAGGTAAGCTTAACTTCTGATTTGATTTTGATTTTGCCCATATTATAGATCTGTGACCTACAATTTCTTCTTTGTCGTGTTTTAGGAGGGGGGTATAGGGGCTCGCCGTACTATGAACAAATTTGCCTCGTTATTTCGGTAAAACTGCTAAAAAGACGCGATATTCTAATATTCTAACTCCACTCTGTATGCGGTTCTTCAGGAAAACAAATCTAAAATGACGGTAATTCGGTAATCTGTGGTGACCGGTTAGTTATACCATGCACCATGCACAACACTTTTGCATTTGGCCTCCTGAACCTGTTTATTTACATGGCCAGTCAAATGCAATGATTATCACCATTTGTGATTTTGACCCAATAGTATGGTATTTGTGTTTTTACTGTTTTTACAGTATTCGGAGGTCCCCTACGAAAATCTCCTCAATACTTGATGGAACCCTAGATTACCCCCTTAGAAAATCTCTTCAATAAGGGTGTGTGGATAAAAAAAGTGAAATAACCATCACCTTCTTCACTGCTGGACAGTGCTGAAGCGGTCAAGTCAAGCGGTCGTGCTTAAAGAGCTCCATAAATTTTCGAATTTTCTTGTCCCAGTAATCGTGAACTCGATCAAATTCATCCTATTTACTTAGGAGTGAACCTAGTTAGCAAAACGAGAATGGTTCAGACGAGAGCAGGGAGCGTTTCTACTGAAAGTTTACAAGTTGCTACCGAGTCGACATCAGTTGGTGTTGGAACCGATGAAATGAGCAAGAATGCTGGAACCCAAACTCAGGTTATTCCCTTGGCTGTCACGAACCAGGATAATTGCTGCCTATCCTGTTCATCCCTGAAGCTGGAGATCGATCATCTCAAATGGGAGATTGGAGAAATCAAGAGATCGTTTAACTTTCCCGCGTTTAACCAGCGAAGCACATCGAGGGAATTTATGCAAATACAAGAGTGTTTGGAAAAGAATCATAACGAAGTTCTGTCAGCATTCCGAAGTTTAACTTGTCATGTGAGCTCAACGTGTTCAACACAGCCTGCACCATTTGAAGAAAACGCCATGGCTCCAATATCGCCCGAGGTTGCGAGTTCTGATAAGGCGCCCGGAAAGAAACGAAACAAGAAAAGAAAAAAGTCAAAAAGGAATTCAGCACCTATTACTGGTACTGATCCGCTACCATCTCCGTCACCTCAATCTAACGCGGAGATCGGACAGGTCGCTTCAGGACCTGGCCCTTTACCAGAATTGTCGGGAACAGCCACAGATGAACACGACTCATCTACCTCTCAGAAAGATACGGTGGTGATCACAGGCGATTCCATTGTCCAGAAAATCATTGGTGGGAAATTGAATCTGCAAGACTCAAATCATTTTTATGTGGTCAAGTCTTTCTCCGGGGCAACTTCTGCTGACATGGTAGATTTCCTAAAGCCTCTTACTAGGAAACGGCCAAACAAAATGATCTTGCACGTTGGCACAAACGATGTCAAATCCAGATCGGCAGGAGAGATCGCAGATTCCGTACTCGAGCTGGTTTCACAAGTCAGACGAGAATCGCCATGTACGAAGGTGGGCATCTCAGGTCTCTTGTTTAGATCGGACAACCCAAATCACGCAGCCAAGGTCAGGCAAGTGAATGTTTTTCTGAAAGATCGCTGCTGTCAACAAAACATTCCGTTTCTCGACAACGTGAATATTAATGCAAGCCACCTAAACGCTAGAGGCCTTCACCTTAACAGGCAAGGCAACAGTGTGCTAGAGAACAATTTAATTAATTTTGTAGACGTAATTTCTCATTGATGTTTAGCCCGTGAAGTTCCTGCAGCCTTGACGAATCAGCAAACTAATCATCCGTTATCAGATCGACTGCAGGGCTCTGCTGCCATCCCAAAACAGCGCGGGTTTAAAATGGCATGTCTTAATATTCGCGGCTTAGTCGATCACATTGACCAACTACGAGTTCTGCTTGCCGATAACCCTATCGATATCCTAGCTGTCAACGAGACATGGCTTGATTCTGCTATAAATGATAATGATGTATTTATTTCTGGTTACGAGATTGTGCGTCGTGACAGAACTGTGCGTGGGGCTGATTTCAAAATGTATGGCGGTGTTTGTTTCTATGTGCGATCAATCGTTAACTTCCGCCCCCGCTTGGACCTGTCTATCGACCAGCTGGAAAATTTATGCATTGAAATAAGAAAACCAAGTTCAAAGCCCTTTCTCGTTGCCACTTGGTATCGACCACCAGATTCAACCGTGGAAAAATTCGACTTTTTCGAAACCTTACTTGGTAGGATAGACTCTGAACATATCGAATATCATTTGCTCGGTGATATTAATTGTAATGTCGGGGCGTCCGCTTTGGACCATCCCACCAGGGTCTTGGTAGGCGTCACTGAACTTTTCGATTTGAATCAACTAATTTGCGAACCAACCCGGATCACCGAATCAACTTCAACAACAATCGATTTGATATTCACAAACGAACCAGATAAAATTGCTTGCTCCGGTGTCTCTCACGTCGGCATTAGCGACCATAGCCTGATATATGCATTTCGCAAACTCTCAGCTAGCCATAATAATGGGAAACACTCAAATATAACATATAGGAATTTCAAGCATTTTAATGCCGATTTATTTCGTAACGACATTAGTTTACAGAATTGGGCTAACATCAAAACATTTAACGATCCGAATCATATGTGGCATGCCTGGAAAACCATGTTTAACAGCGTGGTTGACAGGCACGCCCCACTACAATGTAAACGCGTCAGGGGTGTTAAAACTCCTTGGATTTCCGCTGACTTAAAACAGCGTATGCGCCAGCGTGATGTCCTTAAAATAAAGGCAATTCAATCAAAATGCCCTTATGATTGGAATTTATTCAAACAAGCCCGTAATTCTGTGAATAATGCAATAAGAAATGCCAAAGAGACCTATTATAATACTACTCTACAAGAGAACGCTAATGATCTGAAAAAGACTTGGAGAATTATCAATGAAATGACTTCAAGAAAACAAGCGAGCCCTCCGATAAAGGAAATATCTTGTAATGATTTAACTATAACTGATTCACAAGAAATAAGCGAAGCTTTCAATCACCATTTCGCAACTATTGGTCCAAAGCTAGCTCAACAAATTCCTAATAATGTTAACAAACGTTCCCCCTTAAATATTTAACAGCTCAAACCTGCACGCAGAATAATTTCGAGCTGAAACAAACTAACAATTCAACAGTGTTTTCTATCTTGTCAAAATTGTGCAAATCAAAGGCAACTGGTTTAGACAAGATATCTGCTCGGCTTTTACGCATTTGCCCAGATCTAATTGCGGAATCTATTTGTGTTATTTTTAATCAATCAATCGTCACTGGTATTTTTCCCAGTGAATGGAAATGCGCAAAGGTTATCCCTTTATTCAAGAAGGGGGAACGCGCAGCTCTTGATAACTATAGGCCAATCTCAATTATTCCTGTCATTGCAAAGGTGTTTGAGAAAATCGTTTTTCAACAAGTCTATTCATTCCTTGATGACAATAAACTCCTTTCCAATTGTCAGTCAGGATTTCGTGGTCTCCATTCAACAGTCACAGCTCTCCTCGAAGCTTCTAATAGTTGGGCTTACAATATTGATCGTGGAAATGTGAACTCTGTTGTTTTCCTAGACTTGAAAAAAGCTTTTGACACGGTTGACCACGAAATCCTACTCTCAAAGCTGAGTGCATACGGGATAGGGGGTGCCTCAGGTGTTTGGTTTAAGTCTTATCTAAGCAATCGCATCCAAAAATGCAGCGTTAATAGTCGACTTTCTAATAGTCGCTCGCTGCTTTGTGGTATTCCTCAGGGGACCATACTAGGACCTCTACTGTTTTTGGTCTATATCAACGACTTACCAAATTGCCTGTCGCACGCCACACCCCGTATGTATGCAGACGACACACATTTGACATTTCCGAGTAATAATATCGAGGATATCGAACTATATCTAAATGAAGACCTCGCTAATGTCAATGAGTGGCTGATGGCAAACAAGCTGACTCTAAATCAGTCCAAAACCGAGTATATGTTGATAGGGTCTAGACAAAGGTTGAGCACGTTTGATAAATCACCCGCCCTCACGATTAACGGAAGCCTCATCAAACATGTATCAGAAGCTAAATCGTTGGGTGTGGACATTGATCAAAATCTATCTTGGAATGTACACATTAACGCGATTACAAAAAAGATTGCTTCTGGCATTGGTGCTATTAAACGTGTTCGCCCTCTTGTTCCCTCAGCAACCTTAGGAATGATTTTCAATGCACTAGTGCTTCCCCATTTCAATTATTGTTCTGAAGTTTGGGATACATGTGGCAATACTTTAGCCACCAAATTGCAGAAACTTCAAAATAGGGCCGCTAGAGTTTTAACTAATTCGGTTTATGACGCTAATGCCGACCCTCTAATTGATAGTCTGGGGTGGAAAAATATTCGTTCACTCCAGAACTATCATAAAGCTGTAATGGTGTTTAAATCACTCAATGGACTTGCTCCCGATTACCTTAAATCCATGTTCACTAGCCGGGACACCGTAGCGGCTTATTCCCTGAGAGACACCGAGGGCAAGCTAGCTATTCCAAAGCCCCGCACAAACTATTTGAAAAACAGCTTCAGCTATAGTGGCGCGGTGCTTTGGAATAGCCTACCCTCAGAGTTACGGCACGCAGACTCCCTAAATGCATTTAAAGCGGGCTGCAGGGACTTCCTATGATTTCTCAAAATCGTAATATCGTTTTTATTATTATTTCTTCCAACACGGCTCTCATGGAAAACAGGTTAAGGTAGTTTTAGGTAGTTTTAGGGATAGTATATATATATATAATTATAATAATATCTTTCTTACATATATTTTTATAAAATACGTACTTGATAGGGATAACCGTGTATAAATAAAGTATATTCATTCATTCATTCATACACAATGAATCAAGAGTACCCGGTCTAGTCAATCGTTTAAAATCGATACCGATAAAAATCGATAAAAATCACTGATTTTTATCGATTGTTCCGTGAAATCGTTATATATCGGTAGCCAAAATAAGTGTGCGAAAATGGTTAATATCGATTTTTCCGGATTTATCGATTTCTAAAGGAAACTAAGAAAAACGTTATTTTATCAATTGGGAAGAGTAAAAGGCAGAAGAGAGAACATTCTGCTCACTCTTGAAGAGTTAATAACAGAGATTGCGCATTGAAACGAAAGCAGGACTAAAACTTTGAGATCACGACTTTATTATGACTTCAAAAGAATATTAAATATATTGTATGCCATGGAACTACATGATAATAATATGCAGGTCCTAAATATTATTGATAACAACAAACCATAACTGATTAAACATTGGAAAATTATGTAACTGACTGATCAAATGAGGACAGTCGCACAGTGCTCAAAATCAACGTAGTTGAGCTTGCCAACCTTTTGTATTCATCCACACAACATCATTAAAGGTAATTCACAATAACTGCAACTTATTTACAATCCGCTTTATTACACTGCTGTAGAAGACTTTCGTATTGGCACTCTCCTGCTAGCAGAAATCAGTCCGCTGAAGGCACAATGAATGGTGCTGAAGGCACGGATACAGTTTTCCTGCCGCCCCCGAGGCATATCGTAAAATCGGCCTGGTTCCACTGTACGTTGAATCGTAATATATCGCTAAAAATCGATAACTAAAGTGCGATCGATTTTTAACGATTTTTAAAACCAATCAAAAAAAATAAATCAGACAATAACGATTGGTAACGATTTATCGATTGGTAAATCGGTATCGATTTTTAACGATTGACCAGACCGGGAGAGTAGTGATACTGAAAAGCCAAAAAGCAAAATTATTTTGCTCAAATTGCCCAGAGTTCCATACTGATAACAACTGTTGTTATCAAGTCTTTTTTGATTAGTTTTCCTGTTGTTACTCTAACAAAGAACATGGGATATTCAGAAAGGGATGACTTTTTTATTTTAGGTATTTCCTCTTGCGTAGCAAGAGAAAATAAATAAGTGTGAGTTCTCACTTAAACCCTCTTGTGCAGGGATGCAATGTTGTGTATCTTTGCTAAAACCAAACTCATTGTTGATCAACAGAATTGCCAGAAACACCAGATGACCCAGGACTAGGAGATACAGGTATAGTGAGGATAATGGCTAACACAATGTAAATTTTCTTTTGAAACGTTAATTAGGATTACAAAATATTTTGATAACATAGAGCTATATTATGGAGACTTTAGTTTTTGTTCATGCTCATATTCTATGTTTTGGTCCAGATTTCAATCAAAGAAAAATGTGTGCACCTTGTTCAGTTTGTATTAAGCAGATTTGTGAATGACTCCTTAGAAATTTGTACATATGTGTATTATTAAAAGGAAATGATAGCGGAACTCCTGTGGAGCCCCATAGGCTAATGTGTGAAAAAAAAATGTAAAAAAAATATATGAAAAAAAAAATTTAAAGTAACCCATCGAGCTGTATTCGAGTAGTTGTATTTTCCGTTGGACAGCCGCTGGTGTACCGTCGGCTTATTTCTGTACAAAGGAATTAAGCCTGTAATATACCATTTTACAGCTTATAGATTCAATATGATAGAACCAGCTGGGTTATTTTTCTTTATATTATTTAATAGGTCTTATAAATAAAAGTCTTCAAATGAAAAAAAATGGTAACTAAACTGTTGAGTCCTTAAGCTAGGCTCCCAACTTTCATTTTTGCACAAATTTTGCATGCTTTCAAAGAACTAGGGTTGATATCAAGAAAGAATGACTTCAAATTGAAAATTGGGTTGAAAATTATAGCATTTTTGCAATTGAAGGTTGCAACAAATCTAAAATATTTCAAAAATGATATAAACAGTTTATTTGGACATCTGTGCTCATTTAGGAAAAGCTGTTACCTTGAATTTGATATATAATTCAGAGCACCTTGTGCAATAAGTGTGCACCCACGAGAATATATTCTTACAAGAGGTGCACCTCTGTAGGTATAAAGTAACTATAACATTCTGTTAACAAACAAGAAAAAATACCCATGTCCAGCTTTGGTATTTTCCTTACAAATGCTTCTTTCTTACCTTAGTTGAGTAACACGTCTATTAAAAACATTACAATGTGAGTAAAAACTCTCCTGTGCTTGCTTGTAGTCTTATGTTACATTTTTACCTCTCCATGCCCAAAAAACTTTTTATTACACAGGATTTATATTCCTGCACTATCTACTGCTACTGCTTGTGAGAAGCAAAGTAGCAAACAGTAGTTCTGCTCTTTTGTTGCTCTGTAGATGTTCATTGATCATTTCTCACCTTTTGCTTTTGCTTTATTCTATTCACAGAGAGACCATTGATCACTCCAAAAGAGGTTGGATGCCCTTCTTGCCAGAGCCAAGGAACAGTTATACAAATTCCATCAAGCAGAACGGTTATTGTTGTGACAGAAAAAGGTGAACTACCTTATTATCATGATGAATTTCATGAACACATGAAATAATGCCTTAGTTACTATCCTTCAAGTTAAAGAGAACATCAGTACAATAATAATAATAATGATAACGATAATGATAATAATTTATTATATATATTTTTAATCGAGTTTCACTTAATTGCTAACAGGTTACGCTATGTGCCCTGTGTTGCATTGAACTGTAGCATACACATGTATATACTGCTCCATAATAATAATAATAATTTTTATTGATAAGTAATGATTTACCAAAGCAAAAACTAGCAAAGAGGATTGAGATTAAAGAAATATTATTAACCCGACGTTTGATGCTAACATTGCACCATTATCAAGAGTGAATGGTAGAGTTAAACAAAGCGTGAATTTAAAACTTATTACATGTATACTGAAATTAACTAAATAAACACTCGAGCGCGAATGGAGTCGCTTTGGAGATTAAGCCCTGGCTTCAACGTGCGAATGTACCCACATACCCTGCATCGCACAGGTTACATTTAAATTGATAAACAAGTGATTGCTTGCTTACAATGGGTGAGTTTACACTCTTTAACCTTAAGGTCTTGCGAAAGCGTACTACTAGTGGAAACCGGCTGTAAAGTAGTCCCTAGTCTAGCACTGAGGTTATTAAGGCATTGCTTAACAAAGTTGGCTGACTTCTGGTCTTTAAATGGGATAGCAAATCGTACAGCGTTATCTGCAGCTTGACGTTGGGGAGGTTGTTGTGCTGAGATCTTATTATCGACAAACTGCCTGACAATTCTGTTGACTAATGAATCCGGATTATTTAAGTTTACAACATACGCGCTTAAGGTGATCGCACTCATTAGTAAATTTACACCAATCCAATGACAATTTGTACGCTCTATCTAGCATAGTGTTGATCAAGCTGCGCTTATACCGAAAATCTATGTGACTATGAAATGCAGGAGAAGGCCCGTGTTTGTGGGCTTAATGTAAACCTTAGTATCGACCTTAAGTGCTCTATTTAACAATTCTTCTCCTAGGATGAAAATAATTTTATTGCGCTTAATTATAAAACTATTCTGAACCACTTAATATAGGTACGATATGCATGCTCTGATTTATTTCACCATTAAAGTAATGGTTCTTCCCCACTATAATCATAAAAGCATTAGAAAGCACAACTTTCTATGACTTTATCAGCACCTTGTGATGTTGGAGAGACACTCAAACGTTTTTTCTTGTGCCTCTCCCAACATCACACATGCTCTATTGCACTGATAAAGTCATAGAAAGTTGTGCTCTAATGCTTAAATAAAGTGTAATATTATGTGACAGTACATTTTTATAGGTTTATGGTTTACAATCCACAAAAGTTCCAATTGCTTATTTACATGTACTGTATTTATTGTGTTCTAGGTCGATTTGATTTGAACCAGAAACCCAAGCAAAAATGTACTTCGTGCTGCCATGTGATCAATGATGATCACATGAATGAGGCTATCAGTGCTGGTTTTTGGCCTGGCAGTCCATCTGACATCACCTATTTATTCAGTATGCAACTCTTTGAGTTATGGGATGCCACACAAAAAACGTCTGCCAGGCATATCTTCTAATTCTTTTATCAAGGCCTTGGAAGACGTGTCAAGACTAAATGGACGTGTAAGTTGAAGCTTTTATAATGTAAGGTGAATAGTTTTGTTTGGTCATCTGTTGTTTAGACATCTGTCATCTTTTGTTTGGGATAAAAATGTTGTCAACATTTTCCTTTGTTTCCTTTTTGTATGTGTTTGGTTATTTAAGGGGAGGTGCAAACCTTACAAAATGGATGTCGAATTGTGCATCATTTTATCACTTGACAGGGCCTTTAGTCTTGTGAAAAAGCCCCATATTCTTTAATATTGATATACAAATGTCATGCCCAAGAATCCAGTTGCGTTCTTATATGACTTTCTCTTTTTTTTTGCCTCTACTCCCCTGCCACGTTCCTTGGTTCCATTTCACACAAATTACAATATTTTTTGTCAGGGTGTTTTGAAATAGGACGCACAGTAAAACTGGTACCAAATGAACATGGGCAATAAGTAGACCATACAAAACACAATTTAAAGTTAAATACCATGATTTTCACAGTCTTTTTGCTTTCAATGTTAGCTATAATCAGTGTTTATAGCTAACAGTAAGAATTTGAATGGTTTCTTTCTATAGGAAACTGTTTTATTTTGTGTAAGCTTCATTCTTTGTGTTACTGGGAGTCTTTTGTCTCAATTGAATTGCATCAACTTTGCTCTGATCAGCTCATCGATACACCAAAATGATCCAGAATTATTGGCCTGACTGAGCTGAGCATAGTGTACATAGTGCGTTTGTATGTACCCTGTCATAGTTTTTGTAATGTCAATCTGTAGTGATACAGCTTTAATTGTTTTTGCAGGCCTCTACCATCAACAGTGCTGGATTTAACCGTGCATTCCGAGAGTGGAAATTCTGCACTTTTGAGATGGCAAAACTGACTGGTGTAGATAAAATGAGATGTCCACCATGTTCCATCAGCCAGCATTCTTGTCATGTTGATGGAAACATGAAATTGTATAGATACAAGTCTTCTGGCCTGTATGTTGTCATTTTGTTAATATTAGCTTAAAGAATGGATTTCATATGACTGCAGCAAAACCAAATGTAAAGTAATTAGAAAATTCCTGAGTATAGTAAGTGCATAGTATCTGCAAAGTTACTCACAACAGTCATGTGAAATACTGCTCGTTGGCTCGAAGGTAAGGTAAGAGCAAAATTCCAGTGTGGGTTTTCTAAAAATGACATTCCAGGGTGTGTAATTCCATGGTAATGAAGAAATTGATGGATTTCCAGGATGCATGGGTGCGGCAACCCAGAATGTCCAGTTGGGTATCTGTTGCAGGGGTTATCAACAGGGGGTTTCTGATATTAAATGATACTGCCCATTTTGATCTGGTTTTTAATTTAATTAATAATGTTCAAATTTCAACAATCATGATGCTTTTTGAAATAATGACTTTCAGGCAAAGAAGACCAATGTACTATGGCGACATTTTTATAGCCGACAAGGCTGATGTCGACAATCACATCCACCAAGTTTATTCCAACTTACCTACCAAAAAGGTAACACCCCTTTGTTTGCTGTAAGAAGTTGTTGAGGGTTTAGAGGGTTGAGAAGTTGTTTATGCTTAGGTATAATACTTTGTTTCATGATCTAATTTTAAGGAAAGCAACAACAAGTGTGGAGAGACAACATGGAAGGCAGCAAAGAACAAGACATCGAAACACCACAAGCTAGATGAAACTGGTTTGGAAATTGCTGGGTGTCGCCATGGTATAGCACAGTGGGCCCTAAACATGTATCGGGGTGAGATATATGGTTATCCACATTATATCCAAATGAAAAAGATGGCACCTGCAGGAGTGCAGTTCTTCTGGGAAGATGTTGTTTGTCGGTACTGGGGCTGGGCTAAGAAAATCGGGTTGCCTGGAAACATGAGACCAGCACTGTCAGTAATGCATGCCAAGGCTCATAGTTGGAGTTGTCAAGTAAGCACTTTATACGGTGGCCCAGAAGGGTCACCACAATTTAAAAACTCACAACACAAATTAAAAAATGGCAGCGCAACAACAAACATGACAGCATAAACCTATCAATAGAGACGACGCAAATTCAATAGCCGCAGCGCAATTGCAAAGGCTACAACCCTTAATGCAAGTTGACAACCAATACAAACTAAAACCACAACACATACGAAAGTCACAACACGTTCAAAGTCACGGCACATTCAAAACTCGCAACGCGTACAAAGCTCACAACACATGCAAAACTAACAACACATTCAAAAGCCACAACGCATTCAAAACTCATAACACATACATAACTCACAACACAAATTAAACCTACAACGTGATCTAAAGTCACAAACACAAGTGGGTTCGATGGGTTCGATCGATATAGACTCGGAAAGTGCAAATTACCCAGAATGCATTTGCAAGACATCTCGCGTTCCACAACTTCTAGAGCCGCCATGTTCTGCTCAAGTTGTGGAGCAAGTTTGCTGCCAAGCAGCAAATTTTGCCAAAATTGTAGTTTAAAAACATCTACCTCTTGTACTTCTTCTTCTGTAAGTTTCTCAGAATTCAGAAAAATCAAGGAAGAAGAAAGAAAGTCCAAATTTGAGCCAAAATCTAAAAAGGGCCGCGGCAAGGCCAAGGCCTCTCATCCGCCTAATCCTGTCGAGGTGACAATAAAAGTGGGGCTAAAGCGCTACCAGAACGGGTGCTTGAAGGGCCGCAGAGGAAGAGTGTTGCCGCTGAGGCTTCCAGCCAATGCCGTAGCAACATTGGTTAAGGAGAAAGCGGTTGAAAAGCATTTAAGGCACGACAAATCTCTGCCGTCGAATGTCGACTACGTTTTGTTGTACCAGGACGATAGTGTTGTCGAGTTTCTGCCCGGTACAGAACAGCCTTTTACCCTTCAAGGCTACAGAGAAGAAGTTGGTAAAGAGTATAACCGCTTAAACTTGTCAATTGCCATGAAAGCTGACTATCAGTCAGCTGAAATAGACAGAATGAGAGATAATTGTCTAAGTAGCAATAGTGACAGCTCTGACAACGATTCTGACAACGAGAAATCAAGACACACGAAGAGAGCATCATCTTGTGAAGACCTTACAGCATCTGTCTTTGACTGGAAAGAATATGCTGGAACTTCTGCTAAAACATCAACATCTGCAGTGACAGATCTACCTGTACAGTCAACATCTTCTGTGACAGTGATTGATGACCCTGTTATAGTCCAACCATCAACATCTACTGTGAGTGTGACAGTGAGGGATAACCCTTCAGACAATCCAACCCTGGTAGAGTGTCCAACCTGTTTGCAAGCATTTCCAATACGAACAATAGCAGAGCACGCAGACACTTGCGCTGATATATGGGTGGGAAATATGGAAGTGAGTGAACCAGAATCAGAAGAGGATGACAAAGTGGTGGAGGTGACTACCATACATCCAGCTACAACTTCTCTTACCATTAAGGACATAGTCAGAGGACTACCTATTGTGAGAGGTTTAGCTGTCCAGAAACCTATGAAGATTCGTATCAGAAGATCCAATTTATGGAAAGATGTTGTTCAGTATGGTCCGAAACTCAGCCCTAGCAAACCCATAAAAGTTGAATTCATTGGTGAACCAGCCATAGATGGTGGTGGCCCAAGGAGGGAATTTTTCTCAGGTATTCAAATGTTACCTCTTTTAATGTATTGTTTACTATGGTTTTCATGATTTTGCTACTCTTGCTAATAATTTCCAACTGTCCACTCACCTCATGGCTTCTATTAAAGTCAAATCCTTTTGATATATTAATTAGTTGTAGAATTGTGAAAATGCAGTAAGAAGAAACTTTTGAGATTTTATTGTGAGTATTTTTGTAATGAAAACAAAAAATGTAAAAAAATGTTCTGCTAAAAAACCCTGAGTTCTGAAACACTTACTGGTAAAGAAAAGTAGTTTTACATTCAGTCGTTACTCAGGTGAGCATTTCATATTGCAGTATTTGACACACCTAAAATCACAGCCTAAAATCACAAAAATGTGACATGAGAAGCCTGGGGACAAGGCTATACAGTCAAATAATATATTAAACCAGAAACCTTACAAGGGGGCTAGTAGCAATCAGTCAATTGTACAGGGAAAAACGAAAATATGCCCTCCAGGGATTTTTAGAGCTTTTATGGTAAGAGTAAGTTACAAACTATATTGTTTTCTGTGTTTGAAGTGATGCAGTTGGGATGCAATCAGAATGTTCCTGTTATACACATTCAGTGTAAAATTAACTTTGCCTTATAGTAAGCTCAATCAAAAGTGATTTATTCAATGTTTACTCAAGATGTAAAGTTAAATTTTTTGGATATCTGTAAAATCAGCTCTTAACCTGTTTGATCTCAAGTTCAGAGGCAAGATGCAGTTCAATATAACTTGACAAAGGTTATTAAAAATACTCATAATTGTTTGATCAATCAGTGATACAGTTCAAGAAGTTTGAAAATAAACAATTTAAATTTACATTTTAAAACCCTTTTTGGAATTGGGCAGTTAGCATCTACAAACTGCACCAACCCCCACCACCCTTGTTGAGCACCTACGGAATTGTGGGTTGGGTACCCTTAGAGCAGCATGGGAATACAGGGTGAATATGAATTTCCAAGGTGGGTAAACATGAATTCTGGGGCAGTTATGAAGAAATTGAATGGAAATCCAAGGTGGGTGGGGGCTGCCCAGAATGTCCAGGGTAGGTATCTGACCCAGGGGTCCTCATCAGGTGGTGCTTGGTTTTTAAATGTTACTGCCCATCATTTACAACACTTGGTAAAACAATTATATGATTCTACACTTTGTGGATACACTAATGATTGGACACTGCTATGATCATAGACCAATAGCAATCTGGATCAACATCTGAAATAAAGCAAGAGCTTCAATGTGATTATTAGCGCTCTGAAAGTGGTCATTATCTAAAGTGTAATGAAAATATTCTTGATATATGTTGAGTTCATCTTCCTCAATGTTTTCCAAATAGGCCTCCATTTCCTGAAGTCGCCCTTGTGCTACAGGAATCCCACAATTTGAGCTTCCAGATTGTTGAGGTAAACTATACAATACATCTGGGACACCTGGCACAGTGCCATACCTAGATGGCCGAATTCGGTGTGTATTCCAATGCTCTTTAACTTGATCTAAGTCCTTTTGGATAACCTCTTGGTAGCAAAACCAAAGGCACTCTTTATGGAGCTCATTCCCTAGATCCACCATGCCTGTTTCAACCATATCTTTAAATAGATCAATCCACCAAGAACTTCTCCCTCTCCTGAAAAAAGACCACACTGCACGAAAACACCGATTCACACGTCATGCAAAAGTAATGTGAAAATGAAGCGAATACCATTGAGGGGCACTTTCGCCACACTTTTGACCAAATACGAAATTAGACATTTGACAAGCTTTTGCGTTGCTATTCTAAAATAGTGAAGACCGCTTTATCGTATTATTTTCTTGACACTTGAAAATGTTATGAAATAATAGAATTTGCCCAATGTCGCAAATGTAGTGCAAACATACAACAACACTATAGTTTCACGTGCTGTGAATCTAGAGTGAAAGTGCTTTTTTCAATAGTTTCACAGAGGTGCAAAAAAACAAATTTGCATAGGTTTTACAGAAGAAGTGAATGTAGCGATAATGCGGTCTTCACTATTTTTGCAATAGGTACAAATATAAATTTCGTCACGGTTGTGAAAAGTAGAGATAAAGCCAGTTAATAAGACTTTAAGCAGAAGCTAGAATATGTAGCGCAAACGTGATTTTTACAACGCTTTTGAACTGGGCGCTGAATGTAGATATAAAACAAATTTAGAGCACTTTCGCAACAGGGTGAAAAACAACTTTGCAACACGTATTTCACAGAGCTGGGAAATGTTGCGCAAAAATGATTTTTGCAACGCTTTTGCAGTGGGTAAGGAATTCAGGCATATAAAAATTTAGTGCCACTTTCGCAACAGTGTGAATATATCAACTTCGTATCGGTCGTAGACCTAGAAAATGCAGCGCAAAAATGATTCTTGCAACGCTTTTGCAGTAGACGAGGAATGCAGACAACAAATTTAGTGCTACTTTCGCAACAGGGTGAAAAACAACTTTGCAACACTTTTACAGAGCTGGAAAATACAGCGCTAAAGTGATTTTTGTAACGCTTTTGCAGTGGGCAAGGAATGCAGAAATACAACAAATTTATCACCACAACGCGGATATCAACTTCTCATTCATTTTTTTTAATAATTCTAATCTATATATGTTTCTGTTCTAATAAAATATACCTAATTGTAAACAATTTTTAATTTTTTTTATATGTTACAATATAATTCAAATCCTGATGATAAAAATGTAATACTCTAAAAAAATAACTGCAAACAACTGATAAATAGAAAATACCTATTACAGTATAATTCAAAGTCTGATGCTAGACATAGGCTTTGATGACCGAGGGCTAATCAATAGTCCTTTTTTAAACATTAACTCTGTAATAAAATATAAGGTAGTTTTGCAGACAAGAGACGTGTTCTTTGCCAATTTTCTGGATATTTCCCACAACACGAAATGCCTTTTGACTTATTGACCATAGGGGGCATTTTGGTAAAGCATGGGTAGAAGCCCCTATGTCTCTTGCGCTTCCTGTATTCTCGATTCAAAGTTTTGAGTAAATGGGAGCAATTCTCCAGCAGTGGCCGGTTCAGCAGCCGCTTTGGTTAACAACTCTGTCTCCATCCTCATCAACCTCCTCTGCCTCGCTCATGCTCTCATAAGAGAGTTGACAAGAGCTTGCCTTTACTTTTCTTTCGCTTTCTCGTTGAAGGAAGTGCTCTCTTCGAGCACAGTTTCCTTTGTCGACGTTTCTAAAACAAAAAAAAAAGGTGATCAAATCCTAAGCACCGTAACACCCAGATGGTGTTGCCAACATTATTTGTTAAGACATGTCAAAAAATACAAGTAGTCATTGCGTCGAAGAAAAACATTATTGTCAGCCATGTACATCTGAGTTTTGAGAATGAAAACACAAGTGAATATACTGCGGCAATTCAATAAATAACCATTTTGTAGTTTTTACTTCTGATGATTATTATGTTGTACTAGTTTAAAACTTCAGCATAAAAATTAAGCATAAAGATTGACACCATGCAACCACTCTTACTGATACAGAACACATGCGCTCGCAGCATAAAGATCGTACACCATGCAACCACTCTTACTGATACAGAACACGTGCGCTCGCAGCATAAAGATCGTACACCATGCAACCACTCTTACTGATACAGAATACGTGCCCTCGCAGCATAAAGATCGTACACCATGCAACCACTCTTACAGAACACATGCCCTCGCAGCATAAAGATCGTACACCATGCAACCACTCTTACTGATACAGAACACGTGCCCTCGCAGCATAAAGATCGTACACCATGCAACCACTCACTGATACAGAACACGTGCCCTCGCAGCATAAAGATCGTACACCATGCTACCACTCTTACTGATACAGAACACGTGCCCTCGCAGCATAAAGATCGTACACCATGCAACCACTCTTACTGATACAGAACACGCGCCCTCGCAGCATAAAGATCGTACACCATGCAACCACTCTTACTGATACAGAACACGCGCCCTCGCAGCATAAAGATCGTACACCATGCAACCACTCTTACTGATACAGAACACGTGCCCTCGCAGCATAAAGATCGTACACCATGCAACCACTCTTACTGATACAGAACACGTGCCCTCGCAGCATAAAGATCGTACACCATGCAACCACTCTTACTGATACAGAACACATGCGCTCGCAGCATAAAGATCGTACACCATGCAACCACTCTTACTGATACAGAACACGTGCCCTCGCAGCATAAAGATCGTACACCATGCAACCACTCTTACTGATACAGAACACGCGCCCTCGCAGCATAAAGATCGTACACCATGCAACCACTCTTACTGATACAGAACACGCGCCCTCGCAGCATAAAGATCGTACACCATGCAACCACTCTTACTGATACAGAACACATGCCCTCGCAGCGTAAAGATCGTACACCATGCAACCACTCTTACTGATACAGAACATGTGCTTTCACAGCAGTAGCGGAGCCAATCCGATTGCAGGATTCATGACAGTATGCAAGTGTGATTCTAGTACTTAAAATTACCACAGCAATAAATCATTTTAGCATTATTCCAGCTAAGATTGTCTTTCAAATGCCAATAGGAAACAATCTACATTAGGAAACATACCAATAGGAAAAAATATGCATTTTAATCAGTTCCAAATTTCAGAAGAAGAAGAGCAATCAAATGGTGATTTAGCTAAAATGCATATTAGTGAACTGTAAAAGCAAATTTTACAGAAATCAGACCATCCTTCTTGATCAAAGTTGCTGGTGATTAACCTTTATCACATTAATATGGCTAAAGCAACTTCAACATTCTTATTCATATTTACAAATTATTATCTTACAAATCCAGCTTAGCTGCCTACGAATAGCAGAAGCAAGTGAAGGCAGGGTGGGGACATGACTAACAAAAAAATTTTACATGGTTTTGAAGAATTTTTACAAATAAATTATGTATCAGTCAATTCCAGCGGTGAGCGTGCCCCCCAGCCCAGGGCAACCCCCAGGATTTCGGTCATTTCTAAAATTAACACTAAAAATTCCCCGTCCCAGGACAGGAAAAGATGCAAAATACCCCATGGCGGGGAAGACAAAAAACGGACAAATGCCCCTACCAGAAAAAGCTTCACAACAAAATATTTCCGGTCAGAACTTCAACTCCATTCTCGGTATATAATGTAAATCTTACTTATTCTGTCCGAGCATTTGTAATTCGTTTTTTAACTGTAATTTAGTTTGTCCTCGTCTCTGAACGAGTTCTCATTTCAACTGAAAGCAAGACAAAATATAAGTAAACAAGTGAAACAAATCCGTCAGTCTCAAATCGTAATTGAATTTCTTCTTCTACTGAGGTATTAAGTACAATAGTAGACACACCTTCAAAAGTCTCCACTGTTAAATTTTTCTCGGCCATTCGCGGTTGTAGATGGCTACAAGTTCCTTTTTTGTCGTCTCCGGCATCTCTCAATCTCAAGAGTGGTGTATACGGGCCATGCTAGGCATTTTATTTTGTGTGGATGTTATTTTCTGTAACTGCGACATCCTAACTGCCAATTGATAGTTATAACTGATCAGGGAAGTGAACTGGTGTTGTAGTTCTGCAAAACTCGACGCGCTAAAAGATTGTGAAATAGAACCAAAATTCCCCACCCCCGGGCAAGCAGAATTTTCAAAATTCCCCACCCTCTATAACACCGTGGTGTGGGGGGCATGGTCACCGCTGGAATTGACTGATACATTATATCTGGAAATCACCTCACCTATCCTCTTCGCCTTCTTTTATGCATAAGGCCATACATCCATATATCTAGAAATAAGATGAAAAGGAATAAGTGAAAAGCATGAGAAAGAGGGAAGAAGTTGGACAAAGAGTCTACTTGGGTATTTTTTTTAGCAAATCACACAGAGTATAAAGATGCAAATAGGTGTCATGTTCAAAATTAAAGGATCCTCCTCACCCTGCTTATAGTGCATTGCTTTGTTTTTGTTTACATGATTAAATACATCACAAACTGGATGATTTAATACTCAGTATCAAATTCAGCATACCGGTACTGTATCCTTGAAAAATCAGAAAACTTTAGTGAAGATTGTTGGAATACTGCCCAAGATGTGATGTTTTTAACTTGATAATTTTTGCAGTAAAATGTAATTATGGTTGGGCAGAGCAATTATTTAGCAATTAGTCACTGAAGGCGACGTGATTATCGGCGATTATTATTCAGCACATCAATGCACTGCCAAAATATGGTCATTGGAACGCCAATAGCTGTCTTCTGTACATGACAGCTATCCTGCGATATCCGTCTCTGAGGGAAACATGATGTTTTGAGCTTTTCGGGGGGTTTTGTGCTATTGATGTGCTGAATAATAAAACCATTATCCTGCTCGATTTTGCAGAATATCATCTGATTTTAGCCAACTTGGGACTTTGTCCCTCATCAGCTACCGGTAAGTATCAGATGATATTCTGCGCAATCTTGCAGGATAATGGTTAAATAGTCACCAAGACGAAGTCAAGGACTATTTGCTGATAATCACGGAGCCTGAGGCGACTAATTGTTTTAGTATAATTGCTCAAGTGATTCATAAAGGTTTTTGGACAGAAAATTTTTTTTGTTGGACTTTGTCATGATCATAACAACTTGCGTGTGCACTCCCAATCCTTTCAATGTTATAATCACCTGTAGGTGATTTATAGCGAGAGAAAAGGAACCTCTTGTCCAATCAGCGTGCACAGATTTTGTAATCACTTGAGTAATTACACTAACAGTAATTATTCTCATGTAATCTTGCATGTCACCTGTCTTCAAGGCCCCAAAATTATTGTAACAAACCAGGCTCAAAAATATAATTATTTACAAAAAGAAATTTGTAACAAACCTCTTAGCAGGGCCTTGGACCAAAGGCATCTTTCCTCCCCTCCATGGTCAACAAATTTACTGCCTCAGTGATCTCTTGTAGCTCTATTTGCAGCAGATTCTGGCCTGTTGAGTTAATCAGACTGATTTATTATCATTCACCTGACAGGAATATTACTTGAACAACTCCTGCTTTCTCATGTTGATGAGAATCAACATGAGGTCTTAGTTTATTACACTTCAAAATAGCTAGTGAATAAGTAAAAAGCTGAGGATATTTTAGATGACCTGTAGCCAAGAATAGCTGTGGTACAGTAAGAGCAACGCCTTGCATAAATGACAGGAAAACTAACCAGAAAATCTTTTCGAGTTGGCTTTATTATAGGCGCAGATAAATCTTACATCGAGACAAATCCGAGATTTTCGAACTGTGTAGCTCGGACTAGATGTGCTCTTACCTGGTTTCTTTTTAGATTCAATCCATACTTTGCACTCTCAAGTTGAACTTTAAGTCTTCATATAACACTAGGAAAGCTTCATTTCGGTTTATACAGCGCTAGAATTGCACAAGATGCGGCTAACAACAACGATTCTGTCCCGATTCTGTCCTCGTGTATGGAAATAACGAAGTTTCCCGCCGACGCTCAGGGCGCATGCGTACTGGAGATACCGCTGAATCCTAAGATTTCCCAGTAGGCCTTGCGATTTGGCTTGACTTTCGTAACTTCTTCACACAGTAACATACCTGTCAACCCAACTTCGTCAAAAATCTTGAGATTCTCCCTCATGTGGCAAGTAAATAGAGAAAATGTATGAAAAATTCGATGCGGGTAATATACAGTAAATGTATGAAAATTTTCGCAAACATCATGCGGGTGACAGGCTTCAAAATCTTGTGACACCCGCCTAATGCGGGTGTGTTGACAGCTATGCAGTAACTCACTGCACAGTATGCGTGGTTTATAAACTTTGTATCGAACAGCACTTTCTTCGGAATATTCAACACGAAAAGTAGTTTTTTAACAATCCTCTTTGGTTTCATCATTCGTTAATTTATTCGTTAAAAATCTCGTTAATTTTACTATGGCTCGCGAAAGTGTGCAAAGGTGTAGCTAAAATCTCTCCAGACTAGCCATTGGGAATACGGGGCAAATTTCATTATCCACAAGCCCACGCGAATGCTATTCAAAACTTTCTTTAATTTTACTATGGCTCACGAAATGCATGTGCAAAGGTGTAGTTAAAATCTCTCCTGACTAGCCATTGGGAATATGGTGCGAATTTCATTATTCGCAAGCAGATGCGAATGCTATTCAAAATTCTCGTTAATTTCACTATGGGTAGCCAAAGTGAGCAAAGGTGTGGATAAAATCTCTCCTGACTAGCCATTGGGAATATGGTGCGATATTCATTATTCGCAAGCCCTTGCAAATGCTATTCAAAACTCTCTTTGATTTTACTATGGGTCGTGAAAGTGTGCAAAGGTGTAGTGAAAATCTCTCCTGACATGTCCTGACTAGCCATTGGAAATGTAGTGCACATTTCATTATCCACAAGCCCATGCGAATGTTATTTAAAACTCTTGTTAATTTTACTATGGGTCGCGAAAGAGTGCAAAGGTGTAATGAAAATCCTCCTGACTAGGCCTTGAAAATGTTGTGCACATTTCATTATCCACAAGCCCATGCAAATGGTATTTAAAACTCTTGTTAATTTTACTATGGGTCGCAAAAGTGTGCAAAAGTGTAGTGAACATCTCTCCTGACTAACCATTGGGAATGCTATGCAAATTTCATTATTCGTAAGCTCATGCGAATGCTATTCAAAACTCTCGTTAATTTTACTATGGCTCGCGAAAATGTGCAAGGGTGTGGTTAAAATCTCTCCTGACTAGCCATTGGGAATATGGTGCAAATTTCATTATCCACAAGCCCACGCGAATGCTATTTAAAACTCTCGTTAATTTCACTATGGGTCGCGAAAGTGTGCAAAGGTGTAGTGAAAATCTTTTCTGACTAGCCATTGGGAATGCGATGCAAATTTCATTATTCGCAAACTCATGCAAATGCTATTCAAAACTCTCATTGATTTCACTATGCCGTCGTGAAAGAGTGCAAGGGTGTGGTTAAAATCTCTCCTGACTGGCCATTGGGAATATGCTGCAAATTTGTTATTCTCAAGCCTATGCGAATGTTACTCAAAACTCTCAATAGTTTCGATATACAGTGTGCAGAAATTGCAAAAACGTTGCGAAAATGTAAAATCGCCATCCCTTGAGAAAGTGGCATGAATTTGTGTGTTTGCTATTATTTTGCATGCCTTTTGCTTGGTCGGTGGATTTCAAATATTGCACTTGTTCAAGGCATGGCTAGCAAAAGTAACGTAAATATAGTGAACCAATTTCGCACAGCTTTTGCTTGCCCTAGTGATGCATTGTGAATATGAAATTTCGTGCAGTGCCACCAACATTCTATGCGCTGGTTACTGGGAGATGTGCCATACCTGTGTGACTGATCCCCACGGAATGGATCTGTCCCATCCTGTCTAAAGTAAGCCTGCATAGCAGCAAGAGTTCCATTTTCTGTGCCACAATCTGTTCTGACGAGCACTGGACAACATGAATTCTCTCGAATGCAGTCAAGGAACATTGAAGCTATAACTTCAGGCTTGTTGTTGGAGCGTGTTACCTCTAACCTCTGCTATAGCCATCGATAGCTCCGTGTATAGGAAACCCATATGGTTTGAGCTTGTCGTACCCTACACACATCAAAATTCAGAGTACTACATTAGGACATAGAGCAATAACACACGGCTAGATCCCACATTATTCAATAAGTCCTGTCCTATTCAAGGTTTGTGGTATTTTAACTCTGTCAAAATTTGAAAATAACTTGAGGGAGGGGGGGGGAGGTTATGATGTTTTTTTATTGGTGAACTTTTTGATGTCCCCTAAAATCACAATGAAACAAAGTTGAAAACACTGGATGTCTTTCCATCAGAGTGCAATTTCAGTTTCTTCCCTGCTATACATAATTGTCTGGGGGATCTTCAAGGTTAAAAGGGAAGGGGTGGCAAAACAAGGGGCAAGGAAAGAGTGACTAAACTGTTCAAGGAAAGACTGCAAGACATCAAATGTTGGTTAAGCAAAATCTTTTAATTACTCTACATTATGACCCAAAACTTGGTAGGAATAGCTTATATCTTACCATCAACGTGCCAACAAAAATTTGGACCGTAGCTTGTGTATCTGCGCCTGTTTAGTCGTCGACTTCGCCTCTGTTGACTGGCCGCTGGATTTAGTTCACGTAAGATATTAGCAATTCTCTGGCGTGGTACGTGAATGTGGCGGTTTAATCTTAGTGAGTGCCAGATAGCTCGATAACCCCTCAGTTCCCCAGCACCTGACATCTCCTCTCGGATAACATCCCTCAAAGTGTTGTCGTCTATGTCACTCCCAGTCCTGTTCAAACCGTATTGTCTTAATCGCCGTTTTAAGGACGAAAGACTCATTTTAACACCATGTTGAGTTTCTAGAAATTGGAGAATCACTCTGTACTCATATCCTTTATGAAAGTAGTTCTCGATAAGAGATCGAACTCCATCATCATCATCGGCCATTTTGAAATCGAATCTGCGCTAATGACTGGTCAGCGTACTTGCGCACTATGTCGATGGCCGGAGTCGATGAAAGCTCAAAGAAAATGTGATAATGTGATGCGTTATCACTCGTTGTTTCCTTATTAGTTTGTGCTGTAAGTTTTGTATGTGCTGTGAGTTTTGAATGCGTTGTGGCTTTTGAATGTGTTGTTAGTTTTGCATGTGTTGTGAGCTTTGTACGCGTTGCGAGTTTTGAATGTGCCGTGACTTTGAACGTGTTGTGACTTTCGTATGTGTTGTGGTTTTAGTTTGTATTGGTTGTCAACTTGCATTAAGGGTTGTAGCCTTTGCAATTGCGCTGCGGCTATTGAATTTGCGTCGTCTCTATTGATAGGTTTATGCTGTCATATTTGTTGTTGCGCTGCCATTTTTTAATTTGTGTTGTGAGTTTTTAAATTGTGGTGACCCTTCTGGGCCACCGTAACTTTATATCCTTCATCTTATTACCTAAAGTCTTTATATTACAAAAGTTACACCAGTTTATTTATTTTGTCTAAGTGTTTCCTCATAGTTGCTTTTTCCAAACTCTATAAAGGTTCTCTGGGGTGGACGATGGCAGAAAGGGAGTGCTTGTTCAACTGGTGAAGAGGTTGAACAAATAAATTCCCACTTTTCTCGATGTGGAAACTCGACAAAGTACATGCTTCCTGAATGTAAGATAATGCTCGTTGATTGAGTTTAAGCAGAATAATTTCAATACTTCTTGATTTAGGTCAAAATCAAAATCAAGTCAATAGGAGTAAAACAGAGCACCCATTTGACACAAATATCCTTGTTACCGGATACACAGGCTTGCATAGACTAACAGACTTATTCAGAATGCAGCTTTGAACAGTAACCCCTGTAATTTGTGCGAAACGCATTTTCTAATCCTACAGCGAGTTATTATTACTGCTGAAGGGGTATTGATATTACATGTATGTTGCACTATTTTCATTTCTACATAGGTCGTGATGAGCTTCTAACTGAGCATGCATTAGCATGGAATTCCAGAAAAATAATGAAACTGTCTGATGATTTATGTCGGCGATATCTAAGAGTATGTATGATTGCAATTTGTCAACTTTCTGTCATTTGGACTGTCTCCCAAAGCTGTACAGACATGGGTCCTCATGTCTGACATTTGGTACAGGTGCAGGTAAGCAGGTGCAAGTGCAATTTGAAGGTTGTCATAAAAGCTGTTTAGAAGTGGCGAATCGCCGTGGTCATGTGGTCATCAAAACTAAAAATATCTCTCAATAAGGGAATACTGTCAAATAACCAAACTTTGTCAAAGCTGTTTAGCATCGAGTTTAGCAGGCTAGGGATTTTATAAGTTCACTTGCACTAATACACACGGTGTCATGCACACCTGTACCTACAATTCCAACGTCTAGATATTTTGGTGATAAATGGCACGTGAAATGTATCTAGCATTGTTCCTTTTTGCTAAACAGGCTGTAAAAATGGTCACCCTATCAGATGACACCCTCTCAGGGGCCTTACAGGAGCATGGTATCTCAGTGGACAATGCGGACTACAACCAATGGAAAGAGTCTGTTTTAAGCCATGCTAGAGGTAGATGGATTTTCTGAAACATTGCCTAAGACTCAGGGAACCCTATACCAATTCAGTTGAGGGTTTATTACAATTTGAACCCTCCCCATCAGACAAATTGTTGTACATGCTATTAATTTCCAAAAAGCTTACAAAGAAATGATGTTTGCTTATACCTTTCTTCGCAGCAAATGAACTGCGTCAGTCAACAGGCCTCCGAGACCAGATCGAGATGTCATTCTACTCAATTCAGCAGGCAACCGCAAATATGAATAAGACAGCAGGTTTCTGAAATAAATTGTAAAAATTGTGATGATATTGTAAGAGCTCCTAACGGAATAGAGATGCATCAACACATATTCATAACGCATTTTGAAGTTGTGAATAAGCAACTAAGCACCTATTATTTCTTTTCTCCTTTTTGCCTTCAGATTCATCCAAACAGAGGGCTCGATTTCGGAAGAAGGTCTCCAGTGACAAAGCAAAGCTTGAGTCCCTTGTGAAAGAGTATAATGAGCAGGAAAGCGACATCCTAAGAATTGAGGACATCATGGCTGGATCTTTCAAATGGGATAATGTCAATGCTTCACAAGGTACATAAGGATTTGATACTTCTCACTCCATCAATAATTTTCATTCACAATAGACCAATTTCGATATGTTAGAAGTCTTACTTGAGTCCGATGCACATGGGAATAACACATTGAAATTGCACTTGAGTCCGATGCACATGGGAATAACACATTGAAATTGCATTGTCATCGTCAACAATGAATGATGCATTTCTTTTCTTTTATTCTCCTGATCCTTGTATTCCAGTAAGAATTTTATCTAAATAGACCAAATCAGCTAACAGTGTTTACATCTTGTTGCCACCCAATACAGAGGATTTGGGGGTGCTTTTCCATTAAAAAGCTAACCTAATGTAAAATTTGAGTGAAAGTGAAAAGTGAGTCCTAAAGTGATGACGTCACCAAAAAGACAATTTTCAATTTATCATCGAGATATGGCCTGCTAAATACATAATTTTCACTGTATTTTTGGTTATGTATTCAGCGGGCCATATCTCGGTCGCGTTTCAACCGATTCACCTCACTTTTTGCATGCAACGTTCGTTGGAGTTGGTTCATTATTCGTGGACAAAAATCTTAGACCATCTGACATTCGAAATTTTTCAATTTTGTGACGTCTCTATTCTCTCGACAACATGCCCCACATGCCATGCTCCCTGGTTCCCATCTAATTTTATCGTTTTTGATATTCATACTAATTCTCTTAGATTGGCCACCAATTCGAGTAAAGCGACGTATCATCGAAAATCAAGAAATGGTTCAACGATGGGAGGAGGAAGTCCAGTTAGTACGCCTCGAAATGGCCAACACCATAAAGTTTTACATGGAAGAGGTGAAAAAGTCGACGGATCGTATTCAGGAGCTGACGGCTTCATTAGAAGGTTAGTCTTTCTGTTGTTGAAAAACGTAACATCAGTGACTCGGTATATCACAGTTTCTCAATAGAGACTAGCGTAGCAACATGTATGCTTGATGCTTTCAACCTTTTCTGGGCTGGATGCGTGTCCCTATAGCATCCTGGAAGTCAGGTATATACAGTGAAATTGTATCCCAGTGTCACAGTTGCAAAGGGTGTATATCTAAACCTGGAATCCACGACAGTGGCTGCGGGAGTCTTTTGCGACTGCCCTTTTTGGACGATATTTTTCATCTGCACCCCCCATACAGAAGGTTACCATACAGAAGGTTACCCCCGGTCTTACAATGACCACTTACCTTTGACCTATCTCGATAAAACTTGGTCGATTTTTAGATATCAGCGAGATAACAGGGTTTGGAAAGTTTGAAATGAATCGGATCATGGTATCGTACTCAAAACGATATCAACGACATAACTGGGTTTGGAAAGTTTAAAGTGAATGGGATCATTGTATCGTACTCAAAACGATATCAACGACATAACTGGGTTTGGAAAGTTTAAAGTGAATGGGATCATTGTATCGTACTCAAAACGCTTAACCTAACCTCGCAAACCCTAGCAAAGCGTAAAAGTGCTTTGCATGCTCATGGAAGGTTACCCCGGTTTTACAATGACCACTTCCCTTTGAATTATCTCGATAAAACTTGGTGGATTTTTAGATATCAGCGAGATAACAGGGTTTGGAAAGTTTGAAGTGAATCGGATCATTGTATCGTACTCAAAACGCTTAACCTAACCTCGAAAACCCTAGCAAAGCGTAAAAGTGCTTTGTATGCTCATAAAAAGTTACCCCCGTCTTACAATGACCACTTCCCTTTCACCGATCTCGATAAAACTTGGTGGATTTTTAGATATCAGCGAGATAACAGGGTTTCGAAAGTTTTAAGTGAATGGGATCATTGTATCGTATACTCAAAACGCTTAACCTAACCTTTGCAAACCCTAGCAAAGCGTAGTGCTTTGCATGCTCATGGAAGGTTACCCCGGTTTTACAATGACCACTTCCCTTTGACCTATCTCGATAAAACTTGGTGGATTTTTAGATATCAGCGAGATAACAGGGTTTGGAAAGTTTGAAATGAATCGGATCATTGTATCGTACTCAAAACGCTTAACCTAACCTCGGAAACCCTAGCAAGGCGTAAAAGTGCTTTGTAGGCTCATAAAAGGTTACCCCCGGTCTTACAATGACCACTTCCCTTTGACCGATCTCGATAAAACTTGGTGGATTTTTAGATATCAGCGAGATAACAGGGTCTGGAACGTTTTGAAATGAATCGGATCATTGTATCGTACTCAAAACGCTCAACCTAACCTCGCAAACCCTAGCAAGGCGTAAAAGTGCTTTGTAGGCTCATAAAAGGTTACCCCGGTCTTACAATGACCACTTCCCTTTGACCGATCTCGATAAAACTTGGTGGATTTTTAGATATCAGCGAGATAACAGGGTTTGGAAAGTTTGAAATGAATCGGATCATTGTATCGTACTCAAAACGCTTAACCTAACCTCGAAAACCCTAGCATAGACTGAGTATTAGAAGTGCTTTGGTCGCTCGGGAAAGGTTACTCCGGTTTACCACCTCCGCTTCCCCTTGACCGATCTCGATGAGAACCGGATCAAACCCGTACTCAAATAGTTCACCCTAGCCTTGTAAACCCTAACAAAGATAATATATAGATTTAGCCACTGGCTAAAAGCGGAGCTCCTGGTTACATATTTTTCCATGTGAATGGAAATTGCAATACGTTATTTGACATGAGTTAATGTGTCATTCCAAAATCTGGGATCCTACAATTAGATTACAAGCACGAAACTTATATGTATTCTAGAGCAGGATTGCGTGAGCGAAAACTTGAACAGTCAATAAGAAATATATTTATTGGGTAAGAAGGAATGGGCAGCAGTCGCAACAAAAGCTACCAACCACCCTGCAGTTCCAGTGATTTTATCATAACCACCCTGGAAATTGTGCTTACCCACCCTGGAATGTCGTATTTAAGGGTGCCCGCCCTGAAATTCCAAGCTCTACTTCCACCCACCCTGGAATTCTGAGGAATTGCCCAACTGCCCAATTGGCACGGGGTGGGGCACTTCATCGTATATGGTAGATGGATATGCTAGGGTTTTTTTTTTGGGAGGCTCCTGAGGTCTGCCATAGGCATGAGGAGGATAGGTAACACGTAGGTCTGCCATAGGGTAAAGTTTTTTCTTGTCTCTGATAGGGTATGTATTACAGTATGGCTACCAGCACTTAGTGATAAAGACGGTTTATTTTAGAACCTTTTACACATTAGCAAAATTTTTACTTATTTTTCAAGGAATCACTTCCAGAGCCAAACGGGTTACCATGGAAACACTAATTAGCATATTGGTTTATGAGGTCTTGGTCATTCTTTGTTGTTACCAAGTTTAAATTGAATCGAAATATCCAAAACAGAATTATACATAAAACATTGTTTGGCCTCTTTGCCCAAGTCTTGTTGTGACGTCATTTTTTGCTAATTTGCATTAGTAAAAATCTTGAGTATCAAAAGAGCTATGAACCAAAAGAGCTATGAACACGAAAAAAACATTCTACCGTATTTTGAATGTGCAATCAAATAAGCCATTAAAATTTCAGCCTTGAGTTGCACTTTAACCAAACCTATTATACAATGGCTGACTGCATTTATAAACCGCACCACGGGTTGAGGACCTCGCTTAAAAAGACCCCCTCCCCTGGAATTTCCACTCGTGAAAAAGACCCCCTCCCATGGAATTTCCACTCGTGAAACAGACACCCTCCACTGGAATTTCCAACCCATAAATGACCCCCACCCCTGGAATTTCCATTTTTTTTCTGGCAAAATACCCCTGGGAAATCTCTTTTGGATGTCCCTGGAAAATCACCTTTTTTACACCTCCCCCTTCGAATTTCCAGTCTCCAGACACACCCCATCTCCTGGAATTTTCAGAGTTTAATACAGCCCCCCTGGAAAATTTCCCATAGGTCCTCAACCTCCTGGTTCGGTTTAAAAATGCAATCAGCCAATGAGTAAGACAAGAGGTTTATACTTCATGCTTAAAAAATCATGAATAGTTTATAAGAACAATACAATAGAAACACAATAAGAATCACAGGACCATAGCATCCTGGGGAAGGGGGGCTCCCTCTATTTTTGGGGAGCGGGTACTTGTCATACCTTTAGGGTTTAAAATCAGGCCTCTGGTAAAATTAGAAAACTTGAAAAAAAAATTCCAGATAGGTACCCATTAGAGGTCCATTCTAGCAAATCAATCAAACTACACTTGTTAGTTGCCTGAATTTCAGACGTATTCTCCCTCGTAAAAAATATGAATATATGTCTTGCTGGTACCTTTTTAGGAGCCCAAGTCAACTAAGCGATGCCATGTATGGTACCTTTTAGGGATGAAATTGAAAGTTCCTGACGAGCACCCCTGCCCCAAAAATAGGGGAGTCCTCCCTGGGCATACTGTAGCATGTTGTAAATTTGCATAGTAACTTTAATGAAACATATCAAGTTTCGCTTCCAAATTCTTTAAAACAGACGACACTAGAAGGGAGGATGTCTTCTCCATTTTTTTAAGTAGTTTAAAACATTTGCAACAATTGACAACTATTTATAGTAAAAATACACTGTATAGCGGCTTTCACAAAACTGCTGTGAAAACAATTCATGAGTAATTCACTATCCTATCAAATGCATAGAAATTAGACAATTAACCAATCACAGAGCGAGAGGTGATTCGCAATCTCTCTTTTTTGTCAGCAATTTAATTAGACATATTTATTGTGTAATTATTTTCTCTACACAATCTGATTGGCATAAGGATCAAAGACCATGCTCTTGACCAATCACAACCCAAACCAATCACAATTAGCAAGTTATTTGTAATTACTCATGACAGTCATGTGGAAACTGCTCTAATTATGTTTTACTTGTGTCATGGTATGGTCTTTCCGAAAGCCGCCTCTGGCAAAAGCCACCTCTGGCTGCTGTTGTCACTGAAATTTAATGAAAATAACCAATAAGTCTGATGAGCCTCGAAGACAAAACCTGCAAGTTTTTATCAAAACTATGGGCCCGCTTCACGCGCAACGAAAGAAAAGTGTGATCCCCCTCGACTACCTGTAAAATGCCTTCTACTATGTCGAAACTAATTAATTTTTTTACATTTAACATATAAGAATACGATTGCTTTTAAAAGGAACAGCCCTGGAATAGGTCTGCACACCTACAGAGGAATATTATTCACCATCTACAGAGCAATATTATTAATTAAATGACTAGAAACCGCTACTAGTATCTTAAAACATGGGGAAATTCGGTAAGACAAAAAAAATCATGTGAAAAATACAGACAAATTTCGTGCAAAGCCATGGTTTGCTAAAAAACATTCCTACACAAATTCTAATCCGAAAAAAAAAATCCTGCATAACCTGCTACCTGCTACCTTTCCATGACTTCTAAGTTCATGCCTGACACTATCGGACAGAGAAACAATGAATCAAACAATAAATTAAAAGTTAAATGTCAGTGCATATTGGCACTGATAGACAGCAATAATTATTCCTAGATAGATTTCCACTTGCCTGTCATATGTGAAATACTCTGTGAAGCTTCCCCGCAGCCAGGAATACATCTTAGGGAATTTCTACAAAATTAAATTAGCGCACAAAAGTTACTCGTTGTAGCCGAACCAAATTGAGAAGTCGAAAATGTCTCAATTTGAAGAATAAATAGCTTAGATACATTAGAAAATTCAAGAATTATTGTACCATTATCTAAACCTGAAGTTTGGAGCTGGACGAGTCCTATGATGAACCAAAAGCTCGCGAGCTAAAGATGGCAGCCATGCCGATGCGTGACATGTTTTTCTTTCATGACTTTCTCCCGAGTCTCCCCGCCAAAAGTAAACACCGCCACGGCAGTTGTCAGCTCCACTATAACTTATATATCACTAGAAAATACGGTATTCTGATTGCAATCCAGAAAAAAAGCTTAAACCACAATGGTTGAGCGTGTAAAAACGACTAATCTCACGAGCGGCCACTATCGTCGCATTCAACTTTCATCTTTTTCAAACGAGTAGAGAAAACAGCCGCAAAAATTCGGGAAAAACACGAATGGAAGTTTGAAGTTTGCGGTAGATAAAATCTGATTACTACTGAATGCTCATTTTATACTCTAGCTACAAAGTTCAAGTACCTACCTTGAAAATGGGTTTCTACGCTAGCTCTTCGTTCGTCCGTTTTCTTTTGTCTTTTTCGACTTCACCATTCACTGGTATTCTTCTCTACTCGCTTTGCTTCTTTCCCTCGACAAACGTTTTTTTCTATAATCATGACATCGGTCACTCTTCTTCCCGCTGGTAACTCATTTTCTAAAATCGTGATTTGTCAGCTTGATTTCAAGAGTTTTTCATGAAGAGTAAAAACCGTCGCGCGTTGTTTCGTTTGTTCACTTTGCACTCTCTTTGGCGGTGGTTCATGCTTTGCCCGGCTTCTTCCCGTCGCTGTTTCTAGCTCTCTCCTCGAATAATTTCTTCCGGTTCTTCTATCAAAATTCTCTCTTTAATTTTTCTCGTCTTGTCATCGATTTTTTATCAGTTTAAGGAAAAAGAACTCTGTACAGACGAACAGACGACAGAGTCCTGCAGAAAAATGACAGACAGTTCCGGGGTTGCCTGTGGTGGGCGCAGAAATGATTCTGAGCATCAGACCAGCATGTGAAGAGAGATTGTGAAAATAGACTCCAAACATTTTCGGAGAGTAAGCTTCTTTGGGCGCTTGAGGCTATAGTCCCTGAGTATCATAGAGTGTAACCAGGACTGATTATAGCAGCGCAGGAGAAGAGAGGGTGTGCGATTTTGTTCATCGGAATACAAGATCCGCTGCATTTCGATCAGTGTGTCAAACGCCTGAAGAGCATCTGGTGTCATGACTCCAGACTGGTGGCAGACTGCGGCTATCTTTACAATCGCTTCTCTGTAGTCACATGTTCCCTTGCTTTCTTTCCCCCCCAAACATGCCTCTTTTGAATCTACTATGAGCTGTTTCTCTTGCTGAGTGAGGTGCTCTGGGAATTCAGTAAGGAAGTTTTCAATGTGGTTTCCAATATCATGCAGAGGCTCCACAGGGAGAACTTCATAGCTGCCAAGGTTGAGATCATTGAGTTTTGACTCGGGTCGGTTGAAAAGTAATGCTGGTACCCTTTGCATTCCATGCATTTCTTCTGTGAGCAGATATTGTAGCTCTTTCTTATTGGTCCCCTCATAGACTTGCCGAGAAGAAAGCTCCAGTTCCAGCTGACCAATTGTCAAGCCATTCAGTGGTTTGGGTTGATGAAGCAAGGTGTTACGTCTTGCAATAGCACCGCTTAAGATAGATTCTTGTCGGTCTGCAAGAGACAACGCTTCACAGTTTAAGGCATGGTCCAAGAAATAAACCATGTTGCTCTTGATACCACAAGTGGTGCAAAAGTAGTTGCCTCCTTTCTGCTGGCCCACCTCGAATGCTCGAAGGGGGGAATCCCCATGGCAAAATCTAAGGTGATCAGTGTACATGATGTTGTCAAGTTCACAGTTTTCAGAAAGTTCTTGGATGCATTGTAATCTGGTATCTGTGTATAGCAGCTGCTCGCTGTCAGAACTTCCACATCTTGCAATAAAGTGAACTTCTGGCCGTTCAACGATTTGTTGTACGTTAACATCTCTACCAGTTTTTATTTTATATTCAGCTTCTGTATAAAATATTGCTGGATCGTAGAGACATTTGATGAGACAAACAAGGTAACCATGGTTGGCTACTGTTGAGTTATCCAGCCATACCACTAGATACCGTGTTCGCTCAACTTTCTTTAGCCTGTCTCTCAATTCATTGATGCTAAGCTGGCCATCAAGTTCACCAAGCTCCTTCAGCCTTTCTTTGAGATCTTGCCCCCCAAGATCATCATAATAAGAGTCATTGTTGTTTCTTAAATACTGCCTGTGCTTCAGGAGCATCTGTTCTCTCACCTTTCTCAAGGGAATTTTTCTTCCAGCGGTCTCAAATTCAACCTTTTTTATCTTCATGTCTTTAGTCATGACAAGCTTTTCGTATTTCTGGGGCACAATCATTTTCCCAACTGTGTACTCACCAGAGCGTATTTTCTCGGTTAGCTGTTCTTTAAGCTTTTGACAGGTGATCTCAGTTGGTACACTTATTTCCCCTCCGTGGCCCTTTCTCTTTTTCCTTCGAATGACTGGAGTGTCTGCTTTTCCCTTGTTGGTAAATCTTTCCACGTCTACACCTTCGGACACCAACCACTCCTTGATTATCTGTCCACCATTTCTTGCTGGCTCTCCTGCTTGGTTTCGGATATCATACTTTACAGCTAATTCACTCCAGTTGATCATCTGATTGTCAGCATGCCCTGTGACCTCTGCCTTTAAACCTTTTTTATCCCATGTAATGTTGTCAAGGTTTCCAGTGTGATTTTTCTTCTGCCTTTTCCTTGCTGGTTCTTGATCATCCGATATGTTATTCATATTGTAAACTCTTTTTTCTACAGATGCCTTTGTTTCAAACGACAAAGCGAGTCGACTGCGCTGCCAGGCACTGAGGGACTGTCCACCACCATAACACCTTAGGATAGCAACATAAACTTATCTTAATATTAAGCTAAGAATTATTTTCATTAATAAATGTGAATTCTAGAAGAATGGTTATTTTTCTCTAACATTTTAATGTTGCAGGTAAGATAAGCATAAATAGCATTGACGCAACAAGCCCTTTGCATGTTTTTGACACAAACACATGCAGTGGTTTGTGTCAGATGTTTATGTTTTGCTATTTAATTAGCCTCTATTGTAACTGCTGTCATCTGGAATGCAAATCGGTGAATGATTTATTTTCATTATTATGAAATAATAATGTCCACATACTGTACTCTTGTACTATTTGGAATAGTTACTCATATTTTATATAGATCTGTTATTGAATTGCATTCTACTTTACATGAAAATTATGTAAATTAGCACTCACCTCAAGAATGCTGTTTCTTCCATTTGCTTCTCCATATTTTCCTTTGAATTTCTGTAATGATTTCGCCTTTCTTGTCTCTTTTCATTTTTGTCCATGTGTTGAAGATTAAGTTCAGGGACTTCAGAAAGGGCTTCCGCAATGTTGTATTGAATGTGTTTTTGAACACGGATTCAATCGTATCATAAATGGCTTTCGCAGCATTTTTTATATCCCTCTGCAATGGCTTTGTTGTTGGGGGAGATTTGCTTGGCAACTTTTTTGCCTCCCTTTCTGCTGCGAATACCGGGTTTTGATTAGCCTTCCCAATAAGTGCAGCTGACTTAACAGGGAAATATGCCTGAATGGTGGCATACCTTACTGCACAGCCTTTGCAATTTGCCAAGCAGTGTTCCCGTTTCCTGGTTTCAGGCAGAATGCTCCAGCTTTTTAACGAAAATGTTTCAAGGAACTTTGCCTTTTCTTCTGCTTTCCTGAAGTTCCACTTGCTAATAGTATTTCTTAATACTGCAAGCTTTTTATGAAATGTTAAGAAGCTTAAATCAAAATTCTCCCTCTTGGTGAATTTCTCCAGGTATTCCTTGTGTTGTTCCTTCTTCAGACGAGCTTGATAAGCCTTGTTATTTTCTCCCGCCACTTTCTCTAACGACTTCTCAACAGATTTTGATACCTCGAGTGCTATAACCTTGGCAAATCCGCAAGTATTTGGGCACAAGAAGGTCCCAGCCATTTACCTTCCTCAACACTTTAGTAACAGTAATAAATATTATACCGCTAGAGTGAAGAAAATGCCTAAAAATCGCTTTGTAAACGTGCTCGTTAATTCCACAACTATATATCCGAAATTCCCGCCTAAACTAACTAAATAACAGTCATGCGCAAAGATGATGTCAGAGATAAAGTTGTTTTATTAATATCTGTTTACAAAAGTAATTTAAGTGCCTTGAATGTAGCGTATATTTCGGAAAGCAACGGCACAGAAAAACTTACGTGTGGCTTGTGATGCTAGATAAACTTGCACAGAGTAGATGCTAAATATTGCAGATACTTGAATAAAATTTATAATTTTTAGTTCCCTACATTCTGAAGAATCAGTATGTACACTTTCCATTGTCAAAGTCTGCATTTTAAAGGCGCAAATTACTAATGTTTTCCGTAATCTTCGGAGCTTCTTCCTGCAGCTCGTCCGCCATGTTGGTGTATCCATGGAAACTTAGTGAGTCCGCTTGCCAGTAATGCCGGCGGGCTACGCTAAAAAATGGCGGACTTGATCAACGAGAAACTCAATTATTATAGCGGCGTTGTGCAAGCGCTTAGCTTTGATAATCGAGTTTGATTTCATCGGTTATTTGTTCCCAGGTGATCAAAGTTATTATTTCTAATTGGAATTTGGGTTTTATTTCTAACTTGTGGGGTAAATAAAGTCATTCTTTCAACATACCGTCAATTTTACGTAAGGTCAAACTTCGCTTGCCTAGTCTGCTTCCAAACGGGAAGTAGTACGATATATCCAATTAGACTGTTAAACTGCAATATATCAACTAAACATTAGCGTTGGTTGTTTTAGCGTCGAGCGAATTTTCGCGATACTCAGTCACTTCAAATATACCGTATATTTGTGCTCTACGATATGCTAATATCGCTGTCACGTGATCATATCCATGGTAACAAAAAACGTCAAAATATTCTTCTTGCGTGAAAGAATAAAATTGCCAAGTTTGGTTGAAATACGACAACGTGGTCGAGAGGAAATATTTTTTTTTGTCAATTTTTGGCCTTTTTTCACAAATAGCCTTGCCTTAAACGTCTCGAGATGAAACAAAAACTCAAAGACTACTGAAATGTCACGGGGATCTAATCATTATTGATAGTGCTATAATGTATAGCTATTCTGAAGTAAAAAAACATTAGGTTATCTACCTCAGGTTTGCTACTCGTTTATTTATTCGTTTCTTTCCCTTTGAAACGGAACCTCGTTTTGGTAAGGTAAGGTGCAGGGCCGCATGGGGTTCTGGGATGCTAGACAATCGACTATCCAGTAGCGCGCAGCGGGTATACACATTTGGCGCGAAAGCAGGCACTCATAAAGCACATGCATATATAATTTCAGTCCGGAGTTGGTATATATTTGATCTCTCATGGAAAAACGCCGGCGTGAGAACAGTTTAGAAGAGAAGCCGAGGATGCGAAACGATCGCAAGAAAAGAAAACAAAGGCTGAAGCACGATTCGAATGAAGCAAGGGTTAGATGATAACTTATCAAGGAGACTTGATGAAGCGAAATCTAAGCTCTAATATATAGATTTAGGCAAAGCCTAAAAGCGGAGCTCCAAAAACGTAACATCACAACCTGGCGGGGTTCAGCAACGCCATAGCGAAATATGTACAAGCCATTATTTTAGGATTGATGTAATTATTCGTACAAAATATATAAATGTCTTTTTAATTTTTTCTACCCCACATTCTGTTAACATAATCTCACGTCCAATATTTTCAAAGTAATATCATATTTATAACTTATAGCTCTTGGATATGGAATTATCAAGAACATTTACTAAAAAACAAAAGAAATAACATGACACTGTTTAACAAGGTGTAGTAATTGTTTTTTCTATTACAGCATTCGCTATAAACTTCTCTAAGCTTTTGAAACGTTTAAACAAAAATTAACCATGGAGGTGCATTTACATGAATATACAGAGGGAAAACCTACTAAAATTCACAAAAAATACAATGCGAACATACGCTGCCCGGTACGTAAACCTGGCATTAAAACCCATTGCGACATTGGGACAAAAAATCCAGGACCGTAATCCTCGACGAATGCAACGTATGGAGCTCCGAGGAAGAGCTTTAAGCTAACAAATGCATTTACACGTTATCAACTACGTTCTGAACCAGCTTCTTTACATTTTCTTAACCAGCGCGTGAGTAGAACTGAAGGACTTTTTCGAATAGTTTCATCTAGTAAACAATGTGAATGTTTTACAATAGACAAAAGGAATGAGGCCAATGACATAATATTACCAATGTGATAATAGCTTCAAGCCGTAATCAACACGCTTTCCAAATACGTTATTCCTTTGGAACGCAGGGCATTGTTGTCTGTCCTGAGTATTCACGTGTATGGACATGCTCATGATAGTGACGAATTGAATCTACATGTAAGATGATCGCCATCCGCGAGCACCCATAGCAGTTCTTTCCAATCTTGAGGATGGCTTTTTGTGTACTTTGGCAATTTTCAATCGTAAAGCGTTGCAGTCTTGAATTGGGCGTTTGAACCTAGCAGATGTATAGGATAAGAAAAACACGAATTAGAAGCCCTCTATCTGTCTTCCAACCACAAAGTCACGAATGGCCATATTTCACCCACCATTCAGAAAAACTATTACTAAACATTTGCCAAGACTAAAATCAATTGAGAGACCTGTAACAAGAGTGGCTAACAACCTAAGTGGAAGCCAAAATGACTTTAGGCATTGTTTCAAGGAAATAGGAGGGAGATCATGACAGGGTGTGATATCTTACCAAAGTATTCAAGAGGAACACTCCCTTTGTTTGAAAGTGGCTCTTGAGATTCTTTGTGCGCTCATCATTTTCTGGTAAAGAAAACAACAACAACAGAAAAAAAAAACAGAAAAAAACATGCGTATTTATTGTCTCTATCATGTGACTGGGAGCGGGGGTTGAGATGTGCGATGAGTACGCGAGGATGTTAGCACATCCTGCATTTTGAAATGAACCAGCCACAAACGGGGAAGCGGCCTAACGCGGATATTCCTGGTACAATGATCCTTACTCAGTTTTTCTTGTCATTACGACTAATTGTTCACTCACGATTAGTACTTACAACGTATAACCACTTGACTTGCTGCTCTGCCTGTTCGATTTGATTGAGTGCTGAGGGTTTTATATATAGAACTAGAAGTGACAAAAAACATAAAATGTTTTTAAACAAAGTATAGATCAGATGGTTGCCGTTTGTCCATACGCAAACCGAGTGTTGGAGAGCGAGGAGCGAGAGCCAGAGATCAATATTTTTCTGGCCAGGGTCAGAGTTTATTCTTTGTGATACATTTATGTAAAAACAACACGGGAAATAACAGACATAGGAACAAGTTTTCTAGGTAATAAAAAGACTGACAAAAGTAAACATCTAGCAGGGTAATTTATATACATCAACAGCAACTTCCAATTGTCTATTCGTTACCGGTACACGTCCCTGGCTGAACTTAATCTAATCGCTCCCCCACTCACCTGAAACAGATGATTGGTCGTCTAAGGCATTGCAAACTTAACAAACAAGTTAAGTTACGGCACTGGCCTCTATCCGCTGTTATCCGGATTATATTCCTGCCTTGGGCGTTACAGTTGTTTTGTCTTCTGCTTGAGTCGTGGTTCAGACTTGGGTGGTCATCGTGGGTTGAAATTGTTCGTCTTTAATCTAGCGCTTCACATCTTTCGGATGTGATAACAAACCGAGGTCATGTCTTTTCGTTAACATTGAACATTGATGTGCGTATTGCGGCAAGCAAGTGCTTAGAAATTTGAAACTAATACCCCATTCACGCCGGAACCATAATTAGTTAAACATAGTTTTTGTTTCGCCTCGCAGCTTGTGCAGCTTTTTCCTAGCTCAATGATCACTTTGTAACATGGCAGTAAAGTTAATTGAGTTTTTCTTTGAAACAATTCCGTCTTTGATAAAACGCATTTAAACAGGATTGATACGTTTATCACGATTGGTGTTCCCTGACATTTACAGGTCGCTTGTTATCACTAGAGTTTAACCTTTTCACTCTTGTCTGATTGGTAAGAAATGAAAAAAAAAAACTTGTCTTAGAAAAAGGAGAATACAAATAAATTAAAATTTGTTTGGTTTCATCTGGCCTCCACATCCAGACATTTAAGGAAATAAAAAACCCCGACTGGCTAGAGGAGGCTTTACTTAATACGGAAATTTTATGCATGGCTACCCGCCCTCAGCCTTCAAACAGACTGATTCCAGCATAAGACCAGTCGGTTTTTTGTTGTGCACGGCCAAGGCCCTCAGCCACAGTGCTGATTCCAGCACAACGACCTGTGTTTTGTTATGCATGGCCAAGCCCTCAGCCAATCTGCTGATTCCAGCATAAGCAATGACTCGCCGTATCCCGAGTCTCACAGGCTAGTAGTTCAGTCGCTTAAAACTACAGTCAGATTTAGAATTTTGCTGAAGTGGCTTATGTTTTCCAACTCTACATAGGTTATTTGGTATGGTCATTTACTATAAAATAAAAGTGATACTACTTTCTGAGAGTGAAAATATGAGTAGCCGAATAAGTTCTATATTAAAACAGAATAAAATCGCTCAATGAGGGCGTTTCGTGGCACCATAAGATCCACCGTTATATCTGGCAATGAATTGTAGGCTTTGTTTATTCCAGCTGATCTCACCTCACGGTGCGCAACGTAATGTTTGTCGAAACTTAACGTTCCTAAGTTTCCAGCGAGAGATTTTTTGAGATCCAAAATCAAGATTTAATCATCGTACAAGTCAAACCCTGGCCAGTAGGAATTAACATAAGATAATAATTATTTTCTGAGGAGATGACTTTAAGTCTTTATGTTTAAATATCATATTTTTATAACCATTTTGGAACGCTTGTTGATGCAACAGACAAAGTTTTTTTGACTGGTTAATTTTAGAGGAAGAAATCCGCTGGTTTTAAGAGGTTGATTTTGCATTCACTAGTTCATTTCTGGCCTCCTCGTCCAGACATGAATAAACCTTACGAAACCACTGTGAAGAGAGTTGAAGTGATACGGCAATTTTATGCATGGCTAACCCGCCCTCAGCTTCTAAACACAAGCTGATTCCAGCATAACACCAGTGGTTTGTGTTATTCATGGCCAAAGCCCTCAGACACAATGCTGATTCCAGAATAACGACCTGTGAAGTCTTGTGCATGGCCAAGCCCTCAGCTAACGCGCTGATTCCAGCACAACCTGACTCGCCGTATTATCGAGTCTCACAGTCTCACAGGCTAATATCAGCTACCATCGTCATCAGTACGTCTCACAGATGATAGTTAGGGATGCGTAGAGACAGCATCCTAGTATTACAGCTATTTCAATAAACGTCGTCGGAGCAAACGTGACCACACTACAGGAATAATGTTGCAGAACTGTGAGAATAAGAAAGGAATCAACAATAAGGTACTGAATGCATGCTTTACGATACCAAACATATTTTTATTACTACGGAAGGTGCTTACCCATATTCCATAGCGGTCTGGACATGTAGGCTAGAGCGCTTTACCGACAACGTTTCTTGAAATAGCTGTATACATGATCAAACTAGGCATAACACAACAATCGGCCTCGTGTTTGTTATGCATGGTCCATCCACTCCGGAATAGAGGATATACATACCGTTCTCAAAATCAATCATCAGAACGAGATTGGACCCAAGCTACTAGCCTTCGAAAGGCATCTCCCTCGTATGCAGGCGCCAGAGAATCTCTGCTACGACACTCTGTAGCCAACGCATGCAGTCTTTCCATTTCTCTTGCTCTCGCTTGGGTAGTAGGGGTGTTCACAGGCCGGAATCTATCTTCATTGATCAAAACATCCTCGTGAAATGCAAAGTCAGGATCGATTTGCTGTCCTCCAGCTGATTTAGCTCTTGACAGTGCAACGAACAGCGCTCCTGGATTCCTAGCCTCAAATGCGTGCTTACCAGGATGTATAACGACATATCTGAAAGCTTCACCTTCACCAACGGTCATGCCCTGGCACTTGTGAATGGTCGTACCCCAAGCCAATCGTAGAGGAATCTGCACGCGCTTGCATCTACATAAGCACTCTGTGGACCTACTAATAGGTACAATGGGAACGGCTTTAGGGTCATCCTCGATATAGGCCGGGCCTCTATATCCATCAAACCGTACTAGTACGTAATCGGGCTGCGGGGAGGGATCATCTGTAGGTCGACGTCCATTCAAGTACACCAAATCCACAACTGTGCCGACTGATCCGTTAAACAAGCCCCACTCTGCCTTGAGATTTGCAACAAGCATGACCTTACTGTCACGGCATAGGTAAAGGAGTTGCAATAGTCCGCCTGTCTTGTTGCTATCAGCCTTCTGAGCGTGTCGTCCATTATTAACAGCTTTGATCTTCGCCACTGGATGGCCAGGAAGCCCATTGCATTCTAAAAGCTTGCTTTTGTTTCGATCCCATTCCAGGCTATGCGTCGGAAACACGAACAGGCCTTCACTGTCCATTCTTTGGAGTAGTTCCTCTCCATGCGTTCTTCTGAGGTTGTGCCATTGAAATTGCTGAAGCCATCGTACTTGCTCCGGCGTTGTTTCATAAGATCGCATGGACATAAGCACGTCACGTAACTGCACCTCATCTTCCGACTGTCTGACAATCTGTGTCAGTTCCACGGCGGTGTCAAACTCTGTCCAAACCAGCCTTCCGTGATTTGAAGGTGCACTTCGAGCATCTTGAACGTACACCGGCGTGTCGCACACAGGAGGTAGCTGGACGTCATCTCCCATCATCACAATGACTGGAACACCTCCCCATGACTGCTCTGCTGAGTTCCCTCTGTTCATGGCATAACGTACGTGCTGCTCCATCCATCCCATTGTGATGCGACCAAACATGGAGCGCTCGTCGCCAATTAAAACCTTCAGGTTCTTACATCTTTCCTGGATCGTCTGCAACACAGTTCCAGAAGGGACTGCTAGCTCATTACACGACTTGCCACCGGTTGGAAGTGACAGAAATCGGTGCGCAGTACTTCCATCCACTAAGTATGCAGAATTCCCTGTTGGTGTGATAACCTGGATAGAATCATTTGTTGCAAATACCTGCCGCACCAGTCTTTGTAAGCACCTGATGACGTACGACTTTCCAGTCCCGCCCGTCCCAGATACAACTAGACGAAGTGGTTGATACACATCTGATTCTTCTATGAAGTTCTTCAGAGTGAACAACACTAGACCTGCAATAGATCTCTGTTCTTCGTTTAGAGTTGAAGGGCTGACATCTGGCAGGTCCACTTCTTCATCATCTCTATTGCTATCCTCGTCCTCTTTAATGCGTTGCTCAAGCCACTTTGTTGGGTCGTGTTCAGCAGGTATTTCGACGGAAGTGCTGCTCCAATCATACTGTTCTCCTCCATCATCGTATTGGAAATCTCTCTCAACTCCCTCGAATGATCTACTCGGGCCTGCATAAACATCTACCCAGTCTGGTTGTTCTTCTGCTTCATCTGCAGTATTCTCTTCTTCTTCTCCTTCTACGAATGGTTCTTCTCGTGGGCGTTCTGCAAGCTGTTGAGCCTTCCACACTGCTGCTTTGACGAACATTGGGCATTGCTCAGTAATAACAAACTCTTCAAAGCGATTGATCCAAGACTGCCCATCCCTTCGTAGGTCCTGAATGCTGAACCAGCTTGGCGAATGCAAGAGAATCATTGTTCGACAATAGTCTTCATTAAGTGGCCATGTTGCATGTGTCGCGCCACCACTTACAACTGGGACCTTGCCATCTCTTGATGCATACTCATACCATGTACACTGTTCCTCGCGCGGCCTTGCTAGGTATTTATCCAACGGAGTACTCTTTGTTGCAGTGTCACCATTTCGCTCTAGACGTCTAGATCCTGAAAGTGAAACATAACTAAACTGTCGGCTGCAGTGGTAAAGCTTCAATTTACTCCCGTTTAGTTCAAAGGATGCCTCTGGGCCGCTAACATCTCGCCTTCCCACGGTCTTCATCAAAAGCTTTGCACAGATAGATCGTCCAGATACTTCATCAGCCGCCTCAGTTGTGCTCAACATATCATTGAATAGGTCAACCGTTGCACCGGTTGGCTCATTGTCTTTGCATGCATACCCACATACATAGTCAATCACAGCCATGATTTCGTCTGCACTTGGGTCTTCCGGTGGGGAGTCTGAAAGTATAAAGCTGACATCCCCATTCGCTCTCCAAGACTGTAACTGATATCTCGAGTGCTGTAGAACACGTGGGTGATCGCGCGGAAGCTCAAGTCGGGGGGCGCCATTGTGATCCTGAACTATATCAGGCGACTCCCGGGATTCTTTTCCTCTGTGGAATTCAGAACCAAACTCCATTCGGCAAACACGTTCTCCTGGCTGCAGTCCTGGTTCTGGGTGCCGTGGCGTTCTTAAGCAGTAGTCAGAACAACAGTGCAGTCCGACTCTGTTCACCAAATGCAGGTGATCTTCCAGAATTGCTTCCTGGGTTGCATCTACATCCATCAACATCTTAACAAGTGGATCCCGATCATTATCAAAAGGCTGGACTGGGCCTTCCGGTGCTGGCCAGAATTCCTTCCTTGGCTCTCCTTGTTCATCTTTGCCAGCGGGATGTGAAGCTGTCATTGCAAAGTTCTCTTCAACCCATTCGCTAAGTCTCCTTACGTAATCTTCGTCGTTGCAACCCTCTTGTCGGGCGTCGTACATCAACTGATGTGGCTCTCGATCCTCTCTCCAGCTGAGCTGGTGCCAGTGAATTTGGCCACGGGACTTTGCAAACTCATATCGATACCAGTAGTCCTCCACGCCAAAGACGGGCTTCAGAACCTTCTCGTGGTAGCATTGAGTACGCATATCAAAGTATGACACTACAATGTGTGTGTTCTCCTGGACAGCTTTGAAGCGTGCATTGCTGTCTTCTTGTAGACTGACGACTTCCCCAGTGGTCTGCAGGATGTACTTCTCTAGGAGTCTCCTCAGTGGCGGGAAATAGAACTCTGCACAGCTCCCAGTCATAAAAAATGAAGGTAATCCTCTCTTTGTGTTTACCATAAATTCCACCAATGCGCGAAGCTCTCTTCGCCTCTGATGCCAGTACTGAGAAGTGCCTCGCAGCTTTGCTCCAAAGTACAGTAGCTTATTGGCAATACTGGTGTCCCCTCTTGTCAATCGCTCTTGCAGGTCTGCAACAGTTATGTGAGGATCCCCAAGCTGTTGATCGACAAAGTATCGGCTCTGCTCCAAGGCCTGCTTCCTCATTATCATGTTGTGGACCACGAACTTCCACACTTTGTGTTTAGCAAATCGTCCATCTTGGTACCACAGTAAGTGTTCAGCCCACTTATTGAGATCTGTACATGTTCTAGGCCGATTAATGTGGTAGTCTCCCCTCCCTGTTGGAAACAAACAGGGAAACGCCATCGTAAAAAAATATGGGGTTGTGAATTCAGATGCCGGTACTTCACAAGTTGTCGGCCAAGGAATCACTGGTCTCTGTGGTCTATGCCTCGCTGTCCTCGGATTTCCATCATTGGTTTCTTGTTGTCTTGCATTCGATGCAAGTTGATCCACAGCAGACTGGATTCGTTCTTGGACATTCACTCCTGGTTCTGGGAGTAGAACCCCTGACACCGTCTCATTGTCCTCGTCATCAACTTCGCCAGGATCCATCTGCTCCGGGGCCGGTCCTTGGTCATTGGCATGGTTGGCGTCGCTAAATTCTATTGTTCGTAGCTCAGGCAATTCATCATCTTCGGGAAGACTTTCAATGCGCGCTTCGTCAATGATTATATCACTGTAGGCAGGGTTATTGCTTTTTAACCACCTTATGGCTTCTTCCACGCGCTGCCTTCTGACTCGGAAATCTTTGTGTGTGTCGTTGTTTCCTTGCCTTCTCACTCGAACGATATCAACTTCTGCTGGCAGTCGTGGGAGAATTGAAGCAGGTTCCTGTACCGCCTGTGGGAATGCAATACAGTGGCCTTTCGCAGCGATCCCCCCATGCTTCAACATATGCACGTGTATCGCTGGTGCCAGCCTTGCTATCAGCATTTGCTCGGCATCTGAAAGATCTGCAAGCTCACGTGGTACCATCCCTGGATCCATGTTGTTTCCATCTGACCAGAACTTTGGTTGGTGCTTATCACGCTTGCATATGCTACAGCAGTTACCTTGCGATGTACTGGAGCTGTTTTGAAGCCGTCTTTCTTTGCACTCATTGCAACAAGTAAAGTCATACGTCAATTGCTCAACTTCAAAAGCTCGTATAGCACAATAAGCATCATCTTCTTGTTCACTCGACCCTGGTGGTGGAGGAGGCGGTAGATCCCCAATTGCTTCACGAAGCCTTCTTTCCTCTTTTGCTATCTTCCTCTGGTTGCTACGACGCCGATTTCGCCGCAGTTCGTCGGTTTCCTGCACTTCCGTTGGTGCATACTGGTATTGAACTCCCATTGCTCTCGCCCTCGCAATAAGTTCAGCGTCTTCTGCAGGAAGTTCATTGTTTGATTCACGGACATGCTCGTGACGTTCAGGGTGATTTCCTGTCAAAGAATGATGTTCTGTTTGATACAAGACATGATCAAGAATAAAGGTAAACCTTTTCTTTCAACTTAAAATCGCTGATTGCAAGAAATGTGCAAATGCAGTAAAAGTTTATTCACCCCCTACCCAAACAGACAGTAAGAGGTTAAACTTAATACTCTATCGTGCATGGGTGAATGAACAGCCTGGCTCTGATCAGGCGTGAAAATGTGGCAAAACATGGTGAACATCCATCTGACCTCGAAGAGAGATTTTGCAAAAAATAATCGCTAGATTGTGGGTTGTTTTAGTGTTCCGATAACACCGTTTGCCGTTTTTCTACTACTATCCATTTTCTTCTTCAATAAATTGTTACATTCTTTGTTGTCGTTTTTTGGTTTATGGTTTATGCTAACTTGCCTACAAATCATTCTTCTGTAAACTAACTAAAAAATTGGTCCAGAATGAGCCACTTCATCTAGACGTTATGATTGCTACAGTGAAGACTACCATTGTCAGTGCACGTTTGACTTGAAAACTGGCAATACATAGGCTACTCCTTTGTAATAAAAACATGTAGGACATGCTAGGGGATTTTTCAATAAGAATCCATAAAGTACCCGGGCCATTCCATTCTTTAGCCACCCCCCACCCCCCTCACTACGGAAGAGGTCATTTTCTTTAGTAACACCCTTGCAAATTTTTTATTGCACCCCCTCGGAAGAACCCACGAAAGAGGCTTTTTCTTATTGTACCCCCTCGGAAAAAACCCACGGAATAGCCCTTCTTTCGATTTGACCCCCTCGGAAATGGCCATTTTGCTATGCCCCCTAGGAAAACTTCTTCTGTAGGGGGGTGCGGCTAAAAAATGGAATGGCCCGTTGTTATCCCCCAAGAAATACATTATCCCTTGGATACCCCCATACCTCAGATATTGAGTACCCACCAGGGCAAATATTCAACTCAGTGCTAAATTGTTATTAGTTCACACTGGATATTAATTTTAGTACCGGTATAACTTACTTTCCTGTTCAGGATGGAGCTCTAATTCCATGCCTGCATTGCTCTCTTCCTCTTCACTGCCTCGACCTAGGGCAAAAATTAATATTATGTTATTTACCGGCTGGGAGGTCCGTATAGGGAAAAACTGTGACTGAGGGCTGGAAAATGTTGACCGAGGCCAGAGGCCGAGGTTAACTTTTTCCAGGCCGAGGTCACAGTTTTTCCCTGTACGGACCAACCTAAAGCCAGTAAATAACTTTTTCCAACTCTAAAATTTAATTTTTTTGATGAAAACAAGCACGCGCAAATGGCTAGGTCAGAGATAGGAAAATATTGCCCCTGCGCGCACGCTCTAAGAACCAATCAGAATACAGAATTTGTTACGTGGCCTCTAAGAAAAAAACAAATATATGTTATTTACCGGCTTTAGTTTGGTTCGTACACGGCAAAATTGTGACCTCGGCCTGGAAAATGTTGACTGAAGACTGAGGGCCTCAGGGCCTTGGGCAACATTTTCCAGCCCTCGGTCACAGTTTTTTCCCTATACGGACCGTCCTAAAGCCGGTAAATACATTTTTCCCAACTCATGAAAACAAGTGCATGCAAATGGTTACCATGACCTAGGTCAGAGATAGGTCCAAAAAAAAAAAAAATGGAAAACACTCAGGGCAGAGTTGTTATCTCCCCACAAATACATATCCATTGGATAGCAGTGCTAAATTGTTTTAGTATAAACCAACTAATGGTCTATTAGAAATCCTGCATTCTGATTGGCTGAGCTACTAATGGTCTATTAGTGATAGACCGTGCCTGGCAAAACCACCACCTTTCTTTGCAAGAAAACTTGATTTTTTCAACATAAAATAATGGAATTCATTGCCAAAACCGACCAACTAGTTGGTTTATACTAAAATAATTAGACCTCTCGTCCTCATGTGCTATGATATCAATAGACCATTCGGCCTTCGGCCTCATGGTCTATTCATCATAGCACATTCGGCCTCGAGGTCTAATTGGTATATAGTTCACACTGTCTATTTTAGTATAACTTACTTTCATGTTCAGGATGGACCTCTAATCCCATTCCTGCATTCCTCTCCTCTTCCTCTTGACTGCCTCGACCTAGGGCAAAAATAAATCACCAGAATAAATGAGACTAAAAATCATTCAATTGCTTGAAGTAGGAACGGAAGTCACTTAAGAAACATTTTGTTATTTGTTTTTAAACATTTTTTTACATTTTATTATTTTATTATTTTATCATTATTTTTCATCAATACCCCCCCCCCCCCCCCCCTGGGTAGAGGTGTTATACCCCCAGAAATACCTATCCCTTTGATACCCCATACCTCAGTTAATGAGTACCCACCTAGGCAAATAGTCAACTCAGTGCTAAAATGTTATTGGCTCACACTGTGTATTTTAGTATAGCTTACTTTCATGTTCAGGATGGACCTCTAATTCCATGCCTGCATTCCTCTCTTCCTCTTGACTTCCTCGACCTAGGGCAAAAATTAATAGCAATAATAAGTGACACTAAAAATCATTACATATTGCTTGAAGAAGGAAAGGAAAAAACATTTTATTATTTAACCTTAATTTTTAAAATTTTATTATTTATTATTGTATCATTTCATTTTTATCCACACCCTTCTCCCAAAAAATATAGAAAACTCTGGACAGAGTTGTTATCCCTCCAGAAATACATTATCCCTTGGATAACCCCATACCTCAGTTACTGAGTACCCACCTGGGCAAATAGTCAACTCAGTGCTAATTGGTTTTAGCATAAACCAACTAATGATCTATTACAAATCCTGCATTCTGATTGGCTGAGCTACTAATGGTCTATTAGTGATAGACCGTGCCTGGCAAAACCACCACCTTTCTTTGCAAGAAAACTTGATTTTTTCAACATAAAATAATGGAATTCATTGCCAAAACTGACCAACTAGTTGGTTTATACTAAAACAATTAGACCTCTCGTCCTCATGTGCTATGATATCAATAGACCATTCGGCCTTCGGTCTCATGGTCTATTCATCATATCACATTCGGCCTCGAGGTCTAATTGTTAAATAGTTCACACTGCATGGGCAAGGACAAAACGCTGACCCCGGGTCCATGGACCCCCTGGTGGACTAGTCTATGGATCCCAAATCAAAAATATTTTAAGATGGATTTTTAGACGATAAAAATATATATTGGAGATTCTCAATTCTATATTATAATAATGTTTTAAGCCAGGAGGGGGGGGGGGGGGGAGGGGGGTATGAAATTTGTAGTAAAAGTATTTTTTGGGGTTGAAAATTCTACAAGGTATTTTTTGGGTGATGAAAAATGTATTTTTCGGGGGTTGAAAGTTCTGACAGGCTAGTTGAGCATCAAGATACTGCCTTAAATTTCGGGAAACAAAATGGGATGGGCATCTTGTGTATGCTGAAATTAAATAGCCTTTTTTAGGCTAAAAAAGTTGGCTACTTTTTGGGCATCAAACTTTGGGAGCAGGTATTTTTTTGGGTATCAAATTTATGGCTCAGGTATTTTTTGGGTATCAAATTTGGAGCTCCGTCGGACCCCCCGTCATTTTTGTATCCGAGTACCCCCTGGGGTTTTAAGCCATTTCGAAAAGACTTTGTCGTGGAAAGCCTGTCAAACTAACTACCACTACCATTGACTTTTGAAATCGCCCCTGTTAGTGGATTTTAAGCACCATGATTGCCTACCGATTTAAGAACAAAATTGTAAAAACAAAACTAATTCAACTTAAGGTAATTCCCCTGAAATAAAACTTGTCGTAGAATATTTTTCTTAATTTGTCTATTTACTATTTAGTATGACAGAGCGGAAATGACCAAAAATGAAATGCCTAACTTCGCCATATTTCAATATATAAGCTCAAGATTCCGTATACAAAGAGTTTCTATGGCCAAAAGCTTAATTCCAAATTTTAAAGAAATTTGAAGAATATGAATTTTAGATATGATTGAACAAAGTTTGCAGAATTCCTGATCAAAGTACCAATTCTCCCATAAAATGGCAGAGAAACCAAAGTTTAAAGCCTAATATCTCAAAGACGGATCCATTAGAAAAAAGTCATTTTTGATATTTTGTTTCTAATAAGACAAGGAGTCTGTATGCAAAAAATCAAGCTTTTCTGAGTTAACCTGACCTTATTATTTGAAATTTAGTGATCTAAACAGGTCATTTCCGCTCTGTCATTTAGTATATAAGGAATGAAAACATGAAATAAAAAGAGGGGGTGCCCATGCTTGTTTAGAAACTGTGATGGCGCAAACATACCCCATTTTTAGTGCCTGAGGGCTATTTTGTGAAGGAATACGCGAAACAAGCAAATTGTGATAAAACGCTCACTAATGAAGCAATCCAGTTTGCTTGCAAGTTTGAACAGAATTGTTGGATGCTTCACTACTTAGGACGAAAATTGGAATGTTTAATTTTCTATGTATGTTGACGCTACTCTTGAAAATGTGCAAAGATGTGCGCAGCGCTCGTGATAATTTGTGAGTCTTTGGTGTCTCATTTTGGGGCTTTTTATGACGATAGTTAAAAAACTTGTCGTGGAAATTTCTTTAAACTTTTTTTATAACAGGGGAATGATAGTTTTATCAAAATGGTAAAATAAAAAATGGGGGTGCCCAATCTTGTTTTCGCGCAATATCCCAAAACGCGACTTTTTCTTGGTGTTTCTCGCTCAAATGGGGATATTTAGCTTGCGCGCGCGTGCTCGATTGTGTCATTTTCGAACGAATTGATCGCGCGTCCATGCGCAGAACAGCGTGCGCCGTGCAAAACAGGGGAATAACCTTAAATGAACAGCTCTTGTTAAATGAAATGTTCTAAATTTTCAAGCTTTCATTCACTGAAAATGTATCTTTCTTTATGAAGCAATGCCAAACATGGCGGACAGCATCTCTCCACTAAAGAAAATGCCTGAATGGCAGCTTCTCTCCTCACACAGATTTCGAGAAACAAACACCAGCTTGCAACTCTCGACTCCCTCTGTGAATGATATGTATCACATCCACGGTGTTAGTTTGCTCAACAGGCTTTCCACCTCAGAGCCTTTTCAAATGGCTTAAAATATTATACTATAGATTAAAATATTATAACATATACCCCATTCACACCAAAACCATGTTTAGTTTGTAAACAAGGTTTTTCTTCGCCTGATAACATGACAAGTTTGTTACTGCGATAAACTCTTACTAGCTAAATGATCACTTAGTGACATGTACAGTACAGTCTATTCAGTTTTGTCCTTGGAACAGTCCTCTCTTGGAAGATAAGGATTTAAACCAGTTTAATTAAACTACCTTTAAACTAGTTTAAGCGCCGTTGTGAATAGGGTATTAGATAAACAATCTCTAAAATATTTTTTTCATCTAAAAATCAATCTCAAAATTGTTTTTGACAGGAGGTCCATGGACCACTAGTCCATTGGGGGGTCCATGGACTAGTCCACCAGGGGGCCCATGGACCTGGGATCAGCATTTTGTCCTTGCCCGTGCACACTTGGTATTTTAGTATAACTTACTTTCATGATCAGGATGGACCTCTAATTCCATTCCTGCATTCCTCTCCTCTTCCTCTTGACTGCATCGACCTAGGGCAAAGATAAATATATGTTACTTACCAGCCTTAGGTTGGTCCGTATAGGGAAAAACTGTGACTGAGGGCTGGAAAATGATGACTGAGGCCAGACTTATTCATTTTTCCAAATCTAAAATTTTATATTTTTGATGAAAACAAGCGCACACAAATGGTTACCATGACCTAGGTCAGAGATATTGCCCCAACGTGCGTGCTCTAAGAACCAATCAGAATGCAGTTTTTGTTACTGTGTCCTCTAGAATAAAATTAATATATGTTATATACCGGCTGGGAGGTCCATATAGGAAAAAACTGTGACCGAGGGCTGGAAAGGCCGGAGGCCGAGGTCAACATTTTCCAGGCCGAGGTCACAGTTTTTCCCTATACAGACAGGGAAAAACTGACATTTCATTTTTTCGATGAAAACAAGCGCACGAAAATGGTTACCGTGACCTAGGTCAGAGATGGGAAAATATTGCCCCCGCGTGCACGCTCTAAGAACCAATCAGAATGCAGGATTTGTTACCGTGCCCTCGAGGAAAAAAATAAATATATGTTATTTACCGGCTAGGAGGTCCGTATAGGGAAAAACTGTGGCTGAGGGCTGGAAAATGTTGACTGAGGCCGGAGGCCGAGGTCAACATTTTCCAGGCCGAGGTCACAGTTTTTCCCTATATGGACTGACCTAAAGCCGGTAAATAACTTATTTTTTTTTCCAATTCAAAAATTAGATTTTTTCGATGAAAACAAGCACGCAAAAATGGTTACAGTGACCTAGGTCAGAGATAGGAAAATATTGCCCCCGCGCGCGCGTTCTAAGAACCAATCAGAATGCAGAATTCGTTACCGTGCCCTCGAGGAAAAAAATAAATTACAATATGAGTGATAATTAAAATATGTCATTACATTGCTTAATGCAGGAAAGGAAGTCAGTTAAACACCCATCATCAACCGGGAGCCTTTGCAACCTGTTTTCTTTTGTTTTCAATCTGATCCATTGTTCTTCGGTTGCTCTGACTAAGCTAATAGGCTGCAGAGGCTCTCGGTTGATGATGGGCCTTTAAGAAACATTTTATTATTTAACCATTTGTAACTTTTATTATTTATTATTTTATCATTTAATTTTCATCAACACCCTCCCCCCCCAAATAAAAGAAAACACTGGGCAGAGTTGTTATAACCCAAGAAATGCATATCCCTTGGATACCCTCATACCTCAGTTACTGAGTACCCACCAGGGCAAATAGTCAACTCAGTGCTAAATTGTTTTTAGTTCACACTGGATAATTATGTTAGTATAACTTACTTTCCTGCTCAGGATGGACCTCTAATTCCATTCCTGCATTTCTCTCCTCTTCCTCTTGACTGCCTTGACCTAGGGCAAAAATTAATTACAATAATAAATGAGACTAAAAATCATTACATTGCTTGAAGCAGGAAAGAAAGTAACTTAAGAAACATTTTTATTAGTTAGTTAGTTGAACTAATAACAATTTAGCGCCAGCAGCTCCGCTATAACTTACTTTCCTGCTCAGGATGGACCTCTAATTCCATGTCTGCATTCCTCTCCTCTTCTTCTTGACTGCATTGACCTAGAGCAAAAATAACTTACAATAATAAGTGGAAATAGGAATCATTGCACAGGGCAATATTTTCCTATCTCTAACCTAGGTCACGGTAACCATTTGCATGCGCTTGTTTCCATTGTAAAAAAACACACAATATTTAGAGTTGGAAAAAAATGAATAAGTTATTTACCGGCTTTAGGTCGGTCTGTATAGGGAAAAACTGTGACTTCATCCTGGAAAATGTTGACCTCGGCCTCTGCCTTCAGTCAACATTTTCCAGTCCTCAGCCACAGTTTTTCCCTATATGTACCACGCAGTCGTTTAATAAGCTGTTACTACTCTTCCCAGTAGACTGTTACACCCCTCAGTTTTTCAGCACGCCAGCGGCTGTCTCAAATTCATCACGTGATCACCTTTTATGTACCACGTGATGGGTTACTTATGTACCACGTGATCAACCGTTTTGGGCGTAGACTTTGTTGGAAAGCAGCAAAACAATGCAGCAGACCAAACGCTCAAAGTTTACACCCATAAACATTGATCACGTGGTACATAAACAACTCATCATGTGGTGCAAAAATATGATCACGCGATGAATTTGAGACAGCCGGCGGCGGGCAAGCACGGGAGCATGTCCGAGGAAATTCATTAGATTTTCTACTTGCCTTCCAACTGAGGAGCACTCTGCGAAATGTCCTCAGCAGTCCCTGAAGCCGGAAACACATCAACATCATGGCCATGGGAACCTAAGTACGGGAGAGTACAAAAATAATTCCCCTCACTCCTCGATCAGTCTCCACGCACAAAACCATCAGAATCCTTCACTTTTGACTTTGAGAAGAGCTATATAATTCAATAACTAATGTACCGTTGTCCTAATGTCAAGCTGAAAGGCGATATTGATAATGTTTTTTTTATCAAAGTTCCGGTAAAAGTTCAGTTATGTATCCAATATGGACGCCGTTCCCAAACCAAGTCCCTCTCCTCCACAGTGCAAAAGCATTCCCATGACTACCAGGGCCCCTGGCAGGGGTGAACTGGTAAAACTCGAGTCAAAATCACTTTAAAAAGCACACAAAATGGAATTGTCACGAATAAGCGGTAAAATAAAAAAGTATAAAAACGAAGATTGAAAATATTGCACTTGGCAAGAAAAAATGTAAAGAAAAAGATAGGATTGCTTATTGAAGCTTACCTTGCGAATACGTTTCTTCAAGCCGCTGGCGCTTTCTGCTTCTAGCACGTTGGGTTGCTTCTCGCTGGCGTTTTCGCCGATGCTCTTTTTCGCCTGCAGTCTGGTTTCCCTGAACTCTCTTCCTCCCCCGCTCTCTGTCTCTTTCCCTCACACGTTCCTTCTTCTTCTGGGGCATGCTTTTTCTAACTGCCTTCATTTGTTGTTTGTTTTTCTCCCTCTGTAGTTGTCTCTTCTCTCCCGCCATATTGGCTCTTCTTGTCTTCATCTGTTGTTTATTTTTCTCCCTCTGTTGTTGTGTTTTCTCTCCCGCCATATTGGCTCTTCTTGACTTCATCTGTTGTTTGGTTTTCTCCCTCTGTTGTTGTCTTTTCTCTCCCGCCATATTGGCTCTTCTTGTCTTCATCTGTTGTTTATTTTTCTCCCTCTGTTGTTGTGTTTTCTCTCCCACCATATTGGCTCTTCTTGTCTTCATCTGTTGTTTGGTTTTCTCCCTCTGTTGTTGTCTTTTCTCTCCTGCCACATTGGCTCTTCTTGTCTTCATCTGTTGCTTATTTTTCTCCCTCTGTTGTTGTGTTTTCTCTCCCGCCATATTGGCTCTTTTTGTCTTCATCTGTTGTCTGCTTTTCTCCCTCTGCTGTAGTCTTTTCTCTTCAGCCATATTTGTTCTGCTTGCTTTCATCTGTTCTTTGTTCCTCTCCCTCTGTTGCTGTTTTTTCTCTTCGCCCATGCGGGCTCTGGCTACCCTTTTACGTTCTCTCTCCCTCGCCCGCTTTTCTTGAGCTCTTTCCTCTTTCGACAAGCCCTCGCCCTCGACATCTTTCTCTCCGGGATTTGTTTCTTCACAAGAATCTTGTAAATGTGTTAAACTTTCATCCCGTTCTTGAGAACTCATCCTTCAAAGATATCTTATCAAGTACAGAAAAGTTTTATAGTATCTGTGGAAGAACTGCTCTTGTCGTTGTTGACAAAAACTAAAACTTGACTAAAACACGAAGTCGACAAAAAACTAAAGATGAAAAATATTTTTTCAAACGCGCGCGCGTACGTGCTAGCCTATTTTCCCGCCTAAAATTGGGATGCCTGTGTGCCGAGCGGACACACAAACACACAAACACACAAACACACACACGGAATTACACTATACGTTTTATTCAGGAATGAAAGGAAAAAAATCATATCTCCAGTGGGACAGTTCCAATGACGACCAAACTTGGCAAAAGTTGTCTTTAGGTTCATACCTGTCTATTGTCAAAGTCAGGTGACATGACGTCACTGTTTACGTCATTGAAAATGACAAAAACATCTGAAACCACTCAAAAGCGACTTGATGGTTATACGTCTGAATTCTGATACCACTTTTCCTTATGTATGGTGCTCCGCTCAGGAGCTCCGCTATAAACAACGCCAAACATACGCGTATTTATCTCGAAAATACTATGATCGCCTTGCTGAACTCGAACATAAGTCATCTGGGTCAAACGTACTCCCCCGGGCGGGCGCATCTTTGGAAAGGGTAAGGATAAGGTAACGAAGAATCTATTCTGCTTTAGGAAAGGAACGCGTTTGCTTTATTGTTTAATAAATCAATCATTAATGTATGGGCAGCTTGTGTTGTGATCTAGTCAATCAGCTATTTTGGACGAATTGACACTTGTTGTATAGGTCTTTGTTATCGTGAACAACATAAAGTAATAAGAGGAGGTATAGCAGTTTTTGACATGCTTTTTTGGAATTGCTAGAACCATAAGGACGGTGAAGGAGAAATAACCCAGATTATGAGAGGTCAACTAGAGGAGCCTAAAGACAAGGATGGTGTGCCTGTAGATACCATTATAGGTTCAGGCTCATTTGGAACATGCAAGAAGATGTTCTACAGGGGCATTGCCGTTGCTGTAAAAGCCCTTCACTCCGCTGGAACCATCGAAGGCGTCATAAGAGAGGCACAATTAATGCTCGAGTTCAACCACCCAAATCTCCCTCATGTTTTGGGGGTGTGCACTGATTCAGCGCCATATCTGATTATTTCAAAATTATACGATGTAAAAGGTCATACATACACCATCCAGAGAGCCTTGCATAGTGGCTGGTTTTAACAACCAAAACTTGGCTGAGTGACTCGTCAACTGGCACAGGCAATCGGATATCTACACGAAAAATCGTACGTTCACAGGGACATTAAAGCAGACAATGCCCTAATTGCATACTATAACAAAGATTTCCGTGCGATTTTGATTGATTTCGGGAAATGTCAAAGTCTGAAACGCTTGTCAACGGAAGAGCAAGAAATGTACAACCTGAGGCACCCGCGCATCGCGCCAGACATTGTTAAAGGTTTGCGCCCTCCGTCAATTGAGAGCGACATTTTCTCATTCGGGCGTATTTGTGGCTTTGTTGGGGACAAGACACAGGACAGTGTACTTAGGGCGATTGACATTGATTGTACCAGAGAGCAATATTGGTTAAGACCACAATTTAGTGCCATCTTATTGTTACTTACCGAACACCAAAAACAGTAAGCTCTCTTCAGATGTCGTTGTAAACTAAATTCCATGTTGCCGGGTTATTGATTGGTTTACTTTTTTAAAGGAGAAATACCTCGCGTTGTCAAGATGTTGCATCTTTCGGCAACGAACTGTCAAGATGAATCATCTTTGGGCAGTTGTCTCGAACCTTATAATAATATGAAAAGATAATGTGCCATTTCTAGCGGTAATACAGTATTAAGGTTGGGCCACGTTCAGTCCTGGTAATTCAATGAAGTCAATCAATCAATCAAGCAATCAATCAATCAATCAATCAATCAATCGTGATGTGGGTGACGATGGAAATGAAAACCCATCAAAGCTCTTCTCTTGTCTAGTGTCTGGTTGTGTAAAGAGCTACCAGCGTCATGCTTCATTAGAGAACCACCTACAATTCGGCGAGTGCGACATCGTGGAAGTTTTGTGTTGCCGATAAGGCTGCCTTGTTGTACCAGGAAAAGCTTCTACAAGGCGAGGAATCGCAGCCAACGCTTCAGTCGGAGTAGATGGCAGCAGAAAATAGCCCTATGCCGCGTGGCTGGTCTTTGAAATCCACTCACAAGGCTGTGCTGTTCACTGCAAAACAGAAGAATCTCCTAGATGATATGTTTGAGTATGGTGTTGAGACCGGGCACAAGCCTGACCCCACAACCGCCTCCCGAGAGATGCGGTATGCATCAGGTAAACGCGTCAGGTAAACGTCTTTCCAAGTAGATGAATTCCTTTCTGCAAAAGGGTTCAGTTCTACTTCTCCAGGAAGGCAGCTAAACGCAAGAAGGCAACTGAAGAGGCGGAGACTGACATCGAAGGAGAACACGAGAATGATGACGTGCAGGCCGCAGATGACCAGTCATCGTACTCTGCCGTGCGTCAACAAATACTGGAAGACTGCCAGCTCAAGCATCAAATTAAATTTGACTCCATCAACTTGTGTCAGCTTTACGCTGAAGGGAAGCTTGCTTCCTTGACACTGAATCTCTTACGGGACGTGTGTGACTTCCTTGACCTCGACACGAAAGAGCTCGCCGCAGAAAGAGGCCTTATGTCGATGCCATGGCCCCGTAATCGAACAGTGCACCTTTACGAAACCTCTCCAATCTTGAACAGTGAAACTTGCTGGCCGTCTATAAATAACAGGTTAACTGAGCGCCAACAATATGGAGAGAGTTGGGAACTGATTTCCTCGTCCGCACGATTTTTTTTTGCCTAGGTACTTTATGAATCGTACATCAAACAGTACTTCTTTATATCCTTCTTCTGTGAGACATTCATTGAGATTTATGCAGTTTAAAATTTGACGCATCATATACATTCTCTTACCCAGAGATCCCCGGCTCGTCTTCTCGCGGGGGAGGCTCTGGTGACAGCTACTGACGCATGCGCGAGATTTGATACAGAACCGTTGAGAGAAAGATCTTTCTGCGCATGCACCAACGTTCAAAACCAGCCAATCAGCAAAGGTCCTCAAATGGATGTCCCCAGAGCCTCCCCTGTGAGGAGACGAGCCGGGGAGCTGTGGGTACGAGACTGCATCATATATGAAGGCAATGTTGTTTTCGTTCGGCCGCTGTGCGTGATATTTTTTTATCGCTAAGCCCAGTTTTTCATCTCCTTTTTTCCTGCCGATTTCGTTTAATGCATTCCGAGCCGCGCCGATTTATTAGGGGAGTGTGAGGAATGCTGTGGGTAGTGGTGGAAGTGTGTGTGTGTGGTGGTGGTGGTGGGAGGGGGGGGGATACCTTTCTAGAACATACACTCATTTGCGTGAATCAGCGACCATTTTCGTGAAAACTCATTCAATAACGTCAATAAGCACCCATTTTCGTGAAATGCATTTTCATTAGCGCTATTTGCATTTTTATCGGCATTCAATAGGATTTATGGTCATTCAATTACGTCTTTAAGCAAACAATCAAAGAAAAAAAACATTTAATCGAATGGAATTGGCACTCATTAGCACGATTAACAACTACGTACGATAAGGCGAATCTACAAACAATTTGGTGGAAGCACTATTCTTTAGAGTTTTTATACAATGAAACGCATTCAATAGCATTTTTGGACATGATTAGAGCGGACCTGTTTTTGCGTCTTTGTAAGAATAATTGCGTGTTTCTCATATTCATTTAGCATAAAAATACTTTCAATAAAGCAAGAGAAACTTGAAGGATGCAACTTGATAAGTGAATTATTGTTTTTTGTTGGGTTCCCCAAAATTTCCCTTACATCAAAATATCTTCCCGATTAAGAAAAAACAGCAGATTGTCCAAGAGAACGGTTAACACACAGTTTTAATTTCCACTGTTGTACACATTGCTTATTTGTCTCATCTATAGTTTACTGAACATTTTGTTTCATTTCCTTCCGTCACAGAGGTCCAACCTTCGATACTTTCACTGTTCAACCACCTTGGCAGATAGGTCTACATGAACCTATACCAGCGGGAACTCTTAGCAGCTGTTATTGTCCCTATATTTCGGTCAACAGCTTCCGGCAAAAGCTGCGTTCTGAACTCCCCCGGGGCAATCCTCTGTCTCGTGCCTCCTCCCTGTTTCCCATACGCGCTTGAATCTGAGGGCGGGAGATATCTGCTTTGACTGCAGCTTTAAGGCTACTGATTGCCTGCTCGACGATGTTGAGAAATGGGCTGTATGCAGGTAGCTTCTTGAGCTCGGTGTTTGGGGCGGGAACGACTGCGTTGCGGTGGGACGGGGCCCCGTCATAAATGAAACAGCCTCGTTGGGATCAGCCTCGTTGGGATCTAATTTGTTTCTAGCTTCGGACAGGAAATCGTTAAATCTCTCTGCATTCATGCTACCAACAGCTGCTGAAGAGAACACGAGCCCATTTAGTGGCGAGACTGCCAGAGCTATGGTGACGTTTCGTCCACGCTGGCCACATACTTGTCTGTAGGAGCGCTCCCACAATAAATCCCAATCGAGCTCTGCCATGGCTCCTAGCTGTCCAGATATTGAAGCCACATTCGTCAACAAATACACAGTGGCGCAGTATAGCATGGTTCAGGGAAGCATGGGTGGCGCAGCGTGTAGAGCGCTTGCCTCTCACCTCTGTGCACCGGGTTCGATTCCCAGTCGGGGTCAGTTGGGATTTTTCTCTGCTGTTTCGAACCTTGTGTTCATCGTGGGTTGAAGTGATTCGTCATTTCTCCTGTGTTTCACGTCTTTCGGATGAGACAATAAACCGAGGTCCCGTCTCTCAATACACTACACCAAAGCTGATCATGAGGGACGTTAAAGAACCGCTGGGCTTGCTCAGTGACAGAACTCTTAGAGATCAGACATCTCACAATTTGTAAAGCGCTTCGAGCCTATGGAATTAAGCGCTATATAAACACATACATTTACATTTCATGAACCAATTCGCGTAGTCAGCTCTATCCGCAAGCACGTCTGGTCTGTTACGGTCTGCTGGGACTGGCCTGGCAAGTTTCACTCTAAAAAGCATGCCGTCAAGTGTACGCGCGACAGTTCTGTCGTGAATTCTGGGCTTTGCGGGAAGCCTTCTTCTCATCTCTCGGTTGATTTGATAGAGTGTTAGCATGCAGTTCGCGTTCACTATATCTTCAATGCAGGCCCTCATCTCTCCGTCTACTCTAACATTGTTTCTACCACCACGCGGCCACTCTTGGATTCTGCCTTCTCGCAAGAAACGAGCAACAATTCCCCCCTGTTGATCGGTGGACTCCGAGAGTATCAGCTACCATAAGATCTTCACCCTCATCTTCAAACGCCCTAACGATCCTTTCTCTATGCTCAAACGGGATACGATTTCTAGGCATAGTGTACACAGTGTAAAGATTTTGGCAAATATCTTAGGGCGTGTGTGCATGCAGCTGAAAACCAAGGAATTTATATGGCCCTGTGTACTCTCAAGAAGTTACATGACCATGTCTATGCAGTGGTATAACAAAAGCATTCAAAAGCCACCATAAGCAAATCCACCCATCAAAAAAACAATAAATAACTTATCAAGTTGCATACCCCCAGTTTCTCGTTTTATTGAAAGCATCTTTATGCTAAATGAATATGAAAAACACGCAATTGTTTTTACAAAGACGCAAATGTTTATCAAGTCCGCTCTAATTATGTCCAAAAATGCTATAGAATGCGTTTTATTGTATAAAAGCTCTAAAGAATAGTGTTTTCACTGAATTATTTGTAGATTCGCCTTATCGTAGTTGTTAATCGTGCTAATGAGTGGCATGTCCATTCGATTAAATGTTCCTTTTATTTGATTGTTTGTTTCAAGACGTAATTGAATGACCATAAATCCTATTGAATGCCGATAAAAATGCAAATAGCGCTAATGAAAATGCATTCCCGAAAATGGGTGCTTATTGACGTATTGAATGAATTTTCACGAAAATGGTCGCCGATTCACGCAAATGAGTGCGTATGTTATTAATTATGTCCAAAAATGCTATAGAATGCGTTTTATTGTATAAAAGCTCTAAAGAATAGTGTTTTCACTGAATTATTTGTAGATTCGCCTTATCGTAGTTGTTAATCGTGCTAATGAGTGGCATGTCCATTCGATTAAATGTTCCTTTTATTTGATTGTTTGTTTCAAGACGTAATTGAATGACCATAAATCCTATTGAATGCCGATAAAAATGCAAATAGCGCTAATGAAAATGCATTCCCGAAAATGGGTGCTTATTGACGTTATTGAATGAATTTTCACGAAAATGGTCGCCGATTCACGCAAATGAGTGCGTATGTTCTTGTAATGAACAGCCAAAGGTGTACAAAGAAGTTTGTAACGCATATATAGTGCGTGACCGTGACCATTCTTTGATCGCTTTCTTTTTGAAGTAATATTTTGAAGTAATATTTACAAGACAAAAAAGATAATTACACAAATGAATCAGAGTAAAGGAGTAAAGGCTTGCTTTGATTACTGCACCAGCTTTTAATTGATATGATGCAGTATCTTTTAAACGCTGCGCATAAAATAATAGAATATTTCTGTGCGGGGCTCCTGTGGCACAAGTAGTCACGCAACCCAATTGATAGTTTCAGAAAAACATGATACACTTGAACTTCTCACCCACGTTTGCACCGCGTGAGTATTCGCGCTCGTTTTTTGCTTGGTTTACTCGTAAAACTGGGAGAAAAAGGTATGCCTGACAATTTTCAAGGGTTACTTGCTTTCGTACAGTGTAAAAAGATGGGATAGATTCGGATTTGGTGAATCTCACAACAACAGCCCTTTGAAGGGTCCAAATGTTTACTTTGGGATTTACTGAGAAATATTGCCAAGAATCAGAATATTTTCGAGTGAATTAACTTCAAGTATCTTCTAAATACATGCAAGACTATTATTCCTCGGCAACTGAAGAAGGCCAGTTGATGTGGATTACCTGCTACGCTGCCAGGTAAGAGTGTATTTGCCGTTTGCGTCAAAGACCAATTTGCTTATTGACTCTCCATGTTTGCTGTGCTAACCACCAATATGTGCGATAAAACCATCTAGAACTTGCATGGTTGCTGTCAGAAACAGAGAGTCAAAGCTGTATTTACCAGCAGTTGTGAACATTATCTTCACCGTTGGTCTTTGCACTTTTCACCATTTCAACCGTCAAGTATTGATAGGTCATTGCCCGGAAGCCTTTGACCTTGATAAAAAAAATACAGCTCGAGGAACTTAGTACCGAATGATAAATCCAGAGGCGATGCTGCGCGTCGCTTTTCTTTGCACATTTTAAGCACGTTTTCGTAGCGCGGGAAGTAACGTCAATCTGTTTCCAAGAGCTCTTCCAATGTCGCCTATTGCCCTTTAGCCTCCAACGCCTCTATGTCGAGGTCACAATTCCAATGAATGCGCATCAATTTGGAAACCGTTCTCCGCATCTTTTTTTTTTCTCTCCCTTTAGACCTCTATCGTATAAAGGTTGCTTATTACTGATTTTTGCGCGTAATTTACATTTCAGAAGTCCGCCATTTCTCCAATTACGTCGTTATAACTCAGTCGTCCTGCATGTCCAAGCTTCCATTCGTCCAGTAGGTATGTAAATGTAAATGTAAATGTATGCACTTGTATATAATATGATATAAAAATTATATACCGCTATTTTTTAAAAAAATCCAAGAGCGCTTTCTTCGTTTAGCAATATTAAGAATAAACCAAAATATAAAAGAATAAAAATTGTGTGAACCCTGATAAGAACTAAAAAGGTGAGAAGAAAAGATACAATTCTAAGTAAAAACAAAGGGGGGATGCCTACGGCCCGAAACATTGGGAGAAGAGGATGACCGCAAGTAGTATAGTAGGGGCCGAATTACCCTCCTTTTTTGGTGGTGTGCCTGGTGGTGTGCCTGGTGGTGAGCCTGGTGGTGATTTTGGTGGTGAGCCTGGTGGTGAGGTGCCTATTGTTATTGGAGACAATAGAAGGATACCCCCACCCCCCTACTTTTTCTCAAGACAATAGAAGGAGCCTGGTGGTGAGGAGCCATGGCGTCACAAATGAGGAGCCCGGTGAGGAGCCTCAGAGCTTTTTTGGAGCCTCGGAGATTTTTCGGAGCTGCGGAGCTTTTTCGTCGGAGCGGAGCTTTTTTTTTCGGAGCCGTGGAGCGGTTGAGCAGGATGACGTTACAGACTACTTATAGAAGGGTGAGCGGGTGAGCATGGTGGTGAGGATGCGGATGAGCAGGTGGCGAGGAGCCTATTGTTATTGAGACAATAGAAGGATACCCCCCACCCCCAACTTTTTCTCGAAAGACGACAAGCTATTGTTTTGGGATTCTATAAAAGCCGAGCGCCGCAGTCTGTCCCTCATTCTACTCAAAGCACCCAAGAGAAACACATCAAAAAGATGGAAGCTAAATTTAAACTTGGTCATCGCAGTTACTGGGCTTGCGTCACACGTTTCCGCAGGAAGACTCAAATATATATTAGAAAATTTATAGAGACTCCAGATAACAAGAAAATACCTACCAAGGATGGTCTTACTTTAACCACGGAAGAATTATTCGATCTTGAAAGAGCAAAAAACGAGATGGAAGAGATGATTTACGAGTTCGAATACATTATCAATGAGACACAATCGCCACCAAAGCGGCCTAAGCTAAATCGTCAAGACGCTATTATCAAGACCTCTGCCCTCCCCGAACAGCCTTCACACGATGTTCAAGAGAAAGACGAACCCCAGGTTGAACAATCAGGATGCCGCATTTACGAACGACCTCTACAGGACTTGGAGTGCTCTGTGAACCCTGCCAATTGATCTGTGCAAGCGATAGCATGAATAATAACTGAACATATAAAGGAAATAAAAATGTACTCGAATTATGATCTTTAATAAACGAAATGATAAATCGAAATGTGAAAAAAGCGTTGATTATCTTACAAATTCAGAACCTTTATGAAAAAAGGCTTACAATAAATTCATCAACGGTTTCCTTTTCTGCAACAGACATTCTATATATCAGTTCATAAAACAGCTTTTCGCTGCGATTGTGCTTTCTCGTTGCCAGATGTACGATGTTGATTCTGAAACGTGAAAGTGAAATTTTCCGGGATGATTGATTTTTCGAGGACGAAACAATTGTCACTGGTGTCTGAACGCCTTTCTGCAGTAACCACAGCGCCATTGTCTGTCTTTCTTTGTCGTCTTCCCAGTAACCACTTCTTCTTTTGAAATGCATGTCTCTTACACGCAATAAACAACAAAAGAGTTCTAGACGCTAATTCCAGTAAGCACATGTTCTTTTAAAATACATGTCTTTTATATGCAATAAACAACAAAAGAGTTCTAGACGTTAAATACACTAAACCGGCGGTCTTTTGTTTTCAAATACAATGGTATTTTGCTTTGCATCTATAAAAGCAGACATTTCATCGAGTAGTTTATTTCAGCAGAGTTCCTGACAGCGAATATCACACAAGTAGACAGCAACAAGACAACATGAGTCATACTCAAGACGTATCCTTAGCTTGGTTCACCGCCGAAGATGACCCTTCTTCAAGCCGCACTCACACCAGAAGAGATGCTTACGGCGATCTCGTCATTGTCACCACTAGACCCTCAAATCTGCCTCGACCAAAACTTCATGGCGACAGAACAGATGTCAAAGGCGATGAAGTCATTGCCTCCGCAAAACCTACAAATCTGTCTCGTTTCGAATTTTATGACAGATATTAGCCACACCAAATTTCAGACGCCTCTGACAAGAATAGCTAGAGAGCTTGCGGTCGAACGCAGACGTCATCGAGATGTCGGAAAGAAAGTCAAACGGCTGGAAAAGAAACTTAAAAAGGAAAATATTCAGATGGAGGCAAATCTCGCCTCCGGCTCGTGTCTTTCAAGTTGTATCAGTTCTCCCAACATCCCCCTTGTGTTTGTAAGAAACCAGAGAGCACGCGAAAGTACTTTTATTGCTTAAATACAGCTCACTTGTTTCCAGGTAAAAAAGATTTACAATAAATTCATCAACGGGCTCTTTTTCGACAACGAACTTCTATATATAAATTCACAAAACAGCTTTTCGCTGCGATTGTGCTTTCTCGTGACCAGATGTACGTTGTGATTATGTTGATTCGGAAACGTATATACACAACTTTTACAAAAGTGAAATTTTCCGGGATGATTGACTTTTCCAGGACGAAACAATTCTCTCTGGTGTCTGAACGCCTTTCTGCAGTAACCACAGCGCAATTTTCTGTCTTTGTTTGATATTAGCCACACCAAATTTCAGACGCCTCTGACAAAATAGCTAGAGAGCTTGCGGTCGAACGCAGACGTCATCGAGATGTCGAAAAGAAAGTCAAACGGCTGGAAAAGAAACTTAAAAAGGAAAATATTCAGATGGAGGCAAATCTCGCCTCCGGCTCGTGTCTTTCAAGTTGTATCAGTTCTCCCAACATCCCCCTTGTGTTTGTAAGAAACCAGAGAGCACGCGGAAAGTACTTTTATTGCTTAAATACAGCTCACTTGTTTCCAGGTGAAAAAGATTTACAATAAATTCATCAACGGGTTCTTTTTCGACAACGAACTTCTATATATAAATTCACAAAACAGCTTTTCGCTGGGATGGTGCTTTCTCGTGACCAGATGTACGTTGTGATTATGTTGATTCGGAAACGTATATACACAACTTTCACAAAAGTGAAATTTTCCGGGATGATTGACTTTTCCAGGACGAAACAATTCTCTCTGGTGTCTGAACGCCTTTCTGCAGTAACCACAGCGCAATTTTCTGTCTTTGTTTGTCGTCTTCCCTTGTAAGGGTTTTCTTTGATTTATACTGTCTGTCTGTAAATAAATTAACAAATACGGACTAGTTTGTAACTTATAACAACAACAACAACAACAACAACACAATAACATTTGTTTCTTACCGATTTCTTGTCGATTCGCAGATGATATTTGCTAGTTGAAGATTCCAAGTTTCGGTGTTGTTTCGACTTTTTGTGAACTCGTAAATAATATTTGCTGTTGAAAGACTTCTTGTATACTTCACAGGTTTCCATTCTGAAGTAAGTGTTGATGTGTTTTTGACTTTACAACGTTTATGCGCAATAAACAAACAATAGAGTTCTAGACGCTAATTCCAGTAACCACTTGTTCTTTTGAAATGCATGTCTCTTACACGCAATAAACAACAAAAGAGTTCTAGACGTTAATTACACTAAACCGGCGGTCTTTTGTTTTCAAATACAATGGTATTTTGTTTTGCATCTCTAAAAGCAAACATTTTATCGAGTAGTTTATTTCAGCAGAGTTCCTGACAGCGAATATCACACAAGTAGACAGCAACAAGACAACATGAGTCATACTCAAGACGTATCCTTAGCTTGGTTCACCGCCGAAGATGACCCTTCTTCAAGCCGCACTCACATCAGAAGAGATGCTTACGACGATCTCGTCATTGTCACCACTAGACCCTCAAATCTGCCTCGACCAAAACTTCATGGCGACAGAACAGATGTCAAAGGCGATAACGTCATTCCCTCCGCAAAACATAGAAATCTGCCTCGATCCGAATTTTATGGCAGATATTAGCCACACCAAATTTCAGACGCCTCTGACAAGACTAGCTAAAGAGCTTGCGGTCGAACGCATATGTCATCGAGATGTCGAAAAGAAAGTCGAACGGCTGGAAAAGAAACTTAAAAAGGAAAATATTCAGATGGAGGCAAATCTCGCCTCCGGCTCGTGTCTTTCAAGTTTTTATCAGTTCTCCCAACATCCCCCTTGTGTTTGTAAAAAACCAGAAAGCACGCGGAAAGTACTTTTATTGCTTAAGTACAGCTCACTTGTTTCCAGGTGAAAAAGGTTTACAATAAATTCATCAACGGGTTCTTTTTCGACAAGAGACATTCTATGTATAAGTTCACTATTCAACTCTTCGTTGCGCTTATGCTCTCGTTTCCAGAGGAAAAAGGTTTACAATAAATTCATCAACGGGTTCTTTTTCGACAACGGAACTTCTATATATAAATTCATAAAACAGCTTTTCGCTGCGATTTTGCTTTCTCGTTGCCAGATGTACGTTGTGATTATGTTGATTCGGAAACGTATATACACAACTTTCACAAAAGTGAAATTTTCCGGGATGATTGACTTTTCCAGGACGAAACAATTGTGTATGGTGTCTGAACGCCTTTCTGCAGTAACCACAGCGCAATTTTCTGTCTTTGTTTGTCGTCTTCCCTTGTAAGGGTTTTCTTTGATTTATACTGTATGTCTGTAAATAAATTAACAAATACGGACTAGTTTGTAACTTATAACAACAACAACAACAACAACAACACAATAACATTTGTTTCTTACCGATTTCTTGTCGATTCGCAGATGATATTTGCTAGTTGAAGATTCCAAGTTTCGGTGTTGTTTCGACTTTTTGTGAACTCGTAAATAATATTTGCTGTTGAAAGACTTCTTGTATACTTCACAGGTTTCCATTCTGAAGTAAGTGTTGATGTGTTTTTGACTTTACAACGTTTATGCGCAATAAACAAACAATAGAGTTCTAGACGCTAATTCCAGTAACCACTTGTTCTTTTGAAATGCATGTCTCTTACACGCAATAAACAACAAAAGAGTTCTAGACGTTAATTACACTAAACCGGCGGTCTTTTGTTTTCAAATACAATGGTATTTTGTTTTGCATCTCTAAAAGCAAACATTTTATCGAGTAGTTTATTTCAGCAGAGTTCCTGACAGCGAATATCACACAAGTAGACAGCAACAAGACAACATGAGTCATACTCAAGACGTATCCTTAGCTTGGTTCACCGCCGAAGATGACCCTTCTTCAAGCCGCACTCACATCAGAAGAGATGCTTACGGCGATCTCGTCATTGTCACCACTAGACCCTCAAATCTGCCTCGACCAAAACTTCATGGCGACAGAACAGATGTCAAAGGCGATAACGTCATTCCCTCCGCAAAACATAGAAATCTGCCTCGATCCGAATTTTATGGCAGATATTAGCCACACCAAATTTCAGACGCCTCTGACAAGACTAGCTAGAGAGCTTGCGGTCGAACGCATATGTCATTGAGATGTCGAAAAGAAAGTCAAACGGCTGGAAAAGAAACTTAAAAAGGAAAATATTCAGATGGAGGCAAATCTCGCCTCCGGCTCGTGTCTTTCAAGTTTTTATCAGTTCTCCCAACATCCCCCTTGTGTTTGTAAAAAACCAGAAAGCACGCGGAAAGTACTTTTATTGCTTAAGTACAGCTCACTTGTTTCCAGGTGAAAAAGGTTTACAATAAATTCATCAACGGTTCTTTTTCGACAAGAGACATTCTATGTATAAGTTCACTATTCAACTCTTCGTTGCGCTTATGCTCTCGTTTCCAGAGGAAAAAGGTTTACAATAAATTCATCAACGGGTTCTTTTTCGACAACGGAACTTCTATATATAAATTCATAAAACAGCTTTTCGCTGCGATTTTGCTTTCTCGTTGCCAGATGTACGTTGTGATTATGTTGATTCGGAAACGTATATACACAACTTTCACAAAAGTGAAATTTTCCGGGATGATTGACTTTTCCAGGACGAAACAATTGTGTATGGTGTCTGAACGCCTTTCTGCAGTAACCACAGCGCAATTTTCTGTCTTTGTTTGTCGTCTTCCCTTGTAAGGGTTTTCTTTGATTTATACTGTATGTCTGTAAATAAATTAACAAATACGGACTAGTTTGTAACTTATAACAACAACAACAACAACAACACAATAACATTTGTTTCTTACCGATTTCTTGTCGATTCGCAGATGATATTTGCTAGTTAAAGATTCCAAGTTTCGGTGTTGTTTCGACTTTTTGTGAACTCGTAAATAATATTTGCTGTTGAAAGACTTCTTGTATACTTCACAGGTTTCCATTCTGAAGTAAGTGTTGATGTGTTTTTGACTTTACAACGTTTATGCGCAATAAACAAACAATAGAGTTCTAGACGCTAATTCCAGTAACCACTTGTTCTTTTGAAATGCATGTCTTTTATACGCAATAAACAACAAAAGAGTTCTAGACGTTAATTCCAGTAAGCTCATGTTCTTTTGAAATACATGTCTTTTATATGCAATCAACAGCAAAAGAGTTCTAGACGTTTATTACACTAAACCGGCGGTCTTTTGTTGTCAAATACAATAGTATATTTTGTTTTGCATCTATAAAAGAAGACATTTCATCGAGTAGTTTATTTCAGCAGAGTTCCTGACAGCGAATATCACACAAGTAGACAGCAACAAGACAACATGAGTCATACTCAAGACGTATCCTTAGCTTGGTTCACCGCCGAAGATGACCCTTCTTCAAGCCGCACTCACATCAGAAGAGATGCTTACGGCGATCTCGTCATTGTCACCACTAGACCCTCAAATCTGCCTCGACCAAAACTTCATGGCGACAGAACAGATGTCAACGGCGATAACGTCATTGCCTCCGCAAAACCTTTAAATCTGCCTCGACCAAAACTTCATGGCGACAGAACAGATGTCAACGGCGATAACGTCATTGCCTCCGCAAAACCTACAAATCTGCCTCGATCCCAATTTTATGGCAGATATTAGCCACACCAAATTTCAGACGCCTCTGACAAGACTAGCTAGAGAGCTTGCGGTCGAACGCAGACGTCATCGAGATGTCGAAAAGAAAGTCAAACGGCTGGAAAAGAAACTTAAAAAGGAAAATATTCAGATGGAGGCAAATCTCGCCTCCCGCTCGTGTCTTTCAAGTTTTTATCAGTTCTCCCAACATCCCCCTTGTGTTTGTAAGAAACCAGAGAGCACGCGGAAAGTACTTTTATTGCTTAAATACAGCTCACTTGTTTCCAGGTGAAAAAGGTTTAAAATAAATTCATCAACTGGTTCTTTTTCGACAACAGACATCCTATGTATAAGTTCACTATTCAACTCTTCGTTGCGCTTATGCTCTCTCGTTTCCAGATGAAAAAGGTTTACAATAAATTCATCAACGGGTTCTTTTTCGACAACAGAACTTCTATATATAAATTCATAAAACAGCTTTTCGCTGCGATTGTGCTTTCTCGTTGCCAGATGTACGTTGTGATTATGTTGATTCTGAAACGTATATACACAACTTTCACAAAAGTGAAATTTTCAGGGATGATTGACTTTTCCAGGACGAAACAATTGTCTCTGGTGTCTGAACGCCCTTCTGCAGTAACCACAGCGCAATTTTCTGTCTTTGTTTGTCGTCTTCCCTTGTAAGGGTTTTCTTTGATTTATACTGTCTGTCTGTAAATAAATTAACAAATACGGACTAGTTTGTAACTTATAACAACAACAATAACAACACAATAACATTCGTTTCTTACCGATTTCTTGTCGATTCGCAGATGATATTTGCTAGTTAAAGATTCCAAGTTTCGGTGTTGTTTCGACTTCTTGTGAACTCGTAAATAATATTTGCTGTTGAAAGACTTCTTGCATACTTCACAGGTTTCCATTCTGACGTAAGTGTTGATGTGTTTTTGACACATCAAATTTCAGACGCCTCTGACAAGACTAGCTAGAGAGCTTGCGGTCGAACGCAGACGTCATCGAGATGTCGAAAAGAAAGTCAAACGGCTGGAAAAGAAACTTAAAAAGGAAAATATTCAGATGCTGCGACCTGCGTACGGAATATGGATCCAGACAGTTTTGTCATCCGGGTTGGGCGGGGTCTTGGGACGACGAGGGTATTGGCGGGCGGCATAAGATTTAACAAGTGCAGAGACCACGCGTTTAGGGAAACCATTCCACAACAGGAAATTTCTGATGGTTGAAGTCTGCTTAGTAAGTAGCGCTTCGTAGAACAGATCCGCGAGGCACGGTTGTAGAGACACCTGGCCCAAGCTGTTTTCCGCCACCAGGGTTCAAAACTGTTGAAGGCGACATATTGCCCGGTATTAGTGTCTTTCCGAAAAACGTCTATAGTTGTCCGGTCAATTGCAAGGTCTAGAAAGTGGACATTACAATCGGGAAAGGTGTCTTCTTTAAAGTTAAGGTTCTTGTGGAAACTATTTAGTGCTTTTAGAATTTTAGGGACAGATTCAGGTCTAGTAAGTACTAGAGTGTCGTCTACGTATCTCCCATAGAACGCAATAAGACCACTACTGAACAAGGGGGGTATGATATATTTCTCCAGTTCCGTCATGATAATATTAGCGAGAACTGGTCCAAGAGAAGAACCCATTGATACCCCATCTATTTGTTCGTATAGGGTGGAGTTAAAGGAAATACTGTTTTCTGACAGCAGTCCTTTATCAACTTTTTCAAGGTGCGTTTTCTTAGACCTGTGGTGATCAGTTTTTCTTCGTACACTCATTTTAGTATTACGTCGATTGTTTTGTTAAGAGATACGTTAGTGAATAAGGACTCAACATCAAAGGAGACCCAGCAATAGCCCTGTTCGAAAAGGCTTGTGGGTGCTGATCGAATTTTGTCGACCGCATCGAAGCTGTCCTTGATGGTATAATCCAAGTTGGTTGTTAGTGGTTGCAGAAGTTTCGACAAGAACTTTCCGACTCCATAGTGTGTCGTGTTGGTTGTGTCGACTATGGGTCTAAACTTGGGCAGGACGTCGAAAGGCTTATGTGTCTTGGGAGGCCATGGGCCAGTTGAAGTCAGTTCTAGCAATTTTGTATCACATTATTTCATTATTTCAGAGGAGCAAAAAAAAATCCAAGTGACAAAAAGGTCCACATAAAAGGGCTTCGGTTTTCGAATTCAGGCGGGACAAAAGAGAATGGATACTAAAAATGATTAATTAGTGATTAAATGGGCAAAACAGAAGACTGCGATAACTTTTGCATACAGGCAATTATTATACTTGCTTTTCCTAGCGACTTTTGACAGCGGTTTCTCAATAAAAATGCATTCAAACCACGTTGGTCCGCTTTTCCTTATCAATCATCCCCCCCCCCCCCTCCCCGGCCTGGGTAGCACTAGCGTGAAATAGGTTTGCCATTGCTTTCCGATTTCTGCCTCTGTTTAGAGTTTATATTTCATTGACAGCGAATTCTATTGTTCCTTCAAAAGTCTGGCAAAAAAGACAGCGCTAAGGCTGCTCGTCGGCGCTGTTGTGTTTTAGTCAATCAGCAGGCAAAGCTTTATATCGCAAAGTCAGAAAAGTCTGCCCAAGTGCGGCCCTGAACTGCTCTGTCGAGAGACTAACATACTAATTTCTGTTTGCGGTTTGCATACGCACTACGATAGCGCTGTTACACGGGCCACCTATCCCTGCTCGTTCGCGTAGAGAGCACATGTTTGTTTCGGCGTTACGCTTACACGGGGTGCGACATTTGAAATCAGCCAGAATGGCTAGTGTGTACCCTATTTTAACACTTTCTTTTTTTTCTCAAATCCGAACCCCAAATGGCTGAAGTTTGCCGTGATATGCAGTGAGCAATGCGCAGCCAATAGGACGGATGTAATGGTCATACGGGGAAAAAAAGGAGTACATGAACAAATAATGCTAGCGAAGAGCGCGGTGATGATATTGTTGCAATCCCGGGCACAAATAACAGAATTTTCATCGTGTAAATAACCTCCGCTAAAACCAAACTCCTTCTTGTTACAACATAAGGCGCCGCACGTCAAGGGCTGGTGATCATTTATCGCCAGGAGGAGTAATATGATGTTTGGGCGAGCGAAAGGGGTATCTCTCGAAAGAGGGGTAGCTGCAACCAATTGCTTTGTTCCGCGCTTCACGCACATCGTAGGATTCACCTATCCTACTTTTAGAAAAGGTTATGAGTAATTTGCGGCGCATGAGGAAGAAAAAAATCTACCTGGTTTGTCAACTATATACAAAATGGCATTTTCTCCTACATTTTTTCAGGGCTTGATGAAACGCCTTTATCAAAATCACGCGCGCCGAAAGAGGCATGCCACGGCCTTTATGCTTCCTATTTGAACTGCCTAGCACTAGTTCAAATAGGGAGTTGCGGGGGATGACGAAAAAATCTATAACCGTGAGTGAGACTAATACCGAGGGAGAATTTCATTTCCTTTTTTTGGTTCCCAAAATGGTGATGTATTTCCAGCTTTGTGGTGCAGATGATCCATAGCATGTTAGAAACCCCTCACAGGGGCGTAGACAGAGGGGGGCCGGGGCCCCCCTTTGTCGGGAGATTTTCCCATACATTTCCAGTATTTGCAGAAGGAAATGTGAACATTTTCGTCCCATGTTTTCACGAAAACTTTTAACAGCTCTAAGGAGCGTTATTCATAGTACTTTCAGAGGGGGATCACTTCAACTTGTTCGTTTATTTTACACCATACCAGGCGGTCGCACCCCCACACCATACCAGGCGCGGTAGTGAATTTGTATTTCATCCCCTAGCAAAAGGGCAACACTTTGTGACGCGTTTGGAACGTCCTGAAAATTCGAGCTCAGCTAGGAGTGGAGGTGTGTCGGAATATTCCTTACACACGTCCCTGGGATGGGACACGACTTCGCGAAACTACACTACAGTGATAACCACACCAAATTTCAGACGCCTCTGACAAGACTAGCTAGCAGTTAAGTGGTGACCCATCGAACTTCTTTCCTCGCATTAAAGAGCAGATGTAGAACAGATGCGCCGCAACGGTGGTGAAATGATATTCAATGCAGGTGTAATAAATCGAGTTTCTCAATATCAAATCTCATACTTGCAATCAAACATTCTGCAAAAACCATACAGCTGAAATTAGAAAATAATGTTTAGAACTTTATTTTGCAAATTCTAGTGGCTGTGTGGCCCATTGAACCTCTTTCTATTGTATAGTATTAAAGAACAGATTTATTAAATCACATATTTCACTGGTGCGGCATGCACAGGTGTAATAAATTGCCCGGAACCCGATCTTCAAAAAATTTCAAAACTTGGAATATGATATGTTTATTACTTCCCACTCGCAGCTCTATATAGAAGAGACTGAATTACTGGGTTCTGGAAAGGGAAAAATACAAATATGGAACGCTACTTAGAATATTTTACAGATATAAAGTCATTGAGTCTATTAGTTTTGGAACCTTTGCGTGGCCCCCGATCGCAAGTTGTAATTTGAGGGAATGGCCACTGTCTTTGTTTTAATAAGCTCAAACACAGGGTTGCCAGGCTTTAGGTCATCGATGTATCGTTCACATAAGTTGTGCCTGCGGGCTTCTAATGAAGAAAGACTTGCCATGTCTAGCGCAATGGCATAGTCAGTTCCAGGGTATATGATATTCAGGGCACGTTTTTGAATTTTTTCGATTGACTGCGAGAGGTACCTCGGGAGATGAGAAAACACAACGCAGAATACTCGACAACAGATCGTATCAGGGAGCAATATACGTGGACCAGATCTATTACGGTCAGGCCGCATTTCTTAAGTTGGCGAAGGGCATACAGCCGCTTGTTGGCTTTCCCAAGTATGAAGTCAATGTGTGTGTCCCAGGTCAGGTCGTGCGCAATGTGTATTCCGAGAAATTTAAACGTGCGCACGCGCTCCAAAGCCGAGTTTCCGATGACGACGGGGCTCCACACACAACTATTATACTTGAGAAAGTCAACGACCATACATTTACATTTACGAGGGTTTAGCTGCATATGGTGTTCGCGCGCGTAGCTATCAATGTCATTTACAAGAAAGTTCATAACTGGAGGCGAGTTCCTAGGTACAACTTCTAATATCGTTAGGTCATCGACAAACTTTACTCTTGGCATCCAAGATTTCATCAAGTCATTCACCATCACAGCAAAAAGTATCGGGCCAAGCTTGGTGCCTTGGGGAATTCCGCCATTCAGGAGTTGCGTAGAGGAGTAGACAGTAGTAAGTGAATTGTTTGCAAAACTTCGCACTGCTCTATTTGGTGTATTCGAAGGAGAAGCAATGGTCCTTTGCGGGGACGCGAGAATGGACTCGCCCGGATTCAGTGCAAAATTTTGCACTTACGTCATAATGGAGCACTTCCTGTCACCCATTTTAGACATGAAGATTGTGGACAAACGGGAGGCTGGTGGAACCTCAACAAACATGGAGAAGCTTGGTCTAAAAGGGCTCCTTGAAAGGCTGATATATTCCATGTCAATTGGAGAATTGGCCACTGATGCCTCTGCAACAATCATGAAACTAGTTCGTGACCTAAAGGATAAGATTTTTGTAGGTATACTGTGTTTAGATAGAATTTAGTTCGTAGATTGTTGGATATGCCTTAGTTCCCATACCAATATTGAGAACTTTTAAAACCTTATTTGTCATTTTGGTGTATTGTGATTCCAGAAAACCATACCCCTCCCTGATTAACTGGATTTGGAAATTTTAGATGGGTATTTTTGAGGGGGTATGGATAACTTATGAAATCACAACGTCAATTAGCTCGCCGAAAAAGCAAAATATATTGTTTTGCACTACCCTTCGAGATGTATTTTCGATATTTTCACTAGAGAAGATATCAGTGAAAATAAATTTGCATTGATATTGATTTTGTGTCAATTTTTTAGTTTGCCTATAATAAAAAGATAAGATAGAAAGTGGGTGAAGATACAAATTTTATTTTCATATTTTTAATTTACTCACTCTTGTGCATTTGTATCATCTTGTGCCTCCGTTGAATATCATCTATATTTGTTTTTCATTGTGTTGTAGAAACCGGAAACAAATGTACAGGAAGCACGAGTGCAGGATGTGACACGGGTCACGTGATCATGTAATTTTACTGAGCGAAGGTGAAAATGAGAGTTTGTTGTTGACAAGATCGAAAGAGAGAAGTGAAATAAAACCTGTTTGTTGCCTTCCAAATTCGAGTCCCTTATCTACCGAGAACAATCTGCGACACAGTGGCACCCCTGGTGGGACTCGAGAGCGACTTCAGCGAGAGAATTGAGACAAATTTGGGTCAACAACCGAGCGTGAGAAATGGTAAACAAACACGACGATTTAGCGAAAACACTCGAGGTAAAATTCAAGCTGCTTGCTTTTATCAAAGGCGAAGCCGTCAAGGCCCGTGAATCAGGAAACCTAACACAGATAGAGACAGCGGAAGACATTCGAGAGCAAAATTAACGAAGCTTATGAAATAAAATTGAAGCTTCATGAGGCGATACTCGTCGCCGAGAAAAGTGAAACCGAAATTAGCGAGTGGAGTGAGAAAGTTGAGAAGAGTTTCACTGAATTTGTGACAATAATAAATGACTTAAGGAAAGATGAGGAGATCTCGGTCCTAGGGAAGGGTAAAGTAAAAGAAAAAACCCCAGAGACTCTAGTTGGCCAAAAGAGTAATGCTAAACTTCCCAAGCTGCATATTTCTCCATTCACAGGCACTCATCTAGATTGGTTGCGGTTTTGGAGCATGTTTGAAGCCGATAAATCAGATATTCCCAAGGTCACAAAATTCGCCCATCTCAAGGAGCTTTTGGTACCAAGGTTATGAGAGAGCCAAAAATATTCTCAAAACAAAGTATGGAAAAGAGAGTGAAGTTGCAAATGCCCATATCCAGAAAATAATGTCCCTCCCAACAGTCACTGGGTCCCAGCCAGCCAAAGTTCATGAATTTTATGATACTCTAGTAACCCATATTGAAGCTCTTGACGCAATGGGTAAATTAAAGGAAATAAAGGGATATGTCAGGCTCACACTTGATAAACTCTCAGGGATAAGAGCAGACCTAGTGAGATTAGATGATAACTGGCAGGAGTGGGGGTTCCAGAAATTAATAGAGGCCCTTAGCAAATGGTGTGAACGAAATCCAGTTCCCCTTTCAATTGGCAATCAGCCAAATACACCCCCAGGGCATACTCCACAGAAATTTCAGCGACGCGACAGAGAGGCTAGAGAGGAGACGCGCAAGCAACGACCCTGTGTATATTGTGATGCAGAAGATCATAAATCTGTGGATTGTGCCCGGGTTAAAGGGGTCTCAGAGAGGCGAAAAATCCTTAGTTCTAAGAGGCTCTGTTTCAACTGCAACGGGGCGCGGCACAGGGCAAATGACTGTCGAAGCAAAACCAATTGTCTGAAGTGTGATGGAAAACATCACTCCTCTATTTGTGAGAAGGATGAGGGAGGGGCAAGCAGTGGCATGATGTTGGCGAATGGACATCCCAGGGAGCCTGTTGTTTACCCGGTCGTAGTAGTCAAGGTGGACGGTGTAACTTGCAGGGCGTTACTTGATACTGGGTCGGGGGCTCCTATGTATCTAGCGCACTCATCGAACGACTTGGGAAAAAGCCAGTGGAGAGGGAGTATAAACAAATAGACATGATGTCAACAACTGCATCTAAAAAAATATATGTTTATGAAGGAGGGGTGGAAAGTCCTGAGGGGGATTTCAAGCTGAATGTCAACGCAAACAGGGTAGAAATGGAGGTTCTTATGAAGTTACCCAACCCCAGATGTGAAGAGCTTATTAAGAAATATCCACATTTAAAGGGCGTAGAGATGACAGATAAAGATAGTAAGGATGAATTACCAGTGCATATTATATATGGTGCTTGTGAGTATTCAAAAATCAAGACCCAAACCAGACCACGTGTGGGAAAGCCCGGAGAGCCCACCGCAGTTTTGGCTGGACGGTGATGTCCCCTGGGCCAGAGGTAGACACAGGGATCCTGAACTTTACGAAAACATCAACCACAGATTACGATAGGTTATGCAGTCTAGACATACTCTGGTTAGAAGACAGTTCGGTAGGAGACCAAAAGTCAGTTTACCAACAGTTTAAGGATCAACTAGTCCGACAGGAAGATGGGTCGTATGAGAGGGGTCTCCTGTGGAAAGAGGGATGCCCCGATCTGCCCAGTAACAAAGCTTGGAGCCTAGCAAGACTAGACAAACTCGTTCAGCGATTGCAGACCAAGCCAGAGCTGTTCAAGCAATACGGGGAGGTGATCAGTGAACAGGAAGATCAAGGAATAGTGGAGAAGGTTACAGAGGAAGCACATGGCAGGGAGTTTTATCTTCCCCATAAGCCAATAGTGAGGGAAATGGCAGAATCTACCAAGCTCTGCATTGTGTACGACGCTTCAGCTAAGTCACGTGACAGCTCGCCGTCACTCAACGACTGCCTCGAAACAGGTCCGTCCCTTCAGAACTGGATATGGGACATCGTGTCACGCAATCGCTTCAAACCAGTAACGCTAGCAGGAGATTTAAAGAAGGCCTTCCTTCAGATCGGGATTAGAGAAGCTGATCGCGACGCGCTAAGGTTTCACTGGATTAAGGACGGAGATCCCAAACAAATCGAAACCTATCGTTTCACGAAAGCGCTTTTTGGTCTAAATCAGTCACTGTTCCTTCTAGGAGGAACGCTTGAGCAACACTTAAACAGCTACGAGGAAGAGTATCCGCAGGAAGTATAAGAGATTAAGAGAAGCCTGTATGTCGACGACGTGTTGCTAGCAGGAGAGACCGTGGGCGAAGTAGAGAAGCTAAAAGAAAAGGCCTTGCACATATTCAAGACAGCGCACTTTGACCTACACAAATGGCACTCGAATGAAGCCAGTCTGGAGGTTACAAACGAAGTAAAGGACCCGGATGAAGACCAGAGCTTTGCAAAACAACAGCTGAACACCAGAAGTGAAGACACCAAGATCCTTGGTCTGTCTTGGAATAAGTTATCCGACAAGGTGGACGTGGCATTTCCAGGGAATCCTGAGGAAGTTACGAAGAGGACGGTGTTGAGCAACTTAGCAGCAGTTTATGACCCGCTCGCCATCGTGGCACCAGTCACTTTGATGGGAAAGATCATTTTTCGTGACACCTGTGACATGGGACTAAAGTGGGACGAGGAGTTACCAGCACCTTTAGCAAAACGCTGGAATGCCTGGTCAAGTGGACTGCCAGCGAAGATAGAAGTGCCAAGAAGCCTAGCTGCTTACAAGAAGATCCAAGCCATTGATTTGCATGGATTTGGAGATACGAGTGGTGCAGGCACAGCTGCAGTAGTTTATGCCGTTGTAGAACAGGAATCAGGAACAAGTCAAGGTCTCGTGGCTGCGAAAGCAAGGTTAGCCAAGAAAACCCTTGAAAATCCCACGACTTGAGCTAGTCGCAGGTCACATGGTGGCTATCCTAATCGGGAATCTGAGAGTTGCATTGGAGTGTCTGCCAGTTCGGCACTGTTATGGGTGGCTAGATAGCACGTTTGCTCTATGTTGGATCGGTGGAGGTGGTAAATATAAACGTTTGTGAACAATTGAGTGAAGGTGATCAAGGAGAAGAACTACATAGAGTGGAGGCATGTAGGGACAGCGGACAACCCGGCGGACGTTGGAAGCAGAGGGAGCTACGGAACAAAGCTACCCGACGAGTGGCTCACTGGACCGAAGTGGTTGTTGGATCCTAGTACATGGCCAGAAAATAAGATGGTGGAATCTGAGTTCCATGCCAAACCGATAAAGGAGCTGTTCAGAGGCGCACAGGAAGAACCCGAAGACATGTTTCACAAGATACTAGAGAAATACGGATTGTGGAAAGCAATGAGAATAACCGCTTGGGTGAACAGGTTCCCTTACAATGCTAGGTCCAAGAGACAAGAGCGAAGACACGGAGCACTTAAGACAGATGAAGTGCATTATCCGATTTGCATACCCCCAGACACTCTGTTAGCCGAGAGGCTAGTCATGGATGCACACTTAAGCGCTCTCCACGGAGGAGTAGGTCTTACAATGACAACAGTACGAGGAAGGTTTTGGATTCCGAGGTTGAGAAGTCTAGTGAAGCGCGTAGTAAAGAAGTGCTTTGGGTGCAAGAGATTTCATGCAGTTCCCTTCCCTGCACCACCAACCGGGAACCTACCAGCTGACAGGACGGAAGGTACGCGACCGTTCCAAGTAATTGAAGTGGACTATGCTGGGCCGATTATGTACAAGCACAACGTAAGCAGCGAAGGAAAGGCGTACATCCTATTGTATGGGTGCAGTCTGACCAGAGCGGTTCACTTAGAAGTATTACCGGACCTAACGGTAGGGGAGTTTTAAGAGAGCTTCAAGCGGTCACCGCAAGAAGAGGTCGTCCGGAGGAGATGTGTTCGGATAAAGAAGAAGATACGAAGAAGTGAGGAGCTACACGACTACTTAGCGAAACTTAACATCGCGTGGCAATTCAACTTGAGTAGAGCCCCTTGGTGGGGGGGACAGTATGAACGCTTGATTGGTCTAACGAAGCAGGCTCTCTACAAAGTGGTCGGTCAAGCAAAGCTGACGTTTAAGGAGCTCCAAGATGTAATACTAGACGTCGAGGTATGTCTGAACAACAGACCATTGTCATATGTGGAAGATGATGTGCAACTTCCGGTCCTAACCCCAAACGTGATGATCACAGGCCAGCACTATCCCCTGAATGGATCCAACCCATCCGTAACCATTTTTGGCATTGTGCTGAAACTGCCAATGGGGAAGCTGATAGGCTCAAAGTAAGTACAAAGGCAATGCATCTGAATGGCATTTTGACAGGTGCAAGAAAGGTGTGATGGGGTAAAATACTCCTAATTCAAATCTCTGGCATCATGACAAATTGTTATACTTTTTTTAAAATTTTATGTAACAGGTGCCAAACTCAAGCACACTACTGGTATACTAATTAGTGATTTAAAAGGAAAGTGAATCATACAAGGACACTTGCACTATAAATCCTCAATTACCCAATGTATGGTTCCACCAGAAAATATACATACCCCCTCCCCACGGAAGGGCATTGGAAATAGATAGAAAGATAGATTTTTATTAGAACCGTGTAAAAATAGTTACATAAGCATAACTCTAAGAAATTAAAAAAAAGAAAATACATTATTTTGTCGAAATTGAATTGAATTTCTCTTTTATTTGATCAAAGTCCGAGGGTTCAAAGGCTTCGTCATGATGGGGTAATACTGTCGGTAGTACTGTTGTGCTAGCTTGATTTTACCACCAAGCTACTCCTCTTTCTCCATCTTGAGGTTAGCAGCTCAGTAGAAAAAGGAGCACTAATCCGTGTTTTTTCAGCGGCGTTGGGGAAGGGTTTTGCAGCCCGACCCCGGTTGTATTTATGGCGCAACTTCAAACATAAGTATAGGATCGGGAACTGCCTCTGCGGATCCCGGCCATAAATTTGGAGGAGGGAGGCAACGTCTGTCCCGAGTGTGGGTCGATGTTTGCTAGTAAAAGGGGCCTGAGTTTGCATCGTCGTGCAAAGCACGCGGCTCAATACCATGCTCAGCGGCTGCCGGCCCCAGGGGCTAAGGCTAGCTGGACGGATGATGAAATGATTATCCTCGCCAGGAATCAGGCTGAATTGGAATGTCAGGGATGAAGAAACATCGTAAGAGGAATGGCGGAGTGTATCCACGATCGTTCCTTCGAGGCCGTGAAGTCTTTGAAGACCAAGCCGAAGTACCATGCAATTGCAGAGGGTTCGCGCCATTGCGGCTAGGGACGGGGAGGTGTCTGATGGACATGGATCAGTAGGTGAGTCTGAGTGGCGGTTGAGAACGCCGAGTGGGTACCAAGGCCAGAGGCCAGGTACGATCCAAAACAACACACAAATGGGCGAGACAGGAGCCCAAGTCAATCATGGTGGCAATGGCGGAGTGGTGGAGAATATGTCACTGGACACAACGGACCAGAGTAGGTCCACAGTATCAGACCTGAGAAGGTCTGCAAGGTCATCGCATACAATGGACAAGAATAGGTCCACAGGCCTGAGAAGGTCGGCAAGGTTACAATCGACTTCCACTCCTGTATCAAATGTAATTACCATCTTGGATGCCTCAAGCACAACTCAAATCCGCACTGGACCAAGGACCACTACGGTTGTAGAACAATCACAGGACTAGACTATGGGTGTCTCGGTGCCTGTTCTCACAAAAGTTCCCGAACCAAGTGTATTGCTAGATGGGGCTCACCGAGGGACGTTAGTGCATTGTCATCTCCGGTGCAAGAGGTGATAAGCCAAGTTGCAGAGCAGTGGGCGAAGGATCTTTGGAGCTCAATAGATTTAAGATAAGATTATTACATACGAGTCGACGACCCAATTCCTTCCAGCCCTCCGGGCAGGCCGGATGAGGAAACTCGGCTACTCGCTACTATTGAGTTTGAATCTTGGTCGGCACAGTTCGAACGTGCGGTGCGAAAGGCACGTAATCGTTCATCAGGAGCGTCGGATGAGATGGATTCTGCCTGGAGCGCCATCATGCAAAGACCATCGGTGTCGGACAAAAGGAAGCCAATAGCAACTGGCCCGATCCTGTGGGATCTCTTACGTCCGATTACGATTCAGGAATTAACGGAGGCAATCAAAGACGGGTCTGTCAGGAGCGCCAGTGGGGTTGACGCGATTACCATCAAGGCGCTAAGAAGTTCGATACACAGGATCTGAGGAGCCACTTTAATATATAATATATAATAATTTGAACACATCTTGTTAGAGTTTGCTTGACTGGCAGATTGGTACGATTCTCGCCTACAGAGCGAACGGTCGCGGGTTCGAGACCCACGGGTGACAGGGCATGTAATTTTTTTTTTTTCATTCAAACCTTTTTAAATACCGTTTATTTTTTTTTCGTCCATTACCTAATCCTACAAGCGATTTAGCGAAATATGTTTCGATAATTTGATTTTTGTGAAAAATAAAATGATATTTTATTGCGCATTGGTAACCGAGCCTTCTGGTGACATTTTTGCGAACTAGAAAACCTTTCTTCTTCCACAAATTAAGGAATTATGCAATTTTTCCGATATCACATCTAATATACAGAGATTTTCCAAAATGTCACGTATGGATTTCTCAAACTAACGAAAAATACAAATGTTATTGCCAAAAACAGAGTTCGAGAGGCACCTTTTTTGTCGCTATTTCCCTATTTTTTATCTGATCGTAAAAAGCATACGTGAGTCTGTGGGTATAGCGGTAGTTGAAATGTAAACATCACAAAATGCGATTATTTGCAAGTATGGGGAACGAGAAGCATTTTTTTCTGTAGCAATGACGTCACGATGACGTCACGTGATGACGTCATTGAAATTGACATTTCGTTCGATCCGAAGTTAGTTCTGAAAATTTCAAAGATTTTCATTGAAAGGTGATTGTTTTACAGGACTTTCAATTTTCCCTAGTAACGGTTCAACAAGATAGGTAAACGAACCCTTAAAAATCTGTGAAATACTCTCCGTTTGATTTATAGTCCTGCAATATGACTCATAATTGTTTGTGTAATGTTATATTTATTTCCTGGAATAGTTCATTGTCAACGAATCTGCTTTTCTCGACGAACTTTCCACACAAATCACGAGCAGTCACGGTAGTCTCTGAAAATTCCACAAATGTTTCCTTGAAGTAAATCCATCATTTCAATTTCCACTCACTATAGTGCAATTACAATTGAAATGGGTACAATATCGAATATCCCGATCATCTTGTTGCAGATATAATTCACAGTTTGTTCAACCTACCTGTCGGAACGGACGAACAACCGCAAGAGAACCGGCAGTTGTCACGTTTTAGCGTCATCATGATTGATGAAATTGATTGAAGGTTAATTCCGTCACGAATGTTCCAATAGGTAAGACACTGTCGAGAAGTTAACGACGAGACCTATACTGGTGTTCGCTGGATTAACGACGAGACCTATACTGGTGTTCGCTGGACATGCTCAGCACCAGATGCCTTTAGACACTGTTGATGGAAAGACATCACAGACTACAAGTGCATTCATGATAACAGGTCATCTTTGATAGAAGATAGACATAATCTTCACCAGCAACATCGCTGCAAGGACCAATGCTATATTACAATAATCCGGCACATAAGGCATTGGTAACCAACAGAACTGATTCTGGACAAATTGCAGACCGAAAAAGAACTGACGTCCAAAGCGAATCCATTCGCGCTCAAGTGTTTATCTAGTTAATTACAGTATGCATGTAAAGAAGTTTTAGCCTTTAAATTCAAGCTTTGTTTAACTCTACCATTCACTTACGATAATGGCGCAATGTTAGCGTCGAAACGTAAATAATCTATCTTTAATCCCAATCTTGTTTGCTATTTCAAATACTGCGTAGATGTGTGGTGGAAGGGGAACAATTTAGGGTGCATCCATGCCCGAGGTTCTTGGGAGCGAGAGAGCTACATTCTTTGATGTCCGGGTGTGCCACCCAAATGCAGACTCCTACCATGAGCAAACTCCCGAGCAAGTTTAAAGGCAGCATGAGAGCGAAAAAAACAAGGAACTTTTACGCCTTCAGTTTCTAGTACAACTGTTGGAATTGACCCTGAGTGCAAGATTTACCATAAACGCCTAGTTGAACTTTTATCGATTAAGAAGGGAGAGAGTTATGCAAGCACTGTGTCATGGGTTAGAGCTAAAGTATCTTTCGCACTAATAAGGTCCGCCTTAATCTGTCTCAGAGGATCACGATCTATTAGAAGAACACTGGATATTACAAATGTAGACATTTCTCCTGATAATGTTACCGCCCGTCTGACTTTTATCAGTAATTTTATCATTTTCTTTTTTTTTTATTCTTCCGTTTGCCCGAATTTGTAATTTTAAAAAATCACTAGTCATATCAATATATTTTTACATTTTCATAGTTTGCCAAACGACTTAAGAGCGCTCGTCTGTAAATATCGACCTAGCGGCGAAATTAGAAAATTTTCGAAAATCCCCAAACTTTGCCAAGCAGTATCCCTAGTGGATTGATGGATACTGCGAAAGTTTGAGATCGATCCACTTAATACTTTAGGAGAACGAGGCCCGAATTAGATCGTACGACAGACGGCTGATTTCGAGTAGTTTTTAGCCCTTTTTACCCCACTTCAAATATGGTGTAAAAACTGAAAAGCGCGCTTATTTTTAAACCTAAAATAGGTTTAAATCAACAGAACAGATGTTAGACATCACTATGAGTCACATCGCAGGACTAAAATCAAACGAATAATATTTTGCGGATTTTAACTATTTTCTATTTTGCGATCATCATTTCGGAGGTGAAATTCACAGGCTTATTTCCCCTAATGGTATCTAGAAATCATACAGTTTTACACACCCCAGCCCGAGATCTAATCCTATACTTGCATTTTATCAAATAAAATCATAGGGCACTTCGAAATCTCGACTTCGACAAAGCCGAGTAAAAGCCCAGCTGGAAGCCATTTTGTGACAATGCAGACACCACGAGTCACTTCCTGGGCTAGTTTATAAGCAGCGAAAACAAGCGCTCGCGTCAAAAACTGAAATGAATATCAATGAAAACATGTTTATTTGGCTGCTCTTTAACTTACAAGTCAGTAGCGACCATCAATTTCAGTTGAGTTGAATTTATAACAACACTCGAGGCGATTTTAAGAAGAGCGAACCCTATACACTCTTTATAGAGGGCGAGGAAATTAAATTGAAAAAGTAAAAAAAATATATATCTTTTGCTTGCATAATTTAAGTTAAGTTATTATCGACTAATATCATTTTTGCATAATAAGTTTATTTAAGAACAGTGCATTTCTACTTCGGGAGCCAAGACAAAAGACATTTAACTAACCGCCTGTATAGCACGAAACCATACCGCCTGTATAGCACGTTCATACCAGCTACGTTTTAATTTTTTTGTTCTCGTAAAGCTTTGTTGTCGTAATGTATAAGTCCTTTGTTTACAGGAGTGTTGGGCGTTTTTCTTTCATTGAGAACATAAACATGCTCTTTCAATTCTTCAATGGCGGCTAATTTACGGTTCAAATTTCTTTCGCTAAATGTTAGAGGCATTTGCACACACAGTAAAAGAATATCGATTTTCCATTGGCTTGCTAAACAAAAGGCTGATATTTGCTTTATTCAAGAGACGAACAGTCGTACGGAAAATGAAAAACGATGGCAAGACGAGTGGGGAGGAAACATTTTCTATGCTCATGGCACATCTCAGAATAAGGGGTCGCTATCCTTATCAAAGACTCGTTAGACTTCCACCTGGAAAGCATTCAAACGGATGATGAAGGTAGATTTTTGATCCTAGATTGTGTTATACAGGATGAACGACTTTTGCTAGTTAATGTTTACGCTCCTTATACCAACACCAATCAGCGCTCCTTTTTCAACAAACTCTCCAACACGATAGAGAATAAACTATCGGCTAAATCAGATATACATTACAAATTTCTAATAGCTGGTGATTACAATGTCGCTTTACAACCCTCTCTTGATTGTGATCCAAAACCCGTTTTCAAAGATTCCGTAAATCTGCTCAACGATTTCCTCGCTGATAATGATCTTATTGATATATGGCGAATTCGCAATCCTGATTTAAAACGATATACGTGGAGGCAAAGAAAACCTCTCATTCAACGCCGGCTAGATTATATTTTTGTTGATGATGCACTACAAGACGATGTAGTTCAGGCCGAGATAATACCTGCCATAAAAACCGATCATAGCGCGGTGACTCTCGTTTTCGACAGTCTTGATAACCAACCGCGCGGACCAAATTTTTGGAAGCTAAACACCAGTCTGTTAACAGAAGACAGCTATATAAGCACTATTAAGAATAATCTGAATATTTGGCGGGAAGAAAGTTCGGCCGATTTCAAGGAAGACCCACGTGTAGTCTGGGATTACGTAAAGTATAAAATTCGTAATTTTAGCATTGGATATAGTAAACAAAAGGCGCGCGAGAGAAAAAATACGCTAAGCAGACTAGAATCAGATCTCAGATTGGCTGACATTTCTGTATCAAGCTCTCCTTCCGAAAAGAATCAGGAAGACCTTTTCATACTTAAGAATGAATACGAAAAAGAATATGACTATATTACCAGAGGTTCAATGATCCGCTCACGTGCTAGATGGTTGGAGCATGGGGAGCGAAATTCAAAATATTTTCTAAACCTTGAAAAATCTAGGAAAAGTAAATTGTGCATCAGAAAACTTTGTTTGAAAAATGGAACAGAGTGCGTGACTCCAAAAATTATAATGCAGGAACTTTACAATTTTTACGTTGACCTGTATGACGATAGTTCCTATCCGGTGTTAGAAAGGCTATCTTGTTCTTTTTTGGATTCTGAAAAATTCCGAAATTGACATCTCTCATGCGCGATTCTTGCGAGGGTGAAATTAGACTCGACGAATGTTCAGAAGTTTTATCTAAATTTGATAATAATAAGACTCCAGGCCACGATGGCTTACCGATAGAATTTTACAGAACCTTTTGGAAAGACATTGGTCCTATCCTAATCGAATCAATAAATTTCTCGTATAAGCATGGTGAACTTTCTACAACACAAAAACAAGCAATAATCACTCTCATAGAAAAAAAAGACAAAGACAAACGCTGGATTAAGAATTGGAGACCTATCTCCCTTTTAAACGTAGACTACAAAATCGCATCTAAAGTTATCGCTCAAAGATTGGAGACGTGCCTTCCATCTATCATACATTTTGATCTAAATGCTTTTGTGAAGTGCCGTACGATATTTGACGCCGTAAGAACAATTAGCGACGTGATTGACTATACGAAACTAAAGAATATAGAGGGCATACTAGCAGCAATTGACGTTGAAAAAGCTTTTGATTCTGTAAATCGTAGTTTCTTAGTTAAGGCATTGGAGGCTTTTGGATTTGGCCAGTCTTTAATTAATTGGGTTGGAATGTTTTACAATAATATCAGTGCTTGTGTTATGAATAACGGTGTTTCAACTCCTTACTTTTCCCTCAGCTCCGGAGTACGTCAGGGAGATCCTCTCTCATCTTTTTTATTTATCATCGTTATGGAACTACTAGCAATCCAAATCCGTAATGATCCCCTAATTGAAGGAATTAAAGTTGATAACTCTGAAATTAAATTAGTTATTTATGCTGACGACAGGACGGTTTTCGTAAAAAATAAGAAATCATTCTTTCGATTCTCTGTTTTACAAGGTCAACTTCGAGTCCATAGTTAAAGACCTCAAAGACCACTTTAGAGCTTGGAACTGGCGCTCCCTAACCTTGTTTGGACGAATACAAATTATAAAATCAATTGCAATTCCCAATTACTCTACAGAATGTCTCTTGTATCGTACCATAAAAACTTCATTAAAGAAATTAACTCATTGCTCTTCTCTTTTGTATGGAAAGGTCGTCGTGATAAAATTAAACGTACCGTGATCATAAATCCAAAAGAAAAAGGTGGCTTAGCTATGCCAAATATAGAAATGATGCTTCGAGTACAGAGACTTATGTGCATAAAGTAACTTTAAAGTAACTAGTACTCCACTTCCCACCATCCCATCTTTTTACTCTGACTGTTTACATCATTGGGCATCTCTAAACTGCACTGAAACTAGTGATTTAACTCTTAGTGACGTATGTAATCAAATCATTTGGAACAACCAATATGTCTGTATAAATAAGAAGTCGGTGTATGCAAAATCACTGATCGGAAAAGGTTTTGTAAAAATAGGAAATTTTTTTGATCAATCAGGAGAACTCATTTTTAACAAATCTCCGAGGTCTGCCAGTTTATCCCCTTTAGATATATTCTACCTTTTCGGTATATTTAATGCTATCCCCTTAGAGTGGCGTAATTTACTCAAGACCAACAAAAACCTTGTATATTCATCTACCATACCTTTTACTTATGACAATCTGTTAGTAAACACAAATGATAGCTGTTGCATTGATTTATGACCATCAAATCGAAAAAACTCTATGAATTATTTATTTCAAGAATTTCTACTGTGCCTACAGCGACCTTTAAATACAATCTTAATTTCAATAATGACCAATTTTCTTTAAACTGGAACGCTATTTTTTCTCTCCCTTACAAATTAACGCTGGATACTAAATTAAGAGAATTTCAATACAAACTACTAAATCGAATAATTTACACAAATGATATGCTCTTTAAATTTAAAATTTCAAGCACACCCCTCTGTCATTGGTGTCACTCTGAAAATGAATCTATTGACTATAGTTAGTGATTTTTTGCTAAAAAGATGTCTCTTTCAATGGACCCCTGACCTTAAATCTGTTCTGTTTGGCATTTCTACTTCTGAAACCTGTGACGACCTTTTGCCTAACTATATTATCTTGGAAGGCAAATATCACATTTTCTCGTCAAAACTTATCAACATCTCCCTTCACTAAATTTACTGTTGAACAAAGTTAAAAGAACATTTATAGCCGAGCAACATATAGCGAGAGAAAGAGGACCCTTTCTTATCATGATAAAAAGTGGAAGCCTTTAATTAATATACTTTAAATGATTACGTAAATGGGGAATCTCAATCGAGAGATATACTCGCCCACCACTCTTATTTACTTTTCCGTTTGTGTATATTTTCTTGAGTATTGTAAGAATATTGTCTTTGTTTGTTTTGGAATGGAAGGCTCTGGGTGACCTGATCAAACAACAACAAACTAGTAACTACACTTGCCGTTCAGACTCGTATTGTACATTACGATCATGTTCGATGAACTGTAATTCAAATTAAACTACAAAATCAGTTTTTAAGGCTCATACCTTGTTTGATCAGCCTTGTGATTTATTTTCTGCAAGAGAAGACTTATCGTGGAGTGCAGGCGAACTGTCAAATAGACTCGCAAAGCAAACAGAGTGGAATGCGTGACACTAGAGATGTGTTTTGACCCCAAAGACTCATGAAGAAAGTTCAAACAAGGTATGGGCCTGATAAAATGCCATTCTTATCACTTCTTAATTTATAATAACCAACAAACACACGAGAAGTCGACAGCATTGCTGTTTGAACCGGTTTTCAAAACTACAGCACGGACCGTGTCATATTCTTTTGAAATGAATTGAGCTCGCGTCCCGAAATCGAAGCTCGATATTGTTTTTCAAATAAACCAGGAGCCAAATAGATTTGTTTTTATTGATTAATTGTGATTTTTAACGCGAACGCTAAGGTACTGCTGCTTGGTTGTAGCTCAGAACGTATTCGGCCAGGTAGTCGGCGGTGTCACAAAATGGCTTCCAGCTGGGCTTTTACTCGGCTTTGACGAAGTCGAGATTTCGAAGTGCCCTATGATTTTATTTGATTAAATGCAAGTATAGGATTGGTTCTCGGGCTGGGATGTGTAAAACTGTATGATTTCTAGATACCATTGGGGGAAATAAGCCTGTAAATTTGACCTCCGAAATGATGATCGCAAAATAGAAAATGATCTTAAAACCTGTAAAATATTATTCGTTTGATTTATAGTCCTGCAATGCGACTCATAGTGATGTCTAACATCTGTTCTGTTGATTTAAACCTATTTTAGGTTTAAAAATAAGCGCGCTTTTCAGATTTTACACCATATTTGTAGTGGGGTAAAAAGGGCTAAAAACTACTCGAAATCAGCCGTCTGTCGTACGATCTAATTCGGGCCTCGTTCTCCTAAAGTATTAAGTGGATCGATCTCAAACTTTCGCAGTATCCATCAATCCACTAGGGATACTGCTTGGCAAAGTTTGGGGATTTTCGAAAATTTTCTAATTTCGCCGCTAGGTCGATATTTACAGACGAGCGCTCTTAAATGTATCTAGGAGGGTGTGGTCGATGAGGTCGAAACCTCTACAAAAAACAGCAAGAAGTCCAACAGTTGCCTGTAGCTAATGCTTCGCCACTCTTCAACAGAGACGGCAAATAATATCCTTCACCAAAAGCTCATGATGTAAAAGCGTGAAACGCTATTATTGGGGTATATCCACTCCACTTTCACAAGTGGTTATTTTTAGAACCATCCGCGTCAAAAACCGACCAATACTCGACGCGGAAACACTGCAATAGCTAGCATATTTCAAATGAAATTAATAATGGCGGACGAGACGGCGGAGGGAAGTATACCATGCCCGGAACTCTAACAGGAGTATGTTATCTTTTGCAATACTCCCAGGAGTATGGGGAGTCTAAAGATCGATGCCATGACACGCAAGGGTTAAATACATAATCGAACACATTAGATTATACTCTCTGGCTTTCCGTTCCACTGCTAAATTACTCCAGTTTCCAGGATACGTATAAGATCAAAACAACTCCTGACGATTGCATCCCACACCTTAAATAACTTCTTTAGCTTGAGTAAAATATGCTAATTCTTGAAATCTATGTCTGTGTTTGAGATACATGAAATATATATATATATATATTATTCCTTGTAAAAGGGTGTTAGGTTTGTGACCATTCTCGGGAATTTAAGCCATTTGTTTGTGTAAGTAGAACGTTCGCACCTCGCACGCGTGTTCTGGTATCGTGTCGCATGCCACAAAAAGGTTGTCTTGAAACCTGTGCCTCTGTTTAAAAAGATAACTTCAATAAATATATACCACTTGAATGCTACAATGGGGGACAAAAATAAGTAAACACTTGGCTATCCAGGCTGTTCCCCGCTCCCCTGTTCAATGTTGTTTGGTGCGCGCAGCGTTAATTCAAATTGCAGGCTCCAACATTGGAAGGGGGAACGGGGTGTTTACGATACTTTTGTCCGCCGCTGTAGATGCATTGCTTTTCTACCCAAACCTTGCATTTCTGTATTTGCATATAGAAGAATGTTGTCACCTTCTACCGGTACTCACAGTTAGTATGGTCTTCTGGTTAAATTTAAAAATGGAGGATCAAAGAACACATCCGACTGGGCCACTAAGGAAATTTTGAGTTGTCTAATGGAAACAGATACAACCCTGGTATCATTGCATTTGCATCTTTGTGTCTAAATTCCTGGAATTTTTCTATTTTTTCTTTTGAATAGTGTAATACATAAAGCAGAAATGGTTTTGGTAAAATTGTGATGTCATTTCTACAGGTGCTTTCATTATCCACGTCAACATCTCGCTTCCCAGTCCAGCTGAAGGAGGAACTCTGGGTTCATACACAGTATTTCTGTAAGGCGCACTCTATACCTAGTGCGTGCGCACTTTCCGTACGCAACTCAAGTCTGGGCGCCTCAGGCAATTGAACTCATTTCCAAACTGGAAAATATCCAAAGACGTGCATCTAAATTTATTCTGTGACTGCCCTTCATTAGGGGTGGACCATTAGAAGTTGGGGAGGGGGGGTGGCAATTCCCAAAAAAAAATTCGCGCAAGGCCAATCCTTCCAAAAAAAAAAATCTTGCAGAGATTCAAGCTAGGAAATAAAAATCCTACAAAGACATGGCTTGGGTTCTCATTAAAAAGATGTCTTAAGTAATTATTCCAGCAACTTCTCTTTTGCATTTTTATACTTCACTTAATAACAATTTCGGCACCATCAAACATATAGTCGGTGAAAACTCACGCACAGAAGACACTGCCCTCGCGCCGTTTACAAAAAAAACTCTCCCAAAAAATGCCCTGTAGTGATAGGCCTGGCAGGCAGTCACTATGTTCGAAAGAATCACACTTAGGTAAGCGTGAGTTCGCCGTTAGAAGTATAGAAATTCGTCATGTGGACCGCTTCACACAAATGAATAATAATAATTTCGTAATTTGCGGCATCAATAATTCGTCTACCCTTTCTCTAAGGCTTGATGAAATGCGTTTATAAAAATACCCCTCGTGGGTTTATCCTTTTCCATTTTTTTTGTATGTGTGTCTGCGAAAAAAAATCGTACATGGCCTTCGAGTCCGAAAAAAAAATTCCTGCACAACCTGATCCCCGAAAAAAAACAATTCATACGCAAAATTATTGCCACCCCCCCCCCCCCCCCCCCCCCAATTTCTAATGGTCCACCCCTTACTGAACTCTGTTACAAGGACAGGCTGATCTCCCTCAATTTACTCCCAGTGGCTTACTGGCATGAACTTCTCGATATGTTATTCTTTTATAAGGCCACGCATAATCTAGTGCATCTCAGTCCATCTGTTGTTCCTGTCGTGCGTAAAAGCACACGTGCAACGCAAGCTTCTGCCACTAGTTCGCCCATCTTTGCCACAAAAGTAAAACAACAACATATCAGAAATCATATTTTATTTTTATCTGCCTGAAATGTAAACTAGCAAGACCCTTAGATGTCCCCATTTTGTGTTGTATGTAATTTATTATATTTATAGTATCTCGTCTGTATATCATTATTATTGGGCCCGCAGTAATTGGCCATTAGCTGTTGCGGTGTCCCTGCCATTTGTCTCTTTTTTCTTGTATTTTTTTATTCATGTTCTGTGGCAAAGTTACTAAAATAAAAAAATAAAATAAGCTCTACATTGCCTGGGCCTCTGGTAGCTCATTGCCATTTGCATCCCACATATTGCCTGGGACAGGCAGATTTAATGAATCTCGAAATGAGCATTCAAGAGTTTTTAAATACACGAAAGGGAGTTCCAAGTACGCTGAAAAGGGAAAGGGAAAGATCCCATCTTGCACTTTAAAGTTTTGTTGTCTCTGACGAGTTGATGATAAAAAGCCACCAACCAGTGTCGCGTCCAGGATAGCATTGGCAAATACCCACCTCGGGCCATCGTCATTAGCTTTAGAAATGAATGACAACTTAGTTCATCATGCGATTTTGGAGCGGTATCCAAAGCTATCACAAGCTGGAGTGTATGAGCTACTGCTTTACTAGAGAGGAGGTGCAGATCAAGGTTTCCACCAGCTCCCAATGTCTTACACCCCTTCTCAACTGAAGGAAGTTGTAAATGCAACATGCATATGAATTTGTCACCTGCATTTCATGGCTAATTCAAAAGTAAATATGATTTATGGGGGAAATTGTTTTGCGGTATTGGGAGAACCAGGTCGGTTTTCTGAGCTCAAGTCTTTCGCCCAGAAACAAAGAACTGTCGGAGTATGTTTCTCAGCCCTATTATCTAATTTACAATATAATTATTTCTTTCGAGAGCAAAGGAATGGAGTGAAAACATCGAGCACTTGAAGAAAAGCTGCATAAAACATCAGCCAGTTTGTAAAGTATACTCATTTGCCACAGTTGAACTGTCTCAAAAAGCAAACCAGACTCTCCAATATCGCTACAAATTTGTATTTATAATAGGCATTAGTTCATTTATAGTTGTGATTTTCTAGAAAACGTAGCTAGTAAATTTGAAGCTTTGCTCGTGAACTTCAGAAAACTTCTTCATCTTGACCTCCAGCCGATTCAGACCGGAAGTAAAATTACGCGCAAAAGTCACCTGATTGAAACCCAAGAATTGTTTCTGCGTTTCGGTATGTTTATTGGCGCTGTCGTATTACATGTAATATTTCTAACCTGGCTCTGGCTGGTTTGGGATCGCTCTATTTGTTCGGTTCGTTAGTCTAGTTCTTAAAGCTTTTTTTAATCATCTTTATTTCATTTTTAATTTTTACACAGGAAGACACGAAATCGACGACACAATTACAGTATATATGAATGAGGATTAGGATCTCCTCTATTTTGCATTTTGTCATTCTATCTATTTTTTTTTACATTCACTTTGTGTATTTCACATTAGTACATAACCCCTCCTTCCCTCCCTTCTACAAACTTACGTCTACGAAACACAGACAACACAATCCTTATCTTATCCTCGCTCCGCAAATGTCCCATTTATAGTAGTGTGATGCCAGCTTCTTTTTGTCTTGGCAATTGTCCATTCTATATTTTCATAGCTCTTTAGATAATTCTGTTAGATAGTCAGGCAAGGAACCTTAAATTTCTCCTTATTTTTATAGAGTACTATTTTGTATAATAAAATTATTAAATTGTCCGGACCTTGCACACCAAGCAAAATATTGGTTAGCATAGATTCGGGCAGGATAATTTCGAATTGTGCTAACCAGTTCCTGATCTCAAAATAGAAATTTTTTGATTCTATGCAGTCCACAAAGAAATAGTAGACTGTCTCAGGGTAAGCGAAACAAAAGGAACATCTTGAATCGGCCGTAATAGAAAATCTGTGTAAGTCTTTATTTAAGTAGAGAATAATGTTTTACATAATATAATTAAAAAATGAAAAATCAAAGCTTAAATATAAAAACGTGATGTAAACATGTTAATTAAAAATAATAATAATTGTAGTAACTAATAGAAAGCTTCTTATACACCTATTTATGTAAAGCACATTGGTCTTTTAGGAAAGCGGCTATATGAATAAAATTATTATTGTTAGGATTGTTACTATGTATTCAGTTTGGAACATCAAGAGCCAGTGAAAAGTGTTTTATTTTTCCTTCAACAATTTGTTATAGGAGTTGCAGGGATAAGGGGATCATCCTCTGGCTATCAGACTGCCCTCACTGTTTTTTTATGTTATGTGACCATGAATCTGTAGAGAGTGCTTGTTTCTTTCTAAACTAGAGACAACACACTCGAGCTCCCATGACAGTGTTCCTTGAAACAGAGTTACAGTGTTCAGAGTTGAAGTGTTATTGTTGAAGTGAATTACAAAACAAACTTGGGATTAGAGCAAATCATTTGATACAAGTGCACTCCATTTTAGTAGTAGCTTTTGTTTTAAATTTTTGCAATACTACCGAGCATATTTTTTACATAGTTTGAGTAGCACAAGCTGCACTTGTTTTGTGGTTGTGCAAAACCTAAAATAACGTATTTATCACTTCGTTTGAGAAGTAAAGTCTATACTTGATTTAATGTTTTGCGGTTCTTGAATAAAGTTTGTCACTATTTTGGCAAAAATGCCGTAGAGCGTCGAAATGCGTGGATTCCACAATTCCACCGACCAAGGGGACCAATAGTAGCAACGAGGTGTATTTCCAGGGGTAATTTCTTCGTTTATAGGCAAACGATGAGTTAGAATCGGGGCATTTCGACAGATACACGAGCCGACCGGTAAGTTGTTAGGAATTTTATTGGTTTCTTGCTAGCGCTACGTCGCCGAAGCTTGCATGTTTCTTGTACTTTTCTTTCTTACTGGCAATAGGAGCGGCCTGGCAAGCAGTCACCACGAGTGTATAAGGTTTTGTATTGATACCCGTTTGGTTTACATTGTCTAATACTCGTTTGTTTCTCCGCTCCAGTTTCTGGTATCTATTATGGCCGTTCCAAGAGAAGTTCATGAGGCAGATCTCGCAGCTCTTGCTGCCGAATGCCAGTGCTGGCACCAGCGCCTGCTCCAGCACCGGCACCAGTGGCAGTAGAAGTTCCTGTTCCACCGGCAGTTGCTGCTCCAGCGGATGCAGAAGTAAACGAGGTACATAAAGTTTCGGTTATTGTATCAAGTTAGTTGTTCATTTCGTTATCACCATACACCTGTCCTTGGTGCTCGGTGCTAGTTCTATTTATAACGTGGTAGTCTTTTAATCCCGGTGTACGGTTTACTTTCGTTTCGTTTTAGTTATTGCTTTTGTCGGCGTTTTATTCGGGCTGTTCTACGTGTTGGGGCCGTGCCTTTATCGTGTCTGGTAGCTCTCACTTAGAAGTTCCGTCGTTACCCCTGTTGCTAGTATCAATTTTTTCTATCATATAGTTTTTTTTCAGCTTTCGCGTTTTCTTGCAATTTTGCTTAGTCTTGTTTATCATTATTTTTGTCGGCCACTCGCTCAGTATCGTTCCCCAGTGGGTGGCTCCTAGTCTTGTCATGTAGTAAAGTATATAATATATATCTTAAAAATGGTCTAAAGATTACAATAGAGGCCAACAAAAAAACCGTGAACTTTCTCGATGTAACGCTAGACCTCAGCAAGGAGTCACATGAGCCCTATACGAAACCAAACAACACCCCTCTGTATGTACATAGAGAAAGCAACCATCCACAAAGCATAATCAAGAGCATCCCCCTGGGAGTAGAAAAACGGCTGAACGAGATATCTTCGTCGAGGGAGCGCTTCGAAAAGACCGCGCCCGCGTATCAACGCGCTCTAGAGGACAGCGGACACCTACACCAGCTGCAGTTCAAGGGAGCCGGCGAACACCCTCCGGACACCTCCCGGGAAAGGCGAAGCCGGAGTAGAAAGATCACATGGTACAATCCGCCGTTCAACAAACAAGTTGCAACAAATGTGGGCGCAAAATTCCGCAACATCAGAAGTGATTGCTTCGGGCGCAACCATCCGCTGGCAAAGATTGTAGATAGAACTATCCATAGATCTATACCAGACTATATATCTGTTCAAACTACTACAAGAGGCAGTTACCTCTTTCTATTGAATTTTCATTTTGTGTATTATACTGTATGGCTTTAATTTATTTTACACAGAAAATTCAATTGTATGAATGTATAGAATTTCAAGTTTGGGTACATGAATTTATGGCACTCAAGAAATTAGGCATAAATTCCTTTTAGGCATAAATTCCTTTTGTGCATATAAATTTCTTTTTGTGCATATTACCACTGTATGCATTGCTACGCGACGTTTATCAAAATTCACTGTTGCGATTGGCAATTGGCAATTTTTAGCCGTCAATCAAAACCAAAACGTTGGATTCGGCAACTTCGGTGGGTCGACATTAGGGAGCACTCATTATTTATTCAAGGGGGTGGGCTGGCAAGATTTTTCATACAGCCCCAAAACCTCATGACCCCCTCCCAAGTATCAATAAAACCTCAAAGTCCCATCAGGCAATTTTTATAATCATGAAAGCCCCCCCCCCCCCTAGATCAGGATGAAATGTTGGGGCATGTAGATACCAAGACCATTTCCTGCATTTCATTAGGACAATTAGGAATTTCCTGTGACTGTACCGCATGAAAAGTTTGTTGTAATTTTACAGGCGTGCATCCTCTTACCAAATTCATGTCACTGCTTCCAAAAAATGTAGATGACCCCTCACAGAAGTTTTCAAATTTTCGGGTGACCCCCTACTTGAACGTGCCAAATTTAACATGCCCCCCCCCCCCCTTAATTCTTGCCAGCCAACCCCTTGAGAGGATTACTTAGGCATCGTCCCGGACCTTGTTCGGACTTCGGACCCATTTTTAGCTCTGCGCTAAGTCACATTAAAGACGCTATAGCGTTTCGCCGGTAAAGCGATCTCCTTAAACTTGGCACCATCCCACGAACTTTCCGACTTAGACAGTACTTTGTCGGACAGCGCATGGCAAGTAGTGGAGAGAATGTTTGGACCCCATTTGTTCGATCATAATTGCCGGAGAAACAGTCGTGGCGAACTCCTACCCCACTTCACAAGCTGTCACACCCCGTTCTCCGCGGGGATTAATGTTTTCGCACAGCTGCTGCCCGTAAACCAGAACATGTATGTGTTCCCGCCGTTTGTGTTGGTTTGACCCTTACTGCGTTTCCTATTTAATCAAGCCTATGACCGCCCTTTCTCCATTGTCATCCCTGATAGACAGCCGTGGCCGTTTTCCTGGGCGCTGTTGGAGGCTCTGGTCCTTGATCGAGTCCTCTTGGGACAAAAGGGTGATTCCTCCGTTTTGCTTTTCCCGGTCAAGAGTTCGGCTGAATGGCGCCCCGGACCTTTGCTGTGGGATTTTTGGGTTTACCGCTGTGTCCTATAGACAATCGAACGTTTGTGACACTCTAGTTACCGGCGTTAGCTTATAGCCAGGACATTTATATGCAAATACTGCTGTGTGATATGCGTATGTTGACTCATGAATTGGTTATTTTATTAAATCAATAGAAGTAAAAGGTGCCTCCTCCTTTTTTATGTTTTGCAGATGCTTCCGCAAACCCCTAGACTTTGGGTTCCTACGGTTCGTTGTCCGGCTTGCGGGTACCCAAGTGTGTGATGACAGCGTTGCCGGGCGACATTATACACTTAATGACTGCTCCCGAGGGAAACATCAGTTTTGTTTGCCGAGAATCTCAATGTTTCCCGAGACGACTGCATCATGTAAAGGGAAAACACTCCTAAATAACACAATTTTCTTGAATTAGTAAAAACTTATCAAAATTAGCAAAGTTTTTTTTTTAAAGACTTGCGTGTTTACAATAAACTTTTTTCCCGCTATCAAACGCGACCCGCGAAAGCAATATTCCCCAACCGGTCAATATTTTGACCACGATGATGACGTAAATCGTGGGAAATAAGAGTACATACGACTGTAAAACCCTGGAAATGTTAAGTTTATACTGACTACCTTTTTTTCAGGATTTCACATGACAAATGCAGTAGACATTTTCACTGTTGGACACTGGACAGTACCTGGCAGAAAAGCTGCAGCAGACTCCAGGGTCCAACGGAGAACAATGAGCTTTGTAAATGCTTGTAGTGAAGAGGATACCGGTTGCAACCAACACTTGCAGCCGATAATGGTGTGCACCTGGCTGGTTGAGGCATTCTCCCAGAACAATTTCATTTGTAAATACAGCTCTAAAGATCGTCACGAAGTCACGACTATAGTGACCATAGTGGAAAAATGCAATAATTTTTCGAATATAATATGTTTTGAAAATTGTGATCAAAATCATTATTGTTTATTGAAACTAGTCATCATCATTGCAAGTGACATCGATCTTTAGTTTTCTACACTGCCAGCTTTATACCCTGGGTACCAGAGGCTGAAACTCTGAAACTCTGCCCTTTCGCGTTTGTGTTGTTTCCTGACCCTGGCCTTCGGATTGGTTAGTGACATAAACAAACGCCCTGATTCGTCTGATGCGCTCACGTGATCTAAAAACCAGTTTGATAGTACCTGTTGCTTGAGGAATGTGTGACAAAAATCGCTTCCGACGTTTAAGAGTTGTTATTGCTTGAAATAGCTATTGTTTGCGCCGGAACTGTTCCCTTTGTTTATCCTGAGGACGGATGTCCTAGCTGCTCTTTCGACAGTACAGAGAACGTCCCCCATTTTTCAAGTAATTCAAGACTTGTGTTCGCGACTGAGTAGTGGTTGTGGTAGCTACTCTTCCAAGCCAATTCTCCTAGTAATTTTGTCCAATGATGACGGTAATAACGTCACACATAACTGATTGAAACTGAGGTCCAACAAACGAGGGGACAGCATACTTTGCGACCAAGACGTAGGCGAGGAGGGGATTCTACATATTTCTGTCGACCTACTCGTAGCTTATTTTACCGGCGTTCTTTTCATCGCCAACAAAAAATATCTCAGTACTACCGAAACAGGTAGAGCGTTTTTTCGGCTCGAGAAAAAACGCTCGTTTCCAGACAAAAACGTTGGCGAGTCTGATTGCATTCCTTCGCACAAAATCAATCATGCGTTGTCGCTGCCACAGAAAATCGTTAAAAATTTGGGAAATAACACACTCATTTGCATTTCTTACCTCATAAAATTAGTAGAAAACACGAGCAGATGGCTTTTTTGTGTTTAAAGTTTGAAAATTTTCCAAATTAAAATATTTGAGTTGCACGCATCGCTGACCTCAGTAAAGGAATTCAAACTACATCGTGAATGTTTTTGTCTGGAAACGAGTGTTTTTCTCGAGCCGAATAAACGCTCTACCTGTTTCGGTAGTACTATTAAAAAGTGTAGAAACTGTCGTAACTCGAACGTGACGCAAAATCTAAATGGAAACACACTTTTTGACAGCTGTCACGACAGGCGCAGCGGGCAGGTGAAGGAAACCCGTTTTTTTCCGACACGCTAATTGGATAACTGTCAACCGAGAATCGTACCAGACGGCCCTTTGACGACTTTATTTGTATATAAGATTTTTTTTTACAATAGTGTGAGACTTATCCGCACGTAGCGAGGCTAGTCAGTCACATTATTGTACAGAGATGTATTATAATAACATAATCATCATATTTTAAGAGAATACTAGGGCTGAATGCAGTCTCATGTTGAATTGTATTTTGAATGAATCTCTGTGACTCTGGTAGCTCATTCCACACCCTTGCTCCTATTCTTGAAAATGCATTGCGCTGGATTTCTAGTGTGGATTGTTTATATAGAACTTATTTGAGCTTGATGAGCAAGTATTGTAGGAATGGATGCTTCTGGTATCCGTAAAAAGGCTAAAAATATTGGGTGGGGCAAATCCATTTCGAATATCATGCATAAGACAACACACTGATCTAAAATATAGAAAAAGTGAATAGGTAAGATACTATAGCCCTAGCAAAAAGGGGCACCGCGTGATCATTTTTTTGGGCAAAAAAACATTAAGCGAAAAGCGCGTTTTTATAGGTCAAAATCTTGGAGTCAAAATCTTGACTATTTTTATGCATGTACGCCTTCTGTGGAAATCAGCTAACCAGTTGTCAGAGTTAGCGTCTATAAATAAAGGTACCATCACCATCATCATCATTCAAGTAACTGATAGTGTAGATTACACTCCATAAAAGTAGAGAAATCAGCTAGAGTTGGCCCCTCAGATTGATATTTTAGTCATAATTACAAAGCTCCACTATTCCGAGTAAACTTTGGATTTTGAAAAAGTGTATGATTTCAGAACAAAAAGAATTCCACTCAGTTCAATTGCCATAATGAATCATTTTTTTAACAGGAAATGGACTACTAGCATATGTGGAAGCTGGACGATGGGGTGCGTGGGTGGAAGAAGAGGTCCCACAAGATGTCCTTGATAATAATAGATATACATAATATTCGTGTAGAAGTTCAGTTTTAGAGAGAGAAAAGACTTATGCTTATTCAGACTTATAACATTCTTTTAGTTTCAAAACGATACATATATGAACGATATGTGTAGTGCAAAGTGTGACGCGACGCAATTTTTTTTTCGCGGACACCTATGTTATGTATATCTATACCTAAGGCTGGTTTTCACTAGTATAAACACAAGGGATCAAACTAACTCTTTTCTTTAGAGTGATTTTAATAAGACATAAACACAAGCATATGCATAATAAAATCAAAAGCCCGGCGTAGTCAATCGAACGTTCGGCAATCGAACTCAATCGAACGATTGTTTTCAACAATTTTTTAGCCAATCGTTCAGCAATCGAACTCAATCGAACCATTGAGTTCGGCAATCGAACACAATCGAACCAAATCTAACGATAGTGACCAATCGAACTCACAGTAAAATTCCGGTTCGATTTCCCGAACACAATCGAAAACAATCGTCCGATTGAATTCGATTAAGTTCGATTGATTAATGGTTCAAAACAGTTCGATTGACCAATCCGGGCAAAAGCTTTTGTTCTTCTTATGTTTATGCCTATGTCGCTTTATGTCGTAGTGAAAACCGCACAACATAAGCATAATGTTTCCATTGTTTATTTATGCTTAACTACTTATGTTTATGCCGAGTTGATTTTCAATATACATCAGATCTCTTATTGTCGCAAATGAGCACCAGACATTATCATTATGCTTATAGTGCTGTGAAAAGTTTAAAGTGCTTATATGATCTGACAATACAGAAAACATGTGGATTGTAAGCAACATCTTAAACTAACAGGTTGTTAAAATCCAGGTTCATACATGCGAGTGCTTACTGTAGTTAACACCTACAATCTGAAGGGCGTCCATCCTCGACACGTTCCTTGCAACATTGCTTCGGGGGAGGGGGTAGGTGAAATGACCGGTGTAAAGCGAAAAAAGAAGAAAAAAGAAGCGATTTCACCAATTTTCTCCAAAAAAAAGATAAGAACGTGTTGTTCGATACAGGCATCCTCAGAGTGTTCTTAAAGAATCTGACAGTTATTTAGATAGTTTTTAGCGGTGCTAGCGTCTATTTTAGACATATTCGTGACGGGGTACCTGTGCCGCCCTATTTGGATGATAAAAGCGCGCGAACGATGTGAAATGGTCGGCATGAAAATGTTAGATTGGTAACTGAACATTACGTTAGTAGCTGATTTGGGGAACCATTGTCTACAACGGTGATCTTGCATCGAAAAATGATTACATACGGTGTTTAAAAAGTAAAATCTTGGAAGAAAATCAATGTCTAACATATTCGCGCTAGCCTTCGATAAGTTCCTACACTACTGCCAACGGCTCCAGAATAAAGCACCTGACTTGTCAAATAACGCGAGGTAGCATGTAAACTATTTTGGAAAGGCTGGCTACCATTAGCGGTCATCGTAGAAGAAAAATATCAACTCCACGACTTTGCTGGGCTTTTTTACAATCGAGTTTCGTGAGCTGAAATAATATCGGCCGCTTCTTTAGTTAGCGAAAAAGGAAAGGTTGTAGATAAAACCCGATATTTGATGGAAATTTTCTTAGCAATTGAAACAAAAAAGACACTTGTCGAAGAGAAAATCATCTATCATTTGATGCAGACCATTTTTCTTCTTTGATTCTTGAGAAAAACTACTATTTTTCCTCGGCGCGAGACACCCCCGACAAAGGCAATACTTGTCACCACAGCCAGCCCATTTTTTTTTTCAGAAGCTCCTTAGAACCACAACATTATAACATTTTAAATCTCGGAGTAAGTATTCTATCTTTGTGATAAAACCTTTCATTTCAAAAATAAAAACACGGTAAGCCAACGAAAAACCACGGAAAACCAGGGAAAATCAGGGCCATAAAGAAGACAAACGATCAATATCTTACCTACTTTTGTTGGTTGACCGAGATTTTTCCGTGGTTGACCGTATTTTTTTTCTCGCCAAAGAGTAGTAAACGGTTTGTTGACCGTTGTTTACCGAAATTTCTAAGACAATGCATGAAAATATACGGTAATTTTGCAGGCATTGAGATTATAGCCGTCAGCAGGTTTCCAGAAGCACCAATTTGACGTCACAAATTACACTATAATTAGTTCATTGAAAATGGTAGCGCTTTTACCTTTTGAGTAATCATAAGTTTTACGCTCAACGAAAAAATCAGAGAAATACGTCGAAAAATTGCCGTATAAAATCGAATTATGACACTTTTACGATCGCAGACAATATTGGACAAAAGGGTAGAGAAAATGTTAATACCACTTATCTTTTGAGTTTGACCTAACTTAAGGCCCCGTTCATCCCCCCCTCCCCCTCCCCCTCCCCTAAATCAATGTTGGTTATGAAGGGCGTCCATCCCTCGACACGTTCCTTGCAACATTGCTTCGGGGGAGAGGGGGTAGGTGAAAAGACAGGTGTAAAGCGAAAAAAGAAGCTATTTCAGTAATTTTCTCTACAGGTTTTGTCCAAGATTGTAGCCATTATTTAGAGGTTCGAATGGCTAATAATTTCCTAGCCATTTGTTAGAGGTTCAAATGACTAATAATTTCCTAGCCATTTTAGAGGTTCAAATGGCTAAGAATTTCCTAGCCAATTGTTAGAGGTTCAAATGGCTAAGAATTCCTAGCCAATTGTTAGAGGTTCAAATGGCTAAGAATTTCCTAGCCATTTTTTCCGGCTTAAACGCGTAGTAATTTTTTATAACAAGAAAAGTTGATATGTATAGACCGAATGCAAAATTCACGTGCGCGCTTCCGGTTAGCACGAAGACGAGGCTTATGTTGGCGAAACATGATACGAGCCGACCCCGTGACCGTATCATTTCTTTCTTTGTTTTGGTCACACGAACACCATATTTTACATTTCCTTGAATATTTAATGGTCAAATTGTATTCGTAATGTAGCTTTTTGACGAGTTTCGCGGTGAGCGGAGAGGAAGTTTCAGTGTTTCAAAACACGAAGTGTTGAAACATGGCCGACGAGCAAACAACGCAAAATCCAGGTAAACATGCTTAACATCTATTCTATGAAGCATTAGTCCGAAACATCTAAAATTTAATATTTACACAAGTGATTCAACTTTTCGTTCGAGCCACAACCCCCGAGAAACAAGAGTGTTAACTTCTGTCAAGGATATGGCATCGGTTTTGTACGTTGTCTGACATAAAGAAAGCTGCAAATTTCATAAAACGTTTACCAACTTCTTGTTAAATTTTCTAGAATCAACAAATACGTAAAAAAATGGTTCGCACCACAAAGTTGTCGACCCAACAAGAGAGAAGGTTTACAGCAGAAGCAAAACATTGAGAGAGCAAAATACTAACGCCAGCCCTTGCACTCCTGCAACTTGTGTTACTGGTAATGAAATGTCACAAGTTGAAGATCTACAATATTTTATCATTACTTGTATTAAATTTGTTTTTATCTAAACGGCACCAAAGTACATTATTATTGCTCGAGGGAACATAAAATACAGATTCTTGGATTGACTTTTTAATGTAAACCGATATTCCAAGTTTTGTTCCAGACTTAGGACGAAATTTGGAATAGAATTTGTAATTTGGAATGTTGAGATCTAATTTACTTCCAAGCACCCTAGAATTATGACCATGAATATTCCAAGCTCCAATATTTATGCAATCTGGCATTTGAACAGAAAAATTGTAGCGCGAGCGGTGACTATACTGACGGTCTGGCATTCTTTTATATTCATTAGTTGGATATTGATTACTATTTATATCAAGATTTCTTAATAGGCCTACTAATTGATCCAGTGAAATCATCGCCGGTGCAGCAGGTTGATTGTCACGTCTGCTCTGGTACTGCGGGACTCTGCCAACAGGGCGTGGCATCCAGCTTCGCTGCGGAGATGTGAACTGCTCTACTCTCCGGTGTTGTCTGTTGGGCCGGAGGGCGCGCCTGAGGTCGAGTGCTGTTTTAAGATTTGCCGCTAGGATACGTGTTCCGGACTGGTTATTTAGGTGCAGCTGATCGTAGAACACGTTCTGGTTTATCTCCCCATCTGGTATGCTTGCTGTCATCCAGAAACTCTACCGTTGTCCAAATCCTGGCAGAATTCTCGGAGATCTCTATTTAATTCATTTGCCATTCTGTTTTTTTTCTCTGTCGGACTGGTGTTCTATTATACCGGACAAAGTTATTTTACTTCTTGGCCATTTACTCGACGTCCGCATCGAACGCCTGGCAGAAAAAAGCGTATTCATCAACCTGAAAGACTACAAAAAGGCATCTGCAACACGTTCAAGATCAACGGGCTAAAAATAACCATCGAGGCTTATAAGAAGAAAGTAAATTTTCTTGACACAACGCTGGACCTAGCCACGGGCCAGTATATGCCATCAATGAATCCGAACAACACGCTCCAGTACGTAAACACCAGCTCTAACCATCCACCACTCGTACTCAAGAATATTCCGAAATGGATAAACAAGCGACTATCGGACATATCGTCGAGCAAAGAAGTGTTCAACAGTGCGGCGCCCCCATATCAGCAAGCTCCATCACAATCCAGCCCAGCGGCGAACGGATCTAGGAAGCGCAACATCATATGGTATAATCCCCCGTTCGACAGTAACGTGAAAACGAACGTCGGGAGTTCCTGAAAATCGCAGATCAGTGTTTCCCGAAATCCAACAAATTACATAAAATATTCAACAGGAACACTGTTAAATTATCATACAGTTGTATGCCGAACATGGGCGCCATCATAGACGGAAACAAGTAGAAGAAGTTAAACGCTGACCAGGACCCGGTACACAAGAGGAAGTGTAACTGCCCGAGGAATAAAGGGTGCCCGCTAGGGGGCGAGTGCCTGTCAAGGGACATTGTATACCAAGCCACCGTCACATGTCAGGGAAACAAAGAGACCTACGTTTGGCTCACAGCTACGGATTTCAAAACCACAGGGCTTCATTCAAATCGGAGTCCAAGCCCAACGCCACCGAACTCAGCAAGCATATTTGGCGGCTTAAACAAATGAACCTTAGTTACGCGATCGACTGGAAAATCTTGTGTCGCGCGCCCCACTATAGCAACAGAACCAAGCGTTGCCCATTGTGTATTGCTGAGAATTTCTTTATCATTTGTAAACGCAGGGCGGCGACGCTTGACAAAAAATCTGAACTCATTAGCAAGTGCAGGCACATGGATGCATTTCTCTTGAAGAATGTCTAGTATTTTCATAACATTGAATGTAAAATGACTGTAGACAAAGCGAATGAATTAGTTGTGTACCAGCCACTGAAGAGTGCAGGCCTCCGGCTTGTACGAAACAAGCCTGTATGGCTCTTTGAAAAATAACCGTCTCCTCTCTTTATTTGTAATATATACCGTTTCCGGGAAACGTTGTCACCCAAAAAGCCTACAAGCTTGAAGCGCAAAGGATAATGGGGGCATCTAAACTGCTACTGTTTGATCTGAATTCACACAGTCATCGCAACCACAAGTAAAATCATCAAATTTCAGCACATTTCTAAGCCTGTTAGCTTCTAATATTTTACAGAAATTCAAAGAAATATTTACCCATACTCCCTAGCGCACCATGCTTTGTTGCTTTTTCCAGTGACAACGTATCCCGGAAACGGTATATATATTTAGTATATACTACACGGGAACCTCCATAGATCGCGCGTTTTGATTGGTTCGCTATCTCGGGATATTGCCACAATATTCCGAGATCGAAAGCATTATCCCGAGATTGAGAAGCCCGAGTGCAAGTGGTTCGGATATTTTTACTTTCTAAAGGAACTATCTGATTCGGAATGTAACAAAAATCCTTCTCAATTAACTTATGTTGTCTCTTTAGTTTTCAAGGTGAATCAGAGAGATAATTTATTTCTTGAACTTCTTCGGAATCAGAGATCGATGATTCGCTCACGGCACTTTTGAGAGACAAATTAAGTTACATTCACAACAACATACTAATTAAGGCAATTTTGTCGAAAACATATCCGGCTAGAAACTCTTAATCTACTTTGCCGAACATTTACCTGTAGGCTGAAAGGCACAGTAAATCGTAGAAGCCAGTCATTGAGCTCAGTTTAAGAGAGAATTTCAGTTAAGCTTACCGTCGCCATGTTGATTCGCTTGATCACGAGCCATCAGACATCAAACGTATTTAAAGTGGTATCTCTTTTATGAACAAGGTCTTCCTCATTGTCCCAGAGCTTGAAGAGGTTAATTTCCCAAATTCTGTTTGAATATTCCAATCGAATCTTGAATTTCTCTGCCAGCGGGTTGAAAAATATAGTCATCTATCGGTGGTGAAAATGGCGACCAAAGGCAAAGTGTTTTCAGCGAAGCAACTCTGCAGTTCACAATCCATAATCCAAGGCACAAAATGCGAATTTATCCCTCGAATCCATCCTTGCAACCTTCTACAAACTTAAATCATTTATCGTAGTCGATATTAAGGTTTAAAAAAAGTGTTTTCTAGCGTTTTGCTTCTCTAAAACAGCAGCAAGTTTCCATGTGTTGAGTAGCCGAATGCTTGTAGTGAAGTCTGACGTAATGTCGCGTGCGTGACAAACGTCACGCATCCAGAAAGAGGCTACAAAATGTCGGCAAATGCCACATTTAGTGTCGTTCGGATATTTTTTGGAGTGTTCCCGTGTAGTATATACTAAAACAATTATTCTCCTCAGGCTCAGTGAATAGTGGCGAATAGTCCCCTCGACCTCCGGTCTCGGGGACTATTCGCCACTATTCACTTCGCCTTCGGCGAATAATTGTTAAATATTGTAGGTAGAATAAAGATGTATTAGGACCTCAAAAACTCCTCACAGATCCATGTTGTAAAACTTTAAAAGTTTAATACGTTTCGGCTTTCAGCCCTCTTCAGCTCAAAAGTTAAAAATGCTAATTAATTACAGAACATATATTTATAGTGAAATAAAACAAAGGTTTTAAATAGTCAAAGGGCTATTTACAAGATTTCATACTGGGCGAAAGTATTCGAATAATTGCAGATGATGCATAACAAGTATGTTGTTTAAAATATTTTAATTTCTAGCATGGTGAATTTTCGCCAAACACCACGGGCTGAGATTTGCTTCATGTAATCGTATTTTTTTTATTATATGTATTTGTTAAGAGGCCGGGCTTGCGATTCAGCTTCCCCTACCCGGGCTAAAATTATCGATGTAATCGGCCACTAATTTGAAACATATATAGCATTCTGAGTTGTTTACATTGCATCGCCAAAATTATATGCTTTTTCAAGGTAGAAAAGAAACCTTTGAAGTTTAAACCTTCCAGGGTGATACGCACTTTTTTATATGGCAGTGTCTTTTTATCGTACAAAAACTTGACACTAGTCAAGTGTCAAGTATTTATAGCGGAGCTCCAGCGCGGGCCGAGGGCCCGCGCAAGCGAAGCACCATACCTTAGGGAAAAACGTATACCATCGAGTTGAGTTTTGAACGTCACGGGCATTATGGTTCATTTTGACAACGTCATTGATGACGTGAGGGCACGTGACTTTGGTGTAGAGTTCCTTTTATGGTCTTTAAAAGTTTGTCCAAGTTTGGCTTCTATAGAAGCTTCACTTCGGGAGATATGATTTTTTCTTTATTTTTCTGGTATTAAACCTATAGCGTCCGCCGTCCGTCCGCCGCCGTCCGTGTACACATGGGAACCCTGTGGTATGCAAAGAAAAAATTATATCTCCTCAAGGGAACATGCTAAGACAACCATACTTCGGATATTTTGTCTATGCCACAAGGGGGGTGCTGTAACACGGACACGTGATGTGACGTCATCTATGCTTGAAAAATCAATCTCGTGAAGGGAAGACTCTAAAACAACCAAACTTGGGTAGTGTAGTCTAGGCCACCAGATGACCGAAATAAGGTGCTCGCGTGATGCGACGTCATCGATGACGTCATCTGTGCTTGAAAAATCAATATCTCGTGAAGGGAAGACTCTAAAACAATCAAACTTGGGTAGTGTAGTCTAGGCCACCAGATGACCGAAATGAGGTGGTCACGTGATTTGACGTCATCGATGACGTCATTTATGCTTGTAAAATAGATATCTCGTGAAGGGAAGACTCTAAAACAACCAAACTTTGGTAGTGTAGTCTAGGTCACTAGATGAGCGAAATGAAGTGGTCACGTGATATGACGTCATCGATGACGTCATCTACGCTTGAAAAATGAATATCTCATGAAAGGAAGACTCTAAACCAACCAAACTGGGGTAATGTAGTTCAGGTCAACAGATGAGCGAAATAAAGTGGTCACGTGATGTGACGTCATCGATGACGTCATCTATGCTTGAAAAATCAATATCTCGTGAAGGGAAGACTCTAAAACAACCACACTTGGATAGTGTAGTCTAGGTCACCAGATGAGCGAAATGAGGTGGTCTCGTGATATGACGTCAGCGATGACGTCAGCTATGCTTGAAAAATTTATATCTCGTGAAGGGAAGACTCTAAATTAACCAAACTTTGGTAGTGTAGTCTAGGTCACCAGATGAGCGAAATGAAGTGGTCACGTGATATGACGTCATCGATGACGTTATCTATGCTTGAAAAAATAATATCTCGTGAAGGGAAGACTCTAAAGCAACCATGTAAACCATGTACACATGGGAATCTCTTTCATTCACACAGAATTTTTTTAACCAGGAGCTCCGCTTTTAGCCAGTGGCTAAATCTATATATTAAGGTATGACTTGGCGATGGTCCTGTGTGACTCAAGTAGTAAGAAGCGCTCAGCATAACATATGTGGTGACACCTTAGTTTCTACTGTGAGGGGGCATAAAGAACTACTTATTTTTATTATATTCATTTCGCCTAGGCAATCGACCACGAGTTCCTCCCAAATGATTTCGGGAGAATAGAAAGGGCAAAAAAGCGCTCGACAGCAAGTACGGAACACATATAGCAGAAATCACATACTAAACCACATGGATGTGTGAGTGTGTATGAAGGCATGATATGGAAAAATTTACCATTTTTTGGTAAATTTCATTTTTGGTATCTTTTCAGATGTATCTACCGGAAGACTGGAAGAATGTTATAGAAAACGCAACTATCACCAGGCCATTCAAGGTATTTGTATTAATGCGCTCCCGTGTGTATTGCCAAGCGCAGACATACCAAGCAGTTTTAAAAATGGCCCATAAACATAAAATACCAGAATAATATTAATGGTGCTTGTACGGAGATTGCTCCACAACTATTCTATTTCGAGATCGAAAGGCGCGATCCATAGAGGTTCCCCTAAAAGCATATTATTGGTGTGCAACCATTCCTTTGGGAATAAAATAACAAAACCGCGGGGGCCATGTTGGATAAAAGAACAAAGGGAGCAAATGAACTTTATTTTCTTCTGTTCATCCAACATGGCCGCCAGTGACGTCACATGCACACCGAGAACACTAATCTGATGGTTTTTTTTTTAATAACAGGTGACAGACATGACACACGACGCTTTGAACTTCAAAGCTACGGCGGAGGACAAATATAAAACGCCCGGACGGACAACAGAAGGAGAAAGCCTAAGGTAATTTACAAGGCTTGATAGAGTATATATTTGCACTAACAATTTCATTTTTAACAGATTCCAGCGCGTCCACTGGTTTAATTATGGCTGGGGCAAGGAGGGGTCCACCATCCACTTGAGGTTTGGGTCAGGTACACCCAAGAAGAGGAAGAGGCATGGAAAAAGTGAGGTTTGTGAGAGATGAAGAGGACGGATCATTGGAAAGTACGAGGGCCTACTGTGTTCAACTACCTCTGAAGGCAGCGAAGGTAAACTATAAACGCATAGACTGAACAAACCAGACACTGTTCAAACGATCATTGAATTAGATATTTTCCCTTAGCTTAACACGCCGAGTTCCGACGCTCGAGTTTGTGTTAAACCTGTTTCGTATGACTGTTAAAAAGGCACGAAACAAGGTTAAGTAACGGCATGACACGAAACCTCGCCTCCTCGTGAGCATTCAGCCAATCACATCTTGCCAAATGTCAGATCAGCCAAGCGGAATGCTTAGACTCAGCAATGCAAAATAAATTTACTTCGCGGACACTACTTGAAAGGTCAAAATAATGTCAATGCACTTAAGAGTAAAAGGCTTTCCCTCTTCTTTCTCAAAGCCACTTTTACATGTCTCTAGAAGCAAACACCGTCGATGAATAAACGGTAAGCTGCGTTTCTAATAAGTAGAGTTAAATCCACACCGTCATTAACCGTCATCTCTTGCGAGCGGTGTACCGTAATAGGTTCCTTACTAGTGATACTCGACACATTGTTTAATCGTACCATTTTCGGAAGTTTATTCATGTTTTTTTTTCAGAGAGTCCCGTCCAAACAAAAACATGCATGCAATGAAAATACATGCATTAAACATGCATGAAAATTGGATCAAAATGAAACATGCATGCAGGCAAATGTAACTTGGTTTTACATGCATGCATTCATGTATGTAGTATGTTGACATACATGCCCTTATGCATGTTGCATGCATGCAATTGCTTAGTTGTATGCAGCTCAAGCATTACATGCATGTTGCATGCATGCAATTAACTTCGTTGTATGCAGCTCAAGTATTACATGCATATTCCATGCATGCAAATCTACATTGCATGCATTTCAAGTATTACATGCATGTAGCTCACTATGTTTCGTGCAGCTCAAGCCTTGCATGCATGTTGCGTGGAAATGAAATGAGCATCAACTGTATTTACAAGTACAAGCAAATGCAACTTATGTTTTGACAGATTGACTGGTAAGAAAATAACAACCAGAATTACATATTTATTAGTAACACCCTCTTGAAATAAAGTTGCTATCTACCAGTATACTTCATATCAAAGAAAACAGCCCGTCACTTCATGACGCTAGAAGACTCAGAATAACATTTTGTTTAGGCATTGCATAAGGTAGGGTAAATCTCCCAAATTGACTTTGTCTCGGTGACTATTCGCTGATATTTACTAATTGTTAAATAATATATAATAGTTATCGGAAAATTATAACTATTTAACTGCAAAGTTTCAAATGAATTACGGGAAAACTGGCTGAGATATGAATTTTCAAAACTTTGTATCTTGGCTTACTTCAATCAATCAATAACTTTATTAATGTGTCGAAATACTTCTAGCGTGCCACAAGTAGCACACTAATCGGGGACACCTATATCTAAATATAGCTAATAATAAGTAGATAGTATAACTATGGTATAAATATAGTCGAATAAGATAAAAAAAAATAGAGAAGATATAAATAGATAAGATAAATCTCCCATTTACAAGGAAATGTATGGGCGAATACGCCAAGACGTCCATCCTCGTTCCAATGTATTTTCCCATACATTTCTTGTAAAATACGAAGTTTTTAAAATTCATATCTCAGTCAGTATTCAAGCAATGTTCACCGAACTTTGCACTTTTACTAATACGGATGTGTAGAATTGAATACTGGATTTCATTTTCTGACAACTTACTATTATATATCATTAATCAATATTGCGTGATAAAGGCCTATTGGAACCATTATGAGCTACTTTAGCAATACGAAAATATACGTCAACCTTAAGAGGCCTTAAAAATAGTCTAATGTGCGACGAAGAAGTAAAAGAGCTGGGCATTCAGGCTAAAGGCGACAGAGTGAAATTAATGTCGTTTTGTAAACGAGGAGCGAGGAAAAGGGAATTAAAAGAAATAATAGATGCTGGCAAGTCTTCTCGTGTAATCAAAGGCCAAAAGCTCGGGGAGCCCCCTACAAAAAAACCTTCAAAGGCAACAAAGCAGGGAAAGTCTTCCTTGACCTTAGAGTTTCGCTGGAAACATTTCGCAGAAGAATGTGATGACTACAATGTGATGACTACAAACTGGTCCGCAGTGACAAAGGCGGGGGCAAACGAGTTATTCAGTTACAGCTTTACCGGACATTAAACGCTATCTCCTGGCCAGCTGATTTCAGGGTGAAAGTCCGTTAAAGAGAAAAGACAACTCTTCCCAGGGCCCCCGCCAGCGTCCACGGGTTCGTTTGCGTTACCGCCGCAGAGTGGCAATATCCATGTTCCGTTTCGGGAATATTAACCCGATTCCCTTTCGATAGATGGCTCAAGATTGAGCGCTTGCAAACGGAATTTCCCTATCTCTTAGGATCGACTAAACCATGTCCAATTGCTGTTCACATGGAACCTTTCTTCACTTCTGTCTTCAAAGCTCTCATTTGAATATTTGCTACTTCCACCAATATATGCACTGGAGGCCGTTTCACCCAGGACCACGCCAAAGGCTGCGTCACGACCCCCACGCCCTCCAACTCGTTGGGGCTTCGCATTTACCCAAACGGCACGGTATAGATGCGACGCTTGAGCCCTATCCGTTTCAGGGCAAGTTTTCGGCAGGTGAGTTGTTACACACTCCATAGCCACCGTCCTGCTGTCTAGAGCAACCAACACCTTTTGTGGGGTCTGATGAGCGTCGACTTAGGCACTTTAACCGCGCGTTCGGTTCACTAAATTTTTTCTTATCTTTATGTAATAAATAGTCTGCTTAAAAGAGAAAGCTCGAAAAATTTAATCCTACCACACCTTTTTGCTTCTTTTTACTCTTGTACCACCGTTGTTCTGTGCGGCGTGTCTTATGGAAGACAATGCACCTGATTAGCTAAGTAGAGTTTTGCAGGTTTCTATTGTTTTGTTCCTATTTAGAGAATTAACGTATTTGTATGATGATGCCTTATATGACGGATTGCAATCTTGCGCGTTATTTATATCACTCAACCGCCGTTATTATCAGAGCTTCTTATATCCAAGAAAATATTCAGTATCAGTCACCATGTACTGCATGTCTAAGATTGATCGCCAGACAGAAGAAACTTGGGCTAACCTGCACAAACGGATTGGCGAAATACCGTTTGACCACCATTCTCTCTTTCCGTCTTATGTCTACGACTTCATCAACAATTACGTCGCGTCCGTCTCAAGCAATGCACAGTACCTCATTCCTTCACTCCTCGCAACATCCTACATTCTAGATTCTAATGGTGTGACTGTGACGCCCCAACACACAAGCAGCCGATCAACCTATACATAATATTTTCGTTGGACTTCCCGGATTTGGTAAGTTCATCTCACTTAACTAAAATATTATTGTACAGTAGGGTGCCCAATTCCGTACAACTTAAACTTTAAACTACTCTTTTAAGAGGGACTGCCATTTTACATGGTTTTTACTATGCATTAACAATTTGCAAAGCGCAGGATACCACCTATGTGGCACTGTCTCGTGTTCGTTCTTTCTCAAGCATATATTACCTTACACCTCTAAAGTATGGACACTTTCGTCCAGTTTATTATCAACATGTTTGACATACCCATTTTTTTGGCAATAAATATGCGGAGTAATACAAATAATACAAATAGATTATAACACCAAACGTAGCCTTAACGTCTAACTTCTTTTTTCATAGGATGGCAACCCCAGGAACACTAAATAAGAAAGTCTCTTATTTCTCCCACTTTCCCCATTACCTCTTTCGTCCCTACGACGCCCAGAAAGTGATAGCCAACAACGGGGATGTATTGGGGAAGTTAAATCCAAGAAACTACGAAGATTTACTTAGACCAAACGTTGTGTAGTCAGAAACTGCACAAGCCGTTTCCGATAATTTAGACATCATTAACTCTACGGATATCTTCACTACAGAGATAAGCCAAAGAGTCATCACAAACCTACAAACTATGCGAGGTAACTTGGACAATATCAACACCGTTAATAAAGCAACTACGGAAAGCCAAGAAGATATCTTTCCAACAATGTCTTTTGGATTGATGGAGAACGCTCAGCTCGACGCCGATCTAGCTACCATCATGCAGTGTTCTGCAGCCATGTATGTCGTCACAAGTCACACGACAGTGTTACGCGCTCTCATGTCAAATCCACAAGCTTATGCCGACAAATTGCAAACAGATGAACCAATAGCCACTGCATTTTAATATGTATATGTATATATAATTATTAATTTTCCTTTTGTCCATGGCCAAGCAGAATCAATAAATAAATAAAAACCTTGGAATATACCCCCTTGAGCACCGAGCCCCTTGAAAACAAACGCACTGAAAAAGCGAGCGCCGATGGCTTTAAAGGGGCACTCGCACGCTTAATTTTTGTACCACCTGTCAAGTCTAATTCTAATCACCAAAAATACATAAAAGTTTACAGGGAATAACCAAAACAACAGTCCAGGTTTGGTAATGACCGTTTAACTGTTAAATCAATACAAATCTATAGTGTTTTTATCTATTATCAAGAGGATGGAATTGGATTGAGATTTCAATTATTTGCTTGTCAGGCAAGCGTACGAGTGCCCCTTTAGGTACCGAAACACGAGCGAGACCGTAGGCGCGAGAACGCGCCACAGGGGGCTCCTCTGCGCGTCTGCTCACAGACGTTCGAGAAAGAAGGGATTGCAAGCAGTCTACTTTGTAGCACACCGTCTTGCATAAAAGTCTTTTTTCATGCCACGCCTTTGTAGTGTACCTCCCAAAACTATAGCCTCGGTTTTGAGCAGAACTTCTGTTAGGACTTCGGAAAGTACCTTGCCTATGCTTCGATGTGGGTAAGATTTGCTTACTCGACTTACAAAAGCAGATACCGACACGGTGACAGAGACGGCGCGCACTAATTAGAGAGTGCTGCCGATTACGTAACATTGCGCTATTGCACAACATCTCCATTATATACGTATACGCCCAACTGTCAGTTTTGTCGAAACGGATAAATAGGGTTTTTTCTGTTAACAATTTAAACTGTGCAAGACGAAAAAGAGTACCCTTTCTCGTAACAACTGTTCGATATGGAAAGTAAAAACTTGATAAAGAAGGAAATTTGACAACCCTTTTTGGTCTTTGAGTTAGAAACTAGAATTGTCAGAATGTTCCACTGATTAAACTTTCCTGACATACAGTATTTCATAAACTTGGGAGCTTCAAGAAGCTGGTAGAGCTGGAAGGGATGGGTTACAGTCACACATTCTGACAATCTATCATGGCCAACAAATTGGTCCATGTGAAACCTAACTGAAAGGGTCAAGGACTGCTCCATATTGCTGCCTACGTGTATCTTGGCCACTCCATTCAATCTCTTGAGCTTCTACATGATTATTGTTTCTTCGTGTAAGTGCCAGGGTGATTCGTGTTTAGCTCAAGTTCTTGTACATGAGCAGGTATCTCAAGGTAATGTAGAAGAGATAGAGAGGGAAGTGATAGATGAGAAAAGGGAAGCGCTGAGGGTTGCTCTGCTGGAAGTGCTTAAAAACATCAAAGGGCATGGAGCACATGAAATTGCAAGTAATGGGCTTCCAATACAGTTGCTCAATGATCTGTTCCAAATTGCAATTTCATATTCAGCATCAATGGCATTCAAGAAATTTTTGGAGACATTCCTCACTTGGATGAGACCTTAGAGATGTTTCAGTTTAAAATTGTTATACCAGTACAACAATGGCTGTTGTTATCATTGCAACAAAATCCCAGAGGAAATGCTTGGTAAAATGGTCATTGTGTCTGAATTTCAGACAAAAAAGTATAAATATAATTTTAATATATACCATTTAATAACGTTTCCCTATATATATATAAGTACTTTACAACTAGGAGATAAATCAACGATTACGTCTCTGACGGTTCTGGCTGAAAAAAAGTCACTCTCGTTTAGTCCGTGGGGTCTTATTGTCTTCAGTTTGTAGGCCCACCCTCCTTCCTTGTTTAAGAGGTCCTCCGATCTATTAACCCGATCTATCAGTTGAACACTAACATCCTGCATTCCGTTGTGTCCTTCAGAGTTGAAATGCTTGTAGATCCAATCATCTTCTTTATGCTTGCTAGCACTCTCGTTATGTGTATTGATGCGACTTTTATGGTTGTTAAACCGCAAACGAAATTTGGTACTAGTAGAACCTACGTACTGTAGTCCGCATGTCTTACAGGTTATAAGATATATACCATTTTTAGTATTACAACCCAGAGAGTAGTTGATAGATTTCTTAGTAACAGAGCTAGTAAAAGTGTCTAGAGAGTTCGTATATTTACACACTTGACAACGGCGGTCCGTGCAGTTTATCGTGCCTCTAGTACCAGACCTTTCCATAGGACGAAGTTTCGCTCGCACTAGGTAATCCTGTAGGTTCTTAGGCCTACGGAACGCCATCATCGGTACCTCCTTGACAGCGCTCTCACATCTGTTAGAACTGTGTAAAATCGGCTGGAGGTCCATGAGAATAGCTCCCACATAAGGTAGTGAGGGGTGGTATGTAACCACAAACGGTAACCTGTTCTTACGAGTTGGTTCTTTAGGAGTCAAGAGCTCCCTCCTATTTTTAGTTCTGGCTCTTCCGATCTGCTCCTGAACAAAGCCTTCATTGTGCCCTCTTGTTACTAAAAACTGGCAGAGATCCATGGCTCTTCTCTCGAATGATTCTTGTGTCGAACAAATGCGCCGAAGTCGCAAGGCTTGAGCATACGGGATGCTCCGTTTGCACCCCCATGATGTGCTGTAGAGATATTGATGCTGATCGGTTGGTTTCAAATACAAGTCTGTTTCAATGTTTCCTTTTCTATTCGTAACCTGGACATTCAGATAATTAATATTTTCACGAGAACAGTCCCATGTAAACTTGATATTATCGTGGGCTTGATTGATGTTATAGAGAAATTCTTTCAGTTTGTCCTCCCCCTTAGTCCACACCATAAATACGTCGTCGATAAAACGTAGCCACATGTCCTCGAGTAGCTTAGTCTCACTAATACACCCATCATCGTGAAGCTAATTAATAGTCCTATTCACTTTCTTGATCATCTCCTTAGTAGGGTCCTTCCTGAGTTTAACATACACCTCGTTATCTCCAAGTTGCCGCTTCGCTTCCTGAACATACCGGTCCCTTTATCAGCCTGTTTAACAACCATTTGGGGTAAAGTTCCACCGAAAGCAAACCTCATCATTGCCGTTGGTCGGTTGCGGTCAGAATTACCGCGAATGTTATTGTTCGAAGCGGGTTTCTGCGCCACTGAGGCGTCGAAATACTGGGCGCTAAGATCGTCAGTGTTAGCGCCCCAGGCAAAATCTTCTCGGCCTTAGTGGCCCGATAGTCCTGGTCAAATGCTAGAATAGCCTTCGTTTGGAAGCGAGTACCTTTGATGGCCAAAAACTTGAGATATCTCACATAGTCGTTAACTTCCGATGAGTTATTAGACATCAGCGAATCCAATATTTTTATGTTTGCCAGCATAAACTGAGGGAAGGAGAGTTGTAACGGCTTTAGCTGCTTGCCATCAGTGCCATAAATATAGAATCAGAAGCCGACCCGGCAACTTTGCTGGAAGTAGGCGCTTGCTTTGTGGGGCTAACGGGAGAGAGGGAAGGCGTGGGCGGCGTGAACTCTGCCTCGATTAGCGCGAGCTCGTCGTCAATCTTAAAGACCGGGGAACTGGATGCACTATCCGTTGCTCCTGGGGGTTTAGCCACGACGGAATCCCCTTTTAAGGTGGCTATGGCCCTTCGTAATGAGATCTTGTGGCCAACAGAGAGCTTCAACTCGGCGATGTCCGCGTCAGTCATGGCGACGAGAACATGTTTCGAGTCGATATGTTGGTCGATTACCACGAGGAAGGTTCTAGGGATGCCTGTGATTTGGCGGAACCACGTTTCTTAGGAGGCATAGTGTCCGGAGAAATAGAGCGCTCTAAAATAATCGTGTACAAAGGGCGAGAATGACTAATAAATTAACATATGATAGCGTCTCTGCGCACGTGTCCCAGCACGGTAAATCATTAACAACTAACTACGTGTTATACTACCATTGGACGAGATCCAATACCTTACAACTATAATGTCGTCATTATGCATGGTATTGTTCTTCTCCATTGTATTGCCTCGTTCTATAATATACTTTCCATTGCACTCCATTGCTTTAGACAATGCCTTGCATAAATTTGTCAGTGTATTGGACAACCCTCCTCTCGAACGGAGAATCTCCGAAAAGTCATTCTCAACCTCTTCTTCGTCATAAAAATACTCTTTCAAACGCACGCGCCTAACATAGTCCTCGAGATCTTTCCTTAAAGCATGACGATCAATAACTTCAGGTGTAGGACAAAATGAAAGTCCCTTGGAGAGTAGCGAGATCTCTGCGGGTAAAAGTTCACGGCTCGACACATTAACGACCATTTGTAATCCATCCTTGAAATCTCTAACATTCCTCGATGCTAAGCCAGTTTGTTCAATGTGAGGTGCTTCCAGCACCAGCCTGTTCTCCTCTGTAATGTTTCCCTCTGAATTTGCAGGTTGGTTAGGCATGACATCTTCCCCAATATTGAAATATGAATTTTCAACTAAAAGAATTGGCGAGTTATGGGGTAACGGATTGACACCAACAAACTATTCGACGTCCTCCTTAATGTCCTCCACTAAAGCTGTAATATGTCAGACTGAGACTTACAATCAACATTAAGAGCCTGCTTAGATAATTTACGGGTGCTGCGCTCCGACAACGATTTTTCCAATTTTCCACACAGTTCAGTTATCTTGACTTTAAATTCCTCTAGTATAATGGTGCAGTTCTGCAGGGGTAGCTTTTGCAAGTGTCACACCCACATTTTTAATAAAACCTTTTTAAAAATTATATTTACTAAAAAATGAATTAAACGTAAAAAACACGTATGTGCGACAAACTCCCCAAACTCGCAGCTCGTAAGCTGAATTTCGTTGGGTACCAAGATTTGTAAAGCTTTTGTTTTACTAGCCAATAAAATTTGCAAGCAATGATTACATGTTCTCTGCTATTGTTATTCTAAATATATGTTACCGAAGCGGCATAGAAACAAGAGTTGCTACAAATCTAGAAAGAACTAGATCTGTCAAAACGCCTTATCAAGAAGATATATTAGAAGAACGCCACTACTTATGAGCCCCTGGTGAAATACCCGTTCATTAACACGCTTTCTGCTGTTTCGTTATGCAAAGCGTATTCGTAGTCTGGCTGTGAAGGTTTAATGCTACATTTTATATTGATGCAAATATTTTGAAATTGTTCGAAATAATATATCACTACAACTTAAACAATGCGTAGTTGCTCCTCATAATCCCCCATTCCCCATTTTTCAAAGCAACTCTGAAGTTATGCTATATTTCAAGGTAGCATTGTAGTAAGTAACAACCTTCCATCTGTTAATGCTGATAATGCTTTATGTAATACACAAATGTTGGAAAATTTCGTAAATGTTTACTATTGATAGTACTTATCATCATTTGCTTAGTATCCTGTAATTCAGCCATATGGTTGCGGGAGGTCAATTCATATAACTACTCTTACTAATATGCATTCACCTGAAAAAAATATCATTGTTTATTTTTACAATTGTATCTCAACCATCAAAAATATTTCATTTGTAATATTAGAATGATCGGGTTGTGCCATGCCTGCGGGCAGACGCTGAGAAAGGCTCACGGTTGTGCGAAGCCAACAATTTTGGCAACAGCGCTCTTTTCACTTCATAAATGCTGATCTCTGTCTCCAAGAACGTATCCAGTCGATGCGGCAGTCCAACGAAGAGCGTGCAAATCGCGAAACACGTCAGAGAAACGAGTTCATGCGACAGGGCTGTCGCACCACCGCAAGTCACGTTGAGTTTTGGGCAGTACACAGAGCATGGTCGTTTTGCCAGAATTGCAAGTCGCTTGCAACGGAACGTTTGTTGCCTGATTATCATGATCGCCCTATTGTCAGTCATGCAAAGAGATGCCAGTGCCTAAAAACAGAAGTCCGATACCTTGTCCCAAAGATTGCTGATTTCCCGATGAAATTGGTGGGATTGAGTAAGTCTGAGATAATCGCTCTTCGCCCTGTAGACCTTCCCACCGGTCAAGCAGCACGGCTACCGACAAAAGACGAGAGCTACATCCGTGAGCTGGTCGACAAAATCTCCAGAAGAAAAGATAGCTGAGTTGGAGAAAAAAGACTCTCAACGAAGGTGTACTATAGCGTATCAGTACCTTATACCTTATGCTATAAGAAGTTCGTTTACTTAGGAGCTACAGCGCAGGAGGCGTCTTTGTTGGACCAAAAACTTAACATGCCCGATAGCCGCTTCACCACTAAACGAATACTTTTGTCGCACCACGTTATTGTTGCAGTACAAGTCCAGATAAATGTCAGTTTATGACTAAGTTCACAGCATCGAGTAGCTTTTGTCAGCTTGAAAGAAATCCCATAATGCATTGCGTTCGTAGCGCTACCACCACCTGATTGACGCCCACGTAAGAAAATGTAATATATAGATTTGAGAGCTCCCAATAATTATACTGTATAAAAGATTTTATGGTATCAAAAATACAGTTGCGGTTTAGAATAATTGCGAAAAGGTCCCAGAATGTGCTAGTTTCGTAGCTTCGAGCACAGTACAGAATTTGATTTCTTTCATGCTGCCTTCATATTGACTATCAATTTTTACAGTGATTGGAAAAACTCCTATGATAACAGATGAAGCTTCCCGATACGCTGAAAAATGCACCCAAAAAATACAAAAAAAAGCCAAAAAAATGAAATTGCCAAAGGCAAAGGCAAAGGCAGCGTGTGCAGTTAGTGCTATTTGCGCCATTAGTGTAATTATAGCATGCTCACTTGGTGTAGATGATTCCATAAAGTTGTCTTCTTAAAAGACACTGCGTTTGTGTCGTCTGAGGGTAGTTAAGAGCGATGCCGTTCTTTCAAGTGGCGAGCAACAGCAACAGCTATGGACCGTAAAGAAACGATTATTGTTGCAAGATCTATGAAATGCTTGAAAGGAAGAAGGAACAGTGCTCCACTGGTCGACGACAATGAGCCATTGGCAAAGGTGATACCGATTCTGTGCAGGAGTTAATGCTTTAGATAAGGCGTTGGGAGGTGACTTCTTTTTTTAACCCATTCACAAAGACTCCAAACGGCATTCACTACCAGCAAGAATGCCCCCTCGTGTTTACACACTATGGCGGAAGTGGAAGGGAAGCTGAGCTTTTCCTGGCTGAACCGGCACAAAATCTCTGTGCCAGTTCAGCCAGAACACATGAGTGTTCATGAAACACATGAGCTACAGCACTGTGATTGGCTGGCTTAGTGCTAAACTGTCTATCAATCTGTTACGATCATCTGTATTGTGCATAAGTGACTCAAGGGACTCAAGCGCAGTGAAATTCGATGTCAATGACGCAGCGATATCTAAAGCTACACATACGACAACTGAAGACGATAATACAGAGGAAAATCACGAACAGGGGGGGGGGGGAACAAGAAGAAGAAGCCCAAGCAACGCGATGTAGTGTAGGAAACACTTGAAGCAGAAGACGCAACTTTCATAATAGATTAATCATTGACATTTTGAAATGCTACGAACCATTACTGTTGTTGTTTGTTTCATAGATTTCACAAATACAACGTTTAGAAACATTTTGAACAATAAAATACATATCTCGATTTTCGATAACTTTCTTCTAATTTGTTATTACCATGTCCAATATTACCCTTTCATTTCAAAAAGATACGCACTTATTGATATCAAATATTGTAAACACAATGATTTCTCTATCTCCTATTCAATGTGCCATTTCCAATTAATTTGTCAGTCTTTATGCGCAGCGTTTAACTTTGTGACAAATAAATATGCCATTTCAGGCGTGTTTTTGCATTTCAGTCTATTGATTATGTTTCCATTGCAGATATGGACACTAACAAAAACTAAATAAAAACAACAATGAACATGTTGTCATATCTTACCCATGTGTTGGTAAATTCCACCTTGCATTTTCTTCGGAAATGATTCAGGAGACGCGAGTGTGATTTCAAATTACATGTATGATTTCTGAGGAACAATGCATAACGAAATGAACAGTAATAAAATAAAATCGCCCTTGTTTCGATTGGGGCACAGCTTTTGGATATTCGCGCCCCGCTTGCCAGAATACAGTATCTGTAAGTGACGAAACGATGTTATCGAAGTATAATAATTCACAAGGATGTCTTATAATAATAATAATAATAATGTTTTCAACATAACAGTTAAAATGTGATCAGTGTGATGCTGGTTATGTTGGTTACACGCGTGGGCATCTGTTTGTACGTGTCAGGTCATAATAGCAAGACCTCGTCAATCCGTAAGCATTACGATGGCGAACATTCAGGCGCTGTTCCACAAGACCTACAAAATTGTTTTCGCGTGCTTAAAAAATGCGCTAATAAGTTTGATTGTCTTGTTAACGAAATGTTGTTCATCAAGCAACTTAGACCGCGTCTGAACGTGCAGTCAGACTCCATACGCGCCAAAGTGTTTGTCTGATTTATGTAAATATAGTGACTCTAAACTCTAAGTACTCTGAACACTCGCATAATTTACTACCCTTGATAATGGCGCCATGATGACGTCGAAACGTCGGACATTTTCGCTTTATGTTTTTGCTTGTTTAAATAAATATTGAAACAGTTAAAGATGAAAGCATAGAAAATTCACTTCTTTACATATTTAATTGAAACATGGGCTTAAAAACGTGTAACCCAGAAAGATGTCACAGCTTTCTAGACTCGGCGAGTCCTAAATGAAAAAATGTAAATGTGAGATCGACTCCCTAGACTTGCAGCTCGCCATGGTGATGCAATATCCAAATTTGGAAACTCACCAACGAGAAATGCTTGACGATATACAACGAAGGAAGACAGGAAAAACCAACGAGTACCAGACATCCTTAGTAGAAAACAACTTCATTGAAACAGTAAACGTAGGATCTTCAAGTGAGAAAGTCGTAAGCAACATGCAACATGGTTATCGCCAGAGAACAAGGAAGACTACTGTGCCCCTGATATCTGAAATCGTGGACCCTTCTTCGAAACAAAGGTGTACTGCTGCATACTTTTTTGATGCAGAATGAAACAAGCTCGTGTCGGTTGTTCGTAGAACGACGAGAAATTGCAACAACAAATGAATCGCAGATCTATAAGAACATATGACATCTATAAGAACAGTGACATCGTTGGTATAGAATGCGCGTTGTGGCCGTCACTGAATCCCACAACGGATCTATGCGAATCGACGTTGTCAAGAAACAAAAACAGACTTGGAATCAAAGCAAGTTTCATGTGCAAGCCCTATCAAGTATTGCAGACTACACCATGCATTACGATCTCATGCAATTAATGTACGATAGGTGGATTTTTAAGAGGCGTTGTCTGTAAGGATCGAGCAAAGTTGGAAATCGGCCCAAAAATCAAAATTTTTAAACTTTGTAGTCTATAAAGATCGCCTATTTTTCCTAATACTTGTACTTGTACTTTCAGTGAGTATGGTCGATTTCTCAAAGCATATCTCGAGTAGTGGGTTGCTTTGGGGTAATTTGTTTATATCAATCAAAAGTGCTTACATTGGGGAAGTGTTTGGTGTATTCACTTTGGTGGGCCGGGTTTTTTGATTGACACAAAGTGCCTCAAACATACCCCAAATTCGACTTTTCTCGATCAGATCACTGGGCGCCACTGAAGGGAGAATGGGGCGTGTTACAAAACATTTCTTGTTTTTCACGAAAACATTTTATTTTAACCACAATGAAGCAAGATTGAGCAACAAATACTTATTTTCCTGATGGTTTCAAAATTTACCGGAATTAGGTTTAGAGAAAGGTGAAAATGATTCGATAAAGTTGGTTTACAACATGTGTCTAGAATTAATATCTCTACTTTATTCTACAGGGGCCGGTTCCTAGAATGTTATCAGTAGATAAACGCTTATCCCACCGATAAAATCCAGTTAAATCCTATACAACAGATAACTTTTAACCACGGATAACTTTATCCTACCATTCAGGAACTGGGCTCAGGTTTACATCCAAGCATTGCATTTAGTGCTATAAGTGTGTGACACTTTGTTTTAACTATCGCACGAAACATTTTGTTTTAACCACAATGAGCAAAGATCGTGTATCAAATTATTATTTTTCCCTATGTTTTTAAAATTTCATGGAATTAGTTTTTTTAAACAATACAACTTTTAAGAAAAAACAATTGTGAAGGATTTTTTTTTCAGAGATAATCGAGTCTTTATTTTTCTGGGATCCAAGCTTTGCAGCTTTTTTTTTCAGCACATTTCCACTCCATCCCGTCTTAAATGGTACCCCGTTCTATGCGAAGAAGCTAGGGCAAAATCTCGGCCCTGTTTGGCGGCATACACCCGTATAGCCCTTATAATTACATTTTTCAAAAGCAGAGGCTTTTGGTGGGGCAAGATACTCATTAGCCAACACTGTTTCTTGCAAGTTGAGCTCCTCACCATGCGCTCATTATCTGAGTTACGAACGTAAGCGTTTTCCGTTTTCTACGGAATACTGGAGGGAGCATCATCGATATCTCATTGATGCAGTTAGGCAATATGGCTTTCCTTCATTGTTTATCACCATTTCCCAATACCAATGGACCGTGCCACAACCATTATGGCTTCAACACCTGTCACAAGTGACCGGAAAAGTCCCAATCTCTCTAGCACGACCTGAAACAGTTAACATTGTTCATATTTTAGAACAAGTAGTTAGGAACTACATGTGTGGAAGCAATACCGTGGAAAGAACTTTACTTTTACCGTTTTGAGTTTCAGAAAAGAGGAACTGCTCATATCCATATGCTTCTGTGGTTAACTGAAATTCGAGAGTCTCAGTATAGTCTTATTCAAGGTCACATACCATGGAATGAGCCACACATGCGTTTCTCGTTCAGACACTTCAGCGTAGCGACAAACCATTTTTGTTAATGAATGAACATGCTACACAAGTGCTTGCCTCCAATGAATGGTCAACACGCAGGACAAAACAATTCCCGGTACCTAATTATCAAACTGCATTGTGTAGCGACACAGTCAAAAAATATCATAATAGACAGAGACTATGGATAGAACAAGTCTTAGACTATGGCTAAGGAAAGTCAATCAGACTAACGAGCAACCCTATCAAATTTCTTCCAACCGGGATTATTGAATATACCACACAAGGACTTAAAAATAAAGAAAAAAACAGACGAATGCATTCCACTTCAAAGAGCGAATGCATTCCATTTCAAGAGTGTAAGAGCCTTTACTTGTCAAACCAAAATGTTGTCGTCGATGAACGTATGGTTAAAATCTGGGGTATTGAGAAAAGCATGAGACAACGTTTCAAACTTGAGAGGCACAAAATATATTCCATTGACACGGTGGTTTAATACATTTCTGCTTTAATCCGGTCTCCTGTAAGGCTGCAAGGCTCTTGGCTGCCAAAGGAAAAAAGCGACAAGACTAAAAGATAAAATGTTATTAATTTTAACATGCCATCTTGGGTAGCGAGTGGCCTTAAATTGGAGCATTCTTGGCATCGTCTACAAGTGACAGGAATTTCAACTCGAACTTTTTATGTTCTGACGATTAGCTCTTGAGAATCAAGGGCAACAGCTCTGACCTGTACGGGACAATCTTTGGCGTCGAACATATTCCACCTTGATCACAACGATAAAGAATGGCCGTTATACAAGGGTATGAAGGTAGTCATATCCCAAAACCGTGACAAAAAAGCCGGCCTCGTTAATGGTCACGAAGCTCATGTTACTTATGTCAAAGGAAATACTGTCTTTCTAAGGCTGTGCAATAGAGTGGTTGCAGTTCACACGGTTACCGACAAGGATGACAAGAGAAACGTACGCACGTACCTTCCTACAACAAGCACTAGTTTACTTTGACTGTGAGACGATACCGCAAGGGACAGCTTACGTCGTACGTTTGCGCGTTAAGAACAAAGCATCCATTACCTACGAGACATACACATACATACATACATACACAACATGTCGCAGAAAGTAGTACAAGCACCAAGTGATACAAGGCTAAAGACTTGCTAACATTCAAACGGGATATTAGGCGCAACTCATATGACCAGAAGTTAAAGAAAAACGGTGCTATAAGTAGTGACCTCACGTCACAACAAATTAACGAAAACGGTGCTATTATGCGCCCATTCATATCACCAGAAGTTCGTGAAAATTGTTGCAAATCATCTGGTATTAGTGGGAGCCTCCAAGAGACGAGATAAATGAAAGCCTTTGGACAAAGCAAATTTTCGAAATTTAAAATGATATAAATTTACAAACGAAACAGAACGACTTCATCTACAAACCACTTTATTTCCATCAGTTTCTACTTCTTCACCACCCGCATAGAAACTACGCAAACAGTCTTAATCCTGACCACGACCTCCTTTCAGAAAACCTACATGTTTGTTACTTCGCACCAGTTCTCGCTCTTCTCGACAAACCTTGGTGTGGTGCTGAAGATATAACAGAATATCTAGAAACGGAAGGTCACAACGACTCCTATCAATACTGCTTGGCAGATGTCATTTGTCAGTACCAGTGATATGCAGGGAAGATCTCGCCAAGAAACAACCGCGAACTCTTTTCCACTAGACGAGAAGCAACAACCTATTGCAACAACTGCACAAACTACAAAGCAGGTCCCAACTCTTTGGTAATGTCAATGTTATGTCATCGGGACGACCGAACGACAACTGGAATCGCCCGACCCTTATTCTAGGAGGACCTGGTTCTGGAAAAAGCAACATCATCAAGTTCCTGATGGCTAAGTGTATTGAGGAAGATATTCGGCCTCGCGCACAATGTTGAGCACCGAACGCGTAGCATATCTATGGCAGCATATCTATGGACACAGGTACATTTGAATTCTATAACTTTCCATAAATACGATATAACTAATGCGCACCTCAAAAACGAAGTTTTGGTACATAAGTTTGTGTTTAAGTATGAAAGAAAAATAACTTACAAAAGGTACCACGTAGAGAGGCATGATTTTGACACTTTTTTTACCGATGTCCCTTTGATTTGTTTCGAATTACGAGAGATGTGCTGCTTTATGTATTAATTCGTTTATGAAGTAGCGATGCACTTGAAATTATCTTCAAAACTAGATATCTATCTTGAAATTAGACAAAGAACAAAACGAGATATCAAGCGTTAAGCAGCGTTAGAATTTTTAGTTGTCGCGAAAATTAACAAAACGTCGAAATTCCTTTTCCTTTTGTTTCCTTTTCTTTGCCTTTCTTTGCCTGTTTTTCCCTTTTGCATTATTTTCCCTAAATTTCCCTTTGTTTGCACGCACGCGTTTTCCTTTTTTGCCCTTGTTTTCCTTTTTCTGTTTTTCCCCCTGATTTTCCCTTTTGGCGCGTTAGTTTTTCTTTTCAGATGCCGATGTTTTTTTGTTTGTTTTTTTTTTACTTGTTTGCCTTCGTTTCCATATATTGCCCTTTATTGCCTTCGAGTTTTCTTTATTTCACTTCTCGCCTTCCGTCGTTTATTGGGCCTTTTGAGAGCTAAGAGGGCGTAATCGAAATCAATTATTTTTGTTTGACCAGTTCTTTTGCTAGCGTTAAGCTTTCGATGTATTTAATTTAATTGAGCCTTGGAAAGCAAGTTTAGTAACCAGTGAGCGAACATTGTGAATACTTAAAAATACACATTTACCTGTAATTCAACGTCTCCTCTCAGGGAAACTCGAGTCAACAACGGAGCTTGCAAATGGACCAAAAGGAGGAAAAAAATAGACAAAAAAGGGAAAAGGAGAAAGGCATGAAAAGGAAAAAAAGGAAAAGAAGGAAAAGGGAAAAAAGTGTGAATAGGCAAAATAGGGGAAAAAGTAAAAGGAAAAAAGTCAATAAAAAGGAAAAAAAGGAAACTTGGCCAAAGAAAGGAAAACGCTGTTCTCAGGTTATGAGTGTTACGCAGCGTATTCAAAATTTTACCAAAGCAACGCACAAAACAACGGAACTGTATTAGAAAACTACAATAACATTGCCATTGTTTCGGTAATTTTGAGAAGTTTAAATGCAAGACCTATAGAATGACAGCAATTCTAAAACAAATTTTAGAGCATTTTCTGGATGTTTCTGCGGTGCTCAACTTCGTGTGCGAGGCCATTCCAGTATGTATGGCTTGCCCTACAGGAATGCTATCAAGTGGATACAAAGCCATCTTCCCCGACCATCTTGTCTCCGATACAGTTCATAGTTTGTTTAATATCATTGTAGGAAGCAACGAACAACCTCAGAAAAACGATATGTTATCCCAGTTCAGCTCGATCCTTGTCGACGAGATTAGCCTCATCCCATCAAGGATTTTTCGCTTTGTATAGTCCACACTTCAACTACAGTCATCCAGTTGTAGTACTTGCAGCGGACCAACAACATTAAATGCCAGTGGAAACTGTTCAAGGAGTATCATCGCAAACAACCAACGCATTCATGGACGGACTGCTTCAGAAAAATGTCGGCAGACACGCTGCATGACCAACATCGCTGTCAAGACAGAAATTACATGGAAATCCTTCAACACATTATAAAAGCACTGGCTCCCAACAAAAGAAATACTGAATCGTTTGCAAGAAGGAAAAGCAATGTGTCCATCTGGAGTCCCAGATTACAAGGCGATCTTGCAACAACTAAGAAACGCACCCGATGCTACAGTTTTAGCAGTTTCAAGAGCGGCAGTCAACAATTCCTTTATAGCTCATTTCTTTAGAGATAAACCTGTTCTCAAAAAATGCCTTTAGGACAATGATTGAGAAAAAGAACCAATCTACAGAGGCATTAAAACGATGATTACCAGAAACATCAACAAAGACCTAAGTCTTCCAAATGGTCAACTATGTACAATCATTAGTTTTCAAAGGGAAACCATGCTTGTCAGGCTTTCTTCTCCAGAGAAGACGGTCGGTACTCTCTACCCAGTGTCAGAAAGAGCAGAAACAGGTTTGAGAACATTCTATCCCATCACACCAAGGTACGCAATGACTATTTGTTAAAGTCAGAGTCAAACTATCAAGTATGTCATCCTTTTGTTTGGCACCCCTCGTGCTCCTGCTGGAGCAGGTTACTTAGCACTTTCACGGGTGAGATGTCACAATAACATCTCCTAATTTATTGTTTCGTCGGTCGCATCAAACTATCATAAACAGTTGTTCCAAATTCCGGGACTTTCCAGGTTTTCAAGGACCCGTGGGAACCCTGTATAACCATGGTTCAAAGTTCAAGGAAACAAAATTTTATTTATTTATTTAAATTAGGGAGGTGATACCCAGGGAGGACATAGAATAGGACTCATGGTCCCTTACAAGCAATGCCTCCAGGAAGTTGCTCATGTTAACATTTGAATGCCGATTTAAATTTTTTATGTTTTTAAGTACCCTTTCAGAGAGTCAAACTTGATGTTGGTTGCAACATCAAATCGAAGTCTTTCAACTACATGTCAACGCCCTTTTGGCCCTTCTTTCTCTACAGCATCCAGCCCATAGGATGTGATTGCAATGCACAATTATAAATCTTATATCTATGTTTCTATTTATAATTTTTACTTCTGTTCTACAGGAAAACTAGTTCCTGTTTTCTACAAAAGCAAGGGCCTTGGAGGGGCTCTTGAAATGACATACAAGTGAATTGGTTGTGCAACCACGATACACTATGCGAGCAGCTCTGTATGTCTTACAGATTCTAGGAGGAATGCCGTCTCTCTAGCCTCTCTTGGCCTTTTTTTTTATTTGGGGTCGTGGTTATGCTAACTATTATAATGTTTTGTTATCATAGAGTTGTCATATCCCCGGATCAACGCTATACTTGATGAGGCTTGTAATATGGCAAAGGATGAGATGATGGAGATGGAGGAAGAGAAACTGGGGAGTTGGAAGCGGGCTGTGACAACGTCAGATGGATGCTGGCTGATCCGGGGATTTCACAGTCAGTGTGCTTCATTTGTCGTCATTAATTATCTTAGGAACTCTCTGTTGTATTATGGTCATTTGTGTATGCGTGAAGCCAATGTTATATGTTATGCTGATTTGTGGGACGGTACATCTAAATCTGCGGAGCATTTGGCATTTTTATGATTTTCCAAGGCTAGAGAGGAGTATGATCATCTCACGCGACTGGCAAGATGCTGACTCAACATCTCAGCTGTCACAGAGGGAGGTTTACCGTGACGGTGATCTCAACAGAGTTATGCTGTGTGGTGGCCATGATGGCCGAGCTCATGGGAATAACTTGAAAGACATGAAGGTAACAGTCTCATAATATAATGGACCGAAAGAAGCATGAACAGATATATTTTAAATAAAACATAAGTTCTAAACATTGTGGTAGAAGCAAGGTTTAGTAACGTATGGATGGCCCGTCAAACCAACAGCATTAGTTCCCCCAAATTGAGAGAGACAGGTCTGGGATGTATGAGACGGAAACACTGGAAATGAGTGTTTCAAAGACAAACTGAGATGGTCTCCGCTTGTCCAGATCAGAAGAAATAGAGTAGCACCCAGGAAATGCATGGCAGCGCAATATAAGATGTTTTGATATTTAAAATTTTGAAAATTTTAAACATTTCATAATTTAATTTATTATTATTTTCTACTTCATTGTTTATTTATTTTCTACTGTTATATTGTATAATTTCTAGTATATAATAATATTTCAATGTATAATTCTAATAAATTTTATTTTATATTGAATATACAACAACAACAAAACGTGTGTCCCGCGGGTTGTCCCGAGAGTTGCGCGCGGGTGAAGACAAATGCACATATCAATGTGTAGGTTTATGGATGATTGACTACTTTGAAACCAACCGTGAATTAATTAGATAAGAGTGAAAAGAAAAATATATTTGTCAAGCCAAGAAAACAAACTATCTCCAAGAGAAAGATGAGGGAAAGCCTTAGATCAAGGCTTAAAGAGAATTTCAAAATCGAACAGAAAGTCAGAGTAGAACAGGATATCAATTTAGGAACAGAGGGAAAAAGATATTCAACTCGAATTCAACAATTACAAATTTTGGAGGGAAGTGAAACAATAGACGCTCAATGCTTGGAGCCGAAATCAAGTAATATTAAAATCAGGAGACAGCATAGAATTGATATGATTCAGGATAAGTTTTACCCGAGAGTGCTGCGCTGCCAAGTATATTGTGAAGTCCCAAGCTTGTCTTGTCTATGTCTTGTAACTCTAGAGACTCCAAATAAAGCTTGTAAATATATTGTAAATCGACGAAACCCGCGGAATAAGGCCAGTCGATGGTTCCACGAATACTTAGATATTATCCAGTTGTTGTGGAAGTCGAGAAGAGACGGTAGATGTACCAATATTTTGAGAATTTTCAAGATCGGAAGAGCACAGAAAAAACGTGACCGATCGCTACCGTTACCAACCAACCAACCAACGATCCCAGTGAATACGCTCGGCGTATGATGATACTTGGGAAATACTATGCTAGAGACATAAATGTGTGGGGAAAAATGAGGATGGGGGATGGAGTCTTGTGACTTCCATCCTCTTGAGGTGTGCTCATGTGGGAAATGCAAGAAGAAAGGTGAGCATAATTATCAATTCACGAGCATTGACAAACAGGTAAAACAAAAAAACCTAACCATCAGTCCTGCTGATTTGTGCAGGAATACTTACAATCAGATAAAAAATTACGCTGGCAGATATATGCTATAACATTGTTTATTATGTAATGTTTACAAAACGAGCTGGAGTGTTTTATCAGCAGATAGAAACACGAGGCGAAGCCGAGTGATTCTATCTGCTGATAAAACACGACAGCGAGTTTTGTAAACTACTTCTAAAACGGTTGCCAGTAATAATTCATAAAATTCCAAGCTAGTTAAAAAAAAGGAAATAAATTTGTGAGAACTACTTCTTTGAAATCGAGAATAAGAAATCTGATATAGACTGGCTTCAAGATGCATTGTTTAGCTATTTTAAAATGGCAAACAAAAGATCGACAACGAGAGCTTTTCATTAGGAATAGTGTATTTAGAGAGGCGTTCCGAATAATTGACATATCTTCTGTGTTGGGACAAAAGGTCTGTTCATAATTACATGACTTTCAAAAAGAGAAGAACTCCCTTTGGAATAGCTGTCACTTTTTTACCTATAATTATGATGAGCAAAGAAATGCCATTCAAATGTCATAGAAAAGAAATGAATGCATTAGCGATACCAGCGATACCTATAATAATGCTAGGGCTTTCTAATTGGCTTTTGTAAAGAAAGTGCTATGTCATTAGTTTTTGGGGCAGTGTTTCCTATTGTTTTTTATTCTTTTTATGATTCAAATTTCTTTGACGAAATTTTCTTTGTCATGCGCGTAATGCATCATGTGCAATTTGCCCATTCATTCTCGGTTAACAAAGCAGTGCGGTTCGTACGGACTCGCCAAGTAGAGTAACTTGGACGGGTGAGTTAAATTCGTTTATCTGTGCATGATTTTGAGCCCAATTCAACTCAAGTATTGCCAAATAATTGTCAAAGATGTCCGTTTTGGCTCGTTTCACGAAATGTTCACAGAAGGGTGGTCGGCACTGCCCGCGAGTCGTTGTTGGATGTTTAAATCATGGCCACCGAAAATTAATAAATGTGATAAATGAACTATCGTTTTACAAAATGCACGTATTCATTTCTAACATGCGTTCTTTTTTCGTAGGTTACGGGAAAAGGTGGAAATCATGACCACAGAGCGTTTGTAAGAGATGAATATTATCGGGGAAACATGCTGTTCTGGTGAGTTGTCCTATCATTACTGATGCTCAGTGAGCCAAACTTGATAGAGAACTGTGCTCACTGAACTGGATCTGATATAGAACTCTGACGTCACCGGAGTTCTATATCAGATTCAGTGCAGTGCGCAGCAGTTCTATATCGTTTCTGGCTGATTGAGCACCATTATGATATGGCAACCAATCAGAACAGCTGTTCCCTGAAAATATTCATGGACTCCCCAAAATGCTAATTTCTATCGGGTATACAAACGGCCTTCATGGTCCTGATTTCCATTGTGTTTGCCTGATTGACTATTCATGAGTTTTAGAAACTCTATTATATGGACACAAGTGTTTTACTGGGCCACTCGCCACTCGTAGTTCTTATCCATGTATGAAGCTGCATCCAGGACCTGATTGTATACATACTCTAAATATCCTCACTAATGAGGAAATTGGTCAAAACAAAAGTGCTTGTAAATCAATTTTGAATAATAATTTTTTAATGTGGCTCACTCGCTTGTTTGTTTTTCGCTGAAAAGACGTTGTTCACGCTTTCTACAATTAATTAATGACCTTTTCAAAAAAATGAAATGTAGTATTAAAAAATAACTTCTGTGTTTTGTAATTTGAGAATCCCTCTGTTTTCTGTAGCGAAACTGCTATTAAAGAAGCGTGTTAGGCCAAGTAAAAAAAAAATACATGTTTATCGTCCCCGCCCGCATCGTTTTTGGAGCCGCATCCTTTTTTCTTTTATTTTTCATTCTCACAAATTGTCTCCAAAACTAAGTCAAATGTCACAAGCGGTTCGAAACTTCTTTGAAATGTGGCTTTAATGACCATGGAAATGCTTTATATGAACATAGATTGCCCTTAAGAATAGTTTATGAAACAGTTGTAGTCATTTTGTACACAAAATATGGCATAAACCAATAAAAAAAGACATAAACAAGGAGCAAAAATAAATAAGCTCCGGATGATAATCATGTTATTTTTTTTTTACTTGGCCTGACGTTCAGAAACTAATCAGGCGTGACATTTCGCACGATCATGTTCACGGGAATAATAACAACTGAATGGCTTCCCTAGATTTTGCGCACCAGTTAATCCTTGCTTTATTCAAAACCAATTCCTTCTTTGCAATCTATGTTATTGTTATTTCTTGTAAAACGAGACCCTTGTTCAGGTTACATTTTTACTAATATCTTAATTTACGTTTTCTGTCTAAAGCAGTTTGTGAGTTGGTGTTTGTTGTACGTGTGAAATTCTGAGAATGCGTAACGTACGTGGCGTCTTGCCCAGTTCATCTCTTTTGCCAAGAACGCATTTACATAAATAGCAACTCTCTCTTAAACTCATAATTATAAACGTTGAAAGCTATATTTTTTCGCCCTGTTCCTAAAGCACGACTAGAAAACATTGTTACCCCGAGGGAAATACGTCTTGTTGGTAACTTTTACGGGTCAAAATCAACTAAGCGACGCCTGCGACGCCATTTTAGGTACGTTTTAGGTGTAAAATCGAAAGTTACCGACGAGCACCCCGCCCAAAAAATAATTCAGTTTCTTGGAACATTTTTAAATGTTAAAAGACGTTACCCAAATGGTTAAGGATTGGATTCTGTAAAAAAAATAATCTACGCTTGCAATAAGTTCTAGGTTTGGCCTTTTCTGGTCGTAGGTCGACGAGACAAATTACCTGATATCACCATTCACATCATATTTTTCTCTGTTTACTTTGAAAGTCGAAACAATAAATCGAATAAATCCGCCAGCCGGATAATGTATGAATGTATGAATACAAGACACAGTACATTCAAAATTTACCTTGCTGTGTTTCGCAAAGAACGCCGAGGTGTAAATAATGTTTTTCTGCATCTCCCATGGAACTCCTCTAAGTGGCTTTTGCTTGGAGTCATGTTCAGGGTTAAGTACACACTATGATTGGCCTCCAGCCTAGGTCAAATCCACTTCTTTGCTCAGGACAGAGATCGTAAACTCCTCTGCACCTTTATCAAAACAGACCGACTCGAACTAAATGTGTCGTAGTCTTCTACCTCTACCCGTCACGGGAAGTTTTTAAAGCAACCATTTTAAGTGATCTCGTGTAGACGTATTGCATTTGGCTCTGAGCTAAAAAGAAAATCGATTGCTGGTTTTGTTCCTATTACTACCGAAACAGGTAGAGCGTTTATCGGGCTCGACAAAAGCGCTCGTCTCCAGACAAAACCGTTGGCAAGTCTGATTGCATTCCTTCGCACGAAACCAATCATGCGTTCAGTCGCTGCACAGAAAATCGTTCAAACTTGAGAAATAACACATGATTTGTATTTCTTACCTCATAAAATTCGTAGAAAACACGAGCAGATGCCTTTTCTTGTGTTTTAAGTTGAAAATTTTCCAAATTAAAATATTTCAGTTGCACGCATCGCTGACCTCAGTAAAGGAATTCAAACTAAATCGTGAATGTTTTTGTCTGGAAACGAGTGTTTTTTCTCGAGCCTAATAAACGCTCTACCTGTTTCGGTAGTAGTAAGCATATAATCTTTCGTAGAAAATTGTCGAAAGGAGCGAAAGCCCCTGGTGAAACTGAGAGTCGTCCATCAATGTCACGCAATCTCAAATCTTTTCTTTATTCTGTGCATTTCAATTCTAATTAAACAATTTTCAATCACAGCACTCTTTTTAAATTCCAAACAGAGTTATTCGCTATTTTTGTAACATTTGCTTTAGTGTAATGTATCATACAACATCGATCATAAGTTGTGTTGGTGGAAAATCGGTGCCCTGAAATTCAGCAAGATAAGTCGCGGCGTGCGAGTAAAAAAAATGTTTAGTAATACAAATATCACAGCTCAACACTAAAACGGACTCTACAGCAATTCTGTAAGATTCCTTTTGTAGATTTAACATTATAAAAAACAACCCAGATTTCCTTAGATCACGGAGTGTCACGTGACCTTTTGCAAAAACAAACAAAACATTAACTTCACACAATATTTTATATTTACTAAGGTAAATGGTTGACTAACGCTTTGACGGTTTTCAAATAAATGAAAACGTGGCCGCTTGTTTGCTTTTACCCAGCGTTTTAGGGCTATTTTTCCGACTTTACAAAATAGTGAAAATTGCATAAATATTGCGAGATATTACGGAAAAACTAAAGCAGCTATAAATGTTTGATACATACCTCGATGAAGCCCGAGGGTTATCCTATTTCTTGGTGCAGTATGATACCCGAGCTAAATGTTTTGCGGAAATGCGAGCGCGTTCAATTTCCGTCATTTTTCGGTCGGATTTAGAGCATTTTTTACCAAAATTTTCAATCTTGCGTAATTTTATCAGAATTTAATATTTCGACAAATCGTTCAGCCAGTATTCATAGTTCAATGAAGTCAATATGTGAGCGAAATTTGAGCGGAATCGGTGAGGGGTCGTGTAGACTAGTCTGCATGGTCCTCGGGTGGACGCGTTCTTAAGTCTACTTTGTTTACTGATAATTCGCCTTGTCTGCATGTGCTATAAAATAAGTTGTTTTTTAACTGAAGACGTTTGCAAGTATTTGGTGCTTAATCTATGGGACACAATTCTTATATCAAGTTTATTTTCGCAGCAAAATACAATAATCTCACGGCAAAACACATTAATCTCACGGCAAAACACAATATCCTCAAGGCAAAATAGAATAGGGTTCCATGTTGCGGACATTACATCCAGAGACAAATATCAGAATTACAAATGGCTGTAAATTCTTTCAAAATGCAATCCGTATCCTACAATAAGGTTTAAAAGGAGCTTTATGGCCCTCTCATACCAACCACAACGGATTTAAAAAAAAAAAATTAAAATTCATTGCATTGGAAGATTTTACAAATAAAAGAATGCATTGTTGACATTACATCAATTGTTGCGGACATTACACCTTCTGGGATAGCCATTTTGTAACTTCTTTGTTGGTGCCGTATGTTGATGGAAAGTTTTCAGCTTTGTTATAAAGTAAGCATCAAGGTTTCCACTAAACATTTGAATACAATTTAGAGCATTTGAAAGAATAAATACTGCACTTTTTAATGATTCCAAAGCATGAATTTTGTTAAAAAATTATTGTGCGAACTTCAAAAAATACCACAAAATTCCTAATAAAACTTAGATTTAATCTTTTTTAGATTTTTTTCATGGATAAACTTGCAAGAAGCCTATGCCCAATGATTTAAGCTATTAATGTCTTTTTTCAGCAGCTGACTTTATGGTAAATACTATTTTTTCCATTTTTTTTATTTTCAATGTCTCATGTGGAATTGCCCAATAATCTCACGGCAATACACAACAACCTCATCGCAAAACACAATGCCTTCACGGCAAAATGAAATAATCTCATGGCAACATACAATTTTTTCACAGCAAACTAAAGAAACCAGGTGGTCAGCAGTTCACTACCTCATAGATGGTACACTATAAATGTATTTTCCGCTGGTATTTCAGATACAATAGTCGTTAGCTCCTTTTGTTCTCAGAGTACTTAAAGCCTTGCGTTAGAATTTCAGATCACTTCACGCTCATTTACCAACATGTTAGTATTCAGTGCAAATTTCTTCAGCAGTCTAGTTTTACCTCCCCCTTCTCCCCCCCCCCCCCCCCCCCCCCCCCCCCCCCCCCCCCCACACACACACACACACACACACACACAGCGCAGAAATATTGAATTTACGAACTTCATTATTTTTCTTTTTTTTCCTGATACTGCTTTCTTGTTTTTTGATAGCTTTTAGAGATTCTGGGCGAAAGACTAGATTCCCCGGTTCTGCGTCCCAGTCCTCACTCTACAGGTCAAGTGTCTACTATAAGGGATTCTTTTCCAACTCGCCACCTGTACCAATCAACTGCTCCATATAAACACTGTGAGCTGATTAAGGATGATATCGAAGAAATTAAACAGGTACTTTGTATCGAATAGAAATTTCGAAGCAGAATTGAGCCTTTCAGAAGTTTTGGCATAATCAAGTCAAGGACGTTCTCCGCAGAAATGCTGAGTATTGGAAAATAATTGGTTCATCTCAGTTCATCTTAAGTGTTTATTCAACATGGTACAGATTACCATTAAGCTCTTATCCGGAACATATATATTGGTTAACACCAAATCTGTCACTAAGCAGGCTGAATTATTGTTTGATTTTGTTAATGAGTTATCAATTCGTTTTTTGTTAGCGCCTAAGCAAATGCAAAAAGAGACTGATTCTAGAGTTAAGACACATTAATAAGAGTCTCGAGAAGTGTCAAGTATGATAATTGAATAACTGCAATCAACTATTTTTGTTAGGTTCACATATAGCTACCACCTCATTGACATTTAACATTACATGAACATCAACAGTTTCTTGGCGTTGCTTAGACATGTTTACGAGACCGGAACCACTAGTATTATGTCTTCTTGGTGCTGCATGCCCGCCTTATATAAGTATATATTTACTAGTCGTTTAAACATTCGTGGCATTAGGCATTTGATGGTTGGGGTATTGCCAAAGGCTATGGTTAGTGTTGCGAAGAAGCTGATATTGTTCGTACTGACGTGCTACTGGTTTTGTCAATGACGAGGAGTCTTTGTGGGACCCTATCCAGTATAATGTATGGTTGGTATTGTTCTGAAATAACTTGAACGGTGCAATTAGTATCTTTAAAATACCCTTAATTAACGCAGGGGCTAAATTAGTGAATATCCTGCATAACAGTGCGCATATTGGCTTCATTTACGAGGCATGTTATTTCTATGAGTGCAGTTACAGGCGATATAATATGCTGTATCATGACCAGGTACTGCGTTATGACCTCACTTACCGCTCAACACTGGGATTCTATCGTTTTAATGGATCAGCATTTTTTTTTTAGATGAGCTCTAATTTTGGACAACAATATCCTCCTTGTTAGATCCAAATACTGTTTTTCTTTTTTGCATGAGAAGCCTAGTAGATTTGTTTTCCCTGACGTTAGCGACACAGAGTGAGTTTTAGTTTTTTAATTTTAATGAAAACATATTTTGCCATAGGCAGTGGGATATTGATGAGAGTCTCAGGAGTTCGACTTGGAGAGACCTTGTGACCATTATTTCTTTGCGGCCAGGTCGGAAGTATGAGTTACATAGCAAGGCTATTGATATTTTCAGTTTTTGTCTCGATCATTCTTCTGGATACCTAGCAGCCTTGACCAGAAAGCAGATGCTAATAGCCGTTAAATCGATTACGATGATTGGCCGATTTTGGATTCATTTTTTAAAGAAATTGAGGATTTATGGGGACCACATAGCGTGGATTGCTTCGCAAACTACGATAAAAATGAGACGCCTAAAATTATATTCACATTTTTTGGAAACCTAACCCTATAAGCAGGACTGGACTGTTTTACCCAAGATCTTGAGTGCGATGATTGCCTTCTAGATCCCCGTTGTTATCAGGCCTGTAGCCAGAAAAACATCGTTACTGAGGCAGAGTGAGCCAGATTCCCCCCCCCCCCAAAAAAAAAAATAATAATAATAATAAATAAAAATCGTTATACATTGTTCTTATGAAGCAGGAAGTTAAACTGTAGTTTATCGTTAAAAATTTGTTCTTTTTTACTGAGGCGAGTGCCTCAATCACCTCATGCTGGTTACGAACCTGGTTATTGAGTGCTGAGATATGTTAATTCAGAAATGTTGTGGTACGCTGGTCGTACTTCTGTGACCTTCAGCACCATTTTAGCCCCTGTTAACATATACATTCGGAAAATTGTTTTGGGTCATATTATTCGTCCTGCTAAGGGTCTATAGAGCAAGGCAGAAATCCCAACAGTCTCCTCGGCTAAAAGAGATTCTATGGCTACATTCTGGTGGTTAGATTGCAATTTTATTAGTGTATCTAGGGTCTGTCAATTTCTTGCTCCTTATCAGCCTCGTGTTCAGTGGCGGAGTACCTCTATCGGATGTAGTTTGGCCGCGGGGCCTTCAAGGACACACCTATAGTGCCGCGGGGCCCAGGTGTAAGGAATACCAAACTAAATGATTTAGGCCGCGGGGCCCAGGTGTAAGGAATACCAAACTAAATGATTTAGGCCGCGGGCCTCAAGTATCACACCTATAGTGCCGCGGGCCCAGGTGTAAGGAATACCGTAAGTGATGTAGGCCGTGGGGCCTTAACGTATCACACCTGTAGTGCAGCGGGGCCTAGGTGCAAGGAATACCATAAGTGATGTAGGCCGTGGGGCCTTAACGTATCACACCTATAGTGCAGCGGGGCCTAGGTGCAAGGAATATTAAAAACAATTTAGGTCTCGAGGCCTTAAAGTATCACACCTACAGCGCCGCGGGGTCCAGGTGTAAGGAATATCGACAAGTGATGTAGGCCCAGGTGTAATGATTGTTTTTCGTATGAACTCTTATTACACGAGTGCAATAAGATTAAGGATACGCTACAAAGCTTGATAGCTTTTGTTTTGAGAGCAAGGTCAAAGGAGAGTTTTTTATTTGGCTTACTAATTGTTCATGTACTTTTGTTCTTATTAGGGTGTACACATCATGGAATAACCAGCTAAAGTCAGTTCTTGTTGAGTAATCATTTTCAGTTCCAGTTCTAGCAGGCTATATGCACGTGGTTCACAAGAAGCACAAACCTCCGTCGACTGTTGCAGTATTGCACTTGGCGCTCATGTGGGTCCTGTACCAGGATGGCTTTCAAACCCATCAGATGACGATGTTTGAGAAGATGCTATTAGAATGCGAAGAGGTCAAGATAAAGCCTTGTCATAAGAAAAAGCCTGTCTCGCTACCATTTAGAATACACACTGTAGTAGATAAAACTCGCTCCGCCTTGTGTAATTAGAAAAGATAAACATTTAGTAGGAAAACATTTAACATTTCGTTTCGCAGTATTTTATCAATTTTCATAGATTTCCTTTTTAGGATATTAGCCTTGCTGTTCATTTTGGCTAAAGTATATGTATTTTGTGTTAATGCGCGATTTTTTTTCACTTGTTGATTTAACAGTATACGAAACGCTAAATACCGTATGACCAAATTTTGATATTTATTTATTTTTGAAATTTAGAACAAATAACTTTTCTTATATTTAGGATTAAAACTCTAGCCCTCGGAGTTGTACACTGTTTTTTGGTGAGCAGGGCCGTTTCCCACTGGGTTTTTGTCCCAAAGAAGTGGGTTTTATCCCAGTGGGTTGTTCGCGCGCAGTGTACGGATGTATATAACACCGGCTCAAAACACTATGGACCAGACCAAAACACTATGGACCTATCTTGTTTTACTACTAGAGCGGAACATTTTACTAGGACTCAGCCAATCACAGGCCGTTATAAGAGTTGCCCTCTTCAAGTAGTAAATGTTACGCCTCTTTTACCAAGTTCCTCAGACATCTGTTTCTGAAATTGTCAAAACAACAGCAATGTGAATGAAAAACGTTCACAAATGCCAACAGAAGTATAACTTTAGTTAATTTCTGTTGTATATATTTAGTTTTGATAGAAATTCATCTACAAGCAAGCTAAGACTAACTTCTCAACTTGGCGCCAGTGTTGAACTGATGTTTGCATGTGTCGATTGACACAACACTGAGCACAAATACATTGCAGAGCTTGAAAGCTTCTGCTTCTGCACAACAACTTTATGATTAAGCCTGTAAAAAAGATACAATTTAACTTTTTGCTGTGGGTCCTGTGGACGTTTATATAAAGCAATAGTTTTAAATACTTGTCCTTGTCCTATACAGGACTAGTTTTTTGCTTTGACCTTTGCTCAGTCATGCGTGTATAAAACCTTGCTCAATAAATCGTGATAAATGCACGAACATAACAGCTTTATTGAGAAATGTCAGCGCGATAGTCAGGGATAGGATATGTGACCATGAATATTGAACCACGAAATAAAGAGGAGAATAATTTTTTCACAACTAATTATGGCAAATTCACGCATAGGAACGGCCTCTAAAGTCCTCTTGTATTCTTTAAATGTTAATAAATGTTCGCTGAGAATTGCCTCGTACTTTGAAGCATTTTTGTTTGTGACCTCGTCATGTATCGTTACGAGAATGAGACTCTTGACGGGATGCGAGATTGGAGTGTTTTTTCACGAAAACAAAATCTATAAAGCGCCGGTGACTAGATTTACAACTCAAATTAAAGATCAGGATTGTTAAAACAAAAAGCCCTGATTCTGAGACAAATGCATTGGGAGTTCGGGGTCTGTGCTGGAGCAAAACGTGCGAGTCAGAACCATGTATTTTAGAACGAGATCTCGGTACATTTTATGCGGCCGAATACGACACCACATCAAAGCGACTGCCTCCGTAACATTTTACTGATGCTGCCAATCAAACAGGAATACACTTGGAAAATGTTGCTGTAGCTGTCGATCATTTCACTATGAACGTTGTTGCTGCAGTGGTTGATGAGCTCACATGAAAGAGCCATGAAACACCACACAAGAGCTACTACTCAAATTCTCGCCAAGCGCTAATGAATATAAGTATAAAATATATCCACGGTGCTCGCGACTGCACCATTCTCGCTTGTAGCTCTCGAGGCGCAACGGGCGAAAACAGCATCGATTAATACTTCGAAATAATTTGTTAAAGGAAACAATTAGCGCTGCAAAACAATTTCGTTATTTGAATTGATTAGAACACAAAATACCAGCACTCAAAAATTGCTGAGCCAGGCGAGTTTGTTTCCTTACGAGTCAGTTAAAGGGGCACCTTTTTGTTTTCCTCATGGGAAGCAGTTGAGGAGCGTCCTAAATAATTGACAAGGTATGAAATCCGATTTTTCGCGAGAGAAATGTTCGCTGAGAATTGCCTCGTACTTTGAAGCATTTTTTGTCCGTGCGTTGTATATCGTTACGAGAATGAGACTCTTGACGGGATGCGAGATTTGAGTGTTTTTCACAACGGGAAACAAAATCTATAAAGCGCCGGTGACTAGATTTCAATTCAAATTAAAGATCAGGATTGTTAAAACAAAAAAGCCCTGATTCTGAAAAAAATGTATTGGGAGTTCGGGGTCTGTGCTGGAGCAAAACGTGCGAGTCAGAACCATGTATTTTAAGACGAGATCTCGGTACATTTATATGCGGCCGAATACAACACCACATCAAAGCGACTGCCTCCGTAACATTTTACTGATACTGCCAATCAAACAGGAATACACTTGGAAAATGTTGCTGTAGCTGTCGATCATTTCGCTATGAACGTTGTTGCTGCAGTAGACTTGCTCCAAGTCGACCTCTCGACCAACACAAGAGCGCTAATGAATTAAAATATATCCACGGTGCTCGCGACTTGACCATTCTCGCTTGTAGCTCTCGCTAAATACTTTCGAAATGATTTGTAAAAAGAGGAAACAATTAGCGCTGCTAAACGATTTCGTTATTTGAAGCTATGAGTACGCAAAATACCAGCACTCAAAAAGCTCACAAGCCAGAATGAGCGGTGAAGCTTTTGCTGAGCCAGGCGAGTTTGTTAATTGTTTCCTTTTTTTTTTTACAAATCATTTCGAAAGTATTTAGCGATGCTGTTTCGCTTTTTTGCGCCTCGAGAGAGCTACAAGGAGAATAGCTGTATTCACACTACAGAGGCAAACAACACGAGTTTCTCGTCAGAAAAAGTTCCTTTCTTATGTCAATTCTACTCAGAAACACTCATAAAAATTGTTTTCGCTTGATCACAGAAGAACAGGGAACCATATTCAAGGCGAGAAACTCGTCTCAGACGAGTTTTCCGTCTCTTGTGTGAATACAGCTAATGAATGGTCCAATCGCGAGCACCGGTGGATATATTTTAAATTCATTAGCGCTTGCGAGAATTCGAGTAGTAGCTCTTGTGTTGGTGAGAGATCGACTTGGAGCAAGTCTGCTGCTGCAGCAACAACGTTCATAGCGAAATGATCGACAGCTACAGCAACATTTTCCAAGTGTATTCCTGTTTGATTGGCAGTTTCAGTAAAATATTACCGAGGCGGTTGCTTTGATGTGGTGTCGTATTCGGCCGCATAAAATGTACCGAGATCTCGTCTTAAAATACATGGTTCTGACTCGCACGTTTTGCTCCAGCACAGACCCCGAAATCCCAATACATTTTTCTCAGAATCAGGGCTTTTTTGTTTTAACAATCCTGATCTTAATTTGAGTTGTAAATCTAGTCACCGGCGCTTTATAGATTTTGTTTCCCGTTGTGAAAAACACTCAAATCTCGCATCCCGTCAAGAGTCTCATTCTCGTAACGATATACGACGAGGTCACGGACAAAAATGCTTCAAAGTACGCTGAAAAGTTTCTTAAAAATACATGGCCGCTGGGAAATAGATCGGCAAGAAGGCAAGAAAAATTGTTTGTTTGGATAATCATTTGATCGTTACTATAAATTTGTGAATCAAAGATTCCCAAGAAATTAGGGGTATGATTGTTCATTTTTCATCTGTAATTTAATCTAATATGCTATTATTCCTTATAAATATTGTATTATATATATTATTATATACTTGTACCTAAAAAATCAATAAACTGTTGGTTCTGGGATTTAAGGGTAAATAATTTATATTCGTTTGAACGAAGTGAATTAGAATATAAGTGTCCTTTTATCCTTGTTCTATAAGGCGAGATATTGATACGGAGAACACTATAGTGTACCATATATGAAGGATCTAGCCATATATACATCTCTTTCACACTGGCGGCGCAATCGCATTAGCACTTGGGCAAGTTCGCGAAATCGAGGCTAAGAAGGCCTGAGGGCTGAAATTGTGGCACCCCTTCCGAAAACTGTTAAATGTTACCTAAGGAACATTTATGTCGAATTTTGCGATTGTACGATGAATCATGATCTCTAAAGGGGAAGCACGAAAATGTGACCCGAACTCCCCCTTCCCTGCCCTTGCCAGACATTTGTTGCACTCCCACCTAGTCCGATGTAAAGGGCACCATACAGGAAGAATTGTCATGGTCTTGTTTATCTACATATAACCCTTTAATACCAAGGAAATATTGGGGAATTAGGAATACCCTAGACAAAACTGTCCCTACCCTACCCCCCTTGGGTCGGAATGATGGCACCCCTCCCGAAAACTGATTTATTTCACCTAAGGAACATTTGGTCCAAATTTGGCGCCTTTACGCATAAGTGCACAATTTTACCTATTTTTTTTCCATTAACAGACTCTACTATAGTGTAATACAGGGCTGTAGCGCTTATAGGGAGGACCAGTGCCCCCACAGTTTTTTCCCCAATCAATCCCTAAAACTCCTGACTTTGCACCCTGCATATCAAAGCTTCCCCAAACATGCGGCAATTTCACATGCTGGGCTCTAAATTTTCGGCGCAAGACAGCACATTTTCGTGTGCAAGACAGTTACAACTTTGCCTAAGAGTTGACTTGAGTTGTTTATATGTTGTTCATCCCCCCCCCCCCCCCAGTTATTTGAGGCTTGCTACGGCCCTGTAATAGGAACTCTAGATTTGCCAATAACTTGCCAACTTCCAATAATCTTGGAATTAAGTAACATAATGTTCGGGGGGGGGGGGGGGGGGTGTTCTTCACATGTCGACCTGATAGGGGTGCTCGTCTATTTTTTTAGGGGTCAAAATCGACTCTCAGGTATTTTTTAGGGGTTATCGGAAAAACATTGTGGCTTTCACTAATAAATGGTATTTTTTAGGGGTACGCAAATAAATGACAGGGTCACAAACCAAGCAAAACGTTTTCTTTCTTTCTTTGTCATTTATAGCTCTAAACTATAACAATAAAGGTTTATTGTTGGTATTTTTTAGGGGTCCTTTTGTTTTATAAGGTATTTTTTAGGGGGTTGATTTTTTATGTCCTGGTATTTTTTAGGGTATATGTCCCGACGAGCACCCCTATCACTCTTACATGGGAGAACCCCCCCCCCCCCCCCCGGGCATAATGTACATATCTATGTAAAACATACACAGATGAAGTTACAACATGAAAATAGATTTAAAAAACTAATATAAATGTCCACCTTTTTAGCAATATCTAGTCAATCCAGTGAATGATGGGGGAGGGTCACCATTAAGTATGTCTCTACATTTTGGGAGGGCCAATATTTTTCATGCATCTTGTCAGGGGAGGGTTTCCGAAAAACATGCTGACCAAAATAAAAATGCACCAGGCCTCCCCCTCTAATTTATGACCAGTCCCTAATTTATCATCTTCTCATCGAGTAATCTCTTTCTTGTACGGTTTTAGAAGCACCATCAGGAGACAAAACAATTGGACACATATTTCGGCCCTAAAATCACCCCTAAAACAGGCTAAACCCCCATGATTGTAACCCCTAAAAGAGACGATGATCATCCCTGACCAAAAAAATATAGGAGTCCCCCCTCCCCCCGGGATATTGTTTTTTGCCATGAGTAATTCTTGTGTTTTGCTGTGAGATTATTTTATTATATGGATGCCAGTGTTTTACCGGAAACCAAGACCCCGTCCACACTACACTGTTTTGAAACAAAAATAGATACTTTTTGCTCCGTTTTAAAGAAGATTTGCATCCACACTTATTGCCCATCCACACTACAACGCATATCAGTACAAAAACGCTGTTATGCATTTAGTGGGCATGCTCAAACAAGCTCAACGCATGCGCATTTCAATCTGTTGGCCTGCGAAATTGGTCGGGTTTGCTGTAGTGACGTCATCGTTTTCACAGCATCGTTTTCAACCCGTCCACACTAGAAGACAGCGTCTCCAAACAGCTGTTTTCAAAACGCTCCACTCTTAAGAGCGTTTTCGGATGGATCCATTTTCGGTGATCGTTTTCGGCATTGTAGTGTGGACGATAGCCATCTTCGGAGCAAAAAGTATCCGTTTTCGTTTGAAAACGGAGTAGTGTGGATGGGGTCTATCAATATCTTCACTGGTGAAAATATGAAAAAGTTATGTACCGAATGTCCTGGATGTGTACGTTTGCAGTGTTCGTTTGTGGTGAAATCTCGCTCGGTCACTCGAGTTTTAAGCCACAAAACTAGGTTTTGTTCTAGTTCTAAAGAGAAAAACCTTAGGTCAATTGTGGCAGAGAAAGCTACAGCAACACAAAGGGAATAAGTTCTTAACTAAGCAGAAAGGAATCAGAAAGATTGAGGGAGCATTTCACAGATAATCACTATTGACTTTACCAAGTGAGTTGTTCAATTTATTATATTTTGCTATGTCAATTCTTATCCATATAATAAAATTAAGCAATAGAGAACTTTTTCCGTGTCTACATACTCTGATGCAAACACGAGGGGAGGTTGGGAGAATTCGAGACAGTTATGCAGCCACGAGACCGAAGGAGGGAAGAGGACAAAGATATCATGTTTAAATCGTGCGAAAAATGTTGACAATCGTGAAAATTTACACATGTGGGTTTGATTTAAAAAGTTGAAGAGAAGCCAATTCTTTGAACTTGTGGTTAAAGGATGGGACAACAAATGATAGCTAAGAGAGAACAGCACTGCTTTCACATTGCTTCAAGTGTTTGCATAAATTTAGTGTCAAAATGTAAGGATGAAAAAAGAAGCCAGCGCAAAAATCGTCCGGGCGTGAGGTCACAACCGTGTTATATACTCTCATCTAAACACACTTGTCGACCAATGAGAGCGCGCGTACTATCTTAGTTATTTTATAAAGAACATTACACACCGTGGCGCAAAGATATGGATTTTACTTTCTCGTGTCGTCAAAAACAATATTTTAATCATTCGCTGCGCTCGTTCGTAAAATATTGTTCTTTAATATCCTCTATGTATTTTGCCATGAAAATACTGTATTTTGCCTTGGACTCTTTGTTTTGCCGTGACAGTTGTGTGCCACCATAAAGACCGTAAAGTAGTTGTACACGTGAAAGAATTCATGGCGAAGAATCCCATACAGCCGATTTGGAAAGCGGAAATCGAGTCGCGGGCGCATAATACTAAGCATAAAGCACGAAATATTATTCTTTTGACACAAAATTCATTTAGATCTATCCAGCCTGAGAATTTATACTGCAGGTTGTATTTATCGTCGGTTTAGTATGCCTTCTTCACCAATTTTAGCAAGAATTACAGCGATTTCGCAATAACGGCAATTTACTTCATTGGGCTGCCTGTGTTATTAATGTTTGACTCAGAAAAGGCCCTGTAAAATGTCTTTCAGCGCCCCTATTGTCCCCAAGCCATCAGGAACAGCAGAGAGAGTAGTAATGGCGATTCGAGCGAAGAGGGAACAATTTTGGAGCAAAACTCGAGGCGTAGCGGCTCAGCGAGTCGGAGCTGTCCCTTTAAATTTGGTATACACGAAAAGCGATTTATTCTCTATATTCGGAGGGATTTGGAACTATCCAAATGGTAGCTTTTGCCAACATTTTCAAGCATTAAACCAAGATCTACATGTGTACTTTCGACTCGGATTTGTGAGAACTTAACGCGAACTCCGTAGACCAGGTTTGGAACATTTGTTTGTAGGCTGTCGAAGTGTTTTATAAGGGGATGTATGGCGGATTTGGTCGAATTTTCTATCTAAATACATTTGCTTCGGGAACAAATTTGCACGTTTGCAAATTCATTACAAAACATATCAAGAGCAAATTCATGTATGTAAAATTGTTTTCAGATTTGTGGGAACTTGAAAAGTGTTGCTAGCCAAGAGCAAAAAGAAATTAAAGAGTAGAACAGCCGAAGTTTCACTGTTTTCTTTGTATTTGTGAGGCGACGCGTAATTTAATACAAGTACCCAGATTAGCGTAGTGCGCATGACCTCATGCGACCGGCGGCCATGTTGTATTCATTCTCGTACCCAGAGCTCCCCGGCTCGTCTAGTGCTCGCAGGGGAGGCTCTGGTGACATCCATTTGAGGGCCGTCGCTGATTGGCTGATTTTGAGCGTTGGAGCATGCGCTGAAAGCTCTTTCTCTCAGCGGCTCTGTATTAAATCTCGCGCATGCGTCAGTGGCTGTCACCAGAGCCTCCCCCACGAGGTTACAAGCCGGGGAGCTCTGGGTTCGAGAATGTGTTGTATTGAATTCTACGCCATGTGTCTCACTTTTTACACTGCGGTCTCGTGAAGACGACGTCAGAATGATCTTTTCAGGTTACTCACACCAGGCATTACAGTAAAACAAAAACCTCAGTACTCTTCGACGATGTATTTACCTTCAAAAGCGACAAAGCAGCTATAAGTTCGCACCTTGAGTTCGCACATTCCGCTAATAAAATAAAAAGTTCCGATCTCAACGTGCTAACAGTAAACTCTTCTCGTGAACCAAAATCGAATTAAAAAACCTTCTAGGTAAAAGAAATGACACAAAATTCGGTTATTAATGTTTTAAGTATTATGTTCTTACCTTTACAAGTTCGAGAGAGCCTTCTTTTCGCCACAAAATCTCGACTTTTCGCTTCCAAACATTTCGCTCCGAAACAACCGTCTCACAGCTACAAGTACCAGAAACGCGCCCCATCACGTGACATTTCCACAGGGAGCCATTGGAAATTCAGACAACTATACCACAGGGAGACCGTCATTGGTTAGTAATACAGTGCTACCGTAAAAACCCGAATATAAAGAACTGAAAATTAAGAACTTGCTAGGCTAAACTTTCCCATTTTAGATACCTGTTTCTAAATAAGACATTTACAAGAAATATACAAGAAATATAAATTCGCCATGAAATTCTTGAGCCTAAGGGAAGCGGTCAAAACACTGATTTGTTCTCCACTAGAGCAGATTTCGTATGACTGTGAAAAGTACCGCGACTTAGTTGTACCGCGCCGCGACCGTGACCGTACCGCGACTACGCGGTTTCGTTCGGTATCTACAGCAGGCCAGGTTCCGTACCGCCACCGCGACAGTACCGCGCCGTGTCACGGTACTTTTCACAGTCATACGAAATCTGCTCTAACTGGGACCCGAGATAAGGGGGTGGGGTGGTGTATGCCGCAACCAACCTTCTTTAGGGAAAATGACCGTTTTTAACTGCGAATATCTCGTAAAATAATAAATGAATACAAAAGATAGGCTCAGCACCAGCTTCTCTATAGCGAGAGCAACACATCCATGTAATAAAATCCAACATCCCTTATACTTGAGTATTTATGGAGAAAATTGGCATTGAAAAACAGGTGGGGGGTGGGGTGCGGTGGTACAACCAGGGACCTACCACTTCCCTTGATAAAATCGGGTTCCGGTCGAGTACAAATGTTTTGACCACTTCCCTAACTCAGGAAAAGTACCAAGGAGACTTTTCATGCGCCTGTGATACTCACAAAAATAAGAATAATTAAAAATTTGTAGCGCGCAAATTCGCATGTATATATGATTAAATGCGCGTAACATTTTAAAAAAGAGAACAAAACAAACAAACTAGTATGATAAAACATTAAAAAACTAATAGAAACTAAAATGTATATTTATAAAAGAGTAAAACGAAATAAAAATATTAAAGTAATGTTTATACGCGGTCTGAAACAAAAATGTTTTTACAAGTTTCTTAAAATTACAGAGATTATTCTCATGCCTGAAGTGGCGAGGAAGGGCATTAAAAGGTGTAGGGGCAGCGACTGCGAATGCCTTGTCACCAAAAGTCTTCCTCGTGCGGCCATTAAATGGTTTAAGTGTCAGTTCCTTGTTACGTCTGAGAGAGTATACAGAGGGAGTCTGAACTACTACGAGGTTGCCTATATAGTTAGGGGCGAGGCCATGTACAGCTTTAAAAGTCAGGATAATTATTTTGTACTTGATACAATTTTTTACCAGGCAACCAGTGTAAGGAGAAAAGGAGTGTAGGTTTTGATCGAGGGTCGAGTGTCGAGGGTAGGACGTCGAGGGTCGAGGGTAAAATGTCGAAGGTCGAGGGTAAAATGTCGAGGATAATGTCGAGCGTCCAACTTTTTTCTGTTACAAATAAATGGAAATTTTATTTTTCCCGTGACTACATGCTGAAATACTTTTAAAGAATGAAAATGTTGGTTTTCCTGAGATACGTGGAGCGGGATAAAACAAAGGTTTTCCGAATACTCCAGGCGTAAATTTCGGGCAATTTTTTTTCGAAATCAAATTCCCTAAAACTGTAGCAGATTTCTTGTGCTCTTTCGCCAGGAGTTCTGAGAAAGGTTTCCTCGACAGAGCGTACCGAGCGCGTGAAGCACGAACAGATCTTGCCGAGCTGGTGCTTTTCGAAGATTTTAAACATGCGAACATGGCGTTTCTTCAACTGGCAATGAACTGGAGTGTTGGTAGACCCATTTCGCTATGCTGCAGCGCAGAAAAAGCAATCGTCGACTCGATTTTATACCCAGCACATACTAGTTTTGCTTCCATGCTACTCATTATGCTACAGCAAACTTTAGGAGACTCAGGTATAGGCAGCACAATAGCATGATAAAAAAAACGAAATGCAGTTAGGTCGAATATCATTCTCGATCTTTCACGAGCACTCTAGTGAAGTGAGCGCTAGAAATAGGTTGTGAAAATGCCGCGGAAATTTTGTTTTCCTGAAAAATCATCCTAAATTGAATAAAAGCAAAACATTTAAAATCTTTTCTTGCCAAAATGCTCGGTTCGTTTGTAGGTACCGGAGCTGACCGGAGCACAGTTAACGTAATTCAAAAGAGACAAAGGGCCCAAGACAAAGGACTCCAAGTACACAAAGAACGAAACAACGAAGCTAAGGGGCCAACCATTTAATTCTTGAGGGAGGGAGGGGATTTTGAAAAAAAATTCCTACAGAGAAAAATGGTGACTAAAACCCTTCTTTCTTTTTGGAAAAAAAGACATTCTTACCGCATAACAGAGCTTTCCATAGAGATTTAGGAATTTCGGTGTTCTCTACGATCAAATGATTGATAATAACACATCGCGTAGAAAGCCCTATTGTTCTAGTGACTTTTTCCGCTCGATCAGATAATGAGATGCGATCAAAACATTCGCTAATCCATCGATGAACTCACTAGAGCATTGCGAGACAAGGGCGTGTGATTGGCTGTTGGTTTGACTACCAGAATACTCGCGGGAATAAGTTTTAAGTCGAGCAGAATACTCACGGGAATCATATGAAACATGCGAGTATTTTGCACAAATCTTTTAGAGCGAGTCATTCTGTTTAGAAGGAAAACCAAAAGACCTTTTTGATTTAAGAATTTTTATGACGCGATCTTTACACATCGCGAAAGAAATATGTGAATATTTTGATCAACTCAAGTAAAAAAAAGACACGCGATGCGTACAGCGCATTTAGATGAACCGGACTCAAACCCCGCTATTAAAACTCAAGTACCCTAGTTCTTTATTTAGCTGTCAAGGGGGTAGACTTGACAGGAGGCCAGTAGGTACAGTTCAGAGGTTTATTCAAGAGAGCGCGACTAAAAGACTAGCTTACAGCGTAATCTTCAAGTGAAGTCCTGCACAATTCAGAGTGGTATTTATGCTACCTAAACTAGCAGATGTTTCCTAGTAATTTCCTACGATCTGCAATTATTTTCCGAAAGGCGTTATGTTATCTTACGTGGCATCAGAACTAGAGATGACTCATATATTTCTGGCCAACCATCGGAGGAAGCCCTTAATGAACTTCACACCCTTCATAGCTAGTCCTCTGTAGAATTTGAGAATTGCAGGTCATAGAAAATTCTTTATCTGTAAAACCAAAAGTATATAATAGAAATATGAAAGTATAAAGCGTAAGAACCCTTATAATGTTTCGTTATAACCAGAATGATGCCAAGAGAATGGCTGTTGCTAAGTTGTGACTTTTGTCGAGAAATATGGTGTGATACCACCTGTGCTTTTGCCGTGAATGGCTATTGAGGCCAGGAAATTAAAGTTTCCCTGAGGTGTTGTATTGGTAATGTGTAGTTTACACGATCTCATTAGGGTTATGAATATTCTGATGAAGTCAAAACTAGGAAAGAGAGACGATTTCGAGTTTTCCTAATGAATGTCGAAATCTTTCTCTTGACATAGCTAGCAAAGTTGTTCGCGTGGTTGTTTTGATCGCGGCATACAAGACACGCGAAGATTGCTAGCTAATAAAATACTGACAGAAAAAATCACTGCTAGCAGGGTTAAAACGCAAGATCCAAATTGCTGGAATAGTTGGAGCAAGAAATAAACGATAACATATTAACCAGTGAGAACGGTTTTGCTTACCGAAAGCCGCCATACTCGCTTCACTCCGATGTTCCTTCTTTCCTCATTGCACAGAACTATCACATAGACATTATTTCACTGCGTAATCCAAGCATTCTTTTTGAGCATTTGGTTGGATGTGATAGAGATCCGAGTTTGTAGCAGCAGCATTACGATATCAGAATCTAGCGATCTTAGTTTGTGAGCCATGTTTTGCTTTCCATTATTTAACTCAAGAGACAGCATGCAGTATTGTGTATTCGGTTTATCAACTTGGCGCCCTTTGTTTCGAATTCCCAAGTGAGTTCCCGCGGTAGATTTGATTCCTAATTAAAATTCTAGTTTTGGAGTGGAATTAATCGACTTCTGTGCTGGAAAATTTCATCTTCTATTTCCTACCAGAAAGATTTAACCATATTGTAGGAAAATTGGAAGGGTACAATTTGACAGTGAAAGCACATTTTGCAAGTGTTCGTTTTATTCTATGTCTAAGAATTCGCGCAAAATTAAGCCGTGAATTGCTAATCAAAGCAAAGCCCACATGTTTTTGTGCCAAAATACCTCCTACTTTAACCTAAAAAACCTACTTGAAAAAAGTAATCAATCTTGTTACCAAAAAGCAAAATCATAGTTCGATGTTTTATAAACAGTTTGCAGGGTTTCGTTTATTCCCATGACTATTCCGTAGCCGTAGTTTGAGGATAACATCCGATAACATCCGACGTGATATTAACCAATTTGCCAAAACTAGAATGGGTTTCTGGGTCGAGGCAACAAAAGGATGATTGCTTATACAAGCTGGATCCCAACATTTTGAGGGCATGACTGGGTCGCGGAAAGCTTGACAGAGAGACAGACAGACAGATATTTTTATTGGCACCTTGTAAAACCTAGTTACATCGAGAGCTTGTAACCATCAGCGGATGTAGGGAGAGGGGATTGGCCCACCTTTTTTCCCGACGGCAATATTCCCGTACATTTAATGTATTTGCTGAAATAACATTTGTGCACATTTTCGTCCCTTGTTTTCGCTATCCGGCACCCTCTTTCTTAAACACTCAGATCCTCCGCCGGTTATAAAGGTAACTTCCCGCTTTCCATAGCGTATGTGAGAATTCCAGTGTTCTCCAGGATCAAATGTTCGATCAAAATAATTATCCGAAATAAACCCTTTGCCACAGGCGCCAACACTAGAATGGCTTTTTGGTCTTGCAGAAAAATGGCATGACTTGCGATTTGGTATGTAAAAGTGAGAAGTAACTTCAGTGACGAGCGACTTACGCTTTCGTTGACTTGACTGTTAGGTCTCCTTGACTTTGACACTAGTTTTCCCACAACAATTCTTTTTGCCGACCAGATTTCAAGATACGTTTTTTCTAAGACGTCTTCGGTGTAGGCTTAATACAAATCGTCTTTGAAAGTTTTTCTTGTTTTCTCATGCGTACATGGCCCAGTTTGTATATGACGTAACAAATGCTTGTTTCCATTCGCTCTGTTCGAGCACGCGCTCTCTACAATCATGCAAAGCCATTACAATCATGGGCGAATTTAGGGGGCGAGTGGGCCGCACCCCCTTTTCGGCCAATTTTCCCAGACATTTACTGTATTTGCTGTTTATCCAATGTTTTCAGTATACGCCCCCCCCCCCCCCCCAAACCCCACCCAACCCCACCCCCGCCTGTCTGACGAATATCACAAGAAGGCCTCGGCAAATTGAGCTTCATGTCGAGTTATGTCATCTGTAGGATGTAAAAAGAGAGCCGCGACCTGATTTAGCCACCCGTCAGCACTTTTAAGAGCTTTTTTAATCCCGAAGCAATGAGCGACGAAATTTCGAAAAAAAAAATATAGAAAACGATGCGTAAAATTCCTAGCAATTCTTTGTAAAGAAAAATGCTCTCTGCACACTCCCGCAAGAAAGTTTTTATGATAATTTTTTTTTGTTTTCTGTTTACTTTGTACCACGTGACTGGGTCGCGGAAAGCTTTACAGAGAGACAGACAGACAGATATTTTTATTGGCACCTTGTAAAACCTAGTTACATCGAGAGCTTGTAACCATCAGCGGATGTAGGGGGAGGGGATTGGCCCACCTTTTTTCCCGACGGCAATATTCCCGTACATTTAATGTATTTGCTGAAATAACATTTGTGCACATTTTCGTCCCTTGTTTTCGCTATCCGGCCCCCTCTTTCTTAAACACTCAGATCCTGCGCCGGTTATAAAGGTAACTTCCCGCTTTCCATAGCGTATGTGAGAATTCCAGTGTTCTCCAGGATCAAATGTTCGATCAAAATAATTATCAGAAATAAACCCTTTGCCACAGGCGCCAACACTAGAATGGCTTTTTGGTCTTGCAGAAAAATGGCATGACTTGCGATTTGGTATGTAAAAGTGAGAAGTAACTTCAGTGACGAGCGACTTACGCTTTCGTTGACTTGACTGTTAGGTCTCCTTGACTTTGACACTAGTTTTCCCACAACAATTCTTTTTGCCGACCGGATTTCAAGATACGTTTTTCTAAGACGTCTTCGGTGTAGGCTTAATACAAATCGTCTTTGAAAGTTTTTCTTGTTTTCTCATGAGTACATGGCCCAGTTTGTATATGACGTAACAAATGCTTGTTTCCATTCGCTCTGTTTTAGTCCGCTCCCTTTGTAATGATGCGTGAAAGTCACTTCAATTATCAAAAGTACGCGGCAAATGGAACCTCGTGTCGTCGTATTTCACGTGCACGATTTAAAAAGAGAACGCGATCATCAACCATCAGTGCTTTGCAAATCCGTTTTGATCTTGACGCTATAAGCGACGGAATTGAGGAAACCTGGACAGCGCGAAAATTCCCTCCGATTTTATAGAAAACATGCTCTCTGAAAGCGATCCTGGGAAAATGTCTATGATGATTTACTTGTTTTTTCTTTTCTTTTTGTTCTCTTTGTCCCACGCGAGTAGGTCGCGGAGAGCTTGTAACTGCAATTTCGAGCTTTCCATAGAGCATTTAGGAATTCTGGTGCTCTCTACGATCAAATGATTGATAATAAAAAGATTAAAACGAAACAATCACCCTTTGCCACAGATACAAGATGACATGCAACGTGATATTAACCAATTCGCCAAAACTAGAATGGGTTTCTGGGTCGAGGCAACAAAAGGATGATTGCCTCTCTCCTAAATTATATCAAACCCCCCACGGTCGTGCTACAATGAAAACACACTTCCTTATTGTTTGTCGTGTGCTCGGCTGGTGGCCGCACGAGTTTATTGGCAATAAAAAACAACATACTGGGTGAGCGTCCATTATACCTTACAACATTATTACTAATAATGAGTTCATTTGTACAGTTCTCATTCAAATAATGCTGACACAATTCCTATTTTCCTTATAAGGAGTGCGGGCGAGTTTCCACAGGATGAAAAACCCCAAGTGCCCCGCAACACTGAAAACCTAATGGGGAAAATCCCCGGCCCCATGGACCGCACTCCTTGCCTGCCGGGCTCGGCCCAATTATAGTCCTGGTTTCAAGAAACTGATAGTAAAGAGTTCAATCGTCCTTCACGTAGCCATCCTTGGCGCTTTCACTTGGACAACGGACATGCCTTTTGAACAGCCTGTCCTGTAACCCCGCTTTTGCTGCAGCCGTAGCTCCCCCTGATCTCAGGCTATGCACTCTTAGTAGTGTCTGCAATTCCCTCGAACGCTTCCTGGACAAACTCTCGCACGCGTGTGTATGATATCCCTCGTTGGCGCACTTTAGATACAGAACTTGGTCCTGCCAAGGAATGGAATAGTGGGAGGTCCTCGTCTATTTGAATCCCTGTCGCGGAGATGTATTTCTCCAGTGCTTGAACTGGGCATGTCTCTTGGCCAGATCACGCTATTGACCCACGCACGTGCCCTCTCGTAACTGGTACGACTTTGAAGATTCTATGAAAATAGAAATATAGGACGAAAAGAATCTGAAGTCAGAACATTTGATTTGGCTAAATTAGCTATTTCTAAGGGAACCCGAATTTCCAGTAAAGCATATGGCGATAGTCCTGAGATTAAACAAGGTAAGGTTGTCCTGATATTTAGCCACCAGGGCTACTATCTATTTCCTGTCTTTGTTTTTCCCAAGATCCTTTGCGGCATCGGATTTAAGACAATAAGACACGGCCAGAAATCTTACGAGCCCCGCCCACAAAACGCGCCCAGTCAATACTATACACCGCAGTGGATAGCAGAGGGAGATCGGAGATTGCTCCAATAAACGCTGAAGCGTCATTAAGTGACACAGGTGTTCCTTGTGCCAATCTCTTCCACCGGTAAAACCCAGCAAAGCATGTTTGATCGACCCTTCCGATTTCACGGCCAGGACTGTAGTCTGCACTTTGTCCGTGATGTGTCGCAGAATTCACACCTCGTGTCAGCGTTGAAAACTCCTGAAAACAAGAAGCTGAAAAAAGGGGGGACAAAAAGATTAACGGAACTGATAGAGTGAAGGGCAAAGCCACAGTTAAGAACCAGTCTCAAACCAACTGATTTGTATGCTATTAATTAAAATACCAACAAAACTTTAAGAAAATATTCCCCCTTTTCTTTTCTTTCTTTCTTTTTTTCTTTTTTGATGCAGTACGGCATAATCAACACGAAATTAAAGCACTCCGGCTTAAAGGTATCGTTCAAGCTTTTGCCTACTCCGAGGCATGAACAACGCAAAAAAGCACCTCCGGTTTCAGAGTATTTAATACACTCCAAACTTCGTCCACTGCGGAACATGGCCCACTCGGGGGCATGGCCCACTCCGGGGCATGGCCCACTCCGGGGCATGGCCCACTCCGGGGCATGACCCACTCCGGGGCATAAAATGCGATAAAAGCACTCCGGCTTTGGTATGGCTAGTCCTCAACCTTCGCACGCTCCGGTGTGCGATAGAGAGCAGTCCTATTCTGTGCAGGCGGCCTCAGCCGTTAATAAGCGGGGTACGGATTCCTCCATTATCATTATCCTGTTATTCTAAACGGAAAATATCCTAAAGAAATAAAATAAAAATCAAAGTATGAGTGAGTGCGGCTAGCGAACACCAAGAGGACAAATATTCCCTAAACAGCCCCTTAAATACCAACACCAAATCCCTTGATAATACATACCGTCGAGAGAATATTTTTTCGCTAATTTGCAAACCGCGAAAAAACACATCTCTCTCCTAAATTATATCAAACCCCCCACGGTCGTGCTACAATGAAAACACACTTCCTTATTGTTTGTCGTGTGCTCGGCTGGTGGCCGCACGACCAGCCAAGAGTTCAAAGAAAGTGTGCAAATATACGAGCCATCATCGCTGTCAAAAAGGCGGCTGAGAAAAATCAGCCTGTTCGAATTCTCTGATCTGGAGACCCAATCCATTTCTATTAAAACATTATTGCTACAACACAAACTGAAATTTGTAACGCTTCCTGTTGTAAGTACTCTTTCGCAAAATGATCCTAGGGACATTGGATTGTCCGTGAACCATGTAATTGTGTAAGCCTGCGAGCTAGTGAAGTAGCGACATCAAGGCATATTTAACTGCTAAGATCTCCCTAAGGGTAAAACTAAAAATCTTTCCATAGGTCTCCTGAATCACTATTGTTTACCGTTAATAAACAAAATCGATATTGTTCAACCAAAACAATAGTTCGTTACGAACGTTGTCAGACGTCGATACGGGCGGTCCTCCCAAGAGACTCCCTGTTGTAACAACTGTTGTAACAAATTGCTAATATTCCCCACGGTACGCAACGTAGAAATGATCCGATAGGCAATAGTGCCGTGATTATACCAAAAGGGAGAACACGATAAAACATAATATCTTATTCCTCCTTCTGAAGTGCCATTTGAACACCAAGAACTTAGTGTGTTCTTCGCAAATGTCAATGTGGTAGTAGGCGGATGGAAGATCGAAACAAAAAACATAGTGACCCGGTGAAAATGTTTAGTGTAAAACAGTTCTCAAGTCTTCGTACTTGATAGACTTCTTAGAAATAAATTGTCCAGAAACAAATACATCCAGGATGAAAACGCAGTTGCCTCAATTAATACGGCAACGTGCAAGCAGAGAATACAATACACGGTATAATTAAAGGGAGATCCAATAAAGATTAATCATTCATTCTTTAACACAGCCTCTAACAATCAACTCTGAAATGGCGCTATCGACAAATTCCCTATGGACTCTGCCTCTGGTTGAATTTCTACTCTCAACGGAATACGGTTGTGTAACGTCGTCAAAAACTATAGTATAACCTATTCAAACGGTTTCTAAAACAAATTGAGATGCCCCATGAATATCACACCAGAACTATTAAAATGTTGCTTTCAATTTCCCTATGTTTAAAGTCCGAACCACAGAACATTGTTCGAATTCATACATTTGACTGTTTTGGTCCACTGGAACCGACTGTAGAAGTGCTAGATTGTTTAGGTCGATTACATTCTGCGGCCCAATGGCCTGGTTGGCCACATCGGTGACATAAGTCGTACTGTCGTAAACCAGAAAAACGGCGCCCGTCCTGGGGGCGAAAATAGCGCATGCTATTACGAGTAGGGAAATTACCAAGTGAATTCCCATTGCTATTTGGTTGAGCCCAGCGAGCCTTCCGCTTTTTCTCTTGGTTGGCTTTAATCTTATCTCCTGCCCTTTTCTCGGCTTTTTTGATTTTCTTGGCATCTGCCTCGTCATTCGCCAATTCGTCATCAACATATTCTAGAATAGTTGACCAACCGAACTCAGATTTATCCGCTAATCTTACGAGTTTCTGTCTCTCCTCAATAAGTTTGATACCTTCTCTTAGTTGTTCCTTGGCTTTCTCCGAATCACCACTCTGCAGTGCCTGGAGAGCCCTCTCACTGGTTCTCTGAACCTTCTTGTTATGCTGGAACTGATACTCATTCCCCTTCTTTTTGAATACGGGCTTGTCCTCCGTTTCCAACTCGCTCACTATTTGAGAACCAAGCTCGCTCTGCTGCTTCAAGAGGTTTGTCTCCAGCCCCGATAACCTGGCATCCACGGCATGAAGAATAGCATCCTGCTGAGTAGCCAGTAGAGTTCGAAGATTTGGAGAGATGGTTGCTGGGCCGGCCTCTGTTTCCCCTCGCTCACCCATTAGACTGAAAAAAGATAAACAACAAACAACAAAATCAAAGTATGAGTGAGTGCGGCTAGCGAACACCAAGAGGACAAATATTCCCTAAACAGCCCCTTAAATACCAACACCAAATCCCTTGATAATACATACCGTCGAGAGAATATTTTTTCGCTAATTTGCAAACCGCGAAAAAACACATCTCTCTCCTAAATTATATCAAACCCCCCACGGTCGTGCTACAATGAAAACACACTTCCTTATTGTTTGTCGTGTGCTCGGCTGGTGGCCGCACGACCAGCCAAGAGTTCAAAGAAAGTGTGCAAAAATACGAGCCATCATCGCTGTCAAAAGGCGACTGAGAAAAATCAGCCTGTTCGAATTCTCTGATCTGGAGACCCAATCCATTTCTATTAAAACATTATTGCTACAACACAAACTGAAATTTGTAACGCTTCCTGTTGTAAGTACTCTTTCGCAAAATGATCCTAGGGACATTGGATTGTCCGTGAACCATGTAATTGTGTAAGCCTGCGAGCTAGTGAAGTAGCGACATCAAGGCAAATTTAACTGCTAAGATCTCCCTAAGGGTAAAACTAAAAATCTTCCATAGGTCTCCTGAATCACTATTGTTTACCATTAATAAACAAAATCGATATTGTTCAACCAAAACAATAGTTCGTTACGAACGTTGTCAGACGTCGATACGGGCGGTCCTCCCAAGAGACTCCCTGTTGTAACAACTGTTGTAACAAATTGCTAATATTCCCCACGGTACGCAACGTAGAAATGATCCGATCGGCAATAGTGCCGTGATTATACCAAAAGGGAGAACACGATAAAACATAATATCTTATTCCTCCTTCTGAAGTGCCATTTGAACACCAAGAACTTAGTGTGTTCTTCGCAAATGTCAATATGGTAGTATAGGCGCGGATGGAAGATCGAAACAAAAAACATAGTGACCCGGTGAAAATATTTAGTGTAAAACAGTTTTCAAGTCTTCGTACTTGATAGACTTCTTAGAAATAAATTGTCCAGAAACAAATACATCCAGGATGAAAACGAAGTTGCCTCAATTAATACGGCAACATGTAAGCAGAGAATACAATACACGTATAATTAAAGGGAGATCCAATAAAGATTAATCATTCATTCTTTAACACAGCCTCTAACAATGAACTCTGAAATGGCGCTATCGACAAATTCCCTATGGACTCTGCCTCTGGTTTGAATTTCTACTCTCAATAGAATACGGTTGTGTAACGTCGTCAAAACTATAGTATAACCTATTCAACGGTTTCTAAAACAAATTGAGATGCCCCATGAATATCACACCAGAACTATTAAAATGTTGCTTTCAATTTCCCTATGTTTAAAGTCCGAACCACAGAACATTGTTCGAATTCATACATTTGACTGTTTTGGTCCACTGGAACCTACTGTAGAAGTGCTAGATTGTTTAGGTCGATTACATTCTGCGGCCCAATGGCCTGGTTGGCCACATCGGTGACATAAGTCGTACTGACGTAAACCAGAAAAACAGCGCCCGTCCTGGGGGCGAAAATAGCGCATGCTGTTACGAGTAGGGAAATTACCAAGTGAATTCCCATTGCTATTTGGTTGAGCCAAGCGAGCCTTCCGCTTTTTCTCTTGGTTGGCTTTAATCTTATCTCCTGCCCTTTTCTCGGCTTTTTCTTTTTTTTTTAGAGATTTGGTTCTCAAATAGTGAGCGAGTTGGAAACGGAGGACAAGCCCGTATTCAAAAAGAAGGGGAATGAGTATCAGTTCCAGCATAACAAGGAGGTTCAGAGAACCAGTGAGAGGGCTCTCCAGGCACTGCAGAGTGGTGATTCGGAGAAAGCCAAGGAACAACTAAGAGAAGGTATCAAACTTATTAAGGAAAGACAGAAACTCGTAAGATTAGCGGATAAATCTGAGCAATTTATACAAGCTGGATCCCAACAATTTGAGGGCATGGTTTGCGCTGTAGCATGTAGAAGGTTAAAGAGACGCCGCTTTGACAGCATAGCAAGACACAAAGTCTTTCCATCGGCAAATTTTGAAAATCCATAGCAACTTTCTCGATTGAATTTAGTAAATCAAATCTGGAACTTCGTTTTTAGATGGTGACTTAGAGATTTCTACACACGGAATTCGCCTTCTAATATCGAAAGAAACCAACACAAAAAAGTCTCTGACACCGGCTTTTTAAACGAGTTCAGTTGCGAGTGACTTACGCTTTCGTTCACACTGGTTGCAGTTTCTATGGCAATATAACAAGTTTCCCACAACAATTCTTTACGGCAACGATTGCGCGAGGTATCGTTTAAAGTCAACATAAAAAACGGTCCATGTACCGGGTTTTCTAACTGCAAATCGTGTTTCCAAACTGTGTTTGCAAGTATTTCGTTGTGTTTAATAATTGGCTCAGATGACGTAACAAATGCTTGTTTCCATTCGCTCTGTTCGAGCGCGCGCTCTCTACAATCATGCAAAGCCATTACAATCATGGGCGAATTTAGGGGGCGAGTGGGCCGCACCCCTTTCGGCCAATTTTCCCAGACATTTACTGTATTTGCTGTTTATCCAATGTTTTCAGTATACGCCCCCCCCAAACCCCACCCAACCCCACCCCCGCCTGTCTGACGAATATCACAAGAAGGCCTCGGCAAATTGAGCTTCATGTCGAGTTATGTCATCTGTAGGATGTAAAAAGAGAGCCGCGACCTGATTTAGCCAACCGTCAGCACTTTTAAGAGCTTTTTTAATCCCGAAGCAATGAGCGACGAAATTTCGAAAAAAAAATATAGAAAACGATGCGTAAAATTCCTAGCAATTCTTTGTAAAGAAAAATGCTCTCTGCACACTCCCGCAAGAAAGTTTTTTATGATAATTTTTTTTTGCTTTCTGTTTACTTTGTACCACGTGACTGGGTCGCGGAAAGCTTTACAGAGAGACAGACAGACAGATATTTTTATTGGCACCTTGTAAAACCTAGTTACATCGAGAGCTTGTAACCATCAGCGGATGTAGGGGGAGGGGATTGGCCCACCTTTTTTCCCGACGGCAATATTCCCGTACATTTAATGTATTTGCTGAAATAGCATTTGTGCACATTTTCGTCCCTTGTTTTCGCTATCCGGCCCCCTCTTTCTTAAACGCTCAGATCCTCCGCCGGTTATAAAGGTAACTTCCCGCTTTCCATAGCGTATGTGAGAATTCCAGTGTTCTCCAGGATCAAATGTTCGATCAAAATAATTATCCGAAATAAACCCTTTGCCACAGGCGCCAACACTAGAATGGCTTTTTGGTCTTGCAGAAAAATGGCATGACTTGCGATTTGGTATGTAAAAGTGAGAAGTAACTTCAGTGACGAGCGACTTACGCTTCGTTGACTTCACTGTTAGGTCTCCTTGACTTTGACACTAGTTTTCCCACAACAATTCTTTTTGCCGACCGGATTTCAAGATACGTTTTTTTCTAAGACGTCTTCGGTGTAGGCTTAATACAAATCGTCTTTGAAAGTTTTTCTTGTTTTCTCATGCGTGCATGGCCCAGTTTGTATATGACGTAACAAATGCTTGTTTCCATTCGCTCTGTTCGAGCGCGCGCTCTCTACAATCATGCAAAGCCATTACAATCATGGGCGAATTTAGGGGGCGAGTGGGCCGCACCCCCTTTTTGGCCAATTTTCCCAGACATTTACTGTATTTGCTGTTTATCCAATGTTTTCAGTATACGCCCCCCCCCCCCCCCCCCCCAACCCCACCCAACCCCACCCCCCGCCTGTCTGACGAATATCAATAGAAGGCCTCGGCAAATTGAGCTTCATGTCGAGTTATGTCATCTGTAGGATGTAAAAAGAGAACCGCGACCTGATTTAGCCAACGTCAGCACTTTTAAGAGCTTTTTTAATCCCGAAGCAATGAGCGACGAAATTTCGAAAAAAAAATATAGAAAACGATGCCTGAATTCCTAGCAATTCTTTGTAAAGAAAAATGCTCTCTGCACACGCCCGCAAGAAATTTTTTTATGATAATTTTTTTTTGCTTTCTGTTTACTTTGTACCACGTGACTGGGTCGCGGAAAGCTTTACAGAGAGACAGACAGACAGATATTTTTATTGGCACCTTGTAAAACCTAGTTACATCGAGAGCTTGTAACCATCAGCGGATGTAGGGGGAGGGGATTGGCCCACCTTTTTTCCCGACGGCAATATTCCCGTACATTTAATGTATTTGCTGAATAGCATTTGTGCACATTTTCGTCCCTTGTTTTCGCTATCCGGCCCCCTCTTTCTTAAACGCTCAGATCCTCCGCCGGTTATAAAGGTAACTTCCCGCTTTCCATAGCGTATGTGAGAATTCCAGTGTTCTCCAGGATCAAATGTTCGATCAAAATAATTATCCGAAATAAACCCTTTGCCACAGGCGCCAACACTAGAATGGCTTTTTGGTCTTGCAGAAAAATGGCATGACTTGCGATTTGGTATGTAAAAGTGAGAAGTAACTTCAGTGACGAGCGACTTACGCTTTCGTTGACTTCACTGTTAGGTCTCCTTGACTTTGACACTAGTTTTCCCACAACAATTCTTTTTGCCGACCGGATTTCAAGATACGTTTTTTCTAAGACGTCTTCGGTGTAGGCTTAATACAAATCGTCTTTGAAAGTTTTTTTCTTGTTTTCTCATGCGTGCATGGCCCAGTTTGTATATGACGTAACAAATGCTTGTTTCCATTCGCTCTGTTCGAGCGCGCGCTCTCTACAATCATGCAAAGCCATTACAATCATGGGCGAATTTAGGGGGCGAGTGGGCCGCACCCCCTTTTTGGCCAATTTTCCCAGACATTTACTGTATTTGCTGTTTATCCAATGTTTTCAGTATACGCCCCCCCCCCCCCCCCCAAACCCCACCCAACCCCACCCCCGCCTGTCTGACGAATATCAATAGAAGGCCTCGGCAAATTGAGCTTCATGTCGAGTTATGTCATCTGTAGGATGTAAAAAGAGAACCGCGACCTGATTTAGCCAACCGTCAGCACTTTTAAGAGCTTTTTAATCCCGAAGCAATGAGCGACGAAATTTCGAAAAAAAAATATAGAAAACGATGCCTGAATTCCTAGCAATTCTTTGTAAAGAAAAATGCTCTCTGCACACGCCCGCAAGAAAGTTTTTTATGATAATTTTTTTTTGCTTTCTGTTTACTTTGTACCACGTGACTGGGTCGCGGAAAGCTTTACAGAGAGACAGACAGACAGATATTTTTATTGGCACCTTGTAAAACCTAGTTACATCGAGAGCTTGTAACCATCAGCGGATGTAGGGGGAGGGGATTGGCCCACCTATTTTCCCGACGGCAATATTCCCGTACATTTAATGTATTTGCTGAAATAACATTTGTGCACATTTTCGTCCCTTGTTTTCGCTATCCGGCCCCCTCTTTCTTAAACACTCAGATCCTCCGCCGGTTATAAAGGTAACTTCCCGCTTTCCATAGCGTGTGTGAGAATTCCAGTGCTCTCCAGGATCAAATGTTCGATCAAAATAATTATCCGAAATAAACCCTTTGCCACAGGCGCCAACACTAGATGCTAACGCCAACACTAGAATGGCTTTTTGGTCTTGCAGAAAAATGGCATGACTTGCGATTTGGTATGTAAAAGTGAGAAGTAACTTCAGTGACGAGCGACTTACGCTTTCGTTGACTTGACTGTTAGTTCTCCTTGACTTTGACACTAGTTTTCCCACAACAATTCTTTTTGCCGACCGGATTTCAAGATACGTTTTTTCTAAGACGTCTTCGGTGTAGGCTTAATACAAATCGTCTTTGAAAGTTTTTCTTGTTTTCTCATGAGTACATGGCCCAGTTTGTATATGACGTAACAAATGCTTGTTTCCATTCGCTCTGTTTTAGTCCGCTCCCTTTGTAATGATGCGTGAAAGTCACTTCAATTATCAAAAGTACGCGGCAAATGGAACCTCGTGTCGTCGTATTTCACGTGCACGATTTAAAAAGAGAACGCGATCATCAACCATCAGTGCTTTGCAAATCCGTCTTGATCTTGACGCTATAAGCGACGGAATTGAGGAAACCTGGACAGCGCGAAAATTCCCTCCGATTTTATAGAAAACATGCTCTCTGAAAGCGATCCTGGGAAAATGTCTATGATGATTTACTTGTTTTTTCTTTTCTTTTTGTTCTCTTTGTCCCACGCGAGTAGGTCGCGGAGAGCTTGTAACTGCAATTTCGAGCTTTCCATAGAGCATTTAGGAATTCTGGTGCTCTCTACGATCAAATGATTGATAATAAAAAGATTAAAACGAAACAATCACCCTTTGCCACAGATACAAGATGACATGCAACGTGATATTAACCAATTCGCCAAAACTAGAATGGGTTTCTGGGTCGAGGCAACAAAAGGATGATTGCTTATACAAGCTGGATCCCAACAATTTGAGGGCATGGTTTGCGCTTTAGCATGTAGAAGGTTAAACAGACGCCGCTTTGACAGTATAGCAAGACACAAAGTCTTTCCATCGGCAAATTTTGAAAATCCATAGCAACTTACTCGATTGAATTTAGTAAATCAAATCTGGAACTTCGTTTTTAGATGGTGACTTAGAGATTTCTACACACGGAATTCGCCTTCTAATATCGAAAGAAACCACAACAAAAAAGTCTCTGACACCGGCTTTTTAAACGAGTTCAGTTGCGAGTGACTTACGCTTTCGTTCACACTGGTTGCAGTTTCTATGGCAATATAACAAAGTTTTCCCACAACAATTCTTTACGGCAACGATTGCGCGAGGTATCGTTTAAAGTCAACATCAAAAACGGTCCATGTACCGGGTTTTCTAACTGCAAATCGTGTTTCCAAACTGTGTTTGCAAGTATTTCGCTGTGTTTAATAATTGGCTCAGATGACGTAACAAATGCTTGTTTCCATTCGCTCTGTTCGAGCGCGCGCTCTCTACAATCATGCAAACCATTACAATCATGGGCGAATTTAGGGGGCGAGTGGGCCGCACCCCCTTTTCGGCCAATTTTCCAAGACATTTACTGTATTTACTGTTCATCCAATGTTTTCAGAATACGCCCCCCCCCCCCCCCCCAAACCCCACCCAACCCCACCCCCGCCTGTCTGACGAATATCACAAGAAGGCCTCGGCAAATTGAGCTTCATGTCGAGTTATGTCATCTGTAGGATGTAAAAAGAGAGCCGCGACCTGATTTAGCCAACCGTCAGCAGTTTTAAGAGCTTTTTTAATCCCGAAGCAATGAGCGACGAAATTTCGAAAAAAAATATAGAAAACGATGCGTGAATTCCTAGCAATTCTTTGTAAAGAAAAATGCTCTCTGCACACACCCGCAAGAAAGTTTTTATGATAATTTTTTTTTTGCTTTCTGTTTACTTTGTACCACGTGACTGGGTCACGGAAAGCTTTACAGAGAGACAGACAGACAGATATTTTTATTGGCACCTTGTAAAACCTAGTTACATCGAGAGCTTGTAACCATCAGCGGATGTAGGGGGAGGGGATTGGCCCACTCTTTTTCCCGACGGCAATATTCCCGTACATTTAATGTATTTGCTGAAATAACATTTGTGCACATTTTCGTCCCTTGTTTTCGCTATCTGGCCCCCTCTTTCTTAAACACTCAGATCCTCCGCCGGTTATAAAGGTAACTTCCCGCTTTCCATAGCGTATGTGAGAATTCCAGTGCTCTCCAGGATCAAATGTTCGATCAAAATAATTATCCGAAATAAACCCTTTGCCACAGGCGCCAACACTAGATGCTAACGCCAACACTAGAATGGCTTTTTGGTCTTGCAGAAAAATGGCATGACTTGCGATTTGGTATGTAAAAGTTTGAAGTAACTTCAGTGACGAGCGACTTACGCTTTCGTTGACTTGACTGTAGGTCTCCTTGACTTTGACACTAGTTTTCCCACAACAATTCTTTTTGCCGACCGGATTTCAAGATACGTTTTTTCTAAGACGTCTTCGGGGTAGGCTTAATACAAATCGTCTTTGAAAGTTTTTCTTGTTTTCTCATGAGTACATGGCCCAGTTTGTATATGACGTAACAAATGCTTGTTTCCATTCGCTCTGTTCGAGCGCGCGCTCTCTACAATCATGCAAAGCCATTACAATCATGGGCGAATTTAGGGGGCGAGTGGGCCGCACCCCCTTTTTGGCCAATTTTCCCAGACATTTACTGTATTTGCTGTTTATCCAATGTTTTCAGTATACGCCCCCCCCCCAAACCCCACCCAACCCCACCCCCGCCTGTCTGACGAATATCAATAGAAGGCCTCGGCAAATTGAGCTTCATGTCGAGTTATGTCATCTGTAGGATGTAAAAAGAGAACCGCGACCTGATTTAGCCAACCGTCAGCACTTTAAGAGGTTTTTTAATCCCGAAGCAATGAGCGACGAAATTTCGAAAAAAAAATATAGAAAACGATGCGTAAATTCCTAGCAATTCTTTGTAAAGAAAAATGCTCTCTGCACACTCCCGCAAGAAAGTTTTTTATGATAATTTTTTTTTGCTTTCTGTTTACTTTGTACCACGTGACTGGGTCGCGGAAAGCTTTACAGAGAGACAGACAGACAGATATTTTTATTGGCACCTTGTAAAACCTAGTTACATCGAGAGCTTGTAACCATCAGCGGATGTAGGGGGAGGGGATTGGCCCACCTTTTTTCCCGACGGCAATATTCCCGTACATTTAATGTATTTGCTGAAATAGCATTTGTGCACATTTTCGTCCCTTGTTTTCGCTATCCGGCCCCCTCTTTCTTAAACACTCAGATCCTGCGCCGGTTATAAAGGTAACTTCCCGCTTTCCATAGCGTATGTGAGAATTCCAGTGTTCTCCAGGATCAAATGTTCGATCAAAATAATTATCCGAAATAAACCCTTTGCCACAGGCGCCAACACTAGAATGGCTTTTTGGTCTTGCAGAAAAATGGCATGACTTGCGATTTGTATGTAAAAGTGTGAAGTAACTTCAGTGACGAGCGACTTACGCTTTCGTTGACTTGACTGTTAGGTCTCCTTGACTTTGACACTAGTTTTCCCACAACAATTCTTTTTGCCGACCGGATTTCAAGATACGTTTTTTCTAAGACGTCTTCGGTGTAGACTTAATACAAATCGTCTTTGAAAGTTTTTCTTGTTTTCTCATGAGTACATGGCCCAGTTTGTATATGACGTAACAAATGCTTGTTTCCATTCGCTCTGTTTTAGTCCGCTCCCTTTGCAACGATGCGTGAAAGTCACTTCAATTATCAAAAGTACGCGGCAAATGGAACCTCGTGTCGTCGTATTTCACGTGCACGATTTAAAAAGAGAACGCGATCATCAACCATCAGTGCTTTGCAAATCCGTTTTGATCTTGACGCTATAAGCGACGGAATTGAGGAAACCTGGACAGCGCGAAAATTCCCTCCGATTTTATAGAAAACATGCTCTCTGAAAGCGATCCTGGGAAATGTCTATGATGATTTACTTGTTTTTTCTTTTCTTTTTGTTCTCTTTGTCCCACGCGAGTAGGTCGCGGAGAGCTTGTAACTGCAATTTCGAGCTTTCCATAGAGCATTTAGGAATTCTGGTGCTCTCTACGATCAAATGATTGATAATAAAAAGATTAAAACGAAACAATCACCCTTTGCCACAGATACAAGATGACATGCAACGTGATATTAACCAATTCGCCAAAACTAGAATGGGTTTCTGGGTCGAGGCAACAAAAGGATGATTGCTTATACAAGCTGGATCCCAACAATTTGAGGGCATGGTTTGCGCTGTAGCATGTAGAAGGTTAAAGAGCGCCGCTTTGACAGCATAGCAAGACACAAAGTCTTTCCATCGGCAAATTTTGAAAATCCATAGCAACTTTCTCGATTGAATTTAGTAAATCAAATCTGGAACTTCGTTTTTAGATGGTGACTTAGAGATTTCTACACACGGAATTCGCCTTCTAATATCGAAAGAAACCACACAAAAAAGTCTCTGACACCGGCTTTTTAAACGAGTTCAGTTGCGAGTGACTTACGCTTTCGTTCACACTGGTTGCAGTTTCTATGGCAATATAACAAAGTTTCCCACAACAATCTTTACGGCAACGATTGCGCGAGGTATCGTTTAAAGTCAACATAAAAAACGGTCCATGTACCGGGTTTTCTAACTGCAAATCGTGTTTCCAAACTGTGTTTGCAAGTATTTCGTTGTGTTTAATAATTGGCTCAGATGACGTAACAAATGCTTGTTTCCATTCGCTCTGTTCGAGCGCGCGCTCTCTACAATCATGCAAACCATTACAATCATGGGCGAATTTAGGGGGCGAGTGGGCCGCACCCCCTTTCGGCCAATTTTCCCAGACATTTACTGTATTTGCTGTTTATCCAATGTTTTCAGTATACGCCCCCCCCAAACCCCACCCAACCCCCCCCGCCTGTCTGACGAATATCACAAGAAGGCCTCGGCAAATTGAGCTTCATGTCGAGTTATGTCATCTGTAGGATGTAAAAAGAGAGCCGCGACCTGATTTAGCCAACCGTCAGCACTTTTAAGAGCTTTTTTAATCCCGAAGCAATGAGCGACGAAATTTCGAAAAAAAAATATAGAAAACGATGCGTAAAATTCCTAGCAATTCTTTGTAAAGAAAAATGCTCTCTGCACACGCCCGCAAGAAAGTTTTTTATGATAATTTTTTTTTGCTTTCTGTTTACTTTGTACCACGTGACTGGGTCGCGGAAAGCTTTACAGAGAGACAGACAGACAGATATTTTTATTGGCACCTTGTAAAACCTAGTTACATCGAGAGCTTGTAACCATCAGCGGATGTAGGGGGAGGGGATTGGCCCACCTTTTTTCCCGACGGCAATATTCCCGTACATTTAATGTATTTGCTGAAATAGCATTTGTGCACATTTTCGTCCCTTGTTTTCGCTATCCGGCCCCCTCTTTCTTAAACGCTCAGATCCTCCGCCGGTTATAAAGGTAACTTCCCGCTTTCCATAGCGTATGTGAGAATTCCAGTGTTCTCCAGGATCAAATGTTCGATCAAAATAATTATCCGAAATAAACCCTTTGCCACAGGCGCCAACACTAGAATGGCTTTTTGGTCTTGCAGAAAATGGCATGACTTGCGATTTGGTATGTAAAAGTGAGAAGTAACTTCAGTGACGAGCGACTTACGCTTTCGTTGACTTCACTGTTAGGTCTCCTTGACTTTGACACTAGTTTTCCCACAACAATTCTTTTTGCCGACCGGATTTCAAGATACGTTTTTTCTAAGACGTCTTCGGGTAGGCTTAATACAAATCGTCTTTGAAAGTTTTTCTTGTTTTCTCATGCGTGCATGGCCCAGTTTGTATATGACGTAACAAATGCTTGTTTCCATTCGCTCTGTTCGAGCGCGCGCTCTCTACAATCATGCAAAGCCATTACAATCATGGGCGAATTTAGGGGGCGAGTGGGCCGCACCCCCTTTTTGGCCAATTTTCCCAGACATTTACTGTATTTGCTGTTTATCCAATGTTTTCAGTATACGCCCCCCCCCCCAAACCCCACCAACCCCACCCCCGCCTGTCTGACGAATATCAATAGAAGGCCTCGGCAAATTGAGCTTCATGTCGAGTTATGTCATCTGTAGGATGTAAAAAGAGAACCGCGACCTGATTTAGCCAACCGTCAGCACTTTTAAGAGCTTTTTTAATCCCGAAGCAATGAGCGACGAAATTTCGAAAAAAAATATAGAAAACGATGCGTGAATTCCTAGCAATTCTTTGTAAAGAAAAATGCTCTCTGCACACGCCCGCAAGAAAGTTTTTTATGATAATTTTTTTTTGCTTTCTGTTTACTTTGTACCACGTGACTGGGTCGCGGAAGCTTTACAGAGAGACAGACAGACAGATATTTTTATTGGCACCTTGTAAAACCTAGTTACATCGAGAGCTTGTAACCATCAGCGGATGTAGGGGGAGGGGATTGGCCCACCTTTTTTCCCGACGGCAATATTCCCGTACATTTAATGTATTTGCTGAAATAGCATTTGTGCACATTTTCGTCCCTTGTTTTCGCTATCCGGCCCCCTCTTTCTTAAACACTCAGATCCTCCGCCGGTTATAAAGGTAACTTCCCGCTTTCCATAGCGTATGTGAGAATTCCAGTGTTCTCCAGGATCAAATGTTCGATCAAAATAATTATCCGAAATAAACCCTTTGCCACAGGCGCCAACACTAGAATGGCTTTTTGGTCTTGCAGAAAAATGGCATGACTTGCGATTTGGTATGTAAAAGTGAGAAGTAACTTCAGTGACGAGCGACTTACGCTTTCGTTGACTTCACTGTTAGGTCTCCTTGACTTTGACACTAGTTTTCCCACAACAATTCTTTTTGCCGACCGGATTTCAAGATACGTTTTTTCTAAGACGTCTTTGGAGAAGGCTTAATACAAATCGTCTTTGAAAGTTTTTCTTGTTTTCTCATGAGTACATGGCCCAGTTTGTATATGACGTAACAAATGCTTGTTTCCATTCGCTCTGTTTTAGTCCGCTCCCTTTGTAACGATGCGTGAAAGTCACTTCAATTATCAAAAGTACGCGGCAAATGGAACCTCGTGTCGTCGTATTTCACGTGCACGATTTAAAAAGAGAACGCGATCATCAACCATCAGTGCTTTGCAAATCCGTTTTGATCTTGACGCTATAAGCGACGGAATTGAGGAAACCTGGACAGCGCGAAAATTCCCTCCGATTTTATAGAAAACATGCTCTCTGAAAGCGATCCTGGGAAAATGTCTATGATGATTTACTTGTTTTTTTTTTTCTTTTTGTTCTCTTTGTCCCACGCGAGTAGGTCGCGGAGAGCTTGTAACTGCAATTTCGAGCTTTCCATAGAGCATTTAGGAATTCTGGTGCTCTCTACGATCAAATGATTGATAATAAAAAGATTAAAACGAAACAATCACCCTTTGCCACAGATACAAGATGACATGCAACGTGATATTAACCAATTCGCCAAAACTAGAATGGGTTTCTGGGTCGAGGCAACAAAAGGATGATTGCTTATACAAGCTGGATCCCAACAATTTGAGGGCATGGTTTGCGCTGTAGCATGTAGAAGGTTAAAGAGCCGCCGCTTTGACAGCATAGCAAGACACAAAGTCTTTCCATCGGCAAATTTTGAAAATCCATAGCAACTTTCTCGATTGAATTTAGTAAATCAAATCTGGAACTTCGTTTTTAGATGGTGACTTAGAGATTTCTACACACGGAATTCGCCTTCTAATATCGAAAGAAACCAACACAAAAAAGTCTCTGACACCGGCTTTTTAAACGAGTTCAGTTGCGAGTGACTTACGCTTTCGTTCACACTGGTTGCAGTTTCTATGGCAATATAACAAAGTTTCCCACAACAATTCTTTACGGCAACGATTGCGCGAGGTATCGTTTAAAGTCAACATAAAAAACGGTCCATGTACCGGGTTTTCTAACTGCAAATCGTGTTTCCAAACTGTGTTTGCAAGTATTTCGTTGTGTTTAATAATTGGCTCAGATGACGTAACAAATGCTTGTTTCCATTCGCTCTGTTCGAGCGCGCGCTCTCTACAATCATGCAAAGCCATTACAATCATGGGCGAATTTAGGGGCGAGTGGGCCGCACCCCCTTTCGGCCAATTTTCCCAGACATTTACTGTATTTGCTGTTTATCCAATGTTTTCAGTATACGCCCCCCCCAAACCCCACCCAACCCCACCCCCGCCTGTCTGACGAATATCACAAGAAGGCCTCGGCAAATTGAGCTTCATGTCGAGTTATGTCATCTGTAGGATGTAAAAAGAGAGCCGCGACCTGATTTAGCCAACCGTCAGCACTTTTAAGAGCTTTTTTAATCCCGAAGCAATGAGCGACGAAATTTCGAAAAAAAAATATAGAAAACGATGCGTGAATTCCTAGCAATTCTTTGTAAAGAAAAATGCTCTCTGCACACGCCCGCAAGAAAGTTTTTTATGATAATTTTTTTTTGCTTTCTGTTTACTTTGTACCACGTGACTGGGTCGCGGAAAGCTTTACAGAGAGACAGACAGACAGATATTTTTATTGGCACCTTGTAAAACCTAGTTACATCGAGAGCTTGTAACCATCAGCGGATGTAGGGGAGGGGATTGGCCCACCTATTTTCCCGACGGCAATATTCCCGTACATTTAATGTATTTGCTGAAATAACATTTGTGCACATTTTCGTCCCTTGTTTTCGCTATCCGGCCCCCTCTTTCTTAAACACTCAGATCCTCCGCCGGTTATAAAGGTAACTTCCCGCTTTCCATAGCGTGTGTGAGAATTCCAGTGCTCTCCAGGATCAAATGTTCGATCAAAATAATTATCCGAAATAAACCCTTTGCCACAGGCGCCAACACTAGATGCTAACGCCAACACTAGAATGGCTTTTTGGTCTTGCAGAAAAATGGCATGACTTGCGATTTGGTATGTAAAAGTGAGAAGTAACTTCAGTGACGAGCGACTTACGCTTTCGTTGACTTGACTGTTAGTTCTCCTTGACTTTGACACTAGTTTTCCCACAACAATTCTTTTTGCCGACCGGATTTCAAGATACGTTTTTTCTAAGACGTCTTCGGTGTAGGCTTAATACAAATCGTCTTTGAAAGTTTTTCTTGTTTTCTCATGAGTACATGGCCCAGTTTGTATATGACGTAACAAATGCTTGTTTCCATTCGCTCTGTTTTAGTCCGCTCCCTTTGTAATGATGCGTGAAAGTCACTTCAATTATCAAAAGTACGCGGCAAATGGAACCTCGTGTCGTCGTATTTCACGTGCACGATTTAAAAGAGAACGCGATCATCAACCATCAGTGCTTTGCAATCCGTCTTGATCTTGACGCTATAAGCGACGGAATGGAGGAAACCTGGACAGCGCGAAAATTCCCTCCGATTTTATAGAAAACATGCTCTCTGAAAGCGATCCTGGGAAAATGTCTATGATGATTTACTTGTTTTTTCTTTTCTTTTTGTTCTCTTTGTCCCACGCGAGTAGGTCGCGGAGAGCTTGTAACTGCAATTTCGAGCTTTCCATAGAGCATTTAGGAATTCTGGTGCTCTCTACGATCAAATGATTGATAATAAAAAGATTAAAACGAAACAATCACCCTTTGCCACAGATACAAGATGACATGCAACGTGATATTAACCAATTCGCCAAAACTAGAATGGGTTTCTGGGTCGAGGCAACAAAAGGATGATTGCTTATACAAGCTGGATCCCAACATTTGAGGGCATGGTTTGCGCTTTAGCATGTAGAAGGTTAAACAGCCGCCGCTTTGACAGTATAGCAAGACACAAAGTCTTTCCATCGGCAAATTTTGAAAATCCATAGCAACTTACTCGATTGAATTTAGTAAATCAAATCTGGAACTTCGTTTTTAGATGGTGACTTAGAGATTTCTACACACGGAATTCGCCTTCTAATATCGAAAGAAACCACAACAAAAAAGTCTCTGACACCGGCTTTTTAAACGAGTTCAGTTGCGAGTGACTTACGCTTTCGTTCACACTGGTTGCAGTTTCTATGGCAATATAACAAAGTTTTCCCACAACAATTCTTTACGGCAACGATTGCGCGAGGTATCGTTTAAAGTCAACATCAAAAACGGTCCATGTACCGGGTTTTCTAACTGCAAATCGTGTTTCCAAACTGTGTTTGCAAGTATTTCGTTGTGTTTAATAATTGGCTCAGATGACGTAACAAATGCTTGTTTCCATTCGCTCTGTTCGAGCGCGCGCTCTCTACAATCATGCAAACCATTACAATCATGGGCGAATTTAGGGGGCGAGTGGGCCGCACCCCCTTTTCGCCAATTTTCCAAGACATTTACTGTATTTGCTGTTCATCCAATGTTTTCAGTATACGCCCCCCCCCCCCCCCCAAACCCCACCCAACCCCACCCCCGCCTGTCTGACGAATATCACAAGAAGGCCTCGGCAAATTGAGCTTCATGTCGAGTTATGTCATCTGTAGGATGTAAAAAGAGAGCCGCGACCTGATTTAGCCAACCGTCAGCAGTTTTAAGAGCTTTTTTAATCCCGAAGCAATGAGCGACGAAATTTCGAAAAAAAATATAGAAAACGATGCGTGAATTCCTAGCAATTCTTTGTAAAGAAAAATGCTCTCTGCACACACCCGCAAGAAAGTTTTTTATGATAATTTTTTTTTTGCTTTCTGTTTACTTTGTACCACGTGACTGGGTCGCGAAAGCTTTACAGAGAGACAGACAGACAGATATTTTTATTGGCACCTTGTAAAACCTAGTTACATCGAGAGCTTGTAACCATCAGCGGATGTAGGGGGAGGGGATTGGCCCACCTTTTTTCCCGACGGCAATATTCCCGTACATTTAATGTATTTGCTGAAATAACATTTGTGCACATTTTCGTCCCTTGTTTTCGCTATCCGGCCCCCTCTTTCTTAAACACTCAGATCCTCCGCCGGTTATAAAGGTAACTTCCCGCTTTCCATAGCGTATGTGAGAATTCCAGTGCTCTCCAGGATCAAATGTTCGATCAAAATAATTATCCGAAATAAACCCTTTGCCACAGGCGCCAACACTAGATGCTAACGCCAACACTAGAATGGCTTTTTGGTCTTGCAGAAAAATGGCATGACTTGCGATTTGGTATGTAAAAGTTTGAAGTAACTTCAGTGACGAGCGACTTACGCTTTCGTTGACTTGACTGTAGGTCTCCTTGACTTTGACACTAGTTTTCCCACAACAATTCTTTTTGCCGACCGGATTTCAAGATACGTTTTTTCTAAGACGTCTTCGGGTAGGCTTAATACAAATCGTCTTTGAAAGTTTTTCTTGTTTTCTCATGAGTACATGGCCCAGTTTGTATATGACGTAACAAATGCTTGTTTCCATTCGCTCTGTTCGAGCGCGCGCTCTCTACAATCATGCAAAGCCATTACAATCATGGGCGAATTTAGGGGGCGAGTGGGCCGCACCCCCTTTTCGGCCAATTTTCCCAGACATTTACTGTATTTGCTGTTTATCCAATGTTTTCAGTATACGCCCCCCCCCCCCCCCAAACCCCACCCACCCACCCCCGCCTGTCTGACGAATATCAATAGAAGGCCTCGGCAAATTGAGCTTCATGTCGAGTTATGTCATCTGTAGGATGTAAAAAAGAGAGCCGCGACCTGATTTAGCCAACCGTCAGCACTTTTAAGAGCTTTTTTAATCCCGAAGCAATGAGCGACGAAATTTCGAAAAAAAAATATAGAAAACGATGCGTGAATTCCTAGCAATTCTTTGTAAAAAAAATGCTCTCTGCACACTCCCGCAAGAAAGTTTTTTATGATAATTTTTTTTGCTTTCTGTTTACTTTGTACCACGTGACTGGGTCGCGGAAAGCTTTACAGAGAGACAGACAGACAGATATTTTTATTGGCACCTTGTAAAACCTAGTTACATCGAGAGCTTGTAACCATCAGCGGATGTAGGGGGAGGGGATTGGCCCACCTTTTTTCCCGACGGCAATATTCCCGTACATTTAATGTATTTGCTGAATAACATTTGTGCACATTTTCGTCCCTTGTTTTCGCTATCCGGCCCCCTCTTTCTTAAACACTCAGATCCTCCCCGTTATAAAGGTAACTTCCCGCTTTCCATAGCGTATGTGAGAATTCCAGTGTTCTCCAGGATCAAATGTTCGATCAAAATAATTATCCGAAATAAACCCTTTGCCACACTAGCGCCAACACTAGAATGGCTTTTTGGTCTTGCAGAAAAATGGCATGACTTGCGATTTGGTATGTAAAAGTGAGAAGTAACTTCAGTGACGAGCGACTTACGCTTTCGTTGACTTGACTGTTAGGTCTCCTTGACTTTGACACTAGTTTTCCCCCACAACAATTCTTTTTGCCGACCGGATTTCAAGATACGTTTTTTTCTAAGACGTCTTCGGGTAGGCTTAATACAAATCGTCTTTGAAAGTTTTTCTTGTTTTCTCATGAGTACATGGCCCAGTTTGTATATGACGTAACAAATGCTTGTTTCCATTCGCTCTGTTTTAGTCCGCTCCCTTTGCAATGATGCGTGAAGTCACTTCAATTATCAAAAGTACGCGGCAAATTGGAACCTCGTGTCGTCGTATTTCACGTGCACGATTTAAAAAGAGAACGCGATCATCAACCATCATGCTTTGCAAATCCGTTTTGATCTTGACGCTATAAGCGACGGAATTGAGGAAACCTGACAGCGCGAAAATTCCCTCCGATTTTATAGAAACATGCTCTCTGAAAGCGATCCTGGGAAAATGTCTATGATGATTTACTTGTTTTTTCTTTTCTTTTTGTTCTCTTTGTCCCACGCGAGTAGGTCGCGGAGAGCTTGTAACTGCAATTTCGAGCTTTCCATAGCATTTAGGAATTCTGGTGCTCTCTACGATCAAATGATTGATAATAAAAAGATTAAAAACGAAACAATCACCCTTTGCCACAGATACAAGATGACATGCAACGTGATTTAACCAATTCGCCAAAACTAGAATGGGTTTCTGGGTCGAGGCAACAAAAGGATGATTGCTTATACAAGCTGGATCCCAACAATTTGAGGGCATGGTTTGCGCTGTAGCATGTAGAAGGTTAAAGAGACGCCGCTTTGACAGCATAGCAAGACACAAAGTCTTTCCATCGGCAAATTTTGAAATCCATAGCAACTTTCTCGATTGAATTTAGTAAATCAAATCTGAACTTCGTTTTTAGATGGTGACTTAGAGATTTCTACACACGGAATTCGCCTTCTAATATCGAAAGAAACCAACACAAAAAAGTCTCTGACACCGGCTTTTTAACGAGTTCAGTTGCGAGTGACTTACGCTTTCGTTCACACTGGTTGCAGTTTCTATTGCAATATAACAAAGTTTCCCACAACAATTCTTTACGGCAACGATTGCGCGAGGTATCGTTTAAAGTCAACATAAAAAACGGTCCATGTACCGGGTTTTCTAACTGCAAATCGTGTTTCCAAACTGTGTTTGCAAGTATTTCGTTGTGTTTAATAATTGGCTCAGATGACGTAACAAATGCTTGTTTCCATTCGCTCTGTTCGAGCGCGCGCTCTCTACAATCATGCAAAGCCATTACAATCATGGGCGAATTTAGGGGGCGAGTGGGCCGCACCCCCTTTTCGGCCAATTTTCCCAGACATTTACTGTATTTGCTGTTAATCCAATGTTTTCAGTATACGCCCCCCCCAAACCCCACCCAACCCCACCCCCGCCTGTCTGACGAATATCACAAGAAGGCCTCGGCAAATTGAGCTTCATGTCGAGTTATGTCATCTGTAGGATGTAAAAAGAGAGCCGCGACCTGATTTAGCCAACCGTCAGCACTTTTAAGAGCTTTTTTAATCCCGAAGCAATGAGCGACGAAATTTCGAAAAAAAAATATAGAAAACGATGCGTAAATTCCTAGCAATTCTTTGTAAAGAAAAATGCTCTCTGCACACTCCCGCAAGAAAGTTTTTTATGATAATTTTTTTTTGCTTTCTGTTTACTTTGTACCACGTGACTGGGTCGCGGAAAGCTTTACAGAGAGACAGACAGACAGATATTTTTATTGGCACCTTGTAAAACCTAGTTACATCGAGAGCTTGTAACCATCAGCGGATGTAGGGGGAGGGGATTGGCCCACCTTTTTTCCCGACGGCAATATTCCCGTACATTTAATGTATTTGCTGAAATAGCATTTGTGCACATTTTCGTCCCTTGTTTTCGCTATCCGGCCCCCTCTTTCTTAACACTCAGATCCTCCGCCGGTTATAAAGGTAACTTCCCGCTTTCCATAGCGTATGTGAGAATTCCAGTGTTCTCCAGGATCAAATGTTCGATCAAAATAATTATCCGAAATAAACCCTTTGCCACAGGCGCCAACACTAGAATGGCTTTTTGGTCTTGCAGAAAAATGGCATGACTTGCGATTTGGTATGTCAAAGTGAGAAGTAACTTCAGTGACGAGCGACTTACGCTTTCGTTGACTTCACTGTTAGGTCTCCTTGACTTTGACACTAGTTTTCCCACAACAATTCTTTTTGCCGACCGATTTCAAGATACGTTTTTTCTAAGACGTCTTCGGGGTAGGCTTAATACAAATCGTCTTTGAAAGTTTTTCTTGTTTTCTCATGCGTGCATGGCCCAGTTTGTATATGACGTAACAAATGCTTGTTTCCATTCGCTCTGTTCGAGCGCGCGCTCTCTACAATCATGCAAAGCCATTACAATCATGGGCGAATTTAGGGGGCGAGTGGGCCGCACCCCCTTTTTGGCCAATTTTCCCAGACATTTACTGTATTTGCTGTTTATCCAATGTTTTCAGTATACGCCCCCCCCCCCCCCCCAAACCCAACCCACCCCACCCCCGCCTGTCTGACGAATATCAATAGAAGGCCTCGGCAAATTGAGCTTCATGTCGAGTTATGTCATCTGTAGGATGTAAAAAGAGAACCGCGACCTGATTTAGCCAACCGTCAGCACTTTTAAGAGCTTTTTTAATCCCGAAGCAATGAGCGACGAAATTTCGAAAAAAAATATAGAAAACGATGCCTGAATTCCTAGCAATTCTTTGTAAAGAAAAATGCTCTCTGCACACGCCCGCAAGAAAGTTTTTTATGATAATTTTTTTTTGCTTTCTGTTTACTTTGTACCACGTGACTGGGTCGCGGAAAGCTTTACAGAGAGACAGACAGACAGATATTTTTATTGCACCTTGTAAAACCTAGTTACATCGAGAGCTTGTAACCATCAGCGGATGTAGGGGGAGGGGATTGGCCCACCTTTTTTTCCCGACGGCAATATTCCCGTACATTTAATGTATTTGCTGAAATAGCATTTGTGCACATTTTCGTCCCTTGTTTTCGCTATCCGGCCCCCTCTTTCTTAACGCTCAGATCCTCCGCCGGTTATAAAGGTAACTTCCCGCTTTCCATAGCGTATGTGAGAATTCCAGTGTTCTCCAGGATCAAATGTTCGATCAAAATAATTATCCGAAATAAACCCTTTGCCACAGGCGCCAACACTAGAATGGCTTTTTGGTCTTGCAGAAAATGGCATGACTTGCGATTTGGTATGTAAAGTGAGAAGTAACTTCAGTGACGAGCGACTTACGCTTTCGTTGACTTCACTGTTAGGTCTCCTTGACTTTGACACTAGTTTCCCACAACAATTCTTTTTGCCGACCGGATTTCAAGATACGTTTTTTCTAAGACGTCTTCGGTGTAGGCTTAATACAAATCGTCTTTGAAAGTTTTTCTTGTTTTCTCATGCGTACATGGCCCAGTTTGTATATGACGTAACAAATGCTTGTTTCCATTCGCTCTGTTCGAGCGCGCGCTCTCTACAATCATGCAAAGCCATTACAATCATGGGCGAATTTAGGGGGCGAGTGGGCCGCACCCCCTTTTTGGCCAATTTTCCCAGACATTTACTGTATTTGCTGTTTATCCAATGTTTCAGTATACGCGCCCCCCCCCCCCCCAACCCCACCCAACCCCACCCCCGCCTGTCTGACGAATATCACAGAAGGCCTCGGCAAATTGAGCTTCATGTCGAGTTATGTCATCTGTAGGATGTAAAAAGAGAACCGCGACCTGATTTAGCCAACCGTCAGCACTTTTAAGAGCTTTTTTAATCCCGAAGCAATGAGCGACGAAATTTCGAAAAAAAAATATAGAAAACGATGCCTGAATTCCTAGCAATTCTTTGTAAGAAAAATGCTCTCTGCACACGCCCGCAAGAAAGTTTTTTATGATAATTTTTTTTTTGCTTTCTGTTTACTTTGTACCACGTGACTGGGTCGCGGAAAGCTTTACAGAGAGACAGACAGACAGATATTTTTATTGGCACCTTGTAAAACCTAGTTACATCGAGAGCTTGTAACCATCAGCGGATGTAGGGGGAGGGGATTGGCCCACCTATTTTCCCGACGGCAATATTCCCGTACATTTAATGTATTTGCTGAAATAACATTTGTGCACATTTTCGTCCCTTGTTTTCGCTATCCGGCCCCCTCTTTCTTAAACACTCAGATCCTCCGCCGGTTATAAAGGTAACTTCCCGCTTTCCATAGCGTGTGTGAGAATTCCAGTGCTCTCCAGGATCAATGTTCGATCAAAATAATTATCCGAATAACCCTTTGCCACAGGCGCCAACACTAGATGCTAACGCCAACACTAGAATGGCTTTTTGGTCTTGCAGAAAAATGGCATGACTTGCGATTTGGTATGTAAAAGTGAGAAGTAACTTCAGTGACGAGCGACTTACGCTTTCGTTGACTTGACTGTTAGTTCTCCTTGACTTTGACACTAGTTTTCCCACAACATTCTTTTTGCCGACCGGATTTCAAGATACGTTTTTTCTAAGACGTCTTCGGTGTAGGCTTAATACAAATCGTCTTTGAAAGTTTTTCTTGTTTTCTCATGAGTACATGGCCCAGTTTGTATATGACGTAACAAATGCTTGTTTCCATTCGCTCTGTTTTAGTCCGCTCCCTTTGTATGATGCGTGAAAGTCACTTCAATTATCAAAGTACGCGGCAAATGGAACCTCGTGTCGTCGTATTTCACGTGCACGATTTAAAAAGAGAACGCGATCATCAACATCAGTGCTTTGCAAATCCGTCTTGATCTTGACGCTATAAGCGACGGAATTGAGGAAACCTGACAGCGCGAAATTCCCTCCGATTTTATAGAAAACATGCTCTCTGAAAGCGATCCTGGAAAATGTCTATGATGATTTACTTGTTTTTTCTTTTCTTTTTGTTCTCTTTGTCCCACGCGAGTAGGTCGCGGAGAGCTTGTAACTGCAATTTCGAGCTTTCCATAGAGCATTTAGGAATTCTGGTGCTCTCTAACGATCAAATGATTGAAATAAAAGATTAAAACGAAACAATCACCCTTTGCCACAGATACAAGATGACATGCAACGTGATATTAACCAATTCGCCAAAACTAGAATGGTTTTCTGGGTCGAGGCAACAAAGGATGATTGCTTATACAGCTGGATCCCAACAATTTGAGGGCATGGTTTGCGCTTTAGCATGTAGAAGTTAACAGACGCCGCTTTGACAGTATAGCAAGACACAAAGTCTTTCCATCGGCAAATTTTGAAAATCCATAGCAACTTTCTCGATTGAATTTAGTAAATCAAATCTGGAACTTCGTTTTTAGATGGTGACTTAGAGATTTCTACACACGGAATTCGCCTTCTAATATCGAAAAACCACAACAAAAAGTCTCTGACACCGGCTTTTAAACGATTTCAGTTGCGAGTGACTTACGCTTTCGTTCACACTGGTTGCAGTTTCTATGGCAATATAACAAGTTTTTCCCACAACAATTCTTTACGGCAACGATTGCGCGAGGTATCGTTTAAAGTCAACATCAAAACGGTCCATGTACCGGGTTTTCTAACTGCAAATCGTGTTTCCAACTGTGTTTGCAAGTATTTCGTTGTGTTTAATAATTGCTCAGATGACGTAACAAATGCTTGTTTCCATTCGCTCTGTTCGAGCGCGCGCTCTCTACAATCATGCAAACCATTACAATCATGGGCGATTTAGGGGCGAGTGGGCCGCACCCCCTTTTCGGCCAATTTTCCAAGACATTTACTGTATTTGCTGTTCATCCAATGTTTTCAGAATACGCCCCCCCCCCCCCCCCCCAAAACCCCACCCAACCCCACCCCCGCCTGTCTGACGAATATCACAAGAAGGCCTCGGCAAATTGAGCTTCATGTCGAGTTATGTCATCTGTAGGATGTAAAAAGAGAGCCGCGACCTGATTTAGCCAACCGTCAGCACTTTTAAGAGCTTTTTTAATCCCGAAGCAATGAGCGACGAAATTTCGAAAAAAATATAGAAAACGATGCGTGAATTCCTAGCAATTCTTTGTAAAGAAAAATGCTCTCTGCACACACCCGCAAGAAAGTTTTTATGATAATTTTTTTTTTTGCTTTGTTTACTTTGTACCACGTGACTGGGTCACGGAAAGCTTTACAGAGAGACAGACAGACAGATATTTTTATTGGCACCTTGTAAAACCTAGTTACATCGAGAGCTTGTAACCATCAGCGGATGTAGGGGAGGGGATTGGCCCACCTTTTTCCCGACGGCAATATTCCCGTACATTTAATGTATTTGCTGAAATAACATTTGTGCACATTTTCGTCCTTGTTTTCGCTATCCGGCCCCCTCTTTCTTAAACCTCAGATCCTCCGCCGGTTATAAAGGTAACTTCCCGCTTTCCATAGCGTATGTGAGAATTCCAGTGTTCTCCAGGATCAAATGTTCGATCAAAATAATTATCCGAAATAAACCCTTTGCCACAGGCGCCAACACTAGAATGGCTTTTTGGTCTTGCAGAAAAATGGCATGACTTGCGATTTGGTATGTCAAAGTTTGAAGTAACTTCAGTGACGAGCGACTTACGCTTTCGTTGACTTGACTGTTAGGTCTCCTTGACTTTGACACTAGTTTTCCCACAACAATTCTTTTTGCCGACCGGATTTCAAGATACGTTTTTTCTAAGACGTCTTCGGGGTAGGCTTAATACAAATCGTCTTTGAAAGTTTTTCTTGTTTTCTCATGCGTACATGGCCCAGTTTGTATATGACGTAACAAATGCTTGTTTCCATTCGCTCTGTTCGAGCGCGCGCTCTCTACAATCATGCAAAGCCATTACAATCATGGGCGAATTTAGGGGCGAGTGGGCCGCACCCCCTTTTTGGCCAATTTTCCCAGACATTTACTGTATTTGCTGTTTATCCAATGTTTTCAGTATACGCCCCCCCCCCCCCCCCCAAACCCCACCCAACCCCACCCCCGCCTGTCTGACGAATATCACAGAAGGCCTCGGCAAATTGAGCTTCATGTCGAGTTATGTCATCTGTAGGATGTAAAAAGAGACCGCGACCTGATTTAGCCAACCGTCAGCACTTTTAAGAGCTTTTTTAATCCCGAAGCAATGAGCGACGAAATTTCGAAAAAAAAAATAGAAAACGATGCCTGAATTCCTAGCAATTCTTTGTAAGAAAAATGCTCTCTGCACACACGCCCGCAAGAAAGTTTTTTATGATAATTTTTTTTTGCTTTCTGTTACTTTGTACCACGTGACTGGGTCGCGGAAAGCTTTACAGAGAGACAGACAGACAGATATTTTTATTGGCACCTTGTAAAACCTAGTTACATCGAGAGCTTGTAACCATCAGCGGATGTAGGGGGAGGGGATTGGCCCACCTTTTTTCCCGACGGCAATATTCCCGTACATTTAATGTATTTGCTGAAATAGCATTTGTGCACATTTTCGTCCCTTGTTTTCGCTATCCGGCCCCCTCTTTCTTAAACACTCAGATCCTCCGCCGGTTATAAAGGTAACTTCCCGCTTTCCATAGCGTATGTGAGAATTCCAGTGTTCTCCAGGATCAAATGTTCGATCAAAATAATTATCCGAAATAAACCCTTTGCCACAGGCGCCAACACTAGAATGGCTTTTTGGTCTTGCAGAAAATGGCATGACTTGCGATTTGGTATGTAAAAGTGAGAAGTAACTTCAGTGACGAGCGACTTACGCTTTCGTTGACTTCACTGTTAGGTCTCCTTGACTTTGACACTAGTTTTCCCACAACAATTCTTTTTGCCGACCGGATTTCAAGATACGTTTTTTCTAAGACGTCTTCGGGGTAGGCTTAATACAAATCGTCTTTGAAAGTTTTTCTTGTTTTCTCATGCGTACATGGCCCAGTTTGTATATGACGTAACAAATGCTTGTTTCCATTCGCTCTGTTCGAGCGCGCGCTCTCTACAATCATGCAAAGCCATTACAATCATGGGCGAATTTAGGGGGCGAGTGGGCCGCACCCCCTTTTTGGCCAATTTTCCCAGACATTTACTGTATTTGCTGTTTATCCAATGTTTTCAGTATACGCCCCCCCCCCCCCCCCCCAAACCCCACCCAACCCCACCCCGCCTGTCTGACGAATATCAATAGAAGGCCTCGGCAAATTGAGCTTCATGTCGAGTTATGTCATCTGTAGGATGTAAAAGAGAACCGCGACCTGATTTAGCCAACCGTCAGCACTTTTAAGAGCTTTTTTAATCCCGAAGCAATGAGCGACGAAATTTCGAAAAAAAAAATATAGAAAACGATGCGTGAATTCCTAGCAATTCTTTGTAAAGAAAATGCTCTCTGCACACGCCCGCAAGAAAGTTTTTTATGATAATTTTTTTTTGCTTTCTGTTTACTTTGTACCACGTGACTGGGTCGCGGAAAGCTTTACAGAGAGACAGACAGACAGATATTTTTATTGGCACCTTGTAAAACCTAGTTACATCGAGAGCTTGTAACCATCAGCGGATGTAGGGGGAGGGGATTGGCCCACCTATTTTCCCGACGGCAATATTCCCGTACATTTAATGTATTTGCTGAAATACATTTGTGCACATTTTCGTCCCTTGTTTTCGCTATCCGGCCCCCTCTTTCTTAAACACTCAGATCCTCCGCCGGTTATAAAGGTAACTTCCCGCTTTCCATAGCGTGTGTGAGAATTCCAGTGCTCTCCAGGATCAAATGTTCGATCAAAATAATTATCCGAAATAAACCCTTTGCCACAGGCGCCAACACTAGATGCTAACGCCAACACTAGAATGGCTTTTTGGTCTTGCAGAAAAATGGCATGACTTGCGATTTGGTATGTAAAAGTGAGAAGTAACTTCAGTGACGAGCGACTTACGCTTTCGTTGACTTGACTGTTAGTTCTCCTTGACTTTGACACTAGTTTTCCCACAACAATTCTTTTTGCCGACCGGATTTCAAGATACGTTTTTTCTAAGACGTCTTCGGTGTAGGCTTAATACAAATCGTCTTTGAAAGTTTTTCTTGTTTTCTCATGAGTACATGGCCCAGTTTGTATATGACGTAACAAATGCTTGTTTCCATTCGCTCTGTTTTAGTCCGCTCCCTTTGTAATGATGCGTGAAAGTCACTTCAATTATCAAAAGTACGCGGCAAATGGAACCTCGTGTCGTCGTATTTCACGTGCACGATTTAAAAAGAGAACGCGATCATCAACCATCAGTGCTTTGCAAATCCGTCTTGATCTTGACGCTATAAGCGACGGAATTGAGGAAACCTGGACAGCGCGAAAATTCCCTCCGATTTTATAGAAAACATGCTCTCTGAAAGCGATCCTGGGAAAATGTCTATGATGATTTACTTGTTTTTTCTTTTCTTTTTGTTCTCTTGTCCCACGCGAGTAGGTCGCGGAGAGCTTGTAACTGCAATTTCGAGCTTTCCATAGAGCATTTAGGATTCTGGTGCTCTCTACGATCAAATGATTGATAATAAAAAGATTAAAACGAAACAATCCCCTTTGCCACAGATACAAGATGACATGCAACGTGATATTAACCAATTCGCCAAAACTAGAATGGGTTTCTGGGTCGAGGCAACAAAAGGATGATTGCTTATACAAGCTGGATCCCAACAATTTGAGGGCATGGTTTGCGCTTTAGCATGTAGAAGGTTAAACAGACGCCGCTTTGACAGTATAGCAAGACACAAAGTCTTTCCATCGGCAAATTTTGAAAATCCATAGCAACTTTCTCGATTGAATTTAGTAAATCAAATCTGAACTTCGTTTTTAGATGGTGACTTAGAGATTTCTACACACGAATTCGCCTTCTAATATCGAAAGAAACCACAACAAAAAGTCTCTGACACCGGCTTTTTAAACGAGTTTCAGTTGCGAGTGACTTACGCTTTCGTTCACACTGGTTGCAGTTTCTATGGCATATAACAAAGTTTTCCCACAACAATTCTTTACGGCAACGATTGCGCGAGGTATCGTTTAAAGTCAACATCAAAAACGTCCATGTACCGGGTTTTCTAACTGCAAATCGTGTTTTCCAAACTGTGTTTGCAAGTATTTCGTTGTGTTTAATAATTGGCTCAGATGACGTAACAAATGCTTGTTTCCATTCGCTCTGTTCGAGCGCGCGCTCTCTACAATCATGCAAACCATTACAATCATGGGCGAATTTAGGGGCGAGTGGGCCGCACCCCCTTTTCGGCCAATTTTCCAAGACATTTACTGTATTTGCTGTTCATCCAATGTTTTCAGTATACGCCCCCCCCCCCCCCCCCCCCAAACCCCACCCAACCCCACCCCCGCCTGTCTGACGAATATCACAAGAAGGCCTCGGCAAATTGAGCTTCATGTCGAGTTATGTCATCTGTAGGATGTAAAAAGAGAGCCGCGACCTGATTTAGCCAACCGTCAGCACTTTTAAGAGCTTTTTTAATCCCGAAGCAATGAGCGACGAAATTTCGAAAAAAAATATAGAAAACGATGCGTGAATTCCTAGCAATTCTTTGTAAAGAAAAATGCTCTCTGCACACGCCCCGCAAGAAAGTTTTTATGATAATTTTTTTTTTGCTTTCTGTTTACTTTGTACCACGTGACTGGGTCGCGGAAAGCTTTACAGAGAGACAGACAGACAGATATTTTTATTGGCACCTTGTAAAACCTAGTTACATCGAGAGCTTGTAACCATCAGCGGATGTAGGGGGAGGGGATTGGCCCACCTTTTTTCCCGACGGCAATATTCCCGTACATTTAATGTATTTGCTGAAATAGCATTTGTGCACATTTTCGTCCCTTGTTTTCGCTATCCGGCCCCCTCTTTCTTAAACGCTCAGATCCTCCGCCGGTTATAAAGGTAACTTCCCGCTTTCCATAGCGTATGTGAGAATTCCAGTGTTCTCCAGGATCAAATGTTCGATCAAAATAATTATCCGAAATAAACCCTTTGCCACAGGCGCCAACACTAGAATGGCTTTTTGGTCTTGCAGAAAAATGGCATGACTTGCGATTTGGTATGTCAAAGTGAGAAGTAACTTCAGTGACGAGCGACTTACGCTTTCGTTGACTTCACTGTTAGGTCTCCTTGACTTTGACACTAGTTTTCCCACAACAATTCTTTTTGCCGACCGGATTTCAAGATACGTTTTTTCTAAGACGTCTTCGGTGTAGGCTTAATACAAATCGTCTTTGAAAGTTTTTCTTGTTTTTCTCATGCGTGCATGGCCCAGTTTGTATATGACGTAACAAATGCTTGTTTCCATTCGCTCTGTTCGAGCGCGCGCTCTCTACAATCATGCAAAGCCATTACAATCATGGGCGAATTTAGGGGGCGAGTGGGCCGCACCCCCTTTTTGGCCAATTTTCCCAGACATTTACTGTATTTGCTGTTTATCCAATGTTTTCAGTATACGCCCCCCCCCCCCCCCCCAAACCCCACCCAACCCCACCCCCGCCTGTCTGACGAATATCAAAGAAGGCCTCGGCAAATTGAGCTTCATGTCGAGTTATGTCATCTGTAGGATGTAAAAAGAGAACCGCGACCTGATTTAGCCAACCGTCAGCACTTTTAAGAGCTTTTTTAATCCCGAAGCAATGAGCGACGAAATTTCGAAAAAAAAATATAGAAAACGATGCCTGAATTCCTAGCAATTCTTTGTAAAGAAAAATGCTCTCTGCACACGCCCGCAAGAAAGTTTTTTATGATAATTTTTTTTTGCTTTCTGTTTACTTTGTACCACGTGACTGGGTCGCGGAAAGCTTTACAGAGAGACAGACAGACAGATATTTTTATTGGCACCTTGTAAAACCTAGTTACATCGAGAGCTTGTAACCATCAGCGGATGTAGGGGGAGGGGATTGGCCCACCTTTTTTCCCGACGGCAATATTCCCGTACATTTAATGTATTTGCTGAAATAGCATTTGTGCACATTTTCGTCCCTTGTTTTCGCTATCCGGCCCCCTCTTTCTTAAACGCTCAGATCCTCCGCCGGTTATAAAGGTAACTTCCCGCTTTCCATAGCGTATGTGAGAATTCCAGTGTTCTCCAGGATCAAATGTTCGATCAAAATAATTATCCGAAATAAACCCTTTGCCACAGGCGCCAACACTAGAATGGCTTTTTGGTCTTGCAGAAAAATGGCATGACTTGCGATTTGGTATGTAAAAGTGAGAAGTAACTTCAGTGACGAGCGACTTACGCTTTCGTTGACTTCACTGTTAGGTCTCCTTGACTTTGACACTAGTTTTCCCACAACAATCTTTTTGCCGACCGGATTTCAAGATACGTTTTTTTCTAAGACGTCTTCGGTGTAGGCTTAATACAAATCGTCTTTGAAAGTTTTTCTTGTTTTCTCATGCGTGCATGGCCAGTTTGTATATGACGTAACAAATGCTTGTTTCCATTCGCTCTGTTCGAGCGCGCGCTCTCTACAATCATGCAAAGCCATTACAATCATGGGCGAATTTAGGGGGCGAGTGGGCCGCACCCCCTTTTTGGCCAATTTTCCCAGACATTTACTGTATTTGCTGTTTATCCAATGTTTTCAGTATACGCCCCCCCCCCCCCCCCCCCAAACCCCACCAACCCCACCCCCGCCTGTCTGACGAATATCAATAGAAGGCCTCGGCAAATTGAGCTTCATGTCGAGTTATGTCATCTGTAGGATGTAAAAAGAGAACCGCGACCTGATTTAGCCAACCGTCAGCACTTTTAAGAGCTTTTTTAATCCCGAAGCAATGAGCGACGAAATTTCGAAAAAAAAAATATAGAAAACGATGCCTGAATTCCTAGCAATTCTTTGTAAAGAAAAATGCTCTCTGCACACGCCCGCAAGAAAGTTTTTTATGATAATTTTTTTTTGCTTTCTGTTTACTTTGTACCACGTGACTGGGTCGCGGAAAGCTTTACAGAGAGACAGACAGACAGATATTTTTATTGGCACCTTGTAAAACCTAGTTACATCGAGAGCTTGTAACCATCAGCGGATGTAGGGGAGGGGATTGGCCCCACCTATTTTCCCGACGGCAATATTCCCGTACATTTAATGTATTTGCTGAAATAACATTTGTGCACATTTTCGTCCCTTGTTTTCGCTATCCGGCCCCCTCTTTCTTAAACACTCAGATCCTCCGCCGGTTATAAAGGTAACTTCCCGCTTTCCATAGCGTGTGTGAGAATTCCAGTGCTCTCCAGGATCAAATGTTCGATCAAAATAATTATCCGAAATAAACCCTTTGCCACAGGCGCCAACACTAGATGCTAACGCCAACACTAGAATGGCTTTTTGGTCTTGCAGAAAAATGGCATGACTTGCGATTTGGTATGTAAAAGTGAGAAGTAACTTCAGTGACGAGCGACTTACGCTTTCGTTGACTTGACTGTTAGTTCTCCTTGACTTTGACACTAGTTTTCCCACAACAATTCTTTTTGCCGACCGGATTTCAAGATACGTTTTTTCTAAGACGTCTTCGGTGTAGGCTTAATACAAATCGTCTTTGAAAGTTTTTCTTGTTTTCTCATGAGTACATGGCCCAGTTTGTATATGACGTAACAAATGCTTGTTTCCATTCGCTCTGTTTTAGTCCGCTCCCTTTGTAATGATGCGTGAAAGTCACTTCAATTATCAAAAGTACGCGGCAAATGGAACCTCGTGTCGTCGTATTTCACGTGCACGATTTAAAAAGAGAACGCGATCATCAACCATCAGTGCTTTGCAAATCCGTCTTGATCTTGACGCTATAAGCGACGGAATTGAGGAAACCTGGACAGCGCGAAAATTCCCTCCGATTTTATAGAAAACATGCTCTCTGAAAGCGATCCTGGGAAAATGTCTATGATGATTTACTTGTTTTTTCTTTTCTTTTTGTTCTCTTTGTCCCACGCGAGTAGGTCGCGGAGAGCTTGTAACTGCAATTTCGAGCTTTCCATAGAGCATTTAGGAATTCTGGTGCTCTCTACGATCAAATGATTGATAATAAAAAGATTAAAACGAAACAATCACCCTTTGCCACAGATACAAGATGACATGCAACGTGATATTAACCAATTCGCCAAAACTAGAATGGGTTTCTGGGTCGAGGCAACAAAAGGATGATTGCTTATACAAGCTGGATCCCAACAATTTGAGGGCATGGTTTGCGCTTTAGCATGTAGAAGGTTAAACAGACGCCGCTTTGACAGTATAGCAAGACACAAAGTCTTTCCATCGGCAAATTTTGAAAATCCATAGCAACTTTCTCGATTGAATTTAGTAAATCAAATCTGGAACTTCGTTTTTAGATGGTGACTTAGAGATTTCTACACACGGAATTCGCCTTCTAATATCGAAAGAAACCACAACAAAAAAGTCTCTGACACCGGCTTTTTAAACGAGTTCAGTTGCGAGTGACTTACGCTTTCGTTCACACTGGTTGCAGTTTCTATGGCAATATAACAAAGTTTTCCCACAACAATTCTTTACGGCAACGATTGCGCGAGGTATCGTTTAAAGTCAACATCAAAAACGGTCCATGTACCGGGTTTTCTAACTGCAAATCGTGTTTCCAAACTGTGTTTGCAAGTATTTCGTTGTGTTTAATAATTGGCTCAGATGACGTAACAAATGCTTGTTTCCATTCGCTCTGTTCGAGCGCGCGCTCTCTACAATCATGCAAACCATTACAATCATGGGCGAATTTAGGGGGCGAGTGGGCCGCACCCCCTTTTCGGCCAATTTTCCAAGACATTTACTGTATTTGCTGTTCATCCAATGTTTTCAGAATACGCCCCCCCCCCCCCAAACCCCACCCAACCCCACCCCCGCCTGTCTGACGAATATCACAAGAAGGCCTCGGCAAATTGAGCTTCATGTCGAGTTATGTCATCTGTAGGATGTAAAAAGAGAGCCGCGACCTGATTTAGCCAACCGTCAGCACTTTTAAGAGCTTTTTTAATCCCGAAGCAATGAGCGACGAAATTTCGAAAAAAAAATATAGAAAACGATGCGTGAATTCCTAGCAATTCTTTGTAAAGAAAAATGCTCTCTGCACACACCCGCAAGAAAGTTTTTATGATAATTTTTTTTTTTGCTTTCTGTTTACTTTGTACCACGTGACTGGGTCGCGGAAAGCTTTACAGAGAGACAGACAGACAGATATTTTTATTGGCACCTTGTAAAACCTAGTTACATCGAGAGCTTGTAACCATCAGCGGATGTAGGGGGAGGGGATTGGCCCACTCTTTTTCCCGACGGCAATATTCCCGTACATTTAATGTATTTGCTGAAATAACATTTGTGCACATTTTCGTCCCTTGTTTTCGCTATCCGGCCCCCTCTTTCTTAAACACTCAGATCCTCCGCCGGTTATAAAGGTAACTTCCCGCTTTCCATAGCGTATGTGAGAATTCCAGTGCTCTCCAGGATCAAATGTTCGATCAAAATAATTATCCGAAATAAACCCTTTGCCACAGGCGCCAACACTAGATGCTAACGCCAACACTAGAATGGCTTTTTGGTCTTGCAGAAAAATGGCATGACTTGCGATTTGGTATGTAAAAGTTTGAAGTAACTTCAGTGACGAGCGACTTACGCTTTCGTTGACTTGACTGTAGGTCTCCTTGACTTTGACACTAGTTTTCCCACAACAATTCTTTTTGCCGACCGGATTTCAAGATACGTTTTTTCTAAGACGTCTTCGGGGTAGGCTTAATACAAATCGTCTTTGAAAGTTTTTCTTGTTTTCTCATGAGTACATGGCCCAGTTTGTATATGACGTAACAAATGCTTGTTTCCATTCGCTCTGTTCGAGCGCGCGCTCTCTACAATCATGCAAAGCCATTACAATCATGGGCGAATTTAGGGGGCGAGTGGGCCGCACCCCCTTTTGGCCAATTTTCCCAGACATTTACTGTATTTGCTGTTTATCCAATGTTTTCAGTATACGCCCCCCCCCCAAACCCCACCCAACCCCACCCCCGCCTGTCTGACGAATATCAATAGAAGGCCTCGGCAAATTGAGCTTCATGTCGAGTTATGTCATCTGTAGGATGTAAAAAGAGAACCGCGACCTGATTTAGCCAACCGTCAGCACTTTTAAGAGCTTTTTTAATCCCGAAGCAATGAGCGACGAAATTTCGAAAAAAAATATAGAAAACGATGCGTAAAATTCCTAGCAATTCTTTGTAAAGAAAAATGCTCTCTGCACACGCCCGCAAGAAAGTTTTTTATGATAATTTTTTTTTGCTTTCTGTTTACTTTGTACCACGTGACTGGGTCGCGGAAAGCTTTACAGAGAGACAGACAGACAGATATTTTTATTGGCACCTTGTAAAACCTAGTTACATCGAGAGCTTGTAACCATCAGCGGATGTAGGGGGAGGGGATTGGCCCACTCTTTTTCCCGACGGCAATATTCCCGTACATTTAATGTATTTGCTGAAATAACATTTGTGCACATTTTCGTCCCTTGTTTTCGCTATCCGGCCCCCTCTTTCTTAAACACTCAGATCCTCCGCCGGTTATAAAGGTAACTTCCCGCTTTCCATAGCGTATGTGAGAATTCCAGTGCTCTCCAGGATCAAATGTTCGATCAAAATAATTATCCGAAATAAACCCTTTGCCACAGGCGCCAACACTAGATGCTAACGCCAACACTAGAATGGCTTTTTGGTCTTGCAGAAAAATGGCATGACTTGCGATTTGGTATGTAAAAGTTTGAAGTAACTTCAGTGACGAGCGACTTACGCTTTCGTTGACTTGACTGTAGGTCTCCTTGACTTTGACACTAGTTTTCCCACAACAATTCTTTTTGCCGACCGGATTTCAAGATACGTTTTTTCTAAGACGTCTTCGGGGTAGGCTTAATACAAATCGTCTTTGAAAGTTTTTCTTGTTTTCTCATGAGTACATGGCCCAGTTTGTATATGACGTAACAAATGCTTGTTTCCATTCGCTCTGTTCGAGCGCGCGCTCTCTACAATCATGCAAAGCCATTACAATCATGGGCGAATTTAGGGGGCGAGTGGGCCGCACCCCCTTTTTGGCCAATTTTCCCAGACATTTACTGTATTTGCTGTTTATCCAATGTTTTCAGTATACGCCCCCCCCCCAAACCCCACCCAACCCACCCCCGCCTGTCTGACGAATATCAAGAAGGCCTCGGCAAATTGAGCTTCATGTCGAGTTATGTCATCTGTAGGATGTAAAAAGAGAACCGCGACCTGATTTAGCCAACCGTCAGCACTTTTAAGAGCTTTTTTAATCCCGAAGCAATGAGCGACGAAATTTCGAAAAAAAATATAGAAAACGATGCGTGAATTCCTAGCAATTCTTTGTAAAGAAAAATGCTCTCTGCACACGCCCGCAAGAAAGTTTTTTATGATAATTTTTTTTTGCTTTCTGTTTACTTTGTACCACGTGACTGGGTCGCGGAAAGCTTTACAGAGAGACAGACAGACAGATATTTTTATTGGCACCTTGTAAAACCTAGTTACATCGAGAGCTTGTAACCATCAGCGGATGTAGGGGGAGGGGATTGGCCCACTCTTTTTCCCGACGGCAATATTCCCGTACATTTAATGTATTTGCTGAAATAACATTTGTGCACATTTTCGTCCCTTGTTTTCGCTATCCGGCCCCCTCTTTCTTAAACACTCAGATCCTCCGCCGGTTATAAAGGTAACTTCCCGCTTTCCATAGCGTATGTGAGAATTCCAGTGCTCTCCAGGATCAAATGTTCGATCAAAATAATTATCCGAAATAAACCCTTTGCCACAGGCGCCAACACTAGATGCTAACGCCAACACTAGAATGGCTTTTTGGTCTTGCAGAAAAATGGCATGACTTGCGATTTGGTATGTAAAGTTTGAAGTAACTTCAGTGACGAGCGACTTACGCTTTCGTTGACTTGACTGTAGGTCTCCTTGACTTTGACACTAGTTTTCCCACAACAATTCTTTTTGCCGACCGGATTTCAAGATACGTTTTTTCTAAGACGTCTTCGGGGTAGGCTTAATACAAATCGTCTTTGAAAGTTTTTCTTGTTTTCTCATGAGTACATGGCCCAGTTTGTATATGACGTAACAAATGCTTGTTTCCATTCGCTCTGTTCGAGCGCGCGCTCTCTACAATCATGCAAAGCCATTACAATCATGGGCGAATTTAGGGGGCGAGTGGGCCGCACCCCCTTTTTGGCCAATTTTCCCAGACATTTACTGTATTTGCTGTTTATCCAATGTTTTCAGTATACGCCCCCCCCCCAAACCCCACCCAACCCCACCCCCGCCTGTCTGACGAATATCAATAGAAGGCCTCGGCAAATTGAGCTTCATGTCGAGTTATGTCATCTGTAGGATGTAAAAAGAGAACCGCGACCTGATTTAGCCAACCGTCAGCACTTTTAAGAGCTTTTTTAATCCCGAAGCAATGAGCGACGAAATTTCGAAAAAAAAATATAGAAAACGATGCGTAAAATTCCTAGCAATTCTTTGTAAAGAAAAATGCTCTCTGCACACTCCCGCAAGAAAGTTTTTTATGATAATTTTTTTTTGCTTTCTGTTTACTTTGTACCACGTGACTGGGTCGCGGAAAGCTTTACAGAGAGACAGACAGACAGATATTTTTATTGGCACCTTGTAAAACCTAGTTACATCGAGAGCTTGTAACCATCAGCGGATGTAGGGGGAGGGGATTGGCCCACCTTTTTCCCGACGGCAATATTCCCGTACATTTAATGTATTTGCTGAAATAGCATTTGTGCACATTTTCGTCCCTTGTTTTCGCTATCCGGCCCCCTCTTTCTTAAACACTCAGATCCTGCGCCGGTTATAAAGGTAACTTCCCGCTTTCCATAGCGTATGTGAGAATTCCAGTGTTCTCCAGGATCAAATGTTCGATCAAAATAATTATCAGAAATAAACCCTTTGCCACAGGCGCCAACACTAGAATGGCTTTTTGGTCTTGCAGAAAAATGGCATGACTTGCGATTTGGTATGTAAAAGTGAGAAGTAACTTCAGTGACGAGCGACTTACGCTTTCGTTGACTTGACTGTTAGGTCTCCTTGACTTTGACACTAGTTTTCCCACAACAATTCTTTTTGCCGACCGGATTTCAAGATACGTTTTTTCTAAGACGTCTTCGGTGTAGGCTTAATACAAATCGTCTTTGAAAGTTTTTCTTGTTTTCGCATGAGTACATGGCCCAGTTTGTATATGACGTAACAAATGCTTGTTTCCATTCGCTCTGTTTTAGTCCGCTCCCTTTGTAATGATGCGTGAAAGTCACTTCAATTATCAAAAGTACGCGGCAAATGGAACCTCGTGTCGTCGTATTTCACGTGCACGATTTAAAAAGAGAACGCGATCATCAACCATCAGTGCTTTGCAAATCCGTTTTGATCTTGACGCTATAAGCGACGGAATTGAGGAACCTGGACAGCGCGAAAATTCCCTCCGATGTTATAGAAACATGCTCTCTGAAAGCGATCCTGGGAAAATGTCTATGATGATTTACTTGTTTTTTCTTTTCTTTTGTTCTCTTTGTCCCACGCGAGTAGGTCGCGGAGAGCTTGTAACTGCAATTTCGAGCTTTCCATAGAGCATTAGGAATTCTGGTGCTCTCTACGATCAAATGATTGATAATAAAAAGATTAAAACGAAACAATCACCCTTTGCCACAGATACAAGATGACATGCAACGTGATATTAACCAATTCGCCAAAACTAGAATGGGTTTCTGGGTCGAGGCAACAAAAGGATGATTGCTTATACAAGCTGGATCCCAACAATTTGAGGGCATGGTTGCGCTTTAGCATGTAGAAGGTTAAACAGACGCCGCTTTGACAGCATAGCAAGACACAAAGTCTTTCCATCGGCAAATTTGAAAATCCATAGCAACTTTCTCGATTGAATTTAGTAAATCAAATCTGGAACTTCGTTTTTAGATGGTGACTTAGAGATTTCTACACACGGAATTCGCCTTCTAATATCGAAAGAAACCACAACAAAAAAAGTCTCTGACACCGGCTTTTTTAAACGAGTTCAGTTGCGAGTGACTTACGCTTTCGTTCACACTGGTTGCAGTTTCTATGGCAATATAACAAAGTTTTCCCACAACAATTCTTTACGGCAACGATTGCGCGAGGTATCGTTTAAAGTCAACATCAAAAACGGTCCATGTACGGGTTTTCTAACTGCAAATCGTGTTTCCAAACTGTGTTTGCAAGTATTTCGTTGTGTTTAATAATTGGCTCAGATGACGTAACAAATGCTTGTTTCCATTCGCTCTGTTCGAGCGCGCGCTCTCTACAATCATGCAAACCATTACAATCATGGGCGAATTTAGGGGGCGAGTGGGCTGCACCCCCTTTTCGGCCAATTTTCCAAGACATTTACTGTATTTGCTGTTCATCCAATGTTTTCAGAATACGCCCCCCCCCCAAACCCCACCCAACCCCACCCCCGCCTGTCTGACGAATATCACAAGAAGGCCTCGGCAAATTGAGCTTCATGTCGAGTTATGTCATCTGTAGGATGTAAAAAGAGAGCCGCGACCTGATTTAGCCAACCGTCAGCAGTTTTAAGAGCTTTTTTAATCCCGAAGCAATGAGCGACGAAATTTCGAAAAAAAATATAGAAAACGATGCGTAAATTCCTAGCAATTCTTTGTAAAGAAAAATGCTCTCTGCACACTCCCGCAAGAAAGTTTTTTATGATAATTTTTTTTTGCTTTCTGTTTACTTTGTACCACGTGACTGGGTCGCGGAAAGCTTACAGAGAGACAGACAGACAGATATTTTTATTGGCACCTTGTAAAACCTAGTTACATCGAGAGCTTGTAACCATCAGCGGATGTAGGGGGAGGGGATTGGCCCACCTTTTTTCCCGACGGCAATATTCCCGTACATTTAATGTATTTGCTGAAATAGCATTTGTGCACATTTTCGTCCCTTGTTTTCGCTATCCGGCCCCCTCTTTCTTAAACGCTCAGATCCTCCGCCGGTTATAAAGGTAACTTCCCGCTTTCCATAGCGTATGTGAGAATTCCAGTGTTCTCCAGGATCAAATGTTCGATCAAAATAATTATCCGAAATAAACCCTTTGCCACAGGCGCCAACACTAGAATGGCTTTTTGGTCTTGCAGAAAAATGGCATGACTTGCGATTTGGTATGTCAAAGTGAGAAGTAACTTCAGTGACGAGCGACTTACGCTTTCGTTGACTTCACTGTTAGGTCTCCTTGACTTTGACACTAGTTTTCCCACAACAATTCTTTTTGCCGACCGGATTTCAAGATACGTTTTTTCTAAGACGTCTTCGGTGTAGGCTTAATACAAATCGTCTTTGAAAGTTTTTCTTGTTTTCTCATGCGTGCATGGCCCAGTTTGTATATGACGTAACAAATGCTTGTTTCCATTCGCTCTGTTCGAGCGCGCGCTCTCTACAATCATGCAAAGCCATTACAATCATGGGCGAATTTAGGGGGCGAGTGGGCCGCACCCCCTTTTTGGCCAATTTTCCCAGACATTTACTGTATTTGCTGTTTATCCAATGTTTTCAGTATACGCCCCCCCCCCCCAAACCCACCCAACCCACCCCCGCCTGTCTGACGAATATCAATAGAAGGCCTCGGCAAATTGAGCTTCATGTCGAGTTATGTCATCTGTAGGATGTAAAAGAGAACCGCGACCTGATTTAGCCAACCGTCAGCACTTTTAAGAGCTTTTTTAATCCCGAAGCAATGAGCGACGAAATTTCGAAAAAAAAAATATAGAAAACGATGCCTGAATTCCTAGCAATTCTTTGTAAGAAAAATGCTCTCTGCACACGCCCGCAAGAAAGTTTTTATGATAATTTTTTTTGCTTTCTGTTTACTTTGTACCACGTGACTGGGTCGCGGAAAGCTTTACAGAGAGACAGACAGACAGATATTTTTATTGGCACCTTGTAAAACCTAGTTACATCGAGAGCTTGTAACCATCAGCGGATGTAGGGGGAGGGGAATGGCCCACCTTTTTTCCCGACGGCAATATTCCCGTACATTTAATGTATTTGCTGAAATAGCATTTGTGCACATTTTCGTCCCTTGTTTTCGCTATCCGGCCCCCTCTTTTAAACGCTCAGATCCTCCGCGGTTATAAAGGTAACTTCCCGCTTTCCATAGCGTATGTGAGAATTCCAGTGTTCTCCAGGATCAAATGTTCGATCAAAATAATTATCCGAAATAAACCCTTTGCCACAGGCGCCAACACTAGAATGGCTTTTTGGTCTTGCAGAAAAATGGCATGACTTGCGATTTGGTATGTAAAAGTGAGAAGTAACTTCAGTGACGAGCGACTTACGCTTTCGTGACTTCACTGTTAGGTCTCCTTGACTTTGACACTAGGTTTCCCACAACAATTCTTTTTGCCGACCGGATTTCAAGATACGTTTTTCTAAGACGTCTTCGGTGTAGGCTTAATACAAATCGTCTTTGAAAGTTTTTCTTGTTTTCTCATGCGTGCATGGCCCAGTTTGTATATGACGTAACAAATGCTTGTTTCCATTCGCTCTGTTCGAGCGCGCGCTCTCTACAATCATGCAAAGCCATTACAATCATGGGCGAATTTAGGGGGCGAGTGGGCCGCACCCCCTTTTGGCCAATTTTCCCAGACATTTACTGTATTTGCTGTTTATCCAATGTTTCAGTATACGCCCCCCCCCCCAAACCCCACCCAACCCCACCCCCGCCTGTCTGACGAATATCAATAGAAGGCCTCGGCAAATTGAGCTTCATGTCGAGTTATGTCATCTGTAGGATGTAAAAAGAGAACCGCGACCTGATTTAGCCAACCGTCAGCACTTTAAGAGCTTTTTTAATCCGAAGCAATGAGCGACGAAATTTCGAAAAAAAAAATATAGAAAACGATGCCTGAATTCTAGCAATTCTTGTAAAGAAATGCTCTCTGCACACGCCCGCAAGAAAGTTTTTTATGATAATTTTTTTTTGCTTTCTGTTTACTTTGTACCACGTGACTGGGTCGCGGAAAGCTTTACAGAGAGACAGACAGACAGATATTTTTATTGGCACCTTGTAAAACCTAGTTACATCGAGAGCTTGTAACCATCAGCGGATGTAGGGGAGGGGATTGGCCCACCTATTTTCCCGACGGCAATATTCCCGTACATTTAATGTATTTGCTGAAATAACATTTGTGCACATTTTCGTCCTTGTTTTCGCTATCCGGCCCCCTCTTTCTTAAACACTCAGATCCTCCGCCGGTTATAAAGGTAACTTCCCGCTTTCCATAGCGTGGTGAGAATTCCAGTGCTCTCCAGGATCAAATGTTCGATCAAAATAATTATCCGAAATAAACCCTTTGCCACAGGCGCCAACACTAGATGCTAACGCCAACACTAGAATGGCTTTTTGGTCTTGCAGAAAAATGGCATGACTTGCGATTTGGTATGTAAAAGTGAGAAGTAACTTCAGTGACGAGCGACTTACGCTTTCGTTGACTTGACTGTTAGTTCTCCTTGACTTTGACACTAGTTTTCCCACAACAATTCTTTTTGCCGACCGGATTTCAAGATACGTTTTTCTAAGACGTCTTCGGTGTAGGCTTAATACAAATCGTCTTTGAAAGTTTTTCTTGTTTTTCATGAGTACATGGCCCAGTTTGTATATGACGTAACAAATGCTTGTTTCCATTCGCTCTGTTTTAGTCCGCTCCCTTTGTAATGATGCGTGAAAGTCACTTCAATTATCAAAAGTACGCGGCAAATGGAACCTCGTGTCGTCGTATTTCACGTGCACGATTTAAAAAGAGAACGCGATCATCAACCATCAGTGCTTTGCAAATCCGTCTTGATCTTGACGCTATAAGCGACGGAATTGAGGAAACCTGGACAGCGCGAAATTCCCTCCGATTTTATAGAAAACATGCTCTCTGAAAGCGATCCTGGGAAAATGTCTATGATGATTTACTTGTTTTTTCTTTTCTTTTTGTTCTCTTTGTCCCACGCGAGTAGGTCGCGGAGAGCTTGTAACTGCAATTTCGAGCTTTCCATAGAGCATTTAGGAATTCTGGTGCTCTCTACGATCAATGATTGATAATAAAAAGATTAAAACGAAACAATCACCCTTTGCCACAGATACAAGATGACATGCAACGTGATATAACCAATCGCCAAAACTAGAATGGGGTTTCTGGGTCGAGGCAACAAAAGGATGATTGCTTATACAAGCTGGATCCCAACAATTTGAGGGCATGGTTTGCGCTTTAGCATGTAGAAGGTTAAACAGACGCCGCTTGACAGTATAGCAAGACACAAAGTCTTTCCATCGGCAAATTTTGAAAATCCATAGCAACTTTCTCGATTGAATTTAGTAAATCAAATCTGGAACTTCGTTTTTAGATGGTGACTTAGAGATTTCCACACGGAATTCGCCTTCTAATATCGAAAGAAACCACAACAAAAAAGTCTCTGACACCGGCTTTTTAAACGAGTTCAGTTGCGAGTGACTTACGCTTTCGTTCACACTGGTTGCAGTTTCTATGGCAATATAACAAAGTTTTCCCACAACAATTCTTTACGGCAACGATTGCGCGAGGTATCGTTTAAAGTCAACATCAAAAACGGTCCATGTACCGGGTTTTCTAACTGCAAATCGTGTTTCCAAACTGTGTTTGCAAGTATTTCGTTGTGTTTAATAATTGGCTCAGATGACGTAACAAATGCTTGTTTCCATTCGCTCTGTTCGAGCGCGCGCTCTCTACAATCATGCAAACCATTACAATCATGGGCGAATTTAGGGGGCGAGTGGGCCGCACCCCTTTTCGGCCAATTTTCCAAGACATTTACTGTATTTGCTGTTCATCCAATGTTTTCAGAATCGCCCCACCCCCCCCCCCCCCCCCCCAAACCCCACCAAAACCACCCCCCTGTCTGACGAATATCACAAGAAGGCCTCGGCAAATTGAGCTTCATGTCGAGTTATGTCATCTGTAGGATGTAAAAAGAGAGCCGCGACCTGATTTAGCCAACCGTCAGCAGTTTTAAGAGCTTTTTTAATCCCGAAGCAATGAGCGACGAAATTTCGAAAAAAAATATAGAAAACGATGCGTGAATTCCTAGCAATTCTTTGTAAAGAAAAATGCTCTCTGCACACACCCGCAAGAAAGTTTTTATGATAATTTTTTTTTGCTTTCTGTTTACTTTGTACCACGTGACTGGGTCACGGAAAGCTTTACAGAGAGACAGACAGACAGATATTTTTATTGGCACCTTGTAAAACCTAGTTACATCGAGAGCTTGTAACCATCAGCGGATGTAGGGGGGGGATTGGCCCACTCTTTTTCCCGACGGCAATATTCCCGTACATTTAATGTATTTGCTGAAATAACATTTGTGCACATTTTCGTCCCTTGTTTTCGCTATCTGGCCCCCTCTTTCTTAAACACTCAGATCCTCCGCCGGTTATAAAGGTAACTTCCCGCTTTCCATAGCGTATGTGAGAATTCCAGTGCTCTCCAGGATCAAATGTTCGATCAAAATAATTATCCGAAATAAACCCTTTGCCACAGGCGCAACACTAGATGCTAACGCCAACACTAGAATGGCTTTGGGTCTTGCAGAAAAATGGCATGACTTGCGATTTGGTATGTAAAAGTTGAAGTAACTTCAGTGACGAGCGACTTACGCTTTCGTTGACTTGACTGTAGGTCTCCTTGACTTTGACACTAGTTTCCCACAACAATTCTTTTTGCCGACCGGATTTCAAGATACGTTTTTCTAAGACGTCTTCGGGGTAGGCTTAATACAAATCGTCTTTGAAAGTTTTTCTTGTTTTCTCATGAGTACATGGCCCAGTTTGTATATGACGTAACAAATGCTTGTTTCCATTCGCTCTGTTCGAGCGCGCGCTCTCTACAATCATGCAAAGCCATTACAATCATGGGCGAATTTAGGGGGCGAGTGGGCCGCACCCCTTTTTGGCCAATTTTCCCAGACATTTACTGTATTTGCTGTTTATCCAATGTTTTCAGTATACGCCCCCCCGCCCAAACCCCCACAACCCACCCCCGCCTGTCTGACGAATATCAATAGAAGGCCTCGGCAAATTGAGCTTCATGTCGAGTTATGTCATCTGTAGGATGTAAAAAGAGAACCGCGACCTGATTTAGCCAACCGTCAGCACTTTTAAGAGGTTTTTAATCCCGAAGCAATGAGCGACGAAATTCGAAAAAAAAATATAGAAAACGATGCGTAAAATTCCTAGCAATTCTTTGTAAAGAAAAATGCTCTCTGCACACTCCGCAAGAAAGTTTTTATGATAATTTTTTTTTGCTTTCTGTTTACTTTGTACCACGTGACTGGGTCGCGGAAAGCTTTACAGAGAGACAGACAGACGATATTTTTATTGGCACCTTGTAAAACCTAGTTACATCGAGAGCTTGTAACCATCAGCGGATGTAGGGGGAGGGGATTGGCCCACTCTTTTTCCCGACGGCAATATTCCCGTACATTTAATGTATTTGCTGAAATAACATTTGTGCACATTTTCGTCCTTGTTTTCGCTATCTGGCCCCTCTTTCTTAAACACTCAGATCCTCCGCCGGTTATAAAGGTAACTTCCCGCTTTCCATAGCGTATGTGAGAATTCAGTGCTCTCCAGGATCAAATGTTCGATCAAATAATTATCCGAAATAAACCTTTGCCACAGGCGCCAACACTAGATGCTAACGCCAACACTAGAATGGTTTTTGGTCTTGCAGAAAAAATGGCATGACTTGCGATTTGGTATGTAAAAGTTTGAAGTAACTTCAGTGACGAGCGACTTACGCTTTCGTTGACTTGACTGTAGGTCTCCTTGACTTTGACACTAGTTTTCCCACAACAATTCTTTTTGCCGACCGGATTTCAAGATACGTTTTTTCTAAGACGTCTTCGGGGTAGGCTTAATACAAATCGTCTTTGAAAGTTTTTCTTGTTTTCTCATGAGTACATGGCCCAGTTTGTATATGACGTAACAAATGCTTGTTTCCATTCGCTCTGTTCGAGCGCGCGCTCTCTACAATCATGCAAAGCCATTACAATCATGGGCGAATTTAGGGGGCGAGTGGGCCGCACCCCCTTTTTGGCCAATTTTCCCAGACATTACTGTATTTGCTGTTTATCCAATGTTTTCAGTATACGCCCCCCCCCCAAACCCCACCCAACCCCCCCCCGCCTGTCTGACGAATATCAATAGAAGGCTCGGCAAATTGAGCTTCATGTCGAGTTATGTCATCTGTAGGATGTAAAAAGAGAACCGCGACCTGATTTAGCCAACCGTCAGCACTTTTAAGAGGTTTTTTAATCCCGAAGCAATGAGCGACGAAATTCGAAAAAAAAATATAGAAAACGATGCGTAAAATTCCTAGCAATTCTTTGTAAAGAAAAATGCTCTCTGCACACTCCCGCAAGAAAGTTTTTTTATGATAATTTTTTTTGCTTTCTGTTTACTTTGTACCACGTGACTGGGTCGCGGAAAGCTTTACAGAGAGACAGACAGACAGATATTTTTATTGGCACCTTGTAAAACCTAGTTACATCGAGAGCTTGTAACCATCAGCGGATGTAGGGGAGGGGATTGGCCCACTCTTTTTCCCGACGGCAATATTCCCGTACATTTAATGTATTTGCTGAAATAACATTTGTGCACATTTTCGTCCCTTGTTTTCGCTATCTGGCCCCCTCTTTCTTAAACACTCAGATCCTCCGCCGGTTATAAAGGTAACTTCCCGCTTTCCATAGCGTATGTGAGAATTCCAGTGCTCCAAGGATCAAATGTTCGATCAAAATAATTATCCGAAATAAACCCTTTGCCACAGGCGCCAACACTAGATGCTAACGCCAACTAGAATGGCTTTTTGGTCTTGCAGAAAAATGGCATGACTTGCGATTTGGTATGTAAAAGTTTGAAGTAACTTCAGTGACGAGCGACTTACGCTTTCGTTGACTTGACTGTAGGTCTCCTTGACTTTGACACTAGTTTTCCCACAACAATTCTTTTTGCCGACCGGATTTCAAGATACGTTTTTTCTAAGACGTCTTCGGGGTAGGCTTAATACAAATCGTCTTGAAAGTTTTCTTGTTTTCTCATGAGTACATGGCCAGTTGTATATGACGTAACAAATGCTTGTTCCATTCGCTCTGTTCGAGCGCGCGCTCCTACAATCATGCAAAGCCATTACAATCATGGGCGAATTTAGGGGGCGAGTGGGCCGCACCCCCTTTTGGCCAATTTTCCCAGACATTTACTGTATTTGCTGTTTATCCAATGTTTCAGTATACGCCCCCCCCCCCAAACCCCACCCAACCCCACCCCTGTCTGTGACGAATATCAATAGAAGGCCTCGGCAAATTGAGCTTCATGTCGAGTTATGTCATCTGTAGGATGTAAAAGAGAACCGCGACCTGATTTAGCCAACCGTCAGCACTTTTAAGAGGTTTTTTAATCCCGAAGCAATGAGCGACGAAATTTCGAAAAAAAATATAGAAAACGATGCGTAAAATTCCTAGCAATTCTTTGTAAAGAAAAATGCTCTCTGCACACTCCCGCAAGAAAGTTTTTTAATATTTTTTTTTTTGCTTTCTGTTTACTTTGTACCACGTGACTGGGTCGCGGAAAGCTTTACAGAGAGAGACAGACAGATATTTTTATTGGCACCTTGTAAAACCTAGTTACATCGAGAGCTTGTAACCATCAGCGGATGTAGGGGGAGGGGATTGGCCCACCTTTTTTCCCGACGGCAATATTCCCGTACATTTAATGTATTTGCTGAAATAGCATTTGTGCACATTTTCGTCCCTTGTTTTCGCTATCCGGCCCCCTCTTTCTTAAACACTCAGATCCTGCGCCGGTTATAAAGGTAACTTCCCGCTTTCCATAGCGTATGTGAGAATTCCAGTGTTCTCCAGGATCAAATGTTCGATCAAAATATTATCAGAAATAACCCCTTTGCCACAGGCGCAACACTAGAATGGCTTTTGGTCTTGCAGAAAAATGGCATGACTTGCGATTTGGTATGTAAAAGTGAGAAGTAACTTCAGTGACGAGCGACTTACGCTTTCGTTGACTTGACTGTTAGGTCTCCTTGACTTTGACACTAGTTTTCCCACAACAATTCTTTTTGCCGACCGGATTCAAGATACTTTTTTCTAAGACGTCTTCGGTGTAGGCTTAATACAAATCGTCTTTGAAAGTTTTTCTTGTTTTCTCATGAGTACATGGCCAGTTTGTATATGACGTACCAAATGCTTGTTTCCATTCGCTCTGTTTTAGTCCGCTCCCTTTGTAACGATGCGTGAAAGTCACTTCAATTATCAAAAGTACCCGGCAAATGGAACCTCGTGTCGTCGTATTTCACGTGCACGATTAAAAAGAGAACGCGATCATCAACCATCAGTGCTTTGCAAATCCGTTTTGATCTTGACGCTATAAGCGACGGAATTGAGGAAACCTGGACAGCGCGAAAATTCCCTCCGATGTTATAGAAACATGCTCTCTGAAAGCGATCCTGGGAAAATGTCTATGATGATTTACTTGTTTTTTCTTTTCTTTTGTTCTCTTTGTCCCACGCGAGTAGGTCGCGGAGAGCTTGTAACTGCCAATTTCGAGCTTTCCATAGAGCATTTAGGAATTCTGGTGCTCTCTACGATCAAATGATTGATAATAAAAAGATTAAAACGAAACAATCACCCTTTGCCACAGATACAAGATGACATGCAACGTGATATTAACCAATTCGCCAAAACTAGAATGGGTTTTCTGGGTCGAGGCAACAAAAGGATGATTGCTTATACAAGCTGGATCCCAAAATTTGAGGGCATGGTTTGCGCTTTAGCATGTAGAAGGTTAAACAGACGCCGCTTTGACAGCATAGCAAGACAAAAAGTCTTTCCATCGGCAAATTTTGAAAATCCATAGCAACTTTCTCGATTGAATTTAGTAAATCAAATCTGGAACTTCGTTTTAGATGGTGACTTAGAGATTTCTACACACGGAATTCGCCTTCTAATATCGAAAGAAACCACAACAAAAAAGTCTCTGACACCGGCTTTTTAAACGAGTTCAGTTGCGAGTGACTTACGCTTTCGTTCACACTGGTTGCAGTTTCTATGGCAATATAACAAAGTTTTCCCACAACAATTCTTTACGGCAACGATTGCGCGAGGTATCGTTTAAAGTCAACATCAAAAACGGTCCATGTACCGGGTTTTCTAACTGCAAATCGTGTTTCCAAACTGTGTTTGCAAGTATTTCGTTGTGTTTAATAATTGGCTCAGATGACGTAACAAATGCTTGTTTCCATTCGCTCTGTTCGAGCGCGCGCTCTCTACAATCATGCAAACCATTACAATCATGGGCGAATTTAGGGGGCGAGTGGGCTGCACCCCCTTTTCGGCCAATTTTCCAAGACATTTACTGTATTTGCTGTTCATCCAATGTTTTCAGAATACGCCCCCCCCCCCCAAACCCCACCCAACCCCACCCCCGCCTGTCTGACGAATATCACAAGAAGGCCTCGGCAAATTGAGCTTCATGTCGAGTTATGTCATCTGTAGGATGTAAAAAGAGAGCCGCGACCTGATTTAGCCAACCGTCAGCAGTTTTAAGAGCTTTTTTAATCCCGAAGCAATGAGCGACGAAATTTCGAAAAAAAATATAGAAAACGATGCGTGAATTCCTAGCAATTCTTTGTAAAGAAAATGCTCTCTGCACACACCCGCAAGAAAGTTTTTATGATAATTTTTTTTTTGCTTTCTGTTTACTTTGTACCACGTGACTGGGTCACGGAAAGCTTTACAGAGAGACAGACAGACAGATATTTTTATTGGCACCTTGTAAAACCTAGTTATCGAGAGCTTGTAACCATCAGCGGATGTAGGGGGAGGGATTGGCCCACTCTTTTTCCCGACGGCAATATTCCCGTACATTTAATGTATTTGCTGAAATAGCATTTGTGCACATTTTCGTCCCTTGTTTTCGCTATCTGGCCCCCTCTTTCTTAAACACTCAGATCCTCCGCCGGTTATAAAGGTAACTTCCCGCTTTCCATAGCGTATGTGAGAATTCCAGTGCTCTCCAGGATCAAATGTTCGATCAAAATAATTATCCGAAATAAACCCTTTGCCACAGGCGCCAACACTAGATGCTAACGCCAACACTAGAATGGCTTTTTGGTCTTGCAGAAAAATGGCATGACTTGCGATTTGGTATGTAAAAGTTTGAAGTAACTTCAGTGACGAGCGACTTACGCTTTCGTTGACTTGACTGTAGGTCTCCTTGACTTTGACACTAGTTTTCCCACAACAATTCTTTTTGCCGACCGGATTTCAAGATACGTTTTTTCTAAGACGTCTTCGGGGTAGGCTAATACAAATCGTCTTTGAAAGTTTTTCTTGTTTTCTCATGAGTACATGGCCAGTTTGTATATGACGTAACAAATGCTTGTTTCCATTCGCTCTGTTTTAGTCCGCTCCCTTTGTAATGATGCGTGAAAGTCACTTCAATTATCAAAAGTACGCGGCAAATGGAACCTCGTGTCGTCGTATTTCACGTGCACGATTTAAAAGAGAACGCGATCATCAACCATCAGTGCTTTGCAAATCCGTCTTGATCTTGACCCTATAAGCGACGGAATTGAGGAAACCTGGACAGCGCGAAAATTCCCTCCGATTTTATAGAAAACATGCTCTCTGAAAGCGATCCTGGGAAAATGTCTATGATGATTTACTTGTTTTTTCTTTTCTTTTTGTTCTCTTTGTCCCACGCGAGTAGGTCGCGGAGAGCTTGTAACTGCAATTTCGAGCTTTCCATAGAGCATTTAGGAATTCTGGTGCTCTCTACGATCAATGATTGATAATAAAAGATTAAAACGAAACAATCACCCTTTGCCACAGATACAAGATGACATGCAACGTGATATTAACCAATTCGCCAAAACTAAATGGGTTTCTGGGTCGAGGCAACAAAAGGATGATTGCTTATACAAGCTGGATCCCAACAATTTGAGGGCATGGTTTGCGCTTTAGCATGTAGAAGGTTAAACAGACGCCGCTTTGACAGCATAGCAAGACACAAAGTCTTTCCATCGGCAAATTTTGAAAATCCATAGCAACTTTCTCGATTGAATTTAGTAAATCAAATCTGGAACTTCGTTTTTAGATGGTGACTTAGAGATTTCTACACACGGAATTCGCCTTCTAATATCGAAAGAAACCACAACAAAAAAGTCTCTGACACCGGCTTTTTAAACGAGTTCAGTTGCGAGTGACTTACGCTTTCGTTCACACTGGTTGCAGTTTCTATGGCAATATAACAAAGTTTTCCCACAACAATTCTTTACGGCAACGATTGCGCGAGGTATCGTTTAAAGTCAACATCAAAAACGGTCCATGTACCGGGTTTTCTAACTGCAAATCGTGTTTCCAAACTGTGTTTGCAAGTATTTCGTTGTGTTTAATAGCGGAGCTCCTGCGCGGGCCGAAGGCCCGCGCAAGCGGAGCACCATACCTAAGGAAAAAACGTATAGTATACTATCGAGTTGATTTTTTAACGTCACGGGCATTATGGATCATTTTGATGACGTCATTGATGACGTAAGGGCACGTGACTTTGGTGTAGAATTCCTCTTATGTCTTTGAAAGTTTGTCCAAGTTTGGCTTCTATAGAAGCTACCCTTCGGGAGATATGATTTTTTCTTATTTTTATGGTATTAAACCTATAGCGTACGCCGTCCGTCCGTCCGTCCGTCCGTCCGTCCGTCGTCCGTGTACACATGGGAACCCTGTGGTATGCAAAGAAAAAATATATCTCCTCAAGGGAACACGCTAAGACAACCATACTTGGGATATTTTGTCTATGCCACAAGGGGGGTGCTGTGACACGGACACGTGATGTGACGTCATCGATGACGTCATCAGTGATTGAAAAATCAATATCTCGTGAAGGGAAGACTCTAAAACAACCAAACTTGGGTAGTGTAGTCTAGGCAGTCTAGGCCACCAGATGAGCGAAATGAGTGGTCACGTGGTATGACGTCATCATACCATGGTGACGTGTGTGACGTTATCTTAATGTTACACTTGGGAGCCCTGTGTATATGTATTTTTGGCGGGAATTGGGACGCACGCGCGGCTCATTTTATAATAAAATATTTTTTTCGCAGTTGATAATTTTACAAGCTTCAAGTTGGAGAAATGTTTTTCTCTGGCGACTTTTAGCTACTGAAAGGTAACAACTCAAAAACTGCTTTTATTTTCACACTTGAAGTTCGTATTTTGTATTATCTCTTTGGAAATAACATCAATACGAGCGAAGAATGGAGTCAAGTGTTTATTCTGAGGGAGGAGACGAAGTAACGAAAGCAGCTGGGACAAAGCGAATTTTGACGGACGAAGAGAAGATACAGAGACGAGAAAAGAGCGAAAAAGGCGAAGCCTCTGCACCGATGAAATAATCCGGGAACGAGAAAGAGAGAGAAAAGCTTTGGCCAGGAAAATTTTCACGGAAGAAGAGAGAGAGAACGAACGTGCCAGAATGAGGGATGCGAGGCAAATGCTACGGAAGACGATAGAGAGAATGAACGTAGCAGAAAGAGGGATGCGAGACAAAATGCTACGGGAGAAGATAGAGAGAATGAACGTGGCAGAAAGAGGGATGCGAGACAAAATGCTACGAAGAAGATAGAGAGAATGAACGTAGCAGAAAGAGGGATGCGAGACAAAATGCTACGGAAGAAGATAGAGAGAATGAACGTAGCAGAAAGAGGGATGCGAGACAAAATGCTACGGAAGAAGATAGAGAGAATGAACGTAGCAGAAAGAGGGATGCGAGACAAAATGCTACGGAAGAAGATAGAGAGAAATGAACGTGGCAGAAAGAGGGATGCGAGACAAATGCTACGGAAGAAGATAGAGAGAATGAACGTGGCAGAAAGAGGGATGCGAGACAAAATGCTACGGAAGAAGATAGAGAACTGGAAAGGGAAAGGAAAAGACAAGCTAGACAAAACTTGTCAGTTAAAGAAACGGAGAATGAAATTAGAAGGCAAGCAAGGAGAAATTCTTCGGAAGAGTATAGAGAACGAGAGAGACTTCGCCAGGCCGAACGGCGCAGAAAACAACGTGAAAAAAGAGCAGGTGAGCTGGGACTGACTACATGTAGCCACTTTTCATTCCAATGAAATCGTGTTTATTTAATAAGTTAGAAGAACCTAGCTATTAGTTATAGTGGTAAAGCTAACCTATTCCTTTGTGACTTCTTAACAATGTTATTCGACTTTGAGAATGCACCGTTAGTTTTGAAATGTTTTGTATTACATAATTTTGAGAGTGCTCATACTTTTTGTAAAGGATCAAATGTGGACAGCCTACCCCCGGGGGGGGGGGGGGGGTTCTCCCGAGTACGAGTGATAGGGGTGCTCTTCGGGACATCGGAAAATATACCCTAGAAAATACCAGGGAAAAAATATACCTTATAAAACAAAATGACCCTAAAAAATACCAACTATAAACCTTTTTTGTTATTGCTTATTGTTTCTCATTTTTATTTCTATTAAGAAACTGAAAGTGGAATAGAACAAGGTGTGGCGGAAACCTCAGTTGAGACTTCTTGCCAAGCAGGTAAGACAGTATAAAGCTAATTATCCTACTTTCAATGGTTTTAAATAGCAAGATGACAGCAGCCTCACCAATATTACATGAGAGCTTTATGAGCCCCTGATGAGGACATTTTAGTTTATGATAATCAAATGCACTTTTTATATAACAATGGATAATATCTAAATTTAGTATATACCAAATCAGTGAATAGTCATTTTCGCACGCTCTGATTGGTTCCTCAACTAGTAGATATCCAGCACTATTATATAATGTTTTGAGAAAACTACCGCTATTCACCTCCCCTTCGGGGATAGTTGTTAAATATTTTTGCTAAATGTTACTGTTGGGAAGCAGGGCCATGAAACAAAATACAAAACTTTAAGCAGCATGGTTGGGCCAACATTATTTTCTTTTTCTTAAGAAACTGAAAGTGGAGGGAGCAGGGCATGGCAGAGAGCACAGCTGAGGTGATTTTCTGCCAAGCAGGTAAGATTGTATATATTTTACTTTTAACAGTAAAAAAGCAAGCCTTTATTTGGGGAATAAAACAGGTGAATTTAGCCCCTCGTCCCTGCAATTCTCAACTCCCACCAGTGTTGAAAGGATGGATCTTGTCAGTATGGATATTGCAGTCGAATATTGGGGGTAGCCTCAGAATACTGCATGTGTTTCTGGTTTACCATGGATCCCAGCTGACAAAGAGAAAATTTCCTTTCGCAATATTTTTGTTATACACCAAATTGGCCAACAGTGTTTACATCTTGTTCTGGTTGCCACCCAATTCAGATAATGTGAGGATTCCTTTTGGTAGATGTACTTTTGTTAGTTATCTGCACATACACTCATGCACACGGTCAAGTGAGAAAAAATGTACAATTGTAACTATACCCAAAGGAAGAATCTTACATGATCTGAATTGGGTTGCAACATGCAAATATTGTTAGCTGATTAGGTCTACGTTACCTCCTCTTATTTTCTGTGGTATGTGCTCTTATATACCACAGAATGATGTAATAAAGAGGTCAAAGTGTGTGCTGACTCACGAGACGCAGCCGAACGGATCTGCAGTACGTTTTGACCATTTTATTGCATTATCCATTGTATATATATAATGGTAATTGACCTGTTGAGTGGAGTGCAATTTACGTGTGTTTTCAAAATAGAACGAGCACGCAGCACGAGGTGGATTTGAAATCACGATGATTTCTGACCAAATTGCATGACACGAAAACCAATTACCACTTTATTATCCATGTTGAAATCATTTCCATAGAAAATATTTTTTTTCGCACCAAATGAAGGGAAATGATCAAATTTGAAAATGTAGCATGTGCTGGAAACTGTAGAACGTTCCGCTCGCATGAGGTGAAAAATCTTAAATCAAGTCATTTAAGGGGTAGCGATGGGTAAATCCGAGACTTGCCGAGAGGCTGAGACCCGCGTTTCAGAATCCGAGCCCAAGACTTTTGACAAATTTCAAAATCCGAGTCCGAGCCTTTTTAGCTTCGTCTCCCGGGAAAAATCAAGACGACTGCCATACTTTTACTGTATTTCTCCAGGGAGAATTGCATGGAAATTTTGCCATTACAAGGCAGTCTCCAAATTTTGTGAGTTCTGGGGTTGATGTCCCTGCATCTGACAGTTTCACGCTTTGCTTACAAGTGAGAATGATAAAATAAAATTTGAGACTCCGAGACCGCGGTAGAAAAAACCGAGACTCCGAGACGGCGAAAATTGCAAGAAAAACGAAACCCGAGACGTGCGGGAAAAAACGCTGAGATTCCGAGATTTTGCAATATTTTAGCGAGACTTTTGAAATTTTAAGGTACCCCGCTACCCCTAATTTAAGAATTTATTATATCCATGATGAAATCACGTGCACCTTCTGCAATCTAATTGGCTCTCAGCAGGTCAATTTATTCCTAAATGGACCTGATTAACATGACCTGGTGCGCGCGGAATGTTCTATTTCTCGTGCCGCGCTTCATTTTCAAGTTTGATTATTTACCTTCATTGGGGAAAAAATCTTTTCTATGAAATGATTTCAACATAGATATAATAAAGTGGTAATTGGCCTTCGTGTCATGCAATTTTGGTGATTTCAAATCAAAAAATTGCAATCATCTTGTGATTGCAATCATCTTGTGATTTCAAATCAACCTCGCGCTGCACGTTGTTCAACGCGTTCGATCACGCGTATGATTTCTGACCAAATTGCACTCCACTCAGGTCAATTAAGTAATGGTCCATGCTTAGCGTGCGTATATCCAGTTCTGGAATCACATTGATAGTTGAGTGAGCACAAAGGTAGCATAAGAGTCGCACAAGGCGTTAGCCGAGTGCGACTCTAGCTAGCTGAGTGCTCTCTCAACTATCCGTGCTTCCAGAACTGGATATACACACAGCTAAGCATGGACTATTGCTTTTATAATATAGTCAACAGATTTCAGCATAGATAGTGAAAAGGCAGCTCCAAACACGCATAACACTGAAGCGTTCAAGAGAACACGGTATTTAAAAACTGAAATTGAAAACATTGCATTTTTCACTTGTCAAAACAAAGTCAACTGGAATGAAATATAATAAAACTTTCGTAAACAAAATGTTAAATGACAATATAATTAAATAAACTTAAGCTTAGATAAGTTTTCACGGGTTTTGGAGAAAGCAAAATTTCTTTTGTCAGGGCGAAACAGGTGCACAAAAACCAACAGCACTATAAAACCAAAACAACATTTTATTTAGACGTATAAACTGTTCGAAAATAAGCTACAGAAATGCTAATTTCCATAAAACTAACAAAATTGTTTAAATACCTCTTGTGTTTGTCCATTTAGTCCCTTCATATTGAATCGCTTGCAATTTCCATTGTGATTGAGATCTGAATTGAACTTGTTGTGAATTTCATCAGCCGGCTTTTTTCACCTTGTGCATAACCCACAAATTGACATGCTCTCAATTGCTTGATGAACTCTATTTTAGACTTGTCAGCCATATTTTTAGTGAATAAGACACGAAAATCTTCCTTCAGCGAACCAAATCAATCTTTTGGCAAGTTCAAACCATGTTCCTTCTTCGGTTGCCCTTGACTACGTGCATCCAGCCAAAACTTCTTCATAAAAATTGACCAATCAGAGCGCTCATTATATCGTAGCTATGTATAATACCATTATAATTGATCTGCTGATCAGCCAATCAGAAAATCAGAGGACATTTGTTTCTGCCACAACAAAAAGGGAAACATATATAAAAACAGAAACAGCAAACACACAAGCAGCCAAACTGTGTTTCACTGTTTCTTTTTAGTGCATGTACTGTATTTAACAATTATTCCTCAAGCCCGAATGGGCTGGGCGAGAGGAATAATTGTTTTAGTCAAATCACATTAGTAGGTCAATTTGTATAGCTAAAAAACGTTTTCTGGTCTGGTCGTTTGCCATTTTCTGGCTTTCAAATCCGACACTTTTCGCTACTAGTAGGCTATAACTTATAGCCTACTAGTAGCTCAACCAATCAGAACGCAGCATTGACAATAGACCACTAGTGTGATTTGACTAAATACTTATAATCTACCCATGGCTGAGAATAAGGTGTAGTTTTACTTGTACCCATGAGTTTCAGCAGATCCTGGGCAGAAAGGTAAAGGAGGGATATGCAGATATTAATGCTTGAGTGTTAAGATGGCAATGTTGACAAGGGGGGGGGGGGGGGGGGCAGACATTTACCTACTCCCCATCCCATAAACAATTTGCAGTGAAAATTAAGGGATTGTAAAGGAAAATTATGTAAGAGGTGAATTAAGTCCCCATGTATGTGCTAGTGAATTTCCTAATTCTCTCATGCACATGGATCTTTTCTGTAATACACAATTTTAGAGAACTGCAGGCCTGATACAGTACTGTTTTGAAGGATCCTGTCTGTAAAAGAAATGATCTTCCTTTTTGGCACATTTGGTAATAGGATTAAATGTTGCCAACCTACAATGCATTTATTTTTCTTAAGAAACTGGAAGTGGAGTAGAACAGGGTGTGGCAGAGAACACAGGAGCTGAGGTGATTCCCTGCCAAGCAGGTAAGAATGATCATATATTTTACTTTGAATAGTACAAAGCAAGCCTATTATTCTGGGGAATAAGAGGTGAATTGATCCTCTCCTGCCTGGAATTCTCAATTCTCTCAGTGGTGGGAGTATGGATCTTTTCTCGATATTGAAAAAAAATTGTGGAAGCCTCACCAACCTGTAGCAATATAATTATATTTTAATTGCTACTTAGCCATTTCTTTTTTTTTTCTGAAATGCCTTGGTATAACTTTTACTATATCACAAGTCATAGATGGCAAAGATAGCAAATGTTAAGATTCAGAAAAAAATCCATACACCTAAGATGCAGAGGAGGGGGCCAGGAGTTACCTAGGCATCCTGGGCCTAAACAATTTTCACTGAAAAATTAAGTGACTGTAGACTAACGAAAAACATGTAAGTGGTGAATCGAGCCCTTATATGCTGGAATTTTCTAATTCTGCCACAGGCATATGGATCTTTTCTGTAATTACACAAGTTGAGAGAACTCAGGACGGATCAGTACTGTGTCTGGCTTTGACAGATCCTGTCTGAAAAGTTATTTCTCTTGGGCACTTTTTGTAATAGTATCAAATGTGGGCAATAGTTATGAATTAATTTTAGTTTTATTTTTCTTAAGAAACTGGACGTGGAATAGAGCAGGGTGTGACAGAGAGCATAGCTGAGGTGTTACCCTGCCGAGCAGGTAAGATGTTACAGCATTGTCTTTTTTCTTTGCCTGTGAGGCCTGTCCCATTGTGTTTCCTGGATATAGCTTCTGACTAGCCTGTCAGAAGTTTCAACCCAAAAAAACCTGTGGATTTTAAAACCCTCCCCATAAATACTTGGTAGAATTCCAGGGGTGAGGGGCTAAATTCACCTCATATTTTTCAAAATAATAGGCTTGTTGTTTACCGTTCAAAGTCAAATATATAACATCTTACCTGCTTGGCAGGGTAACACAATTTATCAAATTTATGGCTCTGTTTTTTCCCCGTTACTATTTAATGAAATTGGGCATCAAAACTTTTTAAATTTGATAAATCCACTCCATTCCACAATTGTTACAAATTATTAGAAAAGAACTTGCAAAATGACTCTCTTTTATTCTATACGTTTTTCAGGGTTCCGCCACCCATGTACACTCTGTGCTTGTTTCCTTGAATAACTTGTCTTGTCCCCCCCCCCCCCCCCCCCCCCCCCCCCCCCCCCCCCCCCCATCCTCATTTTTATATCTGAGTATTCCCCGGGTTAGGACAGGGACCCGGGCCTGAAAGAAAATTCAAAGTGGCATGGTTAGACCAACATATTTATTTTTTCTTTTTCTTAAGAAAGTGGAAGAGAACAGGGCATGGCAGAGAGCACAGCTGAGGTGATTTCCTGCCAAGCAGGTAAGATTGTATATCTTTTACTTTTAACAGTAAAAAGCGAGCCTTTATTTGGGGAATAAAATGTGAATTTAGCTCCTCATCCCTGGAATTCTCAATTCCCTCAGTATTGAAAGTATGGATCTTTTCTATATTGAAGAATACAGACATAGACTGACATAGACATAGACATAATTTATTAGGGTACCAAAGTAGCTTTAGTAAGCGTAATGAGTATTTTTCCCTAAAACTATTCATTTAAAGCATGTCTAATTTGGAAACAATCAAATACATATTGAATATTGTGGGGGACTCAGGAGTCTACCTGTGTTTAGGGCCCAGGGGAGGGGAGTTAGACTCTAAAGTTAAAATGCTAGGAGTGACCGTCGGGAGAAAAAAATCCCCTCAGTCTGAAAATTCCCTAAAAATACCAATAATTTGACAGATTAAATTTTATTCTGCCCATTTATTCGATATACATCAAATGTATCCTTATATCTGAGTATTTCCTGGGTTAGGACAGGGCCCTGCAAGAAAATTCAAAGTGGCATGGTTGGACCAACATATTAAAGTGCCACTATTATCAAAAATTAGAGTCTCCAATCTTTGCCAATTCTCCACATGTTAGGCAGCTTTACAAAACTAGAACAATGCTGTTTTCCGTTTTTGATAGCTCTTTTCGTTCAGAAGTTATTAAGGTAAGAACGATATGCAAATTAGCATGGGTGATGATGTCACACTCTCAACTTGATCAATATGCCTAAATACCAAAAAGAGGATATCTCTATACCTCTTGAAGTCAGAGTGCTCAAACTTGGCAGAATGAATACTTGACTTGAACAGAGTGGTGTGATTCATCAATCAGTGTTGCCATGGTAATCCCTTGGTTCCCAGGCTCCCCAGACGATTTTAGGATTTCCTGTTTTTTCCCGCCCAGATTTCAGAATTAACCAATTTGCTTGTTACTAAAAGCGAGGTACTACTAAATAAGATAAGTGGGCATGGCAATGTAGGTTACAATTGATTTCTTCAAAAGATATAGCCTCATCTAGAATTTTGGATAGGGGTGGTCTGGAACAAAGGCTCTTGCCATGGCAATCAATTAAGGTAAACAAAATTATCAGGAAGAGTGAGTTCAATAACCGTGGCAAATTTGATAGGATTTGATGCAAATCCAACAAAAATATAGACCATCAAATAATTCACCACTTTGTTTGTTGAGAGTGTGACGTCATCAAGTCACACTTTGGAGCAATGGCGGCCAAATTTCAAACTCTAATATCTTCGGAACCAAAAAAGCTTTTTGAAAACGGAAAGAAGAATATTTCTTCTGAGCCTCAGCTCTTTCAAACAAGGCATAAAGTAAATAATTTTCAAACTTGATAATAGTGGCACTTTAAATTAATTTATTTTTCTTTAGAAAGTGGAAGAGAACAGGGCATGGCAGAGAGCACAGCTGAGGTGATTTCCTGCCAAGCAGGTAAGATTGTATATCTTTACTTTTAACAGTAAAAAGCGAGCCTTTTATTTGGGGAATAAGAGGTGAATTTAGCTCCTCATCCCTGGAATTCTCAATTCCCTCAGCATTGAAAGTACATATGGATCTTTTCTATATTGAAGAATACAGACATAGACATAATTTATTAGGGTACCAAAGTAGCTTTGGTAAGCATAAATGAGTATTTTCCTTAAAACTATTCATTTAAAGCTTGTCTAATTTGGAAACAATCAAATACACATTGAATATTGTGTGGGACTCAGGAGTCTACCTGTGTTTAGGGTCAAGGGGAGGGGAGTTAGAATCCAAGGTTCAAATGCTAGGAGTGACCTTTGGGAGAAAAAAATTCCCCTCAGTCTGAAAATTCCCTAAAAATACCAATAATCTTGACAGATTAAATTTTATTCTGCCCATTTATTCCATATACATACATCAAATGTATCCTCTTGAGGTTTTCTTCAGTGTACAGTACCTTATTTGAGTGAGAACCCCCTAAAAATATTTATTTTTTCTTCCCATTTCTTTTTTTTAATTCTCGATTTGCCCCCCCCCCCCCCCCCCCCCCAGGGTTTACAGTTTACCATACTATTGTTCTTTTTCTTAAGAAACTGAAAGTGGGGGAGAGCAGGGCATGGCAGAGAGCACACCTGAGGTGATTCCCTGCCAAGGTAAGATGGTACACTTAACTTTGAATGGTAAAAAGCAAGCCTATATCTCGGAATTAAGATTTTACCACCATATGCATTGCTATGCAAGCTCAAAATTCACTTTTGCGGACTGATTGCATAGTGATTAGATATTGCATTACTCCTGGCCTATTTTAAATATGATGCACAGATGAAAGCTTTAATTTCATTAATTTATAGGGCAAGAAATACAAGAAGTATTTGAAGATGGGGAATTAATGGCAGTGAGTACTGGAAACCGTGTAGCTGCTAGCCCAGAAGGTAATTTCTAATGGTGGCTAGCCAGGGTAGGGGACACCGGTAATAATTTTAGTTTTCTATCAAGGAGGGCTTGGCTATTTCATTTTACAGAGTGCTTGTAAAATAAGTATCCCAAGCTTTGAGTTTGAGGGGATTACTCAATGTTTAAAACGATATAATGCAAAAAGTTTCGCCGAAGTAAATGTGTAGCGATAATAAGTAAACAATTTTATTTACATACATGAACAAAAACCAGGTGGAATTTTGTTTTGACAATCATCTCCTTCAATTCCGATTCCAAGATTTCAGATTTAAAGTAACATAGGAGCCACATTGATTGCTAATGTTTTGCAAGAACTCACCGTGCTATTAGTTTTCGAATCAACGTTTTAGTGGGGTGTTTCATTGCCTGCCAACTCGAGGACTGCCGCAATAGACCGCCACCATCTTTGTTTTCAAGTGAAAAGTGGAGCAGTGAACTGGGAACTAGGCAGACCAACCTCGTCCCCAGGGTCTTCTCGGTCTTTAAATCGCGAAATACGCGAACCGGAAACCCGAATTACCACTTGTGTGTGCGTGGGTGGGTGTGTGTGTGGTGTGGAGGGGGGTTTCATTCGCTCGCTTGCTCGAGGAGGAACATCGCTGGTTGAACAAACTTGGATAAAGTTATATTCGTTGCAAGGGGATCCAGCATCATGCTTAACTGGCATGACGTCATGCGACGTCATCAAAAATGACCACACTTGGGTAAAGTTATTTTCGATGCATGGGAAGTGCACCACCAAAGTCACGTGTAACGTCATCTAAATTAGACAAAAAATTCATATTTTCGGAAGCAACATCGCGTGACCAAACTTGGATAAAGCTATATTTGTGGTAAAGGGCTCCAACACCACGATCACGTGGCATGACGTCATCGATGATGTCATTGATATCCCGAGTACTGTGACCAAAGTTGGTTAAGTTATATTCGAGGCATAAGAGGCGCAACACCAAGGTCACGTGATTTAACGTCATCGATGACGTCATCACAACTAGAAAAGTTGATATCTCGGGAAGGGGACATTGCCAGACAACCAAACTTAGGTTAAGGTATCTACGATTTCATTGAGCCGGTCAGGTCAACGGACTTGCACAAGTATAGCGTGGAAATGGTGTTTTCTCCACTGTATATTATCCACATTTTAAGAAATTGAGAGGTATCATATTACAGCTATTCGAAAAAAAAAACATGTCCAGTCAGCCTCGTTAGATCATAATCTACACTATATTACAAACATGATCACACACTCAGGGGAACGGTTTAACTTTTCTCATCGAAAATGCAGATACCATTTTCCAAGAAATGATATTTAAGGTCAGAGGTCATACATTTGTTGCCATAGAGACCAACATTGGTGAAAATGATCGAGAATGACCATAGGTATGCAATGCGGCTTGGGTGCTTATGGGCCTTCAGGAAGAATCCAATAAAGCCGTCCAAAAACAAACGAACGCGACACTACTAAATGAGGTTCTACCGCAAATTGCGAATCTTTAAAAAAAAATATTTAAGCAATAGAGAACCTTTTCCGTGTCTACATACTCTGATGCAAACACGAGGGGAGGTTGGGAGAATTCGAGACAGTTATGCAGCCATGAGACCGAAGGTCGAGTGGCTGCATAACCAGTCGAGAATTCTCCCAACCTACCCGAGTGTTTGCATCAGAGTATGTAGACACTGGAATTAACACAGAATTAACCAAGAACAAGGATATTCAGCTTCCACCTGAAGAGCCACTATCATAAACACACAAGCCTGCCCTCACAAATTTTCCACCTGCTCTCCACTCCACTCTATTTTTCTCTCTTTCTCCCTCTCTCTCCTCTCTCTCTCTCTCTCTCTCTCTCTCTTTCTTCTTGTCTTTTGACAATACATTTCAGAATCCATAATTAAAGCCTGCACGTTCTTTTTACAGGTACTGGAAATTGTGCTGAAGTTGCACAGGCAATTGGACCCGTACGTCATTGTCATGTGCATCAAAGATGCCAGACAGAAGAGGACGACCTTATCGCACGGGCAAGAGCAGTTGGGGTGAAGTACGAGTATGCACCCATTGGTGACGAGGAATCAGAAACAGAACTTGGAAAGCGCCGCCGTAGAAACCGTACTAAAATAAGGAAAGAGGAGCAAAGACTGATTGAAGCTGTTGGCGATCTACCACAGCCCCCACCATTTGGCTCGACACAACAGGAGGAGGATGCGTATCAGGCTATTCGGTCATTCGAAGTAGAGCAGATGACGTACGGTTTTGGGTTGTGTGATATCTGCAAGGAACGGAAGTTACAGACAAAGAACAATGTGTGTAAAAGATGCAAGAGTGATAAGCATCAAACGAAGCTTTGGTCTCATGAGAATAGGATGGACCCTGGACATGTACCTGAGGAATTGATGGGTCTAAGTGACGCTGAACAGATGTTAATAGCAAGAATAGCTCCCGCTATACGAGTACATCTGCTTAAACATGGGGGTATAGCATCCAAGGGCCACTGCATTGCATTTCCACAGGCTGTACAAGAACCCGCGACTGTTCTTCCGCGTTTGCCGACTGAGGTGGAGATAATACGAGTGCGGAGACAAGGAAAAGACGACACTCACAGGGATTTCAGAGTGCGAAGGCATAAAGTAGAGGGTGCAATCCGATGGCTGAAGGACAATAATCCTGCTTACGTTGACATAACAATCGATGACAATCGCATTCAACGTCTTCCTGAGGACGGAGAACTACCGGAACTAAGGACGGTTGAGTTTACTGAGACGCAGCATGGAAATGATCAAGGGCCTGCACCAGGACAGTTAGATACTGGAAATGTCGACAACGAAGATGATGACACAGTGTCAGGGATTCTTCTTCCTGAGCCTGGTGAGTTATTCGTATCATATACAATATATTCTGATTCTGTACAGCACACCGATAGCACAAAATACCCTGAAAAACATTGTGTTTTATTTACGAGCTCAACACATCATATTTCGTCTCAGAGACGGATGTCGCAGGATATCTGTCATGTACAGAAGACAGCTATTGGGTTCCTATGACCATATTTGGACAGTGCATGTGCAGTAAAATTGACTATTAACAGTAGTATCACCGTTTTTTCTCATTCACTAGCACCCCTGTCGTTTTTTGTGGCTGCGAAACTCAATTTGACTTCAAAGACAATGTACCTCGCTTTCACATGAACATCAACGCCCCCCCCCCCCCTCGACAACGCACCCCTCCATCGGTTAGTGGAGCATGCTTGCCGTGTGCGCGTCACCATATTATTGTGACGTCAGACAGGCGGACATCCGCGACTTATTAGCCAAATACGAAAAATATTTTCCCAACTAGCCGTCAATATTTTGTGTTATTATATAGCTCGTGTTTATTCGATCAAAGGGCGCGCTCTGATTGGTTCTAACATGGTCACGTGGTAGAGTACAGACTCAATGAATTGTTGCCCGCGCGGGCGACATCGCGAGAACGAGAAATTGCGACTACAATTGAAACAAAACGACGACCGAAAACAGCTCATTTTGCTCACCTTGGACACGAGAGAGTCCACTATGTCGGGGTTTGTGATTGATAATGCGGAAAGCTGGATTTCCAGTTATTATTTAGGCACTCTTTCTCTGACTTTCTGACTTTTTTCGCTAAATTCAGGACAGCTGTCGAGCTTGTCCATTCCCTATTTGAAATTTTAAAGTATAGAGATCGACTCTCCAGAATTGCAGCACACACTTGTAGGCACCGGCGATTTTATGCTTCCTTTGATTCCAGTTATTATTTAGGCACTCTTTCTCTGACTTTCTGACTTTTTTCGCTTAATTCAGGACAGCTGTCGAGCTTGTCCATTCCCTATTTGAAATTTTAAAGTATAGAGATCGACTCTCCAGAATTGCAGCACACACTTGTAGGCACCGGCGATTTTATGCTTCCTTTGTTTCGTTATTATTTACAGGTGTAAATGTACAAGGTCAAATTGAGGCGGCCCTTAATCGGATTGTGACGGAGCAAAGACCAGCAGAAAATAATGCGGATACTAATCCAGGGCCTGCCCAGATACCGTTGATTCTGTGGCCAACAACAGATGCGACGCCGGCGTCGGAGTTCACCACGCCCTATTTTTTTTCAATGGCGTTTCCTTGTCTATTTCCCACTGGTGAAGGTGATTACCATATCAATCGACAGAGAACATGCACTGCACTTCACGAATGGGCTGAGCACCTGCTGTGGTATAAGGACGGACGATTCGCCAAGCACAAAGTATGGAAGTTTGTGGCACACAATATGATACAAAGGAAAAGGGCTCTCGAGCAAAGCAGATACTTTGTGGATCAGCAGTTAGGAGATCCCCACATTACTGTCGCTGATTTACAAGAACGGCTTTCAAGGGGGGACACCAGTATTCCTAACAAGTTGCTTTACTTTGGAGCTAGTCTGCGAGGCACGAGTCAGTACTGGCATCAGCGACGCAGAGAGCTACAAGCCTTAGTTGAGTTCATGGTGAATGAGAAACGTGGCTTGCCTTCCTTTTTCATGACTGGTAGTTGTGCAGAATTTTACTTCCCCCCTCTGAGAAGAGTTTTGGAATTGTACATTTTCCAAACAACTGGCGAGGAAGTCGATCTTGCAGAAGATAGTAACGCGCGATTCAAAGCAGTGCAAGAGAACACGCACGTTGTCGTCGCCTACTTTGACATGCGCACACAGAGCTATCACCAGAAGGTCCTAAAGCCCGTGTTTGGAGTGAGTGATTATTGGTATCGGTATGAATTTGCCAAGTCTAGAGGCCAGATTCATTGGCATCAACTCAGCTGGAGAGGGGATCGAGAACCGCACCAGCTCCTACAGAATGCTCGCGAAGAGGAATGCGACGATGAGGAGTATGTAAGGCGACTAAGTGAGTGGGTCGAGGTGAATCTTGCAATGACCGCCTCGCACCCAGCCGGGAAGGATGAAAACGGTGACCCAAGAAAGGAACATTGGCCACCCCCGGAAGGTACTGCAGAGCCTGTGGTGCATAGTCAAGATCCCCTTGTCAAAATGTTGATGGATGTAGCTGGGACTCAAGAAGCGATATTGGAAGATCATTTACAGCTCGTGAATAGAGTGGCCCTGCACTGTTGTTCAGATTACTGCCTGAGAACTCCTCGACACCCTGAGCCGGGTCTGCAGCCAAACGAGCGAGTATGCCGAATGGAGTTTTGATCAGAATTTCACCGAGGAAAAGAAGCACGTGATGTACCAGAGATCGTACAAGACCACAATGGAGCTGATCGTCTTGAGCTGCCGCGTGACCACCCTCGTCTGGTTCAACATTCGCGTTTCCAATTACAGTCTTGGCGAGCTAATGGGGATCTCAGTTTGATAGTATCGAACTCGCCTCCAGATGACCCGAGTGCCAATGAGATCATGGCTGTGTTAGACTACGTATGTGGATACGCTTGCAAGGACAACGAGCCTACCGGAGCCACCATTGACCTGTTCAAGGACATGGTCAATACGACAGAGGACGGCGACGAGGTATCTGGAAGATCCATCTGTGCAAAGCTACTGATGAAAACCGTTGGACGGCGCGATGTGAGCGGACCAGAGGCTTCGTTTGAGCTGAGTGGTTTGAACCTATGGCGATGCAGTAGAACTTTCAGATACTTATCCCTTACGGGTTCAAGGCGTCTTGAACGCAACGGTAACACTGCTACCAGTAACACACCTCTAGATAAGTACCTCGCAAGGCGACGCGATGATCGATGCACTTGGTATGAGTTCGCTTCGAGAGATGGAAAAGTTCCAGTTGTTAGTGGCGGATCAACCTACGCTACCTGGCCACTGAATGAAGACTTCTGTCGCACCATGCTATTGTTGCATTGGCCGAACTGGTTCACCTTGGAGGAGATCAAGAGTGAAGACCACTCCTGGAGGTTTCACTTTGAGGCGTTTCTCCTGACAAACGCGTGCCCTACATTCGTAAAGGCGAAGGTGTTTAAGGCTCGGCAACTAGCTGAACATCCAAGAGAGGAACTTTATGAGGAAGGCGACAGTGAAGATGATGCTGAAGATGAAGAACAACCAGACTGGATCGCTATATATGCGGGACAGCATCAACGACTCCAAGATGATAGAGAGTTCCAGTTCGACGACGGAGGCGAAGGCTATGATTGGAGCAGCACCATATTGCAAATGCCACCTAACCAAGATCCAACGAAATGGCTGCAAAATCGCATCGAAGAGAATAACGAGGACAGCACAAGAAATGAAGAGCTTGAACTCCCCGATGTATGTCCGCTGACACTCAATGAAGAGCAGAGGTCGATTGTAGCATTAGTGTTGCACACACTTCGTACCTCTATGGAGAGTCCTGACGATTACCAACCCCTTCGACTCGTCGTGTCTGGTACAGGTGGGACTGGTAAATCATACGTGATCAAATGTTTACAGCGCTTAGTGAGACAAGTCTGTGGAGTTAATGATGCTGTTCAAGTTATAACGCCAACTGGGAATTCTGCATACTTGGTGGAAGGGAGTACGGCGCACAGATTCTTGTCGATACCAACGGGAGGACGCTCTTGCCACGAATTAACCACCCCATCAGGAACTGTCCTAGCGAAAATTCAGAAACGATGTGAGAACCTCAAGGTGCTGATTGGAGATGAACGCTCAATGTTCGGACGTACGACAATGGGCTGGATGGAACAGCACGCGCGATATGGTATTAACAATGGGAGAAATTCAGAGGAACCCTGGGGAGGAATTCCAGTGGTTGCAATGATGGGAGATGACGTGCAATTACCACCGGTTTTAGACACACCCGTTTATGTAGCAGAATCGAGGAACCCTCCGTCTAACCATGGTAGACTAGTGTGGACCGGATTTGAGACTGCAGTAGAGTTGGTCCAAATTGTGAGGCAGTCTGAAGCGGAACTACAGCTGCGAGAAGTACTGACGTCTATGCGCGACTACACCACTACGATGGAGCATGTTCAGTGGCTTCAGACGTTCCAGTGGAGCCATCTCCTCAGGACGCATGGTGAAGAGTTGCTACACAGAATGGATGAGCAGGGTTTATTTGTGTTTCCGACGCATAGACTTGAAGGGGAACGAAATAGAACCAAGTTACTAGAATGTAATCAACGTGAAGACCATCCAGTAGCAAGGGTCAAAGCTGTAAACCATGGCACGAGACATGCGCCTAAGGCGGACAGCAACAAGGCTGGTGGATTGCTTAAAGTCGTTTACCTGTGCCGGGACAGCAAAGTGATGCTCGTGGCAAACCTAAAGGCGGAATGGGGCCTATACAATGGAGCAGTCGGGAGTGTGGTAGATATTGTGTATCTCGATGGACGCAGACCGACGGACGATCCACCGCCACAACCTGATTATGTGTTAGTGCGCTTTAGTGGCTACAAGGGACCGGCTTTCATCGCTACTGACCCAACTGTTGTACCAATTGTACCGATAAGCAGAGCGACAGATTGTGCATGTTGCAGACGAGTGCAGATTCCGCTACGATTGGCATGGGGAATGACGATCCATAAATGCCAAGGGATGACTGTAGGCGAAGGAGAGCCGTTCAGATATGTTGTCATACATCCAGGCGATCATGCATTTGAGGCGAAGAACCCAGGAGCACTGTTTGTGGCGCTGTCTAGAGCAAAGTCTGCAGGAGGAGATGGCAGAGATCCCGACTTTGCATTTCATCAGGACGTTCTTGTCAACATGGACAGATTTCGCCCCGTTACTACGCCAACAGTACAGTCTCGACAGCGAGAGATCGAAAGGCTACGTGCGTTGACTACACAAAGCCGTAGACGAGAATCTACGCGCAGAGTGTTTGAAGAGGAGACCTTCCATGAGCTACTCGATTGGGCGGACTCTCTAGCATGAGAGAGTCGCGAGAAGGAAAAGTCCATGAAGTAAACGGGTGAGAATTATGCAGTCTTAACAGCCCATCAATATTGTATCACCAAGTGATACTCTCGGAAAGCCCGGAACATGTGATCGTGAAAATAGATTTCACGTTGGTCGCGTTTGTTCTAGAAGGGTGTACAAGGATGGACAAGGTGTAGGCGATTTTTTTGTGACGCCAGTGTTTATAATTTTTCTCATTTGCATAAGTATTAGTTAAAATCAGCAAGCGTAACCATGGAGTTATTATTACCATAACTCCATGGCGTAACGGCTGTACAACAATACATGTTCTGAATTTCGATTGCGTCTCGTGAATGAAGTACTAAGAAATTTGGACTTTCGTAACTCAAATTATGAGCGCATGTCGAGGAGCTCAATTTGCAATTGATATGTGAGCTAATGAGCTTCCTGCTCCACAAAAGATCAAATCTTTTTAATTGGTGATTTTCACTAAGTTTTGAATGACCCGCGCAGGTTTTTGAAAACGTGTGGATTTTGATGGGCGGAAGGTTCACTAGCGCACATGTTTTCTCTACAGTGAATGTCAATCTGTGTACTTACGAACGAAACCTTCAAATTTAAGAGTATGCTTCATTTGTTGTCCGCTTTTGAGGGATGATAATTTTCCAGTGCCTTCAAATTCTGCTTATGCAAATGAGTTAACAAAAACCGCCTATTAAGCAATTGGGGATGAGAACATTAGTTATCATCATGATGAGTCGTTACACGTGCTGTAATCAGCATGAGGCTGAGGGCGTTGGCCAAGCATGATCATGACGAGTCGTCATGACGAGTCGTTATGCTGTAATTGCGCGTTTACAGCATTGTTCTTGTACTGTTATCAGCCTCTGGAATATAACTTTGCACAAAGAGAACGTTTCCTTTTTTTTTTTTTTTATCGTCAAGCTTTGTATAAGAATTCATGTTCCCAAGTCCAGTAGATTTTGTTATAAATTATATATAATCGTCATACCAATATGTTACGAATATAAGGTTACTAATATAAAGAAAGGTTCTAGTATTAGAGTTAATGAATACATTCAGAAATTAATTGAAGCTTGGCACAAGTATCTTAGGATTATTTTCGCTCGTGGTGTTGACTCAGCGGAAGGCTGCATCTATCAGATCAGTGCGCTGAGGCCGTTGGCCATGCATCACCACGAGTCGTTATGCTGTAATCAGCGGAAGGCTGAGGGCGTGGCCATGCATGACTACCCGTCGCTGGTCTTATGCTGTAATCGGCCTCGGGAAATAATTGAGGCTGAGGGCGTTGGCCATGCATAAACTGCCGTATTTAACACCTTTTGCCAGTGACGTCTAGCATTACAGTTACAAGTGTAATCTTTATTTATCTATTTTTTGTTACTAGTTTTATAGCGGATTTCTGTTAGCTCGTGGTGGTGACTCGACATACGGCTCGAGTCTTATGCTGTAATCAGCGGGATGCTTAATCTATGGATTCAGTGCGCTGAAGGCGTTGGCCATGCATCACCACGAGTCGTTATGCTGTAATCAGCGGAAGGCTGAGGGCATAGGCCATGCGTAACGTGCCGTGAAACACATTCTTCTCATGACATTTTTGTTCTTCTCTTTAAATACTATGTTTACTATTTGTAATTTATGTTCTTTTTTGTGTAAACATCAGACAGGATGTTTTCCTTGTATTTTTGCTGCATCAATTTCACTGCTAAATACTAGCTTTTACACGTAAAATTATTAACAATATTTACTCCGAATCAGTAAATTGTCTACCAAAACCAACAATCATGTTTTATGTAGAGAAATGTTGCTTCTTGAGTTATTGAATTTAAGTATGCGACTTGAACACCACCATTTCAATGTTGATGTTACAAACAGTAACCTAACCCGGTGTGATTGACTGATTATATTAGAAAAGATTTTTAAGGTCATGAATTCAATTTATTCAAACTACTATTTCTTTAGCTTGTGGTGTGACTCGATGACACGGCTCGAGTCTTATGCTGTAATCAGCGGGAGGCTGCATCTATCAGATCAGTGCGCTGAGGGCGTTGGCCATGCATCACCACGAGTCGTTATGCTGTAATCAGCGGAAGGCTGAGGGCGTTGGCCATGCATGACTACCCGTCGCTGGTCTTATGCTGTAATCGGCCTCGGGAAATAAATTGAGGCTGAGGGCGTTGGCCATGCATAAACTGCCGTAAATGTTTAGCCAGTGACCGATTTCTTATGTACCTCCTTATCTTCGTTATTTGTTTTATTTTTATAGGCACAATTTTAGAATTTGATTACTTTGATTCTATAATAACAAATAAATAGATATAGGTTAGAACATATCCTTATGTCGTCGATTATACCAATCGTGGAGGATCCAAGAAATCTGCTGGCGTTATCCAGGTGAGTGGAAACGCGTAATTTAGGCAAATATATAATATAAATTGTCAATCGTGTGAAAACGTTCTACACAAATTCCTCGTGCTCAATAAGTTCATAGTACAACAAGCTTTGTCCTTGTTCTTGTCTGTTCATTTTTCAAGTCCACCTTTCCACAACAGACGTTGCATTGTCCTCACTTTACCCGTTCCTAACACTCGGAACACTATACAGTGAAATCACGGTAGGTTATGCTTGCAGTACCCTACTATTAACCATCAATTCCTGGAAACAATAAAAGGACTAATACAATAGACAGCAAATTTTTAAAGATGTCTTCTTCAATTTTTTGCAAGGCAGGAATAATGTCAATGCTTATGCTTTGCGTCTGAAATCATTTCTCTCTTATCAGAGCAATTTCAGACAGTATCTGGTGACGTTACTCTCAGAATGTGGCGCTGTGCTGTTCCAGTTTTCTAACATTCAAAGCGGATACTCCGACACAGGTATTTGTAGTCTGTTAATTTGTTTTTCTGTAACTTTAAACAGTTTTTTATTTTAGAATTTTAGCCTTAACAGTTCATTTTTTGTAGAACAGCTATGGATATGCCGTCACGTTTGGCCGCTAAATCTAAAATGATATCAAGTGCGTGTTGTGTTTGGAAAACAACGTAGGTAACGTCGTAATCCTAGTTTTTAATTAGTTAACTTTTTAATTTTGCGAAAACTAGTAACGAAATAGACAACAAATAAAATAAATGGGATACATAACTTCCCCTGTTTATTTGTAAATACTGGGTGACCTATCTTCCAACTCATTTTTACCTTGTCAGCATTTTCGTCACCGTTGTCCCTATATTTTTTCCTCGTATTCTAACATATTTTCAATTCATAGATAGTTGGTCGAGCAAACCGGATTTATGGATGACTGTAGTACATGTAGTATGGTGTACTCGTACAAGTGTTTGTATTGTACTTCCTTCTTTGGAACAGGTAACCTATAAATCTAATAGCCTAATTTCTACTGAAGCAAATCAGAATGCAGAAAAGCCATTGTAGATTGGGCGGTACATTACCCAACCTTCCTATCATCCCCTGCGTTTAAGTATTTTTAAGACGAGCGATTACTCGTGAATAAATTCCCTCGTGTCGTGTTTTAGACTTTCTCAGAGTCCTTTTGGTTGTGTTTCTTTTGTTTTTAATACAAAACACCTTTTAGGCCAAGTCCATTGGCTTTTAAAATCGCCCCCATTGGTGTTTTGACTTACTGATTACTACTGAGTTAGGAAAATTAATGATCTGAAAACACAAGAAGACTTCAGTTTTCATGAGCAAGCAACTCAGCTTGTATATTTTTTCTCTTGTTTTTCTCTTGGCGCGCGCGCTTGAATGGCTTCCCAGGCACGTTTGTGCGAAGAACGTGAAGCTCAGTGAGAGCACGTTTTTGAATGAATGAATAAATGCTGAATAAAGCCTAAAACAACAGCCAGGGCTTGAGCTTCAAGATTTTCTGTTGCGTGGTATAGAATAGTCAGACAATGGTTTCGAGTGGAATGCTGAAGAACATCAAGCGTCACTTCTATGTTCTTAGCATAAACATTCGCCTAAGAGCTCAAATGTATACCAACCCTGTTTTAAGAGATTAATTACTGCCCCCCCCCCCCGCCTTCATGTACTCTTTATTTATATACCGTTTCCGAGATACGGTATTTGGAAAAAGCAACAAAGCTTGGTACGCAAGGGAGCATGGGTAAATATTTCTTTGAATTTATGTTAATTGTTATAAACACACATGCTTAGAAATGTGCTGAAATGTAATGAGTTTACCTGTGGTTGCGATAACTGTCTGAAATCAGATCAAACAGTAGTAGTTAAGATACCTCCATTATCCTTTGCGCTTGAAGCTTATAGGCTTTTTGGGGCCAACGTTTCCCGGAAACGGTATATAACCTAGCTGTATTTATTTTGTTTTCTTCTAGAAAGTCCAACACAGATTATTGAGACTTTGTGACGCCGTCTATTAGCTATTGCTGAATGTGGCAATGCGGCGGTTAGATGTTTCACCAGGCTAGGTCATGCAAGAAGAAGAAAAACAAACTGGATCCCAGGATGATTTCTATCGATTCGAGGATGACTATTGGCTATGTTGGTGTTCTATGTTCAGGTTTCCCAATAACATGGTACGCTTTTTTCATTGCGGATTGTCTCTTGACACTAAAAGCCTTATTGTGGGTACCTAACGCTTCAAGTTTTAATAGATTCTTCATGCCCTGGGATACCCCCTTTCGATCCCCTCTCCTAACCTCACACGCAATCACTACGAATAGTCAATCTTTTAAAACCTATTCTCTTTTTTGTTCTGTTTTAGAAATTACACAACACAAAAGTTGAGACATTGTGGCGTCTATTTATTGGCTATTGCTGAATGCTACGGTCAGATACGTGTTTCTCGAGGATAGACGGAGGACAAGACGGAGGACAAGAAGAAGAAAAAAAAAACTGAATAATATGATGTCCGAGCCCAGCAGGACGAGGGTGTGATCCATAGGGCTGGGGATTTTCCCTGAATCATAGCGTTGCGGGCACGCAAGGGTTTTTCATCCTATGGATGCTCGTTTTGTAAAGCACCCCAACATATAGAAGTTGTATATTCATTACTTATTTCAAAGCAATAAAGTAGTGGAATGAATATGTGTCAAGCTACAATGTTTTTCCTCAAGGGCACGGTAACGAATTCTGCATTCTGATTGACTCTTAGAGCGCGCGCCGGGGGGCAATATTTTTCTATCTCTGACCTAGGTGACTGTAACCATTTTCGCGTGCTTGTTTTTATCGAAAAAGTCAAACTTTTGAGTTGGATAAAAAATAACCTATTTACCGGCTTTAGGTCGGTCCGTAGAGGGAGAATTATGTGACCTTATTACGAATACGATATTTCAAAATTTCCTACAATCAGGCATTTTTGATTATTAGAGCCCTTCCTCGGTAGCAATTTGAGTTTCGAAGTCCATCTGGCCGGTATTACTAACCCTTGACTTGCTTTATCAGAGATATGCATATGCACGACCTTTGAGGATTTCAAATTAGGAGCTCCGCTTTTAGGCAGTGCCTAAATCTATATATTATGCGGATTTTTACGGTAGCACTGTATTACTAGCCAATGACGGTCTCCCTGTGGTATAGTTGTCTGAATTTGCAATGGCTCCCTGAGGAAATGTCACGTGACGGCGCACGTCCTTGTCGCTGAGTGAGACGGTTGTTTGGGAGCGAAATGTTTGGGAGCGAAAAGTAGGAGATTTTGTGGCGAAAAGAAGGCTCTCTCGAACTTGTAAAGGTAAGAACATAATACTTAAAACATTAACAACCGAGTTTTGTGTATGTTCTTTTACCTAGAAGGTTTTTGAATTCGATTTTGGTTCACGAGAAGAGTTTACTGTTAGCGCGTTGAGATCGGAGCTTTTATTTTAGTAGCGGAATGTGCGAACTCAAGGTGCGAACTTATAGCTGCTTTGTCGCTTTTGAAGGTAAATACATCGTCGAAAGGTACTGAGGTTTTTGTTTTACTGTAATGCGTGGTGTGAGTAAGCTGAAAAGATCATTCCGAGGTCGTCTTCACGAGACCCCCGAGTAATTAATCGATAAAAATCAGTCAATTAATCGATCGATCAAATCAGTCAATTAATATCGATTGATATTGGGAATCGATGATTAATCCATAGTCACAGGTTGATATTTAGCACTTATTCTATTGCAATTGAGGTGGATAGTGGCAGAATATTTACCGAGAGCCGCAGGCTCGAGGTAAATATTCCTAAAGCCACTATCCACCGAAATTGAAATAGAATAAGTGTTGTAGTATATACCAGCAAGGCAACCTGCCGAATTTTCAGTCGGAAAACAATAAGAAAAGTTGTGTTAACGTTTTAAAACTGTGTGCGTGACAAAACTCACGCAAACTTTATAGGTGATTTGCATAAGCACGTTTTTGGTCGATTTTGACAGCTCTAGAAAGTTTGCAAGCATTTACTTCGAAAAGCTGCGGAAAAAAGTGGACAATTCAAGGGATTTTCAACAAATTTGGACATGTAGCGAGCAATATATTGCATCATTTCAATTCAAGAAGGAATATAGCTGCAAATTGGAGAGCATTTGTAAGCAATTCGCCATAAGCTTCCGAGATGAAAATTATTTGTACAGGTACAAGTCCTTACAAAATATACATATACAAATAACAAAGCAAATCTAGCAAAAATAAAAAAAACACTTTATTTCCTCAACGATTGATCTTCATACAATCAATAATAATGTTCCTATAAATAAAACTACTGTAACAACCAAACGAAGGGTAGAGACTATACATATAGTCCATCAGCTGGGAGGGTTGTATGGCTCACTCAAGGGGAACAAACGAAAGCGTTTCCATGTTAATCTTTGACTATCCAGTATCTCAAAAATGTATGATGGCAAGGATAGAATCACAGCTTTCACTCTGAAAATCGAGTTTCAAAAATACCTACTCGCACCCCCTATTGGCCGCCATCTTGGATATCTTGAATTGACGTTTATATCATTTCCCCTTACTTAACACTTACAAATACTTTTTAAAATGTTCACTGGAATGCGTTTGAAGACAGAGAGTGCTACATGGAGTGCCACGCGTCAAGAATGACGAGATGACGTCACATGTGACGTCACTGATTCCGTCTAATTGCTCCTTCTACGATAAAGAAAATGGAGCGCTTCTCTTAAAGGTCATATTAACCTACTATTACAGAGTATCGCGATTCACCCTGCCCCTCTGTGCTATTGTGAGCCGTCAATATTTTGTGGTATTGACGGCTCGAAATTCTCGTTTGCTGATTGGCTAATCGCGCGCTTTTGACAGTTCAATTGTCCATTCAGCCAATCAGAAAGAGTCGCGATTCTTCAGTCTGTCAGAATTCAAGGTAACAGAAGTTTTTGCTGGAATTCAGTTGATCAAACTTTATTTTCGCTTTAAGTCGTGTTCAAAACTAGAACAACGTACAACTTGAGCAAAGAGGCTTCAATTGGATTTGTAGGTAAGCATTATTAAGATGTTGACATATTTAATAAGACCAAATTGCCGCGATTGCATTTGCAAATGTTCACAATCGATTACAAATTTGTTGCACCAACGGCTCGCACAGTTCCATGTTCAAAAGTTCGTAAATATGTCTCTCACAAAGAAATTTGGGGAAATTTAATCTTAGCAGAAATGCAAAGCGACTCAGGAGTTCATAAACGAAGTCTGTTAATTATCTTTGTTAAAAGTGATGCTTATTTGACAGTTGTTGAGGGTGGAAGCGTGAAACAAGTTGGAAAGCACGTGTCCTTGGCGTCTTTGCTGATCTACTTCTTCACTTGATCTCCTGCAAGTTTCCTGAGATTCTCGGGTTTCCAAAGTGCAGATTGCGGTTGAGGATCCTGCCAACCTTTCAAACATCGCCTTTTGCGTGGTTATCGTATTGTGGCTATACGACTGAATTGATTGGGGATTCGCATGGCCAGTAAGCTCGCTGATCGCCAGTGGATCGAAGTGACCACGCAGGCTTTGGATTGCAGTTTTGCGGCCGGAGCTATTTGTGTAGTGACCCTCATCCTGAATTCCTGCTGTTTCCGTCATTTTCTTCATGATGTTTGCGAGACCATCCCTTTTTAAAGCAAGCTTCTTATACCAGATTTCGCCGGTTGGATTGTCAATTGGCTGTAGATAGAAATCATCGATGCCCGATGGTCTGTGCTTGAGGTAAGTGCTCATAGCTAGGTAAGGATCTTTCTCACTTTCATCCGTCTTGAATATCTTGTTGTTGTATTTCCTCCTGGAATTCCGATTTTCCTTGTCGCCAGGTCTATTCTTGGTCGATCTCTCTGTGTATTCAAAATGACTTCCGCGATCCTGAAAGTCTTGAACTTTGCAATCGAGTTGCTCTTTTCTTGCTCGCATTCCCAGCATTCGTATGTTATTCCACCATACGAGATGGAGAAGTTGTCTTGGCGTTTTCAGTCCTATTGATCCATTTTCCCACAGCTTTTCGACTTGACTTTCATCCAATGGATCTGCTCGATTGGGGAGGTTGCCTTTTCCGTCTGCTTTTAGTTGTTTTTTCTTCGCGGCGATCTTTTTCTTGAGATCCTCGTCGTCCCCGATATTGAAATTTTCCCCATCTTTCTCTCAAGGAAGTATCGTTTCAAGCTGTTTCTGTATGTTTGTATGGTAGATGGCTCATATTCCTCGCCCTCTTTTCCCTTTCTTGTGTCACGTATCTCAAGGAAAAAATGCTTCAATAGCCGGCTTGCTTCATCTTTGTTGATTTTTGACAAATCAGCGCTTTCTCCATATCTTTCTTGGTACCACCCACGGAAGCGGCGTAAAGCTACTTCAGTCCCTTTGGTAGTGTTTTGAGCAACTTGTTTGGCTTGAAATTCGTCTATTTCGTCATCCTCCAGAATAACAATCGAAACCTTCCTCTTTTGATTATCTTTTTCTTCAGCTACGGGAACAATTTCAAGTTGTTTTCCTTCTTGTTTTGTCTTTTTTGTCTCGCACTCTCGACCTGCAACACTTGTCGCGGACTGGCTTTCTTGACATTTTTCTTCAAGAGGTTCAATCAAATTGCTTCCCAGAATGTCAAAATTGGGAAAATCATCCCAGTCATCCTGAAAATAATCCTCTATGCATTCCATATTTTTCTGTGTTTTTAATTTGCTCACAGATAACTTTTCACGTTTCGATAAGCGTAAATGAAAAGCACCTGTGAAATATTTTTCTCTCGCGCGAGCGCTCTCTCGTTTCTATAGAAACACCTATAACGTAGGGAGAATTTGGTCTTTCGCGTGTTCTTTATATCCAGATTTCACTTTGTTTTAGCTTAGTTTCGCTTAGAATCGCGATACAATATTAATTGCGATTTTGAGACGGCAATTCCCCAAAATATTGACGGCGTTGGAAGAAAATATTTTCACGTATTGGGCTTCGTCGCTGCGCGACTCCGCCCAATACGTGAAAATATTTTCTCCCAACTAGCCGTCAATATTTTGTGGAATTGCCGTCTCAAAATCGTAATTAGTATATAATATTGCAGTTGTCCTGGCAGCTTAATATGATATACGAGGCTTCACTGGGTGAACTCCACGAGGTCCAGAATCCGTGAATAGCGTGGCATCTAAAATGACAAAAGAAATAGACATCTGTCAAGCCGGTTTGAAAAAACTTACCGGAATCCCCCGGGCACTTGTCCAGTATTTCAAAATGATAGCGACTAGTTAGGCATCTGTCAAGCTTGCTATTCTCTAATGCGAACACACGACGGTTGAAAAAAAAAAGAGCTTACCAGAATCCCCGTGCGTTTGTTGCAGTATTTCAAAATGATAAACAGCTATCTGCGGACAACATCAATATCGCTTAAACGTGGCATCTAAAATGACAAGAAATAGGCATCTATCAAACTTGCTATTCTGCAATGGAAACACACAACGGTTGAGAAAAACACTACACTTACTACATAACAAGCACTCGTGCTTCACTGTAAGTATTATCTGCGAGGTGATTTTCGTTTCTGTATCTCGCAAGAATGGGCCTAAAATAGATTAAGATTTATGCATTAAGCTAGAATGAAGAGTTCTTCTACGTAATGTTTGACTTATAATTAAACTTACCCTGATAAATCAGTCATCTGTATCGCTATCACTCTCATTTGTATCGTCATCCTCCACATCGCTTGTCATGTTGTTACACTGGAAAGTGCACATGTCGGTACATTTGAGCCCAGCTTTCATGCAACAACATTTATCAGGTTTGCATTCTTTCTTGCATGTACATGAGAGTAGTTCAAGGACTTCCTCTGGGGCTGGCTTAGATCCAAGCCAGATAAACTCGACGACATTGGGGCATTTACTTGCCAGCCGTGTCCGTGTGGGGAGGGTATCTCAGGAACCCTAGCGAGTGCCCTTCTCCAGACTGCTGCTTGGTAATTAGCACACGTTATATGAAGTCGTAGGGATGACTGGCATGGCGGTAAGGCTTCTGGTGCAACTTTCCCGCCCTTGGCGCAATGAATCTCGTAACGTAGCAGATCCACACTTTGACTTTTCTTTCCGTACAGCTGGCACACAAGTTCCTCTGTTGCTTGGAATGTTTCGTCAGCTATATTCCATGCATGACCGATCGCAGCCATGGCTTTGACGTACCCTTCATTTCCCCCCCCCCCCATTCAACATAATGGAATGGTATTCAAACAAAAACCTTTAAGGGAAATTCATGTTTAATGAAATTACTTTCAACGTAGAAGTGTTATTCTCTATGTCTCGTATTATAGTTTTAATTAAAACATTCAGTACTTACCAATGCCTTCTAACTCCGTCTTCCTAACCACACTCCCAGTTCAACTTGGCCCTTGAAAAAAAAAAAATTACATTTAAAACACAGGACTTCTTTGCAACTGTACCCCTATCCCCTTATCCAGAACCCAATCTGGAAAAAGGTTAAATATCTATAACCCAATCCCAAACAGTATTTCAGCTCTGTGTAGGTCACAGTGTAGCACAAACTAGGCACGTGGGACATAACAACAAGATACCTTAAACCTAACAACTTGGTCATGGAGCTAGATGCGTTAGACTTTGTCACAGAGAATTCTGGGTAGATAGACATGTCTGGGCTCAAGATAAAAAAGATATGGCTCAAGGTCACACTATGAAACTAACACAGAAAAATTATGGTACACAAAATCAAAAATAGAGAAGGCAGTCGCCCGTGAGTATGTGAACTGTGTGTTTTCTAATTTTGAAGTCAAAACAATGAAACCCAATAGAAATATAAGCGACAAAAATATAAAATAAAAAAACATAATTGAAAACATTCATTATCAGCAGAACGTTCACGTGATGTTATGGCCACTATACAAGTCACAAGGGATTTGAACCCTTTACTGCTTACGCAGCATGCCAGGAATGACTTTGGCGGGCCAACAACGCCGTGTCGGCCCTGTGTATGCATTGTGTGTAATCTGTGTGTAATCTGTGTGTGCTTTCGAGTCCTGACTGGGGGTCTTACAGAGGTCATCGTCCCTCTCTCCACCCAGCAACACCCCTATCGTCTGCTACTCTGTCACTGTTACCGCACAAAAAACTACATCTTCACCGAATCGTCAACCTCGCACCCCATCCTTATACGGTCATTTTCCTACTTCTTACCTATAGGGAAAAAAAGAACAAGAGACAAAGTGATTATTCTTTTGTATCATATGCTGGCTTATTCTCCGACTCATGAAAGAATGGTAACATATAGAAATTGGTCCATTCCATTGTAGGGACTACTTGGAAATTTGACAAACATTGGGTAAACATCAGGACCACTTCCAAACATCAGATAACAATCAACGATCATGCATCCAGAAAATTTGATTGAATTTCATATAATTTCATATAATTTCAATAATTTGAATCAAGGGAAACTACTCACTTCTAAGGTTCTTAACCTTCTCCCTTATTTGTTCTATCGTTATGTCCCTCCTTAACTTCCCAATTTGGATACCCATCTCCCGCACTTTTTCAGCAACTTGTAAATTGCTCAAGTTCATGCCTGTATAAAAGAGACATACAAAAACTCTGTGGATCTTTACGGCCATTCTCAGATACATGCGGTTCACAAGGCTGTAATAAGTATAGTGAATGTGCAGTATGTGTAAAATTATTTATTGATTTTAAGGAAGGCACTCAATATACACTCCTGTTACAAGAACACTTGTTCAAACTGATTGTTTCAATGGCAATCGCTGTGGGACGATAATTCTTATCATTGAGATGCACTAAACAGATTCACAATTGCTAAGTCTAAAATGTAGAGGACACTACTTACCACATTTTGCCACCTCTTTAACAAGGAATAGATTTTCCTTAATCCCATATACAACTTTTGGCGCCTAATAAAATATTCAATGTTAGGAGGGCAATAGGCCTATTCAAGTACATCTATGTACCACATGGACAGCTTCCCCCCCCCCCCCCCCACATCAATACAGAATTTCCAAACCATTTCTCCCCAATATGTAATATGCAATGCATCCCCCCATCCATGCATACATCCTAAATTGAAAATCATCCAATTGTCAAATTAAAAATTTTTTTTGGTTTGAAACACTAACCCAAACAGATTGACTGAAAACCCCCCCCCCCCAAAAAAAAAAACAATCAACAGACAATCATACTCATACCATACACAGATAATATAACTTCTCAACGATACTCACCCTTCTTGGCTTGCTTGGCACCTTCTGTAAAAGGGTACAAGAATTGATTCAGCTTGCAAAATCCCTGCCCCCCCCCCCAACCCCCACCCCCCAAAAAAATATTGACAAATAACGGTAAGAGCCCAAATAAAATAAAAACTATAATTTCGAGATGATATACACACCTTCTCAGGCTTAAAACTCACAGAAGCAACCTCCTCTGAGTCACTTTCATCCTTTAACAAAAAAAAAACAATCAACAATCATACTCATACCATACACAGATAATATAACTTCTCAACGATACTCACCCTTTTTGGCTTGCTTGGCACCTTCTGTAAAAGGGTACAAGAATTGATTCAGCTTGCAAAATCCCTGCCCCCCCCCCCCCCCCAACCCCACCCCCCCAAAAAAATATTGACAAATAACGGTCAGAGCCCAAATAAAATAAATACTATAATTTCGAGATGACATACACACCTTCTCAGGCTTATAACGCACAGAAGCAACCTCCTGTAAGTCACTTTCATCCTTTAACATAAAAAGAATAATAATAAAAATAGGTACAACATCTAGAATCATCATCAACTAAACTATACAATTATAAAGGTATGACTAGTTTTATGGGAAATACAGGTATGTAAACATGGACAAAAACAACCAAAGGCTGAGATTAAGCTAAACGATGCCATGCATAGTTATGAAGACACCATTTCTCCTATTCTCAACAAGTTTGCAGTCTTGTAAGAACAGCCTGAATAACTATAAAAAAAAGGAAAAGAACTAAAATCGCGCTTTCATAGCTCGCCAACTTATGGTTAAAACCCTTACCTCAGATGCCACTTTTGGTGCTTTCTGGTGGAAATAAATGAAAAAAGAGGCAAAGCATTACTTCAAAATTGATATACAATAACAGTAAGCCTAAATATATATACATATCCATGTAAAAAAATTCTGCATCAATAGTACATTCCGTTCCACAAGCATGTATACTTTATGAAATATCGCTTACATACCCTACTCGTCCAAGCACATAAGTCAACAAACTTACCTTTGCTTTAAAAGCCTCCTTTCTCTCCTCCGCCACCTCAACCTCGTCCTCTTCTTCCCCTTCCGCAACCCTCATCCTCTTTCCAACCTTACTTCCCCTCTCGTTCCTCCCCTTCAACTCCTTCAACTCTTCCTCCAACCAGTCTACTCGCCCTAACAACACCTCGTTATCTTTTCTGAGTCTCTCTACCTCTCGCCCCAACCTCTCTGCTGCCATGCCAGCAGACACTATACTATTCAATCTCTCCCCCAGATCCCTCAACTGCCCCCCTAACCTCTCCCCCAACTCGACCCTCTCCTGCTCCTCTCCCAACATTAACTCCGACACTGAAATATTAAAAACAGAAGAAAAATACCTTAGCAAAAAAAAGACTAAGGACAATAAATTCAAACACATTGTATTACTCACCTCCTTGGATACGGGTTAGTAACATGGGCAGGTATTTCACCTTGACCCGAACAGTAACAAGGGGAGATTTTAAATCTCAACCCATGCATGCAGTAAACTAACGTTGCCTGAAAAATCTGAGCACTTCTCCATTAAATGTTAGTTATTTCGAATAACACAACCAACTACCTAACAACTTCCTATAACATCTTACCTTCTTCCACGGTGTGGTTGAACTTCTCCTATAATAAAAAATCAAACACCGAAAAATCAACAACTCTGGGAAAAGTCTGTCTTCATTTACATTCATTTCATTACTCACCTTGACATCATCCATTTCCTCCTCGATAGAAGACAATCTAAAAAAAAGCAGATAGAAACCCCTAACCCTTCGTTTGTTTGTTTTCAACACTCATATCTATATTAACAACTCTAAGTTTATTTGATCTATTTAACCCTTTATGGGTTTTGGTGATCAACCTCAGGGTTCTCAACTTGTCATAGGCAAGTCAAAAATGCTTCAAAACAAAAACATTAATTTAATACATAAACCTTAGCTAAGAAACTTGATTTCAATTATATACATCACGGCTATCCCACTTAGATGACTTTTAAACCTATTGCCTTAAGATGAGCTGAACTTCATTACTATGTATCTTCTTACCTGGCATCCATTGCGAATATCAGGTAGGACAATTTCTATTACGGAAATAAACGCTAGAGGAAGAATAACAAATATATGTCAAACACAAAGAATATTAAAATCCAACAAATTATATATAAGTGACAAGCGGGACTTTTAAAGGGAAAAGCTTCAATCAAATATCAATTAATGAATATGACTATTACTTTTCTTTTTCGCCAAGCAAGCTAAACTTCTTTCTTAATTGCAAACAAAAGCTTTCAAATTATGTAGCTTGAAGTTTCAACATTACCAATGAAATTGTTTGGTTTGAACAAAATACCTATTTTTTCCTTACCATATTGATTTTTATTTTATAACCCCTAAAAAATACCAGATCGCTGATTTCAACCAGTAAAAATACCACTGTCACCCCTAGCATACGAACATATTGCCCCCCTCCCAATGAGGGTTTAAAGCGAGCCAAGTTCAACTCGTGGCTCATCATACAATGCCTCATGCTTCTCATCAATCCTTCAAGAATATTTATTGAATATCTTTCGTTCTGAGGATACTTATCTTGATGTATCAAGTTTAATTGATAAATTATCAAAAAAGTAAAATAAACAAAAATATATTAGCTTTACAAAAATAATACTAAGTAGCCATACTTCCTTTTTCTTTTCTTTTCTTTTCATTGCTTTGCTTTGTAATTTTTGTAATTCATTGTCCTATATTGTAACTTTATGTTAACCCTCTGCCCGCCTCGTTAGCTAAGCTATTTGCGAGCACTGGCTATTTATTTTTGTTATATGTAAAAAATAGAATAATAAAACCTAAAACCTAAACCTACTGCTTTCCATTTGCCGATACCATAAAAGGAAGATACACTGTCACAACCGGTTAGCGAATGAACCCCGATAAGAGCTTCAAAAACTGCTGCCCGTCGACGCCTGGACTGAGTTGTCTGGTAAGGCTACTAGCAACAAGGGAAAGATAGATTATTCTTGTCTTTGCGCCTCGTCCCTTCTTCATGTAACACTTCCCAAGGCTTTGACTATGAGCAAGGAGTAGAATGAATACATCAGTATCATCAGAGTGGATTATGGACACGCCCCCCGCATGTTTCGCATGTAAAATCATGCGCGTGTCAGCCTCTTCGTGGCTGCACTGAAGCTCCGGAACTAGCTCGCACGCAGTAAATTGCAGCTTCCAACACTGATCTTCTATTGTGACAAACATGTGTTTCTCTTCTAGCTTGTTCCTGAATTCCTCGGTCTTCCACTGGGATACTATGAATTTAACAATCTCCACCTCGTTGGAGGTTACAGTAAGCAGCTTGCTCCATGATTTTACTTTGTACGCGGGAAGAATGGTCTTGTATTTTATTCCGTCTGCACCAGAACATCGTTTAGCCCTTTCAACGTTCTTGATGGATATATCACGATACACATCAAAAACCACATCCACGCGCTTGCTCCTGGTGCTTGTTACCAGTTGAAAGACTTTCTCTGCAACTACATAGAATGTGGCGCCAGAAGGAATCTTAAGTTTCTGCAGAACAGCCATTCCATCAAAAATACTTGTTCCATTCTCTGGGTATTTGTCGGTGATTGGAATGTTTCTCCATCTGCTGCGCAAGGTTCGCCTTGACTGCCTTTCGTGGGAGGCCATATGGATCGGCAAGTGCCCAGGGCAACGGACCCAGTGGATATTCGAAGACAATTTTCATGTCAATCTGACGAAATTGACCAAGCAACGCCATCCGTGCGAACACATTTCGATCCATCTGGAGTGGAATCACAAGGTCTTTGCTACGAACTCTAGTGACGGACTTCAGATCTTTTGTCGAAAACGCAACGATATGGTTTCCTGAATTCTCGCTTAATGTTAACTCACTCACAGTACAAAATTCTCACAGCTTAGCTCGTTTCTTCGCCATGAAAACAGAGCACATTTCACACGACCGAGTGCTGAGTCACTGTCGTTTCGTTCACTGAGACTCCGAGACTAGGCACGTCCTAGCATGTCTACTTATAAATACCGTAGCTAATGTCAATCACAATCACGGTCACCAGAAATCTAAGGGGGGTGGGGTGGGCACATTTTCCACACACTCCCCCAAATGACTTGTCTACAAGGCATTTGCAAGTAAAAATGTATTTAAATCTACAACGTTCTATAAAGGGTCCATAGTTAAATGCTTCTCCTATCAGAGTTCAGAGTTCAGACTTAAAGTGTTCAAGTCATTCGTCCTCATCAACAGCAATGTCTCTTATCCGAAATTTCGCAGCAACTGCCGCATCTCGTCTTGGACGGAAAACAGGTGCCTCGGCATTGAGCGGAACATCTCTCGCAGGCGCTACCCTGTCACATGACAACTCCAAAGGGTATAAATGTTGCACAGCTCTTTCCAAGTAGCTTCTCCCAGCTCTGAGCCTAGCTGCGCGCACTACTCCATCACGCCCAACTATTAAATTGTCAACAACACCAAGTGTCCACTTATTTCGATTTCGATCATCAGATTTGACGATAACCACATCTCCAACTTTCAGATGATGGGCGTGGTCCTTGTGTTTGAGACGATGTCGCTCACGTAACGCTCTTAAGTACTCCTTCTTCCATCGACACCACATCTCTTCCTTAGTTTTCTTTAGGTACTTCGCTCGTTTTCGCAGATCTCTGTCCTCAAGATGCTATATATATACAGAAGCAGAAATATATCCTCTTCTTCAGACTTTTCTGTTAATTGCAGTCCAAACAACTATTTTATTCTACAATAAATAATAATTAAAAATTGATGGGCTCAATGATATCTTATAGCTGAGAAAGATGAGCCTGGCATTACATGGGAATGGTAATCACATATGAAAGGAAGACAATTTATTTGTTTGCATTCTACTGAAATAATTAATATTTCCCATTTTTATGCTCATTTTTCAGTGAATCATTCATTTATGCCCGTAATAAATTTCTGGTTCGTTGCAATCAATCCAACTCTCAAGAAGTGGGTTCTTTGATCTTTCCCTCTATACGATGATGGCCTTGGGAAAGATCAAGGGGCAGCAGACTGGTTCTTTGGGCAGGTCAAAACATTTCGGTGCCCCCGCATCGGATAGCCACATGTTCGCCATTTGCGGACTGTAGCCGGTCTTTGTCCTGCAGGGACTGGCTGGTCTGGTTCATTGTTAGGAGGAGCTGCATCTGGAACTTAATGAATATTTAAATAAGCAACAACATGACAGGCAAGGCATAAAATTTATTGAAGTTGCCAGTTGGCCCCTAGTCACAGAAGAAGTGGTTGCCAACTTGTCAAAATAGTAATAGTAGTTCTTGTTGAGGGGTTATTGGGCTGACTCATTTAACATCCCCCACTGTTTGACCTGGATTTTGCACAGGATGTGTAAAGACTCTGTGTCCGATGGGTGTGACAATGTTACAGTATCCCTATTTTTATAGAAGTTTCTAAAGGTTTCATTTATTTACATTTTTAGTGGGGCACTACGAAAGCCGAGAAGGGCCTTCCGAGTTTCCGAGTTTCCGACTTTCCAAGTTTCCGAGTTTCCGAGTTTCCAAGTTTCCGAGTTTCCGACTTTCCGAGTTTCCGACTTTCCAAGTTTCCGAGTTTCCGAGTTTCCAAGTTTCCGAGTTTCCGACTTTCCGAGTTTCCGAGTTTCCGACTTTCCAAGTTTCCGACTTTCCAAGTTTCCGACTTTCCAAGTTTCCGAGATAACCGCTTGTTTGGCCAGCGGCAGAGCCTCGTGGAAAGACTAGACGGATCGACTGCGATGTTGCTTCTCTGGATATGCTTATTTTGTCGTTTATTTTGGAAGATCGAAGGAGTTTTGCCGAATTATAGTCCGGCGCTGAACCAAGATGGAGATATTTTTAGGATAGTCCAGTCTTACTTCGAGCAAGGGTTTTCAAACCAGGAAATACTTGGATTACTTGCCACTGTCCATACCTGTGTTGTAAGCATTCGAACATTAAAGTGCTGGCTAAATAGGCTTGGATTGAAAAGGCCAACAAAGTCAAACGAGTCACCTTTAGAGAGTATTGTAGCTGCAATTCTCCAGGAAATGGACAGTTCTGTTGGGTCTTATTCAGGATACAGAGATATGCTATTGAGGCTTAGAGTCAAGCACAAACTATGTGTCCGCAGAGACACTGTTATGGAGGCGATGAGAGTTATTGATCCAGAGGGTGTAGCCCTTCGCAGCCGTCACAGATTGAAGAGAAGAAAGTATACCACACCGGGGCCTAACTATTTATGGCATATTGACGGCTGGGATAAGCTGAAGCCGTATGGTTTTTGTGTTCATGGATGCACAGATGGGTTTTCTAGGAGGTTACTTTGGCTCGAAGTAGGAAGAACAAACAAAAATCCAGCCGTCTGCTTAAATTATTTCTTGGACACAGTTAATCAGCTAAAGGGAGTACCCAAGATGATACGAATGGACAATGGGACCGAAAATGGCTTGATGGCGGATATGCAAGCTCTTTTAAGGATGCTGAACGATGAAACTCATCCTGATGAACAGACGTCTGTGCTAATGGGTAAGAGTAGTGCGAACCAACGAATTGAGGCATATTGGTCCAAATTGAGAAAAGGTGGCGGAGGTTGGTGGATGGACTTTTTTAAAGACCTGAGGGATTCCAGAATATTTGATGACAGCGACCCGGTTCATTGTGAATGTCTTATTTTCTGCTTTATGCCTGTGCTCAGAAAAGAGCTGTATTCTGTTGCACAAATGTGGAATGTAAAAAACATACAGGTTGCCAAAAATTCAGAATTACATGGAGGCAAACCGGACATCATGTTCTTCGTACCGGAAGCGTATGGAGCAAGAAACTACTTAGTCAATGTTGAGGATGAGGACGTTACATTATGCAAACAGATGTACGGCCAGCAGGTACCAGATTCTACTCCAGAATTTGTAGAACTCCTTGATGCGATTGGCATATCTAGAGAGGTCCCAACAGACACCGAAGAAGCGTTGACAAAGTTTAAAAGAATAACTGAACTAGTAAAGTCATTTGAATAGCCTTTAAATCCAGACAGTCCAAAGGGATAGAAAACACCAAACTCGCCATTTATATATCAATGATATATGTTATATGCTCAAATCAACGCCAGTTATGTTACTCAAGAATCCAACTTATCCATGTTGAGTTTTAGTGACCGCAAATGATCTGTAAGACAATAAATTTCGTCATGTCATATCATGTTGTCGTGGTGTTGAACCCCCTTTGCCCTGACCAAGTTTGGTTGCTTGACAGTGTTCCCCTCTTACGATATGATACTAAAGAGGGGAACACCTTTTAATCATCATATTTAGGTGGCTCAACCCAGTTTATTTCGGAGAGCAGCCGACTGGAGTGCATGCACTTAAAAATTCAATTGGCGATTTGATTTTTTGGTAAAATACACCCCTTTCGAAGCTGGTCTGAAGATATACAACTTCTGAAGGGGTTGGCTGTTTTGACCCGCTAAAATTAACCGTTTTTGTGAAAACACCCCTCTGTAACAGACCTGGCGAGGCATAAATTGCCAGCAGGTTTTTCGTAAAAAGCTCACCAGGTTGCCAAATTTTTCACCAGGTCGGTTGATGTTCCGGTGCAATCTCGTCCCCAGAGCCTACTCCCCTTTTTGTTGTTTGTCGTAGGCTCTGGCAGCAGGCAATTAGGTCGATTCTATTCTATTTCGCTGCGCTCAGCCGAATAGAAAACATTTAATTACTAAACTACGAGATAACTGAGGGCAACAGTATTAGGAGGAGAGCCGACCAGCAAATCATTTATTGACAGGCGGTTTACACACACAATTACAATGTAGTTGGATGACGAATAAAGTACAGGAACGATAGCCAAATTACAAGATCGTGCCAAAAATACAATACAATATAGTTAGCAGTAAAACCCGTGCATAGGTGAAAATTAACCCTCGTACAAAAGTACAATGTACTTGATTATCTGCTGGAAGGCGTCAAGTGAAGAACGCGACGCTTAGGAGCGTATATAACAGGTCGGTGACGTAACATGATTATAATAAGAACAAAAGGCTAAAACAACAATCTCGTGAATACCGTACATAAATACATTTCTCATTGGTTGATATTCATTTTGAAATTCGTCTAACTGTCAAAGACGGTCACCATATATGGAAATATTGGAGCATGCGCATTGCTTCGAAATCCTAGAATCTAGGATTTCGAAGCAATGCGCATGCTCAAGCATGATCGTCTGCGTCCAGAGCGTCCGACAATCTTGACGAGAGGCTCTGGGAACGAGATTGTGTTCCTGTGCTAACATGAAGTCGCATCGTAATAAATGTTTTTTTAGACCCGACAGTTAGGAATCACTGATAAGGGTGTTGGAGATTTAGGGACAAAATGTAGTGACCCCCATCTGAAGTATTACGTATTACATCGAGCCATTCTATAGAAACGGGATGATCGTACTGTGTCATTGTGCGAGTTTGGAAAACGCATTCCAGAAATCCTTCTTGCGCCCGAAGCGCGCCGCAATTTTCAACCCATGCAGTTGAGTGGCCGACATCGACCGCATTAGGATATACACATTTGACATTAAAAAGCCGCTGCCCGTCTTCGTTTGGGTAAACTGTACCAGGTCAGTCGGATTTGTACCAGGGAGGGGGAAAAGTGACCAGGGGATTTCGAAAACTCAGTAGGTACCAGGGAGGCAAAAATTACCAGGTAGGGTAAAAATCCCCACCAGGTCGGGTTTCACCAGGTCAGTGGTAGGGGGGTGTGTGAAAAAAAGAACGTCACGCGTGGAACAAAAAAAGTTCGTCACCATTTCATTTATCGAGAATATCCGCCCATTTATTTCTCGAAAGACTGCATGTGTCATATATAAGGCACTTATTGAGCCCCACTTTGACTACTGCAGTCCAGTTTGGCACAATATTAATTGTATTGAGTAAGACTGTTAGTGAAATCACATAACAGGTTTGACTTGTGTTATCGAGCATTTAGTTCGAGCCAGGGCCTCTTTTTCCCTCATATTTTGGGATTTTTTGAAAGAATAACATCTGTGGGATCTAAAAAGGCAGTGAAGCTTTTTAAAGTTATATTAGCGTTTGGGTACCGGTTATTCTGGGCAAAAGACTTCGTGGAAACAGAAAAAAGTTGCACTCCGAGAGGTAGCAGGCGTTCCTTGAAATTAGCCAATTTGTGTTGTTGTTAGTTGACATTTCTCCGTCATTTTCTTCTTATTTCTGCCGTAAAATTTGTGCCTTCGAGTTTGTTTACAACATCCTATCCCAAGCATCTCTTACTAAACATCTTGTTTAATTGCTCAAAGCTGCTCTAAATTAAGATGATTAAAATAATATGCATAATTGATTTCCGATTTTCACCGCGCCGCATAATTGGTAGCCTGATTATCACGCGTCTAAAAGTTCCTTCGCAGGCTACCTCCCTTTTCGCCGCCTGATTACACAGGCGCCTCAGTGTGTTCTGTGACGTCATATATATTGTACTCCAAACAGACCAGCAACGGACTCGTTGATTGACCAAAACTAACTTTTCCCTCCAGTACTTTTTTCTACGTCGTTTTCAGTTAATGTTTTTCAACTTCGAAGAATAATAAAGTATTTTATTTGCTCTTCGAACCAAGAATTTCTTGTTTGGAGATTTAGTTAGCGGCTCTGTGATTGGCTTAAATTCAACAATAGCAGAACACACTGTGGCGCCCGTGGAATCAGGCGGTGAAAAGTGAGGTAGCCTGCGAAGGAACTTGTAGACGCGTGATAATCGGGCTACATAATGGGCAATTCCAGAAAATATCTGTACCCCCCCCCCCCCCCCCCCCCCCCCCCCCCCCCACGGCCGGCACTAGTTTTTGAGCTGCCCATGCATCCAGAATTTCCAAACTGGCTACCCCCCCCCCCCCCCCCCATGCGTATAGATTTCCTGTCGTTTTTTACCCCCTCCAGTCCAAAAAAAACATCAGAATTTAATGAAAACATTGCGGCACTGAAACGCAGGCGCTCAAACCACAGCCTTCCCTGCGAGCCTGCATTTTATTTTATTTTATCTTTTTGTGTTGTTTTTCAAATTCGCCAAAGAAGCCACTACGCACACCTAATTTCTCATTTGCGCATTTCGATGTTAGGACCCTGGATCCAGAGCCTCGAATGCCGCGTTTCTAAAAACCTGCCAAGCTCAGCGCCGCGATGTTTTCATTAAATTCTGATGCTTATTTGGATTCTTGAGGGGGTAGAAAAAAATTATTGAGGGGAGAGGGGTCAGTTTGGAAATTCTGGATGCATGGGGTGCCGCCCATGGGTACGGATATTTTCTGGAATTGTCCAATGACCGAAAATGAAATCTCTAATTTCGCCATAGTTCAATATATAAGCTCAGGAGTTTCTATGACCACAAGCTTAATTTCAAATTTTAAAGAAAATTGAAGAATATGACTTTTAGATAAAAGTGAACGAAGTTGGCTTAATTCCTGATCAAAGTACAAATTCTCCCATAAAATGGCGCAGAAACCAATGTTCAAAGCCTCATATCTCAAAGACGGAACCATTAGAAAAAAGTCATTTTTGATATTTAGTTCTTTATCACACAAGGAGTCTCTATGCAAAAATCAAGGTTATCCGAGTTAACCCGACCTTATTATTCGCAATTTAGTGATTTTAGCAGGTCATTTCCGCTCTGTCATTTATCCATGTTGAAGAACAAGTACCGTACTACCTCGTGCCCGGTATGCTTTTTTAGAGCGCAGACTAAGAGAAAGTGAAGCGCGCAGGGGATCATGGCAAAGATCAGAGGAAATGCCCCTCCCTTGCTTGACCCTTCCCATGATTCCTTGCGTTACTGCTAATCGTTCCCATGATACATTGCTCGCCTATCAGTTGCCTTTCATTTTATGCCTCTCCCGGTAAGCGGATGCGCCTAGGGACGAGCCAGGGTACCTTACGTGTTCTCACTCTAAATACGTGGCGCGTAGCAAATTTGATTCATATCTGTTACTCATGCTAAATACCATGAATTTGGCGTCATGTTCCTAAAATTATGAAATAAAGGAACACAGAGAATGAAGGAACTGAACTTTATTCGGTACTTAGATCAATTTAAAACAATTTACCAGTTACCAGGGGCGGATCCAGGACTTTCAGAAAGGGGGGCCGGATAGTGAAAACATGAAACGAAAATGTGCCAAATTCCTTCATTAAATGCAGTAAATGTATGGGAAAAATTCCCAAGAAAGGGGGGCAGCGGCCCCCTAGGCCCCCTCCTAAATCCGCCCCTGGTTACAGATCACATTCCACAAATCAACAAGCGACTATAGACAAAATTGATGATCACTCGAAGAAAAAATATCCCTTCGCAAAAATTTAAAACAATAAAAATTAGTGTTGCAGTTCTTGACTGGCGACATGATAATACAATCATAGTAGTCAATTAGTCGCCAAGACGGATCAATTTCGAAAATTACACTTCTACCCCTATCGTACTTTCAAACGTTGCCGAGCTAAAGGGCTTAGCCAGTGTAGAGGGGGAGGAGAGGGGGTTTCCCAATCTTAATACAGTTATTTTTAAAGGTATAGGGGAGCCCATAGGTGCAAAGTAGACCCCCCTCTACTGGCTTCGCCCCAGAACGATAAACGATCAAGGAACTATCACTCCATGATAACATAACTTGACCCATGTTTTTTCTATCTATGCTTGACCTTTTATGCTTTTATGACCTTTTATGCACCTCTATGGACTTTAGGAGTCGAGTGTCCATCAACGTTTGCATCGATTTGCAATTAACAGTAACAATAAACAGTAACACTTCAATACAACAACTAAACTTTATGCGTAACCGTAACAAATGTAAAAGAACGTAACAGTTTAAGATGGCCCCATACAATATTTTTTTAAAGTTCTTGTTTTGCCAGTGCAGTCGACATTTCACAGATTCATGTTCGAAAATCGAACAAATTGAAAATACCGAACCTTCCTAACTTTGATGTCAAATACACCATAAAGAGAAGTCCATCTCAATAATTAGAGCCATAAAATATCAGACTACGTCACTTTTCCTCGTCAACGTGCCTCATGGTCAAATCAAAGCACCGCGTGCTAAAGGAATTCTGATTAGCTCGTGCTTCGCGTATCCACAATTTAAAACTGCAAACGATTTAAAACTGTCATCTTTCTATAGACTAATTACAAAGTCAGAATTTGCCTCACAGTTGATAATTCAAGTACGGAGCAGTTCTGGCCACAAAACGTTCATATGGAGCCACCTTAAAAGTCCCTCACCGAAGGTTCTACGGTACACAGTCAACGTTACTTTTTCTTGTGAATTCCACGAAGGGAAGTCCATGTCATGTGTTGGTAGAATTCCACGAAGGGAATTCCATGACATATGTGGATAGAATTCCACGAATGGAATTAAATTTCATAGGTGGGTAGAATTCCACGAAAGGAATTCCATGTCATATGTGAAGTTGTGAATAGGAAAAAAATATTCAATCCACTTGAAATCCATTTGAAACTTGTATTAGTTTGTAAAGAGATCGGTGATCTTCAACTGAAGACTGTTCATTTCAAAAGAAAAAAAAAGGAAATTTACGTAACTAACCACCATTGCTACTGTAGTATTTGGATTATATCTATGGCCTTTGGCCTTTGTAAAGGGTTGTAGTTGAAGCAACGATGGAGTGTGCCTTTAAGATCGTGGGGAGTGTCGGGAAGGTCTTTTAAAATTGTAGGGATCGAGCCTCGCCTGAACAATCTCTTCATGGAATCATTGTCGTCTAAACTGTCCTCCAGTTGGTCAGCCCAACAATCCGCTCTAGTAAATAGTTCAAGGAGGGTACACCCTGTCGACCACACGTCTGAGTGTATAGATGATGACCCCTCGAGCACACATTCAGGGGCCATATATTGCAGCGTTCCCGCTTGCCCCCCTTTCGTTGTGTGTGTGGATGATTTGATCTTACTTATTCCCATGTCACAGAGCTTCGTTGCACCTGAAACGCCTTCAATCAATATATTCCCCGGCTTGATATCTCTGTGAATAATTGGGGGCTTCAGGGTGTGCAGGTAGGCAACAGCCCTACAAATCTGGACGGCAATTCCTTGTGGGTTTTCAAGAAGCTTTGTAGACACAGGATCGTTTTCGCTTCCGAACAGGACTTCGTCGAGATTTGGTCCGTTTACATATTCTTGGATGAGATTGACGGCGTTTTTTTCAAAACTGAGCGCCATGATCTGTACAATATTAGGGTGTCTAGCCATGCTATGCAGCTTAACCTCGTTTTGTATAACGGCCTGCCGGTTCCTGCAATTTCTTATCTTTATTTGCTTTATTGCTACTATTGTGCCAGCCCATGTCCCCTTGGACACTACGCCAAAGGTGCCACAGCCAATTCTCTTTTTTATAGATAGATCTTCTGGCGGCACTACGGGCAATGAAGCTGGCTCCTGTTTTTTTGGGATCATCTACGCATGTGCTCTCGACTGGCCTTTCAGGGGATTCGTTTAATGGGACCACTTTAACAGGCTCAGATATGTAAACCCCGCCGGTACAGTGCACTTCCACAGTGTAAACACCAGAAGCTACGACGGGAATGCAAACCACATTGGGCCCATTTAAATATCGGTGTCCATCGCAATACCAATTGTACATTGTATGAGTGTCACTGTGATATGACGACACAACGCCGATAATAAGGGTATCATTATCGTATCCATATATCTCAGAAGGCTGGTGAAGTATGCCTTGTTTATCCTCTAAATTGCTTTCAGCATGTTGGGGAAAATGGTATATTTCTTCACCCTGGGTGTGTAACCTTTTTTGAGAAACTCTTTTCCCTCAATCGAAATCCCAGTTAGTTTAAAGCCATGCTCACATGGTATAAAGTTTTTTAAGCCGTCCTCTTGTAGCATTGGTCGGTGAACAAGGAAAATTCGTAGCATTCCTTCAGCGACGAATGGATCGATGTTAATGTAACTTCCTCTGTAAAAGACGAAGAGTGGCTTTCTTCATAAGTTATTTCAATGGTATTTCTCGGAGAAGAGAAACCCCCGGAATCGATTACCAATATATCGTTGTCTGAAATTACTTCCCGTGAAATGGAATCCCTTGTCTCTGATTGGGTACTGGTTGGTGCTAATTGTGGGGTAGTCGATGCCCTCGCTGTTTGATCAAGTAAACTGGTAGAAACATGTTCGGGAGCAGTTGCAATACTTGCGGGAGGCCTTCCCCCGGAGCAATAGAAGTCGGCGTGGTTATTAGGTAAATCACCGCTTTACTCTGATAAAGTCCTCTGTCCGAAAGGAATGTATGGAAGTCACATGCTTTTCCATCCCTGTCTGTAAATGACGAAATCACATTTCTAGAGAAATCGCCGATCTCAGTGGTCATTTCTCGAAGCCAACCTTTCGAGGATTTTCCTTCAGGAAAATAAAGTCTACAAGCTTCTTGCTTAATAAAATCAAGAGTGATCACTTGGTTTGTGTAAGTTACAGTCCTGGGGCCACCACCATTAGGAGAACGTACTTGCTTGGGTTCTTCCCTTGGGCTATTTCTATGTAGCCATCCGTAGTTCACCGTCGTTGTTTTTGGTTTAGTGAGTTTAGGTTTGACTTTGGTTTTGGATTCCATTCCATCTTTGCATTTGCTTTTACCTTTGCCACGCTCACGTCTCATAGCGTGCACAATCTCTGTGACTTTCTTAGCCCGAGAATCTGAAATCAAACGAAAGAGTTAATGTGAAAAGGGAGCCCCATTATGGACCTGCTCTGCGCTAGGGCCATAAAACGTTGAGAAAACTATCGGACTTGTGGCCCTCTCATTCGGTTGTTTTAGTATACACTCATTTCAATGTTGTCCTGAATGGTACGTGTTTGCAAAGAATTATGGTCGCCAAGGAAATTGACTGCGTTTCCTAATAGAGGCTTCAAACATGATACCTTGCGGTCTATGAAGCATATCACACGGACAATCTTGATTGAACTAGGTGAGGTTTACCTAAACATAAATCGGTAATTTATCATACACGAAACTGTTGCGAAAGTAGGCAGCATTTTGCCAGCTCTCAAAACAATGCTATCCACTGTTTTGGAAGCCAATCCCAGAAAATGACTAGTACGCTAGACAAAACTCTTTAATGAATAGTTCAACATTAAGCTAATAGCTCTCTGATAAATTCCACACATACAAAATAATTACGCAAATTAGCCGAAATACGCGCGAAAAACCTATTTTTGGCGGATTTGTGTTTTTATTGCTCGAGCGAGCGTAGCGAGTGAGAGCAAGTCTAATCTCGACCCAGATTTATCATCATCACCATTCAAATCATTGCCCGGTAGCTTACAATAGCTCGCAAGAAGATATATCCGTGAACTCGATGTCCATGATGGATGGATGGACGGTTGGCTCTGTTTTTCGCTGTTGTAGATCTGCCTCGTTTTCGTGCGTTGCGCAGTACTGGGAACAATAGGACATGGGCTATAGGATAGTCGATAGTGTGGATATGAAAATCGAGTGTCACGACGTCCATGTTGTTGTTGTTGTTCGACAACAAGGATTTCAATCGGTTCTAGGTAAGTTCTCGTTTGTTTTACACCAAATTTATAATCTTGAAACTTAGTATAAGAGGTTTCAAAAATACTTATTCACAGGTGTGAGATCATCGCAACTTTTCCCAGAGATTAACAATGTCAACTAATCTAAGAGTTCATTCTATGTCTATGAACTTAGACGTTCGAATTTTACAGTCAGCTTTCATGCATCCAAATGAATTTTTAAAAATAGAACTGCGTCGCATTTCTTTTTCGCTGTTGTAAACCCCCCATAAAATAGGGCATTATTTGGATAAACTTAATGATTTTGGGGGGAAATTCCGAAAGGTAGCGAACGCGGCCTTACATTTCTAAGTGATACTAATAAAATTTGCAGCTGAGCTTGCTACAGATTATCGCACCCATATTGCTGCGTTTCCCAATTGCATTTTGGGGTTGGATCTACAAACTGTTGGATTTAATCAGATTTCATGCCATACATTTCAATAACAAGGGAGAATTTCTGATGGGGAATTCCTTTAAAACAGCCTTTTATTATTTATTCACTCAGTTACTTTCGTATACAATGCAAAGCATAGCTACACGAATGCACGATTTATGATCAAGTGGAGTCAACTGGTATGACAAAGGGAAACAACCCAAACTCTTGTACTATTCAGGTGTATTAATTTTAAATAATACTGGGGGAAATTTATGGAAATTCCAGGAGATGGCTAATGAAAATTCCTCTGTGGTGGAAATATGGAGCAATTCTATACAGTCACATAGTGAGTTATTTATTCCTTTTCCTTTTTTGTGCAGATACAGGAACAGCCCGGGTGCAGCAAAGTCCTCAGTGAACTTCATGAATATTTAAGAACAAGGCAATTGAAATGGTTTGGAAGCTGCAATAATCTAAGACCTTACTGCGGTTTTCATAATTCTTTCGAACTCTCGCGATCGATTTCCAACCGTCAAACCGCCTTCTGGCTTCCGTCAATCAAACTCCGTGCTTCTCGAAAATCGCTTGAATGGCGGTCAGAGTGCAACCGAAACTCTGGTTCCGCCATTACACAACCAAACATTTTCAAATGTGTTGGGAAAAGGGGAACTATGCTTTCCGAACTTCGTCGGAAGAGACTCGGGAGTTTGATTGACGGAAGCCAGAAGGCGGTTTGACGCTTGGAAATCGATAGCGAGAGTTCGCAGAATTACGAAAACCGCAGTGATGAAAAGGATTCTGTTTGGAGCTTGCGGTTGTGTTCCTTATTCGTCACAACTTCCAAAAAGGCTGTGGTAGGTCAGAGACATTGTCCTTAGCCTTGCTGTAAAGACCAATAACTTTGATTCAAGCCTTCCAAATCTCAACGATCACTTTCAGGGAAATGACGGATTTGATCAGACCAACCCTTTGGGTTTTCCGTCATCCACATCAATTGAAATGACTATATACTACCAGATTCAATTAGTGTTGCTCGATTAAGATTAACCAATAAAGTCAACCGGAAGCCTGCAAAAGATATCAGATCATGTCTTAATTATTAGTAGACTCTCACTATTATGGATATTATATTGTCCACCATCCGATGTCCGCTATAACAAGTGTTGACTGTAAATGGCGAGACTGTTTTGAAGACTTACACCAGAATTCCTTAGTGAGACTAAAATTAATGTTTATCATGCAACTCACCTTGTGCTTTAAAAAGGTTTCTTTTAGATCAGTCATGTTGTTCATTTCAAGGAGACTATCAAGCTGCAAAAAATGTAAAACATTGAAATATTCAGTCATAATATCAGGGGTGGATCCAGGGTTTTGAAAAAGGGGGTGCGTTTCTGGTTCGAAGAGCCAGTTTGCCAATCAGGATACTATAACAGGGGTCTTCAAGATGACATTTCACCATTTTAAGCCATTTTTGTATCGCAACGCGCTACCCCTGGATCTGCCACTGTATATTGCAAATTATTGCTGCCTTACTAAATAAAAAAAGGCACAGAAGCAAAAAAAAGTCTTGTAACTTAAATATGCAAGCCTTTGTCATCAAGATAGCAAACCACCACTTTGATACTAAAAATAGAAAAACTTTGCCTGATGAAAGATGAAGGTTTGGTAAAAACACATTTTAGTATTTTAAAAGCTAAATATACTTACCTCCTGATCCATATTTGAAGACAACCTGATAAAAAACACAAGCAATTTTAAGTAATAAATAAAAGGGGCACGTGTGCAAAATAATACAGACATTGAGGGAGAATTCCATCACTGAACAAGAGCAAATACATGCATGTCAACGAAATATTTATCATTGCTTTAAGAAAGCTTAGGTTTCTATAGTTTCTTAAAATTAAAAACGACTAAGTATAATTTTAATTTTCCTCATGTTCCATAGAGCTTTTTTGTATTATTATTGTGGAGAATCTGTTTTTTTTTTCAATCTCATTATTAAAATTTCTTTATTACCAGTTACCAATATATTTTTTTTATATGATGAGTCCTGACTCATCATCACATAAAAAAACATATATTGGTAACTGGTAATAAAGAAATTTTAATGATGAGATATTGAAAAAAAAACATGATGAGTCCTGACTCATCACTGTGATTATTTTGCATGCTTCCTAACCATAACAAAATGACACTGTGACTGGCTATGTACCACTGAGAGAACAGTCACTCACAAAAAAACCCTCCTATATAAAACCACTAATCAGTAATGCAGCCCATCCAACTGGCTAACACATATTTAATAAATTTTTTCAACAATGCCAGTAGTAGGCCCTAATATAATCATCAGAGATAACTATATTGTTTTCCTTTGGAGTAACAAGATCTCCTGTTTCAATCATGATCATCTGGGTTGCTTACCATTTGTCAGAAAATCCAGGAAATTTCTGGTTGGAATGAAATGGTACAGTCAATTTTTTGGTCATTCCGGTTGGAACGAGTGGATAAGCTCTAGGTTGTCTTGTCATCCCGGTTTGAACAGACCGATCGGAATGATTTGTACGATTTGCACTTCAACCGGTTTTGTGTCCAAATAAGGTAACCACATGTATGCTATGCAAGCGAAAATAGAAACAGCAAATGGTAAGTGCCAATCCACTCGGGATTTCATCCCAACCGAAATATTTTGTACCATTTGACACCGATCAAACCAACTGATTTTCCTTGACAAATGGTAAGCACTCCTGTTTTCCAGTATGCCTTACCAGTGTAGGGCTGTGCCCTGGCGTGAAATAATATATGGCAGTTCAAATAAACTGAAAAGAAACATAAAATCATGGATCCAATATTTTCAAAGGTGACAAGCAATATTGTGGTAGCCCAACTGAACTGCAATGGATGTCCTACTCGCCTCCACAACAGACTTTTAAAAATGTTAATACATGTAGGTGTACTCCATACTTTTAGTGATGGGGGTGCTCAAAGGGCAGAGGGGGGGGGGGGGAAATAAAATTTTCCAATAATATTTTTAACTTTGCAGTCATCTTCACGTTAAGTTTAGGGACCATTCATTAGTATGCATGTATCTGTGGAGTACCGGGACTCATTTTTGCACTCAATTTTTCTAAACCCCACCCCCTTTTGGTTTTAATTTTCTAGACCCCATATAACAAATTCCAGCAATAATGATGTGCAATTCAATCTCGTAAAGTAATTTTGCCCTTCCATAATATAAATCAAAAGAAATTAGTATAAGCATTTATTCAATACATTTATCCATTATACCATCTAGGTAGTTTGTGGGCCAAAAAGCATAATCTGCATGTTTGTGTCTTGTTGATACCAAACAGTCAGCTGTATAGTAAGAGACAGTTCTCTAAACAAAATTAGATTTAACTTTAGCAAAGGCTACACATATTCCCATTATCTCTCCCCTGCAACATCTGGTCGCTCCAATGAATGTGTTATCAGCTCCAAGGCCCCCTCCAATTATCCCGCAAAACTTGAGGTACTTGTGCCGAATTGACTCAAGCATGTGCTTATCAGCCATGTGGCTCATGTGACCAATTTAGAAAATTCTAACTTCCAGAGGACTTTTTGGCGTGTATGATGTTGATATTTTATAGTAGGCAATTTTGCTGCAATTTTGGTTTTGCTGCTTCTCCAGAAATGCTTTTGGTGTTCTGAGTTTAGTAATAATTCTGTGACTCATGTCACTTCTGTGGACTCAGTCATTTCTGTGGAATTTCCCTTATGCAATTTTAAAGGATTGTAAATTTCTTAGTTCCCTCCCCTACAGACCCCTGTAAAATTATAGGAAAAAAAATTGTAGACCCCGTACGATTTTTATCCAACCTGGTACCCAACATATGAATGGTCCTTATTGTTCTTGTATACAAGATGCATATTTTCTTGGTCTGACGTCTGACTTTAAAATCAATATATTTTTGGGGGTTTCAAATTTTTTCCTCATTCGAGCATCCTCATCACTAAAAGTATGGAGAATCAGAATCAGAATGTGTATTTCCAGAAAAGATCCATACACCTACAATGGAGGGAATCTACTACACTCCACTCTGGAATTTCCAGTGAAAAATACAGTGAATGTATGGGAAATAAGAGGTAAATTGACCCCCACCACCTCTGGAATTTCCAATTCAGTCTGTGGTGGGGGTATGGATCTTTTCTGGAAATACACAATCAGAATCATTTTATTATGATTTTTAATATGCTATAGACCTCCTTAGCTTCAAGGTCACATGATTTGAAATGGGTAAACAAGCCATCGCATGTTGCGTTTTGTAATAGAAAACACTGCATCAGTGGGCTCTTTCCAAAAAATCAAAATGCCTTGTAATTTCGGAAACAATGGCTCAATAATTTTTACAAAGCATCTAGGAAGATGTTGAAAGATGTGACTAGAAGAAAACGGCAATAAATTCTTCATCAAGATTTATTTTCACAGCGTCCTTTTTAGTCGAGATATTTTTGTGATACGCTTGTGTCTCCTCGCTCTGCTATTAGGATTAGGATTCAGGATTTGGGCAATTACTAATTGCTGCAAATAAATATGGTTTATAATGGTAATTGGCCTGAGTGGAGGGCAATTTGTTCAGAAATCATACGTGTGATTTCAGCGCGCGAGGGCTGATTAATTCCTAAATTGCCCGATTTTTTAGCTGTAGCGCGCGCGAGGGCAATTTAGGTAGAAATCGCCCTGCTGTGGGCCAATCAGATTGCACGGATTGACAGTGATTTCAAAATGGATGTAATAAAGCCCGTTATCACAATTCAGACAGGTCGCTTCAATACAAATTGCTGCAAACTTTTGGCTTTGTTTACCCATTTCAGGTCACGTGACCGCGAATTTCAAGAAGTTGATATAGTGGAGAGGCACTCTCTTTCCTTGAAGCAAAGAATATTTTGTTTTCTTTTAATAGAGGGGAGACGAATCTCTGACAGGCCGTTCCCCTGTAGTACCCCCGGAAACCTGCGAGCACAGTTTTGTCCTGTGAGTCCATTTCGTAGGCTTTCGTCGTCTCTGTAGTTCACGTGGTCGAGTTTGTTTACCCCAAGGGAAACTTTTCCTCGGGCAGAACAGCACAAAAAATTGCGCTAACCGAAATCGCGAATGATATAAGGTCTAAATAAACGAGAGATACGGCAGAAAAGCCTCTGCTAGCAGGGTAATAGGTCGCCCTTGTGAAAGGCCCCGTCATGTTATGATAAAGGGGTTCTATGTCCTTGTTGTTTGTTGTTTACATTTGCTTGTAAACGCTCAAGCGAGATTAAATGATAGAAGATTGCTGTGAGCATTTTTGAATCATTGAACAGTTGAATCATCCCTCCAGGAGGGATATCTGTCCTCATAACACCACCTATTTACTTTGACCAAAACTGATATCGAACGAAGAAGTACATAAGCTTACAGTTACTACTAGTATGTACTTCTTCGTTCGATTGATGTTTTCTCTTTGAAATCGAACAGTTTAGCTAATAAAAAGCAATGATCAACATACCTTATAAGATGTTAATGCAGAAGATACACTACGAAAACTACGCGACAACTAGACAACCACGCTGGAAGACGCTGAACTGCTGAAGACGCGCTGAAGTGCTGAAGCTGAAGGACGGTTCACCGCCACGTGAGAAGACTTGAGCGCTCGCAAAGTACACTGGTCCTCGTATCCATGGTATCTCGGAAACGTTGAAAGTCGGGACTCGGAAACTTGGAACCGAGTCGGAAAGTCGATGACTTGGAAAGTCGGAAACTTGGAAAGTCGGAAACTTGGAAAGTCGGAAACTCGGAAACTTGGAAAGTCGGAAACTCGGAAACTCGGAAACTCGGAAAGTCGGAAACTCGGAAACTCGGAAAGTCGGAAGGCCCTTCTCGGCTTTCGTAGGGCACAGACTCAAAACTTGAACGACTGTAATACTCCTCACATAAAAAGATGTTTTACAGAAATCAAAAGTAGCTGAGTTTATGCTGTTAGCACTAAAATATTATTGGGGGCAGTGACAAATTATACAAAGGGGGGGGGGGGGGGGGGGCAGTTTGACTCCGGACCCCTGTTTCACCACCATGTATAAACTTCAAGGTACTATATGTTCCAACTTACCAAATTTTGGAAAGACACGGACATCCCTCACTGTTGCCTCTCCATTCTTAAATTTTGGATATATAATATTGACTTGTGGGGTACCATCTTCCTTGGTGCGGAGATCTCTCAGTAAGTTCAGATTGAAATGTATGACTGTAAGTGCATGCCTAAAAAGAAGATCAGTAAAATCAAGTTTCTGTTACAGGACAATAATATTCATCTGGGTCTTGGAAATAATAAATGCTGTTATTGGGTGGAGTGGAAGGGAAACAGACAGAGCCTTCAACTGCATATATGTATTTCGCATTTAAAGGGGGGGGGGGCAGTTTGTGTATACTACATACAAGATGGGCAATGTGTAGACCAATTTGGTAACTGCCCACCCTTTAGCTTTCTTGCTTCTTTTGCAACATCTGTCATCTACAATATGCGATATTCAATAAGGTACCCTACCAATTTTAGAAAATTCAGTTCATTGACAAAAATCAATTTCACTTCTGTTCATAAAATATACTGTGATTATTCCCCCAAAAATATTTGTAAAACCCATTGAAAATGTCCCAAACATTTGATACTACATACAAGATGGGTAATGTGCATCATTCCACTTATGTGGTTACCTGCAGAACATTCCAGGGTATGAGTACGCAATCATCTTTGGCGCAAAGTGGTTCAGAACTGAATGAAAACCTTCAAGGCAACTGGTTTGCTCTAGAGGAGATGCTTTCTTGATTCCCGCAACAAGGGTTTTTTCAGTCAGCGTGTTTGTTAGCTTTTCGTATGCTGGTGAGTCTAAATATGCTTAACATACCAGTTAACAGAACTGCTGTTCTCAATGAAATACATAAATAAAATCTTTCACATTCATTCAAACCATAGAAAACAATATGGGGTCACAGGACCATACATAAAATAGAAATTATCAAGAAATAACTTTGAGTTTCGCTCCCAAACAGAAGGAAAAAAAAATCGTTCCTCTTGTCTCAGGGAAAATTTTAATCCCTAGTCTCCCTCAGTGCCATGGTATTACTTATAAGAAATGCCAGGTACCACATTTCTTACAGTTCTTGAAATGTTTGCGTAAAACTTTATGAGATCTAAAATTTCCCCCCTAATTTTTCAAGCTTATGGTTTGATCATCAATGCCACCTGTAATACCTCAAATTGAGGGATACCTTTATTTAGCCACCTCCTATCTTCAATGTCTGGTCCATGAGCACACTTGTCGAAGATGGGGTCACTTAGTCCTTCATGCTTATCAGTCACATGACCAAGGAAAGACTTAAACTTGGCCCAGATCAAGTTGCCATCGCCAGAAAATGTGGACCTAGCACTCCAGCACAGGTGGAGCTTTATCCATTCAGCAAGCACTCTGTATGTAGCCTTCTTAGAGAGTTTTGAGAGAACTTTGTTGATTTCTGATGATCAAAATATAAGTATTGCAGAAACACTCACAAGCTTTGAGGGATCGGGCAGCACTTGAAGGCATGGATCAGACAGCAGATTGTTATATTGTTTGGTTCCAGAAATCCCCCCCCCCATGGAAAGGATTGGAAATCCTGGAGGGGCGGGGGGACAATTTACCTGATCTTTTCCATACAAGTGCAGTATTTTGGGGGGTGGGGGTGGGGGTGGGGTCACTCTTCAACACCCTTCCATGGGATTTTCTGGAACTACATATTGCTATAATTGAGAGAACCTAAAATATAATTCTACACTGTATTTGCACCAACATATAAGACCAATAGTAAAATTCCAATTGCAATATTGACATACATGCATTCAAAGTAAATCTAAAGAAACATCTACTAGTCCAATGCTGCAATATCTAGTAATGTCAGAGAGTTGAAAAGTCGGGTTGAAGAAACTACCACATGGTATGTACAACACAGTCCATACTATCAGATTCTGACATATCACATAGCACTTACTCTTCCTCAGATGCCATATATCAAAATAGTGTTTAATGTTGCTGAGCCGCTCTCGCATATGCTTTGCAATGGTTGTATGCCTGTCTGACACAAAGGTGCTTATCAGCAGGCCAGCATTGAGGAGGTATGTCATGCAATTTTGGAAACCAACATATTCCATGTTTGAGCTGCTGCCAGCTTGATTGCGCTGCAAGGAAAAAATAATGATGCTATTAATGGGGCATAATGGAGAAAATGGGGCTTCTATGCCTTTTGCAGGGTGCAGGAAATGAATTATGCATTCTGCACTGAGCAAAATGCCTTGAAAACACTGTGTAAGGCCTTTATCACCTTTTTCTTGAATTTATCTTAGAAATGGTATAATTCTAAACAAAAGTCTGGTTCTTTTTGGAAATTGGGTGAGAGGGGCTCCATAGATAAATTCCCTCCTGGTTGTCTTTTATAGAATAGCACATGGCAATATTATAAGTCCTAGCTGAAAGCAGCTTTCTGATAAAAACATACCACATAACCTACCTGTACCATAGAGAAACACAGTATGAATGACAGCGTACAACAAAAAAACGGTGTAGACCCCGTATTTGGCACTATGGCCCATCGAATCATGTCTGCCATCGCCAGCTATGACTACTGGCTGGCCAAGATCCTTCACTTTCTGAAGCAGCTGATCCTGGTAGGACTTCCAGTGTATGTATACTGCAGGGAAGAGCTTTGTCTATAAAAAAAAGAATAGTGAGGCATATGGATCACACAATGTCATTGGGGTACACATTTCCACTAAGCCATCAATATTAGCTGCCAAAACCTCTCTTAAAAATAATTCGTAAAAACTTGACATTTTTGAACTTAGTGTGTGGCATGGCTGTCAATACAAGATAGCTTGCTGAGGCTATATAATATTTCAATTTCTGGACCTCAATAAATAGAATAGCACTGCAGCACTTTGCTTGCTACCTGTTTCTGATTTGAAGTATTTAGAACTGCTTTTTACTCACACTTTGGTGGCGAAAGAAGGTAGATAGAGAAATGGTTGCCAGACCCATATGCTTGAACATCTGGACAACTTTGCTCACTGTCACTGCATGTGGCTTTAACTTCTAGCATTGATCCTTCACGTCGAGTCTTCACTTCTGGATTGGGGGCCTTACAAAAATGGCAAAATTGAAACAGTAGTAGCAGCTTGCTCCAAAAGACAACATATTTCGGTTCAGTTCTTAGATTATCCTCCCTAAATGCAAAGATATAAAACATAAATGTTATATTAAAAGATAGATGGCAAGAGGGTGAGGGGGTGATATCACAGAGTTTGGTGCAGTTATTGCAAAAGAGAAAAAGACTGATTCCTTCTCTGGAATTGCCAATGTAACAGGCTTAGTACTATGTTTATCAGAAAGGAAAACACTAACAATTTGTTTTTAGCTATCATTCAACAATGAGAGAAGAGGAGCAGTTTGAGGCTACTTTACATTAAAATCTGAAAGAAATTTGGATCTGTGAAGCAACACTGGATCTATTTCAAACATGTTTTAAAGTATCATAATACCCTTCAGTGGAGTGTTCAGATTCTGTGTCGCTTTCGTCTGAGTCCTCGTCATTAGAAGGGATGTATTCTGGGCTGCTTGGTTCTTCCTCCATTGCCTCGTCATCATCATTTACTCCCTCCTCATCTTCTTCATCTTCTTCACAATCTGCAAATAATATAAACTTTCAAGTAAACACCTTTCTGTGTACACCAGATGCTTTTTTTTATAATTATAATTGTTGTATACCTTCTATATCCATGGGTTGCTGTTCTGTCTCAGATTCTGTTTGTTGAGTTTGAAGGGACTTCCGCCGGCCGCCCATATCGGCTCAAGCGAACCGCTGACCACCCTCTGGTCGGCCATCTTGAATCGAGTCACGGAACAATTCCCATGTACTAACTTTATCGTATTTGAGGACACATATACTTGTTTATGTAAGTTTGTCATCTTATTTCAGAGCATATTGATTACTCCTGTCAGCTACATTGCTTTTCTGTATTTTAATCCGTAGGACTGTATCATTGTTTGTGATTAAAAGTCAAAGTCAATCTACAAGCGAGGAGTTTTCTTCATGATACAGTCATAACTCCGCCATGGTTGTCGTTGCATGCTCTGTCCCAGACTGTACCTTCCAGACCGATGATGTCACAGAGCCATTGGCGATTGCCCTCTTGACAAACCATGACCTGGCTCACAGGAATCCAACCCCAGCCGTGACAGCTCACGCCCCGATAAACACAGCACCTAGAGGCCCGAAACTCGAGCGCCCACAAGTCGATGTCGGAGTTACAGTAGAAGAGTGGAACGTATTCACACGCCGGTGGGAAGTTTTCCGATCTGGGTCCGGAATAGACGAAGCCTCGGCCCCCTTCCAGTTATTCCAGTGTGCTGGCACCGAACTTGGGGACAGCCTTCTAAAGACGAACCCAAACGCAACCACCGAAACACTGCCCCAACTGCTGAAGGCAATGCGCTCCCTGGCCGTTATCCCAGTCGCAACCTGCGTGCTACGCACTGACCTTCTTCAACTACGACAAGAAAGAGACGAGTCATTCAGGTCATACTCAGCGAAAGTAAGAGGGAAGGCTGAAACTTGTGCCTACAGCACCAAATGTAGCTGTGGCCTTTCGGTGGACTACACCGACCACATCATCCGCGACGTAATCTTGAATGGGTTATATGACAGCGACATCCGCAGAGAAGTCCTAGGCTTGGAGGGAATATTAGAGAAGCCGATAAACACAATCATCGCCCTCGTGGAGAACAAAGAGATGGCCCGGAATGCCCTCCCCTCCTCTTCGCTATCTGCCGTCTCCTCCTTTAAAAAACAGAAGACATCGTCACCGGACCCCGTTGCAATCCCCTCCCCAACGGAACAGGCGAAAGAGGCGAGATGCCCCAGCTGCACCAAATCATTCAAGTTGTTTACTGAAGGGGCAAGAGGATGGAACAAAAAGCCGCACCAGCTGTGCATTCAGTGCTACAGAGCGGACCGTCGCTCTAAACGACCACAACGCCCGCCCCAGGCCCCAGCGGTCCACGCCACAGAATCCGAGCCCATCGCTCAGATATCATCGCTTCAGAGCGAGGCAACAGCACCCCCCCTCAACACACATGCCACCTTAGCCAAGCGGGCCGTGCGATTGGATCACCACATCTTCTCTAAAGGGGAGTGGAAGCGAGCTCGCCTCCGAGACCATCCCAGGGTTCCAATTACCATATCGTTGGCACAACAAAACAGGAGCAGGGGGGACACCAACGATACAACATCAGACATCCATGCTACAGTATCCGCCGTAGCAGACACTGGGGCACAATCTGACTTGTGGTCACTGTCTGACTTCCTCGCATGTGGTTTCTCGCAAGACGAGCTCCACCCTATCAACCTCAGTCTCTCGGCGGCCAACCACTCGCCCATATCCATAGCGGGAGCCTTCTTCGCAAAGCTCAGCACAAAATCCCCCGGCAAACCGACTACGTCATGCTTCTCCATGGTCTACGTCAGCAGTTCCGTCAAAGACATGTACTTGTCTTACGACTCCCTGCTAAACCTTGGACTCCTGCCGCGCTGCTTCCCATCTCCTGGTGACGTCATCGACACCCAACGTAGGAGACATCACCCTGGCGAACAGATCAACCCTGCTCCCACTTCACCTACTACAAACGCCACACGTGTCATTAACGACGGCTGCACTGCACCAGCCACCTCACATGATATAACGTGCTCGTGTCCACAGCGAGAAGCAGCGCCACCACGCCCTCCTGAGCTGCCATTCCCTTGCACACCCGACAACAACGACAAGATGAAAGCCTGGCTTCTCGACAGATACGGATCATCAACGTTCAATACCTGTCCCCATCGAGCACTGCCGAGCATGGAGGGCCCGCCCATAGAAATACACATCGATCCAACGGCCACACCCCGGGCCTGTCACACACCAGCCAACATACCACTCCACTGGCAGCAGAAGGTATACGAAGACCTCCTCCGCGATGAAGCCCTCGGCGTAATCGAGCGCGTCCCATACGGCGAACCCGCCCCATGGTGTCACAGAATGGTAATCACACGAAAACACGACGGTTCCCCTCGACGAACAGTAGACCTCTCACCGCTGAACAAGTTCTGCCAACGCGAAACATTCGCGAAGGAGTCACCGTTCCATCTGGCCCGCCGCATCCCCAAGGACACTTGGAAGACCGTTACGGACGCCTGGAATGGTTATCACAGCGTCCCTTTGCGTGTGTCTGATCGTCCCTTGACCACTTTCATCACGCCATTTGGTCGTTGGCGCTACACAAGGGCACCTCAAGGCTTCCTGTCATCGGGAGACGGTTATAATCGCCGATTCGACGCCGTCTTAGCTGAATTTGAGCGCAAGGAACGCTGTGTCGACGACACAGTTCATTACGACAGCGACCTTGAACAACATTGGTGGAGAACTATCGACTTTCTCACCCGCGTTGGCCAGGCAGGCATAGTGCTCAACCCCGACAAGTTTCAGTTTGCATCGCGGAACGTGGACTTCGCCGGATTTCGAGTCTCGGACGACACGATTGAGCCACTCCCCAAGTACCTTGACGCCATCAGAGACTTCCCCTCTCCCACAAGCACAACAGATATCAGGAGCTGGTTCGGTCTCGTAAACCAAGTTTCCAATTACGCACAACTGCTCGACTTTATGGCACCCTTCAAGCCATTCCTCAGCCCCCGCTGCAAGTTCTCGTGGTCAACAGAGCTCGAGGAAGCATTTCAGGCCTCTAAAGAAGCAATCGTTGAAGCTATCCGCCAAGGAGTCGAGATTTTCGACATACACAAGCGCACCTGCCTCCGCCCCGACTGGTCCAAACGCGGTATTGGTTATTTCCTCCTCCAGCAACACTGCAGTTGCCCCTCTGGCATCCCTGACTGCTGCTCTGGTGGATGGAGAATCACCCTCGCCGGTTCCCGTTTCCTGTCACCTGCAGAAACGCGCTACGCGGCCATCGAGGGAGAAGCACTCGCCGTGGTCTGGGGCTTGGAGCAAACACCGTTACTTCACGCAAGGCTGCGACAACCTGGTCATCATCACTGACCACAAACCACTCGTGAAAATTTTCGGCGACCGTACTCTGGATGAGATAACAAACTCACGCCTCTTCCGTCTCAAACAGCGCACCCTCCCTTGGCGCTTCGAGATCCACCACCTCCCAGGGAAGAGCAACCACGCCGCCGACGCAACCTCAAGACACCCGTCCCAGTCAAGCATGGAAAATAACAACCCCCTCGAGCCGCCAAACCTCGCTGACATGGCCGAGATAGCGCTTATGACCACAATTCGCGACAACGCCCAAGAGCTTGGTGTCATCTCCTGGACCCTCCTAGCGAAAGAGACAGCCGCAGACGCTTCCCTGGGTCATCTCCTCCAGCTAATCGAGAAAGGAGGGCCGCTCGACAGCGACGACAGTGTGTTTGTGTCAGCTCCAGCTCTGAAAGATTTATTATAATGTACTTCATTACATGTAATTCCAGAAATGAGTTGGGAGTCCGGATTATTACATCTTATTTCCCATACTATCCCAGCCTATGTTAATCACTGGGACTTCAAGCTGGGTGTTCAAGCTCTGATGCAAATCTATTACATTTCTCTAACTGGTACGAGTAAAAATTCCAGGTAACCAATCAACCCATCCCATCCATCCTTTTTTCTTATTCCCCATAGCAACAACAGTTCGTCCATACCAGCTTGCAGTGAAGATATAGCCTTCTTTTGCTCTGATATGGTCTTCCGCAACATAGAGCAATCGACTTTCTTGTTACGTAGCTGCCGAGCAACAGTGTCAAGCTTTCGGCAGCCAACACAGCGCCGCCCTCTGGGTGTCTGACTTTCAATGGTCTTGACCTGGAGAATACAGATTTATGTTATATATATATATATGCTATAGCACAACAACAAGTCACAGCTGATGATATAGTGTTGTAAAAGATCTTCATTACTTACAACTACTGTATGTTGCTGAGGTCCATCTGTATTTTGCTCATGTGCTCTTGGGTCGTTAATGGTAGTACTAGCACCCATACTGTCCATTACAATCGGACCACCATCAGCCTGAATTTCTTCTTCACCTGACAACCCAACTCCTAAACTAAACTGGGCAGAAGTAACAAGTGATGACTCATCGAGGGGCTCATCGACCAGTAGACATGAACCTTCAGCACTTAGCACATCAATCTGATCGATATCACCAGCTATGGCAATCTGATCCTCAGCTTGACTGTGAAGCAGCATGTTCAGGTTCAACACCCTTCGCACTGCCATCGTCACTCTGCCTCTCCTCAGGACCTTCTGCATTACTGGTTCCTTCTTCAGCTTTAGCTCTGTACTCAGTCATTAGTTGCTTCATTCCCTATGGCAGTTTCAAAAAAAGAAATGATCAGAATTTCACTCGGGTTTAGTACTACAAATTTTCGTTTTTTAGGGAGTAATAACTCTATGACCATGTCGTACGAGCAAATCCACAAGTACGAACATAACTAAAATCTATAGCGGACACTAAAAAACTCACCTCACGACGCTCCCTTGAACTCATCGGTTTGCTCGCCTCTGCGACGGGATCTTGTATTGATGGGATGGGAACAACGCCGTATTCATCCTTTACAAGCCTTGGTGTAGACATGCAGATGCCAGAAAACCGACGTAAAAAATCATCCGGTTTAAAATGCGCTGACCACACTCCCATGTTTTGACCGGCCACAGTGAAATTCTTCCGCTTCGCGTAACAGAACGCCAACCAGAGCTCTCTTCTTTTCTTCGGTATCGGCCTCTGATCGCCATCATATGGCACTTTATGAAGAGTCGACCGAGCGCTAGCCCCATTCTCCTACTCTGCCGTCTTGAGACGGCATTTGAACACAGGGTACCCATTGCTTGCTTTTTCCGCCTCTTTTCGCAGAGAAGGGTACGGGTTTTTCGTATTTTTATTCTGGATTATTGTTGAGAAGGTATTTAATAATTTATAGAAATTGTTAAAGATTTGGTGGGATAAGCACTTTAAGAGGTTGCTCAAGAGATGCTTAACAGATGCTCAAGACTGCTCAAGAGTTTCAACAGGTTGCTCAAGAGTATTATTACTAAACTTGATATGTTTACCGATTTGTATGAAAGCACTTGCAAGAGCTACCATTCGACCGCCTTTTAGAACAGCATAACAAGCATATTCAGTTACCTCCTTTTTTACTAAATCATCATTTTGGAGATCATGACATAGAGCTTTTGTGTCATCAATCGGACAAACATAAGAAATCGCTTGTGAGACTCCTTGCAATGCTGCATCAACAAGACCATTAGTGATCTTATTACCCATCAAAACCTGATACCGATTATAATATTTTTCAAGATCCTTGATTGTAGCTTCTTAACATCACTAAGTGACATATCAACACCTGTATATTCATATGTTGTCCCCAAAACAGCAAGGATGCATAACGATTCTCTTTTTTCATCAACCTCTTTTATATCTACATCCTTCTTCTTAGTAGCTTTTGGCTTCTTATCCTTTTTTGTAGGAGCTTCCTAAACATTATCCATATATTCTCCAACAATATCTGTCATTATATATAATATCTTATTTATTATTTAAATCACTTGCAGGATTGGGTAACTCTATATAACAATTATAGGGATGCCTCATGCACATACATATACGTGAAAACTTTTCTGATTTTAATAATTTTATATACTTTTTCCTATCCTCAATATCAATCTCCTCCATAATCATCGAATAATGACTTCATGCTTACAGTCGATGGATTATAGAATGATATCACACAAGCAACGTTATCCCTGAATGCTTTTGCAATGGAAGTAAGCTGTTGAGTTAAAACCCATACTGATAGACCTTCATGCCTACCACTGAAGGCTTAATGTATAAACTTATTCGATCTTTGTTTGAGGTCCTTTGAGAATGCACAATCATCGAGTATTATCAACGTATTTGTACTAGTAAATAACTCCTTACAATAATATAAAAGTTCGTTAATTTCATCTACTGAATCTGCATCGGGTGAAACAACAATAAACCTCCCATCTCCTTGTGCAAACCCTTGATAGGTTTTATTGACCGCATAAGTTGGGCATATCAAAACTATATATTTAAACTTGTATCTAAATGGACCTCTAAGCTGTTCTATTAGATACCGAGTTTTTCCACAATTTGTACCACCCACGATGAGGCAGTGAAACGGTAATTTATCCGCTAACTCTTCCATATACTATTTCTAATACATTATACTCTTAAGATTGTTTCCCATGATTTCCATCAGGGCATCTGCGATCACATACATGTAACAAGTAATAGTGCCAGAACCTGAAGCTGTTCTTTTCATCTCTAGATGCACGCCGTCTCTTGTATTAGGTCTATCCACAATGCAAATTTATCATTATAAAACTCCTTGATTGATATATTATCACTGATTCCAAACCGTTTTACAACCGCATCATAAAAATCTGAGGTTTCCATACCTTTGCTATATAGACGATTTGGCACGCCATCGATGTTAATTTTAACACTTGTAATACTTCGATTCACAAAATTTTCGCTATCACGAGCACCTGCAGTATGCGGTGTTGTAAACAGCATTAGGATGCCTGACATCGACCTACGAGGGATGTTAATATTCTCATTCAATATGCTATCCGTCCCTTTAGTAATCGTGAACGTCTTATGAAGGTGTATATTTTCATAATAGAATCCCTTCCCAACTGTATAAGAGCTTTTTACATCATTCGCAAGGTAATCACTTGAAATGCTCTGGTATTCTAGCTCAAGGTTGGAAATAGCATATGTAAATGGTTTTGTTTTGTCGCTTGTGATTGTAAGATCCTTCGATTCAGGAAGTGTAATCTCAAAAATAAAACTCTGATCTAGCGCCTTTGGATAGAATACTCCGTGATTGTCTAAAATTGGATGTTCTAGTGGAAGCCTATATTTAGTGTTATATACTGTTGCTAATGCTACTTCTGATGCATCTGTACTCACTTTATCGCCAGCACCAGCTCTTAGTTTGTGCATGTTGATGGTGGAAATACCTTCCTTGATTCTGTTTTCTCTTTCCTTCTTAGTAAGATCACTGTATAATTTATATAGATCATACCTATTAGTATCCTGCACTGTTTCCACACCAAAATGTATCTTATATCTTGATTTCAAACATGTTGACAAATTGTTGACAAATCTATTATTCGCATGCTTATCCGTACCAGTTAGAGCAATGTTAAACGTCAGCGCTAGGGTATTTGGAACAATAACCACATTATCAGCCAGTTTAGGAACATGGACATATAATGTCTCCCCAGGCTGTGCTTTGTTTGGATTCATAGTAACACGGTTCAAACATGTCTCAGCTTTCAGTCCAAAAGGTTGCTTATACTCCCTATTTGGATTAATCTTATCTGCTATTGATGTCATATAAAATAATAATAGTGTTATACTTTTATATAATAATGGAGAAAATATATTACTCAACTGAGGGTTATTGGAAAGGCTATTCAGCTGTTGGAAAATTAGCAGAAAAAGCAAGAGTTAGTGAATCAGTTGCAAAAGAATGGTTACAGAAGCAGGCAATATGGCAAATATATCTACCTAAGCCGGATTATATCCCTAGACCATATTGGACTATTGATAAGCCAAATCAGATACATCAAGCGGATTTATTATTTCTCCCACATGATACTATCAGACGAAAGACTTATAAGTACGCATTAGTAGTCATTGATATAGCTAGTAGATACAAAGATGCTGAGCCACTAACATCCAAAGAGTCAAATGAGGTATCCAAAGCTTTCGCAAGGATATACTCTAGAAAGTTAAAATATCCTGAGACAATAATTGTCGATCCTGGGAAAAAGTTTATGGGTGATGTAACAAAACTTATGAATATACATAATGTCACCATCCAACGGAGTGAAGCTGGAAACCATAGAGCACAAGCATTTGTTGAAAGGGAAACCATAGAGCACAAGCATTTGTTGAAAGAGCAAATAGAACATTATCAGAAAAACTATTTAGCCATCAGTATGCACAAGAAATGATTACTGATGATCGATCAAGAGAATGGGTAAAACGTTTGCCGGCTGTTTTGAAATCAATAAATAATGAAAAGATACGAATGAACGGGAAAAAACCTGTAAATGCAATAAAAATGAAAGAAGTAGAATTAAATGAAATGGAATATAAACGTCCTGTTGGATTGGATGAGAAAAGATTACCACCTGGTGTGAAAGTTAGATACTTATACGCTGATGGTGAGCAAGAAGGTGGAGATAAGCGTCGTGCCACTGATCCTATATGGTCAATAGATACGTACGATATATCACGAGCTGTTGTATCAGCTGGTCAACCTGTGTTATATTACCTTTCTAATGGCGCGCCGAAAAGATCTTTCGTTAGAGAGGAATTACAAGTTGTTCCAAATGATACTCTCTTTTTGATTCCTGGATGGTCTTCTGAATAGTTACTTGTATCAAACTTTGTCGCAATATCTTTCTCAATGTCTTTGTAAAAATCCTCTGTCTCGATCTCATACATTAAACTGTCTGTATCTGTGAATAGTAGTTCTGCTTTGTTTCCATATTTTGGTTTAATATAGTTATAGTGGAAGTTGTACATAAGATTCTTCGATAGATCTAAGATAGACATTCCCACATATATCGATTTGTCGATATCAATTCTGTTTTTCCCATATGTATAGCTACCAAGTTTTCTGAAAATATTGTTCGTCTCTTATAGTTTGGTTGACATCCACTCAGACTCATGAAATCTGATTCCTCTATGAATTTTTGTTATTTTCAGTCCGAGGCTTTCATATAGTTTAAGAGTCTCATGGTGAACTACGTAATTTGTTTTATCACAGAGATTAGGAATAAGCTTCTCGACTTTATTAATCTTTATTCTCTCAGGTGTAAGGGGATATTCATTATGGAGATTATGTAATTCAATAGGATATTTTAGATCCACCTCTAGTATACATGGGTATTTTTCCCAGCTCTTAATCTCAGTCTTATTCATCCATCCGAAGTTATGAGTAGGCAACTTCTGTGACATAGCCCATCCATATAGATTGTTCGCATCGAGGTACTTGGTGAATGTTGACTTTTGTTTCTTATCAAATGATTTCATATACTTGTTGTTAGCTTTTGCATACCGTTTGCCAATCATACTTATTCCACCTCGAATACCGGACTCTATCATAAGAAGCATATCAGAGTCACTCAACAGCTCGAGGTCCACATTTGTCTTTTTCAGCATAGCATCCCAACTAAGTCCGGGAGCTGTATAATACCATGCTGGATCTAATTTATAATTCTTCATACACACATCTCTGAAGGTCTCAAATACATCAGCTAGCAGAATGACATCACTCCCGAGGTATAAATCATGGTACTCCCGCATTGTCTTGATGTTAAATGTCTTCCATATTTTTTGTGCATGTTTGTAATCATCGTCTGAGATATCCTTATTATTCAACTTGCTATAGAATTCACTTTTTGGAGGAAGGTATGGTTCACTCAATTTATCTAACGAGTTCATGTAGTCATATGGATAGACCCCTTTTCTAAGCAATAGGTCCAACTTCTTCCCTTCATAGAACATAGCTAGATTCTTGAATTGATTTTTCTCTAGATTACCAACTAGTGAATCTAGAGATGATGCCATGAACTTGCAACTATGAATCTAATCTCACGTTTTACATTACAAGTTTTTCCATCTTTGTTTTCAAATGTATCCACTATAATATTTTTCTTGAAACTGATATATCTCTCTTCGTTATTTGGAATACAATCAATTTTACCTTGAGTAACACCAAGATTTTAATAAATAAATGCGTGTCATAACCTGATAAATTATGAAATATCACTGGGATATGCTTCGGTATCTTGTAATTCAGGTTGCAGTCATTATGTGATGCTCCACGATACTTACCTGTAAGATGGTCATGGTCTAATACCTTATCTCCATCTAATCTATCACTACAGATATGACAGTGGGTAGCCTTTTTATAATTTTTATTATCCTTGTCAGTCATCTTAACCTTCTTGTTGTAATGGTATTTTGAATAAATAGATTTGACTGTTTTTTCTATGGACTCTACAAACTTTTGTCCAATATCCTCATCCTCATCATAGCATTTAACCATATAACCAGACGGTTTGTGCTTTTGATATGGTTGGTCTTATTATTTGAGATCATAAACAGGTTAATTGTTTGTTCTCTACTTTCATTTTCACTTATTCTAATCGGATCTACTTGACCATTTTTATCCCAGTATACGTTCACTCTATATTTAGGATTATTCTTTTCTTATCCAGCTGTACAGGGAATTCAATACCCTCCCAGTTGAATTTGTCAGCGTTTGATTTCATAATTTTGGTGATTCTTTCTTGATCTCTTTGTGCTGGAAATACTGCTGTTGTAGCAGCCCATTTAAAACACTGATTATCTTCATTTTCTGGATTAATAATAGCCTTTTTTAACTTGAGTTTCTGTGGAAGCTCAATCCATGATGATGCTGTAATAGGTTTGTATTTATCGATGTGAATATCTAAGTTAACCACTCTACTAAATATCCATCCTGATCCACTATCTTGGAAATTACCTACCTTTTCTAAAATATTACCAGTCAACGTTTTGTAAACATCTTCTAGATCTGTTGCGTGTGTAATAATCACTATAATATATAGATTTAGGCAATGCCTAAAAGCGGAACTCCAATCATACACACCCCACGTCTTACTCACAGGGAGCTCACCTTTACAATTTAAATCAAGAAAATTCATGTTAGCGTTGTATGGCAATGATAGTATTAGCGCGTTCTGATATGCTAACAAGTCGCAGTTCACGACTGACAAAAGATAATCTCCTTGAAATAAAAATGAAAAAATAAGATTTTCAGCGAAATCCACAACAAAGAATACTTGACATAGTATTTGTCTCATTGTACTAACTAAATCTAACATGTGACAAAGGAAAATCAAGGCTAGAATATCAGAAATGACCTGTTTACATAAGACAAAGCAGGGCCAAAAAGTCAAGCTTACTCAAAACTATAACTTACATTCGAGTTTAGCCGGAGAAAAGGAAACCTTGAGGGAGCCAACTAAAGCAGTCAGAATTTTCTCGTCAGGAATGCAATAAACTTGGAAGCTAAAATTTAAATAGCATAAGAAGCAATTTCCAGCTTTGTGCTTACCGATAACTGATAGTGAAGTCGTTTCTTTCCTCCGAAAGTCTCCGTCGTGTTGAGTTGAATTCATTCTTACTTGGCAAGCTTTTGCACAAAGCCAATTTTCCTAAATATATTATTCGGCTAAAACCATTGCAATTTTCTGTTATTGTCAATCCTGTTCAATCCAGTTCTGGCTCCCTGTTCGTAGATCTCATATGAGTATTCGAAGAACACGTCGTTTGCAGCTTTTACGAAAGAAACTGTTGCCTTGGTTTTCTTCAGAAGAATGCCGAAGTCTTCCTTCGCCGTGGGCCGGGTAATTCTGCAATCTAGCCTTTGAATCTTTTGCAACTCCCTCATAGTTTCTCCAAAATGACTAAACAACATTATGAAATATCGGCGAAGGAATCGAATCCGAAGTATTTCGACAATCATTAGAGAATTCTTTTGAGCAATTCGGCGTGGTTCGCACCCACGAGTTTGTCTCAGTTTGACTCAACAAAAATTTCGTCTGAATGAACTCGAGTGAGCCGACGCGGGCGCGTGTTTTGTTTTTTCGGCGGGAAAATGAAGGAGCGACTTCCGATCCGTGTCCTTTGCCAAGAACAAAATGACGCGCGCGCTCAGTGATCCAAGACGGACTGTGATTGGCTGGGTACACGGGTCGCCACTAACGCAAGTGCGCATGCGTAAATAAGAGCCCGCGATGTTTTCGTAAGCCGCTGAACGTATCGTTTTGGCTTGGATGGGTTGCTTTCTCATGTGACGTTGAATGATACGTATGGGGCTCCACTCCGTGCCTTCGGCACGGGGAGTTCCGCTATTACTGTGAAAGTATCCAAAGGTGTATACAATCTCGTTGTTAGGATTCTTTTTATAAAATTCACACTCTAGAAGAAACTTAATCTTAATCGGGTTTTGTTGTGGGTTAATCGTTTCAATAACTGAGTTCTTATATTTTTCTAGAAACGTCTTAGGATCTATCTTATCCTCACCTTTGATTCTGTAAGATGATAAAAATCCTTTTAATGCTGTCTCTTTTTTCTGTACATTTGTTGGCTTCTTGAGTCTGTTGAAGATATTATTTACTGTCTTCTTCAGAGTCTCAACATGTGTATTTATAGGTTTCTTAACCTCTTGTGGAATGTATGTTAAAATCCAGTCCGCGAGTTGATTCAACTTCCGTTGCACTGCTTCACCGGTGGTTTTGATTGTGTTTTGACCTACCGTCTGTGAAGCTTTTATAGGTTTTAATATTGGTACATTGATCTCAGGCACTGCCTGATCCAAAATATAATTAGTCGTCATACTATTACTAGCATAACGTGAGCGTGGTTTATATGTTTTTGTTTCGACCATTTCTGATAATATATTAAAGAACTATTCCTTTAAGTCATTTTATATGTGGGAAAAAATATATATAGAATTTTAGGGGATTCCCCATCGTCTGGCATGTCTAGGCTTGCCCACATTCCAAAGTCACACAATCTGTATTTTCAAGGGGAATACCCGTATGGTGACGTCCTGACTGTATCCGATGCTAGGTATAACATCTTTAGTCCTAGCCTAGGTTTTTAGTATAACGACGGACCTAGGATTTTTAGTATAACGACGGACTTAGGTTTTTAGTATAACGACGGACCTAGGCTTTTAGTATAACGACGGACTTAGGTTTTTAGTATAACGACGTCCGCCATCTTGGATTTTAAAGATTGTCCGCCATCTTGGATTTTAAAGATTGTCCGCCATCTTGGATTTTAAAGATTGTCCACCATTTTGGATTTTAAAGATTGTCCGCCATATTGGATTTTAAAGATTGTCCGCCATATTGGATTTTAAAGATTGTCCGCCATATTGGATTTTAAAGATTGTCCGCCATTTTGGATTTTTAAGATTGTCCGCCATTTTGGATTTTAAAGATTGGTCGCCATCTTGGACTTTAAAGATTGTCCGCCATCTTGGATTTTAAAGATTGGTCACCATCTTGGATTTTAAAGATTGTCTACCATTTTGATTGACAGGTGCCACACCCAAAATTTGATTGACAGGCGTGATAAAAACCATGCAGGGAATTCCCTACAAAAATGCGCCAGAACATACCAATTACTACTACTAACATAACTTGAATTAACCCAACGTTGGTCAACGTCAACTAGGTAGCGCCGGGCCGGAGCTCCGTTAAAACTAAACACAAAGAAAGGCGACAAAAATAGAAGGGTGCGCGTGTGCGTTCTTGCCTATTCTCCCACCTGAAATTGGGATGCCTGTGTGCCGGGCGGACACACAAACACACACACACGGAATTACACTATACGTTTTATTCAGGGATGAAAAGAAAAAATCATATCTCCAGAAGGAAAGCTCCAATAACGACCGAACTTGGCAAAAGTTGTCTTTAGATTCATACCTGTCTATTGTCAAAGTCACGTGACATGACGTCACTGTTTACGTCATTGAAATTGACAAAAACCTCTGAAACCACTCAAAGCGACTTGATGGTTATACTACGTCTGAATTCTGATACCACTGTTCCTTATGTATGGTGCTCCGCTCAGGAGCTCCGCTATAAAATATGTCCAAAAGCATTTGTACGAATCATCATAGTTTTCCCCACCGAATCTGGCATGTGGCGGTTAACCCTAAATTGGTCAAAAATCGAAAAAAATCACAATTTATTTAGAATTGTAGTTGAAGAAGTCAGACTTGGTGAAAATAGAGGCATTTAATATCAAAACAAAATGATATAGATTTCAGGTAATTTAATTACATAGTTACCATGGTAATGTAAAATCTATTCGGATTCAACTGTTTCTCTTAATCTAAATATCTCAGTCCAAATAGAAGATATTGACTTCAAACTCAGTAACCATATTTATTTGATGAAGCTCTGTGCAATGAGTGAAGGAATATTCATAGTTTACATTTTTTGTTGCCGAAAGCTAAAAAATCAATGTTTCCATGGCAACTGGAGCAAAATTGACGTTTCCTCAAAATCCTTCACTCATTGCACAGAAGTCAACAAGACTAATGTCTTCTGAAAAAGGTAAAATATCAAATCCCTGCCTACTTATTAGTGTTTTCCTCTCAAAATCCTTAACATGAGAAAACAAGCTTTTTTAGGCAAACACTTGGTTTGCAAGGAAAAATATGTTTTTTGGCTAACTTACTTCTACCATATTTTGGAAACACTACCTCAAGCACATTTTAAAGTACCTAGACAACACCAATACACAAAAACAAGTCTCCAGGATGATTCCTAATTGTCTCGGCATAGTAGTTCTGGTCTTATCAACCCTGCTTTTCGGTCAATCTTCCCACACCCCCCTCCCCCCTTCCCATCTGACAGCCTTTCATTTCGGTCTTGTACTTCCTTTATTGCTGTTCCCGTTCTCTTTTGCACATGACCCACATACTCCTCCTTCGCGACCTCATACATGTCCTACACAGCATCCTTTGTTTCCATAGCAACTACTGTCCCCATCACCTGTACAGCACAATGTACAGCACAGCCCTATCGTTTCAATGCTACTTTTAAAATGTTTACTCCTCCATCTGTCTCCATGGCCTCTAAAGAGCTATATTGTTGTTGATAACACAAACAGAAACAGGAGACTCCTTCCATGTCATGTATTCCATGCTTTCTTTGTCCCATTTCACATGTGTCACACATTCTTGGTACACTAAGGACTTGACTTCCTAGTCAAGCACTTCCCCAGTTAAAATAGAAATTAAAAAAACTCTGTGCTTCGAAGAACGTATAACCTTTCCAGCGTTCTGTCGGATTTCCTACATGAGCTACAAATAGCTATAATGCTTTCCGACAGAAGCGACGAGTCTTCATGCCATGTGCTTTTGTGACTTCCTTTCTTGTCCCAAGGCCAAGATTTCATGCACTCGAACGAGTGAAATTGCCCTCCTGCTTCTCTAATTCTTTAAAATAACTGTTCAACAATTTCTCAGCTAAAACATTTCGGGGTTATTTGGCTGTTTGCGGTGTAGATTTCTTGTTATCCACAGCATTCGAACCTTCAGCTTCGATCTCCGGTGAATCAACATGGCGGACCTCAGCCGAACGACTCGCTGTTATTGTCGAGTTCTTGGAGTTTTTTAGCAACTTCCTACCTACTTTTGCCAAGAAAACCTTTACACTTTTTACGTTTAATGCTTCAGGATTTCTTTGCTGGCGTGGGGGGATCCATTTCAGCAAAAATAACTAGAAATTATATGACAAATAGCGTAGCACCGCTCGAGATTAGAGTTGAGCGGAGTTGAGCGATAGATCGACTTGCTGTATTTATAGCTCTAGGATCGCACAGACTGATGGGATCGGAAAAATGGCACTGGAACAAGGGACTACAGGTCTCCTGGGACAGCGGATCGCAATTTTTTTGTTTGTGGCTTTTTAGTTTTAAAAATATCCCCATAGCAACCAATTTGCCCGAAAATAAACACGGCGTTGCTAGCAACATTTTAATTGACCCTTCTACAAAAATTGCTAATTTATCGGCGGGAAAATTTAAAATAAGGCTTTTTGAAGCCAGAATATAGAAGAGGTATAAAAAACGAAAAGATAAGGCTATATTTCCGAAACTTTATACATATTTAACGAAATTTTATTATTATTACGTGCACCAGATACAAGCACAAGTGTGAATTGTGACGTCACAGAACAGGTAGAGTGTGTCAATGAAACAATTATGCAAAATTAAAATTAATCACTGGTTTTTATTCACAGCCACAAAAATGTAATCAATGTTGCAATTGCTGATTGTCAAAACAATCAAATGAAGCATGCAGTAACCCCCTCCCCTCCTCCTGGGTATCAAATTAATAAGCCATAATTCTGAGAACTCTTGCCAACAATCATCAAACTGCCTTCTAGCTCCGGGTCATACACCAAAGTCTTTTTGTTGTTACTCTGTTTGTCAAAGTAACAATATTTGTTATATGATTATCAGGGTGGATGCAGTCATTAGAAGAACTCAGCTGTTTTTTTACGCTTTTTGAATGACAAAAATCCAGGATTTTCGAGGAAGTCTTCAGTTGTTTTTCCAGGAATTTTTGTTGGGTAGAAATGCCCCCTCCCCCAAAAAACATGATAAGTCTGGAGGATGTCATAATTTACAGCCAAAAATCAGATTCACGAAACCGGCTGATTCAACCACATAGTCCATGAGCCAAGGCCCCAAAAATTGACTTTCGTAGCACCCCCCTATGGGACATAGTGAAACTGGTATCAAATTAAAGCTCTTGAACTATATTTTTAGAATTTACTTGTTTGCCGTTCTGAAATTGGAGCATGAATGAGATCTTGCCACATTTCCACAGGGGGTAGGGTGGGGGAGATTTGCTCAGCTAGATTTTTTATTACATTATTTTGGCCCGTATCTCTAACAAAGACTGCCCAAATTTATTGTAATTTGCTACACTTTCTTGCTATGGCACGTGCTAGCTATAGATGACGTCAGACCTTAAATATAGGTTGCCATGGCAACGACTACCATTACAGTTTTAATTGTTGGTGCAAATATGAGTGTTTTTTAACAGTACAGATCAATATATTTAGTTTTATTTTCTTGATTTGTAACAACTATCTGCAAAATTCAATTGTGTTAGTAATATCCCTACATTGTGGTTGCAAATAAACATAATTGGGGTGCCGGATGGCTTTTTCTTAAAAAAAATAAAGGGCATCTTAACGAGAGGCCATGTTTTTGGAAATATCCCATGAAATATATTTGAAATCTTAATATCCTTATACTTGAAATTATTTTAAATAAAATCAAGTCAGCTGATGGAAATCTACTACGGCATGTGTGGAATTGAAGTTTGGTAAAGTTTCTGTTACCATGGCAACGCTGCTGGTCATGTTTATGATGATGAAGTTAATACATGTCATTTTAGCCAAACCGTATTTCCTAAATATTTCCCAATACCAAAAATGTTTGAAAAGATTTCACTTTGAATAATGTTTTGAGTCTTGCAGTTAACAATGATACCGATGAGCTCCTTTAATTATATAAATGAACAGAAATTCACAGTACATATGTTTAAAATGCAACAGAAAAAAGTGTTTAGTCATGGGCATATATACATTTATTTTTTTCCTCGAGGGCACGGTAACGAATACTGCATTCTGATTGGTTCTTAGAGCGCGCGCGCGGGGGCAATATTTTCCCATCTCTGACCTAGGTCACGGTAACCATTTTCGCGCGCTTGTTTTCATCGAAAAAATGAAATTTTGAGTTTGAAAAAAAATAAATAAGTTATTTACCGGCTTTAGGTCGGTCCGTATAGGGAAAAACTGTGACCTCGGCCTGGAAAATGTTGACCTCGGCCTCCGGCCTCGGTCAACATTTTCCAGCCCTCGGTCACAGTTTTTCCCTATACGGACCTCCAAGCCGGTAAATAACATATATATATCATACATTTTTTACAGCAAACGCATACAGAAAGCAGATACTTTTCTAGAATTGTCCTTTATGGTCAGTTTTTAATATGTATTAGGGATTCTATAGTTACCATGGCAACGACGATTCAAAGAGCCTATTCCCTTGAAAATAGACATTTTATTTAAAAATTTATACATTTTGAGCTTATCATCGTATTATTAACTTCTCGTGACTTTATAGACTTTATATGATTTAACTATTTTTGGCACGTACAACCCTTAACTACAATACAAGTAAAATATAATGCAGGCTACATATCATTGAAGAGTGAATAGAATACAGCATCTGTGATGCGTGCTATATACCTGTAGTCTATCGTAACATCTGGCAATCTTTTGACAAACAAAGCATCTCCCTCCATTGATTAAAAACAGTCAGCGTTGTTATTATAAGTATAGTAACTGGGTTTCATTACGGACACTTCAGATGCATAAACGGAAGTTTGCGATCTTCAGTCACTGTCATCACTGACTTTACTGCTGTCCTCTTGAACATCTCCCTCCATTCCTTATTCCTGCAATAGCGGGCCTCTATGCATGGGAGGTCATTCCGCCTGCAAGAACACTGCCTTGTTGAGCAGTTTCTCCTAGAGCCACAGTTGACGGGGGTAGCGGAGAGCATGTCAAAAGTGCGCACCTGTGTGTGGTGTGCCGGGGGGGGGGGGGGGGGGGGGGGGGGGGGGGGGGTCTCTCTCTGATATCAAGTAGCCAATGATGTGACTCAAAATAATAGGACGTTGAAGTTCAACACAAGGAAATTCTTCTTAGAAAGTGGCTGAGCCCCTAGCCCCCCTTGTCCTCCGCCTATGGAGCACATCAACTCCATTACCCTGCCAAGGGCTGGTTGGTTGATCAGTCCACACGTTTTGAGTTTCCATGGCAACTGTTGCTATGCGGAACCATCATTCACTGCGAAATCTCATTAAAAATGAGAATTTTGTGTGATATTTACTGTTTTGTTTATCTTTATTTCATTGGAATGCTTTCTACTCATTGGTAAACCATTTCCTTTGTATCTAAGAACCAGGTTGCACATAAAATAAATACCTATGGGCCTCCTTAAAACACCTTAGCACCGGAGTTACCTTACTGATATAAATGTAACAATGTTTGCGTTTCAAGGCTGACCGTTAAAAACATGAAAAGTGATAACTTTTTTGATATAGCGAAACAAGTTTTTTAAACTTTTCAGTTTGTGTACGCTGGTTTATGCATATCCCATAATGCAATGCAACTTACAACTCGTATGGTAATTTGCACTTACAGTGTTTTAAGAGCTGCCGTTTCTGACAAAATGCTTATATGAACACAATGTTTTCATATAATGCTTTCACAATGTTTTGTGGAGGTGTGAATTTGAAACTAATAATAAAAAAATTAAAATATATATATATATATAATAATTTTTATTTTACTTTTTTTAATAATAATAATTATACTTTATTAAAATCTAATAACAATAAAAAGAGCTAATATTTACACATGTCGGAGTATATTTACAGTTATAGTGAATATAAATTTAATAATAATAATAATAATGTAATAATCCTTAATGATAAAAACTATACAAATTCAAGTTATTTACAATAATAATAATAATAGCTATATTACAGTATATCCAACATATAAGAGGCTCTTCATCTGTAATTTACGCTAATAACTAATATCATAATTTAAAAACTAGTATAAGATATGCATATAACTATCGATATAATAAAACAACAATTTACAATAGCCCAGGCTCGAATTACGCTCCAATGTTCACAAGACAAAAGCTTCAAATCGAGGCTTTCTCCAAGTTCTTATTCATTTACAGTAATTAATACAGAAGAGAGCCTCGACTTGAGGTTATTGTTTGTAGGCATTGGAGCGTAATTCGAACACGGCCTATTTATAAAGCGCAATTATATATCATTGACATAATTATGTACAATTAATAATTATGTGTGGATCTCAATAGATATTTCTTTGCGCTGCAGCAGAAAGGACTATAAACTTCAACATTTCTTATTTCTGCTGGGAGCTGGTTGAAAAGAGTGCCGAGTGCTGAAAGTTTCCGGTCTCCCTGGGAATGCAAAACTTGCTGGTGTACGCTCTCATAAAAAAGAAAGGCGTTGCAATGCAATTATTCCCCATAATTACAGCTTTTATCGTGCTATGACGTAATGAATTAATACTTTACCTGAATCAGTATTCGGCCTGTGCTTTAGATTTTTAGCTGGTGGCGCATTAAGAATAAGTTGTTGTTACCATGGCAATGATTGCCAGGAAAACCGCTGCTGCTTAATGGTTGATATTTGTACACTTGATGCCTTTGATTCCATGAGAAGAAGTCGACTTTGTGCCAATGGAAGCCGGCTTTTTGTCATGAGAAGTTTAAAAAATACAATTAGTAGCTGAGAATATACCAATTAGAAGCCGTGTTTTTATGCCATCAGAATTTGATATCATGTTTATAAAAAAAGAAATTATTAGGGACCGTTCATTTTTTATCAGGGAGAGGGGGCTGGTGGAAATGAAGGGGGGTCACCCAAAAATACGGCCTCAAAGGGGGGGGGGGGGGGGGGGGGGTCACCGAAAAAAATACGCCACTAAAGGGGGGGGTCACCCAAAAAAATACAAGCACATAACATGGAGGAAACGAAAAGTTTGTATTTTTTACAGCATGCAATATGTTTGTTACATGTTTCAACTCGCTTATATGTTTATAATTTCACTCTATACTTAATAAAAATTTCGGCGTGCTTCGCGCGAATGCAGAATTTAACATATAATATGCACTGATAGGCCTGCCGGGCAGTCTCTATGTTTGAAAGAACACACCTTAGGTAAGCGTGAGTTCAACGTTTAGTCATTTGGACTGCGCTTCAAGCACATGAATAATAATAATTTCTTCATCTGCGGAGCGCATGAAAAATATTACCTAAAGGCTCAGGAGCCCTTCACTAGGAGCTTTCATCTAACCTATATAATTAGCGTATTTCCTGGGCTCCTGACAGGCTTTGTTTACTATACACCAAAAACCATCTACCCTTTTTCTGAGGCTTGATGAAATGCGGTTATCAAAAGTTGGGCGCGCTTCGCGCGCAAAGGGTGGGTGTCACGAAAACGTTTAATAGTTCTGAGGGGGGATTGGTTCCTTAGCTTTGACAGAAGTAAGAAAAACGTCAAGAAGAATGAGACTGCATCACTTAGGTAAGAGTCTATCTTACAGGGCAAGCATTTATAAAGGGGGGGGGGGGGGGGGGGCACAAGAAAAAATACACTGGATTTTGGGGGGGCCACCTAAAAAAATACGGACATGAAAGGGGGGCCACCCAAAAAAATACAGGGTCTCCCCTCATTTCCACCAGCCCCCCCCCCCCCTAATAAAAAATGAACGGTCCCTTATATCAAAATTGTCTAGTAATTGAGAAGCAAGATTTATTTCCCCAAATTTATATTTTAGAAGACTTCACTGTGCAAAATTGGAAACTACAATTGTAACATTATGACATTTAGAAGCAGACACTGACACTGGAAGCTGTCTCTTCTTTAAGTCCCCCGTTAAACCTGCAGGTATGCCACCAGGTGGTGAATGCTGATACTTAAGTCAGTACAATATACAAGGATCTGACTTGTACCAGTCGTCTCTTCTAGTGGCGGCGTGCAATCTCCCTCCGGGAATAGAAGGATCAGTACGGGATGTTATAAATGTGTTTTATAATATACAGGGCAAAATTACTTGATGTTGACTGCTAAGAGCGAGGGTATTTTGTCTTAATTGAGGGCAAAAATACTTTGCACATGTCTGAATACGAGCAGTCAACATGCGCGCTGAATTAGGGATTAATTTCACTTGTTTTTCATTTTTTTTTCGAATTTGAAGACACTCAATTATTGACCGGTAATGACAAAACCGGAAATCATGTGACGGAAAAAACACCAAATGCAAAATCGGAAACAAAAATCCACCACATTTTCACGCACTTTTGCACTATTCATTCACGTAAAACAAACTCTTCTTTATTTCTCTGTTTTTTGTGTTGTTCCTGACAGTGGTATGATAAAGCACTTATTTACTGGAACCTCGGGAAAGCAGTATGTCCGCTTAGGGAAACATCAGCGATCGAGGGACCACAAAACATACTGCTTCCCTCGGTCCCAGTAAATAAAGTGTTAAGTATCGTAGTATCGCACTGCGATTTTGAACATATCAGCTGAAATGACATTTCTCCAAGCCAGGAGGTGTAAACTGGGTGAAATTATGCTTCTCTTTATGTTCTATGTAAACTGTGGTCATGAACTCCCCCCCCCTCCCCCCTCAAAAGTCAAATGGTCGGCCCCTTAGGAGATAAAGGTGAGTTCGGGGAGACAGACAATTTTGTGTTTATTACAAAAAGTATAAAAAACCGTTCTGTTTTCAGTCTCCAAGCAGCGACTCTTAACATTGTAAGTGCTAATTACCATATGAGACATAAGGTTGCATTGCATTGTGGGATATGCATATGTCAATTCACAAACTGAAAAGATTGAAAACTAGTTTCACAATATCAAAAGCTGATCATTTTGCATGTTTTTTACTGTCATCGCTTCAAACGCAAAATTGTTACATTTACACCAGCAAGGTAACTCTGTTGCTAACGGCTCCTTTTAAGGAGACCCACAGGTATTTAACGGTAGATTTTATGTGCAACCCGGCTCTTAATGCAAAGGAAACGGCTAACCAATGAGTAGGAATCATTCCAATGAATAAAGATCAACAAAACGGTAAATATCGCCGAAAATTCTCATTTTTAATGAGATTTCTCGGTGGACAATAGTTTCGCATAGCAGCGGTTGCCATGGAAACTTTGTCACTCTGGCAAGACATATGTAACAACATCCATCATATAAATACTTCAGCCAATTTTGAAGTTTATCGCACCATACTATCACGAGTTAATTACATTCAAAGTTTTAACGAGGACATAGCATATATGCCCAATTATAGAGGGACCATAATGGGTATAACATTTCAGCCCCTAACACTATGTCCAAGCAGTCCATTAGCACATCGTAGCTAAAAAGGTTCCCTGGACATGTGGCTATTCAATTAGCATAGTTGCAAGCGTATGTGGAAGATGTGCTATGTTGCGATTTTCCAGGGTCCTTCCTCCTAGTCCTAATCTAAAAGTATTATTATGGCATTTAATTGAGTTGCCATGGCAACGGGACTTTCCGATATTGCAAAAAGACAATTTTCTAGACTTATGTTGCTGGATGAGTGCAGAGGAATCAATTTGATATGCCTGAAGTAGTATGAACATTGATTTCCCCATATTTCATTACATAAAGAGCTGGAAGTACAAGAGAGGGGACCCTGGGGATTTAATTGTCGTTTTCATGGAAAAATAATAATAAATCAGCTGAGTTAAGGTAATTCTGCCTCAAAAAGGTGAACTGTATTTTTTTTTCTTATTTTTCGCAATGAAATAGTCCCAAATGAGTATTCAATAACCAATTTTATAGTTTAAAACGTGTAAAAGTGGCTTATTTTGATATACTTCATTATAATTGATTGGTGATCGTTGTCATGGAAACCTAATATTTAGGCCAGAATGTGTTTTTATGTTACTCAATGGAGTAAAGCAACGTACTGAAAATTTGGGTTGATAAGATTGGTGTTTAGTCGATTTATAGACCAAAATAATTTAATCAAAAATCTAGCTGAGCAAATCTCCCCCACCCTACCCCCTGTGGAAATGTGGCACCATCTAATTCATGCTCCAATTTAAGAACGGCAAACAAGTAAATTCGGAAAATATAGTTCAAGAGCTTCAATTTGATACCATTTTCACTATGTCCCATAGGGGGGTGCTACGAAACCCACTTTCCAGGCCTCTTTTGAGATTTGGCTCATGGACTAACATTTGAGTTGAAACATTTTTCCAGGAATTTCCTTAAAATTCCAGGAATTTCCAGGAAGGAAATGAAAATCCAGGATATTAAAGGATTTCCAGGATGCGTACGAACCCTGAGTACTGTTTGACCGGATGATCATATAAGGGCATCTGGGGAATTGCGGTAAAAACGTCAAAAAAGTGCGGAATTTTTTAGTAAAAAGCGCGGAAAAAAGTGCGGTAAAACGGTGAAAAGTGCGGTTAATTATTTTCTTTAATTTGAAGGTTTGCGCTTTTGGGGGATCATAACACGTCGTTTCTGTTGATTTTCTATTTGTTTTGTCATTTTAAAACGTAATTTCGTTGAAACTGATGTAACAGCTAACTTATTAAACTTCGCATGATCAATAGTTAGGTCAAGAACAATGGAAAAATGCAAAAAAAGAAGGGCTCACCATGCTTGCTTGCGCGGCATCAGTCATTTAAAACTCGAACCCCTAAAATCACTAAGAGCGCCTATTTATCCATACAATCAACTCCCGCATGTGTTGTTCATAACAATAGAGCAGATTTCGTATGACTGTGAAAAGTACCGCCACAAAGCTGTTCAGCGCCGCGACCGTGACCGTACCGCGACTACGCGATTTCATTCCATTTACAGCAGGCCAGGTTCAGTACCGCCACCGCGACAGTACCGCGCCGCCGGCGGCACTTTTCACAGTCATACGAAATCTGCTCTATCTTGCAATAAAGTTCTCCAAAATGTAAACGTCGTGCTTTGTCATCACCATCTTAATCTAGGGTAAATGGCTCCGGCAGTTTCATAGGATATTTACGGCGTTTAAGTACAAATAAACAAACTTCTAACATCCAACATTTTTCGTTCTCCTACTATTTTGTTTCGCCTAAATACTTGACCTATTTATAAAAATCGGGGTCACCGAAAAACGTGCGCCATTTGTATTTTACCCATTTCTTACAAGATCAGCTATTGCTTATTTCCATCTAAACTTCCATCCAATTACAGATCTCCTAATTGATGGTTTTTCGTACTTATTCTCAAACGGTCTGCTGTGGAACGTATTTTTTTGCATTCGGTGGCGATCGTATCGGAAGAAAATGGTGGAGTTTTCAAGGTTTTTGCGCTTAATACTTCAGCATCAACATAATAAACTAGGTATTGGCCTGCAAATCTTTGAAATTACCGTGTTTAGAAGGATTTTTCCTCACAATTTTTAGTAATTTTCTTAAAAAGTGCGGAAAAGTGCGAAGAAAGTGTGAAAGTGAGGAAAAGTGCGATTTTTGGGCAAAAGTGCGGAATCGCACTGCCGCACTTCCCCAGTAATAACAAATAAAATTATTGTTACTTCGACAAGCATTCATACACCTGGGTTCAGACCATTCACATTTTAATATGTTGACATTACTCTTTGTGCTATTTATTTGGCCAACACGTAACCATTGTTGGTGTATTTTAGCACTGCTTAGGCACTGGCCAATCAAAAAGCACAAAGAGTAACAGAAAAAAGACTCAGAAGTTTGATTGACGGAAACCAGAAGGCGGTTTTATGGTTGGGCATTGATAGCAAGAGTTCACAGAATTATGAAAATTGCAGTAAGTGTAAAACAAACTGAATGGGTATGATGTGCTAAAAGCTTTCTACTTATCTTTTAAGATGACTACTACTTATCTTTCAAACCTGCCTTCTTTATTTCACGTTTTGTGTCTAGGCATTTCTGATTCAAGCTTGTCTTGATTTCTTTCCACTTCTTTTGAAGGCTTTCTCTCCAAACTTAAGTGCTATGGCCCCTGAAAAAGTATAACAACTACATTACTCTGTAGATCCAGACACAAATACATTTAGCCTGTTCCCAGAAAAGTATCTGATCTTGGGTCTAGTATCTTATTTTATTTTATTTATTTTATTTTATTAGCTCCGCCACTACTAACAACAATAGTGACTACAAAATAAAGAAAAAAGTACTACATAGATAATGGACATCGCAACAGTGGTAGCCAATTACTGCGAGCCCTGAGAAGACTATTAAAATATCGAAAAATTACGTAAAATTACATACAACATATGATGGGCGAGACAAAGCCACTATCATGTGCATGCCTTAAATTTAGCCAATCAGAAGGCCTCCATTGAAAAGCACATTCTTGAGAGAGTGAGAGTTGTCAATCATATATTGTGAGTAAAAATTAAACCAAGAAAATACAATTTGTATTCAAATCATACTTTGTCCCTAGAAAACCTTGCGCTATACATACTTTTAAGAAGGCCCTTTCGTTCTCCATCTAGAGGAAGCTTTCCATTTCCGAGAGCCTTCTTGTTTGGGCTTTTTTTTGTGTATTTCTCAAATTGTTATTGCACTTTTTACATATAAATTCTAATATATAAATATAACTGGTCTACACTAGACTAACGGACACTAACCTTTACACAGACAGATAATAACGATATGTCAAAAAAAAGAGAAGAATGAGGACAAGCAGTTTGGCATACTTATAGCGATTTAATTATAGAACGCGCGCAATGAGTGCGTGAGAGGGTCCATGAGCTTTGATACCGCTAATGATTTGACAATCTGAATTTTCCAAATAAGGTAAGGCTACGCGAACTCCAGATTTGAAAAACAGCTTTGAACTTATCAAAGCACCTTGTTTTTTTACGAACTCTTATTATGGGAGAGATAAATTCCTAAAATTCGGGAGCCAAAATGATCAAAGTCAATCCATTTCATGTTTAGCGGACGGGGGAATATTCCTGCCCAAACAGCCAACCAACCTCGGATTTAGATGAATTTAACTTAAGAGACGAATAGCTACCAAAATGTCCATCCAATGCAGCACTTTTTCGAGCGATTTAATATCCTTTAAACTCAGCACCATTAAGGCATGGCTGACAAACGAATTGTCATAAAACCTAGGGGGTGGTCTAACTCCAGTGCTTTCAACTGTTCGGTTATTTAAAGTTTTTCAGCCTGTGGGGGGTTGAAAAATAAGTAAATTTTGATAGCTGTTTCTATGGCAACTTTAAATGTGACCTTTGAACTCGAAGGTAACGGTTTTTTAAAAAGTGCTCCTGCGGACAGGGAAAGGCTTTGAATCCTGAAAATGTTTTAGTACTAAGTGACTTAAGTCTGGGTATATATTGTTGATCTAATTGGAAAAGTTGACTTCTTCATTGGGAATCCTATTTTAGGACAATGTGAAATTCGATACCCTTCGATAACTTCTTATCCATGTGTGGTGTGCACCATTTCCAATTAGATTTACAAACACCAAGGTAAGTATTATTTTTTCCACTAATTTATTTGTTGCCTCTTATGCATTTTCCCTGTCAGCAGGGGCAGTTTTTAAAATTCCGTTAAAAATGAGGTTCAAAGGTCACATTCCAGGTTGTCATAGAAACGATACTCAAACTTTGTTAAGTTCTGGGTGCTCTGTAACATGAATTAAGTTTCGTAAAGAAATGAGTAAATGCATTAAATATAGACCACCCCCTACGCTTTTCCTCCATAGCCATGCCTTAATAGCACTGAGAAGTAAAGTTCGTATCGTCGGCGAAGGCTGCCACCTTTTGTTCCTTATGCCCCAGAGGGATTCCTAAAATCTCCGGGTCGGACCGTACCATAATTAAAAGAATTTCAATAACCATGATAAAAAGAAAAGGTGCAATCGCCTTGCTTTGTTCCTCTACTGATCCTGAAAAGGTCCGTAGCCGTGCCATTATTTAAAATGCAACTATTATTGTCATTATGAATTACTTTTATCCAGTTAATAAACTGAGGGCCAAACCCATACTTCTTAAGTGTCGCAAATAGGAAATTACGCTCTATACTATGAAACGCCTTCTCAAAATCAGCAGCGAACATTAGGGATTGTATTTTATTATTATCGACATAAGACATCACATCTGTTAAAGCCTAATTGGTTCCTCAATATTCCTCCCTTTAACAAAAGCGGACTGGTCGTCATGAATTAAACTCGGTACTACGTGGACTAACCTGTTGCCTAGAGCCTTACTGCATATTTTAGTGTCAACGTTCATAAGACTAATAGGGCGCCAGTTCTTAAGAAGTCGAACGTCCTTATCCGGTTTTTCTTTCAGTGTAATAACGGCCTGTTTTTGCGTTGTACTTAACGATCCTTTATCGAAGCAATCGTTCAGACAGTGGACGAGGTCACTCCCTAGTACGTTCCACATAGCATAATAAAATTCTTTAGAGAGCCCATCCATCCAGGAGTCTTTAAAAAGGGGTCCTTAGTAATTAGGCATCTCACGTGGGTTTTCGCCTTATTCCTCTTTTCCAGATTCAGAAAGTACTTCTTATTTTTTCCCCTTGTTCGTACCAGGTCGCCCTTGACCTAACAATAATACACTCTATAACATAATTACTATGCTGCTCCAATTTTTCCATGAACTTTCCGTGTTCCGACCGCAATACCTCATCATCCTGCCAATTGTTGATATTCTCTATACGCTTAATTTCGGCCTCTATAGTATGATATGTATTACGAAAAGAGGCCGCTTTGTTTTTTTGAGAAGCGAATCGAGAAATTCCGAGCTTCTTACTTTAACAGCTCCTAACGGAGCTGTGGGTTTGTTATATTATTGCGGTCGAGTTCTTCCTTATATGCAATTAAATGAGATGTTATATTGTCAATAAAAACGTTATCTTTTACTAACGAGTTATTAAAGCGCCAAAAGATTGACCGTGTTTATTTGTAGGCAGAGAGTTAAGTGATATCTTGACTGAGGAATGGTCAGTTGAAGGGGCGGGAACGATATCCGCATCAGAGACCAGTGGTTGCTGGCTGTCAGATATGAATATGTAGTCCAGCCTGCGGTGTAGAATACTGCCCCGCTTACTCGCTAAGCCTTGGCCCTTGCCTCTCCACGTATACCGTTTAAAGTTAGAATTACGGATCCTCCAAATGTCACACAAATCGAGGTCCGCCATTATTGCTAATCGAGGCCATCAAAACGCTTCATCGTAACGACGTTGTCGTGAAAGTATGCGCTACCGTTTGTCCTCTTTTGTATAGTGAGTTGAATGAAACAGACATAAAATGAACACACGTGACAAGAAACAATGCCGGAATAGAAGCGGTGTATGACATCCAAGAGGCGTGGCGCTCTGCTTGTTAAATAAAACACATTTTGCGCAGAGAAGGTGTCTAGCGTACTGTGGAAGATTTGCAATTCAAATGCTGAGCAAAATAAAGGAAAGGAAGGAAAATTTGTTAATTTAGAGCGAGAAAAAGAAAATAAATGAATTGTGTATCTACCTACTAGGTAGGAAGAGGAACCAGCTCATTTTCAATGAACAGCTTGTCGGGCTCGGCTCGGCTGAAGTAGGCAGACTTACCCGCTTTTTTAGCAACTTTAAGTTGTGGAAGAAGCTTTTGCCTGCGCTTGACTATTTCTTTGGGTAAGTCCGCCGAGATACCAAAACCCGAACCCTTAGGAAGTTTGTTAATACAATTAAATACATCTTGCCTATCAGGATACCTCAAAAAACATGCAATGATGTGTCGTGTTTTTTTCCTGGTCAGGGCTGTACTTTCCTATGCGGTGTACCCGCTGAAATTCCATCTCGTCCACCCTCTCATCCTCTATCTGGAGCATTTTCCCTGTTTGGGCTTAAAGCCCCCTCAACCATTTCCTCTGTCGTAAACAGCTCCTTGAGACTGCCCGTGCATACTTTTTTTATGTCACCATTCGAAGACAGAGAATATAGATTGTTACCATTGTACATCTGAATAAAATAATGAAAGTGTAATTAAGTTATACGAGCAACACTATATGACATCTTTGCCGTACATATATTGTTGTGCCATTTGTTTGGGTTCAAAAAGCACAAACATGTCAAAATGGTGGGATGATCACCTTAAAAATACTTTGAGTAGCTGTCGTGTCATCTATGTACCCAGCTACAGGAGAGGATACCGTTCTCCGTCGTAGGAAAGTGGATGGTGTAATGACCGATTTCCCCATCTATCGTCCGCCCAATATTACCAAGTACAGCCAGTATATGGTGGCGTTGATCTCAGTGATCAGAATCGTTCGTATTTCCCTGTAGCCACAAGGAAGAAGTGTGATGTCATCCTATGCAAAGGAAACTGCTTTGCAGAGTTTCATAGCAGATCTTGAAAATAACTGAGAAGTACTCTGTTCAAACACTATAATACATTAATGATTACCTTGACTACACAATTTGCAAGGAAAATGTTTGAAAAATAGATTTCACAGAGAGCTAGGTGAAGTGAGCGTGTGATTGGTTTGAGTGCATGGCGCGGAATTCAAGTTGGTTCTATTATAAATATTCTGGGCGACTTTTAACCACATTTACACAGAGAATCCTAGTGGAATCCTAGTAAAATGTCTCATAATTATTTCTCTGATGAGTTGGGGGAATGCTAATTTTTGGGGACATGCCGAGAATCTTAAATATAAGGGAAAAGAAGTTCACTTGTTTCTCCCCCGACATACATAATGATTGCATACCGGTAATGAGTGCCTGTGTATCATGCCCCTGAACAGATAACAAAGTAAAATTATTCACTTGTAGGAAAGATATTTTTGGGTGTCCCCACCTTGACAAAGTGTCCCACAGTGTTCAATTTGCTCGGATTATTTTGTTTCAGTGGTGACAAAATTGTTCAGATAATGCATGTTATTTCACCAAGATAATATTGTCCTGAACAAATCATGAAAGTTATTGCTGAGAGCATGCTAATCCTGACATGGCACACATGCCAAGCAATACATTAATCAAGTTATCAATATTTGGTTATCTTGTCAGCCCTGAAAAAGTCTCTGCAGTTGCAAAATTTGTAAAGACTTAAATTTATTTAATTCTCAAATAAATTTGATTGCCCGGGGGGACTCCCAATATTTTAGACGGGGGTGCTCGTCGAGAAAATTGCTTTTGACCCTAAGGGATAGCAAAATGGGTGTGGCAAACAGAAAATTTACCCCTAAAAGAGAGCAAATTTGGCGTGGCGACCGCCCGAATTTACCCCTAAAAGATAGCAAATTTTAGGGTTTTCAACCAAGTTTCCTTTGTAAATATCGGTTCTGGTGTCAGTACCAATATATTTCTGGGCAAGGATTGGTCTGAGACTCCCCTAAGGGATAGGGCTGATTTTAAACACCCCTAAGAGATAGCACATCTGTCAATTTTATACCCTAAGGGATAGGACGAGCACCCCCATCTGAAAATATGGGGACTCCCCCCCCCCCATATTTTTTGGGAAACAGACATTAAGTAAATTTAGTCATGACAAAATTTGCAACTGCAGAGACTTTTTGACGACTGAAAAGGTTACCAGATATTTAGGGGGATTCAAAAGACTTGATAAACTAGTGCAAAATGTGTAAAATGCTGTATTTTATTCAACTCTGATATTTCTGCTGTTTTGCTATTAAATATCCTAGTATTTTGTGGGGTGCAATCATTAAGCTTCACTGGACTCCTATGTTGAGGATCCACCCGCTGCTTTTTTTGCTGGCTAGATTCCTGCCTAGCTTCCCCCCCCCCCCCCCACTCCCCCCCCCCCCCCCCCCCCACGATCTTTATACTTTTGAGCCCCTGGTCCCAAAAAATAGGATCCATGACCTGATTTGTTCCCTATTTATCAGTATACTTTGGGAGAAAAGGCAGGACCTTAAAATTTTTACTGTACGTACCTACAGGGCATCTGACAGGGTGCGGTGGTGCGGATCCGCACAATTTGGTCATTTCCGCACCTTGAGAGCTTTCCCGCACCAGCTTTCCTGGTGAACAAAATAGCCTGGGCCCTTGTTTTAAAAAAACGAGAGCTTGCTGAGAGTTTCTCGTCAAATTTCTGTCCAAAAACTTGCCCTTTTTGAGTACAAAAATGCCCTGTTGATGGAGATTGGAGTACAACTTTCAGTGTGTATAAATTGTTTTAGAGGCTAATTAGATCCGTTTCAGAGGTGTTATTATCAGAAATCCAGTAAGTGATTTAGCCTATTTCTCTGTAAATTTAAGCTTAAGCTACGTTAACTTTTAACATATTTTCCCTGTTTTATCAAAGCTTTTGTGTGCAAAAGCATCTATTAATGTGAATACATAATGGTAGACCATATTATTTAAACTCTGAAATTGTTTTAGAGGTGAATTAAATTTGTTTAAGAGGCATTTAAATTTCCGCACAATTTGTATCTTTTTCCGCACAATTTGCCTTTTCTTCCACACATTTTGCCCTGAAATTTCCGCACAATTTCCAAAAAATTTCCACACCCTGTCAGATGCCCTGAAGGAGGACCTGAAATTTTGTGCAGTTATCAAAGGAAATTTAAGCGACAGAAGTTGATTGTTGTACTCAGGTATGTAAAGGCTTGACAAGCACAATGGGGGCTTATATGCAGATCAAAATAATATTTTGCTGTTGAGGGACAGCTGAGGCAACCAAACCTGGCAGTCTACTTTATTTGTGCCAGCCATATTTAAAATAATGACAATTTGTTGTCATGGCAAACCATTTAAGGTGGTTGGACAAGTTTCTATACTGAGTTACATCACCCTGTCGCTCGAAAAAACCTTGAGATACCAAAATATAGGGCTTTTGACACAGGAAAATACCTAAATATGTCAAAAATTTTGCTGTATTTAGTGACCAGATGCAAAAAAAAAGCTATAGCAATTATTCAAAGAAAATCGGGAGATTTACTTAAAGGCCCATCACCAACCGGGAGCCTTTGCACCAAGTTTTCTTTTGTTTTCAAATTGATCTATTTTTTTTTGGGTGCTCTGATTGGCTAAGAGTCCGCAAAGGCTCGGAGACCGGAGATGAGGTAAAAAATGGGAGACTCCTAGCAAAACCTGGAGAGTTTGACATCCCTGCTATACAATCCCCAATTCACATGTGACCGAGACAACTCTGGGTTGGGAGATATGGTCTCTGTAGCTAGGATAGCCATCAGCTCCATGTAAACTTTCTGTCTCGGGGGTAGGGCCAACTTTATTTGTTGTGCATGCTGCATGTGTTAGCCACAACACCACAAGATAACTTGGTGCAAATTTTTTTTTCATGTGAAACAGGAGCAAGTTTTTTCCCTACTCCCAAGATGATGAACAATACCTACCTTTTTATTAGTTATGCTGTCCCTCAAAATGTTTTGTCTTTTTTAAAAGGCATGCCACCTGCCCAATATAACTGTGATAGACAGGGATTTTTTGTTACTATGGCAACATTTCACATTATCAAATGATGCAATAGAAAGCCCATTGGTATACTGATTACAGTTAATATTTGAATACATGTAGTTTGTGGTAAAATGTTCATTAAATGTTCCCAATGTCAAGTGAATGTCAAAAAAAGCAAAATTAGCATCACGCCCCCTTAATTTGGTTGCTCTGGCAACAAGAATCTTAAGGATGGCACAACAAAGCTCATGAGACATTTGTACCAGTGCATAAAGCCCCATGTTAAGCCTTTATTATATCCATGTTAAAATCACACGCGTGTTCTGCAATCTGATTGGCTCTCAGCAGGTCAATTTATTCCTAAATTGACCTGATATTTTTGACATTGCGCGAGCAGAATGTTCTACTTCTAGCATGCGCTGCATTTAAAGTTTGGTTATTTCCCTTCATTTGGTTCGAAAAATATTTTCTATGGAAATGATTTCAACATTGATATAATAAAGTGGTAATTGACTTGAGTGGAGTGCAATTTTGGTCAGAAATCATACTTGTGATTTCAAATCGACCTCGCGCTTTTTGAATCACATGTATGTTTTCTGACCAAATTGAACTCCACTCACAGGTCAATTACACCTGCGTAGATTTACACTTTGTGTTTTGCTTTTTATACCAAGGGGTACGCTAAAAGATCGCTTGATTTTTGAACAACAACAAAATTGACGTCTTGAAAGTGTGAAGTCTGGCAAATCATCCAATACTAAAACTTTTTCATTTTCATTCATTTCATTTTTATTGAGATATTTTTAAGTACAAAATAAATGCACTATGCTTGCAAGCACGTCTCTCCCTGTTTCTTATTGTTAGATTTTTGCACTGTCATTCTCCTATCATTTTTTGTTGAGTGTGTGGTATAGGGGGTATCATTCTTTTATAGTATATAAGGGGGGTGGCAAAAGTATTTTAACTTTGGCTAGGTGCATAAAAAAGAACTTAAACCTGCAAGGACTGTTTATAATGTAAAGTACAGCTTTATCATGAGATCACATCCACTATCTTGTTATATTGTGGATTGATAAAATAAAATTAGTCTAGATAAAATAAACCTATTATTCATACAACTACTACTGCTTCTTCTGACATCTTTCATTCCGTATGATAGTTGGGAGCTCCGCTTTTAGCCAGTGGCTAAATCTATATATTAGATCTAGTATGATCGGTGTCGAACTGGAAGATGTTTTCTCGCTTCTAAAACGTTAAGGGCCTATTTTAAACGCATCCTAACAGAAAAACGTCTCAGCATCCACAGTATAACCATAGTCAATAAACTATGGTATAACAGAAGTCCATTGAAAAGCACGCATTCTCAATGCCATGTGAGTTTTAGATTCAACACAATACTGATCTTTATCTCACGACACGTGCCCTGATTGGCTTTCACAGGAACAGGACTGCTCTGACTTGTCCTTAAACTCAGCAGTGCGCGTTGTCGTGGACCTTGCATTCCATTGTAGCGCCGCCGCAATCACATAACAACTGTATAGAAATTATTTAGCATGTAGGTGTAATGTTTAAACGAGATACCACAACAGCCTGTAAATTCATGGTCCCGTTAAAAAATTTAGTGTTCGGGAAATCTCTGGATGAAACGGAAAGTCCGGATATAGATGAAAAATAGAATCTGACAATCTAAATGAGCAACGTGATTTGCTCTTCACAGAGAAGAGCTGCGCCAATGTCGGTGCTTGATAACGTAAATACGGCGGCTGGCTCGCGTTATATACACGTTTGATATTGTGGTGTATTGTATTGGACAAGTGTCTATAAATTCATTGTCGCGAAAATTGTAAGGAGCATTTGGAATTTTCTGATCTGAGAACCCAGCTAGCTACAATATATTTTATACTCTTGACGAGTGCAAATATGTTGTATGTCATGTGGTCGCGGCTGTCACCTTAAATACCGCAGTTGATTGGCTAATAGCGGAGCAGAGATGCTCCGGAAACCGGAAATTACAGATTCGCGTTTGAACTGCATTTCAAACATGCACAACAAGGCGAGTATTACAGTACAACAGAATAGCAGAGAGTGAGCTAGTCTGGAAATCTAGAATAAAATAATCTTTATTTCATGGCAAACTTATCATCCGTTTTAGTAATACCTCGTGGAACGTGATGGCGGTTCAATCGTTAATAAGACCGGTGATTGGTTGTAAGCGGAGCAGAGTTGCGCGTGCCTCTAGAAAGAGTCGTTCTTTCTCAATTTGTTTCGACTTCTGTCCCACTGTAGGAAGTGCGAATTGATAAAAGGCGTAAACATTTTATTTTCTCAGGAGAAGGCTCTACAACTAGCTTTGCTTTGGTGTCCTTTCCGCTGCAAACAAGATTATGTGATTGTTATGTTTTGTGCTTTGATTGGCTCTCGTAGAGAAGAACTGCGCTGCCCTTGACTGTGCTTCATGATCTAGTATGATTTGCGCCGAAACTGGGAAGATGTTTCTCGCTTCTAAAATGTAAAGAGCCTATTTCAAATGCATCCTACGGAAGAACGTCTCAGCATCCATAGTATAACAGAAGCCATTTGAAAAGCACGCATTCTCAGTGCCATGTGAGTTTTAGATTCAACACAATACCGATCTTTATCTCACGAAACGTGCCTGATTGGCTATCACAGGAACAGGACTGCTCTGACTTGTCCCATATCAGCTTTACAAGTTCTCCGTGACCCAGCATTTCTTTGTCTAGCGCCGCATCTTCGATTTGCCGCGAGTCGATGGATCATGAAGTCCTGGTTCAGCGTCACTAAAGCATCGTGATCTATTGAAATATCGATATCACAGGAGCTAACACAATCATGTATCGTTTTGGAAGTTTTGCTGTTCGTTTCGGACTAGTCCCAGCAAAGAAAGGAGAAGTTTCGTCTCAGAGATAGAGAAGGAGCTTGGGAAAGCAATCCGACAACAACGGGAATGATTTGGCCTTACAGGTAAATCTTTTCTAGCGTTTTTATACACCGAACTTACATATTTATATTAATGCATTTGCATCCTTAATAGAAACTAGTTTTATAAACTTTAAAAGCCGTTCATATAGCGTACAACACGAATGACTTTATACTAAAAGGCGCCACAAATTATCCCGCCAATTTACTGTATCTTAAAATACCTTATTGTAGAAAGACAGACAAAGCGTTGACATTTTGAAGAGTGTCGAAAGCAATAAACCACAATTTTCACGCATGAATGGTGATCCATTTATGTAGCAATATCACCTTTCAAATCTAAGACCTCTGATTGGTTAAGAGAGAGACGAGCTGCTCAGTTCAGATGATAAAATTCCATCTGATATCTGATTGGTCAAACTAAGAGATGGCCTGCACAGGGCTGCTGTAAAGGTCACCACCCCAACAAAGTTCCTTTCTAAACTGCCAGTTTCCATTTACAATGCAAAGTTGTTTATTATACATTGTACTCACTATCTTGATTTTGATTGGCTAAGCGTACACGCTTTACTTTGGGAATCATGCACTTTGAGGGCCTCCAAGAATCAGTTTGCTGATTCTTGATTCTACGCGTGCAATGCATCATGGGACGAGACTATTTAACAGGCGCCTTGTGTAAAAGAAACTGCTTGAAAGAAAAACAAATTTTGTTCATCACAAAAGTATTTTTGCTGTAAGCGCTTTTGTAACAGAGTAGTTTGAAACTAATGGGTTTGAGCTTGATGATGAAATAAGTTACAAGCAGTGGGGAAAGTCAACAAAAGGTGCACGCTTATAAATTTGACAACCACAGTAGAGGAATTTATATGTACAGCAACCAATGTGTATGATACCCTCCGATCACATCACTTTACCGCAAAAGCGCAATCGGCTTATTTAACTGATTTAAAAGAGAAGCTGTGTGAAGGAGAGGTGGTGGTCTTGCTCGACTTTGCCGAGAACTTCAGCTTTATCGTACAGGATGCTGTGCAGGGCTACCACTGGAACAACAGTCAAGCCACACTTCATCCTTTTGTAGTCTATTTTAGAAAATCAAATGAGCTCGAACACTTAAACATATGTGTCATTTCAGACTGCCTGAAACATGATACAATGGCGGTCCATGCCTTTATCACGTCAGTGATGCCTCATCTCAAGACATCCTGCCAGGAATACGCAAAGTTTTTTACTTTAGTGACGGATGTTCGGGCCAATACAAAACTACAAAAATTTCCTCAATCTTTGTCACCATCAGTCCGACTACCAATTAGATACAGAGTGGCACTTTTTTGCCACTAGCCATGGGGAAAAGCCCGTGTGACGGCATTGGTGGAACTGTCAAGCGTCTTGTTGCTCGGGCTAGCCTGCAGGCGACAACTGGGGGTCACATTTTGTCTCCCTTGGAAATGTTCAACTGGGCGACAGAAAAAATTCCAGGGATAAAGTTCTTCTATCTGTCCGATACCGATGTGACCCGCAATGCAATCGAACATAATTTGGAAGCACGGTTTGCCACCGGAAAACAGTTGCTGGGACTCGGTCACACCATGTGTTTATCCCATGGCTCAGGATGGGCTGAAGATGAAAATCACAAACAGAAGAAATTGCTTTTGTGTCGCCCTGTAATTTCTTTGTCCAAATTGGCCTAGCCTGAATTTTAACTATTGTCAGTTTCATTTTCAAACCATGGATAATTCCTCTGATTATTTGCCAGTGAAGGAGTCCGACATAGGTGTTAGACATTTGTATACGTAAAAGAAAGGATGAAAGAATATCTAGTTCAAATATCGTGGTCTACACTAACTGTCAACCGTCCGATTCCTAAGGCGGAAAATATGTAATTTTAGGACTTTTGCCACAGTGCGTTTTTAAATGCCTCGCAATAAACAGAAACAAACCCACTAAGTCGTCACCGTTGATACTGCTAGTTGTTGACCACCCATACAACATTATAACAATGCATGTTGTACGAAAACTTAACAATTTGCTAAACAAAAAATTTACAGAAAACATCACCCTGAGATGATGAGATGCATTTTGGACCGATGTTTGGCGTGAAAAAATAACACATTCAAAGACTTTTAGGGTGGCTTTAATGGCTGTTTTGAGAAGTGTGAGCAGTACAGATTACCAAACAAATACGACTTTTGCGGCTTGTTATGATGCGAGTAGGGTTGCCAGCGACTGAAAATGCGAGTTTCACTCAGGACAAGCACAAAAGGGGCGTGGTCAACGAATTTCACGAATTTCTGTATCTCGAAAACTATTTTGTCCTTGACGCTGAAATTTTGGAATCTTGTTATTGACTGTGAAAGGTACTGAAAATGTGATTGTTTATGTAAATCGGCGAGGGTCAACTACGGCCTTGGTCGATTTGACGTGGAATGACTCTATTGTGACTTCCAGAATAAACATTGTTTGCCAACTGGAATGAGGCTCGGCCTCACAACCTCGCCTGATTCCACCTGTCTCCACATTGTTTATTCTGGAGATTATAAAAACTTCATCCAATTGCTTTGAATCACATGATCAGCAACTGCTATCTACAAGAATAAATTTGTTTTTTATTTCCCAAGCAATAACTGTATTTTTAATAATTGAAAATTCAAGAGGGGTGAGCTGTCATATCTCAACCATGTACTATCTGAGTACATGAGCAATTTTTAAATCACATAATTAGCAAACTGCTATCTACAAGAACAAACTTCTGTTATAATTCTAAATGTCTTTTATTAGAATTTTGTGCATTTTAACACAAAAATGTCAGGACCCCCCTTTGTTCCAAAACATTGCAAGGAGCCTTTTCTCACAGAGCCCTCCCTCCAATCGTAAATAATAAAACTTGGAAAAATCTCTAATACCTGTGTTACATATTTAATTTGTCCTTCCCATGCTAAAAATTACAGTGACCAATTAAATAAAAAAAAAGGACAGGGAAAACCAGTGCAGGAGAACACCAGACGAGGGAAATATAAGTATTTTTTAGGTGTAGAAACCTCCCAAAAATTGAGTTAGAACACGTTTTCTCAAATTCGTAACTGCAATCATCATGGAATTATCACAATTTGCGAGAAAACAGTTACCAACAAAGTTATTACCTTTACTATAGTACCATAGGATTTTAGGATTTTTTATGCCTTATTTTGAACAATGCAGTGAACACATTTGTTCACTGCTTGGTATATTTTTAGGGTAGTTTCTCTGATTTCCAGACAGGCATCCCTACCATCGCTTTATCCTGAAGAAACCGCCCACCATACACCCCACCCCAAACCCTCATGGATTTTGGCAGTCTTGAGGCCTAAAATTACAAAATTTTGCTTGAGGAAGATTTCCCCATAAAATTCACCTTGGAATTACAATATGGCAAAGCAGAATTCCAGGGTAGGAGTTTGAAATCCTTGCAATAGTACTGTGTCTGGTAATAAAAGCATTCATTATATAAACTGTAGTGTATTATCAGGATTTCGGCCACTGAGAAATATCGTAATTCGCACGTAAGCACTCATGAAATTTATCGAAATATTTCACAAAAAATTTATATAACAAACAGAATAATACATTGGTGCTTGGGGATATGAAATCCATCTTTTTATGAAGATTCAAATGTAATATCTCCCTTATTGATCACTCGTGAGATATCAAACTTTGAACACTTAAAGATAAATCCCATATCCCCTGGGAGCCCATTTGAAAACTTGAACTGTAGCAGGTATCCCAGAAGAAATAATATGAAACAAATAGGAAAAAAATCCCCCAAACCCATGGTTATAATGGGTAAAATAAGAGACTTTGTTTTAGAGATGGATTTTAAATTAATTAAATCCAAGCCATGTTTAATATATATAATATTATTATATATATAATATATATATATATAAAATATATGATAATCCCTAGGGGGTCAGCAGTAAGTATATACCATTTGGCAGCTCCATTGATAATGGTTCAGTGTCATAAATCTAGTTTTTGGGATACTGAAAGTTGAATCTTAAGTGTCAATGGTTAAATGTTTTATCTGCCCTTGGGCTGAGCACAAGAAACAACTATTTCATAAATCAAAAGTAGAAAGATATCTCTTTTCCCTCGACATTTCGAATTTCGATAATTCCACGTCTCATCGGAGATATGAGCTTCCAGTTTGGGCCATATTTGACACTAGGAAAACATCAAAATTATTCAAAATCGCTGAAACAGTTATAAAACCACTTAATTTAATGCTTGTCATCTTATCTCCAAGGATATTAAGTTATTGTGTGCGTGCGGTTCGATCTTAAAACGTTTTTTGTCGTCTTTCGAAGGGGGCCATCGGGCAGAATATGGCGACATCCATCCGGGACTTTCAAGACCATTCGCGCTTTGATTCGAATGTTAATTACCTAAATACAAAGAAAAGGGACCAAAACGGCCACCCTGACTCAAATATCGCCCTATTTTACGAAAGCTAGTGGTCTTATAAACCGACTACATTAGGGTTTTTGAAGTTAAAAGATCAATTGAGAATTTCCGCAGTGTATCTCGTGATAGAGTAAACAAAGACACAATTTTAGGGGAAGTGAATTCTTAGCAATTTCGTTGTTTTAGTGAGAAAAATATTCGAAAGCTTGATTTCCGCTCTTCAAGACGGTTTAAATAAAATGCTACAAAAGGGAAAGTTGGGCATGTTGTTATTAAAATTATTCGCCTTGTTGTCAAGATGATTCCGTTTGATTTTCTGCAATGTTAGAAAAAATACCTTTTACGCACACTAATTTATTGTAATTGCCGTCCCGTGTTCGATTTAAACCATCGCGCTCCTGTATACGTAATGTCCTAACAACACTAAGCTCCTGCTCCCTGGACAATGGCGGCACAAGTCGCCTGAGTATCTATTGAATTTGTAATTTCCATCACGAAATTCACTTAGCACATTCTATTCAAAATGATTTAGTAAATTCTGAAAGCGCCGTAGCGTGACTACCTTTAAATCAAGGAAACCATCTTGCACATTTCAGATATCACAAACCTCCGAACAGATCACTCGTTCTAAAATGTCATCCGTCTTCGAAAGGAACGTCATGGATCGGGAGCTCTTTTCAGAGCTCATAGAACCCCCGATCACTCCAACCTTTATCCACATGTCTGTGTCACTCGATGAGAACGAGCCATATTTCTTAAAAATCAACGGAGAGTTACTTTGGCAATGGAGAATCTTCGGAATGGCAGACCCTTTACCTGTTTTCGAAGATCTGCAGAAAAAACCTCAAATGCATTGGTTACATACTTAGGACCAGTTCTGGTCGGCGCGTAGGAAATGCTGTCGGAAGAAATATACTATATCTTCAACCAAGGTAAAGGCCTGCAGAAACAGAGATGCGAGCGCTCTTCGAAAAATCAGGAGCAATTTCTGGTCTGTTTTGAGGACCGAAAAGGAAGAGATCGAGTCTACGCCGGCCGAGGCAATATCCAAACTAGAGTGCGAAAATCAGCATCAACGAAAAGAAACAGAAGGTAAGTGTCTCCGTAATAACTGCGAAATTGTTTATTTCAGTATCTTCTGTAAACTTTTGACGAAGCGAATGAACAACGTCAAAGAAACAACAACTTTCTTGCGACACTCAACATATGCAGAAAGAACTTATGAATGCTTATGATTTCATCTGCAGAAAAGTCAGCACAGCTTTACAAAGACATAAAAAAATTTAGTGAAATCGGAAAGCGCCAGCAGCAACGCCGCTTAAAAGATTTCAGGTAAGTTTTTAATTGTAAAAGCGCTGAAAGAAAATATTTAAAATGTATCTTTAAGTTGAGGTAATGAACCTGTTTTTTTTTTTTTTGCAAACCTCTAAATCACACCTGCCATCAATGATGCATGCAAAGAAAAATATTGTTATCTTTACGATTATCAACATTACAATAATTATTGCTTTCTAGGGACAGAGCTCAAGCTGGACTCTGGTTTGCTGAAACCCTTGGACTACTCCCAAGTCTCTAGAAGTAGAAGATGATAATGGGTGCCAGATAAGAATTCCATTTCAACTGCAGAATCCAGAAAGTAAGAAAGCATAACTTTATTTATAGTGCTGTAACTTTGTGTGTGTGAAATATAAAGCTGTTTTGAAATGAAACATTTATGTCTTTGCTATTTTTTTTCCTTTTCAGAAAACAGTACTTCCAGCCAGTTAGATGAAGAAGCAGTAACCAGACAACAGAAACAGGTATACAAAAGACATAATTTCACAAAATGACTCAACTCAAATACAAAACAGTTGAAAAACTTAACATTCAGGTTAATTTACTGTATTTTTTTTTCTTGAATGGGTACTTTAGCAAACAGAGAAACTAACTTTGACATGGAAAATGGGACAGATGAAAGGATAAGTCAACCAGACAAAAGTAAGTGTACATTATGTTGGACCAGTTGGGTACTCAGTTTGGAACACTGCTTAAAGGCCCATCATCAACCAAGAGCCTTTGCAGGATATCAAACAATCATAGCAGCCGAAAAACAATATGGTTCAATTTGAAACAAAAGGCTACCGGTTGATAATGGGCCTTTAATGCAATGATACTGAGTGCTCTTTCTGTTAAAAACACATGCATAACTCGCACATTTTACAAGGCGTTGTTTTTGCTTAGCATTCCATTTTTATTGTATTGCTTAATGGAAATTCAGGGGATAAAGGGTCACAGTTAAATCCCTTCCATGGGAGGGGTTTGGCTAATTTCTATCTCTTGCAATCAGGTATTTTGAAAAAAAAGAAAACAGTACTTCCAGCCAGTTAGATGAAGAAGCAGTAACCAGACAACAGAAACAGGTATACAAAAGACATAATTTCACAAAAATGACTCAACTCAAATACCAAAACAGTTGAACAACTTAACATTCAGGTTAATTACTGTATTTTTTTTTCTTGAATGGGTACTTTTAGCAAACAGAGAAACTAACTTTGACATGGAAAATGGGACAGATGAAAGGATAAGTCAACCAGACAAAAGTAAGTGTACATTTAGTTGGACCAGTTGGGTACTCAGTTTGGAACACTGCTTAAAGGCCCATCATCAACCAAGAGCCTTTGCAGGATATCAAACAATCATAGCAGCCGAAAAACAATATGGTTCAATTTGAAAACAAAAGGCTACCGGTGATAATGGGCCTTTAATGCAATGATACTGAGTGCTCTTTCTGTTAAAAACACATGCATAACTCGCACATTTTACAAGGCGTTGTTTTTGCTTAGCATTCCATTTTTTATTGTATTGCTTAATGGAAATTCAGGGGATAAAGGGTCACAGTTAAATCCCTTCCATGGGAGGGGTTTGGCTAATTTCTATCTCTTGCAATCAGGTATTTTGAAAAAAAAGATCAAAATATTAATTTTTGAGAAGTGGACATTAAGGGAATCACTTTACTTCTCTAAAATCAAAATTTTTGTTTATTTTTTCATATGCCTATACCAGTCTGAGTGAAGAAGACAAGGACAAGGTACGAGCAGTGCTGTTTGTCCTCGATAGCTCCTCTGTTTCTCTACGGGGGTACCATGAGATGACCCAGTTGACAAAAAGCTGCCAAGAACCTATGCGATTGAAACTTGTATGCAAACTCTAAACAAGGAATGGAATGTGACGAAAACACCAGGGAAATCTGAAGGCGCAGAGCTACCCATCAAACTCCTGTTACAGCGTGAAATTCGAAATTATGTGAGTCATGCATCTAAACCTTACTATTTCTCTATAAAAATGATCAAACCGAGGAGCCTGTGACTCATTTTATAATTGATACTGGTCTTATAAAATAAGAAAAATAGTGATTATATGCAGTTTTCTATTTTTCTATAATTGCAGCTTTTAGCGAACCCTGAGCATGCAGGAAAACTAAAAGTAAAGATATCTGGTGATGGCGCACGGATGTCCCACAGCACCTCCCTGTTTATCCTGACCTTTTCACTTATTGATGATGGCAACTCTTGCTTATCCAGTGCAGGTAAACTCATGCCAAGCAATCCCACAAGGCATATAACTGCAATATTTTTTTAATACCTCTGTTATGGGACGAAAAACTATAGTTTTTTTCTTCCAATTTGTAAAGTTTCCGCAATTCAGCCTTATGGCTGCAATGGTTAAATTAATAAAACTATCTATCTATCTATCTTTTCCAATAAGAAGAAGGGTTTAGTCACCATTTTGCGGTGTACGATTTTTTTTTAAATCACCCACCCCCTCCTCAAAAGTTAAATGGTCGGCCCTAATCTTTACGGAAAGGACCATAATGTAATACAATATGCTGATAAGTATAACACATTATATCATTATAACCCTTTTGAACTTCAACTAAGCATATGCCAATTTCAGTATCACCTTGGATGTTGTTGTCTAGTAAAATACTGAAACAAGCAATTCTTTTTTCAGGAAACCATGCCGTTGCAGTGGTCAAGACTAATGAAGAGTACTCAAATTTAAAGGAAGCCCTAGCAAATGTCATCACTGATGTGAACAGCCTAGTTAAAGAAGGGTCAATAATGGTGGATAACAAGCTGGTAGAAATTGAATGCTATCTAGGGGGTGATTACAAGGTAAAATGCTATAAATGCAGCAAATTGAGTAGGTGTACACCTAACTGTGGTTTCTGGTTTTCAGTTTATGTGGTAGGTTCAACGTGAAGTTGTGTGCCGTGTAGCAAATGTGAATATGAGATGAGTTGTGAAGTTATGATGAGATGCTAATGGCGGCTTTACAGCCTATGTAAGTATTTTTCCCGGCAATACTTTGCCTCAAGAGAAATACTACCGAATCGCCAAGGGGTCACAGAATTATTCCTTCGTAATGTACAAAGAAAAAATTCAAGTGACCCCGTGGGATTCGAACCCACGACCTTGACTTTCATGTGCCAATGCTCGAATCCCACTGGGGTCACTTGAATTTTTTTTTTTGTACATTACGAAGGAACTAATTCTTGTGACCCCTTGGCGATTCGGTAGTATTTCTCTTGAGGCAAAGTATTGCCGGGAAAAAATACTTACATAGGCTGTAAAGCCGCCATTAGCATCTCATCATAACTTCACAACTCATCTTATGGTTTTCAGTTCCTACTTATGGCAGATGGAATGAAGTCTGCCACTTCAAACAACAGTTGCATCTATTGCACTGTCCATAAGGATGACCGGTATGTACTGTACTTAAAAATATTCACTCCAAGACTTTTGAAGGACTCTTGGCACTCAGATGCTTGGCTTAATGCCTAGGTATGAATACCGCTTCACAATGTAATTCATTCAAGTATCATTTGTTCTAGTTGTGATCTATCTCATGACAGTGGCCATTATAATGGGCCACCTATGGCTAGAGCCCGAACAAACTGGTCCAGTCAGCCTGGTTGCCACAGCGAGCCCTTGTTCAACTAGACCATGTCATCCCTGATGAACTCCATCTGATGCTTCGTATAACAGACCGGTTGGGGGAAGGTGTTATGTTAGATGCCATGCAATGGGATGACGTGAGTTTCTTTTAATATATGTTGGGAATAATGACACGTTCACATACCAGTACACTTGAGTTCAGACGGGAGAAAGGGAGCTACAACAAGAGGAATAAAGAATTCTGGGAAGAAGGAGGAAAGCTTGAAGTTGCGAGAAAGGTTCCACGGATATGAAAGGCCTCCTTGAAAGTGAAACTGAGACACAACCCCCTGCACAGTCAAGCTACCAACAAGAAGACCTCAAGAAGAAAAAGGTCCCAGAGCTCCTGAAACTATTGGAAGAGAAGACTGGCCGTGCTGTGGGAACACGGAGAAAGAGAAAGGCAGAGATCATTGCTGAGCTAATGAGAAGCACAAGGAGTGACTGAATACCATCCATGCAAGTGTTGCCTAGATTAGGCACAAATAAAACGGCTCCTTTAGGAGCCATCAATAATAAAAAAAGCCAATGGCAAAAAATGCTTCTAAAATCTGGTGTTCTTTCTTAAAAGCTATAAACCTATATGTGTGTTATTTCATGAAAAAAATCCTTGACCCCCTTCTCTTGAATTCCCTTGACAAAATACAGTGATCGTATGGAAAATAATTTGATTTTTGTTCATAAAATATATCACACAGTATAGGTCTAGAGAAAAATGATTTTCCCTGTATTAAGCTTTACGGCAGTGCAAAAAGGCATGATAAAAAAAAAGAATCTTTACTGAGCTACAAAGAACAAAGCACACTAGTAGGTCAATTTGTATAGCCAAAAACATTTACTGGTCGACTGGTCTTGTCATTGCCATTTTCTGGCTTTCAAATTCGACACTTTTCACTACTAGTAGGTTAAACTTACAGAACGCAGCATTGAGAATAGACCACTAGTGTGATCTTACTAAACGAGAATAATACATGGGAACACTGAGATATGTGTTTGATTCGATGTCTGGTGAGTGAGCACAGAGAACTCTAGGGGTGCACGCTTCATGTCTTTTGACTGTAATTTATTAAAATAAGCTTACACTCACAGGTAAAATTAAGTTGTATTATTTATTTTGTTTAACTTTAGTACCTGGTTCATCTTCAGATTTTTCGACGAGCGGAGATTACCATCTCTTCTCGTGAGTGTATCCTTTATAGACTGGACGAGTATTCGACGAGTGCAGCGATATCTTGAAAGCTTCATATTCAATGATTCCTCCATTTTTGATCGATATGCGCTATGCATCTGGTTACTCGCACATGACCTCCTGTTCAGTAATAACACAGGGATCCTCCAGCGAAACATTATTTCGCACCTTCGGCTTCACTAATACTATAATGCAGATTCTACAACCAACGGCAGTGAGGTTAGTGTCAACTGTTTTTATGTATGCTAGATTTGCGGGAAGTTATTTTTACACTTGTTCCGTTTTTTTTATATCAGAATACCCAACGACGGATTGAAATAAACGATCCCCAGGTCCACGCCTGGATAGAGGAGCTGTCTAACTTTCTAGATGGGATGATAGAAAGGATCGAACGAGAGGTAGGTTTCGTGGCTAATGAAAAGGTTTTTTGGGAAAATCTTGCCTTTTAAATTCTACATGTAGTAAGTCATTATTTTCCCTATCATCCGATCTAGGAGGGCCCAATAGAGGATTACCGGAGGCGATACGACAGAATACTGCGCCTCACGGTCGAGTTTGGCGCGGACCAGTTCGCCGGGTTCGCCGCGATGAGACACCGCGGTAAGTACTTTTACCTCTGGAAATATCCGGATATCTCAGCATTTAATCATTCAGTTTCCCTTAAACGGCCGTTGTCGAGCACTTATTATGTTGTGTATTACAACAAGTTTCAGTAGAGGAGAGCTTCTTATTAACGCTGAAGCTCAGTTCACAAGGTGACATTTTTTTTCAACGTTTTCGGTCAAGATTATTTTTAAGTTTTTTTAAGCCTGGTTATATCAGCATTTTTAATTTTGTGTCTTGGTTGTTTTGATATGTCGTATTTCTGGAATCTCTCACGAGTTACAAAGCGCTACCCTGGGTGCCAGTGGTGAAATTGAGTGAAATTGAGCCCAAGAAAATCATCCACCCGATAATTTGTTCTCACAGGACAACCCGCCCAAGAGATTCCCGCCCAACGCGCCGAGTGATCGGCCATGGAGGTTTCAAGTAAAACGAACACGTGGAATATGAAGTAGCAGTATTTTTTAAAGTTCGAATATACTATGTATGTTCTTTTTTTTATGGGGGGGGGGGGGGGGGGGGGGGGGGGCTGGATGAAGTTTTCCTAAATACGTTGTAAATATTTTTTAAATGTCTACGCCAATATTAAGTAAAATTCAAGCTTTGTTGAAAAGTTTTTTATTGCGCTTATTACGAGTTCAGAAGCTCGTAGTGGTTTCGTTGTGGTTTGGAAGCACGGATCATGACTTTCTTTTTATTTGGTGGCTCCTAAAAGAGACGTTTTTGGGATGGCGACTTCACTCGTAAGTTCGTCCGCCAACGTAATGTTTGGCAAACTTGACTTGGACTTTCTCGATGATTCGCAAAGGAGCTTTCTTTCCTTGGGCATCGAGAAACCTCGGTGACCGTCCAAGCACTGGCTTGATAGGCACGGGGGTAGTGATGCAGCACTGGCCACCAGTGACTGTAATGTATCGCCTCAGGAATGGTTCCAAACCCGCTACTCTTAGGTCTTCGAGACTGGCGAGGAATGGTTGGGATCGAAGCTGGGACGACATTCTAGGAAACAGCGCTCGCACGACATCGCACGATGATGGTTTCGCTGTAACTCAGCCGAGTTTTGAGCCCGCTTTCCAAGACGACTGCAAGGCGCTCTCTAGCTTCTAGGATTTCAGGAGAGGTAGGATTCTCAAAGGTATCTATCAGCTCCTCGGGGATGTGCTCTCGGGGTTCCCAGGTATTTTCAGCGGTTGAGTAAGACTTCCAGGCGACGTTGTCTGCCAGTCTTTTTCCAGCGACGCTGTCTGCCAGTCTTTTCTTCGCCATAATCCGATCAACTTCATATGTGCCCATGACAGAAGGTTTTGTCTCGGGGCGATACTTAGACCGGAAGATGCTGGGTGGCACGTCATAGAATTTCCTGTAAAATCCAGCAGCACGTCGCTCGCGTTTTGCCATGGTTCTTTACAACTAAGAAGTGAATGAGCACTGGATAATCTTTAGCTTAAATACTCAACTCAAACTTAACCAAAAAAAAACTAAATAGCAGAAAACAATGCGGCAGAAGCCATATTGTTTTCGAACGCGAGTCGAACAAGATCTTTGCAAAAACTTAACAAAGGCGGGTGCAACCTCGTTCCCAGGGTCTCCTCGGTCAATTTTCAAAATGGCGGGTCGTGCCAGAGGAGACCCTGGCAAAGGCTGAACCACGTGACTTTGGAGGGACCACAGGAAACCCGAATCATATAAACCAATGAGAAAAACATGGCGACGATCAGCGTGAAAGAAGACGGATGAAAATGAAGAATAACATGCAGAATCATTTTCCTCCAGGCGTGAAAACGTTTAACGGTAAAAGAGAAAGCGATAAGACATATTCTATCTTTAATTCAAATCCAAACCGCTACTCGTTGAATGGATTTTTAAGAATTTTCAGGTCAATGAAGACGTGACAGCACGGCGCTTTAGATCACGATCTGTTATAGAAGTGTACTTTGTATTGAATTTACTCAGAAACATATAACTTAGTTGAAACGTGTAACAGACGAATGAATCTGATGTGACACCAGCGAACAACTCGCAATCACTAAACACCATATTTGGAAAACACTGCCCTTGTGTGCAGCCAATCAAAATTCACGTAAGACTTTTCCGTTGGGATTGCACGCGCATTCGAACTGTTTTCCGTTGGTTTAGAAGCGCGCGCGCGCGTGTTGATGATGCAAACAGCGTTGTCTGCACTCTTATTTACCACGGCAAATCAGTAGTCAATCACATTACGAGAACAGCAAAAGTTATGATAAAAAATCTTTTTGCTGGGTTTTGAGCATGGAAGTAAAACAGTGAACTAAACTCATTTTGTGCTTCTGTTCTGTTGTCGGGAGTTCGCGCGCGTTAGTTTTAGAAAATATGACGAATAAAATCACCCGTTGCTGATTGGCTAAACGAAGAACCTGATGCTTTCCAAATATGGTGTTTATTGATCGCGAGTTGTTCGCAGGTTGTCGCGCTGTTACACGTTTCAACTCACTTATATGTTTCTGATTTACTTTATAGTGTAGAAAACACCATGCACTAGACTCTGTTAGCCGGAGAATATTACTGGAGAAATTCGCCGAAACTGATTATGAAGGTATTTAAGCTTATTATGGTTGAGCTGCGGAAATAAACAAAATCGGATTCAAGCTGTCATGTCAAGAAATCTGGCTCTGCACTAACGACGGAATCATTGTAATTTTAATCATGAAAAATTTCCTTGATGTTACTTTTGAAGCATAAATTGTAAGTCATGACTTTTATGTATTGGGTGGCTCCTAGAGGAGCCGTTGATTTCATGGTTTGAATCGTAGAAGAGCAGTTGATTTCATGGCTGGAAACCCATGCATATTTGCCTCTTGTGCTTGGTTAGCCATTCATATAATTTGTCCATGTTCAGCCCATCAAGGATTGACACACTTATTTCTTGAAAGTGATGATGCTGCCTGCCTTGAACAGTCTTGAATGGGCGAAGTATGCGCAGATCCTGAAGCATACAGTGTTCGTCTTGCTCAGCTGCCACAGTGGAGTGTTGGCTGGACTGTCTGTGGAGCTTGACTTGCTTGTCGAACCTTGTCACTATTGTCTGGATCCCAGCTGCAGCTTTTGAAGCTCGCAGGACTGAGGCTGTAGTTTTGTTTGCACCATCCCTTTGACAACATTTTTGCTCATCCTATGGCAGATCTCTTGTGCAGTGTCACAGTATATGTTCTTGCCCATACCTCCATGCCAGTTGACATATCTCCCCCAAGTTACTCGGTGAGCCATTCCTCTGACAATAAAGCCTAATAATCAAACAAAGCCATAAATTAATTTTTTTGAGGAAAAATCAAGTGCTTTTCAAGGGAATTTGGCAGGCTCACTATTAAAACAAAGGAATCAAATTACTGTTTGGTGATAGATGAAGCGCATCTTGTTGAGGAGTGGGGCAATGACTTTCGCACTGATTTTTCCAAGCTGGCACAGCTACGATCAATCTTTCCTAATGTCCCCTTCTTGTGTCTCACTGCAACAGCCCCAACGAGATTAATAAAGGACCTAAAGGACATTCTCTCGATGCCAAGTCCTGATATTGTAATTGGTGATTTGGACAGGGCAAACATTACAATATACAAAAAAAAAGCGGAAGCCATCATGCACTGGGGCAGAAAGTTATGATGAGATCTTAAGACCTATAGCAGAAAGTCTTTTAGAAGAGCAAGATAAATACCCTCTTACAATAATCTACATGCCTCTAAAATGGTGCGGCTATGCATTCAATTGTTCCTGAGTATCTTACAGGGAAGAAGTCATTATCCTCCAGGGGCACCCAAAATACCAGAGAACTGTCTTTTTGCTCAGTACCATGCCCCTCAAACTGAACAAATGAAATCTGAAATTCTTGCACAGCTGACAGGTACGAAAAGAAGAAGGGTGTGTGTGATTTTTGCAACTGTTGCTTTGGGCATTGGAGTAAACCTACGTGATGTACGGCAGATCATTCATCTTCAAGTCCCAACAACAATAGAGGGGTACCATCAAGAGATAGGGCGAGCTGGCAGGGACGGCAAGCCATCCACAGCCACTCTCTATTATAATGAAACTGACATTGCTGCTAACCGCCCAGGGATGACAGAAGATATGCGTGCCTTCTGCAGAATGGCTGAAGGATGTCTTAGAAAATATATGCTGGATTTTTTTTGGCTCTGTAGGGTCATTTTTAAAAAACAATTTAAATGATTGCTGTAGTAACTGTTGCATTAGGACTGATGGAGTTCCACTAAGTACTCAAGATCAAACATTGTCACTGCAAGATGAAACTAAAATTGAGGGCAAAGTCAGGCGTGTCTCGAAACAGATGAGAGATGAACTAGTTAGGAAACTGACAAAATTCCGTCTACATCTTGGGGCTCAGCGGAAGCGGTTTGGTGGTATAAGTGTGAACACTGGTTTTACCACAACTCTGATTTCAAATATTGTATCAGCTTGCCAGCACTTACAGTCAGCTGAACAAATTGTAATGAGTTTCCAATCTGGGACCCCACCCATGCTCAGATCATCATGGACATTATCCATGCTACTTGTTATGAGTAAAAAAGCAATTTTTTTACTTATAAAAGACTGAAAGACTTTGCTCAATGTATTGTACATTTGTTTCATTTTGCTGATGAAACTGTTGCAAAGTGAATAGTAGCAACATTATAGTATGTTTAGAGTTTGCAGCCATTCTAAACCCTTGGATTATTTTTTTAGTACCTTACGAACAGAATGTAATGTAGCCACTTACATTTGATCAAGGAGTTTGGCAAAATTATGTTTGAGTGTCACCTTTGTAACTAATATAAAACTTTCCAAAAATGATATGACAATATAAAGTTTTCAAAACTGAAAGAGCCCAAAGTGTTGGCAGCAGTCCAAGATCAAATGCAAATGGCTTTACATTATGATAAAATGAAATGTGTATACCCTGATCTGGAGGCATCCACCATGCACCTTATTTTAATTCCAGGAAAGAACATGAAGGAAGATAATAAATAAAAATATTACTTCTTCAAATAATAGTCAGAATATTAATCAATATAGCGAGAACTATGAAATCCAAAAATAAAAAAAAATATTTTCAGAAATAAAAAGAAATGACAGGGGTGATTTGATAAACTTTCTCCATGGTATGGGTGTGGATCTCTTCTTCAGGAATTGCTGCACCACTTGCACATTAGACCTGGTCAATATTTTCTCAGAATCAACTCAACAAGGCCACAGGCTGAGTCCAATTTGGAGTTCCAAGGAATCATCCATTTATTTCTTAATTGCACAAGCATGGAGTCCTGTTATTTATTAATTATATAGTGAATGAGAAAAAACCGAAAAATGTCCACCCTGAGTGTGAGCAATCCAATTAAGAATAATGGGACAGTTGGCAACAATGGATTTCTTACTGGCTAAATCATTAGGCTTGGAAAGAGTTTTACACAATGTAAAAATATACAGCCATTACCTAACATTTTGATTAGATTTTACATGTTAGACACTACCTATCATAATACCTACCTAATACTTTCCATCTGGTAGACAGAACATTCATTTTTTTATATGAACAATATGCAAATTATTGGTGTTCTACTAAAGGTCAATTATGCAAAGGCAACTTGTGTAACTCAACACCATGCAGTCATATTTTAACATGTAAAATTCTTCCTAAATTCCACATTTCATTGCTGCTTGGATCTATAAGCCTGATACATTGTGTTATAAGGTTTTTTTGCATTTTGATTTTTGATCACCATGTTGGAGTACAGTGGTGCCTCTATTAAGCGGAAACCTATTAAGTGGTCACCCTCTATTTAGCGGCCACTTTTCAAAGTCCCAAGTAATATTTTACCTCCATTAAGTGGCCAACCTCTATAAAATGGCCACCTGGCTTGGTCCCTCTCCTCTAGTCTGCACAATCATGCATTTCTTATCTAGTAACTTTTTAACTCTCTAAATTCTTGTGTCTTTGGGGGCTGTTAGCCACTTTCTGATGTTACTGTTGGTAGCAAAATACAGCAGGTTACATAAATATCAGGAGATACATAATGCAACTTCTCCCTACAGGTAAGTCAAACTCTCCTGGATTTTCTGGGAGTCCCAAGATTTTTACCTCATATGCTGGTCTCCCCAATGTTATCAAAATCTCCTGAATTCTTAAGAAATCGAAGCAAAATACTTGTACTCAGGGTATTTGGGTTGCGTCACAGGTCTATATCACTACAAAAACATCAGATCTTAAGATTTTCTAAAGATTGTTGTCGGGGCACTGTGAAAAGGCAACAAAAGCAACTTACTAAACAATTCTTCTTAAAACTTCATGTCCAATTTAAACTTAACTCCTCCATCTCATTACAACTGTGATCAGACTCCAGTGCGGGAGTCGAAAGCTTAGGTGAGTGTGTTTTCAACCTTCTACGGTGTCTCTAAAGTTTAAACCAGTTCTAAAAGGAATTTGATGGCTTTGCTTGATTATTGGACTTTATTGTCAGGGGAGATGGCTCACCGTGTAACTTGGGGGAGAATGTGAAATGCCATGGGGAAGAACACACTGCTCAGGAGATCTGCAATAGAATGAGCAAGAATGTTGACTTAGGGATAGGGGCAAACAAGACTACAAACTCTTATCATGTCTTTTCTACTCGATCAATTCCGAATTATTTCGCTCTGTACAGATCGTGAGCTTCGGCTCCCTATGAGTCCCTGTGAACAATCTAAATTTTAGTAAATAAGCTTACTGTAAATAACCTTAAAGGGCCGTGCTTCAAGGAAGGGGCAGTGTCACGGTTGTTTCAACAAAATTTTATAAAATAAGACGAGTGATCTACATAAACATCTCAGAATCCTACATTATACTATTATTTAGTGTTATAAGAAAAAGGAACTGAAACTTGCATTATATAGACATCATTTTACGTAAGTTTATAGCTTTCGCTATCAAATTTCCAAGTTGAAAACTGTTCAGCCTGAACAGAAAAAAAATTATGTCATTTCGTAATCCGCTCGATATCACAAGAAAATACTCCAAATTTGTGCTCAACTAGCAGTTAAAAGATTATTTAACAAACCTAGATGATTATTGTGCTCATTTCGTTTGTATTTGACTGCATTTAAGCGACCTAAATTTGCCCCAAAATCGTGACACTGCAAACCACCAACCTCTTTCTCTGACAGGTGCCCCTTCATTGACCTGAAAATTCTTAAAAATCCATTCAACGAGTAGCGGTTTGAATTTGAATTAAAGATAGAATATGTCTTATCGCTTTCTCTTTTACCGTTAAACGTTTTCACACCTGGAGGAAAATGATTCTGCATGTTATTCCTCAATTTCATCCGTCTTCTTTCACGCTGATCGTCGCCATGTTTTTCTCATTGGTTTTATATGATTCGGGTTTCCTGTGGTCCCTCCAAAGTCACGTGGTTCAGCCTTTGCCAGGGTCTCCTCTGGCACGACCCGCCATTTTGAAAATTGACCGAGGAGACCCTGGGAATGAGGTTGAGGCGGGTGGCGTTCCTTTTAACAGGGGACTTTTTTGCTTATGCCATGCGCAACAACCGCTGCTCTCCAAGTTTACATTGCAGACTCAACTCAGGGAAAAGCACTGTTGAGTATCACGAATTTGTAATCAAATAGCGCTCTATTTCTATTTCTATTTCTCGTTTGTTTTGTTTGTATTCTGAAAGCGGGAAGGATAAAATAAAACGTTTATTCAGCTGCCTGTATATTCCAAATAAAAATTGTTTAATTTAAGGATTTGTGGACCTTCATCTGCGACTGTTTAAACTGGGTCAGACTGAAATTCAGACTGCAAGTGCAAGAACCGGAAAATTAATTACGTCTTTGTTTACACTGCGCGAAAAGATGGATTTATGTGCATTTAAGGGAAACCGGAAAGGTACCTTAAATTTAGTACTGTCTTTAAGTTACCTTTAACACCACACCTTAAATTCAGTAGTAAATTTAAGAACCTTTACTGTGGTTCTTAAAGCCAGTAAATTTAGTAGTATCTTTCAGGCCCTATAAGGTACTTTTAAATACTAAGTAAATATAGTACTAATTTTAATAGCCTTTACAGGTTGTCTTAAAATTAGTAGTACTTTTAAGACTTCAATAAATATACATAAGTTAATATCTGTGGATATCTTATGAAATTCCTCAATTGATATTTTTTTTTCAATTTTGCACTTTATATATATATTTAAATACATATTTAAAAACAATGACAGTCATATTTTTACTGATGTTCACACTAGCTTGCAGGTGCAATAGGAAGTTTGTGCCTGGTTTATATTGTATTAGTATTACTCAAATGCTGATTGATCGAGAGGTTCGTTTTCTCTCGCTATAATCACCTATAGGAGATTATAACATTACATTGAAAGGATTGGGAGTGCTCGTGCAAGTTTTGTTATGATCGTAAAAAAAAGTTTTTTGTTTAAAAACCTTGTGAATCACTTGAGCAATTATACTAAAACAAATTAGTCTCAAGCTCCATGATTATCAGCAAAAAGTCACCTCAACTTCGTCTTGGTGACTATTTGCCGATAATCACAGAGCCTGATGCAGCTAATTGTTAAATAATGACTTTTCAGAATGCATACAGAAGAACATTAAGCAACTGATTCATAATTGTAATAATTTATTGCCATTTTGCCTTCCTTTCTATTTTACAAAGTTGATTTTTAAAATTTTGTACAAACATTCTAAAAGAATACTTGGCTAAATCATTTTTTAGATGTGACACTTGTTATGGAAGTCCAATTTTGTAACATCTGAAGAAGTACAACCCGTTTCAGCAGAGAAGTAAATTCTTCCAAAAATGAAAGCCAAGGAAATCCCAGACCTCCTGATAATATATGAACACTGAGGAAACCCCAGACTTTCTGAGAAGTGGACACTAAAGAAATTCCACACATTAAATATGACCTAAATAATTTTAAGAAAAGCTCCAGGAAATTCCAAGGTTCCTCAATAGGGGGGATACATCTAAAACTGGATTAGCCCATTTTGGAGTTTTGACTAGTTCAACCATCTAAGATGTTCTTAAATCAAATATAGAGTAATTGGTTTGGCCATCACATTTCTGGGTTTACACTAAGATCTTACCAGTACTGTTAAATTACAGAAGCTGCATGCAGTTAATCTGCTCAACCTCAACACTTATGCAAAGCTCTTAATTGTTGAATATATTTGCTAAATATAAGATGCTTAAAAAATCTTTAGAAATCAACGCATTGATTCATCAATCCCCCTAAGAAAACCAATTTGATCCTAATCTTGAATTACAAAAAGAGGAGAATTAGTCTTAGATCTGCTTGGCCTTTCCACTATTTAACAATAGTGGATGGGCTCTGAGTCAATAGCCCATGAGGCCGAATGGGCTATTGACTCAGAGGCACGAGGGTGAGAGGAATAATTGTTTTAGTCAAATCACACTGGTGCCTCGCATAACCGGGCGCATAACCAACATAATACCTTGTATTCCTTGCCTAAATGACAGAAAGACATGACATGAAATTCTCAGTCATTTTCCCAAAAAATAATATTCGATAATTTTCAAAGACCTGTTCTGCCTCAGTCTGTGTTATTAAAACAAAGTGAACGTCTGTTTTTCATTTTTGTAGGCTTCCCTGAGAGCTGTATACAAAGCTCTGTTACAACTGGGCAATGAGGAGGATGAAGAAAGATTCACTGGATTTGCATTTGGAGAAAGGTTTGTGAAAAGTTTCAGCAAAATACAAAATCCCAAGTTGTTATACCAAAGAATTAAGACGTAATCCATTTGAAAATCGAGTAACAATTGGAAAAATTGTTGGAACAAAATTATTTACATCATATTGAAAAATTATTTCTCAGGTTTCCTTGGGAATAAAATGCTAGAAACAAGGAAATTGGTTTTGTAATATTCTATCTAAAATTGTTTCCACTTTGTGTCAAGATTACTCGATTTTTCAGAGGATTTCCTTTTCAGAGGATATTCCAAAGCATTCAATCACAGATTGTGTCTGAGCAATAAAAGCTTGAAGGCATTGATACAAACCTTCAGTGTGGTGCATGGGCAACACAAATTGGTAACATTAAATGGGCTTCTAAATCAAAGGACTGACAGGCTCTCTCTTAACATATCATAATATATGTAATAAATAATGAGGGGCTTCTAAGGATATTTTGTAATAATCAAACTGACCCTTTGATTCCATCTACTGCAGATATGATTCTCCTACCAATCGAAATGTGAGACGCCGTTTAGAAGAAAAACTATCCTGGAAAATGGAGGGGATGAGAACTGTGAGTTCTCAAGATCAGAGATCAAAGGTATTTCAGTGGAAATTACATTGCAACCGTGAAAGTTTCCAAAGAGTTTCTAGAGCTAATTCATCCCCCCTCCCATTGAAGGGCATTGGAAATTCCAGAGAGGAGGGTCAATTTATCTGATCTTTTCCATACAACCATGCAGAGGGGGGGGGGAATATGCCCCAGGGCAACTACGTCAACCGGAACCACATATTATCCAGGCAATTATTTATAATGGTAATTAAACTGAGTGGTAATTAAACATGTGTATGCGATTTCAAAATCGAATGAAGTAAACAGTGTAAAAACAGCATATAAGAACATGGATTTTATGAACTGGTCAGGCTAAGATTGTCCATACCAGCCCCGTGTTTCCTTGAATTTAAAAATCAAATAAGAACCAGTTTAGGCTAGAATTCAAGGTTCTTGTATGTTGGCTTTTACTGTACCATTAAATTTTGAAAATATGCCCCAGGGCAACTACGTCAACCGGGCCATCCATAATGCAGTTGAGATGGTACAGAGTTTGTTAAAAACAGGGAATCTGAGTACACGCAGTTACCATATTCTATGAACATTTTATTTTTCTAGTTGCAGTCAAGACATACTTTAACATTTAAAGGAAGATGATGTAAGGCGAACTCTTGGCCAGTTTGGAACACACAGAAAGACGTGCAGGAAACATCAGCGCCTTTCTGGTGTAAGTTTTAAGCATTTTTTTTCTTGACTGTTCCACAGACAAAATTAGGATATGGCAGTACTGCATTTCCAATCAATAATAATTATAAGTTGGCACACACATAACTCCAAAAAAAAGTCAAAATGTGAATCACCATTTTTGGCCAGAAAAAATTGATGCATTTCTGAAATCGTAATTAGCTTTTACTTAAAATGTATAGACATGTGTTTTCTTGCAGTTGGTTGTGTGCCCTTACAATGTAATGTTATTTTCCAGAGGGATTGGGGATTTGATGCCTTTTATTTCTCTTGCAATCACAGTATATGCACTGGAATTCCAGGGGATAGGGGGTCACATCTCAAATCCCCTTCTTTGGGAATGGCATGGATAATTTCTGGAATCACACATCCACAATTTTACTCATTCCAGGTTCTTCTTTTAATTTTCAGAAAGTTCTATCTCGATCTACTTCACTGGAAAAGATTGACTGGCCAGCTGAAAAGAAAGAGAAATGGAGAGCCATCCTCTCAACTGACTACACGTCATCTGAGGAAAGTTCGGAGGAGACCGAGGATGATGGACAGAGAAGGGCCATCCTCAAGGTGAAGCCTCTTTCTTGGGAGAGAAAAGAGCTTAGAGAAGGAAAGCGGGATCTTGACACATTCTATCTTGCTGGACTTTCTAGGCGTGCACTCCAAAAACGCCTAAAGAGAGTAAGGGTCAATGGCCCCTCCAACCGTCCTCGCCCAGAAGCAGTGTGCAGATGGGCAGTGCGAAAAGAAAATGCTGGGGGGTCTCCATTAGCTGCTGTTTCTGGACCTTGTGCAGTAGCACCAACAACACCCCTATCATCACGCAGGAGGGATTCCTAGTGTAGTTTTGATTTTATCATAAGTTATATTGCTACAAGTTTTGTAATATAAGATTTCTAAGTGAATAGTATTTTTTGTATCATAAGAATTTTTTGTATCATAGGAATTTAACTGCTTGCTATAGTTTTTGTAACATTTCTGTGTAAATAATGATTGCTTTACAGCCATATAAAATACAAAAATATAATGTAAATACTGTTACCGTTATGCTCAATGAGAGAAATTAAACATGTGTTTGAGAAAAAAAGTATCTGATCTGTTTTAAGCTTTTACTGATTTATTGTTTTGATAAATCTGTAAAAGTAGATTACCCAATAGAAGACCCATCATGAAAAATTCCCATCCCCCCAAAAAGAAAAGTTCATTTAGGCAAAAATATCCCAACACTGTAACGCCCTGCATACTTGAGTGATTTAATCACCATTACAGTCCCATAAGTTAACAAAAATGCTACATTTATGAATATTTAACTGACCCTTAAAATACAGAATATTACTATCATCATTAAAACCATATTAAAGATACTGAAAGGTCGATTTTAAAAGCTTTCAATGATCCTTAAAGCCATTGACATATGATATTTCTGGCCCTATAAATTTCCATTAAAGTTCCTTAAAGGTAATATTTTTGTAAATTTAAGGTACTTCTTAAAGGTCCGGTTCTACAGCATTTCCTGTTCTTTAAGAAGCCATGTATATGCACTTAAAACATAACTTTCAGGTTTCTTAAATGTTCAGTAAAGTGCCCCAAATATGGAATTTAAGTTGCCTTTCTTAGTCTTTCCAGGTACCTTAAATACGCATTTTCACCTAGTGTTAGCAATCGTAACGATTTCCTTTTTTATCCTATCAGTTTACCCTGATATTTCGGGGCCTTCCAGTGGAATTAGATCAAGTGGAAAGATGTCATAGTTTTGGATTGAGAATAAAAGTTCTGCAACGTGCAGATACATAAATTTTGCTTGAAAAACCCGGCCACACTGTTTTAATATAATGGAAAAAAAAAACATGATTAGTTTGTGTGATAACTTTATTAGAATCTGGACAAGTTTCACCATACCTCGAGAGGCTCGATTTGAATAACCTATACTGGAATTCAATTGATTTGACTACTCATGATTTACAATCCCAGATTTTGTATCTAAGCTGGGATTTTGTCAAACAATTTTAAATACCTGAAGGGTACCTGAAGGGTACCCACCCTGGAAATACAAGCTCCATTTTCACCACCCTTCCCTGGGATTCAATGGTGGATTATGTCCATGAAAAGGATGAGACTCCCAATTGATGAACTATATGTAGTGAAAACTCTTAAAAGTAGCCTCTGCTATAGTTCTACTTCTGAAAATCAATCGATGAAATGCTCTCATAATACTGTAGCGCATATCTAAGATGTTGCATCCCTGAACCACCTGAGCACTTGGAGCTAGAAATTGGTATTTGGTTGCAGGATGCAGTTGTTTTGTGTCATCCAGACAAGAATGGCATTATGTTCCTTTTGTGAATTGGACATATACGTGTACACCTACACCTTCTGAACCTGCAACAAACAATGCACAACAAGTTACTTCTGAATGTGCTACCCTTATATCCTTTATCGGGTGCTTCTAAAAAACTTTCATTTTTAATGCTAGTAACTAGGAGAAGTGAAATGAAATTTGTATTATTACAGTCACACCGGTTGTTCTCTTTGCTCTTAACACTGATTGACAACACTGATGGACAACTTTGGTACCAAATTGTAATTTGTCGTGAGCAACTTTAATTCGCCACATGTCTGAGCACAGGAGGGGCAGACCATAATTAAAAGATTTTGGAAACAAAATATTTCATGTTCTGGTACAATATTTTGAAGACAAATACAAAAGATTTTTGGAATTTGATTCAAGCAAGTTGTCCACCAATGTTGCAAGGCAATATTGCAAAACTGTAGGGAAGAGAACATCTCGTTTCACTGTAACATGATCAATAATTTCCACTCACAAGTCACCATTTATCAAATCTTGTGACAGCGTATATACACTGGAAGAGGTGGCAAATGGTTTATCAAAAAATCCAATTTCTCACCAAATTTATTTTTAAATTCAGTAAGTATACATAACTTGCAGTGTTTTTTTATACCAGCTCAGATCTCAATTTATTTTGCTTTCTGGGCAAACAAACTGAGCACTTCAGTTCTTGCAACAGCTATGAAGCTATCAATTTCAGTGAAAATATTTCTAAGGAGCATGCCCAAGCATAGGTGTCCTGTAGGTGAACACACCAAAAAATCCTTAACTTCCCCCATTTTTTCCAAAAATGTAGCACCACACAATGAAGACATACAGAATGTAGTTTTGTTTTCGAGTGATACTTCAGTGGCACAACGAGCAGTTTTCGAAAAATGTTCAAATAATTTATATTCATGAGACAACATTTTCAAGCAGAATTTTGAACTCGAGTGAAGACCCGATTTTGCTGCCGATCTCAAGGAAATCAAATGGTTTCATTTAAACTGGGTCCTAGAAACTGCGTATGACTTATTTCCAGATCTAATATTCCCCGTGAGGAAAGTGGGAGTCCAAGAACAACAACCACTGAAACTCATGTGCGTAACTGTCGAACCAAAAACACATAACTTCCCCCATTTTCTGTTTCATCCCCGTTACATAAACGAATTTCAAAATGATAGTACTTCCATTTTTCACTGACAACTCTGTGGCACAACGACTAGATTTTGAAAGCACATTCTGGCAAGACGATAAGAAATCGGCTTTTTGCATCACAGCAAGGAAGCTCAACGAAAGATTCCACAAAACCCCTTGGTGCGATTTCTCAAAGAGAGACCTACATAAGCCAACAGTAATTAAAAGCTTACCTTGGCGGATAATTTGACACTTCACCTTTCAGCTGCTGGCAGAAAGTTAACTTGGGAATTCCACCACAGATCACAGACATCCGCCATATTTAATCGAAATCATTGAATAGAGCTGCTTTGCCGAAGCGAATAGCGTTGCAATCTCAAGCTCAAACTGCTCAAATTTCATTCCCCAAGTACAAATATTGTTTCGGTTGAACTCCGTTTGTGGTTTACATTACTTATTCCCGCTTAAAAATGGAGAAATTAATTCGGTCGACAGGACAACAAACCAGCATATGCTCAGCTGAAGGCAAATCAGGCCGTGCATCTGCGCATGCGTCACAAAAAGGTCCCCCTGCTGTTCCTTTTGTGAATTAACTCTAGAACCTCCTTTTGTGAGGTTCGACCACTAGTGAACAGTAAACACGCATTACCGGGGCGCAGGCATATCGACAATAATTCGCCGCAATGACTTTGCTGCAAAATTATCGTAGCGCGCGCATCCTAAGTTGAAAGATTGGAAAAGCTGAAACAAGACCGCGAAGCTAATGTTAAAACAATATATTTTCATTCGTCAAATTAGTCATTCGATAGAATTATCCTGTGACCACAATATAATTACGGAGAATTATTTCAGTCTTCGGTCTTTTGAAATGACTAAAGTACCTTTGAGATTTCTAGGTTAATTCCCTTCGGTGAGAATGACATTGATTGACAGCACTGAGATCCGTTATGGGAATACGAACGAAGTCCCATAGCGGCGCTGGGAACCAATCAGAAAGGGCTCCCTATAATCAGCGATGAAATCACTGAAGCACGTTAAGCAATTAACAAATAAAACACATTTACTGTGTTTGCACAGGCTAATGCAAACCGAGACGTGGTTGGGAGAATTCGAGAGCAGGTCAGTGCAAACACGAGCCGCAGGCGAGTTTTTGCACCTGCTCGAGAATTCTCCCAACCACATCGAGGTTTGCATTAGCCTGTGCAAACACAGTAAATGTGTTTTATTTGTTTTATAAAATATTTATTTACAAAAAATATAATAAAGAAAGACGACTGAAGAAACCAGAATTTAATTCAAAATACAAATTCTCCTTACATACGTGTGCATTTGCAATAACCAATCAGATCGCGCGAATTAGATGCACAACCAATCAAATTGCGACTTTGAGTCTTGCCTCCAAACATGAAATTTGTTGAAGAAATTTTATTTCAAACTGTTCAGTTCGAAGCGAGTAGAAGTGAAACTTTAGTGGTATTCTCCCTTGAGAAAGTGCCTTTACAAGCAGATCTAGATAGCAAAATCATTCCAAAGCTTAATCAACAGCTTTAATCATTCTAGACTGAAAAGGAAAGACTATTTTTGGGAGCTAGAACTCGCTCAATTCAAGCTTGATTGCCGTCGGTGTTGTTGAAAGAAACGTTGACCGACGCGATGGAACATCCACTGAACATGGCTCCAAAGTTGAATTTCTCCTGTCGCGTGAGGACATTCTGCGAAACATAGGAGCTTCCTTGGTTGTGTTGGCTTTCAGGAACAACTTGAAGCTGGCTGCTTGGAATTGGATTGAGGGCCCGAGAGAGAACATTGCTACACTGCTGTGTTGGTTTGACGAAGGCCGCGAGTTGTAGCTCTGTAGGGACTGCTCATTGCGGTGGCCAGAAATCGCCATGATATGCCTGTTTGATAGCCCAGCATTTGACCCGAGGGTTATCGCAGTGGCTCTCACGCAGTGATTGGTGTAGACCGCCAAACTCAGTTCCTTCATCATGTTTCCAAGTTTGTTTACACCGAGCACTCGATTCTCATACCAGACTGCTTCGGAAGGATGCGCCCAGTTTCTCTTCGGAAACTGGGAAAATGCCTCGCAGTTGGGGTTTGCCTTTGCCAGATACAGTTGGAGGGATGAGAAGCCGTCATTTGGATCATCAGTCTTGTACATCCGACCCAGCTTTTCGTAGCTTTCTTGGTCGCCAAACCCGCCCGGGTGATTCTTGCTTGCTTCATCGTGAGTCATTGTGGCGTACGGGTGCGTACGTTCTCGTCATTGAGGAACCTGAAGCTGCTTTTGGACAGGTTTCTTTGGCCTTCGCGCCCTCTCCGACACCAGTATAGAGTGCAGTGAAACCACACATTCATGAGTAAACCGTTGGGAGTACTTGGACTCATGGCAGCACTTGTTTGAGTTTACGGAGATCTTCTATCTCAATGGCAGGTTTGTGTTGCACATTGTGCTTTCCGTCATTCTTCAGGCTCTTGAGTTTCGCGTTAAGCATCATGTTGGAACGCTTGAAGGCTGGATTTTGTGAGATTAGGATCCCCTTGTTGTGTGGAGGGCCATTAAGGTATCTCTCGATTCCACTTCTGATGCCGAGCAGTGTATTTTTGGAGTAATCTTCTCCTCGCTTGCTGCGGACCTCGGCGTACAAAAGTCGCAGTTTCTCGACTAATTCAGTGAGCGACAAATCCTCAAGCTTTTCTTGACAGCCTTTTTCAGTGGCCCATTCTAAAGAAAAACACAGATAATATTTACTACACAATTCATGTTATTCATATTGAATTTTCATAGGTTTTCGGAAATATAGGGTGAAAATATTCAATATTTTGTATCGCTTTACTTTGTTTGAAAAACATTGTAAGATATTAAGAGCAAGTTTCTGTAAATATCAACCAAGTCGGGAAGAGTCGAAAATATCAAAATTTCCCAAACTTTGCTTAAACATAGTCTATGATGAGGGGTCTTCGGCGCTGAATGAATTTTTTAATTTAATTTAAATGTCGGTGAGAAAACCCGGATTTTTCATTTTTTGCCCAAAAAGGGGTGAAAACATTGTAATTTTTGCCTCAATTTATCGTCTCCCTCCAGAACAGTCGCAATTATTTATCAAAATACCAAGTTATTTTCTGAAAAGTGCATCATGTCTGCGTTCGTTTTAACTTTTTTGCACAAACATCCGTTACACATACAATATTTTCTATATTTTTAAATATTTTTGAAAAAGTGCATGTTTTCAATATGTAAAAAAAATAACCATATTTGCGGCCAAATATCGCCCATGTTGGGACGAGTTCGAACATAAGAGAGGTATCATAGAAAAGGGCATTCATTCCCCTTTCAGAAAATGCGTAAACATTTTTGTGCAATTAACATGGCGACCTTCTGCAAACCCTTGAAGACGACGCTCTAACCGCCTAAATTAAGATATGTTTTCTAAGTATATGCAGAATATTTTGTTTTTACCACGCAATACCTTGTAAATCTTTGACGAAAAATAACAAAAGTAGTTATTAAATACATTGAATTATAGCAAAACATATTTTATGGCACGTTTGGCTAATTTTACATAATTTTGGTGATGTTTGTACAAGGGAGGGAGGGGAGGGCCACCCCCTCTGCGGTTTACTTGCGATGTTTTCGACAGGCTTTTGAATTAGAGCACCAGATTTTCATTAACTGTTGATGTTTCCATCGCACAATTTTTATTGGGAAGGTGTCATTTCGTTACCATGGTAACGAGTTAGAGCATCATCAAATGTTCAGGTCAGAACTATGTTCGGCAATTTCTTTCTCCTTTGGCTTTCAATCACAATTTTTAGTGTGTAAGACTTACTACCTAGCAATATGTTACAGAGGTTTTCAAATCAATTTCGATCATACCATCCTTAAAAAAATCTTGACGGGAATGAGAACCCTTAAAATGCATAAAATTCGACATTTTTGTGGATATATTTGCCAGCCTTTGTGCTGCTTTTGTGGAAAGCTGGTCAAATATGTAAGGCATTGTAAGTTGTCCACTAAAACGGTTTCAGTTCGGTTGCAACATAATCAAAACACAGGGCAAAAACGGTGAGTTCTATTTTGCTGATTCAGCACTTATTGGCTAATAAACTTTTCACAGGTTGGCAATGACTATCACAAACCAAACAACAATAGATCTAGCAAAAATATAGTTTCAATTAATTTTAGCCTAGAAAAATAAATAAATACACGGGTATTTTCAATTTGTAAAAGAAAGTGTAAGCCAGTGCTCACTTGGCTTAAAGGCGGACACGTCCCCTGGCATTAACTGTGTCAGCGGAATATGCGCCAAGCAGATTTTGAATTTGCATTTTTGACTCTGAAGAAACTAGTTGTGAAGATAATGTATCAGTCAATTCCAGCGATGACCATCCCCCCCGGGCAACCCCCGGATTTTGGTCATTTCTAAAAATAAAAGTGAAAATTCCCCGCCCCCGGACTAGCAAAAATGCAAAATACCCCACGGTGGGGAAGGCAAAACTGGAACAATGCCCCTCCCCCGGGACCAGAAAAGTTGACTACAGCCATGTAAATAAGCAGTCGATACAAATTTAATGGATTTAAGGTTATAATCCAGTCTACAGCTCAGTAATCTACAGGTTTTCTTTTGCTTTTTTTCGCTGCAAAGCATTTTGCAGACAAAGATCGACACTGCGGTGTTTTCAAGCTTCACAAGAAAATATTTCCGCTCAAAACTTCAACTCTTATTCTGTCCGAGCATTTATTATTCGTTTTTACAACTGTACTTTAGTTAAGTTGTCTTTGAACGAGTTCTCGTTTCACTGAACATGAATAATTAAAGTGAAACAAATCCGTCACAGTCTCAATTAATCGTATTTGAAATCCTACATGTATAAAAATGTGGCGTAAAAAAATCTTAAACATACCTTCAAATGTCTCCACCAATTTTGCCAAGCCATTCTCTTGTAGCCACTTCGCTACAAATTCAAATGGCTGTCCGTGGAAACTGTTCATCTTGTAACTCTCCATATTTCTTTTGCCGATCAAATTATAAATCTCGACGCGCCAAAGATTGTGATAGAGAACCCAAATTCCCCACCACCCCTCCCCTGGGAAAAAAACAAATCCCGACCCCGGGACAAGCAAAATTCCCCACCCCAGGGAAGCCGGTGGTGTGCAAATGCCCCACGGTGTCCCGGGGGGGGGATGGTCATCGCTGGAATTGACTGATACATAAAGTTCGTGTCTACGCACGGCCATGTAATATCCTCTATTTATCATCCCACTTTAGTTCGTCAGCCAATCAGGAACGAGATCTACTGTCCCTATATTCTACGGTATCGGGTCACTGACCTGATATGCGATTAAATATCAGGAACAGTTCATCTAAAACCCTTGTAGAAGACTTGAAAATAGTTAAAACATCATTTTCTTTAGTAAAATAATTAGAAGAAATATAGTCTGGAGTTCGAGACGGCAAAAACTACAAAATGGTTTTCTGTCGCGACGGCAAAATGAACTTCGTCTTTACAAAAACACAATCATTTTTAGCTGAGGACACATACGATTTTCTTTATTTGAATGTTTAAGTGGGATGATAAATAATCGGGCAAATTTGGTTGATTCTGCAAAATATCAGATCTCGTTTGCTCTCGCCATGGGTATTTTGGCTCGACTGCGTCTCGCCAGAATACGAACCACGGCTCGACCAAACTCGCTTGATATTTTGCTGAATCAAACCAAATTTGCCCGATTATATATAAATATTATTAAAGTGGAAACAATTGTTTCATTCCTTCCCAAGATATAAACCTTTTCTCGTTTGATGACGTCATAAAATTTGACTACGCAGTTTAGTGCACCCCCATTGCCACTTAGACATTATCGCCGAAATTTGGTTGTCTGAGGCTCATCCCTTCCTAAGATATAACCGTTTCTCGTTTGATGACGTCATTGATGACGTCATAACACGTGACAATGCAATTCCACCCCCTTGTCTTGATAATTTCACCCAAGTTCTGTTGTCTGAGGTTCAACCCTTGGCCAAGATATTTTCACTTTTCATGACGTCATCGATTACGTCATACCACGTGACCATGCTGCTGTACCCCTCTTGCCATCTCTGCTGAAAAAACTGGTGGGCTGCCTGTGTGATCCCGGACGAGCGCACAAACCGGAAGTTTAGTGCACCCCCATTGCCACTTAGACATTATCGCCGAAATTTGGTTGTCTGAGGCTCATCCCTTCCTAAGATATAAACCGTTTCTCGTTTGATGACGTCATTGATGACGTCATAACACGTGACAATGCAATTCCACCCCCTTGTCTTGATAATTTCACCCAAGTTCTGTTGTCTGAGGTTCAACCCTTGGCCAAGATATTTTTCACTTTTCATGACGTCATCGATTACGTCATACCACGTGACCATGCTGCTGTACCCCTCTTGCCATCTCTGCTGAAAAAACTGGTGGGCTGCCTGTGTGATCCCGGACGAGCGCACAAACCGGAAGTCCATGACAAAACTGGTCGATGCATATACACTTTTGTTTTCTTTCTTCTTCTTCTGCATGTAGCTATGGGGCTCCGCTAAAATTATTTTTACAAGTTTGAAGAAAATGTGTTTTTTTTCTTTGAAGATTGAAGGAAATTTTTTTAAGGTGCTAATAAAATGAAGGTAATATTTTTTTACCGTGGATAATAAGGTGGAGATACACATGCACATAGGCATTTCCTAGCTCCTAATAATGTATGGGCTGTTTTATTTGTTAGTTTGATATATTTTTCGTTTGCATCAATTCAAACGACATTGTTTTGAACAAACAAAGAATGATTAACAAACAGAGATGGAGAAACCCGCATGCTAAAATATATAATTTAAACACGTATCTATAAATCGTTAAGCCCCCCAAAAAGCATTCATTGAAGTTAATTTTTACCATATTTTTTTTTTACAAAAATCAACGAATTGGGTCAAACTGCTGTTAAGTATTAGATTAACGTTTAGTCCATTTCCAATTAAAGTAATTAAAAAAATACAGAGAAAAAACAATGTGTGGCCGCAAAATTTATCATAAATCTTTTTGAAGTAAAAAGTAAAAATTCCCTCACCTTTCTTTAGGTGCTATCAATTTCTAACGACACAGAAAATTTGACGCAGAAATCGTGCGCGGCCACGAGCTTCGTGAAGGTGAACATTTGACCTAAAATTTAAGTACTAGAAAAGCGTGTACTAGTTAATTAAATTACAGAAAATTAGTGGCGGGCAATACAAAAGAAGGGCCTATTCAAGCCTCGGAAAGCAGTTGTCGCGCCATTTAAGTTTCTAGAAATATACATCAGGAATCTATCAAATGAATTTCAGAAAAAAGTCATAATATGTATTTTTAAATTTTTACCATTACTTTTTTAGCCATAAGTGCTGAATCAACAAAACTGAATGTTTTGTTCTACCTGTATTTTCATTACGCTGCAACCAAATCGAAACCTTTTCAGTGGACAACTTAGAGTGCCTTACCTTACATACTTGACAAACTTTCCACAGACTCAGCACAACGACTGGCAAATATATTCACAAAAATGTCGACTTTTATGCAAATTAAGGGTGCTCTATCCCGTCAAGGTATCTTGTCTTGAAAACCTCCGTAACCTATTGCTACAATGGTGGACAAAAGTCGTTGAGACACATACATAAAATTGGTCGGCTATGTCCAAAAGACCTCTCCCCGGTAAACCATCCTGTTTTCACCCCCTCCCCTTTTCAATGTTGAGCTCCGGACCCCGGCACAACTTTTGCCACACATGACCAACATTGAATGGGTGGCGGGAGGGGAGGGGGACTAAACCATTTCGGGTTTAGTAGAATTGAAGAGTAATGGGTTCAAGTGTCTCAACACTTTTGTCCGCCATTGCAGGTAGTAAGTATTGAACCCGATAATAATATTGGACATTTTGATCGAACGCCTGCGCGGAGAAAGAAATTCCTGAACATTTTTTGACGTTATAACTCGTTACCATAGGAACGAAATGACACCTTCCCAACAAACGTTGTGCAGTGGAAACATCGCAGCTACTGAAAATTTGATGTCCTAATTCTAAAGCCTCTCGAAAATATCACTAGCCAGTAAACCTCAGAGGGGGGGTGCGTGGCCTACTGGCCTCCCCTCCCCTCCCTTGTACAAACATCACTAAAATGCTGTAAAATTAGTCAAACGTGACAATGAAATATGTTTTGCTATAATTCAATGTATTTAGTAGCTACTTTAGTGATGTATTGCGTGGTATAGACAAATATTCTATATACCTTAGAAAACCTATCTTATTTTAGGCGATTAGGCCGTCATCTTTAAGGTTTGCAGAAGCTCGCCATTTTAATTGCACAAAAATGTTTTTGTATTTTCTGAAAGGGGAATGAATGCCCTTTCCTATGATACCTTTTGTATGTCCGAACTCGTCCCAACATGGGCGATATTCGGTCGCAAATATGGATATTTTTTTGCATTTCGTAAAAGTGCACTTTCTCAAATATATTTAAAAATACAGAAAATATTGTATGTGTAACGGGTGTTTGTGCAAAAAAGTTAAAACGAACGCAGACATGATGCACTTTTCAGAAAATAACTTGGTATTTTGATAAATACTTGCGATTGTTCTGGAGGGAGACGTTAAATTGGGGCAAAAATTACCATGTCTTCACCCCTTTTTGGGCAAAAATGAAAAATCCGGGTTTTCACACCGACATTTAATTAAATCAAAAAATTCTTTCAGCGCCAAAGACACCTCACCATAGACTATGTTTAAGCAAAGTTTGGGAAATTTTGATTTTTTCGACTCTTCCCGACTTGGTTGATATTTACAGAAACTCGCTCTTAAACTTGTTTTTATAGCTTACATTGTTTCATGTCATATTCTTGGACATTGCTTTTTTAATTAAAGACTATTAAGAGTAGTACAATTGGATAATGCTATTATTTCTTTTATAATACTAACCTTTGTACGCATTTACTGCGAAATTTGTTGAGTATTTCGTGGACTTTGCCTGCGCACCGTCGAGGAGTTCGTCCAGTTTCTCCGAGTTAAGGCTGGCAAATCTAGACTTTTGCTTTTTTTCTGGTGGCTCTTCTGGTTGCTCTACTATTTCAGAAGCTTCTTCAAATAGGCCAAAGTCAAATTTTGGAAAACTAGCCATATTCTGCTAATTTTACCGGAGTTTCCTATTAGTTTGTGTACAAAATTGAAACTCAAATTTCACCGCCGGTGTCGTATGTGACGTCAGAACGTCAAACACGGCTCTCGACCAATCAAAGCGCGCGTACTATCTTAAGTATTTTATAAAACAAATTCTCTATTGTTAAGCTGCATGTCGCGCAGAACAATAGCATTCTGTCCGATGCGAAGAATGCAAAAAAATCGCTAATTTATTCGATTAAATCACTTGCCTCTTCGTTCTCGCTCTGTATTTACCAGGTCGATCCGAAACTTGGGCAGCATGAACAGTTCATTGCGACCTAACTCCTGACCAAATTTGAACGACTTTGATTATTTGCATTTTTCCGCCGGTAGGTGATATTAACAGACTGGCGCTCTTAAATAATCGGCTTCTACCCCCAAAAAGAAAATACTCAAAAAAGGACATTTATTTTCCAAAAGAAATAAGTGGTTTTATGACCTGAGCCTGAGGCTTTAGGCTATATTATCTCTTCCGGTGAGGGTAAATTGACAGCCTGCAGTATGTGACATCACATGCACAAAGTACAAGAATGAGGTAAGATCACGTGACCATCCTCTTTGGGCTTCGGCGCTCGTGGTAAAGAAGCCATCTTGCTTGCTTGGCTTTCCCGCCATCCGCCCTGCAGCCTCCTTTCTCCCATTTTCGAACAAGCAGTATGACTTTTTGCCCACACCTTTGCTGAGAAGCTATAATCTATTGTAGAAAGTGATCATTCTGTAAACATATGTTAAATAAACGGCCACGAAGTGTGGCCAAATATTTCCCAGTAGGCATCTCTATGGCAACGATCATCTCTCAGCAAACGTTGCTCGGCCCATTCACTATTCCAGCACTCAGTGTTTACTATGTTTGAACAGGGTCGAGGCATAAAAGGCATATATGTATATTTCTTGTAGGCTTCTAGCAAGAGTTGTACTCCTCCCTTTCCATGAGCTAAAGAGAGATACCACAGATGAGCAGGAAGGGGTATGCAATACGCTATTTGAGCGTCTGTTATCGAAACTGTCGTCCACTATAGGAGAAGTTATTCGCATTGACCAATAGACACTAGGAGAGGAAGGCAAATAATTTTACCAAACTGCCTTGGAACTGTGGTCCAAGGTTTCGGCGAGGAGAGCCGAGGGACAAGATTTGCTAAGATGTGGGCCTGTGCTCTTGTGACAGCTTGAAATGTTTGGTTTAGTTTTAAGTTATTCCGTTGCTCGTCTGCGTGAGTAAAAGCTATTATTCCGAGGGCGTTAAGACTGGTTTTCAGATGTCGACAATTACGAAGGAGCTTATAAATGTTGAGATAAGTGAGGGTCCGGCTGCACGCTTTCAAATAGCCTGGCCGTGTTTTTTTCCGCCAATAACGTCGTGAGAAAAGGTACAGTTCTCGTCCACTATAGGAGAAGTTATTCGCATTGACCAATAGACACTAGGAGAGGAAGGCAAAGAATTTTACCAAAACTGCCTCGGAACTGTGGTCCAAGGTTTCGGCGAGGAGAGCCGAGGGACTAGATTTGCTAAGATGTGGGCCTGTGCTCTTGTGACAGCTTGAAATGTTTGGTTTAGTTTTACGTTTATTCCGTTGCTCGTCTGCGTGAGTAAAAGCTTACATTCCGAGGGCGTTCAGGAAACGGTATGGAATACGCTATTTGAGCGTCTGTTATCGAAACTATCGTCCACTATAGGAGAAGTTATTCGCATTGGCCAATGGTCACTAGGAGAGGAAGGCAAATAATTTTACCAAAACTGCCTTGGAACTGTGGTCCAAGGTTTCGGCGAGGAGAGCCGAGGGACAAGATTTGCTAAGATGTGGGCCTGTGCTCTTGTGACAGCTTGAAATGTTTGGTTTAGTTTTAAGTTTATTCCGTTGCTCGTCTGCGTGAGTAAAAGCTATTATTCCGAGGGCGTTAAGACTGGTTTTCAGATGTCGACAATTACGAAGGAGCTTATAAATGTTGAGATAAGTGAGGGTCCGGCTGCACGCTTTCAAATAGCCTGGCCGTGTTATTTTCCGCCAATAACGTCGTGAGAAAAGGTACAGTTCTCTTCTGCATCTTGGGTGTGCGTTTCCCCGTCCAAAAACTGTTGCGTTATCCATAGTCAGGCTGATGTTTTTTCTTACATAGCCTGGTTGTTTTGTCTTGTCAGCAGGACAACGTATATTACGTAACGTGCTGAGTCATAACTGAGTCCTCTTTCAATTATGTACCTTTCAGACGGTGGAACAAAAGTTAGCCAGCCTTAATAAGAAGATCGAGTCCCTAACTCAAGCCAAAGCTGATGGTGACGTAAAACAGGCACTCAGGAATGTGCGCAAAGCCGTCGCAAGGGCGCCTGAATATTTTGACCCCCATCTCGCCCTATCGCACAGTATTACGAATCATGCTCAGGGAACACCTTAACGACCCTTCTCCAGAAACTCGTACGATCTACTGAGGATAACAAGGTGGCCACCATCACAGATAAATGGAAAAAAGCAGGGAAATCTTGAGAAAAGAGCCCACAGATACCCACGCCCTCGCATCCTGTCCAAACATCTGGCGCCTACAGACCTCCACCTTTAGTTAGCTCTGATCAAGGTTGCTTCGGATGCGGTAGTTTATTGCACGTAGTCCGTTTCTGCTCGTTTCGCAGACAACAGCCTTGGGGAAATAGACGCCAGTACAGGGCTTTAGAAGAGGGCGGGGATGGCATGGCGCGTATCCGTATTAAGCCCTGGGGATAACCATATATTGTATTTATCCTTGTATATTCCCCAGTCGTATTCCTATCATTAAAATTTAATCGTTGTCAATATCACTGTTCTCCTTCAATGTATCTCGTGTGTCCGATACACGCTTGGCACAAATGCACCCGAAATCGCCGGCCCTTTTTGTGACGGCTTTTCCCGAAGGACGCGGTCCTAATCAAACGGAACGGTTGACAACAATTTTTAGAACTTTCCAGAAGGCCTCTCGAGCTCACAGACCCGACAGAGGAAGAAGAGAGGACGATTTTGATACCAAATATAACTAGCTTTTGCAGTAACCACGAAGTTTTTCGGCACTGTTGAAATGGTGAATATTGTGGAAACCGCATTTAGCCATTCAGCATCGAATTCATGCCTATTTTTTGCTTCAAATAACTTTCTTGTTTCACCTGATGGAATGTAAACAGAACGATGAATACAAAGTGCAATGAACTCTCTAAAACTTGTTCGTTTTATTTTTTTGGAATTTAGATTCCATGAGAGTACATTTTAATATTTCGTGGACACTGCGTTGCCTCTCGCCGCTTCGAAACGTACGCAAAATCGTTGCTTTGTTTGGGAAGGAAGCGTGACTCTACGAGCTCTGGACTCAAAACATAGTTTCGACAAAGCATGGACGATTCTTATGGAGAAATAATAAGGTTTGACGTATAATCTTCATTGTTTGGTAATATTTCTTCAAATTATAGAGAAGTACGCATTTTTCAGTTCATATTATTGCCCTGTAGAGGAAATCAGCTTTTTTAGAATCAGTCGGCGACTCTCATTCTAATGCCGATTGCAGCTTATTAACTTTTTAACGTCCTTTTTTTTAAAAAACACAACAATCTAGCAATCAATGGCAATGAATAGACAAAAGTGGAAAATTGGTGGAAGATGTAGTAAAAACCGGGCCAAGGAAATATCTTAAATATTGATTGCTCAGTAAATCAATGCAAAATTACTTTTGTTTTGTTTGTAGTCACCTTCTGGGGAAGGTCATCTTCCTGTCCTGTTTTTTTGTTTTGTTTTCAGAATGGGCTGTTCCATTTTACATGTGATACCCCTTATCGAGGAACCTAGAGCTTCCATAGGGGTCTTTGTGTTTCACCCTGGAATTTCAGCAAGGGTCATTGTTTTTGACGCTTAAATTTCCACAGGGACTTTCTTTTTACCCACCTCGATTCATGACTACCTGGACTTAATTGAGGATAGCTTCTATTGTGGACAAAGAGAATTTTTTTCTCAATCAGAAATGTCTGGAAATTTACCTTGAATTTTTTGGGGTGTATAAAATCGTGAACTAACAAACGCCGGATGCGACTCAAAGCACGAAGCATACCCTCAAAGCACGAAGCCTGTTCGACATGTTCCGGGATTTTATATCATTGTACTTTCTGAAATTATGTTGCTAGGTCAATGAATGACTGCCATCAATTGTCATACAGAGCAAGACGATATTGTCGTGGAGGGATTTTGACGCTCGCCGCTCGAATGTACATAAACCAACCTCATAATCATCGCTCGAGGTACTTTTTTCGATGACTGGCTTTCTGTGCTGAGGTCATGCTGTACCACTTTCCGCCAACGTTGAATTGCCGGAAGGCGTCGCAAAATTGATATTCCCCATGCCCAGCAAAGGCTCCCAGAACATTCTCCTGGTCATTCTGAAAAAATGATTTACGCTCTCAACAAACTTTGGAAGATCGGACGACCTGCTCTTCTCCCATTTCTTGAATTTCGAGTTCATGGCTTCATTGTCAAATGAAATCGAGAACGAATTCATTCAATGAAAACAGAATACAAATTTTAGCTTAAAAATATCATTTCAATGTACAGTTTATGCACAGACCACCCAGTAGTTTGTATTGACTTGCAGCTCGCACGCCGGCCGCGATCTCTCGTGTTTACCTCATAATCATATATCGCTCTCAGAATTCGCTGCCGTAAATGTCAGATACACTCTGGGGTGTGGGGGCTGAGGATTTGGGGGGGGGGGGGGGACCACTTCATTTTGGGGCGAGCGACAGGGGGATCTCTCAAACCTGAAGCCCTGAAAGGGGGAACCACAAGAAATTTTCTAAGAAGTTTTGCCAGCAACGTCTCTATCATTTGCATTTTTCTACCTCATTTCACTCAATACATAATAAAAATTTCGGCTCGCTTCGCGCGCATAAAGAATATCACCTATTAAAGTCTTTGCCAACTCGCGCAACAAAGACACTACTAACTCTACCAAAAATGCCCTGCAGTGATAGTCCTGGCGGGCAGTCACTTTGTTCGAAAGAAGAGTAAGCGTGTGTTCGACGTTACAGGCATAGAAATTCGTCATTGGCCCGCGCTTCACGCAAATGAATAATAATAATTTCGATGCGCGCAATTGCGCGCATGAATAATAACAACTACAGGATTTGTTTACTATACATAAAAAACGGAATGTTCTTCTACACTTTCTTGGTGAAAGTGCTTATTATCAATGAAATGCGTTTTTCAAAATTCTTTTATTTATTTAATAAAAGATGTTGTGTGTTGGGGGCATTTCACTAGGATGGCGAATAACTGAATTCTATGTATTCCAAAGAGTTTCAAAGTTTGATTGACGGAAGCAACCTTAAGAGCGCTCGTCTGTAAATATCGACCAACTCGCGAAATTCAAAAATTAACGAAATCGCTCAAACTTCATCTATCTCTACCTCTAGTGGATCTATAACTTCTGTGGAAATTTGAGTTCGATCAGGTAAGTATTTTAGGAGAACGGGGGCCGAGTTGAATCACTCGGCTGACTGCCGATTTTGAGGCCCATTTTCGCCTTTTCTACAGTACCTCAAAAGTCAATCAAATTCTAACGCTCACGCTTACCAATCAAAATATAACTACATTAAATCAAAAGAACAGACTCTGCTTGCCATTCTGAGAAGAATTTGACATCAATAGGTTAAATACTGAATATTTGAAATTGCTATTCCCGAAAGCAATGCTTAAGGTCCGCATTTGTCAAATAATAATTTTGGGCCAGGCAAAATGAAAAGTTTTAGCGCGCCTACGAGTGAGCCCATTTGGAGACTAATTAGTGACATCTTCCAGACACCTCTCGATCACGTACTACTCGCTTTGTAATAAACAAAAACCTTTAAATATTGCGCCAAAACATAAACAAATGAATGCAAGAACATTTTTATTACGCTTGATCTTACTTACCGTTCAGAAGTTTCAAATTGGTCAATTGAAAATTGGTCTTAGCATGGCCATCGAAGGACTCCATTGACAGCGGATGACAGGGAAGACAATCGAACCTCTGCTCAAGGAGGTTTTTCTGGCTTATTAGTAGTAAGAGGGAGAATACTGCAAATTCTGGAATGTGGCAGGTACCATAGATTCTAATAAAATATTAAAGCTACTCCAGGCTGAGGGGTGTGTATACGTGTCACGGATTGATTTTAATGTCTTCATGAATTTTAATGAGTTCTGGTTGTAGCGGGCGAGCAAGAGGGGTATCATGGGTAGATTCACACTGGGAGATGAGGTTGTTTTGGAGATAGGGAGAGATGTGTTCATGTTTCTGTGGCTAAGAGATCCACCCGAACCATCCGGGTGAGATTTCAAATATATAGCCAGAGTGATCTATTCAAAACTGCTTGCTCCAATAAGAATCGACCACGACTAAGTGAATCAACAGGTGGTTTTGACTTGTACTAATAGGAATCGAGTAAGCGAACAAAGCGCCAGCAGGTAGCATCCGCGCGCAAAAGCGTATGGGAGTATAGAAATCAAAGTTGATTAATTACAAAATATATATTATTCATTTGCTATTACACAAGTTTCGTGAAATTTAAACAAGTCGAAGAGATACATATAATAGGAATTCACGCTAAAAGCAGTCATCTTCAATGAGTGATCAAGTCTAAAAGTACCCTTTTGAGCGTGTTTTTCTTGTTCAGCTCTCTAAGCACTCTGCTCTCTTGTTCTGTATCTTGCAACAGGGAAATTTCATCATTCAAAGGGATACGTAAAATAGAAATTGACGCAAGTCTAAAAGTTCCCAACATTCCTTTTTGAGTGTATCTTTCTTATACAGTTCTCCCAGCACTTTGTCGATTTCTTGATCTTCAGCTTGTATAGGCGATTTCACTCCTTCCGGTACCTTGACATCAAGTTTAAGAAAGCTAATAAGCGTCTCTACGCCCTTCGATTACTAGCGAAATCGAAGGTCCCAGTTCAAGACCTAATTGGTATATACTGCGCCCTAGTGCGATCAGTCCTGGAATATGGATCACCAAATATCTGACTAGTGTGTCGAGGAGTACAGAAGAAGGCCCTCCGGATTAGTACTTCCTGGCTGAGCTATACCGGTAGTCGGTCAGCGGTAGTCGGTCATGGCGGGCTGCGAAAATTTCGCTCCGTGTATCCTCGTTCTTTGTGCGCTGTTCTTCGTTCCTAAACCCAACGTCTACTCCTGGAATAACAGCAAAACATCTCATCTCCCCACAATATGGGGTTTTTTCACCAAAGGAAATGTTCTTCGCGTCGATCAGAGGCATTTCTATCTCATGCCACTCGTTACCAATCCGCCATCTTGGCTTCACGTGGTCGCTCTTACACAGCCTTCAAGCTACTCTTGAGTAGCCTGCTCCTTCTAGGCGGCGATATTAGCATCAATCCAGGGCCTAATTGGAGGTTCCCGTGCAAAGGATGTGGAAACCCGTTAAGTCCAACCAAAAATGAATTTGTTGCTATGACTGTGACCTTTGGTACCATACCAAGTGTTGTGGTATGGGGACGAAATGTAGAATATCTTATCAAATTCATCCTGCACCTGGACCTGTCCCGATTGTGGCCTGCCTAACTTTGCTAGCTCCCTGTTTAGCTTGTCTACAAGTCTTCTAGGGTCTGGATCTGAGAACTATTTCTCACCATTAAGAAGCATATCTACTTCCACTCCTGTACGAAACCATACAAGAAGCTCGCCCAGATCCAGATCCCCTACTCCTGTGCAAAATTGTGCATCCTCCAAATTAAAGCTTGTCCTTGCTAATTGTGATGGAATTGCAGGAAAGTCATCTAACCCCGAATTTATAAGCTTCATTGCACACCACAAGCCAGATATTATATTCTTGGATGTGAATCTAAACTGAATGGTGACCCAGCTATAGTGTGTTCCCACCTGATTATACAATCTTCCGCAAAGACAGGAATTCCTCAGGTGGCGGAGTATTTATTGGTGTCAAAGATTGTTATCCTTGTTACTCCCTGGATGAGTATAACTGTAATCTGAGAGTGTATGGGCAGTTTTACAACTCCCACGCAAAAAGAAAATCTCCTCGGTTCCTTCTACCGTCCCCCCAAGTCCCCCTTGGATGAAACAAATGAACTTTGTAAGTCTGTGAACAAGATTTTTCTTGACCACGCACCTAATTACCCCAAGTATTGATCGGTGGAGATATGAACCTGCGAGAGTTGATTGGACTAACTTGATCCCAGGAAGAAGGACGTTGAAATAACTGAGGCAGTTTTTGAATGCCTTAGTCTGAACAATCTGACCCAGCTCACTGAGAGACCAACAAGAGGGCCAAATCTTTTGGACATCTTGATTACATCTAGCCCTAACATAGTCTCGAATGAAGTGCACACACCTAGCCCAAGCTATGACCATGATGCCGTCTTCTTTGACATTGATCTATCAGCTAAAGTAATATAGATTTAGGCACTGCCTAAAAGCGGAGCTCCTGATGCATAATCCATAAAATTATCACACATATGAATGTTACGGGATAGTTTTATTAGAACCTCAATTTGATATTAAAATTTCACATTTCATCACATCGAATTCCTTTTTGAATTGCTAATAAAAGTTGGTTTGGCATCTTCCTAAATCTTGGCTCGAGATTCACTGTTATACTTTCGGCAGCAATGTATACATGATAGAGAAGTAGATTTTGAAACAGGGCAGTATCTTAGTCACTCTAATCACATTTGCGAACTTGAGAAAGATGACTGGCGCACTACATACGTTGTAAAGGACGCGACAAAACTATTGGAAAACGTTTAGTGGCACTCTCTGATATTGGAGATAGATATTCTATCTAAGTCACTTTCTGTAGTTTACAGGATTACGTTTCATTTTATTCGCGTTTTTTTATTTTGTAAGTGCTATTCTAATTCTACAATTATATGGTGTGCCGTAAATGTCCTTTAGAGTCTGACAACTGTCTTGACTGAGTTCTTGGAGTCCCCGTAAGAAATGTGAATAATGCTATTTTGCTCGGGTCGGTTTATGAAGAAAACTTTCGATGCTTCTATAACAAATAAAAAGTATCATTAGTACTGAAATAAGTTTACACATACGCCGGTCTAATCATGAGCCGTTCCTAATTCAAATTAACTTAGACAATGCACTTTCTTCATTTGCATTAGGAAGGCTAATAGGAATGCTTTTAGACTTTTTCAAAGTCCCTTAAATTTTTCGTGTTTGGTATTCGACTTGTGGCAACTCTTAGCCGGCTTAGATCCTAGGCCATATCGTCAATTTTTCGTTTCAACTTGTGGCATCTTTAGCCGGCTTAGATCCTAGGCCATACCGTCATTGCAGATTTGTTTACCTGTAAGCATGATGTCGCCACCACGTCAAACAAGCATAACGTCAAGCAATCACAATAAGGCTGCATTCATTATGTATACTACAGGGGGGGGGGGCAGAGGATTTTGAGGGGGGATCTCAAATTTAGCAACTGGAAAAGGGGGATGTCAAGTTTTTTTTCGTAACATTAAGGGGGGATGCATATTTTTGTTGAGGTATTATATATATTTTAAACACCGAGTTTGAACCTCCTGAAGAAATATCACTTGCACTACTATTCTCGTGTATTTACCCTCTTTCAACTGATATGTTGAAATAGCTGCGCGCTTCGCGCGCCTGAAGACTTATAAAACTTAAAAAAGTGTAATAGGCCTTCTTGTTTTACCACAATTCCTTGAGGTCCTCTTCAGTGACTTTTGTCTGCCAGACAAAACGACTTTGGACTTTTGATTAATAGTCTTGAAAACAAACCAACAATCAAATACAAAATAAATGATACTCAGTCTATGTAGTAAGGTTCCAATCAAGGAGCGCACCAGATAACTTGGTAGAAAGTCACTACACACAAAGAGTACAGCCACCTAGGATTTTTATTTGCATTTTTACGCTTTGTATTTTTTATCAAAAGGCCTTCTTATTTTACCACAATTCCTCGAGGTCCTCTTCAGTGACTTTTGTCTGCCAGACAAAAACGACTTTGGACTTTTGATTAATAGTCTTGTAGCTTTATGTCAAAATTGCTGCGCGCTTCGCGCGCACAACGGAAATCAAACCAAACAATCAATACAAAATAAATGATACTCAGCCTATGTAGTAAGGTTCCAATGAAGGAGCGCACCAGATCACTTGGTAGAAAGTCACTACACACAAAAGAGTACAGCCACCTAGGATTTTTATTTGCATTTTTACGCTTTGTATTTTTTATCATTGAGCCTTGTTCTGCATCTTTTGAAAAATGTTATTGACGCGACCCTACCTCGATATATAAATTGACAAAATGTCGGGGGGGGGGGCATGTTTTTTCTTTTGACCAAGAGGGGGGATTCCTAAAAAATATGTTGTGCCTTGGGGGATCTGAAAATTTTGCATTGTCAAAAAAAAATCTCTGCCCCCCCCCCCCCCCCCCCCCCCCCCTGTAGTATACATAATGAATGCAGCCTAATCTAAGTCCACTGATTAACTGCTGTAAAAGCTGGGCATAATTAGGTAGTTTTCGCTTGTCACGTTGTTCTGCTCATTGATGCCAAAATAAAATAAGATAAACATAAGCCAAAGTAACAAGAGCCAAAGAACAAAGCCAATGAACCCCGATTTCGCCCGTTAATGGTCCAGTGCCCGATGGCCATGTGATTTTGAACGCAAAGGCATTATAATATGGAATTTTTGCATAAGCAAACCTTTATGTGCAATACCTTGTTTCTAGCATCATTGATAACTTCTAAGTTCAAGTCGATGCCTTCAAGTCGATGCACGTGCGGGTTTCTCACGAACCACGCGGGCCACGTTATATTGCTTTGTCCGCGTCCAGAACTCAAGGATGTGTGTCACTCGGCAGACGTAAATAAAAAAATATAACAGGAACAGTAAGATAGAGGATGTTGTGCCACTTTTTTCAAGAAAAAAAAAAAACACTGTAATGGTACTTTTGCTTTATAACAATATAACAAATACCATTGAAATGTGCTGTAGGGTGCGATACGAGGTGCTTAACGAACAATCCAAAACTGTTAGCAGAGGCCAAACAGCTTCCTAAACTAGGCACGAGCGATAGCTAATGTGTATTGATTCCAGGATATCGTAGTTATTTTACTGCTAGCTCTATCAGTTCTATCAGACAATTTGGTCAATGGTTGACTTCGTTACAATGCACCCCCTCTCACCTCGGGTGGTAGCGTTATCGAAGAGGTTAGTTCATTCAAGCTGCTCAGAGTTCACTTGTCCAGCGACTCTCCTGGGGAGTGCACTGTGATTATCTACTGAAGAGGGAAAAACAGACGTACGTTTGCTATCGTCAACTAAGAAGATGCGGTGTTCCACCGTCTGTCAAACGCCTTAGAGTCTGTACAGAGGTGGGCAATGGCCATTATATGGCCTAGCTTGCCTTATAACAAAGCTATGGATCAGCGCAACCATCCTTGTACTTTTGTTATCTCCCTGTAATTCAGCAAGACTGCAATAAGGTTGGAATAAACTACATTATTAACTCGTATACTTCAAGCCGTGAGTTTCAGGTGCCAGCGTTGTTGCTGCCGGCCTTCAGTGCATGTCTTTTATGGTTTACAGCTTTATTTTTTGGTACTGGTGAACTTCGCCACCACTTATTAAAACAAACGTAACCTCAAGTTGTCTCAGTGATAGACAATTATTTGATGTCCTACACAGCATAAAGCATCATGAAAATAAGGAATATGCATATGAGAAACGAACTCACAGAATACATAATATTGTAAGGTGCGATATTACAAAGGCAAACATACCTATCCAGGAGAGCTTGGGAATAAGCATACATTTGATTACGCACCGTTCAATGGGGCCAAGTTGTGACGCTCATTGATACCGGAAAGAAAGATACACAAATCAGTGACGAGAGTAATAGCAAAAAGCCAAGGGAATAGGACCCCGTGCCCGATCCCGATGGCCATGCTAGGCTAATTTTGTTTACAACATCCAACTGCCTTATTCGTTACCGACAGCACTATTTGATTGTCAAAAAGGAAATACAAAAGTACTGATTGTAATACCTTTGACGTTTCTAGTATCATTCGATAACTTGAGAGCCCCTGCTGTTGGACCAGTAGACGTTCTTCAAATAAGCCCACGTTATATTGTGTGTCAACTTCCAGAGCTCCACGACGTGTTTCAGTGAGACACTTCAGGTCTAAATAAAGAACGCAAAAACAAACACAAGAACATCAATCATTCGTGATGGCTATTTGACACTTCAAATTAATCCCATTCAATAATTGAACTTACCATAACAGTTTTTAAAAGACGTCTCACAGTAAGGTTTAGTTATGCATGGCAACGCAAGGCCCTCAGTCTCGAATGACAGACTGATTCCAGCACAACCAATTATGCATGGCCACGCAAGGCCCTCAGTCTCTTCTGACAGACTGATTGCAGCATAATCATTAATCGCGGGTTATGCATAGCCACATAAGGCCCTCAGTCTCTTCTGACAGACTGATTCCAGCATAACCAGTTATGCATGGCCACGAAAGGCCCTCAGTCTCTTCTAACAGACTGATTCCAGCATAACCACTAGTCTCCCTGTTATGCATGGCCACGCAAGGCCCTCAGTCTCTTCTGACAGACTGATTCCAGCATAACCACTAGTCGCGATACCTGGTCACACGAGTCGGATGCTCTTCCAACTGCTCCACACGATCATTCATATTGATTCGCGATGACCTTCTCAGTCTCGAGACTCTGCCCAATGCACTAGCTCTCGGAAAGTCTCCCCCTCGTATACTCTGCGTAGAGGTTGTCGTTCACGACATTCTGCAGTCAAAGCACGTAGCCTTTCGATTTCTCTTTGTCGAGATTGTACCGTCGGCGTATTAACTGCACGAAATCTGTCCATGTTGATGAGTACGTCCTGGTGAAATGCAAAGTCTGGATCTCTTCCATCTCCCCCTGCAGACTTCGCTCTAGACAATGCCACAAAGAACGCTCCTGGGCTCTTTGCTTCAAACGCATGACTACCTGGATGAATCACGACATATCTAAATGGCTCTCCTTCGCCTACAGTCATCCCTTGGCATTTATGGATCGTCATTCCCCAAGCCAATCGCAGCGGAACCTGCACACGTCTGCAACATACGCAGTCTGTTGCCCTGCTTATCGGTACAATTGGTACAACAGTTGGATCGGTAGCGATGAAAGCTGGTCCCTTGTAGCCAGTAAAGCGCACTAACACATAATCCGGTTGTGGCGGTGGGTCGTCCGTCGGTCTGCGTCCATCAAGATAAACAATATCTACAACGTTGCCGACCGCTCCATTGTATAGACCCCATTCTGCCTTTAGGTTTGCCACAAGCATCACTTTGCTGTCCCGGCACAGGTAAACGACTCTAAGAAGTCCACCCGCCTTGTTGCTGTCAGCCTTCAGCGCGTGTCTTCCATTGTTTACAGCTTTTATCTTCGCTACTGGGTGATCTTGACGTTGATTGCATTCCAGCAACTTGCTCTTATTTCGCTCCCTGCTCATCCATTCTCTGTAACAACTCTTCGCCATGCGTCCTGAGGAGATCGTGCCACTGGAATTTCTGAAGCCACCGAACATGCTCCATTGTAGTGGTATAATCGCGCATACACGTCAGTACGTCTCGCAGCTGTACTTCTGCCTCGGACTGTCTGACAATCTGGATCAGCTCTACGGCTGTGTCAAAGGCTGTCCACACTAGTCTACCATGGTTAGACGGAGCGTTCCGTGATTCCGCTACATAAACAGGTGTGTCCAAAACCGGGGGCAACTGGACGTCATCTCCCATCATTGCCACTACTGGAATTCCTCCCCAGGGTTGCTCTGCAGTTCTCCCTTTGTTCATGGCATATCGTGCGTGCTGTTCCATCCAGCCCATGGTCGTGCGACCGAACATAGAGCGTTCATCTCCAATCAGCACCTTAAGGTTCTCACATCGTTTCTGAAGTTTCTCTAAAACAGTTCCTGATGGGATGGTTAGCTCGTGACAGGATCTTCCTCCCGTTGGTATCGACAAGAACCTGTGCGCTGTACTCCCTTCTAACAAGTACGCAGAATTTCCAGTGGGCGTGATTACTTGAATAGCATCGTTACCACCACAGACTTGTCTTACTAACCGCTGTAAACACTTGATTACGTATGATTTCCCTGTACCACCTGTGCCAGATACGACGAGTCGAAGTGGTTGGTAATCAGTAGGCCTCTCTATGGAAGTACGCAGCGTGTGTAGCACTAAAGCTACGACCGAGCTCTGCTCTTCATTAAGTGTTAGGGGATCTACGTCAGGGAGTTCAAGTGTTACGTCCCGTATGCTGTCTTCACCATTCTCTTCGATGCGATCTTGCAGCCATTTCTTCGGATCTTGGTTTGCTGGTATTTCCAATCTGGTTCTGCTCCAATCATAGTCTTCGCCTCCATCATCAAACTGAAACTCCCTATCTTCTTGGAGTCGTTGATGCTGACCTGCATACACACCGACCCAGTCTGGTTGGTCTTCCTCTTCAGCATCATCTTCACTATCGCCTTCTTCAAAGAGTTCCTCTCTCGGATGCTCAGCCAGTTGCCGAGCCTTCCACACCTTGGCCTTTACAAATGTAGGGCACTCATTTGTCAAGAGAAAGGCCTCAAAGTGATACTTCCAGGAGTGGTCATCGCTCTTGATCTCTTCCAATGCAAACCAGTTAGACCAGTGCAACAATAACATGGTGCGACAAAAGTCTTCGTTCAGTGGCCAGGTAGCGTAAGTCGACCCCCCACTTACTACTGGGACTTTTCCGTCTCTAGACGCAAACTCATACCAAGAGCATCTATCATCGCGTCTTCTTGCTAGGTACTTGTCCAGTGGAGTGTTACTAGTAGCAGTGTTACCATTCCGCTCCAGGCGTCTTGAACCTGTGAGAGATAAGTATCTGAAGTTTCTACTGCTTTGCCACAGTTTCAAACCACTCAGTTCAAACGAAGCCTCTGGCCCGCTAACTTCGCGTCGTCCCACTGTTTTCATGAGTAGCTTTGCGCAAATGGATCTTCCAGACACCTCGTCGCCTTCCTCTGTCGTATTCACCATGTCTTAAATAGATCAATGGTGGCTCCGGTAGGTTCGTTGTCCTTACAGGCGTATCCACATACGTAGTCTATAACAGCCATAATCTCGTTAGCACTTGGATCATCTGGGGGTGAGTTCGACAATATCAAGCTGAGATCCCCATTAGCTCGCCAAGATTGTAACTGGAAACGGGAATGCTGAACCAGACGAGGGTGGTCACGCGGCAGCTCTATACGATCAGCTCCATTGTGGTCTTGTACGATTTCTGGTACATCACGTGCCTCTTTTCCTCGGTGAAATTCTGATCCGAACTCCATTCGACATACCCTCTCGTTTGGCTGCAGACCAGGCTCAGGGTGACGAGGAGTTCTCAAGCAGTAATCTGAACAACAGTGCAAGGCCACTCTATTAACGAGGTGTAAATGATCTTCTAATATCGCTTCTTCAGTTGCAGCTACGTCCATCAGCATTATCACGAGTGGATCTTGGCCCCGTGTCACAGCCTCTGCAGTACCTTCTGGTGGTGGCCAAAGTTCTTTTCTAGGATCACCGTTGTCGTCTTTACCAGCTGGATGAGAGGCTGTCATTGCAAGATTCTCCTCCACCCAATCACTTAGTCGTCTAACGTACACATCATCATTGCATCCGTCTTCGCGAGCATTTTGCAGTAGCTGGTGTGGCTCACGGTCCTCTCTCCAACTCAGCTGATGCCAATGAATTTGACCTCTAGACTTGGCGAATTCGTAGCGATACCAATAGTCACTAATTCCAAACACGGGCTTTAGAACCTTCTGGTGATAGCTCTGCGTACGCATGTCAAAATACGCTACGACGATGTGCGTGTTCTCCTGCACCGCTTTGAACCGCGCATTACTATCTACTGCGAGATCGACTCTCTCACCAGTCGTTTGTAAAGTGTACATTTCCAAAAGTCTTCTTAGCGGCGGGAAGTAGAACTCTGCACAGCTGCCCGTCATGAAAAAGGAAGGTAAACCACGTTTCTCATTCACCATGAACTCAACTAACGCCTGCAGCTCTCTGCGTAGCTGATGCCAATACTGACTAGTGCCACGGAGACTTGCTCCAAAGTAAAGAAGTTTGTTAGCAATGCTGGTGTCACCTCTTGCCAAACGCTCTTGCAAATCTGCAACAGTAATATGGGGATCTCCTAACTGTTGATCAACAAAGTATCTACTCTGCTCAAGAGCCCTTTTTCTTAGTATCATATTGTGAACCACGAACTTCCAAACTTTATGTTTCGAGAATCTTCCATCCTGATACCACAACAAGTGCTCGGCCCATTCGTGGAGAGATGCACATGTTCTCTGTCGATTAACATGAAAGTCACCCTCTCCAGTGGGAAACAAACAAGGAAACGCCATCGAGAAAAAATAAGGTGTAGTAAACTCCGATGCTGGCGTCGCATCTGTGGTCGGCCACTGAATCACTGGTATCTGCCTTCGCCTTGCATTGACTTCCTCGGCGTGATTTTCTGCTGGCCTCTCCTCTGTAACAATCCGGTTAACGGCCGCCTCTATCTGTTCTTGCACATTTACAGCTATAAATAAATAAACATTTTTTCTAGATTTCCTTTTCTAAATTAACACTCTAAAGGATACTAGAGGCCTTAAAGGATGAGCATCTCTGTGTGGTAGAGGATTATGTTAGTCCAGGCGCTATTGACGCAACCATAGGAAGCCCACCCGCTTGTAGGATAATATATAGAGGACTATTAGATTGTTAGTTCTATAACACCATGAGATAACTTTACCAGTCAAGCGTCTGGATTTTGTTTTATTCCTTCATGATGCCTCCTTCGAAGACGCTCACATACATCAAATGTAATAAAAAATGCTGCTTCTTTTGCTTGACGTTCGAAACGTTTCATAGGCGGCAAATTGTTTTTAATCCGACGCTTGTAACGAGAAAAAGCCCCCCAAAAAACATTACTACAATTTAGGTGTACAACTCGTGTATAACGTTAGGTGTATAACTTCACGTTTAGGGGAAGGGGTGTGCAAACGCGAAATGTATAGTGCTGAATAAAGAATACTCTTAATCTTTCAAAATTATAAATTCTGCTCCAATTTATCGACGTAAATTTTGTTGTGTTTACAATATGAATGACTCACCAGGCTCGGGAAGGAGAATCCCTGACACTGTCTCATCGTCCTCGTTGTCTACATTCCCCGTATCTAGCTGTGCTGGTGCAGGCCCTTGATCATCTCCATGGTGCGTCTCAGTGAACTCAACTGTCCTCAGATCTGGTAGCTCACCATCGACCGGTAGGCGCTGAATGCGGCCATCATCTATAGTTATGTCCCTGTAAGCTTTATGCCTTCTTACTCTAAAATCCTTGTGGGTGTCATCCTTTCCTTGCCTTCTCACTCGGATTATTCCACCTCCGTTGGTAAGCGTGGTAAAATACTAGCGGGTTCTTGCACGGCCTGTGGAAATGCTATGCAATGTCCTTTGGCTGCTATACCCCCGTGTTTTAGCAAGTGCACACGTATAGCTGGAGCAATCCTTGCTATCAGCATCTGTTCAGCATCACTCAGACCATTTAACTCATCGGGAACTTGCCCAGGGTCCATGTTGTTCTCGTGTGACCACAACTTTGGCTGGTGTTTGTCACTCTTACATCTTTTGCAGACGTTGTTTTTCAACTGCAACCTTCTTTCCTTTCATATATCGCACAGCCCAAAGCTATATGTCATCTGTTCTACCTCAAAAGAACGAATTGCTTGATAGGCTGCTTCTTCCTGCTGTGATGTTCCGAACGGCGGGGGCTGTGGAAGGTCGCCAATAGCTTCAATCAACTTTCCTTCCTCTTTAACTATTTTGGTACAGTTTCGACGGCGACGCCTACGATAGTCAGCATCTGATTCTTGGTTACCAGCTGGTGCATATTCGTACTTTACACCAACAGCCCTTGCACGTGCAATAAGGTTACGATCTTCCAGCTGGTCATCTGCTTCATCGTCCTGAGCTTGTCTCTCCTGTGTATCATTTTCATTAGGATATTGAACGTCACCCCGATCTAGAATAAAGTAAAATATTTTTTTTTGTCAGGCTGTCCCGGTACCCAAGTACACTTTTTGTTGTACTCCAAAGGTTTTTTTTCTATAATTAGCCCCTTTTAAAGACGTGACAAATGGGCAAACAATACATTATAGTAGAATTAAATATATATGTATACTATTTTTTATGCAATAGAGCATACGTGATGCGGGAGACGCGAGAGCGTTGTAAATCCTAACATCACAACATGGAAGAAATGTTTATACTGCATTTTCAAGGCTTTCTTTGTACTACGTCAGATGCCGGGAGACGCGAGAACGTTGTAACTACTAACATCATAACATGGAAGAATATGGCTTTCTAAACGATGTAAATACTTCATTTTTTAAGGGGTTCTTTGAACTAAAACGGTACGCCAAATAAGGCATTCTAGGTAGCAGTTTTTTTAGGTTTGAGGTTTGAAATTGTTTCTGACAGGGTGGAAATTTGGGCTTCCGACGGTCGCACTAACTATTTTAACCTTTACCATGAACATCTCTGGCAGCATTTGTGTCCATCTCTGTGTCGACAACTATGTCACAGCCCTGCTCTTCAACCAATCCTTGAAAGGTTAAAAATCACATCGGGGTGAGGCAAGCAGCCATACTATACACGATTTGTGAGTAGAGGATTTGTTTAGTAGGGGGGGGGGGGGGGGGGGGGGGGGGTGGTGCTCATTGGGAACGATTTTACTCATTAGTTGATGACATAGTTAATGTGAGGCATATGACAAAGTGGGGCAAAGGTTTTTTCAAGCTCATACCAATAGCCTCTCCCCACAGAATATGTTGTTACCAGGTCATCAGCCCTTCTAGTGGTAAAGCCCCGCAGTAACAAAATACGTGGCTGATTCCTTCAGCTTTAGGCTAGAGAGATGAAGCTGTAGACCATTTCTGTGCCATTTTCGGAGCATTATTGGAAAAAATGTTGGTAAAAATAATATACAAGCAGGTAATTTTATACAGGGGGAGTCTTCAATGTAAAGTGCCCCTAAGTCAGCAATAGTGTGAATCTCTGTTTCGATTGCTGTTTCAAAGCCTTGCTCTATAACAAATCCTTCAAAAAGGTACAATCAGACAAACAGCAGGGTGAGGCATTAGTCAGCCATACATTATAACGGAGCTCCTTAGCGGCCGTAGGCAGAGCAGAGCACCATAGGTATCACAGGAAAAATACAATAGCTCATGTATATACGATGGACTTCATTTTTCATGGTTTAGCGGTATTCCCATATTATTGGTATCGCGGGCGCGTCCGTGCGTGTCTGCGCGCCCCACCTGAGATAAACAAGACCCTTCTCAGTTTTTTAATCATATGTCAGGAAGAGACGCTTAAGGTAGCAGTCCTTTTAGCCAAATCTCAATCTGGATTTTTCAATCTGAAATCAGGTTTTGCATTTCTTTACCCCCAAACCAATCTAAGATTGTAATCTGAACGATCCAACCCTCAAGCTGGATTGTCCGGATCAATCAGAACAATCTTATTTTGGATTATTTGTTCCATGTATAAAATATCAATCCCAGGATTGATTCGCACGTGGTTGTCAGCAAACCGCTGAACGAAGTACCGCACAAACCGGGGGGGGGGGGGGGGGGGGGGGGGGGAACTCTCAAAACGTTTATACGGGGATGCTCGGTCCAGATTCTGGACCCCTTACCTTCTTTATACCAATTTCAGAGCAAAAAAGGTACCCTTTCTTATACCAAAGCCGAAAAAGGTATCCCTTTCTTATACCAAGCCTGAAAAATCGGCTTTGTGCTCTGTTAAAAAAGAAACGGTTTTGCTCTCGCGTTGCGGTGAAAAACCGGTGAAATACAGACCCTTTTTTATACCAAAATTACAATTTTCCCTACTGTTTTTTATACCCAGTCCAGCCTGAAAACCCTACCCCTTTCTTATACCTCCAGCTTGAAAACCCTACCCCTTTCGGGCCGAGCATCCCCGTATAGTCCAATATAGGGAGTACTCCCCCCCCCCCCTCCCAGGCACTAAACCCTTTACAGTGTCTCTCCAACAATAATTTTGATTTTGCGTTCCTTTTAAACTAAAAATCTTAACAATCGAGGATACCCAAATCCTAAACCGGTTTGGTTAAAAGGAATGCAACCTAAGACAACCAAACTTGGGTGAAGTTGCCTAAGTGGCAAGGCGGGTGCAACTGCGTGGTCACGTGGTTTGATGACATCCATCATAAAACGAGAAAGTTTATATCTTTGGAAGGGACGAACCTAAGGCAACCAAACTTGGGTGAAATTATCAAGGCAAGGGGGGGTGTAAGTGCTTAGTCACGTGGTATGACGGAAACAGGCCATCTATGTACACTGGCAACCTTTCTGTCTCATTTAAGGGAAGAGGTCAAAACAATGGTACTTCATAAGTATCCAGTTTAGGGGGGTGGGTACCCACCACTAATTCACCATCCCTGGATACTTATCGAGTTCTGTTTATTAGAATATATGTGAGATGATGAAGATGCACCAAGCAGTCAGTTAAGCAGGGGGGCCTCGAATTTAATATTTTTACCTTCTACATTCCTGGCAGCATTAGTGTGAATCTCTGCGTTGACTGCTATCTCAGAGCATTGCTGTTCCACCAATCCTTCAAAAGTTTGAAATAGAAAAACAGCAGGGTGGAGTCAGCTACCGTATTTGTTCGATTAAACGCCACCCTCAAATATTAGCGGCACCCTCGAATAAGCGCCACATTTTGAGCAAAAAAAGTAATAAGCGCCGCCTCAAAAAAGTGCTGCAGTTTGTGTGTGCCCATTTTGGTGACAACCATAAAAAAGCGAAGAAACGAAAATTTCAATCAATGACGAATTGTTCCTAGGTAAAATGAAAACAAAATTCTTATAGTACATTAACTGTTGTGAAAACATCGTCAGAAAATAAAAGAGTAAGCAACAATTGTCACTTTCTAATTCAAAGCTAATAAATGCCGCCATTGAAAAGCGCCGCATTAGAGACCTGAAGAATTTAATAAGCGTTGAGGCGCTAATATGAACAAATACAGTAAACATATTATGTAGATGCTACAGGCAAACAGTTAGGAAGGGGGGCGGGAGGTTATTCAATTTTTTAAATAATTGCCTTCTACATTCCAAGGAGCAGTAGTTGGAATCTCTGTATCGACTGCTATCTCAGAGCATTGCTGTTCCACCAACCCTTCAAAAGTTTGAAATCATAAAAACAGCAGGGTGAGTCAGTCATACATGAAAAAATGTGTGAGATGGGGAAAGTGCTGCACTGCAAACAGTTAAAACAGGGGGAGGGGGTCCTTATTTAATGTTTTACTGCTTTCCACTAATCTTCAAAAGTTTGAAATCAGAAAAACAGCACTGTGAGGAGTCAGTCATACATAAAAAATGTGTGAGATGGGGAAAGTGCTGCACTGAAAACAGTTAAACAAGGGGAGGGGGTCCTTATTTAATATTTACTGCTTTTCACTAATCCTTCAAAAGTTTGAAATCAGAAAAACAGCAGGGTGAGGAGTCAGTCATACATAAAAAAAATGTGTGAGATGGGGAAAGTGCTGCACTGCAAACAGTTAAACAGGGGGAGGGGGTCCTTATTTAATATTTACTGCTTTCCACTAATCCTTCAAAAGTTTGAAGTCAGAAAAACAGCACTGTGAGGAGTCAGTTATACATAAAAATGTGTGAGATGGGGAAAGTGCTGCAGGCAAACAGTAAACAGGGGGAGGGGGTCCTTATTTAATATTTACTGCTTTCCACTAATCCTTCAAAAGTTTGAAATCAGAAAAACAGCAGGGTGAGGAGTCAGCCATTTTGTGAGATAGGGAAGATGCTGCAGACATAGGAGGAGGGGGTTCTTCAATTTAATATTACCTTCTCACATTTCCTGGCAGCAGTGGTGTCGATCTCTGTGTCGACTGCTATCTCAGAGCACTGCTGTTCCACCAACCCTTCAAAAGTTTGAAATCAGAAAAAAAAGTAGGGTGGGAGTGAGCCATACATACACAGATGGGGAATTAAGATGCTGCAGGCAAGAGGTCTTCCATTTAATATTTACCTTCTACATTCCTGGCAGCATTGGACGTGCAAATCTCTGTGTCGACTGCTATCTCAGAGCATTGCTGTTCCAACCAATCCTTCAAAATTTTGAAATCATAAAAACAGCAGAGTAAGGAGTCAGCCATACATAAAAAAATGTGAGGTAAGGAAGATGCTGCAGGCAAAAAATTAAAACAGGGGGAGGGGGTCCTTCAATTTAATATTTACCTTCTACATTCCTGGCAGCATTAGTGTGAATCTCTGCGTTGACTGCTATCTCAGAGCATTGCTGTTCCACCAATCCTTCAAAAGTTTGAAATAGAAAAACAGCAGGGTGAGGAGTCGCTACCGTATTTGTTCCATTAAACGCCACCCTCAAATATAAGCGGTGCCCTCGAATAAGCGCCACACTTTGAGCAAAAAAAGCAATAAACGCCGCCTCGAATAAGTGCTGCAGTTTGGGTGTGCTCATTTTTTGGCAACAACCATAAAAAGCGAAGAAACGAAAAATTTAATCATGACAATTGTTCCTAGCTAAAATCAAAAGAAAATTCTTATAGTACATTAACTGTTGTGAAAACATAGTCAGAAAATTAAAAGAGTAAGCAACAATATTGTCACTTTCTAATACAAAAGCTAATAAATGCCGCCATTGAAAAGCGCCACATTAGAGACCTGAAGAATTTAATAAGCGCTGAGGCGCTTAATATGAACAAATACAGTAAACATATTATGTAGATGCTGCAGGCAAACAGTTAGGAGGGGGCGGGAGGTTATTCAATTTTTAAATAATTACCTTCTACACCTTCTGAGGAACAATAGTTTGAATCTCTGTATCGACTGCTATCTCAGAGCATTGCTGTTCCACCAACCCTTCAAAAGTTTGAAGTCAGAAAAACAGCAGGGTGAGGAGTCAGCCATATATATACACAATTTGTGAGATAGGGAAGATGCTGCAGACATATGTTAGGGGGAGGGGGTTCTTAATTTAATATTACCTTCTACTGCATTCCTGGCAACATTAGTGTGAATCTCTGTGTCGACTGCTATCTCAGAGCACTGCTGTTCCACCAACCCTTCAAAGTTTGAAATCAGAAGAAAAGTAGGGTGAGGAGTCAGCCATACATACATAGATGGGGAATTAAGATGCTGCAGGCAAGGGGGAAGGGGACCTCCATTTAATATTTACCTTCTACATTCCTGGCAGCATTAGATGTGTAAAACTCTGTGTCGACTGCTATCGCAGAGCACTGCTGTTCCACCAATCCTTCAAAAGTTTGAAATCAGAATACAGCTGGGCGAGGAGTCAGCAGCCTTACATATTATATAGAAAATGATGGGATGCTGCAGGCAACAGTTAAACAGGGGGTGGGGTCCTTCAATTTAATATTTTACCTTCTACATTCCTGGCAGCATTAGATGTGTAAATCTCTGTGTCGACTGCTATCGCAGAGCACTGCTGTTCCACCAATCCTTCAAAAGTTTGAAATCAGAATACAGCTGGGTGAGGAGTCAGCAGCCTTACATATTATATAGAAAATGATGGGATGCTGCAGGCAAACAGTAAAAACAGGGGGTGGGGTCCTTCAATTTAATATTTTACCTTCTACATTCCTGGCAGCATTAGATGTGTAAATCTCTGTGTCGACTGCTATCGCAGAGCACTGCTGTTCCACCAATCCTTCAAAAGTTTGAAATCAGATTACAGCTGGGCGAGGAGTCAGCAGCCTTACATATTATATAGAAAATGATGGGATGCTGCAGGCAAACAGTTAAACAGGGGGTGGGGGTCCTTCAATTTAATATTTTACCTTCTACATTCCTGGCAGCATTAGATGTGTAAATCTCTGTGTCGACTGCTATCGCAGAGCACTGCTGTTCCACCAATCCTTCAAAAGTTTGAAATCAGAATACAGCTGGGTGAGGAGTCAGCAGCCTTACATATTTCGTCCGTGGGCCAGGAGTCGAAACCCTCCCCCCCCCCCTCGGGGATTTTTGCTCACATATATCATTCGAAAGCTTAGGTCAAGGGTAGTCCAAAACCGGTTGTTCGCACTTTTGAAGTGGAAGCGTTTAGGAGTTACGGTGCATTTTACATTTGGGCTTCAAAACCACAGGGTACCCGCGTCGGGGATAGCGAAAAATACAAATAAATTGCTTGTATTCCATTCAAAACTCAACATATTGTGCAGCTGGTCACGAAATAGCCTTTAAGGCATGATTACGTTGAAAACGTGTGCATAAAAGCATTCAAATAGGTGATTTGGGCGACAGTGTATTCCACAGGATACCCGCGTCGCACGGTTTTAAGAATTCGAAATGCGAATTTTATAGCTTGAGTAACAGGCGGAAATCTATTTTTTTTCTGTCAGAAAATGAGAGGAAAAACAACAACAAATGGTTAGCTCAATATTTTGTCGTAGAAATTTCTCCAAAGGATAACCATGTCTAGCGGAAATATGAGAAAATCTGTTGTTTTCCTAATAACTGTTTTGTGGTTGCTGTAAAGGAAAAATAGAGTTTTACATCTCCCTTTGCAAACTTTGAAAAGGCGCGAAGGGCGGAGAAAGTGCTGCATTCTCATTGGCTAGTTGTTCTCGGGCGCTCATTGGCTGATTGCTGCGGGATCTCGCGGGATGCAGTTTCTAAAAATAGATTGATAAACAAATTTGATGTGACACATTGCCATATCTAGTATCACGCCCCATCTAATCTGCCCCTGCCGTCCTATAATTATTTTAGGGGTTAAAATCGGCTCTTTAAACGAAAAACTGCACGCCGAATAAAATTAGGTATATTGGGGAGTTCTTTGCACTAAAACCATGTAAAACGGTGCACTGAAAAAGGTATCTTAGGGCAGAGTAGATTTTTTTAGGGTAGAATTTCTGACCACATAGTTTTTGGGGGTTGAAATTTGGGCAAGTCAGCCACCATGCACACACAAAAATGATTTGTGTGAAGGACAAATTAGTCTGCAGGCATGTGTTTTCAAGATAAAGAAATCCAGAGAAAGCACTGAGAAAAATGACATGTGACCAAAATTAACTGAGCCTTAATTTCCTCTATTTTGCTAGGTTTCTTTTCCTTTCAAAAAAACAACAGGAAAGCATGCCATATGAAGGCTACGGGTATTGCAGTCTATGCAGGGAGTGGGGTTCATTCACTGTGCTGTCACACAACATTGTAGTGCCATAATAGCGTGACTGTCTAATTTTATGTTTACGTCTTTCGAACTAATTTTGAAGGATTGGTGGAAGAGCAAAGGCTCTCCTGAGGAGTCGAAACAGAAATTGACACAAATGCTGCAGTCAGTTTATAGAAGGCGAATGCTCCACTGCAGGATATTTGCTCCACACCCAGATGGCAGTTTTAAACTGTTAAGGTGTCCAACAAAGTTCTGATACTCTTAGAAATTTATTCAAACACTCTTACATTTACAAGCTATCGTGAGTCTCAAGGAATCTAACTATTGACTCATAGAAAACTTGAACTAGTAATCTAATTGTAAATATCTTTCTGCTAAGTGAAATTGAACCAGAGGTGAAAATCTGTCATCATTCTAACATGTACAATAATTTATTTGTTAGAGGTAAAAGATGCATAGATATAGACATTTGTTATTGGCACCTTGTAAAAAACGAAAAATTATACATTGGTGTTGAAAATAATTACTATTGTATTGTAGATTGCAGATAATAATTTATTTCTTTAAGAGCAGTTTACACATCATTTGAAGCAAAATGAAGGAAGACTTAATCCCTTGGGGGATGCAGGACTTGTTTAAATATTATCTTCATAGAGAACAGGAGTGTAAAGGACAGTTAGCAGGCAATGAGATACTAAAGGGTGTGTGTGTTTGTTTAAATATTTACCTTCAACATCATCCCTTGCAGCATTTAATGTGTCCATCTCAGTTTCATGTACTGCTGTAACAGAGCCTTGATCTTCTGTCACCCCTTCAAAATATTATAAAATGGCAGGGTGAGGCAAGCGAGCCATGCATATTATATTTTAGTCAAATCACACTAGCGGGATATTGTCAATGCTGCATTCAGATTGGTTGAGCTACTAGTAGGCTATAAGTTATAGCCTACTAGTAGCGAAAAGTATCGGATTTGAAAGCCAGAAAATGGCAAATGACCAGACAAAAAAACGTTTTTGGCTAATATACAATTGACCTGCTAGTGTGATTTGACTAAAACAATTATTCCTCTCGCCCTCATGGCCTCTGAGTCAATAGCCCATTCGGTCTTCGGCCTCATGGGCTATTGACTCAGAGCCCACTCGGGCTCGAGGAATAATTGTTAAATATGCAGAGAGTATATTTCTATTCTTGGTGTTCAACTCCGGAGACATTTGATTTCTAGCGAGTTATTTTGAAAAAAAAAGAGCCAATATTCTGAAAGAGAACTATATCCTCATAGTTTGCAAAGTTTTAGACTGGTATCTTATAATTTGTATCTACAAGCGACCATGAAGTATTCTTTTAATTTCATCAACATCAGTGAAGGCCATTCCATTTTTTATCGACACACTCCCATCGAGGATGGGAGAGGATATTTTTTGAAAGGGTAAAAAAGTCCTGCTTCCGAGGGGTAATTGGCTAAAATCCTTTGATTATGTCGCGATTTTTGAGGGGGTAAAACCCAAAATGCTGTCGGAACCTTTTTTGATGTTTTTTTTTTGAGAGGCGAAAATCCCTCGCAATTCATCCTCTGGAGGGTGTAAACACAAATGGAATGGTCCTGAAATACCAAATCGACATTCATTTTACGAAATCTGAAAACTAGAAAGCTATGTTATGTGTGTTGTCTTCACTGCGAAGAGTGAAATGAAAAATAATATCTGCAAAGTGTGAAGATGTCATTTTTATAATTTAGCGCGAGAGATGCATTCACGTGGTATTTCACGGATTTATTTATGTAATAAAGGTTTATATTACAGTCTTGGGGGAATAGTAGGAAAATCGATAAAAGAAGAATGAGAGGCGTACTTACCAGTAGTGTGACATTGCTTCTTTCTTTTTGGTTGTACGTTGACAGTGCTTTGTTCGGTGTCCGATGTTTGTGCTCTCCTTTTTCGACTACAGTCACCGTCCGTAAAACTACGTCTACGTTCCCTCTCTTTCTGGTTCTTCTTTCTCCGTTGTTCATCAGACATATCATTTTCCTTCCTGGATTTTTTCATTCGCTCTTTATTCCTTTCACGGTAGTTATTCCTTTGCTCTTCTGTCATATTCCGAAAGGCTGTATTCTTTCGCAACCTGTCATGCTCTCGCACAGCTTCGCGACTCCCTTTAATTACTTCTTCGGACTTGTTCTTCTTTGCATTGTTTCTCCTTTTCTTTTGCTGCTGTCGCCTATTCTCCCTTCTTCTTTTTTCTTTGTCAGCGTTATTTTTTTCAACCAACGCTTGTATCCTTTGGCTTTCGGAGTTCAATGGTGTAAAAACTTCATCTTCACTTTCCTTCTCTTCGTTTCCTTCGCCTTCATTTCGCTCGGCTTCTCGGAGAAAAAGCGGCACAATAAACAGTTCTGTCTCTCGTTCTCTCAAAACTGCATTTGTCACTTCTCCGTTCTGCATTTCTAAAAATGGCATTGACAGTTCTGAATACAAGGTATAAATAATTGAATACAGATGTTTAGGCTAATAGCCTAACAGTTCTGCATAAAAAAAAGTTGAATAATAATAGTCGGAACCATTTGAAATTTTGGAGACGACACGCGCGCGCTCAGTTTTCCCGCCGAAATTAGCCAAACTACCGGGTAGCCTGTGGACTAAGGCGATGATCAGTGAGTTCATACTGGTCTCATACATGTAATCACCGCCAACACACAGTTAAATAAAATATTGAACCTCACATCATCTCTAATGAAAATAAAATAATTTAGTGTTCCCAGTGTGTCCTCGTTTTTTTTTACCAAAAACGTCTAACCACTGAACAGCCGGCTTTATAAAAGTCGACACAAACAGCCGTTCCCGGCAGCCGTTTCGTCACAAGATGTTCACTTTAGCTAGAATGTAGAAGTCTATTTTTAAATATATCTATGCAAATAACACCACCAGTTGCGATAGTATGCACTAATGCATGTACAATGGATGCTCTGGATCTCCATGCAAAAAAATAAATTAAATAATAAACAAATATTTTGTCGTCTACTTACACTTTTAAGATTCATATGTAATAGATAGTCCACATTTCCTCCTCATTCGTATGAAAGTGCTCGAGGCAGTACCGTCGTAAAGAGTAGTAATTGTCTGGTACTCCGCCTCGTTCCTCGTTAATCATGTACCCGCTGGGAAGTAAGATGAGTAGTTCCGTCCAATAAACTCCACTCTCCACATAATCACATCCATTTGACCATTTTCAAGTACAAAGAATCCTTCCCGAACAAGATCACTAATGGAATCATCCAAGCAGTTTAAATGCGTCCAAATCCAAATGTCGTCAGGCTGCCTCGAGAACAATAAACACATATACTCGTATTCGTCTAAAGTATAGCCATTTCTATCCCTTTCGGCCATGCTTAGACACATATTCACGCGAAATGGTATTCCCTTCCATGCTTCCCGCCAAAAACTTTCGCGCTCCGTATTTTTGACCAATCACAGGAAAGATAGATTTTTCCCGCAAAGCTCACTCCTCGCTTTGCACCGTGTTGCTGGAGTACGCAAGGTAAGTTTGTGAAATTTGTTTATTAGGTATAAGCTTAGTTTCCCTCTGTTTAACTATTGTATGTTGTTTACTTGAATTCAAAAAGGGAATTTGAATGTCCTGATAACATTTAGAACTTCTCAAAGTGTTCTATTTGTGACGTTAACTTGGTTTAAATCCATGTTTTAACGTATTAAAGTTAAGTAAATAACTGCGTGTCCTCACAGAAATAAAGACTAATGCGTTGCTGCTATCCAAAATTTAACTTTAAAGCTTCAGAGAAAAGTTTCATAATAATGGAATAATGCACTTTGGTTGAAAAACAGTAGATTGTGATGCATGTGAAAATTTAAAGCCGACTTTTCACTAGTGAAGTAAACGGAGACGGAGACGTAGTCGTAAGAAAGCTTGCGTTCGTATAATAAAGCCAAAGAAAGGAGACGAAGACGTTTATAACGTGCAGAAGGAAGCAGAACAGAATAACGTTTCCTTTTTCTGATGTCTCCGCTTAAAATACGTTTACGTCGCTAATGTCACGACGATTTTCATACAAACGTAAGCTCTTGTCTTATAAAGAAAATTGGACGTGAAGGACTACACTATGAAGGACTTTATAAAGCTTAATTTGTTGAGTTGGAATTTCAGTAGTAGAAAAGTGCATTAAAATACTGACATGAAAACCCTTGGCACCATCATAGTTAAACTATGGCACCATTCAAAAGCTTTCAAAAACTTTCGCCAAAATATTCCACCCTTCGACCCAATGGCAATGGATGGGATTTTTCCCATACAGACTCCTTTGGAAATTCAAGAGGGGGATGGATAATGATAATTTCTGGAACCACACATTTTGAGTTAATTTCTTATTCTTAAATAATTGTATGCTTTTCTATTCTTTCACATGTGAATGACAGCAAGACAGAAGAAAGCTTTATCGGAAGGTGAGTATTCGCCCTTTGTCACGCAGCCGCCATTTTTTTCCAGAACGACTCCGCAAAGCAGAAAAAAGCAAACGGCCAATCAACTTTTTTGTTCTAAACAGACAAGGAGTAATTTTTGTTATCTTCAACATAGAGGAAACAGAAACACACAAAATTAAGTATTCAAGTTCCATAGACAGCAACAAAGCGGTGAAACGTACAGACAAAAATTGTGACCAGAAGAGCTAACACAGCTTAAAGATAAAGAATAGGACTTGTAAAAAGAGTAGAATGAAATGTGTTGTAGTTCAAGATATTACATGTTTTTTGTCAGATGTCAGACCAAGACTATGACGAGAGCCAATCAGATGGAAGTGGGATGAATGTACAGAGTATTACACATTTTCTGCTCAATCATAGAACAATATAAATAACAAGAAAGCTTATATTGTTTAATACAGGGAGACGAGGATGGAGAGATGAGGAGAGGAGAGAGGATAGAGGGAGGAGGAATCCTCGATGGAAACCATATTATGACAGACCAGGTTAGTACAGTGTGATGATATTATTATTTATAAGGAACGAAGGAAACTGCTTTGACACCAAACAGTACCAAAACCTGCAGTCACAGTGGCAAAGAAATGACATGTAAACCTATGCAATTATAATAGAAAAATGGTGTACGGCAGGGGCGGGAGATTCCATCTGGAATTTCCAAAGAAAAAATACAGTATTTGCAGTTTGCATGGAACTTGACCCCCTACCCTTCCGGAATTTCCAGTCCGTTCCATAGGGGGGTATGGATAATTTCTGGAACCACACAATGAGAGGTTAATTTTGGGGGATCTAAAACAAAAATGAAAGACCTATTACTTATTGAACATTGAAATGTTTACATTTTGCACAAGACGTCACATGTGTAATTCAATAGTAAGTTAAATTGAAGTAATGTTGTAAATGTACTGATTTATTGCAGACTCAAGGAGAAGCATGCAGGGTAAGTCAATATATCAAATGTGTTACATACCCACTGCAGCAGTGCATGCTATGCTCTCAATCATGTATGTATAGCTTAATAAAGCTACTAAAAGCTTAGCGATAACTCTTCAATTGAAGGCCAACCCTCAATTTCTTAACTCCCCTACAGATGATAATTTAATGGCTGTCCACTTCTTCAGGCTTATATTAATTAATAACAAAGAAACTGGAGATTGCTAAATCAACATTTACTCGTACTAATTAATCTTAGGCCTTGTGCAATTTTGTTTTATCCTTCTTTGTTTCCAGTACATATTGCATTATGGGCATGTTGTATAAGTATAGACAAAGTTTAGAGATCTCTAAAGGCTTGTTTCCATAAGATTGCATCAGCCTCTCCAGTCATATCAGTCAACCGTGAATCAATAGAAAAATTCAAAATCAATTTCCATTGTTTCATGGTCGACTGATACAACTGGGATGACTGATGCAATAACTGCTTCTCTGACAGGGAAATGCTTTGCCTGTGGGGGCCGTGGGCACTACAAACATAATTGTCCAAGCGATGGTAAGTAAAATACCTACTCTGTACTTTAATAATGTTGTGCTTTAACAGTAAAAAAGCATGGTATAATCAAAATAACCTGGCGTTTATTATGAAGTTGTATTGGACTACACTGAACGCAAATCTTGTTAATTTGAAGCCTGCCAAAACAAATCGTACTCCATCATAACCATATTATCAAAGTTAATTGCCAGTACAACATGAATAGGGTTGTTCTGCTGACCTGTTGAACTAATTGTTTAAAAAAATGTAACTTGCAGGGTCAACAAGTGTAACATGTTACAACTGTGGTGGTCAGGGCACTACAAATCAGAGTGCCCCTCCCCCAAAGACACCTACCAGGGCCGCTCTTCTGCCCGTACCAATAAGAGAAGGAAACGTAAGTCAGTCCACATATATTTATTAGTTTCATCCCATGGATTTAATATTATAGTCAACTTTCCTCTCACTGTCATAATTAATGTATATTTCTCATCTTTCAGCAACCCAAAGGACAAAGCAAGGAACAAAAGTACAAATATACATAAATTAAACATAAATGACTAATTTTGTGTGGTCCCAGAACATATTCACCATCCCCCCCCCCCCCCCGAGACCCCTCCAATCCATTCTGATGTGCGGTGTGTGTGTGTGTGAGGGGAAGGAGGGGGGGATGTTTTCTGGAACCATACAATGGACAAAATGTGCTAACTGTATAAAATACATCTTGTTGTCACGCAATTCAGATCAGCTGATTGCATTTTTAAACCACACCAGGGGGGTTGATGATCTCCCTGGAATTTCCAACCTCATAAAGGACCTTCTCCACTGGAACATCCATATTTTCTGGCAAATTACCTCCGGAAATCTATTTTTTTGATAACATGTACCTGAAAAGTCACCCTTTTTTAGCCCGCCCCCTTTGAATTTCCAGTCTCCAGACAGTTAGACACACCCTGTCCCATGCAATTTCCAGAGTCCAATACACCTTATCTCCATTTTCGTGGGTCCTCGACCCACCAGTGCAGTTTAAAAATGCAATCAGCATTTTTGTGTTGATTCCTCTGGGTAGATACTTGTGTTAATTCTAGACATAATTGAGTGACAAAATTAGGCAAGGATAATTATCACATTATCGGAATAGGCAATATTCCTATTCAAACGGTGAGGCTTGGCTGAACACTCAAGTGAGGTTCATGCAGGAGATTCTTTTGTATCGCATTTTCCTAGTTCACTGAGCTGGAAGTAGCGTAACAAACGAATTACCCGCATGAGCCTCACTTGAGTGTTTGTCCCAGTCTGACCATTTGAATATGAATATTGCTTATTGTATAGCAACAAGATGTAAAAACTGTTAGCGAACTTGGTCCATTATATAGCATTTATGATTAATTTATATATATTTGTACTACCTATACTTGTACCTACCTATATTTGTACCTACCTATATTTTGTACTTAATATGTAGGTTTAACCTTATTTTGAAGGTAATAATGTTTGTGAAACATGCAGAAAACACAAATGCAATTATTACATTTATGTTCTTTAATAAAATTGATTGCTTGATTGGTTTGACAATACACTCTCAATATGTACTCCTGGTTTAACCTTAATTTGAAGGAAATGTTTACAGTGTTGTGCATAAAACATGCACAAAACACAACTGTATTATTACACTTATATTATTTAATAAAATTGATTGCTTGATTGGTTTGATTTATTTATTTCTTTGCCCTGGATCACCAATGAGAATTAGGATCCAAGGAAAATCTTTTTATGATTTTTTTAGGCTGATAATAATTATTATTGTCTTGGTGGTTGAGAAAAGTAACACAGTAAAAGTAACACAGTAAGCAGAATAAATTGTACTTTACTTCCTGTTTGGTGCGCATGTCACCCACGTTTTCATAAAAGCTATCCCTGGCACTCCTACTGGTCAACATTGTACACTAACTTAATGACTGCTTCCGAGGGAAACAGCGAGTTTTGTTTTCCCGAGAATCTTGATGTTTCCCGAGACGAAGTTGAGGGAAACATCGATATTCGAGGGAAAACAAAACTCACTGTTTCCCGAGGGTGCAGTCATTAAGTGTTTTATTATATAGCAAAAAGAAAATACGGTAAAAATAGTCTGCCGAAATTTCTCGCTCTAGCGATGTCGCCCGCACGGGCAACCATATTTTAATTGTAGCCCACACGGGCTACATTGAATTTGTAGCCCGCCACGTGACCATGACCATGATAGAACCAATCAGAGCGCGCGCTTTGATCGATAAACACGAGCTAATAATAAAAGTGGTTATTAATCTTTTTTCAACTCGTTCAGTTGAACAAGTTCTTGTGATGAGGGCCGGTGTTACTTGCTAATGGACTCGTGGCTCCAGTGTGTCTGATCCCAATCCAAAGAACTTTGGCAAACTACAAAGTATGCCTGACACATCGACAGAAGTCGACAGATCTACAAAAATGGACGAAGAAAAGGGCCAAATTCTGATCTTAAAGTCGAACTTCTGAACAAGAATTCACCACCAACAGATATCAAAGCACTGTGAGCTAAATCTTTCATGCCTTTGAAGGAGAAAGTTGAATAAAGAATTTTTGATGTATGAATAACCAAAGGATAGATAGGATATTATAATGAGACAGAATGTATCATGTCATTTTTATGTTTCCTGAAGTCACAAGCAGGTGAGCCAATCAGTCATGCATTTGAAATTAAGAATGGCATATAGTGTTGCTTAGAATATAGAAATAAGTACTGCCTGGGTTAGACTCCTCTAATGGCGGGAGGATCCGGACAGGATTGTATAAAGCCTGCGAAGGTGACTAGATACCCTAACTGATCTAACCACAAGGCAGAGAGCGGACTGCTGAAATTGAAGCAGGGTGCCAGAATACACTGCCTCCTGGGGAAGCTAGTTCCAAGTACAATTATCAACTTCTCTCACTAAATATCCTTTGTAAACATTTTATTGAACCCCCCCCCCCCCCCCCCCCCCCCCCCCCCCCTGGAGCTGCAGTAAAAACATTTGAGGCCCTGTCTTAACCTAGCTTCCAGCTTAAAAAAACCCATGCTTGAAAACCCCCCTCCCATTCAGAATCTCAAAATGCTGCCTGTCCCTGGGGTACATATATTTTCTGGAATTGCCCAATGGCTAAATTTTAGACAAAGTATGCCATATGGAATAATTTGGTGTTAAATTTTGTTGTCTCAATGACCAATTGGTATTTTTAATCACAATTTTCCACAGGGAAATGAGCATACTTCTACTAATCATAATGACTTTGTAAAATAGTGAATGCATAAAGGCTATGGAATTCTAACAAACAACTTAGGGAGCGTTCATTATTTAGAGGCAGGGAGGGGGTGGATGATTTTGTAGCTTCAAACAGCATTTGTGCATAACCCCCTCTTCTCCAGGTGATAGCTTTCTGTGACCCCTCCTCTACTGTTGCACAAAAATCTGATAACCCCTCCTTTAAAATAACATATACATGTGAAAACTAACAATATAAGAGTCTGACATGTTTCAACTAAGTTATATGTTTCTGGACCGACCTAAAGCCGGTAAATAACTTATTTATTTATTCCAACTCTAAAATTTGATTCTTTGGATGGAAACAAGTGCGCGCAAATGGTTACCGTGACCTAGGTCAGACATATATTATAGGAAAATATTGCCTCCGTGCGCGCACTCTAAGAACCAATCAGAATGCAGAATTTGTTACCGTGCCCTCTAGAAAAAAAATAAAGAATCATCTTTATTTTCCATGACCCCTCCTTTTTTCAGTCTGGATATTTCATAACCCCTCCTTGGGAGCCTACCAAAAATCAATTACCCCTCCTTAAAATCATCCACCCTCTCCCTGCCTCTAAATAATGAACGCTCCCTAAGTTGTTTGCTAGAATTCCATAACCTATATGCATTCACTATTTTACAAAGTCATTGTGATTCGTAGAAGTATGCTCCCTATACACTAAATACATGAATTCATTTGTTTTCCTATTGTTACTACTGCCATTTGGTAGTATGCACTAGTCATTTGTTTCCACCGACCCCCAACCCCCGCGACATAGCAGGGGAATATGAAACAGATGTTGTCAAATTTGAAATAATTCCACCGCCTACCAGGGAGAACGCCTTGGCAAATTCCCTACACCCCGGGGAAACATTTCCTACACGAGGGGGGCCTAGGGGGGTTCTCAAAACCGCACAAAAATTCAAAATACCGCCTTTCCTTACAGATTTTTCGGGAATACCGCTCACCGCAAAAACGTTTTTCTTTTATATCTTAAATGGCGCCGAAATCACACGCGAAGTCAATCAAATGCCGTTTCCGCTAACGATTCCGTGGTATCCAATGGCAATCAGACCTTCTATTCAAGCAAAACGTGAGCGGAAGATTGTCTTGAGCCCTACCACCATCCGCCAATGTGTAACTTTTGTTTTACTGCAATTCGAGAGTCTCGGGACGCTAAATACCGTTAACCGTAGGACTCGCAAACACGGCAATACCGCATTTTTGTACACAAATTACCGTGTGATCGATCGCTGACTATTTCACCAATTTTCGCACACCAAAGACTTTGAAAATACCGCATAACCGTAACTTTTAAGCTTTTTATCCGCAAAACCGCGCAAAAACACAGCCAATACCGCATCACCGCAAACCCCTAGGCCCCCCTCCGACATCCAAGGGACAAATTCCACCCTCCACAAGATGGATACAAGAAACTTCCCTAATACTGTCAAAACCAGTAGAGTGTCTTTGCCGAAGTGAAAAAGACAGGTGTTTTGTATGTTTCCCCCACCATTCCCCCGGCCGGTTATCTGAGCCATAGCAAATTTGAAGTAAACTCCCTGGGGATCGGGGCAAGAATACAAGACAAACCACTGATATTTCCCCCAGTATTGCCTGACAAAATCCCCGCATGTCGCGGGGGTGGGGGTCGGTGGAAGCAAATGACTAGTGCATAAATTACACAGTCCATGCATGTTGAAAGTCAAGTGTTTTGGAGCCAATTCAATAGAATAAAGTACTGTAATGCAATATTTTTTTTGCTGTGTACAGGAAAATAACTTTTCAGTACCATAATTCAATATCTTGCCGCATGGAAGTCCAAGGTACTAACCATCAGCCAGTTTCCGGTTATAGCAGCAGCACATTTCGACATTTGGCCTGAGATTTTCCTCCTGTCAATCGAAATATTAAGCTTACGTTTGGGAATGTTTTATATCTCTAGTCTTCATTGTTAGAAAACACGACTAAGTCGTTCTTAAAGGACTAATAATAGGATCTAGAGATCTTTAGTTTAGGGACGCATAAGGCTCGCGACCTCTAACTCAGATTCAAAAGTCAACATGCTCGAAAAAGAAACAGCGAATTTTACCTTCATCCTTAGCTTTTCCCCCGTGTAGGAACAACCTGAATGTAAATCTGTTCGGAACTTGTGAATGTCCTGCCATCTCCTTATAAACAGTGCTCTTTATATCCAGTGACTTTGATCCACGAAGCGCATTACAACTTGCCGCCATAGGCATAAGCTTATAGACTCTCCAAACAAATTATTTCTCAAAATAACAACCTTCTTGATTCACGCTACTGCCGTAATGTACAAATGTAGCTTCTCACAGTTAGTTATCTTTCGACAAAATTCTGTCCCGTTATAAATGCCCCTGTTTTGTGAAAGAAAGGGCGAAGAAATGGCCAGGTAGCAATCTCTGCCGCCATTTCATTAGCAGGAATGGCGCTGGAATATTATAAGCCTTCTTGTCAGATAACAGGAGATTTCTTCAGGCACTTGTAGTCCCTGGCTTTTTGTAAACATACTTTCCAGTGGAACAGTTCTGCAGTCGCTTGGAAGAATGTCTTTCGATCAAAAGACTCTTGATTTATTTTCAAGCAGATTGCTCGAATTCCTGTGCCTCCTATTCCCCTCCACCCCCCCCCCCCTGACAAGTCATCTCTCCCTCCCCAAATCACCCTCCCCTAGTCACTCGACCGGCGGCGCCACCCTGACAAATCACCCCTCCTCCCACCGTCACTCGACCGGCGCGCGGCGCCATGTTGTGACGTCACGCCTGTGACGTCAGGCTTCAGGAAGCACACACACGCTCGACGTTCAAAATTCAGTCGTATCCCTTTCCCGCCTGTGATACTTTGGGTACCCTGTGGATAGTGACGTCAGGCTTCAGGAAGCACACACGCTCGACGTTCAAAATTCAGTCGTATCCCTTTGCGCCCATTCCCGCCTGTGATACTTTGGGTACCCTGTGGATAGTGACGTCAGGCTTCAGGAAGCACACACACGCTCGACGTTCAAAATTCAGTCGTATCCCTTTGCGCCCATTCCCGCCTGTGATACTTTGGGTACCCTGTGGATAGTGACGTCAGGCTTCAGGAAGCACACACGCTCGACGTTCAAAATTCAGTCGTATCCCTTTGCGCCCATTCCCGCCTGTGATACTTTGGGTACCCTGTGGATAGTGACGTCAGGCTTCAGGAAGCACACACCCTCGACGTTCAAAATTCGGTCGTATCCCTTTGCGCCCATTCCCGCCTGTGATACTTTGGGTGCCCTGTGGATAGTGACGTCAGGCTTCAGGAAGCACACACGCTCGACGTTCAAAATTCGGTCGTATCCCTTTGCGCCCATTCCCGCCTGTGATACTTTGGGTACCCTGTGGATAGTGACGTCAGGCTTCAGGAAGCACACACGCTCGACGTTCAAAATTCGGTCGTATCCCTTTGCGCCCATTCCCGCCTGTGATACTTTGGGTGCCCTGTGGATAGTACGCTGTGGATATCATACATGCGCTACATTTGCCATCGTTAGGACGCTTTTTTCTTAGGTATGGTGCTCCGCTCTGCGGCCTTCGGCCGCTAAGGAGCTCCGCTACAACCTCAAGCCGAGCGTTTTGCTTCTCTTTACCATAAGGCCGATACTGAGGCTATCAACAAAGAGCTAAATGAGCTTGTCTCTGCGTTTAACCATTCACATACACTGGAGAAGCCTTTAGATGATATGTGGTCCTTATTTAAATCTAGGATCCAACAAATCCTTGACAAGCATGTACCAAAAAAACGTATCAAGAGCAAACTACGCCTACCATGGATATCAACCATCCTAAAACGGATGATCCGGAAAAGAGAAAGACTCTTTAAAAAAGCAAAACGCTCTAGTAGAGCTTCTGGCTGGTCATCTTACAAAAAGTACCGCAATCTTGTGAAGCGACACCTCAACTCTGCTCATGACAAGTATGTGAATGATGTCATTGGAAGCAGCCTGGAAGAGGGCAATGGTAAAGCATTCTGGAACTACATCAAGTTAAAAAGAACAGAGACCATTGGTATTCCCCCCCTGAAGCACCATAGCAACATCATTGGTAACAACGGTGAAAAGGCTGAAGCCCTGAATGATTATTTCTGCTCAGTGTTCACCAAAGAGGACACTTCAAAGGTACCTGACATGGGAAGCTGTCCCTACCCCTGGATGGGCGACATCTCATTTTCTTTGCTGGGCATTGAGAACTGCCTCAGGAAACTGAAGCCCCACAAGGCCAGTGGGCCAGATTGTGTTCCACCCTGGATACTTAAAACCTTTGCTCCCCAGTGTGCTGTAATCCTACAAGTCATCTATACCAAGTCATACGATTCTGGGGTCCTCCCAGAGGACTGGAAGCTAGCTCTGGTTGCCCCAGTCTATAAAAAGGGGACAGGTCATCTCCAGCGAACTACAGGCCAATTTCATTGACCTGTATTGCCTGTAAAGTAATGGAACATATTGTATGCAATTCTACCACCCAACACCTATTTGACAAAAACATCTTGTCTGCTAGTCAGCACGGGTTTCGTAGAGGTTTATCTACTGAAACCCAGTTGATCACCATACTTGACGACTGGTTTTCTTCCCTCAACATCCGGAGACGTGTGGATGCAATCCTGCTAGATTTCTCGAAGGCTTTCGACAGTGTTCCTCATGAACGTCTCCTAGTCAAGTTATCTCACCTTGGCATTTCAGGGAAATCACACAGGTGGATTACTAGTTTCCTGTGCAATCGCAGCCAATGTGTACAAGTATCTGGCTCATGCTCCAGCTGGGCTCCCGTCTCTTCCGGAGTCCCTCAAGGGACAGTACTGGGCCCTCTGCTATTCAACATCTACATCAATGACATCTCAAGTAGCATAGATTCTAATCTCAAACTTTTCGCAGACGATGCGGTTTTGTATAGAGAAATAACCTCAGATGAAGACAAATGTTCTCTTCAGAAGGACCTAAACTTGCTAACAAAGTGGTCAGAAAAATGGCAAATGAACTTTAACATCTCCAAATGTAATGTGATATCTATCTCTAGATCATTTTTAGTGCAGAACAATGATTACTATATGAATAACATTAAGCTAGAGGTAGTCCACTGCAATAAATATCTAGGTGTAATGATTTAGAACGACCTTCAATGGGACACGCATATACGTCAGATCAGAGCAAAGGCCATGAACATCTTGGGCCTTTTGCGCAGAAACCTCCACCAGTGTGACCAGCCAGTCAAAAAACTGGCATACCTTTCCCTAGTGCGACCACACTTGGAGTATGCGGCCACTGCCTGGTGTCCTTTTGAAAGGCAACATATTAATTCCCTGGAAATGGTGCAACGTAAATCATTACGGTTCATATATAATGATTATTCTTACTACTCTAGCGTCTCAGCCATGCGCATGTCAGCTGGTTTGGATACCCTGGAGTGTCGGCGTCACTTGGGCTCAGTCGCGCTTATGTACAAAGCTGTACATGGCCTGAGTGGACTCCCCATTCCAGGTAGTGTCCAACCAGCTGACAGCAGAACGCGCGCTAACCACCAATTCAAGTTTAGATTAATATCAAATCCTAACATAAATGCCTATAAGCACTCGTACTTCCCTAGGGTTATCCCATTGTGGAATTCTTTACCCTACAGTTCAGTTAATGCTGACACTGTAGACGGTTTTTTTTTCTTCTTCTTTGTTTTGTTTTCGTAATGCCAGTGTTTTTATGCTTATTATAAGCTTATTATTTTAACATCCTGCATAGTCTATGACTCAAAGGATTAATAAAAATGAGATGAGATACCGAGGCCCTGGAGGCATCTGGTCTTCAGTCCCTTGCTGCACGCCGGGAACTAGCCTGCACCAATTTTTTGTGCAAGGCTCGCGAACAAGAACCGCTTCGCTCTGTATTAGACACTGTGTCTATACAAATATTCATGGCTATTCGCTCAGGTCAGGAAGTACAAATAATATCACACGTCAAGCTACTACAAATAGGCTTAGTGACTTTGTAACGTATAGATTTATGTAATATGTTTGTAGCCGGCTTACTGACCCCTTTGTGTAATTCAGCTATTAGCTGCAAGTCAGAGGAATAAACACATCTATCTATCTATCTAAAGCACTCTAGTAATTCAGTCCACAGCCAGTTGATTGTTTCCCGCCTGATTTCACCGTGTTCTTCTTCTACTCGCTCGAGTAACTCCTTGTTTTCTTTTATTTTTTCTTTTGATACTTTTTTCAATAACAAACGCCATGCAGATAAAAAATGCCCTTGTGAAAAACTTCATATCTGTTATCAGCGTTATCTCTTTGAGTTTGTGCAAGGCAATCTTACGTCTGCATATTTATACACCAAAATATTACTTTCGGGGCCTTAGAAGTTAATTATTTTGTTTACATGAAACATAAAAAATGCCGACCATTACACCGACAAACAAAACATTGATCGAACAGCGTCGCATCTCCATGACAAAACGTCAAAAGAGCATCGCTAGCAATATTAGTTCGTCAAAAAGCTAGTGAAGTTTGATTTAAAACAACATCACATAGTTACGTTTCCCCCTTTTTTAATGGCAAAAAAAATAAGTGTGTTAAAGTAATAATACCTCAGTCTTGGTTTCGAACTGTTCTAACAAATTGTTTACAAAAACGCCGATCAGCTCATACCACGCGTTTGTTATTAATCAGCAAAATAACAAAGAAAAGAATGCTGATTAACGTAGCCAGGGAATGCAGAAAAGTTTGAATATAGAACTTCATCACAGCGCGTGGAATGCGAAATGTTTGCAATAATAATAATATTAGCAATAATATTATACACTTTAACCTTTCGAACTGTTTGAACAGTTTGTTTACATCACGCAAAGCATAATCAACCGTCACTTGTCATAAGAACAACATGCACCTGTCAATTAAAGTAGTCAATTAAGTCACGCGCTCACGATACTTGTATAAAACAGGTCCTCAGACAGTGTAGTCAGTTACCCCTATCAGTTATCATCACGCAACGTCACGCAGCATCACTATGATTGGAATTCGTCACCATGCAGAAATGGAAGAACTTTGCGGTTCAGTAAAAGAACTTACTATGAGTAAACCAAACGTGATCCCGCTAATCAACAAGCTATGGGAAGAAGTGCGCAGAGACGAACAACGGAGGCCGATGGAAATTACAAAAGGAGCATGGGGAATCGATGCGGGTTGGCTCTATGTCCCGGAATTTTACTTCAACAACGAGCAGCGACTAAGAAGTCAAATACTGGAACTTGTCGAGGTTCTTGCTGACGCGGCAGTGCGATCTGTATGTGAACGAGATGTTAAGGAAGAATGGGGAGAAGTCGTACTAAGGCTGACTCCACCGGTGAGTGAGATTGAGATGCGCCTGTTTTCTGACACGTGTGTCAGACAGCAGTTGAAAGAGGTGCAGAGTATAGAAGACGTAAAAGAGGCCTTAATTTGGCGCTGTATGAAGGAAGAGAATCGGTTAATGGAATCGTATCTTGATTCCCTTTGCGCGGCTTCAGACTCAGACGGGGACGACGCAGATCGGGAAAGCGATCCCGATTCCGATGGCGAACGATCACCTGTAGAAAGCGAAGTCGAGGAAGAAAGCGAGTCTGAGTCGGATGGAGAAGATGTATTAGGGGTACAAATGGATTCGGATTCAGATCAAGAACTTATTAGCGGACTAGAGAAAGCCTCATTCAGTTGGTTGAAATGGACTCGGATTCAGACAACGAACTTCTTAAGGGTATCCAAGAATTAGAAAGAGAGGAAGACGGTTAATGGAATCGACTCAGAGGATGCATTTCCAACAAACGATGACAGTGACCAGGAATTATGCGATGCGCTGTGTGACTGGGAAACGGATTTTACAAATCATATGAATCAAGTATGTGTTGTTTAAAACAACTTCTCTAATGACCCCTTACTCGTTTCATCGTTTCACGGCTCTTGTATTATTTTCAAAAATGAAATTGTTTTATACGCATAGGAACTTCTGTAAAAACAAATAAACCTAAAATCAAACGGTTAAATTTTTTATAAACAGAATAAAATAAATTAATTAATATATCGACTTTGTTTTTATTTTCTAAGGAATCGGATGAAGAATGTCTACTCGCATATGAACAAGTAGGGAGGGGGCAACAGTTATGGGAAAGCGACATCTACTCTCTCAAGACAGTTACACAGAGAAGAGTAAAGAAGTTCGCCACCACGGGCACAGATTACTGTCTAAAACTTAATCCACAGCCAGGTAAACAATCATTGTCAAATCAGTTGGGTACTGTTTTTACATCTGTAATTAATGAATTGTCAAAAGGTAAAAACGAACGCGATCTTGTTCGCCTGGTTTTAATAAGCCCATCTTTAAATTACCCTATTTCTCTTCCTTTTATTTTATTACGAGACTTAACCGCCGAAATGATCATGACCGAAGTAGCGCGCATTTTACAATCTAATGAGCAGGTCAGTCTAGAAGATAATATTTTTGGCATGTTGTTCATGTTTCGATGTCTATAGGAGGGATTTCTGTGAGAAAAAGGAAGCACTATGGCTTTAAATTGTCAAAGTTTCTGACTGCTAAACAATCTATAATTAACATAAAAAATAAGATAACTTATGCTTGGCGCGAGCTATGGTAACGGATATGGCCAGACAACCATCAGCTCCGATTTCCCTATTTCTGACTTATTTCAACCGGTTATACCGTGGCAACTGTTGTAAGAGTTGGTCCTAGGACGTTGGAATCGATCTGAAGGTGGTTTCTGGACATTTGCTGGAAGAGTTAACTTCATGCTACTTCACGTTTTCCCGCCAAGGAACTGACCCACATATTTACCAGTCGGCGGGACTACCTTTTGCTTCACACGATTATAAGTATACTCTCGATATTGTCTTTGTTCTCCTTTGCCCCTTCTTTGATCCATTGCTTTGATTTTTCCTGTTTTCTGGCATAATATTTTTAGAGTTTTTAATACTGTCCTGAATTTGCATATCACTGCTCCCATTGTCTCCGAGACTCGCGGGTTTTATTTCACTGTTGTTTCTTTTAGTTTTTAATTTTTTTAATTTTTTAATTTTTTATACTGATCAAAGGGTAATAAAAGGTAATAAAAGGGTACAATTACAGTTGGGCTGCTTTAATTCTTTCTGGGAATTCCAACAATAACATAGTAATACCAAAATATACAAAAGTAAATAAAAGTAAGCCAGAAGGCACAATTATAAAAACAAATTTAACTAAGAATAAAGCATTTTTATCACATGAAATTTCATTCATAAATATTTACGAACATTTGAAGCTGCTGGCTTGAAGTGATGGCTTGTGGTTTTACATTGTCCCTGAATCTGTTGCTACTTTCCTTATATTTTCATGTATCAACCAAACCTGGTGGTTTTGATAATAACTTTAACATTTGCCCTTCACTATCTCGAGTGAGCCTGAATGAAGCAAGCCTGTTTATAGTTGGAGTGAAACATTTCTTGCCCCCATCTTGCGGTACAGGCTTCTTAGCACTTCGCCTACTTGTTCTTAGTGGGGACATCTCACTGAATCCCGGCCCTTGCTTTCTCTATCCCCACAGTGCTGGCTACCTAAATCGTACCCAGCGCGACATTTGTCATGCAGCATCGCAACAACAACACCCTTTTTCCATTCGTGCACACTGGAGCATTATTATGGGCGATTTTAATTTCTATCTTGATTGTCCAGGAGATCGGGCAGCTAACCGTTTTTCAAGCTTACTTCATGACTTTAACCTCTATCAACACGTTCATGAAGCAACACACAAAAATGGTCACATATTAGATTTAGTTATAACTAGGTCTCAAGATGATTTTGTTAAGAATGTTATGGTGTCTGATCCGGCAATTTCTGATCATGCAGCTGTCACATGTAAGTTGTCAATAAAGAAACCGAATTTTGAGAGGAAGGAAGTTTCGTATCGTAAGCTGCGGTCCATTGATACGGACTCCTTTATCCAGGATATTGATAACTCCGAGCTCAATTCCGACAAAGGCTTTGACAATGTCACTAATTTTGCTGAATGCTACAACAGCACACTTTTATCTCTGATCGATTCTGACGCGCCAGTTAAGAAAAGGACGGTAACTTTAAGGCCCAAGGCGCCTTGGTATACTGATGAAATTTCTGACGCGAAAAGGAAAAGAAGAAAACTGGAACGCTTATGGCGTAGAACCAGGTTAACCATTCATAGAGAGATGTATGTCACCCAATGCGCTCTTGTAAATCAACTTTTGTATAATTCTAGAATGGAATTCTATGCAGATGTAATTGAAACTAGCGGCTCCAATCAAAGGGTGTTATTTTCGACATTTACAAAATTACTTCATCAGAAAGCGGAGCGCAAACTACCAACTCATGACAACGCCCTTGACCTGGCGAATTCGTTTGCTGATTTCTTTGAGGAAAAAGTGCAGAACATTAGGAACAACCTAGCCCCTGTCAGTAACCCCACATTTCTTGACGCTCGTCGCCAGTGCCCCTCTGAGCTAAATGAGCTTGCCCCAACTGACCCTAGTGAATTATCATCCCTTATACGAGCTAAAACTGGGAAATCCTGCGTTTTAGATCCTATCCCTGGTGCTTTACTGAAGGACTTCTATGATGTTCTCCTACCTATAATTACTAAGATTGTTAATCTTTCTCTCTGTACTGCGATGGTGCCCACAAGCTACAAAGAGGCCGCCCTTTCTCCTGGCCTCAAGAAAGATAATCTTGACCACGAACTTTTCCTGAATTTCCGACCAATTTCTAACCTCCAATTTGTGTCTAAGGCAATGGAGAGGGTGGTCGCCGTGCGACTTAACAACCACCTTGTAAAGGGCGACATGAAGGAGCTCTTTCAATCGGCTTACCAAGAAGGCCACAGCACTGAGACTGCACTCACCCGTGTACACAATGACATTCTGTGTGCGCTTGATGACGGTGGGTGTGTGCTTCTCGTAATGTTGGACCTATCGGCCGCCTTCGATACAGTAGACCATGATATACAGTAGACTCGAGCACTACTTCTGTATAAAAGGTAAAGCTCTCGCCTGGTTTCAGTCTTATCTCTCTGAAAGAAGGCAGTTTGTCTATATTGAGAACGCTAGGTCATCTACTCGTAAGCTCTCCTGCGGCGTGCCACAAGGATCTGTGCTCGGCCCAATCCTGTATACAATGTATACTGCCCCTCTCGGCGATGTTATCAGGAAGCATGGGCTGTCTTACCATTTCTACGCTACGTCGTTTCGTCCTTCTGCACAAGGGGAACCAGATTCCACTAAATCGCGTATGGAACTGTGCGTGAGAGATATTGAGGAGTGGATGACTGCGAATAAGTTAAGGCTTAACAATGATAAATCTGAACTTCTTGTCCTTTCCGCTCGCCACCGTCCCCCGCCCACGTTTGACTCTCTCTGCGTTGGCACTCAACTGGTGACTCCTTCTTCATCCGCGAAAAACATCGGGGCCTGGTTTGATGATACGATGTCAATGGACAAACAGGTTACCTCTATTTGTAAATCGGCCTTCTATCATCTGCATAACATTGCCAAAATTAGGAAATTCATTTCCCTCAAGAACTGCGAGACGCTCATTCATGCCTTCGTAACATCTAAACTGGACTACTGCAATTCCCTCTTATCTGGAATATCCAAATCTCAGGTCCAGAAATTGCAGTATCTTCAAAACTCCGCTGCACGACTTTTGACGGGGACTCGAAAGCATGAACACATCTCCCCTATTTTACAAGACCTACACTGGCTACCTATTTGCGAGCGGATTGAATATAAAATATTACTTTTAACTTTCAAGGCATTGAATAATACACGACCTTTTTACCTGTCCGAACTTTTGAAACCCTATGTCGCTACACGATCACTTCGTTCCTCATCTAAATCTTTGCTCGTCAAACCTCGCTTCAATCTTAAAACATATGGTCACAGGGCATTCTTTTATACTGCCCCATCTTTTTGGAATGCCCTGCCTGAGGATGTGAGGAACATGAAATCACTAAACGTTTTTAAGTCTGCTATTAAACATTCCTTTTTAGGCGTGTTTTTAATTGATTTTAACTGATATCTCCTTTTTTATAACTTTACTGTTTTTATCACATTGTAAAGATGTTTACCTTTTTTATTGTGTTTTTAGTGTATTTCTTATCTTTTCTTTTTGAAGTAATATTGTAAAGCGCTATTGAATTTTTAGTAGAAATGGCGCTATATTAAATGTAAATTATTATTATTATTATTATCGATACTACAAAACCATCCTGCAAGGCGGGGGAAGGCAAGAATTATGGCCAAAGAATTGCACAGAAAAGCGAATGTCCCTGAAAATGTCTGCAGCATTCCCGAGAACGTAATCTCAAACGTTTTGTCATTTTCTCAAATCTCATTTTCTGCTAATAAATTTGAATTAAGGCATTTACTGCATAACGCATATACAGTTTATACATAACCAGTGGATACTGAGAACGCTCTGCACTGCAGAGTACCTGATGGCAATTGCCCCCCTCTGCACTGCAAAGTAACCGATAGCAATTGCCCCCCTCTACACCGCAGAGTACCCAATAACAGTTGCCCCCCTCTGCACTGCAGAGTACCTGATGGCAATTGCCCCCCTCTGCACTGCACAGTAACTGATAGCAATTGCCCCCCCCCCTCTGCACTGCAGAGTACCCAATAATAATTACCCCCCTCTGCACCGCAGAGTGCCCGATAGCAATTGCCCCCCTCTGCACTGCAGAGTACCCGGTTAGCAATTCCACCCCCTCTGCACCGCAGAGTTCCCGATAGCGATTGCCCCACTCTGCACTGCATAGTACCCAATAACAATTGCCCCCTCTGATATTAACACAAAGACATAGGCATACTGTCTATTTATTCAATAGCCCCATACTAAGCAACAGTTGTTAAAACTGTGAGATATAGAGGTGAAAACAAAAGGAAGCAAAACATTTCTAGCACTGTTTGTTCTAGTAACGTAAGTATCCAATACCAATTCAGAACAGTTCCCTATTCACTGCACAGTATCCAGTACCAATTTACCCCTGCCCCCTTCCCATTCACTGCATGGCGAAGAATGAAGCGACATTTTGTTGTCACGTGACATGGTCTGGCGCGCTTAATTCAAAGGCGCTTTCTTATTCTCTATTGTGAAATACAAAGGAATAGGGCCAAAACACGTCAAAGCCTGAAACCAATCCTCACATTACAACTACAGAATTGTCCTTGAAAATAAACTAGATGTTGGTTATTGTTGACGAGACTTCGAACTATGTGTTCCGCTTTTTGCTGACCCAAATACGCGCGTTTTTCAACCATTAAATTTAGCTCAAACTTTGGGGTATTTTAGGCATAAAACATATGGGGCTTCATTTTCGTTGATGAATCTTTGGCGATTACTAAAACATAAAAGCAAACTAGATATTGGTTATTGATCTTTAGACACAAATCTCTTACCCTGCCGTTTTTCATGTAACATGACAAAGTATTTCAACCATTAACTTTTAGATGAATTTTCGCGGCCAAGATCTCATCCAAAACTAGAATATTTAATGAGGAGTCGAATCTCCCGCGGGAAAAGCAAAAGTTTTAAATCTCCGCCCACTGCCATTTCACAATGGAGTCAAAAACAAAGAGCGGTAGTAGCTAGAAAATCACTTTACTTGTAACTCATTAACTATGCTTGGATGGTAAACTCATTTTTAGCGTTGACGTTTACTGAAAATGAGTTTGATTTTTTTGATATTGCGTTAATACATTGGCGTTTAGACTGATAAATAATCTACGAATGGCTTAGAAATAATTGAAGCTCGTGTCTTGTTTGTCTCTTTTAATTCAAGCAAACGTTCAGTGTTATTGTATATCTTGCCTCTTTTGAAGTTAAGTGATAGACCTTATCCCGTGTTTAGTTGAAACCACCTAACTGCAGGGCAAAAAGCGCGCGTATCTTGTTTGTCTCTTTGAAATGTAGTAATTTCTCCAGCCCTTTTCTGTGTTTAGCTGACAAAAGCATACACAGGCCAATTGTAGTCGAGCATAATAGATCGCGCTTTGTTCTTTTCACATGCAAATTTGCGTATAAAGCAACAAGCATCATGAAATCGGCATTTTCTGTTAACCACTGCGTTAGAAGAAGTCTATTTTATAGAGCGAATTTCTGAATTATGGCATCTCCGTTACAGCTCCAGGAAGTCGATTGGGAGCTCTTTTCAGAGCTCGTAGAACCCCCAATCGACCCTGAGGCTATCCACATATCAGCCCCGTTACCAAATAGTGACGGACCAGGGTTGTACGTCCTCTGTATTAATGGAGAGGCCCTTTGGAAGCTTCGGAATTATTGCTTGAGCGATGCGCTTGCCAAACGTATTGCCGCTTTGGGTTACCAGTTGCATCCCGCGGGCCTACAACGTGTGGCGGCCTGCTTTTTTAGTAGGCTGCGCAATATTGTGAAAAAAAAAGCCGAACGATGACGAGCTCTGTCATGGCAAGAGCTTACAGGCAGCGTTACTGGGGCAACACAGCAATCGAAGCCTCCGAGATCCTCGTCAGTCCTCGAGAACTTGTAAAGAAATTTGTAACTACGAACAACGATCTCGAAGGTAAACTATCGCCAGTTATTGATTTTATTTTCAAATATTTAAGTTTTGAATAGTACTTGTATCTGTAATACTGAAAACTCTCACATTTGCGGGTTGTAGAGGTTTCTAAAATTTCCGTAAAATCTCGCAAACGTAAAAACCAAAACATAACTTATTCGCCTGTGATAACATGCGCATTTTTCCTACAGATAAAAGTGCTCAACTTTACATGGCCTTGCAGGCGTATGATGTAGAAAAAAACGCAACAAGAAAAAGAAAAGAGTTCCACGACCTTGGGAAGCGCCAGCAGCAACGGCTTACTAATGAAGTCAGGTATTATGAAAGCTTAGTCACACTCTTTAGAAAACCTAGATTTCCAACATTTTGTTATTTCAACTCATTTATGCCTTTACAAGGTCTAAACTTCTAAAAAAAACTTGTATCGTTAATAGGAGCAAAGTTGAAAAAGCGCTGTGGTTTGCAAAGACGTACGGGCTTAACCTGAAATCTGTGGAAATGGAGGGTAGCAAACGACAGTCATCTCTTCATTTTGATTTCAAAGAAAAAGGTAAGTTGTTAAAATGCCAAAACCCCGGGAATGGGAAATGTAATGTTACCATTACTTGCAGGGGGGGCATGCCCAGATTTTTTGAAGGGGGTCCACTTTGCCATTTCCCCGTCCCTACCCATAAATTTCGGGAGGAACCCTATAGTACCAATTTTGAGAGTTAGAAATCAATTGAGTTAAAAAATATATAGGGGGTTCCAGAACATTGTATATTTAACAATTATTCGCCGAAGGCGAAGTGAATAGTGGCGAATAGTCCCCGAGACCGGAGGTCGAGGGGACTATTCGCCACTATTCACTGAGCCTGAGGAGAATAATTGTTTTAGTATATACTACACGGGAACACTCCAAAAAATATCCGAACGACACTAAATGTGGCGTTTGCCGACATTTTGTAGCCTCTTTCTGTATGCGTGACGTTTGTCACGCTCGTGACATTACGTCAGACTTCACTACAAGCATTCGGCTACTGAACACATGGTGGAAACTTGCTGCTGTTTTAGAGAAGCAAAAACGCTAGAAAACACTTGTTTTAAAACCTTAATATCGACTACGATAAACGATTTAAGTTTTTAGAAGGTTGCAAGGATGGATGCAAGGGATAAATTCGCATTTTGTGCCTTGGATTATGGATTGTGAAACTGCAGAGTTGCTTCGCTGAAAACACTTTGCCTTTGGTCGCCATTTCACCACCGATGGATGACTATATTTTTCAACCTGCTGGCAGAGAAATTCAAGATTCGTTTGGAATATTCAAACAGAAATTTCGGAAATTAACCTCTTCAAACTCTGGGACAACGAGGAAGACCTTGTTCATAAAAAGAGAGACCACTTTAAATACGTTTGATGTCGGATGGCTCGTGATCAAGCGAATCAACATGGCGACGGTAAGCTTAACTGAAATTCCCTCTTAAACTGCACTCAATGACTGGCTTCTACGATTTACTGTCCCTTCCAACCTACAGGTACATGTAAATGTTCGGCAAAGTAGATATGTTTTCGACAAAATTGCCTTAATTAATATGTTGTTGTGAATGTAATTCGTCTCTCAAAAGTGCCGTGAACGAATCATCGATCTCTGTGATTCCGAAGAACTGAAAAACAAGAACAGGACATTTTTCGAAGTTCAAGAAATACATTCTCTCTCTGATTCACCTTGAAAAACTAAAGAGACAACATAAGTTAATTGAGAAAGATTTTTCCGTTGCATTTGGAATCAGATAGTTCCTTTAGAAAGTAAAAATATCCGAACCACTTGCACTCGGCTCCTCAATCTCGGAATAATGCTTTCGATCTCGGAATATTGTGGCATTATCCCGAGATAGCGAACCAATCAAAACGCGCGATCTATGGAGGTTCCCGTGTAGTATATACTAATATTATTGATATGGCTCTGTGGGTTATAACTAATTTTTTAAATATTTATTTGTCTTTACTAGGATGCGACAAAGAAAACCAGACTGACCAAGATGACCAACAAACTCCGGCTGAAGCAGGTTAATGTCATTTAGTGCTTTAAATCTGGAATCGGATTCCCATATGAGGAGCTTGACAAGGAAGAGCAGGAGAACTTGAAGACCATCTATATCATCTATATCATGGACCGGTTCTCCATATCACAAGATGGCTACCAAGAGCTGGCTCAGGTCGACCACTCTCTCCCAAGAGCTCACCATCTGGACAACCTTGCCCAAAACCTGAATAGCACTTGGACAGTGACCAGAACTCCTGGATCAGCCCTGGGGCAGAACTGCCCATCAAACTATTGCTGGAAATGGAGATCAGAAAACATGTAAGTTAGTAGTCTACTCATTACCAGTGCCTTACAGTCCTTTCTTATACTGTTGACCTGGGAAACATGTAAAAGCCTGTTTTTATGTTTTCAGGTTTCATCTGGTGTAAAGTTGCCAACCCATTTGAGGGTAAAACTCAGTGGCGATGGTGTGGTAATGTCCCACACAAAGAGCCTATTTGTCTTCACCTTTGCACTGTTGGATATTGAGGAAAATATCCTATCAAGTGCAGGTAATGTATAACACTGTTATTAATATCAACACCCCCACCCCATTTAACAGCCACTACAAACAGAGCCCCCAAATTTTGAAATATAAAATAACCAGCCCCTTAGAATATAGGTCCACATATATTATATAAATATATGTGTTTTAATTCAATTTGAAGGAAATCATACAGTCGCTCTTATTATGGGAGGTGAAGACTACGAGACTCTGAAGACATCGCTTGCAAATGTTGTAAAAGATGTGGATGAGCTGATGAAGAATTAGTTTAGTTTAGTTTATTAGATTTGCCCGAGGGCCGCGAAATCCTCACAGAGCGAGGCTCCAATTACGAGGTTCCCTTGGTCAGTGTGATGGGTTAAGTAAGTTGTAAGCCCTGCACTGAGGATGGGCAACTTCCGACGTCCCCGTGGTTCTTTAACGTCCCTCTGGTTCAGGCATGACAATAGATGGCATCCCCATTCAGCTAGAGCTTTTTCTTGGTGGAGACTATAAGGTACCATTGAGCAGTTAAATCCTAATATTGGATTCATATTGTACCAAGGAAAAAGAGCTGATACAGTAGTTCTCATATAAAATGCAAGGTGATTTTAGTGAATCAGAGAGTTCAGAGATGTTCATGGCTAGAAGTGAACACCAAGGAACATGGTTATGAAAATGATTTTCTGACATTGTGCTACTTTTTTAATTATTTACAGTATATACTCACTGTGATGGGAATGAAAGCTGCAAATTCCAACAACAGCTGTGTGTACGGCACGGTTGACCGACTAGACAGGTACATCTATCTGACGCAATAACCCACACCGCACTTGATCAGTGCAATCTTACTATTGATGGAGATCTATTTCATTCATTTTCATGTTATTTTTCTATCACAATAGGTGTAAATTGGATCAAATATGTGTGGCAAGAGTGATAGGTCCCGACTGGCACAAACAACCTGGGTGTATCAACCAGCCCCTATTTCCTGTTCCTCTTAGTCATGTGGTGGGGGATGAGCTGCATCTCCTGCTTCGAGTAACCGATCGCTTGGAGTTTGGCGTCATTTACGATGTTGTCAAATGGGACCAAGTAAGATATTACACTGTCTATCAAATATTCACTATGTGAGAAACTCTTGCTGTGTTTAGCATAATCTCTATCTATATTGCAAATATGTTATACATCCAGATGGTGTAGTCCATTTGGCAATAGTATTGATGGAGAGCAAGTTTCTTACCTTTTGTACCATGGAATGCTATTAAACCATATTGAGAAAGACATCAAAAAGTTTGTCAGAGCAACTGAGTGCAGACGGCAGGTTCTTATAGAACATTTTGAAGAAGAGCTGGAGAGACCCAACTTCAAACATTTGTGCTGTGACATTTGTGCACGTGAGTGTGATTGTGGTTCTACTGAATGCCAGGACTTTACCAACTATCCAATGGTATCAAATGATGTGGATGAGTCTTCTCTAGAGAAGATAAGAAATGTAAACGAGTTACAACAGGAGCAGGTAGAAAAGGAGTTAACGAAATACCATAAGCTACTTTTAGTTGATCATTTCACAAGTGCTAGAACATTTAGAATTCATATCTGACTTAAAGGACATCTATCGCACTGTGGAAGTATGGGACAAACGCCATGCTTTGAAGATTCTTTCTGTCATCAGCAATGTATTCAGTGATGTGGATGATGTAAGTGCAGGTAGTGTGGAGAATTTGCAGGGAGACGAGGATGACAATATTGTTTTTGATGAAGACCTGGATGAGTGGGAAGAAATGCTTCTAGATGATGATCTCTTTGACATGGTCATGGAAAACATCTCTCTTTCTGAACTGGATGTGAGTTCTACGCTTCAAAATCCTGAAGACATGGATGATGTACCCACCCTGGAATTTCCTATTTTAACGGTGTCCACCTTGGACTTCCAAGCTCTACTTTGACCACCCACCCTGGAATTCTGAGCTCCATTTTGACCACCCAGGGAGGGGGGGGGGGGGGGGGGGGGGTGCATTTTTTGGCAATTGCCCAATGTAAAATATAGCTGGATAAGTTTCATCCCCTGAAAAATGATGTTCTCCCCCACTTGGGACTGATAATAATATGCAGTTCTTGTGGTTGATATGGAATTTACAATGCAACTCTCACTGGTTATTATGTCAGTAACAAGTATCAATATATATATTTCTAGAACTGAATATGGGCTGAGATGGCCAGATGATCAACCATTGAGAATATTAGGCAGTTGCATGAAATATTCATCTTCCAGGTGAATCATAAAGTAAAGGTAATTTTATCAATTTTATGAAAGTCCTCCAGTACATGGACTAATGCACACTGCCAGCATCCTTTGGCTCATACAGGTACCGTAGATCAGCGTCTTTTTTGCAGCAGTAGCAACATGGCTGTGTTTCGCAGTTATGTTAATTGGTTAGTTCAGTAGTGCTGCCTGAAAAATGGGTGATTTTTCTGAACCTGTTGATAACTTAACAAAACCAAATTTCCACTCTGACTTTGAACTGGTTCCCAATTTCTTGAAGTACTGCACAATTTTCATTTTTGAGACACTTGAGAATATTCAGCTTCAAACATTTGTGCTGTGACATTTGTGCACGTGAGTGTGATTGTGGTTCTACTGAATGCCAGGACTTTACCAACTATCCAATGGTATCAAATGATGTGGATGAGTCTTCTCTAGAGAAGATAATAAATGTAAACGAGTTACAACAGGAGCAGGTAGAAAAGCATTTGAGATTACTGAGTAATTCCATAAACAACCATTCCACACTACAGAAGGAAATGGAATCTGTAGTTTCAAATACAACTGACCAGCAGCGTAGCCAGGAATTTCGGAAGGGGGGGGGGGGGGGGGGGGCAGATAGTGAAAACATGGGACGAAAATGTTCAAATTTCCTTCAGCAAATACAGTAAATGTATGGGAAAATCTCCCGAGAAAGGGGGGGCCCGGCCCCCCTGGCTACGCCCCTGCTGACAGTATTTCATTGGAAATTCCAGGAGGGGGTTGGGTCACAAGGTAAATTTTGCTGGTGGTGAGAGTATGGATCGTTTCTGGGATTACACAATAGAGCGGATTTCATAAGACTGTCGTGAGTAATTCGTAATTACTTTGTAATTACTCCTATACGTTTTATACAGAATTGGTGTAATTACTTTGCGATTGGTTTCACTACAGTCATGTGAAAACCGCTCTAAGCAACAGCTGATGCAGAAAACAAATAGGTAACCATTCATGGAGGATTACCTGATTACCATGATTTTACTGGAACCAGTAAGGGGTGAACTGGAAAAGCGTTTTCAAACAACTGATTCTGTATGATTGATAAAAACATATTTGACATTGATCATTATTTGCAATAAACTGATTATCATCGGTATGCCTCCTATAGTCTGTGGCTGTCTATGAAACAGAATATTCATGAAATATCCAGTCTTTCTAAAGGTGTGGCTATTCAAATATGATAAAATGATAGGTATGTGCTGGAGTGAGTGTTCTGAGGCCTGACCCTTTTGAATTGCAAATGATTTATTATACCTTAATCATAGTAAACAATATCTTCAATAGTTGGCTCTAAAAACTGCTCGATTCTGTGGATACAAAAAAAACACAGGAGTAAAATGGATACATTTTAGAAAACAGCACCACAGAAGCATACTCTAGACTACAGCACATACCTATAGTACCCTATGCCAACATAGGATTACATTAAGCTCCAGCTATAGTGGCATGTATAACATTGTGTCAATTATCTAGCCTTTATGCCCAAATGAACGTTCTTCTTGTGCTTGTTAATCCACTTGTAGAGACCTGAGATATCCAGGTCTTCAAGCCTATCCTTCTTAAAGTCCTGGAAATTCTGGTAGCAGCGACCCTGTGTTTCTGTGAAGACTTCGAATTCAACTGTACGATGCACAAGTTCATTGAGGTCTCTGTCCATTGTTGTGCATGCATGTCTACCTGAGCTGCTTTGCCTGTTCAAAGAACCATCAAGATTGCTCAAAATGCTCTTTGTTGTACTTTCAGCCTTGCAAATGCGAGATATTGCGCTCTCTGATTTGGACCCAAATTTCTGATACCTTGCTTTACGTAATTGTTGCTATGTTCTGTGTCCTCATCAAGAGGAATATTTGTGCCTCTATCGCCATGATTATTTACAAATCGGTTCCATATAAACCTTTCCCTGTCACGCTTTGACAAGAGTGCATTCATAAGAAAGAACTGGTACAAAGTGTCTAGGGCATAGTTTTTGCTGTGTATGCCATCTGCTTTGCAGTAGAGAAGGAAGTATTTATACTGCCTCATTACTCTCTCACCGTCACCCTCTTTTATTGCATCCAGAAAATTAAAGAACAACATAGCATCTGTCATCAGTCCGCAGTTGTAGTTATATACATCATCACATTTGGATTTCTCTTCTACAGGGGAAGGCTTATCAGAGCTGATTTCGAGTGTTTCATCATCAATGAATGGAGGATCATGAGAAAGTTCATGAGTTTTCCTCCTGGCATTGTATTTATATTTCCTGGTGCATCCAGGAACCCGACACTGATATTTCCCATCTTCTGTTAACTGTCTTCGTAGCATTCGCTCCTGTTCTTCTGTGCTCAGAATACGGTTTACTACTGAAGAGCTGTCCAAAAAGATGAAAGTATGAACAACTTTACCAGATAGTTCATGCAACAACTCAAGTTTTCTTGACTTGTATCAAGGTTTGAAGGAAGACTTATTTTTGTTGGATTCCCAGTCTTGCTCTCAAATCCCAACACATTCATAGCAGCAGCTATAACTCTTGAGTGCAATACAATTGACAGGAAGTCCCTGTCAGCTCTATATGCTGACTTTACATCTGAACTCACGTTCCTCCTGTTAATAACTGTGCGATCTGCAAACATTGTGCACTGATCTGTGGCTGAAGAGGCATTGTAGTACCTTCTGTATATCAGCTGTTGAAATAAATGAAGAACATTGAAAAAAGAAAGTTTTAGGAACCTCTGCCTGGGCTGTCGGGGCTATTTAGGAGATATGAAGTCTACAAATAAGCCATTGCAACCCTGATCTCACCTTCATTTATGGGAGTTAAAAATAGGTGTCAACATACTGTTATTATTTGATTGACCCACAAAATATATTGTATTGTTTTTCAAATATCTTTACAAATCTACATTATTTCTATTAACATGGTGGAGCTCTGGACTCTGTTAATAATATGTTGTAGAAGCTGTCAGAGGGTGTCCTGGAGTGTCCCACAAAAAGCGGGAAATTGGCACCTTTGATGTCTGTATTTCAAGTAAATACTCACAGTGAGTAACTTCACTGCTGCATGCCAGTCGCCCAGTTGTCCATACATTCCTTCAAGGCGATCTTCAGCGGTAAGTCCATTTGACACCGAAGCTATCACATTGACAGCCCTGTCTATTGTCAACTGATCTCCTGACAACAGCTGACCATCTATGCCACCATCACCAGACTTTGGAAGATATGTCTGAATTTGTTTGAGAATCGCCAGCATGTCCTCATTGATGGTCTCATCTTTGAAGATAAGTCCCAGAGGTACCTGCAAACATTTTACATGCTGAGCTAAATGCCTAATAGATCTACTATATTTACAACTCCATACAAGCCTATTTAGCATGTCATTGCCTTTCCTATTAGAAACTTTTATACCAATTTATACCTGGGTGTGTGTGGGGGGGGGGGGGGATCCCATAAAAACAGACAGGGTGCTCATCAGAATAATTGATTTTAAACTAATGGATAACAAATTGGGTGTGGCAAAATAATTTTTTGACCCTAAAGGATAGCAAAAACTACACAATTTTAGCTGTTGTGGCTTTTATACTGTTGTCAAGACAAATTTGAGAACAATTTTGCTACAATTTCAAAAGAAAATAGTTCTAGCATTTGCATGAGACCCCTTAGAGACAGCATTTGATGTTTGAAATCCTGATATCATAGCGGAGCTCCTTAGCGGCCGAAGGCCGCTGAACGGAGCACCATACCTAAGAAAAAAGCGTCCAAATGATCGCAAATAGCGTGTACGATATAAAATCCACAGGGTACCCAATACCTGAATAACGCAGAGGATCGCAAAGGGGTCGAAGTCATTTTTGAACGTCAAGCAGAATTTTCCGCGCGTCTGCGAAGCCCGCCTCTTTTGCAGCCATCTCCTGATTTTTATAGTCGCCTTCGCCAGGTTCGCATTCGCGCGGCCGTGACGTCACAAAGTCACGCGGCCGTGACGTCACAAGGTGTAGCCGGGCGAAACAAACTCAAAATGAGGGGGGAGGGGAGTGAGTGGTCAGGGGGGAGAAGATTAGGTGGTCAGGGGGTGGGGATGCTCACGTGAAAGTGACGTCACACTACTGTGAACTCAAATACGGCAAATCTGCTTGATCACTGATTATTCAGTTCTCCGATCGCCGCCAATGAATAAAATACTACTGCAAGCGACTGGAGAACCAACTAGAACCGTACTACGCAAATGTGTCGGGACTACAAGTCTCTGTAGAAATCAAGAAAGTTTCTTCTTGTTCAAAAAGAAGGCGGACAAGTGAGAGTTTCTGGCGAAGTTGTAAAGTTGTAACTGGTCATTCACCATTCTTGGGGGTTTCATTTGACAAATCTGTGGCGTTTTAGATAAGCTTACAGCGGCTTTTTCAAGGAGAAAAACTACCTGGGAAACTACGGCACGGAAAAGGTGAGTTTTCATTCGACTTGTTGTTTGATTTGGAGAAATTATTTGGCGGCCATGCAACATTCGTGGTTCAAACTCAGGACGTCAAGTCTCCCGGTTTTGCCGGGAAAGATTTTTAGCTCTGTTTCCCGGGAAAAATCAAGAAGACTGACCTGGATAACCTTGTTTATAGGGAGATGGCAGGACATTCCCAAGTTCCGAGCAGGATAAACACTGAAGTTGTTTCTACACGGGAGAAAAAAGCCACTCCGAAGAAAGGTAAGCTAAAGTTTGTCATGTTTCTTTATCGAGCAGCCAGAACGTGAATCCAAAAGTTCACGGATTAGTCGGGACTCAAATTGTTTTTGACAGTTTTTAGCTTTTTCCAGTTATATGCGACCCTAAAAATCTAGAGATTTCTATTAGTATTATTTATATAGTTTTCAACAACGAAGGGTAATAAAACGCTTCCGTCCTGCGTGGAAGGGAAAACATCAGCTTATTTTCTGCAAGTGGCATTCAAAAATCAAAAATAGAGAGAAAAGCTACAAAACGCCTGTCATTTTGCATAAAGCAAGACATCCTTTTCTGATTCACAGATACACAAACATCCACCAAAACTTATTTTTCGATCGACACGAGGAAATCTCTGCTCGCTGCAAATCCCTGTTGTTGCTACACTACACATTGGCAATCGATGGTGGTGGAGTCTTGATCTTTTTACTCTTGGATTTCCAAGCGGCAGGAAATTGACTTATGGTATTGAAAAGTAGTTTACTTAGTGTTTCTTTTACAACAAAAGGGCAGAAAAAATGTTAAGGCTTTCAACTTTTAAAAAGATCTACTCTGATTTCAACATGCATGGACTGTGTCATGCATGTATTTACTAGTAAATACCAGTCAAGAAAAAAAAGGACAAGAAATGAATACATGTAAATTAGTGCATTATGTTTGCTGGCATTTTCATAGCCGTCATGCCTTCACTTACAACATAACTGGTATGTATGAGTGTGATAGTATGTATGTGCCCTCTGTGCTGTTGCACGGTTTGGACACAGCTTTTGGTGAATAGAGATGAAAACACCAAAAATATATGGTACAAATTTGCATTGCCATTACAATATCTAATTATGCCATGTGGCATACTTGTGTCTAAAATGCACCCATTATGGGGTTATCTGAGGCATACCCTTAAGGAATGAAACATTTTCTTTTATCTCTCAGTGATATATTATTGGTTTCCATTGTCTTTGACATAATTTTCAATGCTTTGGATAGAGATTAATGTAACTGCAGCTACACTATTGCTTGGATTGGATATGCTGTTCAAACTAGCATCTAACTAACATTAGTCAAATCACACTAGTGGTCTATTATCAATGCTGCATTCTGATTGGTTGAGCTACTAGTAGTCTATAAGTTATAGCCTACTAGTAGCGAAAAGTGTCGGATTTGAAAGCCAGAAAATGGCAAATGACCAGAACAAAAACATTTTTTGGCAATACACATTGACCTACTAGTGTGATTTGACTAAAACAATTATTCCTCTCGCCCTCATTGCCTCTGAGTCCATTCAGGCTTGAGGAATAATTGTTAATTATACACGGTTAGAGCCCCTGATGGAAATCCGCCAACTGCAAACACTGCAGGCCAGAGAGCACAGCAACTGCCTTTGGGTGGAAAGAGGAGTGATATAGACTGTTGGAATAGGTTTACATTTACCTTTGACATTTATAAACAGATATAGTAATAATAACAGGTCTTGATTAATTTTTAAAATCTTTATTGTGTGTTTTGAACTGTACTTAATAAGATTCCCACCTAAGTGTTTCAGGATGGTGAAATTTGAAAAAGTATTTGGCACTAATCTGGTGCACGTTAACCTTATGTTTTAATTTCTAAAGCCCAATAATGGAACCAAGTTACAGGCTGTCACAAGCAAACTTTCTCAAATTTAAAAAAATCAGGAATTATTAGTAAGAACAACACAAAATAAATAATAATCATAGGATCGTAGCCTGTTGTACAGCCACTAGTGGTTGTAACTTATTTGCATAGCAACTACCATGAAAGATATCTTAAAGCTCTGCCAAATTTACAAGCAATGAATGGCATCTCAGCATTTTTAAGTAGTTTACAACATCTGCATCTGTGTTGTATCAGATCTACATCACCTGCCTGCAACTCATGTTGTAAATCTGATACAACATGGCTACTCGTGTTGTAAACTATCCAAAAAAGTAATCTTAAATACATACCAGCAAAATTTTGTTACCGCACCACAAAGAGGCCCCTGAAATTTTTGTGCAATTAAAAAGGGGGTGGGGGGGACTTGAATTTAATGTTAGCAAATGAGATGTAGGTAAGAAGTTCATTATTGTAGATTTACACTCTGTGATGCATAGCAATTTGCTATCATACACAAGCAAATATGACTTAGCACCTCTCTAATAGCAACCCTCCTTTCCTGTTACTGTTATTCTCTTATCCATTTTTATTTCACATCATTTAAGCCTTTTTAGTGTGTGGTAAGGAGGGGGTATCTATATTTTTGTTATTTGGCATGAGGGAGGGAGGGGGGAGGGGGACCAAAAATGTTTTTAAACTCTGTGTGGAAAATTGTTTTAACATTTCGAGTGTTTCTGATCAAGCCCCCTCTCCCTGATAAAGAATAAATGGAAGAAAATGGGAGAAATGTTCACTGCATTGCTTTTTTTTCATTTGAAGGGACACGAAAGGGCAGTTTATGTATAATTTACAGCCAAATCATATTTGGCATCTGGTACTGCATTTATGGCAGGTGTGTGAAACTGAGAAACAGAACAGCATTGGGTTACCAGTATGAAAAAAAATAAATTAGGTTTACCTCGACTGACTTGCTTTTGAGAAGTGTTCCCATTACCGCAGCCGTCGCACTCATTTCTCTATTTCTTTGTTTCAAAAGCAAAGAGCCAGCCAGCCCAACACTTCCAAACCAAGTGCGCGAACTTATTTTATTAGCAGCAGAGCATAAAAAGAATGCATAAAATAATGGTGCCCGTTCTTGCCACTCTTGGCACACTAGCTGTAGATCGAAGTTTTGTAAGTCTTCCTTGGTGTTTTTCTCAGAAGCGAGGGATTGTTCTTTGAACATAGTCCGCTTACTTCTTTTGTAGCAGTTCTCAACATGTTTGTCACGACTTGCGACCGTACGGTCGAGCAGTTCATTACTGCCTTGGCGATCTGAGAGGGAACACCATGTGCTAGCGCCTTTCCAATATTCTGCATCTCGCCAGAAGCCAATGTTTTATTGATAGTTTTACTTGGGTACTCTACACGCAGCTTCACCGAAGAACGAGAGGTGCGCTCGTGTTTACTTGTTCCTTTTCTCGCTATGCGAAGTACAGGTGGATATAAAACTCCAGGAAAGGCCTGTCCCACGAGAGGAGAAATCATACTGCCTCTTGTGACAGGAGAAATCCCAGCAGGGACGAGAAAAGGAGTTCTGCAGGATGAGTCGAATGTTCGATCGGTGCGGCGAGACATTCGTTATCACTCGAAGCACGAGAAGTTACGACTGGCTCATCTGAAGTTGTAACATTGGGCGAGAAGCGAAGACATTTGGAAGTTCCATCCAGCTCGCAAACCTGTTGAGTCCTCTATTTCCTCTCGAGCAAGTCTCTTTTCTCTAACGTTATCTCTATTTCTAAATGTGCTTAAGAGTTCTGATTTGATTTCTTCCAGTTTCTTTTCTGCTCGCTCGTACTTAGTTAACTGCTGGGAACATTTGTTGCTAACAACAAATCTTTCGAATATCTACTCAAGTCGATCTCAAGCGACGATCTGATCAGGCCAGCTAAGGGATGGACCATTAGAAATTTTAGGGGGGGGGGGGGGGGGGGGGGGGGGGGGGGGGGGGTAGCAGGTTTTTGGTCATGCAGGAAATTTTTTTCCGGAGTAGAATTTGTGTAGGGAATTTTTTTGCAAGCCATGGCTGTGCAGGAATTTTTTTCGGTATTTTTTCACATGATTTTTTGTCTTGTCGATTTCCCCATGTTAAAGGCTTTTTAGATACTAGTAGCGGTTTCTAGTAATTGAAATATTAATATTGCTGTGAAGTACATGTGCAGATCTGTTCCAGGGTTGTTCCTTTCCTATGTTAAATATAAAAATAATAATTATTTTTATTAACAATTCAACTTTCAATAGAAGAGATTTCAATAGATGATTTATTATCGACATAGTAGAAGGCATTTTATAGAAAGAGAGGATCACACTTTTCTTTCGTTGCACGCGAACCATCAAGCCTCAGAGAAAGGGTAGCCGAACATTCTGTTTTTTGTGTAGCGCGCCCCAAATGACGATATTGTTATTGATATATTTGCGTCAAGTGCGGCCAAAATAATGAATTTCTATGCTTGTAAGGTCGTACTCACGCTTACCTAAGGGGTCTTCTTTCTAAGATAGTGACTGCCAGTCAGTCCTCTCACTGAAGGACATTTTGGGGAGAGTTTGTTTTACCGCGCCAAGATACACTTGTAGCGTGGTATTCCGGTCCTCATGGCAAAATGGTCTAACCAATGGCATCGTTTGTACTATATTGACCAATGAGAGTGCCGTGAGACGTGAGACCGCATTTTGTTTGAGTACTTCCGTTTCCTTAGATCTCTTCGATTCGAATTGCTACCGTGCGATTGTACGACTACGAGAGAAGCGATCAAAAAACCTTAAAAGCTTTATTTTTCTACTTATTTGCGGAAAGTAAGTACTGTAAGTCTTTTTCTTCGTTAGAAATAGCTTTTGTGTTGTTAGATCTCGAGTAACTCCAAATATCGCACTAAAATTCATCATTCCAATAAGTTCATTCCAGTAAGCACTTTCAAACCCACGTTGCCTAAAACTAGTAGCAAACGTAAATTTTAATCGCTCGTTATCTTCAAATGTGTTACGGTGAGATCAATCTTGATTCCTGTAGAAGGCATCACCATGAATATCTGAAAGAAATGCCCAAATATATTGAATTCTAGAACTTAGAATGTGCGTGTTCCAGGGGGGCGTTCCTCGTGGTCGATAGTAAAGTTTTTATCGTATTTCAGGCAAAAGATGGTTTAAACCTTACAGTATTTATTGATTATTTATATCTTATGTCAACGTTAAGTGCGTAGGTTATAGTTTAGGTAGGTTATTTATATGTAAGTTATACTGGGTCAAGTTATGGTGTGCAGATTCTATACATCACGCCGTACTCACGCTCCATCATCTGCCAGCAGCCCGCGGTTGGCAATAAGGATTGTGAATTGCCTTTTTGATTTCTTACCAGACTGAATTGTTTTCAAACTTGGAAATTCGTTGATCGTGAAAGATCAGAAAATATAACTTCTTTCTTAGACTACACTGGTTGTCCTATTACTTGCTAGCTGGATGAAAACTGAAATCATATTATGATTTGTTGTGGATTTTCAGATCATTTTTCAGTGGATTTTAAGGTCCACTTTGCTGTAAGAAAATAGTAGCAGTGTAACTAAGGAAATCAGTAATCATAGGGCAAAGTCCACTCTGCTCTTTGCTACTTGCTTTATATTTCACTTTCATGTTTAATAGCCTTTGAGTAGGGGTAGCGAAAGGGAGATAAATTAACAGTCAATTTAGGATTCGAGTTAGGATCCGAATTATTCGAGTTAGGATTTGAGTTAGGATTCCAGCTGTTGGATTCCAGTTACAGTCATGTTTATCAAAGACGGAATAACCTAATGTTATTTCATTACCTCAGTTTGCTTAGTATAGTCCCAAGGGTGACATCTTAATCAATGGGAAAATTATCGGAAACTGCCGGCTGAAATGACCTTTATATAATGATCTTGAACCATGTAAAAGGCTCGCCGGAAAAAGCACAATTGAACCAAGTTTAACCACACCAATTTACCTCATAACAGTTTCCCAACCGCCCAAAGAAGCCATATAATCGCATTGCCGAACACCGCGCGAAAGCTTAACCTTTTTTTTTAAATAGTTGTATTCGCAAAATATATATATATACAGTGGCGGATCCAGGATTTTTCAAGGGGGGGATCCGTTTTCCCAAGATGCAACAGTATGATTAAGTAGATACCCGCACACGGTCTTGGTACTGGCATGTTTATTTTTGGATATCAAGGTAATTATGACTGGAAGAGTTACATCACTTGCTGCGTGTCAACATGTGTCAAGAGGGTTTTGGCTGTGGTAGGCATATATCTTGAGTCCTCCTTAAAAAAAAACGGAAAAAAAAAAAACAGGCGAGCAGCTACTCAAACTTGAATCCCACTGGAATCCCAACTCGAATCCTAATTCGAATCCTGACTCGAATCCCCAACTTGGAGATAGCTGTCCTCAGTGAAAGGTCCCTAGAAATATCAAGCCAAATTTGTCAGAATCTCAGATTATATATGAGCTGATATTTCTCTTCAGTCTTGGGCTCCGATTTTAAACTGCTAGTTACTGGCAAAGTCTGAGATTACCATTCGCTACCCTTGTCTCCCTTGCAGCCCCACGTTGCGTGTCCAACACAAAAGAGCATGCTTCAAGGGAGACTGTAGCCTTGAGGATAATGATCCCTATAATTTCGCAGATTATCGGAATTAGGGGTTTTCTGAACAAAAATGGTAAACTGAAGAAAATCTGGTATTTTGTAGGGTTTCTTTCAACAACAAAAACGGTATGCTGGAAGGTATATTATGACTGTGGAGTGTTTTTTCTGGTAGACATTTTTTCTGATCAGGTTAGCTATTGTTTTAGGTTGGAAAAAGGTGTACATTATATATGACCACTACCATTTTGTTCAAACCGTGAAGCTAAGACAATGACATAGGTTTACATTTCAAACCGTCAAGAGTCCCTCCCGGGTGTAGCACTCATTTGCAAGTTTGCATTTGTGTGCTCTCACCTTTATGCTATAAGCATAATAAGTATGATGTTGAAATGGATGTATTTTTTTGCTTGCCCTCATCACCTTCAAACTATATAATATAAGTAAGCAGTTGCATGTACATTTCATTCAACCCTGAAGGTTGAAGATTTTTCCAGATAGACTTGCATTACATCATTAGTCATGAAGGAGTCGTGTTTCTTGTGGTTACAGAAAATACTCATAACCCCTCCATTAAGGAAAGGGCATTGGAAATTCTAGAGGGGTGGGGAGGTCACAGGAATTGAAGGATTGTTGTTGCTGCTACCCATGGCAATAAAATATAGGATTTTTTTTATATTTTTATTTGAGAAACTTGAGCAGCTGATTTTGGATTCTTGAAACAGCTTTTTAAAATCCATGAAATCCTTAACCAAGCAATTTTTCAAGAAAGTGTGGGAGATATCTTAGTCAACTGTAAAACATAGCATGAGAATAGAGTAAATTCATGAGAAAAAATGGAAACGTATAAAGTGGGACTGACTGACCCACACTTTGAAACTTAGGTATCAGATGGAAAAGAGTTGTTTTCAGAAACAAATAATAATATGGCATTTTTCTTGAATTAGAATTTAAATTTCATGTGCATCCAGTGTCTGGTACAGGCCAAAGAGACCCAACTCTATCTGTTTTGGCAGGAGTCTCAAAATGTTTTGCTTCTTGTCATGGGAACAATTTAAGACAGCTGCCATTACTGTATTTCTCCTTGGACAATTGCAGGAAAGTTTGCCATGCATTTCAAAAATCCCTTGAGTTGACATCCCTGGCAGTATATATATGTATGTATCCTTGAGCTTGCTTCAACTGCATAGCTCTTTTTTGTGTAAACATATATTATATTATAATTTGCTTTGCTTTGTTTGTTAAACAGGATATGGAAGATCTGTCTTCGAGTGTGCAAGGTAAGATCATGCAAAACAATGATAGTAAAGAACAATTCAAGTCAGGGCATCAGACTGCAAAGTGCAGAGAAGTGGTCATTTTATGGTGGCCGATATGGACAAAACTATCATCATATTAAATATAAAGCACACGCAAATTTAATAATAATGAAAAAAAAAACTATAATTGAACGCAAACTTAATAATTCGAATGCAAACTTAGTAATTCGAATACAGACTTAGTAATTGAGTGCGAACTTAGTAATTTGAACTCAAACTTAGTAATTTGAATGCAAACTCAGTCATTTCAATGCAAACTTAAGTAATTCGAATGCAACTTATAAGTAATTCAAACACAAAGTTAAATTTGAACTCAAACATAGTAATTCGAATGCAAACTTAATAATTTGAATATAATAATATTTTGAATGCAAACTTCATAATATTTGAATGCAACTTGAAACTGCACAACTATAGTGAAGGCCAGGTTCATGTGCACGGATAGCCATACTGCCTAGTGCCTATTTCGCCATTCCCCATTTTCAAAATATCCTGACATGCATTATTGCACCATGGGCCGCTTTGGGGGTATGGCTGAAATTATTCACAACAGAGATTGTGTGAAGCCAAATGCCCGAGGGGAGAGGGTGGCTCCCCTATTTTGGGGGCGGGGGTGCTGTCAGGAACTTTGATTTTACCCCAGCTGACAGGTGCCTTACTGGCATGACTTAGTTGGTTTTGACCATAAAAAAAGGTACCAACCTCAGAGACCCAGGGAATTTTTCCTCTGCTCCATATTGAATGTGGGATGCCCATATAGTTTGGTCAATAAGTTTGAATGTTTCAAAAACATTCACAATTTTGCTGTATCCCTTTATGCATTTTCAAAGCATTTCCTTTTCTTCAGAAAATTGCAGTCAACAAGGATTGAAATTGTAAACCAGTGCTGTATGCTGATTTTAATTAGCTTAAATGAACGGTGAACAGGCACTAAATGCACAATTGTCAAATGTTATGTTTTGTTGTCCAAGAAAATTAGAGATTGAGCTATTATTGACAACACATATTTTGCAAGGCCAGTTATTGGATTTCAACTTTATCTGATTGCTCTAAGCTGTTGCATACTTCTGACCAATGCTTCTATTTTGTAGTAGATTTAGGATAATAGTACTAAACCGGCACAAAATGCTTGGAAACAAAACCTACTTTTTTGAGTTCTTTGTGATTTCTCAAAAACTATACTTGCAAATCACTTAATGTTGCATGTACGAAGTCCTTACATATTCTACTTCCATGAAGCAAAAGGTAGTTTCCATTGAGACCACACACACTTCGAGACATTCACAAAGCTCAAAATCAAAACACAGAAATAATGTCCCATACATATTTAGTTAATGTGTATAGCTAAAGTTGTTGCACTAAAATTCACACTCGCCATACCTTAGCCAGCTATTGTGGTTTGTTGATGAATGCTGACACATGATTTGTTTTTTGGTCCCTCAGGGATTTGTCCTCGTCTCAGTTTCGATCTGTACTTTGATCATTGCTAGGGTTGAATTAAAATTAAATGATTTTGATGAACTGAAATCAGAATCCTGGCACATCCGATGAATCGAAAAACAATGTTGAGAGCTGAACAAGATTTACAACTCGTAATTGTAGATTTTTGAGTGGAAATCGAAAAAAACGTTTTTGGCTTTGGCTCTGCAGGGTGTCAAGTTCCTATGTTTTGGCCTAGTCTATGATTCCTATTTTTAAGCTTTGGATTGGTAAAGTAATCCAGTTAATTGACCCTAAAAGGTACCAACAGGTTTGCCTTAATTTCAGACATTTTTCCCTCATAATTATTTTTTTATTCAGGCTTGTTATACTCGAAGATACTAGCTCATATGAACTACTCTAAAATTTTGAGTTTAAATAAAGATATGAATGTGTATGTAACCTTTTCCTTTTCTAGTAATCTTTTGACCCTGATATTTCAAAATTTTCTTGCACTTCATCCAAATTGGGCATGTTGTAAAATATGGACTGGACTGGACTGAGAAAACATGGACTGGAAAAACACGGACTGAGAAAACATGGACTGAGAAAACATGGACTAAGAAAACATGGACTGAGAAAACATGGACTGAGAAGAAAACATGGACTGAGAAAACATGGACTGAGCTCGTATTTTTTTAACAAAGGTCATAGCAAATTCTTAGCCAAGTAGATACGGTTTATTTGAAATGTTGGTGTTATCACAAGCGTGCCGGGATGTAAGGCATTCACATGGTTTAACGCTGCTGCCTGCATGCTGCTAAGCCATTTGAAATGGCCCAATTTATGTGTCAAAATGGTCAAAGCAACCAGCGTCATTATTTGAATACATGTTGATTATACTTACTATTTTGACGGTTTCGGCTGCAAATAATACAAATAGCAATAGAAAGTAGTTTTGGCTCGACAACTAAATTTGCAGTCTTGATCACACACTTGGGCTTGATGTGACGACTTTTGACCTTGAAACTTAATCGTCGTATCAAGTGTCAACCTCGGTGGTAAACAATAAGGTCAATTAGTAACGCTCAACCTCAGATGTCCATCAAATTGAGACAGCTGACGGACTTCATCCAGAAAGGTCGCCAATAGGCACAGAATAATGCATGAGCGATTGCTGATATTTTAAAACACCAGAGTGCTGGTTTTATGAGCGTGTGCCAAGTTTCTCGCGGGCTTGATGTTTGGAAAATTCTTTCCATACTACATTTCCTGTTTTATGTTTGTCAACGCTATTATAGAAGATTTCGATGACTGTCGTGAGTAATTCGTAAATACTTTGTAGTCACATACTTTGTAGTTTTGTTCAGAACTGTTGTAATCACTGCGATTGATTTCACTCTTTTGGAACTAACTGTACACTGTCCATGATTTCTCAGTCCATGTTTTCTCAGTCCATGTTTTTCCAGTCCATGTTTTCTCAGTCCATGTTTTTCCAGTCCATGTTTTCTTGGTCCATGTTTTTCCAGTCCATGTTTTCTCAGTCCATGTTTTTCCAGTCCATGTTTTCTCAGTCCATGTTTTCTCAGTCCATGTTTTCTCAGTCCATGTTTTCTCAGTCCAGTCCAGTCCATATTTTACAACATGCCTCCAAATTGAACATAACCAACTAAACATCAAATTGCCACAATGACAGCAAATGGACAATTAATGCTGTCTAAAAACTTCCATTAAATACTAAATTCATTTAATTGTATCCACAAAACTCTCTCATTTCCTATTTTTTGGTCTAATTCCTTTCTTTTTTTCAACCTGCAATTCATATTGTCCTTTTCTTATACACCTTACTATGCTACTTTGGCACCCTGTTGGCTAGGATAAAGCACTTTATCTTCACACCAGAGTATATGTCTGATGTATGAAAGGATTTAAGCCAAAGAATTGCAAAGCAGTTTTTGTTGCAATGTGTCCCAGTTTTGTTGTTTAATCTTGCAAAATGGGATTTTTAAAGGGAAATACTCCTCAAGTCATTTAATGTATTTTCTATAGGTAAGCTGTTGTGATGAATGTCTTCGTCATAACTTTGTACTTGGTCTCTTAGGAAATGTTGATATAATTATTATGATCATTGTTGAATATATAAAATGGGCTGCTTGTCAATCAATGATACAGCAAATCATTCAGCTCTAAGATTGTATATTCCCATTCTTTGATATTCCAATAGCTTTCCACACTATAAACATAACATGCCTTAGCTATGGGGTTTACTGTTATTTGCAGGGAGTGAAACTGGATGTTTTACCACTTCTACAAAGTCTGGATGCATAAAAGTTGCATCTGCTGTGCTGCACTTTACCAAAGCGTACTCAACTTACGAAAAAGATAACCTAGAACCTGAAGAATTTGCCGAAATAAAATACTTTTTTGAAAAATACAAAAGGCGTTTTTATGACCAACGTTGCCAAAATCGTCCGATTTTCAAGTTTCTGGAGACGTCAGGTGTGATCCAGCGTGATGACAATAATGTTCCCATTCTTATGATCCACTCTTATGAAAAAAAAGAAGTTCAATCTGTGCGACAAGTTATTTATGACGAGGTACTTGATTCTGCACTAAATCAATTACATCAAATTAGAGGCGTACATGGTGTCACAACCTGTCTTCCTGGTGGTATTAATGCTTTAGCTAAGCTATTTAGTCAAAAGTATTATTACAAAAATTTTTATAAGTACATAAGTGGCTACCTTGCTAAATGTGAGTCCTGTAGGATAAACAACCCCCTTCCAGCCACATGCAAAAAGCCTCTAACTGCAATTCGCAGTTACATTCCACATTCAAGAATTCAGTGCGACTTGATTGACATGGCACCCAAGAAGTACCGCGAATTTATGACACATAACAAGTGGAACTTTCGCTACATCCTTTCTGTGAAGTGCTGTTTTAGTAAATTCTGCTGGCTATTTCCACTGAAAGGCAAAGGTAAAGATGACGTTGCACCAATTCTTAAAGTTCTATTCTTGAAAGAAGGGCCACCGAACATTCTTCAATCTGACAATGGAGGAGAATTCGTAAATGATCTGATAGATGAGCTTGGGGAAGTAATGGGCATCAATCTTGTGCATGGGAAGCCCTATCATCCACAGTCTCAAGGGCAAGTAGAGAACCTCAATAAGCAAGTAAAAAGACATCTTGCCAGGCTTCTTCAGAGGTTGACTCCAGAAGAACAAGCTTGTGTTTGGCCCCTTCTTCTCAGTGGTATTGCTGATACCCTAGATCGTAGCTGGCACAGTACTATTGATGACGTACCAGAGTGTACAAAAATCGCGAACCATCTCAAGTAATGTCCCAAATCATACCTGATGACGAAGACTGGCAGGCAGGAGAAGAGGAAGAATGTCTGTCAGATTTACTTTTTGATGAGAGCGACATGACTGATGCTGGAATGGATGCTGCCAACTTCGATTGTAAAAGAGTACAAGAGTTGTGCCAAGACGTTGTGACACTCAGCTCTGATGCTATCATTGCATCGTCCTTTGGCCCTGCTGATGACGTTACCATTAATCTTGATCAGGCGATACAAACTTCCCAGTACATCCCATCTCTGACGAAAATAAATGAAGATGAAGTCTTGCAAGACGACCTCTGGGAATTTAAATCAGAACGTATGGATGATTGTCTTGAGAATTTTCAAAGCTCATGCAAATTGTCACAGCTCAATGCCTTGGAAGCCACTGAGCATACTATCCACAGAAATCTTAAAAGGTCCCTAATGAAAGCAAAGGAGAGAAGTTTCCAAGTTGGAGACAAAGTTCTTTTTAGGCATCCGAAGCAGAGTAGAAATAAGTTTTCGAAATCTGATCCGTTTAAACCTATAAATTGCAGAGGGTCAGTTCTTACTGTTCTTTCAGGTGGCATGTACCGTGTCACAGAAATCGAAGAGAACAGTAGGGATGCTTGGACGATATTTGGTGGTCAGATGGTACTTATTGCATCTTCAAGCCAAGAAATACCTTGTGATCCCAGTCCTAGCCTTTCGTATGATTCCATATGTAATTATATTTCTGAATTCGGGCTCACAGTTAGGAAAGAAGTTTATGAAAAGCGCATGCGTAACAAGAAACAGATGGGCTTGCATTCTATTGACTCGCTTTTCAAATTCTACTCCGAAACCTTACTTGCAATGGTTTCCTCTTTGTGCGGGAGGGAAGAGGAGAAAGATTTTTTTCATGATAGATTTAAAGAGGGGATGGAAACTCTCACCAATAGTGGATTCCACTATTTTCTTTATGGAACAGTCCATTGGGAGAGGTCCCGCAAGCTAGATCTTGGAGGTACTATCCTTCGCCATCTTCATGAGGAATCAGGGCATACTGATTGTAGTACTTGTCTTAGTAGCGACAAACAACAACCTTGTGGCCACGGATGCTGTCAACAACTTGCTTATAAGTTCGCCATAAATTCCGGTCTGATAACGGTGAATGAAGAAGGACGTACCACCATTCGAACAGGCGTCAGATGAAGCTAAGCAGAAATGCAGAAATGGTAAGAAGCAGCAGAATAAGACCTCTCTACGTAGAAAGCAAGCAGATGTCAACGCACTTCCAAAAACCTCTCAGCCAGATGTCAGCGCACTTCCGAAAACTTCCCAGCCAGACGCTAGCGGCCTGACACAAACATCTCAGCCTGATTCCAGCGGACTGACACAAACATCTCAGCCAGATGCCAGCGCACTTCCTCAAACATCTCAGCCAGATGTCAGCGCACTTCCAAAAACCTCACAGCCAGATGCCCGCGGACTGACACAAACATCTCAGCCAGATGTCAGCGGACCGATACTAAACTCTCAGTCTGCTGTGAGCAGCATGTTGTCCAGTCAGCCACCTGCTCTCACTGGCGTGCCTATTTCTCGTCTGCCTTTATTGGTGTTAAAAGATATAGCATTGCAGAAGATGAAATGGCTAAACTCTCAAGGAAATGAGTTATCTCGATTTATGGTCACGCTCCAGACATACTTGCAAGATCTTGATGTCAGCACTGTAAACAGCCAGACCTTCCGTACTAATTTGTGTTATTTCATTGAGAAGATGGGAAATCACGGCTCTCTTAAAACACAGTCCCAGGTGAAGACCACGAGTCATAGCGACATCTCTATGCAAATGCAAGGATTTAGCTCCTACTGTGGACTGTGTGTGCTTAATAATACTGTGGGGATGGACCCGAAGAGCCCCCAATCTTCAACATACACGAGTTGGATGTTATTGCTGACATTGTTTGGCTGAAGCAAGCTGTAGAACTGGGAGGCAGTTTCGCATTGCAGCTGGAGCCCATGAGGTCGTTGGATGGTGACTACAACATCCATGTCTTGATGGAAGCAGCAGAGGTGAAAGGGTACTCTTTTGAGAGGTTGGATGCACAGTTGAAGGCTCTCCTGGATGGTACTCTAGCCATGAATTCTCGATTGGAGGTAGTTAATGAGCTCTATTCATTAACACTTGGTCTGTTCGACAAGGAAGATGTGAAGTCCCTTATCCTGCGTACACAGGAACGCCATTATGTCTCTGTTCACTTTAAACCCGGCGAAGTGGTGCTTCTTGATAGCATGAAAAGAAATCCTGTACGGCTTTCTCCCCGCGAAGGTCTTCTTTACATTCAGAATCAATTTCGGGAGAATGCGATGTTTGCAGCAGCAAGCTTGCAGCAGCAAGGATCAAAATCAAGGCCGATATCCGTGGAAGAATCGTCTCCCTGTACAACACCAAGGCGAGACTTGAAGTGCTCTCTAATTGATATTTGGAACGGCAACCTTGAAGATGATGTGATTGTTAGCACACTTAATGGTATGGTTAGTGCAGCAGATGTCCGCACCTTGAAACGGGACACCAAATAAATGATGTAGTGATCAACTCCATCGGTACCTTACTTATGAAGAACAAGGAAGTGTACATAGCCAGTACCTTTTGGATGGATAAACACCAGAGAGGAACTTTGGACATCAGCCAACACATCTCGAGGCATCAACGTTTCTTTTTCCCAGTCCATTGCCCTGGCCACTGGTGGTGTGTGGTAATTGATTTTAAGTCCGGCTTATATGGCGAGTTTGATTCTCTTTGTAGTTCTAGAAGCAGTAAATATGTATACCGGATTCTTCGAAACATATTCAGTCAGGGAGGGAAAGACATTTCTACTCTAAAGCCTTTGAGTTTAGACGAGAGAAAAAAGGTCGCCTCCCAAGGACAAAGCCGAAGTGATTGCGGTGTATTCCTGATATCCTTTATGGTGGCGTTTTCACATGAGACAGGAATGTTCTTCAACCACATCGATGTTGACAGGATGAGAAACAGTTACGCTGCCATGCTTCTACCTGGAAGAGGAGACGGTGCATCTGCTAAAGGAACACCAGAACCTTCCCCCAGACCATATGCACAAGAGGAATTCTGCGATAGGAAGAGTGTCCACGAGCCATCTATCGAGTTGTTGGAGACGCAAGGCTCTGAAAATGAAGTATTCAAAGTCCCTCCTCCTCTACAATCATCGGATATGAAAAGCCCTGAAGAAAAGGCATTTGAAGTTCCCCTCCCCTACCATCATTTGGAGGTTCTGAAGATAAAGGAGTTGAAGTTTCTTCACCTCGTCTGTCCTTGGAGTCAGATGCACGAGATTATCGTGCACCGGAGGAAGGTCAGTGACATGTTTTGCTCTCCCTGATATTGATCCAAATCGTAAAAAAAGAGATACTCACACTTTTTTGATTTTCACCTGTCAAATGACCAGCCAAACAAGGCAAAGAAATGCAGAGACCAGATACTTGCAGTTCAATAGTGTGTGATTAAGTTTTAACCTAAATCGTTTTGGTCAAAATTGTCTGGGATTTGCCTGCATTTGATTTTTTGCTTTATGACAGTCTGCGATTAAGAGCGAATGTCTGAGAAAATCGAGCAAGTGGCGGACACAACTCAAATCCTAACCTACCCTCATATTCATTCTATAGAGAGGTTTCTATGAGGCTAGAAATGTTTTGATATTTATTTTTTCAAAAACCGCTGGATTTTTGATTTATTCGAGAAAATCGATTTTGCCACCACGGCAGCGGGAAAACACCGCCGATTTCGCGTGTTGCCAGTGCTTTTCCAAAATGTTCTCGCACGAAATAAATATGGCATGTCGAAGCAAAAAAAACACCACCGATAACAAGCATAAGTGTTTATCTCTTCATTCAAGTCAAATTTTCGGTCATAGATTGATTTTGAGATAACAAAACTAGGTCCTGAACTTCGAGTCGCGTGTGACCATGTTCATATCACTGCTGTGACCAAGGTTTCGTAATTTACGTTTTTTTCTCCTGGCAAATCCCGATTGCTTTAAAATTGCTAGATTCCAATAGACAAAGAGTTGTTTTGACATATTACTGAAAATTAGCTGGGGTTTTTGATTGAGTGATTCATAACAACTAGTTGAATTTTCAGCTGATTACGGTTTTGTTTGACATTTATGAGGCTCAGGTTTCACGCTCAAATGGTAGAAATCAGTAAATAATTCGCTCTTTCTCTGCCCCTTTCAAACACAAAAGCAGACCTTACCTTAATAATTGTCCTCTACGTCGTCTAACTTGTCACTGGCCAATAAAAACTGACAAAACGTTTCATTTTGAGAGGTCGGCTTGCGTCCGCATAACGAATACAGAAGGTCAAGAACTCCGTAGTCACGATAGAACAAAGTCATCGCGTTAAAACCTACTTTTTGTAGCTTCAATTGAAGTTTGTGAGCTTGCGAACAGTTAGCAATGATGTCTGTGAGCTTTACACGAGATATATCGCCCTTTTCATTTTTGTTTTGTTGTCCGGGTGTGATGCAATCCCCGTTCAACACCGCGTGATGTTTTACCAAGTAGAACTGTATTATCTTGCGTGACATTGTAACGGGCCGCCGCCGGCTGTTCAGGCACGTGCCTTCCATCCCCGTGGGAATGCTAATTGTAGGGATAAAACGATAGACAATTAATGGACTCAATTAATGGACTCAGACCGTCCCCTATGGAGTTATTATTCATATATTATTTTAACAAAAAAACATATATGTTCCTCGTCCGGATTTATTAAAAAAAGAGAGTGGACGGGCGGCTTTTTATTTTATTTTGTATTTTTTTATTTCCAATAAAATGCTTTTTACATGAAAATACGCAGTATTGATAGCAACTACATAGGTATATTTAGCCTGTTACGTTTTTGTGTTCATTATTCAATAGTGCAAGTCCGATACTAAAGCTTTAGGTTATTTTGTATAAAAACACTCTAAACAATACCAAGCAGAGATAAAAAAAAATCGCGTCGCTACTAGTGACAGGTGCAGTTGTTTAATGAGACCATGATGATTTCAGTTTACTGGAAAACGTGTTCTACCCCTAAAAGTACTATTCTTTCCCTTGTCTTTAAAGGATTTCAATCTCAAACCACTAAATGCTACCGAAACACTAAACCGTCCCAAACCCGCCACGAGCGATCGATCGTTTTTTGCTGAATGCACTTTAGCAGGACTAGGTCGAGTTGTGCGCGGGCAAGCTGTGGGCTATTTTAGCGTGGTTACCAAGCCAAATCTAGGCAGACAGATCAAGAACTCGAGTCTGTAATTCCTGCAATGTTTCATTCAAAGTTTCGCCGTTTTCTTGCTAGTTCTTGCTGAAATTCTTATCAAAAGAGGATCTTCCGTCTTAAAGGTATGGCCGTGAGGTGTTTGAAACATTTTTCAAACAATGATGGGATCGTTTTACGCATGGTTAAGTAAGTTAACCGAAAGGGTAAACCGATCGATAAAGATAAAAATAAAAACCGATCGATAGATCGGCGCGAGTTTGGGATGGTTTATTGATTTCGATAGTAATAATACTTCATTTTTACCCTCTACTAGAAAAAAAAGACAAGAACATGCACCTATCATGGAGGAAACCGCCCCCCCTCAGTAAATGAATCTGCCGCACATAGTGGAGTACATTGCTCTCCCAAAGGATATCTGAATACTACTTCAGTTTTTAATGAGAAATGGCAAGTAAATCCATGATATATAGCATCTCCAGTTTCTGAAATCTATGTGGAAGCTTGACAAGTGCACAAGCTCGCCAGTTCTGTTAGCTTGTTCACATACGGTGCCTTTCGTTTGCCTTTAACGTCATGTGTGGGGATGTCAAAGTTTTCACACATCATCCTCAACATGTCTACAGTAAACTTTGATAGCCCGCCACGTTTCACAAGTTCACAGATGTTATAGTGGTCGTAAAACAAGGGATGTGTCTGCTCGACCTCTTGGCGAACTTGGGTACGTAGCTGGCTGTGTAGCTCTTCCACCGCCGCAGGCGAAGACGTCTCCTGGGAAGTTTCCTCGTCTAGTATGTTGTCTTGTCCTTGAGAACTGAGGTTTTTCTTGGATGCCAAACGTGAGAAGAAACTAGATATTTGCTTGCTTGTAAGAAATTCGTCACTTGTAAAAAGCCGCTTACCGCTACTGTCTCTTGCTCTTATCATTGACTTGGCTACGGACGTTGCACTTGCCTTCATTCCAGATGTTTCCCCTATGATAAACTTTCTTGTCAAGTAGTCCTTCTGGTTCTGGCTAAAACGAGTTCTTGTTGTTCGGGTAGATGCCAAAGCCCACCCCATTGGAAGAGAAGTCTTATTTGACTGGCGTGGTGGTCCACTTTGATGCGCAGTTGGCTTAAGGCAGGAAGACTGACCTTGAAGGCGTTCGGCGTACTGAAGAGCGGCTTTGTCAAGAATCGTCTCATTCTCTAATGCGCGTTGATGCTTGTCACAGTCGAGGTGATGCAAGAGTGCACCGTAGCGTTGATAAGATTTGACGCAGCCTTCTTCCGGACAAGTAAAAAGCTGTGCCTTCACAACTGCATCTCGATCGTCAAGAGATTTGGGGTTCGTTTCTGAAGAGCGAGTGGATTCGATGCGGGGACTCTGGAACAGGTCCAAAACAACAGCAGATGAGTTAGTTGTCAAGCAAGGGAGTCGCAAAGGATCACCATGTTGATGGCTTGTTATCATCTTTCCCTGTCCGATCCCGTATGCTCTCCAAACTCTAAGGCGACCATCGCCTTCATAAGATATGTTACTGATGGAACTCACGCCTTCCAGTTTGGCCTGGCAAGAGTCAGGCGCGGTGACTCCTTCACATAGGCTGACATGTACTCCTGGGACTCCGTGTCTAGAGGTGATTGCATTCACAATCTCCTCTGCCGTTTCTATATTATGCCCCTCGTTGAGATAAATGTTCATGTGTGATTTGATAGTCGCGGCTTTCCTGTCACAGGGCCCCTTGCCACCCTGTGGGTCAGAAAAGTCCAGTCGTCTCAAAGCCACGCCGTGTTGTTGCCCCACCAATGGTGCCTGCAGGATTGTTGAACCGCAGTGATAGCACCCGGCGTTGTCTTGGCGGTAGTACACAGACTTCAGGTCGGGCATTATCGTTTTCAGCTTTGCGATGACATCTGACACGATAGCAATAACGGCGCAGCTATCTTGATTGCATTGTTGGAACACGTGCGCAAATGTCATCATTTGCAACTGGTGGTCGGCCGCTCGTCGTGTCGCTACGGTCAGATGCCAGGAGAGCCCACGTTTTGCAAACCAGTCACTCTGGCTCTCTCTGTATTTTCTTGGAAGATACTTCATAGCCCAATCTTGAACTAGTAAAACGGAGGAACTATCAAGTACATTGATTATATCAAGGCGCGCTTCGTCCTGATTGATGCTCCTTAGAAGGTGCGCCTTCCAGGCAGCTATGCTTCGCTTAGCTTGCTTGGTAGTGAAGACTAGCTCTTCCAGGATGTCAGACATGGACTCATTCGTAGCAGATATGCTGGCTAGTGCTACATCTATGTCAGCTAGCGAAGACAAGAGTAAGTCACAGCGATCACAACTCTCCAAGTGATCATGTGGACACAGTGATTGGAAGTTGGCATCTCGTGGATCGCTTAAGGCGTACTGTCGGCAGTGATCAGGCACTGGAGATTCTTTAGCTACATGGACCTGATATTCAATACATGCAGCATTGATTGGAATTTAAATATACATATTAAATATACATTTTAAAAATGACAACTTCATTAATAGACATAATATAGAGCGGTTTTCACATGACTGTCGTGAAACCAATCAAGTAATTACATCAATTCTGAAAAGAACGCATAGGAGTAATTGCAAAGTAATTGCGAATTACTCACGACAGTCATCTGAAATCCGCTCTAACAGTGTTATTACAAAATCACAGCACGAAATCTGATGCTGCACTAATTTTGGCAGCTTTAACTAAGTGTTCTTGACCACGGTTTCGCAATCGCACTGCACCGCTGTTTTGGAAGCACCCAAAGTGTCAACCTGTTTTGGCGCAATGTTTTCCCATTTCAGATCACGGTATTCACTTACCGGTAAGTTCATTCGCTGTATAGCAGGCGAAGACAAAAATAATGCTTATTGGATAACAACGTCACATGAAATGGAAAACATTAAGCCCAAGCTAAGGGAGTCTATTAGTGAGTGTTTTATTGGTAATTTTGACTATCAGTTTTGAAAAAATATATTTTCATTGATGATGATCACGAACAAAATATACGAGCTTGAACCTGCGCATGCTTCTAGAAGACTTGCTTCATTTATACTTCTTTTCAAGTAATTTGATAAATACTCCACCTCCTGGGTAGCAAACCTAGCGCGTGAAGCAATGTGTTGTACTGTATTGTGTTGGGCATTATTGTTCTAGTTCGTACTTTTGTTCGTGCCTCACGGCTATTTTGCTTACTTTGTAATCACTCTTGAGATAGCGTTTGGCAGCCTTTAGCCTCTCAGACTGTTGCTTTGCCCAAGTCATGCCCATTCCAAAGTCTTCGCCGAGTCGCTTCACAACGGTAACCAGGTCGTCAAAGCCTTCCACGCCAGCAGAACTAATATAGTCCAGCCCCTGAAGGGACTTTCTTACAGAAGCTGAACAAACCGTGAGGATCCGCAAAAGTGTGCCGCGGCTGGGTGATGCAACACCTGCTTCCTCCGCATACGCTAAGTATTGCCTCACAATGGTCTCAGGGATCATCATCCGGATCACATTTGGGACGGTTATTACTTCGTTGGTAGATAACCTGATGGATTTCTCACCGAAAGGGAGGTCCTGTATTACGTGTGGACTGGTGATGAAGTCCAGAAAGTGATCAATCTGATTTGGGGACACGCGCATTCTGCGTACTGTCGTTTTGGGAACTGGAAGGCCTTTTCCAACAGCTAGCGAATGTCTCCGTGCGGATGTATAACGGTATCTCGTCATCTCAGGCATCCATTTCTTTAAACTTGAGTACTGCATTTTGTCCGCCATGACGGACAGTATTTGGCGTCGCACATCCCATGATTCAGCGCTGTAGTAGCACTCAACAAGCGACTTCATCATCACGTGATCTCCACCATCCTCTTCTTCGCTATCACTTGACAGGTCCCGCTTGACAGAAGAGACGACAGATTTCCATACACTGGACACCTGGTTTGGTGCCACTTCGTCGAGAACGGCGAGCACTGCTTGTTTTGCCTTGCGCGTATGTCGACGGCGTGTTCTATCGTTTGCTTCTGACCAGGGCGTCGTCAAGGAAAACCTCACAGGACTAACATCTTTGCTGTCAAGGAAAGTGTTCATCTTTTGTAGGGGCGTATCAGTTGCCCTTCGACCTCTACTACGCCTGGATGTCATGCCTGTCGATAACACAGTTGGATGAGAAAGTTCAGGTGTTGTTGGCAAGTAGATACTTCCAGCACCAGGAGTTTCAAGAACGCTAACTGCACGATGGAGTGGAATAGGGGCAGGTGTACTTTGCGCAACTTCAAATATGTCGGGTTCGACATCACTCTGAAAAAATAAATACAAAAGAGGTGATGGTAATCCCGTTTGCTATATTAGGCTCTGCTTTACAAATACTTTAGATTATTTGCCATTTCTTTCTCTCTATCAGCTTGATTTTATATTTTCACTAAAGAGCGCATTAGTTTTTGGTTGCTTATTGACGTCGATAGCGTAGTCAAACGTCTATACTATTTGGTTCCGCGAACTGGGACCTTATAAAAGATATTCAAATCTATGAATTTTCTTTAGATTAATGTTTTGACAACTACACTCTTACCAAGGAAAGATCCTGCAAACATTTAGCGAGCTCCTCGTCTTCTTTGTTAAGGGCCGTGTCAGCTTTCCCAAGGTCTCCTAGTAACCTTCTGCAGTTCGGGCAGACGCCTAAAACATGACATTGCTTGAATTATCTGAAATTCTTATTGCTTTCATATACAGGTACATGCTTAATTCAATTAAGGTGCGTGCATGCGGGTTGAACAAGCTCAGTTTCGGTCAACAGGGTACCAGCCTGTACAATCACAAAAACTATACAATGATTCTCGTACCCAGGGCTCCCAGGGCTCCCAGGCTCGCCTGTTCGCGGCCGAGGCTTTGAGGACATTTTAAGGGGCTTCTGTGATTTTGTACGTTGAGGCGCAGAAACTTGTTTTTCTCTACGGCTCTGTGTCAAATCTCGCGCACGCGTCAATGGTGTTTGACACTAGAGCCTCCCCTGCGAGATAATAAAACAAACTCCGTTGTATTAATGATCGGTCTGAAGCTACGCTTATTGCGCACGCATACCAGACAAAATACCCTATGCGATGGCGGCCCGCAATGATGGCCATTTAGAAGTTCTTTGAAAAACAGTTTCCTCAACCGTAAATTCCAAACATCCATCCAAAAAGCAGCGATGTCTGGTCTTCCGAATACGGAACGGGCGTATAGCTCTTCTGGAGCGGAATTTCGCGTAGTAACCACACTTACTGCGGGCTACTATTACCATGTCCCATGGAAGTTTCCAACTATAATGAATGCGCGCGTACATGTCGGTAGTTCAGTTACATTTTACGAAAACAAAGTGTCTAAAATGTGCATGTTGCATCTATAGTAGGTGTGTTCAATCCAAAGAATGCAGCAAACAAAAGAGTGCGCGCGCTTACAGCTGGAATCGCCCATCGGTCGTGTATCCCCGCAAATGACTCATCACGTCCTCTGAAATGGGTGGCAAAGTAGCCTGAGTATCAGGACCCTCCCCCTCCTCAAAAACAAAATTGAGAGAAGGAGGTGAGAAGGCCTGACACAAATGCATTCAAAAGCTCATGTTCAACATTCAGAATCTGAATGCTGCGCTGATTGGCTAAAAGGCAAATAAGGCTAAAAGGCAAATATTTTAATAAATTCGTCCTTTCAAATTCGGAATATGGACGAAAGAGAGTGTGAAGATGATGTAGAATCTGGAATACAGTTTTTTTCCTGTGATACAAGTAAAAGAAGAGCAGACCGCGTGCCTCAAATTCTAGTAGTTTTGTCAACTGCGTTTGACAAACGCTAATTTATCAACACCGATGTTGTACGCTAGCTTCTGGCTTCAGAAAGATGGATAGAAGACCCTTGCGAGTATCGTTACTAGGCCCGAAAGCAGCAAGTCGTGCTAAAAAAAGCGAAGGAAATTTCTACGGCATCCCTCGAAGATCAACGATAACAAAGAAACATGCTCGACAGCGCTAAATTTTCTCCCAGCTCAGGCTAGATTGTTCCACCAGGATTCGGCAGCTTTCGCTAGTAAAAACGGTCCTTCGAGCGCGTGATAAGCTTATGCAGTTCTGTAGTAGAAATTTCCTTGCGGAATTCCTACACACATCAAGACCCGCTCGCCGAAGTTCCCACGCAGTCCACACTTTCAAGCAGGTTTCCCAAAATAACCGACCGAGCTCCAAGCTTTCCAGATACTTTTGTTGGAGAAAATAAGTGTACTGATCCGGATTCGAGCCATATTTAATAAGCTTGATCTTTTACAAACGAAAGAAACAAGCAGAGCTCGACTGTTTTGGTTTTGGTGGTTCAGCAGGGAAACGTACTTTGAGCGAGACAATATAGGTGATGACAGCTGACGACAATTTTTGATATGATTTTGACAGCCGCCTTGAAGGGGGCGGCAGGCGCCGCGACAAGTGATTTTGTCAGGCGTAATTCTATTTTTCCTCTCTCATTTTCTCACAGAAAAATAAAATTCCGCCTGATACTCAGGCTAGTGGCAAAGGGGTAAACACAGTCAGCCTAACTTAGGCCTTCGAGAGTATGCTTTAGGCGCGGATTGATAAAACAATCGTGGTTTTACACTTACCGGAACCAACGGGAAGGAAAATGCCTGCCTCATCCCAGAGTGTTCGCGCGGCTTGTTTTCCTAGACCTCTCTCCGCCTTCACTTTTTTATCACCTGTTTGATGTCCAGACAACACGCCGGGAATGCTGCATTTTGAAGACGTACGTCGCCATCCCACTCCAAGTGCGGCTCGGTGCCGGGGACAGATATACAGATTGTCGATGTGCCTCGGTTGTACAAAGGTCTTTGCACGGGTCAGGATTAAATCGACTTCTGTTTCCACGCCACAAAAGCGAAACTGTTTCTTGTGGAATCCTATGTCGCGCACGCAATTCTCTAATCTTACTACATTAACCTTTTTGTCGCTGTCTTTTGGGTCAGCGCCGCATTCACCTCCAGCTATCTCAAGAAAAGAACAAATGTGTTCGGCGTCGCTCATAGTGAAAAGCTACTAGTGGTACGACTATAAACGATCTTGAACGCGAGAAAAAAAAATGCAGGACACAATCATTTTCATCCAATCCCAATAAAGCATTCCCACGCTAATTGTAATTCGACGTAAACAAGCGTCACGTCAATTTCGTCACGTCAGGCCTCCTCCTAGACTGCTACCACAGTTTTGGCACAATATTGAAAAAATAATATACACTCCCAATCCGCACTTGTACTTTTCGGTGTTGTGCTGACAGAGTACTGATTTTTTGCCAAACGACAAGTGCGGCTGACGCGATTTTAAAACAGTAGGCAAACGTATTTCCCCACCCAACCAAGATCAAAAAAGCTACGACGGCCCGCTACCAAGGCTAGCCATTTCGGAACATGAATAACTTTCTGTTTAATAATAATAGCTCATTCCGTCTTCTGTTCTGTTGTAATCGAACTTTATTTTGAGTATACATAACTTGATTACCACTTTTGCCTTTGTCTTCGCGGATTGAATTTAGCGCGGATAAGAATTTATTGGATTAGTTTTGCCTGGCAGAAACAAAAACGCACTATCTTTGGACGAACCTAGAAATAATATTAAAAACACACAGCGTAGTGCGAAACGTAAATGGTAAAGGTAAGGAGAGAAAACAATACATTGCACACTGGCGGCGCGAGTAGGTGCTCCAAAACCCACGTGGTTAGTCACGTAGCTCTGTTGATTTGTCACACGATATGCACTGGAGAGTGCACAACAAAACAAAGATGAAAAGGGCGATACATCTCGTTTAAAGCTCACAGATATCATTGCTAACTGTTCGCAAGCTCACAAACTTCAATTGAAGCTACAAAAAGTAGGTTTTAACGCGATGACTTTGTTCTATCGTGACTACGGAGTTCTTGACCTTCTGTATTCGTTATGCGGACGCAAGCCGACCTCTCAAAATGAAACGTTTTGTCAGTTTTTATTGGCCAGTGACAAGTTAGACGACGTAGAGGACAATTATTAAGGTAAGATCTGCTTTTGTGTTTGAAAGGGGCAGAGAAAGAGCGAATTATTTACTGATTTCTACCATTTGAGCGTGAAACCTGAGCCTCATAAATGTCAAACAAAACCGTAATCAGCTGAAAATTCAACTAGTTGTTATGAATCACTCAATCAAAAACCCCAGCTAATTTTCAGTAATATGTCAAAACAACTCTTTGTCTATTGGAATCTAGCAATTTTAAAGCAATCGGGATTTGCCAGGAGAAAAAAAAACGTAAATTACGAAACCTTGGTCACAGCAGTGATATGAACATGGTCACACGCAACTCGAAGTTCAGGCCCTAGTTTTGTTATCTCAAAATCAATCTATGACCGAAAATTTGACTTGAATGAAGAGATAAACACTTATGCTTGTTATCGGTGGTGTTTTTTTGCTTCGACATGCCATATTTATTTCGCGCGAGAACATTTTTGGAAAAGCACTGGCAACACGCGAAATCGGCGGTGTTTTCCCGCTGCCGTGGTGGCAAAATCGATTTTCTCGAATAAATAAAAAATCCAGCGGTTTTTGAAAAAATAAATATCAAAACGTTTCTAACCTCATAGAAACCTCTCTATAGAATGAATATGAGGGTAGGTTAGGATTTGAGTTGTGTCCGCAAAATTCAAATTTTGCTCGATTTTCTCAAACATTCGCTCTTAACCTGCAGAATGCCAGCTGAAGTGTCCCACTGCTAGCATTACAATGGTTTATTGGTATTTTGCTACTATTCTGAGATTGTTTGCTAGCTAGCTGGTTGGCTCATTGAATAGTCATTGCTGAAAAAGTCGCAGGCAAGCGTGTGTTTTGAGTTGTGACATTTTTTAGAAAGGGATTTCTGAAATCAGACTTCTGTGCTTCAATTTCGTCCCCTTCTTAAGTGCCATCCCCTTGAAGTTTTTTTTTAATTTCGGGGTTTGGTGATGTCACGCGAGAAACAGTAATTGAGGAAATTACGACAAAGAGGCATGAAAATGTTGTTGTATCCATATTTACGAAAATATTAGTCCGCTTTTTTTTTAATTAGTGACGGCAAAATTTTTCTTAAAAATTGTTTTGAAGTAAAAAAATAAACATTCCCTCGCTCGCACGGTTTTATAGGTGGTATCATTTGCTAACGACACAGAACATTTGACGCCGTTATCTTAAATCGTGCGAGGTCGGGACCTTCGTGAATGTGAAAATTTGACATAAAATTTATGTCAAAAAAAAACGATTTCAAATATGTCAAATTTCCTTGTGTAAGCTTTATTTAGAATCCGTGAATATCTTTGCAATCCTACATCGAAATGACCTCAAATTTTTGTGTGATTTTAATATAATTTGTGATATGAAACGTTTTATGTTTTTCGCCTTGGGTAGATGATGACATGTTTTCTTAAGAATAACGAGTTTGTAAACTGATGTTTTCCCTTTACATTTCAGTATCAGCTGAGGACTCCAAAAGCTTCCTACTTCTTCTTCGAAATGTGTTGACTCCTCCTCAAAGCGTTGAAGAGGTATGTTTTCTTAAAGGTGGCCAACACTTTGACATAAGCAATCATATTTGGAGTTTGCATGTTTTCATTGAGCCAATCAAACTTGATGTAAACTGGGTGCAGGGCTCAACCGTATAGTCTAGGAGCAGATCTTGAAAAGAGGGCTAGAAAGTGGTTTTCGTAACACCAATCGCGCAGACCCTGGAAAGTAGCATAGGATGATAGGTATATGTATAAGGTTTAATTTAGGACGGGGGTTACAAATGAGCCCATGGGACAACATTCCGCTTTCGGACACTTTTGTTAAAAGATACTCACATGTTCTTTGTAAAATTCTAAACTAATTTAGAGCCTGTAAAGTTAAAAATTTTATCAAGAAACACATCAAACTCTGCATACGTGTAGAAGTAAATGCGTTTCAAATGGTTAGATGCAAACTTATGCCGTAATTTCCGTACGCACTGTAAAAATGAAGGTTAAAGGGATGTCTCTGACGGCGGCCATTTTGAACCTTTTGTTATTCATGAGTTTCCTTTGTTATTCATGAGTTCCTGAATTCTGGAAAGTCGAGAATGACATAGACTGTACAGCTTTCCCGGCCAAATGTATATAGTTTAATGGTCTGGTATCTCTTCGCCGACTTTGTTTGAATCATTTAACTAAGTAATTTGAATAAAGAAAAATGTTTTTGGTATTTTCTAATAAACCTGTCAGCAGAGAACACAGAAAACATACGACAGCAGTAAAATGTCCACATAAGTGTTCAATGTATCTGAGGGATATTTTTTTGCCAACGCACACATTTAGGCACGCTGTACTTGTAGCGCTACAGCCTATATCTATGTCTTCAGGAGTGGAGGCACAACTCATTTGAATAACAAAGAACCAATATGGCTGCCAAATTCTAATTTCTATTTCTGACGTTAGAGTGGGTATTAAGGGCAGATTTACAGCTATGTAGGAATTAAAAGAGTGTGGTTTCTTACAATGATACAAAGTTTTGGATACATTTGATCCTTGAATGAGGGGTTTAGAGGCGTATAAGTTCGCAATGTTTTGCAAAGGACATGTGAGCAGCAGAGGAACAAAATGCCAAATATCGGGGTGTTGTCCCACAAGCCAATCTGTGCGATAGGGATCAAATTGAACCTTAGGCATGTACCTATCTTTTATGTTATTTTCCTGGGTATGCGCGTTGGGTGCTACGACGCGATTTTCCGGTAGCTGCTCCTAGACTAGTAGCGGTAGTTCTCTTTATGTAGAGCAAGATAATACCAGATTTTTGCACAAAAAGAAGACATAACATTTTTCACATCTCCCTTTACCTCTATGGCACCATCCAGACTATAGCGGCTAAATTTCAAAACGGTTGTTGCAAGTTCCACACTACGCCGGCAACATTTTGTACCTGCTGAACGAGGATAAATTTGAAAACGCCAGCTACGTGTTTTAGTGTGGACGTCGAAAACAGAACTTTTTGATAACGATGCCAGGAAGTTATGACCGCGGGCTCTCGTTTTTCTTTTAACGCATGCGCTAAGCTGAATTTAGGCATTACAAAAATTGATTATTCCAGAGCTCTGAATCTCAATTGCCGCTGGGCAAAAGATGAAGGGCTTAGGGTACGTGATTGCGTTCTCAAATATTATAGTCGGCGTAATGTGGACGGAAAACGTTCCGTTTTTAAGGCAAATTTAGCCGGCGTAGTGAGAAGAAAAATTATTCTACATTCGGAATACAAGATAGCGGGGTTTTTTCGCGTTCCTAGCTCAGCCACAGAAGCTATAGATAGTACTTTATTTAAGGAGGGTTTCACTAGATATCACAATGATAATGTATGCGTGATGGTTTCATTGCAATATAGATATATATTTTAAAGCCATTGTTCCCTAATTGTGGCAAAATTACATCATCCGCGGTATAGTTAACAACTATCCCCCGAAGGGGGAGGTGAATAGTGGTGGATATATACAGAGACGCGAAGCTAGATAGCGTCTCTAATCAGAGAGGGCAGACCTCTTTGGTCATCCATAGAAATGTCTCGTTCCATCCTATAAAACGCAACGTTTCAACGTTCAAACATAACGTACGAACTTTTAGGGTTAAACAGTCAAACGCAATCGGCTGTAGTTTCCTATTTAACCTGTGCGTGAACCACTGCCGTGTTGTTAGAGAAGTCGTTCCATTCGCGTGTCAATCGCGTGCCTGGTATTAAATCCTCCATGGATTGCGTGACAAACAAAGGCCGCGCGCCTAACTAAATTATTCACTCAATTCTATTAACAATTAGACTACGAGTTCGAGTTTTCTTTGAGTCAATAAATAGATGACTATGCAAGTGGGTTTCTACTACATAAAGATAGATTTAGACAGACGCCCGAGCTCACGCAGTTATGCGTCTAGTTTATTCCAAATATGCAACCTTTGCCGGTAGTTCAACTAAAGAGTTCAACGTTATGGCTGTTGAACGTCTGAAGTGCATTACTGTAGATAAACTAAATCATGTTTTTTTGTGTTTCCAGGGTGATGTGGATGGAATATTGGTCGGAATCTCCCCGTACAGCGGATAGGTTTGCATATGAAACGAAGCACGTAAAGAAGCTGAGGTGTACTAGTTATCATGTCGTAATGACTATTGCAGATATGGACAGGTGGGATGACTGGAAATACCAACTCAAATGTCGTTCACGAGGGAGGTTTGTGTACTACCGGTGGGATATGGCGATGGAGGTATGGTGTAAGGAATTCCGGTCCCAAGAAATTGACGTGAAGGATATAATGAAACGGAGCAGAGAAAATGGTTGGGTGATGCTTTCTCTAAAGGAACGTAACATGCACGAAACCTGGAAGAGAGTGAAGTACGAATACCTGTGTACCTTGAAACTGTCAGATGACGATTTTGATTGATTTAGTGGTTAAAGTGCCTTTTCGCATTAAGCTTACAGTCTACACTTTAGGTTTAAATTTGCATATACATTGTCCGATCAAAAATAAGTCCGTGTCGGATGGTTAAAAGTATATTCTTTATGTTACTGTACATTGTTATGCACTTCCGACATAAAAAAAGTCCGAGAAAAATATTGTTCAGTATTCATCCCCTTTCCTCGCTGATTTGCCATTTAAGGTGGATCGACCCAGTAATTTTGTGCCTATGCCAACCATTTGAACCTCTCATATAAAAGCAGGTTGATTTCTATCGCACATCCAATATAACACACATACTACCCATAGACTGAAATACATGTCAGTACAAAAGTTGGGGAGATCGGAGTTAGATCACGTGACAATTGGGCCACGCCTATTTCCACTCACCCCAGTTTCAGGCTGTGACGACATTTTTTTCGAAAATGCTCTACGGTACCTCGAGATTGACTGATTGCCTACGTGTAACCGAAGTTTGACTAAATTCTACAAGACCGATCTGAACTCTGGCATATTTATTCACTTCACTGAATTTTACATAAATTATAGCCATGATTTTTAAATCTTCAAATCGGTCTTGTAAAGTTTAATCAAACTTCGGTTACACGTTATTATTATGGATTTTTTAATTTTTACCATTACCGAGGCCTGATCTCCCCAAAGAAGTTGAATCTTTTCCTACCTTGTTAGTGTATTTTTTAGAACCATAATTCGTTTAAGACCCCGTCCACACTACACCGTTTTCAAACGAAAACGGGTACTTTTTGCTCCGTTTTCAAAAAGATTTGCGTCCACACTTATCGTTTTCGACCGTCCACACTACAACGCGTATTCGTACGAAAACGCTCTTATGCATTCAGTGGGCATGCTCAAACAAGCTCGAGGCATGCGCATTTCGATCTGTTGGCCCGCGGGTTTGCTGTGGTGACGTCATCGTTTTCAGATAGCATCGTTTTCACCCGTTCACACTAGAAAACAGCGTTTTCAAACAGCTCCGTTTTCAAATCGCTCCACTCTGGAGAGCGTTTTCGGATTGATCCGTTTTCGGCAAACTTTAAAAAAATCTTACTGTATTTGATGAGGTTTTCTTGAATGACTTATATTGCAGGAAATATATTACTAAAATATTCACATGCAAAGGCAATGATAATACGGCATTGATAAATATTCAAATGATTACATGAAAGATGCACACCTAAATTGGGAAACAAAGCAAAAACTGTCCGCTTTAAAGTCAAGCGAAATACCACATCAGTATTCATTTTTTTTCGCAACCCTTTGAATGAATTATGGTACGAAAGCCCTTTGCATTCAAAATTATAGCCATTCATTTTCTGCCTTGGAATTAATTTCGACCTCGCTTAAATATTGAGCCCAAGTTGACAAATCATGTTAGTTTCATACGATAGCTACTTAGATCACTATTTCCTTCAAACCTACAAGTCACTGGACAGGGTCATTCAAGTACACTGGTATAACCTACAGCTCACTGGACAGGGTTTTTCAAGTACACTGGTGCTAACCTACAAGTCACTGGACAGGGTCATTCAAGTACACTGGTATAACCTACAGATCACTGGACATGGTTATTCAAGTACACTGGTGCTAACCTACAAGTCACTGGACAGGGCAATCAAGTACACTGATATACACCTAATTCAAAAAAGGTTGCTTTGGCGTTTGGTCTTTGGTCTTTCAATTAAAGCGCGAAACAAAGGAATTAGTTGCTTCAGTGACCACGAAACAAAGGCGTTCAATGACCAAAGCAACCTTTTCTGAATAAGGTATAACCTAAAAGTCACTGCGCCACGCAAAGTACGCCTTCCATCATCAATCAAGTATGCCATCAGCAGTACGCCTTCCATCCTCAATCAAGTACGTCATCAGTAGTACACCTTCTATCCTCAATCAAGTACGTCATCAGTAGTACACCTTCCATCCTCAATCAAGTACGTCATCAGTAGTACGCCTTCTATCCTCAATCAAGTACGTCATCAGTAGTACACCTTCTATCCTCAATCAAGTACGTCATCAGTAGTACGCCTTCCATCCTCAATCAAGTACGTCATCAGTAGTACGCCTTCTATCCTCAATCAAGTACGTCATCAGTAGTACACCTTCTATCCTCAATCAAGTACGTCATCAGCAGTACGCCTTCCATCCTCAATCAAGTACGTCATCAGTAGTACACCTTCTATCCTCAATCAAGTACGTCATCAGCAGTACGCCTTCCATCCTCAATCAACTACGTCATCAGCAGTACGCCTTCCATCCTCAATCAAGTACGTCATCAGTAGTACACCTTCTATCCTCAATCAAGTACGTCATCAGTAGTACACCTTCTATCCTCAATCAAGTACGTCATCAGTAGTACACCTTCCATACTCAATCAAGTACGTCATCAGTAGTACACCTTCCATCCTTAATCAAGTACGTCTTGAGTAGTACGCCTTCCATCCACCATCAAGTACGGCATCAGTAGTACGCCTTCCATCCTTAATCAAGTACGTCATCAGTAGTACGCCTTACATCCTCAATCAAGTACGTCCTCAGTAGTACACCTTCCATCCTCCATCAAGTACGTCATCAGTAGTACGCCTTCCATCCTCAATCAAGTACGTCATCAGTAGTACACCTTCTATCCTCAATCAAGTACGTCATCAGTAGTACGCCTTCCATCCTCAATCAAGTACGTCATCAGTAGTACGCCTTCTATCCTCAATCAAGTACGTCATCAGTAGTACACCTTCTATCCTCAATCAAGTACGTCATCAGCAGTACGCCTTCCATCCTCAATCAAGTACGTCATCAGTAGTACACCTTCTATCCTCAATCAAGTACGTCATCAGCAGTACGCCTTCCATCCTCAATCAAGTACGTCATCAGTAGTACACCTTCTATCCTCAATCAAGTAATTGTGTAATAGTATTGCCATCTTGACCTGATTACTCATCTCTCAATTAAGTGTTTAAGCTTGCAAGGCATTGCTCACGTACAGAGTTCATTTTAAAATTCAAAGTATAATGCTGGTTAATACGATAGAGGCTGTTTACATTGTCAGACTCGACCTGACATAAAGTATAACATACATAAAGTAAGACCATGAAGGTTTCGTAACTGTAGCTATTATTTGATTTTAGGCTTTGTTGCTTTCATGATGGCATTTGAGAATATTTTACTTCAGGTCGAGTCTAACGCTGTAAACTGCGACTGCAATCAAGTTAATCAAGTCATTTTCCTTATTTTGATGTCATAGTTGATCTTCAAAAGCAATTATCATTTGTTAATTTCTGAAGAAATTATAATATTGCATTTGAGACTGACTAACTTATTACTTGTCATGTGACCATTTCAATGTATCACTTTATTCTTGGTATGAAAGCTAGATGCTAAAATATAGTTGTATCAGGTCCTATTAAATCTTAATTGAATTTGTCAATCACACAAGCTGTAAAGTGTAGGGCCAGGAACACAACTTAGGAATTGACTACTGATATTGTAGTATAATACCAAGAGTAAGACTCTCCCATATAACGGTCTGGACCCATTAGCGTCAGAAATTGTCTATTTGTAGAAACAGATTTTCACCTCACATCATATCAGCACTTCCAAGTCATTTAGAATGAAATGTAATAGTATCTCCTTTCGTTTTGACCTATATCAGTTAATCAGAAAAGAGACACATTGGACGACAGACACAAACAATGGAAATATGTGCTAAAATAGATGCTTTTCTGGTGCCAATGGGGACGTAGTGGTACCAGATTGTTACTCTTACTAATGGACACTTGATAATAGCGGAGCTCCTGCGCGGGCCGAAGGCCCGCGCAAGCGGAGCACCATACCTAAGGAAAAAACGTATAGTATACTATCGAGTTGATTTTTGAACGTCACGGGCATTATGGATCATTTTGATGACGTCATTGATGACGTAAGGGCATGTGAACTTGGTGTAGAGTTCCTATTATGGTCTTTGAAAGTTTGTCCAAGTTTGGCTTCTATAGAAGCTACCCTTCGGGAGATGTGATTTTTTCTTTATTTTTCTGGTATTAAACCTATAGCGTACGCCGTCCGTCCGTCCGTCCGTCCGTGTACACATGGGAACCCTGTGGTATGCAAAGAAAAAATTATATCTCCTCAAGGGAACATGCTAAGACAACCATACTTGGGATATTTTGTCTATGCCACAAGGGGGGTGCTGTAACACGGTCATCGATGACGTCATCAGTGATTGAAAAATGAATATCTCGTGAAGGGAAGACTCTAAAACAACCAAACTTGGGTAGTGCAGTCTAGGTCACTAGATGAGCGAAATGAAGTGGTCACGTGAAAAATCAATATCTCGTGAAGGGAAGACTCTAAGACAACAAAACTTAGGTAGTGTAGTCTAGGCCACCAGATGAGCGAAATGAGGTGGTCACGTGATATGACGTCATCGATGACATCATCTACGCTTGAAAAATGAATATCTCATGAAAGGAAGACTCTAAACCAACCAAACTTGGGTAATGTAATCCAGGTCACCAGATGAGCGAAATTAGTTGTCACGTGATATGACGTCATCGATGACGTCATCTATGCTTCAAACATGAATATCTCATGAAAGGAAGACTCTAAAACAACCAAACTTGGGCAGTGTAGTCTAGGACACTAGATGAGCGAAATGAAGTCGTCACGTGATGTGACGTCATCGATGACGTCATCTATGCTTGAAAAATGAATATCTCATGAAAGGAAGACTCTAAACCAACCAAACTTAGGTAGTGTAGTCTAGGCCACCAGATGAGCGAAATGAGGTGGTCACGTGATATGACGTCATCGATGACGTCATCTATGCTTCAAACATGAATATGTCATGAAAGGAAGACTCTGACACAACCAAGCTTGGGCAGTGTAGTCTAGGACACTAGATGAGCGAAATGAAGCGGTCACGTGATGTGACGTCATCGATGACGTCATCTATGCTTGAAAAATCAATATCTCGTGAAGAGAAGACTCTAAAACAACCAAACTTGGGTAGTGTAGTCTAGGCCACCAGATGAGCGAAATGAGGTGGTCACGTGATGTGACGTCAGCGATGACGTCATCTATGCTTGAAAAATCAATATCTCGTGAAGGGAAGACTCTAATACAACAAAACTTGGGTAGTGTAGTCTAGGCCACCAGATGAGCGAAATGAGGTGGTCACGTGATATGACGTCATCGATGACGTCATCTACGCTTGAAAAATGAATATCTCATGAAAGGAAGACTCTAAAGCAACCAAACTTGGGTAGTGTGATCCAGGTCAGCAGATGAGCGAAATCAAGTGGTCACGTGATATGACGTCATCGATGACGTCATCTACGCTTGAAAAATGAATATCTCATGAAAGGAAGACTCTAAAGCAACCATGTAAACCATGTACACATGGGAATCCCCTTCATTCACACAGAAAATTTTATAACCATGAGCTCCGCTTTTAGCCAGTGGCTAAATCTATATATTAAATAGTACTACACATCTATTACCATTGAACTGCAAACAACAATGGTCAAAACTATCCATGCTGGCCCTTCAGGTCATGTGATCATTCATTTGGAGGTTCACTATTCTTGTCTTGTATTTGTATCATGCACAAAATTAACACACGATTTGAATAGCTACTATGATATTTACAAGTGAAAGGTTTTACAGAAAAATCAGCTGAAGCATGCCCCTCTAGAAATGATTTTCTAATTAATTTTATGATTGTCATATTGATTTCATTATTACTTCTCAAAATGCATGCAGTAATCCAGATTATTATATGGCAACGATAGTACGCGCGCTCTGATTGGCTAACGAGCGGGCGTAACTCTCCGTAATGCCCACGGGCATTATGGAAATTCTTAATGCCCGCTCGCAGTTCACGACTGACAAGCATTCATCTCCTTGAAATAACACAAATTCAAAAAGAAGATTTTCAGCGCAATTCACAACAAGGAATACATGAAACAGTATAACACAAATCTAACTTGTGACAAGAGGAAAATAAAGGCCTGAATATCAGAAATGACCTGTTTACAAAAGCAAACAAAGCCAAAAAGTTACTCTAAGAAATTCGAGTCTATCCGGAGAAATTGAGAACTTAAGGGAGTCAAAATAGCAGCAACAAAAGATAAAAGCTACATGTAAAGTCAAAATTTAATGGGAATTCAAGAAACTTGAGAACTAAAAATAATAACAGAAAGCGAGTTCAAACTTTGTGCTTACCGATACTGATAGTGAAGTCGTTGATTTCTTTTCGCTCTCTCCATCTCCTCGAGTTAAAATTTCATTCTTACTTGACGTTTGCTTTTGCACAAAAGCCGGCTAAAATAACCATTGCAATTTTCTGGAGGATGTGAAGTATCTTCTTCAGGTTTAACTCTTCTTCCGTATTTATTAAAGACTGTTTCCTAGTGCAAAAGGAGCAATGTTTTCCCCAATGGTGCTAAAAAAAAGTTGAGCTGACGTCGAGGACTTGCTTCCCGGTTGCTTGCCGTTTGAAACTTCTGTAACTCCCTCAAAAGTTTCTCATAAATGACTAAACAACATTATAAAATATCTGTAAAAGAAAGGATTCCGATCGAAGTATTTGACATCCATAAGAGATTGATTACATTAGATCAAGCCTGGCGTGGTTTGTTCTATCAGTTTGACTCAGTCAGAGAATGAAAAACTCTGAATGAACTCGAGCGCGACGCGGGCGCGTGTCTGAGTTATTTCGGCGGGAAAATGAACGAGGCGACTTCCGGTTCGTAAAACGTTTGTAGAAAAAGTGCCATATAATAAACAACTTACTAACCTCGACCGTTCGGGCATTACGTGAAATATCAAACCTCGGTTTTGGCGTATCAACCTCGCTATCGCTCGGTCGATACGCCAAAACCTCAGTTTGATATTTCACGTAATGCCCTCACTCTCGGTTAGTAAGTAGTTATTCATGAATATTCAAATTTTACATTGGGATAAGATTGCAGTTTACTCAAAACTATAATTTTAATATTCACAACATATATTCAAAACACAATTTCAGCATACAATTTCTCATAACTCATTTTTAAATACAATTAAGGACCTTAAGGGGGCATGCGGACTTAAGGGGGCATGTGGACTTTCCAACACGAGGAGATTCATTTCTTGATAATTGCTTAACAAATAGGCCAGATCTCTTTGGAAAAACTTTTCCTATAAAGATGCTAATTAAGACAGATCACCTTGGATTTATCGTGCCAGCTGGAAAGAAACTCAAGCCTATTCGACAGAAGGTGCAATTTAGGGACTGTCGCGAGCACCGAAAACAAGCTTTATATCTGGCTCTTGCTTCGGAATGCTGGGATGACGTTATGGAGGCGGATAACATCGAAAAAGCGGTGAACATCCTAGAGCTAAAGATTCAGTCAACCATTAACAGGTGTATGCCATTACGAACGGTTACCATGTCAACGCGCGATCCAAGATGGATGACACCTCTAGTGAAATACATGCTACGAAACAAGTCTCGCATTTCGGTTTCACGCACCGATCAACATCGAGAGCTCAGTAAAAGGGTGTCGGAGGTCATAAGTGAAAACAGGTGGATGCTTCTACAGGCGGGCAAGACAGGGAGTAGGAAGTGGTGGAAAAATGTGGACACTATATCTCAACGGCGGCGAACTACGAATGTTTCACTGGATAAAGAGACCGCTGAAGATCTGAATGAGTTTTTTGGTGAACTGTGTACGGACACAGATTATGTTGAGCCCGCGTTACTTGATATTAGTCCTGAAGTGCAAGTCCCCGAAATTAGTGAACGTTATGTTTGGAACGCATTGAGTAACCTAAAGAGAACTGCGACTGGCCCTGATCTTATTCCGTATTGGGTGTGGAAAGAACATGCAGAAATATTTACTCCAGTTATTACTAAACTCTGGAAGTTGTCTCTTGCAACGCACCAATGGCCTCGTTCACGGAAAAGGGCAGATATTAACCCATTGCCAAAGGTTGATGTTCCAGCGGTGAGGGGGGACTTCCGTGGGATTAACGTAACTCCTGTTATTGCAAGAGCCCAGGAAAGAGCAGTGTACAAGATCCACGCCCAGGGGCCGGTCGAAGAACAGCTGTCTGATAGTCAATTTGCATACAGGGAAGGGGGAAGCTGCACTAATGCTTTATTGCTTATTCAGAACAAGATCTGCAAGTTTCTAGATGATCCTAAGTGTAAGGCAGTTCGGATGTTTGCAATGGACTTTAGTAAAGCGTTTGACTCGGTGAGTCACCAACTTCTTGCTCAAAAACTAAAGAACTTACCACTCAATCCATATATTATAAACTGGTGGTTAGGTTTCTTACGAAATAGAAAACAGAGGGTTATTTATGGAAGTTCTTTTTGTAATTGGAAAGCAGTAAACAAAGGCACGACCATGGGTAGCGTATCAGGACCATACCTGTTCAACATATTTCATAACGACTTGGAAATTAAATTAGGGAATGAGACACTTAGTTTTAAATATGCCGATGACTGCACAATTATTGCTCCGGTATATCATGATATTGATCACTCGACACAATTAGTAAATCAGTTTGTAATGTGGGCGGAGCAAAACAATATGAAATCGAATCCTACAAAATGTAAGGAACTGATTATGTGTAAAAAAGGACACACTGTATAAGGCTACAATAGTATTTTAGGTATACCACAGACTAGCGAAGTTACCATCTTAGGTCTCACATTCCAGCCCAACTGCAAATTTAGTACTCATATCAAAGAAAAATTGTGTAAAGCTAACAAATGTTTATACGTCATTAGATGCCTGCGCAAAGAGGGCTGTAGTCAAGCGGAGGTTGATCATTTATTTTTATCTATAGTTTTACCTAACATAACATATGCATTATCTGTGTATGGGGCCTCTGAATCAGACCTTACTATGGTCCAGCAGTTTTTACATCGATGTTTCAAACGAAGGTATATATCTAAGAACTTAGAGATAGGGGGGCTACTTAAGGCTCAAGACAAGAGTATTTACAACAAGGCTAAACGAATTGTGAGTCATCCCCTCAAAACTTATACCCCAACTTTTAAGAATATTAGTTACAACTTAAGGAGGAAATCGCCTGCAATGCCCGCCATCAATACGGATCGTTTTAAGGATACCTTTTTCAATAGAATCATTTTAAGTATAATATTTTGTAAATAGTGTACATTTTATATTGATGCTCTTTTTAATAATACTATATATTTATACTTATGTAAATAGCTTTTTATCTAAATTTAATGTAACAAAAGATATGTAATTTTATCTTCTGATCAATAAAGACATTATTTGCTTCACCTGACTTTAATGTAAGACCCTGAAAAGATTAACCGTTTTATCAAATATCAAAACATTTAAAACAATAACATGTTATTAAACCATCTGAAGTAAAATACTTCAAATGTTTGCATAACGAAGTACTTCTCTCTGCTGTTTTCCAAGACAAAAATAAAACATTTGTCTTATTAGTAAGGATCAAGCTGGTTTCCTTCACGCACATACCTAGCTGTCTCTGATAACGTGGTAGGCCCAGGCAAAAGGTGCCCTGGATAGGAAGCACTTGCCTGTGAAAGGCTCTGATCTACTGCTCTTCCGAAAGCAGCTTGCTCCTGATAACTTGGTTCTGGCACTCTACTCATTGCTGGGTCTGTACCAACTGTGTTCCATGGTGCACCTGGGTATCCATTACTGCTCGTAGTGCTCAAGAACAATTTTCCACTGCCGCTTCTAGATCCTGTTGTAACAGCATTGGAAAAGTTTTGGCGTATCTCTTTTATTTTCTCTTGAATTCTTGTATAACCCTTTCTGATGAGCTCCTTCTCATATTTTCGCTGCTTCTCCAGGTCAGCTTTTCTTCCTCATCTAATTCACTACTTGGTTGTGCAATTAGGGTAATGGGCCCAAAGAAATTTGGCTCGTCTTTGTAGATACGCGCCATATTCTCTCTGAGCGACTTGTACAGTTTTACTTATCAGCATTGAAATCTATGTTTGTGTACTCACAATGTGACTTGTAATTCTCTAAACAACGAATAAGGTTTAAAACTTTCTCATCCTTGTCCCACCGGAATCGTTTTTCATCTGTATTCTTTTTCATATGTGATTGTTTCTTTGATTGCACGGAGGAAGATGCTTTCTGTCAGCCATCTTGCAACTAAAGTGCATGTCATTTGGCATTTACGCTGGATACAAGACAGCGTGGGCGCGAATTTCCAGCCCGGGCTGAAATTCTGCTGCGATTACATGGTGAATTTTTGCCAAACAACCCGGGCTGAAAATCCTAGCCCGGGTCGCTCTGACCGGGCCAGGATTTTCAGCCCGGGCCGAATTTCAGCCCGGGCTGAGATTTTCTTCATGTAATCGTAAATTCTTATTACATGTATTTGTCAGGCCGGGCTAGCGATTCAGCCCCCCACTTCAACATTGCTTTTAGAATTGCAACAAGGAAAAGTAATCTGCTCTGATGGTATCCCGAAGTTCTTGATGATGATCGAGTATATAGGAAGTAACCCTGAATGTACAGTTCTCACCGTATCGAGGCAGCTAGCCCAGAAGTTAATGACGCATTTCTTCAAATCGAACCCAGTAGCGGCGTACCTCAGAATTGACAACGAACAAGGAGAATGTTACAACATCTATTTGGGAATGCGGGTAATGGCCACAAGAAACGTGGATAAGAGCGGCCTGGTGAATGGACGGGTGTGCAACGTTCACAGCATTCAAGGTCAGACCCTTCTGCTCAACCTTCCCAACGGACAAATCCTATATCAGGGCATATACCTCACTCACCAATAACAGCGTTCTATCCCATCCTGCCTGCATACTGCATGACAATCTGCAAGGCTCAAGGCCAGACACTCAAGAGACTTCTGCTATGGTTTGTTGTAGCAACCGCTCAGTGCGTTTAAGGCATGGCTCTAAACTGTTTTGTCTGAAAAGGGGGATTATTCGTCATAACTAGTGTTCTATACTGTAGATCATCATCAAAATTGGTCAGTACAATAATTTCAACAAGAGCTATATTTTAATATATTTTGTTGCCATGGAAACACTAATCACTTGACTCAGTGGCGGCCATCTTGGATTTTATACTTAGGCCCCCTGGGGACAGCCATGGAAAGGTGAAATTGAAATGTAATCACATATTTAGATACCGGGAAACTACCTTACAATGAAGCTAATTGGATAAGTCGCATTACTTCGTGTTTTTGAAATATATAATATTTTGAAAAACTGTCTTTATTAAAACATATCCTAGATATCCGGCAATTAGGTTTACATAAAGATCAATGCTAAAAAATATGCTAAAAACAATATGCTAAAAAGAAATTTCTGATTTTTATCTTATTTCCATACTTCACGGGCGCTAAAAGTTTAATCCAAGATGGCGGACGGTGAGTCACGTGACATCGTTACCATGGCAACAGCAACTTTATCGTTATCAGAATTCCAAAATAAGTTTAATGCCCAAGTTTGAAAGATTTTCGTTGAAAAATAACGAAGTTACCAAAAAGCAGCCCTCGTGTTAGAGCAATGCTTTAAACTCACTGAGCGTTCCCAAGGGTTCTGATTACGTTGCACTATCAAGAGTGAGAAGACATGCAGATGTTGCATTTTTCACCCCTGTTAAGGAATATCATCTGAAACCAGTGAAAATATAGATACCTAATGTAAGTGAAAGCAAAAACACCTGAGAAATAAGTAAAACGTTTTTTTTTCTATGCTTTACTCAAACTTTTATCACCTATGTTCAGAAACATGTACAACTGCACAGTAATTTTTAACACCACCCTCACTTATAGCCAGTCCAGCTTTTTTTTCTTTAGGACAATAAAAAAACCTAACATCCCATACTCTCTTCCACCACATTTTGATAATATACAGATTTAGCCACTGGCTAAAAGCGGAGCTCCCGGTTACATATTTTTTTCATGTGAATGGAAAAGTGCAATACGTTATTTCACGATTTTTTTTCTTGAAACCAGTTTTACTAAAAATTAATGTGTCATTCCAAAATCTAGGATCCTACAATTAGAGTACAAGCTCAAAACTTATATGTAATTTAGAGCAGGATTGCGTAAGCTAAAACTTGAACAGTCAATAAGAAATATATTTCTCGAGTATGAAGGAATGGGCAGTCGTAAAAAAAAATTGCACCTCCACTGTTAAGTACCCTAGTCACAGCTACCCACCCTGGATTTTGAACCACCCACCCTGAAATTTCAGTGATTTTCGTATGACCACCGTGGAAATTGCGTTTACCCACCCTGGAATTCGTATTTTAAGGTTGCCAACCCTGGAATTCCAAGCTCTTTTTCAACCACCCACCCTGGAATTCCGAGCTCCATTTCGACAACCCACCAAAACATAGGGTATGTCTTTTGGGCTCCTGAGGTCTGCCATAGGCACACAGAGGAAAGGTTACAGCTAGGAGGTCTGCCGTAGGGTATAGTTGTTGTCTCTGATGGGTATGTATTACAGTATGGCTACCCGCACTTAGCAATAAATAAAGACAGCTTATATTAGAACCTTTTACATAATTAGCAAAATTCTCCTTTGATTGAAACCAACTGGACCACCCAGGTGACTACCCCCCTCCCTGATGCACTATTGTGTAGCACATACTTAACCAAACCTATTATACATTATAAAATAGCTAAGATAGTACGCACGCTCTGATTGGTTGAGAGCTGTGCATTCTTACATATTATAAACGCACGGCAGATGCAAAGCTATTTTATTAAAGCAATACAAAGCGGATTTCCATAGGTTTATAATGTGAGAAACACGCGAGTTTTGCTGGAAAAATAAGAGAAAAGTTTGAAACTTACGAGCTGTAGGCGAGTGAGTTTCAAACATTTCAAGTGTTTTTCCAGCATCCCAAGTGCGTTTATTATTGCTTAATTGAGTGCACTTTTATTGCTTAATTGAGTAACACAAGAAGTTTATAATTATTTCATGCTTAAACAATTAATGAATAATTAATAAGAACAACACAATAGAAACACAATAAGAATCACTGGACCATAGCATGTTGTAAACCTGATACAACGACTAATTTGCATAGCAACTTTCATTAAACATCAAGTTTCTCAGCCAAATTTTTTTAAACAGGACACTAGAAGCAATGTCTTCTCCAAATTTTTTATATAAGTAGTTTACAACATTCGCATCATTTAGCATCATGCTCTCCTACCGATTCTATTGACAAGTATTTATAGTAAAAATACACTGTATCGCGGCTTCCACATACTGCTGTGAAAGCAACTCATGAGTAATTCACTGTCGTTAACACAACATTTATTACGATTTCTACTCGATGAATACTGTCGTTAGCACAACATTTATTACGATTTCTACTCGATGAATACTTCTAACAACGAATTTCTCCTCGAAACTATCGGAATCCGAACGTACAGGAAACGTGTTACAATTCTCTCTCCTGCGCATGCGCGCGCCACAGGCATCCCACCGAAACACAGGTAGCCCGGTCTAAATCAATACAATACATTTCAATAAAGTCTCTTAACGGCCTAGATAGTCTCTACAACATTCTCCCCCCGATGATACGATAGTATCTACGAGAGTATCCTATCTCCGTCCGTAATTAATATAAACTCTACGTAAACACAGTTCTGCCAACTGGAACACTTTAAGCATCCAGTGGACAAAGCTTGACGGCTGGTCTCTTCAGTATGCTGTCCGCAATCTTGACATCCGCAACTCTCACAGCTCCGTCTCTTCCAGGGTAAGTGGCAACGATCCTCCAAGAGGCCATTTCCCTCTTGCGGTGTCTGTTGACATCACGACTACTACCTCTCCGACTACAAGTTTGCGCTGATCTCTAACATACTTGCTTCTCTTGTTCAGCCCAGGAAGCCACTCACGTAGCCACCTGTGCCAAAAGTGCCTTACGAGTTATTGGACACGTCGCCATCTCTTGCGCGGATTGAAAAGTGTTGTGTCCGTGCTCTCTGGTGCAAATCTCCCACCCATCTGCCCGTGCAAGAAGTGATTAGGCGTTAGTGGTGTCACATCATCTAGACCTGTAGATTGGTACGTCAAGGGCCGGGAGTTGATTAGCCCTTCAGCGCCGACAACAGCACTCAGCAACTCTTCATCTGTAATGTCTGCTTCTCCGAGAATTGCACGGATCGCCCTCTTCGCTGCCTTGATCATGACTTCGTGTACTCCACTAAAATGAGGACTCAGAGGGGGCTGGAAGTGCCACTTTACTCCCATTGCGGCTGTCGAATCCTGAATCTTCTCTCTGTCTAACTCCTCTAGTTCTTTCAGTTCGTTTTCTCCGCCTACAAAGTTCGTACCGTTATCACTCCACATATCGGTGGGTAGTCCTCGGCGTGACACAAAACGATAGAACGCATTTAAAAACGAGTCAGTGTCCAGGCTATATGCAAGCTCCAGATGAACGGCTCGTGTTGCAAAACATGTGAATAGACACAAGTATCTCTTGAGGCGAGTCTTGCCTCTTCCTTGCTTAGTAATAAATGGACCTCCAAAATCGACCGACGCTTGATTAAAGGCGCGTAACAACTGTCTTGCCCTTGGCTCTGGTAATGGTGCCATGATTTGCTTGGACGGCAAAGCCTTCTTTCTCCGGCACGTCATACACTCCCTCTCCCACTCTCGAATGGCTTCACGGCTTGAAATGATCCAATACTTGGCTGACAAATGAGCAAGAACCTGATTAGTACCACCGTGCTTGTTCTGCTCATGACTACTCTTGATTATCAACTTCGTTATCCAACTGTGACGTGGTAATATCATAGGATACCGCATTTCCCATGAAAGATAATCTGCATGACAAAGCCTTCCGTCACATCTTAGAACTTCGTCATCGTCAATCACTGGCTTGAGTAGAAGTAGCTTTGATCCATTCGGTATCACCTTTCCCGCTTTCAAGGCCTTCACTTCAGCCATGAATTCCTGCTCTTGAGCGATTCTGATATATCTCACCTCTTCTCGTCTTATCTCTTCGGGTGTAATGGTTCCTGTCTTTCGAAGGTCACTTGATAGACGACAATTCTCAATGAAGCGCATGACTCTTGCTGAAACTCTGGTTAGTCTTCCCCAGCTTGAGAACCTTCTCGGGTCAAGGCGATCTTCCTCCTCAAGTACTGCTACAAACACTTCCGCTGTATCTCCGATGGGTTCGCGAAACTGCTTCTTGGCTTCGATATCTGGACCTCCTCTCGGTTCGACCTTGTTCTCTGGCCATTCCCCTGAAGACTTCTTTAAGAAAGAGGGACCTTCCCACCATTTCTCATCTTCTCGTAGCGTCGACACAACTAAACCTCTTGACAGCAGGTCTGCCGGGTTCTCCTTAGTTGGCACATACCTCCACTGCTGCGGTTCACTCATACTCTGGATCATACCAACACGGTTGGCGACAAATGGTTTGAACTGTCGGCTTTTTCCTCTGACCCAGTACAGCACATCCATACTGTCAGACCAAAATGTGCATTGTGACATGTCGATCCCTAGGCTCTCGCCAACTGACTTTGTAAGTGTCGTCCCGTCAACTGCGGCCATTAGCTCTAAGCGAGGTATACTGATTGCTTGAAGGGGAGCAACACGGGACTTAGAGGCCGCAAGTCGACTTGTTACAGTTCCATCTTCATAGTCATGTCGCACATACACCGCCGCTCCATAAGCTTCCTGCGAGGCATCAACAAATGTATGCAGCATCGTGGACTTAACCTCGCCATTATACTGTAGGCATCTTGGAATATGAAGGGTAGGTAGCTCCTGAAGCTCATCGAACCATCGCTCCACCTTGGACTGTAGGTCTAGCGGCAAACAATCATCCCAGTCTAGGCCAGCGGCCCACATCTCTTGCAGTAGCACTCTCGCACGGATTACATAAGGCGACAAGAAACCGAGAGGATCAAACAATGTTGCTGTCTTCCTCAGAAACTCTCTCTTCGTCTTGGGCGGACCGTCACTTGGCTTGTGAACATGAAATGTAAAAACATCTTCCTGTGGTAACCACAGTACTCCTAAAGTCTTAACAGGTGGTAGTTCACCTCTGTCAAGATCAACCTCGGTAGCACAATCAGCCAATGGAATATAGCGTAGGACGTCAGAAGAGTTTGACAGCCACTTGCGGGCGTGCATACCAGCGGATCCCCATAACTGTGATAACTGATCATACAATCTTACACCAGTTTCAACGTCAGGAACAGAGTCCATGCTGTCTTCCATATAGGTACTCTTCAAAACTGTCTCCGTCGCGAGTGGGTATTCTTCCATGTGTCTCTTGGCGTGCTGCTGAGCCACAAACTGTGCCTGGAATGGGGAGGAGTTGACGCCAAAGACAACACGTTCAAATTCATACACATCTGGATCCTTACTCAAATGTTGAGTTAATTAATATTCATACTTGGCTATGTGCTAACAAACTTTCTTTAAATATTGAGAAATCAAACTTTGTACTATTTCATCCACCACAAAAGAAATTACAAGATTCTACTTTAATCTATTATTGTCTAATAAGCAATTGAAAAGAGAATATTGTATTAAGTACCTTGGCATTTTAATTGACTCACACCTAAATTGGAAAAAACAAGTAGAATTTATAGGTAAAAAAATAAGAAGAAGCATTGGGATTTTATGCAAGTTAAGACATTTTGTTGACTTAAGTATTTTGGTGAAATTATATTACGCTTTAATCTATCCTTTCTTGACTTATGGCATTATCATTGGGGAAACACATATGATACAACTCTTAAACCAGTATTTATACTCCAAAAGAAAGCCATGCGTATTATCACTTTTCTCCGTTTGATAGGCATTCAAGTCCTTTGTTCAAATCTCTTCGGGTAATTAAGTTTTTTGACCTTGTTAAATTTCATATTTCTATTTTTATGTACAAATTTTATAACCATCTTCTGCCTACAACATTTCATTCCTTTTTTACTAGAGTATCAAGTGTCCATAATTACAATACCAGGCTTTCAGCAAAACAGTCTTATTATCTTCCCTATGCGAGAACCAACTATGGTAAATTTAATATTCGTTTTCAAGGCCCAACAATTTGGAATACTATTGAAGCTAACATAAAGTCATCATCATCACTATCTATTTTTAAGAAAACACAAAAGATAAATTTTTCGAAACATATTAGTTTTTTGGTTCTTTCTCCTATATCTAAAGTGAAGGAAAGCATTCATCCCTTAATCGTGCATTAAATGTTATTTTTGTTGTTGTTTGTTCATTTTTGTATATGTGTTCGTGTGCCGACCTATATTTGTATTAAATCTATATGTATATAACTGGCTGCCTAAAACTTTTAACTCTTTAGTTATTCTAGGTAGCCAGCCCTCTTTCTTTTTTCCAAACTATCATTATAAAACTTTTGTAAATTTTTGAGGAAATAAAGACTTGTTGTTGTTGTTGTTGTTGACTACTAACGTCTAAGTCTCTCCACAAAAATCGGTGATAGGGACGATCTTCTGGCTTCAACTTGATCTGTAGGTACATCTCCTTTATATCACACATCAATGCGATAGGGTTTCTTCGAAATCTCAGAAGCACTAACGACAGGTCATTCTGTAACTTTGGACCCTGATGGATCGCATCATTCAAGGAAACTCCCTTGTACTTCGCGGATGCATCAAATACAGGCCTTGTCTTGCTCGTGGATTTATCAGACCTAATCACTGGAAAATGTGGGAGCAGCCATTGTCCATGATCTTTCTTCTCCGGTGTAACCTTACGTATGTAGCCCTGCTCCAGATACTTCTTGATGACGTCACTGTAAGCCTGTCCGAGTTCTGATGACCTCAGCAGCCGTTTTTCGGTGTTCTTTAGGCGGTTCAGAGCCATATCATAGTTGTCCGGCAACTCACACTTGTCTGGCTTCCAAGGCACCCCCACAGTATACCGACCAACTTCATAACTGAGCGAGTCTGACACAACTTCCACGGCATGCTTCTCCTCTGGCACTGCGGTTGTAGCCTCTGGCACCTCATTAATCTCCCAGTAACGACGTAATATATAGATTTAGGCACTGCCTAAAAGCGGAGCTCCCAATCACCAATCCCACTGATATTAATAATGGGTATTTCCAGAAAATATATGTGCCCTGGGGATGGGCAACACTAGTTGTTGACCCCCGTGCATCCAGTATTTCCAAAATGTGTTACCCCCATGCATACAGAATGTGTTACCCCCATGCATATAGAATGCATAGAATGCCTGAGAGGTTAAACTAGCTTACAGCTTCGAAACCCCCCCCCCCCTGGAAATGTAACAGAACTTAGAACAAGTTAGTTGCATCCTCCTCATTCGTCGGAAAGATGTGTGTATCCCCTAAGAATTTCACCTGCACACCCCCCCCCCCCCTCCCCCAACCCAATATAAATGGAATGTAGCCTTAGATGCTAGTTTGTACTACAGATACAAGTCAAGCAATAGTGAAGACGGTAAAACTGTTATCTAAAGCATTGAAAATTATGTCAAACACAAATGGAAACCAATATACCACTGACAATGAAAAGAAACATTTTTCAATCCCCATGGGTTATGCCTAGACTTCCTCAAAGTCCTTCAAATTTTTGCTTGCTTGTATCCTATGAGAGGTTGACTTTGAGCAAGTCTAGGGTTTGCCTGATAAACACATAGGGGTAAATTTTAGACTGAAGTATACCATTTGGCAAAGCATGGAATATGTACTAAGATTTTACTACTTTGAGTAACTTTGTAATTCTCAATGTGTGTTCTTAAGTTAAAAATTATCAAAGAGAAATGGAAACCTTTCCAACATTCTCTAACGTACTTCTTTCAGTGCCCATCGCTCTGAGTCCCCTCCATGGCTAGTCACTGCACTATGGGCCGGCTACACCATATTGAGTCAGCGGATTTCCATCAAGGGGCTCTATACTGTGTTATTTAGATGCTAGTTTGAACAATAGATCCAAGCCAAGCAATAGTGAAGTTGGATAATTCTTTAACAAAAGCACAATGGAAACCATTATACGACCAAGAGGGAAAAATACAAAATTTTCAATCCCCATGGATTATACACTGCCTGATAACCCATCATGGGCAATTCCAGAAAATATATGTACCCCCACCACGGGCGGCACTAGGTTTTGACCATCCCCCCCCCCCCCCTCCCCATGCATCCAGAATTTCCAAAATGGCTTACCCCCACCCCATGCATATAGAATTCCTGAGAGGTTAACCTACAATAGCTTCCAGCTTCAAAAACCCCCATGCAGGCAGAATTCCGAGCTTGAAAACCTCCCTCCCATTCAGAATTTCCAAATGCTGGCCATCCCCGGGGTACATTTATTTTCTGGAATTGTCCAAAGGCACAAAAATTTTTAGACACAAAGTATGCCATATGGACCAAGAGGGAAAAATACAAAATTTTCAATCCCCATGGATACACTGCCTGATAACCCATCATGGGCAATTCCAGAAAATATATGTACCCCCACCACAGGCGGCACTAGGTTTTGACCATCCCCCCCCCCCCCCCCCCCCCCCCGCCCTCCCTCCCCATGCATCCAGAATTTCCAAAATGGCTTACCCCCACCCCCATGCATATAGAATTCCTGAGAGGTTAACCTACAATAGCTTCCAGCTTCAAAAAAAAAAACATGCAGGCAGAATTCCGAGCTTGAAAACCCCCCTCTCATTCAGAATTTCCAAATGCTGGCCATCCCCGGGGTACATATATTTTCTGGAATTGTCCAAAGGCACAAAATTTTTAGACACAAAGTATGCCATATGGACCAAGAGGGAAAAATACAAAATTTTCAATCTCCATGGATACACTGCCTGATAACCCATCATGGGCAATTCCAGAAAATATATGTACCCCCACCACAGGCGGCACTAGGTTTTGACCATCCCCCCCCCCCCCCCCCCCCCCCCGCCCTCCCTCCCCATGCATCCAGAATTTCCAAAATGGCTTACCCCCACCTCCATGCATATAGAATTCCTGAGAGGTTAACCTACAATAGCTCCAGCTTAAAAAAAAAACATGCAGGCAGAATTCCGAGCTTGAAAACCCCCCTCTCATTCAGAATTTCCAAATGCTGGCCATCCCGGGGTACATATATTTTCTGGAATTGTCCAAAGGCACAAAAATTTTTAGACACAAAGTATGCCATATGGACCAAGAGGGAAAAATACAAAATTTTCAATCCCCATGGATACACTGCCTGATAACCCATCATGGGCAATTCCAGAAAATATATGTACCCCCACCACAGGCAGCACTAGGTTTTGACCATCCCCCCCCCGCCCTCCCTCCCCATGCATCCAGAATTTCCAAAATGGCTTACCCCCACACCCATGCATATAGAATTCCTGAGAGGTTAACCTACAATAGCTTCCAGCTTCAAAAAAAACCCATGCAGGCAGAATTCTGAGCTTGAAAACCCCCTCCCATTCAGAATTTCCAAATGCTGGCCATCCCCGGGGTACATATATTTTCTGGAATTGTCCAAAGGCACAAAAATTTTTAGACACAAAGTATGCCATATAGACCAAGAGGGAAAAATACAAAATTTTCAATCCCCATGGATACACTGCCTGATAACCCATCATGGGCAATTCCAGAAAATATATGTACCCCCACCACAGGCGGCACTAGGTTTTGACCATCCCCCCCCCCTCCCCCCCGCCCTCCCTCCCCATGCATCCAGAATTTCTGAGCTTGAAAACCCCCCTCCCATTCAGAATTTCCAAATGCTGGCCATCCCCGGGGTACATATATTTTCTGGAATTGTCCAAAGGTACAAAAAATTTTAGACACAAAGTATGTCATATGGAAAAATTCGGTGTTAAATTTTACTGTCTCAATGACCAATTGGTATTTTAGTCTAAATAAAACCCTGTTTGTACAGTGTATAACATAATTTTGTTTTCCACAGGGAATGGGCATACTTCTAAATCACAATGACTTTGTAAATAGTGAATGAAATTCTAGCAAACAACATGTGCTATACTAAATACATTAATTCATTTGTTTTCCTATTGTTACTACTGGCACTGCCATTTGGTAGTAAGGGAAGCGGTCAAAACATCTGTACTCAACGGGGCCCGATTTTATCGCGGGAGGTGGTAGGACCCGGGCTGTACCTACCCGCCCGTTTTTTCAATGCCCATTTTCTCCATGCTCAAGTAAGGGGTGTTGGATTTTATTGCATGGATGCGTTGCTCTCGCTATGAAGAAGACGGTGCTGGGCTAATCTTTTGTATTCATTTATTATTTTACGAGATATTCGCAGTTAAAAATGGCTATTTTTTCCTAAAAGAAGTTGGCTGCGGTATACACCACCCCATCGGGTCCCATTCTAGTACAGATGTTTTGACCACTTCCCTAAATTACACAGTCCATGCATGTTGAAAGTCAAGTGTTTAGAGCCAATTCAACAGAATTAAATTTACTGTAATACCATATTTTTTTGCTAGAAAATAATTTTTCAGTACCATAAGTCAATATCTTGCCGCTTGGAAGTCCAAGGTACTAAGGTGATCACCAAGACTCCAATACCATTAACCAGTTTCCGGTTGCAGCACTTTTGCCTTAGATTTTCCTTGTGTCGATTTTGGGAGTGTTTTTATATCTCGTTTGCAAAAAGCTGAGAAGGCTTAATTAGCCTTCGTTGTTAGAAAACACAAAGTCGTTCTTAAAGGACTAATAATAGAATTCTAGAGATCCAGGAGATCTTTAGTTAGGGTCGCATATAAGCTAAACACGTTGAGTTGTTACTAGGCTCGCGACCTATCACTCAGATTCAAGAAAAGTCGACATGCTCGAAAAAAGAAACAGCGAATTTTAGGAATTTTACCTTCATCCTGAGTAGCTTTTCCCCCGTGTAGGAATAACCTGAATGTAAATCTGTTCGGAACTTGTGAATGTCCTGCCATCTCCCTATAAACAGTGCTCTTATCCAGCAGTGACTTTGATCCACGAATCGAATTGTTTTAACGACTTGCCGCCATTGACTCTCCAAACAAATTAATTCTCAAAGTGTGACCTTCTTGACTCACGCTACTGCCGTAATGTACAAATGTAGCGTCTACTCGCAGTTACTTTTACCTTTCTACAAAATTCTGTACCATTATAAATTCCACTGTTTTGTGAAAGAAAGGGCGAATAAACAATCTCTGCCGCAATAGCAGGATTTGCGCTAAAAAGTTTAAGCCTTCTTGTCAGAACAGGAAATTTCTTCAGACACTCGTAGTCCCTGGCCCATGCCCATAGCAGGATTTGCGCTGAAAAGTTTAAGCCTTCTTGTCAGATAACAGGAAATTCCTTCAGACACTCGTAGTCCCTGGCTTTTTGTAAACATACTTTTCAGTAGAACAGTTCTGCAGTCGCTTGGAAGAATGGTTTCGATCAAAAGACTCTTGATATATTTTCAAGCAGATTGCTCGAGAATAATTCACCAATATTGAGCAACCTCCTATCCCCCCCGGGCACGACAACTCACCCCTCCCTCCCCCCGTCACTCGACCGGCGACGCCACCCCGACAAATCACCCCTCCCCCCGTCTAAAAAAAAAAACGTCACTCGACCGGCGGCGCATATTGTGACGTCACGCCTGTGACGTCAGGCTTCAGGAAGCACACACGCTCGCTCGACGTTCAAAATTCAGTCGTATCCCTTTGCACCCGTTCCCGCCTGTGATACTTTGGGTACCCTGTGGATATCACGCCTGTGACGTCAGGCTTCAGGAAGCACATACGCGCGCTCGACGTTCAAAATTCGCCTTTGTCACACGGCAGCCATCTTGGATTTTCTAATACAGCGAAGCTGACATGAAAGCGAGGCCAAGCGTGTAAGCTCACCCACGCATAGTCATTTCTGTAAGAAAAAATCCAAGATGGCTGCCGTGTGCCGCTAAGGAGCTCCGCTATGAGTTGACTCAGATCCTGGGTGTCACTCGTGAAAAAGGTAAAGTTAGTTTGGGCCACTCCAGAACCAGGGGTTGGCGTCCCGATACATGTCCAGCCGAGTGGTGTCAGTCTGGCTACTGGTTCTCCTGGGTCTCCTCTCACATCTTGCATTGAGTAGATTAGGTCCGACTGGTCTGCTCCAATCAAAATATCAACAATAGGGCGTGGTCCTACATTGTGAAATGTGATCTGTTCGAGATGTTTCCATTTAGACTTATGGTTATTCCAGTCTACAACTTTCATGTTACCAGTCACACGCTTAGTCGTATAAGCAGACACATCCTTTGTTACTTTCTTGTCAACACTACTGATTTGAAAGTCTACTATTGAAGTATCTAGTGTTGCTTGATTCTCATTCAAAACGTTTACAGATATCTCACGAGGTTGGCCTTCAAGCCCAAGTTCTGCCGCAACATCACCATTCAAATATGTTCTGGTACTACAGTCATCTAACAGGGCGTTAACCTTTATTTGTTTATCTCCACTTATCAAGATTACAGGTACAGTTCTGATAGCTACAAATTCCCTGGGTTCAGTATCAGTTGACAACGTAGTGGCATGGACTCTATCTCTTTGTCTCTCTTCAGGGGGGGAACTTGGAGGTTCAGGGACTGGCGGTCCTCTCTTATTATCATCTGGGTCCAGGTCACGATTTTCTAGATCCGCTGCTCTCCTTGTTGCGCCTCGCCCCTATTATCTGCTTTATCTTCATGCAATAACCGATGATGAGTAGACCTGCATCCTGAGAGCGCGCACACCCTACTACGAGAACATGTCTCCCCCCGGTGACCCTCTGCGAGACATCGAAAACATAGTTTATGTTCCTTAGCAACTTCCCAACGCTTGCTAACACCCATCTTCTTATAGCTATCACACGCCCAAACCTTATGTTGCCGACTACAAACTTTACATCCCTTGGTGTTTTTCTTCTTGTCAGGGGGGTCCTTACCACTGAAAAATGTTCTCTCCTTGGGGGGCCCTCCCTTGTCCCTTCTAACACCCTCCTTGCGCAACCCGGTAATAGTTTCTGATGCTGTCGTAAGAAGCTCAGCCTCCCTCTCAAGGAATTCCCCCAGTACCCTCACATTTCCTCCCTCTTATGATCACACACCAACTGTTTGTACTTAGCCAAAAGATTCTTGTTCATTTTACGCTGAATGTTTATGTACAGAGACCCATTCCCAAGTTCACTCTGTTGCCCTGCTTTAGTCAGGTTTACTACTATGGCATCTAGCAATTCTACAAATTTCTCGATATCTCTTTCATGTCCTTCTCTGATTGGTCTGAATTCATCCAATTCTTTTAAGCGCAATGTCAATGCTCTACGCACCCCGCCATATTTACGCTCTAAGCGAGTCTTAGCGGTTTCATAAGCTGCTTCGGAAAACCCCAAACTCTCAACCACCTTTAGTGGTTCCCCCTGTAAACACTCGCGTAGACGCAACAGCTTATACTCGGGCGAGCCATTTGCTTTATCAACGCAACTCTCAAATGCTGCTTTCCAGCTCTCATAATTCTTCTTGTTACCATAAAATTTGGGAATATTCACTCTCTTAAGCGAATGGTCAATACAAGATCTCTCAGAGGTGGACTGGGACTGGTAATGGCTGGGAAGGGTACATGGGGGGCTTTGACTGGCACTGGGTATTTGGGTTCTCTCTTGGTGTTCTGGTAACTGATAACTATGGAGTGGGGTCATTACTGGGACTGTCATAAGACTTTGTTGCACACTGGAGGACTGGGGTTGGCTTGAGGGACTTGGATGGGGCCCCTGTGTGGGGCATGGTGATGGTATAGTGGGATATACAATGGATGACGGTTCTTGAGTGGGAACAGAACATTGATAATACTGGGTATTCACAGACGATTGGTGAACTCTGGAATCAGATCCTCTAACATATTATGATAATGAGGGGCTGATTGATACAGGTGCTACGGGTGCACCCTTAGGGGGCAATAATTGGGTCGCAGGGGGATCAACTTTAGGCTTGGGATTTTGACTGGAAATTGGGGTAGAGGAAATTACTTCTTCAGACAGAACTTCCTTCACCCTCTCCCCAAGGTCTCTACTTTGACTATCCTTTACCCCCCTGGCAGCTTGTAGCTCTTTATTCATGCCCTTTTCTATGGCAGCAAACGTTTTCTCTAATTCCCTTGAAATTTCCAGCAGTTCCTTTTCTCTTCTCGAAAGTTTTTCCCCTAACTCAACTCTACTTTGCTCGGATTTGCTCAATTCAGGCTTCGAAACAGTTCTACTCGACGATAATCTGGCCAAAAATTCATTCACTGATGAATCTACCTCATTAAAGTCAACTTCTATAGAATTAAGCTCTGTCTCGATGGTTTTCAACTTCTCTGTTTCCATGTTCTCTTCCAAACAAGCTTCTAACTTTCCGTACGCCTCCACGACGTTCTCAAAGGCGTCTGCCAAATCTCCGAGCTTGTCTAATACTGTTATTCTAGTCCCACCTTTCTCCAGTGAAGCAAGGACTTTGGTTTTCGCGCGAGTGTAAGCACCTTTTGCAATCGCCTTATCTTTTCTCGACTTTCTTTCGCGTTTGGCTCTCTCCATTTCTCTGTTCCGATCTCCAAATCCTCCAAAACTCTTGACAAACCTTGCTCTGCTACCAGACAATGTCGTTAACACAACATTTATTACGATTTCTACTCGATGAATACTTCTAACAACGAATTTCTCCTCGAAACTATCGGAATCCGAACGTACAGGAAACGTGTTACAATTCTCTCTCCTGCGCATGCGCGCGCCACAGGCATCCCACCGAAACACAGGTAGCCCGGTCTAAATCAATACAATACATTTCAATAAAGTCTCTTAACGGCCTAGATAGTCTCTACAACATTCACTATCCTATCAAATGCAATAGAAAATTCAACAATTAACCAATCAGAGAGTGAGGTGATTCACAATCTTTCCTTTTTGTGGGTGATTTAATTACAAGTAATTGTGTAAATTATTCTCTCTACACGATCTGACTGGCTTAACGATCAAAGACCATGCTCTTAACCAATCACAACCAAAACCAATCGCAATTACCATTTACTTGTGTCATGGTATGGTCTGTCAAAAAGACACCTCTGGCTGCTCATGTTGTGTCACTGAAATTAAAAGAAAATAACCAATAAGTCTGATGTGCCTTGAAGACAGATCTTTTATTTACCAGTCTTATGTAAACCATGCATGGCTATGGATCCTTCACACCTGTCAACCCAACTTCGTCGAAAATCTTGAGATACTCCCTCATGTGGCAAGTAAATAGAGAAAATGTATGAAAAATTCTGAGAGTGACAATGCGGGTGATATACAGTAAATCTATGAAAATGTTTGCAAACATTATGCAGGTGACAGGCTTCAAAATCTTGTGACACCCACCTAATGCGGGTGAGTTGACAGCTACACTGATACTTAGACATTTTAGTAGCTGAACATACTGGAGTACCATTGTTTTTGTAAGAGCCACCAAAATAATGAGTTTATCAAATGAAGTATTTATGAATAATGTTAAACGCAATTATCTTATGCCTGTATCAGGCACTCCTATCACTATTGAAATTATTGGGAATTTCTACAAAATTAAATTAAACACAAAAGTTTTATAATCGGTCATCGTTGATCAGTGATCAATCCGTCTTTCTCTCTCCTGAAAACTCGTTGTAGCCGAACCAAATTGAGAGGTCGAAAATGTCTCAATTTCAAGAATAAAAAGCTTAGATACCTTGGCAAATTCAAGAATCATTGTACCATTCTCTAAATCTGAAGTTTAGAGCCGCTCGGATATTACCTTTCTACGATGGTCGAGGAGGGATGACCAAAGCTCGCGAGATCAAGATGGCTGCTTTGCGCGACACTTCTTTTCTTACATGACTTTCTCCCGAGTCTCCCGCCAAAAGTATAAACACAGCCACGGCAGTTGTCAGCTCTACCGATATCTAAATCACTAGAAAACACGATATTCTGATTGCAATTCAGGAAAAAAAGCTTAAACCACAATGGATGAGCGTGTAAAAATGACTAATCTCCCGAGCGGCCACTGGCACGATCGTCGCATTCAACTTTCATCTTTTTCAAACTTAGTAGCGTAGCGCGACGTAGCGAATCGATTGAAAGACAGCCACAAAAGCGCGGAAAAAAAACTCGAATGAAAGTTTGCGATAGTTAAAAATGATTGCTACTGAATTCCCTCTTTATACTCTAGCTACAAAGTTCAAGTACCTACCTTGAAAATGGGTTTCTGGTCGTTGTGCGTCTTCTCGCGCACGCTAAAGCCGCTAGATCTTCGTCCGTCTTCTTTTTCGACTTCCCTGTACATGTACTGGTATTTTTCTCTACTCGCTTTGCTTCTTTCCCTCGACAAACCGTTTTTTCCATAATCATGACATCGGTTTCAACTTCTTCCCGCTGGTAACTCATTTCTAAAATCGTGATTTGTCAGCTTGATATCAAACGTTTCACTTTTTGATAAGAGTAAAAACCGCGCGTTGTGTCGTTTGTTCACTTGCACTCTCTTTGGCGGTGGTTTATGCTTTGCCCGGCTTCTTCACGTCTCTGTTTCTAGCTCTCTCCTCAAATTTCTTTCTGCTCTTCTATTAAAGTTCTCTATTCATTTTTCTCGTCTCGTCATCGATTTTTTTTAACAGATAGAAGAAAAAAAAACTCTGTACAGAGGTACAGACAGACAGACGCGATACCAGAGAATACCGCTGAACCATGAAAAATCAAGTCGATCGTATACCTGAGTTCTGTTTTGAGCTATTGAACTCTTCCTGCGATACCTATGGTGCTCCGCTATAAATTGCCACTACGATTGTACTTCATATCAACGTTATCACAAAAACATAATATGTAAGAGTAATTGCTCAAAGAACATTTCAAATGCCTTCCCTATTTCCCCTAAAACCATAATCACTCTTATCATTTTTCAACTACGATCACAATGAATACATCTTTCCCATTTTAAGAACGAATGCACAGAAAAATCGAGCAAAGCGTGGCCACAGTTCAAATCCTTATCTACCCTCATTTTCAGTTTATATGAAGGTTTAAAGAGTTTACAAACCTGCTGGGATTTGTTTTTCGAAACGCGAACGATTTTCGTTATTATTTGAGAATTTCGATTTTGCCGTTTGGTACTCCCGCCCGGCTTCCGACAAAGGCAAAATTGCTCAGCTTCAGAAAGTTGCTGACGCGACTTCGCAGCCAAATTCACAGACAATCTAGCACTTTATTAAAACAGATATCTAGCATTCTATTTACGATGGATTTGCGATTCTGCAGCGTAAAATAGAGGCGAACAACCATGTTATTGAACGGGCATTTGCAACTTTCTAAAATAACAGCAAAAAACTAACTCGAGTTTTCGGTATGTACCAAATTACCTCATTATCACGCAAAGACATATACAAATGCAAAGTTGTTCAGCTATCCAAAGACGTGCAGCTGTTTTCATCTCCTCTCCTTGTACAATACTTGTCGTGGTTGACATACTTTATGAGGTAATTTATGCACTACAGAGCTTTAGAAGTTATTCTGAATTGTTCGCAACATTAGCATTTTTTTCAAACGCATTGTGTTCATATTTTCGCTCTTCCAGTCGAGGTGCAAGCTCATCAAAAAAAAAAAAATATGCACACCAAAGTGGTAATTATCCTATTGAAAGTTGTATTTCTCTTTACGTACACTCAGGGACAAAAATAGCTAAAGCTCTTTCTTACTGTACACGAAAAATAGAGAATATGTTAAAACTGATTTTAAACATACTCAGCCCCCTCTTCAATGTTGGAAGAAAACGATTGATCTTGAAACAACATTGATATGGGGGTTGGGGGAAGGTGGTGAAGGGCTCTGTAAAAGGGATGTTGTAGGTGTTCAAGGGCATTACGTTATTCTAACCGTAATTTGCCTAGGGGGTCTCAGCTATTTTGTCCCTGAGTGTAGCTGCTGGAACTTCTAAAAGGGTCGAATTGGGTGTTGGAATTGTGCTGGAACTGTAATATGACCATCGTGACGTCTCGTACAGAGGTCAAAATTTAGGTCACTTTCACCAAAACATTATACGATTCTTCCCCGAATTCTAAAGCGCTCGGTAAGAGTACCAAACTTCTGTTGGAAATCAGGTAAATACTATATCTCTAGATTACGGTGGCCCAGGAGGCTCAACACAAATACAAATCCCACAACACAACAACAAATCTTACAATACAAATACAAATCCCACAACACAACAACAAATCTTACAACACAAATCCCACAACACAACAACAAACCTTTCAACACAAATACATATCCCAAAACACAAATACACATTTCTCACAACATAAACACAATTCTCGGAACAACACAATAACAAATGCTGCAACACAAATTCAAATACTCGCAACACAACAGAAAATCTCACAACACAACAACAAATACTCACTACACAGTTGAATCAAAAATATAACTCAACCGAAACTAAAATAGGAAATAAAGGCACGGCGACAGACACCCGACGACGGTCGCAGTGGTGGGAGGATCGCGCGAGCGATCGTAATATAATCGGGCATCGTATGTAGTCGATGTTAACCCGTAAAATTATAATCGGGATAGATGCCAGTTTTGGATTTGCCGCCATGTTCTGTTCACTGTGTGGCTCGAATCTGGGTTTGAACGCGAAACTTTGTTCCAATTGTGGCACTCAAGTCCGTCCCGCTGATTCTGCTAGCAAGAATAAACCCACTTCATCTGCGGATGTCGTCCTGTGCATCCGACTATGTGATCCTCGTCGTTCTCATTGGTAGTTGGCTGGACTTGGACCTATCTATACTCTCTCTCTCTATCTCTCTCTCTCTATATATATATATATACATTAAATATGGACAGGAATAAAAAAAACGTGGTAGGAGACCCTAAGAAACCACAAGGCTTATCCGAGTAGGGTCCCCCATGTATATTTATTTATCCCACAACGCGCGCGCTTCTCGAATTCTGATTGGTTCCCAGCCGTGGGTACATACCACGAAACGCGCCATCATTAGCGCGCGCGCTTAAAAGAACCAACAAAGACACCGTTTGGCTGCGCGCGCACTGTTTTGGTATTTATTTTTGACCACTTTATTATTCCGTGGTATATAAGAGGACATACCACGGAAAAACAGAGGACATTTGTTAAATGTTTTTTTTTTTTTAACAGCAAGCGTCACGGTAGGTATGATCTAATTGGTCAGATCGGCTAAAAAACAGGAGAGTTTTGATTTGAAAGAGAGAAGATTATTATAAGACGTTATAAAAGATGGAAAAAAGCTCATGTTCGTTTTTGAATAGCGATAAAATTCCTAAGTTAACAAGTTTGATGCGTCAATCTTGTGAGGGTCGCATTTCAGAATCAGAATGTGCCGCTGTTCTTCCGACTTTTAAATTAAATAAAAACACCAGGTAATGACGGACTTCCAATTGAGTTCTATAAGGTTTTTTGGTCTGATATTTCTTGTATGTTTGTAGAATCAATTAACTACGCTTACGAATATGGTGAACTTTCTACGACCCAAAAGCAAGCTGTAATTTCACTTATTGAAAAGAAGAATAAGGATCGCAGGCTAATTAAAAATTGGAGACCAATCTCTTTGTTAAATACAGATTATAAAATCGCTTCTAAGGTTATTGCTAAGAGAATTGAAAAGGTTTTACCGGACATTATACACTTTGATCAATATGCATTTATTAAAGGTCGAACAATTTTTGATGCAGTTCGTACAATCAATGATGTCTTAGATTATACTAGAGTCGAATCTTTGCCAGGTATACTAGCTGCGATTGATTTTGAAAAAGCTTTTGATAAAGTTGACCGCTCTTTCTTGTATGCCTCTCTAGAGGCTTTCGGGTTTGGTGGATCTCTTATAAAATGGATTCAAACTTTTTACAATAATCAATGTAGCTGCGTCATGAATAATGGATTGGTTACGCCCTTTTTCCCCTTAAAATCTGGCGTCCGGCACGGCGATCCTCTTTCTGCTTTCCTATTTATCTTAGTGGTTGAGCTTTTGGCGATTAAAATTCGTGACGACCCTCAAATTGAGGGTATAAAAATAGGTGGTACCGAAATCAAATTAGCATTGTTTGCGGATGACCTCACGGCTTTTGTTAGGACTAAGGCGTCTTTTGCCCACCTATTTGACACGATCAGATCTTTCGGAACGTTTTCTGGTCTTAAAATCAACCACGAAAAAACGGAGGTTCTTCCACTTGGGCCTATGAAATTAGACAATAACGAGGAGCTTAATGTTCGTAAAATCAGTTCAATGGTTAAGATCCTTGGTATAAACTTATGTAATAATACAACGCTATTTCATAAGGTTAATTTTGAGTCTATTATTAAAGATCTAAAGGAACAACTAAATTCCTGAAATTGGCGATCCTTCACATTACTAGGCAGAATTCAGTTAATCAAATCCCTAGCCATCCCTAAATTTTTGTATCGAATGTCTCTTGTATCTTGTCGTAAGGATATGATTAAACAAATAAATAGTTTTCTTTTCAACTTTGTTTGGAAAGGTCGTCGTGACAAATGTAAGAGAGCTGTTTTGATTAGCTCTATTGAATTAGGATGCCAAATATCGAAACAATGCTTTCTGTTCAACGAATCATGTGCATAAAAAAGTTTTTAATGGACTACCCGTCTGGTTGGAAAATCTTTTTGAATCATTATTTAAAATTCCCTGCTAGCAGAGGCCTCTTTTCTCTGCATTTCCCTGGCTGAGGTTCGCGAGGAAAAGAGACCTCTGCGCTGGGTCGAAACTCGCTTTGTTTTGCCGCCGTCCACAACCTTGGACGGTTTGCTGACCGTTTCTTGAGCCCACTATATGCGCACGCATATCTACAGACGTTTTCATATAGAGGGCTCAAGAAATGGTCAGCAAACCGTCCAAGGTTGTGGACGGCGGCAAAACAAAGCGAGTTTCGACCCAGCGCAGAGGTCTCTTTTCCTCGCGAACCTCAGCCAGCGAAATGCAGAGAAAAGAGGCCTCTGCTAGCAGGGAATATTTAAAAAGCGTTGGTGGTAAATTATTATTTCATTGTAACTTCCATCTATCGAGACTTTCTTCCGTTCCCCCCTCCGATTTTTATCAAGAATGCCTTCGGGAATGGGAAACAATCAACTGCTGTTGTAATGCTAGCCCCACTTCTGGTACTGAGTTTTTTTAAAACGAAATTTGTAACCAAGTTATTTGGAATAATCAATGTATTTGCAGCGACAAGAAATCCTTTTTTAACGAAACGTTATATCACAAAGGCTTTGTTAAAGTTGGTCACCTCTTTGATAAGATAGGTAATTTACGCTCCAATTTTCCTAGAACCTTTGATTTGTCCCCGGTAGATGCCTTTTTTTCTTTTTAGAATTTACAACTCCCTTCCGCCATTATGGGCGCGAAACTCTCAAATCTGATAAAAGTTTTATTCACATTAATATGTCTCCTTTGCAATTTGACAGAATTATTATGAAAATCACGAAGTCAGTTTCCCTTAACCTAGATTCGACTAAGTCTAAGACACTTTATGAACATCTCGCCCAAAACCTATACTGTAAACCAACAGCAGCGATAAAATATGATGACATGTTCAATTCGTATTTAGATTGGAAAGCAATTTACTCTCTGCCCTTTAAGGTAACTTTAGACACCAAACTAAGGAAATTCCAATTCAAACTACTTCATCGTATTATGTACACAAATGTCATGCTTTTTAAATTTCATATTTCTGATACTATGGTCTGTCATTGGTGTAAACTTGAACAAGAAACAATAGAACACTTCTTCGATTGTCCATTGATTACAATTTTTTGGAAAAAGATAGAGTTTCTTCTTGAGTACTGTTATTACGACTGGATTCCTACCCTTCAGACAGTCCTTTTCGGAATTTTTGAACCAAAAAAGAAGTTTTTAACTCTTGTCAGCTATGTTCTTCTCGAATGCAAACATTTAATATAGTCAAGGCAAACAAAAATCTTTTTCCCATACTTTAAATTTACTGCTTAAAAAGCTTAAGAGGACGTATGTAACTGAAGAGTATTTAGCGAGTCAGAAAGGCCTGTTAGATTTACATGATAAAAAGTGGAAACTTTTAAAAGTTGTTCTTTGCTAGTTCAACAAAGGGAGTATGCTAAGAAAGGAAACCGTCTGCCATGAGTGTGTTTTGTTGTTCATTTTTTTAAATTTGTTGTTCTATGTTGATTATTGTATAATTGTTGTTGTATATTAGGAAATATGTAATAAAATAAAAAAAAAGTGAAAAAAAAGTTTTTGGAGCAAATAAATACGATTTAGGTTTGAAATATATGTAGAAGACCAAACAATTCTGCAGTAAGTTAAATGAGGATAAATTAAGCTATAGTAAAGAGATACTTTTGTTGAGGTCGAAAACCTTGTGTTATGCCGGGTTAAAGTAAATGCTTTGTTGTTTTGCGATACCCTAAGTAACGGAGTTCGTCGGAATGTTAAAGCAGTTAAGAATAAGTAGTCATTGTCAGTTTAGTAGCATGCAAATACAGATTTGTTATGTTAAAACAATAAGAATTATGTTATCATTTAAAATGCCATAACATTTTCAGAACAATAAGAGTTATGTAAGATTGTCAATGCAGAAGTATAAGTCTAGGTTGCATGTGAATATTAAGCAGAGGTCTGGATTTCGTGTCGTTGGTTTTGCGGGCATTGATTTGGTGGGTTGGTTAGGCTGGCAAGAGTCGCCGTTTCTTTAATTTTATTTTTTAGATTCTTCATACAGAGTATCGGAAACCACATGGTTTTTTTTGGCTTTGAGAGAACTTCATAACATTTGGGGGCTCAGACGGGAAACCGAAAATCCGAAAAACCGGGAAACCAAGAAACCGAAAATCGGAAAAACCGAAAATCCGAAAAACCGGGAAACCGAGAGACCGAAAATTGGAAAACAACAGAGTGGAGAATTGGGACGAAGAATTGGCAATCGAAGGATTGGATCAATGTGTTTATCGTTATAAGGAAACAGAGTCAGTTGTGAACAAATGGAGCTTGGCAAATAAATTAAGGAAGAAAAGAAGAAGTGAAAACTTGAGGAAAGGAGCAAGCAAAGGACTTGGTGAGATTTGTAATTCTGTAAGGGAAAGCGTATTTCAGAAACTAGTTAATGTTGATTGTCTTGGAATCGAGAAAAAAATTAATGTTGATTTGAGAAATTAGTTAAAGTTGATTTTAGTGGAATTGAGAAAGAATTAATGTTGATGTGAGAAATTAGTTAAAGTTGAATTTCGTGGAATTGAGAAAGAGGTAATGCTGATTTGAGAAATCAGTTAAAGTTGATTGTCGTGGAAACAAAGAGAAGTACAGTTGAAACAACTTCAGGAAAGATATTTGTTTTACGTTAAATTGGGAACTATGAAATCATTATATTAGTATGTGGGAACACTTATTATTCATTTAAGAATTGATTTAACTGCAAACACAAATATTTAGCTAGAACTAAATTACAATAATATATAGATTTAGCCACTGGCTAAAAGCGGAGCTCCTGGTTACATATGTTTGCAATCTGAATGAGAAAGTACAATACGTGTTTTTGACATGAGTTTTTCTTGTTGAAACCATGTCATTCCATAATCTGGGATACTACAATTAGATTATAAGCGCAAAACGTATATGTAATTTAGACCAGGATTGCGCGAGCTAAAACTTGAACAGTCAAATTTATTTTTCGGGTATGACACGGAGATTTGGAGATTACTGACCTAGTGTGAAAATAACACCGCTTTTCCCCGTCACGCTATGGATTTTGGACTGAATATTTCCCCTAAGCGGACTTCAACTCGCTCGCGCAGGCGTAGGTTAATGGATAACAAATTTAAAAATAGCCGGGAAGGAAGCGTATTTTCTCATGATTTGAACGACACCAAACTCGAGAGAATCGACAAAGTTTTAGTATTTTTTCTTTGTGCATTTCTCAAAGGGATCCGCTAGAGGGATTTAAAGGGATCAAAGGGATCTGTTTTATAAATGTGACAAACTATGGGCTTATAATTGAATCAATTTGTTTGGATTTTTATGCCTACGATTGCTGTAGTCTTCTACAAAGTTATCTAGCAGCTCAAATCTGGATATTTAGTAAACTCGCGGGTTGTCACTTAGGGCCTGTAGTTTGCCAGAGGAAGTGAAGCGGAACAGCCAGTGAGTCTGCATTTTAGATGAACATAAATACTCGAATTATTGCCCGCATTTCTTCAATTGAGACTAGTGAAGTATTGTGATTGAGTTTGTTAGTTTTCTCTGCAATGAAGCAGCAAACTGCGGCTAGGTGAACAGATCAGGGTTCAAATCACCGTGTGAAGGGATGGGCAGTCCTCACCTGTTGAGGACCCCAGTCACAACTACCCACCCTGGATTTTTTAAATTGGACCCACCCACCTTGGAGTTCCAGTGATTTTCTCATGACCACCCTGAGAATTGCGATTACCCACACTGGAATTTCGTTTTTAAGGGTGTCCACGACAAGGGCAGCCATGGAGAGGGAACGTGCTATTCAAAGTAATGTTAATTTAGCTTCGGGCAAGAATGTAAATATCACTGGAACAAAGGTAACTGGAACAAAGGTAAAATGAACGAAAGGAAATAGAACGCCAGAAATTTGAAATGGAAGAAACAAAAATAGAAAGGAGGAAATTGGAAGGTCAGAAGTTTGACATGGAAAAACGGGAAAGAGAAATGGAGCTTAAACAAGCTGCGCGAAGGAAATATGGAGACCCTTGCATTAGCTTACCAAGAAAATGCGTCGTTTATTTGGACTGAAGATTGTGAGTCGGCGTTTCGTACTCTCAGGGAGTACTTGCAGACGACGCCTGTGCTGTCCTATCCAGACCCAACAAAGCCATATATTCTAGACACTGATGCTAGTTATGTTGGATTTGGGGCTGTTTTGTCTCAAGTTTCAGACGATGGTCATGAGAAGGTAATTGCGTACTATAGGCACTTGCGTAATTAAAGGCACTTACCCAACAAGAGAGTAACTACTGCGTTACAAGAAGGGAGTTATTGGCAGCTGTGACTGCAAAAGAGCATTTTCATGCCTATCTGTACGGGAGAATGTTTGCTATCAGAACTGACCATTCCGCCCTTCAATGGCTACAAAATTTCAGAAACCCGAAAGATCAAATGGCAAGAGAGCTGGAGAAGCTACAAAGCTACGATTTTACCATCCAACATCGCCATGGGCGATCGCATTTGAACGCAGACGCTCTCTCGCGCCGCCCCTGCAGAGATTTTTCTTTTTGTGAGAGAAGGGAGCTAGAGGATCAAATGGGAAAGAAAACATATATTAGGACAACAGTAGACGTTCACCAGAACAGAAATGTAGAGGAACGTACCGAAGTTAGCCTACCGAATATAAGGGATGAGCAACTAAACGACAAGTTATGGCTGGAGACTGGTAGTAGACCAAAGTGGGGCGACATTTCTTGGTGTGACCCTGAAGCCAAAAGTTACTGGGCGCGATGGAACTCCCTACAGTTATGTGATGGAATACTGTAAAAAGACTAGAGAGTGCCGCAGCAAAACCCCTGTTCCAGTTAGTTTTACCAAAGTCTTTGCGTCAAGGAATACTTGAACAGCTTCATAATGCACCGACGGCTGGCCATCTTGGGGAAAAGAAGACTGCGGACAAGGTAAAGGAAATATTTGATTGGATTGGATACAACAAGGATGTTGAGGACTGATGCAGGTGCTGCGATGCATGCGCCAAGAGGAAAGGACCGAATCGAATGCACAGAACACCAATGAAAACCTATATCTCGGGTGCACCAATGGAGCGTCTTGCATTAGATGTACTTGGTCCTCTCCCAGTCAGTGATAATGGTAACAAGTATATCCTCGTTATAGGAGATTATTTTACTAAATGGACGGAGGCGTTTGCTATTCCGGACCAAGAAGCCCCGACAGTAGCTGAAAAGCTTGTACGAGAGGTAGTTACCCGATTCGAGTGCCCAAGGAGTTACATTCTGATCAGGGCCGGAATTTCGAAGCGAAGGTCTTCAAAGCTATTTGCAATTTGCTAGGGATCAAGAAAACAAGAACCACCCCATACAGACCACAATCTGATGGAATGGTGGAACGATTTAATTGAACGCTAGCAAGCGAGACGGCCCATTTCTGGTGATGGCTTACCGTTCTGCCACACATACCTCAACTGGAGTGTCCCCAGCACGAATGACACTTGGCAGAGAGTTGCGACTGCCTATAGATTTGCTTTATGAGCAGCCAGAGTTTCCTTAGCCATCTCAAAGACAAGATTATGTGACAAGATTGGAGGAAAGTATACAAGAAGCTCATGACTTTGCAAGGGAAAATTTAACTCTAAACGCAGAGAAGATGAAGACAAGGTATGACGTTGGTAAAAAAGCAAGTACCTTCAAGCAAGGAGACGCTGTGAGATATTATAACCAGAAGCGGAGAAAAGGTCTTACCCCAAAATTGATGTCGAATTGGGACGTACCTTATCTGGTAGTAAAACAAATCAATGATGTTATCTATCAGATACAGAGATCTCCAAGAGCCCGGCCACAGATAGTGCATCGAGAACTTCTTACTCAATACAATATAGCATTTGATAATTGGCTCCCTGACATTGCAGTGGAACGTACATCTAGTCAACCTGAACGTATATCTAGTCAACCTGAAAAGGCTCTTTACAGAAGTGACAGAGTGGACATATTCCGAGAGAACGTATTACAAGATGAAGATAAGAGCAGCGAAGTATCCCCTGTGCAACAAACTGCTGATTTACAAAAGACAGAGGAATCCACTGCTGCAGAAATATCTGAGGAAGAATTTGTAGCACTTGTGGATGAAGGAGTGAGAAGATCTGGACAATATTTACAGGACTTCATCGTTGACGATTAAGAGAAAGGCCTTCAAAATTTTCGAAAACACACAGACACACACCAAAAAAAAGACATAAATCCAGAAATTCTTTTTAACAACGTCTATTGAAAGCCCAGTAAAGGGATTACGAGAATGATAGTGGAATTGATAGTCATGATTTCTTTTTGAAATAACGCGCTCGGTAGAGCGTTGTGCGTAATTGTACCGAAAATAATACACGCACTAGTGCGTTTTATTTAAAAAAAAGCATTTTATTTGGTTCCAGGAAAAGAGTGATTCAAGTCATGATTTAATTTAGTACAGTGTTTTAAAAAGAGAGGGAATTGAGTTTTGGAAACTTTTTATAGATGAGGGCACAAAATGTTTGTAAAATATGCGCTTACCAACATTTGAGCCCAGCATTTTAATTTAAATCCATCAAAATTATCTCCGTGCTTGGCTTTCAGCCGCTCCAACACTTCGTTGTATCCCTCGGCTTTGAACAAGGGCCCTAAATACAGGGTCCTGAAGGGGTAAAACGGGAGCCGGGATTCGCCTTTTTTTAGGCCGGGAAAACGGGATTTGGGTTACCGGGAACAGGATTTGTCTACCGGGAATGAGAATCAAGATGCTTCAACGGGAACAAGATTTTTCAAATCTCTCCTTGTATTTCCTGTGTATCCTAATAAAAAGTCGTCAATTTATACCATTTTTCGCATTTTAAGACTGTTTAGAGTATCCTAACAGCATGCTACCTGAAAATAGAATTACACTTCTCGCCCCTTCTAAATTAAGACCCTCGTTTTGCTTTTTTTTGGTCCCTCGGAATCTGCAAGGTTTTTGGTCAACGGTTTGATAACTTGGCATTAGGCATTTTCAAAACGGCGGAACCACTTTTTGAATAGAATCGTATGATATATCTCTTGTATCAAAATTGAGGACGAGATATCTTACGGAGAGAGGATCATTTCTTTTGGGGCGAGCGAAAGGGGGGAACTCTCGAAACCTGAAACCCTGGAAGGGGGGATCACAAGAAATTTCCTGCGGAGTTATTCCAGCAATTTTTATATCATTTGCATTTTTGTAGTTCTCTTCTTTCAATACCATAAAAATTTCGCATAAGGAAGAAACATGTAATATTGCGTTTGAGATCTCCCGCAAACGAAGACAATATGCTCGTGCCGTTTAAATGGAATGCCCGTTACAAGAACATTTGTATCTTGGCGAGGAAAAACAAACTCCCCGCGAAAAGCCCTCCAGTGATCGGCCTGGCAGGCAATTACTATGTTCGAAACAAGCCCGTAAGCGTGAGATCGACGTTACGAACATAGAAATTCATAAGTAGGGCGGCAAATATGACGATTTCGTCATTTGCGTCGTGCACGAAGAATACAAACTACAGGCTTTATTTGCTACACACAAAAAAATGCAATGTTCATCTACCTCTTTTCTGAAGCTTGATGAAATTCGTTTATCAATTAAAACAGGGCGCGCTTCACGCGCAACAGAAGAGAAATTCCTGTAAAATATATCCCATTAGTTCAAATAGGGGGATCACGAAACGCCTTTATAGTGATAAGCTTGGCGGAAAATCACTATGTTGGAAAGAAATCGACATTACAAGCATAGCAATTCGTCATTTGGTTGCAATAATAACAATTTCGTCATTTGCGGCGTGCATGAAGAAACCTACAGGAGCAAGAAATAGTACCGATAAAAGCAGGAATCTCAATTTTAACATCACAGTTTTCATGCACCGGGATTTTACCGACTGGTCCTACCGGGAACGGGATTTTACCTAATGGGAACGGGATTTTGCGAAAAAAACGGCCGGGAAACGGGATTGGCCCCCCCCCCCCCCTTCAGGACCCTGTAAATACGCGAAGATAATAAAAATGTAAATACGCATTAGACACTCTTTAAAAGGAAGAATTATGATTTAGTTGCAATACCAAATGCTTTTGGCATGTCAGAATATTCAAATTTGCTAACCTGCTGATTTTGTTTCTTTGCAGTTGCCTTTTGGAGTTTTGCTTGCGGGTTCAGAGCTTTTAGACTCCTGCCGTTTCGTTTTTCGATCGACGGCAGAATGTGGGTCGACCCAGATGTTGATCCAATTCTTCTTCTCCGTCTTGAACGCCTCAAGGAGGTCTTTCCTCGAATAAATCTGGCATTTGGTACCATTAACCCCAAAATACCCGAACTTAAATTGTCATGTTTGTGTGGCAGGACTTAGCTCTTCGGGGCATTTTTCGAGAAAAAGCTCCTTAATATCTTCAATCTCATCGTAAGGCGGCACATTTATGAGTGGGAAATTGTTAAACTTGTTTTTGTGTTCGAGCGTCATAATCTTGAGCATTATATTGCTTGCCATCTTGAAGTGCTAGTAAACACGCACTCTCGAGTAAGCACGTGCCAACATTAATTTGAGAGAAATAATTAGAGGGCGCATTTGGAAACAAGCTTTTTTTTTCTAAAACACATTTCTTGGTAGCGGGGAAAATCAAATTTTGCTTATCAAAAGTAAAAATCAGGGAAATAAATGTTCTAAAAACTGTTCTATTACGTCTGTGATATCTAAAAATATATATATTCACTGTTGGTGCCACATTGCTCTAAACAATCCCATGATCACTTTCGGTCTACTCTTTGGTCTTTTCTCTTTTCTCTTGGGCACCGACAACGTTTCTTGAAAAGGCTATATAAACTTAATTTTAGTATTTAATATAAATCTTGTTTTTACTATAGTTTTTTCTTCCAAGTATATATATTGTAAATTTTCCGCAATTCAGCCTTATGGCTGCAATGGTAAAATTAATAAAACTATCTATATATCTATAACCTGATATCCCTAGTGGCGTATATCCACATAACTTTAGGTAACCTGATACCCCTAGTGGCGTATATCCACATAACTATAGGTAGCCTGATACCCCTAGTGGCCTGGCGCCACAGACTATAGGTAAACTGATACTTTTTTTTATAATATTTATTTCTTTTTACTAAAGTTAATAACAAAAAAAGACAATATTTTTACAATCACAAGAAAACATACACAGACGAAAAGCAAAAAATAAAGAGCGATACCCCTAGTGGCGTATATCCACATAACTATAGGTAACCTGATACCCCTTGTGGCGTAGCGCCACAAACTATAGGTAACCTGATACCCTACATTCTTAACATTACTGACGTGAGCTCCGCCGCAACATTCCTGACGTGACTCTTACGTGACCGTTGACCTCCGCCTCAAAGTTAGTATTCCGCCTAAAAAAAAACGCTGATTCGGCGCCCCTACTATATTACTAACAGAAGGAAGCCAGGAAGGTCTGTTGGTACCCCTGCGAGTGTGGTTGGTGCTCCTGCGAGTGTGGTTGGTGCCCCTGCGAGTTTGGTTAATAGTGTAACTGTAGAATGCCCAACTTGCCTGGAAAGGTTTCCACTAGCCGACACTGCCGGACACGCAGGCAGGTGTGCAGACAATTGGGTAGGCTGCATCCCAAACAATGAGCAACAAGAGGCCAGTTATGATGATCTCCCCAACCCTGCTACCTCAACTTTTACTAGTGTGAAGGAGGTCATTACAGCTCTCCCCATAATGGAGGCTTTGCATACACAAAGCCCATGAAACTGCGTGTAAGACGAGCCATGTTGTGGGCAGACGTACAAGGATACCCGAAGAAAATATCGTCCAGTTACCAACTATTCTGTACTTCTCTGCTTATTCATGAAGGACATTTTCTGGTGTGACACATTTTAGTAAAAATACACTGAACATGTAATAATATGGTACATGTACGGTATGTATATGTTGAAATATTAAAATAGTTCATGACAAATAAAAGGCTATAAGGGCCTCCCTATGGTGCTACATAGGGAGGCCCTTATAGAGAATTCAAAAAGTCTTATGGATGAAGATGCTGAATTAGAGAGGCTTTGGTCATCCAGGAAGAGGTTGTCTAATTTGCGAGCCTGTTAGCGAGCCGCGAGCCTTTTTTGACGAGCCTTTGAAAAACACAATAAAAACTTCTGAATCGGCATCTTTCCTGTCGTTACTTTAGCCCTCATAGTTTCAAGGAGGCGACTAGTAATGTAAAGGACTCTAATTTTTCAGTTATACATAACAATGTTACTAGTCTTTACCGAAATCTTGAATATTTTGAGACTCATATTCTTAATGAATTAGGTTTTGAATGTAATATTATTGGAATCACCGAAACCAAAATTACAAATTCATATAGCGATTTTGGGCCAACAATCCCAGGTTTTGCATTTGAATACACCCCAACGCCCTTGTCTTTTGGAGGTATCGGAATGTATATTAACAAGTCTCTCAATTACACTGTCATTGAAAAGACGTCCAAAGAGGCCTTTCAAGTTCTTTGGATTGAGATCAATTTCTCGCATCAAAAGAATATTTTATGCGGTATTATTTATAGACAGCACAACTCTGCCGAGCGCTTCTTATCATACTTTGAACAAACTCTTGAGAGATCTACATCACTAGGTAAGCGTGTTATTGTAATGGGTGATTATAATCTTTGTCTTTTAAAAAGTGAAAAATCAGAGTTTAGCCACAACTGTCTCTTGTCTCTGCAGAGCTGTTATCTCATTCCAACAATTGATAAGCCAACACGTGTCCGAGGAAACTCGGCTTCTCTTATTGACAATATTTTGGTTAATCATCCGAATGAAGTATTGGCTAGCGGTAACATTATCTCTGATGCAAGTGATCATTTTACTCAGTTCTGTATTTGAAATCTCAAAGTGAAAAAGTCAAACCTGTAGAAACTAAGCTGCGCGATTTCTCAAACTTTTCAAACAAATCATTTTTAGATGATATGAATAAAATTGAAATTAATTATTAAATTAAAATTAGGGCAACGCAGACACGGTTTCCACGATTATAAATAAACATGTTTCGATGAAACTTATTTCACATCGTCGAGCAAAACAATTAGCTAAACCATGGATAACAAAAGGAACACGTGCTTCCATTAAAAAAAATAAGCTATTTGAAATAGGTGATGAGGAAAGATATAAATATCATCGAAATAAAATTGTAATAAAATAGTAAACATGGTTAGGCATAAATAGTTTATTAAATAGGAATACGAAATCTTCAATAACTATTCAAGCAATAAGAGATATAAGCGGTACTAATACAATTTTAAAAGATCCTAACGAAGTCGCAAACACACTAAATGATCATTTTGCATCTGTTGGTCCTAGACTTGCCAGCAAGCTCCCGCCCTCACAAATGGACTATCGTCGATTTCTCAGTAAAATAAAATCTGTGACAAGTCCTTTTGTTTTTACGCCTGTCACCTCTGCTGAAATTGAATTTGAGATACTCCCTCTACCAAATAATAAATGTCACGGACTTTACTCGTGCCCCCACGCAACTGTTAAAATGCTCTAGTAAAAAATATATATGTTATTTACCGGCTGTGAGGGCCGTACCGGGAAGAACTGTGACCGAGGACTGGAAAATGTTGACCGAGGTCAACATTTTCCAAGCCGAGGTCACAGTTTTTCCCGATACGGCCCCACCTTTAAAGAAGGTAAATAACTTATATATTTTTTTCCTTCCGAGTTTCACGGAGATTCAAAGCACATGATTTTTACGGAAAAGATACAAAGTTGATAGAGTCACTTCTATAGGCTAAGGCCTAAAATAATACTTTTATTTAGTTGGTTTCGTTTTATTAAATCTTACAAATCGGCTTTACCGAATACTAAAATAGCTTTGCAGTTACATGGCTTCCTTGATCAATCGAAAAATCACGGCCTGTCAATCAAAACTGCGCCATCGCAGATGACGTATGAGCAATGAGCACGTGACATTAGTTTCATTCAAACACTTTGTCAAGTCACTTGAGATGAAATGTTCGTCGACAAAAAAGTTTCTGAAAACTATTTTAAGCACAAAAAAGTGCAAATCAAAGAGAATCAAGCACAAAGTACAGAATTCACAACTAACTAGTCAGAATCAGAGTCATCGCTAAGAATTATGCGACGTTTTTTGGGCTTGTTATTACCGCCAAGATTGAAAGTGAAAGTGCAGTCTTCAATTTTGCTGATGGAAGCACCTGAAAATAGACCCATTGCAGCAGCAGGTGCTGAGGAGCAAGCCAGAGTATTCACACTTGAGACCGACATGGATGCAGTAATAGCCATGTTGTTGGTTGTGTTTTCGGTGGTTTCTGACTCTGTCGAACGGCTCAATACCTGCGACATTTTACGCTGGTGTACTAGTGATGCTGACTTGTACGAGTCAAGGCTCTTCAGATTCTTGTGGCCACTAAGTTGAGCGACGAAGTTGGTAGGGACATTCGCATCGAGAAGTCGACTAATAGAGGTTTTCCTGACGGCGTGATTGCTCAAGTTGCCTTGTAATCCTTGGCATTTTGGCAGCAGACTTGAGGAAGTTTGATATGGAATTCTTGCCAAGCGGGCCATTCGAGTACCAAACTGTGTCGGTTAGTTTTCGTTTATTGCCAGATAGAATGGTGACTCTGGGTGATTCATGGAAGCTGAGCGGTGGCTTCTGAAAGCTTTATAGTAGTAAACTGGGCAACGCGTGGTGTTGCTTGCTTGTGCTTTAGGATTGAAAGGCCTCCCGGCTCCTTCGCCATTGCGGCATTTTGAGCCCATCCTCGGAGACCCAGGGGATTTTTACTCTTACGTTTCCACTCACGAGAAAAAAAGCCCCTGGGGAACAGTAAGGAACGAACTTGGTCAAAATTCGAAACCTATGCCGGCCTGTGATTGGTCGACCTCGGGAGGTCGACCAATCACAGGCGCGAGTCCTGAGCAATGGACTTTGCATAAGGGCAATAACATGACTTGCCGGCGCGGCTTGCCGTAGACATCACGTTCCCAGAATTATTTCCCTGCTAGCAGAGGCCTCTTTTATCTGCATTTCGGTGGCTGAGGTTCGAACCTCAGCCAGCGATATACAGAGAAAAGAGGCCTCTGCTAGCAGGGAACAGAATTATCTATAGTGATCAAAGATAGATTCGGTATCACGTCGTTGAAAGCAGAGCAGCTGCTAGTTTTGAAGAGGTTTTACAAGCGACAAGATTAGTTTACCTGAATGAGTTTACCTGATTGAGGGTTTACCCTGTTCAGGTTCACTTCCCTGCCCTGTTTAAATCTATTTATCTTTGCACAACTCCCGACGGGATTTGGCGAGAGTCTCATATGCCAAGTCAAATGTGCGAAATTCTAAAAGAAAAAGGACAAGGACGAAGGTCAGGGAAGTTCGATCGTGTAGTCTGCTAAAAAAGGGACGTCTTGTTTCATCTGGTGACAACAAATTGTTCTCGGTTTGCAAAATGAGCAAACAAAGTCCGAAAATCCATCATCCAGCGAGACATTTCGTCCAGTTAGTAGTGATAATTTTTCGCCGAGAGACTGCGAGCCCAACAACTTGTGTCTTCTCTTGCTATCTACAACAGTTTCACCGCAAATACGGCAGTAATGCCCAACAGGTTTCTTTGGGGTCACACTCATTTACCGTCAAAGATAACCGTTTATCGTTTATGAATGTTTTGAGAAACAAAACAGCAAAATATCGAGAGTATGCGCGTTTAAAGATTTCGCATTTGCCGTATCGCGTTACACAATCTGATGAGTGGATGACAAGTTTTGACAGGAAAGGTTAATTACTTTATCCCCAAGGGTATTAACTGGCGTCGCATCGGCCGTGTCGGCTTTTGACCAAGTTCGTTCCTTACTGTTCCCCAGGGGTTATTTTCTCTCGCGAGCGGGGAGCAGAGGAAAAATTCCCTGGGTCTCCGAGGATGTTTTGAGCCTCGCTCGGCAAGCCAAACAAGCTCGTCATTGCCCGTTTCTCCATCAGTTTGAAGCTTAATGTCACCCCACTTCAGTTTGCGGCTCTCGTCACGTGCCCTGAAACCAAAGTGTAGGGACAGTAGCCACCAAACAGTTCGTTGCAAGCTCTCTGGGTTTTGTTCGCCAAATTCGCTTTCGCGAAATATCAAATCTTCTTCTTCATCTGTCTAAGGGTGTGTTGCGTATGGACGATTCCCCTTACCAAACTCATGAACCAACTGCCTCTTTTTGGAAGAAAGAGCTTCTCGAGACTTGGTGAATTCTTGGTCCTTCAAGATGTTAATTGAAGGGCCCTGGTCATTGAGATATCTTTGAAGACTTCTCTGAAAGGAAGTAAGAGTTGCCGGCTCGAACTGTGCACCATCTTTTTTCTTGATCTCCATAAAAAAAGCGGCATATGTGGACGTTGAGCTCCTTCGCAGGTATGTCCTCGATATTTCTTGTTTCTTTTATGGAATTTAGGTATCTTTTCCAGACGTTTATGTCGTATGTGTTTTTTTTCTTTGTGTTTTCGGGCCTTTGACCTTCAATAAACTCTTGAACTTTCTCGAGGATATTTTCATTTTCTTCTTCGCCATTCTCGGTGTTCAGAGTGTTTACGTTCTCGTCAAATCCGTCCATGTAATAAAATTCACTGTCGCTATGACTCTCTTGATCATCATTCTCCATGAGGATTTGTAGAATAGTTTGCGAGAACATTTTCAAATTGTTTTAGCAAAATGTTGCTTAAGTTTGGTAGTCGCAAAACGACAACAAACACAGGCTAAAGCGTTACCGTGACCTAGGTCAGAGATAGGAAAATATTACCCTCGCGCGCGCGCTCTGAGAACCAATCAGAATGCAGGATTCGTTACCATGCGCTCTAGGAAAAAAATAATATCCGTTATTCTAGCATCTATAATGAACTTATCGATATCATCAGGTAAGTACCCCTCTTAACTAAAAAAAGTTTAAAATAATAGCGGAGCTCCTTGCGGCGGCCGAAGGCCGCCGCAGAGCGGAGCACCATACCTAAGAAAACAGCGTCAAAAAAAGCAGATAATCGCTAAATATCACTGATAACTGCAATTGGGTAGCCTGTGCAATTTGCTAGGGATCGATCCGATTTTTCGACGTCTCAGCAAGTCCCGGATGTGTACATGTCCGTGAAGGGATACGTCACAATAGCCCTATTGTGACGTCAAACATGCTCAACTAACGGGGGAGGGGCGCGTTGTCAAATTTGGCAACCACAAAAAGACGACAGGGCTGCTGAGAAAAAAAAAGTTTAGAACAACAGCCCCTACTCGGCCATGTTGTTCAGTTTCCCGTAGCGGCTAAAAAAAATACAGCCTACAATAATTATTCAGAGGAGAAATACATGCCATGGAATACAAGCATTTGACTCCTGAAATTATTCCAGTTTCGAAAACAAACAAATTCCTGCTCGAAATGTCTTGTGTTGATTGTGCTGTGAAGTGTGGGGAAGACATGTCGAAAGAGCTAGCGCGCGAGAGAAAAAGCAAACAACGACCAGAAACCTATTTTCAAGTTTTCAAGGTAGGTTCTTGAATTTTGTAGCTAGTGTATAAAAGTGGCATTTAGTAGTAATCTTTTTTTATCTATCGCAAACTTTCATTCGAGTTTTTTTTTTTGCGCTTTTTCGCGCTACGCTAGTTTGAAATGAAAGCTGAATGAGACGATATAACGGCCGCTCGGGAGATTTGTCGTTTTTACACGCTAAACTATTGTGTTAATTTTTTTAATCAGAATACCGTATTTTCTAGCGATTTAGTATTGCTGACAATGGCTGCCGTGGCTGTGTTTATCCAGGGAAGTGTGAGAGATGGAAATGAAGCTGCATAAATTAACGCGATTTCGCACATCAATGCTCGTTGCGCTTTCCGCTAAGTTGATCAAGAAAAGTCATTATGTAAATCAGTTTGCTAGCAGCATCGCCATGGAAACGTAGGAAAACAACATATCCAGAATAAGAAAATGGCGGACAAGTTTTTCGTCTTGCAGCTTGATTTATCTATTTTTTTATATGATTTTTTTATATGATTCTGACCTCGAGGATGAAAGAAAAGTCAACTAGTTTATAGGTTTTGAATTTGATTCGGTGGCAGAAGTGTAAAACTAGAAATATGCCCTGTACGAGCTTCATTGCGAGCTTTAAACTCGTGGACGGCTGGCGTGCGCTTGACTACGAATGACGACCGTCAACAATTTGCTCCAAAATCAGAACTGGACCCAACAAACATAGCAAATCTCTCCCTGATGCTTATTTTACTAAAATGTGACATTATAGATAGATTTAGAGCTAATTCTGAACATAAATACATGTATACACCGAAATGATGAGCAAGAGACTTTTTCGCGATTTTACACCAACATCGTGTTTACATATAAACAGACTAGCATTTTCGAAGCCTCAATTTTAAATCTAAAATTTAGAAATCTCAATCGAACACGCAGACAATGCTCTCGCCTATGTTTATTTTACCAAAATATAGCATTCTAGATCATACCAGAGCGAATCTGAATCAGAAATGTGTACCCAAATATGAGTAAGCGACTTCTCGATTTTTACAGTAGCAAAATACTTTCATCGCACGCTTGCATTTTCGTTGCATCTAGCATGTCTAGTGATTTGCTCTAAAACCACACATTTCACCCAAAAAGTAGCCAGTGCTTTCCCTGGTCTTTATATTACGAAAATATGACAATATAGATAGATTTAGACCTTATTTTGATCAGAAATATCCAACGAAACGATGAGCAAGCGGGTTTTCGATTTTCGCACCCGCGCATGTTTAGCTTAACAGACTAGCATTTCGAAATCTCAACCGATCAAGTAGACAATGCTCCTACCGATGTTTATTTAATCTAGATATGACATTCTATATCACTACAGAGCGAATTTCATTCAGAAATGTGTACCCAAATATGAGACGCGAATGTTCCGAATGTCCGACCATAGAGTACGTCATAAATTCGTATATATTCTCCTTCAAGCGATTTGTTTCTAACTGAAATACATACAAAAAGATTGAATTTGACAGGAAAATGTTCATACCTTAACTATGTTTCATTACTGTCATTTTATAATTTCCTTTCTACGCAGTTTAACTCTTTCTAATACAGTCGGACTCAGTGTTGTTGTTGATTTCAAACTCGGCGCTCGGAGATTTCAGGCGCAACAAGCATTGCTTTTCGACTTAGCCAATCAGAACGCGCGATTCGCGCTTAATGCATTCAAATATATTCAGCTTCAATTCCATCTCTCACACTTCCCTGGTTTATCCTTCGGCGGGGAGACTCGGGAGAAAGTCATGTAATAAAGTGTCATGGCATCCATCTTGTTGAGCTGGCGAGCTTTGGTCATCGAAAGGGCACAAATCAGTGCGCATCAGCAAAAGGCCTCCCCAAGCGGCTCCAATCTTCAAAATACTTGGTAATTGCTATTGGTTTTGGTTGTGAGTGGATGAGAGCATGATTTTTTATCCTTCAGCCAATCAGATCAAGCAGAAAAAATAATTACACAGTTAACACAATTACTTGTAATTACTTCGCTCGCAAAAAGGAGAGATTGTGAATGAACTCGCTCTCTGATTGGTTTGTTTTCTAATTTCTATTGCATTTGACGGGATAGTGAATTACTGATTTGCTTTAATGACAGTCATGTGAAAACCGCTATACAGTTTATTTTTACTATAAATACTTGTCAATAGAATCGAGAGCATATAACGCTAATTCAATTTTTGGTACTCTTAAAGATTATGATTAGAGAAATTGGGTATGATCCGATAAATAGCTGTGAAGTTATGGCATTGAGAACTTTCTGTTTTGCATGCTGAAGATGACCTTCTTCGTGACAGACACCGAAAGCATTTCCACCGAAGACGATGACGACTGTAGCGACGCTGTCTTTGAGAGTTTGGCTGATGAAGTGTTTGAAAGCTGCGATGATTGACTCTCAGTAAGTACCGTCACAGAAAAGGCAAAAAAAAACACGTTCCTTATTCTATTTCTGACATGAGCAGAGAACCTTTCTGGGTGTTAACATGGCAAACAAAGTCATCTAACAGAATGGATACTAGATTGTATGTATGCAAAGTTTTATATCATAAGATAACATTCTATTCTCACTGCATATATAATTAGAGCGTCACGCGGAAATTAAGTTCTTAACCAATGGTGGTCCCTTTGAGCCACGTGAGCTGCAAATGATGCTTTGCGGCCCCATGGTATATAATGCCCCACCCAGATCTTTCAAATCACTTCGTCTTTCACATCACTTCGTCGGAAGCTGCCGACGGGTCGACTTTAGAAATTCACCCGCCCACCTCCCCTGGTGGCGGTCGACGACGACGTCACCGTACCCTCTTCGCATGCTCATTACCGGCAGTCGCGATTACCTCCCATAACTTAATCCCCGTGACGCGGTAATGAGTATGCAGTGAGGATAAAGTACTGGTCTGTTTATATAATTATTTTCCAAAACACGACGCGGGTACCCTGTGGTATATGGACCAAAATAAAGAAAGCCGCCGTACAGCTACGCCCACCAACCGATCAAGTGCAGACATCGATTTTCGGAGTCCCCATGGGAGGGGCTTTCAAACGGTACATGTCTGCAAAAATCCCCCCGGGAGGGGTTCACTTTCTGGCCCACGGACTAATTCAGGTAGGGATGTACAACATAACCATATCAGCTTTGTTTCAACCATCAGCTGAAAAGAAAAGCAAGGCAAAGAATGCAAAAAAGACCCAAGAAAGTGCTGCTAAAGTAAGTTTTTTTGAAGGTTGAGCAGACACTACCAGATGCTATTCACGCCTGCCATAATTATACATGTATGCCAAAACTCACACCCAGTCAACCTTTCTGCCTTACAGAATGTAACAGAAGCAAACAATGTTTTCCTTTTTTATTGTATGGATGTTTATATTTGGTCTTATCTTTTAAATCTTCATCAGGATTTAACAAAGACTACGCAAAATGAAAGGATCAGCAAAATCCTTAATGCTTCAAGGCCACAGCGTTCAGCAGAGTCTTCAACCTCACAGGAACTACATGAGTCACCAAAGCCATCTGCACTCAGCACAGAAATCACACACACAACAAACACACCATCCTTGCAGGAACCAATTCAACCATCACACAGAGCACAGGCATCATTACATCAACTCACAATTCCACAACAGCCACCTGCACCAAGCACAAAAAACATTTGAACATCAAACACACCATCCTCACAAAAACCAAGTCAGTCATCATACAGAACCCAGACACTATCACATCTCGCAAATCCACAACAGCCACCTGCACCAAGCACAGAAATCATTCACACTTCAAACACAGCATCCTCACAGAAACCACAGAAACCAAGTGAACAATCACACAGAACCCAAACACTATCACATCATCTCACAAGGCCTCAGCCACCTGTATCACACATAGAACCCACGCATACAATAATACACTTCATCACACCTTGGTTCATGGTTACAACGGCCATCTGCATCAGACACAATAACAGACACACTGTCCACGTACATCACACAGCCACCCAATATACAACATAATCCATACAACGCTCCCACATCACACCTGCCACCACCACCATTCACACAAAGTCACACACTTGAATATATTGACAAGTCATATTCACCAGAGTCCATACCTCGCTCCTACATTGATCTGGACTCGTATGGGAGTGAGAGCCAACCAGGCCCGATGATGAGTCTTTTACAAGACAAAAGCCCAAGTCATCAGCCAGCTCCATTGAGTGGCTACTTTTCTCAGTACATGGCCGAGGAGTTCCACCGAATGAAAGCTGACATTGAGAGTCTGAAATCTGAAGTCAAGTTTTTGAAACGAAAATTGGTGAGTGCTTTTTTTTCAAACATACCTTTTATCTTACACTCACAGGAAAATCTGGCACAAAATCCATTGACATGTGAAAAACATTATTTCTGTCACACATGTGCATTTCTTTCTTAACTGGAATGGAACAGAGGCCAAAAAGGAAGTGTAAAGTAAAAAAAAAATTAGTACCTTCTCTTGTCAGAAATGCCAAGATTCTGTAAGCTTGCTTCGATTTTGGTGTGTAACTTTAGAACTTCCCACGGAAATAGATTCACACCCCTGCACGTGCATTAAATCAAGGAAACAAAAAGTTTTGATTCACAGACATCTGCAATACAAACGTTTAAAAAACAAGTTGTTGTGCCATGCCAAACAGAAGGTCGCAAAAAATTGTACTTCATGCAATAAAGCATTTTGGAAGGAAATTGTGTTGTCAAATGGGCAACCAAAAAGTTTGTGATTAAGAGATTCAAACCATTTTAAGGAAATTAAATAGTTGCACGGAAGAGCCCTTTCTTTGTTGCACCCCCTCGGAAAGAGCCTTTTTCCGGCTTGACACCTTTGGAAAAGGCCACTTCGCTATACCCTCAGAGAGACTATTCATTAGGGGGTATTGCTAAAATGGAATGGCCCAATGGGAGTTACAGTACCATGGGCATCTTGAACATCCTGACATAACTTCCTTCCTGGGAACACATTTTGGGCTCACATTCAGGACTGCAATGCTGAAGTATCATGAGACCTGCTGAGTAAAATCCTGTGGTAGATTTCATAGGAACTATTTAATTGTTCAAATACCATCTCAAACAACAAACATAAATAAAATTGACTGACTGTGACTTGTGTATGTTTTTTTAGGCCAACAAAGGAAATGATGCAAAAGAAACTGACCCAGTGGTATGTATGATTTCTCTAGAGGCACTATAATTTTATTTACATGTACAAGCTCAAAAAGAAAACTTGTAGCATGTTTCCCTCGCAGCCATGTCATGAACCAAGGACACGATTTCAGATTGAAGCACCAATATCAGAGCTGAAAATTAAGAAACAAATCATAGTCTTTAATTTTACGCCTTCTACCAACATTATAGGTGTAATTTATCTTAAATCTAGTGAACACAGTAGATACTGAGAATACAGTCGTTTATGTTACACAAAAGTCTAAAAAGTTAGGTGTGAATGGAAAAGGCGTATTTACACCTTTATCAGGCACAATTTGAAGCCTTGAATTTTAGAAGTGATATGTATTTTGTACCCTGAATGTTGTATCAGCATGTGTTGTCATGATCATCCCTTAACTTGCCTCAAAAATCCTAGGATCCCAGTTATGATCATTTTCTGAATTAGCAAACGTGTCCAAGTTTCATTTGATTGATGACGATTTATTTTGCATTTTTAAGGATCAATGGGTGCAGCTGATAGCGAATTGCCAGGAGGCAAAAGATGGAGTAAAGCTGTTGGCATCCCTGCTATTTCGCCTCAGCACTGTAATAGATAATCCGCTCCATGGTTACTATAGCAAAGCTGATGGCCAAATGGTAGCAGTATTTGATCAGAACAAGCTCCTGGAATTTAACAGTAAGTTAACAGTACGTATGTCATAATGATGCCACCTCAAGCAATAAATTTTGTCAGACATAGCAAACTACTGGCCTTGGCTGCAGTCTGAATGAGAGTGGCCTAGTCTGCTTAACAGAACTTGACTTGTGGGAACTGTTTTTTTCCTTTTTTTTAATAACAGGTGCAATGAACAAGCGCTATGGGATGAAAAAAAAAAGCAGGCTGAAGTTCAAATTAGAATGCATATTCTACTTTTTTTTGTGAATTACATCTGTATTTTTTTTTATTGTATAAAAAGCCACCTACAAAAGTATCATTTTAAAAATCAATTCCATTTTATTATATAAATTGTTATACACAATAGAAACTGTAATAGACGTGATTTGTTTGAACGAAGTACTAGAATTAATTGAAATCATACAAAACAGAACAATTTAATCATAATCCGAAGATCGTACACAGAAATTACAAATTATCTAATCTTGAGAATTAAAAATACACTGTACACCAAATTGATTTTCAAATAATATATTGACAAAAAATCTGAACAATTATGGCTGATTTATTATACTTGGCTATTAAGGTTACTGAGTACCTTCGCGGCACGTCCCCGGAAGAACAATCATACACGTCCTTTGTTTAACCAAAGCATGTCAACCTATATATCGTTGGAAAGCTTATAGAATGGACTAGCTTGCTGTGGCAAAAAGAAATATGTAATTGATAAATATAATTTTTTTCAAAGGATTGATTAAATATTTTGGTGTGCCATTTGAACGAGCTAACTCTGTCGAACTGCTGGACCATGACTCCCAGATAACAGATTGTTTTAATCCTTAAAGGTGTTTCTCAAAAACCGTGTCTGCGTTTTTTTTAAATTTTGTTTTGTTCAAAAGTTATGAAACTTTTAAATTTTTAGGGCGGTAAAATGCTAAAAAATTTGACCTTGTCGCACGAAAAATGCACCAGAGTACAAAATATTTCAGAAAAAAAAAAACCCAGACACGGTTTTGCTCTTTCGTAACTGATCTAGGTTTCTGCCAAGTTTCACGCGATTCCGATTAATATTTCGACGGCTATAGCGCTTCAAAGTCGGCGATGTTGCACAAAAAAGCTTTTGAGAAAACGCCGATTGAAAATACTGAAAGATATTTTCGGCTCCATAGACGGTTCCGCCCCCTTTCGTGCGAGCAGCCAATCACCAGTCACCGGAAGTAGAGCGTTATTTTTTTGGCGCGACTTTGGAAGCTTTTGACAGTGTTCAGAGGTTCCAGCTGTACTCGTTGTTTATAGTAGTTTAGTTGTGCTACTATAAAAATGGGCAAACCTAAGTCGACTAAGTCTAAATGTGCTTCAAATCGGAGCTCTAAGAAAGCAAGTAAAGATGACAAGAAGAGACAGAGGAAATCTGCAAAGAAAAAGACGACGACAAAGGGGAAGAAAAGCGAGAAAATTGCCTTGTCGCCGGCCGAAGCGAAGAAGAACATGCTCGATAAAATGGCCGCGGCAGGGTGAGTAGTGATGCTTTCTTTTTAAGTCGTCTCCCAAGTTCAACCTAACATTATTCTTTGTTTTCTTTGGTGCAGATTTGATGGGAGCCATTTCGCAGATATGTTGGAAATAAGCACCGCAGACAAGACAAAAAAAGGAAAGCCGCCGAGAAAGAATCGTTTCTTTCACTATTGCTCGTGGGCACATGCTCTAGTGGTTTGTTTTACTTCATTATATTTTTTATTCTGTTCTAGTGTCGAGTTGCAATAGCCAGTGGACCCTACTAAAAATTTCTACAGCCAGCGCGCGGTAATTCTCTTTCTTTGCGACAACGCGCTGTGCATATTATTTTACCTTTTGAGTTTCAGCCGTCCTTTTGCTCTCGGTACGATCGAATGCAAAAGGAGGACTGAAATTCAGCCTACGTTTAATTGAGTTTGCTTGTTTTGTTTAGCGGAATGAAGTCGGTCCTGAGGACAGCCAATACTCATTTCCTCCGGAAGTGCTAAGCTTTATTCGTGCCCTTGTTCCGGGAGATATCAAGGGTGAAATCAGAGAGGTGATTCACAATTTTGATAGAGAATAATACATGAGCGCTTTGGGACATGGAATTTATCATCGAATGTTCCAATTTTAAGATCCAGGGAGTGCCTTTGTGTGCATGAAAGGATAAAGCCGCCCATGGGCATAGCCAGGAGGGGCCACCCCCCCGGAAACATATGGGAAAAATTATAATTATTGTGAGAGAAATAGCCCCCAAAAACCTGCCTACCCATATGCCCCCCCCCCCCCCCCTTGCAAAATCCTGGCTACGCCCCTAAAGGGTACAGTTATTTTGTAGAATTGCCCAATGTTGTATATGTTTTTTTTTTCAGGAGGCATTCAAAGTAGACATGGATTCATTCTGCATGGCTATGGAAATAGAGGCAGTTGCATAGTGTAGCACTAGAACCTCCAGTTTACTGAACTCATTTAGTACAAATGCTGACTATTGTTTTACATACAAAGAAACCCTAGCTAGCCAAAAAGTTGCAAAAGTACACTAATGTATAATATTATAGCAGATAATTATCTGATTCTAACAACCATGTAAGGGAGAGGCTTGTTAATTTTTCTTGTCATATACAGTAATACCAAGACCCAGTAAAAAAAAGTTATTCAATACACATTTTGAATCACATGAGCTGCTATAGGTTTTCAACTGAGAAATGCATGAATCATACAAACATCATAATAACTACTCACAACAGCATACAAAGGATTGGAAATATCAGGCCTTTACTCCAGTGATTCTGAAAGCTTGGACAAGAACAAACATTGTTCAAAAGTTGTGTTATAAGCTGGAGATGATTATGTTAGCAGACAGTGCACACAATAAGTTTTGTATTTCATTTTGCTTTCCTGCATCTGATCTCAGATAGCAAAAAACTGAAAATAAATTTTAGCTTTAGTGGCTTTTATACTGTTCTGAGGACAAACTTTAGGGCTTGAAAGCGATTTTGCTACAATTTCAATAGGAAATCATTCTAGCATTTGCATGAGATCCCCTAAGATAGCATTTGATTCTTTGAAATCCTGATACCCCTAAGGGATAGCGGATGATTGCATTTTACATCCTAAGGGATAAGACGAGCACCCCTGTCTATGTTTATGGGGAGTCACCCGGGCTATTTCCCCACACGTTCCACACTAAAATCCTATCAGAGTAAAAAGACTGAGAGCTATACATTGTACCCTCTTGGTGCACAAATCCATCCTGCTTTTTCACCTTCTCCCTTTTCGTTTTTTTCCTTCTATCTTTTACATATTTTCTCTCTTTGTAGTCACTTCCTTTCACACGCACTGCATCAATCTTCCTCATGCTGCTTGTCATGTGCTCTGTCACAGGCAGACCAACGATGGGGAGCAACCGTCCATAAGTCAAATCCATTCCACTGTTGAAGGTCATCACTCCAAGGCAAACAGCAAGATGAGCCTCAACTTGAGATGTAAACTCAACTTGAGATGTAAACGTGCCATTTCGGATGCATTCCCTTTATTGTCCGGATTGCTTTCCCATAGAAACCCTGCATCGCATCAACTCTTGTTAGAGTGAGTCTGCCAGCCCCAGAGAGTCCTTTGCCATCATTCAATTTCTTTCCTGCATCATAAAAAATTAGCAAGACAATAAAAATTAGTCATGAAACCATTGTGAATGCCAGGGTTGTACAGTATGTATAAAACATGTTGCATCGGGTTTTGTTAAACATGAGCTTCTAGTATAAAAAGGTACGCCCACTTTCACGAATTTTCAGTCTCCAGCAAACATGACTTTCTAGGACCCCCAACAAGTTTAAATAGCATTCCTTTTGAATAACTGGCAAGGTAACTCCTTGTACATGTAGATTACTGAATACTGAATAACTGGTTATTTGGCGTCTACAGATGTTTTCAGTTTACATTTTGAATTTCGCGGTTCAGAATATTTTGATTTTTATAAATACCAATTAGTCTGGCTCATAGCATGAAAAGCATTTACCTCAGTCAAACCGGTTTTATTAAAAATTATTCTACAGTAACTAAAAAGGTAACCATTTGGAAAGCAAAGAGTTTATATTTATTTCTTCAAAAACTCTCCTCCCCCCTCATTTTTTACCCGAGTACCCCCCTGGGGATACAGTACCACTGAGCCAAAGATTTTCACACTTTACTTGGCATTGCAAGTATATTACAGGCCATGGAGAGGGAAGAGCTGCAGAACAAAACTCTTATGTTCATAGATTCTCTATAATTGAGCCCTTGGTACAATGACACCTCCAATGCCCCTATCAATTCTTCCATGCTTTTCACCCAGTTACCCAAAATCTATTTTTTCCATATTTTCTACTTTTAGTAATGGAATGGTTGGAATTGATTCCAAGTTTTCTGGCATCCGAATATCTGATCAATCTAATGTTTCTCTTCCAGGAATAATACTTTTCTGGAGTAGAGCCAATATAATGCACCCCAAGTGTGTTGTGCATGATATTTATATTAAATTAATGATTGATAAAAATATACCTTTGTACTGTGTAATTAGTGATCTGAGATTTGAGCCCATTCTCTTTGTGACGTGTGCAATGCACTCCTCTTTCTCAATATACACAGATGGCCCATAGGGTACAGCTGCCTGCACAGAAGAATATGATTTGCTGTCGCCATCTCCTATGAATGGCAAATACCGGAGCTTCCTTCTCTCAACAGACCTTTTGTATAATTGTACAGCTCCAGTTGCTTCCATAGACTGTAAAAAAATGAGGAAAATAAGAATTTACACATAAAAAACAGTAAGGTTTGTGCATACTTCAAATCAGACAAATATAGAAGGATTCAGTGGGAGGAATGGTTGTAGCCAGGAAGGGGGAGGTAGTTGCCACCACATTAAAGTAGGAATTTAAGAGTGCACAGAGTTTACCCCCTAGCAAAAAAAAAATCCTCCTCCCACTATCAACTAGTGTTTCCTTATGCTTGTAGAATCCAGCGGTCTCCCAAACACAAAATTGTTCTCCAGGTCTGGATTTTCTTGGCACTAATAGTTTCGAACAGTTTAAGTTTGATAACAACCGAGGCTTACCTGTGGGCTGCCGTCGTGGTTCATGTAGCAGCGATCATCGTGGTCGACGTACCATTCATAGTACTCCCTTCTGGTGATCTCACCATGTTTCGCCTTCGCTTCCATTTCCGTGCAGCGGCGGCACGAACCTGTCAAGTAAACGACGTCTAACACTTTTCCAGTGTCTGCAGAAACTGCAGCCACAATGCCATCACGAGCACACCACCCTCTGCTGCTCCACGAGCCATCAAAAGAGGCACCAACATCCACTACAGTTCCCGCCAGGTCATCGTCTTCGCATTCGAGCAGTCCGGACCTTTTCAAGTGTAGTTTCAGCTCCAGTGACGCTTGGTTTAGTTCTTCTTCTAAAAGTTCCTCGGCTGCTGAGAGTATCGCCTTAGAATGCTTCGACCAAGACTTCTTGGATATGGTATTCCCGAGGTCAAGGATGCTAAAAAAACTTTTGGGCTGCGGAATACCCACGACCAATGGATCGAAACGCAACAACAACAGCTGGATTTATATTGTAAAATCGCGAGTCTTTCCTAGAGGTGCGAAATTTCGTTGGATAAATATTCGCAGAGCACTCCTTATTTTGACATTTCAGCATCCAGCGACGCCCGAGTCCGACTGTCGAGGATTCTTCTTCTAATAACTCTAGTTCCCCGTCTTTGCATGCGCGGCAAATTGCAGATTCTCGCAGCGCAGATTTCAACAGCGATTCGTCCACAATGTTCAGTGTTTTCGTCTGTTGTTCTTCGTCTTGTTCATTTTCACTGTCGCATGATTCACTGTCCGAGCCTTCTGAGCTTTCCTCTGCCTCGACGTGCATCTCTTGAATGCAAACCGACCCATCTTTACTTTCTATTATTTTTCTATAGCTTGCCCCGGCTGTGTCTTCCTCTTCCGAAGGCCATTCTTGCTGGTAGAACGAGCCTTTGTCACTTTCGGCTAAGTCGGACTTGACGCCCGAACCCATCGATTTTATGTTGGACTTCCTTCTCTTTGTCTTCTTCGGGCCCGGCCACTTACATCTAGCACTCATTGGAAGAAACGTGAATCGAAATAACTCGAAGATAAAACTGCTAAACACTAATAGATCAAGGACGAACGATAGAACGATTTGTTGTTGTTTGTGTGGCGCGAAAACTGTGGTGGCGTGACGAAATGCGTGGCTGATTTACATAATACATCAGTCAATCACGGGCGAGAATTTACTTCCGGTGAAATAGAAACAGCCGTATTTCACCCCGATAATAACCGAAATCAATTCGAAAAAAAGGCCAAAATGAAAGAAAACACTATTCTCTATTACATGAATCGAAAAAAAATTTTTGGGAGGTTTTGCGCTGCGAAGGTTCTCAGTAACCTTAATATTCCAAAAACTATCATTATAAGTGGTATAACTACCGCTTTTTGACTTCCCCGGTTAAGAGGGTGGAGGTACTCCTAAAAGTGAGAGAATCTAGCAGAATGTGGGAAACTTTCCCAAGATCTCTTGGAGTCTCCAGATGTCTCCCAAAGTCTGGGAGTATCTGGGAGCCATTCCTGGATACATATATATTGGAGAAATTGTGAGAACTTGGATAATTATCCTAGAATTTCCTAGGATATCCTAATCACTTCAAGGGCGTGCTAGAATCTGGGAGTTCCTAGGAGTATCCAGGTTCCAAAAATACCGTGAAAATTCACACCTTCAATCCTAGGAGTTCCTGGGAGAATCTGGATACTCCTGCCCAAATTTGTCCAGGATTATCCAAATCTTCCCAGGAGATCCTTGATTCTCCAAACGCTCTCTCGCAGTGGTATGTACAAGGAAAGAATAAGCTATTTCACATATTCTTTATTTTCAAAACTTTCGTTCCTTTAGAGACAAACTTCTTAATTTTTCAAAATTATCCAATAAATAGTTGAGGTTCATCCCTGCGAAGTTTCATTTTAGTATAGTTTTGCTTTTCTGGGGTGATTAGATAGAACCTCATTTTTCACAATGTTGATCTTCTACAAATTTCAAGACGTGTAACTATGAAAATACTTTTTACATACCACTGCATAAAACTATTTCATTTTCTTGATGTACATGTTAAAATTAATGTATTCAGGTATATGAACAAAAGAAAATTTTCTGCCTGATATACAAATTGTCCTAACAAATTCGAAAATACGTATGTACAAAGAAATACTAAGCTTTTCACATATTGTTTATTTTTTTAAACTTTAATTTCACGAAAGACAAAGTGTTCCAGTTTTCAGAATCAGTTAATAAGTAGTTGAGATTCATTCTTGCAAAGTTTCAACATCATTCAATTCATTTCAGTATAATTTTGGTTTTCTGCAGTGATTAGATAGAACCCTATTTTCACAATGTTGATGTTGTACAACTTTGAACACGTGTAACTATGAAAATTCTATTTATATTACAACTGAATCAAAGTAGTTGATTTTCGTTAAATACATGTTCAAAGTAATTAACTGACGTATATTAACAGAACGAAATGTTCTGCCTGATATACAAATAATCCTAAGGAATTCGAAAATACTTATCTACAAGGAAAGAATAAGCTAGTTCACGTATTGTTTATTTTTAAAAGTTTCGTTCCTTTAATGACAGAGAGTCCTAAAATTTTCGAAATTACTCAATACATTTTTGAGGTTCATCCCTGCCACGTTTCAACATTATTCAGTTTATTTAAGTACAACTTTAGTCTGCTGTGGTCGATAGAAAGAACCCCATTTTTCACAGTATACATATTGTTCAAATGTCAACAGGTTTAAATATCAAAATTCTAGTTCTATTACAACTTGATCAAACCATGTTATTTGGTTGATGTACATGTTTTAAGTAACGTATTCACGTATGTTAAAAGAAGGGGATGTTCTGCCTGGTATACGAATTGCCCTTACGAATTCTAAAACAGATCTGTACAAGTAAATAATAATTTATTTCACACGTTTACTTTTAAAACTTTCGTTCCATTAGCTAAAAACTGTTAAAATTTTTAGAATTATTATTTTCTTTATGAAGATGTTGAAATTAAGGATTTCACGTATGTTAACACGAGAAAATATATTGTGATCATGTTGTCGATAACGCAATAAGGGAAGGAGGAATGTTCTCAAAACATTTTGTATATGTGTGCAAAATTAAAAAGACAAAATTTGTCTAATTGGTTAGAGTAATCCGTCTTTTCCGAGTCCCTCTTTGGAGATCTGTCTTAAAGCGTCTATGACACCAAATTCTTAAAACATACCGTTTTTGATATAATGATAGGCATAGGAATATTTAAACCATCTACCAAATTTCACAGTATTCGGGTAAAATATCAGCAAGATATAGCGATTCGAATTTCAGTATTTTCAATTTAAAAGTGCGACATTTCCCGCGCGCGGCCAATTGCATGCAAACGAGGCTATGACGTATGTTTAGCAATAACACGAACAATACACCTGGGATTTCGCTACACACGTTTCCGGATAAAGCTTAGTGGCCTGCAGAAGCGAAGTTTGCGAGAAAACACCGGCCACCACCGAACACTCTGTTCAAGGAATTTCTACCCTCCTCGTTGTTCTGGGAGTTTCGCTTTCCTTGCTAATGGGTTCTATTCAAGGCTTTCTTCAACTGTAAAGCTTATGGACTATCACTAGAGGTAAAAGTCATACGGAACAGTGCTTATTAAAAGTTTATTGTCAAAGGTTTTTTGCCTAATGTTTTTCTTATCTTGATTTGCCTTTTTCACTTTTTCGTGACTTGATTCCCTCGCTAGTTACTGGTGTCCGTCCCTTCCATTAATGTTTTTTAAAGATACCAGAGTATAAGCGAAATGAAAGCATATCTCTAGTGAGATAAACTTGGTTTGGAAACTATGGTTTTCAGACTATGCTGTCAGGAAGGTGTGAAGGAATTTTCGGGTGTGATATTTTTGTTCTTCTCGTCCAAAAACCAAACCTTAGAATTTTTTGGGGGTACAAAAACTTGACATGGCAAATTTTCATTAATGATTATCTCTGAGATTTTGTTTTTTCTAATTTTACAATTAAAGTCATATTTGATCATGGTATTTTTGGACATGGGGCAAAGAGACCATGTATTTTTTAGGGGTTTAACATGACTAATAAGCGCCTACCCAAATTTTTAAATATGGTTCCATATCTTTTGTGTCTGCCTATGTGATTCCACTGCTAACATGTTACTGTATAGCAGCTGATGGACTCTCTCCATTCATTCCCAGACTTGAATCGAATAGTCAGTCACTGATTCTTGGCAACCCTAAAACTCTGAATATTACCTAACCCAGAAAATCAGCCCCAGAAAAAGTACCATGATGAGTAAATAATTCTCAGTGGTAGCAAACCCAACAATTAACTGCTCTGTCCCATACAAACAATATTTCAATGAGTCAAAAGTAAACCAGACTTGTGTTTACTATGAGTTCCTAATGGTTGAGCTCTAATCAGAATAAAAAACAGTTTCTTTTGGTTTATTTTTTTTGGTCACAAGTTTATCAGTTAGTTGTTGAACTTGTTATGTTTACAACATTCCCAAAACTAAGTTCTTAGATATTTTTAGTTACAGAGCAGCAGCAGATACATACATTATGTAGTTCAAAGGCAGTTAAACCAAGGAGCATCATGCAAGGGAAGCAAAAAAAGAGCCATCCGTGGGGAGTCTGCAAAGACACACATCAATTACAATGGCACATTATGATGGTTTAGCGTATTTTCAAAATCTTGAACCACATTTAGAGAAATATCATCAAAAATTGTAGCAATATTATAAATTGTAATCTTGTGTTTAACTTCCAATAGCATTCTCTGCTAGCATCTTTTCTGTGAATTTCACTAGCTGAGGAAAATAGACCTCTGCTCTGGGTTAAACCTCACATTGTCTTACCACTGTCCACCGTGGATATCTACATACGTTTTCTGCTCCAGGGCTCAAATAATATCAGCAGATAATGTCTGTAGATATGCTTGCACATGGGTATAATGGGTACACAAAATGATTAGGAAACCACCCAAGGTTGTCGATAGTGGCAAAACAAAGCAAGTTTTGACCCGAGTCTCTTTTCCTTGCAACCCTCAGGCAGCAAAATGCAGAGATTAGAGGCCTCTTCTAGCAAGGGACCAATAGCAATCATCATAGTTCATATTCTTTGACATTGTGTAGTTCCAGGAAAATCCATTCCTCCCCCTTGGTAGGGATTTGGAAATTCTAGAAGGGTGGGGGTATAATATTTTTTCCCATACAATTACTATATTTTTCACTGGAAATTCCAGTGGGTGGTGGGTTATAGTTATGAACAATTTCTGGAATCACACATTTCAGAAAACAGGCACCTCTAGCTTACCTTACTCAAATGACTTTCGCGAAAAAGAATCTGATACAGAAACCAATGTCCAGGAGTTGTGTTTGGCTTCACTACACTAGCTGCATGATCAATATTTGTAGGTGCGAAATTCAAAATTGACCATAAAAGTTCTCAAAGCACAGACAGGATCAATTTCATATGAAAAGCTCAGTATGAAAAGAATGCTACATGTTCACTTGTTAGACACAGAGCTGCCCATGGTAATATGAAATTCCCATCTCGGAGTTCAATTTTAAAATGTGTGAACAATTTTAAACTCCACCTTCAAAGAAATGCTTGATAAACAGTTCAAGTTCCAATCATGTTTGTTTAAAAGCACAAAACATGTAGCAAGCCCATCGCCTGTTATAGATTACTGGCCTCGTGCTGTTCTTACATTTGGAGGTACAGTACAGTGTACCATTGAAAACTCAAGGCCGTAGCTAGAAATTTTTGACTGGGGGGTTAGGCCTTGGTCATTCTTTGTATTTGCTGGGGGGGCAAGCAGGTTTTCCCCCACATGTTGACACTACAAATTTTACTTCGCTGGGAGGGCAACTGCCCCCTCTGCCCCCCGCTAGATACGGCCCTGAAACTTTTTCACATCAATTTGGAATCGAAGACATGCACATGGCATTGTGCTAAAAAGATTTCGAGTACCTCATATAAGCTTGGACAACAACAACCAAAGGTTGAGATTTATGTTAAACACCGTGGAGAAATGGTGTTTTGCTGACCTTTCAAGCATTACCTAGCTTGGAGTTAATTTTTTTCTCTTTGATACGATGAAGGGCTAATGCTTGAAATGTCAGCAAAACACCATTTCTCCACAGCGTTTAACACAAATCTCAACCTTTGGTTGATGTTGTCCTTGTTTACATCCCCACTGAAGTAAACAAATGTGTCTTCCTTTGTTAGAAACCACACATCAGGATACAGACGAACTACCAAGTTATTAGTCAGAATTTTACGAAAAAATCCAATAAAATTTACTGTAGTTGTACGGCTCATGATTTAATTTGATGTTACACTAAACTTTAATTGAGATAATTTCCACTAGCAAGCTAATAACTTTATCCAGGTTTCCAATGCCACAAGTAATAAGAAAGCAATTGCAATCTCTGCTACCATATTGTTTTTATCAGAATGTGGGTATAAAGTGATGTGCTAAAGAAATGTAGAAGAGAATCATAAGAATAGGTGAGTAATTTAGAAATAACTTACATCAAAAAGTTTTATGAAAACATTTCTAAGCCATCTTTTTAACTTGTGGAAAAATAAAATGTTTTGTTACTGTAAATTGTAGCTGCGTCGTCGACTACGTAACGTTTTGAGGCATCAATCAGGAAAAGCTATCCACTCTTTAATAATATGTAGTTGGGAGAAGAGGCGACCAACCAGTCTGAGAGGACAGCCTTGTGTACACTCCTGCAGATTGTAGCTGTTCTCAAGTATGCAAGCCAAGCCGCACTCGAGAACGTGAAGTTCAACAGCGCAATTTCTACATTGGAATCTTGAGTAATTCACAATAATTTCCATGTAGGATGGCAACGCAAAACCAGCAAGGTTCCTGAGACAAAGTACAAAAGAATCGCGCCGAGTCGATCGAACTTGCTCCATCTTTATCATCGGTTTCTGTGTCAGAATTCAACCAAGAATAGCAGTCGCTAGCTAAGGGCTCATTTGAGTAAAGGACTACTCGAGTTCCTGTTCTCCAACGCATTCCTTGACCTCGAATTCCGAAGAAGAACACGAACTGCTGCTGCTTTTGACATGCTTGGAAGCCATTTTGATTTGAGAGAACACACTGCATACGTCACACACTTGGACCCAGTCTTTCACCGCTTGAAGGGAAAATAGGGGTTTTTCTGATCGCTCTAACTTTTGTTAAAAATATTAAAATAAGCGGAAAATTCGCTAAAAGTAGTATTTAGACGTTCTTTCGACATTTAAGACAAAAAAACTGCTATGTAACATTTCGTGTCATAGACGCTTTAAACGAAAATATGATACTTTTGAAATCACACGAATGATTCATTGAAATAGATCACAAAAGAGTACATTAGTTGAAACTTTAGGTACCAAAAATAACTCTATTTTTATCCTTTCAGGTTGACATGTCAACTCCTACTACTTCGGCCAATGTGAATGTCATTTAAAAATGTCACAGTAGCAAAAAAAAATATTGAATCTTTAAATTTTCATGTTTCAGATAAAAAAAATTATTTCAACAATTGTGTTGCCAACTGGCAGTTGCTAAGAAAATTGTTAAAACTCCCTTGTCTTCTAATAACAGTGTCTTACAAGAAACAATCTTCAAAATTCTGTAACAATTAGTATTTTATAAAATTGTCAACATGGTTCTGTACATCTGTGGGAAAATTAAGTAAATGCATTAGAGTAACACCAAACTAAAATATAGTATTGAGGCTTCTGTCAAATGCAGAATTGTTGACAGCTATGTCAGCAAAAGTTAACCATACACCTCTGGTGGGGGATGAGAGGCAATGAAGATAAAAGTGTGTCGTTTGAGAGTTTTCTGTGGATATTTTGAATTAATATGTTGCATGTTACGTAACACTCTTTCACATCATGTTACAAGATCTTTTGCTGACGAAGGTTTCAAAATAATCCAATTAGTGAAACAAACATCAATCAAATAATCAAGTAATTAGGGTGCTAGATGTCAAAACATAAACATCCACTATCACTAGGGGAAGATTTGCAAGATGTGCCAGGGTCTCACTTAGTGTCAAACAACTACATTATTAGGGTCAAACAATCTAGCAGTCCCAAACTTAATGCTGTTGTTCTCATCTAGCACTGGACACAAGAACAGCTTATGGCAAGTATTAGGCAAATATGTGGTTTAAACACACGGGCGAAGATGGCAGAGTATACAATAGTTGTCCGCAAGAATGCTCGTGTCGAGCTACAGGAGTGTACACCTGGTGGAGTTCATAACACTTTGTACGTTTCATGGAAGAAAGTGAAGGCAAAAGGTATTATATCTTATTTTAGTATATTTATACCAAATCAGTGAATAGTCATTTTTGCGCGCTCTGATTGGTTCCTGAAATAGTAGATATCAAACTCTATTTACTGTTTTGAGAAAACTCTCAAAATGGCAGCTCGTTTCGTGCGCAATATTGCGTTTTGAACCTTAATTTACCATATTTTATTCTACTGATTTGGTATATACTTTAAAGCAACTATCCCCCTCAGGGTTGGTGCCTAGTGGTGGATATATACCTCGACGCAACAATTATGTTGCCAACTGGCAGTTGCTAAGAAAATTGTTAAAACTCCCTTCTCTTCTAATAACAGTGTCTTACAAGAAACAATCTTCAAAATTCTGTAACAATTAGTATTTTATAAAATTGTCAACATGCTTCTGTACATCTGTGGGAAAATTTAGTAAATGCATTAGAGTAACACCAAACTAAAATATAGTATTGAGGCTTCTGTCAAATGCAGAATTGTTGACAGCTATGTCAGCAAAGTTAACCATACACCTCTGGTGGGGGATGAGAGGCAATGAAGATAAAAGTGTGTCGTTTGAGAGTTTTCTGTGGATATTTTGAATTAATATGTTGCATGTTACGTAACACTCTTTCACATCATGTTACAAGATCTTTTGCTGACGAAGGTTTCAAAATAATCCAATTAGTGAAACAAACATCAATCAAATAATCAAGTAATTAGGGTGCTAGATGTCAAAACATAAACATCCACTGTCACTAGGGGAAGATTTGCATGATGTGCCAGGATCTATAGATATATTCATATATTATTATTTAGTATTTATAGCGGAACTCCTGTGGAGCACCATAGGCTAATGCACGAGATAAAAAAGAAAAAAAAGATAAATTAAAAAAAAAGATAACCCGTCGAGCTCAATTCTGATGGTTTCCTGCGTGGGCGTATCTGTGTTGCCCCGGTAATGGACAGCCACCGGGTTTTTTTAAACTACGCGCGTGACAAAACTCACGCAAACTTAAAGATGATTTGCAATACTTCGACAAGCTGCAGAAAAGGGCGGACATTTCAAGCAATTTTCTACAAAATCGGACATGTAGCGAACAAGATATTGTATCATTTCATCCAAGAAGGAATTACAAGCTCAAATTGAAGAGCATGTGTAAGCATATTCGCCAAAAGTTTCCGAGATGAACATTATTTGCCGGCGCCAGCCACTCGTTGCACAAGCTGTTTGCTGGAAAAATGGAGTGAATAAACACTGGATATTTGAGGGAAAAAGCGATTTAGCAGGATAAAACAGCAACACGAATCCTTGTGAAATGGCTTTATGAGGTTATCATTAGGCAAGAAGAGGGAGATTTAACTACTTGAGGTCTTGTTTGTGACGGACAGTTCGCTCGCAAAACAATGTCGGCAGCCGAAGCCACTCGTTGCACAAGTAGTTTGTTGGAAAAATAGAATGAATAGACACCGTAAACACTGGATATTTGAGGGAAAAAGCGATTTAGCAGGATAAAACAGCAACACGAATCCAAGTGAAATGGCTTTATGAGGTTATCATTAGGCTAGAAGAGGAAGAACTGGCTACTTGATTAGACTTGTTTGTGACGGACAGTTCCCTCGCAAAAAAACTACAATAAAAACTGCCGATGAGTCACGTTGCAAGACACACTATCCTCAGGTAACTTTAAGAATTAGCTCTTTCGATTGTATTTTCTTGACATATTGTAGATTATAGTTTCGGGCTCCTAGTTTCCATTTTTGTCAAGTTAATAAAATAAAGGTGAAAGTGCATGCCTAGAATTTTCATTCATGCCTTGTTCAACTCAGGTTTCAGTGCAAGCGTGTTTTTCACAGACAACGCTCAGAAGATTTGTGAGGCCGATTTTTGAGACAAATAAATCTAATTTGTTACTTCCGAGATTCTAAACCAATCAAATTCCTCGTTCTTGGGAGTTTGCTAAGCTGACATGACTGTAGTGAAACCAATCGCAAAGTAACTACATCAATTCTGAATTAAACCTATAGGAGTAATTGCAAAGTAATTGCGAATTACTCACGACAGTCATCTGAAATCCGCTCTATACATTAACAATTAGTCGCCTCACCCCTGCAGGACTTGGAAAAATAAGTCTGCAACTCTAAAATATCTGCCCGACATTAGATGAAAAAACATCTAATTAACAATTACTCGACTATAAGTTCGAATTTTCTTTGACTCAAGAGATAGTTAACAAGGCACGTAGCGCAGAGTTGACTATTTGACTTATAGAAAACGAGAACGAGTAGTCTATTTATTTTAGTAGAAACCCACTAGCATACTTCACCATTGAGTTGTGGCTAAAACGTATTTACTTTCATGGTTGTAGAAGTTTTGCACTAGTGTTTTCGCTACTCACTATCTATTACGTGATAGATAGTGAGTAGCTGAGCCAATCAAATTTCAGGATTCTTGATAGTGTGCAAGTGGATTTCTACTAGAGATCTTTCGCATAACACCACTACGTTCGTTAACTATCAATAGTGGGAGAGACCACTAGATATGCTAATTGTATTGTTTAGCAAGCTCGTGAAAACTACTCAATTTTTATGACTCATTCAAAACAAAATTTGCTCTAGGAAATAAACCCTAGAGGGTTTCAGCGACAACATTAGTGACAAAAAGAAGCGCGGGTAAACGGCGGGAGTAACTATGACTCTCTTAAGGTAATCATACGTTCCGCGTCCGAGGCCTGTGGTAGGTACACGTGAGAGTCGGTAATGTTGTCTGCTCCTTAAGGACCCTGCGTTTCGGGGTCTGGCCTTTCCTTGACCGAGTTTTTTTTACTTATTCGATGAAGCGGAGGCGAACCGCAAGGTTCACGTTCTGGATTTGAAGTCTCATTCACGCAGACCGATCCGTGTCGAAGACACTGTCAGGTTTGGAGGTGAGCTCAATGAGAACAGAAGTCTCATGTAGAACAAAAGGGTAATAGCTCAATAGATTTTGATTTTCAGTATGAATACAAACTGTGAAAGCATGGCCTATCGATCCTTTAGTCTTTAGGAGTTTTAAGCTAGAGGTGTCAGAAAAGTTACCACAGGGATCAGTCTGGCTTTAATTGTCTTCTTACCGTCTCGATAAGTTAGCAGTTAAAACCCACCCGCCCTCCCCGCTAATATGCATTGGTATTTTTCTATTTTGCTGGTATGTCTACTTCAAATTCTCCTTTTGATGCACTGTTACTGTATTTATGGCGCAACTTCAAACATAAGTATAGGATCGGAAACTGCCTCTGCGGACCCCGGCAATAATTTTGGAGTTGGAGAGGAGGGAGGCAACGTATGTCCCGAGTGTGGGTCGATGTTTGCTAGTAAAAGGGGCTTGAGTTTGCATCGTTGTGCAAATAACGGGGCTCAATACCATGCTCAGCGGCTGCCGGCCCCAAGGGCTAAGGCTAGATGGACGGAGGACAAAATGATTATTCTCGCCAGGAAGCAGGCTGAATTGGAATGTCAGGGATGTAGAAACATCGTAAGAGGAATGGCGGATTGTATCCCCGATCGTTCCTTCGAGGCCGTGAAGTCTTTTAAGACCAAGCCGAAGTACCATGCAATTTTGAAGATGGTTCGCGCCACTGCGGTTAGGGATGGGGAGGTGTCTGATTGACATGGATCAGTAGGTGAGTCTGAGGGGCGGTTGAAAACGCCGAGTGGGTACCAAGGCCGGAGGGCAGGTACGAGGCACATCCAAAACAACACACCAATGGGCGAGACAGAAGCCCAAGTCAATAATGGTGGAAATGGAAGAGTGTTATAGAATGTGTCACTGAACACAACGGACCAAAGTAGGTCCACAGTATCAGACCTGAGAAGGTCTGCAAGGTCATCGCATACAATGGTCAAGAATAGGTCCACAGGCCTGAGAAGGTCGGCAAGGTTACAATCGACTTCCACTCCCGCATCAAATGTAAAAACCATCTTGGATGCATCTAACACAACCCAAATCCGCACTGGACCAAGGACCACTACGGTTGAAGAACAATTTCAGGACCAGACTATGGATGTCTCACAGAAGTTGTATTGCTAGATGGGGGCTCACCAAGGGACGTTAGTCCATTGTCATCTCCGGTGCAAGAGGTGATAAGCCAAGTTGCAGAGCAGTGGTCGCAGGATCTTAGGAGCTCAATAGATTTTAAATACTTACGAGTCGAGGACCCGATTCCATCCACGAAGGAAGGCGAAGGACCGCGCAAGTTGTGCGTCCCGAGCCATGGATGGGGCATGGTTGCCTGCTGCTGGATCCAAAGTTCCCCTGGAGGAGATGGATTCTGCCTGGCGCGCCATTATGCAAAGACCATCGGTGTCGGACAAAAGGAAGCCAATAGCAACTGGCCTCATCCTGTGGGATCTTTTACGATTACGATTCAGATTACGATTACAAAGGCAATCAAAGATGGGTCTGTCAGGAGCGCCAGCGGGGTTGACGCGATTACTATCAAGGCGCTAAGAAAGTTCGATACACAAGATCTCAGGAGCCACTTCAACTATTGTTTGTGACTTGGTACTCAGCCGCATCAGCTTGTCAAGGGACGCACCATCTTTATTGAGAAGGAAGAGGGGACCACGGATCCCCTTAATCACAGGCCAATTACTATTGCGTCTGTGATTCTTCGATTGTTCCACAAAATCTTGGGCAGAAGGGGATGGCAAAGTCAAAGTTACTCCCGCCGTTTACCCGCCCTTGGTTGAATTTCTTCACTTTGACATTCAGAGCACTGGGCAGAAATCACATCGTGTCAACACCAACATCTGGCCATCGCGATGCTTTGTTTTAAGGTGGTCCGCGGGTAATTATTTTAAAAATGCCTTCATTTTGAAATCATGTTTTAAGCCCCTTCGAAACATCCGACCGATCTGATGTGAAACGCATATAACAATCAATCTTTCTAGTTTATGAATATTAAAACAAATATTAGATATTGTAAGGCCCAGTCCATAAGTTGTAATTTCCATAATTTTTTGTATATAATAATTTCTAAATAAGGCCGTAATTCGTCCTTGGACGCGATGATTTCATAATAAAAGCCATATTTATTATTATTATTATATATTTTTATACAAGTTTGCTCATTGGCGTTAGGTAACTGAAAATTGCATGAAAGATACTACAGAGGAAAGAAAGAACCAAGTTATGAGGGTCTGCTCAATGGAGTACACAAGTAGCGAGGAATGTGACAGTGATTCAGATGGGGAAATACCCATATTGCTCGTAATGAAGCTTCCATGGGAATCAAAAGAAAAAAATGGACCATGTTTACAAAATACGTCAAGGGCATCACGGAAGGCGATTGTCCAAGAAAAGAGTTGCTTGTAGTGCGCCTTGTTGCAATAGGGAGACTATTCTCAAGGCGGGTAGCTGAAACGGAAAAAGTGCGCCCGCCTACTGTCTCCCTACTGAATTTCGGGCAGCGTAGATTTCAATTAGCGAAGCGGGTGGAATTTCTATTTACAAACTATTAAGAATAAGTTGCTCGCTTAAAAATGATGGAACGTTTCCATAGACTCGCTTTTGAACTAGAGCGCATTTATCACTGGACCACCTGGTATACTCATTTCAGACAGCTCTGTATACCACTATGCCGTCACAAATGAAGGAGTTTCCAAACAAACAGGCCCCTGGTTTATTTGACGTGTTTTGGGTGCTATACCAGAGGCGATTCAAGGCTAAAAGATGGCCATCAAGCACTACAGGAGCAAAGAAACATGGTTCTTCTTCAGACATTGGCATATTTCAGGTGTGCAGGATTACATTCAGTTTGGCTAATACAATTTTTACAAAATGCTAGAGCAAGTAGGAAAATTCCAAAGGGTTGAATGATAAATGTGTGCTACGAGGCTGTGAAAATTTCAGACCTGCTCTATGTCTAATTTGCGACTCCGGTTTTCGCAAATTTGCCGGTGTTTCTCAGTAGTGCTCTAGAAACATCAAAAGCGCGCATTGTCTATCATGGTTCATGGAGTGCGGTACCAGGAGGTAACCGGTCTGGTAACACTACAAGGGAGAAGAGCGAAAGCGTGCATCAAATTTATTAGCAGGCTTGAAGTCAGTAGGGACGTGAAGAACACAACTCCGCCGACCATAACCACCTTGATTGGGATCCGCTTCCAAAGCTCCACGCGCGGGACGGAAATTGATTTATAATGGTAATTGAATCGGGTGGAATGCACTTTGGTCTGATATCATACATGTGATTTCAAAATCGAATGAGCGCGAGGTATTAGGTAAAAAAATAGTGCGAAAAAACTTCTGCATACCTCGATTGGCAGCTAGCCATCTCATTGAGATAGATCAAGACCAACACCTTCTAAACTCGAGGGTTTAGCGGCTATTTCTACCTAGCGTCAATAGGTTTCCTGCACCAAAAGCATAGGATACTGACTAAAGCCTGAAAAAAATTGAAAGTCCCATATATTTCTAAATCCTTCAGCTGCTGCTCCTGATGAAGTCGCCCTGAATCAAACTCCATTACAGGTATCTGTATGAAGTGCTTCAAGACAGGTCCAGAATAAATGTTGATTATAAAAATAATTGACATATTTCGCACGCTCTGATTGGTCAAGAGCTGTGTTTCAAAACTCTATGAAGGTAATGAAGTCCGAAATGAAGAAAATGGAGGAAAGGGGAGTGACGCGTTACGCCGACTTGAATAATGAAATACAGTATTGTGAGGTTTATCAGAAGTGAGAGAACTTGCGCTTTTGGGGCATTGAGGAGTCATAGAATTCTGAGTCCGAACTGTCCGATAACACGGAGGAGGCGCTCCACCCGGTATATATGGTGTATATGGAAGTATATAGTAGAAGAGAGAATTTACGATTCTATGGTTTACCTGAAGCGGAAGAGGGCAAGGAAGATTCCAAGGAAGTTTTGACGGCCTTTTTTTTTAAGTCGCTTAAAGTCCAGTACACAGAAGAGATTTCAAAGAGTCCACCGAGTAGGAAAATTCAAGGAAAACAGTAGCAAGCCACGACCCATCATTGCGCGCTTTCTCCGCTACTCTGATAGAGAGCGAGCTCTTGCGAAGGTTGGCAACTTGAAAGGAACGAAGCTTGTGGTATCGGTTGATCTGCCTAAAGAAATCGCAGGAAAGATATTAGTGCTTAAACTAAAATTGGCCAAGTCTATGGGCAAATAGGCGCGGCAAATAGATAGATAGATAGATGTCAGTTTATTTAACCCAATAGCAGAAAAAAATTCTGAATTCTGGGCCGGTCAGCAAAATACATATAAATAACGCGGATCATATACACAGATAAATTCACAAATAAAGTCACATTTCTTGAAATTTATATGTTACAAAGTCATTTAGTCTCTTGGTGCGGCTCATCTGGAACCTCGGGGCACTTGCGCGGAGGTTGTACTTATTTTCATAAACATGAGGTGTAGGTATCATGTTCTTGAGAGGTGGGTAGTGGCGGGCTTTGGCAATGAATTTTGCACATGTAGCCTCTCGTCTGGCACTCAGACGAGAGGCAAAGTATGGCGGAACCCGACAAACTATATATAGATGATATTCTCCAAGTTTTTTTTTTCTTATTTGGCTATAAAGTCATGATATTTATTTTTAATTCCTTCATTTGCATCATTATTACGTTTTGAAGAGCCTTTTAAACTAAGCAGTTGTACTTGAAAAAAGGACAGCAATTACGTAATTACGCGACGCGCCAATAGATAGTATGCAACTAAATATTTTTTTTTGAAAGAGGAATCCCATTAAGTATTCATAATTCAGTGAAGCAGCAAAAAGTCTTAATCTTGGAATAGTTTCCTTAAATGCTCGAGGGCTTCGTGATAATTTCAAGCGTAAATCCAATCTAACGTGGATCGAGAAACAAAATGCAGATATAGTTTTCTTACAAGAAATTCATGGTACAAAAAACATGGAATCTATTTGGAGAAAAGAATGGAAGGGAGATATAACTCCTTTACTAAAAGCCGTACCATGCGAGAAGAAAATATCTTCCTTCCATTCTTTTCTCCAAATAGATTCCATGTTTTTTGTACCATGAGTGTCTTTAGTAAAGGAGTTATAACACTGGTGATGGACGATTTGGATTTTCAAACGAAGTCTGTGGAATGTGATACGAATGGTATGTTGTCATCAACGCTTTTGTTCAAGAGACGCCCCAGATAAAGAAAATGGAACAGGCAGGTTTTTTATAAATCACTAAACAGTTTGCTAACTCGGTTCAGACTATTATCGAATGGATGCTATACTATTCTTGGTGGGGATTTGAATATTTATATGACTCAATTAGATTGTGATTATGACACCGTGAAACCTAAAACATCAGTTAAGGACTTGAATGATTTGAATTTAGATAATGATCTTGTTGATATTTGGCGTTTACGAAACCCTCAAGTAAAACGGTTTACATGGAGACAAAAGAAACCATTAAGACAAATACGATTAGATTATTGGTTGGTTAGTGACGAGTTACAAGAAGATATAGAATCTGTCGATATAATACCCTCTGTTAAATCGGATCACTTTGCGATTATTTTGAAGTTCAGTCAATTAGCCTAACAAAAACGAGGCCCTTATTATTGGAAATTCAGAATACGCGAAGCCACTATTGCTTATAGCAAACACAAGGCCAGACAACGCAGGTCTAATTTTATAGAGATTGAAACAAAACTCAAGGAATGCGAAGAGATAAATGATGAATCACCTTCCGAAATCAATGCTGCTAACTTGGAGTCAATTCAGTCAGATTATGAAAAATTAGTAGATTATATCACTCAGGGGGATATTGTTAGATCAAGAGTTTCTTGGTGCAAGCACGCTGAAAAGAACAATAACTTTTTTCTACATTTGGAGAATCATCAGTATAAAAAAATTGCATAAGGAAAATATACACTAGTGATAAAAAATGACAACTGTCCAAAAGATGATCATGAAAGAACTTGAACAATTTTATCTAGATTTATACCAAAACAGAACTGAAGAGAATAATAATTATCTGGTGTCGTTCAATGAATTTGACAGATTTATTGACAAAATACTTTTGTGACACCGTTGTGTTAGCAAAATGTTGCAAAAGAGGGATGGGTAGAATTCAAAATTCTTAATTCCCATTTCAATTTCATCCGATTGATAATTGTCAAGTGTTGCTTGACAAATGTCTCCATATTTGTTGGAAGCGTCTACATGTGTCACCAATTCTGTATAGCTTGCCGTTGAATGATTTGGTAAAGGTATATTTTATAGCGATGAGTTGGAAGGATTTGCATTGCAAATAAGCGTGGCTTTCGTTTTCTAGCAGTCTGCGTTATTTTTTAATTCTCGAATTATGCGAATATTTGATCCACTAAAAACATCCTTATAGGCTTAAAGGCTCACCGATCGAAAATTTTTGAAAGCGTTGGCCTTAAAATATACTGAAACCATAGGCTTTACAAGCAAAGCTTAAATGATTCTTCGTTCTTCGGCGCTGTTTCAAACTCATTGCTGATACTCACCCTCTACTTTACTGTGCCGAAGGAGTAAATACTCGCATCAGCGAAAATTATAAAATACAAATCCTTATGAAATAAGCTTGATTTTGATGTGAAATACTTGGTATTTCCAAGACTATGCGCATTGGAAACGTTCAAGTTAAAAGTGCGAAGCTTTGTAGCCTTAACAACAATGGCGATGCTTCATGTTGTTTTACTTTGCCCCCAAACCCGCGACGTTTTCAAGAATGCGTAAATACTCGCATCAGCGAAAGTTATAAAATACAAATCCTTATAGAATAAGCTTGATTTTGATATGAAATACTTGGTATTTCCAAGACTATGCGCATTGAAAAAAATTCCAGTTAAAAATGCAAAGCTTTGAAGCCTTAACAACAATGGCGATGCTTCACAATGTTTTACTTTGCTCCGAAAACTTTGCAGCGTGTGCTCGAATTGTCACAACAAAAACTGGTTCAAGGATTCTTTACTTGTTTGAAATCTAGAACAAACCTTAGATAATTGAATAGAGGTCCAGAACAAATACTAACGAGGTGTCAGACCTAACGGCTCTACGAGAACAAAACCACCACGGACTTCATTGTTGTATTTCATCTTTAAAAGAAGCTCACTTTACTCGTTACAACACGTATAGACAAAATCTGCAAAATCATGGAAAACGACTCTCTCTCGATATTTCTTAGCATCACTCCTCGAAACCCCGATAATCCAGGCTACGAGATCGAAATCGTCAAAAGATTACTAAAAATAATTCAATGCTGTATCAACGACGTTGATGTATGTCAAAGAAAGCTGAACGACGCGCTCTGTGACCATGGCTATCTGCTAAATACAAGAGGTTTAGACAGACTATACAGGTAAGCTTGTACAGAATATAATTTCTTTTTACAAATAATCCGATCTTTCTATAGTCTATTCAAGCTTTATCGAACATTATTAATGTATCCTGTTTCATTAGGTTTTGTCTAGGACTGTGCAACTGAACGTCTACAAGATAAAAAAAAAGATGACTGGAACCAACAGAAAACTTTTGGATTCCACGTTCAGCTTATTCGAAACGCCAGAGGAAATCGAAGTCGTACCACAAGAGATGCTTTCGAACTGCCGCAGAAAACTGAATGACGTCGAAAAAGAACTCTTAAATGAAAAAGAGATCACAAAAAACAGGTAACGGTGACACGATTTTTAAGTATCTAAAATGATATATAGATGATGATATATATATGTCTCCTTGGTAGTCCCAAGAGTTGTACAGCTTCGTGTGTTCTCACAAGGGCATGGAGCAACAGATTAAAATAATGGAAATAGACTCCGGCGAATAATTTCCCGCGGGGCACAATGGAGAAGTCTCAAGGAAACAACAACTACGCCAACTCCAACAGCTAAGGTACTGTTGGTCAATCTTGACTTTGCTTGACGACCCATTGTTGGGTCGAAACTTTGTCGATCAACTAAAGGAAACCAACACTAACACTTTTCTTGCAATGTTGTGCTTGAGGATGTCAATGAGTTAATCAGAGAAGGTGAATAGCATGTTTTTGATAAAACACTGAAAGAGATTGGGTGGTATATGATTTAAGCAGATGACATACTAATGTTGGTTGGGTGACTCACCAGCTGTTGTATAATATCTATAGAGTCTTGTGATCACCACACTCATACAACAATCTGCAATCTCTAAAGGTTTCTTCAAGAACTTTTTTCTACAGGTTACATTATGGTCAATGAAAGAAGAGTAAAGCTGGAGATATTCTTGGGTTGGGATTAAAAGGTAATTTAATGTCATTGTGCAATTCGAAAAAAAACCCATACCTAACAAACCTAAGAAATTTATAGTAATAATGATCTTTAATGTAATAAAGTTCGTCAAAATTTTATCTCTAGTTTCTACTACTGGCCCTTGGTATGAAAGGTGCGAACGGCAACCACGGCAACGGCAACCAGAACAATACAAGCCAACAGCATTGAAGGCCAAGACTCACAATATCCTCGGGAGGCCTCTGTACATTGCTCGCAATGCAAATGGGGACATTCTCTGGACAGGTATGTACTGAGTACACATGCACCATAATAGGGACTTAAAAGTCCACCGCCAACTACCATCTTTTGCTAAGTAACAGAAAATGTTCCTTTAGTGATATGCAAAACAAACAGTTTTAATCTTTCTATTTTATGTAGTTTTTACCAGGTATTTAAGTTGTTTAGACATTCCAACTATTTTCCATCCAAGTTCTAGTAATATTTCTTATAAAAGTGCAAGATGTAGCAATCCAATTGGCCTGGCCTCAATAATAGCATTTGAAATTTCTGAATTTGCAGTGTCTTTCTTGATCCGTGCTTAAGGTTAATTATGGATATATTTTTTTGTACACAAAAATATTATTGTTTGCTTTTTTGAATAAAATGATTTTAAATAACATTCTTCTTGAATGGGTTATCTGTAGTCTCAGTGATAGATATGAACGGACTAGAGTGGGGAAGATATGCAGATGGATTGCTCTTTAAAATAACATAATAGGTGGATTTCATGTGATGTCACATTCAAACATAAAAAAGGAGGCAAAAGCGCTATATAGAGGATATGTGGCATAGGAAACAACCTAACGTTGTCAATTTCGCTGGAAACGAAATAACCTCTTCACAATATTATATGTCTCAGAAAAAGGTCGGATTGAGAATGCCTTCGCCGTTTGGTTGTTGCGTATTGTTTCAAAACACAAGAAACCTCTTCTCGCCGGGTAAATATACAAATTAGCAGGTCGTTGAAAGCTGTGCTTTTTGTAACCAAAAAAAAACTGGACCGAGGTTGCTATCATGCACTGCGCGCCGTGCCAGTCAAAATGGCGGAGATTTGTAGATTCCGGTTCTTCTATCTATTTCAACACTCGAAATCCGAAAATACCTATGCAGGAATCCTAGGACTTTGCACGACTCCTGCAGACACAAGAAACATTTGAGCTTTCAATCGGTGTCTTTGGCGTCATGGTTCAAACGCTACGAAAACATCATGGTCAAAGGCAAAGATACTTAACTTTAATACTTGTTATTGTCAGAGATGGAAGATGCGCGATCAATGGTAAGTAAGCTTAACTGAGACTAGCTTTTAACTAATGGAACTTTCCGATATGACCTTTCCTGAGTGCGAGGCATTTTTGTTACTCACCCTTAAGAGAAAGTGATCAAATATTACTCAAATACCGCTGCGCTGTACATTTATTCATGGAATGATCAAATCAATTACCATGGCCGTGCACGGTTCTTATTGTGCAATTAAAGTCTTCTAATGTCGGTACAGATTCTTTTTAAAAAGCATACTTTCTTTACTTCCGTCTGGAGTATCGATAAAGTTTTAACTGGAATTTTCCAATGGCTTTAATGTGTTTGCACAAAGGAATGTTCATGTAAGTTAATAGAACTCTGTTGAATGAATAATGTACACAATGTGTGGTTCCAGAAATTATCCATTTATACGGAGGGGATTGGAAAGTCCGGAGCGGTATGGGGGTAAATGTACCTGATCTTTTACATACAAGTAATGTATTTTTCTTCAGAAATTCCAGAGTGATGGGGGGCACTTTTCAACATTATAACAATAATAATAGTAATATCCTCCTCACATCCTTCCGTGAGGTGGGATGGATATTTTCTGGAACCACACAATACACTAGTAACAGACTAATAAAAACAAGGCCCATGGACAATGTTGGTGGTGGATGTAATAATTGGTATAATGTAATGTGGTACTTACAACAAAGAGATGCGCCTCATGAGTCCACAAAATTTTGATCACTTTATTTAGATAATCATAGAGGCATGTATTCTTAGGAATTTGGATTTCTTCCTCTGGACAGAGGGTAGACTTTGCTCAATCGTAGCTGTGTTTTGGGGTTGCTGTGCTGAACCCAGACTGAAGGGGTAGTTCCCTTACATAAAGTACAAAATGAGTTACAGGGACAGGCTAAGGAAACTGAACATTCTGCCTCTTACTTATGACAGGGAAATTAGAGACTTGGTCTTTTTTTGCAAGTGCCTGTCAGGACCCACTAATTTAGATGTCAATGACTTTGTCTCTTTTGTAATGCATGGTCGCTCACGTAATCTGAATCCGTCCCTTACTCTCAAACCGGCATCCTGCAGACCCTCGACCTTTCAGGCCTCCTTTTTCAACCGAATTGTAAAACCCTGGAACTATATATGCAAAATTGCCCCTCCTAATACTCTTTTGAACCACATGTCTCTCAAAGTTTTCCTGATCAGTTTATATTCCACCCTGGTGTGTGACACCTATGACCCTGAACTGTCTTGTACCTGGTCCCTGGTACGCGACTGTGGCTGCCACCGCAACTAGTTTTAAACTTTAAAATATGTACATCGTCTTTCCCTTTTATATTTTCTTATTAACAGGGGGTCGCGCCTCGCATGGGCCTTGAGCCCGTTTGCGCGTCCCCTATTGGACATTACATTTCCCTTGTAAATATTTTTTTTATGTGATATTTAAATTTGTGATTATTTGATTCTGTCCAATAAAGTTAAAAAAAACGGTGGTCAAGCACCTATATTTTCCCTATATTTTCCCACCTATAATTTCGCAGATTCTGATATCATGGTATAAATACAGTTTGGGGTTCTCAAGAAACTAGAATTCCTTTTTGTGCTGCCATGGATATATATACTGCATTAACATTTATACTCAACACCATCCATGACACCATGGGCTTACATGCTGTTCTTCCTTAAAATTATGGGGAAGTTTTAGTTTAATAGGCTCACATATTCTAGATTTTTATTATTGGGTCTTTAATATAGGCATCTCAGTTGCGTGCCTAGAGTAATAAATTAACATTAAATTTGGTGCATTATAACGCGTTTTTCGGCTTTTTTTCAGCATTTTTGGGCGTTTTAATGCAATTTTAGGACCCGGAGTAGGCCTAAGAAAGACAGGTAAGACTGTAGGAAAACGCTATTTGAATCAAAGAACAATATAGGAAACATATAAGGTTTTGAAATATTAATTAACAATTAGTCGCCGAAGGCGACGATATTTATGAAGCCTGAGGCGACTAATTGTTTTAGTATAATACTCAAGCGACTTTTTTGCCAAAAAAAATCGGGTTTAGGGGTATTTTTTTGTGAATATAGCACAATATTCCGAACGTCTCGACCAATCAGCACGCGGAATCGCTTGAGCAGTTTGCGCAGTCGCAATTAGCAGTTACTAATTGTAATGATGTAATATTGTTATTATTATTTTAGATCAGCTTTACAAGTTCCACCATGGGCTATTGACCCAGGTTGTGAGCACCAACCCCTTCTTAGCATAGCCCTTAGTCATCTAATTACATCTTTTGATGAGAGTAACTGATCGGCTAAAGAAGGCATTATGAGGTTGTGAGCACCAAACCCTTCTTAGCATAGCCCTTAGTCATCTAATTACATCTTTTGATGAGAGTAACTGATCGGCTGAAAGAAGGCATTATTCATGGATACTGTTCAATGGGATCAGGTAAACATATACAATAAAATAATAAGACTACCTAAAGAAGAAGAATAGTGTTAAAAGTAACTAGAGTGGTCACCTTAGTCATGACAAAGAAAATATATCTTTTCTGTGCCTAATTCACAGTGGACTACAACACGGCTAGATAATCTCATTAAGGCAATCAGAAGCTGTGGTGTCAGCTTCTGAACGTGGCAAGGCAAGGAAAAATTAGAGTGGATATCCATGCCAGGTTCGAACCTTCCTGGGAAGTTAGAGGATATGGTCTCCCCAGAAATAGTGGACAAGACTAATAATATGTGGAAGGTAGGTTTAAAGAAGATAAGCTATTTTCATACTGCATGTGCATTAGAAAGAGAACATATCCAAAAAGCGATCAGCATAAACTGTGTTGTTTAGGAAAGATTCAAAGAAAGTTGGTGATGTTGATTAATTTTGCTTGAGTTCTTACTGAGAAAATATATTTTCCAGGGGTTCCAAGAGTTGTATAATACAATAACCAGCCTGAGCCCGACTGAAAAACAAGTATCCTCCTTCCATGTAAAGGTACAATATAAATTATATTTTTTTTTTTCATATTTATCAGATACACTTAGGTTGTTGTTGGAATACTGGAAAATAAAAAGGTTCCAGTATATATAAAAAACAATAATGTCTTTCTCTTTTTGAACCAGGCTCAACAGTGGGGCAAGTTACGGATCTCCATGAATTATGCCTCATGGTCCTGTCCCATCACCCCGTATCTACATGTGATGATATACCATATCCCAGAAAGGCTGAATCAGGCCATCCCTCTGAAGATGTTTACTGGTAAAGGTAAAACTACTGGACAGAAATAAACTCCATAGTAAATGCAAGGGTACTGTACAGATGTCCCCACTGCATGTGTCCTTGTATGTCAATGAAACACTACATCCATATGAATTTTCCTGGAGATTTCCAAAAGAACTTTATGCTTTCAGGAGTAGAGAAGAGGAATGACGAATATAGATGGTTTTTTCCATCATGCCATCAACCGATGGGATGCCTGCAGGTATGTAATGCTTTGCATTTTCAACTGAGCTCTTGAGCCTTAAACAGCTGTTGATCACATGAATGATGCCTAGAAGTACAGTATGGTAAGCCTCCAAGGAAGGACAATATTTGATAGTATTTGATTTCACAACAGAACACTTCTTCTTGTTACAGATCACTTGTATGCCTTTGAAAAGCGCCAGGAGAGGCTGATCCAGCACGATCAAGGCCCACGAGTGTACCGGACACGAAACCAAGAGTTTTGGTATAACGGGGGGAAAGCAGCAGTTGCCCAGAAACTCCTGAAACCAGACTTCCAAGCCAGGGACTAATACATTTTAACTTAGGAATAATATTATATAGACAAAGTTCACTTGGAGATGACATTAATTTCTTCTCGTATTTAGAATTCGGAGCAGCCATTTCAGAAATGCCATTCACAGAGTTGTTTACTTGATTGATTGGAGGAAGCAATGCCACAATTTGTTAGTTGGCAAAGAGTTTGCAAAATTGTGAAAATTGCAGTATCTGGCTTCCATGTTTGCAAGCAATGCTTTTTATTCGCCTTTGTCATGGTGCCACCATTTTCTTTCTAGAATAACCCCACACCTTCATGGCCTTGCTTCCATGCTGAATAAATTGGCTGAAAAATTTAAGATGGTGCTTGTGTGACAAAGGTGAATGGAATCTAGTCAATATTTTATTGTAATTGTGTTTAATGTGAAATAAACTGTTAATTGATTGTAAACAGGCTTGATTGTCTTATTAAGTTTTTACTCATTCATGCGCGCGCAACGCAAATGAAGGAGTATTGGCATGATGTGGGACTTCTGCGTTAGCACGATTCTGCGTTAGCACAATTTCGATTCGATTAGCATTCGATTTTACTTCTAGCAATTGCTAGCGACACTGCTCTCCGACACGATTCCTAATAAAAGAAAAAGAAATCATAATGCCGCACCCAGCCTGTACTCGAACCCGTAACCTTTCAGTTTGCAAATTGCGCCAGATAGCGAAAGATAGCGAAGCTTTGCAATTTATCTGGGTCATTCTACACGACAAAGTATCACGGGTATTTTAAGGAATGGAGGCCGGAAGCGAGAACGATGTTCAAGTACAAGTAAGTATTTAACACCAAAGAATTTACAAAAAGTCGAAAGAAGAAAGCTAATTGAAGAAGTGAGAGTATGCACTACATCTTTAACGTGATAAAGGTGGATGGAAAAGCTCGCTATTGCTTCTTGCAGCACGGAGAATTTAAGGTAAAATCTGTTTGAAATATTTGGAAAGAGAAATAGAGAAGCTTCATTTTACTTGCAGTACAACGCCATATTTCTTCTAATTCATTCGGATTTCTTTCGAAATAAATTCGCTGCATTTTAAAGGCTTATAATGATATAATTTATAAGTTATTGTAGCATTATAATGGAGGCTCAAAGTACTTGACAACTGCTCATGAGCAGAATATCAACATGTTCTGATTCTCACTGGACTCACTGGGAGGAAAGTAATACTCAGCATCCCTGTTTTTGTTTAGGTATACAAATTCAGGTTGCAAGAGACTGGTATTTAAAAGCATGAACTATTTTCATGGATAAAATGCATTGTTTTGTGTTATCCTAATTCTTTCGATAGTGATTTTATGTGTCAGTCAATTCCAGCGGTGACCATGCCCCCCCCCCCCCCCCCCCTGACCAACCCCCGGGGATTTTGGTCATTTCTAAAAATAAAACTGAAAATTAGGCATAGGCAACTGGGTACAGAGTGTTTCAATATTCAGTCGGGCCCTACTATAAAGCTATGAAAAAGCGCTAACAATTGCGATCTTACCGTTCAGAATCACCATATAAAATAAAATAATTGTGGTTCAGACTGAAAAGTATAATAAACGTTTTTACGCTTGTCTATAAAAACGATGTCTAGCTTAGTTCCTGTTTATACTTATTGTAATGTGTGTGCTGTAAAGTTATTAAATAAAAGATGCCAAAGAAACGAAGAACACGCGTATTGGTCTTTATTAAAAACAAATAAATGAATCAGCCCCGTGGATTACTGTTTTTGATTAATATATCGCTTGATAAGCAAACAAATGTCTAAATAAGGTTTAACAAGGACACTATAGGACAGGTAGGACCCGCATAATTTTAGTTCTCTTCTCTTAATTATTTTTATTCTCTGTAGAAAAAAAAAACTTTAAATACTTATTTTATAAACAAACACAACAGCAATTTCTGTTTTTGTCCAGGCGCCATTAACTAAATTAAATTTATTTATTTTTTAAAGAAAGAATGTTTTTTCGTCAGTTAAGAAAGGTTGACGCTTCTTGCACTGTGTTTTCGCACTGACATCAGAGTCCTCTTCTCTCGCTCGTTTAGGCGCTAATGTTGCTTCGTCCTCATCCAGGAATCGTGTTTTCTTTTGAGCTGGAGTTTTAATAATATTCGGTGATGGATTCTCTTCAAATTTATCAAGTTCGTTGTTTGCCATATGCCCGGGATCGGATTGAATCGCTGATAGCGCTGTTCCAGTTTCCCATAGTTCGTTGATACAAGTTTTCAATGTCTCTAGTTCTTCCAGGTTAAGGCAAATTCCCTTTTGTGTAGGGACTAAAGGCTCTCCATAACAGTTTAAGACAAACTCGCGTATGTGAAATCTTGCTTTGCCAGCAAACAGACACACCGAAGCAAAATAATCCGTGTGATCCCTTTTCCCTAACTTGTACAACACTTCGCCATGTCTCTCGTGAACAGCTGGGTTAGACATAATAATAAAATAAAACGACCTTGTGCGTCTTCGAAAGTAGGAAGGAATAACGACCTAATGCGTCTTTTTAATTCAAAGAAGGCGCTTAAAACAATACCGACCAATCAGAATGATCAAACGATTAGACCTGCCTGGGCAAGCCTTTGTTGGTTAATCCCTATTCAAACCGTTGACAAAAATTAGTATGCGCGGTGCTTCTTCGTTGCCAAAAAATTAGTATGCGGTGCTTCACGATGCTTCACTAACGCGGCTCCATTTACTCACCCTATACTACTCGCGGTTAAAAATTTACTTATTTTATGTTCATGGTGGACAAATATTAAGCGTGTGAGGACCCCTTTAAAGTCATTTTAAAGGATGGCTTTTTCGTGTGTTTCTTTTCAAAACGTTTTACTGTAGTAAATTGAAATGTCCTTAAGAGCGCCTGTCTGTAAATATCATAGATCGGCGTCAAAATGCGAAATTACAAAATCGCTCAAATTTGGTCAAAAGTTAGGCCTACGTGAAGGATTTATGCTGTGAAAATTTCAGGTCGATCAGATAAATATTTTTCGGGAACGACGACGGAAGTGATTTTCCCGAGCAAACTCGCTATTTCGGAGCATGTTCCGCCTAATTCAAAAGATCGCGAAAAACTCCTATACGTGCGAAATGGACCCAAGTAATAAACACAGATCCTTAAACACGACAAGATAAGCTTTCATTCAAGTGGTTTGTCAACCATTTCCGTTAAAAAGTAAATATTTTATTGATTTTTGAATAATTATCATTTTTTTCGTGTATTTTATCAAGGCTCAAATCGATGGCTAATATCTCCGATGAGACGTGGAATTTCTCAAATATTTAATATCCCGGGAAGAGATCTATCCTTCTTCTTCTGATTTATCAAATAAAATTTTGAGGCAATTAAAATGCCGAACTTTCACAGCGTGAAAATTGACCTCTATTGATTTACCGATAATAGGACACATTCCAGGCACTTCATGTCACGAACTTTCAAAACATTCACTCACCTGGCAAAGAATCCAGTAATCCACAGCAAATGAACTCCCTCAGTTCCCGAGTAATAGTCTTGCGTGTTGTTTAGAAGGTGCTTTGAGTCAATTCACTCCAAAATCGTTTCATTATTGGCAGTATTCCTTCGTTATCCCAAAGTAAACAGCCGAATTCGCACGCAAACAGCAGCGGCTTGTGGGATTCTCCATTTATGCTGAATCTATCCAAATTCATCCTGCTATTTACATTTCAAGGAAGCAAATAACCCATGTAAATCCTCGGTCGTACGTTATATCCGAGCACTTCATGAAAACTAAGTTAAAATTAGCGCGACATTCACGCGGTGCGAAGTTCAAGCACAAGGCTCATGTGCGTGGAATTACTGTTAAAAACGTCACTTTTCGAGGAGAAATATATTCCAACACTTGAAATAAAATTAAAACTAATTGCTCCTTGCTTATGAGGTGATTGCCTTGTCTTGTTTCCTGGGAAATGAAAGGAATGAAGCCCTTTTCAAGCGCGAAATCCAATGTTGTTATCTACACTCAAAAGCTTGTGACGTCATAGAGAGGCAAAGCGTGACAGGCCCAGAGAAGCCAGTACAGGGCTCGTCACGCACTTCAGTTGACAGTCGAAGGAACATGGTTACTTGAACTTCGCACCGCGTGAACGTCGCGCTAAGTTTTTACTTTATTTTCAAGAACTGCTGCGATATAACATACTACCGAGGATTTACAACGGTTATTTGCTTTTGTGGAGTGTAAATAGCTGGATAAATTTGGATAGATTCGGCATAAATGCTGCTGTTTGCTTGAGAATCCTGCTTTCGCACCGCGTGAATGTCGCGCTAATTTTTACTTGGTTTTCATGAAGTGCTCGGATATAACGTACGACCGAGGATTTACAAGGGTTATTTGCTTCCTTGAAATGTAAATAGCTGGATGAATTGGATAGATTCGGCATAAATGGAGAATCCCACAAGCCGCTGCTGTTTGCTTGCGAATTCTGCTGTTTACTTTGGGATGACGAAGGAATACTGCCAAGAATGAAACGATTTTGGAGTGAATTGACTCAAAGCACCTTCTAAACAACACGCAAGACTATTACTCGGGAACTGAGGGAGTTCATTTGCTGTGGATTACTGGATTCTTTGCCAGGTGAGTGAATGTTTTGAAAGTTCGTGACATGAAGTGCCTGGAATGTGTCCTATTATCGGTAAATCAATAGAGGTCAATTTCCGCGCTGTGAAAGTTCGGGATTTTAATTGCCTCAAAATTTTATTTGATGAATCAGAAGAAGAAGGATAGATCTCTTCCCGGGATATTAAATATTTGAGAAATTCCACGTCTCATCGGAGATATTAGCCATCGATTTGAGCCTTGATAAAATACACGAAAAAAATGATAATTATTCAAAAATCAGTAAAATATTTATTTTTTAACGGAAATGGTTGACAAACCACTTGAATGAAAGCTTATCTTGTCGTGTTTAAGGATCTGTGTTTATTACTTGGGTCCATTTTGCACGTATAGGAGTTTTTCGCGATCTTTGGAATTAGGTGAAACATGCCCCGAAATAGCGAGTTTGCTCGGGAAAATCACTTCCGTCGTCGTTCCCGAAAAATATTTATCTGATCGACCTGAAATTTTCACAGCATAAATCCTTCACGTAGGCCTAACTTTTGACCAATTTGAGCGATTTTGTAATTTCGCATTTTGACGCCGATCGGTGATATTTACAGACAGGCGCTCTTAAATATTAAATGCAAAAATAATGGCCATTAAAAACAAAGTAAGGGAATTTTAATAAAGTTTTAAAAAATTTTAATGGAACTGCATTTCATAGTGCCCTTTCATAGTGTACATGTGTTTTCGCGGTTAAAAATTTACTTATTTCATGTTCATGGTGGACAAATATTAAGCGTGCGAGGACCCCTTTAAAGTCATTTTAAAGGATGGCTTTTTCGTGTGTTTCTTTTCAAAACTTTTTACTGTAGTAAATTTAAATGTCCTTAAATATTAAATGCAAAATAATGGCCATTAAAAACAAAGTAAGGGAAATTTAATAAAATTTTAAAAAGATTTTAATGGAACTGCATTTCATAGTGCACTTCAAATATAGATAGTAAGTCCTGGAAGCAGATGAGACTCCAAATTCTCCATACAGATCAAAAAGCTACATCAGCCAATCAGAGTGCTCCTTTTATCACATGATTTGTCAACCTTTAATCTCTCCGAGATGGCGGCAAGCGAAGTGGTTTTAAAATGACATTTGTGGTTTAAAATGGATGTCCATTCAAAATGCAAAATAATCATCCATGACAGAAAGTTAACAGAACAGTTTAGTACAGAAGCCATTGTTTTACATGTGTTGGCCGAGTTTCTTTGTCTATGAAGCCAAAACAAAATCTCTCCTGAGCAAAAACTGGCATCCAGGGCTTGAAATTGCACCGATACAGGCGTAACTACGCCTTTAAAAAATTCCTTTTACGCCTTACTTTTTTAGACTTAGGCTTAAAATATTGCCTGTGTTTTCAGTTTCTACAGAGTTCTCCTAGTGGATTTATGCCCATATTTTTGATGAATTACACCTTTAATGTTGGTAAAAGGCATAAAATTATGATTATTTCTTAATTTCAACACATTACTTGAGGATCTAGTATTAGTTTTTGGTAGCATTTTTTTCAGGATTTGCAAAACAAGACTGCCGAACTGACTTGTGACTGTCAAACTGTGCGCCGAACTCAGATCAGGCAAAGAAGCGAAAACAATCTTACTAGTCTCATGCTTTGTCAAATGTCTATCCAAGTAACAACATGATTTTGTCTGAAACATAGTTTTTTCTAGACACATTATTCGACATTATTAGCTTGCCAATCACTCAAGTGTGTCATGTCACACTTGTCATGTCACACTCTTTTATGTCACCATGGTTAAGAAATCATGCATCCTTGACCCTATACCGGGAGTTCTGTTTAAAGACTGCTATGATACTTTATTACCTGTAATTGTCTGAATTGTCAACCTTTCACTTGACAACGCTATCATGCCAACTTTCAAAGTCGGAGCACTTGGGGCCCTATCTTAAAAAAAGCATCCCTCGACCACGAAGTCCGCGCACATCTAAAGTTATATCAAAGTCCACAGAGAAAATTGTGGCGTCTCGTGTATGCACTCATTCTAAAGATAACAGCCTTAATGAACTTTTCCAGTCTGCATGCAAGGAAGGCCATAGCACTGAAACCGCGCTAAATCGTGTACAAAACGATATTCTTCGATCTATAGGCCGATCCTTGTTTACATACTAGCGCGCATGCGCGAAATGTCTGGGGCAGAAAGAAAAACAAAATGGCGGACGCTTTGAGCGCTCCGTCACAAACAGGCGCGATTTCAGGCAAATCTGACGGTTATTTGGATAGTTTGGTACCGGATGACAGGAAGAGGTACAAAGAAAAGCTCAACGTTCACGTTGGTGATACTTTAGAAGCATTTCCTAGTCCGTACGAGCTTTGGGACGTCAAAGGAGTTTGGGACGATTCGCCTGCAAACTGGCCGAATGTTTCATACGGAGACATTTATTCCTACTTGGTTGATACCCCTGGCCCATTCACGAAAGAAAAGCTGAAGGCCCACAAAAGCTTAGAGGCATACGACTATTTTGTCTCAAGGAAAGTCGGGCCAGTGTCTGGTTTCACTGGGAAACCGAATCCGACTGGGTACGTGTTGTTGAAGGCAGATGTGCGACCCGGGCAAGCTGAGTCCGTTAAAAATTCACACCTCGCTTGGGTGATATGCACAGCGACGGGGGAGATTACAGTCGGCCACTGTGATTGCAAAGCTGGGTAAGTAAAACCAACACCATCCAATGAATCGAGCAGTGGTCTTGTTTGTTTACAATGCGTATATTTAACTTGAGTATTTTTATACATAGCCTCGGAGAAACCTGCAGCCATGTTGCTGCATTGTTATTCAAGGTCGAGGTGGCAGTTCGAGTTGGCCTGACAACTACAGCATGCACTAGTGAGGCTTGCAGGTATATATTGTAAATCAGACTCTCCTTATGGTTCATATTTTGCCTGTGGAAATATTGGTAAATGAATAAATTGTAGGTCCCCTTCACATATAAAATTTTTCATGGGAAATGTCCACCTGTGTTTTGACACAATTTCTTCCTTTTTGTTTGTCCAACAGGTGGAACAGGGTCTTTGGGTCCAACTCCCTGACTGCACCTGCTGAAGAAATCGACTTCAGGCCGGGCAAGAAAACAGAAGTCATGCAAAGAGGATCTGCACCCAAAGCAGCTCGGTCACCACTTGCTTGCACTGCAGGAGATGAAACATACATAGAAGCTTATTCAGGATTCTTAACAACTCTTCATGAAATCTGTCCGAGCGCCTGCATCTTCAAATCTTTACCCCGTCTGGACCCAGAAGAAACAGATACAGCTAATAGCCAAACAGATTATAGTGAACATGGTACAGTTGCTCGAGAAGAACTGTTATTACAATATTTAATAAGCTTGTGTTGTTGTTGTTGTCAGCTTGTGTTGTTGTTTGATGGGTTTCAGGCCATGCAAGCAGAGTTTCTCTGTCCCTAGTTCACATCATGAATGGGGGTGAACAATGTGAACTGAGGGGGAAAAATACTTGTATGACCCTGAAACCCATCAAAATAACAGTGCGGTCTGAAAAGTGGGTTGATTTTATTTTATTTTTTTATTGAAAATTTCTGTTGTTTTATTAATCACCATTGGCATGACAGGGAGGTCATGTTTCTATTGGGAGTAAAATTTTCAGTATGGTTTTTTTGGGGTCAAAACTTCCAGTAGGCTTGTTAGCCATCATGCAACACAAGGTCTCTTCCATATGCTGAAGCTATTTCCAGAAACATCTAAAAAAGAAAAGCCTGGTATCTTGGGGGGTATAAAACTTTGGAAGCAGGTATTTTTGGAGGGACAAAATGTATGGCACAGGTATTTTGGGGGTATAAAATGTAGAGCTCTTCCCCCCTCCCCCTACACGTTTCTGCCATTGTTGTTAGATCTGTTAAAACACTAGCCAGGGATGTTCCCTGCACTAGCCAAACAATGATAGCTTCCCTGTTTGATGAGATTTTATTCAGGCAATTTGTTTATTTGCATAAAATTCGTTTTCGCATGGTTGTGACATGCCTTATATACTTTAATTGTGCTCACCTAAATACAGCACTTAACATTAATGTCTATCAAGTTTTGTGGGTGTTCTACATTGAACTATCTTTTATTCCGAGGCATGGATTTCTTATCACATAATGATGATAATGGTTGCTACCAGGTCTTGGTCACTGCAAGGGGCGACACAAATGGCACACACCCAGTAGTTCCTGAGAGCCCACCTAGTTTTCCCCTGATTGGTGCAAACTTACCAAAATATACCTCAGTTCCAACAAATACATCACAAGTTCTGGAGGTATATGCTAAAAAACTAGATATGACATATGAGGAAGGAAGGCAACTGGAAGCTGAAACAAAGAAACAAGCCGAGTGTCCAAAATGGTTTGAAGTCAAATACCCAAGACTGACTTCTTCAAACTTTGGTAAGATTTACAAGAAAATGAATAGCAGACGTGCTAAGCCCCAGCTTGTTGCTAGGGATTTGCTGCAGCCAAAGCAGCCTACTGCATTTTTAGACAAATATCTGAAATGGGGGAGAGAGCACGAGGGAATTGCTGTCCAAGTCTACAGTGGACTTGAACAAAAGAAACATTGCCTCATTTATGAAAGTGGGATATTTATTAGTCCTGAGGACAGTTTCTTGGCAGCTTCACCTGACAGGCTAGTGTACGACTGCAAAGCTACCCATCCTTGGGGGTTGCTGGAGGTGAAATGCCCCTACACTGCTCGTGCAAAACACCATTGGAAGCTGCAAGAACCAGTGAGAAGTTCATGAGCAAAGAATCCAATGGCATTCTTGAACTGGACAAAACCCATGACTACTACTTTCAAGTTCAAGGGCAAATGGCTATGACAGGTGCCAAATGGTGTGACTTTGTGATTTACACAAAATCTGGCATTGCCATTGAGCGAATTACTTTCGATATTCAGTTTTGGGAAGAAGTATCAAAAAAGCTACAGTCATTTTTTACCTAAATATGTTGCCATCAAAGGAGACATGTGACTCAGTTATTTTATCATGGTTTAATGAACAAATCATAGAGCAGATTTGACATGCCTGTCGAATGCTTAAAATTACATTTGGTTTTTGGTTATCTTAACTTCAAACTGCCAATTCAAGTTAGGTTTACTTTTGACAGTCATATACAATTAATGTTTAAGAGACTAAAATGTAAAAGTCTTCTTTTGAGTTAACTATGAAGAATTATTTATTTGTTGTTCTACCATAAAGTTGATATGTTAACAGACAAAAGAGAAATTAAGCTTGGTCTTACATTAAGACTGAAGGTAAATTTCTGAAATCCAATATTCACACAAATTGTTGACTTCATTACGTCAGTCAGGGAAATTCACATTTTCCTGCTTCAATGAAAAATTAATAGGCTAGGCTGACAGCAACATGAACTAGGTAATTGTTTGCACTGTACATCAACTTCAACTAATGTTTCCCAGTTAATGTGTTCTTCCAGAAAGAATTCATATCCCCCATGGAGAAAATCAGAAATTCTGGAAGGGTGGGGACAATAATAGGTTTATAATAACCCACTACCTAATAGATTTATTAAAAATTCCATTGGGGGATCATTAGACAAATTCTTTCAATAGAGGGGGTACAGTTTTTTTCTAGAATAACACAAATAAATAGCATAACATTATTTATAACATATTTTTTTTAACTAGAGGTTTGCCTACCAAAAAACTTGACCCTGATTTGAAAGACTGCTGCTCTACCAACTGAGCTATCCCACTCAGCCCATATTTTTTTTTCAAATATGGGTCAAGCTATCCCACTCGGGCCAGATTGTTTGAAATCCAGGTCAAGTTTCTCTGGTAGGCAAAGTTTCTAGTTGTCCTGCAAAGTTTGTAATTTATAGTGTTGTTATTCTTGTACTAAACCTAGCGAACTAAGGGTGGCAACAAATTTACCAGTGCACCAATGATAACAAAAATGTCATTGCAGCTTTTGACTAGTTCTAAATCCCAAGTGGTGTTTAGGATTCGAAACTTTTTCATTCTGCCAATAGCTCGTTCAACCTGAAAAAGAGAATAAATTATTCTATTTTTAGAACATAATTTTTTTACAAAGAGATTTGTTCGGAACCCTGTGTGAAAAAGGATTTCTTTGAAATACACTTGCATTTCCAAAAAGCAATTTATATGTTTTACCAAGCCATAATAAGTGGTATTAACATTTTATGATCACATGATGAGATAGGGCTCTCCTGTACATGTGCATATCAATATTTAGAGCCATTTTAAGTTCAATGTTGTACTAACAGTAATTCACAGAATTTTGTTCATTAAAGGAGTTCACAGATAGTCATTACACATAATTGTGTTGTCAACAGGGATGTTTAAATTTTGCTGACCTCCAAATGTGTAATTAAAAATAAATGAATTCATTATTATACATACATGGATTCTGACATTGGCAATCTTTCTTGAAGTGATGACTTCTGTGCGTTTGAGCTGGTTTTTCCCCTTTGTAAAGGAGGGGATTACCAGAGCTGCACCTCTGCAAAGTACTTCCTCTTTTATAAGAAACCCTCTGTCTGCCATAACCTGTGAAAAATGCATAAAAAATAGAACACATGTATGATGATCTGCCTTGACCTATGGGAATATTTATTGACCTATGGGAATATGTATTGGAATGAGGGTTTCCAGCTGTTGAATCGGCCTTTCACAAATGAAACCATTGGTCTATGGGACATCATGAGTATTTAACATTGATATTAGTTGGTTGATTGTAATTCATTTATTTAATGAAAAACTGAACAGATTAGACAGCGTCATGTGAATGGTCAGGCAAGCCTGTCACCACATAAGTACACCAATGGAATTTAGGAATTCCATTCAAAATGTTCATACCATACTTTCCAGAGAATTGTTATTGTCCCTTTTGAAAGTGTTTGTCTATACATTGCTAACCTGATCACCATGTTCAAGTTTTTCTAGAAATCCACTGTTGATTGTGAGCTCTTTATCAGATACTCGCCCTCCCCAGCAACGCGACAGGAATGAAACTGCTCCAGTTGGTGTAATGCCCACAAGAACTTTGATGGTGTTGTGATGCTTGTAATTTGAATAGGTGATGTTGCGTGCCAGCAGGTTACTTGGACGCTGAATGAAGACCTCAGAGCTTTCGATGATTACCCGTGTGTTTCTGTAGGTCTTTCCACGCTTAAATGCCTTGGGTACATTCCGGATGATGGCCCCCTTTTCTGGCCAAACTATGAGGAATCTCAAAGCTTTGGCTAGACTTTGAACTCCATGGCGGAATATACCAGTCACCTGGTTTTCACTGATGCCAAACCTATAAAAAAAACATAAACACATCTTAACAGAAAATACAGTGCTGCAACTGTACTGGACATATGGAAGTAAATTGGGCAATTCCAGAAAATATATTTTCTAACTACCATGGATGGCAGTATTCATTATTCATTGTTTTTTTACCCCCCATACAACCAGAATTCCCATGACTATCCCCCTGTGTATAAAGCATTCTGGTTGCTGACTAAAATCTCCTTCCCCTACAGAATTTCACCATGGTGCTCTGTGAAGTCCAAATCCAGAGAATTCCAAAAACAAAACCCCCATACCCTTTGGAATTTCAAGACACTGCCTGTGGTAAGGGTACTTATTTTTAAGAATTGCTCGTTGCTAGTTTCCTGTTGAGTACATCTACTGAGTAAAATTACCTGTAAGCTAAGTCCTTGTTTTGTAAGCCAAGTCGCAGCTTCATTAAAATAAGTAACACCTTGTCTGGTATGTCCAATGTTTTACAAAGTGTTGGAAACTTCCGTCGTGATACCAAAGACACAATCCAGGTGAACAGCTGATGGCTCCGAATACCTAAACCAAGAGTGCACAGGATAATTACTCAAGTGATTATGGTAACATATGATTGCACAGAGAAGTAAACCATAATACTTTATGTCCTGGAAAATGGCCATAAACTGTAGTGACAGCTGACTGACAGGTAGGGGTATAATGAAATACTTCCTGGAGTCACACAATAAAGTTGTTTAATATAAACATTGTGCTCTTGCTTACCAGTAAAATATTTCAGCTGCTTTTGATCCAAGTTTGTCACAGACAGTTTTGTTTTACTGATAGATTTTTGCAGCTGATCCCTTTCTCCAGAAACCTTCACAAATAAATTGTTGAATGCAAGAGTCCGTTCTTTCTGTTGCTTTATTTCTTGTTTGAGGAGCCTATTCTCTTCTTCCAACTGCCGACATCTCTCAGAAGAGTCGCAGCAAGCGCGATCGTCGGTCTGGGTGTTTTTATCCAGAGGATTGTCAGTGGAACACTCCTGTACCACCATTTCTTCGACGGTTTCAGCGTCATGTTCAACACCGGAAGTGTCGGTCGAAGAACTTTCTCCTATAACATACGCTGTAACGTTAACTTGCTCTCTCTGTGCCTGTCTTTCGTATCGTTTCAGTGAACTTAACAGTTTCGTTTCTAAGTCAGCTGGTTGAGGATAGCCCATTTTCAGTTGTGGTTTATAATCGGGATGACGCGAACTGTAGTGCGGAGTACCTAAAAATTGCAAGTAAACATAGTCATGTAAAGTCGGGAAAGATCGCTTTTTCGCCCAGCAAATATCCAAATAACAGAAAGCCAGCATATCTTCTTGAAACAGAATATCACCAGTGAGAAAATGAGCGCTGCAAACTCGATCGTCCGCGCTTGGCGTCCAAGGTTTGGAGCGGTCCTCGTAGTCAGATCGTCTGATGGAGTTCAGCCACTCTTTTCGTCGATCTGGCTCTTCTTTCGTCGGAATTTTGTAAAAACCAGTCTCTCCTGGATTCATACGGGCCGTGCATCCGATCACACAGCAAGATTTTACCATATTTTCGCTCCAAACGCTGTATAAACATCGGATTACATATACTCGCTCTTAGAAGTTTTCTAATATTTTGCCGCTTTCTGCCCCAGACCCAGCATGCATTGCGGGAAAACGTAAACAATGACGTCAGCAAGGATCGGCCTATAGATGAGGGCAAAAATGGCATTACTACCATTTGCGTTCAACCCTGAAGCTTGACAGTTTTTTCGCGTAGGTTTACGTTTCAAACGTGCACGTTTTGCCGAGAAATAGTCACGTTTCTCGCTCGCTGATTGGCTGAAAAATAACGGTCAAAACAGCAGCCAATGAGCGAGAAACGCGACAACTTCTCGACAAAACGTTGACGTTTGAAACGTAAACCTACGCGAAAATAATGTCAAGCTTCAGGGTTGAACGCAAATGGTAGTATTGTACTTCTCGACCTTTCGGCCGCCTTCGATACTGTCGACAACAATATACTGATAAAGAGACTCGAGACACGAGCTGAAATGAGGGGTAAAGCCCTTGCTTGGTTCCACTCATGTCCGCAAATGTCTCTTAAAAATTTCAGCAAAAGCTCAGCAAAATTTGACATTTCACGGTCAAAACCCAAAATCTTATTTCCCTCAAAATTGTTTGCATGATACAATTAGCATTCTGTGTTTATTTCGCTCAAAGAGTTCGCTTCTCAAAGAAATGAAATAAAGACACTTACAATTGTAATAATTGTACTTCGTTCAAATCCAATGCTCAATTGAAAGTTTATTTTGGGCGCTTAGAAAGCTTTAGCCTAGCTGAAGATGTATTACTATTTATTAACTAGAGCGTGTTTTGAATTTCTACGCGAGCGTTCCGATAATTTACTTTCATTATATCTTCGAAGGTGTAGGATGACTAGCAAAAACGGACGGACGGAAAACAGAATAGGATTTGCGAAATATTTCTTTCTTTAGATATTTGTTCTACAGAATATTCCAGCGGAGTTTCAGTAGTTCGAGTCTCATGCAATCATCTCACAAAATACCCCGTCAGTATTTGATTTCCTCCTTCACAAAGGAAAAGCGTTAAAAGTAAAATGGACAGCTGAATGATGTACGTAGTACTGACGTTCACGTTTAAGAATAAAGTTCTTGCGCTCTCCAATTTGAGATTTGAAGTGCACTATACATTTAAATCGCGCTGTTCTTAACACAAATCGAACTGAATTTTTAGCACGTGGGACAATAAATGACTCACAAGGCTTGGCGCCGACAGCTTGTAGGCTTTAGTCTTTTGGGTTGTGACCAGATCACTTTTCAGTAACAATTAACCGACACGATTTACATTTCATAAGTTCGCAAAACTTAGAAAGGGGACTTTTCAATAATTACTTTTTTGCATCAGCACAAGGGAGAAGTAGGCGTTTTTGTCTTCTTCCGTTGTGTGCGCTAATTGCGCAAATTGCCGCTGAGTAGGTAAATAGTCCTTTTGTTGACCGGAAATCTAGCAAGGGCGGAACGCGATTTTAAGTTTTATTAAATTAAGTTCTATTATAAGCTCATTAGCAGCTTTAGTGATAGCTGGTATAAATACACGGATTTGAGTGAGATGAGTTGAAGTCGCAAAGAAGAGACAGTCAACAGGAGTCGGGGCTTTACCCCTGGCTGAAGTCTTGTGTGTAAGCTGTGTTCTGTTCTCCGTATTTTCGGAAAGATTAGCTTTAGGATTCCAAGTCTTCATAGAGTTTTCCAGCAAGATTTTTGTGCGCAAGTGTTTCTGAGTAAGAATGTTTACTTTTGTTGTTGTGGAAATGTGATATATTTTTCAGAAGAGTTTTCGGTATTTCGCTAGAGTTTCGTAAGAGTTTTGTCGGCCTTTAGTAGTTTTGGTTAGAATTGTTTATAGAGTTTCGCCTTATAGAATTTCACATGTATCGTAACGGTTTTGTCATTTATGTTCGTAAGTTCCGTAATAAATCTCTTATAAGTCCACTCCTTGCATCCATCATTTTGTTCTCACGTTGCCTTTGCTCGTGGATACTGATAAGTTTTATGTACTATTTACAATATGAGCGGCCGATTTCACAAAGAGCGGCATATTTGAATAGACCATTTTACTTTTATCCAATAGGAATATAGTCTATTTTCACTTACGGATAATGAACCTGCTTTTGCTTTTTGAGTTGCTATCGAGTGAAAGTAAAATATTTTTCATTCGGTGCTTTGACCCCCGCACAGAAAATGCGTCGAACGTTTCGAGAGCCAAAAAGCTTTCAAGAAGAACAGACTTGGCTATCAGACACGATACCGGGTAATACAAAAAATGCAACCAAGTGGGGTGTTCAGATTTTCAAAGAATGGCACATTTTAGTAAGAACAAAGAAGCGAAAAATAAATCATTTGCTTTCATTTGCAATAATGTCAAGGAGATTGAGGACCTCACTGTAAATCTCGAGGACATGTCTCCAAGTACTTTGAATTTTTGGATGACGAAATTCGTAGCAGACGTTCTAAATGCTAATGGCAAGCGTTATCCTCCCAAGACGCTATGACTCATCGCAGCGAACTGGTGTACAAACCGGTTCTTGGGTAAATGTTTATCGCGTATTTGGTCACCGCGCAAAACCAAACAGAAAAAACATATCAGATGTTTCCATAAAGACCTTAAGTTTGATATCCAAGGATGGAAAAGTTGGTATTTGCTATTTATTTACCCGTGACAGTCATTTTGGCAATTAAAACATGCAATATTTATGTGTCCCGCGTCAGACTACTAAGAACGATATTTTGTGTTTTCGTTCCTTGCGCTCTGGGAATAACGTCTATTGATGTATCCTCCATGTCACCTAATATTTGAGAGATGTGTTTACTTAGAAAGGATAATAAATTTGTCATCGAACAATAATAATGCATAAAAATTGGAATAAAGCAACAGTTATTTTAATGTCCCGCTTTGCATTATTAACTGGCAACACATAATATTTTTTACTGTGCGACTACGTCAACCGGGCCATTTTGTAAGAAGTTAGCCAATCAGAAAGCGAGTACAGAACAAAAGATCTCGACTTTCTTGAGATCTGAGACACCGAAATATCGCTTTTCTCGTAAAAATTGTGGAAGTTATGGGCAGAAATAACTTCAAAACACTTAATTACTCATCGTCAGATGTATTGCAGGTATTAAATTTGCTTAAAATGGTTTGATTCTCTAAATGACAAACTTTTTACGTGATGGCCCGGTTGAAGTAGTCGCACAGTAAATAAAAAGTAAACATATAAATACGATTTCAATGAGAATCACTGCAATTGAAATTACATACATATCCACACATAAAAACAACTTATATAAGGAATCGGTGTGTTCTGCAACAGAAGAATGGTACTACGAGATCTGGAAAGCGCTTTTGTTAGCACGTCAAAAATTAATTCATTTTCTGTCCCTTTAAAGTTCTTTGTGCTTGAATTTCCGTGGAAACACAAGGGATCAGCTGTCCAATTGCTATAAGTAAATGCTTTTACCTTGTGATCATGAAGAATGTCTTTTATCCTAGTGATCAAGTGGCTATGTGTGAAAATTAGTAAATTACTTTTTCCTGCTAAATGTGTTAGCAACGGCTAGTAGAGTAATTTTCAGTGTCAGGTTTCATAGCGATTGCAATTTTTGCAACAAGAAAAGCGTCAAAATAGCTCAAACGTGATACGAAATCAAAGTTTGAACATATGATAATAATAATTTTCTTACGTGGTAGCAATCGGGTAAATAATTATGAGTGCTTTCTACAGTTGCCAGGTCGCTTCTAAAAATGTCCACTTTTTCATTTTAAGCTACTCGTTGTTATTTATAAAAGACAGCTCGGCCATAGAACTTTGCATGATTAAACACTATGGTGTTATGCAAAACTGTGTGCAAATTATTTTACAATCAAGCCTATCAGTATTTAAATCTGCCAGCCAAACTTTGAGCATGTTGTTTGCTAAAGGAAGATGTAAAGCGATTACGTCACAACCATGTTTTGCACAGGAAAATGCAAACATGGCTCTAAGCCAATCATAGAGTGCATATAAATCCAGTTGTGGAGCACTTAGATAGTTCATAAAGCACTCTGGTTGCTAGAGATTATCTTGCCTGCCGCTCGAGAATCTCTTATGCTACCATCGTGCTATATGAACTATATGCTTGCTAATTGGATTTATACAACAACACTAGTAAAACGCGCGCTCTGGTTGGCTGACAGGCTGTGTTATTTTAGTACACACGCACGATTGACGTCATAGCGCGCGCATGCGAGCAAAACCGAGTTTGAAATGCGCGCACTGTTTGAGCTAATTCTTCTTTAGAAAAATCGCTTTTGTTGTTGTATAAAACAAATAGATCTCGTTTTTTGTGCGTATCTACTGTAATAGATACACAGAAGACGTCACAGAATGTCATGAGCAACAGTCACGCAACGAGACGCAGTCGAGTCGAGCTTAACGTATTTCCTTGCAAAAACCTCTTATGACATCAAGCTTTCAAATGCCAGGTAAGATAAGAAGAGTACAAGTACTCATGTCTAAATATAGCCCCAATATTACGCCCTGCAATAAATGTAAGCATCTGAGCCATCTAGATTTAGTCGAGGTCATCGTGCGCCTGCCAAGAACTCGATTCCGATTTGCTTTCACAGGCACATAAAAGGGTACTAGAGCTGACGTTATAAGCCAAAAAAGTGGGACTTAGCCGTGTTTTTATAGAAATAGGAGGCCATGTTTAATTTTACCCCACTTTGTCCATTCACTGATTTCAGGAAATCGGTTAAATTTATTGAAAGAAAACGATACCAAGTAGAAAGCTGAATAGTTGTTTTATTGGCTGGCCAAAAATGACACTAATCGGGGAACGTTTTATGACTAAACTCGGTGTCTAAACTTTCCTGTTGTTTTGCCTTTGAATAGGTGTACGCCACCTTAAATACCATTCCTTTACTAGCAAGTTTTACTATAAAAACTCACAGATTACCACAAATAAAAAGCAGTTAATGATTTTCCGTATAGTTGTTCTACTAAAATAAGGAAGTATTAAAGGGATTCTGATGACAAGTATATACAGCGAAGTAAAGCAAAAAAATTGGTTGAATGCATGCAAGCAATTTCTCTTGAATGATTTGTTATCAGCTATACCCCACAAGACAATTACAGAATATTAGCAACATGTTCTTACTTATCATTTCTCCACAACTGATTTATAATGGTCATTGGACCAAGTGGAGTGCAATTTGGTTTGAAATCATACGTGTGATTTCAAAATCAATCGATCGAAATGGTATTGCGATTGGTTTCACGACACTCATATGAACACCACTCTAAATTCATGGAGTTTCAATTACAGCACTGGACCATTGGCCAACTCACTAGCATTATTATCTGCATTATAAGAATTTGTTTGTTTTTGAACATGCATTAAAATTGCAGGCTGCATCTTTTTTGTGCCTTAAAAATTTGCATTCAATTGTCAATTAATAAATTAATTATTTAATTATTTGAATGAAATTTAAGAAGCTATACAGTATTAGGAGCAATATGGAAGCCATCTGATCCTGACCATTGTCACAATTTTTTGCACAAAATCCTGAAATCCCTGTCATCTGCATCCTTTTTCCATGACAATAACCCCCGGAGGGTCCTTGAAGGTTAAAATGGTAGGGATGAGCGTCTGGAAGCCAGAATTTTCACCCTAAAATAATACCTGTTAGAAAAAAATTGACACCCTAAAAATACTGCTCAGCTCTAAAATACAAAAAACAATAAACATCCTACCGACGGAAGGACAGACAGACCTCCCCCCTCTCTTTTTTTTTGACCACACAATATTCTGACAAATTTGATATTTGCTAAAATATAAAAAATCAAAAAAATTCAACCACTTTCATAGGCCTGCCAGCTCTCTAGATCTTTCCGGGATTCTCCAGGATCTTTAACAAATTTTCCATTTTCCAGCATCAAATCTCCAGGATTTTCATTCATATATAAGGGTACAAAAAAGTTAACGGAAGTCCGCGCCTTCGGTAAACATTCGGCAAGCGTTCGGACGTTTTTTGAAGGGATTCAGAAAGGTTTCGGGAAAGACTCGGGGGAACGAGATCAGGTCCGACGAGTTCTCCAGATTTCAGAAATTTTCGGGCTGACAGGTGGAATGCACTTCTAGGTAAACTAAAATTTGGGTACTGTGAAAAAATGTAACATGAAATTGTGTGCTTGAGCTCGAAGTTAACGAAAAACGGGTCTTTTCCCAGACCATCAAAGACAGGCATAAACGTGACAAAAAAAAAACTTTCACACCTTCAAAAAGCTTCAGTCGTTTAGCAGTTCATCCCATCCCATTGAGCAACTGAAAGAAGAAGACTGAAAGACTGTGTGGGCGCCATGTTTGATTCCTTTCACCACAACACAGGCATCCCGAGCGTGTGATCACGTGACACCAGTACTCTATTTTCATTGGTTACTAAAAAAAGGCGGGAAAATCGAGGCATCCGCGGCAGAGGGGTGAAATCGCTCGTTTTCGCCTCCAGAAACAGTGGGGAAAACTATGGTTTTCAGCCGTGCCTCTGCTGTGTCGACATTGAAAAGAAACTTTAAAGCTACAACGTAGATAGGCAAGTATTTGTTTATTTTAATATATGATTAAGTTTAATATGTTTTGTTGTTACGTTTGAAACTTCATCGTGTAAAAACCCGTACAGTGTCTGCCATCTCTGTCACAGCTAAGTTTCATATTAAACGTTGTAAGCTTACTTGTTTAATCTCTATGGACCAAAGTGCATTTCAAAGTGTATTTTGTTTCAAACTCGCAAACTAGCGAAAGCCAAAGGTCAAGTAAACAGCAAGTAAAAGAAACCGTTCTGCATTTTGTGAGTTTTTTCAATAATTTCTTCATGAACAAGCTCTAGAACCAGACGAAAGGTGCAGGGATGTCAACTCCCCCGGTTTGGTCAGGAGTGTCAAGATTTTTCGCTTAGTTTACCGGGAAAACATCAAGAAAACTGCCATACATTTACTGAATTTTCTCTCGGGAGAATTTCAGGAAATTTCGCCATTTAAAAGCGGTCTCCAAAGATTATAGGGGTTGACATCCCTGAACGTGTGGTAAATGTTTAACGTTGTTAAGGCACATAGCCAGGAATTTTTTTACAAGTACGGATGTCATAGAAGTAAGCAGAGCTTTTGATTTCTGAACCATGTATCATTTGCCGCCAGGAAATGTAGACATGTGCATACTGGTCTACATTTACTTAGCTTAAACGTACAGTGTAGGTGCCTGGAAAGCTAGCCGTCTACCAAGACTGTGATTGTTAAACCAATTTCTACTATTGCTGAAGCAAGATATGTCCATTGCTTGCATCCACACAGTTTAATCAAGTTACAAAGTTCCTGAATGCAACTGCAATCAACAAAACTCTTGGCTGCTCTAGCTGCTAGATCAGATGGTGCTGGAATGGGAACCAATCAAGAATCTATAGCCAGGGGGCAAATGAGTACAAAGCACTGGCGTGAGTTATGCAAAGAACCATATACTCAAGCATCTTTAGTGCAAGAAAACAAGCTCAAGCTCAAGACTCAAGCACGATTGTTGTTATACTTTTGTTTCTACAAACTGAAAAGCAACTACACTGGCCATATTGCCGTCTTTACAAAACAAAACAATAAACAAACTAGTGCATCCAGAAAAAGAAAACTCTGTTTAGCGAGGTGGGGGATACCTGGACACTGGTTTGGCAAGCAGCTCATCATATCTCCAGCTAGTAAACCTTCTTGAATCTTCAATTGGAGAGAAAAACCCTAAGAAGAACCCTAAGAGACTCAATGCTTCAATGCATGTTAAACAATGTCTAACCTAGAACACAACTTTTGAATCATATTGAACACAGTGTTCTTGCTATTGACGTTGAACCATTCAAAATTCATGACAAAGCTGTGCTGTGAAAAAGGTTTAACTTATGTTTAATGAGCAAAATAATGAGGTGACATGAGCAAAATGATAGGGGTGTAGCCAGAGGGCCTGGGGCCCTCTCTTTGAAACCTAAAATAATGGAAACATTGGAAAAATTCCCAATATATTATATAGAAGATAGCAACACAAATCCTGCCTTTTTTCACATTGTCTCTATTTGTTACTGTTAGGATAGCCATTTCGATCAACAAAACCTGCAAACTGCCATTTCTGTATGGGAAAGAAAAATTATTTCTGCCTATGCATTTGGTCAGGGATCTGGCATCCTGGGGGGGGGGGGGGGGACTCTGAGGTTAAAATGCCAGGGGTAACCATCGGGAAACTCGAATTTTGACCCTAAAAAAAGACTCTGAGGTTAAAATGCTAGGGGTGACCATCAGGAGACTCGAATTTTGACCCTAAAAAAATACCTGGTCGGAAAAAATTTCCACCCTTAAAAATACCCCTAAGTCTGAAAAGAACCCTAAAAATACCAACAATTTTGACAGATTAAATTTTATTCTGGGCTGTTTATTTGATATACATCACATGTATCCTCTCAAGTTTCAAATACACTATCATTCTTTCAAATATTTTTGACCTATGTCCCTTATTTGCGTAAGAACCCCCTAAAAAATAACTATACCATATTTACCCATGTATGCGCACCCATGTACAATACGCACCCCAATTTTGAGGGTCAATTTCGAAAAATAAAGTTTGACAATAGAATGTGAAAATAAACTTCGAACCTCCAACAACCATAAGGCTTGGAGAAAAATCATCAACAAACAAATGCAATTATCTCTTGATTTAGTGTACTCGCCATGAACAGATGAGTGAAATTTTCCGACGGTTTCTTCATTTTAATTGTTTGTTTGAGAGAAATCTTGTGCCACAAGTGCTTTCACACAAAATTTAAATATTTTACTAATATTTATATGCATTGTAGCCTTCTAGCAAGCGTTTACAGGCTGAGTTTGTAGTCGCGAGTGCCGACGAGCGCCATCTTGGATTTTGGACGTGCGTCCTGGGCCGAGTCACAAAATCCAAAATGGCGCTCGCGACTTACAAACTCCGAGATTTTTGCAATAAAAACAGCCTCCAACGCCTCCTGGCAGGTTTCACAGATCGAAATCCTAGCTTTATTATTGGAAACCGAACCACACAACCATGAATCAGCTAATTTGTAAAGGATCTTTTGTATTTGTTGTTATGCAAATTCCCAAAAGCGATGTTCCGTGTATAATACGCATCACGTTTTTGAGGCTCATTTTGGACTGAAAAAAGTGCGCATAATATATACCGGTAAATACAGGTAAATTCTTTTTCTTACCATACCTTTATGTATTTTCGAACCCCTAAAAAAACGTGCGTCCTGGGCCGAGTCACAAAATCCAAAATGGCGCTCGCGACTTACAAACTCCGAGATTTTTGCAATAAAAACAGCCTCCAACGCCTCCTGGCAGGTTTCACAGATCGAAATCCTAGCTTTATTATTGGAAACCGAACCACACAACCATGAATCAGCTAATTTGTAAAGGATCTTTTGTATTTGTTGTTATGCAAATTCCCAAAAGCGATGTTCCGTGTATAATACGCATCACGTTTTTGAGGCTCATTTTGGACTGAAAAAAGTGCGCATAATATATACCGGTAAATACAGGTAAATTCTTTTTCTTACCATACCTTTATGTATTTTCGAACCCCTAAAAAAATACCACATCGCCAATTTCAACCCCTAAAAAATAAGACGGTCACCCCTAGCATTCAAATATAGGGAGTCGGGCCGCCCCCTCGGTGTCTGGGATACTTATGTTATTCTCAGGATTTGTATCTCTTAACTGTAGCTAGTATCTCAAATAATATTTTCAAGATGGAATGCCAGGTAGAAGGTGGGATTCAAGCCATTTTGGTATTTACCCCTTATAAATATTTCTTTTAATGCATTATTGTAAAGCGCTTAACGCTGATATAAGCGCTATAAAAATGTCTATTATTATTATTATTATGTTTATTTGATATCCCAGGTAGATTCCATAATTTCCATCTATTCCTAACTAATATTATGTGACATTCCATACAATCCCAGTACAACCAGAACTTCCATGATAAAGTTTGGACATTTAACCTGGGATTAACTAACTAGAGGAACTCAGTTGGGGTAAGTCAGGGATCCACCTGCAGTTTCTGATCTGTAAAAAAAACTGTGAATCCATGTGAATTTCCACAGCATTTTCTCCCTAGTTTCACAGGTTTTTTCACAGGTTTTTTTCACAGGTTTTTTCACACGACCATCATCACAGGTTTCCAAAATTTACAAACCTGTGATTTTCCTGTGGTTTTCCTGTGATTTTTCACAGGAAAATCACAGGTTCCTCTCCAGTAGTGTGTAGCTTCAACTGGTGGTGACAACTATATGTATATATATTTAGCTATGTTTTGCCAGCATTTCTCGTACCAAAAAAGTGGCGAAGAAGGATCTTCTGTAAAACAAGTTGGCGGGTTGGAAACTCAAAAGCCAAGGTAAACTACATAATAACAGAGGTCCTCTTGCAGATCGTAAGTCGAGAATCAGTCATGTCATTGATAAGTTTTGTATGAATAAAATCAGTCGATTTTTTTGTAAACAAAGTTGAGATTTCGAAATAAAATGTTGTGTTGTGGCAGCATATGAAGCATACAGCAACAAAACAAAATGTGAGCTTTTGGTCTCTTTTTCTTCACTGAAACAGTCGATTTACTAAAGAACGAAATGGACTTTGTCTTAGTGAAAATAAGGAAATCTAAACAACAATAATGAAAAGGCTAGGCTTCCTAAATTATTTACCATGTTTTCAAAAAGGAATACTTCTCCATTCAACGCAAGTCTTATTGCCAGGCTTTCAAAAAAACTACTTTGTTTATGCAAAATATCTAAGATGAAATGATCACTGTGAAAAACTTGTAATTACACTAAAACTATTCAGCAGGAGCAGGTGTTTTTCTAGATTTTTGGGGCAGTAAAACTGGATTTACCGAGTTAAATTGAGTTGTATCTGGTTTAGCTAACCCAGGATTAATTTTAACTTAACCTTCTTTCGAGAAACAGCATTTTAACCCCGAGTTAGTTATTCCTGGATTAGAGAAGATAACCAAGGGTTAAATCCTAACTCTGGGTTAATGTTAATCGGCTTTTGAACAACCGGGGCCAGTAGTGTAAGCTGAGTCCCAACGCCACCACTGGCAGCCAAGCGATCATAAGCACATACACTGAGGGTGGTCACTGCCAGAGAGTTATTACGTCCCCAGTGGTTCTTTAACGTTCCCCTTGATACTGAGTAGAGTAGAGAGGTGAGACGGGACCTTGGTTTATTGTCTCATTCAAAAGACGTGAAACACAGTAGAACAACGTTCAACTCACAATATGAACCAATTTCGACCAAGACCAGAACAGAAAGAAAATTTCCTCTGTCCCAGCCAGGAGTCAAACCCGGAACACAGTGGTGAGAGACCTAACACCGTAATGCCAAGCCAACCGTGCTTCTCAATTTAGTAATTTGGATCAATTTGTACCAATCATACCAGGGCGGGCATTTTTTTATTACGCCCATTTCATGGCACTTTCCAGGCAGGTTAGAGAATAAAGAACAAAAAAGAAACAATTGAACCTGGGAAGAACTTCACTGTTAGTCAATAAATTGAACAATGTCTGTCGATTATTGGCCAAGTATCCCTTTGATTCTTGAGTGAAATTGAACACTAGCAGTAAGCTAGTAAACCCGACCAGTTTTGCAGGACAACAGATCAAAATGTGCATGCATTGAGCTTGTTTGAGCATGCCCACTGAATGCATATGAATATTAAACGGGCACTCCGCACCTAACCTAAGGGAAAGCTTTACGAGGCTACAGGATACAGGGATAAAATATATCCTGAGAAGCCGTGAAACTGACCTAGTGCTCCCAAGGCCGAACACGAATTTCCTTAAACGTAGCTTTAAGTACAGTGGTGCAATGCTTTGGAACAGCCTACCAACAACTGCCAAGAAGGCAAATTCAATTAAGGAATTCAAGTGCCTGATTGACTTGACCTCTTCCACGGAGACATGCTGACTCTTTTTTAAAGGTGTCTGCAATCAGTGATTCTTAATCCAGTATTATAATACAGTTTTTTAATAAGCACAGCCCCCCTGGAAACCAGCGTTTACAGTATTAGGTAAATTACTGTACTTGTTGTGTGAGGCCACTGTGCCTAAATAAAATTGTATGTATGTATGTATGTATGCATAAGAGCGTTTTCTAACGGAAACGCGTTGTAGTGTGGACTGGCGAGAACAATACGAAAACAATAAGTGTGGACGGAAATGTTTTTGAAAACGGAGCAAAAAGTATCCGTTTTCGTTTGAAAACGGTGTAGTGGGTCGGGGTATCAGTCCGTATTTCAATGAAACGTGCCTGGAGGTCACGTGATAACAAAATGTCGCTCTATGATCGAACGAGAAGTGTACTTCCGAAACGACGTATCGGAAGATATCAGTTTATGTTGACCACATATAACATTAAAGCAACCCTTCGATACTTTTTGACGATGTATTTACCTTAAAAAATCGACATAACAAGTATAAATTCGCATAAACCCGCTGCTAAAAGCGTCGTTTCTTTTCGAGGTCTGTCGAACGTGCTAAACTCTTCTCGTGAATAAATCGAATTCAAAAACCTTTTACGTAAAATATCAGCCAAAAAAAAACAACCTAAATGCGTTAAGTATGATGTTCTTACCTTAACAATGTCGAAATAGCCTTCATTTTGCCACAAAATCACGGCTTTTTGCAACAACACTCAACAACCGCCGAAAACTTCACCCAAACTTGAGCCAACTAACTTGCTTGAACACGCTCGCATCACGTGACGTTACCACAGGGAGCCAGAAATTCAAGTCACAATAACACAGGGAGTCCGGTACTTATTAGCGGAGCTCCTGCGGAAGGCCCGCGCAAGCGGAGCACCATACCTAAAAAATCGGAATATATCATAAATACTGAAACTGTACACAATTCTTTGTTTTGCCGAATTTTCGGCCTTGTTTAATGGCAACTGATGAAGGATGCAAAAACCGTTACGCTACGTAAGATAACAGCGCGCGCGACTAAAAGAGAACATTAACAATAAGCGCGTGCTCGAAAAGATATATGCACTTTACATGTTAGAGAAATAATCTACGTTTAGGCCCTGAGGTGCGATAGTCAATAACTTGGACTTTAACGTCTAAAAGACCTAAGTGATTACCAGAATTAAAGTACTGGTAAATGAGAGTAACTAAACAAAAAGGTGTCCTCAGGGAATGGTTCTTACACTGGAGATGACCCGATCATCCCGGGCCTCGTCGTTAAGCGAGCGATTCACGCTTTTGTTAAAATGTTTGCAACTTTTCGTTGTTCCTCTTGTTTAGTAATTGGTTTAGCTTAGTTGAGGAAGTATCCAACGCTCCATTCCATCTCCCATTCTTCTGGCTCGGAAAGTCGTAAGGACGGCGAAATGAACCTCATGTGGCCGATGTTTGCATGTAGGATTTAAATATATATAATGAAAGGTCGACGAACAGCTGTTCGTCGACCTCTCATTATATATATTTTTCTCAGTTCAACTGGTTGACAGGTCCGTTTATCAGGATCCAGCTTGGCAAAATACCTCGTTCGCGGATTTTCATATTTAGTCTAGGATTTAAACACGAGGTTCCACTATAAAAGTCGGAGTGAGCCATCTCACATCTCTGTGGGGTGAAATTCAAAATTGAATTCAACTATCTGCTTTCCAAACTAGACCTTTCCGATTTAGTGGAATAAAAATACTATATTCCGCGGCTATATTCCACAATATAAAAAGCGCCGACAACCAATTTATCATTTTCAAAAATTCGTTTTAGACTAAAATGAAATGTGTACACTTCACAGGCAACCTTCGAAAGGCTAATTTTGGGAGCTTCACTTGTGTTCGTTTGAAAAATGAAAATAAGGTGCGACTGAAGCAATCTGTAAAACTGATAATACGTGCTGGCCGAGCGTGAAAGTCAGGTCTTTCATTTCAAACACTGACAAGAACGTAGAAAGAAAAACAAGCTAATAGCAAAAACCTCAGGGCGAAAGAAGTTATGAAGAAAATCTAGGCGGAATTTTGAAGGGCAACTAACCGAGTTTACAATTGCGCGCGAGGATACGGATAGGGAAACACTAGGCCCGTGGGAGGGGGTTTCGAAGGGTTCGAACGAACCCCCTTGGCTTGGGGCCAGAAAAATCGGGGTTTTGGTCACAAAACAGGTAGGAAACACGACAAAATGCAGCTATAAATTTGGTTTATACAGGGTTTTTTCTGAAAAACTGAGGACAACGAACTCCTCCAAGAATGCGAGCTACGGGCCTGAACACGGGACCCACGAAGCCTGGGAGCGCATCAAAGCTACAGGAAAACAAAACCAGCACCAATTATAAAGAAATTTAGCAATTTTTAACATATCATTTGCCTGCGCCTTGTTTGATTGAAGTGTACTAAATCCTTTTTAAGTCGAATCATGTTCAACAGAATCTAAGGGAGTGGTCATTGTTTATGGGGGTGTTGGTAAATGTGATGGCGGGGGGGGGTTAAAAAAGTTTGGTTGCTTAGGGGGGGGGGGGGACAAAAACGTTTTTGCATCGTAAAAGGGAGGGGCTATAAAGTTTTGTCTGCCAACCATCTGACAACGTGATATTTATGTAAAGTTTACAAAACGAGCTGGAGTTAGGGCGCGCGCGGGGTTCCTGTGGCGTCGGGATTCCTGTGTCGCGGGGGGAGAGAGAAGAAAGGAGAGCCGGCAGGAAAGGCCCATGTTTTGTCGAGCCCGCCCCTGTCACGGCTCAACGCTTCGCATCGAATAACATGCACAATACCTGTCAAATCTAGCCAATAAGCGCTCGGAACATGCAAACACAAAATGACAGCTTTCCTATTTACAGTTGTAACATCAAGTCGGTAATTTTAGCGCTCTCGTGGAGCTAACATGCTCGTCGAATTTCTCGCCCCTTTCTTCACTGTTTCTCTGTTTCTTTTTCCTGGAAATACACGCGAACGCTTGCTAATTAGCCTGCTGGCATCAGCAGTAAGCGCTCGCTGTGCGTTTTGGTGAAGTTCATGCTGGGGATCTCGCTCTTCGAATTTCTCGCCGCTTTCATGCCTAATCTATGTTATTTTCCCTGGAAATACACACGAACGCTTGCTACGCTTGCTAACACGAAGATGGTTTACCGGGACCTGCCGAAACTGAAAGCAATCTCGTCAAAACAATCAACACACAATTCCGTAGATGATCCTGCCGTGCTTGAGTTTACTAGTTTGAGTTTGAAAGAAAATTTCGGTGTATCTGGCAAAGAACAAGTGACCTCGACAGAAAATATATTTCTACCACCCAGAAGAGAGAAAAGACTCGGAGAAATTCGTGCATGCAAGGAATCTGTGTAATTTGAATATCATTTTGTAAATTTTGTGCCGTGGAAGAATCAGAAGATAGTGTTCAGTGTGTTCAGCCAGAGGGTTTAGCGTGAATTTCAGCCGCCTCTTCGCTCTCGATCGTAGCTCACTTTGCAGAGTCAATCGACAGCCAAGGGACGGCTGAAATTTAGCTTACAGAAGATTCTGGTTCTTACTAAATCACTGTAATGTTTCCTTATGTTTGGTGTTTTAACCACACAGACTTTTTGACCAAGCCGTGTAAGGCTAAGAAAACGGAAACAGAAGAATTGCTCGGAAATATGTTTGTTTGTGAAGATTGCTTCGACAACAAGTCAAAACATTCGAAAGTGCAAAGACAAAATTAAGCTTTCATTTATTAAGCTTATTAAACGTTTCGATTTTTTGTACTTTGGCATTTTCATCTTCCACGATAATACGCTCAACTGACTGTCTTCGCTTGAGAGCGCGTCCAAAATTCAGAGTGAGGTGCAGTACTGCGTTTATCAATATATCAGGCTTAAATATCAATTATCAAATATCATGATATTTCTTATATGTTTCTTGTATTTAAGGGCAAAAATATCATGATATATCATTATCTCCTTAGGGCTTGATATTATGATATTCCACAATGAGTTTTTATCATATAGTGATATATTATCATTGATATTATCAGAATATATAATGAAGTGAATTTTCTTCCTTAGGGCCTTGAGAGTGATATATCATGATATTATCAGAATATGTAATGAGGTCAATTTTCTTCCTAGGGCCTTAGAGAGAGTGATATATCATGATATTTTCAGAATATGTAATGAGGTCAATTTTCTTCCAAGGGCCTTGAGAGAGTGATATATCATGATATTATCGGAATATTTAATGAGGTCACTTTTTCTTCCTAGGGCTTTGAGAGAGTGATATATCATGATATTATCAGAATATTTAATGAGGTCACTTTTTCTTCCTAGGGCTTTGAGAGAGTGATATATCATGATATTTTCAGAATATGTAATGAGGTCAATTTTCTTCCAAGGGCCTTGAGAGAGTGATATATCATGATATTATCGGAATATTTAATGAGGTCACTTTTTCTTCCTAGGGCTTTGAGAGAGTGATATATCATGATATTATCAGAATACTTAATGAGGTCACTTTTTCTTCCTAGGGCTTTGAGAGAGTGATATATCATGATATTATCAAAATGTTTAATGAGGTTAATTTTCTTCCTATTTAATGAGAACTAGATAAATAAATAAATACGGTAGTACCTTGGTTATAAGGCTTCACATTCTGACTTCCATTAGCCAAGGATATGAGCACGGTAATTAATACCTTGGTTATAAGGCTTCACATTCTGACTCCAATTAACCCAGAAGAAACAGCCAACTATTTTTCTCCTGTGTATGTGTACAGAGAACTAGTTCTTTCCTGCGCATTTGTAGAACGAGGTTATGTGTATAGAGAACTAGTTCTTTCTTGCGCATTTGTAGAACGAGGCTATGTGTATAGAGAACTAGTTCTGTCAAGCGCATTTATAGAACGAGGCTATGTGTATAGTGAACTAGTTCTTCCCTGCGCATTTGTAGAATGCGGGTATGTGTATAGAGAACTAGTTCTTTCAAGCGCATTTATAGAACGAGGCTATGTGTATAGAGAACTAGTTCTCTCTTGCGCATTTGTAGAACGAGGCTATGTGTATAGAGAATTAACCCAGAAGAAACAGCCAACTATTTTTCTCCTGTGGATTTGTAGAAAAATGCTATGAGCATAGAGGTTCTTTCCTGCGCATTTGTAGAACGAGGCAATGTGCAATAGTGAGCTTTTTTTCCTATAGTTCTCTCCTGCGCATTTGTAGAATGAGGCTATGTGTGTAGAGAACTGAGAACTAGTTCTTTCCTGTGCATTTGTAGAAGGAGGCAATGTGTGTAGAGAACTAGTTCTTGCCTGCACACTTGTAGAACGAGACTGTGTGTATAGAGAACTAGTTCTTTCCTGCGCATTTGTAGAACAAGGCTATGTGTGTTCTTTCGTGCGCATTGTAGAACGAGGCTATGTGTATAGAGAACTAGTTCTTTCCTGCGCATTTGTAGAAGTAGGTTATGTGTGTAGAGAACTAGTTCCGTCAAGCGCATTTATAGAACGAGGCTATGTGTATAGTGAACTAGTTCTTTCCTGCGCATTTGTAGAATGCGGGTATGTGTATAGAGAACTAGTAGTTCTTGCCTGCGCATTTGTAGAACGAGACTGTGTATAGAGAACTAGTTCTTTCAAGCGCATTTATAGAACGAGGCTATGTGTATAGAGAACTAGTTCTGTCAAGCGCATTTATAGAACGAGGCTATGTGTATAGTGAACTAGTTCTTTCCTGCGCATTTGTTGAATGCGGGTATGTGTACAGAGAACTAGTTCTTTCCTGCGCATTTGTAGAACGAGGTTATGTGTATAGAGAACTAGTTCTTTCTTGCGCATTTGTAGAACGAGGCTATGTGTATAGAGAACTAGTTCTGTCAAGCGCATTTATAGAACGAGGCTATGTGTATAGTGAACTAGTTCTTCCCTGCGCATTTGTAGAACGCGGGTATGTGTATAGAGAACTAGTTCTTTCAAGCGCATTTATAGAACGAGGCTATGTGTATAGAGAACTAATTCTGTCAAGCGCATTTATAGAACGAGGCTATGTGTATAGAGAACTAATTCTGTCAAGCGCATTTTTAGAACGACGCTTTGTGTAGTTCACTATTAGTGAACTAGTTCTTTCCTGCGCATTTGTAGAATGCGGGTATGTGTGTAGAGAACTAGTTCTTGCCTGCGCATTTGTAGAACGAGACTGTGTATAGAGAACCAGTTCTTTCAAGCGCATTTATAGAACGAGGCTATATGTATAGAGAACTAATTCTGTCAAGCGCATTTATAGAACGAGGCTATGTGTATAGACAACTAGTTCTTTCCTGCGCATAAATAATGATAGTGACATTACCCAAGTTTGGTTGGTTTAGAGTCTTCCTTTCATGAGATATTCATTTTTCAAGCGTAGATGACGTCATCGATGACGTTATATCACGTGACCATCTCATTTCGCTCATCTGGTGGCCTAGACTACACTACCCAAGTTTGGTTGTTTTAGAGTCTTCCCTTCACGAGATATATTGATTTTTCAAGCATAGATGACGTCATCGATGACATCACATCACGTGTCCGTGTTACAGCACCCCCCTTGTGGCATAGACAAAATATCCCAAGTATGGTTGTCTTAGCATGTTCCCTTGAGGAGATATAATTTTTTCTTTGAATACCACAGGGTTCCCATGTGTACACGGACGGACGGACGGACGGACGGACGACGGACGGACGGCGTACGCTATAGGTTTAATAGCGGAGCTCCAGCGCGGGCCGAAGGCCCGCGCTAGCGGAGCACCATACCTAAGAGAAAAACGTATAGTATACTATCGAGTTGATTTTTGAACGTCACGGGCATTATGGATCTTTTTGATGACGTCATTGATAACGTAAGGGCACGTGACTTTGGTATAGAGTTCCTCTTATGGTCTTTGAAAGTTTGTCCAAGTTTGGCTTCTATAGAAGCTACCCTTCGGGAGATATGATTTTTTCTTTATTTTTCTGGTATTAAACCTAAAGCGTACGCCGTCCGTCCGTCGTCCGTCCGTCCGTCCGTCCATGTACACATGGGAACCTTGTGATATGCAAAGAAAAATTATATCTCCTCAAGGGAACACGCTAAGACAACCATACTTGTAGCCTGCGAGCCGGCTCTCCGGTGGGTTTTTTTGGATATTCGATTTTTTTTGGCGCGCGGGATTCCTGTGTCACGGAAAGGAGAGCCGGCAGGAAAGGCCCACCTTTTTTCATGCTTCCCGTTCGCTGACGAACGAGATGAATCTCAGAAGACGAAAAAGCCAAAGTACAAAAAATCGAAACGTTTAATAAGCTTAATAAATGAAAGCTTAATTTTGTCTTTGCACTTTCGAATATTTTGACTTGTTGTCGAAGCAATCTTCACAAACAAACATATTTCCGATCAATTCTCCTGTTTCCGTTTTCTTAGCCTTACACGGCTTGGTCAAAAAGTCTGTATGATTAAAACACCAAACATAAGGAAACATTACAGTGAACCAGAATCTTCTGTAAGCTAAATTTCAGCCGTTGATTGACTCGCTGTCGAGTGACTCTGCAAAGTGAGCTACGATCGAGAGCGAAGAGGCGGCTGAAATTCACGCTAAACCTGAACACTCTATTCTGATTCTTCCACGGCACAGAATTTACAAAATGATATTCAAATTACACAGATTCCTTGCATGCACGAATTTATCCCAGTCTTTTCTCTCTTCTGGGTGGTAGAAATATATTTTCTGTCGATTTCACTTGTTCTTGTCAGATACACCGAACTTTTCTTTCAAACTCAAACTAGTAAACTAGTAAACTCAAACACGGCAGGATCATCTACGGAATTGTGTGTTGATTGTTTTGACGAGATTGCTTTCAGTTTCGGTAGGTCCTGGTAAACCATCTTCGTGTTAGCAAGCGTAGCAAGCGTTCGTGTGTATTTCCAGGGAAAATAACATAGATTGAAATAGGCATGAAAGCGGCGACAAGCGAGATCCACAGCATGAAAACTTCACTACACTACCCAAGCGAGATCCACAGCATGAAAACTTCACCAAAACGTACAGCGAGCGCTTACTGCTGATGCCAGCAGGCCAATTAGCGAAATCTAAAAGAATCTGCTTGGGTAGTGTAGTCTAGGCCACCAGATGAGCGAAATGAAGTGGTCACGTGACACGACGTCATCGATGACGTCATCTATGCTTGAAAAATTAATATCTCGTGAAGGGAAGACTCTAAAGCAACCATATAAACCATGTACATATGGGAATCCCTTTTATTCACATAGAAAATTTTATAACCAGGAGCTCCGCTTTTAGCCAGTGGCTAAATCTATATATTACCAGAAAAATGAGTTGATCTCTTATATGCGTACTACTGGGACCCAGTGCGAATAGTACTATATTCGCACTGGATCCCATTGTACTATATAAGTTATGGGAAAGTAGGCCTGGCTACGCTGATCTGACACTCTGCAAGCAGGTTTAAGCACCACTTCACTACCTACTAGTCCTATCTATAATTCTGAATTACCCATAACTCAGAACTAGCCCATAACTCAGAACTATCCGGCAACTCAGACATATCCTGGCATAATTGATGACTATCCTCTAGGCTTACACAAAACTACTACCTACTAGTTCTTTCCATAATTCTGAATAACCCATAACTCAGAACTAGCCCACAACTCAGAACTATCCTGCAACTCAGACATATCCTGGCATAATTCATGACTATCCTCTAGGCTGACACAAAACTACTACCTACTAGTTCTTCTCATAATTCTGAATTACCCACAACTCAGAACTAGCCCACAACTCAGAACTATCCCACAACTCAGAACTATCCCACAACTCAGAACTATCCCACAACGCAGACATATCCTGGCATAATTCATGTCTTTCCTCTAGGCTTACACAAAACTACTTTCTACTAGTCCTCTCCATAATTCTGAATTACCCACAACTCAGAACTAGCCCACAACTCAGAACTATCCCACAACTCAGAACCATCCCACAACTCAGACATATCCTGGCATAATTCATGACTATCCTCTAGGCCCACACAAAACTACCCGAAACTCAGAATTATACCGTAACTAGAACTACCCCATAACTCAGGGAAAACACTTGCAATCACAGTAACACACTTTATAGGGTTGGGTCGAACCGAGGTCGAGCGCAGTACTAAGGCAAAATAGACGATAGACAGATTGAGGAGTTATAGGTTAAGGCGTACCAACATAAAACTCGCCATATGTGGCTAAACAAAAGGGGCACAAGCAAGACATGAAATATAAGACCCAGAACAACCAATAGTCTCCCCAAAACTCAACCCTCAAGCTCGTTATGTAGGGAATATCGCATGCAACTAACATTGTGTATATAACTGCACCACTAGGCTAAGTACAAGGGTTTACTGGGTTTGGGGCTGCACCCCTGCCCATAAATATACGTCTATGTACTGAAATGGCTATACGCTGAGGCAAAAGGGAACAGCCCCAAACCCAGCAAACCCAGAATGCCCCGTCCGAGGACAGGGCACTGGACGGATTCCAGATGTCCCAAGGGACAAAAGGAACCGACATTGCCCAGAGGACATTAGATAGCCTCTCCAGGAGTGCTGAGAAGGGGGATGCGACCCATGAAAATATAAATATAAGTATATGGCGAGAAAATGGAGTGAAAAATTATATGGCGAGGTTCACCCGGTCGCCTATGGGCATAAAAATAGAGGGAAACATTTTACGGCGAGATTCACCCAGTCGCTCACATACACAGAAAATGGAGAAAATTTTACGGCGAGGTTCACCCAGTCGCCCACATGCGCAGAACATGAAGTGGAAAAAATTTGCGGCGAGGTTCACTCAGTCGCCCACATGCACAGAAAATGGAGTAAAAAAAAAAACGTTTAAGGCGAGGTTCACCGAGTCGCCTATGTGCATAAAAATAGAGAGAAAAATTATATGGCGAGGCTCACCCAGTCGCACACATGCACAGAAAATGGAGTGAAAAATTTTACGGCGAGGCTCACCCAGTCGCCCATGTGCATAAAAATTGAGTGAAAAATTGTATGGCGAGGTTCACCCCGTCGCCCATGTGCATAAAAATTGAGTGAAAAATTATATGGCGAGGTTCAGCCAGTCGCCTATGTGCATAAAAATAGAGAGAAAAATTATATGGCGAGGCTCAATCAGTCGCCCACATGCACAGAAAATGGAGTGAAAAATTTACGGCGAGGCTCACCCAGTCGCCCACATGCACAGAAAATGGAGTGAGAAAAAAAAAACATATAACGGCGAGGTTAACCCAGTCGCCCACGTGCATAAAAAGTTGAGTGAAAAATTGTATGGCGAGGTTCACCCAGTCGCCCATGTGCATAAAAAGTGAGTGAAAATTTATATGGCGAGGTTCACCCAGTCGCCTATGTGCATAAAAATAGAGAGAAAAAGTATATGGCGAGGCTCACCCAGTCGCCCACATGCACAGAAAATGGAGTGAAAAAATTTACGGCGAGGCTCACCCAGTCGCCCACATGCACAGAAAATGGAGTGAAAAAAATATATATATATTACGGCGAGGTTCACCCAGTCGCCCATGTGCATAAAAAATAGAGTGAAAAATTTACGGCGAGGTTCACCCAGTCGCCCATGTGCAGAAAGCAATGACGGAAACAAGACAAATGGCGAGGCAATTACCATATAAATCCGTGGTAAGCGAACTAACTCTGCCAGACTAACAGGGAGCGGGAAGATAATAGCTACAAATTGTGCTGTACTCAGCGAAAACATAAGCAAAAATTGTAATGGCAACAACTAAGTGGCAGACAAGCTAGGGATACTGAAAGCCAGCTTACTACAGAGGGAGCGTGACGAGATGGCGGTAGAGAAGAATGGCCGATAGAAGTATGACAAAGTATGCTCCAACACGCGGCCAAGTCGGCTTCGGGGTTCGCGTATTTATTTACGAAGGAAAACGCCGGTAGAAGAGCTCCCGCGGAACCCGGTACGACTGTGGACCTGTAAATATAAATGAAACAGTTCGCCCTTGAGTGAAACGGCATGGAGGCAAATGACAGGATATTATAAAGCACAACATTTGAATTCAAACCGAAATTGCAGACGCCACCGAGCGAATAGTAGACTGCTGGCAGGAAGAGGAAATAAGTGGAGACGATGAAAACTTGTAGACTTTACTGCGGTTTTCGTAATTCTGCGAACTCTCGCTATTGATTTCCAACCGTAAAACCGCCTTCTGGCTTCCGTCAATCAAACTCCCGAGTCTTTTCGTCGTTACTCTTTGTGCTTTTTGATTGGCCAGCGCCTAAGCAGTGCTAAAATGGCTTCCTGTCGCGACAGCAACGTTACGTGCTGGCCAATCAAAAAGCAGAAAGAGTAACGACGAAAAGACTCAGGAGTTTGATTGACGGAAGCCAGAAGGCGGTTTGACGTTTGGAAATCGTTAGCGAGAGTTCGCAGAATTATGAAAACCGCAGTAATTGTAGAATGGCTGTGAAGTCTTGTGCAGAGTATAGAACTTTTAGTCGGACCAGAGAGACGTCGACGGCGCGGCGTTCTCAAACCAACTGAGACTGAGACATATGCTAATGAGTTGATCTCTTATATGCGTACTACTGGGACCCAGTGCGAATAGAGGGTCCATTTATACGTCCATCCTTTATGCTAAACAGCCATTAAAAATGCATATTTCTTAGAAATTTTAACCTTGAAGCGGGGGGAGCCCCTATATTCCCCACTGTAATGCACAAAAAATGGCGCTCCCTTAAAATGCTCCCCTGAGCTTTCGCCCGACCATAGTGCCCCTGGGCTCTTGTTTAATATGCATTTTTAATGGCTGTTTAGCATTTTTGATGCCTGTTTAGCATTTTTGATGGTTGTTGAGCTTTTCTCATGTAGGTTTTTTAACGCCTCCCTCCGGCCGTATATGGACGTATAAATCGACCCTCTATCCAGGTGTTTAAATTGCGTAAGAAATGCGAAAATAAAAACGCGAATAAAATAAATTAAACATGTGTTATTTACTTTCTTAACGTAGTACACTATGCGATAGTGGAACGACTCCAAAATCCTATTTCGGCCTCCAAAACTGCCTGTGCTCCTGGAGCGATTTTATTGCATTTTGGGTGTTTTTTGTGCCTTTTTCTTAATACCCCTACCGTATGTTATAATAGATTGACAAGGTACGAAACGAGCATTCAAAAACACTTTTTTCTAGCTCGATTTATTTCACTAAAGCTTGGTCATCAAACCAAACCACCCAGCCAATGTGAAATGAACCAAAGCACTGTTTTTAGCAGTTATGCACCAGTCAAAGTAAACCCGAGACCCCCCACCCCGGGATATGCGGGGGCAGTAGAATTAAATTGGTACTAAAACTTCCAAATTCCCCACCCTGTGGGACAGGTTTTATGGGCTAAATAGCAGGAATTAAATTCCGTACCTCCAGGGGAGAGCCCAAGAACATGTCAGCCCAACTTCTCCCTCATGGTGGCAAAAAAATACAGTATGAAAAAATCCCAGGTGATATACACAGGGTCCTGAAGGGGTAAAACGGGAGCCGGGATTCGCCTTTTTTAGGCCGGGAAAACGGGATTTGGGTTACCGGGAACGAGATTTGTCTACCGGGAATGGGAATCAAGATGCTTCAACGGGAACGAGATTTTTCAAATCTCTCCTTGTATATCCTAATAAAAATCGTCAATTTATACCATTTTTCGCATTTTAAGACTGTTTAGAGTATCCTAACAGCAGGCTACCTGTAAATAGAATTTCACTTCTCGCCCCTTCTAAATTAAGGCCCTCGTTTTGCTCTTTTTGGTCCCTCGGAATCTGCGAGGTATTGGTCAACGGTTTGATAACTTGGCATAGGCATTTTCAAAACGGCGGAACCACTTTTTGAATAGAATCGTATGATATATATACGGGCAAAGGATCATTTCATTTTGGGGTGAGCGAAAGGGGGGAGCTCGCGAAGCCTGAAGCTCTGGGATCACAAGAAATTTCCTGTGGAGTTATTCCAGCAATTTCTATATCAGTTCTCTTCTTTCAATACGTTAAAAATTTCGCATAAGGAAGAAACATGTAATATTGCGTTTGAGATCTCCCGCAAACGAAGACATGAATATGCTCGTGCCGTTTAAATGGAATGCCCGTTACAAGAACATTTGTATCTTGGCATGGAAAAATAAACTCCCCGCGAAAAGTCTTCCAGTGATCGGCCTGGCAGGCAACTACTATGTTCGAAAGAAGCCCGTAAGTGTGAGATTGACGTTACAAACATAGAAATTCATCAGTTGGGCCGCAAATATGACGATTTCGTCATTTGCGTCGTGCACGAAGAATACAAACTACAGACACACAAAAATGCAATGTTCATCTACCTTTTTTCTGTGGCTTGATGAAATTCGTTTATCAATTAAAACAAGGCACGCGCACCAGAAGAGAAATTCATGTAAAATATATCCCATTAGTTCAAATAGGGGGATCACGAAAAGCCTTTATAGTGATAGGCCTGGCGGGCAATCACTATGTTGGAAAGAAATCGCCATTACAAGCATAGCAATTCATCATTTGGTTGCGATAATAACATTTTCGTCATTTGCGGCGTGCATGAACAATAAAAACCTACAGAACCAAGAGATAGTACCGATGTCGGGAAGCATCGGGAAAAATCGGAGATCTATGGTTTCCCGAAGACTAGGATGCTCGAGAAATAAACTATCCCCGTTTATCCGATGACGGCTGGTTTTCATACGTCGGAAACCGTCAGGGAATGAACGGGGATAGTTTATTTCCCGAGCATCCCCGTCAATCCCAGTCTTATGAAAACACGGTTAGTGGATGGTCAGCGACGTCAACGATCGTCTGAGATGAGATTGGGAAAATAGAACCGGTTTCTATTTTCTCGATCGCATCCCAGTCAACCTCCGATGTCGACAGCAATTCCTGATATCCGTTTTCATAAGACTGGGATTGACGGAGATGGTCGGGAAACCAGATCGTTCCCAATGCTTCCCGACAGACTTTTTCATCACTTGTCAGAAATGAGGCTGCTACTAACTAACTAGCAGGCATTGTTCAGGAGGTCAAGTTCTACCAATATCCGCTATCAAACCTTTTCTAATCGGTGGGTTGAACGGAACCCCTATCTGCCACCAGACTAATATTCAAAATTAAAGTTGATGTTATGTACCATGAGATAGCTACATACTCAAAAATGGTCAATGAAAGAACGTTCAATACACAATGCAGAGAGTTGAAAGTGTATTCAAAGCCAAAGACCTGTACTAATGAGGAATCCACACGATGATATATGGGAGATCAGAGATGCCTCTTCATCATTCTACTATAAGTGGCTGGCTAGAGCTAGCTAACACCTGCGCCCGGGGGGGGGGGGGGGGGGACTCCCTTTTTTTTTTGTCGGGGATGATCGTCGTATCTTTTAGGGGTTAAAATCACGATGGTTTGGTCTCTTTTAGGGGTGATCGTGATTTTCAATAAATTTTAGGGAGATTGGTATCTTTTAGGGCCGAAACTGTGTCCAAATTGTGTTTTCTTATGATGGTGCTTCTAAAAACCGTGAAGAAAGAGGGATTATTCGATTCGAGAAGACGATAAATTAGAAACAAACACGGAAATTTCTTGATGGGTATCTTTCACCTGTTACCCGTGTCCTTCGCGCCTACTTGGTACATTTATGTCATTTATGAGTTCTTATAAGACGTCATCTTTTAGGGTATCTTTTAGGGTAATAATTGTTTTGGGCCACGCCATGGCCCGCCATGTTTGGTATCTTTTATGGGTGAAACTGAAAATTTTCGACGATCATCCCCGACAAAAGTCGTGGATGATCGTCGAAGTCCCCCCCACCCCCCCTCTGGGCACCTGCGACATAACTGCAGAAGAAAATAACAGACAATAAAAAGCTAGCCAAAAATATCAATGAAAAACTCTCACAAAAACTCGGCAAAAAGTAGTCGCGATTAAGGTGGATCGACCCAGTAATTTTGCACCCATGCCAGCCAATTTTGAACCTCTCATATAAAAACATGTTGATTTCTAACGTGCAGCCAATATAACATACCTACTACACATAGACTGAAATACATGTTAGTACAAAATTTGGGGAGATCGGAGTTAGTATCACGTGACAATCAGGCCACGCCTAATTTTACTCTCACCCCAGTTTAAGGCTGTAACGATATTTTTTCAATAAATGCTCTATGGTATCTCGAGATTGAATGATTGCCTACGTGTAACCGAAGTTTGTCTAAATTCTACAAGCCCGATTTGAAGATATTTTAGGATTTCTAAATCAGAGCTATAATTTATGTAAAATTCAGTGTAGTGAATTAACATAGCAGAGTTTGACATTTCATAGATTATAAAATGAAGGTTTTTATAGCTCATTCTATTTGAATATGTTGATGCCTCTATAGGAATTACATATTTATTTACGATTTCGAAAAGGATACAAATGTAAGTATCAAAATTGCCCCGCGCATCGGCTCACAGCGAAATTTTGGCCTTCTTTCACAAAGTTTGTTTTGATTTAAAAATCGTAGTTTTTTCACTTCAAATTTTTGGACGACTCCGATTGATCAATGTAAAGTTTGTCTCCGAAGTTTCATATCAATTGAAATCCTCTATGGTTATCAAATGTGGACGCAAAAGTCGATAAATATTGGATGGATTTATGCAGTTTCTGCCCTGGGACTAGCTATTGTTCTTTGTTCGGCATAAAATCGAATTCCAGTGCAGCACACGTAGATATTCGCGGCTGACTGCTCAACGAATCGTCCCCGACATATGGTAATTTTAATTTATAAATGCATAACAAAAGACCGAAAAGCGTAAGAAAATTATAATACGTCGGAGAGTAGCCAAGCAAGGAGTCAAGCCCACGTGCCCTCTATTGGAATTCGATTTTGTGCCGAACGGGAAACAATCGCAAATCCCAGAGCAGAAACTACAGAAATACATCCAATGTTTATCGATCTCTGCGTTCCCAGTTGAGCGCCTTAGAGGATTTCAATTGATATATATAGATTTAGCCACTGGCTAAAAGCGGAGCTCCTGGTAACGCAATACGTTATTTCACATGAGTTAATGTGTCATTCCAAAATCTGGGATCCTACAATTAGATTACAAGCACAAAACTTATATGTATTTTAGAGCAGGATTGCATGTGAGCGAAAACTTGAACAGTCAATAAGAAATATATTTATTGGGTAAGAAGGAATGGGCAGCAGTCGCAACAAAAGCTACCCACCCTAGATTTTTTTTAATTTGAACCAACCACCCTGCAGTTTCAGTGATTTTATCATGACCACCCTGGAAATTGTGCTTAGGTAAGCACCCTGGAATGTCGTATTTAAGGGTGCCCGCCCTGAAATTCCAAGCTCTACTTCCACCCACCCTGGAATTCTGAGGAATTGCCCAACTGCCCAATTGGCATGGGGTGGGGCACTCCATCGTATATGGTAGATGGATATGCTAGTTTTTTTTTTTTGGAGGCTCCTGAGGTCTGCCATAGGCATGAGGAGGATAGGTAACAGGTAGGTCTGCCATAGGGTAAAGTTTTTTTCTTGTCTCTGATAGGGTATGTATTACAGTATGGCTACCAACACTTAGTGATAAAGACAGTTTATTTTAGAACCTTTTACACATTAGCAAAATTTTTACTTATTTTTCAAGGAATCACTTCCAGAGCCAAGTGGGTTACCATGGAAACACTAATTAGCATATGGGTTTATGAGGTCTTGGTCATTCTTTGTTGTTACCAAGTTTGAATTGAATCGAAATATCCAAAACAGAATTATACATGAAACATTGTTTGGCCTCTTTGCCCAAGTCTTGTTGTGACGTCATTTTTTGCTAATTTGCATTAGTAAAACATCTTAGTATCAAAAGAGCTATGAACCAAAAGAGCTATGAACACGAAAAAAACAGTCTTTCGTATTTTGAATGTGCAATCCAATAAGCCATTAAAATTTCAGCCTTGAGGTGCACTTTTAACCAAACCTATTATACAATGGCTGACTGCATTTATAAACCCCACCAGGGGTTGAGGACCTCCCTTTAAAAGACCCCCTCCCCTGGAATTTCCACTCGTGAAACAGACCCCCTCCCCTGGAGTTTCCAACCCCATAAATGACCCCCACCCCTGGAATTTCCATTTTTTCTGGCAAAATACCCCTGGGAAATCTCTTTTTGGATAAAATGTCCCTGGAAAATCACCTTTTTTACCCCTCCCCCTTGGAATCTCCAGTCTCCAGACACGCCCCCTCTCCTGGAATTTTCAGAGTTTAATACAGCCCCCCTGGAAAAATTTTCATAGGTCCTCAACCTCCCGGTTCGGTTTAAAAATGCAATCAGCCAATGAGTAAGACAAGAAGTTTATATTTCATGTTTAAAAAATCATGAATAGTTTATAAGAACAATACAATAGAAACACACTAAGAATCACAGGACCGTAGCATCCCGGTGAGGCGGGCTCCCCCTGTTTTTGGGGTGCAGGTACTTGTCATACCTTTTAGGGTTTAAAATCAGGCCTCTGGTAAAATTAGAAAACTTGCAAAAACAATTCCAGATAGGTACCCATTAGAGGTCCATTCTAGCAAATCAATCAAATTACACTTGTTAGTTGCCTGAATTTCAGACGTATTCTCCCTCGTAAAAAAACATGAATATATGTCTTGCTGGTACCTTTTTAGGAGCCCAAGTCAACTAAGCGATGCCATGTATGGTACCTTTTAGGGATGAAATTGAAAGTTCCTGACGAGCACCCTGCCCCAAAAATAGGGGAGTCCCCCCTGGGCATACTGTAGCATGTTGTAAATCTGATACAACCACTAGTGGTTGCAGCTAATTTGCATAGCAACTTTAATTAAACATATCAAGTTTCGCTTCCAAATTTTTTAAAACAGACGACACTAGAAGGGAGGATGTCTTCTCCATCTTTTTAAGTAGTTTAAAACATTTGCAACAATTGACAACTATTTATAGTAAATATACACTGTAGAGCGGCTTTCACATAACTGCTGTGAAAACAATTCATGAGTAATTCACTATCCTATCAAACGCATAGAAATTCGACAATTAACCAATCACAGAGCGAGGTGATTCACAATCTCTCTTTTTTGTCAGCAATTTAATTAGACGTATAATTCTGTAATTATTTTCTCTACACAATCTGATTGGCATAAGGATCAAAGACCATGCTCTTGACAATCACAACCCAAACCAATCACAATTAGCAAGTTATTTGTAATTACTCATGACAGTCATGTGGAAACTGCTCTAATTATGTTTTACTTGTGTCATGGTATGGTCTTTCCGAAAGCCGCCTCTGGCAAAGCAACCTCTGGCTGCTGTTGTCACTGAAATTTAAAGAAAATAACCAATAAGTCTGATGAGCCTCGAAGACAAAACCTGCAAGTGTTTATCAAAACGGGCCCGATTCACGCGCAACGAACGAAAAGTGTGATCCCCCTCGACTACCTGTAAAATGTCTTCTACTATGTCAAAACTAATTGATTTTTTTTATTTTTAACATATAAGAATACGATTGCTTTTGTAAAAGGAACAGCCCTGGAATAGGTCTGCACACCTACAGAGCAATATTTTTCACCATCTACACAGCAATATTATTAATTAAATGACTAGAAACCGCTACTAGTATCTTCATGGGGAAATTCGGTAAGACAAAAAAATCATGTGAAAAAATACAGAAAAAACTCCTGCAAAGCCATGACATTCCTACACAAATTCTAACCCGGAAAAAAAATCCTGCATAACCAAAAACCTCTTTGCCCCCCCCCCCCCCCCCCCCCCCCCCTCCTAAAATTTCTAATGGTCCATCCCTTATGAAAGCGATTTCAGGGCTGTCAATATTTTTAAACTATAGTCTATGAATTATTGTGTTTATGTTGAGGAAAATTTACATCTATGTTGTGCAAAATTTATACATTTCCATGACTTCTAACTTTATGCCTGACACTATCGGACAGAGAAACAATGAATCAAACAATAAATTAAAAGTAAATGTCAGTGCATATTGGCACTGATAGACAGCAATAATTATTCCTAGATAGATTTCCACTTGCCTGTTATATAGGTAAATCCATTGCCTGACGAGGGAATTCCACGCTAAATTTCACGCGAAAAACCGATATCGCTCGAGTCGCGCAGCGACGAGAGCGATATCGGTTTTTCAAGTGAAATTTAGCGTGGAATTCCCGAGTTAGGTAATGGATTTTCTTTGAATCCCATACCGGACATTTTTAGAAAATTAAGTTTAAATTTAAGAGAATTGATAGTGGATTTCGTGCGCTTGAAAGCCACGCTAATGCGAAAGCGATGGAATTTTCTGAATCTCAAAACGAAAGTCCCTTGAAATTAGGCTTTGCTGCAATAGCGAATCTGTAAAACAAGAAATTACAATATATAAATGTTTAGATGAGAGAAATCCATTCAGTTAAGTGTTACAAGTCTAAAGTAAGCTTAGGTATAGTTTTAAGATTGTCGAAACACTGAAGTGACTGGCCAATTTGAAAAAAAAGCGATCGAGTCTACAAAAGTTTCAAATGATTTGAATTAGTAAATTGATCTTACTGATCGAAAATGTTTTAACTTTTAAAGCTTACTTGTTTGATTTCTTGTTCCCTTACGGCTTTCTATCTCCTTTATTCTTGGTAAATACCGCAGCTCCTGTGGTGTTTTTCGTTTTGCATGTGTTTTCCACCTCTAACATTTCACAGAACTTTTCATCGATAACATAACTTTCATCGAACGAGCCAACAGCTTCTCGTTGAAATTATCTTGTAAAGTAAATATCTGGACATTGCCTTGCATACCCAGGGTAGAAATACCCGAAACTTTGGAGGAACCAGAGAGATTTTGTTTCCAAAACTTGTTGTGTTGACCAGACGAGAGTTTGAGCGTTTTGTGTTTTGAGGAGGCGCGTGTGCCCACGTTTCACAAGCGCGCGAAAAACTGTCATACGAAAATGGAGATAAATACATTTCCCCTGCTTTTATCGTAACTACTTCTATAGACGTTTTTCAAAAATGGCGCGCGTGACATGGAAACGAGGCTGAAAATATAAACAAACATGGCGGCTGCTCAGGGAAATCCCAGCTCGTGAGGGGAAGACAAAACTCGTGATTTCTTAGCGTTTGCAGACTTCCCGGGTCAGAATAAGAGCAAAGGCTGGGAGGGTAATGTAGTCTTTGTGGGTTGGTTGTCAAAAATGAGAAATTTCTAGCGGTTTTCAGCAATGAAAAGGCAACTTGTCGATATAGATATTTTCGGTACTTTAATCGTTTGTTGTGAGCTGTGGTTTCCTGAAGATGACACAAATTTGCTGTGTATCAGAATGCGATCAACGCGAAGGAAAGGTCGGAAAAGGTGGAAAGAGGGTATCCCTCTTCGGTTTTCCGCAACCAAAAGACCGGCAAGGGCAGAAAATGAAGAAAAGGTGGCTCGAGAAGATCAGTCCCCCGCGAAGTCGGCGGCAAGGGAAGACTGTAAAAGTTCATTTGCATGCAAAGGTCTGCTCCGAACACTTCGAAGAAATGGACTTTATCTACCGTGGCTTTGGCCAAAAATGGTCTAACAGAAGACTTAAAAGAGATGCAGTCCCAAGCCTGTTTACATGGAATAAGGCAGGACCGTTCAAGATGTAAAAGAGAACTCAAATTCGTCTGAGAAAAAGGAGACACAAGAATTAAACACACAAGAGCTTGATCATCGCATTAAAGAACTGGAGGGTAAAGTTCAAAAGCTAGAAAAAGACAATTTGAAGCTGAAGGAAGAGCTACGGCATTTGAAAGAACGACAGCACACAGCCCAATTTTGTTATGAACAATTTAGAAACAATGCCAGTGACGTACGATTTTATACCTCTTTTCCTAGTTCTGACGTGCTGGAACATGTTTTAATTTTCTTAACCCTGGTGCTAATAGCGAAAACTTGAACTACTGGAACTCTTCTGTTGATCAAGCTCGTGAACAGGTGGATTCGTTAGATGATGAGGAACCGACCAGCTGCAAACGGGGCAGACCAAGGGCACTTGACACCAAGACAGAATTCTTTATGTTTCTGTGCAGAGTGCGGCAAGGTTTTCGAGAGAAACATTTGGCACATCTGTTTAATGTCTCTGTGTCAACTGTGTGCAGGATCATCATAACATGGGGTAACTATATCTACTTAAGACTTGGATCTCTAAATATTTGGCCAGATAGGAGTACTGTTGATTTAAACATGCCGGAATCTATGAAGAAGAAGTATCCTTCCTGTCGAGTAATAATTGACTGTACTGAAGTTAAAGTGCAAACGCCATCTTCATGGTTCTGGTGTCTGAGTTTTTTTCTAACTACAAGAACCATATGACCCTCAAAGCTCTTGTTGGCTGTACCCCATCTGGTGGGTGCAGTTTTGTGAGTCAACTTTACACAGGCAATATTTCTGATGTTGAAATTACGAGAAGAAGTGGTTTCTTGAACATGAAGTTTGATACTGGTGATTCTGTCATGGCTGATAGGGGATTTACAATAGAGAAGGACCTACCATGTGGAGTTTCCCTGAACATTCCCTCATTTTTAGGTGGGAGAGAACAGTTTGAACAAATGGAGGTGATAGAGTCTCAGGCAATTGCCCAAGAAAGAATACACATTGAAAGGCTCATCAGTAGAATTAAAGACTTCCATATTTTTGATGGTGTCATACCGTTGACCATTGCTGGCTCTGTCAATCAACTTTTCACAGCTTGCTGCTTATTAACCAACTTTCAGCCAGGATTATAGCCTCTCTGCCAAGCATCCATGAGGAGTGAAACAAGTTTGATAAGCTGTACTATCCTGGGGGGAAGGGGGGGGGGGGGGGGGCATCCAAATAGAGGGAGTAGCCCACTCAATGTATTTACTATTATGACACATTAATCTATGCAATCAATATAATTATTCCAGAAATATTTATTAAGATAAGTGACAAATTGCAGTGCACACAACTATTTAAATATTTAAATAAGTACATAGAAATTGTTGTACAGAGATTATTGTACATTGGAAATTGTATAATTATTCCAGAAATGTTTATTAAGATAAGTGAGAAATTGCAGTGCACACAATTATTTAAATATTTAAAATGCATATTGAAATAAGTACATAAAAATTGTTGTACAGAGATTATTGTACATTGGAAATTGTATAAATTATTATATATACAGGATATTACACGGTGGTGCAAAGATATGAGTTTTATTTTCGAGTGGCAAGAACATATTTTACGAATGAGCGCAGCGAATGAGTAAAATATTGTTTTTGACACAAGAAAATAAAACTCATATCTCCAAGCCACCGTGTAATTTTCTTTTAATTATATAGACAAACCAGAAAAAATATTCCAATTGATTTCCAAACATTTTTGTTTTGACCGATATCCTCACTAGTGAGGATATGGAAAATATGTCACTGAGGACCCGGATGTAGCTTCGTATGAGATCTACGAGTGGCGTATTTCCCAGTAAAACACTTGTGTCTATATAATAAATATAAATTTTATTTTGAAATATAATTAACTTCTATGAGACATTTCATACTTTCAAGAAAAATACAAAAGAAGTTCAGAATTTCCATATACTCTTTGCAGAATAGTCCTGTTTCAAATTTTCTACTGCTAAATAGACATCGACAGCACATAAATACAGTGGGAGCCTCAATTGGAAGTCGAAAGTGTTGTGAATACCGAGGAGAAACTGATGAAGCTTGAATTATACAATATGCAAAGGATTTCTTTGTATTCACAACTTTTCCGGCTCAAATTGGGGCTCTCACTGTATTGATATAACATTCCAGCAGTAGAGTAGAAATGCATGGCAAATATGCTCAGTGTTAGTGATACATGAAGTGCCGCTTTGTTCTTGACGGAGAGGATACAGATATCTGAAATTCTGCTGCAGACAATGATTTATGCAGTAGTAACTAGAACTTGCCACTAGAACTTGTTAGTTACTTTGCTATTAATACTGGTAAATAATACTTAAAGAAGAAATCACTTAAGATCTTCAAATCCTTATCTCGAAATTCATGGTCAAACTCTATTCTCATGACAATAGCTCCAACATTAGAATAAACAACCAAGTCACACCAGCTAACACCAGCAAGAGCCATCTGTCCTTGAATCTGTTTGTAATGCTTGTGTCCTTTCTTAAGAGAGTACGCATCCCCTGATTGACAAACATAAAACTGTTGTTCTGTACATAATTCTTTCGGGTGTCTCACCTGGTTCTCCTTTTTGCCCAAGCATTTCACTTCAATGAGTCCATAAGGAGGATCTGATTGCGGGTCATAGACTTTCCTGTCCGGTGAGGCACCAAGCCAGAAATAGTCTGGCATGACAACTAAACCAGACGTGTATGTCTGAACTTTGTGTCCAATAGAATGCATAAATTCAACATACTTGCAAACAGCTGCAGACTCGTTTTGGACTCCATAATCAAGAATTGCCTGTGTGAACTTGGAAGGGTGCATTTCTTTTGTCAATTTAAGTGCAAAGTCTTGTGGGCGGCATCTCGGTTTTATCATTTTTTCAATAGTATCACCAAACTGTGAAGCTGTAAGTCTGTTCTTTCTTTCCTTGAACCACTTGTCTGATCTGTTTTGTAGTCGAGTCTCCTCTTCTATCTTACAAGATGTTGAACTGTCAATACACAACTCATCTAACAATGCATTTCAGGTCCTGAAAGTGATGCTCTGTTGATAGGATATTTTGGAAGTACAGGAAATTTGGGATAATGTAACACAGATAAATCTTGAGTAGCAAAGTTAGATAAACAGTGTTCTATTCCAGATGAGATGACTGGAAATGCAGGTTTATTGAAACCAGACAATTGATAACTCAGAGGGCTCCCCAAGGGTACATTTCCAAATGGTGTATTGACAGCAGTTTCTTTATCAATAGTAGCACTCAACTGGTAGGAAAAAGGGATTGTTTTGTTTATACCGTGTAGCGCTTTTTGTAGATCATTTATCTCTTCCTTGTTGTGTGGGTAAAAGACTTGAGCACCCCTAGCCTCATACAAATTACAGGAAATACCAGAGTTTGCACGTTTATCACAAGCTATTCGAGGGCGTTTTAACAGTTACCTCCATTACAGGCTGTGGCTCTATGGTCTTTCCTCTGGGTCTGTGCCATTTTTGGAGTTGGGAAGTGACAGATACATTTTCTGGAATTTCTAAAAGTTTGTCAAGTTTATAGTGACAGAGCAAAGTCATAGCACTTCTACTGTGACTGCACAAACCTCCTTTTCCAGCTTTACACGTACATTCAGCATGAAGAACAGAAGAAGTCTCGCGACACAAACCAATGCGGACAGTTATTCTTTGAGAATTTGACTGCCTATTTCCAACACTGTGATAAGATAATGCCTCCACGTAAAAGAAGTGTTCATCAGAAGAGGTAACCATGTCATAGGTGAATTGCTCTATAGTTCTCCTCTCTGAACGTCGATTTGCAGCAGGGTTAGAACCCGACTTGAATTTATGGAAAAAAGCATCCATTTCTTTCTGTGTGAAGTATGGCAGATCTTCTAAACTCTTACCAAGTGACTGGTCTTCTTTGGAAATGCGAAATGTTTTGCCTTAGCGTCCATGCTCAAGAAACTTGCAGCCCATACAAAAGAATCGAGTTACGTTATTATTGGAGATGACAAAGGAGAAACCTCTCGTTTTTCGTTTAAAATTCACAAAACGTTCACATTTTACCTAACCTTAGACGACCCTAAGCCATAATCTTTTCTCTCTTAACTTTTTTTGCTGCCCAAATACCCTAGAAACGCGAAAAATCAGGTTTGATTTTATCTCCCTTCACGGACTGAAGGTTCCCTGAGCAGCCGCCATGTTTGTTTATATTTTCAGCCTCGTTTCCATGTCACGCGCGCCATTTTTGAAAACGTCTATAGGTAAATCCATTGCCTGACGAGGGAATTCCACGCTAAATTTCACGCGAAAAACGCGCGACTCGAGCGATATCGGTTTTTCAAGTGAAATTTAGCGTGGAATTCCCGAGTCAGGTAATGGATTTTCTTTGAATCCCATGCCGGACATTTTTAGAGAATAAGTCTAAATTTAAGGGAATTGACAGTGGATATCGAGTGCTTGAAAGCCGCGCTAGTGCGAAAGCGATGGAATTTTCTGAATCTCAAAACGAAAGTCCCTTGAAATTAGGCTTTGCTGCAATAGCGAATCTTTAAAACATGAAATTACAATACATAAATGTTTAGATGAGAGAAAAGTCATTCAGTTCAGTGTTCAGTGTTCATACAGTTCAGTGTCAACACACTGAAGTGACTGAAGCCAATTTGACTATGAAAGCGATCGAGACTACAAAGAGTTTCAAGTTCCTTTCTAAACTGCCAGTTTCCATTTTAAAATGCAAAGTTGTTATTAGTAGAATTATCTTACTGATCGAAAATGTTTTAACTTTTAAAGCTTACTTGTTTGATTTCTTGTTCCCTTACGGCTTTCTATCTCCTTTATTCTTGGTAAAAAGTGCAGCTCCTGTAGTGTTTTTCGTTTTGCATGTGCTTTCCACCTCTAACATTTGACAGAACTTTTCCATCGATGACAGAACTAGCCAACAGCTTCTCGTTGAAATTATCTTGTAAAGTAAATATATGGACATTGCCTTGCATACCCAGGGTAGAAATACCCGAAAGGTTGGAGGAACCAGAGAGATTTTGTTTCCAAAACTTGTTGTGTTGACCAGACGAGAGTTTTGTGTCTTGTTGAGGCGCGTGTGTGCCCACACGTTTCACAAAGCGCGCGAAAAACTGTGATACGAAAAATGGAGATAATACATTTCCCCTGCTTTTATCGTAGATAACTTCTATAGGTAAATCCATTACCCGACGAGGGAATTCCACACTAAATCTCACGCGAAAAAATCGATATCGCCCGAGTCGCGCAGCGACGAAATTTAATTTCGTAGAAAATTAATTTCGTGGGCGTCCTGTGTTTTCATTAGATTCTACTATTCCACAAAAAATCTCCCCTCGATTTCAGCCAATCAGCGCGCGAGATAGAGTCATAGCATGGGATTCTATATAATAGGATTATTCAAAGCTTCAGGAGGCTAGATTCCGCTAAGAAAATAGCACGAAAAAAGCGATATCGCACGAGTCGCGCAGCGACGAGGGCGATATCGACTTTTTGAGTGCTATTTTCGGCGGAATCTACCGACTGGACGCTTTGAATATACTTGAATCCTATGATATCTCGTCCTCAATTTACACAAAAAAGAGATATCATAGGATTCTATGTGAAATACTCTGTGAAGCTTCCCCGCAGCCAGGAATCTTACATCTTAGGGAATTTTCTACAAAATTAAATATAAGCGCACAAAGTTAACTTACTCGTTGTAGCCGAACCAAATTGAGAAGTCGAAAATGTCTCAATTTGAAGAATAAATAGCTTAGATACATTAGAAAATTCAAGAATCATTGTACCATTATCTAAACCTGAAGTTTGGAGTCCTATGATGACCAAAAGCTCGCGAGCTAAAGATGGCAGCCATGCCGATGCGTGACAAGTTTTTTCATTACTTTCTCCCGAGTCTCCCCGCCAAAAGTAAACACAGCCACGGCAGTTGTCAGCTCCACTACGTATAACTTATACTGTATATCACTAGAAAATACGGTATTCTGATTGCAATCCAGAAAAAAGCTTAACCCACAATGTTGAGCGTGTAAAAACGACTAATCTCACGAGCGGCCACTATCGTCGCATTCAACTTTCATCTTTTTCAAACGAGTAGAGAAAACAGCCGCAAAAGTTCGGGAAAAACACGAATGGAAGTTGGAAGTTTGAAGTTTGCGGTAGATAAAATCTGATTACTACTGAATGCTCATTTTATACTCTAGCTACAAAGTTCAAGTACCTACCTTGAAAATGGGTTTCTACGCTAGCTCTTCGTTCGTCCGTCTTCTTTGTCTTTTTCGACTTCACCATTCACTGGTATTCTTCTCTACTCGCTTTGCTTCTTTCCCTCAACAAACGTTTTTTCTATAATCATGACATCGGTCACTCTTCTTCCCGCTGGTAACTCATTTTCTAAAATCATGATTTGTCAGCTTGTTTTCAAGAGTTTTTGATGAAGAGTAAAAACCGTCGCGCGTTGTTTCGTTTGTTCACTTTGCACTCTCTTTGGCGGTGGTTCATGCTTTGCCCGGCTTCTTCCCGTCGCTGTTTCTAGCTCTCTCCTCGAATAATTTCTTCCGGTTCTTCTATCAAAATTCTCTCTTTAATTTTTCTCGTCTTGTCATCGATTTTTTATCAGTGAGGAAAAAGAACTCTGTACAGACGAACGACAGAGAGTCCTGCAGAAAAATGACAGACAGTTCCGGGGTTGCCTGTGGTGGGGCGCGCAGTACACAGCGGTCAAACACTGCGCATGCTCAAGAATGAGATCCAAGATGGCGGACATTCGAGCAATGGGAATAGAGCGCCCTGAGCGGACATTTAGTTAGTGCTCACTGGAGCGCGCAATTTATGCAAAACTGTTCCATTTCATATCATGAAAGAAGCATAGGAAGAAATGAAATGTACAGAGTTAAAAAGCTTCAGTGATATGGTTTCAGAAAATAAATTCGTATCGCAAAATTACTGGGAATAAAGCGGTTTTCGATAACATTAAAAACACTTGGGACACCACGGCGTTGAAACGTAATATGATTTTTATTATAAGATTGAAATTGGGAAATTTAGAGAGCCCACAAAGCACATAACTTTCAAACCTTTATTTCAAGCTACTTTCTAAAAGCACGGATTTAAAAAATTATAGTGCGAAAACGTGATTTTTCCAGCATAATAGACCTAATGTATGATATTCTATCATGTTTTGCGGAAACAGCGAGCATAGTCTGCGCTTGCTAGGAATTCGTGATTTCGAATACGTGAATTTCAATCTAAACTACGCAATTAGGTCAACAAAATGTTTCTCACTGACGTTCTCTGTTATTCATTGTCAAACTATATTTGCGCATTAGCCTTGAAACATCGTAACATGCGAGGTAAAGATGCCGCAAGGTCTCGAGGGACATATTGAGATTTTAAACGTGTAGTTTGCGGTGATCGCTTTAAATAAGTCAACGTCAATAAAACCGACAGAACAGTCGACTGTGTCGAATACAAAAATTGTCTCGCTACTAGGCATCAAATCTATACCACGAAAAATGAGAACGAAATTCATACCAACGTTTCTGTTCTTCGTGAAAGCTTTGTTCAACAGGAGAACGCGTTTTCTGGCAAATACACGGCGATGAAAACTGACGACGCCTGTCCCAAGGCGTGGCGGACGGATAAGAGAAAGCCCTAGGCTGATAAAGCTACGATTTCCAATATTTACACGAAAGTGGTGAGCGACCTGAAAGATCGCATAATTTCTATTGGTCAAGGAGTGGCAGCCATGCGCCCGGAACATTTTCTCTGATATGTTTTGTTAGCCAAGAGTACAGGGAAGAGAACTTATTCTGCCCCATTTACAAGGACATGCTATAAAAACCATCTGCACCCATTATACTTGCGCCGAGTGGTTTAGGGCTGTTGTAAATGCCTCATTTAACCATGTGGCTGCCCTGTGTCAAGTTCACTTCTCTAAAATGATCTAAGGGATCACTCATTATTTTTCGTTTTTTTTTTTTTTTTTTTTTGGGGGGGGGGGGTGGTTGGGCAATACAGGTCAAAATTAAATGATCACCCCTCTAATAGAGCGAATTTCACATGACTGTCGTGAGTAATTCGCAATAACTTTGTAATTACTCCCATACCTTTCGTTCAGAATTGGTGTATTACTTTGCGATTAGTTTCACAACAGTCCTGTGACAACCACTCTAAGTAATATGATTAATGTGACCCCCCTTAAAGCTGATTTTGTGACTCCCTCCCCCCTATTCAAACTAATGGAAAACAAATTTATTATTTTTCATGTGTGAAAACAGCACCTGTCAAATTTCTACTGTTGTAATGTCGAGCTCATGCTCCTAGTCAAGGAATCTTCTTTTGAACTCTAGAACTGCCCCCTCCCCCAAAAAGGTATTTTTAGCAAGGGTTTGTTTTTTCCTGCCCAAGATACATGTTGTTATAGCATTTTATAGAAAAGTAGATGCGCATATTATTTCTTTATTTGAGTTCTGAAAATCATGAGTCTGTAAATAATTTAGTTTTTGAAATAACTTGTCTAAAAGTTTCCTGTCCCCCTTCCCCCAACCCCCACAATACATAATGACTGGTGAACAGTATGTGATGCACCCGTATCTGAGGTGTCATTGCATAATCCAGTATCAGGCATCGATTCACCATGCATGTGTAGCCCTAGTTAGCGAGACTGAATCCTCCTGAGACTCTCTGGATCAGCAGATCCCCCTGAGGCAATGTGAAACAGACAGATTTCCCTCAGGCAATGGTGAATCAGGCAGATCCCACTCAAGCCCGACACTACATTTGATAGCCTTACATACACAATAATAACCCAATCACATTACGCAAACTATTCTTTTTTTTCACAACTTGCCACTCTAAGTGTAACTATGCCATTGTAATGGCCTACAGTATTGACACATTAGTAAGATCTTGGACATGATCACTGCTATGTATATTATGGTAGATAATGGAAATTATGTAACCAGAATAATTTCAACACCATGGCCAAATTTGTACCTACATGTACTTCTTGGTCACCCATCACAAGTAAGGGCTTGTCATGTTCTTTTCCCTTTTGTGAGAGTTACATCAAAAAGCTTCGCTCATATTTCCGTACATCTTTCATAAACCAGCACATTTCTCCCAAAGTTCCATTTTGCTGGTGATGCTACCATTCCATTCATTCATAAAATAATTGCCATTTCCATTCGGGTTCGTTGGAGAACAAGGAGGGTGGTCATTTCTCAAGAAAGTACTATGAACAAATCCACAGTGCCACTCCATGTTGTGGTGCCTTGAAGAAAATCCTAAAGCAACATTTGTCTCCTCAGTCTAGAGCATGGATCCCGAAGAAGAAAACAAAGGCTCTGAAAGGGAAAATGTAGGAAACAAACTGAATTCAGGATTGCAAAGGCAGTTTAGATAAATTCTATAGACATCAATATTTTGATCTCATCTATTAAATTTTTTGAGATCAGATGCTCGAAGTATTCCTTTCCCCTGTTCAGCTGATGAATTTCTAAATATAGTCAATAAGGCACAGCTGCAGTCTGTTTTCTCTGGTGCCAGGGGTTTCAACAGATCTTTCCTTACACCTGTTGTCAACTACATACTTATAAACAGAGAATCCCTAAAAAATTCTACCACTCCAAACATTTTTTAATAGGGTGCAAGTGCACTTTCATTTTAATCTTCTGAATACCAGAGAGAAAACACAGATCTGCGGGATAATGAGAAACTTTCAACAATTGTATTGTAAGCTTTAAGTAAGCTTACTTATCTTTCGACGAGTCTGTGCGTAGCTTAGCCTGCGAAAGCCGACACCACTTGGCGCTCGTCGAAAAAAAATAAAAACAGGATGCAACGAATTCCTAGCATCAAACCTACCTCTTCTTGCTGAAGCTGAAGACCCTTCAAATAGCATGTGCTGATCCTTAGTTCCCAGAAAAATCACAAAGTCAAGCTATCGTGGCTGTAATCTTGACATAACCTTGTTGGTGGCCCGAGATCACTAGATCTGAGAGAATACGTGTGTCCAGTCGTTCATGCGTGGTTTGAGGCAAATGCGCGTTAGATTGCTGTTATTTTGTCTCTTCGAATTTAGTTGACATTATATCTTTTAGTCTGCTACTATTTCAAGGTTCTCCTTGTCCCAAAACACTTCGTTTTGAGCCGTAAGCAAATTGGTATACGCTTGGAAGCTGTTTGTGCCTTGGGCGCCATCTTTGATTTTTCCTTGAGCCATGGGGAAGACCGCTAGCAATACTGTCCGAGGGCTCAAACTAAACGCTGTTATGAATAATTATGAACTAGAACTAAATGTCCCCTCGGGAGCAGCCGTGAATCATGAAACGAAGGAGAAAATTGTACTTTTCTAGCCACTGACTTCTGTTCACCTTCTCAAAGAAGAACACTTTGGACATTAGAGGATTGCTGTACATGTTTATATTTTTATTTTGTCGATCTGTGCGTCGGCGACTTTGTTATTGGCTGCCAAACTCAGAGTTCAGCGGATATTTCCCTATTTCTTATTAGGTAAGCTTACGTTACGCCACTCACAAGCTAACTGTTGCTGAACTCCTTAACCATTTCAAGCACGACTCTTTTCCCATAGAATCGTATTTACAAAAAACGCTATTACTACTGTATTGAACACGCCAAGAAGAGAGCTTACACAAAACCTGGTGATACTGTATGCTTTCATTCAAATAGAAAATTTAACTTTAGCTGAGCAATCTAGCGGTGCATAAGCTTAATCTTATCATGGATCGTAGAAAAGTCTTTTCTACGATCCATGATCTTATTAACATATGTATAGCTTTGCCCTTCCTAACATCATCCATTCCAAGCCTTCTGCCTTCATCTTTCTCTCCATATTGTTTTGAAAAATTTTCACTACCTGTACTTTATCCTTACAGCCAATTGCTGACTGAATTATTTACAAGCATGGGATGGATAATAAGCTTTGCCAACAAGGGTACCAAAAAATCCATACAAATAAAAAGGAGAAGATTGTGTTCAGGGGAAACATGCAAACAAGTTATTGATTATTACAACTGCTGCATGACTGCATGATTTGTATACTCCAATGAAGATATCAGGAGAATAACAAAAACAAAGACCAGGTCATTATTCAGCACCTCCACTGGATTGCCCACCTGTGCAGAGGTCACAGCACGAGACTCATGAAAAAGATACTGTTTGCCCTTCCCTCAAGAATGTATTATAGAGATCTGGGTGAAGAAGCAAACTTGTTGATGGTAACACCGGGCAAAGTGAGCTACGCAGTACAAATGAGAATTTAGCAGGCCACTGGGTAACTATTGTCACAAAGGAGAACTGTACTGTACTGCATACAGAACATGTGATGAACACTATTTCCATGTGAATTATAAAAAAAGAGTGTACTCTTCAAACTGGTGACTGTTGGTTTAACTTTGAAATGATCTTAACTTTGAAATTATTATGTTAGATAGACCGTGAGTCTCTACTTTGGGCTAAAAATCTGGCTCTACCCCGGTGTAAGAACCTGTGTATTGTTCACAAGTTGTATGTTAAAGCTTCTTTTGTTTAGTAGAACGAATCATGGTCTAGTGAGAGCTGAACAGAAAGGTTTTGTGCGGTTAACCTCAAATTCTGTCACAATCAAGTTTTTGCAAATCAAGGCTGCACTATTTCCTTGAGCAGGTGTTGGAACCATTTTGGTCATTAATTAGTGTTTAGATTGAAAGATTATTCTCAAAGAAATATTCAGAATTGCAGTCGAGAATGTTGGAGTAGTTATTCTTTTTAGGATAAAACAGTTGGGTACTTTTTGGGAGTATCAAAGCTTCTTTTGTTTAGAAGAATGAATCATGGTCAAGTGAGAGCTGAACACAAAGGTGTCGTGCGGTTAACCTCAAATTCTGTCACAATCATGTTTCTGCAATCAAGGCTGCACTATTTCCATTGTATTTGCCAAAATAATTTCCATGTAAGAGCAGGTGTTGGAACCATTTTGGTCATTAATTAGTGTTTAGATTGAAAGATTATTCTCAAAGAAAATATTCAGAATTGCAGTCTTGAAAGTTGTAGTAGTTGGGTATTTTTGGGGGGTATCAATTTTTGGGAGCAGGTATTTTGGGGGGTATAAAATTTATAGCTCTGGTATTTTTGGGGGTATGAAATTTGGAGCTCCATTGGAACCCCTGTCATTTTTATATCTGAGTACCCCCCTGCAGGGGTTTCGATAGAGGGCGGCTACCGGTGGTGAACCACCATCTACTCTCAAACATGAATATGCCAATTATCTTGCTTTAAAAGGCAGGAAATGTTTATTTTAGTATGTATATACTTGATGTGTGCCCTTCATTTTGTGTAAGCTTGTTTATGCTTGGTTCCATTCTAGGTTTCTAGGTGTTATGTTACGAATGATTGGTGTATGTATTCTAAAAATGTTTTCTAAAATTGTATGAATACACAGGATTAAATTTTATATGCACAAAAAGAAATTTTATATGCACAAAAAGAAATTTTATATGCACAAAAAGAAATTTATTTTAATATGCACAAAAAGAAATATATATGCACAAAAGGAATTTATGCCCAAAAGAAATTTATGCCTAAAGGAAAAAAAAGCCATACAGTATAATGCACAAAATGAAACTTCAGTAGAACTGGGTAACTGCCTCTTGTTGTTTTTAGTTTGAACAGATCTATAGTCTGGTATAGATTTATGGATAGTTCTATCTACAAAAATCCATGCATGGGGTTTCTAAAGAATTGTTTACGGCAACTGTGCATTTCAATCAACCTTTGTCATCAGGAATTGGGAAGGCTGAAAGACCATTAATCCCAGGTCTGACTCCTGAGATGGTCACGCGTTTCTGCTTTGGTACCAAAGCCCAACCCAACGCGTAAATGCAACAAGGCCAGTTCTTTAGAGGATCAATTTAACTAAAGGGCAATGTTGAAGTCAAAATTCAATATAGAGTAAAATTCAGAGGATGAAATTTTCGGAGGATAAACTTTACGGTGGATAAAAATGTTACTTGTTTAGCAGGAGATGTGAACTAAAATTACAGTGAGAAAAAGGTACAATGATTATGACAAAACGGCTTGCTACCTACAAAACCATGATAAACATCGATGATTGCAGAATTACCTATAGCATGACTGAAGGGGAGTTTACAGTTGATAAGCCTGCAATATAACTGCACCAATTTTTTTAGGGATGGACATCTTTTGAAAGTTATTTCGTCATTTGTCTCATTTAGCACTCGCCATCTTATCTTTGTAGCCAGGCAGTATGAAAACCACAGGAGTCCCAAAAGCACAGGAATCCTTTTATATTTGTTCTGTATGGTGCATACCCATTATATACTATGCGTCTATGTGTATATAGTGAGTGGGGTGTGTTTAGTAATGTTTAGTAATAGGATATTGACCTTTGTGTCGGAGATCAGATGCAGGTCATATGATATGTTAAGTCCACCCCACGGGGGAGGGGGACAACCGTACACCTGTTGCGGCATTAAAGTAATAAGTGGAAAAAATCTAGACTTATTGCCATTTTATAGTTACAATAATGTCCCGGTAGGCATTATCCATTGTAACAGTAGACGACACACAACAGGTTATGGTTTGAAATACTGATAGTGTTGTCACCAGCGTTGTACCCTGATGATATATCCGGCTCTGGTAAAATATAATCAACCATCGTAATGATACTGTGTTGTGGTTTTCCAAATACTACTATGACATGTGGCTTCCATACCAATGGCTGCCGTGGTTGTATGTCAGGGACAGAGGATAAGCGGCCACATGCCACTGATGTAATCATGGAACAACAGGGTTGATGTAATGCCTCAGTCTCTACAACAAATAAAACAAAATGTAATACACATAATCTCCATACCATTACATAGGAAACAAAACAAGGCGTGTGGTATAAATATCCCTAGGACTACAAATTACGCCCGTGGGGGTCGTCATTGTGACTGAACTATGCCAGTCAGTCAGAGGTTTACGACTGAACCTTGTCAGTCAGTAAAAGGTTTACGACTCAACTTCTTGTTTCACTTCTTGTCCGACTCGCTGGCAAAAGTTCTAGGTTTATGACTAACATTTAGAAAATGCGACTGGATTTTTGAAACTTGTCAAACATTTCGACTAGATCTTTTTAAATTTGCAGCCATGGTTTTAGTGGTAAAAATTTCATTCCTGTTCTCAGTGGTAAAAATTGCAACCCTGTTCTCAGAGATAAAAATTGCAGTTTCAATAGAATGGACCCTGGAAACTATAGGGGTATTTGTATCAGTAGTTGTTTGGGGAGTTTTTTTACTTTAATCTTAAACTCCCGTTTCAATAGGTTTTTGGAAGAAAATGGCCTTATGAATGATAATCAGATAGGTTTTCCGCAAGGGTTTAGGACGTCTGACCATGTACTTGTACTGAAAGCTCTCTTAGATTCGTACAAGAAAAAGCCGTTGTTTGCCTGTTTTATTGATTTTCGCAAAGCATATGATAGTATTTGGCGAGACGGTTTGTTTTATAAGATTATACAGTGCGGTTGCAGTAAGAACTTTATAAAATACTTTTAAGCATGTATTCTTCTGTTAAGGCGGCTGTGAAGTTGAATGAGGGTGTGACTCCATTTTTTCGATCCGAAATTGGCGTGAAACAAGGTTGTAATCTTAGTCCTACGCTTTTAATTTGTTTGTCAATGATATCCCTGGCATATTTGATGCTTCTTGTTCTCCGGTATCTCTGGCTGGTTTTGATCTTAGTTGCTTACTTTATGCGGATGATTTAGTCATTTTATCTGAATCGGAGTCGGGTCTTCAGCGTTGTCTCGATAGATTGGCTATTTACACAAAGCACTGGAAGTTAAGCGTTAACATGAAAAAATCGAAAGTGTTAGTTTTTGGCACGCGTGCTCAGAGGTGCCCATACTTGTTCTCTCGTTGGTCTTTCAGTGGCCAGGTTTTAGAGTGCGTGGAACATTATACCTATCTTGGTATTGTGTTTCATTTTTCTGGTAGTTTTAATTTTGCACGGAAGTGCCTATATAATAAAGCTTTAAGGGCATATCATGGTCTTTTTGCCCATTTCACCAATGTTGAGAAAATTCCGGTGAAGGTGATGTTGAATTATTTTCTTCGCTTGTGTCTCCCGTGCTATTATATGGTTGTGAGGTCTGGGGTGCTTACATGTTAGGCAGGTTATCTTCTTTGGAGATGTTTAAGCAGAAACTTTTCTCGGTTTTAGGTGACATAGAGAGGTTGCATATAAAATTTTGTAAGAGGATTTTAGGCATACACTTAAAGTCTACGAATATGGCTGTGTATGCAGAATTAGGTAGGGTACCCCTGATAGTTCAAATCGGTTGTACGATTGTCAGGTATTGGTTACGGATAACAAATCCTATTTTCCGGGATAGTCTCGTCGGAAAAGCGGCTTCTTGGTGTGTGTCTTCAAACTTTCGTGGGGTTGCTTTTTCTAATTTCCTCTTGTCTTTGTGTGGTTTTGGATCTTTAGATAGTATTGCAATTCCTTTTGAACAGATTAAGGATGTGTCCAAACAGATTAAACACAATTATATGATATGTTTTGCGAGCACTGGAGGACTAACGTACGTCAAGGGACCGTGGAAAATTAAGGCTGTTTAGATCTTTGAAGTCTAGCCTGGGTTTTGAGAAATATTTAGTCTCGGTGACTAATTTTCGACATCGTCAAGCAGTTTCGAAACTGCGTTTATCCGCACATAGATTACCAGTGGAAGTTGGCAGATATGCTAATATTGATTATAACTCTAGGAAATGTTCATTCTGCAATCTTAATGAAATTGGAGATGAGACGCATTATTTGATGTATTGTAACCATGCGTCTTTTGTTCATCTAAGAGAATCATTTTTTGACTGACATTTTGCAACTGAATGTTTCCTTTGGCCAACTAGGTTTGCGTAATCTATGCGTTTACTTATTGTCGATGTGTGACGAGTCTGTCGTAAAGGTAACTGCCAAATTTTGCTTTGATATTCTCGAGCGTTTTAATGCGATGGTTCGAGATGCTGAAGAATCTAATGAGTCTCATTAAGTCTTATGTATTTTTTTTTTATTTTCTTTTGTACCTATATATTTGTTAGTGTATCCTATATGCCGTGTAATTGGTATTTTATGGAATAAAGAATTATTATTATTATACACTCGGAATATTATGTAAACAACATAACAAGTCAAAATATTTCGACTGGATCTTTTTAAAATGGCAGTCCTGTTCTCAATGGTAAAAATTGCAGCCATGTTCTCAGTGGTAAAAATTGCCGCCCTGTTCTCAGTGGTAAAAAGTGCAGTTTCAATACATTCGGAATATTATCTTAACAGCATAACAAGTCAGTTCTACACCGGAGTCGGTCAAACAAAAGAACAAAGAATTCAAAGAGATGAGTATATATTAGACATCAGACGACAAAGGTATATAAATTTTGCTGCGGCAGGAGTACAGCTTAGACATAGGTGTGGTTTCATACATAGAATCGGAGGTTTAGGCAGTTTTTTAAAAAAATTTGCCAGCCATTGCAACAATATAAGACAATATACAGACACTATGCCATCCACATATGGAAGCAGGAATATATAAACAAACATGCAGGGAAAGAAAAAACACACATCAGAATGTATACATACAAACCAAGAATGGACTCAACCAGAAATCAAGCATAAACAAGCTTACACAAAAAAGGACACACCAAGTGTATACATACAAAAACAAATGTGGGGGACTCCCCTACTTTTTGGGCAGGGTGCTCGTCGTACCTTTTTAGGGTTTTAAAATCAGGCCTTGGTACCTTTTAGGGGTAAAATTCGAAGACTTGCAATTTTTTCCAGATAGGTACCTCTTAGAGCCTTTAACAGGTCCGTTCTAGCAACTCAAGAGTTTTTGGTACCATTTACACTGTGTAAAATAAAGGAAATCAAGGAATTTCTTGTCCCCTGACTTGCCTCGCATACGCGGCGTATCAAGAGGGGTTTGCCGAGTGTCAGGAACACACGGCGTGTCATGGAATTTCTTGTCCAGGACACGGGCAACACCACGTGTCAGTGTGTGTCATGATACCGAACACGTGCTACGTGGCGTATCATGACATTTCCAGGTCCCAGACACGAGATACTCCGCGTGGCCTGGCATGTAACGACCCGGGGAATGTTGTCCTCACGCGTTTGTAAAAATCCCAGAAATGGTACACCCAAGACACGCCAGCTGAGAATTTCACAAGGCCACGCGTCGGGGTGCGCCATGACACCCAACAATATTAAAACTATAAAAAAAATTATAAGTATTTGAGAAGTTTTTATTTTCGAAAAACGTTTTAAAGCAAAAAACAGAGTTTTTATTTAGTCATCTCGGGAAGGAATCTTTCTTCTTTGTTTGGACAAAAACATTATTGTTTTGTGAGATTAGAGAGGGCTAATAGTTCACCAGACCCAGACATTACATGGATAGCAAAACATGTTTATGAAACAATTATTTCGTGTATCGATGTCCTTATATTTGCATAAAGTGCGATTCTTTTTCTCCAAGAAGGACAGAGGATCCCCGGGCTGTTATACGTACAGATACGCCCGGTCATGTTTGGTGTCACGAGATATCAGGGCCGTGAAACACACTGACAACTCCCAAATAAGGCGTGTCACGCTAGTGTCAAAAGCGTGAGTCGCTTAGGAGAAAAGAACAATAATACCTGCGATTACTCTTAACTTAACTCTTATTCTAACAGTAGCACGAAAGATTTAGTAATAGGAAACAATTTAGCAATGTGTTTTGCATGATGTGGGCTGGAAAACGTGGGAATTGCAAAAGCTAACATTTCGGATCAAATCTGCAAATTGTTCGATGTTTCCTAGATGAGCTGTTTTTGTTTCGTGCCGAAATTCAACTCCTGTGTTGACGTTTGCGTTTGACAAACCAAATAAACTCCAAAAATCATTAGAAGTATTTGTGAACTTTTATTTTTTCAAACTAAGTCTTGATAATAACTTTTTATTAACGCAAAAAGCAGTGTTTTAGTCGTCTCGGCAGCGACTCTTTCGTCTTTGTTTCGGCAAAAACATGATTTCTTGTGAGATTAGAGAGGGCTAATAGTTCCATCTCCGACCCTTGGACGCTATATGGATAGCCAAACAATATTGATGAAATTGTTTCGTGTATCGATGTCCTTATATTTGCATAAAGTGCGATTCTTTTTCTCCAAGAAGGACAGAGGATCCCCGGGCTGTTATACGTACAGATACGCCCGGTCATTTTTGGTGTCACGAGGTATCAGGGCCGTGAAACACACTGACAACTCCCAAATAAAGGCGTGTCACGCTAGTGTCAAAAGCGTGAGTCGCTTAGGAGAAGAGAACAATAAACCAGCGATTACTCTTAAGGGGTGGACCATTAGAAATTGGGGGAGGGGGGTGGCAATTTTTTTGCGCATGAATTTTTTTTTCGGGGATCAGGTTGTGCAAGAATTTTTTTTCGGATTTATATCATGTTTTTTACTAGCTTGGATCTCTGCAAGATTTTTTTTTTTAAAGGATTGGCCTTGCTCGAATTTTTTTTTGGAATTGCCACCCCCCCCTCCCCCAATTTCTAATGGTCCCCCCTAACTTAACTCTTATTCTAACAGTAGCAAGAACGATTTAGTAATAGGAAGCAATTTAGCAATGTATTTTGCATGATTTGGGGCTGGAAAACGTGCGAATTGCAAAAGCTAACATTTCGGATCAAATCTGCAAATTGTTCGATGTTTTCTAGATGAGCTGTTTTTGTTTCGTGACGAAATTCAACTCCTGTGTTGACGCTTGTGTTTGACAACCAAATAAACTCCAAAATCATTAGAAGTATTTGTGAACTTTTATTTTTTCAAACCAAGTCTCGATAATAAGTTTTTATTAACGCAAAAAGCAGTGTTTTAGTCGTCTCGGCAGCGACTCTTTCGTCTTTGTTTCGGCCAAAAACATGATTTCTTGTGAGATTAGAGAGGGCTAATAGTTCCATCTCCGACCCTTGGACGCTATATGGATAGCCAAACAATATTGATGAAATTGTTTCGTGTATCGATGTCTTTATATTTGCATAAAGTGCGATTCTTTTTCTCCAAGAAGGACAGAGGATCCCCGGGCTGTTATACGTACAGATACGCCCGGTCATTTTTGGTGTCACGAGGTATCAGGACCGTGAAACACACTGACAACTCCCAAATAAAGGCGTGTCACGCTAGTGTCAAAGCGTGAGTCGCTTAGGAGAAGAGAACAATAAAACCAGCGATTACTCTTAACTTAACTCTTATTCTAACAGTAGCAGGAACGATTTAGTAATAGGAAGCAATTTAGCAATGTATTTTGCATGATTTGGGGCTGGAAAACGTGGGAATTGCAAAAGCTAACATTTCGGATCAAATCTGCAAATTGTTCGATGTTTTCTAGATGAGCTGTTTTTGTTTCGTGAAGAAATTCAACTCCTGTGTTGACGCTTGTGTTTGACAAACCAAATAAACTCCAAAAATCATTAGAAGTATTTGTGAACTTTTTTTTTTCAAACCAAGTCTCGATAATAAGTTTTTATTAACGCAAAAAGCAGTGTTTTAGTCGTCTCGGCAGCGATTCTTTCGTCTTTGTTTCGGCCAAAAACATGATTTCTTGTGAGATTAGAGAGGGCTAATAGTTCCATCATCCGACCCTTGGACGCTATATGGATAGCCAACAATATTGATGAAATTGTTTCGTGTATCGATGTCCTTATATTTGCATAAAGTGCGATTCTTTTTCTCCAAGAAGGACAGAGGATCCCCGGCTGTTATACGTACAGATACGCCCGGTCATTTTTGGTGTCACGAGGTATCAGGGCCGTGAAACACACTGACAACACCCAAATAAAGGCGTGTCACGCTAGTGTCAAAAGCGTGAGTCGCTTAGGAGAAGAGAACAATAAAACCAGCGATTACTCTTAACTTAACTCTTATTCTAACAGTAGCACGAAAGATTTAGTAATAGGAAACAATTTAGCAATGTATTTTGCATGATTTGGGGCTGGAAAACGTGGGAATTGCAAAAGCTAACATTTTCGGATCAAATCTGCAAATTGTTCGATGTTTTCTAGATGAGCTGTTTTGTTTCGTGCCGAAATTCAACTCCTGTGTTGACGCTTGTGTTTGACAAACCAAATAAACTCCAAAAATCATTAGAAGTATTTGTGAACTTTTATTTTTTCAAACCAAGTCTTGATAATAAGTTTTTATTAACGCAAAAAGCAGTGTTTTAGTCGTCTCGGCAGCGACTCTTTCGTCTTTGTTTCGGCCAAAAACATGATTTCTTGTGAGATTAGAGAGGGCTAATAGTTCCATCATCCGACCCTTGGGCGCTATATGGATAGCCAAACATATTGATGAAATTGTTTCGTGTATCGATGTCCTTATATTTGCATAAAGTGCGATTCTTTTTCTCCAAGAAGGACAGAGGACCCGGGGGGGGACTCCCATATTTTTTGACCGGGGATGATCGTCGGAAATTTTCAGTTTCACCCCTAAAAGATACCAAACATGGCGGGCCATAGCGTGGCTCAAAAAAAATATTACCCTAAAAGATGAGGTCTTATGTGCCAAGTAGGCGCGAAGGACACAGTAACAGGGAAAAATACCCATGAGACATTTCCGTGTTTGTTTCTAATTCATCGTCTTCTCATCGAATAATCTCTCTTTCTTACACGGTTTTTAGAAGCACCATCATGAAAAAAGCAATTTGGACACAGTTTCGGCCCTAAAAGATACCAATCTGCCTAAAATTTATTGAAGATCAAGATCACCCCTAAAAGAGACCAAACCAACGTGATTTTAACCCCTAAAAGATACGACGATCATCCCCGTCAAAAATATGGAGTCCCCCCCCCCCGGACAGAGGATCCCCGGCTGTTAGGGAGCATTCATAATTTATCTAGAGGGGGGCCTATGATGATTTCCTAATTTTTTTCTTTTCATTTTTTGAAGCCCCCCCCTGATGATCTCAGGGTTTTTATCCTGACCCCCCCTCAAGAGATGTCAATTAATGAAAGAAAAATATCATAGCCCCCCCCCCCCCCCCCCCCCCACCACATATACACCCTTAGCCATATTAGCGTCACCACATATACACCCTTAGCCATATTAAAGTCTTGTGATAGTTACTGATCCTGAAGATTGCTATTAAAAAATGAATGTCCAGTTACTTTTAAATATAATCAGATGATAATCTTCCAATTCAGGAGTTTCTACCTACACACTTTTACAGCAACTCCACTGATAAGAACCTAACTTAAAATTTATTTAATACCTTATAGGTTAGGGGTGGACCATTAGAAATTGGGGGGGGGGGGTGGCAATATTTTTGCATATGAATTTTTTTTTTCGGGGATCAGGTTGTGCAGGAATTTTTTTTCGGACTCGAAGGCCATGTACGAATTTTTTTTTCGCAGACACACACAAAAAAGGATAAACCCACGAGAGGTATCTTGTGCATCGAGCACTACCTGTTCCCGTGGCGTTCCGTTCCCACTGGGCCGTCCAAATCCGCATCAACAAAATTTTCTTATACTATATTGGTTCAGAAATGGATTAACAGATTAAGAAAATCTTGTTGCTGTATGTATAGATACAACACATTTTTCTTATGATATATTTTATTGGTTGCCGTTAAAAAAGAGTGAAGTGTTAAACGTTTTCGCCATCCCCTGGCCCCTATTTGACATGGTAGAGGTCTTTTTTTTCTTCCGTTGCGCGCGAAGCGTGCTCGAATTTTTATAAACGCATTTCATCAAGCCTCAGAGAAAGGTAGACAAACGTTCCGTTTTTTGTGTATAGTAAACAATGCCTGTAGGTTTTATTATTGATGCTGCAAATTACGAAATTATTATTATTCATTTGTGTGAAGTGGTCCACATGACGAATTTCTATAGGTTAACATCGAACTCACGCTTACCTAAGTGTTCTTCTTTCGAACATAGTGACTGCCTGCCAGGCCTATCACTGCAGGGTATTTTTTTGGGAGAGTTTGTTTTTCCTCGGCAAGATACACTTGTTCTTGTAAACGGCGCGAGGGCAGTGTCTTCGGTGAGTGAGTTCTCACCGACTAAATATTTGATGATATTTTTAATGCGCGCGAAGCGTGCCGAGATTTTTATGAAGTGAAGTAGAAAAATGCAAAAGAGAAGTTGCTGGAATAACTACTTAAGACATCTTTTTAATGAGCCATGTCTTTGTAGGATTTTTATTTCCTAGTTTGAATCTCTGCAAGATTTTTTTTTTGAAGGATTGGCCCCAACTTCTAATGGTCCACCCCTTATTATGTCGTCGAGGGGGATCAAAATGAACATTTTAGCCTTACAGGTTCTAATACGCGGGTTTTTACTGTATTTTCGTATATTTTTTTTTTGGGAAAAATGGTTGGCCCCCCCTATGCTCAATGTTATTTTTGTTGGAAATTTTCCATAGCCCCCCCTAAATCATATTAGGGAAAAAAGAGACCCCCCCTCAAAATCATCATAGCCCCCCCTCTAGATAAATTATGAACGCTCCCTTATACGTACAGATACGCCCGGTCATTTTTGGTGTCACGAGGTATCAGGGCCGTGAAACACACTGACAACTCCCAAATAAAGGCGTTCCACGCGCGAAGTCGAGACGAAACATGCCAGTGAATAAAATAAAAAAGTAACGTGTTATAGCAAGAAGCCCAATGGTTTAGTAAAAAAACATAAATTAAATTTTCTTCGGTCAATTTTTCACGAAAATATGGTTCGACACGGGATTAGAACTGGTCTAAACCAACTAAAACTGTTCTTGAGGCTCGCGCGGTGTCTTACGTGTTCGCGCCATTCTTTCATTTTGGCGGGAAAGTGTTCACCGCGCTTCCTAGAAAAAGTATTTTTACTCGGTCAGTTTTGCATAGATGCTCTCGTCCGCATCTTGTGGTGTTAGGCTGATCTCCCGCTTAACTTTTTCATTATTGTTTCGCACATTCCTCTACTTCTGCTGAATTTGGATCATGGGCTGCTCTCATACAGTTGCATTTCTAAAATATCTCGCTTTTCTACTCGAATTCATTCATTGCAGCTCCTGCATGGGAAAAACAAGATCGGAGAGAAGATGGTGGCTTTCTGTATTCAGCAAGGTTTTGAAATGAGATGAGTTCTCGAACTGTACACACAGACAAAAAGAGTACATGAATGAAGAGCACACAATAAATGTTAGAATATAAGAAAGGAAGAAGGTTCCAAGGAAGACCGAAAAGGTAAGCTAATAAACCAGAATATCTATCTTATTTCCAACTTAAATTCGTAATTCATTGATACTTAAGTTATTTCATGCATTCAACTTGAATTTTTACGCTGTGACATTTTGCGAAAACGGACACAATAAATAAAACATCGACCTAAACGACAGACTAGAGTTCGTGTGCTGATGTTGATTTTATTACATTTTATCGATAACCTATAAGTAATGGAAATGAAATGTAATTATTTGCAAAAAACACCAAAGACGACACCGATTGACCGAGGAGGACTAAAACCAAGAGAGCTGGGTAATCAATATCAAAATGGCGGATGAACGAGGCAAATTTTAATATCTTTACTTCTCTTTACTTATTCTCTCCAGCAGACTTCAGCAGACAAGACAACCAATTCGTTGAACTACAACTTAATCTAGTTACTGCAGTGGGTTTAAGAGTACCTGACATCCAAACAGTGAGTCCCATCAAATTTATTTATATTTTCATGGCCGCTTGGAGATGCAAATCCTGGGGTTATTCCACCGTGTAAGAACCATCCCCAGAGGACACCTTTGTGTTCAGCTCTCCTTTCATCATGATTCGTTCTACTAAGCAGAGGAAGCTTTTGTGACGCAGCTTATGAGTTGTTCCGTGTTCTATACGGAGGAACAGCCAAATTGTAGGGGGAGGGGGGCTTGCATAAAATTAGACAGGAGGGGTAATTCCGAATTCCATAAAATTTGACAGAAGTTATTGAGATTGCATAAAACCTGGCGTGTTCAATTGTTAAAATCGATAATCAATACCACTTGATAAAATTAGCAAATTATATATCAGAAATTGATATAAATCGTGGATAAGGAAAATCGCTGTGAGTAATCGAGATATTTTTAGATAAACTTAAAATAGGTAATTCGAGCTTTAGGTTCAGCTTCGGTTTCAGTAAGTTTATAGCAGTATACAGTTTCATCCGAGGCTCAGTTGCTCTTAGTGTTCATATAGTGCAGAGCTAGTGCCATAATTGTAAAGGCCTTATAACGCAACTTTAAGTACAGTTTTCGCATGTATAATCTCCGACCGCGAAGAAAATCTGTAGATTATCGATTATCAATTTTCGATCAAGGCTATCGATTTTATCGATTTCATCAATTAATATCAATTTTCTGTTTTCAAGGAAACCTGTCCCCCTCCCCCACACTTCAAAAACAATTTTTAGATGGAAAATATATATTGGAGATTCTTAATCTATATTATAATTTTAATCTATATTATAACATCTTAAGCCTGTCGAGCTAACCAGCACAATTGATGCGATGCATATCACTCCCAGGGCTGCAAGCTGGTGTTTATAGTTTTTTCGAAATCTATGCGAGAGAAGCTGCCATTGAGGCATTTTCTTTACCGGGGAGATGCTGTCCGCCATCACATTTGGCAATGGCTTTACAAACAAAGATAAAATTTCAGTGAATGAAAGCTTGAAATAAAAGAAATATAGAACATTTCATTTAACGGAGCTGTCCATTTAAGTTGAATTAGTCTTGTTTTTACAATTTGTAGCTCAAACCCAGGCAAATGTTGTTGTCTTAGGCTTTCTTTAGCAAAAAAGTGATCTTGCTAATTGAACTCCATGTTTCTTCGCACGGATGTGCCTAGGGAAGCCATTCAAGTGCGCACAAAGAGAAAAACAAGAAAAAACTCAGAGATGAGTTGCTCGCTGCCGAAATTTAGGGTTTTCAGATCATTAGGGTAGTGAATGGTAAATCCAAAACAGCGAGACTGGCAGTTTAAAATCCGAGCCCGAAACAAAAAAGTATCTCGAAATATCAGCTGCTGTATTCACTGTTTTCAAACAACAACTTTACAAGATAGAGCACCCCCTGTCCAAATAGACCGATCCCTATTTTGACGATAGCTCCGCCCACTCATAGCAAACAATAGGAAGTTTTCCCTACGGAATTCAAAATGTCCGAGCAACAAACTTGAATATTGAAGATTGTTCAATAATTATTCAGCTTTTCAAGATAAAAATATAAAATCCAAATTGCATGCAACAACTTCAACACCTCCCTGCAATTGGTGTCTTTTCCGCGCTCTATGCCAAAGATAAAATTTGGCTTGTCCGACGTAGCAACAGTAACTAGGGTATAACAATGAATGCGGGATCGGTGAATTGCAGGATACACACCGGATGGGTTGGGTGGGTTATTCCCTATTCTGATGGTAGGTATGACTGTCATATTAGGGGTTAAAATTATTGGCGATAGGGGGATACCTGTAGGGAAAGACTGGATTTTCACAGTGGTATATAAGTCAGAAGAACACTCATTCTAAAATTAACTCGAATTCCCAAAGAAACCCCTTATTTTGACACAACAGTGTCAATTATGTGATCTCTGGGGTAATAACACAAGAATGAGTTTGTGAAAAATTATTGACAAGCGATTTTCAAAATTCAATTTGTTGAATGACCACAATAATCCTCACCCCCAATTGTCTTGTGTCATTGATTACCTAGGCAATTGTTTAAAATAGTCCAGGAGCCAACAGGCTTTGGCTTTGCAGAAAAGTCTTTTTCTGGCTTACATTCGCTTTTGACAAACTTTTTACGGATGGCCAGTGGTTGACCTAATAGCACAGTAATGCAATTATGTAACTTAGTGAGTAATGTAAATCATTCAATAGCCAAATATCTGATTCTTTGATCTGTGTCAAAAACATCATCATCGGTTTTGTTCCTTGTTCTATAGAATGCCCGGGGGTTCTCGTCGTGATAGGGGTCCTCGTGAGGACATCAGAAAATATACCCTATTTTCCTATACCCCCCCCCCCCCCCCCCCCCCCCCCAGGATATCATGTCTATTTTGTGCAAGTTTGCTCAATAGTTGCTGAGTGATGTAATATTAGCATTTTTGAAAATCTTGAATGAGTAGATATTACCTATACCCTTGCATGGAAGGATTTTGCAATTTAACCCCAACCCAAACAAGCTGTAGTGTAAGGAAGCTCTTAATCATGTATTTTGTGCTAACTATGGAATTTTACTAAGCTTGAACTGCCTCTTTCTAGGTGTGGCAATGGATAGTTTTTGCAAGGTGTGGCTCCATCTGCATGCCCATCTTTCTTTGGATTTGGGTGGTCTCTGGAAATGACTCTAGGTTTACCAAGTAAACAATTCAAATCAGGTAAGTTCGCTTGACACAAAACAAAATTGCCAGGTGGCCTGGGGCAGACTTCCCATAAAACTAAACAGGGCTGTTTTCAGGCAAATGGATTTCATTCTAAGATATAGACAAAATTGGCTGTGGCCAACAAAAAATGTTCCCTAACAGATAGCAGTTAAATTGGATGTAGCAATTGTCAGATAGGAAATATTAGCAACTTTTCTCTTTTAACAAATTTTATTATGTTCCTGAATCAATGTCAAACTGTGCGACTTTGTAAACAGGGGCATTTTTTAAGAAGTCAGCCAATCAGAAAGTGAGTACAGAACAAAGATAACCCCTTTCGGGCAAAGCATTCCCATATAATCAGCATTATTTTTCAAAGTAATCATAAAAATGCCAAGGAGGAAACACGAGAAAGGGCCATCCTGTTAAAAATGCAAACAAAATAATATATTTCAAAAATTGTTGGAATTAGCATTCATTGTAGAGAAGCACCTCATATAGTTTTGAGCAGCTAACTTTAGTCTATATGATAATCATCAAAACAAAATATAATGCGCTAAGCTCTTTGTCAGCTTTGATGATTTGTGTAGCTATTATGAGAGCTGTTCTTGGGCAATTCCAGAAAATAAGGGTACCCTCACCATGGGCGGCACTAGTTTTTGACCCCCCCATGCATCCAGAATTTCCAAAATGGTTTACCCCCCATGCATATAGAATTCCGGGCAGGTTAAAGAAATCCAGCTTCGAAAACCCCCCTTGCAATCAGAATTCCGAGCTCTTAAACCCCCCCATCCCATCAGAATTTCCAAATGCCGCCCGTTGGGGGTACCTTTATTTTCTGGAATTGCCCATTCTATCTGCCAAAGGCAGATAGCTGGCATGTTTGCACTTCTCTGACAGGCCTCTGCTTACCAGTAGCCCTTGTCCTGAATTAGGGCATCCCCTTAAGGTGGGTTTACCCCAGTGTAAGAACCATTCCCAGAGAACCCCCTTGTGTTCAGTTCATATTTCATCATAATTCGTTCTACCAAACAAAAGAAGCTTTGTAACGCAACTCGTGAACGATACGCAGGTTCTTACACTGGGGTAGAGCCCCTTAGGCCTTCTCCTAAATAATGGCAACCCCTTTCAAAGTCCAGACTGTGTGGTAGCAAGTCCCTTGGGTCTAGTGGGCTACATGTGGGCTATGCGAGATGCACTTAGAGCAACTACATTTTACACCAGATCCCTTCTTAATTTTTGCACTTTGTTTCTCAGTCATCTCAGGGCTTGCACTTCCAAGTCACTCAAGCACTAACTCTAGCTTTCAGCACTTTCAGAGCCAAAGTGAGACCCATTTCAACTTAGTGCCTTGACAAGATGAGGCCAGTTAGCACGTTAGGGGACTTTAACGTTTAAAGTTCAATATTTATGCCTGATGCAAAATGTGCAGGAGTTAGTGATGTTAATTCCATCATTTCCCTGCACTACATTTATTTCATTTGTTACTATTTAAAAACAAGATATAAATAGAGAGAAAGGACAAAACAGATAAGATTTGTGCCGACGTTTCGGACTCTTTACTTTCAGTCCTTCATCAGGGCGGTTACAGAAATCAGTTACATATGCATACGCGTATATACAAACGTACCCTGCGCGCGCAGACAAATTCTGAGTGCGCGCGCTCAGAGAGGAGAAACGCCGCCCTGATGAAGGACTGAAAGTAAAGAGTCCGAAACGTCGGCACAAATCTTATCTGTTTTTGTCCTTTCTCTCTATTTATATTCGATTTTATTGGGACATTGCATCCAATTTGGATCCAGATCCATCGCTGTTAGTGTTTTCAAATCTATTTAAAAACAAGAATACCTTTTATATATGATCGGGCAAATTTGGTTTGATCGGCAAAATATCAGGCGAGTTTGGTCGAGCCGGTCGAGCCAAAATACCCATGGCGAGACCAAACGAGCTCTGATATTTCGCAGAATCAAACCAAATTTGCCCGATTATTTATTTATCATCCACCTAAACATCCAAATAAAGAAAAAATTATGTTTCCTCAGCTAAAAACGATTGCGTTTTTGTATAGACGAACCTCATTTTGCCGTCGCGACAGAAAACCATTTTGTGGTTTTTGCCGTCGCGAATTCTAGACTATATTTATTCTAATTATTTTACTAAAGAAAATTGATGTTTTAGCTATTTTTCAAGTCTTCTACAAGAGTTTTAGATGAACTGTTCCTCATGTTTAATCGCATATCGGGTCAGTGACCGAAAAAGTAGATCTATTTGTTTTTTAAACAACAGCAATTTATTTCACCATGAAATCTCAAACACCGTGCGCTTTTCAAACTCGTCATAGCCCGCGGCTGTTGGCCTCAGTCGTGCACGTACACTCTAGTGTTGTTGTGTAAGTCATGTTATATGGCAAGATCCTCTATGTACTTTACTTTCTGGTTATAAATGCAATCACTAGCTCGTCAAAATTCTAAACTTACAATTGATTTTGTCATGCATAATGTTGTCTGTTATTACCTTTCAGTACAGGAGAGTTCATCAAGAGCAAGATTTGTCACATATGGCTAATACTGCTATGGACTACCAACAGATCAGCAGTCGTATTCTATCGTTTAAGGGCCAGGAGACGTCTTTCAACTTTCTATTTGGATTGTCAGGCAGTATGCTTTAATTAATGCCGTCAAACTGGTGTACCCTATACCTAAAGCAATCGCACTTCCAAAGGCCTAATTATGAGTCACCGCGATATTTAGACCGACAGTTTGCACTTTCCTTGTAAGTGTTGTAGCAATATTTCTCGTCTTATGTAAAATAAAATTGCATTAAACCTTAAGATTATATATGCGATACTATGTTTGTATTGTCAGATAGTTTTAAGACCATGTTCGCGTGGTTCTTTTCATCACAGACAGTTGTATGACATAGATTCTGATCATACTCTGCGCTGTCCGATAATTTCATGCGCATTACTATGAATGGTCTGAACCCAGGTGTATAAATGTTTGTTGAAGTAACAATATTTGTTATATGATCATCCGGGTGGATGTAGACTGACGTTTCGACAACCTGAGCGAAAGTCATCTTCACAGTCAAGTGAAGCTAGAATAGTCAGGTCAGAGGTGTAGACTGCCACATTGCGTAATAAGCCACGTTCATGCGCATTGGGACACGGGTGACACCTAGTATCGCCAAGTTTTTATGTTCGTGAAACTTGGTGATACTTTGCGTGCCAGGAAGTTTCATGTTTCATGATGCTTGGCGATAATTTGCGCGTCAGTTCGTGTTCATTAAACGAGGGTGGTACTGTTTCATGTTCATGAAACTTGGTATACTTTGCGTGTCAGACAGTTTCATGTTCATCTTGGCGATACTTTGCGTGTCAGGCAGTTTCGTGTGTTTATTAAACGAGGGTGGTACTTTGTGTGTCAGACAGTTTCATGTTCATGAAACTTGGTGATACTTCGAGTGTCAGGCTGTTTCGTGTTCATTAAACCAGGGTGGTATTTTGCGTGTCAGACAGTTTCATGTTCATGAAACTTGGTGATACTTCGAGTGTCAGCCTGTTTCGTGTTCATTAAATCAGGGTGGTACTTTGCGTGTCAGGCAGTGTCGTGTGTAATTTCAAATGAAATATATCCTTTCACACGGCGAGTAATGGAGTTTGCACAAGATTCCATTACACATATTTTCTGCGTGCCCCCCCCCCCCCCCCCCCTGTTGGTAATAAGTTTTCCCAAAAGGGTATTTTTTGCCCCGAGAGGCAGGGCTTTCACTGAAGGTAAAAGTGAAAGCCTTGGATATCCCCCAGTATGGGGTCTGGGGCTTTAAAATTACTGGTGCACATGACTACAAAACATTTATGCTCAATTAATTTATTACTGAAAATGTGATATTACTTCCAGTAATACTATTCCAGTTCCAGTTGAAAAATATGCACTTACGACCTGATAAAACTCCTTGATGTGAGATTGCAGTAGTTTCCCATCAGTTTTTCATTTTCACGGCAATTCGTGCAACATTTTGTGGCAGATGAATAATTTTCTGTGCAGCAGAATATCCTTGAGAGGGAACCGACTATTTCTTGTCGTGTTTCCGGATGAGATGTCTCGATGTCGAATACGTTTCCAGCTCATGAAAGCCTTTTTATTTGCCCTTACCAGAAAAACACACTGTTGTCAAAGTCTTGTTTTTCGAGTTTTTTGCTCAACTAAACATCCGCTGCCGAGATTACACATAGGCCTGCCAGCAAAAACAGACAACCAGCGACTTCAAAGCTCTAAAGCACGATCTAGAAAAAAGGAAAAAAATCTAGAAACTAACATAACACGGATGACTATTCAGTAAACAAACTCACGAATTTCTGAGCTTAAATATTCAGACAAATCCTTAAAAACGGGCAAAATGTTCACAGTCGTTTACAGTACTAATTTTAGGCATGGGTGCTGGAACGTACTGCGCGTACGCGTCGGTTTGACCGCTGTGTAAGCGCGCAGACAGGCAGACACGGACGCGCCAGCGATACCATAATGGGAATACCGCTGAACGTTGAAAAATTAAGTCGATAGTATACCTGAGTTCTTACTTGAGCTATTGAATTCTTCATACGCGATACCTATGGTGCTCCGCTCTGCGGCCTTCGGCCGCAAAGGAGCTCCGCTATGAAACTTCGGAGACAAACTTTACATTGATTCATTTGTGAAGTCCAAAAATTGGATGCGAAAAAAAACTACGATTTTTTAAATCAGACTAAATTTGTTGAAAGTAGGCCCAAATTTCGCGGCGAGCTGATGCGTGGGGCAATTATGTTGATACATTTGTATCCTTTTCGAAATCGCAAATAAATATGTAATTCTTATAAAAAGCATGACCTTCCTTAAACATATTCAAATATAATGAGCTATAAAAACCTTCAATATATAACCAAGAAGTACCAAACTCTGCCATGTTAATTCACTACACTGAATTTTACATAAATTATAGCCCTGATTTAGAAATCCTAAAATATCCTCAAATCCGGGGCTTGTAGAATTTAGTCAAACTTCGGTTACACGTAGGCAATCAGTCAATCTCGAGGTACCATAGAGCATTTATTGAAAAAATATCGTTACAGCCTGAAACTGGGGTGAGAGTTAAATTAGGCGTGGCCTGATTGTCACGTGATACTAACTCCGATCTCCCCAAATTTTGTACTAACATGTATTTCAGTCTATGGGTAGTATGTGTGTTATCATAACACACATACTACCCATAGACTGAAATACATGTTAGTACAAATTTGGGGAGATCGGAGTTAGTATCACGTGACTTTTGGCTGCGCTATAGAAATCAAACTGTTTTTGTATTAGAGGTTCAAAATTGGTTGGCATGGGTACAAAATTACTGGGTCGATCCACCTTAAACAAGAAGTAGCCACCGGAGCTCCGGCAGTCGCCGGCTTGTTTTGACAGCGCTGCTGTATTCCCGATAGATATTGATATTTTGTATCAAAAGCACACCTATGACATATTGATCGTAGTTGGAGCTTTCTTCTGTTAATGCAAAGGGCGAATCTAAGCTAAAATAGTGCTAAAAAAAATCAAATCGTTCTTTTGGAAATTCCTTAAATTTGCGTTAAGATCTGAGAAAATACCCCCTTGAGATGAGAAAAGATCAAACAACCGCCTATAGCAATGGCATGCTTGACAGTCAAGATTCTTTGTTAACTGCACATAACTGCCTTTTACCGCAGTTTGTCAATGTTGTTATTAATTGATATACTAGCAATTATCACATTTCCGGTCATGCAGTTTTCTCTCTGCATTTTTTGGACACCTCCCGGCAAGAAAACTGGCCACCATTTTGTTTTTCTGAGCTAATCCCCAACTAAAGCCCCACATCCCTTGGTGAGCGTTGGCAAAATGAGCTAATGCCCCACCTACACGGGACAAAGAGAGCCACTAAAAAGGATCTAAATCCCGACAGAAGCTCCTACTTCTGAGCTTCTGATCCCTACCCCCCAAAGCCCACACATCCCGGGGAGGGGGGGGGGGTGTTTACTTTGACTGGTGCATTATTTTAATGTGCAACCTACCTGAGAGAAGTGCGAGGTCTCAAAAGTCCACAGATTTCCCTGTCCTCCAAGACTACAGGAAAATGGTGCATGATTTATGGTCAATTGTGCAAATTAGGGAAACAAGCATGAAATTTGGCAGACTGATAGAGTTTCATAAGCTGAACATTTCTAGAAGTGGAGCCACGCCCCAAAATGGATACTTCAAGTTTTATAGCCATGGAATTAATTATCGTAAATAATTTTTACAACAATAGTTAACGTTTACCAAAAGCCGTGAAACTTAGGACAGTGATTAAGCAGGGGACGGTCAATCATCACACATACAGAACCACGCCCTTTGATGGATACTTCCAGAGATAGTAGTGCGTTATCCAATTATACGTAAAATTACCACAGAGAAACTGTTTGAGGCTAGATGATTTTGAAATTTGGCACAAAGAATGTCTTAAGCAATGCAAGAAACATAAGAGGTGGAGCCACGCCCTAAAATGGATACTTCCAGCTTTGCAACAATGGAATTTAAATATCTGAAATATGTATTTTTAGAAACAACACTGAACGTCTCTCGAAAGTCTTGAAACTTAGGACCATGATAAAGCAATTGACATTCGGTCAATATGCACAAGGGCCACGCCCTTTGATGTATACCTGCAGAGATAATAGTGCCGGATATAATTTTATATAAAACGACCACAGATAAACTGCATGTGGCAAGACTATTTTGAAATTTAGTACATAGGATGTATTCACGACTGCAAGTGCCTTGAAAGGTGGAGCCACGCCCCAAAATGGATCTTCTAGCTTTTCAACCATGGAATTCATTTTCAAGATCTTTTGAAACAAGTCTTAACGTTTTTCAAAAGTCATGAAACTTAAAACAGTGACAAGGGAAAGTACAATCAGCCATTATACGCACAGAGCCACGCCTTGATTACTATGTACAGATATCATAGTACTGAATACAATTATTACCAAATGGCCACTGAGAAACTGCGTGTGGTCGGTGTTGTTTGAAATTTGAAACACATAGAATGTGTTTAGCGTTCCATTTAGCTCGAGAGGTGGAGCCACATCATAAAATAAATGTTTCCAGTTTTGCAGGCATGGAATTTATCATCTTGAATCATCTTTTTTTTTAAACAGAAACTGGCATCCTCAAATTTAGGACGGTAATAGGGAAACTAAAATCAACCATTATACACACAGGACCATTCCCTTTAAGTTAAGAGTTGGAGTTGAAACGGCGAAATATTACGTCAAAATCAGACCCCTTCCAACAGACAGTATTCCTGTCCAGAAGCAAAGAGTGGGTTTTATCGCGCTATTGAAGGAAATAACTGTTTTGGGGAAGATCTGCGAGGGAACTTCCCGATAAGTGCACGGTAACAAGGACATCACAGCTATTTTGGAGGTTCTATCCAATGTACATAGCATAGAAATGACTTTCGTACCTGAGGAATATAACAACTGATTGCGAGAGAGAATGTGACAAAACTTTTAATAGCGAAATTCGTCTCGGGAAGGACAAACTAAAAATACCTGAATAACCGTAAAGGCTCATCATCAACCGACAGCCTCTTCGGGCTATTAGTCAATCAAAGCAGCCGAAAAACAATATCATTTTGAAAAGGAAAAGAAAACGGGGCGCGCGATGGCTATTGGGTTGATGATGGGTCTTTAAGTCCCGAACAGTAGTATTTTCCTTTACTCCCTTTCTTCGTTTTTGCGTGAAAGCCGATGCTGATTCAATGATTGAGACTTTCCTTTGCCCTCCCTGCTGAAACAATATCCGATTATTCTTGACATGTCCCGATTTGAGACTACATAGTTTCTAAAAGCAAGTTATAGTACCAAGTCAGGTCAAACATGGTGTCTCGAGTAATTAACCACTTCTCTTCAGTGTTGGATTGTGTTGAAAAAGGATGTCTGTTTATTCCCTAGCTAAGGCCTGCCACCTGATAAGGGGACGATTAATAAATACTAAGGTTATGTACCCATTGTCGGGCGTGGCTCGAAGTCTTTAATTACGTGGAACACAAAATGTATTCTTTATACCAATTTCAAATAGTATGGCCACATACAGTTTATCATTGGCCAGTTTTAATACTTAGTCTTCTGTATGTCCTTTCGATGATCCCCGTCAGCGTTGACCGAATATTGTTCACTAATGACGTGCTTTTTAGATTTTAAATTGTGACACTCCGCTTTGTCACTGATGCCACTTGTAAACTGAGGTCTATTGAACACTTTTTTTTATAACTGCCCAATTTTTGTTAATTATTGGACCAAAGTTTCAACTTTTTCTTGTATTTCTTTGTTTGGGTTGCTTCCTTATTCATATATCCCTCGGTGTAGCAGAAAATCAAAGAAAGGGTAGTCATGGGAATGCCACGCACGTAGGCCTCACGCCCATGCTGCCGGCGCAAATTGGATTTTGGGCTGGCGATATTTATAAGGCTTAAAACAGTCTCGATTCAAGCAGGCAATTTTATGATTGCTTTGTGCCTGATACTCGCAGGCTTAAAATAAACGTTTTTGAAGCCACGTTTCAATAAAGTAAAAAAGTATTGAAATTATGTAAAAAAAAATTGATTGCAGAAAGACCGCTACCCTAAAAAAATGTTTGCAGCTACATCCTCTTAAAAATAAATGTGTGCATTTATTCAGAAAAATAATGGTCCGTCCCTAAGTGCGATTTAAGTGCTACCCTGATCTAAAATGAGTTATTTTGGGTATTTTGACACTTGACGGTCAGCTGCTATTAAATTATATAATTTATAAGCAATTTTCATATTCTCTGCAAATTATGATCTTTTCTATCAAACTCATATTCAATGAAGCAAGGAAAACATACTTGTGTCTGAATTTTATTTTAAAATTTATGTTTGTTTTTAGTGAGGTGTGACTGTTAAAGGTTGTTGAAGTTTTCATTGAAATTTGTAGTGTGTATATATATGTAGTACGGCTAAAAAACTAGACGTTTCAATTTTGTGGCGTGTTTCCTCTTCTCAAGATTCAATTTCAAAATAGACCGGCCTGACATAGTTTCTCAGTGGTCAGTTTAGATCGGCACTATTATCTCTGCAAGTATCCATCAAAGGGCGTGGCTCTAGGTGTATATCGACAGAATGTACTTTGCTTTGTCATGGTCCTAAGTTTCAAGACATTTGAGAGACTTTAGGCGTTGTTTCTAAAATAATTTTTTAGATAATATAAAATCCATGGTTATAAAACTGGAAGTACCCCTTGGGGCGTGGCCCCACCTCTCAAGTTATTTGCAACTATAAATACATTCTAGAGGCCCAATTTCAAAATAGTCTAGCCACATATCGTTTCTCTGTGGTCATTTTACTAATAATTCGATAAAGCACTTCTATCTCTGGAAGTATCGTTCAAAGGGCGTGGCTTGATATGTTAAATTATTGATTGTCCTTTCCTCTTTCTCTCTTCTAAGTTTCAAGACTTTTAAAAGACGTTAAGTGTTGTTTCTTAATACATATATCACTGATAAAAATTCCATGACTGCAAAACTGGAAGTAATAATTATAGGGCGTGGCTTCACCTCTCATGCTACTTGTAATGGTCAAGACATTCTCTGAACCAAGTATCAAAATAGTCTAGCGATATACTGTCTCTGTGGTCATTTTATAATAACTCGATAAAGCACTACTATCTCTGGAAGTATCCATCAAAGGGCGTGGTTCGATGATTGATCGTCCTTTGTTTTATCACCGTCCTTAGTTTCACGGCTTTTAAGAAACATTAACTGTTGTTTTAAAAATTATAATTTACGATAATTAATTCCATGGCTATAAAACTGGAAGTATCCATTTTGGGGCGTGGCTCCACTTCTAGAAATGTTCAGCATATGAAACTCTATCAGTCTGCCAAATTTCATGCTTGTTTCCCTAATTTGCACAATTCTGCACCATTTTCCTGTACTATTGGGTCACGGTCGCACGGGGCACAAAAAGACCCAAAATGCAATACAATCGGGACAACTTTATTTGACAACAACGACATTGGAGGAGATGTCACATTATTTTATTTCAATATTTACATTTACGTATAATTTTTACAGCGACAACGGTGCAAGTTTCTTTCACAGTACCCCACATGACGGCACCTACAAAACCTGGATCACGGATCGTCCGATCGGATCGGATCATCGGATCGGATCATCGGATCGGGTCATCGGATCGGATCGTCGATGATCAAGGGATGGGAAACGTTGTATGACGTCACCAATTACCGTTATTGATGACGTCATATAAACTAGATAATGTAATATCTCGACAAGGAAACATTCTAACAGAAGTCCAAACTAGGGAAAGTTGTTTCCAAGCCAAGGGGCTACAAACGCCTGTCACGTGATATGATGTCATGTATAACAACCTTAAAACAAAAAAACAACAGTATCTGACATGATATTGGCGGCTTGGGGGAAGTTGTCTCCAAGCCAAAACTAAAATCTCTCCAATTTTAGAACTTCTATTAGTCGTTAAACAACGTTTGATTGTTGTCAAGATATCTGATTTTCTAGGTTTTGACGACGTCATATCACATGATAGGGGGTTGTTCCCCTTGGCTTGGAGACAACTCTCCAAGCTGGAATGTTCCCTTGTGTAGATATTAAATTTTCTAGTTTTAATGACGTCATCGATGAAGATGTATCGAATTTTATATTGATTGCTACATATAAGGGAAAATGATCCGATCCGATGATCCGATCCGATGATCCGACGATCCGTGATCCAGGCTTTGTAGGTGTCGCCCACATGACTAGCAAAGACACAGGGAGCTCACCTTTACAGTTTAAATCAAGAAAAATATTTCCATTTTTCGCTGAATAAAACGAAAGGAAATATATTTTCTTTGCCCTGCGTTCTGGTCTTTTCTGGTTGGCTAATTATGTTTTGCCCAGACTCGCCCACTAGGGCCTCACCACGAAATGACTTCCGTCTGCCGCCAGACGGCCATTTCGTAATGAGGCCCTAGTGGGGGCGAGTCTGTGCAAAGCATTATTTTTCTTGATTTACTGTAAAGGTGAGCTCCCTGTGGTGTGGTCAAGGGCCATGGATTCTCTGGCGTGGGGGAATGGAACCAAATCACCACAGCGATACCATGTCAGAAAATGCAATCCAAAATGGCGGCGTCCAGCGCTGAAAGATCTTTAAACATTTTTGGCCTCACATTTTGTGTTATCTCCTCATGATAGCAGGGTAATGTTTACAAATATTAACTTGAAAAGACTTTGAAGTGTGCTTGAGGAGTTCGTTGGTCACCGTGTCAGCAAACTTGCCATAAATATGATCGAGTCGTACTTCAGTAAAACGGCAAATAAAAAACGGGAAAGAGACAACCCGGAACCATGCCAGACAGAGACTTCAAAAAGGCTCAAGCAACTGGATACTGTCGATAACTTGCCTAGTAATAGAGAAGATCATCCTAGCCAAACATGGAAAGCGAAACATCCACCTTCAAAAGAACTGAAATGGAGGAAAATCAGGTCAGAGAATTTAGATCTCGATTACACTCAGCTTTTTAACAAGAAGGAATCGGATTTTCTATTTCAACTGGCCGAGAGAGTTATTACTTATGAAAAATCAAGTAAGGTGTTTGTATTTGGAAAATTCCACAATGTTCCTCGAAAACAAGTTTCATATGGAGATGATGGTTTGAGTTATACATTTTCGGGTGTTACAGTTACACCTAAGCAGTGGAGAGATGCTCCATTCCTTGAGGAGCTCCGAGACGTCTTGTCAGACATCACAGGTTACAGGTTTAATTTTGTACTGGTAAATCGCTATAAGGATGGCAATGACCACATGGGGGAGCACAGAGATGATGAGAAAGAACTTCTCAGGGGAAGTCCTATTGCATCATTATCACTAGGGCAAGCAAGGGATTTTGTGTTTAGACACAAGGATACCAGGGGTAGTGGGTCGACAAGAAATATTGATCCAGTGAAGATAGAACTGGAAAATGGTAGCCTGTTGATGATGAATCATCCAACCAATGTTTACTGGTATCACTCCTTGCCAGTTAGGAAAAGATTGATTTCCCCTCGGATTAACTTTACCTTTAGACAAATGATCAAGTGAGATATTGGTTGAATGGCACTAGTGCAAGTAATAATAATCATAATAATATGATAATATGGTTTATTAATTCCTTTTACAGTGAAACACTGAATTATAGGTAAATACAAATGTGCAAGTTAAGGCTATATATATATGACAAATTTACACTTATTTACATTAAATTGGCTGAAACTTTACAGTTACAAAATTGGCAAAACGATCTGTCCTGGAAGGCAAGGGGCGAGAGGTAGTTCTTGATCTAAGCGAATAAGTAGATCGAATTACGCTTTTACGTTGGTGGATAAGTGGATAGATTGGGTTGGCGGGAGAAATATTATTGATAAGTACCTAATATTATTGATAAGTACCTAATTTGTCACTTACCCAAAAAATTCCACCAAATTCAGCATACAAGTACAAGACATCATGATCTTTAGCACTGCTCCATTTATTTTGCCAGAGATTGAAAGGATCAATCCTAATAAGATAGATGACGCCCTCAAATTGAACCTGTTTTACAGTAGATGGATTTATGTAGTTTGGGATATCTGATGACTAATAAATACTAGGATTATGTTTGCAAAAGTTTTCTCCTTTTCATGTGAGTTTTGAGGGCCCTGTTTTGAGTTGTTTTTTATTAAAGAGTCAGAAGAATTTCTCCTTCAGTGGCCACAAAACTGCCATCTGAAAAAATCTGTAAAAGGAACAAAGTTAGCAGGTAAGTAAATCAATTGATCCAAATTAATTTTGACAATTTTGCTTGATTTCTGTTGGATTGGAGATCATGTCATTTGCAAAGGCCAATCCAAACGCTGGTCAATACAAGTATTTTAAAGATGCTCAAAAACTTTCCAAAGTTCTCTGTTGGTTGTGCTTCTCTGCGGTAGTTCACAATTTGTTGGTTTGACTTGACTGTATCTGTCATGCAAATTTTGATCCTTCCACATATTACAGTACGGTTTAGTTTTTGGAGAACCGCACTGGAAAGAGGGGAAAAAGACACATTTAAGATCTTCAGTTCAGGCTTCCTGTGCTGGGCTGAATTTGTATGAATTTGAGGACATTCTCTATCCCATTAGGATCGAAGCTTGGGGCAAAAATAAGCTATATTTTTTCAACCTCTGGCAATATAAACAGAGTTGTGCTTAAGATCATGATGTCTACTACTTGTGTGCTGAATTTGATGGAATTTCAGGTAACTGCAAATTATATAGGTGCTAGTGGCACTTTAAAACACAGTAATGGGTCAAGTAGTGGAAGGACTGATGTGTTTCAGTGAAGGGTTTCACATGGAAGGGCATTGATTTTCAGCAGGGCATTTGAGGCAGGGCTATTCTTGTTTTGTAGCCGGCAAAAGTTGAAGCCACTAAGCACTATAGTCAAAAACGAGGTGACTGAAAGAGGTGACTGCATGCTAAAGCTCTCTCATGCTGATGATGTATTTTGACCCAGATGTGGTTTTTCACTTTATTTGAATTATTTGTGTGATAGTGTTCATAGGATGCTTGTCCAATCTCTGCCAGAATTCAGATCAGGTGACACTACTTGTACCCCCATATACAACATGGTTAGGAGTTTCATACAGAATATGATTTGATCTGTAATTCTAGTATTTTGTATCAGCTACAGGTAATACAACAGTATAAAGGATAATCCGAATAACGTCAAGGACATGATAGTGAGTTTCACTATTAGGTTGCAATATTTTGGTTATTTACTGTACTTTACAGCTGTTTTGAGTATTCTGCGAACTCTCGAGATCGATTTCCAACCGTCAAACCGCTTTCTGGCTTCTGTCAATCAAACTTTGAAACTCTTTGGAAAACATAGAATTCAGTTATTCGCCATCCTAGTGAAAATGTGAACATTAAAGACTTTTACCTTAGCACAGTTAGAGACAATACAAGCGTCATTGACATGGACTCTAACTGGAATGTTCTTTTATTTAAAGAAGCGTACAATATAAAAAATAGGCGTCCTTGTCTAAACACCGGCTTAAGAGCTAGCCGTGAACTTGCTTTGTTTAGCTAATCGCTATTGTAATTTGCCTGCTATTTAACGCTCTGTCTGTAATTTGCCTTCAATTGCCTGAAGATGGTTTAAAGTAAATAACCGAAATATTGCAACCTAATAGTGAAACTCACTATCATGTCCTTGACGTTATTCGGATTATCCTTTATACTGTTATAAAGGGTAATGGCCTGCAAAGGGATTCATAGCAAAACTAATTCATATAAGAGGTACTAGGCGAATATTTCACTGGAGTAGTAAACCGCATTTCAGCTTATCTGAATTTTGAAAAGTACATATTTGCATTTACTGCTCTGTTGGTGTTTTTGCTCGCGTTTCAGGACTTACCGTTTATATGTGACAAAGACCAACATGTGTGACAAGAGATGTGCTGGGCATAGTTTGTGTGCACAATTTGCTGAATAAAACGCGCTACTCTAAAACTTCAAATGGTAGGGTGGCTTAGTGACTTTTTTGTGCAATTTCGTGTAAAAGCACCAAATTTGGCATGAATGTTCCTTGGGTCATTCCGAACAAAACTGGAAGGGCTGCCAGACGATTCGCACTGTGTAGGGGTGGGTAGGGGCAGTTTTGTCACCAAAATGTACCACCAAAATGTTTTTCTAACCCAAATATGACTGAATTCGTGTATTTAATAAATCTTCGTGTTCCCTGGTAAGTTTTGAACAATTCCAGAAAGGTGTCACATTTTGAAATTAAGGGGGGAGGGGAGGGGAATTTTGTCAAAAATTCGGAAGGCACCCCTTCTGAATCTGTTAGGGGTGATCCATATAACATGTGTGCCGAATTTGATCAGTTGCCCACTTAAACTGACGTGTCAAATTGAATCTGTCATGATAATTTGATAAAATTCCCCTCCCCTCCCCCCTTCATTTCAAAACATGTCATCTTTCTGGAATTGTTCAAAGCTTATCAGGAAACACATACATTTATTCAATACAAGAATTCAGTCATATTTGGATTAGAAAAACAGGATTACATTTTGGTGACAAAACTGCCCCTCCCCACCCCTACACAGTGCGAATCGTCTGGCACCCCTTCCAGTTTTGTTCGGGATGACCCAAGGAACATTCATGCCAAATTTGGTGCCTTTTCTGCGAAATTGCACAAAATGACCCTTTTTTGTCGCTAAGCCACCCTACTAAATTTCGCAAAGCCGGAGCAATGGTCTGGTGCTTGACACTGGACAGGAATTCACACTTTGGCTTACGTTTTGTCTGGAGTTTGACGTCACGAACTGTGCACTGAGCGTGACTGAATTCCAAGCAAGGCATTTTCTCCAACCCAAGAGCCCCCTGCGAGCAGGCCAGGGGAAAATCGCTTTTATTACTTTTGAAGGGGAGGGGAGTAATTTTCAAAACAATCCTGCATCTTCCGATAAGGGGCGAAAAAAATTCCTGCACACGAAAATGTGTGCGAAGACCAAATAAATATTGCACAGAAAACTCCACACTCACCTTCCCCCTTCAGTAAAACCGCGAGTAGCAAAGACACCGTGGTGGTCTCAGTGTCAGTGTGGCTCCAAACACAAACGAGGGCCAACATTTCTCTGATATTTACGAACTTTTAAGAAATAAAGGACTGCACACAGGCTATATTTTGACCCTCTTTTATTAATATTAGTATATTGTTGTTGTTGCTCATTAGAATTTTTTACCCCACAATTTCCGTGTGCAAGTCCGAGATTGCGATCCCATAGCTCAATTCTTACAGGCATGTTGATTGGCTAAAAACGAGTGAGATTTACCACCGTATGCATTGCTACGCGACCTCAAAATTCACTGTTGCGATTGGCGATTTTATGCAAGATTGACGGTTTTATTGACGGCTAAAAAGCGCAAATCGCCCATCGCAACATTGAATTTTGTGGTCGCGTAGCAATGCATACAGTGGTAACGTGTAATTCAATGGTTGAAAGCTCAATTCGACAAAAACACAGCTTACCCGTGCGCAAAAAGAACGTTTAAAGCTCGAATCATTTCAGTAAAATAATATCAGAGATCTTTGCTATGGGATTCCTGAAAAACTTGTCACTCGACTCGTGAAATTCCATGGTAAATTTCATTTGAAAAACGATATCACATTTGCCGCTTTGCGCTTTGTGCAATTTTCTATAGCATTTTATTTGTAAATTCTAATCAATGTGTTCAAATTCAAAAGAAAATAGTTACTAGACATCGACGACCGCGACAGGAACTTCTGACCTAAGATCAGAAAAATAAACGAATTATCAATTAGATCAAACGTAAGAGCCAACCAATGAACCAAGAAAGGAATTCCTTTGTGATGATGGTTGTGACATTTTGGAGTTTTGAAGTGGATTCCAAGTAAAAAGTTAAGGGGGTACTTAAAAGGGGTTTCCTGAGAGAGTGTTCCAGAAGTCAAAAACTGGGGCCTCAGATTTGGAAAAAAATTTGTACATAAGTTAGTCTTAGAGAGAAACTAAGAATGCCTGTTTGGTTTGGTTCTTGGCAATTTCCTTTGTTAGTTACAAGGGGGGTTCCGATTTTGACCTTGAGACCTTCAATATTGAAGGTCTTGCAAGGCACAACAAGAGGCTTTCTTTATAGAAACATAACAAAGCCAAGCACATTTAACTTGTATCATGTGAATACTCTTTCACAACATAGGTGTTGTTTGAAGCTAAAGCGTTCTGGTGGGGAGGAGCATGGCACTAGATTAACCCATTTTTTTAAGGATGGATTTTTGTGAACATTGACATATTTAAAAAATATATAATATTTACCTTATCAGATATCAACAAATTATATGACCTGCAAGGTGTTAATATTGATAAAAGTTGCCAAATATATGAATTTTTATGTTTGATTTTATGTCTCACATGGGTACAGAAAAGTGTTAAAATTTCTAAAAAAAATTGCTGAGCCATTTTTTTCTCACCCGATTTTCAAAGTACATAGTCTATAGTAACAGCCTGTATGGGTGTCATTTGCTATCATCATGGCAGGTAAATATAACATATTTTTGAAATATGTCAATGTTCACAAAAATCCAGCCTTAAAAAAATGGGTTAATCTAGTGCCATGCTCCTCCCCACCAGAACGCTTTAGCTGCAAACAACACCTATGTTGTGAAAGAGTATTGATACTAGATTCACATGATACAAGTTAAATGTGCTTGGCTTTGTTATGTTTCTATAAAGAAAGCTTCTTATTGTGCCTTGTAAGACCTTTAATATTGAAGGTCTCAAGGACAAAATCGGAACCCCCCTTGTAACTCACAAAGGAAATTGCCAAGAACCAAATCAAACAGGCATTCTTAGTTTCACTAAGACTAAATTACCAAAACATATATTTAAGAAGCAAATGACAACGATTTTATTCGAAACTCTTTGTGTTCAGGACGGTTATGCTGACATACAAAGCATTATGAACAGTATTAGCAAAATTACAAAGTAAAAGGAAAAGCTTTTGTCTATATTTATTTCCTTTGATAAGAATATATGTTATTAGTTTATTGTTATCGTGTTCTGTGTTATTCTGTAATTTTGGTATTCTAATGTAAAAAAGTAATTGTATTTAGCGTCCACACACTGCCTGCGTTGATTAGCTCCGCTATTTGCAGGTAGTGTGCGTTTTTAATTTAGGCCAAAAATAACAATAAAGGTTGAAGATTGAGATGTACCATTTTTTATCCAAATCTGACAACCCCGGTTTTTGACTTCTGGAACACTTTCTCAGGAAACCTTAAGGCGATTCTGTAAGTATAAATTCGTTCATAATTTTTATTAGATTTTTATGACGGATGTCAAACGTGGAGGACAGTAGGGGGTACCTTTTAGCAATCTTATTAAAAATTATGACCAAACTTTATATTTACAGAAAATGCGCTTGGACTTTTCGTGGAGTCACCTTAAGAGCAATCGTCCGAATGAGCTCATGGGCCAAACCGTCAATCCTTTGGAAGCTTCTGTTTTTGTTTTGAAGGGCTATATCTTGAATATTGTCGAGTAGAGCAGCTTTCGTATGACTGTGAAAAGTGCCGTGACACGGCGTGCCGTATTATCGCGGTGACGGTGCGGAACCTGGCCTGTTGCAAATACCGAATGAAATCGCGTAGTCGCGGTACGGTCACGGTCGCGGCTCGGCACAACTCTTTCGCGACACTTTTCACAGTCATGCGAAATCTGCGCAATCACTATAAATGAGGAACATTTGCGGTACGCCACTCGCAAGGCATGACGGGTGGGGATTTATCTGAACTTATAATTAGAAAGTAGCTTACCGTTTATTCATCGACGCTGTGTGCTTCTAGAGACATGTAAAAGTGCCTTGAGGTATTTGCACATGGGCCTTTTGAGATCTGCAACCTGAAAAGAAAAGGGAAGGCTTTTTACTCTTAAAGGCCCATAATCAACCGGGAACCTTTGCGCTTAGTTTTCAGTTGGATCTGTTGTTATTCAACAGCTGTGATTATGTTAGACGTGGGTCACGAGATGCACATAGGACACATAGCAGGATTTGGAAATACTCTATCAAGCCTTGTAAAATAATTACATTAGGTTTTTCCTTCTGTTGTGTGGACGGGCGTTTTATACGTTTCCTCCGCCGCAGCCTTGAAGCTTAACAAATAGGTTTGTGTCATGTTTGTTACCTGTTATTCACTCTGAAACAAAATATTATCAGACTAGTATATGCTTTAGGGGAACCTCCATATATCGCGCATTTTGATCTAAATAGACTAGTTCTGAAGCAATGTTCGTCCAAGCACCGTATAAAGATTCTGGTATTTAATGTTTATGGGTCATTTTTAGTACTGCTCGGTATGTTTGAGCTTGGCAATACAAACGGGAGCCCCTTTATGAAAATACCTTGAGTGGCTAGGAAATATTTGCCTTCTCTATTGCATACACTCACACTCCCATTCGGTTTACATGTGATTTCTGCTGTATGTGTTCCGTACTTACTGTCAGTTGGCGAAATGTACTTATTTGTCTAGTGAACCTTCGGGACGGAGGCGCGCTGGCGGTTCTCTATAAGACAACAATCAGACAACATAGCAATTTACAACTTCATCATTCACGATGAATACATAAGCTCTGTACTCTGGCAGATAAAGCACTCAGGTTTTATATCCTAGAAATTAAAATATTTTAAACAACATACTTTTTATGCATTATGGCATCGATGCGAGCCTGGAGGCTTCGGAACACTAATGGTTCGTGCTGCTGGAGATAAAGTGTATACATTCTGAAAAGAAATAGTTTTCGTCATTGAAGTAATTTTGATAATAGACAAAGCAAAACAATCGCATCCTGCCCTTCCCAAAATCGATCGAACCTATTTCAAGTGCCATATCTCTTTACCGCCTTACACTCAAATCTGAATAAGGGTATTTTCGGTTGGGGGCATCCGCCCGCCCATAGTGGATTTCCTCGGCCGGAAAGATACTGATGTGCCTTTTTATCTATAGCAGGATAAGAAAAAACAATACAGATGCCATTATAGAAAATTGCCTATATTTTTCTAATAGTTAGTTTCAACAATCTGTACAATTTAATACGCGTTGCCATAGGCTCGGACTCAGGAAAAGGCATATCTGCATACTCTCCAGGTTTTCCCGGGAGTCTCCAGGCTTTTTATCAAATCTTCCAGTCTCCGGTTAAAGCATCAAAAACTCAACCGAAGTCCACGCCATCGGGAGAGATTCGGAGAGAATTCGGACGTTTTCGGAAAAGTTTCAGGAAAGACTCAGGGAAACAAGGCGTTCCGACGGATTCTCCAGATTTCAGAACTTCCTCGGTTGACAGGTATGAAAATTTTATTTTGTTCGGGTTGAGCTTGGTTCGTAAAATGATATGGATTTAGTTCTAGTTCTGAAGTTCTAACCAGCTTAATCTCTCGAGTCCTAATATCGATCGACACAAATCTGTAAACTGCTCGGCTGCTAGAATAGCCAAACACTTTCAGAAGGCTCGGTAAAACACAACCAACACTGGAGAAGTTCTTTTCAGGTAACAAAAGGCCAGCGAAAGGCACACAAAGACAACTTTCTCTCTGTAAGGTAATTTTCGCATTTTTAGTAGCGCTCAATTCTTCTTACCTCACTGATTTCACTTTGCCGTGAGATACCCCGTGTAACGCTCTTTTCTCTCTTTTTAGCGGAGCTCCTGAGCGGAGCACCATATATAAGGAAAAGTGGTATCAGAATTCAGACGTATAACCATCAAGTCGCTTTTGAGTGGTTTCAGATGTTTTTGTCAATTTCAATGACGTAAACAGTGACGTCATGTCACGTGACTTTGACAATAGACAGGTATGAACCTAAAGACAACTTTTGCCAAGTTTGGTCGTCATTGGAGCTTTCCCACTGGAGATATGATTTTTTTTCCTTTCATTTCTGAATAAAACGTATAGTGTAATTCCGTGTGTGTGTGTGTCCGTCCGCTCGGCACACAGGCATTCCAATTTCAGGCGGGAAAATAGGCAAGAACGCACCGCGCGCTTCTATTTTTGTCGCCTTCGTGTTTAGTTTTAACGGAGCTACGGCCAGGCGCTAGTTGACCAACATTGGGTTAATTAAAGTTATGTTAGAAGCAAGGGGGTGTACCACTTATGTCACACGGCATGACGTCATCGATGACGTCATCGAAACTAGAAAAGTCAATATCTCAAGAAGGCAACATCGCTAGGTGACCAAACTTGGGTAAAGTTATCTTGGAGGTAAGGGGGTGCACCAGCAAGGTCAAGTGGGATGACGTCATCGATGACGTCATCAAAACTAGAGAAGTCAATATTTCAAGAAGGTAACATCGCTAGGTGACCAAACTTGGGTAAAGTTATCTTGGAGGCAAGGGGGGTGCACCACCAAGGTCAAGTGGCATGACGTCATCGATGACGCCATCAAAACTAGAGAAGTCAATATTTCAAGAAGGTAACATCGCTAGGTGACCAAACTTGGGTAAAGTTATCTTGGAGGCAAGGGGGGTGCACCACCAAGGTCAAGTGGCATGACGTCATCGATGACGCCATCAAACTAGAGAAGTCAATATCTCAAGAAGGCAACATCGCTAGGTGACCAAACTTGGGTAACGTTATCTTGGAGGCAAGGGGGTGCACCACCAAGGTCACGTGGCATGACGTCATCGATGACGTCATCAAAACTAGAAAAGTCAATATCTCAAGAAGGCAACATCGCTAGGTGACCAAACTTGGGTAACGTTATCTTGGAGGCAAGGGGGTGCACCACCAAGGTCACGTGGCATGACGTCATCGATGACGTCATCAAACTAGAAAAGTCAATATCTCAAAAAGGCAACATCGTTAGGTGACCAAACTTGGGTAAAGTCATCTTAGAGGTAAGGGGGTTGACCACCAAGGTCAAGTGGCATGACGTCATCGATGACGTCATCAAAACTAGAGAAGTCAATATTTCAAGAAGAGGACATCGCTAAGTGACCAAACTTGGGTAAAGTTATCTTGGTGGAAAGGGGGAGCACCAAGTGGGATGACGTCATCGATGACGTCATCAAAACTAGAAAAGTCATTATCTCGAGAGGGGAACATTGCTAGGAGACCAAACTTGGATTAAGTTTTTTGGAGGCAAGGGGATGCACCACCAAGATCACGTGGGATTGCGTCATCGATGACGTCATCAAAACTAGAAAAGTCGATACCGCGATGACAGTAATGCTGGTATGTCAGTAATGATTAGAGCTCCGCTTTTAGGCATTGCCTAAATCTATATATAATGAATTGCGCAAACCAAACTACACTCAGCGGCATTAATACTTTGAGATAAAGTAACTAATACGAATTTGATATGAATTGCTGCGATTTACGTACGACTTATCATTTCCAACAATTTGAGGCATGGTTCATGATACCGATGGTCACAGAACTAACGTTCATTTGAAAGGTGGAATAATATCCTACCTGCACTAAACGATTTTCTCCATCCCTGATGTGATACTTTGGGATGGACTTCCTTTGCTGCTCTCCTGGTTGTAGTGCGTACGGGCTCTCGTACGGAATAAGACCCTTTGCAAAGAAGAAACAAACAAAAACATTGATATACAAGTTTGAGAGCACACGCTTGGGGTTTGAACATGAATGGCGCATTGACAATAATTTTGATGTAATAGCTATATTTGGACTTTCTCAAAATAGCCACGTCATGAAACATGTCATTGTCAAAATAAAAATATAATAAACAAGTGGCTGCCAAGGGATGGGGTGGTGGGAAGATATACCGAGAGGGGAGGGTAAGTCATGCCCGTAGCCAGGGGAGGATGGTTTAGGGTTTAGGGTTCAAAGGTCGTTGCATGGACCCGAAAACAATGGTTTGGCGATCCCCCCTGTCAGTAGCAAAGTCTGCATGGACCCGAAAACAATGGTTTGGCGATCCCCCCTGTCAGTAGCAAAGTCATAAAAGTCAACTGGAAAGGGTCCATTCCAAATACACTGCAGCACTCACATGAAATAAGTGGGAGAGCACTAATAAGCAGGGAGGGGAGGGATGTTAAATACATCAACGGTGACCTTCATGGAGAACCATCTATTGAACCGGAAATGGATACATACATAGTCCGAGGGTGACGACTAAGAAGCTATTTGCATACAGCAAATAGCTTCAAAAACGGGGAAAAAATCACAATGGCCATATGGATGTGGGGAGGGGTTCATGATTTCCCCCCTCCATAAACTGCTGGATTTACATTACTAATAACCTCCCATCAGCATGAGTACCCCGTCCCACCATGCCGAAATAAATGAAGTGAGCCCAAAAGGATTTTTTTTGAACTGGTCTCCCTGCTTGGTTTGACAAAATCACGCGTGTGTCAGTCTCTCAAATCGGTCAAAGAACCTGTGAAAATCGAAAGCGCAATTTGACTTCGGAATTGTTTCTATGTTTATCATATCTCAGCGAGGGGAGAGAAGAAACAGGTCAAGTAAACATGGTCCAAGGACTAATAATTTTTTTTAGTTTATATTATTTATATTTTTTCGGCTTTATCCCTCGCTTAAAAAAATGCTTGAATTAGAACTTAGCCCAAAGTGAATCTTTTCCAACAAAAACATGCCCACTGGAGGGATTTCCTCTTTCTCTCCGGGATTGTGTCCTTCGTTTTGCGATAGGGCCGTCAGGATTTATACTTAGAGAATATTATTCATGACTTTCACGGACTTTGTTTTGTAAATGTGTCATTTCGACTTCGCGTGCTCCGAGGGAAGCAATGTAGTGTGTACGTTTGTCGAAACTTGAATGAAAATTTTTCTCAGCTCAAATCTTTCAAGTTAGAATTATCCCTGCACATTCCTGTATGTAATCTGTAAGAGAACCATTTAGGTTTGAATGTCAATGGTGCTTTCGGCTGCGCGAACCGAGTTCTTTTTTAGTTTCTGTGGGAGAATTCAACATGGCGGCGATAGCGGCTTTGTCCCTCGCTTAAGAAATCGCTTGAATTAGAACTTAGCCCGAGGTGAATCTTTTCCAACAAAAACACGCTCATGGTCCAGATTTCCACCTTTCCTTCGGGTTTGCGAACTTCTTTTGGCGGCACAGCTTCAGGGCTGAGCGGAGCGAGTGTCGACACGATTTTCTTTACGGTATTAATATATAGATAGTAAATAAATAACTTTATTTAAGTGTCGGCTTACCTAGCTCGTTGGAGCTAATTAGGGACACTAGAGCGAATTTCAGATGACCCTCGTAAAAGTAAACGCAATCCTGTAATCACTAGCCGATCAGAAACAAGAGTGATTACAACTTGCTGTTAAAGGGTTTCCAGTCCAGCCGATCAGGAGCCGAACTAATGGGGAGCTTGCAGGTGTTGCGTGACATTTTTTATTTTGATTAGCAAAATAAAAATACCGTATTTGCCCACCGAAATATGTGAAATCCTAAAATTTGAGGTGGTTTGGATAAACAACACAGAAGTTATAAGTAGTATAGTAGGGACCGAATATGCCGTTTCTTTGTGGCGGAATACCAATTTTGTGGCGGAATATATAATGAGCTTTTTCCGGTCACTTCTGAGTCACGTCAGGAATGTTGAGGCGGAGGTCAGGAATGTGAAGAATGTAGGGTATCAGGCTACCTACAGTGATGTGGATATACGCTACTAGTGGTATCAGGTTACCTATACTTTTGTGGATATACGCTACTACTTTATTAGGGGTATCAGGTTACCTATACTTATGTGGATATACGCTACTAGGGGTATCAGGTTACCTATAGTTATGTGGATATACGCTACTACTTTACTAGGGGTATCAGGTTACCTATACTTATGTGGATATACGCTACTAGGGGTATCAGGTTACCTATACTTATGTGGATATACGCTACTAAGAGTGTCAGGTTACCTATAGTTATGTAGATATACGCTACGTATCAGCTGGGCTATAATATACGCCACTAGGAGTATCAGGTTACCGCATCTCCGAATAAGTAATGACGTCAGAGGCTATTTTAGTAACACATAATTTATTTCTCTTTATTACCCATTACATTGTGCCTTATTGCAGAAGATTCTATTACATAGCATACTACCACTAGCGGTAAATAAACGCTTTTTTAAAGATTGCTTACAAGTCTAATGTTTGTTCACTAGAATTTTTTTGTTTAATTTAAGAACGGTGAGAACGCAACCGATAGCATCTCAGCGTGGACTTTAGATACGAACCGTCTTTATCGGCATCATCATCCAAATAATTTTTAAGATATTTTTTTAATTTTGGCTTCTTTGGGGTAATAGCCACTGAAGGTGGAGGTGTCAAGGACGGTTCTTGAACCGTCGGTATCGGCGGAACAAAGGATGTCTTGGGAGATTCTACCACCTTTGCCGAATAGGGTATCGTGGCTGGCTAGGGTGATGATAACGGGATACTTGGGCGTAGTGTAGGTAGGTGCTGTTACTGGAGGTTCTACAACTATTGGAGGGTTGTGACTTGCTCGGTGCTTCATTCGCAACAAATCGCTTTGAAGCTGCGTATATCGTATGACCTTTCACCTTCACTCATAGTTTGACTGTGAAGGATGTCATCAGTTTTGTCGTGTAGTTCTGTCATGCGCCACTTCTCTAGGGAAATATCCATATTTTGATAACTAAGAAATTTAAGAAGCTCTTTCCAACGGCGTCATCCTTTTTCTCATTGGTTGACACGTCCCCAGGAAGGACATCTGTTCGGAGTCTGCAGCTTTCGCTGGTTGTTGGTTTTAAGTCAACAAAAAGGTAGCCAAAAGGTTTCCTGACGGCCTCTTCATGCTTGTCAAGAAAATAATGCGTGTTGCGTGGATACATTTGTTTGGCCAACGTCATCACTTGTAATTGGTCTCTTGGGTTATTGAATAGGACCAGGAAGTGACTGTTAAGGATATGTTACGATTGACTTTCCCTTGGTGAAATAGGTTTTGTAGGATATAAATCACTGACAGATTTCTGTGATGCGATCCCTTTGTGAATAAGTTTGCAATCCTGTTGTCATTCCCGGTTTCAATCACCTGATCGTCGATGACAATGAGGTTCCGCAGATTGACGTCAAAGTACGAGTCTTGCTCAATGTTATTTGGGATTCCTGTTACGAATTCTATTTGTGGCATAGACTTGGCTAAGGCAGTGTAGGCTGGTTGCCACTGAGCATAGCACCAGACTATGCGTTGGGGTGGGGGCGATATCGTTTTTTGCCCATGCTCAAGGAGTTTCTGGACCCAAACAGTTTTTCACTTCCGGTCATTCCCGCCACCATACAGGTAAAAGGATGCTGGACTTGAAAGGGACCACACAATTCATACTTCTCCATTGTATTCTGTATCCCAGGAAAAGAGGGAATGCCTCGCTGATTGATTTCCTGTTGTAGCCAATACTTTCTGTCGACCCCATCCATTCCGTGAAACCTGTTAAGATGAGTTGAAATATTCTTTTGGTCCTTCACACATAAAGGGCATGACCTTCCCATGACGGTACCTGCCCTTAACTGAATCAATCTGCACTCGGGACCCTCTTTTATAGGCACAGGCTAGTCTATGTTAGCCTGTGTAGATAGTGTAGTCTATGTTAGACTATGTAGCTAGAAAATGTTAGTCTATGTTAGACTATGTAGCTAGAAAATGTTAGTCTATGTTAGACTATGTTAGTCTATGTTAGCTTATGTTAGACTATATAGCTAGACTATGTTAGACTATGTAGCTTAGAAAATGTTAGTCTATTTTAGACTATGTAGCTAGACTATATGTTACACTATGTAGCTAGAAAATGTTAGTCTATGTTAGACTATGTTAGAGTATGTTAGACTATGTAGCTAGCAAATGTTAGTCTATGTTAGACTATGTAGCTAGAAAATGTTAGTCTATGTTAGACTATGTTAAACTATGTAGCTAGACTATGTAGCTTAGAAAATGTTAGACTATGTAGCTAGACTATGTTATACTATACTAGTCTATGCAGCTACAATTGTAGTCTATGTTTTATAGCATAGAAGGGATGGGTTTGTCCAAGACCTGCATATCCCTGTTTTAGCATTGCTGCTCTGAGGGTATAAATACAAGTCATGTTTGAGGATGAAAACATTTGTTGTTAGCTTTCACCATGAAACGTTCACTGGACTCGGATAGCGATTTGTCTAGCGATGACGAGGGTCAGCACCATGAGACAAAAGATGAACCTCGAATCAAAGACGTGTTGAGTCAGATTTGAAATGCTGTTCTCCTATCAAGATGTCCGAGATCTACTACACAGTATAGCCGTCTCTAAAGATATTTTGTTTTGGTCGCCTAACGGGGAAATGTTTCGTCGTAAGCGAAGAATACCAAACACAGTTATTGCTGATCTTGTAGAGTTCGTATTACTTCCTTTCAACGAAGACATTTCGCCTCCAAGAGGTTTTGAAGTCTTTTCTCGAGGGACTGGCACAATTAGGAGTTGATAAAAGATTGATCCGTAATAAGGCAGCTTTGAACAGTGTGGTTACCTATGAAAGCAGGGAGACACAAAGCGAGCAGTCTAGCGATGATGAAACTGACGGTAATAATGACAGTGTTGAAGAAACTGACCAATCTAGCGACGATGAAGAAGAGGAACAATCCAGTGATGAGGAAACTGAGCAATCTAGTGACAACGAAAATAGTCAAGAAGGCGGTGGAGTCTTGGATGACATTGAAAAGAAAGTCGCTGGTTTATGCAGTCATTGTGAAGGAAACAATTCTTATCGCATCGATATTGCTGGGTGTGGAAAGTGTTTGTGGCAAGATAAAATGTCTGGACGTTACGAAAAAGACAAACTCTATCAATGCCCAGTTTGTCAAAAGCAATGACCCATGGGAAAAGCCTGGAAGGGGTCTTTTCTGCGGTGTTATGACTGCATTGCGGGATCGTATTACAACAAGAAAAAAGATGAGTGGAGAACTCTACCCTCAAGTCAAGAATACTAGTGAACAAACATTAGACTTGTAAGCAATCTTAAAAAAGCGTTTATTTACCGCTAGTGGTAGTATGTTATGTAATAGAATCTTCTGTAATAAGGGACAATGTAATGGGTAATAAAGAGAAATAAATCATGTGTTACTAAAATAGCCTATGACGTCATTACTTATTCGGAGATGCGGTAATCTGATACCCCTAGTGGCGTATATTATAGCCCAGCTGATAGGTAGCGTATATCTACATAAGTATAGGTAACCTGATACTCTTAGTGGCGTATATCCACATAAGTATAGGTAACCTGATACCTCTAGTGGCGTATATCCACATAAGTGTAGCTAACCTGATACCCTAGTAGCCTATATCCACATCACTGTAGGTAACCTGATACCCTACATTCTTCACATTCCTGACCTCCGCCTCAACATTCCTGACGTGACTCTGACGTGACCGGAAAAAGCTCAACATAGATCATGACGTCATCAAGCTCATTATATATTCCGCCACAAAAAAAAACGGCTAATTTGGTCCCTACTATACTACTGTTATGAGCGTCTGAAGTTGGTTGTTTTACTATAGGTTTAATTGGTGGACAACAATTAAACCTTTAGAGAAACAGCCTACTTCCGGCGCCATTTTTTTGGGCTTTTTATAATTTCGGCAAGCTCTTTTCAAATATGATTTTTATTTTATTAGGATCAAGATTCAAAATGTCACGCAACACCTGCAAACTCCCCATTCAGGATTACTTAATAGTCACACAATTCCTCTCGAATTTGATTGGCTACAATCTTGGACAAAATTGTTGGCAAAAAGTGGCATTTTTCGTCACAAATGCCTATGGACTGGTTGTACTGCCTAAAATGTATCCCCCCTCACCCTTTTTCAATGTTGTTTTCTTGGCTGTGGTCCTTCAAACGAATTTATGCTTAAAGGACCAACATTGATTGGGGGCAGGGGGAGAAATGTCTGCTTAAAGCTCTTGTACGGCAACGAGAGTGAATTCACAATAGGTGCTAACTTTTGTCAACACATTTTGTCCAAGATTGTCTGAGCACGTTACGTGGTATTGCGCGAAAAATATAGGCTGTATCGTTAAATTTCTTAGAGGAGAGAGCACTTATCGAATTAGTTTCATGATGTAAATTGTGGCCTTTTTGGAATGTTGATCTCTAAATAAGGCACAGAAGAAATTTGGATTTCCGGACCGCGGTTCGTCTGTTCACTTCCGGTGTAAACCGTTAATAGTCACACAATTCCTCTCGAATTTGATTGGCTACAATCTTGGACAAAATTGTTGGCAAAAAGTGGCATTTTTCGTCACAAATGCCTATGGACTGGTTGTACTGCCTAAAATGTATCCCCCTCACCCTTTTTCAATGTTGTTTTCTTGGCTGTGGTCCTTCAAACGAATTTATGCTTAAAGGACCAACATTGATTGGGGGAAGGGGGAGAAATGTCTGCTTAAAGCTCTTGTACGGCAACGAGAGTGAATTCACAATAGGTGCTAAATTTTGTCAACACATTTTGTCCAAGATTGTCTGAGCACGTTACGTGGTATTGCGCGAAAAATATAGGCTGTATCGTTAAATTTCTTAGAGGAGAGAGCACTTATCGAATTAGTTTCATGATGTAAATTGTGGCCTTTTTGGAATGTTGATCTCTAAAAGGCACAGAAGAAATTTGGATTTCCGGACCGCAGTTCGTCTGTTCACTTCCGGTGTAAACCGTGGCGTTAACCGTCTATGTTTTGGCATTCTATGAGCGTGTAAAGATAGTTGTGTTGTGTTTATCTATCTAGTTGACCTTAAATGCACTGTAGGAAGGTACTTGCCGTGAAAAAATGGTCTGGGTTTGCTTTTCCTCGATTTCGCGACGGGTTACGGTGGTTTTAACGTCGTTTTAAGGAATTCAATAGATGATGACGTTTACTCAATACATACCTCTCCCCCATAGCTGTCTGAATATGATATCAAAGCCTTTGCTTCAGTTCTGCGGAAAACAAAAATAATGTTACTTTGAAAACTCAATCTAAAGTTTCGGTGGTCAGACTGTCATTATGTCGAGAGTCTGAGACGTCACGTGCAGAAGAAACTAACCAGGGGACTGACCTATTTCCTGTGATATGCTTGATCACAATTGACGCAACTTCTGACGAGCCTCTCTTCGCGTCAAGCTCTGGAAAACGTAATAATAATAATAATGTGGTTTAATTCGTCCTCTTGCAGTCTATCACTGTATTACAGGGCGAGGCCAGAAATATATACATACAAATAAATATAAATGTATACAGAATTATAGAAATATATACACACAGCGACACACAAAATAAATATATAATACATACAGTTCCTACTTCAAATGGTGGCTATGCCTTACCGTTACAAAGTTTTTAAATCTATCCGTGTGGCAGAGTGAAGTTTTTTGGATTGCCTGTCTGAGGTTGTATTGGCAAGTAGGCTTCACAATTCTACCCTTAACCAGGTTGTAAAGTGGATTGCCCTGGTCCAACCTTCCAATGAATCTGGAGCACAGAGCTGCCCTGCGTTCTTCTAAGCTGATCAGACCTGTTGTCGAGAGGGCGAGCTCATATGAGAGCCCTGGCAATATTATGGCGAGAGCGCGCTTTTGAACCTTCTCCAAGGCGTTGGAGAGATAGCGAGGGAGGTTCGCGAAGGCAGCGCATGCGTACTCGACAACAGATCTGATAAGCGAGCAGTAAACTGAAACGAGGTCCTTAGTGGGGATACCGCTTTTCTTAACGCCCTTATAGCATAGAGACGCCTGCTAGCTTTCTTGATGATGGCATCACAGTGTGCAACCCATGTCAGGTCCTCCGAGATGTGGACACCAAGCAGTTTAAATGACTTCACACGACTGATGGCTGAGCCGCCGATGCTGATGGGTTGCCACACACAGCTGTCGTACATCACAAAGCTAACAGACACCTCTTTGCATTTGGCTGTATTAAGGCGCATGTTGCAGGCGTACGCGTAAGATTGTATTTCTTCAACTACGTATCCTAGCAACGATGGAGAGTTGCGTGGTATAATCTCTAACACAGTTAAGTCATCTACAAACTTGGCCCTAGGGGCCCAAGTAGAGACTACGTCATTGACCATGACTGAAAACAGTGCTGGGCCAAGTTTCGTACCTGAGGAATACCACCGTTTAAAGAACGTAAGAATAACTCGCGGTCAGCGATGCGCGTTGATTGCGTTCGACCTTCTAAGAATTCGGCTATCCACCTTAGTAACGCGCCGTGTATGTTGAACGTTAAAAGCTTTTGGAGAAGAATATGATGATCTATAAGATCAAAAGCCTAGCGAAAGTCAGCGAAAAAAAAAACTAACGGCGCAGCTACCGCGATCTAATGCTTCTAGAGCTAGGTGCAAAATGTACACTATAGCCTGTTCAGTCGACTTCCCAGAGACTGCAAATTGCCTACTGTCCAAGCTATTGAATACGGAGGGTAGAAGTCTTGTCAGGGAAAGCCCTTCCATTACTTTTGTGACTTGACTGGTCAGGGATATTGGTCTGATGTGGTTGCTGACCGTCTTGGCAGGCTTCTCCTTGGGTAATGGGCGTACAGACACAGACTTGAGGATTTTTGGTAAATACCCCTCAATGAGAGAGGCATTATACAGTTCACACACGACGGGTGCAAGCTTGAAGGCAAACGTTTTCAACAGGAAATTCGGGATACCTGGCCCAGATGATTTCTTGACCTTGAGGATATTGAGCGTGCGCTGGACTTCGTACGTGCTGGTTAGTAGCTCATCGGGAACTTCGTCCACAGGGATACCGGCAACGTCCTCAGGGGAGAGGGGCGTCATGGGCGATCCTCGCATAAGTATAGAATAGGGTCAGTAGAGCTGCTGTCGATCATCTGGTTGAACCATTGGCCGTCGTCTTTAGAAGACCCAGAGATGGCCTTGATCTCGCTCCACCATCTGCTGATGTTCGAATCCTTTAGGTTTTTTCACCTTCCCCTGGTAAACTTCTGTTTGCAGCTACGCAGCTCACGCTGGACCTTGTTGTGCCACATATGAAATGTGGGAGAGTCTTTGCCAGAGAAGGCGAAGACTCTCTGTCGCTTCGAGATGAGGGACTTCAAATGAGGTGTTATCCAGGGCTTATCCGAGCTATGAGAGTGGGACACCTTGAGGGGCATGAAGCGATCGAGGGCATCCGTCAGAGTAGTAATGAAGAATTCAAATTTCTCCTTAGCTGAGATCAGGACATGAAAGGGATCCCACGAAAAGTTGTTGATTGCACTTTCCCGCGTGTCCCGCCGTAAGATGGTGCGCTTTGAGGCTTTCGTGCGCGGGCCCTGCTGTACTAGAACACAGTAGTGGTCGCTGGACCCGAGTTTTGGGAGCTGTTTGGGCTCATTAAGTAGCTTCGGGTAGTTCGTGAGGCACCAGTCGAGGATACCCGTGACACACTTTGACAATCTGGCTCAATCCGCATCATCGCTTGAGGACCACAGGGGAGAAATTAGTCGAGGTGGGGTTGAAATCTCCCGTAATGCAGATCAGAGCGTTTGGATGGTGGAGCATGTACGAGTCTACGGACTGTTGGATATGGTCGTACAATGTTTTATTATCATCTGCGTAGGCAGATGGAGGGTGGTAGATAACGCCCAACAGTATTGAAGAAACAGTCCTAGGCAGGCGCACGGGGCGTAGTTCCAACCACAGTTTCCGACAAGCAGCCAGTGAGGTCGAAAGCGGATAGATGTTTGGATTTAATCTGGGGTTCTGAGTCCATGATATACGATCACGAAATGACAGACTGTTGGCACCACCTATCATGTGTTATGATACACCAAATGGACATGGGACCTGTAATAGCTAAGTAGCTCTGGTAGCTGTAGTAGCCCTGGTCCCTCACAAACACAGCAACACCGCCGCCAACTTGCGAGGTGCGATCCTTGCGGAACAATGTGAAGTGCTATAATATAGGGTCTGGCGAGTTGACTGATAGCCAGGTCTCAGTGATGGGGATGACATCGACGCCATTGTTGGTAACCACGCACTCAAGCTCGTCCATTTTGGGACCGATGGAGCGAGCATTGCAAATCAAGAACGATGGAATATGTATCTGCCTCGTCGTCACCGCAGGTTCTTGATCGCGCTGAGATTCACTTTGGTCATTAGATAGTGGGTCGGCTGTGGTGATTGACACAGGGTTACCAAGGTTCTCAAGATTGCGGCCTCCTCGTTTCGAACGAAAGTTCCTTCGTATACCAAGCTCATCTAGTTTGGCCAGAGGTGGTCAGAAACACGTTGTTTGGGCTGAGTCTTGACGATCGATTTCAATACTGAACTGCTGTAGCTTACTCTTGCCACAGATGAAAACCAGGGGATCCAAGATGGCTGGTCGAACGAGTGAACTCGAGCAGATTTAGCCACCGGCCACAGACAAGCCAACGATGAATGAAAAGGATAGCTGAGGACAGCAACAGCAAGGGTTGGTCCTTGCAAAGCGAATTTAGCCACATGATGTAAACGTGAAGCTACAAGCCTTCGTACAATAACGAGATTTTACAACAGAAATAAACCGTGGCAGCCATATTGGCGCCGCTGACCAGATGAAATTATGCTTTCCAACGTAACATCGTGGAGTTGGAAAGCGTTTTCATTTCGGTTCAGAGCATCTTTTGTTATATCACAATGGATTTCCATTTTAGGATATGCTCATTATTCAGCTATGCTGCTATAAATAATTTCGCGATTTCGCGCTCTTTATCTCGTTTGTTGGACAGCAAAACAAGCCATGTTGTTTTGTGTTTAGTCGATTTCCTTTCTGTTATGGGAGATCGTTCGTACGATTCAACTTCGATGGATCAGAATTTAGCTTCTCAAGTTCCAGTCGTTTCTGTCCCGTCGTTCTCGCCTTCTCAACCCGTTGGCGAGACTGCTCAAGTTCCTGGTCAGAATGTGTTTGCTAGTCAACCTGGCCCATCTATGGCGGCTACTGCTGGTACTTCGATGGGATCAGCTCAGTTTCAGGAGTTCAAGTCCTTGCTTTCATCCCCGTTTATGACGTTTTGCAATGAAATGAAACGCCAAAAGGAAGAAGCAGTGTTTAGGGCTGTTAAGAAGGCTCGATTTGACTCAGTTCCGCGTCATTCGTTTAAAAGTAAGGGATGCGAGGAGCAGTTTCTTCATCAAGAAAAAGTGGAAGCCAAGTTTGAGTGTGCTAAGGATGCTGTGTCATCAGGGAAGCAATTAGAGGCTCTACAGGCGATTAACGAAGTTCCTGTCACTTCTGCGGGAAGATCGGCCATTATTGGAGGAATTGTTACGCCAGATCATATGTCGCAACTCGTCCCACACAAGCTGCCGTGTCTCATGCGCAGCGCCAGTTACTCACCATACCTACCCAACCAACCGTTTTGTCATCCATCTCCGCTGCTGCTCCAAAATGAAGGTTTTGACTATCAGTTACTTAGTGAAGGTGACTTTAGTTTAATTAGTTGTTTGCAAATTGAGGCCGATTTTTTGGAATCGGAAGTTTCCAGTGTACAAGGTAGAATAAGTTTTAATAAGGAGTGGTGGTTTAACAATCTTGAGCTGCCTGCTTTTGTCAGAGGTGTTTTGTCTAGCGAATATATTTTACCTTTTGAGGTTTTTCCTCCGCCTTGCTTTATTGCTAATAATAAAAGTTCCTTATCTCATCCAGATTTTGTTGTTAAAGCTATAGAGGAGCTCGTTCGTAACAAATGTGCTGTAGAGGTTAACTCACCGCCTTTTTGCTGCAATCCATTATCTGTGGTAGAAGGTCGTAAGTTAAGATTAGTACTAGATTTAAGTCATTCAGTTAATCCTTATCTGAAGTCACTTAAGTTTAAATATGAAGATTTAAGTACGCTTTCTGAATTGTTTAAGGATAACTATTGGTTTTTCACCTTCGACATTGAGTCAGGTTATCATCACATTGACATTAATTCAGAATATTCGCAGTATTTAGGGTTTTCTTGGCGTTTTTCCACCGGTGTTAGATATTTTGTTTTTCGTGTTTTGCCTTTTGGTTTATCGTCCGCTTGTTATTTATTTACCAGAATGTTCAAGCCACTTGTTGCCGGATGGAGATCTGCTGGCATTTGTGCAATTTTATACATTGATGACGGGATTTTTGGGTGTGAGACCGGTGCAGTTGCTTGCGCAGCTAGTGCTATGGTTAAGTCAGATCTGGAGTCGTCTGGCTGGAAATACAATGTGAAAAAATCCAAGTGGGACCCAGTTCAGCTTGGCGAATGGTTGGGTATTGTTATTGATACTTTACATATGATGTATTTCGTGCCAGCGAAGAAAATTGTCAAATAGAAGAGTGTGTTAAACGGAATGATTGATTGTTTTCCTAACCTTTGTGTCAAACAAGTTGCCAGTGTCGCTGGTTTTGTCATATCTCTGTCAAAGGCCATGGGCCGTTATAAAGATTGTTTACTAGACAAATGTATTTTTTGATTCAACAAAGAAGTAGTTGGAATGATATCGTTGTAGCGCCTGAAGGCGTTTTGCAAGAGCTCAGGTTTTGGCTCCAGAATATAGATGCCTTGAGTGGTTTTCCAATTAATAGATCGTTATCATGTACTGTAACTTTGACTTGTGATGCCAGTGAGACTGGTTATGGTGCTTTTTTGAACGTCTGTAATGTTCGGTTCTGCTCTTAAACCAAGTATTTCATACTCGAGAGTTAGGGAAATTTTTCGCGTTACTCTTTCTAATTTTGCCTTAGATCCAAGTCGACTCGGAACTCACAGTCTTAAAAAAGGAGGTGCTACTGCATGTAAAGACAATGGAGTTTCAGATGCTATGCTTGATCGTCATGCCGGCTGGAAATGCGCCAAATCCAAAGATAGCTATGTTAGACTCAAGTTAGTAGAAAAACTCGCCGTTTCTAGAGCTAATAACTTATAGCTTTTCCTTCGCTTGTTTTCCTCACGTTTCTCGTTGTTTTTTATTGTCTCTAGGCCTAGGCCGATTGCACGCTGTCCACCAAGCAATTGGCAATGTCACACTCCAACCGTGTCTCTTGTTGTTCTTCGCGCGCGGTTTATGCGAAGAATAGAAATGAAATTATGCTTTCCAACGTAACATCGTGGAGTTCATTTCGGTTCAGAACATCTTTTGTTATATCACAATGGATTTCCATTCTAGGATATGCTCATTATTCAGCTATGCTGCTATAAATAATTTCGCGATTAAGCGCTCTTTATCTCGTTTGTTGGACAGCAAAACAAGCCATGTTGTTTTGTGCCCAATTGTAGGTTTTACAGATCATTTCTCGGGTCACTTGCATATATTGTTTATTCGTTAACCGAATATTTTCTATTGCATTTTGTTTAGCAATTTCGTTTATAGGACTTAAACTCTAGCCCTCAGAGTTGTACATTGCATTCGCTCCGGGAGGGTACGTTTCCACTGGGTGTTTTTTCCCGATGGGTTTTATCCCAGTGGTTTTTACGCCGAGCAATGTACTATTTTGATGTATTTCTTAGCATTTAGAGTAGGCTCATTGTAATAATTGTAAGCGTATTTTTATTATTATCGATTTATTGATATTGATTATTAAAACACTGATTGATACCGATTGCACACTGTCCACCAAGCAATTGGCAATGTCACACTCCAACCGTGTCTCTTGTTGTTCTTCGCGCGCGGTTTATGCGAAGAATAGAAATGAAGTACATGTACCCTTGGCCAGAGATGCAGTCGCTAACCCCAAGATTGTGAACTGTCAACTGTCGGCAGTAAAACACATCCTAATGTTGAAGATTAGGAGTGTCCAGGTTCTTTTCCAGGTCGAACGTCATAACATCTATTGTGTTCTTAGAACTGAGGAGAATAAAAGTAGTAATCGTTTATTGGAATTTTCTTAATTCACAATTGGTGATATTAGAGTCGGACTCAGGTGGGTTGTTAAGATTTTCACCATTGATACCTCAAGATCCTTTCGGTCTTTAGCCTGCTTGCAGGCGGTACTGGGTGTTTTTATCGCGGAAAACCCGGTCCGTTCGATGATCGGACGCCATCTTGGAATTTTGAGGCGCGCGGTCCCGGGGCGAGCGCAAAAATCGGGCGAAGGGGAGGGGGGAGGAGGAAAGGAGAGAAAGACCGCCTGCCCGAAAACTAGGTGATTCTGAGGACAAAGTTTGAATCCCGTCCACTGGCGGACGGGATCAGTGATTGGTCGAGCGCCTGTCAGAGGACAATAGGACGTTATGACACAGACCAGTCTTTAATTTTGTCACGTACATTTCGTAAAGTCAAATTGGCTTTCCGTCCGGAAATCCAAATAAAAGAAAACGATCACTTTACAGTGTGGCTTTGTTCGGGCTATTCGAGGGGCGATTGGCGGTTTTGCCAATGCAGATGAGCTTCGGGGAAAGTCTGCTCTACTACGAGCTCTTGTGGTACGGCGAGCGAAGGAGAAAAAACCTCGCTCGCTCGACGGCCTAAGAGCGGAGGAAACCATTTGCTCCCAGGTATAAGTCTGCTCGTGAACTGTAGCCCAATTTCTGTCATCGTTATCTCACCCGAAGAAATTAGAAACGGAGAAAATATGTACTGCTACAGAGTTGAAGAGCTATTTGAGAGCTATTTGAGATCCTAAGAACTCCATCCGAGTTTATCTATGAGTCTCGCTCATCGGCGAAGGAATTGCTGTTTACAACTTCTCCACCGCTGGCTTGCGCAGATTGAAACTCTGATTCTTTCATCTATTTCTATGCTTTCGCTGAGTTTATTGGAACTTATAAAACCTCCCGTAAGCTACGGTGTGCTAAATGACTTAAATTCGGCCTGATCAGCTCTACAGACTGACAGAGCTGGATTGTAGTTTTGCTTTTGCCTTCAAGTATTTAGACTGATTGTAATAGCGATCGCGAATAAATACGTTTTCCCAAGAGGTATGTTGTTTTTTTCCGTAACAAACAACTAGTAAAACTCGATGAAACACCGATACCTCGAAAGCTAAGCCAAACTATTGAATTTGCGTCCCTTCGGCGAACTCAAATTCCCGATTACTAACTGATCCAAGTTTCGAATGGTTTGTTTTGATCGAACCACTTGATCGACATGACAGCTTGAAGCATTTTTGCGTTTCTGATTGGCCCGTGAAGAATGTGTGACTGTTGTTGGAAGTCATGCTGGGTGGGGGCGGATGTGAGAATCACCTAGTTTTCGGGCAAGCGGTCTTTCTCTCCTTTCCTCCTCCCCCCTCCCCTTCGCCCGATTTTTGCGCTCGCCCCCGGAACCGCGCGCCTCAAAATTCCAAGATGGCGTCCGATCATCGAACGGACCGGGTTTTCCGCGATAAAAACACCCAGTACCGCCTGCAAGCAGGCTATTCGGTCTTTTGTTAGATGCTGCATGTAGATGAGAACATTTCGCGAATCGACTTACTTAAAAAAACGTGTTTTTGAAGTCTTTAAATACCTTGGTCGATGGAAGCTGAGGTTGGACTCGTATTTAAGATCCTTCTATTTTTTTCCAGTACAATTTGGGGATGGAGGAGCGTTGGCGGTTCTCTATAAGACAACAAGCAGACAACACAGCAATTTACAACTTCATAGTTTACGATAAAAGTTGCATACATAAGCTCTGTATTCCGGCAGATAATGCATTCAATTTAAATATTTTAGAAAACATATTGATGCGAGCCTGGAGGAGGTCAAGTATATGCATTTTGAAAAGAAATAATTTGGCTTTAGTCTATCGATCGAATCTATTTCACATGTCATATCTCTTTACGCTCAAATCTGCATTCAGGTATTTTCTGTTGGGGGCATCCACCCGCCCATAGTGGCTTTCGTCAGCCGGAAAGCTACTTATGTATCCCTTCATCAATAGCTGGATAAGAAAAACAATAAGATGCCATTATAGAAAATTGCCCATATTTAACAATTTGTAAATTTAAAGAAAATGTAATTTTGTTCAGGTCGCCCAGGTTGAGCTTGGTTCCTAATATGAGATCATGGATTACTTCTAGTTCTGAAGTTCTAACTCTGAAGTTCTTTATCTCTCGGGTCCTTATAACGATCGACACAAAACTGTAAACTGCTCGGCTGCTAGAAGAGCCAACAAATTACAAAATGGCTCGGTAAAACACTGACCTTATCTAACAGCTGCCGGCCGACTGTTCGTGGCCGGTGGTTATGCTTCCTACGAAGGTCTTCACAAGTAGATTCTGATTTAAAATTACAAGCAGGGAATTCTGGTAAGAACAACTGCAACAAGCGTGTTAATATTTTAATCACAACCAGCGCCCAATTTTTCTTACCTCACTGATTTTACTTTGACGTAAGTTATTCCGTGTATTGCTATGAAAGTAAACTGCAATTCGATCACTGCTTTCATAACGTGGATCTTACCCGTACATGGCTTTCCATATACAACAATTGGTTTCCACTATGGTGTTTGTGTACCTAAAGTGGATAATTTGGGATCATCGACATCTCGTCAATACTAAGTACAAGAAAACAGCCACTCACTTCGTGACGCTAGACGACTCAACCTGAGTCCCCCCTGGCCTTTCATAAACTACTGATTCACATTACTAATTACCTACCTTCAAGAAAGACCCCCTGTCCCATGCCGAAATTTTATAAATGAAGTGAGCCCCAAAGTTTTTTTTGTCGCGTGAGTCAGTCCGGCTGTCAAATCTATCGAAGAACCCGCTAAAATCGAAAACGCAAGATATCTTATCGTATCTCAGTAAGGGAAGAGACGAAACAGGTTAAGTAGAATTGTTCTAAGAAATTGCTTAGTTTATGATAGGATTATATTTAGAGAATATCATTCATGACTTAGCGCGCGCTCTGTAGGCAGTGGTGTAAGTTTGTTCAAACTTGAATGAAAATTTTTCTCAGCTCAAATCTCTCGAAATAGAATTATCCCTGCACATAATTGTAAGTAATCTGTAATAGAACAATTGAGGCTTGGATGTCTATGATGCTTTCGGTTGAGAAAACTGAGTTCTTTTTTTAGTTTGTGGGATATTTCAACATGGCCGCGATGGCGGCTTTGTCCCTCGCTGGAAAAAAATCACTTGAATTGGAACTTAGCTCCAAAGGTGAATCTTTTCCAACAAAAACACGCCCACTAGAGAGATTTCCTCCTTCTCTTCGGGTTTGTGTCCTTCGTTTTGCGATACAGCGTCAAGATTTATACTTAGAAAATATTATTTATGGATTATCCTAATTTTCAAAATACTAAATAACCTTGCCCCATCGTACTTAAGATATCTCTTCATTAACCGAACCACACCGTATACACTAAGAGACCATAAAACATAATTAAATCTGCCCAAGCCTCGAACAAATTATCTTAAAAGGGCGATGAGTTATGACGGGACTTCGCTTTGGAATTTCCTGCCCTGCGACTCAGGTTTATTAAGGCATGGGTGTTTTTAAAAAAAATGCGAAAAATACTGAAAATATTCTCTAGGTATACAAAATGTCTTCTGTAGAATGTTTTTCGTTAAGGTTGGTACACCCAGTGAGAGGTTTCATTTGATGTATTTGGTTACCATGTCAACGGGTTGCGTGACTTGTAAGAGCGTGACAAAGGCACAATTTTCTTTCAAGTCTCTGCATTCCATGGGGGTCATACCAATGGTTTCCCAATGGGTCTTATTATGACCAGTGTCGGCGTATATTACCATTCCAACGAGGATGGCTGTCCAAGTTATCCACATTTTAATAAAAGGAGAGATATCATATTACATCATCACAAATAAAGCTATCCTAAAAAACATTTCCAGCCATCCTCGTTGGATCAATAATCTACACTATATAACAAACACTATAATGCAGTCTGGGGAACGATTTCACTTATCCCCATTGAATGCAGAGGCCATTTTCCTAGAAATTAAATGTAAGGTCAGAGGTCATACATTTGTTGCCATAGAGACAAACATTGGTGAAAATGATTGAGAATGATCAAATGTATCAAAATGTAGATTGCTTGGATCCCTTAGAGGCATTGGTTTAGAGATGGACAACCCCCCTCAGTTTAACGTCCGCCATTTTGGATTGGGCTTCCGCCCAGGCCTTAAGTTACCTATATTCGTACCGCATCTTCTCTTGGGCAGTTCAAACGAAAAATTATGGAATACCTATGACATACTATTCGACTCCCACACGGCAATCTTGTAAATCAGTATTAATATATAGATTTAGCCACTGGCTAAAAGCGGAGCTCCTGGTTATAAAATTTTCTCTGTGAATGAAAGAGATTCCATGTGTACATGGTTCATATCGTTGTTTTAGAGTCTTCCCTTCACGTGATATTCATTTTTTAAGCATAGATGACGTCATCGATGACGTCACATCACGTGACCACCTCATTTCGCTTATCTGGTGGCCTAGACTACACTACCAAAGTTTGGTTGTTTTAGAGTCTTTCCTTCGCGAGATATTGGTTTTTCAAGCATAGATAACGTCATCGATGACGTCACATCACGTGACCACTTTATTTCGCTCATCTGGTGACCTAGACTACACTACCCAAGTTTGGTTGTTTTAGAGTCTTTCTTTCATGAGATATTCATTTTTGAAGCATAGATGACGTCATCGATGACGTCAGATCACGTGACCACTTTATTTCGCTCACCTGGTGACCTAGACTACACTACCAAAGTTTGGTTGTTTTAGAGTCTTCCCTTCACGAGATATTGATTTTTCAAGCATAGATGACGTCATCGATGACGTCACATCACGTGACCACCTCATTTCGCTCATCTGGTTGCCTAGACTACACTACCCAAGTTTGGTTGTTTTAGAGTCTTCCTTTCATGAGATATTGATTTTTGAAGCATAGATGACGTCATCGATGACGTCAGATCACGTGACCACTTCATTTCGCTCACCTGGTGACCTAGACTACACTACCAAAGTTTGGTTGTTTTAGAGTCTTCCCTTCACGAGATATTGATTTTTCAAGCATAGATGACGTCATCGATGACGTCACATCACGTGACCACCTCATTTCGCTCATCTTGTGGCCTAGACTACACTACCCAAGTTTGGTTGTTTTAGAGTCTTCCCTTCACGAGATATTGATTTTTCAAGCACAGATTACGTCATCGATGACGTCACATCACGTGACCACTTCATTTCGCTCACCTGGTTACCTAGACTACACTACCCAAGTCTGGTTGTTTTAGAGTCTTTCCTTCATGAGATATTCATTTTTGAAGCATAGATGACGTCATCGATGACGTCATATCACGTGACCACTTCATTTCGCTCACCTGGTGACCTAGACTACACTACCAAAGTTTGGTTGTCTTAAGGCCCATTTACACGCTGCGATTTGTCGGGCCGATTGTCGGACGGTGCATTCACACGCTGCGATTTGTCGGGCCTCTGCTTTGATCTGCGAAATGAAAAATCGGGCCCGACAACAAAAATCTGTTGATAATCGCATCAGATTTTTAGAAGTCGGGCCGACACCGAACGAACGTAAACAAAATCGGGCCCGACAAATCGGCGCGTGTAAATAGCCCTTTAGAGTCTTCCCTTCACGAGATATTAATTTTTCAATCACTGATGACGTCATCGATGACGTCACATCACGTGTCCGGGTTACAGCACCCCCCTTGTGGCATAGACAAAATATCCCAAGTATGGGTTTCTTAGCATGTTCCCTTGAGGAGATATAATTTTTTCTTTGTATACCACAGGGTTCTCATGTGTACACGGACGGACGGACGGACGGACGACGGACGGACGACGTACGCTATAGGTTTAATACCAGAAAAATAAAGAAAAAATCATATCTTCCGAAGGGTAGCTTCTATAGAAGCCAAACTTGGACAAACTTTCAAAGACCATAAGAGGAACTCTATACCGAAGTCACGTGCCCTTACGTCATCAACGACGTCATCAAAAAGATCCATAATGCCCGTGACGTTCAAAAATCAACTCGATAGTATACTATGCGTTTTTCTCTTAGGTATGGTGGCCCGCGCTGGAGCTCCGCTAATATGTATTTTTTTAGCCACTACATGTTTGTATATTACTGAAGATTTTTTACCGTGTCTAAATAAAACGTGTATGTATGTATGTATGAACCAATTAGAGCGCGCGAAAATAACTATTTACTGATTAGGTGGTTTCAATAAAGTTTGTCAATAAAGCCTACAAGCTGTCGGACTGTCGGCGCCAAGCCTTGTGAGTCATTTGTTGTCCCACGTTGAGTCATTTGTTGTCCACATGCTAATCAAAATTCAATTCGATTTACGCGCGTGTTGCACTTCAAATCTCAAACTTGAGGGCGCAAGAACTTTATTCTTAAACGTGAACGACAGTACTGAGTACAGCATTAAACTGTCCATTTTACTTTTCACGATTTTCCTTCGTCAAGGAGGAAATCAAATACTGACGGGGTATTTTGTGAGATGATTGCATGAGACCCGAACTACTGAAACTCAACTGGAATATTCTGTAGAACAAATATCTAAAGAAAGAAATATTTTGCAAATTCTATTCTGTTTTCCGTCCGTCCCTTTTTGCTGGTCATCCTACACCTTCGAAGATATATATAGATTTAGGCACTGCCTAAAAGCGGAGCTCCCAGTCAATGTTTTGCCATTTATAAAGCTTGGCGTCATCGTTGATGTCTCTATGACGCACACATCATTCATGAGATCACTTCGTTGTATCCTCTGGTGACCTAGACAATTCTACCCAAGTTTGGTTGTCTTAGAGACTTCCCTTCACGAGAAATAATTTTTCAAACATAGATGACGTCATCAGTAACGTCACATCACGTAACCATTTTGTTCCGCTCCTCTGGTGACCTAAACAATTCTACCCAAGTTTGGTAATCTTAATAGAGTCTTCCCTTTACGAGATATGAATTTTTCGAGCAAGGATGACGTCATCGATGACGTCACATCACGTGACTATGTTGTTTTGCTCCTCTAATGACCTAGACAAGTCTACCTAAGTTTGGTTGTCTTACACCTTCCCTTCACGAGACATTAATTTTTCAAGCATAGATGACGTCATCGATGACGTCACATCACGTGACCACTATATTTCACTCCTCTGGTGACCTAGACAACACTACCCAAGTTTGGTTGTTTTAGACTGTTCCCTTCATAGGATATTAATTTTTCAAGCATAGATGACGTCATCGATGACGTCACATCACGTGACCACGAGACATCACTCCTCTGGTGACCTAGACAACACTACCCAAGTTTGGTTGTTTTAGAGTCTTCCCTTCACGAGATATTAATTTTTCAAGCACAGAGGACGTCATCGATGACGTCACATCACGTGACCACTATATTTCACTCCTCTGGTGACCTAGACAACACTACCCAAGTTTGGTTGTTTTAGACTGTTCCCTTCACAAGATAATAATTTTTTAGGCATAGATGACGTCATCGATGACGTCACATCACGTGACCACTAGACATCACTCCTCTGGTGACCTAGACAACACTACCCAAGTTTGGTTGTTTTAGAGTCTTCCCTTAACGAGATATTAATTTTTCAAGCATACATGACGTCATTGATGACGTCACATCACGCGACCACTAGATTTTTACTCCTCTGGTGACCGTGTGACCTAGACAACACTACCCTAGAGAGGGACGCCCCTATTTATGAGCCCTGCCCAAGTTTAGTTCAATTAGAGTCTTCCCTTCCCACGAGAAATCATCATTCCGGGTTTTCTGGGTTTTCTGTGGTTAAAGAGATCGCGGGCGCAGCCGTAATCAGCCGTCATCGAAGACGTCACATCACGTGACCGTGCTACAGCACCCCCCTTGTAGCATAGACAAAATATCCCAAGTATGGTTATCTCAGCATGTTCCCTTGAGGAGAAATATTTTTTTCTTTGTATACCACAGGGTTCCCATGTGTACACGGACGGACGGACGGACACTATACAGGGTCCTGAAGGGGGGTCCCAATCCCGTTTCCCGCCGTTTTTTTTCGCAAAATCCCGTTCCCATTAGGTAAAATCCCGTTCCCGGTAGGACCAGTCGGTAAAATCCCGGCGCACGAAAACTGTGATGTTAAAATTGAGATTCCTGCTTTTATCGGTACTATCTCTTGCTCCTGTAGGTTTCTTCATGCACGCCGCAAATGACGAAATTGTTATTATTGCAACCAAATGACGAATTGCTATGCTTGTAATGTCGATTTCTTTCCAACATAGTGATAATTTTCCGCCAAGCTTATCACTATAAAGGCGTTTCGTGATCCCCCTATTTGAACTAATGGGATATATTTTACAGGAATTTCTCTTCTGTTGCGCGTGAAGCGCGCCCTGTTTTAATTGATAAACGAATTTCATCAAGCTTCAGAAAAGAGGTAGATGAACATTGCATTTTTTTGTGTGTAGCAAATAAAGCCTGTAGTTTGTATTCTTCGTGCACGACGCAAATGACGAAATCGTCATATTTGCCGCCCTACTGATGAATTTCTATGTTCGTAACGTCGATCTCACGCTTACGGGCTTGTTTCGAACATAGTAATTGCCTGCCAGGCCGATCACTGGAGGGCTTTTCGCGGGGAGTTTGTTTTTCCTCGCCAAGATACAAATGTTCTTGTAACGGGCATTCCATTTAAACGGCACGAGCATATTGTCTTCGTTTGCGGGAGATCTCAAACGCAATATTACATGTTTCTTCCTTATGCGAAATTTTTATGGCATTGAAAGAAGAGAACTACAAAAATGCAAATGATATAAAAATTGCTGGAATAACTCCGCAGGAAATTTCTTGTGATCCCCCCTTCCAGGGTTTCAGGTTTCGAGAGTTCCCCCCTTTCGCTCGCCCCAAAATGAAATGATCCTCTCTCCGTAAGATATCTCGTCCTCAATTTTGATACAAGAGATATATCATACGATTCTATTCAAAAAGTGGTTCCGCCGTTTTGAAAATGCCTAATGCCAAGTTATCAAACCGTTGACCAAAAACCTCGCAGATTCCGAGGGACCAAAAAAAGCAAAACGAGGGTCTTAATTTAGAAGGGGAGAGAAGTGTAATTCTATTTTCAGGTAGCATGCTGTTAGGATACTCTAAACAGTCTTAAAATGCGAAAATGGTATAAATTGACGACTTTTTATTAGGATACACAGGATATACAAGGAGAGATTTGAAAAATCTTGTTCCCGTTGAAGCATCTTGATTCTCATTCCCGGTAGACAAATCCTGTTCCCGGTAACCCAAATCCCGTTTTCACGGCCTAAAAAAAGGCGAATCCCGGCTCCCGTTTTACCCCTTCAGGACCCTGACTATAGGTTTAATACCAGAAAAATAAAGAAAACATCATATCTCCCGAAGGGAAGCATCTATAGAAGCCAAACTTGGACAAACATTCAAAGACCATAAGAAGAACTTTACACCAAAGTCACGTGCCCTTACGTGACCATAATGTCCATAATGTCCATAAAGGACCATAATGTCCGTGACGTTCAAAAATGAACTCCATGGGTTACTGTATACGGCGCTTCTCGCCGCGCGGTAGCTCCGCTATAATGAAAGTAAAATTATCGGAACACTCGCGTAGAAATTCAAAACACGCGCTAATTAATAAATAGTAATACATCTTCGGCTAGGCTAAAGATTTCTAGGCGCCCAAAATAAAATTTAAATTGAGCATTGGATTGGAATGAAGTACAATTATTATAATTGTAACTGTCTGTATTTCATTCCTTTGAGAAGCGAACTCTTTAAGCAAAATAACCACATAATGCTAATTGTATCATCCAAACAATTTTGAGGGAAATTAGACTTTGGGTTTCGACCGTGAAATGTCAAATCTTAATCTGCCATCCCCATTTTTTCAAAGTTATCTTACCGTACCCTCCCACCCCCCACCCCCAGATATCTTATCAACTTTTTAAAAACTTTAGGCTACTTGCTGATAGAACATACAAACAAATAATTTAAATGAATTGAGAAAAAGAGAAATAAAAAATCAAACAGCGGACAACAAATAAAGCCTACTTAAAAAATGAAGGCTGTACATTCAGTTGTAACGGCGCAGTTCAATGTTCATTTTAAAGAGAACATGAGAGAACATGTGGGCTTATAAGCCTTTTGCCACATAGCAACATTTTGACGACGATGATGACGTAAAGCATGGCAGATAATAACGCTGAACCTCTATCGATTTTTTTTTACCATTACAAATTAAAGATTTTGCTCAAATAGGCATTTTCTGTTGGGAACTGCACGCGCATTCCAACTGCTTTCCGTTGGTTTAAAATAATAATAATTTTAAATTTGTAGCGCGCAAATTCGCATGTATATATGATCAAATGCGCGTAACATTTTAAAAAGAGAACAAAACAACAAACTAATATGATAAAAAATTAAAAAGTAGATAATTTAATAGAAACTACAATGTATATTTATAAAAAGTAATGTTATACGCGGTCTGAAACAAAATGTTTTTACAAGTTTCTTAAAATTGTTGAGATTATTCTCATGCCTGGTGGCGAGGAAGGGCATTAAAAAGTGTAGGGGCAGCGACAACGAATGCCTTTACCTTCGTACCACTGGCAGTCTACCTTCCACGTTTTAACCCATGGTTTTAACCCATGGTTTAAATCATATATTTAAGCAATAGAGAACTTTTTCCGTGTCTACATACTCTGATGCAAACACGAGGGAGGTTGGGAGAATTCGAGACAGTGATGCAGCCACGAGACCGAAGGTCGAGTGCCTGCATAACCAGTCGAGAATTCTCCCAACCTACCCGAGTTGTACCCGGGATGTACGGGTTAAGAATTGCAAAGCCGAAGGAGTTTTCCATACAACAACGGCTTTCGTGTTGACTCGAGGCTGAATTTTTGAAGCAACTCAACTTGCTGGCAAACGATTTTTTACCTACTCGGCTTGTGAAAGATCATCATTTTCAAAAAAATTGAATAGGAAAGTAATGAAATAAATTGTGATTTGTTCAATAAGCTTTATTTGGTCTTCGTTGTTCTTTTCCATTTTGGCTAACCGATTCGCCGAAAGTCTCCAAATCCAGAATTTTAGTTTGGTCGTTTAACTTGATTTTTATTGTTTTTGCCCTCTTAGTACGAGCTGTATACTTTTAAAAAGTTCCCAGAAATCAAAGAAATCTTTCATAAAGGGAAGGAAGAGGATGTTGGAGGACAAAATATCTTGATTAAATCGTGCGAAAATGTTGACAATCGTGAAAATTTACACGCGTGGGTTTGATTAAAAAAGTCGAAGACAAGCCAATTCTTTGAACTTGTGGTTAAAGGATGGGACGACAAATGATAGCTAAGAGATACAACAGCCCTGCTTTCACAATTTAATTGCTTCAAGTGTTTGCATAAATTTAGTGTCAAAATGTAAGGATGAAAAAAGAAGGCAGCGCAAACATCGTCGCTGGCGTGACGTCACAACCGTGTTATATACTCTCATCTAAACACTCTCATCGACCAATGAGAGCGCGCGTACTATCTTAGTTATTTTATAAACAAGAAAACAGCCCGTCACTTCGTGACGCTAACCAACCCAACCTAAGTTCCCCCTTCCATAAACTGCTGATTTACATTACTAATGACCTCCCTTTTTGTGTGTTTGTTTTGCACTGGTCTCTCTGATTTTGGTGGAGAAAATGACGCACGTGTGTGTGTCTTGGTGAGTCAGTCCGGTTCTCAAATCTGTCTAAGAACCCGCTAAAATTGAAAACGCAGCCTATTACAGAAAAACATTTGACTTCGGAATTGTTTGTATAATGCTTATCAGTAAGGAACGAGAGAAGAAACAGGTAAAGTTAAACTGTTCTAAGAAATTTCTTAGTTTATCATAGGAATATTTAGAGAATATTATTCATGACTTAGCGCGCGCTCTGTAGAGGCAGTGCCAGGTGTAAGTTTGTTCAAACTTGAATGAAATTTTTCTCAGCTCAAATCTTTTTCGAATTAGAATTATCCCTACACACAGATGTAAGTAATCTGTAATAGAATGATTTAGGTTTGAATGTCTATGGTGCTATCGGCTAAGGGAACTGTGTTCTTTTTAGTTTATGTGGGAGATTTCAACATGGCCGCGATGGCGGCTTTGTCCCTCGCTGAAAAAAATCGCTTGGATTAGAACTTAGCCAAAGGTGAATCTTTTCCAACAAAAACACGCCCACTGGAGAGATTTCCTCCTTCTCTTCTGGTTTGTGTCCTTCGTTTTGCGATACAGCGTCAGGACTTATACTTAGAAAATGTTATTCGTGGCTTTGCCTTTGTGGCATTTCGCCTTAGCGTGCTTCCAGAAAGCAAGGCGGTGTACGGCGGTGTACGTTTGTTCAAACTTGAATGAAAATTTTTCTGAGCTTAAAGCTTTAGAATAATAATTATCCCTGCACATTCCTGCAAGTAATCTGTGACAGAACCATTTAGGTTTAGATGACTATGGTGATTTCGGCTGTGCGAACTGAGTTCTTTTTTAGTTTCTGTGGGAGATTTCAAACTGGCGGCGATGGCAGCTTTGTCCTCGCTTAAGAAATCGCTTGAATTAGAACTTAGCCCAGGGTGAATCTTTTCCAACCAAAACACGCCCACTGTGGAGATATCCACTTTGGCCAACAGTTCTCTAGGAAAGGTGAATTGGGCGTGTTTTCGGTGCCTAATTTTAAATAGTCAAAACGGCGTCTTCTTCGCAAAGCTCCTTTTAGAAGAACGCTAATTTGCTTTATTTTCTTCGAAATTCAACTTTTCTACCTAAAAAAGACTCCATGTATTGTGGGGAAGTTATTTATCTCTGTTTTCGGTATCAGTTTAATATGATGCAGCCGATGGCCCTGTACATATTAGTCTCTGTGACGGTGAAGGAAGCCATTTCGCAGTTCTTCCTCCCGTTGAAAATTTTAATAAATTTATCAGCATGAGCCGCTTCAGCTTTCATTCAAAGATTCCCCTTAGAAAAGAAACCATCTAATTAATTGCCCAGGTCATTGATCTCTGCATCTAAAAAAGGAATTCCATAACGATGAAACCAAAATAATTTGTCTCTGCTTTTGGTTGTAATAATGAATTCACTGCTGCTTGAAATGAAAAATTTTTAACTTCACACTTTAACTTTGACAGCAACATTTCCTACTCTTCTCTTGCAGAAAGTACAAAAAAATTAAAATAAATCCTTTAATTGGTTACATTCAAGTTGGCCACTGCTGATCTTTTTTCTTGTCAATTACGAAAAATTCCGTAATCTTTATGCACGTGAGAATGACTGAGCTGCGATGCACTGCTTGTAAAAACTGCAAATGTGTGCGTCCACGTTCGTTGATGAAAGTTGTTTCTAAGAAGGTGCAGAAGGTCTTGCAACATGTCGAAACGGTTGGTGAAAGGCCATGTGAAGGTGCTTGATCAAAGAGTGAAGCCCAAATTTGCAAAACATATTTACATAGAGAAGTTACCGGTGTTTGAAAAGCTTTCCGAGCTCAAAGAGTTCTTGCTGCAAAACCAAGGGAAGGCTTTAGAGCCTGCAACTGATGTAAACTTCGAAATAGGTTATTTCATCGAGGGGAGAGGGAATAGGAATTTTTCAATTTATGACGACGAGACCGTGAAACAGGCGTTTGAGGTACAACGGAAATGTAAGGAGGTTGTTCTCTGGGTGGACCCCAGTAATTTTACAGCAGCTGACAAAAAGGCAAAGGGCAAACGAAAGGGTAAGTGAGTGAAATGACCTTTTCTGATACAGCATTACATACAGTGCATCTATATTATAACAATGGGTCAAAAACTCCGTGAATTTGTTTTAATCCATAGAAAGAGATCAACAGGACGAAACTAAAAATGACTCTAGAGGAGTTTACTGTTGAAGGAACTGCACGGAAACCAATGGCCTGACTTTAAAATCAGGACGTGGGCAAACATGCTGGTAAGTACATGTGCAAGAAATGGCGTTTCATATAAAAACTACTTTTCAAATACACTCGCAAAAATTACATAAAATACGCTGCATAATTTGGTAATAAAAAACGAGTGTAGACAGCGTTACCAACAAAGCGTCGCAGCATTTTATCTATTATCGGAAATTTAAAATATCTCTTTTATCGTCAGTACTTTCGAGAGCTTATTTCCATTATTAACACAGATATATATGTATCTCTAGTGGTCGGGCGTTCTTGTTTTCTTCGCACTTTTGAAACGAGGATGATTTTGGCTTGATTTTTCGATTTAGGCGCCAAACGTACGCCGTGGAAACTTGATGTAGATATTTTTGTTCGACAATGGTATTCTCGTGTCAAAATTCTATTAGGGACGTGTCATAATTTAGCGGGGGGGGGGGGGGGGGGGGGGGGGGGGGGGGCTCCTATTTTTGTGGGAAGGGTCCTAATTTTTTTCGCGTGTCTAAAAGGAGGGTCCCAAATTTTTTCACTCCTGTTTGGGAGGGTCCAAATTTTTTTCAGCAACTGTTTCGCCCACACGACAATATTAACATAATGAACTGCTTAATTAGTTTAAGTAAAAAACACACACAAAAAAACAGGAATTCATAGATTACATAATCCTTACACAACAAGCATGCAAGCATGTAGTATAAAAGCTCAGGCTCAGAAATTAATATTCAGTCCAGCAGAACACTCATGCAAAGTAGTCCACAAGATTGTAAGTATAGTTTATCAGATTTCTTTTAATACCATTACAATCATTATATCTTAGAACTTTAATATTAACAATATTGCGGTGTATTTGTAGTTGACTTTGTTCCTGTAACACAAGTGCAAAACCGTGGATTAAACAAATGCAGTTATAATGAGAGTTGTGGTCAAATCAGTCAAAATCTTCGACGTTCTGCTGGGCTGGGATGAACTACAAAACGAGGTAGGATCGTTTTAATTAATTTATTATCAATGCGACAACTATTTCAAGACTGTGGAACTTTCAAGCAAGATTAACTGAAAATAGCTCTACGGAAGAGTTCAACATTTATTTCAAGTGATCGAAGAAACGTGGCGCTGGTACGCCGACTAGAAAATCGAAAAGAAAATGAACTGTACGCTGTGTAGTTTTTATGTGAATTGTTGATGCCGCAAAAGTAGATCAACGCTCATCGCTAAAAGTTGAATCTCAAGTGCAAGGTTTTCAAGAAGTAATACGGTAGCAAGTCATTCAGCCGTGTATGATTATTCAAGAAACTCTGTTAAGTTAAGCGGCGAATTTAAATACCAGTTTATTGTGTTTACCGCTAACTGAAGTTTAACTGCCGTTGAAGTACTTGGATTAACGGAACTTTGATGTGAATTCCTTATTCTCATATTGGAAAATTGAACAAGAATTATATTCGCAAGAAAGACTTAAAGAATTTCAAGTTGTGTTGAATATTACAGTAGAAGTAATGGCGTGTCATTCGCAATTACAGAACATTGATTGAAGTATTATCCACACAGTATTTATATTAGAAGATTATTGATGTATTATGTAATTTATCATGCCTCCTAAAGTGGACTTTAATACCTTGGTTGGGAAAAGGGATGTCGGAATTAAATCACTGTATGAACTGTTTGAAGAATTTCAAATTGTATTCCAAGTCGGACCGGAATTAGAAACTCTAGAGACAATTTATAAAGAGATTGAACCGAAGTACAGAACCATTAAGAAGCTATTGGACGTACTTTCTGACAAACTAATCGAGAATGGGATTTCTGAAGACGAAGAAGTATCTAAAAATCACAAAAAGATTGGAACTGAAGTAAAAGACATTTACTTGAAGGTTGCAGTCAGTTTCGCAAGCTATCAAAAACAACAATGTGAAAAGAAATCAGTTTCGGAAAGTAAACAAGCAACGGGATTTGGGGAAATGAACACTGCGTTAAAACAAGTTGTACATGTATTGGAATCAAAAAACAGTGACAAAAGTCATGGGTTAGAGAAAATTTCAGTACCTACGTGGGATGGGAAACGACGAACGTATGGGACATGGAAAATTGAATTTAACCATTGGATGCATAAGTAAAATCAAGATAACGATGAACAATTACAAAGATTCAGAAAAGCTTTGCCCAAAAATTGGTGGACAGACCAAATTAAATCTTGTAAGACGATTGAAAAGGCATGGGAAATTCTCGATCTCGAGTTTGGCGATAAACGAAAGCTAATGGATGAACTCTTAAATGAAATAACTACCTATAAACCAGTAAAGAGTGACGCAGATTCACTTTCAAGATACGCTATTAAAGTGAGGGCTTTTGTTAATGATATGAATGATAACGGGTGTAATGTGAATGAAGCCGGAGAGGCACCCTTTATAATGTCACAACTGTTAGCAAAACTCGAACCGAAAGACAATGTTGAGTTTGGTAGAGAAATGCTCCGTGACCATCGAGAAGAGAACACTACCAATCTAATTTTTTGGCTACAGAGAGAAGCGTCTTTACGTAGTCGAGGAACTAAAGATCGTTTTGTCGAGAAGCGGTATGACCACCACGCAGCGATCAATGTCACCAACACAGCAGACGATGAAGCTTGTCCACTCGGATGTCGAACGAGGCACCTTCTTTCTGGTTGTCCGATTTACCAAAAATCCCTCTCAGTCGACCAGAGGTGGGAAGTGGTACGAAAGTTCAACCGCTGCCGAAAGTGCTTACGAAGTCACCACACGAACGATTGTCGCAAAGCAGATGGTTCGTGTACTCAGTGCGATCGCCGACACCACCGATCTTTACACACCGAACCAATGAGACAGTTTGGACATCAGACATTCAACCCGATCCCCGGAAACAGCAGAGGATGGAACAGACCCCCCTGGGCAGACCCGCCCAGACAGACCCGCCCAAACCATCCTTGGACAGACACACCCAGAGCCCCCCCTGGAGCAGAATTCAACCGGAACAGACCAGTTCGTGGTACAGAGCCACTCAGACCAGTTCGTGGTACAGAGCCACTCAGACCAGTTCGTGGTACAGAGCCACTCAGACCAGTTCGTGGTACAGAGCCACCCAGACCAGTTCGTGGTACAGACCCCCTTGGTTCGTGGTACAGACAGAATCAGACCCCCCCTTGGCACAACCCCCCCTGGACAAGGACAGACGTACAGCATCTTGGATCAGACCCCACCTTGATGAGTACACCCCCCTGGAATCCGCTGATGAGTGCATCGCCCTAGAACCCAGCACCGGAAGTGATGAAGCCGGAAGTGTCTGGACTGCAAGCGATCGCACCTGAGGCACAAAACCGTAATTCTGCACAACACACGGCAGATATGCAAAAGAGATGTGCAATTTGTCCTATACAGAAAGTACTTGTTGAAGACAACAATGGAGAAATGACTGAAATTCTTTGTATGCTAGATAGCGGATCTAACACCAGCTTACTTTCCAAGAGAGCAGCAAGCAAACTTGGCCTGACGGGCATCAACACCCATTTAACGATGAATTTGGCCGGAGGATACAAGAAATCAGAAAACTCCGAAATCCTTGACATCAATTTACAATCATCTTTAAATTCAGACATCAGAAAGAACATCCAAGTATACACAGTACAGAAACCATGCAGCCCTGCTAAGACGGTATCCAAAGCAACAGTCGAGTACTTCCCCACTTAGAGTCCATCTGTGATAGTGTCCATCTCTCCGGAGGAGCTGTAGACCTCCTGATTGGAACAGACTTTCCAGACGTGTTTATCGATCTCGAGTCAAGATACGGCCAGAGTGGTGATCCAGTTGCCAAAAGAAACATGTTTGGATGGTACGTCATCGGACAGTTCGGAGACTCTTCGAACACAACCCGAGTCACTTCAGTCGATGTCGGAAGTATAAGTGCAATGGATGACGTGAAGAAACTTGTATCTCAAGATCTCCTTGGAGTGAAGCCGACCCAACTCTGTACCTGTACGGATGAAATACTCAAAGAAAACAAGTTCATAAAGTCAATTGCAAGCTCCACAGAACTCGTCGATGGAAGATTACAGGTGAAAATGCCATGGAAACCAATTGGACCGCCCAAGCAAAGTAACTTCGACTTGGCATTGAAGAGAATGTATTCTACAGAGAAGACCTTCATCCGAAACGATTGCTATGGAGATATAGAGTCAGAAGTGGAAAAGCTAGTAGATCAAGGTTTCGTCACTGAAGTCAATCCAGAACAAGTATCGCACGACGAACCAGAATGGTATTTGCCATTGCAAGCAGTTTTCACGCCAGAAAGATCAACTAGAATACGCCTAGTTTTTGACGCGTCCGCAAAAGGTCACCAAGGTTTATCGCTTAATGATTTCTTGGAGAAAGGACCCAACTACATCAACGATTGTGTATCAGTGCTGATGGCTTGGCGCTGGGACAGAATAGCTTACACCGGTGACATTAGAAAAATGTTCAACCAAGTCGCAATCCACCCAGAAGATCAAGTGTTTCACAGATTCATATGGAGAAAACGTGAACAAGCACAACCTACAATCTACCAGTGGCAACGATTGAACTTCGGGGACAAGCCCGCTCCCGACATTGCTATAGGCTGTGTTAACACACTGGCAAAGATTGCGGAAAAAACAATTCCCAGAGGCGGCCAAAGACCTGAAAGAACATTCTTATGTCGACGACATTGGAGGATCGAAGACCTGTGCAGAAGACGCCAGGCGCGTGACGAGAGAAATTGATACAATTCTTGCGCAAGGGAAATTTCAAATCAAAGAATGGAACTCAAACCACAGAGACGTAGACCAAACAGAGGCGACTTGTACAGATTTTCTCGGACATAGATGGAAAATGAGAGAAGACAAGATAAGTTTCAAGAAACAAGAAATCGTGTCAGTGAACAAGGGCTTCTCCAAACGCAAATGCCTTGCTTGTGTGGCGCAGATTTGGGATCCAGTCGGACTTGTAACGCCCGTTTCCATCGAGCTGAGAATAGATCTTCAAGAGCTCTGGAGTATGGGGTATTCATGGGACGAATTATTACCACCTGAATTACAAGAAAAGTGACTGAAAAATGTTGATGTTCTCAACTCCCTACTCAAGATCAAAGTCGACAGACAACTCAAGCTTCATGACGCAGTTGGTTCGCCAGAATTGCATGCATTCTGCGACGGAGGGGAGAGAGCATATGGCGCCGTAATCTACCTTCGTTGGAATCACGAAGACGGCAGATTTTCTTGCGTTCCTGTAATGACAAAGGCGTTAGTAGCTCCTCTGAAAAAGAAGTCAGCACCTCGCTTAGAGCTGATGGGATGCCTTTTGCTGGTTAGAATGGTGAGCTCATGTAAGAAAGCCTTAAAATTCACCAACATTGAAGAATGCAAGACGACGTTTTGGTCCGACTCAGGCACCGTCTTATCCTGGATTAGGAACTCTCCCAGAAAGTTTAAACCATTTGTTTCGGCACGAGTTGCAGAAATTCAAGAAACAGTGGATACAGAGAACTTCAGATACGTTCCCTCAGAGAACAATCCAGCAGATGCGCTTACAAGAGGAATTGCAATCGACAAGCTAGAAGAATGGATTAAAGGACCTTCGTTTCTTTACAAAGAAATCCAAGAGAAGAGTAATGCAGACCGAACAATAGAATGCCAGAGTAGTCCTGAAGTAGAGAAAGAGATGAAGTCTCAAGCGGTCGTCAAAGAAACAGTTCAAATAATCGTAGTTGAATCAACAAGCGAGCCCGCAAAGGAACATGGTTTAGTCGAAAATGAGTTGTTAGACCATTTACTGAAAGTTTGTTCGTCATTTAGGAAGACAAGAAGAGTTCTTGCACGTGTTATTCGATTTATTCATAACATCAGGTCGAAAGACAAGAGAAGTGGGACAATCACAGTAGAAGAATTGCAAGAGTCAGAAACGCTCCTTTACAAGTGGACCCAAGAAGACATAGACAAAGACAACATCGACAAGAAATTGATGGTCAAAGAAGATGAAATGGGGATCTTGCGTGCACATGGCAGACTCGAAAATATCCGGACGCTGCCTGCAGAGATGCGCAATCCGATAGTCCTTCCGCGCAACCATCCACTTGTCGTACTCCTACTCAAACACCTCCACGAGAAAAGAGGCCATTGTGGGTATAAGAGCTTGACATGGGAATCAAGAAAGAAATTTTGGATTATTGGTGTACGAAGCACTGCAAAGTTTCTAACTCGAACGTGTGTCGTTTGCCGCAAGTTACGACAAAGACCGCTGACACAGCAAATGGGACAGCTTCCAGTTTTCCGCGCAGCATTTGAGTGTCCAGCATTTGCATATACCGCACTAGACATGTTTGGTCCGGTACAAATCCGCCTTAACCGTAAAACACTGAAAGAAGCGCAGATAATCATCTTTGCATGTATGACGACAAGGGCTATCCATTTAGAGTTGGTTACTGACAAAACAACAGATGCATTCCTTATGGCCTTTCGCAGATTCGCTTGTATTAGAGGCCATCCTAACGTTTGCTGGTCAGACCGTGGGACCAATTTCGTTGGCGCGCAAACATATCTGAAAGACCTGATGCAAGCAGAGAGCACCGAGAAGATTAAAGATACGCTAGCCGAGGAATTTAGTTGCGAATTTCACTGGGAATGGAATGTACCAAAAGCAAGCCATATGAACGGCGTGGTCGAGTCCCTTATCAAATCAGTACGTCAAGCCCTAGACGCAAGTTGCAAACTACGAGCCTTCACGGAAGAGCAGTGGCGCACTTCGCTAGCGGAAATAACGTATACAGTTAACAGCCGCCCTTTGTATCCAAGTTCTGACAGTGTCTGGGAATCCCCTGCAATCACCCCGAATGATCTCGTTATCGGAATTCACTCTGCACCCCCAGTACCAATTCCTGAAGACCGAGTTAACCCGAGACACTTAGCCCGAGCGACACAACAGAGAGTGCAAGATTTCTGGAACGCCTGGATTAAGTATTTCGCACCAACCCTTCTCCCTAGGAACAAGTGGTATCGGCCAAGAGAAAATCTGCAACCAGGAGATTTAGTCTTAGAACTCGAGCCAACCCCAAGACGAAAGTGGAAAATGGCATTAGTGCAAGAGATTTACCCAGGGACAGACGGACTGGTGAGGAAAGTCAAGATCAAGAACTCAAATGGAGAGTACGAGCGACCAATACATAAACTTTGCTTGATTGCAACAAGAAACGAACTAGAAGCGGAATGAAACCAAGAATCACGTTAGTCGCAGACTCCTAACTAGGAGGGAGTGTTTCGCCCACACGACAATATTAACATAATGAACTGCTTAATTAGTTTAAGTAAAAAACACACACAAAAAAACAGGAATTCATAGATTACATAATCCTTACACAACAAGCATGCAAGCATGTAGTATAAAAGCTCAGGCTCAGAAATTAATATTCAGTCCAGCAGAACACTCATGCAAAGTAGTCCACAAGATTGTAAGTATAGTTTATCAGATTTCTTTTAATACCATTACAATCATTATATCTTAGAACTTTAATATTAACAATATTGCGGTGTATTTGTAGTTGACTTTGTTCCTGTAACACAAGTGCAAAACCGTGGATTAAACAAATGCAGTTATAATGAGAGTTGTGGTCAAATCAGCAACATTTGGACGATATAAAGGGTAAAACAAATAGCGATAGTGGTTATTTCAGCAACTTCTTCATAAAAATTTCGACGCGCTTCGCGCGCATAAACAATGACATCTAATATACTATTTGACCAATGAGGACACTACCGTTGGCAAGAACAAGTTATCTTGGCGAGGAAAATTAAACTCTCTCAAACTTTCCCTGCAAATGATAGGCCTGGAGGGCATGTCACTATATGTTTGAAAGAAGACCCCTTAGGTAAGCGTGAGTTTTCGACGTTACAAGCACAGAAATTCGCCCGTTGGGCCGCGCTTCGCGCACATGAAGTATCTTCGTCATTTGCGGAGCGCAGTTGTGCGCATGAATAATAAAACCTAGCCTATAAAGTTGAGGTGGTGTACTTTCTGAGCTCCTGGCAGGCTTTGCTTACTATGCCGTACACAAAACATGTTCATCTACCCTTTCTCTGAGGCTTGATGAAATGCGATGAACAAACAAAAAAAACGATGAACAAACAAACAAACGTTTATCAACTAAGGTTATGCGAGCCCGTTTTTCTGTAAAATGTCTACAGTACTAGGTAAAACAGGGGACGGAAGATGTGGGATTACGTTAATCATTGTACTTGGAGGGAGGATCACTGCATTTTACCCATCGAGGATGAATAATAACCGCTGTTCTTTATGCACCAGTCAATTGACACCACGGCCCCCAACCCCGGGACAGGGTGGGAAAGTAACGCGGTCAGGCCGGGGATTTAACACATTAATCTACAGAAGGGCAAGGAATTTAACACGGACCTTCTATAGCGGGGATATTCAGCGGGGCATTAACGGGGAATTAACGCTGAACCAGAAGTTCGATTATCGTGCGAAAATATATTGGTTTAAGGACCGAGGTCGGAGGATTTGGCATTTGGGGAGGGATCACTTCATTTTTGGTCGAGTGAAAGGATCTCTCGAAACCTGAAGCCTTGAAAGAGAGATTCCAGCAACGAGTTCTATATCATTTTATAGCTTTATTTTACTGATTATGTTGAAAATTTCGGCGCGCTTTGCGCGCATAAGGAATGACATCTAGTCTAGTTTCAGAGAAGTTGCCCAAAGAAAACAATACGCTTGTTGCGCTTAAATGGAATGCGTACGAATGTCGTTACAAGCATGTGTATCTTGACAAGGACAAATGAAAATCCCCAAAAGCCGTCCAGTGATACGCCTGGTTGGCAGTCAATATGCTCGAAAGAAGTGAGTTCAACGTTACAAGCTGCTTATAAATTCGTTTTGGGCTGCGCTTCACGCACATGAATAATAATAATTTGTAGCGCGTTTGTAGCGCGTTTCGCCATGTTGCAAAAGTGTCCCGGGGGCCTGGAGCTTTAACAACGACCATGTCCCTGGTGCCCGGGAAAATAGTAACATTTAACACTAGTGAATGTTAAATCGGGGGGCCGTGATGTCAATTGACTGGTGCATGACAGAAGTCACTTGGATAATAGTCTATCTAAGAGGTTTTTCAGAAATAAATTGCACGGGGGAGGGTACCAAATTTTTTTACCTACGACTGGGGGAGGGTCACATTTTTTTTGTTATGTTCAAGGGGAGGGTCCTAATTTTTTTTAGCCTTGTTTGAAAAAAATGGGAGCCCTCCCCCCCCGGTAAATAATGACACGTCCCTTAGTACTGGCACTCTTACTGGCACTGTAATTCAACAATCGTTTATCCCTAGTGACTTCTAGTTTCCCTTATTGCTGTGTGTTGCAGCAAAGAGTGGATAAAGCTTTTTAAGTTCGCACGGTTTCTTTCAGCTCTGTCAGTGAAACTAGTGAACGAGTACTTACAGTTTTTGGTCTGTGTCAATCCCTCGCATTCCTTTTTGCATTCAAAACAAAAGCAAGTAACTGTAGTCCATATAACTTCCTAATCCAGATTGCATCGTTTCCTCCATGTTGACTAAGTAAGATTTAGGCAATATTGCATCCAAAATCTATTCGACGTACGGGGTCGCCTTTGACACCTTTGAATGTGGTAAGAGCAAGCTTGAGTAGTAGTAACTGCGGTGTTCTGGCACATTTTTGAAATTGTCAGGATTCCTGTGGTTTTTATCACGTGACTTTAGACCTGTCAATCAAAATCGTGGGCGTGGCACCTGTCAATCAAATATTTTTAACCACACCTGTCAATCAAACTTTTTTTAACCTCACCTGTCAATCAAACTTTAAAATCCAAAATGGCGAACAATCTTTAAAATCCAAAATGGCGGACAATGTTTAAAATCCAAGATGTGGACAAACCTAAACCTAAACCTAAACCTAAACCTAAACCTAAACCTAAACCTAAACCTAAACCTAAACCTAAACCTAAACCTAAACCTAAACCTAAACCTAAACCTAAACCTAAACCTAAACCTAAACCTAAACCTAAACCTAAACCTAAACCTAAACCTAAACCTAAACCTAAACCTAAACCTAAACCTAAACCTAAACCTAAACCTAAACCTAAACCTAAACCTAAACCTAAACCTAAACCTAAACCTAAACCTAAACCTAAACCTAAACCTAAACCTAAACCTAAACCTAAACCTAAACCTAAACCTAAACCTAAACCTAAACCTAAACCTAAACCTAAACCTAAACCTAAACCTAAACCTAAACCTAAACCTAAACCTAAACCTAAACCTAAACCTAAACCTAAACCTAAACCTAAACCTAAACCTAAACCTAAACCTAAACCTAAACCTAAACCTAAACCTAAACCTAAACCTAAACCTAAACCTAAACCTAAACCTAAACCTAAACCTAAACCTAAACCTAAACCTAAACCTAAACCTAAACCTAAACATAAACCTAAATCCGTCGTTATACTGAAACCTAGAAAGATGTTATACCCAGCATCGGATACAGCCATGACGTCATCATACGGGTATTCCCCTTGAAAAATGAGATTGTGGGCAAGCCTGGGCATGTATAAGGCTGGGGAATACCCTTATATATTTTTCCTATATATATAAAAGGACTTAAAGGAATAGTTTTATATATATTATAAAAAATGTCTTTAACAAAAACACTTAAGAGCAAAACTCTTTCTACTAATAATACAATGTCAAATAATATTATGGATCAGGCAGTGCCAGAGATCAATGTACCGATCTTAAAATCAATAAAAGCTGTCTCAAAGGTGGGTCAACACGCAATAATTTCCACCGCTGAGACAGTTCAAAACAAACTAAATAAATTCGCAGACTGGATTCTATCCTACATTCCACCAGAGGTTAAGAAGCATGTTAATACCCGTTTGGAAGCATTGAAGGAGACGATCAATGATATATATAACAAGCTGAAGAATAAGCCAGCAGTCTCTAATATTCAACAGAAGGAATCTGCATTAAAGGGGTTTTTCAAGTCTTACAGAATCAAAGGAGAAGATAAGGTAGGCCCTAAATCATTTTTAGAAAAATATAAGAGCACGGCTATTGAAACGATTAACCAACAACAAAAGCCGATTAAAATGAAGCTTCTTTTAGAGGTTGAATTTTATAAAAAGGACCCTAATAACGAGCTCGTATACACCTATGGATACTTTCACAGTGATATAGTGATTATTACACAAGCAACGGATCTAGAAGATGTTTACAAAACGTTGACTGAAAATATTTTAGAAAAGGTAAGTAATTTCCAAGATAGCGGGTCAGGCTGGATTTTCAGCTTAGTGGTTAACTTAGATATTCATATCGATAAATACCAGCCTATTTCAGCAAAATCTTGGATTGATCTTCCACAGAAGCTCAAGTTGAAAAAAGCTATTGTTAACCCAGAAAATGAGGATAATGAATGTTTCAAGTGGGCTGTTACAACGGCTGTATATCCAACAGAGAGAAACCCACAAAGGATTTCAAAAGCTATGAAATTAAATTCTGAAAAATTCAACTGGGAGGGTATTGAATTTCCTGTACAAGTTGATAAGATAGGTATCGGTATCTTTGAAAAGAATAATCCAAAATATGGGGTAAACGTATACGGGTATAAAAATGAAGTATATCCAATTAGAATTACTGAAAATGAAAGCAGAGGACAAACGATTAACCTGCTTATGATTTCGAATAATAAAACTAACCATTACTGTTGGATAAAAAATATTAGTAGGTTGTTAACCTCACAGATTACAAAACACAAAGATAAGAGGTTTTACTGCGAACGATGTCTTAACTCATTCAAAACAAAGAAGGCTCTAGACAAACACTCTGAATATTGTAAGAATCACGATGCGGTTAAGATAACATTACCAAAAGAGGGTACTACAATATCTTTCAAAAACTGGAATTACTCTATGCGGGTTCCCTTTGTTATCTACGCTGATTTCGAGTGCTTTACAGAGTCTATATCATCATGCTCTCCAAACAACACCAAGTCATACACAGAGCAATACCAAAAACATAAACCGTCTGGTTATTGTTATATGGTTAAGTGCTATGATGACAGCCTATATGAACCGAAAATATTCAGATATACAACTAAATCTGAAGATGAAGATATTGGACAAAAGTTTGTAGATTCCATAGAAAAAACAGTCAAGTCTATATATTCAAAATTCCATTATAACAGGAAAGTAAAAATGACTGACAAGGATAATGTAGACTATAAAAAACCTCCCACTGCCATATCTGTGGGGATGAATTAGATGGGGATAAGGTATTAGATCATGACCATCTCACAGGTAGATATCGAGGGACAGCACATAATGACTGTAATTTGAATTACAAAACACCAAAACATATACCGGTGATATTTCATAATTTAGCAGGATACGATGCACATCTGTTTATCAAAAACCTTGGTGTTAGTCAAGGCAAAATAGACTGTATCCCAAATAATGAAGAGAAATACATCAGTTTCAAAAAGGAGATAATAGTAGATTCATTTGAAGATAAAAAAGGTAAAAAATGTAATGTAAAACGTGAGATCAGGTTCATAGACAGTTACAAATTCATGGCGTCATCTCTGGATTCACTAGTCAGTAATTTAAATAAAAATCAATTCAAGAATCTATCTAAGTTCTATGAAGGGAAAAAACTAAACCTATTGCTTAGAAAAGGTGTGTATCCATACGATTATGTTAACTCGCTAGATAAATTGAGTGAAACATGCCTTCCTCCAAAAAGTGAGTTTTATAATAAGTTGAATGATATGGATATTTCAAACGAAGCTTACAAACATGCTCAAAATATATGGTCAACATTTAATATCAAGTCAATGCGGGAGTACCACGATCTATACCTCAAGAGTGATGTTATCCTATTAGCAGATGTGTTTCAGGCCTTCAGAGATGTGTGTATGAGTAATTATAGGCTCGATTCCTGCCATTACTATAGTTGTCCTGGTTTATCATGGGATGCAATGCTGAAAAAGACAGATGTGGATCTAGAGCTGTTGAGCGACCCTGATATGTTACTTTTAATAGAGTCCGGCATCCGAGGTGGAATAAGCATGGTTTCCAAACGGTATTCGAAATCAAACAACTTGTATATGGAATCATTTGATAAAAACCAGAAGTCAATATTTATAAAATACTTAGACGCAAACAACTTGTATGGTTGGGCTATGTCACAAAAGTTGCCTACTCATGGCTTCAGATGGATGGATAATAGTGAGATTAAGGAGTGGAAGCAAACCCCATGTATACTACAGGTGAATCTCAAATATCCTACCAAGTTACATAATCTCCATAATGAGTATCCTCTTGCGCCTGAAAGGGTATTAGTTAACAAAGTAGAGAAGCTTATCCTCACCTCTGTGATAGAACAAAATATGTGCTCCACCACAAGACCCTAAAACTATATCAGAGCCTTGGACTGAAAATAACAAAAATTCACAGAGGTATCACATTTAAGGAGTCTGCATGGTTAGAGGAATATATTAGTCTCAATACTAATCTCCGAATCAAAGCTAAAAATTCATTTGAGCAGGACTTTTCAAGCTAATGAACAACAGTGTTTTTGGTAAATGCATGGAAAATGTACGCAACAGACAAGATATACGACTAGTGACGGATGAAAAGCAAGCCAATAAATTAGTATGTCAACCAAACTATAAGAGACGAACAATATTTTCAGAGTCTTTAGCAGCAATACACATGGGAAAAACAGAATTGATATTCAACAAACCTATATACGTGGGGATGTCTATCTTAGACCTATCTAAAAACCTTATGTATGACTTTCACTACAATTATATCAAGCCAAAATATGGAAACAAAGCAGAACTACTATTCACAGACACCGATAGCCTGATGTATGAGATCGAGACAGAGGATTATTATAAAGATATTGAGAAAGATATTACTACAAAGTTTGATACAAGTAACTATCCAGAAGATCATCCAGGAATCAAATATAGAACTAATAAAAAGGTCTTAGGAATGTTTAAAGACGAATCCCCCGACGTGGAAATAACAGAATTCGTAGGCTTGAGAGCTAAGCTATATGCATATAAAACAGATGATAAACAGACTGGAAAACGATGCAAGGGTATTAAACGCTCGGTTGTTAAATCGAGTATAACATTTGATGATTATAAAAATTGCTTATTTGAAGGACAACAAACCATGAGAAAGATGAATGTTATCAGGAGTCATAAGCATCAGATATACACAGAAACAGTAAACAAAGTTGCATTATCACGGGATGATGATAAACGTAATATTCTAAGCGATGATATTCATACGGAAGCTATAGGCTATAGAAATATTGATGAATACATGTATGATCATGAAAAAGAAGATTTTATAAGACGATATCACGGTGGAATAGATAATTATGATAGAATATCTAAACAAAAAATTGATAAACCAAAGAAGTTAAGCAAAATATTTTAAAAACACTATACAAAATTTGTCAAAAGTTGTTATAAAAAAGTTGGTATACAAAAGTTGTTAAAAGTTGGTATACAAAAGTTGTTAAAAGTTGGTATACAAAAGTTGTTAAAAGTTGGTATTCAAAAGTTGTCAAAAGTTGTTATACAAAAGTTGTCAAAAGTTGTCAAAAGTTGTTAAAAGCTGGTATTCAAAAATTATTTCAAAACGCTATCAGGAGGTAGCTGTGTATCATTTGGAACAACTTGTAATTCCTCTCTAACGAAAGATCTTTTCGGCGCGCCATTAGAAAGGTAATATAGTACAGGTTGACCAGCTGATACAACAGCTCTTGATATATCATACGTATCTATTGAGTATATAGGATCAGTGGTACGACGCTTATCTCCACCTTCTTGTTCACCATCAGCGTATAAGTATCTAACTTTTACACCTTGTGGTAATCGTTTTTCATCCAGTCCAACAGGACGTTTATATTCCATTTCATTTAATTCCAATTCTTCCATTTCTATTCCATTTATAGGTTTTTTACCAGTTATTCGTATCTTTTCATTATTTATTGATCTCAAAACAGCCGGCAAACGTTTTACCCATTCTCTTGATCGATCATCAGTAATCATTTCTTGTGCATACTGATGGCTAAATAGTTTTTCTGATAATGTTCGATTAGCACGTTCGACAAAGGCTTGAGCTCTATGATTATTAGCTTCTGACCGTTGAATAGTCACATTATGTTTTTTCATCAATGTTGTGACTTGTCCCATAAACTCTCTTCCAGGGTCGACAATTATTGTACTAGGAAAATTTAACTTTCTTGAGTATATCTTTGTGAAAGCTTTGGATACCTCATTTGATTCTTTGGAGGTTAGTGGCTCAGCATCTTTGTATCGACTAGCTATATCAATAACTACTAATGCGTACTTATAAGTCTTTCGTCTGATAGTATCATGTGGAAGAAATAATAAGTCCGCTTGATGTATCTGATTTGGCTTATCAATAGTCCAATATGGTCTAGGGATGTAATCCGGCTTAGGTAAATATATTTGCCATATTGCCTGTTTTTGAAGCCATTGCTTAGCAACTGATTCGCTAACTTTTGCTCTCTCAGCTAATTTTCCAACAGCTGAATTACCTTTCCAATAACCCTCAGTTGAGTAATATATTTTCTCCATTATTATATAAAAGTATAATACTATTTATTATTTATATGACATCAATAGCAGATAAGATTAATCCAAATAGGGAGTATAAGCAACCTTTTGGACTGAAAGCTGAGACATGTTTGAACCGTGTTACTATGAATCCTAGCAAAATACAATCAGGAGAAACATTATATGTCAACGTACCTAAGCTAGCAGACAATGTGGTTATTGTCCCAAATAGCCTAGCGTTGACGTTTAACATTGCTCAATCTAGCACGGAAAAGCATGCTAATAACAGATTTGTCAACAATTTGACAGCATGTTTGAAATCAAGATATAAAATACATTTTGGTGGAGAGACATTACAGGATACAAACCGATACGATTTGTATAAACTATATAGCGATCTTCATCTTAGCAAAAAGGAAAGAGAAAATAGAATCAAACAAGGAATTTCCAGTGTCAACATGCATAAACTGAGAGCTGGAGCTGGTGATAAAGTGAGTTCAAATGCGGATGAAGTGGCTCTAGCAGCAGTATATAATTCATTTTTGAGATCACACTTCCTGAATCGAAGGTTCTTACTATCACTTCTGATAAAACAAAGCCATATACATATGCTATTTCCAATCTTGAGTTAGAATACCAGAGTATTTCAAGTGATTACCTTGCAAATGAGGTAAAAAGCTCTTACCAAGTTGGAAAAGGTTTTTACTATGAAAATATACACCTCCATAAAACGTTCACGATTACCAAAGGGACGGATAGCATATTGAATGAGAATATTAACATCCCTCGTAGGTCGATGACAGGTATCCTAATGTTGTTTACAACACCTCATACTCCAGACGCTAGGGATAGTGAAAATTTTGTAAACCCAAGTATTACAAGTGTTAAAATTAACATCGATAGCGTACCAAATCGTCTATATAGCAAAGGTATGGAAACCTCTGATTTTTATGATGCAGTTACCAAACGGTTTGGAATCAGTGATAATATATCAATTAAGGAGTTTTATAATGATAAATTTGCATTGTGGATAGACCTACGAACATATCATGATGATTTAATACACGGTAACGGTCTACATCTTAGTAATACAAGAGACGGCGTGCATTTGGAGATGAAACGAACAGCTGCGGGTTCTGGTACTATTACCTGTTACATTTTTGTGATTAGTGACGCCTTAATGGAAATCATGGGAAACAATCTTAAGAGTATAATGTATTAGTAATAATATATGGAAGAGTTAGTGGATAAATTACCATTTCACTGTTCGATTTCAGGACCAACGAATTGCGGAAAATCAATGTATCTAATACAACAGCTTAGAGGTCCATTTAGATACAAGTTTGAATATATAGTGCTTATATGTCCGACTTATGCAAATAATAAAACATATCATGGATTTGCTGATGGTGATAAAAGATTTATGGTTGTATCACCAGATGCAGATCAAGTAGATGAAATAAATGACTTGTTATTATATTGTAAGGAGCTATTTACTGGTACAAAAACACTCCTCATTATAGACGATTGCGCTTGCAGTAAGGATCTCAAACAAAGGTCAAATCATTTTATAAATTTAGCATTCAGTGGAAGGCATCAGGGTATCAGCGTATGGTTGATAACTCAACAGCTTACTTCCTTACACAGCCTGCACAACCTTACACAGCCTACACACCTTACACAGCCTGCACAACCTTACACAGCCTACACAATCTTGTACAGCCTACACAACCTTACACAGCCTGCACAACCTTACACAGCCTGCACAACCTTACACAGCCTGCACAACCTTACACAGCCTACACAACCTTATACAGCCTACACAACCTTACACAGCCTGCACAACCTTATACAGCATGCACAACCTTAGACAGCCTGCACAACCTTACACAGCCTGCACAACCTTACACAGCCTACACAACCTTACACAGCCTGCACAACCTTACACAGCATGCACAACCTTACACAGCCTGCACAACCTTACACAGCCTGCACAACCTTATACAGCCTGCACAACCTTATACAGTCTGCGCAACCTTACCCAGCCTGCACAACCTTACACAGCCTTGCACAACCTACACCTTGGGCCAGCCTAGAAAATCGGGAAAATTACAAAATTTCAAATATCTTTGCTAATTATTAATGGGAGGAACCTGTTAACGATAATGATGTTTCTATCACTGAGGCCTATCCATTTTCACCAAAGTTGTATAGTTAGATGTTTTATCCGACACCGGAAACGCTATTTACTATTTAGTCACGTGACATGCCTTGTGACGTCACTCCGAACTAAACTTATGCACTTCTGGCAAATTTAGCATTCGATTTTTGGTAGTGAAAATCTGGAATTCAATACAGGAAACCTTTAAATCCAAGTCTCGTTCCAATTTTAAAAAGCTTCTAACAAACTATGAAATTCTATGAGATTCTGAATTAAGTTTTATTACTTTTTATAACTGAATTTCCTCTCTTTTGCATCAATAATCAATACATTTTAGTTTTCCTTTGCCTTATTGTTTTTTCTTTAGTGTCTCTTGTGTATTTGCTTGTCTAGCTTTGTATTGATGTATTTTGTTGTACTTTTTCTCTTTCAATCTTCCCGCTTTGGCCATGCCTGTTTAGCTCGACTAGCTTCTGCTATTTCTAAATGGCTAGTGTTCATAGCATTTATATGTATATAATTTTTCTTCTTACGAATTATTGTATATTTTTGCGAGTGCTAAATAAATATGTTGTTGTTGTTGTTCAATTTGATATGTAACGCACAGATTAGCTTGTGGGACTGCTGCTCATATGTCCTTTGTCAAAAATTGCAAACTTACAAACTTATACGCTTGTAAATCCCTCATTCAAGGATCAAACGTATCCAAAACTTTGTATCATTGTAAGAAATCACACGCTTTAAATTCTGCCCTTAAGGTCTCTGTAAACCCGTGCGGGGTGTCTTCGGAAAAAAACTTCTTGTCGCGTCGCAATTTATGCTATGATAATCATCTATGTATCATTTTGAAGCTAAAATATTGCTAGTTTAGTTGTTTAGTTTATCGAAGTTAAAAATTTTTTTGTATTTTTAAGACCCCGAACTAAAAACCACCTTGTTTACTTCAGACCACTAGCGTTTTGTTGCACAATTTTACACTTTGTCGGATTTTAATCTGGGAGAAATGAACTGCAAAACCGTGTCAGCGATTTTTGATATTTTGAGTATTACCGAAACAGGTAGAGCGTTTATTCGGCTCGAGAAAAAAACGCTCGTTTCCAGACAAAAACGTTGGCGAGTCTGATTGCATTCCTTCGCACAAAATCAATCATGCGTTGTCGCTGCCACAGAAAATCGTTAAAAATTTGGAAATAACACACTCATTTGCATTTCTTACCTCATAAAATTAGTAGAAAACACGAGCAGATGGCTTTTTTGTGTTTAAAGTTTGAAAATTTTCCAAATTAAAATATTTGAGTTGCACGCATCGCTGACCTCAGTAAAGGAATTCAAACTACATCGTGAATGTTTTTGTCTGGAAACAAGTGTTTTTTCTCGAGCCGAATAAACGCTCTACCTGTTTCGGTAGTATTTACGAAAATATTTGGGGAGGACTGGGACTAGCTGTGGACGAGAGCAGACGTGTTTCTGACTGCTCCCGCTCCTAACCGAAATTTTTGTTTAAAAACTTTGGTTAGTAGAGCCATGTAATACCAAAATCAACATGAGCGAGGTAGAAAAAGAAGAAGTAAAGAGTCAAAGATCGAAGCGAAGGAAAAGGTCAAAAAGCTCGCAGACAGAGATGGACGCTAACGACGAGAAAGCGCTTGGCTCAGTTGTTCAAGAACACGAATGCAAGTGTGATTTACTTCTCGAGAAAATTGAAAGCTTGGACTACAAACTAGATCTTGCAATGAAGGTACTGGCACAAGTTGAAACCCTCCAAAATGCTGTCAAGTGTTTAGAGGAAGAAAATAAAGATTTAAAAAAAAGCGTCGAGATAGCACACGAAGAGAACAAGGAGCTTGCAAGCAACCAAATAGCGCTTGACGAAAAGATCGAGGTGCTTACAAGGGATGTACAAAAGTCGGGAAAGGCGCTGGAGCAAGAAAAGAGCAGGGGAGTAAAACTTGAGAGTTTTTCGAGAAGGAATAACTTGCGTTTTTATGGAATCCCCGAGCAAAGGAACGAGACGTGGGAGCAAACGGAGAACAAGTTAAGGCATTTCATTGCCAAGGATCTCAAAGGCGGCATGGACCTGGCTAAGGTAGTATCCTTCGAGAGAGCACATCGTACTAGGAGTAAAACCGTCCCGCGGCCTATTGTGGCAAAGTTCTCCTTTTTTAAAGAAAAGGAAGAGGTAAGGGATCTAGCTAGAAATTTAAAAGACACGGCTTTCGGCATCTCCGAAGATTACCCTAAAGAAGTCACGGATGTCCGTAAAAAGCTTGTACCACTTCTAAAACAAGCGAAACAGGAAAATCGCAAAGCCGTTATCAAGGTTGACCAGTTATTTATTGACGATGTACTTTATCGAGGGCCAGAAGCCCATCGCGATTATGTTATCCCACGTAAGTAAGAAAAGAAGCTGATTTAATACCCCGGTTGCTATACCGGATAGTTATGTAGCGTGAATATTTAGATAAGTTTATAGAAGTTATAGTTGAAAGAAATTACACTGGATCGCCTCTATTGCTCGCAACAATCATCTTAGAACCCAGTCGATTAGATACGCCACAAGGTCAATCTCCCCTAAATATCAATTTTCGTTGGCGACCTTGTCGATATTTACTGTTTTTCAGTAAATTTCATTTTGTCTCTATATGCTAATTTTTGTACTTGTCCTTATTGTAAATTTGCATTCATTAACATCAGTTACTCTCACTTTGTGCATCAAGTGTTACTTTTAAATACCACTTACACAATTTCTTTAAATGCCTTTCAACTTCACGTGCTGCTCCCTAAATGTTCGTGGCTTAAATGACACAAAGAAACGTAGGCAAATATTTAGATGGCTTCACAATCAAAAATTCGCCCTTGTATGTCTTCAAGAAACTTTTAGTTCTGAGCGCTTGGAAAAAATATGGACAGCGGAATGGGGTGGAAAGGCGTACTTTAGTCATGGAACAAATCACAGCAAAGGCGTAGTAATTCTTATTAACCCGAAAGTTGATTTGCAAATAGTGAATTGCGTGTGTGACAAGGAAGGGAGGTTCGTAATTCTTGAGGTAGCATCGGAAGAAAACTCTTTGGTTTTTGTAAGCACGTACGCCCCTAACGACTTAGCAAAACAGCAAACGTTCATTGCTTCTATTTCCAACAGGCTACGTGAGTTCGCAGGCAAACCAATCTTTTGGGCAGGCGACCATAATTGCGCACTTACACCCTTAGACAAAAGCGGCGGATCAAATATATCTACAAAACAACTGGTAATCGATGAAATTTTGAACGCATGTCACTCGCTAGGTGTACAAGATATATGGAGGTCACAACATCCAACTCTAAGGCAATACACCTGGCACAGCAGATCGCTTAAAATACAATGTAGGCTAGACTACTGGTTAATTTCTAATTCGGTTGCGTCTCTTGTTGAAAAATCTGAAATTATTCCAACTAGTTTCTCTGATCACTCAGCAACGACCATTACTATAAGATCCAAAGACTTTGCTAAACGTGGTCCAGGTTTCTGGAAATTCAATAATTTCTTGTTGAAAGACTATCATTTTATTGAACAACTCAACGAAAAAATTGCACAATTAAAAACAGATCTAAACTCTTTAGAAGACCCGCGTTTGAGATGGGATATGATGAAAATGGAAATCCGCTCTTTTTCTATAAAATACGCTAAGGCGCGAGCTAGGGAAAGAAGAGAACAGGAATGGAACTTACAAGTTGAATTGAATAATCTTCACCGAAAAATGAATTATGATATGAACGAGGAAAACATTTGCAATTACTACCGAGTGAAGCATAAGTTAGACCTATTAGCACAACAAAAAAACTAAAGGATCAATCACGCGCAGCAGGGTAAGGTGGCACGAGCAAGGTGAAAAAAGTACAAAATATTTCTACAACTTAGAGAAAAGGCAACACGATGCCAAATATATAACAAAGTTGACATTAGAAAACAACACCGAAATAACTGGCCAACAAGAAATCCTAGACGAAATTAAACATTATTATGAAACACTCTACTGCTCATCAGACTGTGATTTTCACGAAAGCCAATTCCAACCTCTTTTTCAGTCATCAGAGCATATACGACTGAATGATGATGACAAACTGTTGTCTGAAGGGAAACTTTCAAAAGACGAATGCTTCAAAGTACTAAAAAAATTTGCAAAAAACAAAAGTCCTGGGTCTGACGGTTTGACTGTTGAATTCTACCTGAAATTTTGGAAAAATCTAGGAAGTGAGTTAACACAATGTTTTAATTATGCTTTTGAGAAAAAAGAAATGTCAATCTCTCAAAAAAGAGGAATCATTACCCTTATTCCGAAAAAAGGCGGAAATACATTCTTTCTAAAAAACTGGAGGCCAATAACTCTATTAAATGTAGATTACAAAATCGCTGCAAAGACAATTGCGAGTAGGCTAGCAAAACTCTTACGGAACTTATTAACACCGACCAGACAGGCTATGTTAAGAACCGCTACTTAGGTCAAAACATCAGGATGATCTCTGACATTATGGAATTGACGGAAAAAGAAAATATTGGCGGTATGGCTCTTTTTCTTGACTTCCAAAAGGCTTTTGATAGTTTGGAGTGGAGCTTTATTGAAAAGACATTACACACTTTTAATTTTGGCCCTGACGTGTTGCGGTGGTTCAACACTTTTTATTGCGACATCTCTAGTTGTGCTGTAAATAACGGGTTCGCGACGCACTTCTTCACTTTGTATCGCGGGCTCAGACAGGGCTGCCCACTCAGCGGTACCTTGTTCATCCTCGCTGCCGAAATCCTAGGAAACGCCATAAGACACAACAAAGACATAGAAGGAATTAAATTATATAATCATGAATTCAAAGTAACACAATATGCAGATGATACAACTGTCTTCTTAGCAAATGTTAAATCCGCCGAAAATCTCTTTTCTCTCTTAAAAGTCTTTGAATCGTGCTCAGGTTTAAAATTAAATGTTTACAAGTCAGAGGGGCTATGGCTTGGACAGGACAAAGAATCAACAGCAAAACCACTAGGAATTAAGTGGCCACCAAAATCCGTGTATGCACTCGGTGTTCATTTTTCGTACGACAAAAACGTTTCAACCAAACTAAATCTAGAAAATAAGCTTCAAGCGATGAAAAAAGTTTTAGACATCTGGAGGATGAGGAATTTAACTTTAGAAGGGAAGATAAAAATTGTTAAAACTTTAGCTTTGTCTAAGCTTACTTTTATCGCTTCTCTCATGTGTGTCGATAAAGCTATCATTGACGAGGTAAACAACTTAACCCGTGCTTTTATATGGAATGGAAAACCACCGAAGGTAAAAACGAGTACAATGATAGGCCCGAAAGACAAAGGTGGTCTAGATATGCCTGACTTCGACATTATTAATAAGTCCTTGAAAGCATGCTGGGTTAAACGTCTTTGTTCAACTGACGAGTCATGGTCCGAGAGTTGGAAACATTTACCTCTAACATTAATACGGAATCTGGGGGGAGCCTTCCTTTTTAAATGCAAATATGAAATAAAAAAAAAACAACAACTAAATCCAAAGTTGCCAAACTTTTACCTAGAAATAATGAACGCCTGGCAAGATCTCAACATACATAGTGAAAAGTGTGATCCCGCTAAAGATATTATTTGGAACAATAAGAATGTATTAATCGAAGGAAAATCGATTTTTTATCAAGATTGGTATCTAGGCGGGGTCACACATGTAGAAGATTTATTTGATACCAGAGGAAAATTGTTAACCGTGGAATCCCTTTATGCAAAATTCAAAATCAAAACTCATTACTTAGCCCTTCTTGGGCTCGTAAAAGCGATTCCGTCAGATTGGAAAAATCATTAAGGAACACCCCCCGGGTCACACAAGCAAATCGAACAGAAAAGGATAGTATTGCCTTATTGACATGTAAGAAAATCAGAAAAGAACTTGTAACAAAAGCCTTTAAGCCTCCTACTGCTGAAAAGCGGTTACTAAAGTGCGGCTTTTCACCACGCGAAGCAACTCTCGTTTATTCACTTCCATATAAAATAACCAAAGATGTTAAGCTCAGAATCTTTCAGTTCAAGATTATTCAAAACATATTACCCTCGAATGCTACACTGTTCAGAGATAATTAATTGATTCTGAAAACTGCCACTTTTGTTCACAAAAACAAGACCTAAAACATATATTTCTTGATTGCCCTCGTATTGCTGTTTTCTGGAACGATTTTATTGAATGGTGGAAAAAAAAGAATAATGTCCGCATAGAAATTTATCAAAAAAATATATTCTATGGACACATGCCGGGCGAACCAAAATACTTCCCCCTAAACCTATGTTTAATGATTGCTAAGCACTACATTTACGGAGCATATAGAAAAACTGAAGATGTATTTTTCCAAGCTTTCCTGATTGTTCTCGACAACTGGCTGAAAGTAGAATCTGCAGAAACTGCAAAACAAGTAAACATTTGATGCGCTAGTTTAGCTGATGTAATGACATCGTTGTGAAATAAAAAAATGCATGTGTAATGTTAAGTGTCTGTAAAAGAAAAAAAAACATGTAAAAATGAAATGGAAATGGAAATATGTTTGTGTAATGTAAAATGGACAATGTAACGAAGAAGACGAAAAAGGTGCATATAAATTATGTAATGTTAAATGTTCATAATAATAATAAATAATAATAATAATAAAAAAAAAAAAAATAAGGAAATATTAGGTCGCGAAGTTGAAAGTCGCATTTTTTACAGTTTGTGACCGCAAAATTTATCATAAAATCGTTTTCAAGTAAAAAATAAAAATTCCCTCGCACGCTTTATTAGTTGTGATCATTTTCTAACGACACAGAAAATTTGAGGCCGATATCTTAAATTGTGCGGTGACAGGAGCTTCGCGAAGGTGAAAATTTGACCTAAAATTTAAGTGCTAGAAAAGCATGTAAAGTTAATTACATTACAGAAAATGAGTGGCGGGCAATATAAAAGAATGGGCAGTGGAAACCTAGGAAAACAGTTGATGCGTCATTTGAGGTTTTAGAAATATACTTTAGGACTGTATCAAATGAATTTCGGGAAAAAAAGTCAGAAACAGAAATTAGAAGTTGGCGGCCATATTAGTTGCCTCCGATCCTAAGAATAGATATAGCCAAGAGAACATAATAAGTGTGAACAACTCCGATATGGTATTCGTGAGAGATGCTTTGCACAGACCTAGTTATTTTTAGAACTGTTTTTCTCGCTAAATTTTAAAGCTATTGTTTTTATAGCCAATCAAATTCATTTTATCAGTTACCTCATTAAAACTTACGATACGCACGCTCTTGCAAAACTGTATTCTTTAATTAGGCCTATTGTTTTCTGCCTTTGTTCTCTGTGCGTGACCTTAAGGGATGTATAAAGAAGACTAAGTGCCAATCTAAAAATAACTGGGTCTGTCTAAAGGTTCTCTCACGCCCTATTATCATGTTGTACACTCTTATTTATGTACTCTTGATATAGTAGATATAGGCCGTAGTGTTACAGGTACAGCGTGCCCCCCTCCCCCGGAAAAACTGTGCAGGGGGTTGTGCGCAGATAAGAAACACAAGTATTCGTAACAATACAATAATTTTATTTTTAATCGGGTAACCATTTTGAAATGGCTGTATGGCTGAAATGGCTGTATGTTCCTCTTACAAAGCACTTGTTGAACATTTGAACACATGAACATTTACAATTAATTGCTAGGCGTATCAATTCTCAAGATCCTAAGATCAAATAATCATAATTAAAACCTATTCCCAGAGTTCGAATGTTGCATGATTGCTGGAAAGGCCAAACTACGACTTTTTAGGGCCCTTAAAGGGGCACCTGTACGCTTGCCTGACTAGCAAATAAACGAAATTGAAATCGGAATCGATCCAATTCCATGCTCTTGATAATAGGTAAAAACACTATCGTTTCATTTAGCAAACTGGACTCTTATTTTGGTTATTTCCCGCAAACTTAAGTGTATTTTGGTTGTTAGACTTAGACTTATTTTTTGATACGTTGTACAAAAATTAAGCGTGTGAGTGAGACTTTGTAAACGAACTATCGCTGTTTGGCCATCGTCACATTAGACCAGGACGAGTGTCTGGGACAAGAGAAAGTAGAGATAGCCCCCTTTAACTGAAAACAATTATGCAAACAGAAGCCTCATGCGTTGAAGGGAAGTATGCATGGTTGTGCTCTTTTTATAAACACGAGTAGTTAAGTAGCGCATATTAACTATTTTTCCGGTAGGCTCTCCCCTTTCTTCCTTGTCCCCGTTCCCCGCCCCCGCCCGTCCACTCGATCTGTACTCGATCGCTCCGACTCCCTGGCCTTAATGCAATTTAGGCTACGTAACATTGAACGTTGCGGTATAGTAAAAAAATGAATTGATATACGTAATTTGAATGCAATTGTCATTATGAATTGATTTTGCATGTGAGAACTTGTCAACAATTGTTAAGGTGCAGTATTTTTGCGGCAACCTGTGCTGTGCTCTTTCCCGAGATTTGCAATGACATTTCTATACTTTTTTCATAATGGACGACAAAATTGTACATTGATGCCAATGTTTGTGAATTTCGTTCAATCCCGTAAGTTGCCAAGAGCTCATTGCAGACAATTAGGCAGATTGTTTCCACCTCCCTCCAAGGCCCTTGATTAACAACTGCACCGTTGTCGGTCATAAACAACTCTCCTCTTCGTCTCTTGTATGGCGATAGAGTTGTTCTTTTTCTCTTTCTAGGAACAGACATCGGTTTTTCGGGACCACATTTTCTGGCTTTGATAATGTTTTCGCAATTAAAACAACTACACATGTCATCGCAGCCAGTACCAGATGTTACACAAGGGCATTTGCTCTTGCGTTCCGTGCTATCCTTGCAAGATATATACGATGAGTCGCTTCTTCTCTTTGCCTGGCCGCATGTGCATCGCTTTGATCCAATCGAAGAACCCTTTTGAATGGTTTGTCGATTTCCACAGTTGAAGCAACGACACTTTCCTGAGCACGTGGCGAGTTGTTTAAAGCAAACGCACTTGTCCGACGTGCACGAGACTTTGCTTGGATCTTTGGCATTTTTTCCACAAGTGCATTTCGTTTTATAACTTTCCACTGAGGGCCCGTCGTTTGATAATTCTGTGCATAAGATAGAAAGAAATATTATTATCCAGCCATGCCACTATATTGCTTCTGATTGGCTTAGAGTGCACAGCGAAAGCATGTTGGCGGGCAGTTCGTGACGTCAAACTCCAGACATTAGGATTGATGCACTCTAATGACGTCATAACGCAAGCCAATGGTTTGGCCGCCATCTTGCTTTTCATTTCGAAGGCTAAAGCCATTTTAGCCAATATTCTCGTTGAACCTGCTTTGCTTTTTACCGAGAGATCATTGCTCACAGGGGCGGATTTAGACTATTGCAACGGTAGCAAATGCTACAGTCAGATTTCAGGGAGTTTTTATTTTTGTTTTGTCATTTATTGACATAAATCACAACTGCGCTACAGTCAGATTTTTGCCTGGCTCAGGATATCTAAACATCAACAATGACTATTTGAATTGAATACGAAGAGAAAAATACTGATGGACCGCAAGTGGAAGTTGAAAAACAATTTCTCCTTGCAACGCCTCGTCGTCGACTAAGTTTAGCTAGGTAAGAATTCCTTGTTGCTGAATAATAATCGGTTTTCACATGAAAGTGAGATTGTCAACGCCACGAGTTAGTGTTATCCGCCTCAGCCTCGTTTCGGCAGATAACACAAACCTCGGCGTTGACAAATCTCACTATCATGCTTAACCTCATCCAATAAGTGTTAATTGTCAACATAAATTACCATTTCCAAGATATTTCCAACTACTTCGAAAGTGCTCCTCAATATTTCCATACTTTGGAAATGTGATGTGAAACGTTTCCTCTCCGATGGCCTATGTTGTATTTATCGTGGAGAAACCCGGAGTCTGATCGAGAATCTCGATGTTTCCCGAGACGAAACATCGAAATTCTCGGGAAAACAAAACTCGCTGTTTCCCGAGGGTGCAGTAATTAAGTGTTTTATTATATAGCAAAACGAAAACACAAGGAAATAACAAACAACTTTCCCGCCGAAATTTCCCGCTCTAGCGATGTTGCCCGCGTGATCGAGCTCCATGTTCCTTCGCACGAAGTTGCCTGGGAAGCCATTCAAGTGCGCGCACCAAGAGAAAACAAGAAGAAAAAAAAAACGAGCTGGGTTCCTTGCTGCTGAAAATTGAACTCGTTTTTGATTTTCAGATCATTATTTTTTTTAAATCAGTAAGCAATCAGTACCTCAAAACACTATAAGGGGTGCTTTCAAAGTGAAAGCACTATAAGGGGCGATTTCAAATATAAATGGAATTTGTTTCAAGTAAATCCGTGAAAAAGTGTTTGTTTAATTAAAGAATTTGAAATATTATAACATTTACTTTCTTTGTAAAAAGCTTTCTTGAAATACATCCAAACTGCATTCTAAAAGTTCAATCATGGGTCCAACATATAGTTTTCCTTGGACAAAAAAAAAGCTGTGTGAATATTTTCAAGTGTGGCGCCAATAGAAAAACAACAAACTGAAGTCGCTGTTTTGGGTTTTCAATAAAAAATCGTTAACAATCTGTTTGCTATCCACTCGAACGCCCTTCAAAGACAGCATATGAGTGAATTTATTCACGCGTAATCAACTAGTAGACAATTAGACCTCGAGTCCGAAAGGGCTACGGGCCAATAGCCCATGAGGGCGCAGGCCCTTGAGGGCGAGAGGTCTAATTGTTTTAGTTGGACAAAAAAAGTGCAAAATCGCCAGAAACCTCGACAAAACGAGAAGCGGCCGCCATTGTTATCAAAATTCCTAAAAAAAAATAATGAGCCAGTTTTTTCTCACCGGATTTTCCAAGTACAAAGTCTATAGTAACAGAGTGTATGGGTTTCATTTGCTATCATTATGGCAGGTAATAATATAATACATTTTTGAAATATGTCAATTTCGACAAAAATTCAATCCTTAAAAATATGGGTTAACCTAGTGCCATATATGCTCTTCACCACCGGATGGCTTTAGCTGCCAACTACACATATGTTGTGAAACGGTATTGATACTAGATTCACATTATACAAGTTAAATGTCCTTGGCTTTGTTATGTTTCTATAAAGTGTATTAAGGCCTGGGTCAGCCCAGAAAATCGAGAAAATTACAAAATTTCAAATATCTTTGCTAATCATTAGTGATGGAGCATGACATTTCCATCGAGTGAAATGTTTTAGTATTGAATTTGGGCTTAATGTCACGTGACCAGTCACGTGACATTTTCACTTTTCAAAGTTTAAAAATTTCTCCGGTGGTGAGTTTCGCTCCTTTTTGAAAAGTTTTAAAATAGCTAATAATATTTCTCTGATCGCGTTAGCTGGTGGAAAAAGTTTGCTCCTTTAATGTACTGGGGCCGATATGTTGATTAGGTCACGTGACTTGATACCGACCCTTATATCTCGTTAACGGTAAATGATAGCTCAGCAGCCAAAACAGTACGGTGTTTCTATTGCTAAGGCCTATAGTTGTATAGTTAGATGTTTTCTCCATCACCGGAATAGCAATTTACTGTTTAGTCACGTGACATGCCTTGTGACGTCATTCCGTATTAAAACGGCACCAAAATGTTAAATTCGTCGAGTTTTATCACTGTACCAAACATTAGCCTGCTTTAAATTGAAGGCAAATTTTGCGTATTGGGGGGTTAGCCCCAAGCCCATTTAGAATCCCAGGCCTTAATGTGGTTGGGATTGAATGTCTCAGGGTCAAAATCGGGACCCCCCTATAGTAAATCACAAAGGAAATTGCCAAGAACCAAATCAATAAACAGGCATCCTTAGTTTCTCACTAAGACTAACTTATGTACAAATTGACAAGCCACTTTTTGACTTCTGGAACACTTTCTCAGGTAACCCCTCTAACAATCTTTGTCAAAAAGCTTGGACCGGTAAAACGGATGCCCATTCTTACAAGCTATTTTAGACGAGCACTACAGAGTATTCGCCCCCCTCCCCTTTCAATGTTGATATCAGTGAGATGAATTGTCTCGGCATTTTGAAGCCCGAGATCTGAACCGACGAGAAAATACAAGTTCTCAAAAACGGTCTAAACCTTTTGGCAAAGATTGTAGCTACTTGATTCCGCCACGTCTATGGCTGGAAAAAACAAAGCCGAATTTAAGACTCGGGCCTTCCCTCACGAAGCCCGAATAATAAAGGATCAAAAGTGGTATAGCATTTGCATACAAATAATGGTTTCGTCCACATATCAAGGAAAATGAGCCGCACTGTGATGGTGTTAGTAAGTTTAAGATGATATGTTTAACGTTTAGTGTTCAATTTTACCAACGTGAAAAACGCAGTGTTGTATCCCCATACCAACATAACTAAAAATTCATTTCGAATGAACACGAAGCATGATAGAACTAAGATACCCAAGTTTTTGCCAGGTTACCTTTCGCAGTTGAGAGTTGTTAGTATCCAAAATTAAGACAAGACGACAAGTGACGCGCACTTGTTTAACATCAATGACATAGTTACGTCTCCAGAAACAGCATACATACCTTTAGTAGCATCATAATGACCTGCTCCTGAATGATTGCGTGCAATATAAATAGGATCTGTAGTAGCGAATTCCTTAGGTAGAAATACGAAGCTTGGAGCATTTGGCAATGCGGTAATTACGATTATAGGGACATGCAAGATAATTGAACAGGCCTTGGCACACAGATCTCCGAGATTACTTGCAAAGAAACCATCATTAAGAAATAACTCAATGTCAAACATTGTCGTCTCCATCGTCATCCACTCTCGATAGGCGCTTGAATTGCCCTTCAGCTCTTCGACAAACAATTCTCTCAGTAAACGCGCATCAGACTTCTCCGAGTTCCCAAGACCAAGTGAAATGGCATGTTGTGATAGGTCCGCGTTAGATGGCAGGTGGCGATGCAACTGACGAACCGTGGACCTGAAGAAACAATCCCCATCTATTGGAACAGCATCAAGTTGAAGATTAAATCCCGATAAGTTTCGCACTAGATTTTCAACATGTTGTGCTTCCATCTCAAGCCTCAAGGTGTTGTTGCGTGTTTCAATTTCGATATGTTGGTGCATTGTCCCCATTGACCATAGCAAATAAATTATGTCAACTGCTTTGTTTGTGCATTTCTCCCTAAAATTCCTCAGCAAGTCTTGAACATGGAAAATTCTTTCAATGGCGATTTGAAGTACGGTTTCGTTATTCATTTGCGCCATTTCGCCATTATTTGTTGATGTCATTCTTATGTTTTCAGACGGCACGCATCCCGAATTTAGTTTCATATGAGCAGATGATTCACTTCGGCTTTTTATAATTTCAATCGGGGCCACTGGGGCAGTCCTTTTGTTGTGTGCTCTTTTACTTCTTTTCTTTATATTCCATGAATAAAGAGCACACATCATCGTCGCAACCGCCAACTCAGGGCCAATCTTGGATACGCCGCACAAAAGAGATCTATTGAGATGCTTATGTAGCCGCTCATTGTTTTCCGTTCCACACCCTGGAGGGATACCTGAAAGACATCCCTTTCGTATATGATTTCTCAACGCTTCTATTTCATGTAATGTTTCCTTTTTTAACTTCGGCGTCCACGAAAAGATGAACCTTTCCAAATTCCCTTCGATTGTTTCTGGGTCGGGTGTATTCATTGTTCTCTCGCTACCAAGATCTCCGTCCGCGCGGAAAATCATGGAAAATTCTTTTGCAAGTTTCTGATGAAAAGGAACACTTTTACCTACTGTTTGCACAACTCTCATGCACGCATGGAATAAGTCCAATTTTATAGGTACACCTGGAAACATTTCTTGGTATAGAGTCTTTACGTGGCAACAGTCGTCCACTATGATCATTTCAACACAGACACCTTCTTGTTTATGTCGATCGCTCAATTCTTTAAGGAGGTCATTTATTTCTTCAAAACCAGTGCACTTTGTAAAACGCCAGTCTAAAACCTCTCCATTCTCATTCAAACCAATGAAAACATTTTGAACCTGCTGCGCGAACCTCCCATCAGAGTTGGTGATACCGATGTGCTTGCTTGTTCTAAAGGTGTGGTCAAATGATAAAATTCTTCCAGTGCGGCTTCTCATGTCACTTTCGTACTGTTCTTTGTCCATTTCAAACTTCGCTAGGAAAAGGTGCATTAGCTTGTCGTTGCTTGGAAACGAGCAGAATACACTATTATCAAATTCCTTTTCGTAGTTTATATCTGCGTCGTCGTATCCAATATTTCGAACCAGCTGTCTAAAATTGATCGAACCGATGCTTTCACTTATTTCCATAAAATTTTGTCCTTGATAAACTCCGACAACAACGAAATCGTAAAGTTTCATTGTAAAGGCACTTTTTTGATGCATAATAATGGGAAATATTTTCTTGATATCAACTGGCAACAAAGACATAATGTCCTCTGAAGCAGAAGGAAGGCTGTGACCCCGTTTCACAATTCCAGGTAAATTACCATTACACTCATACGAAGCCTGAACGAGAATTGAATTTCCATATAAGTCATAAATCAGCCTCGGGTTTCTTGGACACTCTTTATCAAGAACATTTGTCCACTGTCCTGATTTCAGGGGGTAACCGTGTACTGGGCACAAAAGAGTTATCCCATAATGGCGCATAGGACACCATATAAATACCTTAGGAATACTCCTTGCATGAACACGCGTGAGCTCTATTATCTTATCATATCGTGCATCTTGGGGTTTTTTTTTCGAATTCTTCGACAATTTCCTTTAGCAGCCGATCTTCTTCTTGTCCGAGATGAATGCAGCTTATAATTGCTATATTTAACCCGAGAATCAAAACCAGCGTTGTACCGGATATTGTTGTACTGGCCATCTTCTTGAGAAGTCAAGTCAAATGGATAGATCAATCTACAAATTAAATGATATATAAAAGTTAAATGATATGTTAGGTACACAAAAAGGCTTCCGTCTGGCGCTAACCTCGTAAAAAGAGACAAGGAATGAACCAAATTGGAGTAAGCCTCGGAAAACGCCTCTATAAATAGAAGCTTTAAGATTTATCTCCCAAAACTCAAGAGAGTTATTAATGAATGATTGCTTTCAAATCCCGGTGCGCTTCTATTACACAATCAAACTAAATTCAATCTCCACGCGGTGCAAACCTCGATTTTTGTCTCGGCAAATCGTACACCGAGGAGGACGGAAGTAAAATTCTCGCCAGGGCAGTCGTGCAAACATTTAAGGTGACTCGGGCGAAAGTCAGAGCGCATTTCGCGAAATAGGTTTTCATCTACAACTTAAAAAATATACTCGCTATGAACGTCAATCTTAGAGAATATAAGCAGGTATCTTTTGGTAATATTTGCGCATTATCTCATCTCCATTAGCGTTAATACTTTTAATAATATCTGAGCTTAAATGGACCCCTTCCTTGAGAGATAAACCCCGCGCAAACAAAAAAAATCTGCATAATCCCATCTATGGGATTTGTCATGGGGGAATTCGGGCGGGAATTCCCATGACAAATCCCAACCGTGTAATTTCCGAACACTTCCCAATCATGGGAATTTAATGACAAAACCCACGCTTGGCAATGGAAAAATCGTTCCCATCCTTGGGATTCGAATTGCCCATAGCGAGTGAAAAAGAATGATGATATTCGTTGTCGTGAAAGTCCGTCGACGTAACCATTAAGCCGCCCACCTAACACCTTCCAGTAAAATTGAAACTTTTATATGGTTGACAGTCAGATATCTTCCTTATAATTTAGGAAATGCGTTTGGGAGTGGCGTTTTATAAAATAGCCGAATTTCACACTAGAGCCGAGTTTTCTCGTCAGAAAATTTTCTTGTCTTTTGTGACGATATCTTAGGCCTAGGGAATAACCGACACGACTCTACCTCGACACATGACCTAGACCTTAGAATGCTTAAATTTTAAAATATGTCTTGGGAGGGAGGGGTACAGGGGGGGGGGGGGGGGGGGGTACTACATGCAGCCTTAAGTTGTATCACTGTGTGCTTTCGAAGTTACTTTCCAGTTAAAGTACGTAGATCTGTCAAAATTGGTTTATCTCTACACTTTTCCGTTGTTCGTTCAACTAATGATTCAATGTCAATGATTAAGGCACCTCATAGAAATGATTCGTCCACTTGTATTTTGCAAAGCCGCTAGAATTCAGTGAAAAATGTAGCAAACAAAAGTTCAGATTGCCAGCGTTCGAAGTATTTTTACGTAAAGAGGCGAGTTGAATAGCCTGCTTATGATTTGATTCAAGCTTATCTCTATTTGATCAATCTGAGACCCTCTAAATACAAATGGCCAAGTAAGACAAGGGGTGAAACTTGTTACAAGGTACTTAGGGTTGTGTAGTTCTTTGATAATTTTTTGCCGGTATAACAAGTACTAGTCCGATCAAATTGTTATCGAAAATCAAAATTCGAATTCATTAAAAACAGTGGTGCACGTGTGCGTTGGTATTCAAAGAGAGCATCCAACAATTTATACCAAAACACTATTCTTCTGCAATTTTTCTGCTTACTCTTATTTGTTTTAGAATTTTTTTAAAAACTTGTTAGCCATAGTTCTTGACTAATAATATTTTCAAAATGCAGTAAAAGAAAACAGTTTGAAAAACATCATGTGAGTTATCACAGCTGGTTTTTCATTAAGTGAAATTATAAATATCAACAATTTTCTATCGAAAAATGTCGGAAAATGCTACTTTGTCCTCCAGCAATAAAAGGTATTTTCGCTATATGCCTTCAGATAATTTCATAATTTTTGAGAGCACATTCGATTTTAAAGTGGAAATTTAGCCCAAAATTCAGTGATCTTTTTCACCCTAATGCGCTCTTGTTGATTGAAAAACGTGTTCAAGCCATTCCTTTAACAAAGTTCTTCTTCCTTTAGTATATGACATGGCATTCCCGTTTTCTGACATGACTTTCTCGTATTTTCATAACAAAACTGTTGGAAAAAAAAATATTGATAAAAAAATTGTGGAATTCCACAGCTTCTGAGCGGGGTAAGAATTTTTTTCCAAGCCAGCAAATCTTTTGTTTTAGGACGTTAATCCGACGACATCACGGCCAAGATCACTTTAAATACTAGACCTCGCTTCTGAACGATTTCAGGATCCGTATAGCGAGGTGGCCACAGGTCGAAACAATTCGGCCTTCTTGAGTTTTCGTTTTCTGCCTCGTTGTTTTCGGCTCTATCATCTTTATTCTCTGATTGACAACTGAACCATTTCAAATATATTTTGAAGGTGTAGTGCGACCGTGAGAAAAAGTTCGAGCTGTCAAAATGTTCTACATCGAACATTTTAAAAGGGGGCTAGGTAAACACAAACTCCGCAAGTGCGGCCCCTTAGAAGGGACGTAGCTAGCTGAGGGGCTGAGGGGGTCCCCCCTCCCCCAGCGAAGCAAAATTTTTAGTGTCAACATGTGCGGAAAAACCTGCTGCCCCCTCCCCCCAATAAATAACAAAGGATGACCAAGGCTTGTCCCCCCCCCCCCCCCCCCCCCCCCGACAAAAACTTAGAGCTACGGCCTTGCTTAGATTGTGGTATTCGTTGATACAAGTAAGTTCGGTTGTCTGAGGCTCATCCCTTCCCGATATATTTTCTTTTTCTCCTATGATGACGTCATCGATGACGTAATACCACGTGACCATGCATTTGCACCCCTTGCAACTTAGACAACTTCACCCAAATTTGGTTGTCTGAGGTTCATCCCTTCCGGAGATATATTCTTTTTCTGGTATGATGACGTCATCGATGACGTCATACCACGTGACCAGGCAGTTGCACCCCCTTGACACTAACACATCTTCTTCCCCCCCCCCCCCTCTCCCACCCAAGTTTGGTTGTCTGAGCTTCATCCCTTCCTGAGATATGATTAATAAACGGTGAAAAGGGTCTTGGTTTACCTGTGGTGGGGCACGCACGCAGACACGCGCCTGCGATGCCAGAATGTATTCTCCTGCGATACCTATGGTGCTCCGCTTTGCGGCCTTCGGCCGCTAAGGAGCTCCGTCATAGAAATTACGTCATGTCTCAGTAATGTTGTAAAATAGTGGCAAAAATGGGCGAAAAATGACAAAAAGGCATCCCAAACATAAAACATTTTTTCATGGACGAGCTTATTATAAATTGATGGGAAAGGGCGAGTTTCCTTGAGCTTTGTTGAGGCTAGCGATTGGCGTGACGCTACCAAATTTCGGCGAAGAACAAAACAAAACTTTAACGACATCGAAATAATTTAATAAAGGATTCAAACATGTCTTGAAATGCCTTTCACAATGCACATCGAGCTCTGATATAGAGCTAAGGTTTGTAAAATGATAACACTGTTTAGGCGTTTTTACCTGAGCTCGGCTGCTGGGCAAAAGCAAAATCTCAAAGTCTCTCAAAATCAGCTGAGTACTCGTCTTTCAGTTTTTCCGAAGCAGTTCTCGTTTCAGTAAAAACTTCTAATCCCAACTCAGAATCCCCAGGTAATGTTTGACAAGTCCAGAAGATGCAAATCGATAGTTTCGTTTCCTTCTTTGCCATAAATAAAGCTTTCAAATTCACTCATCGCCTCCATTCCAGCTCGCCATCGTGTTCTGCCATAAACTTTCTAGGGAGACAGTTTCCGCCTTCGGTTTTGACGATGACACTCGATCAATACAGACATGTCATAAATATTTTGTATTTGAAGCCATCGATGCCATTTTGAAACCAACTTCACTTGCCGCCATTACAGAAACTTGCAGTTTGTTCAGAGATTGAGAATCAGGTGATATAAGGCGCATGCTGATTGGTTGATGCAGCCTACTCGTCGGTATGGAGAATATAGGATTTCATCGGCTTCAAAAACTTCATATCGTACGTTTAATACTGTCTTCGCGAATTGAATATAAGAAGAAAATTATTTTATAAGAGAGACTTCGTCTCGTGCTTCATGATCTGCTCTCGAATTCTCCCTAACAAAAGCCGAGGTTTTCAAAACTCTATGAAGGCACAGAAAAAATGTTTTATTTCTTTAATTAACACGTGCAAGGATAGTATCAAATTAAGTAAGTGGTACAGTTGACGTTATCGTTTTCATTTTTATCCGGAATCTACCGTCCACACTAAAAACGATATGTATACGGATTCATTTTTATTCACTTTCGAGAGCGTTTTCAAATTTATACGGATTCGGCGATCAGCGTGTTAGTGTGGACGGAAGGCCTAAACGTGTCAAAAAGTATACGAATTGAAACGAAAACGCGTTAGTGTGGACGGGGTCTGAAGTCTTCAAAATATTGATTTCTCAGGTTCATTATCTTTCTGTCGTGACGAAAGTGAACTCAGACACATATCAAAATATTACGACGCGAAGTTGTTATAAAGCGAATCTCAGTATTCCTACTCTCTGTTTTGTATATTTGTTTCAGTGAGCATCTTCAGTACAGCTGAGGCTGTAGTGTAAGTTCTGAAAAGCTCCCGGATTTCCGGAAGCGACAATAAACAATTGTTTTGGTATTAGCTTGCAGTATAGAAAGGGGTTTCAATATTGCGCTACGTTTTGAAGCTTTTAACGTGTATGCAACACGTGCATTTTTGCAAGAATGATAAGAAAGGGGTGCCTTTTTCCTGATTTTTGGTATATAAAAGGGAAAGGGGTCCAGAGTCTGGGCGGAGCAAACCCCTTATCTCCCCTCCCCCACCGGGAGGTACCTGAAATATCCTTACTATGTGCAATATTGTCGCACTGTGTTTTGACAATGCATTATAGAGTATCTCTGTGGAATTTTACACTGGGACTGATTTTTGGGTATCGTAAAATCGCGGTTCCACTGTAGCGCACGAAGCAATACACAGAATCGGTCCTATTAGTCGCTTCAGAGACTCTATCTCAACCAACAGTTTTCACGTGCTCGAGGTTTCAGCCCATTCCTGGCTGCGTGGATCCTCTAGTATGTGGTTATCAATATACTATCGCATTAACTCTGAACATACTAACTATGCTCTGAATGTGACCGATCACACGAGTCGCTTCGTGCTTCGTGCCGTATAAAAGTTCCAGTCAAAAGATTCTCATACGACTGTAGTGACTGATGTGATTATATCAAAACCAACCTTCAGGGACCGACCTCGCACCCAGCGAGACAATACCATAAAACAGCTCAGAATACCATTTTAAGTCGTTGTTGAGCATACAAATGACTGTAAACCGGGTACTTTTAATCCCTACAACTTTTATATCTGTTCGGATTTCATAGCTGAACGTTTTGGGTTGCGAAAATTTTAGGGATTGAAATCAAGTCTTCCGAAAATGCTAGGGGAGAAACTCTATCCGAAAATTTTAGGTGACCTTTTTACGGAAAAAATCCCCCCAAAATAGTAAAATTTCAACTTTTTGTGCAATTCGAAAAATCCAGGGGATCTTAGAATCTATATACGAAAGTTCAAAGCTTGAAATTCTGGAGCGAAAGTTTCAGCTCTCATTGCACCATCCAAACATATATTTTACCGAAAATAATCGTTGGATTGCCCTGAACCTTTAGGAAGGCGAAAACGACCTGAAAACGGTGGTGTGGTAGTGGATCGATCAACGTGTTTTCGAGACAAAGAAAACGCATTAATTATAATCAGGGAACTAGCCTGCTTCTCCCAAAAATATGGGAGTCCCCCCCTCCCCCACTCTCCGGTGGAGAGTGTTTTTATCGCGGAGAAAACCGGAGTTCGCGATCGTGTCTGCCATTTGTCACGCGTCCTAGGTGGCAGAAACGATCGGAAACTCAGATCTAACGGCCTACAATGATCAGGGTCTAAATTCGTTCGTCTGCCAAAGGCAATGAAACTCCTTGCTAGGTATGTAGGCCCCTTACCTTCATGCTACGAGGTTTAATGTAGGAACTCTTTTTCTTCTTGGTTACTTGTTGCTACTCAAGTGACGAATATATGGAATTATGTGCAGTTTTTGAACATTAGACGATGACTCGAAACGATTGCACGGAAACAGTCATCTGAAAAGATAGACAGGAAATAACACTGAAACGACAGGGTTTTTTCCTCCACGCTTGTCAGTCGAGTTACCGCAGCGGTATGAGAAACAAGCCATGAGAAACAAGCCCGGAACTAGGGTCGCATGACAACGCTGTGACGAAATCACTTATGATGAGCTCCTTTACCACTTCGCATGTTCATGACAATATAGCCTGCTTGCAGGCGTTGGTGTTTTTTTTATCGCGAAAACCCCAGAGTTCGTAGTCGTGGCCGCCATCTTGGACGCGCGCAAGCCTGCAAGCAGGCTAATGACAATATTGTTTAAAATTTTCTTGGTGGATTAACTTTTCTTTACAAGATAATGCAATATAAACATCATGGAAATTAAAGCATGTTATACATCGAGACCGCAACGTGCTAAAAGGTGTTTCACAAGAGCTAGATCTCTAAATCCGGAATCGAAGCTTGTAAGTGAGGATTCGGTAGATTTAGCTCCAAAAAGAGTGATTTATTTGATGTTGGCGTGTGCAAGGACAGTCTCAAATTAGTGGTACAGTTGACGTCATCGTTTTCATTTTTATCCGGATTCGACACTAAAACCATATACGGATGTATACGGATTGGTTTTCGAGAGCGTTTTCAAACTTATACGGATTCGATGAAAACGATCAGCGTGTTAGTGTGGATGGAAGGCCTAATCGTATAAAAAAGTATACGGATTCAAACGAAAACGCGTTTTTAGTGTGAACGGGGTCTTATTCAGAATGTATGGGATTTGGGTCACATGACTCAGTAAGTGCAACTGGCCTATCTGGAAAAATGCAAGTATTCGAAAGTACCCCCAGAGACCTGATTTTAACCCTGAAAGGTACGACGAGCACCCCCGCCCAAAAAACAGGGGAGTCACCCACCCCCGGGACTCTAACCTCTCCTTGTCTATCGGTCGTGTACCTTCGACCGCTTCGAGTTCCCTCTCTCGATGAAGCGGAGATCCTTTCTTTCTTTTCTTTTCTTTGGTGATAACAATTAAATTGCCAAATCGAACATTTTACCAGCTTATTAAATTGTCCGATTTTCTGTTCAACAGGTTCCTGCAGTGACAGCAAAAGGAGAACAAAAAGAAGACCAGATCGATATCAATGAACTTGTAGGATTCGTGCAGATTTTTCAGAATTTGTTATGCACTTATTTTACCCATCTCCCTGGAAAGATAACAAACACTGCTGACATTTTCTGATAAAGAAACTAGAGGAAAAATATTGTTCTGCACTTCCAGGATAAATACAAGGGGGCAACCGTGGCCCTTAAACCTGGTTTCCATATAGTCTTATCTGTCGTATCTGTTGCATCGGTCGACCGTGAAACAATGAAAATTGGAACTTATTCTTCTGTTTCACGGTTGACTGATACGACAGATACGACAGGTAAGACTATATGGAAACCAGTCTTTAATATACCGTCAAATTACAGAGTTGGAACCTGGTCGTTAAAAATTTAACATAGTTTTAATAAAAGCTAACGTGATATGTTGGCTAGTGCAATCAGCTGAGAGAAAAAAGGACCAGAGATGCACCCAGTACAATGCTATTAGTCGAATATTGCAATTTGGTGTACTTGTTAAACTACGGATAAACTAGGACACATGTAGCGCGCAACATTTGTGTCCTGCATGTTTCCCCGAGTGGCTAAACTAGGAAACATTGCACGCGTGTGTCTCAGACACACCAAATGTCTCTTGTCTTGCGAAGAAACATTTCTTTGTGTTTCGGCTACAAAATTTGTCGCGCGCAACAATGTATCTCGCGTGCGTGGCTAAACTGGGAAACATGAAGGAAACGTGTCCGGTTACAATGTTGCGCGCTACATGTGTCCTCAGGATTGTAAGGCCGTCGCGTTTCAGACGTCGATGTTTTGCCACGTCGATTCTAATTAATCAGATCGGTTCTGTCAATTTATAAACTATAAATTCTACAAACCATAATGTTCTACGAACAAAACGGTGATGCTATCTTTTTGCACATTTATAATTATTTACCCCAAAATGTAAACTACAAATAAAATTTCTGACAATTTGATTTGACACAGCAAGAGATCGACGTCGGAACTGGGTCCAAAACATCGTTTTACATTTCAATTGTTTATGTTTTCTCTGATTTTGCAATGTGTGATTTGTATCAAAGAATATGAAAGAATAATAAATATAAAATTCGAAATATCATGGAAGCAGAAGGTTGGCTACAGACAAGGGGGAGGAGGCGCAACGTGTCCTGCATGCGTGTGGTTCGACTAGGAAGCACATATAAATCATTTCTTGTTTTCTAGTGTATACGAATGAGGCCACTGATGAGTTATTTAAAACACACTGCAAGAAATTTAATACACTATTAACGCAGCTATCAATGTTAAGCCCCAGGGGTTGGGTCGGGGGCATGGTGCGGGGGTTGACAGGCCTTCTTGCCCAATGATGTTGACATTTACCGTCAAGGCTTGCCCTAGGGTGGAAACGTTTGCTCAATCTAGATAGACTGAAATTGGGCACCTGAAATCCTCTGGATGTTCAAGATGGCATGCATATGAGGTGTGCATACCATGTTTAGTGAGATGCAAAAATCCAGATGTATTTATCAATAAAATTCATCCAACCTGATTAATTTATGTGACCATATATTGTCATTCATTGTAAGCTTTCGCTTCGATCTCGTTGTGAAGTTATAATTTTGAATGAAAAGGATAATAATGAAGTAGTACCTTTGGAAACTGGAAGCTATTAGTAGCCGTCTTTGCATCCTATGGTAGAAACTTCCATATAAGGAAATTTTAGAAAACGACACATTTCGACGGGAACTGTCTTGATATGGGAAATCCATTTGATGGCCGTCGCTGATTGGCTGATTTTGAGCGTTGGAGCGTGTGCTTAAAGGCCTTTCAGCGGCTCTATTAAATCTCGCGCTCAGTGGCTTGTGGCTGTCATCAAAGCCTGCCCCGCGAGGTTACGAGCCGGGGAGCTCTGGGTTCGAGAATGATCACTTCCCGACCAGAAATATGAACGTCGCGCGCATGCGTGCCACAGGTAACCCGCAAGTAACCACATATAACCCGCGCCGAATTTTCACGGAAAATGAAGTTCCATTACAAAATCGACTGTAATGTGTTTGTAAATCGACTGTAATGCATACCAACGTGCAAAGGAACGTGTAAAGCATCAAGATAGCATTATTGTAGTAACTCAAATGACGCGTCACCTGTTTTCCAAAGTTTCAATAGCCCATCATATTTTTGTTGCCCACCAATAGTTGTGTAAATCCCTGGGACACCGTGGGGCATTTGCACCCCACTGGCTTCCCTTGGGTGGGGAATTTTGAAAATTTTGCTGGGGTCGGAATTTGTTTTTCTCAAGGGGAGCGGGTGGGGGATTTTGCTATTAGCGCGTACAACAACAACGGAGTTCGCTCTGGGAACGAGATTGGCGGAACACCAGTTAAAACTATCCACTATCAGTTACGATGTCCCAGTTACAGAAAATACGTCACAACGACCCGCTATCAGCGTAAAATCTACCGAATTCGTCATTCAATTTTAGGGCACTCAAGGAAAAAGCCAAAGAAATGCTTAGATATATTTGTAAAACACCTCTCCTTGTTATAATTCTAGAATTTGGGCTGATTTCAAAAATGCCCCCTTACCTTAATTCGGAATTTAATTTGGTCAAAAGCTGTGTTGTCCAGCATCTTCGAATGAATGTGTTAATGGAGGACATAAATATGATTTTGATCTGGAAATTCACCACTGATCAATTGTTTATTATCTGCTAAATCCACCGCAAATAGAGTAGTCAAGTGATGACGTCACAAAAACAAATTATCGATTTAGCAATATTTGTCCCTGGATTGGGAAAGAATATAATAAATGAATGCTACGCGCTAAAAATGAGGCGAATCGGTTGCAACAAGACCCAGATCGGATATGGCCATCTGAATACATAATTTTCTTCAAGAAATCACTTCACTTTTGATTGCATTCATAAAGTTCTGAACGCAGTCTAAAATACAGTAATACAGATTGTGCATGCTGAGCCGGCTCTATGTAAGGTTGTGCAGGCTGTGTAAGGTTGTGCAGGCTGTGTAAGGTTGTGCAGGCTGTGTAAAGTTGTGCAGGCTGTGTAAAGTTGTGCAGGCTGTGTAAAGTTGTGGAGGGTGTGTAAGGTTGTGCAGGCTGTGTAAGGTTGTGCAGGCTGTGTAAGGTTGTGCAGGCTGTGTAAGGTTGTGCAGGCTGTGTAAGGTTGTGCAGGCTGTGTAAGGTTGTGCAGGCTGTGTAAGGTTGTGCAGGCTGTGTAAGGTTGTGCAGGCTGTGTAAGGTTGTGCAGGCTGTGTAAGGTTGCACAGGCTGTGTAAGGTTGTGCAGGCTGTGTAAGGTTGTGCAGGCTGTGTAAGGTTGTGCAGGCTGTGTAAGGCTGTGTAAAGTTGTGCAGGCTGTGTAAAAATGTGTGCAGGCTGTATTGTTGTGCAGGCTCTTTAAGGTTGTGTAGGCTGTATAAGGTTGTGCAGGCTGTGTAGGGTTGTGCAGGCTGTGTAAGGTTGTGCAGGCTGTGTAAGGTTGTGCAGGCTGTGTAAGGTTGTGCAGGCTGTATAAGGTTGTGCAGGCTGTGTAAGGTTGTGCAGGCTGTGTAAGGTTGTGCAGGCTGTGTAGATTGTGCAGGCTGTGTAAGGTTGTGGAGGCTGTGTAAGGTTGTGCAGGCTGTGTAAGGTTGCACAGGCTGTATAAGGTTGTGTAGGCTGTGTAAGGTTGTGCAGGCTGTGTAAGGTTGTGCAGGCTGTGTAAGGTTGTGCAGGCTGTGTAAGGTTGTGCAGGCTGTGTAAGGTTGTGCAGGCTGTGTAAATTTGTGGAGGCTGTGTAAAGTTGTGCAGGCTGTGTAAAGTTGTGGAGGCTGTGTAAAGTTGTGGAGGCTGCGTAAGGTTGTGGACGTTGTGTAGGGTTGTGCAGGCTGTGTAATGTTGTGCAGGCTGTGTAAGGTTGTGCAGGCTGTGTAGATTGTGCAGGCTGTGTAAGGTTGTGGAGGCTGTGTAAGGTTGTGCAGGCTGTGTAAGGTTGCACAGGCTGTATAAGGTTGTGTAGGCTGTGTAAGGTTGTGCAGGCTGTATAAGGTTGTGCATACTGTGTAAGGTTGTGCAGGCTGTGTAAGGTTGTGTAGGCTGTATATGGTTGTGTAGGCTGTATAAGGTTGTGTAGACTGTATAAGGTTGTGCAGGCTGTATAAGGTTTTGTAGGCTGTGTTAGGCTGTGTAAGGTTGTGCAGGCTGTGTAAGGTTGTGCATGCTGTGTACGGTTGTGCATGCTGTGTAAGGTTGTGCAGGCTGTGTAAGGTTGTGCAGGCTGTATAAGGTTGTGCATGCTGTGTAAGGTTGTGCAGGCTGTGTAAGGTTGTGTAGGCTGTATATGGTTGTGTAGGCTGTATAAGGTTGTGTAGACTGTATAAGGTTGTGCAGGCTGTATAAGGTTTTGTAGGCTGTGTTAGGCTGTGTAAGGTTGTGCAGGCTGTGTAAGGTTGTGCATGCTGTGTAAGGTTGTGCATGCTGTATATAAGGTAAGGTTGTGCAGGCTGTATAAGGTTGTGCAGGCTGTGTAAGGTTGTGCAGGCTGTGTAAGGTTGTGCAGGCTGTATAAGGTTGTGCAGGCTGTGTAAGGTTGTGCATGCTGTATAACGTTGTGCAGGCTGTGTAAGGTTGTGCAGGCTGTGTAAGGTTGTGCAGGCTGTGTAAGGTTGTGCAGGCTGTGTAAAGGTTGTGCAGGCTGTGTAAGGTTGTGCAGGCTGTGTAAAGTTGTGCAGGCTGTGTAAAGTTGTGTGCAGGCTGTATTGTTGTGCAGCCTCTGTAAGGTTGTGTAGGCTGTATAAGGTTGTGCAGGCTGTGTAGGGTTGTGCAGGCTGTGTAAGGTTGTGCAGGCTGTGTAAGGTTGTGCAGGCTGTATAAGGTTGTGCAGGCTGTGTAAGTTGTGCAGGCTGTGTAAGGTTGTGCAGGCTGTATAACGTTGTGCAGGCTGTATAAGGTTGTACAGGCTGTGTAAGGTTGTGCAGGCTGTATAACGTTGTGCAGGCTGTATAAGGTTGTACAGGCTGTGTAAGGTTGTGCAGGCTGTATAAGGTTGTACAGGCTGTGTAAGGTTGTGGAGGCTGTGTAAGGTTGTGTAGGCTGTGTAAGGTTGTGCAGGCTGTGTAAGGTTGTGCAGGCTGTGTAAAGTTGTGCAGGCTGTGTAAAGTTGTGTAGGCTGTATAAGGTTGTGTAGGCTGTATACTAGGTTGTGTAGACTGTATAAGGTTGTGCAGGCTGTATAAGGTTTTGTAGGCTGTGTAAGGTTGTGCAGGCTGTGTAAGGTTGTGTAGGCTGTATAAGGTTGTGTAGGCTGTATAAGGTTGTGTAGACTGTATAAGGTTTTGTAGGCTGTGTAAGGTTGTGCAGGCTGTGTAAGGTTGTGCAGGCTGTGTAAGGTTGTGCAGGCTGTGTAAGGTTGTGCATGCTGTATAAGGTAAGGTTGTGCAGGCTGTATAAGGTTGTGCAGGCTGTGTAAGGTTGTGCAGGCTGTGTAAGGTTGTGGAGGCTGTATAAGGTTGTGCAGGCTGTGTAAGGTTGTGCAGGCTGTGTAAGGTTGTGCAGGCTGTGTAAGGTTGTGCAGGCTGTGTAAAGTTGTGGAGGCTGTGTAAAGTTGTGGAGGCTGTGTAAAGTTGTGGAGGCTGCGTAAGGTTGTGGACGTTGTGTAGGGTTGTGCAGGCTGTGTAAGGTTGTGCAGGCTGTGTAAGGTTGTACAGGTTGTGCAGGCTGTGTAAGGTTGTGCAGGCTGTGTAAGGTTGTGCAGGCTGTATAAGGTTGTGCAGGCTGTGTAAGGTTGTGCAGGCTGTGTAAGGTTGTGCGGGCTGTATAAGGTTGTGCAGGCTGTATAACGTTGTGCAGGCTGTGTAAGGTTGTGCAGGCTGTGTAAGGTTGTGCAGGCTGTGTAAGGTTGTGCAGGCTGTATAATGTTGTGCAGGAGGGTGTCTAGGCTGTATAAGGTTGTGCATGCTGTGTCTGGTTGTGCATGCTGTATAAGCTGTGTAAGGCTGTATACGGTTGTGTATATAAATTCTTTAGATATGCAGTACAACATAAAGACAGCACACTATAATGAAACTACATTTCCAGTACAATATGATGTACCATATATGAAGTACCTACCCATTTTTTGGGCACGACCGCTGTACGACGTTGCACCACAGGTAGCCCAACCACTTTTGTGTGCATTTGATCGAATAATAATCTAATCAGGGTTTTGAAATGTTTTTAAATATTTTTCTTCTGGCGAATTTGTACTATATCCTCACTGCATACTATTGTTCGCATCGCAATAGAAGCTAAGGTATGGGGTGATCTGCGAGTGCGGAACAAGTAATATGCAGCGAGGCCTGGAACACGCGCTGGTCAACCGCCGACGGGGGATGGGGGGTGGGAAAAACGTCTGAACACTTCAACTGAGCGGCTGAACGGACTGAATTAATTATTCCTGAGCGTGTTCTTATACGAAGCTCTCATTAGTATGCAGTGAGAATAGTACAATTGAAAGAAAATAAGTTTATGAAAAACCACAGACAAGTATATACACGTACATATATATATACATATGAAGAGTAAAACGAGGAAGAAAACTACAACTTCTCACAGACTGGGTACAGGGTCGCTACTAAACGTGTAGAGTCAAACTGGGCATCATGGCCATGTTAGGGGGACGGCAGTAGCCCAACGAAGGGTTGGGATCCCTGTGTGATGGATCTGAGTTGAACAACGCCCGTCCGGGCATAAGACGTGGTGGTTACAAACCCAACTGTGAATAGCCTAAAGTGTCTCCTAGATAAAAGACGGAAACGAACGCAAAAGAAACAGAAACACAGGGAACCCAACCCTTCGATGAGCCAGGACGCAGACTATGTCTGTCAGGACCGTTGTTAAATGGTCCCCCCAAGAACATCGAAGAGTTTGGATCCCAAGTGTTATTTCCTGCGAATGATAACCTTCAACGTGCCACGTTTTGTACACTGTTACCCCCCTGGAACCTTCCACGCACCACGTGCGGAGTCTGCGTACACACTGTTCCGAAACCTTCCACGCACTACGCGCGGAGTCTGCGTATGATAGATAAATAGATAACCTTCCACGCACAACGCGCGAAGTCTGCGTATGATAGATAAATAGATAACCTTCCACGCACTACGCGCGAAGTCTGCGTATGATAGATAATAGATAACCTTCCACGCACTACGCGCGAAGTCTGCGTATGATAGATAAATAGATAACCTTCCACGCACTACGCGCGAAGTCTGCGTATGATAGATAAATAGATAACCTTCCACGCACTACGCGCGAAGTCTGCGTATGATAGATAAATAGATAGCCTTCCACGCTCCGAGTGATAGCCTTCCACGCACCGAGTGCGGAGTCTACGCGCACACATATTACCCTTATGGTAATCACCTCCGACGCACCGAGTGCGGAGACTATGCACACACAATACTAACATTGTGATAAACACCTTTCACGCACCCCGAGTGCGGAGTCTTTGCGCACACAATATCACTTTTGTGATATTAACCTTCCACGCACCCCGAGTGCGGAGTCTATTTGCACACAATATTACCCTTGTGATAATAACCTTCCACGCACCCCAAGTGCGGAGTCTTTGCGCACACAATGTCACTTTTATGATAAGAACCATACACGCACCCCTAGTGCGGAGTCTTTGCGCGCACAATATCACTTTTGATAACCCTCCACGCACCCCGAGTGCGGAGTCTTTGCGCACACAATATCACTTTTGTGATATTACCCTTCCACGCACCCCGAGTGCGGAGTCTTTGTGCACACAACATTACCCTTGTGATAATAACCTTCCACGCACACCGAGTGCGGAGTCTTTGCGCACACATATCACTTATGATAATTACTCACAGAATTGCATTCAATAAAAATTGTAGAATGACATGATTTTAAGCTCACTCACTGACTCCTGACTCCTCCCCTCAATTCACTTTCTGTAACAATTGCATGGTTTAAAATAGACAACATTCTGTTCTGTGTCTCTTAGCTGAGCTAGGCCATAGCTAGGTGGGGTTGCCCCAAGTTGCAGCCCCCAATTTTTTTAAGTGTGAAAAACCTGTTTGCTCCCCCCCTCCGCCCCCCTCCACACACACACAGCAAAAAAACAAAGAATGACCAGGGCTTGTTCCCCAGACACAAAAAGCTAAGGCATTGCTGACTAAAATGAAAACAACTATTAGGGTAAAATTATTCTCTCATGCCCTCCTAGTATCAAAAGTGACCACAACACTACAGTCAGGAAGATTTTGCAAAAGGAACTATGCCAGCTAAAGGAATTCCCTAAAGCAAATTTATGCTTCACATAAATTAAAGTTAATGTGACAACCGTGACACAACAGAGTCAAGTAGGGCGATGTGTGATCAAAGGGAAGCTCTGTTCTCAATTGACCCCAACGTGTCATCACACTGGGTATTATTTGCTCCAGCCAATCAGATCTCAGGTCTCGCGTGCATAGCTTTCAGGCGCGGACAAACATGTTTACCTTCTGTCAAGTCTGCCCTCGATCTTTCAGTTTATCTCACTCGCTCTGGTAGACATTATATTTCCTTCTCAAGTAAATTCCCTCCCTCCCTCCCTCCCTTCCTTGCACATGTCTTCTTATGTTTTTGGTCACGTTTCGCCTGTACACTTAACCTATAGCGAAGGCAGAGTTTTTACATAAACGTTAGCATTGCACATGCCCAGTCTTGTTATACGTAGGTAGTAGACATTGTTTCTGTTCGGTTATCAATTGATTGAAAGGACTTATGTAACCTGCACATTACAATCTGTGAATTTCTCAGAAACGGAAACAAGGACAATGGGACACATTAACAATATACTATGTACATGCTAGCCCTGAAACAAAGTGTGTGAGACCAATAATGATCAATTATTGGTAATGACCAATAATGACCAATAATGAGCTACACAGTGTCAATAAAAGGATGGGTAGGGAAAATGCTCCCATATTGGTCACACTTTGCACCATAGACGCACTAAACTAACCCTCCAGCATATAGCTTCGTTACCATGATTACATGGAGGGGACCCTAGATAGGCTAAGACCTCTCAAATGGGTGATTGTAACCCCCGTGAGAGAATCGAAGTAGTATACTGAGTCTTGTAATCACCCGCGGTGGAGGGTGGATTTCATTAAACCAAGGGGTGGGAGATAATATATTCCAAAAAAAAAGGGCGGGAGATAATATATTCCCAAAAAAGGGGCGGGAGATAATATATTCCAAAAAAAAAAAGGGGCGGGAGATAATATATCCCCCACCCCCCTCCCCAACGAAAAAAAAACAAAACAAAAGGGGTGGGAGATAAATAGATTCTTAAAAAGATGGGGTGAGAGATTATATATACAAAAAAGGAGGGAGGAAGGTGATAAATTCATTCAAAAAAAGAGGGATATGCATCACGTGAGTTATTGACACTTGTGACTATAAGTTTGGCGAAATATTCAAGTCGTTCTATCAACCAAGCTCACGCTGACACTAATTTACCAAGCAACATGGAAAAAATTGAGAGAGAAAACGGCGAAGTCATCTACCGTCTAGGCGATAGAAATTTGTACGCGTCAGTCTGCCTTTTTCAAGGCAAGGTGAAGTTTCACCTACGAACATTTTTGATGGTTAACGGTAAATACAAGCCGATGCCAAGTGGAATTTGCCTCACGATGAAAGAACTCGACGATTTAAAGTTGTGCATCGGAGAGCTGTGTGAGGTGGCCACAGCGTTAGAATGTTTCCTGGGACAGAACTCTCCACAAGCTCCAGTTCTTCCAGGAGAGGGCGATAGCCCACCGGGTGAAGGCGAACAACAACAACAAGAAGTTTCCGACAGCCCGCCGAGAGCAGACGTGCGTTCCCCAGTGCCACCAGGAGCTCCCGGACCATCAAGGCCTAGAAGGAACGACGAACCCCCTAAAAAGAAAGTGAAACGTCGCCTGAAGTTCATGGACACACAACCTGATGCAGTCTTCTGCGAATGGGACGAGGAGTTGGACGGTTAAAAAGAACTCACACGTAAAAGATGAAAACTTGATTTAGGCAAGATTTAAACGCTTCAAGGAACACTTGATTTAGCCAAGATTTTTTTTTTTTTTTGTAAATATTGTTCTCACACGTAATATAAGTAACTTCATTTAGCCAAGATGTAATTACTGTTCTCACACTTAAGGAGGAAATAAAGGATTTGATTCACTGTATTCATTGGTCTCTTATCAACTATAAATATCGGTATAATGTACCGCCAACATGATAAGTAAAACTGGGTCCTTGATAAATTTAACGCAACGGTAACGCGTTTCTTTCTTGTCCAACACGATAATCGTTTATTGTTAAATGAAAATCTCTCTATCAAAGTTCACTCTCTCTAGTGAATAAGGTTTGTTCCCCTTCCTCGTCCTCCATGTAGAGTCTTGGCGGCTGAAATCGTTCAAGTTCAAAAGCAAAGTTTGTTGTTGTTCGGCGGTAAATTGCCTTTGCCTCTTGATTACTTTTCTTACGATTAGCATAATAAGTACAACAGCAACAATGACTGGTGTTAAAAGTGTTTTAACAAACCAGATACTTGTGTCGGACGATATTATCAACGTGTTTTGTGTTGTACTATTTGAAGCGGCTGTGCTGGAATGTGTGCTTGTGGTGGTTGTAGAAGTGGTGAAAGAGGCATTTTGCGATGGAGAAATGTGCGAAGTTGTAGTACTTTGAATAGACGTAGGAATGTGTGATGGGTGGTTTCTGTGGATAGCTGGACAGGAGCTCTTGATCACGGTGGTCGTATTGTTGTGAAGATTATGTAGACAATGACATACAGTTATTTGATTGTGACTGAGATTGATTACATGAAAATAAGATAGCGCTACTATGCTGGAAGAATTCACGCAGTTGATCGAGTTGTTGCGTAAATTTAGGAACTGGTATCCTTGACACAATTCTTTGGGGAGACGTGGTAGAGATGTTAAGTCTTTCACACTACAGTCCACAAAACGCAACCCTCTGATGCAAGAGCAATCTTTTGGCGCGAACTTGCAGCATTCATCTTTGGCGAATATTAAACTCACAAAGAACCCACAAAGGAACAATAGGACAAACATATTGGCACGCGAAGACCGTAACACTTGTTTGGATTCTGAACATTTCCAGTCAAATGTAATTTGAGTAGGACCACTTTTTGACTTTGACCAAATATTAAAAGTGAAGTCAAGTATTAAATGTCACTCAATGCTCAATAACAAGAGGGATTTTAATAACATTGTCGAGTTTTACAGAGAAATCAGAACATCGGAAACCTCATTGAAATTACCCTTTACTATTATCCTACATAAAAAACTTTTAGTCACAGAGATATGGAAATTTCGGCCTTTTCGAGCAACTACGTATTATTTACGTTAAAAAAAAAAGGGGTGGTCTATTGTATCATGGTACAGCAGTTGTTAAATCGGAGGGTGTTCCATTGTTTTAAATTATTATAAATGCTGGTGAATCGAGGGGTGGTACATTTCTTGAAAGTCGCAGGATTACAGCATGGATCAGGACGAGATTTTTTCCCAGGTAAGTGGGTTTTTTTTATTTGCTTGTTTTTAAGTCGTTGTTGCTGTTTTAAATCTTTTTTTTTGTGACATTAGTCTATGTTTTAACTACTAGTACAATCTAGTTCGGCATAGTATTCATTTATCTCTGTTTTTTTTTCATATATGTAGACAACTTCAGATCAAGGCCTGGCTTTTAACGAGGTACTTCAAATTTGTAATGTTATTATTCACACGATATAATGCGTTCTAGAATCTATAACAAGTGGAGGTCTGTGGTTTCGACGTGGTTCATTGATCTATGTTGTTGTTGTTTTCAGATTTCTCCTGGTTTAATGTATTTGCAGCAAGAAGCACTCAGATTTGATGTGGACCAGGTACCTAAATTGTAATGTTATTATTCACACACCTGACACGTAAGCGAATGCACGTTGATCAATGAGTTTATTTTTAAAGTTTCATTTTATATTTTTACTTATTTAGACTTCAAATATCGAAAATATACCACGGGAGCAGCAGCAAGACGATGCCTCTGATAATGTCAACGAGGTATGTATTTTAATTGATGTCTGTACACGCAAACAAACAAAACTATTGATCAAAGCGTTCTAGAATCCAGAACAAGTGGAGGTCTGTGGTTTCGATGTGGTTCATTGATCTATGTTGTTGTTGTTTTCAGATTTCTCCTGGTTTAATGTATTTGCAGCAAGAAGCACTCAGATTTGATGTGGACCAGGTACCTAAATTGTAATGTTATTATTGACACACCTGACACATAAGCGAATGCACGTTGATCAATGAGTTTATTTTTAAAGTTTAATTTTATATTTTTACTTATTTAGACTTCAAATATCGAAAATATACCACGGGAGCAGCAGCAAGACGATGCCTCTGATAATGTCAGCGAGGTATGTATTTTAATTGATGTTTGTACACCAAACATCTAGGCTGAGAGGGTGGGTCTGTACAAACAAACAAAACTATTGATCAATTCCATTTTTTTTTTCACTATTTATAGGTAGCCTCTCTGGGTGGAACAGATTCACAGACTGGGGGCTCAGAGACTCTTGTGTCTAACAAAAAGGTATTATTTTGTCAGATATTTGTTAATCGTATGAAACAGATGCTCAATAGTTGGTCAGGTCTTAAATAATATAAGGATAGAAGAGGAAATCAAATATAGGACTAGGTTACCCATCAAGAGCGCTTACAGAGGTTTGCAGTGCTGTCAGAGCGTTTTAAGCAGGCAGTCATGTTGGCTAATTATGCTTTTGCCTGGGATCCGATGCAAAGTAGCCGAGTTCAGAAAACACGGCACTGGGTTCGCAAGCCTAAATAATATGTTTTTTTTTAACAGAATTTCACCTGTCCAATATGTGACAAATGCTTCACACGGCATGACACATTGAAAAGACACAAGAGCAATGTTCATGAAGGTGTTCGCCCCCACGTCTGTCATCTCTGCTCAAAGGAGTTTAAGAGAAAGGCTCATCTGGAGAGGCACCTCCAATGGCATGATAAGAGGGCAAGAAAAACATTTACCTGTGGTAAGTGTGACGAAACGTTTTCTGAAATCAGCATATTCAAAGCGCACTATGCCACACATCAGGTGCCACATTCTTGCCCTGAATCTAGTCCTCGTCCTCCTTCTTCCAGCGATCCTATTACAGATGCAGGCCCCTCTCAGGGAGCGTATCGCACAAGCCCTGAAGGAATGGAATCAGGCACATCCCAGATTGGGGGAGGCAAAGGATCAGGGAAAGGAAAGGGAAAGGGAAAGGGAAAGGGGAAAGGAAAAGGAAAACCAACCTCTGAACTTTCATTAACCCAAGACCCCCCTAACCCTGACCCTGGAACTTACGAAGACCGACCACTGTATCACCAGCACTGGCGGCAGATACGTACCAGATTCAGCAGAGGAAATCGTCTGCTGGACTGGTACAATTTCCGTCTGCAGTCCCCTACCATTTCAAGCAGGGAGCTGTCAGACCAATTGCAAGACGTGTTTGGTGAACAGTTGTCGGTCTTCCGTGTCAATATAGCTTTTGGTTTTTTTCTGCGTAACACTGAAACAAATGTTGTCCAGTACTTTCATCCCTCCTCGAATAACGAGAATCTCCTGGATGAAACGGTACTTATTCGCAATGCTGAGGATGTGCAGGCTCTACAGCAAAGATTAGAGAGTTTGGACATTGAGGAATGGTTGAAACAGCGCAGACCGAATTCAAAGTGGACGCTGGACGGTGTTGCCAATGTTGTCTTTTTTGTATACAAGCTGCCTCACCACCCTATTGGTACAGGACAGGATCTCCCGCAGTACGTGTATGCTAACCAGGGCTTGATTCACCTTGCAAGAGACCCACGTACCTGGAACATGTACGAGGACAACAAATGTCTGTTTCGCTGCCTGGCACTGCACCTTGGGGGATGTACAAAGCACAACCTGGAAGCCACCACCAGCCACTTGTTTGAGAGATACTGCCAAGACAAAGGGATAAATCAGACAGAATTCCCAGGAGTGACATTGGAGGAACTTTCTGATGTTGAGAAATTTTTTAAGGTAAACATTACAGTGTACAGCCTTGATCCAGTTGAACAATCAGAAAGTTCCTCCAATGCCCCTCCTGTCATGGCAACCCTGATCAGGCGTTCAATCAAACATCATGACTCCACCATGGTTTTAAACTTATACAATTCTCACTTTTCTTACGTGCGGGATTTGCAAAAATACTCAAAAAGCTATTCCTGTTCAAAATGTGCCAAGCTATGGAAAAGTGCAGGGCTTCTAAACAGACATGAAAGAAGTTGTGACGCAAAGGTACGATATCAATACCCAGGAGGCTGTTTCACGCCCCCTCAGTCAGTGCTTGAACTCCTCGAACAAGAGTGCATCACCATCCCCGAAGACCTAAAGTTCTTTCCCTACCGGGCAACATACGACTTTGAATCAATGTTTACGAGTGAAAACCTACCATCAAGCACAGAAAATATCTCCTTTCAAGCTCAGCACGAACCAGTCAGTTGCAGCATAGCGTCAAACATCCCTGAGTATGCCGAGCCCAAATGTATTGTAAGTGATGGGGATCCAAGCAAGCTGATAGAAAACGTTCTAGAGTACCTCTTAAAGCTCAGCAACGAAAGTTACAGACTTGTGAGACAAGACTTTCAGTGTGTATTTGACGAGATTGATGAAATACTTGGGACAGAAATGGAGGAAGAGAATGGAGGAGAAGAAACTCACAGAGAAATTGACCTCATGGATTCTGACAATGATGAAGAGGAAGATATTGAACCAGAAAATGAGCAAGACAGAAATTTCATTGACGACGCCAGTGACTCTGAGACTGAAAGTGTGTCATTTTATCATGTATTTAACCAAAGTCATCCACCACCAGAACCCATTGTAGATAACCACCCCAGTGAAGACAAGGAAGATTGCTATCTTAAAAGACTGAGAAAGCAATTGGAAGAGTACCTGAAGCAGCTCCCTGTCATTGGCTTTAACAGTCAAAAGCTGGCTCCACCAGGCCTCTAGATGAGCACAATAAGGCCCTCTAACCTGCTACACACAGACATACTATTCCCATGTGCAGACCTACACCAGGGTCGCCATCCTGGCGCTACGATCTCAAAACCAACTGAATTGATTATGTAAATTTATATCTTATATGTCGCACACTATTCCCAAGTGAAAATAGTCGTATATCTTCACTTGGTACTATTGTGCTCCATATGATATAAGTTATGGGAAGGAGACCTGGCTCCGCCCCATTGACACTTACAGTGTTCAGATACCTTCCCATCCTAATGCAACCCCTAACCCAAAATATCCTAAATCCTCTCCAACCTTATTCCCTATACCCATCACTCAAAACCTCTCTTGACCACACCCATAACCCCAAGCCTCTCTTGACCACACCCATTACTCAAACACCTCTCGCGACCACACCCATACCTCAGAACCTCTCGCGACCTCGCCCATAACTCAAAGGCCTCTCGTAACCACATTCATAATTCAAAACTGCCCTTGACCACACCCATAACTGATAACTAAAACCGGTTTTGGGCATACCCATAACTAAACATTTCTCTAGGACATACCCCCAATTAAAAATCTCTCTTGGACACGCCCATAACTCGAGGCTCCTCTTGGACACATTCATAACTCAACACCTCTCTAGAACATACCCATAACTCAACAAAACCTTGCTGAACGCACCCATAAGTCAAAGCTTCTCTGAGCACACCCAAAACTCAAACCACTCTTTGGCATACCCATACATGTTTGTCCGGTGACGACGTCACACCACATGACCAAGTGCTGTTGCACCCCCTTGTTCCTTATTGAACTTCACCCAAGCGCGGTTGTCTTAGGTTCATCCCTTCCCAAGATATAAACCTCTCATTTCGCTCCGCTATAAAACTGATCATGGGTTGCCTGTGCAACGACGGACACGCAGAAAACCATGACAGAATGGGTCGACGCATATAAACACTATAACAGGTCCAACGAAGGGTTGGGCTCCCTGTGTAAGGAATGAACACTCAACTCCTAACTTGGATAACTTGGCGAACAAAGGGAGATATGGCATACATGAATAATATAGCAAAGAAAAGCCAAACACAGGGAACCCAACCCTTCGATGACCAGGATTCAGACTATGTCTGCAGAGATCCTGTTTTCAGACCCCCCCAGTCATCGAAGGGGATTAAAGGTTCCATTTTTTTTTTTTAATACGGTACATGACCGCTACGCACCGCGTGGGACACCATCCTCTCGCGCCAGATGTATAAAGTACATGCCTCCACGCACCGCGTGCGACACTATCCCTCCTACATATGGCACATATCCCACCGCACCAATGCGGTACATCCCTCCTAGCACCACGTGCGGTATCCTCCTCGTCCACGTGCGGTATAGCTCCACCCTGTCCTTCCCCCTCCCTCTTCGCACCCCGTGCGGTATTCTCCTCGCACTACATGCGGTAAACCTCCTCGCACCACGTGCGGTACGTTCTTCCTCTTGTGCCCCCTCCTTGCGGTCTAAAGATTGTGCCCCTAACACAAACGTGCCAGAAAAATTGCTTCGCACCGGGTGCGGTAAATCTCCTCACACCACGTGTGGTAAATCTCCTCGCACTACGTGCGGTACGTTCATCCTCTTGTACCCCCCTCCGTGCGGTCTGAAAATTTTGTCCCTGACACAAACGTGCCATAAAAATTGCCTCGCACCACATGCGGTAAATCTCCTCGCACCACGTGCGGTACGTTCTTCCTCTTGTGCTCCTCCTTGCGGTCTAAAAATTTTTGTCCCTGACACAAACATGCCATATAAATTGCCTCGCACCAGGTGCGGTAAATCTCCTCGCACCACGTGCGGTAAATCTCCTCGCACTACGTGCGGTACGTTCATCCTCTTGTACCCCCCTCCTTGCGGTCCGTGACACAAACATGCCATATAAATTGCCTCGCACCACGTAACGCACATAATAAGACACATAATTACGACATAATTACGGCATAAGGACATAATTGCGACGAGGTATTACCAAAATAACATACAACAGCCAGCGTACACAAAGTGAGCCTAACGCTAACTGAAGGCGACTGACAATAAAAAATCACGATACAACCCAGTGAGTCGGGCCTGCCAGCAAAACGCGGACAAACACACAGACGCCACAAAACCAACAAACTACAAAGCAAACAGAAGACATAAATGCACACAACGTTATGACAAAAAGGCTCTCGAATCTGCAACCCACAGACACCTATATTTCCATGTATAGGCGAAGAGCAAACGATATACTGATGTTGCAATCCAAACATGTAAACAAACTGACTAGCACTCCGGATAAAAGTTCATGACGCGGATAAGGAAATGTGACACGAGAATGCAGGACCTACCACACTAAATACACCTCGTTACTTCTACTTTTCCCGGAGCAGTAGCCGAGTTCTGTTCCGGCGAGTTTCTTTATGAACGACGAAAGATGCCAGAAACAAGTAGAGCTCGTTAGAGTGGAAATGTCCCGAAACACCGACGGGAGACGCGTGTGGTCGTAATCTTGCGTAATAACTGGCCAAACTCTGACGAACTCAGGACAGTTTAAGAACGAGTGAACAGAGTGAAATGCGACAGGCAAAGCACATGGGCTCCACTGGAAACCTATAAAACAAAATAGAACAAACTCCGGTTTTAAGCTAATAGCCGAATAACATAAAGTGAAGCACATTTAACACAACACACCGAGCCAAGCGACCACAAGCCAGGCCAAAATAGCACCAAATAATACTTAACTCGAGCCCAAGGGAAAGGAGAAGAGATGTAAACGAAGAAGGAGGAGACATTTATTCTTGAAGGTGGATTTGAAGGAAGTCTTGGCCGTGTTGAGGAGCGGAACCAGAAAGCGGCATCTGGCGCGAGATCTCAAAACCAACTGAATTGATTATGTAAATTTATATCTTATATGTCGCACACTATTCCCAAGTGAAAATAGTGGAAAGTATGACCTCAACCTGATCAAGAAGTACTTGGTTCCTGTTCTCCTCCAACAAGAAATTCCCATGCTGATAACAAAGCGGCAAAATAATTACATGGCAATTTTTACAGAGCATTTACGATTTCTTGATATCACAAGTTATTTAGCACCAGGTTTCAGTTACGAGAAATTTTTAAAAGCCTATGAGTGTCAACAGACAAAAGGGTATTTTTGCTATGAATATTTAGATTCCATAGATAAACTTAATGAGCGCTCTTTGCCTCCTCATGAGGCTTTTTATTCTTCTCTTAAAGGAAGTAATATTTCAGAAGAAGAATATACTTATTGTCAACGCATATGGCAAGAAAAAAATATGCAAACCTTAAAAGATTTTTTAAAGTGGTACAACAATTTAGATGTAAAACCTTTCTGTGAGGCATTAGAGAAAATGTGTAACTTTGGAAAGAAAGGAAAATTGACGTGTTGAAAGCTGGGATTTCAATTCCAGGAATAACTTTAGCTTATCTTTTCAAAACATTAGAGTCAGGAGTAGAGTTTTCTTTAGTTGATAAGAAGAATAGTGATTTGTATCATCTGTATCAATCATTACTGACTGGTGGCCCGTCAATAGTATTTCATCGTCATTTTAAGTCAGGAGAAAGCAAAATTAGAGAAGTAGAAATGGCAGATAAAGGGTTGGAGCCAGAGACGTGCCAGCGGATCCTAGGATACGATTGCAATGCCTTGTATTTATGGTGTATGGGAAACCCCATGCCGACGGGTCTGTTTACTAGACGGCTGGAAAGTACGAACTTCAAAAGGCAATCGTCAGTTCGGATGGCAGATGAATGGCTTGCGCACGAGGCTAACCAAAGGGGGGTTCCAATCAGGCATCGCTTAAACAACACAGAAAAAAGAATTGGAGACCGCAAGCTTCCAGTAGACGGCTACCACGGACCAACCAGCACAGTATTTCAATTTCACGGGTAAGTGTAAAAGATAAAAGTCTGATCAGAGAGAAACTAATAATGTGTCACTTTCCAAGACGTTTTGGGTGAGCAAAAACAGGAAATGAAGCATTAGAACTACTTACCAAATAGAGTCGAGTGATAAAAACGTGTTGTTCCATTTTCCCAACGATGAACAAATGTACGACTTTCCCCTCAAAACAAGGTCGCCATTTTGCTCGCCCCAGTGCCTCTCGCTTCGAGCTACCACAGTACTCTGGTGATATCATTCTTATTTTCATCTTTAGATGTTTTTGGCATGGACATAGTTGCCATTTGACCGAAGGAAAGGAGGTGAATGAAGTACGCCAAAAGCCCATGAGTGAACTCTACGAGGAAACGCTAAGAAATTCGCAGTACATCAGAGATCAAGGCTACAATTTAGTGGAGGTGAGAATTATTATATTATAAATTTTAAATATAAAACCCCGCTAAGGTATAAATATAATATAGGTATATACTATAAATATAATATAATATAGGTATATACTATAAATATAATATAGGTATATACTATAAATATAATATAGGTATATACTATAAATATAATATAATATAGGTATATACTATAGGTATATAATATAGGTATATAATATAGGTATATACTATAAATATACATATTTTTTTATTAAATAATTTTATTTTTATAGATGTTTGAGTGCCAATGGAGAGAGGAGAAAAGTAACAGTCCCGAGCTTCGCCGCTTCCTACGAGAACGTTTTACCCGTCCCCTGGACTATCAGACCACCCTTGACTAGACACAGATCCTGGATGCCGTCCGCAACGACAACATGTTTGGGGTTGTAGAGTGTGACATTCACGTTCCAGATCACCTTAAAGACTACTTTGCTGAAATGTGTCCAATCTTCAAAAACATAGAGCTCTCCAGGGAGTCGATCGGCGAGCACATGAGGGCCTTTGCTGAGGAGCGACAAATCATGAATCGTCCGCGCCGGTCATTGATTGGGAGCTTTTACGGAAACAAGATCCTTCTTGCTACGCCATTGCTCAAGTGGTATTTGGCCCACGGTCTCGTGGTGACTCGAATTTATCAGACTGTGGAGTACTCCCGTGATGCCTGCTTTGGACCGTTTAGAGACTTGGTCAGCGACGCACGGAGAGAGGGAGATAGAGACCCCGACAAGGCGATCATCGCAGACACCATGAAATTGGTAAGTTTTGGTGTCCGACCAGCGTGGCGCGCACCAGCTCAACTCGCACGATGCGCTTTTTATATATTTAAACAATTTTTTATTTCTTGTCATTTCAGGTTGGCAACAGTTCGTATGGCAAATGTATCACCAATCAGCTCCGCCACAGAGACGTTCGCTTCTGCAATGAGGGATCTGCAGCTACTCTCATCAACTCTACCCTGTTTAGAAATTTAGACCAAGTCACAGATAGCACTTACGAGGTAGAGAGCTCTAAACGAAAAATTAACTTAAATTTACCGATCCAAATTGGCTACTTTGTCTATCAGTACGCCAAGCTTCGCATGCTAGAATTTTTCTACGACTTTTTAGATAAATTTGTTGACCGCAAAGATTATCAAATGGCCACGATGGACACCGATTCTTTATACTTTGCTATTTCTGGAGATAGCCTCGAAAGCATCGTTAAGCCTGAACTAAGGCAGCAATTCGAAGATGAAAAATGTTTGTGGTTACCGCGAAATGACACTCCAGAAAATGCTGCTTACGATAAGCGCTCGCCGGGGCTCTTTAAAATTGAGTACAAGGGAGACGAAATTGTTGCTTTGAACTCGAAAACGTATTATTGCAGTGGAGATACGGACAAGTTTTCCTGTAAAGGCATAAATAAGCGAAATAATAAGATAGACAAGGAGAGATACCTCAATGTTTTGCGAACACAGAATTCAAATTCTGGAGTGAATGTGGGTTTCAGAGTGATAGATAGTAGCATATACACGTACAAGCAAACCAGGGAAGGGTTTTCGTATTTTTATGGGAAGCGGGAGGTTTTAGAAGATGGAGTGACCACTCGCCCTCTAGATGTATAATACTTTATGTTAAATAAAATCAGGGAAGGGTTTTCGTATTTTTATGGGAAGCGGGAGGTTTTAGAAGATGGAGTGACCACTCACCCTCTAGATGTATAATACTTTATGTTAAATAAATCTATGTCAAGTCTACATTTTTGTGTTTACATGTTGGAAGACCAGCGAGGGTGATTATTCTTCCTCTAATAAGCCGGTATTGTGTCGTGCGCGCGCTATAAATTGGCATGATTTGCTGCAAGTAAGTCAGTCGGTATCATGAGTTCGCCTGCCTCGGATCCCTTTGACACGCGCCTAGTGCACCCGTTCAGCGCCATAATTGCGGGCCCTTCTTCGTCTGGGAAGACCGAGCTCCTTAAACAAATATTGGAGGGTGGGGAAGATGTTATTCAAGGGGCCCCGGAAAACATTATTTGGTACTACATGTTGGATCAACCCGCTTATGACCGCATGCAGGAGACCATACCAAACATCACCTTTGTCGAGGGAACTCCGTCGCCGGATTTGGAGTCCAAACTCGACCCAAGTGTTAGAAATCTGATTGTCTTTGACGATATGATGTGCGAGTTGAGTAGCCAGCCCCTCCTGACAAAAGTGTTTAGCAGAACAGCGCACCACAGGAACCTCTCTTGTGTTTTCATTGTTCAAAACTTGTTTATTCAAGGCAAAGAAATGCGAAATGTCAGTCTCAATGCAAACTACATCTTATTATTCAAGAATCCAAGAGACGGTACCCAGGTTGGACATCTCGCGCGCCAAATTTTTCCCGGCAACGTAAAATACATGCAACAGGCTTTTGAAGATGCGACCGAAAAACCTTATGGGTATCTTTTGTGCGACCTAAAAAACAACTGTCAAGCGGACTACCGTCTCAGAACAAACATACTTCCGGGAGACTCTCTGCAATATGCCTACATCAAAGGTGTGTGATAAATGTTTCGGCACAAGGACACTTGTGTCATTTGAAGATGAGCGCTCGGGTTAGACGGAACTATCATCATCTCAAGGTAATATCGCTAAGCAAGCCACATCAAGTCAAAGTTTTCTTGAAAGTTGCTGACGATCCGCTGATAAAAACACTGTGCGAAATCGACAGTGCCTATCAGCTCGGTTAAAAAGAAAAATTGATACGATACAAAAAACAGTTACACAAGCTAGTCGACAAGAAAGTTGCTTTGTCTAAAAAGCGAAACATTCTAGTCCAATCTGGTGGAAATATTCTGCCTTTGCTTCTTCCTGCCGCCATACGAGTCCTGGAACAGCTGATAAAATGAGCCAAGCGAAAAAGATGGTGCTCGTTCCCGTGCCCCTCTACGAAAAATTGCAACAGCGTAAACAGGTCAATACTCCGCCGCTAACCAACAGGCTACAGGGATTAGACCAGGAAATGCAACACGCTCTGACTGACGAGGATTTATCCGACGGAGAAAAAGTGCGCCAGTACATAAACAAGCTTCAAGATTATCTCGTGTACTACCAAAAACGAAAACAAGAGCCCATCAAGGTCAAAGTGGAGAGTGATGCCACTGAGAACTCCAAACAAACTTCACAGGAAGTGGCGGGACAGGGAACCAACGACGAGGAGGGGAGAGAGAAACTTTTGCCGCAAATGGAAGATAAAGTTGAAACTGAAATCTTAAATGCACTGCCAAAGGTCCTTAAAGCCAGAGGAAAATTGCTGATCGAGAAAATCAAAGATCATCCAGACATTTTAAAGTGGGACAAAAGTGGTCAACTCATCTACGAAAACCAAGCCCCAATCAAAGGGACGCACGTGGTAGATCTTTTCAATGACGTGCTGCGCGGAGATGGAATAGGCCTTGATCCTCTAGGGTGGCACGCGTTTGCTCAAGGCCTTGCCAAAATGAACACTCCAGATCATTTAGTGCGTAATCAGAGTAGAAGGCAAACCGTCAGGGAGTTTAAATCAAAGTCGAATTTACTGGGCAAACGAAGCACTCCTCTGCTTCAAGAGACTTCATCAGACGTAACCCCCATCGGCCGTACGAAAAGTGCATCGAAAAAGAAAAAACAAATGTCTAGGCGCTGGTTGAATTTTTAATGTAAACAAAAGTAATAAAACAACGTCAGTGCTATAAGGAATCAATGCTTTATTGGTTTTGACAACTGCTGCGTAGCACGGTGCGCTTTTCTATCTCGAAAGAGATATCCGTAGCGCTTTGAGATAAAACGGTATACAAGTTTATCGTTTTCTTTAAAATCACGCGAAAATCTATTTACAATGGCAGGTAATGGTATGTTTCGAGACATCAATAACAAAAAATAGAGGGCGTAATGCCCGCACACGTTCGAGTCTATGCTCTGGAGACAGTGTTCATTATAGGTCCAATTCTTGCAGTTTTCCTCCAAAAGACGTTTAAAGGTCGGCGTATAGTATTCTGGCTTCTTTCCATAAGAGTCCAAGAACCACCCCATTTCTTCCGTGATATAGAAGGCGCACCAATGCGATCCCGGCTTTGCTTTTCCATCCACATTTCCAACCATCACCGAAGGGTATTTTTCCACTGTCTTCGGGAGCTCGTCAGAGGCAAACACCCCTCCAAAATAGGGCCGAGTGTAACGATCTGCCTCTAATACTGTTGCAATCTGTTGAGTGTTCATGTCGACTACTTCCAATTGTACGTTATTTGGCGATTGGAATCTATAGACAAAAGTCCGTCGAACTCAGCGAAAATAATAAGATTGACTGTCGCTGCCAGTGCTTCTGAAAACTGAATTCCAATGCGCAGGTTTCCTTGCTTTATAGGCGACACATGCGGACCAGCCGCGAGGTCTGGGCTCAAGTCAAATGCGTACAGCGTGTAGCCCGATGCATAGTCAGATCGTGAGATGTGATTTCCTTGGTCGTGAAACAGCGTTCCTGTGCCACTAAACAGACTCATGTATCCTAGGAGGTATTGCTTCTTTTTAAAGTTGAGCTGTAGCGCTTTGGCGGGGGCAGATTCCCCATTGACATACACCCCTACTTGCGTTGCGTTGAAGTGTTGAAAGTTAAACGGGTTCTTGTCGTAGCTTCCATTAAATGCCGAGTTTTCTACCATCCCCAGTACGATTCTCCTAGGTACGGATCCCAAAAACACGTCGTCTGGGTTAAAGCTCATGTTTCCAGCTGGGATGGACATGGACTTGCACTCTACTCTGCGAATCGGATACAGAGCTGGAGCATGCTGCAGGGCGGCGGCAATCCCGAGAAAGGCATCATCGTATAGAGTCACTTTACGAACTAACAACTTGGCCTCTAAAATTACCACCTTGAAGTCGGCATCGGCTACTGATGACACTAGGCAAAACGAATTCTTGGCGCGGTTCAGTCTTATTCGAACATTCACCCCGTTAAGTAGCAAGCGGTCCTGTGAAAACAGGTCTAGGTGAAGGGGGCCCAACATCTCGAACGGTGCGCTTGTCTTTGCGATGTCGAATCGAGCTTTTAGCCCGCTGTTTCTGTCAGCAGCTGTGACTAGGGGGTTCACAGCGTCCATTTTACCAGCGGTGTCTTTATAAAACAATTCACCTTCGAGTTGGGAATTCTTGGCATCTTTTCCGTAGCTTAGTAAAGTGGTGATCATAGCTCGATATGGGTTTGTGTTGGTGGAGGATGATATCAGTTTATCATTCACGGTCAGGTCTACTTGGGAAAACATTGCTTGATGAAAAAGGTTAACCGGCCCCACTTGGTCATCGCCATCCAAAGCCGAGTTATCGCTCTTGACTATTTTTGCTTTGGTATACAGCAGAGTATGTCTTAAATCGGGGAACTCGTCGCCGCTACCAGAAATGTTAAACTCCAAAGGTCCAGTGTCGGAGATGTTGGAGACGGGAAAATACTCAATCCATTGCGACTTGTCAATGTTGGTTTGTACGTTTGGGGCTCGAAACACGTCGAGCTCCGATTTACTGCAAGTCTCGGATCTAGTAGGATGGGCCATTATTCAAAAAAACGGTGAATATCTGAATCAACGTGTGTTCTCTTCTTGGCCGGAGCTGTTTTCCTCTTCTTGGTTGAAGACGAAGTGGACTTTTTTGCTGGCGCTTTCCTTTTTCTACCCTTTTTTCCAGCTCCCGTTTGTTCTCCCGTTGCATTCTGGGATGCCAGATCGTTCAACACTCGCTGCCCGGCATGCGTTGCGTGCCTGAGTGTAGACTCGTTCAAATTTTGCCCACTCATCACATCCTGCGCTACTCCTATTCCCTCTTTGAGTGCTTCGCGCCCAAGCGCCTTTACACCAGAAGTGATTTGGGCACCGCCCAGCGATATAAACCTTTGAGAAATGATCCCAATCCATAACCTCGCTGAGTGTGACCTCCTTGAAAGGCTGGTAGGTTCCCGCCTTTTTGCGTCGCTTGCTTCACGTAGTAATCTTTGTAAAATTCAGAGTCTCTCATTCTGCCTCAGTCGAAGTAAGGAGAGACCTTTCGAAAATGAAGTGTTATCAAAACTCTGCCAGTTTCAAATGCCGCAAAATCGCCAGAACTAGTCTTTAAGTTGACTTCAATGACTTCAAAGTACTTCCTGCTGACCGGCAAGTATTGCGGATTCACAAAAGAACGCGTTATCCGCTCCCCATCTCTACCTTCCACGGGTAATACCCTTAGCAACGGAACCTGAGAATCTCCCACAATCTGGGACTCGACTATATCGCAATACACGTAAATATTGTGGAATCCATGATCTAGATCTGCTTCTCTCTTTGCAGTGGTGGTACCCGTATAGAGCTTGTTTTTCTCGAATCCCAACATTTCCCCAATTCCGTGGAACAAGACTGTAATGTTTGCTGTAGTTTGCAGTGTGACTTTGTGAGATAACTTGTCGTACGTCAAACGCGTGTTTTTAAATTTGTTTTCTAATTTTTGAATTCCTTGGTTTACCGCTTGGATAATGCTTTCGATGGACTGGCACTATACATGTGTTTGGCTCTTTATCTGATGCGGTTGTATCTTCCAAGTAAAGTCGTTTGCTTTACGCACGTTTTTCCACGAATGGGGATATTGAACTTCGACAATTCCAATTTGCCATTCGCCGGAAAGAATGAGAGCTTGAGGGAGCTTAATTCGGTACTGGGCCAGGGTGTTGTCTTTAAATACATCCATACTCCCGTTAGAGGGGAGCCACAAATAAAACTGCGTACTTTCCATGCTGACTAGAGTAAAGTGACTACAAAACTCCAATGCTGTGTGTTTTAATATACGTTTATTGATTTATTCACTCATTTTACAACCGTTTTACATCACTTGCGGGCACCCACGAGTTAAATTTCTCGCCCCAGCCTAACCATTTGATGAGGTATTCGGTCTTTCCTTTGTGTTTTCGTTTACGTAACACTTTCTCTACTTTATAAACGTCATCTGTTTTGACCACGGCTTGAATTTCCGGCTCATAGAACACGCCCCCCGATCTCCTCGCCAAGTTCGTCGATTAATCGGTAGACGGGCGGTCTCCTGCGCAGTCGTTCAGCAATGGTGAATATTTCAGTGCTCCAGTTTGCCTTGTACCCCTTGTCGAATATTTTCTTGGCTATGCTCACGCGCACCTTGTCACAACTTGGTATTTAAAGCGCACAGGACGCGAGACTGATTTTCCATACAAGGTATGCCATACTTGATCTTCGTTGCTTTTGGTCACGTCCACGGGACGCATTTGAATACTACGGTGAAAGGCGTGGTTGTACGACTCAACGAGGTCGGGCAAAATGTCGAAATACTGATGCGTGTTTTTGTAGGTAAAATATTTCCACATCTTGGTTTTCAACGTGCGATTGAACCTCTCTACCACCGAACTTTTGGCCTCGCTATGTGTTGTGAAAAATCGAACTTTTTCTTTCTTCAGATAGGTCTGAAATATTTTGTTGAGGAATTCCGATCCCTTGTCTGTCTGCAAGATCTTGGGTTTTTGTGTCTTGAAAATCTTTTTGAATGCCTCCGTGATTTCATTTCCAGTCTTTGTTTTCAGAGGGATGGCCCATGCGAACTTGCTAAAAACGTCAATACAAGTCAAAAGGAACTTGTAGCCTTTGTTGAATTTGCTGAGAGAGGAAACGTCTACCAGGTCCGCTTGGTACTGCACATTTTTCCCTCCTGTGATAACTTTGTTTCTCGGAAAGTTTTTCCTGACTGGTTTGTGAAACGTGTAGACCTCTTGCGCTTTCAACCACTCTCCTACTTTCTTCCGTGTGATCTTTTTAAGTCCTTTCTGTTTTGCAGCACGGAAAACAGCCTCCACACCTGAAAAGCTTGCGCCGCTTTTTGGACTGTAATATATTTTTTTCAACTCTTCGTCGTATGATTCGTCCGCCATCGATTTCAGAACTTTGGATGCTTACTGTTCCACCACAGCAGGCTGATATACAGCGCACTTTACGAAATATGTCTTGCAGTGAAATATTGGGAAGTCCACCAAGACATCCGCAACCCATGACCTATCGTTCACACTGATAAAACAATACTGGTGTACATCACATTTATATATATCAGTGACAGTCGTGTCCTCTGAGACAAAGAGGACAATTATTGGTGCATCGTACTGACGTGACCTCCAGTCGTCTTAGGGGGTGACGGTAATCTTGGATCAAACAGTAAATAAGGGGTATAATGATTAGGACTAGCATGGCGATAAGAAACATCTAGCTTGGGCCCTGGCTTGGGTATAAATGACACCGTTGTTATAAAAACAGAATGCTTTATTGACAAATTAAATAACACAATAACACTTTTGATTACAATGACGTGTCACGCTTGTCACTGAACCCTTCGCACACTGATCGAGCGCAATTCAAAGGGTTAATTAGCTGGCAGGTGGTAATACTGCTGTATTGATCGTTTTCACAATTGAGCCACCAGTGAGAAGCATGCAAACTTTGCTCACAGTTCCAACATTGCAAGAGAAATTTTCCAGTTCTTGATAGCGTTGGTGTACGGTTCTCCATGAAAGCTTCCAAAGTTCCGGAATATATCTTTTCCACGAGTAATGTAGCGTCATGTTTACCATATAACACACTTCCCTCATAGTCTCCCACACGCGATTGGAATCAAGTTTGTCTCTAGCTGTCTCGTAGTAACGCTCCCACGTTTCTTCATCCCCCATCATTAAGCAATCGTGCTGATGCTGGCTTGGATGATTGATTTGGCACCCCTCACATTGAATTGCCCTCTCTCTGTAAACTTTATCAGCGCATAGATCGGTAAAAACAAGCCTTAGCCCTCTAACCAGCAAATTCACCATTTTTTCTCTTTCAACACCTTCTACTTCATCTATGATTATATTTTCTGCCTCCATTTCTTTGTAAACTTTTGCTTTGGCTATAGACAACTACACTAACATCCCTTTGGTGCTCGAATATATCATGTCCCACCCTCATATTTTATCTCCCACCCCTTTTTTGGGGGATACATTGTCTCCCGCCCCTTTTTTTTTTGGCATATATTATCTCCCGCCCCTTTTTTTTTTTGGGAATATATTATCTCCCGCCCCTTTTTTTTGGAATATATTATCTCCCGCCCCTTTTTTGGGAATATATTATCTCCCACCCCTTGGTTTAATGAAATCCACCCTCTCCCGCGGGTGATTACAAGACTCAGTATACTACTAATCGAGATCGAGGGGATTGTAACCCCTTGCCTCTAGCTCCCACAAAATCACATAAGACCTCACAGGGGATTGTAACCCCTCCAGAGGATGTTGCCATGGGGATTGTAACCTCTTGGATAGTAGTTGTTTAGACATTTGTGTGACCAATTTTGGGGGTACTCCATTCCCTACCCCATTATCCCACACAAAGGTGTTGTGTCATGGGTTGGGGGCATTAATGGGATGATCAGAAGTAAGTCACTCTCAGGTCCATAGAATTAGGTACCTCAGATTATTATGTGTTTGTAACATGTATAAGCAAAAAAGTCAATATCTGTGAATATATATATTGAACATGCATGTATATTAATATATATTTGCCTGTTTCCCACACAAAGAAATAAAATATTATAGCTGCATGTATCGGTGTTATGTTATTTTTTGAAATCAACCTAAATGTGTTTTTTGTGTTTTGTTATTCAGCATGTCAATATAATGCACTGTTCATAAACATATTGTATTGGTCATTAAATAGCCAATTTTATTCATGACAAAATATGAACCTGTGATATGCTGTCATCTGAGGGAGAGATAATGTGTTTACCTCGACTTGGTGAAAGCAAATTAAAAGAGGGTAATTAATCATTCATTTCTAATATTCAGAAGCCGTTGCCAGATACCACGAATCTAAAACAGCGGCATTTTTAGATACTCTTCCAGAAAGGAAAGACCAAACAGAAAAAAGGAGCAGATAAACTGCTGGTATCAAGGAGAAGAAGGGTAAATATGCTAAAAACCCTGTTTTGGGAAAACCCTGTTAAGAGGCGTTGTCTGAAAGGATCGAGCAAAGTTGGAAATCGGCCCAAAAATCTGTCCGAATAAACCTTACTATATGCCCCATTCAACGGTATAATATATTTTCTCTTGAACTCTTTTTTCTCTTGTGGAGACGCGCTTTCGTTAAGGGGGTAATTTTGGCTGAGAAAAAACAAAAAAGAGGGAAATTTCAAAAATCTATAAAATAATGTTGAAAAATTTGAAGCTAACGAAACTTGTTCCAGATGTTAACAGTAGTCTGAAGTCTATGATGATATATATTTCATTGAAATTAAAAGTATTTTTCATTTTGGAAAACTCCTTGAAAGATCGCCTGTTTTTCCTTTTTTTATCATTTAATGTATTTTTGAAGACCATATTACATCTTTTGTATATACAACTATAATACATATAATTTCAATATTATTTCATATATCTTATAATATAAATGTCCTTTTTTCAAATGTCTTTGCATTCACTTTTTCAATAAGTTCACTTTTTTAAATAATTATTTTTATTTGTTGGTCTTCGTTTAAACTTTAGAGACCCCCTTACACCATTCCCCCTATAAGTCTACCCCACCACTACCCTTTACTACTTACTACAAATTATCAATGAGACCTCTAACCCAACACACAGCTAACAAAAACAGGCAAATATGAAAAAAAACAAGCAAAACAACAACAACAAAAACGAGAAAAAAAAAGAAACCCATTTTTCAAACCCCTGATATTTTCCTTTTGTTTAAAGTAATTTTCTAAAGACATTCTAAGCGAGTAGGACTTTATCCGATTTACGATAGTGTGCTGATATCTTTTCTTTTTCATTGCAATTGAACGTTCAGTTCTTTCGTATTTTTTAACATACATCTGGAAGGCAGTAAGAGTTGGTATTTTATAATTGTCTTTATAGTTGTACAACATAATCTTGAACAACAGTATAACAAGGTTTTCCGGCCCCTTGTCATTTACACCAAGTATAATATTAGCTAAATTCGACTGGGGAAGAAACACCCCAATATTCTCTAACCAGTGTCTGATTTCAAAAAACAAATTCTTAGATTCCATGCACCCAACAAAGAAGTGATCTACAGTTTCTGGATAAGAAAAACAAAATGAGCATCTAGAATCCGAAACTATACCAAAGCGGTGTAAATCCTTATTCAAAAACAGAGTATTATTGAGTATCCTATATTGAATGTACCTTGAGTAGCAATCAATAGTATCTGTGTAAATTCTAGAATAGATGGTTTCCCAGTTCAGAGGCGTCTTATTTTGTATCCTTTTTTCAATGTTTTTCTGAGCTGTGGGCTTCTTAAACTTTTTCTTAATTAGGTATTCATACACCACTTTTGTTTTTAAATGATCTGCTTTCACAGTTAAATCTCCTAATTCTAACTGGTTCACCCTTTGAGGTATGTTATTAATAATTTTTTGGCATATTTCAATTTCCTTTTCCAGGTCAGAGGTATTGCTTGTCCTAGTCCTAATATCTAGTAGTGTTTCATTTTCACATGAAAATACACTCGACCAATCCTTTGAAGAATATTTGTATATATCAGGCAGCGTATCAGGCAAATTGGAGACATCTAAATTTTGGCGAATGATTTGAGTGCCACCTATTTCGCCAAGGATATATTTTGGTAATAATTTCCACGTGCATTCATTTTCGTTTATAAGTTGTGAGATCAGTTTAATACGACTGGCTTTGACGACCGAGGAAAAATCAGGCAGTCTCAGTCCGCCTTCCTTGTATGACCCAATCAAAGTAGTACATTTTATCTTTGGTTTTTTCCCCTCCATACAAAGTCTTTTATAGCACTCTCAACTTGTGTAATAAAGCCACGTGGAATGCACAATTTCGAGCAGACATACAACACTTTAGATAACGCTAATGAACGAACCACCTGAATGCGTCCGTACAAGGTTAGTTTGCGCATCCGCCCAATCGACAAAGTCATTTTAAAATTATCAAAGATCCGATCGAAATTCTTTTCATTTGACACTTTTTTGTTGAATGTGAAGTAAATTCCCAGAATACTTATGCCCTTTTTTAGAAAATCGACCCATTTCAGTCCCATTGTACCTTGCTCTTGTTCCTTAGGCTCGGAACTTATCCATCCCATTTCCGACTTTGATAGATTTATTTTTAAAGATGAAAAATTGCAGAACGTTTTCAGACTAAAATAAAATAAAAAGGTACGGCGAAATTGGATCTCCCTGTTTCGTACTTCTTCCAAGCGGAAAAAATTCAGTACAGTGCCCATTATTCATCACTGCACTCATATTATCTTTTAGCACCACCTTGATCCAATTAATAAAAGAGTCTCCAAAGCCAAAATGTTTTAATGTTGCAAAAATGAAATCGTGTTTTATTGAGTCGAATGCCTTTTCAAAATCGGCTGCAAAAAGAATTAGTGACTTATTCGATTTTTTGGCATAATCCATTATATCTGAGATGGTGCGAATCGGCTCGTTAATTGTTCTCCCCTCTACAAAGGAAGCTTGGTCTGAATGAATAATTTTAGGTAAACATTTAATCATGCGATTACTTAGAGCTTTAGTGCAAATTTTGGCATCAACATTAATTAAACTAATAGGTCGCCATGCGGCGTCTATTCTTCTCTTATCTATCTTATCTATTCTTCTCTTATCGCCTGTTTTTCCTAATACTTGTACTATAAGCGAGTACGGTCGAATTGTCAAAGCATATCTCGAGTAGTGGGTGGCTTTGGGGTGATTTATTTATATCAATCAAGAGTGCTTACATTGGGGAAGTTTTTGGTGTGTTCACTTTGGTGGGCCGGGTTTTTCTATTTGACACAAAGCGCCTCAAACATACCCCAAATTCGACTCGATCAGATCACTGGGCGTCCTGTGGTTCTGCTACGGCTTCGACTGTTGGGCCGGAATTCACCAAAAGATATTGTGGCACTTGGCTAAATCGCCAGCAGTTTTTCCTGTGATTAAAAACTTTACTTAATGATCCACAGTGTTTTATTGACGTTTCTAACGGGCACATGCAATGCAAAGAAATTGGTAGCCCTGTGCGGGAGACAAAACTCTAGATTAGACATGCCTTAAATCCATTTCCAGCCGATAAATGAAGATAATACAAAGCAAAGCGACTCCGAATAACATGTTAAACAGAAGTGCAATATTGCACTTCTGTTTAACATGTTATTCGGAATCGCTTTTGCTTTGTAGACATGCCTTGTATTGGGGGGAATTAGCGGGGCAATGGCAGTCACAGAAATCTATTGCATTGCTATCCCCTGGGTAGGGGGGTGCGGGGTTTTTCACTGACTTGAGCGCATACTTTAAAGGTTCAACTTCTTGACTAAGGTTCAGGGTTATTGCTTGTGTTTTGGATCAGCCAAAGTTATGACTCAATCTTTTAGGGTTTAGGGTTTAAAACTTTGCCAAGCATTTGTTTTGGATGACATAAAACGCCACATTTCCACATTTTTTTAGTAGATATATTTACAACAAGAAAATTTGTGAGGCCAATTTAGCTCCTGGAATTCTTGAACAGATAAACTTCAAGCTATAGAAATGTTTTTTTTTTCATTTATAATATAGCTACGATATATAACGTGTGCTCTGATTGGTCCAAATTTATGCACTATTACACCGATAAAGTAATGGTTTTCCCCAGCTCATAAAAGCATTAGAGCACAACTTTCTATGACGTTATCGGCGAATAGAGATAATGCTTTCCTAGGAGTAGGAAAGCGTTTTCATTGCGGTTCGTAGCATACAAATCTATTGCCATTGGACAACAGATTTCCTTTTATGGATAGCCTTCATTGTTCATTTCGGCTATATATACATTGTTTAAATTAGCGAGCTTTCTCTCGCTTGTTGAACAGCAAAACGAGTTTTACTGTGACCAAATTTGAATCTTCTCCAACGGATAGCGAAAATGCTTCGTGATTAGTTTCTACATCTGCTTTTCTCTGGCAATCTGAGTTCTCTCCTTCAGCTTGGATCTCTGCTTCTGCTGCTGGTTCCTTTGATGGTAAGCTTTTTGGTCCTCTTCTTGGAGAGTCAATATAGAATGGTAAGAAAATGCGTATTAAATATAAAGCTTATAGCTGCTTCTAAAAGTGTATTATTAGCAAACACGCGTTGCTCGGAGTTTGAGTCAGAGGAGATGGCCCTGGCATAAAGTTTAAATCTCCAGACTTGAAAACCACAGAGTTTCAGGAATTGTGGTTTCAAGAATCAATTTGCATTTTATAAGAATTCTGCTAATGCTTTCTCTTTTTCCTTTCAACTGACCAAGCCTGTGCCACAGTGTAACAAGTCAGCACATTTTGGAGGAATCCACACATTGTTCCTTCAGTCCCAGGCCTGGGCAACAAGTATATAGCGTCCCGTCAGCCAAGACAAGCAATCTCAGTACTTAATCTTCCTCGTGTCAGGTGCCAAGGTGACGTTATTCTTTGTTGTTTAGAAATCGATGCGTGAATTTGTTGAAGTAGAGTTTTCAATTAGTAAGCGTTTTACTAGTGGCCAGAGTGTTCATGCCAATTGAGATTTGTCGACAATCTAACTACTTAACCCGAACTAGCATTCGTTAGAGATTCTATTTTGTTTGAATGATTTATTTTTTCCATTTACTGCTGTTCCTTTGCCGTGTTATATTCCTAAATAGCAAAAGTCCAAGCACTTAGCGTGTGCCGGGATGGTCTATACTCAGAGCCTCTGGTAGCTTGTTCATTACACCTGGTTTTCCGTTTTTTTTTAGACTGATTACGGATTGTTTGGTTGTCAATTTTTTTAAAAGCTGCTCAAGCCGTTTGTGCCATATGTTGATAGCAGACATTTACATTGATACGGCATTTTATATCACAAATTATAAAATAACTAAGATAGTACGCGCGCTCTCATTGGTCGACAGGTGTGTTTATATGAGAGTATATAAACACGGTTGTGACGTCACGCCCGGGACGATGTTTGCGCTGTCTTCTTTTTTCATTCTTTACATATTTTGACAAAAATTTATCCAAACACTTGAAGCAATGAAATTGTGAAAGCAGTGCTGTTTTCTTTTTAGCTATCATTTGTCTACCCATCCTTAAACCACAAGTTCAAAGAATTGGCTTGTCTTCGACTTTTTTAGTCAAACGCGTGTAAACTTTCAGGATTGTCAACATTTTCGTACGATTATAAGTACCTTACATGATATTTTTGTCCTCCGAAATCCTCTTCCCTCCCTTTATAAAACGATTTCTTTGACTTCTGGGAACTTTTTAAAAGTATAAAGCTCGTACTAAGAGGAGAAAAACAACACAAATCAAGTTATAAAGCGACCCAACTAAAAATTCTGAATTTCGGGGAATCGATCGGCTAGCCAAAAATGAAGACCAAATTATGGAACAAATCACAATTTATTTCCACTTACTTTCCTATTCAATTTCCTATTCAATGATGATCTTTCACAAGCCGAGTAGGTAAGAAATCGTTTGCTAGCAAGTTAACAAGATTTGGAGTATTAACAAAACATGAAATTCTTACCGGCGATCGGCGAACACCGACGGCACTGTCGACGAAACTTTGACTTGAGTTGCTTTAAAAATTCAATATTCGTTCATGCCATCAGCAACAATTGAAGCCCCCATAGTATCATTCCAGTCTGGTATTCAACATTTTGCTTGATTTGAAGATTGAAACAAGACACGCTTTTTTTGCTATCCAGCTTTTTCGATGCCGGCCGAATTTGCCTTTCCAAAACTCATCAAAAGGCTCAAGTCAACACGAAGGCTATTGTTGTACGGAAAATTCCTTTGGCTTTGCAATTCTTAACCCGTACATCCCTTCATTGACATTCGCTTATGCTTCAATTACAATAAACACCATAGAAGAGGTCAATAAAGTCGTCAAATGTTTCTTAGAAAGCAGTTTTCTCTCGCCTCCACTTCGCAAAACTTGCAGCCAACTGAGTGATAAACTTGAACACATGCGATATAACACGCCCTCTGATTGGCCCGTTCAGGCCGTCGTGCGGTTAGGAGAATTTATATATTCACACAAAATGTTGAAATAAATTCATTTTAAATCTTTCGCTTCAAAAAGTGAAAGATATTTTATAAAAGCAATAGAGAACTTTTTCCCAGTGTCTACATACTCTGATGCAAACACTCGGGTAGGTTGGGAGAATTCTCGACTAGTTATGCAGCCACACGACCTTCGGTCTCGTGGCTGCATAACTGTCTCGAATTCTCCCAACCTCCCCTCGTGTTTGCATCAGAGTATGTAGACACGGAAAAAGTTCTCTATTGCTTAAGTCTAGTGGGCCTTTGTCATAGTTATACAAATGTATTTAGTCTCGATTTAGTCCTCGTCCCACAGAGGGATAGTTGCGCCAATGTGATATAGCATCAGAAGGGTTTTTGCAAGAGCTTGGAGTTTGGCTTGAAAATGTAGTTTGGATATTTTAAATAATGGCTTTCATTCATAAATACATCTTAGTCATGTACAGTTACGGTGACGTAAGTGAAAGTGGTTTACAGTTCCTTTGTGACAATTGGAAATTAAAATACATGTTGATCAGGATTGTAGAAAGATCAAAAGATGAAGTTGTAAAAGATGAAGTTGCATTTTTGGCACTTCAAAATGTTCAAAATGTGGATGCTTGAAATGGCTTTTACCATTAATACAATATGTCATGTACAGTTATATTTTCACTTGTGACATCAGTGAAACTGGTTGCGGTTCTCTTGCAACCGTTGGAACCGAAATGTTTGTCATTGTACTTTGTTTTCACCTGTTGTAGCTTTCACGTGGTTTTCCCTGTAATCAGTGAAGCGAACTACATTCCAGCGTGTTGCAGTTTTCATGGCTCAACATTCATACTCTCAAAGCGCAGCGAATAACAATCAAACAACATTTATTATGAACGTTAACTTGATAATGCTGAGCTTCCTAACACTTTGTCTTTAACCTCCCGCCACTGCCTGGCTGGCAACCACTCGCTCTCCAATTTATCAGTTCTTCTGCCTTCCTCTTTTTCGATTTTCTCGGAAAAAAACACGATATGAAAAGACAATTATTTTACTGTTGAAACGACAGTCCAACAACCGTTGATAAATCTCTATTGAATTCACGTTTTTTTTACCGAGTTGCCAATTGACAGTCGAGACTATTGTCTGAAAATTATTAAGAATTCACCCTCTATTTGACTTCGGTTACTCTAGTCAAAGGAGAATGATACAAAATATGAAAAGTTGCACGTACCGTAGTTATAAGGCCCGGCACACTCACATCCTCCGGACCGGTTTAGACCGAATTATAAAGACCACCTCAAAAACAATATATTATAGTTTCCCGGGACGTTTAACGTCGTTTAGCACAAAAAAAAATAGGGGGACCGAAATTCGGTCCGCGTAATTCGGAGGTCCCCGTAACTCGGTATCAGGATAGGTTTTGGTCCGCGTAACTACGGCATTGTGCACCCTCCTCCTCCTCCTCCTCCTCCTCCTCCTCCTCCTCCTCCTCCTCCTCCTCCTCCTCCTCCTCCTCACTCACCACCTGTTTGGGGGTGTTCTCCCTCCTCACAGAATATCCATCCTCCTCCTCCTATCAGAAAATCGATCCTCCTCCTCCTCCTGACAGAATATCCGTCCTCCTCCTCCTCCTCCTCTTACTAACAGAATAGCCCTCCTCGTCCTCCTCACAGAACCGTTTAAGAATCCCGCAGTGCCCGCAAGTCGCCCACAGCGGCCGCGCGACTAATATAGACAATAGACTAGCACTGACGAACATAGACTAACATATATAGTCTAACATAGACTAACAAAGTCTAACATACCGTATACTTTAAACATACTAGCTACATAGTCTAACATAGACTAACAGAGTCTAACATGGTCTAACATAGACTTCCTGGATGAGTATATAAACTAGGAAACGGTTGGAAGTCTGGGGATAGTTTGGGGAGCCTGTGGTAGTATAACTGTTCTTCTCATGAATATGTTAATTAATGTTATAGAGTGTGCGGGCTTGACTAGGGGTAAAGTGTGTGCTGTCGTGATAGGGGGATATGATACAAGCTATTATATGATATCTCTTTGCTTTACGTTGGAGATGCTTATTATAAAACTTCCGATGCATCTGAATTGCATCAACATATTGTGAATGAGGTTTATGAAAGCTACCAAGGGAAAGATGTATGCGACAAATGTGGAGAGCAAAGGGACCGTATTTTCTGTGGATGGTGCGACGGGTTGGTTTGCTCTACAGTGAGAGCTTTCTGTGGTTGAGGCGTTCTGTAGAAACGTAATAGTGGTTAATTGTGTTTTAGTTTTAAAAAAACATCCAACACTTTGAAGCAAATGTAAACAAGTACAAAGAGTCCGATGTGTGTCACTTCCCCCAAAGGGTTTTTCACTGGACGTTTCTTATCTGGGAGACGCTAAAACAACAATTCCGGACTTGAAATCAAACCACAAAAACATTTTACGGGAGAAAACATGAGTTTGATTAAACGCAAAACCGTGTTAGAATAAAATTCTTCCTTTGTTTGTTAGAAATACCTTCGCGAAAAGTAAACAGTAGAAAATTTATCAAAGTTTGCTTGAAGCTGCTAGATTGGAAGAAATCAAAGCTCTATTTACGCAAATAATTCGTGTTGTAGGTTTAATGCAACTTTTTAATGTTTGTTAAAAGAAACTTCGCTTGAATGAGTTAACCCAAGCTGAAAATACTTAAACGTTTGAGATGCTGTTTGCTAAAATTCGCTTAAGTTACACAACTTTTAAAACAAGTTCTAAAGTGTGGTGAAAATAAATCGTTTACCAGCGGTTTAATTAACTTTTCGAGGGGTTTATTGGAGTCAGTAATATGACCGAATCTATATGACGCTCAAAGTTTGTAAAATTTAGCGAGCTGGCCTGGCTTGTGTTCAAACAAATGTACTTGTTGAACACTAATAACAAAAGACATAAGTTTTGCTTCGGTCATGTAAAAAGGGGGCGCAGATTTGCCAGTTGTGGCGTAAAACATATATTAGTTAAAACAGGTTGAAACTATAATACAAAATAATTACTCACCTCAGTAAAACTAAACCGAGTGGATACCGATTCGCTTAAAGTTGGAGATGTATTATATATTTCCTCCAGTTTATATTTACATAACTGTCACGCTAGAGTCCCAGGCCCTCGCGATGATGGCGCTATTTTTCGTCCGAGATGGTTTCTCATCGTTTGTCATTTCTATTTTCTCATCACATCTCTAAAATATTATGACCACAGACTTGCGGATCAGGACCCAAGGGGACGAGTTATCGACTTGCAGCGGTTTCAAATGGTTTCTCATGTTTACCAAGGGGATGAGTAATCGACCAATCCGGATTAACTATAGAATTCCCAAGGGGATGACTTCCGGGACACGTGTGTTTACCAAGGGGATGAGTCATCGACCAATCCGGATCAACTATAGAATTCCCCAAGGGGTGACTTCCGGTGTTTACCAAGGGGATGAGTCATCGACCAATCCGGATTAATTATAGAATTCCCCAAGGGGTGACTTCCGGTGTTTACCAAGGGGATGAGTCGTCGACCGATCCGGATCAACAAAAGAATTCCCCAGGGGGTGACTTCCGGTGTTTACCAAGGGGATGAGTCATCGACCAATCCGCTGCGGAATTCCCAAGGGGTTGCTCTAATCCCTCTAACAATAGGCGGTAATCCTCCCTTTTGTGACGTCTGATCCGGCCCGGTCTGCCTGATCCGCCGCTTCCTTAAGACCCAAACAATAGGAGCTAACCCTAGAACAATGGGAGTTAATCCCTAGAACAAAAGAGGGGATTTGCCGTTGACAGTATTCTATTGTGGCGTTCAACTCTTGTTTCCTATCTACTGCGGTTGCTTGCGTAGAGCGTATGTCAATACAGAGTTTGAATGCGCGTTATCACACAAAACTGATTAATAATATTTAATAGTTATCAGAAAATGAAATCCAGTTTTCAATTCTACAGAATACGAAGTCTTGAAATTCTCATATCTCAGCCTGAAGCAATTCTTTTGAAACTTCGCAATTTTACTAATACAGATGTGTAGAATTGAAAACTGGATTTGACTAGGTCTTAATTGCTAGCGGAAAAAGTCTACCTATCAGATAGGGTAGAGATTAATTTAAGTATGGCAATGCTACAAAATTTTGACCAAAGTTGTGCAACTAGGTGATAATGACCATAAAACCCTGCTTCAATTGCGACCATCTGCACTTTGATTCCACTTGTATCTACATTGTTTTTCTGGATACCACAAACTAACTCATCCAATAATGCATGAATGATTTTGGTTATAAGGAATGCCTGCGCTGTAGTTATGTTACATGTCATGAACTACACCACCTATCATAATGCCCTCTGCGTCCAGACCATGTAATTAACAGATGACTGATTCATTGATGCTTCATAGCGATATGAAATTTATCTTCTTCCATTCAAATGAATTAGTTTGAAAGTCCGAAGTATTCAATGAATGATGCCCATATAGCTATGTAATATTTTGTGTGTTTATTTAACAGTTAAAGGACAAGGAGATTTCCATCAAAGTGATCAAGGAAAAGGACAACAAATTGAAGCTCCTTTACAAAGTGCAAACTGCTTTCATGAAAATATTAAGGTTTGAGAGCTGGCAAGAGGTTGTTGTTAAGTTTGAGGATCGTTTGGCAGAAGATGTTCTCCTTCAGTTTAAGGTAAATATTATTGTAGAATACAATACTGTTTATAGTACTTCAATTTTAGCCTAGATTTTCACCTAAAGAAAAGCTTCTTACCCCGCAAGATTTAAAATCAGATAGCACCTAACAAAGCGGGTGAGGGAATTTTTATTTATTTTCTTGAAAAAATTCTATTATTACCTCTATTTAGGGGCCACAAAATCCTATCATTGATTCTTGATACCGTTTTGGTGGCAGAAAAAGTTGTGACAAAATTGGCAACAACAAAAAAATTCTTCTTTTACCTTTGTTATGACAAGCTTACAAGCCGCTAATGCAACTCAAACATCCCGTGGCAGTTCTTTAATAAAGCTTTTTGTGTATGCAATATAGTAAGTCATGAAAAATAAGTCTAAAAGGTGGTGCTAATACTTACATCTTTGCATTATTATTTTTATTATTGCAGGATAACTTCGATTTTCAGCAACTTTTGAAAGACCTGCCAGTAAACCCAGAGGACCGCCAGACATCCGATGGCTTAGAGTTTAAAGATGGTGATGGAGAAACCAAGGTCATGTTCTTTCATGGTCGAGGCAAGCTTGATGCGGAGAAAGGGCCTTTCCTGACAGTTGGACATGCTGGGTGGCACAAGGAGGTGAGTGGCATTTAACTTCTAAGAAGCATTGTCTGCACTTGTAGGTAAGAGTTTCTTCAGGATCGCAACATGGTATATCGGCAGGCTAGGGGCTCGGGGATCAAAAGGGTACGGGTTGGGATCAGGTAATTGTTTCAGGTCAGGATCAGGGTTCAAAGTTGATGAAAAATATGGCAACAAATTGGGCAAAGGAATCTAAAGGAATCTAACAATAAGGTATCTATTCAGAGGCAGATTAAGGGGAAATCTGACTGTAGTGCTGGCAGGTCCGTAGCCAGCATACCTTTTACCAAGGCACTCACCTCAGTAAAATAAATTAAAAAATATATTTTATTTTTTAATGAAAGAACCAGAACCAATTTTGAATTGATTTTTTTTTAAACCAGCCTTAACCTTACTCTAACTCGGTAACAATTTTTTTCTGGGTACGGTCCTTACAGGTAGTGATGTAATGACAAAAATCATCATCAAATTGATAATCGAATTTAGAAAAGTCTTATTTTAAATTAATTTTTTAAGTTTTATAAAAAAAAAACAGCAAAACAAATGTCAGCCTCTAACCAACTAGGAACTTTTTTTTGTTCTTCGACTTGATTAATATATTATTGAAATACTTGTTTGACTTCCCTTTAGGATGTATTGTCAGCAACTAATTTCACAGTGAAGTTTACCGTGGATACTAATTTGAGAAAACTGCGGACTGTTTTCAACGTAGTGATTATCAGCCCAGCAGAAGTGAGCAACTGCATCCCCGCAGCTTTATATGAACACGGATCAGCCACTGTACAACAAGGCTACATTATCCACAATTCCAGAAAACCTCTGAGCACTCCAAGTGAAGGTACTAGTGTAATAATTTAAGCCCCCTAAAGTGAAACGGGACCTTAATAGACCATGATTTTTTTTACTACAGGATCACACTGACCATGTTTTTTTTTTACTACAGGATCACACCATCATCCGTGTGACCAACCTCCACTGCAACATTACAACCAAAACATTGAATTTTTCTCCTAACATTTTGTTAGATTTTTAGCCTTGCTGCCAGAAAGTGTACTGATTTACGCATACATGTTATATTACTGGCTGGTTTATTGCAACTACTCATGGGTTGAATCATTCAAAGATATATTTTTATACAGATTAATTAGCATTATGATTGATAAGTATCACATTGCATTACTACAGTGGTTCTTGTCAGTTTTTTTATGCCGAGCGCAATCTTGACTGTTGTCTTTTGTAGTAGTAACTACTTTTACGGCCCTATTACACATCTGTGTGGCATATATTAAAGCAGGCTTATCAACAACATGAGGTTCAATTGCTTACAATGTTTCTGTACAATTTTTCACAGCAATTCAAATGACAAAAGCAGTGGATGTCTTCACTGTTGGACATTGGACGTTCTCGGGGAAGACTTCCACTGAACGACACGTCCAAAGAGAAACGTCAAATTTTACTTTCTCTGATGAGGAGGATGGTACAAGAGGCTTGCAGCCTTTGGGCGTGCATTCGTGGTTAATAGAGTCGTTTTCCAGGAAGGGAGATGTTGTCCTGGATATTGACAGTGGCGCAGGTGATAATTGCATTGTTTATTATCTGTTTCAATTACATGGTGGCACAAAGATATGAGTTTTATTTTCGGAAAATAAAACTCATATCTTCATGCCACCACGTAATTTTCTTTTTATTATGTGGACAAACCAGAAAAAAATGCTTCTTGGTGCGAGTACAGTTCAGTGCACTATGAGCCATGCGTATCACATGTGCACGATAGTAATGATTGTTCAGCATCCAACACGTTGTTGCGAAGATTTGTTTTAAGATTGCCGGCGCTTCCAAAGAATTTAGTTAGATGAACTTCGTCGTAATATCGCGTTTTGTAGCAGAACTTGTATTGCCAGGAAACACGATATACTCGTACCAAAAACAGAGAACCACTATATCAGCAACATGGGCTGCCTTTCCGTTAGCTTATTTTAACAACGTCTGTTTTTATTGGACCTGCAGTTATAATATTTCATTTCTCTTTTAAACAGGAAATGGGATAGTGGCGTGTGTTAAAACTTGTCGCCAGGGAGCATGGGTAGAGGATGAAATGCCTGATGAGAGTGTCTTAGAATCTGTACGAAAAACAATCTCCCAGGAAAAGAGGACAGTTTCTAAATGAAATTAGTGAGTCTTAGTTTCGCTTTACTGTTATCAGTTTTGTTTTGTTGTTTTGAAAACATCCCTGTTAGCAAACCGTTCACGTTTGCCAAAGAAAGGGGATCTTATGGTCTATTGACCATGAGTAAATGTCATGAGCACTTTCTGGAAGCATTTGCGTTACCATTGAAAAGTTTTCCTTTAGCCATGTAAGGCCGTCTTGTTTAACATATTTCGGGATGAAAAAAGTCATTATCGACGCATTCAAAACAGAACAGGTTGGCGAACACGGAAACTTATTGGCAACAGAGAGCTGAGAGCTAACAAACATGTTGTGTACAATGCATTCTCATTCTCATGAAAAAATCACATTTGCTCTCCTTGTAAATTTTCCCATTTCTCTTAATGTGCATTACATCTACCCTAGTACCATAATATTACTTTTGAATTCACTCTTCTCATACCTTTAATGTATTTTTTTTATTTAAAAAAAAAATCATTTTCTAAAAGGTTAAAAGGTTTTGTAAACGGTCTTTTTCAGTGATTAAAAAGATAATTGAAGCAGACACATATCTGTAAGGAATTGTTTACCGAATTTCGGTCTAGAAACTGGTAGGAATTTCCTACCCTTTTTCGGTCTTGAAACGGGTAGGAATTTCCTACCCTTTTTCGGTCCTAAAATTGGTAGGAATTTCCTACCCTTTTTCGGTCCTAAAATTTGTAGGAATTTCCTACCCTTTTTCGGTCCTAAAATTGGTAGGAATTTCCTACACTTTTTCGGTCCTAAAATTGGTAGGAATTTCCTACCCTTTTTCGGTCCTAAAATTGGTAGGAATTTCCTACCCTTTTTCTGTCCTAAAATTGGTAGGAATTTCCTACCCTTTTACGGTTCTAAAATTGGTAGGAATTTCCTACCCTTTTTCTGTCCTAATGGTAGGAATTTCCTACCCTTTTTCGGTCTTGAAACTGGTAGGAATTTCATAGCCTTGAAGCTGGCATTAATTTTCAATATTTCTACTGGTAAACCATCATTCTGAGGGAAAAGCTGCATCTTCAACCCGAATTTCTTTACAATTTTTAATGTCAGAGTAAATCTTTGGTTCTTAACCTGAAGATTTTGACGTAGAAATATTGTCCGAGGAAATTGCCCGTTTTTCAACATGTCACATTTAATGCAATATAGCCTTATCGCATCGAAAAAAAATAAGAGTTTATAGGTGAACGAACACTTCGCTCAAAATATATTGAAAATGTTCGAGCGATTGCTCTGTTCTCCTCTGATTTTCGGTTTTTGGAAAACCTCTAATTAGTATGGAAAGCGTTATTACCTATTATGCTATTACCTTATTATGCTATTACCTTATTATGCTATTACCTTATTATGCTATTACCTTATTATGCTATTACCTTATTATGCTATTACCTTATTATGCTATTACCTTATTATGCTATTACGCTGTTACCTTGCTACGCTATTACTTTGCTACGCTGTTACCTTATTATCCTATTACCTTCCCATGCTGTTACCTTGCTATGATGTTACCTTGCTATGCTGTTACCTTGCTACGCTGATACCTTGCTACGCTGATACCTTGCTATGCTATTACCTTATTATGCTGTTAAGTTGCTATGCTGTTACCTTGCTATGTTGTTACCTTGCTATGCTGTTACCTTGCTTTGCTGTTACCTTGCTACGCTGTTACCTTGCTACGCTGTTACCTTGCTACGCTGTTACCTTGCTACGCTGTTACCTTGCTATGCCGATACCTTGCTATGCCGTTACCTTGCCATGCCGATACCTTGCTGTGCCTATACCTTGCTGTGCCTATACCTTGCTGTGCCTATACCTTGCTGTGCCGTTATCTTGCTGTACCGTTATCTTGTTACGCTGTTACCTTGCTACGCTGTTACCTTGCTATGCTGTTACCTTGCTACGCTGTTACCGTGCTGTGCTGTTACCTTGTTATGTTGTTACCTTGCCACGCTGTTACCTTGCTATGCCGATACCTTGCTACGCTGTTACCTTGCTGTGTTGTTATCTTGCTACGCTGTTACCTTGCCATGCCGTTACTTTGCCATGCCGTTACCTTGCTATGCCGTTACCTTGCTATGCCGTTACCTTGCTATGCCGTTACCTTGCTATGCCGTTACCTTGCTATGCCGTTACCTTGCCATGCCCATACCTTGCTATGCCGTTACCCTGCCTTGCCGATACCTTGCCATGCCGTACCCATGTATGGTAACTATCACACTAATGCCAGAACACTAATGCCACAAGTGAAAAACGTACTATTACCTTACTCATGGAAGTAATAACAAAATATGAACAAGATGCATTCCTATAACAGGCAGCAAGGTAACAGCGTAGCAAGGTATCGGCATAGCAAGGTAACAGCGTGGCAAGGTAACAGCATAGCAAGGTAACAGCACAGCAAGGTAACAGCGTAGCAAGGTAATAGCATATAGCAAGGTAACAGCATAGCAAGGTAACAGCGTAGCAAGGTAACAGCGTAACAAGATAACGGCACAGCAAGGTATAGGCACAGCATATGGAAGGTCGGGACGGAGGAGGAGACGTCCTCAATATTTACAAGACTTCATCGTTGACGATTTAGAGAAAAGCCTTGAAAATGCTCGAAAACACACTCACACAAAAAAGATCGACATGAAAAAATATGTGACTGATGCTGGAGATGGAACAATGTTATTATTAATGTTGTTTGAGCTGTAAAGATGATATAGTTTCAGTTTCAGTTTCAGTTGTGAATGACTGGTGGCCTGCAGACACGTTCCCCACCGGCCTGCAGGCAAGTTCCCCACCGGCTTGCAGTGATGTACCCGGCCGGCAGAGATGTTTTCTGGCCTGCTGAGATGCAGGATAAAATGGATAATTTGTTATGTAATGCGACACTCTAAGTAACGGAGTTCGTCGGAATGTCAAACAGTTATTTTTAGTAGCCATCGTCAGTTTAGTAGTATGCAAATACAGAATGATGTAATTGTTAAGAATGTCAGAAAAATCAATTCATTGTTATAAAAAGGACGGATAGGCATACTTATACATATCTATGTTTTTTCCCATGTATCTAGCAAAGACGAAACTAATGAAATAAAAAAGCATCTACTAGAAACAAATGTTGCAAATATCTTATTTTTAAGAGATCGACTTGGACAACACTCCTTAGCTATACCAGTTGATGTAGCTCCAGAAACAGTTCGAAAAAGCCCCGGATCATACTGAAATTGCATTGATTCATAGCGGAGCTCCTGCGCGGGCCGAAGGCCCGCGCAAGCGGAGCACCATACCTAAGGAAATAACGTCTCGCATAACTATGGAGTTGATTTTCAAACGTCACGGGCTTTCTTGCTCATTTTGCTTACGTTATTGACGGCGCCAAGTCAAATGATTAGGGCGTTGAAATGGTATCGCCCAAAAGATTAATGTGTCCAAGTTTGGTTGCCGTAGGTTGTTCCCTTCTTGAGATATGAATTTTTTTGTTTCTTCCTGGTATTAAAGGTATAGCGTACGTCCGTCCGGCGTCCGTCCGTCCGCCCGCCGTACGCGGAAACTCATGGGAACCCTGTGGTATACTAATTAAAAAATCTCGGGAAGGGATGGACCTTAGACAACCAAACTTGGATGAAGTTATCTAAGTGGCAAGGGGGATGCAACTTCGTGGTCACGTGGTATGACGTCATCGATGACGTCATCATAGGAGAAAAATGATATATATCAAGAAGGGATGAACCTCAGACAACCAAACTTGGGTGAAGTTATCTAAGTGGCAAGGGGGGTGCAACTGCATGGTCACGTGGTATGACGTCATTGATGACGTCATCATAGGAGAAAAATGATATATCTCAAGAAGGGATGAACCTCACACAACCAAACTTGGATGAAGTTATTCCCGAACGACCCGGCGCGAAGCGCCGGCGTTCAGCGCGAAGCGCTGAACGCAGTGAGGGTTTCTAATTGGGTGCCGCGGGATACCTGTGTACGCGCGAAGCGCGCGAAAAAGTGTCGCGTGTGTACAGGCATGAATGACGTAATGCTGTAGAGCGGTGAGCGGGTCGTTTTCTCGCAATTTTCTCCTTATTGGTAAAATTTTCGGAAACCGATTTTTTGCCGAATACGTGCTCGAGCTTTATTCGTAACTACGACGTATTTAAACTAAATCGAAAAGATTTCGGAAATTCTGCATGAGACTCACAGTTCAAATTGCGAACTTTTAATTATGAAACACTTTTAACTTACTTCACTGCGAAAATAAAAATAACCAATTGCTTCTTCCTTGCTGGAATGACAATTTTTGTGTTTTCTATGAATCAAAAGAAATGGAACCGTTTCCCGCCGATTACAACCGAAATCATGTCGGTGCCCAATAACTCTTGTGTTGCATGATTTAAACCCTTCTACTGCCCATTTTAATCCCCTTTGGTAAGGTTTGCCCTTGTGATTTGTGTATAGTTATTGCATATTGAATTTCAAGAGAAAACAATGTCCTTTGTACTTGGTTGGTGTATATCGTTAGCTTTTAACAGAAACACATAACTTAGTTGAAACGTGTAACAGACGAATGAATCTGATGTGACAACCAGCGAACAACTCGCAATCACTAAACACGTACCATATTTTGAAAACACTGCCCTTGCGTGCAGCCAATCAAAATTCACCTAAGACTTTTCCGTTGGGATTGCACGCGCATTCGAACTGTTTTCCGTTGGTTTAGAAGCGCGCGCGCGTGTTGATGCAAACAGCATTGTCTGCATTCTTATTTACCATGGCAAATCAGTCATCATATTAGGAGAACAGCAAAAAGTTATGATAAAAAATCTTTTTGGTGGGTTTTGAGCATGGAAGTAAAACAGTGAACTAAAAACTCATTTTGTGCTTCTGTTCTGTTGTGAGTAATTTGCGTGCGTTATTTTTAGAAAATGATGATGAATCAAATCTCCCGTTGCTGATTGGCTAAACGAAGAACCTGATGCTTTCCTAATATGGTGTTTATCGATCGCGAGTTGTTCGCAGGTTGTCGCGCTGTTACACGTTTCAACTCACTTATATGTTTCTGCTTGTAATTAATACTTTTCACGCTCAGGTGGCATATTGGCTACACCGATTACTCGGATCAATGGTCGTGAGGTCCCTGCATGTAATGTATTTCTAGTCTAAGTGGCAAGGAGGGTGCAACTGCATGGTCACGTGGTATGACGTCATTGATGACGTCATCATAGGAGAAAAGTGATATATCTCAAGAAGGGATGAACTTCAGACAACCAAACTTGGGTGAAGTTATCTAAGTGGCAAGAGGGGTGCAACAGCATGGTTACGTGGTATGACGTAATTGATGACGTCATCAAACGTGAAAAGGTTTACATCGTTGAAGGGATGAACCTTAGATAACCACACTTGGGTGAACAAGTGCTTAGTCACGTGGTATAACGGTGCAAGGCTATCTATTCATGTACAATGGCAACCTTTTTGTCTCGTTAAAAAAAATTGTAACCGGGAGCTCCGCTTTTAGCCAGTGGCTAAATCTATATATTACGACAAACTGTAATCAATAATGTAAGACTTACTACTTACTAACCGATGGTGAGGTCATTACGGGAAAAATCAAACCGAAGCTTTGGTGTATCAACCGAGCCGTCGACTGAACGGCAGAGGTTAATAAGTCGTTTATTATATGGCACTTTTACTTCAACTTTTAAGAACCGGAAGTCGCCTCGTACATTTTCCCGCCGAAGAAGCTCACAAAACACGCACCTGCGTCGACTCGATCGAGTTCATTCAGTTGAGTCAACTGAATTCAACAGCATTGATAATAGCAGAAAACTGCAATGGTTATTTTAGCCAACTGTATATTCAGGAATGGGTTTTGTAAAAAAGCGGATGTCAAGTAAGAATTAATTCTTCTCAACGAGATGGAGAAAGAAATCAACGACTTCACTATCAGTTTCATCGGTAAGCACAAAGTTTGAATTCGCTCTGTTATTATTTTTAGCTTCCAAGTTTCTTGAATTCCTAATAAAATTTGATTTTATATGTAGCTTTTACCTTTTGCTGCTATTTTGGCTCCCTCTAGTTTTCATGTTCTCCGGATAGACCCGAATTTATAGCTAAGAGTAACCTTTTGGCTCTGCTTAGCCTTTTGTAAACAGGTCATTTCTGTTATTCAGTTCTTAATTTTCCTCTTGTCACAAGTTTAAGATTTGTATTACAAGAGACAAGTACTGTGTCAAGTATTCTTTGTTGTGAATTTCGCTCAAAATCTTATTTTTGAATTTTATTTGAAAGAGATTCGAATTTTTCCCAGTGGTGAACTGTGAGGTCATTACGAGATTTCTGAGAGGTGATGCCGGGATTTACTTACCTTGTAACAGCCAATCAGAGCGTGCCGACTATCGTCATGGTACCTGGTGCAGATTTACCTCAACAAAATATTTAATTTTCATCTGAATAATTCCTTCCGAAACATTGTTAATTTCAAGATGTAAGCAAACAATACACTTGAGATCTCGATATGCTTTTTCTTGGAAAATTCAAATTGTTCATAATAATAATAATAATATAAATTTTGATATAGCGCCATTTCTACTAAAAATCCAATAGCGCTTTTCATCCATTCTTCGATATCTCTAATACAGTGTTCCATACGCAATATGGAATAATCTGGCTCACCGCGTGCAGATGGACGAAAGGACATGTATATCTGGGTGTCATCGGCATAGAAATGATAAGACAAGCCGTGCCTTCGTATAACTTCCCCAAGAGGAGCTGTATACATAGTGTATAGGATATGTCCCAGCACAGACCCTTGCGGTACGCCGCAAGAAAGCTTACGAGTAGATGATCTCACATTGTCAATACAGACAAACTGAGTTCTCTCCGAAAGATAGGACCTGAACCAGGCGAGTGCTTTACCCTTTATGTTAAAGTATTCTTCGAGTCTGTTTAGCAGGATTTTGTGATGAACCGTGTCGAATGCAGCTGAGAGGTCCAAAAGAACGAGAACCGCACACCCACCTTCATCAATTGAACACAGGATGTCATTGTGTACTCGGGTGAGTGCCGTCTCAGTGCTGTGACCTATTTGATATGCAGACTGAAAAAGCTCTTTCATGTTGCCCTTCACTAGATGAGAGTCTAATCGCGCAGCAGCAACTCTCTCTGTTGCCTTAGAAACAAATTGAAGGTTCGAGATTGGCCGAAAATTCGGGAAAAGTTGGTGGTCAAGAGAATCTTTTTTGAGACCAGGAAAGATTGCAGCCTCCTTTTTTCATATCCCTGATTCGATCCAATGTCTCAAAGCATTCCCTGCTAGTTTCCACTGGTTTACATCAAGTCTCGCATCAGCGAATAATTATCTCTGATTGCTACACTGTAGGAAGAATGCTTATTTGAATGAAATATTTTTTCAGTATGCCGACTCTCGTCAAGGTACTTCGTGCAGTTTTTCCAGTTTTTGACCTGAATAATTATTGGTAGAACATTGTCAATTTCAAGATGGGAAGTACTACACAGAAATTTCAGCAGAATACAGTTTCGTGATGCTTTTTCTGGGTAAATTAATATCTTCTACACCTCGAAGCATTAGATGTCACTTTCCATTGCTGTTTAAAGCGCCTCAGATCAGCGAGGATCATGACTGAATTAATGTTTTCCTGTTTTCCTAGGCTTCAATAGCCCATTCTCATGTATTGCCCGCCACTCATTTTCTGCATTTTAATTAACTTTACACGCTTTTCCTAGCACTTAAATTTTAGGTCAAATTTTCGTAAATATGCAAAATATAAAAAATCGCTCACACAGTTTTGCAGTTCATTTCTCTAATATTAAAATCCGACAAAGTGTGAAAGTGTACAACAAATCGATAATGGTGTTTTTAGTTCGGGGTCGTTAAAATATAAGAAAAACTTATACTTTGCTAAAATGAACAACTTCATTAGATAGAAACAATCGTTTAACTTTAAAACGATATATAACTGGTTATGATAGCATAAATTGCGACGCGACGAGAATTTGTTTTCCGTAAGCACGTCGTTTTCCCTTACCGAGACCTTAAATCTGCCTTGATGTCGCTAATTCACTAGGTTGCTGGTGGAAGGCTACATAATTGAGCACTTACAACAGGAAGCGTTGCAAATTTTCTGTATTTGTTGCAGCAACATCGGTCAATAGAAATGGCATGGGCCGCTCTAGATCATAGAATGAACAGGCTGATTTTCTCAGCCGCCATTTTGACAGTGATGATGGCTGATATATATTTGCACTTTCTTTGAACTCGTCGCTGGTCGACCGGCCGCCAGCCGAGCACACGACAAACAATAAAGGAAGTGTGTTTTCGTTGTAGCACGACCATGGGGGGTTTGATATGATTTAGGAGAGAGATGTGCTTTTTTGCGGTTTACAAATAAAAAAAATATTCTCTCGACGGTATGTATTATCAATGTTCTAAGCAATCACGATCTTGATGTCTTACAGAGTGTTTCAGATCGCAATTGTCAGCGCTTTCCGTGGGAGGGATTACAACTTGTCGCAAAGGAAGTAGTCATGACTGTATTACTAAAGACTGCGTACCAAAGGTTCCAAACCACGAGTTATTCCACGTTATATTGCAGGATACAATACCGGTGCAAGAAGAGGTTCGAAATCTGAAAATAAGTTACATATATGATAATATCGACAAATGTTGCGTTATAAGAAATGAAGAATCACAGAGAAATAATTACCCATTGGTTCGACGTGCAGCCTTCACCAAATCATTTAGTCGATCTTACAATAATTAGAACTATGACGTCACCTCATCTCATTATCGAACGATACAATGACTGCAATACGCGTAAAGGAAGCCGTACGCGAAACGATTGGGACGGATCTCGACGAAGCCGACCAGCTTGCCGAGGACGGTTGGCGTCGGCCTGTTCTGTTAAGAGGAAAATTCGGAACCGGCAACACACAAGCTGTCCTCTCTTGTATACACGAATGTGTGGAAGACCTTCACTGTGCCGTTTTGGTCGCGACGCCAACCGGTTTTTTAGCGAGCAGATACAGAGCGCTTTTCGGGGACAAGATTTCCGCGGACACCATTCACGGCACATTCCACATAGCTGTTGCTTCCAATACAAAAATACAAGTAAACTTGGCCATGGGAGAGTTTGCGTTTGTTGCCGTAGACGAGATCAGCATGGTACTGCGGAGAGTATTCAACCACATCTTGAAAACCCTGAATGAGCTTCCCTTTCGGCCCGTAGTGCTCCTAACCGGAGATAAAGCGCAATTGCAGCCAACTGATATCCTCGACCATCAAACTATCTCCGTTTAGAACAGTATGAATGATGATGCGTTCAAGAGATATGTCTGGTCTATGTTGTTGACAAAACAACACCGATGCACAGACCCCGAGTACGAAGGCATTTTGAATCATCTTAGGAAGTGGATGCCAGACAGTCATATGCTCCATAAGATACAGGAAGATGGAGTGTTGTGTACCGATGGGACAGCCGACATGGATGCGGTCGTGCAACATGTAATGGATAATCCAGTAACCAAAGTCTTAACCATGACACGAAATCAAAATAACACGGTCAACGAAGCTGTAATGCAAGCTTTCTTTGCAGAGGACACCGCCATCGACGTGTTTTCACTTGACAATGGATTTTCGCCGCAGCCAATTTTCAAGGGAATGAGAGTGATGATCACGTACAACAGGAACAAGCGTCTTGTCGTACTGAACGGGCAGGGGCACAGCATATTTGTTCGTTTACACAATTCTAGAATTGTTACAAGTCTTTATCCGATCACTAGAGACACAGAACGAACAACTGTACTCCCCTTCGTCCCTGTCTATGCAACAACCATTTGCAAGGCAAAAAGCCAGACGCTCCCACGAGTCCTCTTATAGATGGACAGCAACTAGGTTCCTGAAGGATGTGGATATGTTGCTCTGTCACGTGTGAAACGGTCCGGTGACATTTATTCCTTGACGCCACTTGAGCCGCATCATCTGCGCCTTGATCGGCTGTCATAGAGAAATATATATCTCTATAATGCAAACTGCAGTTTCACTAGCTTTATGCACCGCACGCATACTTACATACAATAAACCAATGATCGAGATGGTGAGGTTTGCAACAAAGGTCAACGCACTACACCATGCACACACTCTTACACTTACATGCATACAACACAATGTTTATCAGTGTCAAGTCGGACGCTTCCAGTCCGCTACTGGTAACACTGTAACCCAGTACAACCTGCCGCATGGACGGGTGGTCGGCGTCTAAACCGGTCACGCCACTGGTGTAAGCTAGTGAGGTTAGGGTGTCATGACCCCCTGCAGGACTAAAAACAAAACCTGTGTAAGGGTGGATAAGCTCCCGGCGAGCCAACGGCCATGATGCAAACATTGCTTCACGTTAAAACTCGGCAACAATGAGCCCGGTTGCGTGGGTGATACCCCGGCCCGCGAGCCGCTAATAGCACAATACAACGTGCGGGGACCAGGAAGCCAAGTAACGATTGCATATCCAGCGATAATGTACATTAAACTGTCTAATGAGATATATTTTAACTGGAAAAGTTAAAAAAATACCAGTCAGGCTGGAGCGTAATTATGCTAGGTGGGTCATTCCACGTCAAAGCGACCAAATGTCTCCCTGTGACCCCTATCGATTCTCATGAAAACCATTTTACAAGCTCATCTAGAGGTCAATAGAAACATGCATAAATATCAGCGCTTAACTTTAACAGTTCAGGAGATATTACACTTCAAAGTTTTGATGTACATTTCACAACACCAGCTTCTCGTCTGAAACTCGACATTTAGGGCCGTAGATCTCTAGAATCAACGTTTTTATAGAAATAGTATAACAACCACCCTGGCGGAGAGAATTTGAAAGTTCAACAAGTCTAGCTTTTTTTGTTGCCAAATAAATTGCATGTGAAATTTGCATGTGGTATTTTTTTCGATTTCCAGATACCTATTTTTTGCAACTCGGAAACTGATTTGGGTAAATTAAGATTATCATGGCGTAGTACAGGTACTTAGATAAGATCTATGTTGAAGAGCGTATTATTGACTAGCTAAGGCTCCTTCACTTCCAAACTAACCTAAAGCAAAATGTACTTCCAGTGTAGCACATGAAGTGTTTTATTTTATTTACACGGCAGTGCAATATTTCTTGTTAATAATTGAGGGTGAAAATAACGGTTACTTTTTCTTTCTGCATTCGCTCAATGTATGAAAAGATCAAAGCTATCAAGAAAAGCTCACAATAAGACAATTTACGCATTTAATAATTACCAAAATTTGGCACGCTGTAAAATAGGGCTTACCCTTGGTGAACAATGTCATAAGAAGGTCCTCTGCAGAGGCACTGTCTTTCATAGTGTAACCTCGTTTAGTGAGGGAGATGTTGAGCTTTTGGCCATTCGAAGTGGTATAAACTTGTCCTCACAAGACACGGTGTGCTATCACCACGAAAAACAATACTTGTCAAGCTTCAAAAAAAAGCAGAAATATTGTGCAGATCCATTTCAACAGCATCGAAAGAAAGTTTCTAGTAAGTTTTTTAGTAATCCAATGAGCATTTTTCTTAGTTGTCTTAGTTATACGTTATCATTAACAAATTGCGCAATTTATTTTGTTGCTACTAGAATCACTCGTTGTTATCGATAAGATTCTCGCGGCGGAGCTGCATCTTAAGCCTGGTCAGAAACTGTGTTGCAAGTGCAAAAAGAAGACCATGTCAGGACCACCACCGGCATCACAATCGGATAGTGACGAGGAGTTTGTGCTCTTAGAAGAAATGACAACTTCGACAAGTCTTTGGAATTGCTTGGCTGAGATGAGAAAATCGCTTGCGGTAAAAGAAAGCTAGAGGAAGTGAATAGCGTTGTTAAGGAAAAATGCGCTAAAGTGTTGCATGTAGCCTCTGCTAGTTTGGATGGTTGTAGTGGATGTGATGATCTTGAAAATACTAGTTGCACAGTTAAAAAAGAAAGTCGCGGAAAGCCCTAGTTCCAGGGAAAAAAATAAATTGCTAACTCTTGCACCAGAAAGCTGGACAATCGAAAAAATTTGTGAGGAATTTCACACATCTAGCTACATAGTGAAGCAAGCCAAGAAACTAAAACAGAACAGAACAGGGGAATACTGGCAGAACCCGAACAAAAGAAGGGTAAAAGTATTGAAAGAAATTTTCTGATCGTGTTTCGCAATTTTATGAATACGACTGGAAAAAAGGAATGTATCTCGTTCAAGGATGAAAACGGGACAAAGATCACCATGCAAAAACGACTGCTTCTCGTAAACCTGAAAGAAATATTCAATGAATATAAGGCTAAGTATCCAGACGATTAAATAGGATTTGGCAAATTTTGCCAGTTGCGCCCAAAGTGGTGTATTTCTGTTACTGCGCCAGACGCACATTCAGTTTGCGTTTGCCAAGAACACCAAAATGCCAAGCTTATGATGGCAACACTTGCTACTTATAGCAACCTTGACTATAAGGGACTACTAGGTTTATCAGTGTGTTCCTTAGAAGAACGAGACTGCATGCTTCATGCGTGTGACTGCTGCCCGGGACGGGCTGCGATGCGAGAATATTTGGTGGATGTGTTTACTTCCAGGCATAGTTTAGACGAAGATATATCTTATAAACAATGGGGTAGTGTCAACAAGAGGTGCAACATTTTAACTCTTACAGTTACAATTCAAGAATTTATTGAGTCAGCCACTGACTTGTTCGATAACTTGCGGGAACACCACTTCATTGCTAAGCAGCAGTCAAGCTATCTTTCAGACTTAAACGAAAATATCAGTTCTGAGGAAGCCATTGTACTACTGGACTTTGCAGTGAATTATAGTTTTGTTGTCCAAGATGCTGTTCAAGGTTACCATTGGACGAATGCACAGGCAACTCTGCACCCATTCGTTGTATATTACAAATCATCCAGTGGTGAGCTGCAAGTACTAAATATGTGCGTAATCTCCGATTGTCTAAAGCATGACACTCCAACTGTGCATGCGTTCATTTCGGCAATCATGCCGTGTCTCAAAGGTTATGTGCCTCTGATTAAAAAGCTAATTTACTTCAGTGATGGGGCTACTGGACAATACAAGAATTGCAAAAACTTCTGAAACTTATGCATGCACAAAAAAGATCGAGATTTACATGGGGAGTGGCTCTTTTTTGCCACAAGTCATGGCAAAAGCCTTTGCGATGGGATAGGCGGCACCGTTAAGAGGCTCACTGCCCGGGCAAGCCTCCAAGCTTCTGTAGAGGGTCACATTCTTACCCCTGCTGCAATGTATCAACGGGCATCTGGAAACATTAAAGGGATTACGTTTTTCTTTGTGTCTTCAGTTGACGTTGCACACAATGCTACAGAATTACGGGTTTATATTTTGTAGCAGCGCATAGTTATGGTGTGTAAACTTGTTGGTGTAATTACTTAGTTTAGTAACTCTAAGTAATATAAGAAAAAACAATGAAAAGAGTCGAAATATGTGTTTTTTTTTTCTGGCGCCTTTTTCTCTGTATGAATTTCTAGAGAACATATACTCAGAACATGCTAAAAACCGGCGAACAAATAGAAACTTACTTTATTGTGTCGTGAGGGTATTGAGCGTTACCTTTGTTTTGGTTGATAGGTGTTTGCTGCTAAATGGTTTCCGAGGGGAGACAGAAACTAGAGTTTTGTGACTAGTTGTAGTTTGAGACTTCGCAGAACTCATTCTCTTTTCCTAGAAGATCCTCTTAAACACGACCAGAATGCTTGAAACATTAATCAAGATTTAGCTACAAAGTTTTCCTTTTAGAGATAAATAACAAACAAACAAACAAAAAAAGTTGTCAGTACAGTTGTTTATGCTAATGAGCTCTGTACTTTTACATGCCTTGTAGTCGAATTTGACGGTGCGCCATTCTTCAGAATACAGTTATTAATTTCCCTGCAAATATATTCAGTTATAAATCTCGCAGCCTTATAGAGTAAAAATTATCGAAGGCTCTACGCTATTCAAAGCTTAATAAAGTTATAGTTTAACGCGAGTTTTTTCGACTTTTCAGTGGCGCACCGTCGGTTTCTCAAGAAAAATGAGTAGACGTGTTTCTATTTTTAGACTGACGGTGCGCCACGAAAAATTGATCTTATTCGCGTTATCCAACATTCTAGTAGCAAAGAAAGAGGATAAACTTTTCGGGTAAATTTGTGTCTAGTATAGAATTGAGTTAGAATTAGGATTTTAGTTAATGAAGCTATAAAATTGCAATATATTTGTGATGGCTCACCGTCCTATTGTGAATTGTACGCATAATTACATGTCATGTGACTAGCATCTTTTGAATGGCACCCTAATGTTAACATCAAAGGGTAATTCTCTTTCTCGACAAACAACTACATTTTTAACTGATTTGTAAGCTGTTGACTTTGATACATCGAATACTTTTGACACTTTTCTAAGTGACAGTCCCTGCACTTTCCGAAGACAAAATATCCTAGCTTTGAGCTCGCTGGAAAACGTCATTAGAACGATCATCGTTTTCAAACAATGACTTTTTGAAAACGCGTCAATTTTGAAGTTTGACAACACAAGGGTACTATTTAAACAGTCTATATTTCCAAAATTAACAACTTCCCTCATCGATTTATCATATAAATAACAAAATAACTAGCCAGAAACATCCTGAACTGCGTCAGTTTTATTCGTCGCGTGCGTTGTCTCTATTTACACCCGTCACGCTACTCTCCCGAAAAGCGCCCTATAACCCCTTATAAAGACAATCTGACGAAGAAAATAAAGTGTCCAGTTTCATTTTTTGACATAATTTTTCCTCCCCTCCTTAATATTGTGAAAAATGAAGTCACATTTTCGGACGCAAATCGGGCTAAATTTCTACTCGCAGTGCTCTCAACATTGAAAGTAGGGGCGGTGAAAGTGGACACTTTATTAGGCGATCAGATTGTAGTTTGCATAACGACCTACCAGGCATTTTGATGCGCTCCCATGAGCGACCCGTAGCACTCGCGGGTGATGTGTCTGATATGTTTTATCATGTGCGCTTGCGTCCAGAGGACTGCAAGTACCATCGGTATCTTTGGTGAGATCTAGAGACTGATAGACCGCCTCGCCTGATGTTATCGAGATGAACTGTCTAGTGTTTGGAGAAAAGTCGTCGCCATGTGAAGCGAATTTCGCTGTTCAGCGCACCGCGGATGACAACAAGGAGCAATGGCCGGACGCTGCTGCCGCAATAAAACGTGACATATTTGTCGACGATCCTGTGAGAGTGTTGAAGAAGCTGTGAAGCTGCGCAAAGATGTAACCGAACTGATGGTTGAAGGGGGATTCCCCATGCGCAAGTAGATGTCGTCGTCTACTGAGGTGCTAGCTACAGTACCTGAGCCAGAGCGAGCCGTCCCTCACAAGGCCCTAGAAATGGGAGAGTTGCCGCAAGGGCGAGCTCTTGGTGTACGATTGGGTCCGCAGACAGACGCCCTCTGCTTCGTGTTTGCACACGTCGACAGATCCCCGCAAAAGCCACAAAACGAGGTATCCCCAAGAAGCTAGCGGTACTGTATGACCATATGTTATTCGCATATAACATGAGAGTGCAACAAGAGACAGATGCGCCTTTAACTGACCCCGCTGCGTATTCTTGTTGGTTGAAACTTTCGTCGCGTGACGGCCTGGATTCTGCGTTTCCGGTAATATATAGATTTAGGCAATGCCTAAAAGCGGAGCTCCAATCTTACACACCCCACTTCTTACTGAATGGTTTATGCTTATAACAAATGTATTCCTCTTGAGGAACCCAGCTTGCGATACCTAGATTGGAATTTTAGTGAATTGTCAAATGATCACCCCCTGAAACTATGGTTACCCAACATGGAATTTTACGCTTGTAATTATGAGTAGTTGATCGATTATGCAATATTTTCCCATTTCGCTATTTCAGTCCCTTTTGCCCTCATTGCATCTCTAACTGTTTACCTCCTTAAAGAATCCAGATCAATCTCTGCGATTGTCAATGTTTTTTATATAGCAATAATAGTAAGCGCGTTCTGATTTGCCAACAAGCGGGCCTAACTCTCACAAAAAATAATATCCTTGAAATAAAACTCAAAAATAAGATTTTCAGCGAATTCCACAACAAAGAATACTTGACACAGTTAAAACACGAAAGGGGAAGGCACTACACGCAGCAAAGAGGCGTTACACGAGAGGCGAAGAGTGTGCGTAGCTTATATTTCTGCGCACAAATAGGCAATTATTTGTCAACTTCTATTTTTGAACACCTACTAAGGAGGCATGTTGCGTAGCACTTGGTTTGGTCACAAAGGAGGAAGCCAGGACGACAACGAGTCGATGTTCATAAGCCCAAAACACTACCGACTAGTGTGCAGTACGCCATTATCTATGCAATCTCCATTCCAGCGCACGCACATGAGCCAAAAGGTACGTCTACCACGACCTCTCGAGGACTACTCTTCGCGAAGCGCATGGGGCGGCCTGGCAGTGCCAAGCCAAGGAGCAAGCAAGGCTACACGCAAAAAGGTAGCGCCAGAGGGTAAGCAAGGGGCACAGAAAAGGGCAAAGAATTATCACGACTTTCTTTCAGTCTTTCGCCCTACGATTATCAAAGCTGGTGTCTTTGCTGGAGATTGTTCAAAGACCTATTATGTCGAAATGACCCACGGGCCTCCAGTTAACTGATTCGAGTACTTTCAACTCTTCATCTATGATGTCTTCTCTTGATACTGGTGAAGAGATCATGTCCATAAACAAGTTATTTCTGTAAAAGTCACCGCTCTCCAGTTTTACTATGAATAAACATGCCAATATGAGTTCCCTAGAGTTGACCTTTTCCTGTCATTGGTTCTGTTAAGGTGTCGCCAGAGCAGACTTTCTGCCAGAAAAGACGCACTTTTTGACAAATTGAGTGCACAAATCCCTTGTAGAAATTCAACAGCGTTGAAGCGTTCATAGCGACGTTGCTTTTTGATCCTTCGATGTCGGCTCTTCCTATCATTGCAATAGTAATTCTGCTCACTACCAGACAAACCGCAGATTCAGACAAAAGCCAATGGTGCAAAACTACCATCTTTTGGATTATGACTGAACGCCTTAAAGTCAGTGCTAGAAAGCAAAGATAATTACCTCCGGAGAGTCTTAGGCGAACAAGGATAGAGGTGGGCTTGCCGGTCTCCTGCGTCCCAATGTGCCAGGAGGGTCAACAGCTTTACAGGCACTAAAGTAAACGACAATTTCAAATTTCCGGAGATAAATCCTTTGCAGACGTCTTAAGGATACGGTTCACCTTCAAAGAAAAAAATCTTTTTGCTAATTCCGTTTAGAAAGCATCAAGGGATATTTTTCCGCACAAAAGTATTTAAAAATGTTTAAAACTTCGCGAGATATTTAGAAAATGCGAATTCCGTGATAGACAAGACCTGCCACTTCGGGCGAGGTAAATACCTTCAGCGCGAAGGTGGAAGTCCCGCGCAGATTGGCTTTGAGCGCTGGCGCTCGGGTTTTAATAAGGTGTTAACGTGAAACTTCTCCAGAAAGGTATCAAACGCTGAAAAACATAAGCGCTGGATTTCTGGAAGATTATTTTTCTCGTGTTTACGGCGATATTCGTGAATTAAGGTTTCCATGGATAAATTTCACCCAAAGTTGGCACTTGTGCTGAGTAGGAACTGGGCTACCAATGTGTCTCAGAATATCAGATTTTCAAATGGTCTTGCAACTAGAGCCTCGCGAATACTTTCACTGCACAAAAATGCGTCTGTCGACTTTGCCCTAAAATATCTCCTGAATGAAATTAGATATCAATAAAATCAGACGCCCTTTTGATGTCTAACATGTGCTGATTGATATGACGATTAAAGTGAGTTTTTTAGTAAGCAAAACCTTACCATTAATTCGCTTAAAGATGCATCGCCGAATCTGCGGTTTTTACTGATTATTCGAAATTTTTTTTTTAAACACAAAACTAATTGAACAAGCAAATTCTGCATTTACTTAGCTTTAATATGATATATAGTTTGTGGGCGCGCGTGAGAATTCTTTGCGAAGCACACCCTCTGAAGGTGAACCGTTTGTTCTACGAAATCGTCTAAACCATCTGTGTATGTGTGTATCTGCGTGTAAAGCACCACACTTCTTGTGGTGTCTGGTGCGCTTTCGACGGCCCTTGAAAGTTCGGGGAAGATAGTGATTCTCGTGTCCGGTCGTACTCATAACAGGTCTCCAAGGTTAGCAGCCTCTGATTGATAGCCCGACAGACCCAACCCTTAAAAGGCAATCTTTATCCCGAAGTTACGGATCTATTTTGCCGACTTCCCTTACCTACATTGTTCTACTTGAAGCCAGTGTCTTGGATTGGGTGAGGCCTGCCTTTACGGGTGGGACGAACTCGGACCCAGAAGGGGCTGCTGGTGGATTGGTCCAGCTATGGTCGCGAGGCCAATTCGGCAGGCAATGAACAACCAACTTAGAACTGGCAGTGGCAAGGGGAATCCGACTGTTTAATTAAAACAAAGCATCGCGATTGCCAGAAATTGGTGTTGATGTGATTTCTGCCCAGTGCTCTGAATGTGAAAGTGAAGAAATTAAACCACGTGCGGGTAAACGGCAGGAGCACCTATAACTCTCTTAACTATGACTATGACATTTTAACTTGTGGCTGTTGCTCGGGACTCAGCCCTTGCAACTGACTGTGTCACCGTCCCATTTCGATCGCGTCGTTGATCACCAACCTATTCCATAAAATTATGGCTAGGTGTATGGAAAATGTTATCTCTATTGGGGTGAGGAGAGCGGTTTTAATGAGGGGGATAGGATTTTTTTTTCCGTCTGCCTCCTTCATACCACCCGGAGCCAGGTGACTCAAATCTGCACCCGCTTTCTTTGGCGTTCTGGGATGTCAAGAAAGCATTTGAAAGCAGAAGATCAGTCATCTGGCGTACGCTGATCATGCCGTGCTTGTGGCAGAGACCACAGCTGGATTGAATTTGGCCCTATGTGGCATGAGCCTTAGCACGGGCCCTCGTGGGAAGAGTGCTTCCCTGAGGATTGAGGTCGATGTCAAGGCGAAGAGGTGGGTTATGAACCCTAACCCATTCCTTAACGTCGATTGCCAAAGTATAGGATCCATCTCGGCCAGGGAGTCATACAAGTACCTAGGAATGCAGGTAGGAGCCACAGAGGTAAAGGCAACGGGGTTCGATCAGATCAACGAGTCTTTGAAGAACGTGACTCATGGTCCGTTTAAGCCGCAGCAAAGGTTGTACCTTATGAACGTTCACTGTTGCCGGCTAGCTACCACGTGCACGTGCTTTCCCGCTGTTGGGGGGGGGGGGGGGGGGGGGGGTACCTGAAAGGGATTGACGCTGCGGTCCGCAGCTCTGTTTGGGGTTGGCTTAAGTTGCCTAAGGACGTCCCGGTTTCCTTCTTCTATGCCGATCCGGCCGACGGGGGCCTTGGTATTGTAAATCTGTATCACGGTCTGCGCCTCCTGAAAAGGAGGCGACTCGAGAAAATGTGTAATTCTCTCGACCGTCATGTGCTGGAGTTTGTTAAGGGAGCTGGGCCAGAGGGGGGATTTCAAAGCCACCTTGAGAGCGCTCTTGCGAGACGCTCTTGTTACTTCAGCAGACGGGCGAGGTTTAGCCGAATGTCCGCTTGGCCCAAAGCCCATTCGTGGGTGAAGGATACTACTGGACTCAAGTCAGGTATTCAGTTCATCGGGGCGCTGAAGTTTCGTGGGGCCTCCCTTGAAACCGCGGCTAGGGGAGCAAGAGGGCGGATTGGTGCCAATGCTGCATTTGATTGCTGTGGGCCACGCTCCATCGAGACCCTGGGACACATCTTACGGACGTGCCCTAGGACTAACGGTCCACGCATCAGGCGACACAACGACGTTGAAGAGACTCAAGTCGCGAGGTTGCAAGTGCGGGAGGAGCCAATTATGCCCTGCACTGCCGGGAATTTAAAGCCCGAATTGGCCTTTTGGAACGCAAGCGATGCTTTCGTCACTGATGTTAGCATCATAGCCGACCACGTACTGCTAGCTCCAGCGTACGATAGGAAAGTTGCCAAAAACGGGATTACTGAAGTCCGCGATTGGTCTTGTCCCGAAGGTGACGGCTGTTGTGGCTTTTGGCGAGGGTTAGTTGAACCTCGGACCTATTCATTTCTTAAGCATCTAGGTCTGTCGGATAGAGACGTGTCATTGCTGGCAGTGAGGGTGCTGGAAGGCGGCCATGGTACATGGTCGCACTTTAAAATGTGTACCATCCGGGCTTGGGCTCGGGTAGGTATAGGCTGACTCACGCGCGGACCGGGTCTAATGAGCGTCGGTAGCCCCGAGCGATGACCCTGCCGGCGTTAGACTCAAAACCATCCCCAGGGCAGGACTTCTTGTATAGATAATTATTGATATTTCTAGTATGCATTTTGTAATTACAGTACTACTTAAAATATTTTTTATAGTTACGTGCTATATAGTTTCTGTGATCGGATATACTCACAGAAAACATCATGGTGTTGCAATTTTATATAATTAATATTATAACTCACATATTTGCAGATACCTGACCATTTTTGTTAGCTTTGATTACCATTTTTGCGAATTGGTCCCCGCACTTACGTGCCATTATCGGCTCAAATGACCGGGGTCTCACCCCATGCCACTGGGTTCATTGTTGCCAACTTTTCGCTATTCGCAGCACACCTTTACATCGTTTAGGTCTATTGATGAACCGCCTTCATCGTACTGTTTACTTTGTTATTTAAATCATGCGCAATAGTTTGAATAAAACAAACCAAGTACAGGGTGACTTTGGGTGTGCTAGCACTTGCCAAAAGTGCTCATCCAGGCTAACCGAGGGAAGGAGTCGCTTTACTTCTCCATTCTAGACCGACTACAAGCAAAGTCTAGCCACTGCCCTCCAAAATTGCCATTACAATAAACTGAAACAGTTAAGAAATTGCGAAAGTGACGCCTAATAGCATCGTTTTAATTACTGTCACAGCTATTAGACACATTTCTTGCTTGCTAAAAAGCTAGTTTACTTCGTTTGTATAATACAGACAAACGGGTTTGGGATGCCCTTTTTCAATTGGGGTAACAAAGGTAATCGTCAAGTCGCTTAACGCGAGAAAGTGCGACATAGCCGCAGCCAGGGGGGATGACAGGGAAGTCCATCCATAGGAGATCATTTGGAAGGGCTTGACCCTGCGCTTTTGTGATCGTCATAGCGTAGCCTGGGACAAAAGGAAGAACTGCAGCACTTCGATCTTGCGGAGTAACAGGATGAACGGCTACAACAATGTTGTTGGATAATAACTGCAAGAAGACGGTGTGCCCTTCGGCGTAGCGTACTACAGCTTCCTCCCCATTTACCACTCCCAAGGTGTTACTACAGTGAATAATGACGCTTGCGTTACGAAGAATAGTCACGGACAAGCAGTAGAACTACTGTTTTAAGACTGTTGATTTGAGTGACGTTTTTCCGTTTTATTTTCGATTATGCAAATTTGTAAAAGACAGTTTAGTTTTTTGATCGTCGACTAGAGAGGCCGCAAATGTCAAGGTTTGTATTTTCATTTCCTAAGTGTTAGTATTTTCTTTAAAAGTAATGTTGTCATTCGTATATTTATTTTAGAACCGCTATGACGCTATGTCGTTGTGTTGCTGAATCTGTATAAAGATGATAGAATCTGGTATCGAAGCTTGAGTTGTAAGAAGTTATGAAGAAAATTAAATTTAAATGGCGCGTTTTTGATTTGCGATCTTCGTACTACACAGGGATTTGTCTCGGTTTTGAGTTATGACGACTCTCATGTTCGCATAGACCAGCTACTCGCCTTTACCGTCATCCAGTGTAAACACGTCCATGGCTTCATCTTCGAAAATGAGACGGGACAACACTGCATCGTTGACTTCTCCTACCGTTTTCTTGTTGTACGTTAGAAGATTAGTCTCACGATATGCCACTAAGTGGTCAACGACCTTGTCCAGATCAGCACCATTTGGACACAACACCCTCTCTTGGAGATTCAACATGGAAAGAACGTCATCATTTGCATTCCAGTATGATCAAGAATTCCTTGAAAATGAGGGTCTATGCATCTATACTGCTGAGTCAGACTGATCTTACAAAGGCCCTGAAGTGCGTATTGCCCATCACATGCTGCACTGCGACAGTCCGGTTGTTGATTGCGTCGATGGGCTTCAGGAAATCGATTATTTTGTGTAATCGATGTAACGTTTCTATTATAATTTCCTTGCAGTATAATCTCTAGTAATCCACTCTGCTAGCAGCCAAAAATTTAGCAATTGGAGCGCGTTTTCTGGACAAAGCCGGCGATTAAATGTTAGTATATAGTTCCTTTGAAACAGGCGCGGGCCACCTTAACGAGGCTAAACACTTGACTGTTGGTTTATCGCTTCATCGAGTAAGTAAAAAAACAATAAGAGTAGTGGTATTTCAACGGCGTATTGCTACTGCTCTCATGTCTTTTCACAGAGTCAGACTAATCTCGTTAGTCCATTCATGCGCGTCACTAATTAGATGACGAGGCATATGGCTAGGGTCCGCCAGGAATTACCGACCCCAACATTTTGGTTCGAAGGGCTGACCCTTCCCCGACATTGCAGATGCACACACGCAACTGCGTCGAGTTCTGAGCCAATTGGCAATCCAGCAAGGCTCCAAGCGCAACAATAGAACTTTTCCCGGCTTTCTCATGGCTACACTGGCAGCCGCAGATAACCGTTCACCTCATAGGTCAATAATACGCGTGATAATCCAGCTGGAGACTACCACCCGAAAAACTCGGGCTTTCGCCCTGGCTGGCACGAGCCAAGGACCCCAAACATCAACCGCCAGTCAAGAGGTCCCTCCGCGCTCCGAGTTGTTCCGAGTTGGTCGGCCACCGTTCAAACCGCTACGCCCCTTCGGCTTAGATATGGGACGATTACACTCACGCACACGATTTGCTCCCGCGTATATTACTATAGCTGATTGTGCAGATAGGAACCTTTCCTTTTCACAGTATTTTTCACACAAAAAATCAGCGCAAGTTTATCTCAACCATAAGAGCAATTCACCTTCCCATAACAGGCACCGGAGTCGCTTGTAAAGGCGACCTCGGCCCTCCAAAGCTAAACGTCAAATAACCAAGCGTCAGAGAAAGAAGTAACAGGGAAAGCGATTTAAGGACATTGAATTAATGATACGTACCCATTTCGCACGAATTTAACGTTGAACGCTTCCAGTGCAAGCTCCATTTACTACGGCCATGGCGCGCGCTCCACTGTGAAGTTGGTGTTAAATTACCACATGCAAACCAGAAACCGCTGACACTAAACTCGTCGCTAGCAACCAGCCTAGACCCCCTGCGCTCACTCTTCAGACAAATCAGCAGAATTTCGATAGCGTTTTTTGGAAAAAACTGCTGGATGTAACTATTTATTTTCTTCTCGAATATGCAAATTACGCCTCCAAAGGCCTCACCGTGTGAAAATGAGATAAATCTGAGGGGGTCAACTTTTTTTAAATTTTAGCCTATGCTAATACCTTAATACGTAGTGTATCGAACCTGTTAGATCTTCAACGTGGTATTTTCTTACGATATAACGACAAAAATGTTTTTTGTTTAATTTCGTTAACAAGAATTTTTTTTTAAATGATGTACAACATTTCTTTAAAGTTATATAACTTGCTTTTTCGAGCAGTATTCTGATTCTTATTGTAAGAAGTTTTATGTGAAAACATCCTTTTTTTTTCTCTGGTTATTATTAAATTCGGTTAACGGTAAACAATGAATATTGTGATTGCTATGCACCAAAATTAGCCACACAATTTGCTCACTTTGGATAATAACATATTAAACAATGAATATCTATTGTGATTGCTATGCACCCAAATTAGCCACACAACTTGCTCAATTTGTATGGCCGTCCCAGCTATCAAGCAATACATCTGATACGTTTAGAAATATGCAAAGAAAAAGATTAAAAAATCAGGAACGAAGACAAAGACAAAGGAAGTGCAAATTGATGCTTTCCGACAACACTATAGAGAAGATGACCAGATTGAGAATAAATGGAATACCAAAGATGCCCACTCAATAGAGCATTGGTGCTTCTACAAATCGTGGTCTTTATTGCTTGTTATGCAAATCCTTAGTTTCTCGGAAAATGACAAATGCATTTCATAATGACACAGTTCAAACAACCACTTGTAAATGCAAGCAAGCCCGTTATGTCACACCTCGAATAGGTGTCATTCCTTCAGCATTGAGAGGACTAACTACAGAAGATGTCATCATATTGAGACCACTAGTTATCCATCAAGGAGAGTACATTCGCCTCAAACATGGCTACAGGAAGAAACACAAATTCACGCGCTGTACGTGGTTAACATTAAGTGTCCATCAGAAGATCGACAGAATAACAGATGAGGACAGAAACAACGCTGTACCATTGCATACCAGTACTTAAGGGGGGGGGGGGGGGGCTGTCAAGGCAAAGCGAAATTTAACCTTTCTTTGAAGAGGCTAAAAAACAGTTTCGTTCTTTGAGAATAGCCAAAATAACTATATAGGTTTGTAGATGAACCTTTTATCTGTCAAACGAATACAAATTTGGCGTATCTGCTTCTGTTTTTGAGCGGATGGAATCGGATTAAAACTTGTTGTTTTTCAATCGTTACGGCCCGTACATTACGAAGCAGTTGTCAAAAATTGAAAATATGCCACAAAAATGCTACTAAACGAATACAAACTTCAATTATTTTGCTTCTATTGCTTTCTAAAAGTCACATGAAGTATTTAAAGAGATTTAGGGGTTGTGCGAGTAGACGACGGGTCATATTTTTCAATATTTTGCTTTACCGAGCGTGACAGCCTCCCTTTAATGAACTCAGAATCATCTAGTTATCGAAAATTTGTTAGCCTTAGAGAACAAGATTTAAGAAATGGGAAGCAGTTTAACCTATACCATTACCACTACAACCTTGGTATAGAGTGCGCGTTGTGGCCTTCTTTATATCCATTCACGTCATGGCGTGAATATGCGCTTCCCCAAGATGGAACGAAAATATCTGTTAAGCGTGGATGTCTGGTCAAAATTCAATACGAAGTAAAGATTACAGCCTTTCATATGAGTTGCTTCAATTTCAGTATGATCGATGGCTTTTCAATACTGTATCTGGTGCATTATCTTCTGCCATTCGACGAATATGTTGTCCTAGTAGATCATTGGAGACCAAAGTTTTTTCACCCGAATATTGGAAATGGCAGCATCTCTTTTTTGTTGATTCCGTTCGTCAATACGGATACCCTACAATGTATATCACTATTAGTCAAGTTCCATTTCAATTGGACATTTCCATTTCCTTAACTTCTAAACAAAGTAAGATTGGATACAGGGAAAGGACCAACGGAACTCCCTTGTTTTGAAACCATCATGATTGCTCATGTTCTTGAACAACTTGTTCCAGGTTACATCACTCGGACCAATTCTTCCAAATGGAAAAAACAGTTGCTGCGAAGTGTTTCAAGTGGAAGATCGATGGTGACAACTACTTCTATCGCCTGGAATTTCAAGAAAGAGGAACATGCCATGTTCACATCCTTTTATGGTTAAACCAATTGAATGATATCCCTATTGAACATTTTCTCGCAGATATTCCAGTTAACAATGCTTTCCTAGTGTCTGACCTTCAAAGAAGTACCCGAAATTCCTAATTGGCTGCTGAAGGAATACTCAGATGTAGCGACTTTTCCAGTGAAGGAAATTATTAACGCCTCCTACTCTGAGCAGCACTTGCCAACAATGTGGAAGCTGGCTAACGTGAACCCCTGCCAAAGAAGAAACTGAAGAAGGACTTGAGAGCTATCTCACTTACGTCTGGCGTTTCGAAGGTTGCGGAAGGGTTTATCGTGGATGATTACGTCAAGCAGCAGTTATGAGTGTCATTGACGACAGCCAATACGGAGCAATACAAAAGTCGTCCAGTACAATGGCCTTAATTACTAGCGGAGCTCCTTTGCGGCCGAAGGCCGCAGAGCGGAGCACCATACCTAAGAAAAAAAAAACGTCGAAGTGATCGCAAATATAACGCATGTATGATATCCCCACAGGGTACCCAAAGCATCGCAGGTTGCAAAGGGATGCGAGTGAATTTTCGACGTCGAGAGGCATTTTCCCGCCATTTCCCGTGATTTCTGCGAAGCCCTACGTCACAACATGGCGCGACGGGGGAGGGGTGGATGGCGCAACGGGGGGAGGGTGGATGGCGCAACGGGGGAGGGGTGGATGGCGCAACGGGGGGAGGGGTGGATGGCGCGCGCTCACGACGTCGCAAAATGACGGTATGGCAGTGAGGGGGGAGGGGTGGGTGGTCGGGGGGGGATGCTGCTCACGTGACAGACTACAGGAAACCCAAACATCTTGACGAATCTTTTGATAGAACTGTGCAGAACTGTGCTACGCAAGATTTGTATAATGGCTGTGCATTTTCTTGCGAAGTCATTCATCTTTTCTCCATTTCTTTCACAAAGCCGAGCAGTGACTTGGAAGAATTAGCAACACAAGTCGGACAAGTCGAGTCTGTAATGGCGGTCGAGCAATTCGTAGTTCAAAATTCCTGGATAAAGGCTAGCTATTGGGAGATGGCAGGACATTCACAGTTCCGAGGTTGTTTCTATACACGCGAGAAAAAGCTACTCGGGCTGAAGGTAGGAACTAAAAGTTAGTTTACTGTGTTAGTATAACTTCAAGCATTTGACCTTTGAATCATGGTAGAGGCGAGACATTGAAACGCGAACTTGTTTTAACTTCAAAATAAAATATTCATTTTTTAAACTTTATTGGACAGAATCAATTAATCACAAATTTAAACATCACATAAAAAAATATTTACAAGGGAAATGTAATGTCGAATAGGGGACGCGCAAACGGGCTCAAGGCCCATGCGAGGCGCGACCCCCTGTTAATAAGAAAATATAAAAGGGAATGACGATGTACATATTTTAAAGTTTAAAACTAGTTGCGGTGGCAGCCACAGTCGCGTACCAGGACCAAGGTACAAGACAGTTCAGGGTCATAGGTGTCAGACACCAGGGTGGAATATAAACTGATCAGGAAAACTTTGAGAGACATGCGGTTCAAAAGAGTATTAGGAGGGGCAATTTTGCATATATAGTTCCAGAGTTTTACAATACGGTTGAAAAAGGAGGCCTGAAAGGTTGAGGTTCTGCAGGATGCCGGTTTGAGAGTAAGGGACGGATTCAGATTACGGATTCAGATTCAGATTATTTGAGTTAATATGCGACCCCGAAAATCACCAGAATTCCTTTAACTTTCTAATAAGGCTAACTATTGCTTGAGCCGTGCGTGTTGAGAAAAACATTAGGTTTCTGCATGCTCAGTGGCAATTTTCGAAATCAACACAAGAGCCACGAGGTAGCGAAAGAAAAGTGAGTTAAACAAACGCCTGTCATATTACATAAGGAATAACATAATATATAGATTTAGGCAATGCCTAAAAGCGGAGCTCGAATAATTACTGACATACCAGCATTACTGTCATCGCGGTATCGACTTTTCTAGTTTTGATGACGTCATCGATGACGTAATGCCACGTGATCTTGGTGGTGCATCCCCTTGCCTCCAAAAAACTTAATCCAAGTTTGGTCTCCTAGCAATTTTCCCTTCACGAGAATGAATTTTCCAGATCATTATTCTGATTCACAGATAAATAAAAACGCTGAAAAACATACTGTATTTATCGAACGGCACACAAGAAAACCTCTGCTCGCTGCTGATCCCTGCTGTTGCTGTACATTTGGCTGGCAAATCAAAACTACTTTACTTTACTTGAGAAGATGGTTTCCATGGTGGGTTTTGCACACATTGAAGGTAGTTTTTTTATTTCAAGGGGGGAAATTTTTAGGGAAAACATCTTGCCCCCCATCTGCAGGGGTCTAGGAAAGGTGCAAACCTCCCCTCACCTTGGTATATGTTTTGTTCCAAGGCTTCTGAGAAAACAATGCATCATAAAATCAAGTGTATATATAAAATAGTACTTTAAGTTATGAACTAGGAGGTATTAAATGGACAATTAATTAAATGGAAGGTAACATGTAAAAGAATGGTGTGCCCTCCCCTGAAAAGCTTTCAAATAGGTATGGCCCTCCCCTTGTGCCTCTCTACACCAACTGCCCACCACTCAAGAAAACAATTGGAATTTCCAATAAATTTTACACCGAAGGATCAGCAAAAATACCAAAATTGGCAACCAACTACAATATTCTGAATTTCTCTGCTTATTCATGTTGGATATTTTCTGGGGTGACACATGTTAATAAAAATACACTGAACATGTTATAATATGGCACATGTATGGTATGTAAATGTGTAATATTAAAACAGCTCATGACAAAGAAAAGCTTTTCTCTTGATTACACTTTTGTGCCTTGTTAGAATTATTCCATTGTGAGGGGTTAGTACCTAAATTTTGTTTTACCTTTCTTTGATAGGTCGTGCTTATTTTCATCTGTATCTCTGTATACTGCACATATTTAGAGACATTTTTTTTCTTAAAATATTATTATAGTGACAAAACCATGTACACAACCGGGAGCTCCGCTGTTAGCCAGTGGCTAAATCTATATATTATGCTACATTATTGGTCTATTAGCACTGACGGAAATTGTGCTACTGTAAGAAAAATCCTGTTTGATTATCGTAAGGCTTTTGACTTTATCGATCATAGTATCCTCATTAGGAAATTGCGTATACAATGTAAATTGCCAGCGAGTATTATAAACCATAGTTAGTAGAGGGGAATGGTTAGGAAAGGCGGCCGACTTCAAAGGAACCAAACAATAGCGCCTCGGTGATGTTGAACATGCATGTCACGTGACCATGACCCTGCACAAGACGTCGCGTGCTTACAAACAACATGGAGGACGACGAGGGATTAGCGATTATTTCGGACGATTTTGACCTCTTTCTGGACTTCATGGAAGACACAGAAGACATTGAACAGCACTTTGAAGAAGCTACAACCGAGGTAACCCAAAAAACGTGCTTGATCAGGCTTTTTAGAGCAAGAATCTGCCCACGTTTATCACCGAAACCTTGACTCGGGGGCAGAAACGATTTCGCAAAGGTACCTTTCGCATCGTACTATTTGTGCTCCTACCAAACGTTTGGCCCAAAACAGCTCACAGTTATCGACGTTAATTGATATATTTCATATTTACGTGAGTTTGATGTAATTGTAAGTAATATTTTGGAAACAGTAGGCCCGAGTAGGACATTTTCGAGCAACGAAACGTAAGTACAACTTCTCCCACTGCAGACAACATTAAGTTAACAACAACTTGCTTGTTCTAGGTTCAGGCAGGTCGTATGAGCTGTGATCTGTGCAGTAAGACATTCAAGAGCAAAGGTGGTCTGAAAAGGCACAAGACGGTAAAGCATAGAAATCAGGAGGCAGACGGAGAGTCCACAAATGAACATCAGTTTACAGCCGATACTTTGGATACATTGGTGAAGGAAGCAAAAGGAAAGCTTGTCAGCTCTCGGCTTTACCCCAAGAGCACGAACTTGGCTCATATAATTTATCACGCTAACAGAACATTCAACTGAGTTCATTCAAATTCAACGCATGTACTTGGTATTGCTACGAAATGGAAATGCTGAGAAAATTTTTTCTAATTTCTATGCTACCATAGCAAGAAATGCCAGTCAATATTTTGAAGGACTGTCAAGGAAGACTGCAACTTTGTTATCAACTAAAGTTGCTGATCAAATGCTTGTGCACTCCCAAGAAAAACAAACTGCAAAAGTGCAAGCTACTCGAGAAGCTCTGTCGCAAAAAGAAACTGCTGGTCTCCAATATCTTGGTGGATATGTTCTACATAAACTGCACAACAAGATGGTCAACTGTAAGCACAGAGAATCTCCAGAAATTCAACAAGCCATATCATTACTAAGAGCTGGCAAGGGAGATAGTTCTCCGAAGAGTAACCAGAAGCTCATAGGCTGTCTGAATCGGGGAGGATTATGGACGATAACAGCGAGTGCCCAAAAGCTATTTATGAGGGTAGAGCATGTTTTCAGAACGTACACTACAAAGCCTGTATTACTAAGTATTGACATAACTGGAATCATAGGGGAGAGCCTATGTGATTGTGAGGCTGTTGCCGCATTTAATAACATGTCTTCCGAGTCTGAACTTGTGATCAGCAAAACTGTTAGCAAGGATCTTTTCCACAGTATTGTGAGATTATATGTACGGTTTCGTTCATTTTCCTTTGCAAAGGATGTTGTCCAGAAATTTAAGTTGAAGGGGAAGCATGACAAAACAAAAGCACTTCGCAAGGAAATCAAGAGAGCTGTTGTTGACCATGAAAGCAAAAGGCAGTCTTAACACTTCATGACTTTATTCTGAACATGTGACCTCAACAACAAGTTAAATGACGTTTGTATTAACAAAGTCAGATGTTAGATTTTTTTGTAAACAAGGGAGTTCTTCCTAGATATACATTTTTGCAGTGTAACAATGCAAAAAGATCCTGGATGCAGCATTGATTTGGCCAAATGTTAACATTTAAGCCCGATGTATTTATGCTTATCATATCACCAAGGACCTTTTTGCATAAGCAGCCTTCATAATTTTCATATATTAACATTTTATAGTTTTTGCAACAAAAGTGTTGTTTTTATTTATTGAACCTTGTACTGTATCAAATTTGTAAAAACAAAATTGCCATTTTGATCTAGGCTTTTTGTAACTTTGTCATGTATTTTTGAGAGATTACACAAACTTATAGTGTTAATAAAATCTCAATATATTATTATTATTATTATACTATAAAAATGTCTGTCTGTCTTCAACTTGCAATTGCAAATTAAATCAGATTGAAATCCAGACTTCTGTAAATTACTGGTAATTACTTTGCAGGCTATTACAAGACTAGAAAACACCACCGCTATTTATCCTAGAGTGGAAACAGTAAACTTGTGAAAATTAGATATTTACACAATTAACTTTAATACCCAGAGAAACAATATTTCAAATATTTCTACAATTTAGAAATTGGTGTAAATTGTGTAACTATCCAATTTTAATAGTGTTCCACAGAATTACTGTTTGCACCCTACCGGTGAATATCACCCTAACAGTCAAACAGAGAAATCGTTGTACTAGTCCATTATTTCTTGCCCTTTTTGCAAAGGGGCTCATCAGAGACATTCACCCATGCTTTAGATTTGTCCTTGCGTCCACGGGTGTTCCCAGACTGACATGAGATTGTACGCTGCATTCTAATGGTGTTGTCATTGTAGCCAAAGGTTCTGATGTCTGGATTGTCACTTCTCCTTCCAAGTTTCCTTTGGTTTCCAAAATACTCCTCAACAGGATCTTGGCAGAACCTCTCAGTCAAAACAAAGTCCACACCTTCCTGCAGCAGGAACTTTGTAGCCTCTATCACAGAATATGTGGTCATTCTTAGGCCCTGGTATGTTTGCCAAGAAAGGAACATCTTACTCCTGGCATTCTGTGTGAAGTTCCCAGGCCGAGAATCTGTGCTTTCCTTCCAGTCATGCAGGTAACCTAGGAAAGTGTTCTCTAGCCACTCGAATCTGGGATCATCAATAGAGGTGTAGGGAGCAAGATATGGCTTCCTTTTTCTTTCATGCTCAGTTTTACTCCGCACATTCAAGCAGTCAAAGAAATTGTCCATCATTTCACACAATTTAGCAGTTGCTGCTGTGTCAGGAGAACCATAAGCCTTCATTACAGCTGCCATTGTTGCACTGAGGACTTGCGCAGCAAGATTTACACGCATGACAGAATAACTGGAAGGGTGGATGTGATCATATGAGATCTTTGGCAGGAGCTTCAAGCCATTCTCAACATCCTCATGGTAGAGCTGGGCCACATGCTGCCATACAAGATACAGTCCTCCATTCCACATGTATCTGAAAACAGCAAAATAATATCACAAATTAGCTTTTAAATTAGGAGTGTGGGGATGGCGCAAATTCATAATGACAAGAAAATGATAAAAGAGAATTTCTACTTAAAATTACATAAGTTACCTTGTACATTTTCCGGAGCCAGAGTGATGTAAACAATTCCTTGTTGTCTTCACAAGGTGGGGTGCATCTGAGAAGAAGTATATATACCGGTGTGGTGCATAAAGGTTGATGGTACGGTGACACACATCCTTGCCAGAATCACCATCTACATCCTTGTGCATCTGGTAGAACCTGAAAGTAATAACATAAATAAGCTTTTAGTTTTAGTTTGTGTCCAGATCCTGTATTATGCCAATTAGGGAACTGCGCTTATGAATTTAACCTTAGTCAATCAGGTTTAGACATATCGGTACAACAAATTCTGATTTAAAGGAGCTGAGGCATCCTACCCATCATGCACTGCTTTTTATGGCATTTTTATTGCCGTCCAACTTAGCGACTCAAGAAAAACCTTTATTATTTTGTGACATTCTGCATACCATACATGAAAAGTTTCTGATTACATTGAATAATGAACATAAAAGCAATGCATTATGGGCAGGCTGTGTAGGCTCCTTAAATGTGGCTCTTTGTTGATTCCTTTCTGTACAAAAGTATGGGTACAGTGTTTAACACAATACTGTGGATAAATTAAAGCAACTATTTTAACTTTAAATTAGATTACTTTGTCCCCTCTACTAAATGCTGTTGTCACATTTTGTTGTAGTTAACATTTCACTGCAATTTTGTTATGTCAAATAACCGTAATATCGTCTTTTCCAAAATATGTTTTTTTTTCCTGTGAAGCATTTATTTAGATATTATTACCTTCGATTTGGCGATGCTCCATCTGAGGTTGCTGCAATAACCCACAGGTTGCAGGTTATTTCCAAAATGGAAACTGCCTCCCAGAAGAGTGGCATCAATTGGAATGCTGTTATACCAGTAGTAGCAAAGTAACACATGCAAAACTTGAGCTCACTACAAACTCCCCGGATGAGGAAAGCTAGTGCATGTGTTGCCACTTCATCTGCCTTGTTTAGAACTGCAAAGTTGATATCTGGATCTCCAAGGTCAACATATCCAATAAGTTCTCCTGTCACTTTGTCAAACACAAGATTTGACATCACTTTCATTTCATCAAACAACAGTATGATATATCTCTGCACATCGAAGTACTCTTCTGTCAAGGACTTCAGTTCCTCTATAACCCCTTCATTGGAACCTGTAGAGGGCCTTATGTAATTCCGATAGTCCCTGAGAGTCCTCTGACTTGGTAGAACTAAAATCCTGCTGTTCCGCAGTTCCTCATAGCAGGATGGTGACTTAGAATAAAGCGAAAGACAGTAACGAATCACCATTGGGTGGTACTTGACACCAGTCGGAGTGCTATTAGCCAACTTCTTTTGCTGCTGCCAGAAGAGATCCATGAATGGTGTCATTTCTTTAGATGTCTGAGCCCCAATGATTGTGCAAATGTCATGGTTCAGTTCATGATCAATCTCAACGCTTGACTTTGTAATCTCTGATTTCATCTCTTCTATCTGGCGCTCAAGCTCAGCACATCGCAGCCTCTGTTTTTGTAGGGTAAGCTTTAACCTTTCAGGTGTAGTGTTAGACACAGGTGCCTTAGGGTGCGCTGGCTCAGATAGCCGTCGCTGTTTAGCTCTTATTTTCAGTGAAGTGGCATGAGAGTATTGCTCGCAGTCCTCACACAATTCCTCATCTGGTAGGCAAAGAAGCGAGCACCCATAGCTACGCCAGTACTGTTTTCGAGGAAACCATTCCATTGGCTCACTATCATCAATACAGCCCAAAGGATCCATTTTGATCGGAATCACATGGGGCAAAACAGAAGTATCAAGTTCTTTTGGGGCACTGGTTCCAGGGCACACACAGTAGCAGCCAATGATCTTGATAAGTTGTGATACTGTAATGTTCTGGACAGATCGTAAATTGTTAACATATAGTTCATGATCTTCTGGTAAAAACACCCCAAACACAGAAATGGCAAACCCAAGGCTATCATCAATAATTATCTCAAGTTCAGGGATCACTAAATCGTTTCTAAATTTTCTCAGCACAAATCTGTCCGTCAGTATCTCAGTAGCATACCCTGCAACAGATTTGAGTGATGGCAATCGTTGGCAAACGTCTTTAAAGTCTCTGTAGTTCTTCTTGTCACTGACTGGGGCGTCTTTTACAATTTCTTTTGCTGGTCGTGGGGCTGGCTTTTCAGTCTCGTGACTTTTCTTGGGCATATTCAGCACCGGCAGGGCGCCAAACATCGGCTTCTTTTTCGTCATTTTCTCGGTAATAACTGGAATAAAGTATGAAGAACAACACTATTAGAGCCGATTTTACTTAATGGCACGAACCATGCGAACAGAAGAGAAAACAACTAGCAATTCCGATCATTTCACACTCGCGCGAAAACAGCTGTGTACGGATACACTCAACCACCTGTTGACACGGAGTAAACATGAGCTTTTTGCGTAGCATTTACTTACATATCTCGATCTCCTCGGGTCGAAAATGCCTTTCGCATGTATATACTCGATCGCTGTCCAGTAATCTCTTGAAATTGTGGTCTCTCTGTTGATCCCTGGTCTTCGACAACTCCGAAACCCACGCTTCCCGCCATTGTTTATATTTGTGATCTCTCGCTGCTGGGAGCTTAAACAAGCCTATTCCTTTGGTTCTCCGACACGATCCGCAATCAACGACTGAACAGTTCTCTCCAGGCATCTTATATCTTCATTTCTTATAGTAATCTTAAACCTTTCTGACTTTAAAGCAAGGAAAAGCGCTCCAAACTACAGTAAACAACTTCGAGTTCTGAACTTTAGTCTAAACTTTGCACGCTTGATCGCACACGACTTGTGCAGGGTTATTGTCACGTGATCTCGCAAAACTCAAACAAAGACATCGCGCCTTTGAAGTCGGCCGCCTTCCTAACCATTCCCCTCTACTAACTATGTATAAACTGGATAGTTGATTTTCTTTCCGATAGATCACAAAGAATCAAGCTTGCCGCAGAGTGTGTTTCAGAGTGGGGCTCAGTCCCCGCCGGAGTACCACAAGGCACCAAATTTGGCTTGGTTATTTGTGCTAATGATAAATGACCTTGAAGTCACGTATCCAGTATGGAAATACGTTGATGACACAACAGCCTCGGAGATGGTACCAAAAAGGGGCGAAAGCCACGCCCAAAGTATAGCAGATTGTGTCATTGAGTGGTCTCGCGAAAATAGAGTCCACCTAAATTCTGATAAATGCAAGGAGCTTCGGTTATGGACGACTGTAGTTGCTTTTCCCCCATATAGTTACTGTACTAGTAGTATCTATTTTCTTTCATGTTCTAGATTTCTTTCATGTTCTTTTGCGCTAGTTTTAACAAAGATTTGGACTTAAATGTAGACGAGAATCCAGCTAGTCATCTGAATCGAATGATCTTTAGAGACCATGAAGGCGATTGAGATGGATGGAATGGAGGAATCTTGCAGCGAGGAAGACGGAACTGACTGTTTAAAAAAGTAGTATTACGAGCAGGCGGCAAATCTTCAGGACAAAATTCACGACAACACAAGAAAAGAGAGGAAATCACAACAAACTTGAATGGAGAAGAAATTACACCGTAACATCAGAGCTCGTGTACGGTTGCCCTGAAGGGCCATCCTCTTTTTTTGTAAATCCTCATAATTTTTCTCAAACTCTGTTTATTCCAAGGTTGACTTTTTCAAACTTCGACTTTTTTTCACAAACTTCGACTTTAATTTTTCATAAACTTTAACATTTTTTCCAAACTTCAACTTTTTTTCACAAACTTCGACTTTTTTCACAAACTTTAACTTTTTTTCACAAACTTTAACTTTTTTTCACAAACTTTAACTTTATTTTACAAACTTCGACTTTTTTACAAACTTCATCTTTTTACACAAACTTCAACTTTTTTTACAAACTTCAACTTACATAGCACCATAGGTATCGCAGGAAGAATACCTACAATAGCTCAAAGTAGAACTCAGGTATTGGATCGACCAAGAGTGGATCGACTTCATTTTTCATGGTTTAGCGGTATTCCCGTATGGGTATCGCGGGCACGTAAACCCTTCTCCGTTTATTAATCAAATCTCAGGAAGGAATGAAGCTCAGACAACCAAACTTGGAAGGGAGGGAGGGGGAAGTTGTGCTAGTGGCAAGGGGGGTGCAACTGAATGGTCACGTGGTATGAAGTCATCGAAGACCATGGGCCATGAAAAATGAAGTCGATCGTATTACCTGAGTTCTACTTTGAGCTATTGTATTCTATCTGCGATACCTATGGTGCTCCGCTCTGCGGCCTTAGGCCACTAAGGTGCTCCGCTTAAAAAGTTGAAGTTTGTAAAAAAAGTCGAAGTTGGTGCAAAAAAGTCGACGTTTATGAAAAAGTCGAAGTTTGTGAAAAAAAGTCGAAGTTTTTGAAAAAAAGTTTATGAAAAATTAAAGTCGAAGTTTGTGAAAAAAAAGTCGAAGCTTGAAAAAGTCATCCTTGGAATAAACAAAGTTTCAGAAAAAGTATGAGGATTTACATAAAAAGAGGATGCCCCTTCAATGCCATCATTTTTGATTCAGATGACTTGCTTCATTGAAACTAAACTAAAATATCAGAAGAGTGCTCTAGTTTTTAGATTCTCCTACGCTTGTAAGGTTTCCATTGGAGTTCAAATAAGATCTCATTGCCATGAATCACCCAGTTTAATGCTCACTATCTGCATAAACTCACGAGCAAATCATTATTTATGACAGCCTTCACGTAAGCATTTCTGTGACAATTTTTGTGCGACAGCCATTTTTTATTTCACAAAAGACAGACTGCAAAAGACTGATCAGTTTTGCATGGAAGTCCAGGGTTTTTAGTTTCTCTCACTTACTTTGCTGAGCATTAAACGTTTTTCTTCTCCGCAGTTTCCCGCTTCTTCGTCCGCGTTTGCTTTCGGTGTGTGTTGTTGTTCAAGTGAAAAGCCGCTTTTTAACCCTAGAAAATGCCGAGCTTCCAGGACCCGCCACCAGGATTCTTCCGCGATTGCTATTCCAATTGCTCTCTTGCTCACGGACTAGGTGGAGTTATGGGTAGTTGCGAGTCCTACGGAGTGACCCCCAGGGTCACCTCTAGAAGCGTACTCCTTACCCTGACCACCCAAAACAGCTCTTCCCGTAAATAAATCCCCTTCCCGAAACTAATTTATGTAAATCTCATACTACATATTTAAATTTTATATCAAATGGAACTATATGTGTAAAACCTGAGTGAGACTGTTATATACCCGAAACTACCAAAGAGCCATATGGTGTAAAACCATTGACTGAGTCCCGAGTCGAAGGGTCTGACATTTTGGGCAAGAAGCAAATTAACCGTCAGGGTTTTGCAAACCAACCGCAGCCTTAATCCTGCCTAGGCCTGAGGCTCTATTCCGTAAGAAGAATTCTCGCGAAAAAATATAAGTCACTTGCCCAAATAAACTGCCGAATAGAATACTATTGAAAGTGCTCTCGTGCGGGACGGGCGCTATTTAAAGTAACAGAGCAATAGACCGTGGCCCAGTTTGTTCGAACCGAGGCGATGGAAAATCACCGCTATACAATTGGGTAGGGGAGGGCTGGGGCCTGGGACGGCTCGCCTCTTTGTCTTCGGTATAGTGCTTCATCCGTTTCCCCCTTCCCCCCTCCTCCCGTCAATCTTGGGACCTTCCCTCTCCTTGCCTACGGACTCGCATCTACCCATAACCCACCTAGTCCGTGAGAGAGCAATTGGAATAGAATACTATACAGTAATTGGTGATCCACTAAATGTTCCACGAAATGGGTGTGCATGGCAGTCACCAAAATGTTAGTAGTTTTTTTATTTGCTAACAAAGGGCACATGATATGATCTAACATAATTTTAGTGTTTTGTTTTCTGTAATAAACAAGCTAATTTATTCCCATTCTTTTGAACAAGCAGTTGACATTTTTTCAAGGATTTGTGAGCCATGGGTGGGGCTCACAAATCGAAGAACTGGAACTAATTGAATGAGTTTTTTTCCAGATCTGTTTTAATCACCATTTGTAATGCTGTGATGCCAAAGCAGTTTGTGATTTTGTTTGCCAGGAATTTCTAAAGTTACTACTGTCAGCTCCTGACCTCAAAGGTCGACTTCTAGGTTAAGTTTTTCAGAGGAAACATGGTTATATTTCTGTTGTGGAAAATTTCAAAATACTAGAGATGACCAAGACATGTACGCGGGTAAATGCATACACCGCCAAGTAAAAACAATTAAGAAAATTGAGCTCGGTTCCAATGTGCAATGTGGGAGTCAGTGAAGAGCAAGAAGAGGCGGGGTACTTTCAAATGTTGCGACTGAATATATTTGTACAGATGAGGCTTTAACTGGTACAATATTCAAAAGTATACTTGTTTATCTACTACAGATCCTCCACAGAAAAATCAACGCCACAAGCGACTAATCACGATCTGAAGGATGCTGTCTCAGACGTTTCTACAAAAGCGGATATAATATTAGATAGGTTTACTCAATTTGATATAAAGCTGTAAAGCTGATATATTGATGTAGAGACACATTATGAGTGAAGTAAGAGAGACTCGGAGAGTTGTACTAGAGCTAGCTGTGAGAATCAACTTTTGTGTAGTCTTAGGGAAATTTTTACTTTCAAAATCAGCCAAACAGCAATCCCTCAAAGTGGAGTGAGTTTTGCTCAGTGTTGTTCTCAACTAGTAGGCTGTAGAGCATGTGTTCATCAGCGTTGGTTTAATGAAAACGAATCGTGTCCCCTCTGTCGTTGTGAAGATGGGGCAACAAAAATAATCCCTTTTAGAGATTTTGATAAAATTTTGAAGGAACTGGATTAGTTATCCAGTAAATCCAGAGCGCAGATAAAGTGACAATCAAATTTCACTTCTTGTGTTTAAGCACTGCAAGTGTTTTACCTGCTATTGATCGCTTGCATGATTTTGAATGAAATGAAATCATAAAAAAATACTGCGAACGTTGAATCAAAAGCATTAATGATTACTGCGTTAAGAGGCAGGATTCAGAAACGTATCTCTCAAGAATTTTATTGTCCAAAGTTGCACGTACTCGAGTGTTCTACGTTGGTTTGATGAAGCATCTATACTCCCTATTGAGCTCATGTTTCGTGTGTCGATAATAAGGTTGTTAACGATACCATCAGAAAAAAGTCCTAATGAAGATGCGTTGGGGTCCTATAAATGTATTACACCAAATGTACATTTCCGGAGGTCTTGACATTATAAAGAAATTAAGCTGTTAAATCATGCCATCGTTTTAAAGTATAGTATATTCTGTCGAGCTGTGAGCGCGATCTGCGTATATGCCTTAACAACATGTTGCACATTTGATATATGTACGCTCAAGGTACATCAAGGTTTCCAATGGGGTAGGACGCAGTTGAAAGCGCTCCGCAAATTTCTCCCTCAATTTTGTTATATATAATATTTTTGCTATAAAAACCGCATGGCTGAGTCTGCTTAATACTAGAGATTATGTCCAAGCCAACTGAAAAGCGACTTAGGGTTTCAAGCAGCGAAGGAGACGAAGGAGGAGCTGGCGACATGTTGGAAATTATTCTCCATAAGCTGGACGAGCAACAGGCACAACTTAAGAAACTTGAGCTCTTAGATAAAATAGACAGTAGGCTGAAGAGCATGGAGATTGAACAGAAGAAAACTTGTAAGAAAGTCGACGAACTAGAGCAAGGGCTGAGTGAGCTAAACTCACGTATAAACAGCATGGAGAAGGAGTTAAAAGAGAAAGCAAGCACTGACAAGTTAGAAGAGGCGAAGGAATACATGGTAAATGAGATTGAGGAATTAAGAAATAGAAGCAAGAGGAATAACCTTGTCTTCTTTAATGTTCCTGAAGGCGCTGAAGGCGAGGATTGCAGTAGTTTCATTCAAAATTTCATTTTAACTCACATGAAGTTAAACCCGGAGCGCGAGATTGAAATTGAGAGAGCCCATAGAACTCCGACAAGAAAGAAAATCGGAAGTACGAAGCCTACACCTATTCACGTCGCTTTTCTTCGTCATACTGACAAGATTTATATACTCAGCAAAGCCGCTAGTTGCCTAAAAGAAAACCAGTTCCAGGGCAGTGTAATAGGGATTAGCGATGATTTCGCTAAGCAAACTTTAATGAAACGTCGAGCTCTTGTACCTGCAAAAAAGATGTTAAAGGAGAAGCTTGGAGCTCAAGCTCGGGTTATAATAGCTTATCCAGCGGTTCTTAGATACAAGGAAGCGGAAGGTGTTTGGAAAACGGCTAACCAAGAGTTTATTGATGATCTGCAGCTGTAGAATTGTAGAAAAATCTGGAAATATGGGAGTTTGGAATGTATCGCTCTAGTGCGCAGCAATGCGGTTCGAGTTTACAAGAGGTTGAAATTACCCCACGGCGGAGTTAGTTTTGGATCACTGGACTTCGTTTGGACTATACCAAGTTTTTCGAGGAACTGTCAGGAAAGTATTTGTAGTAAGTAGAATAATTGTGTTTTTCGAGTATGTTCTGTTCGGCGCATTGGGTTATTTTTTATCTAACAATTGGTTATGATAATTTTCTGTTGACATGGTTGATAATTAACAGCGCAGTAAGCTTTGAATAATTTAACTTTCGCAACTTTTAATGCTAGAGGTCTTAAAGCTACAAAAAAACGTAGGGCTGTATTTCGGCAGATGCACAATAAAAAATACAGTGTAGTGTTTTTGCAAGAAACTCACAGTTGGCAGGATTGTGAAAGAATATGGAGTAATGAATGGGGGCGAGAAATATATTTCTGCCATGGTACAAAGCAAAGCAAAGGCACTGCGATCCTTTTGCACCCAAGGTTAAATGCTGTAGTAGAAGAAGAAGTTAGAAGTGATGATGGTAGAATTATGCTTATAAAAATTAATGTAGATGAATCCAAATATATTTGCGTAAATATTTACGCGCCGAATGATCAAAAAGCGCAAATAACCTTTTTTAAGAAATTGCATAATATGTTACAAAATTATGTTGGTGAAACTATTTTATTGGGCGGTGACTTTAATTGTGCGTTAACATGTCTTGACAAGGAAGGCGGTAGAGATATCTCTTGTAAGGCAAAAGTGATTCAGGAAATTCAAAGTGTTATTTCCAATTTTGAACTGCAAGATGTTTGGCGCAAATCACATCCTGGAGCAAAGCAACTTACGTGGCAGTCTGCGGATAATAAAATTAAATGTAGGTTACACTATTGGTTAGTTTCTGAACATCTAGCAATCAAACGCTTAGTGCAAAAAAGTGAAATAGAGTATATACCCCATTCTGATCATTCAGTTGTAGATCTAGAGGTAATTACGTCAATTAAACAACCGAGAGGACCCGGTTTTTGGAATTTTAACGCGTCCCTTCTTAGAGATGTCGAATATACCGAAGAATTAATGAATAATATTCCTGCTTTTGTTAATAAGCATGAGAGAGTAAGCGATAAGGGTTTGTTGTGGGATATGGTTAAGATGGAAATCAGAGTTTTTACCATCTCGTTTAGTAAGAAGAAAGCCAGGCTTAAAGAGATCGCGAGAAAAACGTATTACGTGAAATTACTTATTACGAGGTTACAGAAGGAATTAGATTTGCACCCAGTGCCAGAACAACAAAGTTTGAAGTCAAACAAGAATTGGAGAAAATATCATACGAGATGTCGCGTGGCGCCGCTATTCGCTCAAAAGCACGTTGGTGCGAATTCGGTGAACGTAGCTCGAAGTATTTTCTTAACTTGGAGCGGCGACATTATGAAAATAATTGTATGAATAGGGTAGTTAGGGAGGATAAAAAAGTAATTATTGACCCTACAGAAATTTTGGAAGAACAGAAGCAGTATTATCAGGAAATTTACTCATCGAATAGACCGCAAGTAAATGATAGTAAGTTTGATTGTTTTTTCCAACAGAAAAATCTTTCAACGTTAGACGAGGATCAGAAAAAAGCATGCGAGGGGTTGTTGACTAATATATAGATTTAGCCACTGACTAAAAGCGGAGCTCCCGGTCACACCACACTTTTACATGTACATGTTGCTTTCCATGAACTGTCCATTTAAAACTACCTTTGTTATAACAATACTCACATAGTTTTCTTGAAGGACTTGGAACATAACATATACCAATGTAAGGAGAGGGTTGTACCCAAAGGGGGGACTCTAAGGTTAAAATGCTAGGGATGTTGGGAAACTCGAATTTTGACCCTAAAAAATACCTGGTTGGAAAAATTTCCACCCTAAAAAATACACCTCAGTCTGGAAATACCCTAAAAATACCAACAATGTTGACAGATTAAATGTTATTCTGGCCGTTTATTTGATATACATCAAATGTATCCTCTCGAGATTCAAATACACTAGATCATTCTTTCAAATATTTTGTACCTATGTACCTTTTTTTGCGAGAACCCCCTAAAAAACACCAGCATTTTTTCTTACCATACCGTTTTTTTATTTTAGAACCCCTAAAAATATCAGATTGCCGATTTCAACCCCTAAAAAATATGACGGTCAACCCTAGCATTCGAATATAGGGAGTCCCCCGGGGGGTTGTACCTTTTGAAGTCCCCTGCAGATGGGGGGTGCCCTTTATAGAGAAACCACTATAAGGAAGTGCTTATTATTGATGATGGCATAGCATGGGGGGAGGGGGGCTGCCTCCTCCTGATGGGGGGTCAAAAAAGCTTTGCTACTGCCAAAGGAGGGGCTAAACAGAAAAACGAAAGTGGAGTTGCACGGAACACTGACAACACCCCCCCCCCCCCCCCCCCGCAACCATAAATAATGAACACTCCCTTAGCAAGTACCTTCTGACAGCATTGTTAATCCTTCAAAATTTCAAAATAATAATAATAGCACCAAAAAATATCCATACCCCCCGACGGAAGGGTGTTGAAAAGTGACCCCCACCCCTCCGGAATTTCCGAAGAAAAATACAGTATTTGTATGGAAAAGATCAGGTAAATTGACCCCCCCACCCCCCACCCTCCGGAATTTCCAATCCTTCCGTAGGGGGGGTATGGATAATTTCTGGAAACACACATTGAGTGAAATGAAGTAGAAAACTGACTGCTTTCATTCTCAAGTAAATATGCAGCCTCGGACATCTTTTTAACAAGAGCCCAAGCCATGTCTTTGTTGGATTTTTTTTCTAGCTGAATACAAGATTTTTTTTTTTTGAAGGATTGGCCTTGCGCGAATTTTTTGGAGGAATTGCCACCCCCCTCCCCCAACTTCTAATGGTCCACCCCTAAACAGATTGCCTCTGTTGCCCAACAATGGCAAACGCATTTCAATCTGATTCATGTACAGGGGGAAAAGTGATTAAGAGGAAATCTACCAAGAAATCGAGTATTTTTGGTCACAAAGTGGAAACTTAGATGGAGTGTTACAAAACCAATTTCCTTGTTTGTAGCACCTTTTTAAAGTCCTTGATAAAATAAAGAATTGGCGATAACACTGAGAAGAATTTTCCAAGGAAACCTAAGAAATAATTTTTCAAAGTTGTGAAGGAATGGTGCTGGCTGTTGTTGGCCTTTTTATGTCGCTTGTCGACCTATATAAATTGTATGGGTTTGGACAAATTTCAGGATTCATTTTCGATTGTTTGGTGTTGTAAGAAATGAATTCTTTTAGATACTATCAAAAACAGTAATATATAGATTTAGCCACTGGCTAAAAGCGGAGCTCCTGGTTATAAAATTTTCTGTGTGAATGAAAGGGATTCCCATGTGTACATGGTTTACATGGTTGCTATTCGCTCAAAAGCACGTTGTGCGAATTCGGTGAACGTAGCTCGAAGTATTTTCTTAACTTGGAGCGGCGACATTATGAAAATAATTGTATGAATAGGGTAGTTAGGGAGGATAAAAAAGTAATTATTGACCCTACAGAAATTTTGGAAGAACAGAAGCAGTATTATCAGGAAATTTACTCATCGAATAGACCGCAAGTAAATGATAGTAAGTTTGATTGTTTTTTCCACAGAAAAATCTTTCAACGTTAGACGAGGATCAGAAAAAAGCATGCGAGGGGTTGTGACTAATATATAGATTTAGCCACTGACTAAAAGCGGAGCTCCCGGTCACACCACACTTTTACATGTACATGTTGCTTTCCATGAACTGTCCATTAAAACTACTTTGTTATAACAATACTCACATAGTTTTCTTGAAGGACTTGGAACATAACATATACCAATGTAAGGAGAGGGTTGTACCCAAAGGGGGACTCTAAGGTTAAAATGCTAGGGATGTTGGGAAACTCGAATTTTGACCCTAAAAAATACCTGGTTGGAAAAAATTTCCACCCTAAAAAATACACCTCAGTCTGGAAATACCCTAAAAATACCAACAATGTTGACAGATTAATGTTATTCTGGCCGTTTATTTGATATACATCAAATGTATCCTCTCGAGATTCAAATACACTAGATCATTCTTTCAAATATTTTGTACCTATGTACCTTTTTTTGCGAGAACCCCCTAAAAAACACCAGCATTTTTTCTTACCATACCGTTTTTTTATTTTAGAACCCCTAAAAAATATCAGATTGCCGATTTCAACCCCTAAAAATATGACGGTCAACCCTAGCATTCGAATATAGGGAGTCCCCCGGGGGTTGTACCTTTTGAAGTCCCCTGCAGATGGGGGTGCCCTTTATAGAGAAACCACTATAAGGAAGTGCTATTATTGATGATGGCATAGCATGGGGGGAGGGGGGCTGCCTCCTCCTGATGGGGGGTCAAAAAAGCTTTGCTACTGCCAAAGGAGGGGCTAAACAGAAAAAACGAAAGTGGAGTTGCACGGAACACTGACAACACCCCCCCCCCCCCCCCCCCCGCAACCATAAATAATGAACACTCCCTTAGCAAGTACCTTCTGACAGCATTGTTAATCCTTCAAAATTTCAAAATAATAATAATAGCACTGCAAATGCATTAAATTGATTCTGTCTTGAACAAGGATTTAGTAATCATAACACATGGATGGAAGAGGGGAGGGGGGCTTCAAGCAGTCCTTTAATTTTCAGCAGATTTTCAACTTTTCTGTCTTATTGCTCCCCACCCCCTTACTTCAAAATCTGTTCTGCCATCCGTGTAATGTGTGTTTCCAAAAAATATCCATATCCCCCCTACGGAAGGGATTGGAAATTCCAGAGGGGTGGGGTTTGGGGTGGGGGGGGGGGGGTCAATTTACCTGATCTTTTCCATACAAACACTGTATTTTTCTTTGGAAATTCCAGAGAGGGGGGGTCATTTCTCAACACCCTTCCGTTGGGGGGGGGGGGGGGGGAAGGGGGGGTATGGATATTTTTTGGAAACACACAATACAATTATGTTAATATCAAGTTAAATTAGTGGTTGCCTTATGCCATGGCCTGTCCAAGAGCCATCTACCTGGCTGCTGCTTTATCACTGCAGAAATTGAAAGAGAATAGGTGTCACCGATAAGTCTGATGAAACTTGAACTTTGATCTTGTTTTTTCCAGTCTAATTTATCAACGCATATGGCATGGATATTATTATACATTTTAGTAACAGAACATACTGAAGTCCCTTAAGCCATAAAAATGATCAAAACATAAAATCAAGGATGAATAACATTCAGTCTTTCAGATTCGCAACTTTGAAAAGTGCATTGACAATAGGTTGCATTTTTATCACTCCCTACAGGGAAAAATTGCAGAAAAACATTAATGGTTTTGGTAGCGTTTTCGGGGGGGGGGGGGGAGGGGGGGGTATGGATATTTTTTGGAAACACACAATACAATTATGTTAATATCAAGTTAAATTAGTGTTTGCCTTATGCCATGGCCTGTCCAAGAGCCATCTACCTGGCTGCTGCTTTATCACTGCAGAAATTGAAAGAGAATAGGTGTCACCGATAAGTCTGATGAAACTTGAACTTTGATCTTGTTTTTTCCAGTTTAATTTATCAACGCATATGGCATGGATATTATTATACATTTTAGTAACAGAACATACTGAAGTCCCTTAAGCCATAAAAATGATCAAAACATAAAATCAAGGATGAATAACATTCAGTCTTTCAGATTCGCCACTTTGAAAAGTGCATTGACAATAGGTTGCATTTTTATCACTCCCTACAGGGAAAAATTGCAGAAAAACATTAATGGTTTTGGTAGCGTGTTTCTATTAACGTGTGAAAAATGTTAATGGGAAGACCACACTTTTCCACTAATGTTATATGTACATTAATTGAAAAAATGCTACCAAAACCATTAATGTTTATACCTGTTCCCGTGGCGTTCTGTTCCAGCCGGCCGTCCAAATCCTATTGCTGTATGTCTATGCATCAACACAATTTTCTTATACTATATTTATATGGTTCAGAAGGGCAGTGTATTTGTTTTCGCGAGTTCTGTTATCAGCTGTTATTTTATTAAGAATTTTATTAAGTATTGTGTGGTTCCAAAAAATATCCATACCCCCCGACGGAAGGGTGTTGAAAAGTGACCCCCCACCCCTCTGGAATTTCAGAAGAAAAATACAGTATTTGTATGGAAAAGATCAGGTAAATTGACCCCCCCACCCCCACCCCTCCGGAATTTCCAATCCCTTCCGTAGGGGGGGTATGGATAATTTCTGGAAACACACATTGAGTGAAATGAAGTAGAAAACTGACTGCTTTCATTCTCAAGTAAATATGCAGCCTCGGACATCTTTTTAACAAGAGCCCAAGCCATGTCTTTGTTGGATTTTTTTTCTAGCTTGAATACAAGATTTTTTTTTTTTTGAAGGATTGGCCTTGCGCGAATTTTTTTGGAGGAATTGCCACCCCCCTCCCCCAACTTCTAATGGTCCACCCCTAAACAGATTGCCTCTGTTGCCCAACAATGGCAAACGCATTTCAATCTGATTCATGTACAGGGGGAAAAGTGATTAAGAGGAAATCTACCAAGAAATCGAGTAATTTTTGGTCACAAAGTGGAAACTTAGATGGAGTGTTACAAAACCAATTTCCTTGTTTGTAGCACCTTTTTAAAGTCCTTGATAAAATAAAGAATTGGCGATAACACTGAGAAGAATTTTCCAAGGAAACCTAAGAAATAATTTTTCAAAGTTGTGAAGGAATGGTGCTGGCTGTTGTTGGCCTTTTTATGTCGCTTGTCGACCTATATAAATTGTATGGGTTTGGACAAATTTCAGGATTCATTTTCGATTGTTTGGTGTTGTAAGAAATGAATTCTTTTAGATACTATCAAAAACAGTAATATATAGATTTAGCCACTGGCTAAAAGCGGAGCTCCTGGTTATAAAATTTTCTGTGTGAATGAAAGGGATTCCCATGTGTACATGGTTTACATGGTTGCTTTAGAGTCTTCCCTTCACGAGATATTAATTTTTCAAGCATAGATGACGTCATATCACGAGACCACTTCATTTCGCTCACCTGGTGACCTACAATCTTGGACAAATTAACTTGGCTACTCTGTTTCCTTCATGCTTTGTTTTCAATCACGCACGCTATTTCCCACGCGCGCGCTTCTTTTTCCCCCTCCCAATGTTGGGAATTGCGGGTATACTTGCTGGCCATCTCAACACAACATTGGGGAGGGGAAGCGGCGAAAAGTAGCCAACTAATTTGTCCAAGATTGTCTATAAGTGACCCACAACATGACCTCTAGGGAGAAGTGTGCGGTTTGTGGAAAGTGGTGTGCACAAACATTTACTCGTGTAAACTGATAATGGAAAAAGTGAGAAAAAGTTATTTCTTAGGAAATGGGCTGAAATATTTCTTAGACGTAGTTTTAAGTGCTTTAGGATATCTGTATATTTTTATTGGAATTAGACACTCATTTGCGTAGGTACTTTGGGTGGTAGAGAAATCACAAAATTCGAATCATGTAGGGGGTAAAAACTCGAACATATCAAAAAGTATTGGTGCACTGCCGTTCTTGGGCGGTTGCTAGGCCCTGTTATGATCGCGCGCGAGCGATGCATAATAAAACGTACAAACATTTACAATGAGCTTGATCGGAGAGGCCGAACACTGTAGTCGATTTTACTAGTAATAGAAACGTTGAGAATAATGCAGGACGGAGGTGGCGAACTATCTCGAAGGCAAGTTAGGTCAATATATTTGATAACGTACAGCCAAGCAAATTTAGAAAAAGTACCTACGAGAGAATGTTTTGCACGCATGGTTATAGAAGCATTTCAAGAGGCAGACGACATAGCGAATAATATAGTTCAGTGGGTTTGTTGTCAAGAACAACACGAATCAGGGGGAGTACATTATCATATGGCGGTCAAGCTGAATAAGAAAAGACGTTGGCTCGCTGTGCGAAATTATCTGGAACGGAGACATGGTGTAAAAGCCAATTTCAGCGATCGACATGCAAATTATTTCACTGCGTGGCAATACACTACCAAAGAAGATGACTCGTTTATCAAGTCACCAAATCATCCGGAAATTCACCAGCAGCCGCCAACTTCCAGCGCAAGTGCTACGAGAACAAAGACAAGCAAAAAACGAAAGAAGAAAAATCATGGGAAAGAAAGTCTGTCAGTGTTTGATGTGTCACAACTCGTAGTAGAAAAGAAAATCAAGACTCGAACCGAACTGTTGGCTTTAGCGAACACTCTAAAGAAACAAGGCAAAGACAGTTTAGCCAAGTTTATCGCCAACAGAGGGAGGAGGGCAGTAGAGGACGCAATTTCAGTAGGATGGGAACTCGAGGGAGCGGAGGACAAAGTTAAACGCAGCAAACTCTCAAGACTAGAAGTTCTCGCCTATGAAGTTCGCGGAGAATGCGCCGAAGGTTGCGACGGCCGCTGGTTTGCTCAAGCACATGACCTTCTACATAGAAATGGTATCGACGCGCGGGAGTTTTCTGAATGTATGCGAAACCTCTTAGAGAATGGGAGAGGAAAGTACAGGAATATAATGATAATGGGAGTCGCTAACTGCGGTAAAACGTTCATTCTAAACCCTCTCAATAATGTTTACAAGACTTTCACAAACCCCGCCTCAACGACTTTTGCCTGGGTTGGCGCTGAGCAGGCGGAGGTTCTGTTCTTAAACGATTTTCGATGGAGCAAAGAAATTATTCCATGGCATGACCTCCTGCTTTTATTAGAAGGACAGACAGTGCATCTCCCAGCTCCAAAAACTCATTATACACAGGATATCGAGTTATCTGCGGACACCCCGATATTTGCTACTAGTAAGGGGGAGCTTTCTTTGGTGCGCGGAGGCGTTGTAGATGAAGTGGAGACGCAAATGATGAGATGCCGGTGGAGAGTGTTTAAATTCACATCTCAGATCAGAGAGGAAGAACAGGTGTCTCTTCCGTCGTGTGCAAAATGCTTTTCTAGACTTGTTTTAGGACGCTCTACTGAGGAGCAATAAACAAAAATTCACTCAGTCGCGCTTTGCCGTTCGTTACGTAACGACATGTCTGGCAGGGTTTCTAATTTTAGATTTCACGATTCACACACGATTCACCACTTTAAATATAAATTTTGCGTCGAAATTACTAGAGTTTACAAATTATTGTTATGTACCTATATGACTAGCCAAAGCAGTTTGCATTTCTGGTAAATAATCGTTTGTTCACGGGCCGATTCTAATGTATCGGAACGAAGAACCATTTCACGACACAATAAACCAAAGACACCTGTAGTTTTTTAAGGAACACGATTCACCATTTCAAACAAGTCGTAAAGGAACTGCACGTATTGTAAAATAACAGGAAGCCTATAATATAAAACCTTTAAGCGTCTAGAATATGATCTTAACGGTTTCTATTTGAAAAACGACTTTCTTTGGAAAATAAACAGTTCTGAAGTGGTGAATCGTTCTCAAGTAATGGTGCGTCGCTATGACAACCGCAAAAAGCCCGTCAACTGCCCTTGCCCAATTAGTGAAAATCAAACTTATGTCAAGAATTATAAATCGTTTTATTTGAACATGTTGTGACACTACAGTTTGTAACATTTTTGCTATTTCAGATTGCTTTTTACAAACTTCGCATTTGTCTTGAAATGAAGTCGGCGGTACGCAGAATTAAAAGCAGAAAAATAGATTTTTCTGATTGTAAATCAGGTCAACATGCTGAATTACTGTTAAGGCATTCCTGTCCACAGCAAACTCTGCGAAATCTAGTATTTCAAACGACGACCTTTACTAGCTATGATTCCTAGTACTCTCTTATTCATAGACTCGATAATATTATTTATTATCTCTACGGGGACACTGTACATGGTCTGTATAACTCGAGCTTGAAATTGCTCAAAAGTTTCGTTAGTTATTTCACGATCACGCGCGTCTTTGTGCAGTTTCTGTTTTACAATGTGAAAAAAATTCTCGATGGGATTCAAGTCCGGGCTGCGTGCCGGGATGCTAAATAGTTTTGCATCTATATCTTGCATAGCGTTGCGCGCCATACCGGAGTTTTGAGAAGGGTCGCCGTCCTGAAGCCATAAACGACTATTTCCCTTGTCGGCTAATCGAAACATCCCTGGGAAATGCGTTCTTATAAAATCAGCGAAAAATTGACCATTCATTTCCCGGTATGGCTCGCAGGCAACTACTCCCGTCTTATAGGAAATAGCTACGATAAGCTTTACTTTTTTCATGCCAGTTCCCTCTTTCCGTCCTCGCGCTACGCAACCAGGAGTTGTGCCTTCATTCCTTTTTCTCCAAATGCGACCCCTGGGTGCGCGTGCTTGATCCATTGGGTTTCTTTTATACACAAAACTTGTACCGTCTAAAAAGAATGCCATCCTTTCAGTCCACAAATCTTCGTCATACTCTCTGCGTATACGGCGCGCAAACTTTCGTCTCAGCCGTCTGTCTTTAGCTGTCATAAGTCCCTTTTTCCTACTTTGTAGAAAAAAATAGCGCCTGGTATTCAGAAACCTCCGTACTGTACGAGGTGACACACGCTTAACGCTAATACCAGCCTCTTGCATTATTCGCAGAACAGAAAAGTTCCCCTCCCTCTCTCTTAGATCGTGCAAAGCCCTGACAAGGCGCCGACCATCACGCTGCGTTAGCTTCTTCTTGGGTCCCGGCTTATTTTGCATGGCAGATCCACGTTTTTTCTTAATAACATGACAATCTTGGACAAATTAACTTGGCTACTCTGTTTCCTTCATGCTTTGTTTTCAATCACGCACGCTATTTCCCACGCGCGCGCTTCTTTTTCCCCCTCCCAATGTTGGGAATTGCGGGTATACTTGCTGGCCATCTCAACACAACATTGGGGAGGGGAAGCGGCGAAAAGTAGCCAACTAATTTGTCCAAGATTGTAGACTACACTACCAAAGTTGGTTGTTTTAGAGTCTTCCCTTCACGAGATATTGATTTTTCAAGCATAGATGACGTCATCGATGACGTCACATCACGTGACCACCTCATTTCGCTCATCTGGTAACCTTCCCTTCACGAGATATTGATTTTTTCAAGCATAGATGACGTCATCGATGACGTCACATCACGTGACCACTTCATTTCGCTCATCTGGTGACCTGGATTACATTACCCAAGTTTGGTTGGTTTAGAGTCTTTCTTTCATGAGATATTCATTTTTCAAGCGTAGATGACGTCATCGATGACGTCATATCACGTGACCACCTCATTTCGCTCATCTGGTGGCCTAGACTATACTACCCAAGTTTTGTTGTCTTAGAGTCTTCCCTTCACGAGATATTGATTTTTCAAGCATAGATAACGTCATCGATGACGTCATATCACGTGACCACCTCATTTCGCTCATCTGGTGGCCTAGACTACACTACCCAAGTTTTGCTGTCTTAGAGTCTTCCCTTCACGAGATATTGATTTTTCAAGCATAGATGACGTCATCGATGACGTCATATCACGTGACCACCTCATTTTGCTCATCTGGTGGCCTAGACCACACTACCCAAGTTTTGTTGTCTTAGAGTCTTCCCTTCACGAGATATTGATTTTTCAAGCATACATGACGTCATCGATGACGTCATATCACGTGACCACCTCATTTCGCTCATCTGGTGGCCTAGACTACACTACCCAAGTTTTGTTGTCTTAGAGTCTTCCCTTCACGAGATATTGATTTTTCAAGCATAGATGACGTCATCGATGACGTCATATCACGTGACCACCTCATTTCGCTCATCTGGTGACCTGGATTACATTGCTCAAGTTTGGTTGCTTTAGAGTCTTCCCTTCATGAGATATTGATTTTTCAAGCATAGATGACGTCATCGATGACGTCATATCACGTGACCACCTCATTTTGCTCATCTGGTGGCCTAGACTACACTTCCTAAGTTTTGTTGTTTTAGAGTCTTCCCTTCAAGAGATATTGATTTTTCAAGCATAGATGACGTCATCGATGACGTCACATCACGTGTCCGTGTTACAGCACCCCCCTTGTTGCATAGACAAAATATCCCAAGTATGGTTGTCTTAGCATGTTCCCTTGAGGAGATATAACTATTTCTTTGCATACCACAGGGTTCCCATGTGTACACGGACGGACGGACGACGGACGACGGACGGACGGCGTACGCTATAGGTTTAATACCAGAAAAATAAAGAAAAAATCATATCTCCCGAAGGGTAGCTTCTATAGAAGCCAAACTTGGACAAAGTTTCAAAGACCATAAGAGGAACTCTACACCAAAGTCACGTGCCCTTACGTCATCAATGACGTCATCAAAATGATCCATAATGCCCGTGACGTTCAAAAATCAACTCGATAGTATACTATACGTTTTTTTCCTTAGGTATGGCGCTATGAAAAAAGTCTACACTATGATGTATAAATTATTTTGTTCCAAGAAATTTTTTTACAATTGTTACTCGATTCTCAAATGGATTACCTTATACATGTACTAGGTTGTTTGTTTGTCTATTTTTCACTTAAGAAAAGTCTTTGCATTACCGAGGATACGGATACTTTCACACGGTATTTTAATTTGGTATCCCCAAGATGATAACTTATAACTTTTTAGAAAATAACACCTATGTTGTATTGTGAATGTGCGCATTCTGATTGGTTAAAAAGCGTGTTTGTAAGAGACCTGAGAAACACGATTGTCACGCAACGCTGTCGCGCGTTGTATGTTATTTTCTAAAAGCAATAAAAATACTTTCTGCGTGCTCTTTGGTTTCTTACAAACACTCGGGGAATGTTGGTCGAACTGATAAAACTTGAAAGACACTCGCCTGCGGCTCGTGTCTTTCAAGTTTTGATCAGTTCTCCTAACATCCCCCTCGTGTTTGTAAGAAACCAGAGAGCACGCGGAAAGTACTTTTATTGCTTAATGACAGTCTTCCGAGTTTTGACCTTCCCTCTCCGATTATCTGCCTCTGGTGCTGTCCTTCTCTCTTTCCTTCTGAGACTCCGAGACATGTTCTAGACGCTTTTTTCGTTAGTTTTCGTCTCTGCCTTTTTAAATCATCTTCAGGTTTCGACATTTTGGCTATGGCTACCTCCATCTTCTTGCTGAGATTAATTTCCCGTTCTCTCTCGATCAAGCGGTCGCATTTGTCTTCCGACCTCTCATTCCCTGCTGTATTTCACCTCCATTCTCCGTCCCTCATAACTTCGCTTCTTTTCCCTTGTGAAACAACCGTGTTCATCTGTCTCCGCTTCATTGCTGTAGACTTTTAGTCTAAAATACCTTGATTTGACAGCTTGCTTTAGAAACGTTTCAGTTTTTGATGAAGGACAAGAAAATATTTTTCCTTCACTTGTCGAAAATTCCAACACGAAATAACAAAATCTCTAAACATCCCTACAAAGAAAAATCGCCAACCATCGCCAACGAAATTCAAGCGCGCGCGTGCTCATTTTCCCGCTCAAAACTGGTGGGTTGCCTGTGCGACGACGGACACACGGAAACCGGAAGTCCATCACAGAATCGGTCGATGCATATACACTTTTGTTTTGTTCCTTTTTCTCCTGCATGTAGCGATGGGGCTCCGCTATAAATGAATGTTTTAAAGCGTTAAAAAAGTTCCCTAAAAATAAATCTCCGGGTTCAGATGGGCTGACTGCCGAATTTTATGTGTTCTTTTGGGAAACTTTAGGTGGACTTTTGGTTGACAGCTTCAATTTCACCTTTCAAAAGGGAGAGTTATCTATTTCACAAAGGTTGGAAATTATTAGACTGATCCCTAATAAGTCTAGAAATTTGTTGTTTTTGAAGAATTGGCGACCTATTTCGTTGTTAAATGTTGACTATAAGATCGCAACTAAAACATTAGCTGCAAGGTTAAAAGTTGTTGCTCCATTTATAATCAAGAATTCACAGACTGGATACTTACAGGGCAGGTGCATAGGGCAAAACATTCGGTTGATATCAGACATATTGCAGTACACTGAAGATCAAAATTTAGGCGGTATTGCAATTTTTTTAGATTTCGAAAAAGCCTTCGACAGCTTAGAATGGGACTATCTTTATAAAGTCTTAGAAACGTTTAACTTTGGGACTGAATTTATAACTTGGGTCAAGGTACTTTATTCAAATATATCAAGCTGCACATTGAATAATGGGTACGCGTCTAATACCTTTTCCGTAGAAAGAGGCGTCAGACAGGGTTGCCCTATTTCCGGCCTGCTGTTTGCTTTAGCAGTTGAAATACTCGCACAGGCAATTAGGGAAAATAAAGAAATAAAGGTAATACAAGTATTTGATAAACAAATTAAATTAAGTCAGTATGCTGACGATACCACAGTATTTTGTAAAGATGAGTGTTCTTTATCTGAACTATTACATATCTTACAATTGTTTAGAGACTGCAGTGGGCTTAAGATAAATGCCTCTAAATCAGAGGCTATTTGGTTAGGCAAGGATGCAGAAAAGGAAGACCAACTTTTTAATCTTTTGTGGCCGAAAAGACCAGTTACAGCGCTTGGTATTGCCTTTTCTTATTACAGGTATTTGTGTCAGCAAGAAAACTTTAGAAATAAAATTACCAAGATACAAAAGCTCTTTAATATATGGGCGCAAAGGGATTTGTCTCTTATTGGAAAAATAACTATCATCAAAGCACTTGGCCTGTCCAAGCTAATTTTTTCAAGCAGTTGTCTACACACGCCTCCAGGGGTGATAGAAATAGTTAACCACATGGTTAATAATTTTGTATGGAATAAAAAAAGACCCAAGATAAAAAAGCAATCTATCATAGGCCCTAAAAGGAAGGGTGGATTAGACCTGCCCGAGTATAGTATAATCACTCAATCATTGCATATTCCATGGGTGCAAAGGATGATCGCCAGTGTTAACGACGATTGGATGGTAATCCCCCTTTTTATTTACGAAGTGTAGGTGGTACCTTTATTTTCAAATGCAATTATGATGTTGATCTGCTTGATATTACAGCCTTGCCAGTTTTTTATAAGGATGTGCTAAAATCTTGGAAGGATGTACAAGATTTAGTTTTGGAGTAAAACTAAATGTAAAGGATGAAATTATTTGGAATAATAGAAATGTGTTAATAGAAGGTAAATCTGTGTTCTGGAGAAAATGGTACGAAGCAGGAATAGTTACGTTCCATAACTTGCTAAATGAGAAACAAAATGTTTTTTTTTAACGTATAATGAATTCTGTGAGAAAACTGGTTTAAAGCCTGCTTTCACAAGGTTTGATTGCTGCTATTCCACAATCCTGGAAAAATTCATTAAAACATAGCATTAATGACTCCCCAAAGCCAAAGCAAAAATGTAAGCAAAAGACCACTAAATTTGCTCGAACTCTTTTAGTGGATAAGAAATTTAAAGAACCTTTAGCAAACTTCCGGTTGCACCAGGAAGGTATTGATAATGACAAACTGAATGATATCCATATTCTTCCTTTTAAATTAACGTATGATACGAAGTTGTGTATTTTTCAATATAAATTAATACATAATATTATTCCTCATAGAGCTTGGCTGTTCAAAATGAAAGTAGTCGATACTCCTTTTTGTTTAGAATGTCAAGAGGTAGATACTATAAAGCATTTATTTGTTAACTGCCCAAGCTCAAGAGGTTTTTGGAATCATCTTTTTAATATATAGATTTAGGCACTGCCTAAAAGCGGAACTCCAATGTTTATACCTCTTACAGAACGACTAATTGTTATACATGCAATAATATTATAGCAAATTTCTGACAATAATTGCCCTATTTCACTATGACGTCATATCAAAACACTCTATTGTTTTTGCGCTATGAATCATAGTCGCCAGCGGGGACAGCAGCAGACTCGTACCCGTCGCTATAGTAGAAAAGTTGAGGAACGCAGGGAATTATGGGAAGGTCGCTATAGTAGAAAAGTCGAGGAACGCAGGGAATTATGGGAAGGATTAGCGCGGCGCGCAATGCATTGTGGGAAGATTTCGCAAGGCGCGCAATGGATTGTGGACCGGGCGCCCTTTCCACAATGCATTGCGCGCCGCGCCAATCCTTCCCATAATCCCCTGCGTCCCTCGACTTTTCTACTAGAGAGCAGCAAAACAGTTATTTGACGACTGATTTGACAACCTAGCGACGGGTACGAGTCTGGGACAGCAGCAGCATTTAGAAATGACCAAAACATGATGAAAAAATGCCATTCATGATGTTCGAATGGAACTTTTATTTGAACCAAGTTTCAGGTATCTTGCCCATGTAAACAAACCATGACGTCATAGTGAAATAGAGCAATTAATCGGACGTTATCTGGCTTCTGATGGTACTAATTAGAAAATGATTTCAGGGGGTGCATGGGGACCCCTCCTGGCGACTAGACTATAATGGACTATAATTGATAAGCCAGTTGGCTAAGGCAAGTAACTTTTCTGTGCTACTTGTCCTGATGGGACTAGTGATCAAAAAAGTCAAGGTCGACCACTCACCCATATCAATTGGGTGGGGGTGCTTGTTGGACAAATGGAATTTGAAGAGCTGTGTATTGTGGACATGTATTTTAACCCCAGAGATACATAACTTCCCATTACAGAATCCTAGAAATCTGGCAAAACCTAAACATCTGAAGATTGTTTTTGCTTGAAAAGAGTTGCTTAATAATACTGAGTTTCCTAACTACCCCTAACAGAATCCTAGTCAAAAAAGTCAGAAAAAACCCCTTAAAAATTTGTACTGTAGTATAAAAATCATAATCATAATCATGTGTTTCCAAAAAATATCCATACCCCCTCTATGTAATTTCCAAAGAAAAATACAGTATTTGTAAGGAAAAGATCAAGTAAATTGACGGAATTTCCAATCCCTTTGTATAGGGGGGTATGGATAATCTGGAACCAGACATTTCCAGAATGTATCCCCCCACACAGAAGGTTGTTGACAGGAGACCCCCTCCCCTCATCCCTCCAAAGAAAATAAATTGACTCCCCAGCCTCACCCCTCTGGGATTTCCAATGCCCTTCCATGACCTATGGATCGAAAACGGGAGACAAAGCAGGTGTTAGAAAAAAAAAGAACTGAAATGGAAGAGCAATTTTATCCTACCCAACTATATGAACTCTTCCATACCATAGAAATCAAAACCAAAATCAATTTATGTCAAATGGCCCCCTTGGATGCATCACAAGAATAATGTTACTAAAATTAATAGAAAATATCCGAAAACATAGCAAAATTTTGTATGGGCGACCTAAACAGAACAAGAAGAACTACTTTGCAAAATCACTCCATCATGACAAGCCTTTGAACCCCCTCTTTGAACAAATAAGTGAAATTAAACAATCAAAAATAGGCAAAAATTAATGTATTTCTTTATATTTATTGGAGTTTTGCCAAGTAAATCATTATTATTTCTTACAGTTCAAATAAAAAATATATCTAAGTATATATCCTTGTAGGGGGATTTACTGGAACTCCAGTGAGCAATGGTTTAAATCCAGTTTTAAGCATTGTTCTGGTAGGGAGCATTCTTATTTATGCCAGGGGGTGGGCTGGCAAGATTTTTCATTCAGCCCAAAAAAAAAACTTGACCCCCCTCAAAGTATCAATAAAAACCTCAAAACCCCTTCAGGCATTTTTTATGATAATGATAGCCCCCTCCCCCCCTTTAGATCAGGAAGAAATGTTGGGACATCTACATACCAAGTAGACAACAACCAGTATTTTTAAGACATTTCCTGATGCGTGCATAAACAGTTTGTTGTAATTACAGGTGTGTAACCTCTTGTATCCATATGTTAAATTAACATAACGTTGCTGCCACAAAATGTAGATGACCCCTCACAAGTGTTTTCATATCTTCTGGTGATCCCCTACTTGAATGTGCCAAATTTAACATGGGCCCCCTTAATAATTGCCAGCCCACCCCCTGGCATAAATAATGAATGCTTCCTTAAAGTAAAAGTAAATGAAAAACTACCAACAGAAAAATGAGCATAGCCCCCTCACCCACTATAAAGTGAGATCCTGCTTTGGAATAACATATCAAGATAGTTCCCTTGAAAAAGTGTCGACTTTCTCCAACTTCCTTATAAGGAAATATCTGTATACCATATTTGGAATTCCAGTAAGTTTTTTGATATTTCTATTGGCCTAGAAAACTTAAAACTCAACTAGAATTCAGATACACTTGAGAAAGGATGGTATGCACATTTTCCACTGTGTTTTTCACGGTCAAGAACCTGGAAACAAGGCAGACAAAAAGCACAGGAAGCTTGGTTCAATGTCTAAAAAGGAGGCATGTTTGAATCACAATACTGATTACTGTGCGACTACGTCAACCGGGCCATCCCGTAAAAAGTTTGTCATTTAGAGATTCAAACCATTTTAAGCAAATTTAATACCTGCAATACATCTGACGATGAGTAATTAAGTGTTTTGAAGTTATTTCTGCCCATAATTTCCACAATTTTTAGAGAAAAGTGAATATTTCGATGTCTGAAATCTCAAGAAAGTGGAGATCCTTTGTTCTGTACTTGCTTTCTGATTGGCTAACTTCTTATAAAATGGCCCGGTTGACGTAGTCGCACAATAAGTACAAATTCATGGTCTAGTTGAAAGTATAAGTACAAATAATCACAAAGTATTTTGAAATTTTGCTTTTTTGCACATGGGATTTCATAATTATGCGAACAACAAAAAGGAAAGAGTTTGAGTACGCTATCCTTGTGATTTGATGAGTTGCATTCTTTTTTTTTTTGTTACAAGATTGTTACAAAAATACTTCTGGAAAGGTGGTCTGTTTTTGTTTATATGAACCAAGCCACAAGCAGGCTAGATATGACCTCTTAAATTCCAGGGTTTTTTTCACAGTGCTTAGTGAAAATGGAGTCTAGAGTTACAGGATGGGTTAGCTGATGCCCTGGAAAAAGTCTTGGCTACCTTCTTGCACCTTGTGTTGCAATTCATTTGTGAACCAGCCCTAGCATCAGCACCTGAGAACTGAAAAAAAATCAAAGTCAAATGGGACACCTACAGCTAAGTAACCTAGTCAGTAAAAGAAATTTACTGGCTTGGAGGGCTGGATCATCAAATACCATAACTGATACCTTAAAGTAACTTTAAAGTCCTTGAAACAGCATTATTTAAAATTCCACAGAAAATTTAGAGTGTGGTGACAAATCTTAACCTAAGTCTGAATTCTAAGATTCCAGACCTCTAGCAAGAAAATCAGAAAATCATTCATTTCATGGAATCTCTAAGACCAGGGACGACAAACCATGCAGGGACTTTAAAAATCTGGAGATTGTCTTGAAATGGCTAAATTTCCTGAAATATTCCCGGGAGAAATACAGTAAATGTATGGCAGTCATCTTGAATTTTTGCCGGGAAACGAAGCGAAAACTCTTGAGATGCCTGGCAAAACCGGGAGAGTTGACGTTCCTGTAAGACCCATGCAAGAAAAAAGAAAGATGATAGTATCTTTTGCATAATAGCATATTCCAGGTAGAAGTAAATAAGAAAATGTGCACAAGCATTCCTCCCTGCCCCTTCGGAGTCAGATTGGTTGTTTGGTTTTACCCTGGGGTAATGTGCAAAATGTCCATCAGGGGTAATCTGCTTGAGGGGAAAAAAGTCCTGACCCAAATGATTTTTTTTATTTGTCTGTAGGTAGGGTTAGAACTTTGTTTCTTTAGAATTAGCTTGTAGAAATGAGATCTACAAGCTAAATTGGAATAAAAAAATGTAGAGTGAATAAAAGCGTCTTGGCCAACTGAAAGACAAACATGTTTCCACTGTTTTAAAGTATTTACTGTTGTAATAACATTTTTTTGTCAACAGAGTTCAGGCCGAGACATTTTCTTTATTTGAAGGCAGCTTATTAGGAAATGTGAGCAATTTTTCTCCCACGCTCCATAAATGCAAAGTTAGCTTGTAGCAAATGTCCAGGGGTTTGGGGGATTGTTTTTATTGCCAAAGCCTGTTGTGCCTGGGAACTTTGTTATTCATGTGAGCAGAGAAAATCCCTTGCATTTTCTAGCAAACTGCCTAAATAATAAAATGTCTTAGCTTGATCTCTGTTGACAAAAAATGACATTACCAGAGGATTAAAAGAGTGGAAAATGCTTTTGTCTTTCAGCTGGCTGTGATGCTGGCCACCAACTTTAAGCTGTATTATCATGATACAATGTTACAGTCAATCATTATTGATTTCTGTCTATGATTTCAAGCACCCCTTTTCAGCAAAAACGTTTTCACCAAAACACATGTAGTCTCATCCACAAAGCCAAGCTTCAAATATTGAGTTAATTAAGTCTAATTTCCAATAGTAAAATTAAAGACATGATTCCAATGTGTATTTACAATTATCGTATTGCAAGTACAAGGGATATGAAGTATAGATAGAGTAGTTTAAATATGATTGATATCCTAGAGATTCATGTGTTGCATTTTCAATGGAGAACATGCGCCCTATAAGCAAAGAGATGAGCAAAGCACTCAACTTTGGAACTAACTTACTTGAAAACTTACCTGAATATCGTATCTTTTCTTCTTGAAGGAATCTTGATGCCAAAGCATTTCTGTCGTTAGAAACTTATTCAGCTCCAAGGATGACCTTGAGAAGCGAGTCGTACATTGTTCTTTCCATGTACACATATTGAGTTTTCTCCTAACAGTTCGAGCGACATGTTTTCTTTTCTTGAACAAGCCAACTGCAAAGGCTGGCTAAATTCCGTGAGAATTCCGTGTCTATGCCAATTAAATTTATTCCGTGCTTGAGCTGTAACAAAGCTGCAAATTATTTTCCTTGTTTTTGCAATCTAAAATGATTCATAGCTTGATTTTAAACCTCTTAACTTAATTTCTTTCTGGTATGATCCCGGCTGAATAAACCACTTTATCGATTACTCATCCTTCCCTGATCCCAGTCCATTCTGCCAGCAACCAAAGACAGGTAACCCAAAGGCTTCATGTAACTTTTCCGAACATGCCCGAAAGTTCTTTCAAAGTTTTGTGGCCAATAACAATGATACAAGCTACAAGAAACTGCAGATGGCGGACGAAATCTTGACTTGCACAAGGGCCGCGGCGAAAAGTGAATATCGTAACCCATGGCAACAGACCGTGTACGCACTCAGAAATAAGCCGACGGTACACCAGCGGCTGTCCAACGGAAAATACAACCACTTGAATACAGCTCGATGGGTTACTTTTATTTATTTTTTTTAATTTTATTTTTTTTTAATTTTTTTTTCACACATTAGCCAATGGGGCTCCACAGGAGTTCCGCTATAAGATGGAATCGAAAAACAAATATATCAGTCATGATTAATGATATATACATACTCTATGGCTATTTTCCTGAACAAACAAAATGGCGAGCTTTCAATTATTTATTGTTGTTAGGAAAATTTTATATTTATAAGAATAAAAAGGAGCAAAGCCATTTTGATTTACAGGGATTTCTTCAGTTTGTTCGATGGAAACTAGAAATAGAGAAAGACTGTACCAAATTTTCGAAACAACAGCAGAAATCACTAGACTCATTTGTCAGCGCGCAGAACTGATCGCAGAACTGGTTGTATGTTATATATGTTTGTGTGTTTGTAGTAACAAGAAATGTATAAAGAAAAATATGTATTGTTAATAAAGTCAATTAACGTAAAAAAAAAAGAAAAAAAATAGATATATGTACGCAATAAACATTTTCTATGATTCAATAGATAGTTAACACAGTGCGACTATTTGACTCATAGAAAACGAGAACGAGTAGTCTAATTGGTTTAGTAGAAACCCACTAGCATACTACCTTCGAGTTGTTGCTAAAACATATTTATTTTTATGGTTTTAGAAAGTTTTGCGCTAGCGTTTTCACTACTCACTATTTAACAATTATTCCTCGAGCCAGAATGAGCTCTGAGTCAATAGCCCATGAGGCCGAAGTCAAATGGGCTAGATTGACTCAGAGGCCATGAGGGCGAGAGGAATGATTGTTTTAGTCAAATCACACTAGTAGGTCAATTTGTATAGCCAAAAACGTTTTCTGGTCTGGTCATTTGCCATTTTCTGGCTTTCAAATCAGACACTTTTCACTACTAGTAGACTATAACTTATAGCCTACTAGTAGCTCAACCAATCAGAACGCAGCATTGATAATAGACCACTAGTGTGATTTGACTAATATGTGATAGATAGTGAGTAGCGGAGCCAATCAGATTGCAGGATTTGTTAAAGTATGCGAGTGGGTTTCTACTAAAATGAATTATTCACAAGAAATTATAATTAACTATAATAGTTGGGTTATGCTTAACCAGTATCTAACACAACTGTTTCAATTTCAGCCAAACCTGTGTATATATTGCCACCCTCAAGACTTAAGGAACTGCATAGCTGCTTGATACAGGGCTGTTGTTTTTGACCATTATTTAATTTCAGAAAATTTGTAATTAAATTATACAATTAATTGAAAGTAAATTGTTCAATTTCTCAGACTTCATGTGTACATTGTGATCAATTTTCTAGCCAATGATAGGTGGCAAAAAATTGGATAAGCAAGCAACCACAATCCAAGCATCAGAGATGGTTGAAGCCATGGTTATAGGGATAGTTCTGTCAAAAAGATGCCAGTTTCTCAACCGTTCCATGTATCTCTCCACATGAATACGAAGACTAGCAATCTTTTTGTTTTGCTCAGTTTCATTATGTGAAAATTGATTCTTGGCCTTCAAAAAGTTTGGTATCACTAGACGGGCACCTTTAGCAGCCAGTTGATCCTGTATAATGAATCCCTTGTCTGCCATTATTAGATCGCCCTGTTTTACATAATCAAGATAACCAGACTGCTTTACAATATCCGGGTCACTGATGGATCCACTAAATAGTTCGCTAACAAATGAAACTGCACCATTTGGAGTTATCCCGAGTAGTGATTTAATTGTTGTGTGACTCTTGTAGCTTGAATAACACATTGCCTGTTTGTCAAGACTAGATGGGGATTCCATTCGTACCTCAGTACAGTCTATAATAGAAACAAGGTCAGGGTAGAGTTCTTTAAAAACAGAGGGCATATAGAATTTCAGTTGTTCTTTATTTGGCCATGCAATACACAGAGGGTATAATTCCAATTTCATAAACTTGATCCAAGTTCTGCAAATATCAGATACTGTTGAAACAGATACTCTGTATCTGTCTGCCAAATCCCTTTCTAGTACTGGCGATATCTTCTTTAACATCAAGCAAAAGGTTTTGTTCTTGGTTGCATAGTTCAATGTCTGACGACGAAGATTCATGTTTTTCTTCTTGCTCCTTTGAAAGCGTTGCCGCGGTCTCATTTTGGATTCCATCAGAACAATTGCCAGTGAAAGAGCTTCGAGATCTTTTTTTCCTTTATCGGGATGTCGTGCTTAATATATCACGGCGTTTTGTTGACGTTTTAGACCAGGGAAAAATCGAAGGAAGTTGTTTACGACTGCCTCTTTCGCCTCCAGGAAAGTGTTTACCGCATATTTTTGTATTCGATGAAGACGCTTTCAGAGTTTCGTTTCTTATTAACTTTACATACTGAGCAAGAGTTTTAGAATCTTTTGGAAGTGATTGAAATTTCAAATTCGCCGAATTTCTCCAATTATTCTTACAATTTGGAACACAACAGTTGTGCTTCCCCATGTTTTTCTAGTCACGGCTTTCAACGAGTCCCCTAAAACAGGCCCAGAGTGCATTGCGAGACGAATTCGACCCCAGTCTCCCTATGAATTCCGGAAAGGAGAATTGGAAGTAGATGGTAACTTGATGAAGTTAAAAACTGCCTTTAATAAGTCATCATCAGCCCTGCAGAATGCAGCAGCTCCACTCCTGGAATAATGGAGGCAGGGGGAGCTGTCACTATACAACAGGGATACATCATCCATAGTGAGAGACGTTCTCTTGACAAACCATCACGAGGTAGTTATAGTCGAGAGATGTTATGTGCCAAACATTGCAGATTCAACAAAAATATGTTCCCTTCGGAATATTTCGCCTTCCACAAAGCGACTTGGACGCTCAGCAAGTCAATTTTGATGTACAGAAAGACAGTTTCCTTCTACGCATTTGCAAGTGGTTGTTACCAGAGCCTCTCTCGAGGAAATAAACATGTTATCTTTACAGTGTAATCATTTTCGCGCTAGAGCTCACATGGTATTTCACTGTATGTATATAATAAATAGTACCTGTGTCAATTAAAATTTTTACCACAACTGTTAATTATCTCACGTTCTGATTGGCCAATGTGCCGTGGTAAATAAGAGTCCACACCACTCTGCTTACATCTGCATGTCACGCAGTGACGAGAGAGGATTTTCAAGAGCGAAAACGTTTTCACAAATCAACGTTTTTGAAGATTTTACTGAAAACCTTGAACATAGTTCCTTGAATGAGAAGATACTCAAATAAGCAAGTACAAATTCAAATACATTACCTTAGGCTTTGCAGTGCAGTTCTTTATTGCAGTTGTGACCGGAAAAATGCAATAATTTTTCGAATATAATATGGTTTGAAAATTGTGATCAAAATCATTTTTGTTTATTGAAACTAGTCATCATCATTGCAAGTGACATCGATCTTTAGTTTTCTACACTGCCAACTTTATGACTTTTATTTTAGACTTTATTTGTATATATATAAGAATTTTTTTTTTACAATAGTGTGAGACTGATCCGCACGTAGCGAGGCTAATCAGTCACATTATTGTACAGAGATGTATTATAATAGCTTATTATATGGCAATGATAGTACGCGCGCTCTGATTGGCTAATCAGCGGGCAGAATTTTGCCGTATTGCCCGTGGGCAATACGCATTCCCGCCATTTTACAAAACGAGCGCGCGTGGCTCTGTCAGAGTTCATTCAAGCGAAGCAAAACTCAAACAGAAGAAACATTCGTCGTGGTTGAGGAAGCTAAACCTTTCTTCTTTCCGAACTGTAAAACCTCTATAAACTTAACTACCATCTGGATTGAGTGGAAACTGAAATGATGGGTGTAATACAAGGAAACATTTCGGGAGTTTCAGAGAATTCGCTCGGCAGACTAGTCGTGTTTTCGTGTTGAGATTCATTGTTGACAAACAGATTTACATGAATTTTCAAGAAATTTATATTCCATCACATAGACAATCTTCTCACTCACATGTAAGGGGCAACTAACAGCGGATACAAGCGAAGATTTTGAAAACTTTATAGTTCTCGAGAGTGAACATGAATCACGGATACAAAACTAACAAGAACCACTTCAGTGAAAATAATTTCGCCTGGCTCGTCGGTTATTTCCAGATTGAGAAGTTGTGAATTATCATTTGAAATCCTCAAAGGTTCTCTGGATGAACATTCTTTAAACTATTTCGTTGGAAACTTTAGTCGTCGTTGGAAAGTACTAAATGAAGGAAAAATACGGTAAGAAAACTCCATGTAAGAGTACTTAATGTATAAGTTATTTCGCTCGATAAATTGCAAGCTGCCTTTCGCCATCAAATCATTCTGCTTGCTATTATTCTGCAGTTTCTTTTCACTTGTATCGTTTTCCGGCTAAAATGCTGTTCATTTTTCTTTTTATTTCATGGCTTTTTATGTGTTCTTGAGTAAAGTCGTGCGGCTGGTTTAGTTTGACTTTCGCTTCGTCTCCTCCCTTTGTATTTTGTTTTATTAACTTTGTTTGAAAATGCCATATAATAAACAACTTACTAACCTCGTTTGCTCGGGCAGTACGGAAAAATTCCAGACTTCGGGCTGAAATTTCTGCTTTACGAACCTCGCCCAGAGGCTCGGTCCGTAAAGCAGAAATTTCATCCCTCAGTCTGGAATTTTTCCGTACTGCCCTCGCGCTCGGTTAGTAAGTAGTTAATAATCATCATATTTTAATAGAATATCAACTAGGGCTGAATGCAGTCTCATGTTCATTTGTATTTTGAATGAATCTCTTAGTGACTCTGGTAGCTCATTCCACACCCTTGCTCCTATTCTTGAAAATGCATTGTGCTGTATTTCTAGTCTGGATTGTTTATATAGAACTTATTTGAGCTTGATGAGCGAGTATTGTAGGAATGGATGCTTCTGGTATCCGTAAAAAGGCTAAAAATATTGGGTGGGGCAAATCCATTTCGAATAACATTAACTATTGCCAGGTTGAGTTGCGGTTGGCATTCATGGCATGGACAAAAGAGAATTCATTGAAAAACAGCATGACACTATTTCAAATGAAATCATCTACAAATGTTTAACTCTCTGAATAACGTAGCCCTTGACTACATCAATGATCTGTTAAGTTTCTATAGATTTGCTAGGTTGCTCATATCCTTAGCTCTATTGGCTTTCATGTACAAATAAGTCGCGGAAAAACAAATGTCTCCCAGCACACCAAGACTTGCAACACATGCTCGTTACAAGCATGTGTATCTTGGCAAGGACAAATGAAAACCCCCAAAAGCCCTCCAGTGATACGAAATAGAAATTCGTTTTGGGGCTGCGCTTCACGCATATGAATAATAATAATTTGTAGCGCGTGAAGAATAAAACCAACAGGCTTTTTTACTACACGCAGAAAGTAAAACGTTTATCTTTTCTCTGGAGGCTTGATGAAATGCGTTTATCAAAATAAAGGCGCGTTTCGCCATGTTGCGAAAGTGTCGACGGGGGCCTGGAGCTTTAACAACGACCATGCCCCTGGTGACCGGGAAAATAGTAACATTTAACACTTAGTTAATGTTAAATCGGGGGGCCGTGATGTCAATTGACTTGTGCATGACAGATATAAGAAAAAAGTAGTTCTGTTATTAAGAAGAATGAAAGAGACATTACATCACTTGGACAATAGTCTATCTAACAGGTTTTTCAGAAATAAATTGCATGGGGGAGGGTCCCAATTTTTTACCTACGACTGGGGGAGGGTCACAATTTTTTTTTTTATGTTCAAGGGAGGGTCCTAAACTTTTTAGCCTTGTTTGAAAAAAAATTGGAGCCCTTTCCCCCCCCGGTAAATAATGACACGTCCCTTAATATATTTTTTTTCGTTGTCGCGCGCTGGCACATTGTCGTCAACCACCCATTGCCGGATTAGCTTGCTAGTGGCAACTAATTAAAAATAAAGTTAAAGTTTAAGAAAATTGCTCTAGAATTTCGAATCCCTTCCTTAAATACTTTCTGGAACCACACATTTTATGTGTTTCTGGCTACAGTCATTACTGAGTATATTCCACTGAGTGACAGCAGGGCCAGGGAGTGCCAGCTAATTCTCACAGAGTGTTCCCCATTTGAAACGCAAGCGAAGATGTTTTTCATTTCTTCGTTAATTTAACATTATTATCATTTTTTGCAAGGAAAATAAAACTAGTCACAGATACAAATGATTGAAGGTTGTTATTTATTTTTTAATTGCCAGCGTGAAATCCATCGTTATCAACTGTCCAATTATGTTTAAATTGGATCGCACGTGCTGAAATTGGACAATTTCTGCATTTTATCATTCACTATATAATTAATAAATAACAGGAATCCATGCTTGTCCAATTAAGAAAAATATATGATTCCTAGGAACCCTAAATTGGACTCGGCCTGCGGTCCGTCCAATTTTAGAGTTCCTCTGAATCATCCAATTTTTCTTAATTGGACAGCATGGAGTCTTATATATACAAATGGTGAATTATCTATGAATTATCTGTGGTTTTTATTGAACTGAAATATATTGCATCAAAAGACCCCAAGCTTGAAAGGCCAAATATCATGTGGGAAATTGTATTTGTTCTAAGAAACTAAATTCAATAAAATCGATCTCCTTTAACTAAGAATGATGCACTTGTGAGTAGTTCCCAGGAACTTCGGTTTTTATTAAGTACTTTCAGGCCTGTTTTCAGATGTCCAACTTTTGCCGCGTCGAATCTAATTAGGGACTGGCCATAAAGTGCAGGGGGGGTGGGTCGAAAAAATCATATAACAGCAAGTAACTTTTCATGCGACCCACCCTCTCTTGTTGGCCATTACAGTAAAAACCCGCATAAAAGAACAGGTGTTTTGGGGAATCAGGCTGATTTTGTTCTTGTATCATTGGGTGTCTTCTGAAAATCAGCCTGAAAATGTTCTTAAGGTGTTTTTAAAGTTGTTTCTTAGCATCAAATACTCCATACACTAGAAAGGTAACAGTCATTTAGTAACAACAATTAGTCAAGTCTAAAAAACAATTGCTAAATTACCCTGGAATTCCTGCTGTAGAACTGTGTGTGCATGGTCTAGCACATCATATTGATCTCCTGGGTACTCTACCACAAAGTGGGTTACTGTACTCGAATCTAACTGGCAGCAATTGTTTTATACAAGAACAATTTTCATTTTTCAGGCTGCATGTGTTCTTATGTATAAGGTACCATTTTGACCAAATTTCAGCCTGAGTGTTCTTAAACCACATGTTCTTTTATGCGGGTTTTTACTGTATAATGGCTCACTCTTATTTGCAAGAGCAGAAATAAATGACCCAACCCCAGTAGCTATTGTTGGCCTTGTACTCCCTTTCTACTTTTTCTTAGAATATGCAACAGGGCCATAGCCTCCGAAAACTGGGAGGCAAGACATATAAAAACACACAAGGCAGTTGTTGTCAGACTATCAGGCTGTATTAGATAGTTACCAGGCTCTATATTAGATAGTTGTTATAGAAAATTGCACCTGGTTGGTGGCATAATAAAAGCCAGCTTGATTTCTATGTGGCCCACCCCAAATGCATGGCTTAATTTTTTTGGCCCATCCCTTTTGCAGGCAAAAACATTGTGGCCCTTGTACTTTATGACCAGTCCCTAATTGTTAGAAATTTCATTTACAGTTTCAGTTTCTCTGGACACTTTTTCCAGTGCAAAAGGGAATTTAGATGAACCATGACAGAACAAAAAGAAATGTAAAGTTTGCCTATTAAAAACTTAACCCTACAACATAAACTCACTTTGCCCTACAACTGAGGATTGATTTGTCTTTGATTAAATTCTCCACTTGCCTGTTATATGACCGTGAAGCACACCCTATCATAACCAGAAATATCTTGGGAACCTACAAATAATCAACTATTCAAGAGTAAGCTTCTCTCCTCAGTCAGTTTGTCTCCTCAGTTAAGCTTATCTCCTCGAGCGAAATGAATAAAATAATTTCAAATTCTGAGAATTACAGGTTAGTAAATTTAAAAAAATACTGTACCTTTGCCAAAATCGGAAGCCTGGAGGCGTTTGGAAATTGCGTTGCATAGTTTTTTACATAAAAGTGAGACGGTATTTCACTAGGAATCCTCAAACAAACAACAAAACGATCGTAAGCCAGCCGCCGGGGCGCAAAAAAACTCTGAACGGAAATTTGCGGTAGTTGTCAAATGCCACTTTAAAACTTTTCAAGGTAAAACCTTTTATTTTTAAAGCTAAAACAACGAGCGAAGTTAGACGAAGTTAAACATGGCAAGGACCTACCTTTTTTTCACTTCACGGTACCACCACAGTCTTTTGACCTTCCCTCTCCGGTTAATTATCTTGCGCTTTCGTTCTATCTTTCCTTCTGAGACTCCGAGAAATGTTCTGGACATTTTTTTTCCGTTGTTTTTGTCTCTGCCTTTTTATCATCTTCAGTTTTCGACATGTTTGTTGGGGTAAGGGTAACCTCAATCCTCCTGCTGAAAACATTAATATCCCGTTCTCTCTCGATTGGGCAGTCGTGTTTGTCTTCTGACTTGTCATTTCCGCTGTATTTCTCCCTCATTCTCCATCCTTCGCTTGTCAACTTCGCTTATTTCCTCGTGAAACTCCCGTATTCATCGACATATCCGCCTCGACTTCATCGCGGTTCAAATGGCTAAGAATTTCCTAGCCAATTGTTAGAGGTTCAAATGGCTAAGAATTTCTTAGCCATTTGTTAGAGGTTCAAATGGCTAAGAATTTCCTAGCCATTTTTTTTCCGGCTGAAACGCGTAGTAATTTTAAACACAAGAAAAGTTGATATGTATAGACAGAATGCAAAATTCACGCGCGCACTTCCGACAAAAGATCAATATTTTACTTACTTTTGTTGGTTGACCGAGATTTTTCCTTGGTTGACCGTATTTTTTTTTCTCGCCAAAGAGTAGTAAACAGTTTGTTGACCGTGGTTTACCGAAATTTCTAAGACAATGCATGAAAATATACGGCATTTTGCAGGCATTGAGATTATAGCCGTCAGCAGGTTTCCAGAAGCAGCCAATCTGACGTCACAAATTGCACTATAATTAGTTCATTGAAAATGGTAGCGCTTTTACCTTTTGAGTAATCATATGTTTTACGCTCAGTGAAAAAATCCGAGAAATACGTCGAAACATTGCCGTATAAAATCGAATTATGACACTTTTACGATCGCAGACAATCTTGGACAAAAGGATAGAGAAAATGTTAATACCACTTACCTTTTGAGTTTGACCTAACTTAAGGCCCCGTTGATGCCCCCCCCCCCCCCCCCCAATCAATGTTGGTTATGAAGGGCGTCCATCCCTCGACACGTTCCTTGCATCGTTGCTTCGGGGGAGAGGGGGTAGGTGAAATGACAGGTGTAAAGCGAAAAAAGAAGCGATTTCAGTAACTTTCTCTACAGGTTTTGTCCAAGGTTGTAGCCATTATTTAGAGGTTCGAATGGCTAATAATTTCCTAGCCATTTGTTAGAGATTCAAATGACTAATAATTTCCTAGCCATTTGTTAGAGGTTCAAATGGCTAAGAATTTCCTAGCCAATTGTTAGAGGTTTAAATGGCTAAGAATTTCCTAGCCATTTGTTAGTGGTTCAAATGGCTGAGAATTTCCTAGCCATTTTTTTCCGGCTTAAACGCGTAGTAATTTTTAAACACAAGAAAAGTTGATATGTATAGACCGAATGCAAAATTCACGCGCGCGCTTCCGGTTAGCACGAAGACGAGGCTTATGTTGGCGAAACATGATACGAGCTGACCCCGTGACCGTATCATTTCTTTCTTTGTTTTGGTCACACGACAATTTTCGGCGCCCATTTTCAAGGTTTTTCCAGTATCTCTTACCTTTTTTAAATAGCAAAACACCAAGAATACCATATTTTACAGTTCCTTGAATATTTTAATGGTCAAATTGTATTCGTAATGTAGCTTTTTGACGAGTTTCGCGGTGAGCGAGAGGAAGTTTCAGTGTTTCAATTGTCACACGACAATTCCGGTTAGCACGAAGACGAGGCTTATGTTGGCGAAACATGATACGAGCTGACCCCGTGACCGTATCATTTCTTTCTTTGTTTTGGTCACACGACAATTTTCGGCGCCCATTTTCAAGGTTTTTCCAGTATCTCTTACCTTTTTTAAATAGCAAAACACCAAGAATACCATATTTTACAGTTCCTTGAATATTTTAATGGTCAAATTGTATTCGTAATGTAGCTTTTTGACGAGTTTCGAGGTGAGCGAGAGGAAGTTTCAGTGTTTCAAAACACGAAGTGTTGAAACATGACCGACGAGCAAACAACGCAAAATCCAGGTAAACATGCTTAACATCTATTCCATGAAGCCGATTTTTACTTAAAAACTTTCGAATAACAACTATCAGTATTTGTCCATGAAAGGTTTAGCTCATCGACGCATAATATCTGTTGTTTCTCTTTCCTTGTATCATGTTCCAGTCGACGAAAAAGATATCCCGGGGTCGGTGTTGGATTTAAATCAACTAAATTCGTATAGGGTCGACCAACTAAAGATGTGGCTCTCTTGTCGTGGAGATAGTTTTAAAAATCTGCCTACTAAAGCTGCATGTATCCAAAGGTGGGTTTTCGCATTAGTCCGAAACATCTACTTTTGTTTTATCCTTTAAAATTTAATACTTACACAAGTGATTCAACTTCTCGTTCGAGCCACAAAACCCGAGAAACAAAAGTGTTTACTTCTGTCAAGGATATCGCATCGTTTTTGTACGTTGTCTGACATAAAGAAAGCTGCAAATTTCATAAAACGTTTACCAACTTCTTGTTAAATTTTCTAGAATCAACAAATACGTAAAAAATGGTTTGCACCACAAAGTTGTCGACCCAACAAGAGAGAAGGTTTACAGCAGAAGCAAAACATTGAGAGAGCAGAATACTAACGCCAGCCCTTGCACTCCTGCAACTTGTGTTACTGGTAATGAAATGTCACAAGTTGAAGATCTTCAATATTTTATCATTACTTGTATTAAATTTGTTTTTATCTAAACGGCACCAAAGTACATTATTATTGCTCGCGGGAACATAAAATACAGATTCTACGTTGTCCAAATCCTGGCAGAATTCTCAGAGATCGCTATTTGATTCATTTGCCATTCTATTTTTTTCTCTGTCGGACTGGTGTTCTATTATACCCGACAAAATTATTTTACTTCTTGGCCATTTACTCGACGACCGCATCGAACGCCTGGCAGAAAAAAGCGTATTCATCAACCTGAAAGACCACAAACCTAACTTCGATAATACGCCAGCGTGTGGGCTTATAAGCCCTTCGAAATCGGAGCTTGGCCACGTTAGGGACGTGTCATTATTTAGCGGGGGGGGCTCCTATTTTTGTGGGGAGGGTCCTAATTTTTTAGCGTGTCTAAAGGTAGGGTCCAAATTTTTTCACTCCAGTTTGGGGGAGGGTCATAATTTTTTCAGCAACATTTGGACGATGAAGAGGGTAAAACAAATGGCGATAGTGGTTATTTCAGCAACTTCTTCATAAAAATTTCGGCGCGCTTCGCGCGCATAAACAACTTATCTTGACGAGGAAAGTCAAACTCTCCAAAATTTTCCTGCAAATGATGTCACTATATGTTTGAAAGAAGACCCCTTACGTAAGCGAGAGTTTTCGACGTTACAAGCATAGAAATTCGTCCGTTGGACCGCGCATCGCCCACATGAATGTTAATAACTTCGTCATTTGCGGAGCGCAGTTGTGCGCATGAATAATATAACCTAACATATATAGTTGAGGTAGTGTACTGACTTCCTGAAGCTCCTGACAGGCTTTGTTTACTATGCCGTACACAAAACATGTCCATCTACCCTTTCTCTGAGGCTTGATGAAATGCTATGAACAAACAAAAAAACGATGAACAAACAAACAAACGTTTACCAAAATTTGGGCGCACTTTGCGCGCAACGAAGGATATGCGAGCCCGTTTTTCTGTAAAATGTCTACAGTACTAGGTCAAACAGGGGACGGGAAATGTGGGATTAAGGTTAATCATTGTACTTAGAGGGAGGATCACTATGGCGCAATATACCGTTCAAAATACATCTGACAAATTTCGACACCGGTATTTGTAAATTCCCGCCTCTGTAATAAATATCCGACCCGGATGTTAAATAACCGGGTCGGGTTTTAGTTATCTTCTATAACCACTCCGGAATTTTCAATTAAGTTAAATGCCGGCGGGACTTTTCCGGCCTTGGTATTTAATAGCCGGGCCGAGTATCGTTATAGGGGTTCTGTTTCAATTTTAAATGCCGACGGAATTTTTAATTTTCGTCATCAGCATGTTCTCCAACGTGGTGTACTTATTACAGCATCGCTATTTTTACCATTAAAACGCTGCGGCCGAAGTTTTCTTTTCTTGAGGCCGGATGTATTGCGCACACTCAGCCCTGTCAGTTTTATAGCTTTATTCAATGTTTAATATGTATTATTATATATTATATTATTTTTATAGTTTTGTTTTTTATATACATATTATATTTTTATAGTTTTTCTGTAGTTTTGTCAAACTTTTTAATTCAAATTTATATTATTTATATATATATATACACATCTACATATTATTTTTTAGAGCGCAGATATCATTGTGATCTAATGATAAAATGAACGGGATAAAAACTATAAAATTAATAATAAGTAGCAATACGTAACTAATCTGGAATTTCCAATCCATTCCGGGGGGGGATGGATATTTTTTTAGAAATAGACATAACATCTTTATGCTACCAGTAATATCTTTTGGTAACATATAGAAGGCGTGACTTAAACCATCTTCGCTGCTTAGCTTCGCCCTTTTCTATTTTTCCTAGTTTTGATGAACTCGCCCTATGGTCCATATGACAAATCACTTACATAATATATAGATTTAGGCACTGCCTAAAAGCGGAACTCACACGGCGACAATAATACACACAACTTCACTGACCATCTAATTTTAGGTGGTGATTGGAATGTTATTCTAGACCCGCTTCTTGACGGTTCGGGCGGCAATTTATATATCAAAGAATCTTCCAATGTTTTAAAGAGAAGACGTAAAAGTGAAAAAAGCAATACAAACTGACCATTCGGCAATCCTTTTGAATATAGATAGCCTAGAATTCCAGAATTCCGGACCTTCATCCTGGAAATACAATACTAGCCTTTCAGATGACCAAAATTATGTTTCTATGATAAATGCTAAAATTGAAGAACTTAAAAAGGATACACAAAATTTTTCTGACCCGCGTGTTCGCTGGGACTGGATTAAATACAGTATTCGCTTGGAAACAATTAAATACAGCAAAGAGAAAGCAAGGGAGCGCAGAGACGATCTAAGACGTCCCGCACACCTTCTGCTGAGAATATAAACAACTTAGACGCGATAAAATTGGAGAGAAAAATTATAAATACTTTCTCAACTTAGAAAAGATCTCAAACAAAAAGACCGCAATTAGAAAGCTTAAAGTTTCGGACGGTACGGAAGCCACAAATCCAAAGCGAGTAATGGACGAGATTAATCAATTTTACTGCGATCTTTACCGAAGACATCCCGTTGATCCAGCCAACGAGCTGTCCTGCCCTTCCTCAACACCCCACAATTACGTAAACTTGATAGTGATATGCAACAATCGTGTGAGGGGGATTTAACGATTGCGGAATGCTTTAATACTTCGTCTACCTTTAAGAATAATAAAACGCCAGGAAACGATGGGTTACCAATTGAGTTTTACAAGACATTTTGGATAGCCCTCGGCGATCTTCTAGTAGAATGCTTAAATTACTCTAGAGTACACGGAGTACTTTCGACTACCCAAAAACAGGCTATAATTAAACTGATCGAGAAGAAAGAAAAAGATCGACGCTTTCTAGTAAACTGGCGCCCTATCTCCTTGATCAATACCGATGTCAAAATCGGCTCATAATGTATCGCCAAAAGACTTGAGAAGGTGCTACCTTTTCTTATACATGAAAGTCAGTTAGCCTTTGTTAAGGGGAGATCAATATTCGATGCTATACGCACCATTGATGATATGCTATTCTTTTTTTTTGAATTTGAGTTTATTTCCACACAGCTTACATTAATCAGGTACAGTAAAAATAGGAGGTGGCAGGGGACCCATGAAACCATCAGGTTTATCGAGTAGGGTCCCCTGTATTTAAGTTAAATAATAATAATAATAAATAAGTGAATATTTAGATATATGTCTTGGTAATGTTCATTTGCATGCTGTTCTATATATTTTTCGTTTTTTTTATATATATATTCTACTGCGAATCACAAAGTATAGAAGGCTTGCTTATCACGATCGATTTTGAAAAAAGCGTTTGATTCCCTGATATTGAGTTTAAGTTTAGAACACTTTTTTTTGTCCATCTTTAATTACAAAGCCATATTACTACAATACGTTTTTACAGGATAGACAATATGTTGCTTCTTCCCTCGCCCTCCCCCTCCCTACACCCTCCCCCCGCCCCCTACACCCTCCCCCCTCCCAACCCCGCCACCTTTTTTTCCACAGAGGCACCCCCCACCCATACTCTCTCGATAACACCATACACTAAAATACAAAAAGCACAATACAACAAAAACAAACAATACAATACACAGACGCCTCCACACCAACATAACCTTGGCGCTTGGTAAGGAAGAGCATTTAGGACTCAGATTGGGTTGATGGACTGAGAATATTTGAAAGAGGATCCCATTTTTGAAAGTGAAAAACTAAGTTACCCTTTTCTCTAGAAAGGCGAAGTTCAATTTCATGTACATATTTTAATCTGTTTTTAAAGTTTGTGAGCGTAGGTGGTTGATCACGTATTTTACAAGAAAAAATGTGATATTTTGCAAGAATTATTAAATGGTTCAACAAAATACAGCTTTTGAAAGACTTATATAACCCCAGAGCCATATCAATTTCTTTGAGGGGTTCTTTGGATATTTCGAATTTTGAAAGAATTGACTGCACGCTAAACCAAAAGGATTGAACGACTGAGCAGGACAAAAAAGGTGTTCCATTGTTTCAATATTTTTCGCACAAAAAGAGCAGAGAGGAGAGTGCACTTTGCCAATTTTGTATAATTTTGAGTTTGTGTAGATGATGCGATGCAAAAACTTGAACTGGAACTCCCGGATTTTTGTCTCAATTGAGCAACCGTAAGGAATTAAATACACGTTTTTCCATTCAATAGTGGCGGGAGAAAAATAAGCATTGTAGTGGGCTTGCGCAGTAGGCGGCACAGTCTTAAAGGACAGTAAACGATTATAGAAAGGACGTGAGGATGCCTTAAAAAGTAAAATAGAAGTTGTGTCGAAATCCAGTACATACTCATCACGTTGGAATGGCAAAGTCAGTGTGGCAATGCATGAGACAGATTGTTTTAACAACGATTTCCACGGAGAAGGTAACGCCTCATAAATACGTTTTAGGAAAAATAAATCTAGAAAATCAAAGTTAGTATCTGTACTCTGAAATAAAAGGGTGCCATCTTCAGCAAACAAGTCTCCAATGTTATTTATACCTTTAAAAGACATCCACTTATGATACACGGATTTTTTCCTAGACAAATTAACTTGTTATTCCATAATAACTGGTTTGCGATATCCTCCGCTGTTTCTATTTTAACTGATTGATTTAGCTCAATCCAGGCTTCCAATGCCTCACGATAGAAGGCGGGGAAATTACTGTTCAAATTTAACTTATCCATTTCGAAGTTACAATGAAAAAGAAACTGTCCGCCTACACTTTTTAAATAACAATTTAGTATTGTTTTCCAAAAAGACATCTCTCCGTTGATGAATTTCTTGATGCACATAACTCTTTGAGCCTTGATCATGGAAATGATGTCAGGCATTTTTAACCCACCATTTTCGATATCATTTATCAGTGAAAGTCTTTTTACCTTGTCTTTTCCATTCCAAACGAATTCAAACAATAACCGATTTAATTCTTTGAGAAAGTCCTTATCACATGAAGTAACAGAACAAATGTATAAGATCTTAGGTACTATAAAGGTTTTAATAATTTGAATCTTCCCAATAATAGACAAGCCTCTCCATTTCCAGGCATTAAACTTGTTTCTGATAAATTGAAATACTGAATCGAAGTTAAGCGTTTTTAGCAATCGATCATTGTTTGTAAAATACACGCCAAGAATTTTGACAGCCGATTTGATCTCTTTAACCATTAATTCCGCTTCAGTAATTTTGATGGATCCTAATCGTAAAACCTCTGTCTTATCTTTATTAACTTTCAAACCAGAAACAACGCTAAAACGGTTTAGAGTCGAAAACAAATGAATATAAGATCTTTTATCCCTCAAAAAAGCGGTGATGTCATCCGCAAAGGATACAAGCTTTGTTTAGAACACTTGAAACAATGAATTTTGGACCAACATTTCTTGATTGGGTGAGGACCTTTTACAAAAACATAACTAGCTGCGTCATGAATAATGGATTTTCCACACCATACTTTGCGTTAAACAGGGGGGTGCGCCAAGGGGACCCCCTCTCTGCCTATCTTTTCATACTCGTACTAGAGACTTTGGCAACCTCAATAAGGGACGACGAAAATACCAAAGGTATTAAAATAGGTGACGAAGAGATTAAAACAGTTATCTTTGCTGACGATCTAACAATCTTTACCCGCGACCGATTATCATACCAATTCTTACTGCATAAACTGGCAATGTTTAGAGCCTTTTCAGGGCTCAAAGTAAATGGTGATCAAACAGAGGTTTTTGGTCTAGGGCCGATAAAGACAACAAAAGAAGAGTTGGGTGTAAAGAAAATAAGTAAATCGGTGAAAATTTTAGGTGTTCACTTTAGCTACGATAGAGCCCTATTAAAACAACTGAATTTCGACAAAGTGCTTAAATCTATTGCAAAAGTTATGAATATGTGGAATGGAGAGGTTTGACACTATTGGGACACATTCAGGTTATCAAATATTTTGTATTACCAAAGATCCTTTATAATTTAATCCCTCTTTCAAAGAACACAGACTATATCAAAAAGATTAACACGTCCATTTTTAACTTTCTGTGGAGAAACAAGCCAGATAAAATCAAGCGATCAGCCATAATTAACGATTTGGATGCGGGTGGCCTTAAGATGCCAAGTATTGTCGACATGTTAAAAACACAAAGAGATATCACTATTAAAAAATTCCTTGACGATACACCAGCCGTATGGAAAACCTTTTTGCAAATGTACTTAAAAGAAGTTGGTGGGAAACTTCTATTTCAGTGCAACTTCGACCCGTATCTTTTATCAATTGAAGCCTCGCCCTACTACTTCGAATGTCTCACAGCTTGGGCCGAGATCTCTTCTTTGTCCTTTACTATCTCATCTGACGACCACATATTAGATCAGATTAGATTAGATCACAATGGAAAACTGAGAATGAGCTCAATATCCTCATCGTATTTCTCAGGAAACGAAGTCTTTCAATTATTTGCAATCTACCACGCTTTCCCCTCTAGTTGGAAATCATACATAAAATCTTGCAGGATGCTAACACCTAAATCTGATGATGATAACTTATTTCTTGTGATCATGATAAACCTACTTAGTTGGAAGTCTAACATCTCGAACTATATATAACTTTTTTATATCAAAATCTGTTACACCCCCAACTGCTCAGACTAAATGTGACTTCAAATACGCATCGCCGTCTGCCCCTCTCGACTGGAAGAACATATATATTATCCCTTTTAAAGTAACGCTTGATACAAAATTACGAGAATTCCAATATAAAATACTTAATCGAATTATCCCGGTAAACAACTACTTGCACAAAATTGGTGTCGAATTATCCCGGTAAACAACTACTTGCACAAAATTGGTGTCGAACCATCGCCTCTTTGTTCCTTTTGCCAACCGAATGTCGAAACCTTGGAGCATCTTTTTTTTTTCTTGTAACGAAGTTCAATCTTTCTGGCAAGCTTTCCAAGCCTGGCTATCAAGCCTCAATCTTCAACTATATCGCCTAAAAGAATCAGACATTCTCCTTGGGGTTCTAGCAACCATTGAAAACTCCTTGCTGATTAACCATTAAACAAAACAAAACCGCGTAGAAACCTTTTCTTGAAAAGGGTGAAAGCAGTTTTCGAAATAGAAAAATCAATTGCCTTCGAAAACCAGAATCTAGCTTTTCATTATAAAAAATGGGGGCCTCTTCTTCCAGTTGTTTTATTTCTTTAGTTGGTGCTTTCGTTTTTTTTTTCTTGTATATTGTACCCGTGTAGTTTTAGTTTCTTGTAGTTGTGTGGGGATAGTTAGTTTAGTCTTTAGGTTGTTATTGTTTTAGGGTTATAATTATCAATGTAAAAAAGAAAAAAAAAATATTGTAAAACCAATGTTTAATAAAATTCACTGGAAAAAAAAACAGTGTTTTTTGACCTGCCAAATTTGCTGTCTTTTAGGGGTAAATTCGGCGGTCGCCACGCCAAATTTGCTTTCATTTAGGGGTAAATTTGCTGTTTGCCACACCCATTTTGCTATCCCTTAGGGTCAAAATCAATTTTCCCGACGAGCACCTCCGTCTAAAAATTGGGGAGATTGGAGTTAGTATCACGTGACAATCGGGACACGCCTATTTTTACTCTCACCCTAGTTTCATGCTGTACCGACCTTTTTTCGATAAATGCTCTACGGTACCTCGAGATTGACTGATCGCCTACGTGTAACCGAAGTTTGACAAAATTCTACATGATTTCTGACAAGCCAAGACACACATTCGAGTGTATGCTAAAATTCAACATGCAGCATATTGTATTTCATTTTACCTTTATTCCTGAATTCCAAGCCCAATTTTCCAGACTCCAAGTGAAGTTTCAAGTGAAATATGGTGCTTCAAGATTCAAAGCAACCTTATAAAATTCACATCAACAGAGCTTATTCATTGGGATACCTGTGGATTTCATTCGGGAATCTCATCCCCAGGTGGTTTCCATGTATTTTCCAAGATGGTGGAAAGCTAGTTCACAGAAAGAAAGCTACCTTATTGGTACTAATTTTCGCAGGCAAAAAGTGTGCTAAAATTGGACACCACCCCTTTATCCTCTTTATATAAAATTTTGATTGTGTTGCCAGTTGCATCACTTCAATTGACTGCCTGGTGTGCAGTATTAACTCTTATATTTACATAATATCGCTGGTGATGATCACTGATTGAAAAAGATAATTGTGCTGCATACCAGGGCTCAAAATTGACAGATAGACTTTGTGACTTGTTTGGTGGATTTTTGTTGAAAAACAGAGGTTCCTTAGTCATGCATTGAGTGCAAACTTTTAGGAATAGCTTCAAAGTGACCATCACAGTTTTGAGCCCTGTTAACCAGCAAAACAAATGACATATTCTGTTTTTTTTCCTTTCAGTTTTACTGCCATGTATGACCCTGTCCTACTCTCTGGGTGTTCTCACATTTTCTGTAGGAAGTGTGCTGAGAGGATTGCAAGATTGGTAGTTGCTACAAATAAAGTATGCCCAGAGTGCAGACATTCTAATATATAGATTTAGGCAATGCCTAAAAGCGGAACTCCAATCATACACACCCCACGTCTTACTCAAAGTGAGCTCACCTTTACAGTTTAAATCAAGAAAATTCATGTTACCATTATATGGCAATGATAGTATTAGCGCGTTCTGATATGCTAAAAAGGCGCAGTTCACGACCGACAAAAGACAATCTCCTTGTAAAATGAAAAATAAGATTTTCAGCGAAATCCACAACAAAGAATACCTGACATAGTATTTGTCTCATTGTACTAACTAAATCTAACATGTGACAAAGGAAAATCAAGGCTAGAATATCAGAAATGACCTGTTTACATAAGGCAAAGCAGGGCCAAAAAATCAAGCTTACTCAAAACTATAATTCGAGTTTAGCCGGAGAAAAAGAAACCTTGAGGGAGCCAACTAAAGCAGCAAAACGTAAAAGTTACATGTAAAGTCAGAATTTTCTCATCAGGGATGCAATAAACTTGGAAGCTAAAAATATAAATAGCATAAGAAGCAATTTCAAGCTTTGTGCTTACCGATAACTGATAGTGAAGTCGTTTCTTTCCTCCGAAAGTCATTCTTACTTGGCAAGCTTTTGCACAAAGCCAATTTTCCTAAATATATTATTCGGCTAAAACCATTGCAATTTTCTGTTATTGTCAATCTGTTCAATCCAGTTCTGGCTCCCTGTTCGTAGATCTCATATGAGTATTCGAAGAATACGTCGTTTGCAGCTTTTACAAAAGAAACTTTTGTTTTTCTTCAGAAGTCTTGCTTCGCCGTTGGCCGGGTATTCTGCAATCTAGCCTTTGAATCTTTTGCAACTCCCTCATAGTTTCTCCAAAATGACTGAACAACATTATGAAATATCGGCGAAGGAATCAAATCCGAAGTATTTTCATTAGAGAATTACTTTGAGCAAATTTGGCGTGGTTCGCACCCACGAGTTTGTCTCAGTTTGACTCAACAAAAATTTCGTCTGAATGAACTCGAGTGAGCCGACGCGGACGTGAGGTTTTTCGGCGGGAAAATGAAGGAGCGACTTCCGGTCCGTGTCCTCTGCCCGCGGCGCTGTGCTGGAGGACAAAATGACGCGCGCGTTCAGTGATCCAAGACGGACTGTGATTGGCTGTGTACACGGGTCGCCACTAACGCAAGTGCGCATGCGTAAATAAGAGCCCGCGATGTTTTCGTAAGCCGCTGAACGTATCGTTTTGGCTTGGATGGGTTGCTTTCTCATGTGACGTTGAATGATACGTATGGGGCTCCACTCCGTGCCTTCGGCACGGGGAGTTCCGCTATAAACGGCTTGCAGATCTCTTGCCAAACATTTCCATTCGGAAAATGACGTATGAAATTTATGCTTGCTGCACCCTGTGTAACATGAGGGGAAAGGTGAAGAACATTATGGACCACCTCTGTCCAGAGGCAGAGGTGCCATGTACTGAGCCCGGCTGTCCCATGAGAGTTAAGCATAAAGAGATGAGGGCACATTTAGAACATTGCCCAATGAAAATTGTTAAATGTGAGGCATGTGGACTGCAACTTCCCTTCTCAGAACAAGCCAATCACAAGGAAACATTATGCAGCATGAGACAATCAACATGCCCATTGTCATGCCAAACAAGTCTCCGGAGGTACTAATTGTTGCATTCTGCCTTTATAATGATATGATACTTGCCATGCTATCTTAGCTATTGTTTATCAGTTAACACTTCGAGCTTGAGTAAGCTATGTTGAGGGCTCACAGGTTTATGTGCAGATGCAAAAATACATTTTAATGCATTTTCCAACAAATCTTTTTTTGTTCGTCATAATTTTCCAGAATTCCATAAAAAAATTAAAAATGTCCTTTTATAACATTTTGATCTCTTTCCTGTTTTAACAAAGCTCTTACACTCTTATCTAACAGTGATCTTAGAATATTTTTTCAACTGTCTGGTAGGGAGAAACCTCATGTGGCTTTATTTTTTTGGGGGGGCACAGTAACAAATTCTGCAATCTGATTGGTTTTCAGTGCGCACGTGTGGGGTAATATTTTCCTATCTCTGTAGGTAATTTTTCGGTCAGAGTAATTTTAGAGTTGGAAAAAAAATAAGTTATTTACCGGCTTTATGTCAGTCCATATAGGCCAAAACTGTGACCTTTCCAGCCCTCGGTCACAGTTTTTCACCATACGGACCTCCCAGCTGGTAAATAAAATCTATTTATCGGACCGGAGTATCAGAGGCGAAATTTTTGTTATTATTTCCCAAGAAAATGAAGAGATGTTAAAAGTAAAGTCAATCGTAAAGTTTTCAGGTGAACTTGGGAGAACAGCAGAGGGCTTGAAACTCAGGTTACTCTCTGTGCGGCGCGTGATACTGGACTCCCTGGAATTCCTGGTCCCTACTGTAGGTTCAGTGGTTTTGATTGTTTGACAAGTGAAGCTTGGATACTCTACCTATGGTGTATTCGACAACAGAATTTCTGTCATGAATTTATCAAATCACAAAACCTTTATACTCATTTACGGATAAAACTTTCCACACCAGATTCCACACTGAATTTCTTTGAAAACTCGAAACTGTTACTCCCAAATTGCAGCTGGCGACTTCACTGCTCGCAAAACTACCACACTAGACTAAATTAAGTCCCTGGCGAGCAAGGAATAACTTGCTAAGAGACTGGTCATTATTTATCAAGAGGGGGTGTGGGGCTGGTGCAAATAAGGGGTGGGTCACCATTTTTTGGTCACAAGTTTAAGGGGTGCCATTAAAAAATGTTCAAATGTACACCAGAAAAAAAGGTTGAGCTGCATAAGGTTGAGCTGCATGGCATATTTCATATTGCAACAGCCCCCCTGATAAATAATGACCAGTCCCTTATCCCTAATCCCTAATCCAGGAATAAATCATGAAAACAACACAAAGGAATGAGATGAATCTTCATCTGCTGGTCTGCCCAAATCGCATTTGTGAGTGTGGGGTGGATGGTTGTCACTTTGTGGGAAGTGCTTTGCAATTGTCTAAACATGATTTGGTAAAGGCAGAGGATCATGTGAGATGTCTAAAAGAGAAAGTCCAAGATTTGCCTGGCAAGATTGCCATGAAGGTTAGTCAAACTGAGGGTTCAACTAGATGCATAACTGCGTAAACGTTGGCTTTCTTGTGCAATGTAGGTATGATAATTTGCATATTTAAGACTGCATTGGAGGAAAATGTCTCCAAAGATGTTTTACACCTATTTCAGAAAAGGTTGCACCATCACAACTGTTGTTGTGGCCCGCGGTGCATCATGGGAGAGACTAAGAAGAATGAAATTCTTGCATTTATCCAATACCAAATTTCTTGCAAGCGATTTAATATACAGTCATTTTACATAAACGGTAATAGTTATTGTTATTTATTCTAAAAAGAGCATCCATGATGGGCAGGTACAAAACACTGACCACTGGTGCATGGACCCTCATAGACCCGGTCCATGGACCCCTTGTCAAAAATGTGGAAATTGGAAAATATATTACAGCCGATTCCATTTAATCCGACTGTTTAATCCTCACAGTTCAACATGTTATGACTTGGAAAAGTTTTTTTTGGGAATACCGGTATATTTGCTGCAAACCTTTTGATGACTATGGGACTTAGAACAAAACAAGGAGACTATTTTCTACCATCGTGAATTTATTTGCTGGCAAGCCTCACCTTCATGCTGTAGTCTGAAAAAGCCCGAGTAAAAATAGTTCCTCGAAACATTTTGCTGAAATTTTCCAGAAGGGAAGCCAATCATATTAGTTTTGTAAGGGGTGCCATTTTCTTGTTAAGTTCAAGAAAATAAGTTTTTCCCAGATGCCCAGGGCGCAGATTACTCTGCCCAAGAGGGGGAATGCTAATGGGAGGATGGATAGGATTTTTTTTGTCAGAATTACTTATTCTTTAAAGTGAGGGGCCAATGGTTTAAACATAAGACACCAACAGGAGGTTGTTACAAGTGAGAAAAAGCAGGTGGTGGTTGGCGGTTTTTCCTGGGTAATCCCGCGATTCAAGGAGTCAATTCTCACAGTAAGCGACAAAGAGCCGATGACAACCCCGGCCTTCCTATTTAATGGTGCCACATGGAGGCTGGTCCTCTATAAGCCGTCACTGTACAGAATATTTCTACAGTTGAAATCTTCTGTTTCGAGGCAGCTAGTGAATTTCAGGTAATTTATAAATAATTGAGATACGCACGTTCTTCTCGGTCGCTATGCATCACAATTTCCGCGTTAGTGAGTTTTTTTTGTACCTCAAAGCAACAGAAGTTCAACAATTTCTTCACGATAAATTCAGCCTCGATGTTGTCGGTTTTATGTGGTTTTCATGTGACTATTTTTATCCGCTTAGCATAAAATAAACTTTTCTTTTAATCAAACCGAAAACGGTGATCAACACAGAAAACGTAGAACAAAAGTGATAAAACTTTTTTCGATTTTCCTCCACAGTCCGGTGTGGTATTTCAGGCGGTTGTTTTCATTTGCGCCCGAGAGAAGCGTCTCTTGGAAATTTATTCTCGCTTTCTTGTAGCGTTGCTACTGATTTCGGTGACCTCATTCTCATTTATTTTAATCCTCAAAGTCGTACGGCTATACAGGATGGTAAAAATATATATGCTGAGTGACGTAATGATTGATTAATAAATAAATAAATATATACAAAATGATAATTTCCTAATAGCAATAACCCAAAACAACTGGGTGGCCTCAGGCTAGTAAAGCACTCCACAGATTGTACATTTATAGCTGCTAGAGGAAGGGCATCCATAATGTCGAATTGTGACAAGTCCAAGACCAGAAGTCTCCCAGTCTCGCTGCTCGCAGTTTTATGATCTCATTACAGCTATTTCAAAAAGGTTGCTTCGGCATTTGGTCGTCAAGAGCGCTATTATTTGGTCACTCAAGCAAAGAATCCCACGCTTCAACGACCAAATCCCAAGGCCAAATCAACCTTATTTGAATTAGGTTTATTCATGTCGTTCTCCGCTTCATAATGCAGCTTTAGAATACAATCCCGAAATCTACCCTTCCATATCTGTATATTGACTGCCAAAGAAGGGAAGCCAAACAAATGCACTGGGCAAGGATTTGATTGGCTCACACGGATTGCATTGATGGACAACGCAGAAAAACCCAACTGCCAACTCCAAGAATCTGACGGGGGATGCCGCGTGTTACCTGAAACAGCTGTAAAAAGTGCTTGAAATTTAGAAATAGTGATCGTAAAGTTGCTCACAGTTAGATCGATGTTTATATGACTATTACAGTAATTTGGATTATCCTATAGGAGTGATTACAAAGTAATTGCAAATTACTCTATTCGAGAATAAATAGAATTTACAGTACCAACAGTGGATTAACAAGAGTAGTATATTATTACTCAAGTGATTATAAGAATTTCCGCGCGCTGATTGGTCGAGAGGTTCGTTTTCTCTCGCCTACAGGTGATTATCATTCTCGAACCCAGAACTCCCCGGCTCGTCACCTCGCGGGGAGGCTCTTGTGACAGCCATCGACGCGTGCGTAAAACAAAATGGTTTTATGTCGAAGGCTGAAAAGACGACTAGGAAACGAATGCCACTGCTATTTTGACAGGTATGTTTTTATAGCGCTGTTCACGCTGACGTCATCCATTGCTATAAATTTTCCCGCCGAAACTAAAAAAAGCGCGCCTGCGTCGTCGCTCGAGTTCATTCAGACCCAGTTCACACCAGGGGGTGAAGGGGTTCTCCGTGATCCGTGATTCAACCCAAATTTGCTCCGTGATTCGTGGAAACAGGGAAATTATTGCCGTGATCCGTGAAATCTCATGGCCTCGTGACCCGTGATTTTGCGAATTTCTCTTACGTGACTCGTGATTACAGGCCTAAGAGATTCGTGAAACGTGAAAGCTGGTCATTAGGGACAGACCATTTGAAAAATATCGCGCAAACATCTGACCTAGAAAAAAATATCGCGCAACCAAAGCTGGTGATGAAACAAAAAATAGAGCAAGCTCATTCTCTCCTGACTGCTTATTCTTTCCAGAAGTAATCAAGCTCTTATGGATATCAAAATACTTTGGAATCGATTCTGTTACATATAATTTAGCGAACATGTTTCCTTGAGAGAAATGAGATAAATGGGTGTTGTTTTCTCTCCCTTTTTAACTCGTGGGTTACTATGGTAACCCCGAGTTGTAGTGGGGACCCGATGTCACTCACGCCGGTGTAAACTTTTTCTACATTAGCATAATTAGCATAATTTATGTTGATTATTTGTTTAGTTATGTGTTCATTTTACCTACCCCTCCCTCGAAACATTCGCTTATCTTTTCGCTTCCCCCATCCACTTTGCCGTCGGTCACCCATCCAAATACTTACCTTGCAGGATCGTGCTTAACTTTAAAAGATTGCCGAGTCACGCGCTTACCAACTGCGCCACGGGGACTTCGTGACGTAATCACTCAGGAAAAACTGATTATATGTGTCAAACGTCCCAGGGTTATGTCTCACAAGTTCACAGTGTTGAGAGGATCACAGTTCACAGCGTTTTGAAAGGCTTAAAATTACTCTTACGTTGTTAAGTTGACTATGTACGAATTCGAACAATATTCGACCGATGTGAATGCTCTCATGACCGTGAGATACGAATCTCCGATGTGAATGCTCATGAACGTGAGATACGAATCTCCCAAACTTCGCCGGCAAACGTCAGGTTCACTCAGTTTACTGTCTCGCAAGTTAACTGTTCACTGGACTTATATCTTCCCTAAAGCCGAAAATCACGACTTTTACTCATCGAACATTGTTGTTGTGATGCTAATGTCTTTGCCAATGAATCGTATCCCGTCAACGGTTTCAGTTCGCGGCTTGAAATTACTCTTACTACAAGACTCGTGTTTAAAAGTGCCACAAGGCACAAGCTAAACGTTGTTGTCGATTTTACCATCGTAAAACAAGACAAGTCATAAGTGAAATTCTACGCCGAAGTTAAAACAGAGAAAGGGAAGCCTTGACGCCGAGTACTTTGACAGGAATTAAGAAGCGATTCATCGCCAAATCACACCAGTGAGCCGAAACCTCAACAACAACAAGCTTAGTCTCATGTTCGAAGCGAAGGCGAACAAGTTGTTTACTAGAAAAAGAAAATATTGTGGAACCGAAACATAAACTCGCTATCAGTCTGGGAAACAGTACTTAATTCGACAGCCACGGACAAAACACCGACGAAAAATGGAGGGCTCCGGAGATATTGGTTGAATTTCTTATCTGATTTTTGGTGTGCTTTCGTTTCGCTGGTCGAGGACGGGAGGGATGGCGAGAGCTGACTAGAAGTAAGCCTACAAAAAACAGTAAAAAACATTTGCCATGTTTTCATTTGTATTGCCTTTTGGGAATCTTATTACCCTGCTAGCAGAGTAGATTTTTATGTGCTTTTAAAAGTTGTGATTATTTTTGTTTCATGTATTAACCTAAGTTTGTAATCTCAACGGGCGAAATATAATTGTGAACGATACGATTTTTTTGCCTTTGTCTAAGCTTACAGTATTCAATTCGGCTGGACGAACACTATCATACTTGTATTATTTGGCCTTGTGTAGTGATAATAATGATAATAACATGACTTTTGTCGGGCATATAGTTGATTTGTGTCCCTCGTAGCATGCTACTCGGGCCCCAAATAAACTATATGCCCTCCAAAAGTCATGTTATTGTCCTATTCTTCGACCTCTAGTGCCGGACATCCGCGGAGTTCAACCTTGAGGTCAACACATTTCTTCTTTTTGTTTTTTAAAATCCTTTAGATAAAAAAAAAATGATGTTCTCGAGAACAATATTGAAATACTTTGAGGCCGTTTTTTTTTAACTTTCAAGGAAAAATCCAGCTTTCAAAATCGCGCCAAAAGTTGGGAGCAGAAGCTCCAATTAGCTCATACATTTACTGTGGATTGAAAACGCCCGATTTTAATATTCAGCAATAATTAATTTTTAACTCTGCTGGATTCAAAATGTAAACATTGGAACTGGCTTATACCCGTCCGTTTCCACAGACAGAATGTTATTTTTTCCCGGGGGAGTTTTTGGGCGGGGGTGCTCGTCGGGAACTTCGATTTTACCCCAAAAGGTACCAACAAGACGATTTTTCCCTCGTAATTTTCTCTTGTATTTTTTGAGAGCGAAAATACGTCTGAATTCAGGCTTCAGACAAGCGTGATTTGCTAGAACGGACCCCTAACTGGTACCTATCTTTAAAAAATTGAAAGTTTTCAAATTTTACCCCTAAAAGTCCCCCCCCCCCACCCCCTGGATTTTTTTCGGGAAATTTCAGTTGTTTTAAAATGAGCAACCCCACCCATTCAATATGAGAGCCTTCCCGGCCCTGTCCTCTTCACTCTTCATTACCCACGAGTTGGCGATAGCTTATAGCTTTGATTTGCAAGATGTCTCAGTATGAATATAATAAAGTAAATACAACATGGAAAGTGCTTTGTACGTTCTCCAGTAAACTTTTATCTTCGGGCTTTTATCATGAGTTACGAAGAACTTAATTGGAGTATAGGGGAGTCAATGGCGGCATTTGACGGAGGAAACATTCCTCCGTCAAATGATCCAGCTAATGTTCGACCGCTGTTTGCCCAGCGAACGTCGACTACTGGACAAACGACAGGGAATGTGTCCGCATCAACACGACGAGGTCCTCAACCAGTGAGGAAATTTGTTGTTTTAACGACCGAAAGAGAAGGAAGTCCTTCACCCTCGAATAGTCCGGTTATCAAGGTGAAGTTCCCACATGGCCTTTCCTCGCAAGGACTTGCTGACCACTTGAGGCGCAAAATTCCTGCCATCGGAAACACGCAAAGTGAGCTGGCTTGCATAAATTAAGCGCAATTTCAGTATTCAGATTACATCTAGGGTCGCACTTAGAAAAGTTTGTTGGTTTTCCAGAGAATTTGATAGCCAAATCTTACATACACCTTTTGACAAGCAAAATATATTTCCCCAAGTAGCGCACTGCAAAACTTCACCAGACAAGCGTCCACAACTACAATATCACCTTAATATTTGTCACCTTCGTCTTCGAGCAAATACATGCTCTGGCTTCGATCTATTCGCGCTTTTTCGACTGACAAGTGTTAATAGATAAAGCGCTTTCCCGCCCCGTGGTGAATTGAACTTACCAAGATTCTACAGCACGGCTCGTGTGATGTTTTTGCCGACTGGAAAGGTTTTTCCAAATCCGAAATGTCGCGGTCGCAGTTTCTATATAGTATCTGTCGTATCAGTCAACCGTGAAACAAAAGAATAATTCCAATTGCGACAGTTAGACAGGTAAGACTATACGGAAACCAGGGGCTGGTTCCTGAAAGGTTGGATGAAGTTAGATTTATCTGTTGGATAAGCGTTCATCTGCTGATAACTCTTATCTGATCTTCTAGGAACAGGCCCAGGGGCCAGGGGCCCGTGCCCCCCGTTTTTCCCCAAACAATCCTCAAAACTACCGATTTGCACCCTGTATAAAAGTTCTCCCACACGTGCGAAAATTTCACATGCCTGGGCTCTAAATTTTCGGCGCGCGAATTTAAACTTTCCTGTGCATGTGCAAATGGTATCCGGATACTAACTTATGGAGAGGGTACCGATGCCCCCCCAGTTTTTGGAGGGTTGCTATGGCCCTGCCTTTGTTACCAAATACGACACGCCATTTGAAAAATCAAATGGGCTAAAAAGAGGCCACCCGTGGTAGGCGTACATAAATTTTCTGGAATCGCCCATATTACAAATGGTAGTGATGGGAGTGATCCTGATAAGGGGGGCCAACTTTTTTTTTTTTTTTTTTTGGGGGGGGGGGGGGGGGGGGGGGGGGTTCCAGGATTTCTTTAGCCCAAGGGGCAGGCAGGTTTTTATGAGGTGCATGATTTTTTGACATTTTCCTTTGTGCGTCATTTTCTCTGGTTATCCTTTCTCCATGTTTTATTGTTTCTTTTTGCCTTCGAATAAAAAGTTTTTTTAGTGTATATACAGTTTCTGGGAAACGTTGTCACCAAAAAGCCTATAAGCTTGAAGCGCAAAGGAAAATTGGGGCATCTAAAGCTGCTACTGTTTGATCTGAATTCAGACAGTTCTTACAAGCACAGGTAAAATCATTAAATTTCAGCACATTTTTAAGCATTTTTCTTTCTAATATTTTACAGAAATTCAAATGAATCTCTACCCATACTCCCTAGCGCACCAAGCTTTGTTCTTTTTCCAGTGTAACGGCAAATGGTGTGGATTATAAGTAGTGAGTTTATTACCATATTTGTCAATAATGAACTCTTGCCTGCTTACCCAAGCAGGTTTTCTTTTCATAATATTTCATTTTTTGCTCAAATAAAGTTGGAGTAACAGTGTTTAGTGATAATATACTAACATTTGACATCTTGAAGACTTGCAACAACATTATTTTCAAAATAAGTTCATTATTGTTTATTCTGTGAATATTCCGCAGCCTCGATTATATGTTTCTGGTATATATCAATGATAAAAAGGCGTTTAAAAAATCTTATGTCCGGGCCTTTTCGGCACTCAATCCTGTAGCCCTCATTCACACAACAATAAGCTACATGGGAGTGGTAACACTGAAAACAAGTCCATAGCAAGCCTTCAAAAACTGGGAGGCACGGCATATAGAAAACACATATACTGCATGCAGGGTGCAAAATCGTGCAGGTTTTTTTTTTACTCTTTTGCTTTTGCATGTTTTTTTTTCAGGGAACATAGGTTGCTGGATATATTTTTTCAAAATCATCCACCCCCACCCCAAATGGTCAAATGGACACACCTAATAGTACTTCTCAGGGGCGGATCCAGGATTTAAAAAAGGGGGGTGGATAGGAGGAGGCGGACCAGTTTTTAGGAGGCGGGGGGCATTGGAGTGAGCACAGAAAATGCTCTTTCAAAAATGGTTTGCTGCGTATCCCGCCCCATAAACTATCTAATGGTCCGTACCCAGAATTATTCGATATAAAGGAGGGAACAATTTTACTTTATTTATTATATTATATTATATTATTTAAAACAAAAAGATGGCCTTCTACTTTTTTTAACTCAAAAAGGGGGGGTGGATATCCACCCCATGTATCCGCCCCTGCTACTGTGCTGCGAAGCAGTTATACATGGATTGTTTGCATTTCTATTGTTGTATTATCCCTTAAAAAGAATACCTTCTTAATTATCCATGCTTATATGTATTTTCATTTTCTATTACATTCTACAAAGGCAGGTCGGCTGGAAATCATGCCCTTCAACTGGTGGGGAACAATCTCTCTGCTAGAGAACTGACCAGCTCATTTCCTGCCGGCACCAAAGTCTATATTGCTGCCTTTCCACCAATTGACAACACAGCTACAACCCTTTCATCAACTAGACAGCCAAATACAGCAATTGCAACAACATCATCATCTTCAAGAGTAACTGCAAATTCATATGTAATAAATGAACAAGATTCCCCCCCCCCCCCCCCCTGGCTCACCGACACGCTTGTCCCCTACTTTTGTCCCAAATGAATCACCACCATCATCACCAGTTCCAGTTCAATATTTACCTGTGGCATCACCAATTCGTCCCCAGCCAGATGTCCAAAGTGCAAATGGTATGATTTTTTCATAGTTCATGTACATTATGTAAAAGTTTTAACGATGAGATATTTACATGATGAATGTCAGACTTTCATGAAGACCTTGGCACAGATTGAATTTGGTTGGATATATGCAGTCCTTGGGCTTTTAGTTCCCTAATAAAGAGCATCTTTTCATTGTGTGCACAAAAGGCAGTCAAAATGTGCCTTTACATTTTTTTTAGAATTGTGATGTAGATCTGTTGGAACTTGCTATTGTTATAGTTACAATGGTGTTTATACACAGACTCACGAATTTGAACAGTCCTCGTTGACACACGGAGGGTCGTATTGCTTGCTTGTCTGAATTTCTAGTTAATTAAATTTTATAATTGGGCAAATGTAAAAATATCGGAGCCCTGAGTTACTTTTGGTATTATAGACATTGCCCTGACAGTATGGACCCGTGAAAAAAGGAGTTCAAAACAGTTTTTTTTTTGTTTGATCATTATAAAAACTCCATCTGAGTGTTAATCATATAAAATTGACTTTTCTTATTTAGCTGGAAGCATTCACAGTGACTCTTCAGACAGGTCTATATTAAAACCTGATCAAGGTAAACTGATGTGTTATAAACACAGCATGAAATACTTTATTTAAAAATTTAACAATGTTTTTCAGGGGCACCGACCAAGAAATGAATTTTATACCTTCCATTCTTCCTCTCCTTAGGTGGGTTTCTCCACCCAAAGTCTGAAATTCAAATCAAAACAGTTTTTTTTTAATGGGCACGGGTATGTCTGTTTGGCTTAGAAAAAACAGCTATATTTGTAGAAAAAAGTCGGGCCTGAAAGGGTTAAAATCAAGAACCTGAAAATTTCCTATCTGTACTCTTATAGCAACATGGCTCTCAACCAATCAGAGCACGTGATTTACTAGTGTTGTTGTATAAATCTAATTAGTAAAATCACACTCACACACTATCACGAATCCTGCATTCTGATTGGCTCAAAACTCACTGTCTATTGAGTCATAGATAGTGAGTTTTGAAAAGGCCGGCATTTTGAAGAAAAACAAACATTTTTCTTCAAATATATGGATTTTTGAAAGCACAAAATATTTTATGCGAGCTCCCTGATTTGTTGGTTATAATCGTATGTATTGCGTGACATTGCGTCACGCTGAATTGGGCCTATGGAGGATTTGGTGCAATTGACTCCCCTCTAGCGCTCTTAGCGTTATTTAATACAACCATGTGAGCTCTGACTTCACTCACTGCATGCTTGTACCTTGAGACTTTGGTTTTCAAGATTCAGGACCCCTTTTTATACCTTCTTCGCCTTCCTCTTACGGTAAGTTATCTTTACATTTTTAACTCTTGTGTACCCGGGGTTCCGGAGGATTTCTAGTTATCTGTTTTCGGCGCTTTAAAAGCTTAAAAAGCCATTTTTTTAAGGCGATTTGTTGTTCATTCTTCGGCAGATTTCACAATGGCCGGTCTACAAACGGAACTCCCTAGTGTCCTCATTTTGGGGCATTCATTTCTTCGGAGGCTTCGTGCTGATCTCACTACACATTTTGATCGCCGAATTTCCCCCTCCTTTGGCTTGGACGGCACAGCAAATGTCCATTTATCTGGTACTGGTGGGAGAACCGTAAGCAAAGTGCGAAGGCACGACCTTCGGATTGTGTCACAGCTTTCTCCCGATATCGTCATACTAGAAATCGGCACGAACGATGTCGCCCAGGCCGCAGGCCCTGAAGTAATCGGTTCAGCGATCGAGGAGCTAGTTCTTCAATTGAAGAATGACTTAAATGTTAAAGTGGTGTGTGTTTGCCATGTCATTCCACGTGGCGCTTCAGCGCGCAATGCTTTAGCGCTGAATCAAAAGGCTGTTGTCTTGAAACAAATTGTCTCGGCGCTGTTAGAGTCGCTGAGGGGCGTGTTTTGTTGGACGCATAGATTTGTTGCCGATAACCAAAGGGATCCTCTCCTACCTGACGGGGTACACATGAATAGACATGGACAATATTGGCTGTACCGAAGCTACAGGGGCGCCATTTTACAAGTACTTCGTTTATTATAACACGTGGACAATAGTGACTTCTGGCTCTTCAGCCTGAACAGTTTAAAGTTTACAGCATGGACTATTTCGTGTGTTCATGTATGATTTTTATTAGCCGCCCATTGCATATGCGGAGGTCATTTAGTTTAGTCATTGATGCCCCCCACGTTATTTACACTGTGTTACTGGCACAATGGGCACTGCTATAGCGGCGACATTTAGTGTTAGCCATGCTTTGCCCTGTCTTATTGTTCGTAACGCCACCAGTTTGGATTGTATCCAGTGAAGTCTTGAGTTTCTGCTCAAGTTGTTATGATATGCCTCCAGTTTGGTATCTAGCCAGTAAACTCTGGAGCTTCTACTCAAGTTGTTATGATATGCCTCCAGTTTGGTGTGTAGCCAGTAAACTCTGGAGCTTCTAACCAAGTTGTTAGGATATGCCTCCAGTTTGGTGCCTAACCTGTAAAATCTGGTGTTCCTGGTCAAGATTAATCCTTTAAGTTTTGGAGTCCCTATTCTAGTCCCATTCTTTATTAAATGTATACTCTTGTAAATTCGGAGGTGGATTCAGGATCTTTTTTTTTTCCAGGATTTTTTCAGGGGGGCCGAAGTTTGGCTCCGTACATTGTATAGTTCATCAAATCTCTTACTCTCATAGGGGGGTCGTAACCGCCACAGCCCCTTCCCTGAATCCACCCCTGAAATTAATTTACATTTGTACTCTTATCTAAGCATGTAGTGTTAACAATATATTCTTGTTGTTACATCAATGTCTATGCTTTTTATTATATTTAGAATTTCCATATTATCATGGACAGTTCAATAGGTTCAGTTCACAGCTCAAGACTTTTTAAGGCCCTGGTTTTTGCCATTATTTTGTTTTAAATTTTAGATGTCTAGCCGACAGACAGTAAGGCGATCAAAGCGTACCACCACAGCATCCGATACGGCTGCCACTTCAACTGCCCCCCAGCCCAAGAGAACACGTGGAGCAAGCAGGCGGCCACGACAGGCAGCTGTGGTAGCCGAGACAGTGGCAGCTCATGTACTCACAGTGCCGGCCTCGGTGGTTGCTGATATAGTGAAAGCGGTGACGGCTGAAGTGTCTAAGTCGGTCTCTGCCGAAATTGCTAAGCAGCTCCAGCCAGTGCTCCAGGCTAATCAAGCCGCACACACATCTGTCGGCTCATCACGGTCCCAGCCACCTTGCCCTCCTACGAATGCAGTGACACATTTGTCGACCCCTGACCTGAACAAGCCCCAGAGCAGGTTGCGAGCAGTGCCCCCAAATCCAGTCGCACCTTGATGGCGCCTTCTACTGCTAGCCGCCATACCCCAGGCACTCTGTCGGAGTCCGTAGTTCTCCCGAATCCAGATGACATTGCATCCGAGTCGGGCGAATTTATTTGTTACGCCCACTTCAAGATGGCGGCTAACTGGCATAAATATTCATTATGATTCACATATCTCGTTCTATGAGTGCTTGAAAAGGAGGATGTTGACCTGCGAGCTCTCTCGTAGCTCATGTGTAAGATGTTGGGTTATGAATAAGTAATTTACACAGGGTTGAACACCTTCAAGTGACCGGATTACTATAGTATCAATACTAAGTACCGTTTAGCAGCCTACGGCTTTGTTCTGTCCACGAATATATGATTCTATTTTAGCTCTTGTAAATATCTATTCCCCAAATGATCCGTATATGCAAATTCAATTTATGATTCTGTACATAAAAAACTCATGTCAATCAAGGATGAATGCTCCTTTGTTGTAGGAGGCGATTTTAATTGTCCTCTCACACAAAAAGATAAATTTGGCGGGAAAAACATCAGTTGCAAGTCTGCCCTAATTAACAGCATTCAAACTATTTGTCAAGATCTGAATGTCATTGATATTTGGCGTTATAAAAATCCAGAGTTGAGAAAATACACGTGGCATGATCCTGCATTCAAAGTTCAGAGTCGGTTGGACTACTGGCTTGTGTCGGAGGCTTTGTTTGATCTAGATACAGAGGCAGATATCTTTTCTCATACTATCTCTGACCATTCACCTGTTTTTCTCAGAATTGCTGCTAACGATTATAAGCCACGAGGACCCGGCTTTTAAATTTAATAACTCGCTTCTTAGGGATCAAAATTTACGCTCCAAATGTCAGATTATTTACGAGACTTGAGTTCTCAGTACGATCTATTTTCTGATAAAGGACTTGGCTGGGACTTTGTTGAAATGAAAATACGTGAATTCATAATTAACTTTGCTAAAGCGAAAGCCAGACAAAGAAGAGCCAAAGAGATGAGCCTTTTGCGAGAGTTGAACCAACTTCGTAATGTTTTATGCTCGGAAAAGCCCCCGGCAGACGCACTTGCACGATATTATGCTGTTAAATATGAGGTGGAAAAGCACAGCAAGTATCGAACCGAAGGCGCAATTATTCGTAGTAGAATTCGCTGGTATGAACAAGGTGAACGTAATACGAAATATTTTTTAAACTTAGAGAAACGCCATTCTGCGAAAAAGCATATAACGAAACTTAATGTCGGAAAAAATATCATAACAGAGTTTGACGAGATTCTCCGCGAGCAAGAAAGATTTTATAAGCAACTCTACTCTACAGTAGACGAAGTCTCTTTAGATCAACCACGCTTCGAGTGCTTCTTTGATTCGCAGCGTATTCCTAAACTGGCGGAGGACGATCGAGACTCGTGCGAGGGCTTAAGAATGTCTTAATATTCTTAAGAGTTTTGCCAAAAACAAAAACCCCGGCACGGATGGCCTCTCGGCTGAATTTTATCTGAGATTTTGGAGTATAATTGGACACCCCTTGACTGAGTCTTTAAATTTTGCATTCCATAAAGGCGAGCTGTCAATTTCTCAAAGACGAGGTATTATCTCTTTAATACCGAAGAAAAACAAAGATTTTAATTTTATTGAAAACTGGAGACCTATTTCTCTTCCCAATGTCCACTATAAAATAGCGACAACAGCAATTGCAAGTAGAATCGCAAAGGTCTTGCCAAGCATCATTTATTCTGATCAAACTGGATACGTTAAAAATATAGACTAGACGAAAAATTGAAAAAGTCCAATATTTAAAGAGCATACGGCAAATCTTAGTAAAAATTGGCGACCAGTGCCTTCCTATGTGATTTTTAACGCTGAATCCGAATTTTTCGGTCGCCAACGCTGATTTTGCGTTTTAAGTGGGAAAATGACGTCATCATGATTGACACTTAAAGTGGCACGTACGCCAAATTTATTCCCCGTGATCTATAGCGAAAATGGCGATATTTCTTTATATAATTGCTCAAAAATAAGCTCGAAATAAAGAATAACATACAATCATGTTTATATTATTTATTTGCATGAGATTTAGTTTTTCAAATATACTCTAGTAGTTTGTGTACTAGTACTATTACGGACCGTAAATGCACAACAGATTCACGGATTACAAATGGTTTTGGTTGGGGAATTTTCTTTAGTCCTTTTTTAGCTGCGAACAGGCTCTCCTGTGAGTTTGCTGTGATAATTCCGTGGTAGTTTTTGAAAATCTGCAGTACTGCGCCGCTGAGATCGCTCTCTCTCTCTGTAATCATAAAATTACACAAACACGCTAGCGCCTATATGCAGGCTAGATTTAAGTTCACACTTTAAGCAATCAAGATACAGGATTTGAGGGCGATAGTTTTTTTTGGGGGTATCCATAAGAGGGGGCGACTACATGTTTTGTTGACACAACTCGAGTTTTAGGACGCCTTGCTCAATTTTATAGTAGAGATACAACATGCGTTTTGATAACCACGTCACTTCCAAAATGTTTTATAAATGATCAGTGTTAAGAGAATACACGAATAAATAATGCAAAGCATGGATGCACAAAGAAAATGCGGCAAAGAGTTCGTTTAATTTTTTTTTTGTCTGACAATTATAATCTGTTTACTTTGTCTTGCACGCCGTGGGAAAGTTTCAACCGATCATAGTAGAAGTGTAGTCCGCGAAGCTATAAACTCCAGAATCAAGTTTAGGGACACTGCGAATAGAGAGACAATTAGTAGACTGGAAAATGTTTTGAGCGACCCTAATATTTCAATTGTTTGGCATCCAAAATGCTACTCTTTATTTACTAGCAAAGACAAGATTCTCCGCTTGCAGCAGAAGTACAAAAGAAATGAGGAGATTGCTGAACGAACCTCTAGTCCGCGGAAAACACGAAGCCAATTCGAGCAGGCAGATCAAGTGTGTTTTCTGTCAAGTCACAACAAAAGATCGATTGTCGTCAGTTATGACCTTCAAGATGAGCGAGCAAATTATCACTGCACAAAGGAGGTTTTCTGGCATTGACGAAAATGATTTTCGTACAGTCTACGAACTCCCTCTGCGGGTAACTAGGAATAGATATTTGGCAATGTTCCGAGCTAAAATTGTTCATCACATTCTTCCATCCAACGCAACTCTGAAAAGAGACGGACTAAAAGACGATGAAGCATGCCATTTATGTGCAGACTCTGCGCAACCGCTGTCCCACCTTTTCGTGGAATGCCCTGCTGTCAAAAGCTTTTTCAGTGAGTTTGCTAGTTGGTTCGGACGTAAACAAGGTCTTACTCATTAACGGCCTCTGAAATTCTTTATGGACGGCTTGATAGAAACAGCTGCTTACTTAATTTCTGCATAATTGTCGCAAAGTATTACATTTATCATGCAGCTATGAACTATGAACATTACAATTGCGTAGCATTTCTCAAAACTTTAAATTACTTTAAAGATCTTGAATCTTGCCATTTTAAAAATATTTTTGATGCGACACTTGTGTAACAACTTTTTTTATTATTATTATTGTATTTCTTTTTCTTAATGAAAAAAGCAATTGTCTGCTCCTTTAGTTGTGTTTGTTCCCTTTGTGTGAAGTGTAATATAATAATAATAATGATAATAAAAAAAACTGAAAAAAAGGAAAAAAAATCAATGGCATTCAAGAAATATTTGGAGACATTCCTCACTTGGATGAGACCTTAGAGATGTTTCAGTTTGAAACTGTTATACCAGTACAACAATGGTTTGACATAGCAGCCTGTGATTTAGGGGACAGTGATGAGGGGATCTAGAGTGCAGGGCTTTTGATACAAAGCATTTTCAAGGGCAAACAAATTTCCTCAGTCAAATGGTCAGTCGCTGGTAGCCTGTCTACTATACCACATATTCCCATGGACTTTTTAGGTAGAGAAATCCAAGCAAAATATTGCTTGTCAAGTTTTCGTGAATTTTTTCAGGTTTATCTGCTCTAGAACTCAGGAATGGTTGCTACGTAGGCTACCTTGCTGTTATTATCATTGCAACACAATCCCAGAGGAAATGCTTGGTATAATGCTCATTGTGTCTGAATTTCAGACAAAAAAGTATAAATATAATTTTAATATATACCCTTTAATAACGTTTCCCTATATATATATATATATATACAAAAGCAGAATGGTCAAACATCAGAAACTATCGAGAAAAGAGAGGGAATCAGATGACATGGTATATAGACACTTTCATTCTGAAGGTCATAGGGGACTTGAAAATCTTTCGGTCCAGATAATAGACAGGGTGAATGGGGACGAGAAGAGGCTGCGAGAAAATGAAGGACAGTGGGCTTATAGACTCCAAACCATAAGCCCACAAGGGCTTAATGCTAATGACTTTTTTTACAGCCAGAACCGCCAGACAGGGCGCACGCGCATTTAATTATTTAAGTATTTTTAGACAAAACATTCTTTAGCGCTAACACATTTTTTCCCGTTATTTTGTTGTTTTTGTCAGCACGCGCTGTTTCCGTTCTCGTTATCACGTGTAACAATATTGGCTAGCCTCAGTCACCCTGAGGAAGGCTGTTGTACATGGCCGAAATATAGGTGCTGTTGTTTTAAACGTTGTTTTCTCTTGTTATTGATTATATATAATTATATATATATGGCAAAAATTCCAAACAAAATTGCATGATTAAAACAGTTCTATCCAATCATACAGAGCTAGGCAATTACCATCTGCAAGAGTCAAGGGCAAATAATGAACAACGTGCTGGTTTGGTTTGATGTCGTACTAATTTTCGCGAGCACTTAATTTCGCGAAAAAAAGGTCGGCATATTTCGAGGGTCTTTCTTTTCGCGATTTGGGTGCAAAATTATTTTCTAACGAAATTAATTTTCGAGAAAATGAAAAAAAAATCATTTTATTTCGAGAATTGTGTTATTATTTTACACTTCTTATTGCTGAAAATCATCAACTCATAACAAAACTAAACCGTATGTGTGTTTTTTTTGTTGTTGTTTAGTTCAAAAGTTATGAATTTTTTTAATTTTTAGAGCGTGAAGTTTCTATAAAATTTGACCTTGGAAATTTAAAAGTTCCACAACTTTTGAACTAAGAAGAATTTTAAAAACGCAGATACGGTTTTTGAGAAACACGGTTTTTGAGGGATTAAAACAATGTGTTACTTGGGAGTCAAGGTCGAGCAGTTCTGCAGGGGTAGCTCTTGCAAGTGTCACACCCACATTTTTAATAAAACCTTTTAAAAAATTATATTTACTAAAAAATGAATTAAACGTAAAAAAACGTATGGGCGACCAACTCCCCAAACTCGCAGCTCGTAAGCTGAATTGCGTTAGGTCCCAAGATTTGTAAAGCTTTTGTTTTACTAGCCAATAAAATTTGCAAGCAATGATTACCTGTCTCTGCTATTGTTATTCTAAATATATGTTACCGCAGCGGCATAGAAACAAGAGTTGATACAAATCTAGAAAGAACTAGATCTGTCAAAACGCCTTATCAAGACGATATATTAGAAGAACGCCACTACTTATGAGCCCCTGGTGAAATACCCTTTCATTAACACGCTTTCTCCTGTTTCGTTATGCAAAGCGTATTCGTAGCCTGGCTGTGAAGGTTTTTCACTTGTAAATATAGCAAAGCAAAGTGTAATGCTACATTTTATATTGATGCAAATATTTTGAAATTGTTCGAAATAATATATCACTACAACTTAATCAATGCGTAGTTGCTCCTCATAATTAGCACTTATTCTATTTCAATTGAGGTGGATAGTGGCAGAATATTTACCGAGAGCCGCAGGCTCGAGGTAAATATTCCTAAAGCCACTATCCACCGAAATTGAAATAGAATAAGTGTTTTAGTATATACCAGCAAGGCAACCTGCCGAATTTTCAGTCGGAAAACAATAAGAAAAGTTGTGTTAGCGTTTTAAAACTGCGTGCGTGACAAAACTCACGCAAACTTTATAGGTGATTTGCATAAGCACGTTTTTGGTCGATTTTGACAGCTCTAGAAAGTTTGCAAGCATTTACTTCGAAAAGCTGCGGAAAAAAGTGGACAATTCAAGGGATTTTCAACAAATTTGGACATGTAGCGAGCAATATATTGCATCATTTCAATTCAAGAAGGAATATAGCTGCAAATTGGAGAGCATTTGTAAGCAATTCGCCAAAAGTTTCCGAGATGAAAATTATTTGTCGGCAGCCACTCGTTGCACAAGTAATTCTTAGTTTGCTGGAAAAATGGAGTGAGCAAACACCGTAAACACTGGATATTTGAGGGAAAAAAACGATTTAGCAGGATAAAACAACTACACGAAACCTTATGAAAAGGCTTTATGGGGTTATCATCAGGCAAAAAGAAGGATAACTAACTACTAACAGAAGTCTCCTTTGTGGCGGACAGTTCGCTCGCAAAAAAAACTACAAGAAAGCTGCCGATCAGTCGTTGCAAGACACAAACCATCCTCAGGTACTTTGAAAATTAGCTCTTTCGACTGTATTTTCTCGACATATTGTAGATTATAATTTTGATTTTTGTCAAATAAATAAAATAAAGGGAAAGTACATGCCGAAAAAGAATTTTCATTCATGCTTTGCCAGCTAAAGTTTTTCAACTCGGGTTTCACAGTGCAAGCGTGTTTTTCACAAACAATGCTCAGACGATTTGTGAGACATATTAAATCCAGAGAGACCGATTTTGAGACAAAGAAATCTAATTTGTTGCTTCTTTAGTTTTGTTGACTGACATTTCTTCGCCTCTACATGAAATTTGCTTGCCAACACAATATCTACTGTTTCGGAGGTAAATAATGTCTCAGATTCCGAGACTCTAAACCAATCAAATTGGTCGTTCTTAGGAGGTTGCCGAGCTGGTATATACTAATCCCCCATATCCCATTTTTCAAAGCAACTCTGAAGTTATGCTATATTTCAAGGTAGCATTGTAGTAAGTAACAACCTTCCATCTGTTGATAATGCTTTATGTAATACACAAATGTTGGAAAATTTTGTAAATGTTTACTATTGATAGTACTTATCATCATTTGCTTAGTATCCTGTAATTCAGCCATATGGTTGCGGAAGGTCAATTCAAATAACTACTCTTACTAATATGCATTCACCTGAAAAAAATATCATTGTTTATTTTAAAGTTGTATCTCAACCATCAAAAATATTTCATTTGTAATATTAGAATGATCGGGTTGTGCCATGCCTGCGGGCAGACGCTGAGAAAGGCTCACGGTTGTGCGAAGCCAACAATTTTGGCAACAGCGCTCTTTTCACTTCATAAATGCTGATCTCTGTCTCCAAGAACGTATCCAGTCGATGCGGGAGTCCAACGAAGAGCGTGCAAATCGCGAAACACGTCAGAGAAACGAGTTCATGCGACAGGACTGTCGCACCACCGCAAGTCACGTTGAGTTTTGGGCAGTACACAGATCATGGTCTTTTTGCCAGAATTGCAAGTCGCTTGCAACGGAACGTTTGTTGCCTGATTATCATGATCGCCCTATTGTCAGTCATGCAAAGAGATGCCAGTGCCTAAAAACCGAAGTCCGATACCTTGTCCTAAAGATTGCTGATTTCCCGATGAAATTGGTGGGATTGAGTAAGTCGGAGATAATCGCTCTTCGCCCTGTAGACCTTCACACCGGTCAAGCAGCACGGCTACCGACAAAAGACAAGAGCTACATCCGTGAGCTGGTCGACAAAATCTCCAGAAGAAAAGAGAGCTGAGTTGGAGAACGAAGACTCTCGACGAAGGTGTACTATAGCGTATCAGTACCTTATACCTTTGCTATAAGAAGTTCGTTTACTTAAGAGCTACAGCGCAGGAGGCGTCTTTGTTGGACCAAAAACTTAACATGCCCGATAGCCACTTCACCACTAAACGAAGACTTTTGTCGCACCACGTTATTGTTGCAGTACAAGTCCAGATAAATGTCAGTTTATGACAAAGTTCACAGCATCGAGTAGCTTTTCTCAGTTCGGAGGCCTGTCACAGATGAGTTAGATTGAAAGAAATCCCATAATGCATTGCGTTCGTAGCGCTACCACCACCTGATTGACGCCCACGTAAGAAAATGTAATATATAGATTTAGGAGCTCCCAATAATTATACTGAATAAAAGATGTTATGGTATCAAAAATACAGTTGCGGTTTAGAATAATCTTTTTTGCCAATCAGGACCGGTTGTTTAAGGTACTAGAGGAGGCTCATGATCGAAATTTCAATTCTCCCCAGAATCACCCAACCTGATGCTGGTGATACTATTTATCATATAGGGTAGTTTAAAACTTTGAAATTTCACGAATTCCTACAAAAATCGAGAGAGAAATGCAACGTTTTTCGCGCCAAATATTGTAATGTTATACCTTGTTTTTATCCTGCCCGAGTATTTATCTGGTATTGTTGCAGTGACCCTTGACCTACTGTTAGTCATTAACTGGACAAAGAATTCGGCTTTTATATGCGAGAAAGTACTTTATTTTTGTTCATAGAGGTTTTAATCATTTGTAGCAACGAAATAATTTCCAGAGGTTGCTTCTTTTCCTCTCCTAATGTTAAAAACAATGAAATATTATCAGTTGTTGTGTTGGTCAAGCCGGATTGCATTTCATTTCCAGTATTTAATCCTGGTGGAGTCATGCCGTGTGCATTGATCGATGAATCATTCCTGAAACATAAAAACATGTTTTTGGCAGCTTAAAAAACAGATTCTTACTTGTTATAAAAAGCCAATGTTGTAAAAACCAAAATTTCGCAGCTATGCGGTTTGTTCTGAGCTTTTTTACGAGCGCGCGTGACTTCTGAAACTTGAGTGAAATTTAATCCGATTTACTTTGCTTAGTAGCGTGTACTTATTTTCGTGAAGTAAGGAAGTTATTTCACTGTAATTAAGGCGCTTGAACACCGAAAATGATGAATAAGTGCGTGTAGATTTCAGCTCTGTCTCTGAAACTTTCTGAAACGAAAATATAGTGCATTTAGAAGGATTTTGACCGTGCCCGTATGGCAACTTCTAATATTATTAATTCTGTTGCGTTTTGACTTTATTAATCGGTAACCTATTAACTTATTAATTTTTTGCTACGGGCACGGTCAATTTTGTCCCTTTTTTAATGCAAAATAACCTGGTGCACTTAGTATGGGTCTTTTGTTAAAAACGTGTGAGTTTTTAGATTTTTAGTGAAAATGTAGTGGTTACTATGGAGACCGATACTCGCGAAACAGGGCGTGGTATCGGTATGCGCATGACATCAAAACAAAGCTAAATGTTTAATAAAAACATGCTGAAATGCTGATTGGGTAAAACGAAATATAAAGCGAGATATAATTTTTCAAATTGTACCCTCCGGAGCCTCCTGTAGTACCTTAAAAGCTAATTAATCTTAACCCAGCAGAGTTAGGATTTAACCTTGGGTTACCTTCTTTAAACAATAACTATATTATGACAGACTGTATCCAATCCCAAGGTCAACACCTGAAGAAGTGCTGCTGTGGATTCATTGCGAAAAGGTCCCAGAATGTGCTAGTTTTGTAGCTTCGAGCACAGTACAGAATTTGATTTTTTCACGCTGCCTTCATATTGACTAATAAATTCTACAGTGATTGGAAAAACTCCTATGATAACAGATGAAGTTTCCCGAAACGCTGAAAAATGCACCCAAAGAAATACAAAAAAAGCCAAAAAAATGAAATTGCCAAAGGCAAAGGCAACGTCTGCAGTTAGTGCTATTTGCGCCATTAGTGTAATTATAGCATGCTAACTTGGTGTAGATGATTCCATAAAGTCGTCTTCTTAAAAGACACTGCGTTTGTGTCGTCTGAGGGTAGTTAAGAGCGATGCCGTTCTTTCAAGTGGCGAGCAACAGCAACAGCTATGGACCGTAAAGAAACGATTATTGTTGCAAGTTGTATGAAATGCTTGAAAGGAAGAAAGACCAGTGCTCCACTGGTCGACGACAATGAGCCTTTGGCAAAGTGATACCGATTCTGTGCAGGAGTTAATGCTTTAGGTAAGGCGTTGCGAGGTGACTTCTTTTTTAACCCATTCACAAAGAGCCACCAAAACCAAAGACTCCAAACGGCATTCACTAACAACAAGAATGCCCCCTCGTGTTTACACACTATGGCGGAAGCGGAAGGGAAGCTGAGCTTTTCCTGGCTGAGCTGGCACAAAATCTCTGAGAAGAAACACATGAGACACAGGCTTGCCTGAACATCTACATGAGCTACAGCACTGTGATTGGCTGGCTTAGTGCTAAACTGTCCTTCAATCTGTTACGATCATCTGTATTGTGCATAAGTGACTCAAGGGACTCAAGCGCAGTGAAATTCGATGTTAATGACGCAGCGATATCTAATGCTACACATACGACAACTGAAGACGATAATACAGAGGAAAATCACGAACAGGGGGGGGGGGAGACAAGAAGAAGAAGAAGCGCAAGCAACGCCATGTAGAGTAGGAAACACTTGAAGCAGAAGACGCAACTTTCATAATAGATTAATCATTGACATTTTGAAATGCTACGAACCATTATTGTTGTTGTTTGTTTCATAGATTTCACAAATACAACGTTTAGAAACATTTTGAACAATAAAATACATATCTCGATTTTCGATAACTTTCTTCTAATTTGTTATTACTATGTCAAATATTACCCTTTCATTTCAAAAAGATTTGCACTTATTGATATCAAATATTGTAACCACAATTATTTTTCTATCTCCTATTAAACGTGTCATTTTCAATTAATTTGTCAGTTTTTATGCGCAGCGTTTAACTTTGTGACAAATAAATATGCCATTTCATGCGTGTTTTTGCATTTCAGTCTATTGATTATGTTTCCATTGCAGATATAGACAGTAACAAAAACTAAATAAAAACAACAATGAACATGTTGTCATATCTTACCCATGTGTTGGTCAATTCCACCTTGCATTTTCGTCGAAAATGATTCAGGAGACGCGAGTGTGATTTAAAATTACATGTTTGATTTCTGAGGAACAATGCATAACGAAATGAACAGTAATAAAAATAAAATCGCCCTTGTATCGATTGGGGCACAGCTTTTGGATATTCGCCCCGCTTGCCAGAATACAGTATCTGTAAGTGACGAAACGATGTTATCGAAGTATAATAATGTTATAACAAAAGCTTTATTAAAAGGATAGGTCTAAAAAGATTGGATGTGAAAAGGATCACTAATATCTCGGCATTTCGTATGCAGGTACTTCGATAATACTGTGGCCGCGTACACTTCAAAGAGAGAGTAACATGTAAGTAGATATATAGATTTTCATTAACAAATAAATACTATTGAAACAGTTGAAAGCATAGAAAATTCACTTCTTTACATATTGAATTGAAACATAGGCCTAAAAACGTGTAACCCAGAAAGATGCCACAGCTTTCTGGACTCGGCGAGTCCTAAATGTAAAAATGTAAATGTGTGAGATCGACTCCCTAGACTTGCAGCTCGCCCTGGTGATGCGATATCCAAACTTGGAAAATCACCAACGAGAAATGCTTGACGATATACAACGAAGGAAGACAGGAAAAACCAACGAGTACCACACATCCTTAGTAGAAAACAACCTCATTGAAACAGTAAACATAGGACCTCCAAGTGAGAAAGTGAGATTTATCTCCAATTTTGGGCACTGAGGAGGCTATTGCACTGAGACCGATAACTCTACACAACGGAACTTACAGGGGACTGCAACATGGTTATCGCCAGAGAACAAGGAAGACTACTGTGTCCTAGTAAAAAAAAGCGTCTTGCAAACAATATCTGAAATCGTGGACCCTTCTTCGAAACAAAGGTGTACTGCTGCATACTTTTTTGATGCAGAATGAAACAAGCTCGTATCGGTTGTTCGTAGAACGACGAGAAATTGCAACAACAAATGAATCGCAGATCTATAAGAACATATGACATCTATAAGAACAGTGACATCGTTGGTATAGAATGTTCGTTGTGGCCGTCACTGTATCCCACAACGGATTTATGCGAATCGACGTGGTCAAGAAACAAAAACAGACTTGGAATCAAAGCAAGTTTCATGTGCAAGCCCTATCAAGTATTGCAGACTACACCATGCATTACGATCTTATGCAATTAATGTACGATAGGTGGATTTTTAAGAGGCGTTGTCTGTAAGGGTCGAGCAAAGTTGGAAATCGGCCCAAAAATCAAAATTTTGAAACTTTGTAGTCGATTTGTCAAAGCATATCTCGAGTAGTGGGTTGCTTTGGGGTAATTTGTTTATATCAATCAAAAGTGCTTACATTGGGGAACTTTTTGATGTATTCACTTTGGTGGGCCGGGTTTTTGATTTGACACAAAGTGCCTCAAACATACCCCAAATTCGACTTTTCTCGATCAGATCACTTGGCGCCACTGAAGGGAGAATGGGGGCGTGTTACAAAACATTTCTTGTTTTTCACGAAAACATTTTATTTTAACCACAATGAACCGAGATTGAGCAACAAATAATTATTTTCCTTATGGTTTCAAAATTTACCGGAATTAGGTTTAGAGAAAGGTGAAAATGATCCGATAAAGTTGGTTTACAACATGTGTCTAGAATTAATATCTCTACTTTATTATACAGGGGCCGGTTCCTAGAATGTTATCAGTAGATAAACGCTTATCCAACCAATAAATCCAGTTAAATCCTATACAACAGATAACTTTTAACCACGGATAACTTTATCCTACCATTCAGGAACTGGGCCCAGGTTTACATCCAAGCATTGCATTTAGTGCTATAAGTGTGTGACACTTTGTTCTAACTATCGCACGAAACATTTTGTTTTAACCACAATGAGCAAAGATCGTGTATCAAATTATTATTTTTCCCTATGTTTTTAAAATTTCACGGAATTAGTTCTTTTAAACAATACACCTTTTAAGAAAAAACAGTTGTGCAGGATTTTTTTTTCAGAGATAATTGAGTCTTTATTTTTCTGGGAACCAAGCTTTGCAGCTTTTTTTTCAGCACATTTCCACTCCATCCCGTCTTAAATGGTACCCCGTTCTATGCGAAGAAGCTAGGGCAAAATCTCGGCCCTGTTTGGCGGCACACACCCGTATAGCCCTTATAATGGAGTACCCCGCAAAGACCACATGAAGGAATATATTTTTTTTTTGGGGGGGGGGGGGGCATCTTCCGTTGCAGAATTTTTTTGGGGGGAATGGGGGGAATGGCCGCCCCATCCCCCGGGTTTTTCTTATGGTCCGTCACTAATTGAGTGCAGGTAATGGAATTTTCACTCACTTCATATCACGATCTCTACCGGCGTAACTTTTTCGCAGCAATCTCACTTCGCGTTTGAAGAGTTTATGTGGAGTTTTGCTCGGCTTGCCTACTCAACAAAATGGCGGTGGAATTCGTGATAAGGCCTAGGAGTGTTCGACCGGAGCGCTGCCATGAACTTTCGTGTTTGTCCGAAAAAAACGCGCTATTTTGGGAATCAAATGATATGAGGGCGGACAAAACTTTGTCAGATCCCGGGGGCGATTGCAAGGCACCCTTCCAAGAAAAACACAGGCGATCGCACGGTCAAAAAGACGTGCTGCCGAGGTAAATACTTCATGGGACGCGGGATCACTTATACCTGGTATGGTATGGTGCTATTTTGAAAGTTTCTTAACGTATAAATAAATACAACAAACCAATCATAACATTGTCACACCCATCGGACACAGGAAATTAAGCATACTCTTTAAATTTGAAGGTTTTAGATTCGTCGCAAGACGGAGTTCATCCTAATGAGCCTTCCGCAACACAACAATCCACTGAATTGTAAAAACCTGTGTGGATCACTCAAAACTTAGTGAAAATCGTTTAATGCGTCCTTGGGAACAGTAATTATTTGACCTTGAGCAACTTTATTACATTTTTCAAAAGCAGAGGTTTTTGGTGGGGCAAGATACTCATTAGCCAACACTGTTTCTTGCAAATTGAGCCCCTCACCATGCGCTCATTATCTGAGTTACGAACGTAAAAGTTTTCCGTTTTCTACGGAATACTGGAGGGAGCATCATCGATATCTCATTGATGCAGTTAGGCAATATGGCTTTCCTTCATTGTTTATCACCATTTCCCCATACGAATGGACCGTGCCACAACCAATATGGCTTCAACACCTGTCACAAGTGACCGGAAAAGTCCCAACGTCTCTAGCACGACCTGAAACAGTTAACATTGTTCATATTTTAGAACAAGTAGTTAGGAACTACATGCGTGGAAGCAATACCGTGGAAAGAACTTTACTATTACCGTTTTGAGTTTCAGAAAAGAGGAACTGCTCATATCCATATGCTTCTGTGGTTAACTGACATCCGAGAGTCTCAGTATAGTCTTATTCAAGGTCACATACCATGGAATGAGCCATACATGCGTTTCTCGTTCGGACACTTCAGCGTAGCGACAAACCATTTTTGTTAATGAATGAACATGCTACACAAGTGCTTGCCTACAATGAATGGTCAACACGCAGGACAAAACAATTCCCGGTACCTAGTTCGCAAACTGCATTATGTGGCGACACAGTCAAAATATATCATAATAGACAGAGACTATGGATAGAACAAGTCTTAGAAAATGGCTAAGGAAAGTCAATCAGACTAACGAGCAACCTTATCAAATTTCTTCCAACCGGGATTATTGAATATACCACACAAGGACTTAAGGCTGCAAGGTTTTTGGCTGCCAAAGGAAAGAAGCGACAAGACTAAAAGATCAAATGTTATGAATGCCATCTTAACATGCCATCTTGGGTAGCGAGTGGCCTTAAATTGGAGCATTCTTGGCATCGTCTACAAGTGACAGTTAGGAATTTCAACTTTTTATGTTCTGATGATTTTTATGTTCTGATGATTTAGCTCTTGAGAATCAAGGGCAACAGTTCTCACCTGTACGGGACAATCTTTGGCGTCCAACATATTCCACCTTGATCAAAACGATAAAGCAGGCCTCGTTTATGGTCACGAAGCTCATGTTCCTTATGTCAAAGGAAATACTGTCTTTCTAAGGTTGTGCAATAGAGTGGTTGCAGTTCACACGGTTACCGACAAGGATGACAAGAGAAACATGCGCACGTACCTTCCTGTAATGCTTGGGTACTCTGTGACAATTTGCTAAGCACAAGGACAGGCCCTACAACAAGCACTGGTTTACTTTGACTGTGAGACGATACCGCAAGGGACAGCTAACGTCGTACTTTTGCGCGTTAAGAACAAAGCATCCATTACCTACGTGACACCAGTAAGAGCGCAGCATCTTACTCCAATGTCACTCTAGATCAAGTGCAACAACAGCAACTGAACAACTTCAGTGTGGCCAGCATCTTCATTATCCTCAGCTCAGATACCTCAAGCAGCTTGGACGAGTCTGTTTGTACAGAGAACTTGGTCAGCGGCTGCTCCAAACGATATTCTTCGAGTGGTTCAAGGAACGCCTTGTTGATAATATTTGCAAGTTCCTGGTTATCGCAATTCTCGAGTTCTTCTATGTGAATGTGGTTGGAAACATTGCCCGAGCTAGACTGAGATCCACAAAGGCGTTTCACTTCCTTCCACCAAAGCTTAGGGTTTTCATCCTTCATGTGCTCAACTTTGACTTTATAGAAGGAGGACTTGCATGATTTCCTTTCACGATTTACAGCATTTCTGTAAAACTTGTAATGTGACGACTCCGCGCCATGCTCCCGAAACGCGTTCTGTCGTTTGAGAATAAGCGACTTAAGGTGGGGCGTCACCCATTGAGCGTCACACGTGTTAACACGGATCCTCTTAACGGGCATGAGGATGTCTAGGCCAGTAAGAATGACGTTATGAAGTATGTCAAGCATATCCTGACAGTCATTTGCAGAGGAGAACAACAAAGGCCAATCCATTGTACCGAAGTACCGTCCTAGCTCAGCTCGCCGGCTCTCCCGTTATCACGCTTGAGGACAAACTTAGGAGGTCGGCGGGGGTGTTCTCTTTCTTTAGCCTCCACGGTGACAGTATGGTGGTCAGAGAGGCCAAACACGCCTAAATCGAGGAATGCTCACTAAAACTTAGAATTTTTTTTCTAAACAAGCGCTCACCTACAGAAATGAAAAAAAGAATTATGAAAATCACCAGGGTTCGAACCTGTAACTTTCCAGTTACTATACCCAAACCCTAACCACTACGCTATGAGTGAATTCGCTGGTTCGGACAGCTCGTTTTATTGATTACCTACCTTAATAGTATTAATCTTTAATAGAATGAGGCATATACTATAAAAATATACTAAAACGATGTATTAATCCTTATCCTGACTAGTAGTCTTGATAGTTCAGATATTTTGAATGTTTTTAGGACAATTTGAAGTAATATTATCAAAAATATCGTTAAATTATTCATGGTGAGCATTCCTCCATTTAGGGTGGGAAATGCTCAGTATCATCATAGTAGCCATGCAGATTTGTTAGCACTAGATCCTTATTCTAGGAGGACCTGGTTCTGGAAAAAGCAACATCATCAAGTTCCTGATGGAACTTGATGCTGAAAGGCAAGACATTGTGTAAGAGAAAGAGGAACCATGATACTTTTGCAAAACATATCATGAATCCAAATACCTTGAACAATAAATATGTCCAGCATGGAAAAAAGTTTGAGCCAGTTGCTCTTTTGGAATACCAGTCATTTATGCAAGCAAAGAAAATGCCGGTTACAGTTCTTCCTTCAGGATTTGTTGTATGTCATAAATTTCCAGTTCTTGGAGCTTCTCCTGATGGCAAAGTATTAGATTCAGGATGCACAGATGTTTTCGGATTAGCTGAAGTGAAATGTCCATGGACCAAGGCAGGTGTTACACCCTTGGATGCATGCTTGGATGATAAGTTTTTTATGGAAAAGACTGGAGATAATACATGCAGACTTAAGAGATCACACCCTTATTTTGCTCAAGTCCAGGGCCAACTAGGGGTAACAGGGGCGCAGTGGTGTGACTTTATTGTTTATACAAAGCGAGGGATCTATGTGGAACGCATTCCATTTGACTCTGTATTTTGGGAAGCACTGAGGGATGAACTTGTCTTACTATTTCCAACATTTTATTGAATATGCTGCAGAGGAATATGCTTCACATTCAACAACAGCTGATTGCAGCAGTGATTAAGTCTTGCAGAAACAAAAACATTTTTACTTTAAAGTCTTATCATATAAAGTATATATATTAGCACAATATGTACCTAGTTATACCCTAACAATGCTTTCAAGTGGTAAACTGAAGAATATCCCATGCGACACTTGTATTTTCAGGTATACAAACAAGCCTTTAGGTCAGTGTATATGCTAAAAAATGCAAGTGGCAAGTGGGATATTCTTCAGTATGCCACAAGAATTCTTTGTATAGCTATTTTATACCATGCACCAGAAAATAAAGGAAGAACTTTCATGAAATATTTCAGTTACAGGGGATGATGGGAAGGTTATGGTATATGACCAAAAAATAAAATGCCTATCCCCCATTCTGGCTGTATTTTCTGTGCCATGGTATAAAATATATTGCCAAAGCTGTTATCAATAATTAGGGCAAGTATGAACCACTCTAGCAAATACCAGTAAAAAGTTGTTCTGTCCACATCTGATTAGCAAGGCCTAGTTGGTTTAAGGGTAAAACTCCATCCCAAATGTGAAAATATTTGATCTTGTTTATCACTCTTTCTACATGGATTCTTAGGCTTGCGATTTCCTGAGTACGGACAACATCCTGTGCAGACATTTGCGATGAGCTACCTAGAAAGGGGGGGACATTTAGCGTAACCCCTAAAGGAAGTAAATCTTGAATGGTGAACCCTTTGTCAGCCATTACAGAATCATTATCATTGAAGGGTAAATCCAAAAAGCCGCTGCGATAAACTATTTCCCTATCAGAAATTGCTATAGTGTATAACGAACTAACAAATGTAACTATGCCACTTGGCGAAATGCCTATCAGTCCTTTCAGAGTTGTGTGGTTCTTATAGTTGCTAAGAGTTCCCCATCAAGTTGTAAGCTACTTGGCATCTGGCACCTTATTTCTGTGCAGTCGATTACTACTCTGGTTGACTTGTATTTCTTCTTGAAATCCTCTGGCATTGTATTATCAATGGTCTGTCTTGAGGCCCATATGTTTATTTGACCAAGTTTTAAATACATGAAATTAATCCAACTGATCAGAATTCGACTCACAGTTGATAAAGACACATCAAACAAGTGAGCCAGGTGATCTTCAGCAAAGCCCTGCCTCAAACGACACATAACCATAAAGTATTCATCTATTGGCCTCAACAGCCTTGGTCTGCCCTTCTTCGTTTCTGTTGTGCTCTCTTTCTCGTAAAATTCAGATGAAACATCTTGAGTGGAGTTGCTGTAATATCTGATGTTCTTTCAAAGTTCCCCAGGGTCCAGATACTCGAATAATTGCATAAAAACATCATAGTTTGGAAATCCAGTGTAAAATGAAATGCAAAAATCACTTGGCGGAAACGCTCGATAGAGAACAATTCCTTTTTAGTTCATCTTTCTGTTTATTGAGTCTTTCGATTTTAAGTTCCAGCGCGCGAATTTTTGATTCACACTCCTTGACCAACAAAACAGCGAACTCTGTCTGAGTGCCGCATTCTCTAAGTTTCCTTTCGCTGGGCTTCTCGTTGCCTGCATCAACAATCTCGTTTACAATATCAGGATTTTTATTGTCGACAGTCAATAAATCGCCATTGTCGGCTGTTTCAGTTGGAGTTGGAATCACAGGCTTGCATTTTCGTTTTCGCGGGATCACAGGCGGTTTCCTTACAGTAGGTAGTTTGCGTTTTCGCGGCGAAGTGCGCCAGGGAAATACAGAAGAAATCGCGCCAGGTCTCAAATAAACTTTCCCTCCAAGCTTTCTGATCATGTCCTTTTCCTTGAAATGACGTGAACAGACCTTTGTTGACTTTCGAACACAAAAAGCCTTCCCTACATCCCGCCGTATCGCATGAAGCCATTCCCTTCGTAATGTCTTCTCTGTCGGGATGATAAAATACGAAACTTTCCGGTTATCACCGTCACGATATCCCTTCTTTGTGCAATGGGACACAGCAATGTGAAGGCATTTCAAGTTAACCTTTTGGTTAGGATTATATACAAATAACCGTAGAAAAACTAGGAAAAATACCGCCGCACAGCAATATTTTTGACTTGTTCGACTTCACGTGTGTGCAATGTTTACATCCGAGGCCTTCTTAGCCTCGATTTCGTGAACTCGCCCCAGTGCTAACGCGGTTGCGCCGCCATTATGAAAGAGGTGTATGATACTACGCACAACGTGAACCACTGACCATCAACCGCAGACCATCTAGTTTCTTTATTTTGCTGTGAAGATATTGTATTTTGCCATGAGATTATTTCATTTTGCTGTGAAAGCATTCTGTTTTGCTGTGAAATCATTGTGTGTTGCCATGAGACTATTGTATGTTGCCATGAGATTATTGTGTTTTACTGTTAGATTGTTCGTTTGCCATGAAGAGATTGCATTTTGCCATGAGGATATTGTCCTGGGCGTGACTCCCATATTTTTTGGTTGAGGATGATCGTCAGAGATTTTCAGTTTCACCCCTAACAGATACCAAACATGGCGTGGCTCAAATAATTGTTACCCTAAAAGATACCCTAAAAGATAAGGCCTTTGTGTGCCAAGTAGGCGCAAAGGAGACAGGTAACAGTTTAAAAGATACCCATCAATAAATTTCTGTGTTTGACTAAAATGCTGCCTTTAAAGTTATCTAAGGGACAGGTCATAAATTAGAGGGGGGAAGGGCTGGTGCAAATATAGGGAGGGCCTCTAATTTTCATGCAGGTGAAAAGGGGGGGGGGGGGGGGGTAAAAAAAAATTGGTGCAAATGATAAAGGGAGGGTCATTATTTTTACGCAAACATTGTTAGTAGTAGAGTCTGTTAAGGGAAAAATAGGTAAAATCGTGCACTTGTGCGTAAAGGCGCCAAATTTGGACCAAATGTTCCTTAGGTGAAATCAGTTATGGGTGAAATTTACATGCTATGCGCTTTTTAATTTCAATTTGATTGTACAGTCCCCAAATCTGACATGAATGTTCGTTAGGCAACATCTAACAGTTTTTGGAAAGGGGGCCACAATTTCGGCCCAAGGGAGGAGGGTAGGGGCAATTTTGTACCTTACCTGATTATCCCTATATTTCAGAGGTATTAAAGAGTAATCGATGCTCTGCATCCAATCTAGCCAAATGCGAAGTGAAACGTACTAACTATTATGCTGTTGTTTATAGATAACTCTTTAATACCTTTAATAAAAGTAAGGATAATCACAATGGGCAAAATTGTCCCTCCCCTCCCCTCTTGGGCCAAAATTGTAGCACCCCTTTCTAAAACTGATAGATGTTGCCTAAGGAACATTCATGTCAGATTTGGTGACTGTACAATCAAATTATAATAAAAAACAGTGTAGAATGTAAATTTCACCCGTAACCCGCCTCTCCCCCTCGACAAATGTTTGTAGCACCCTCATCTAATCAAATGTGAAGGGGACCATCCAAGAAGAATTATCATGTTTTCTTTATCAACAACTCTTTAATACCTCTGAAATATAGGGATAATCAGGTAAAGTCCAAAATTGTCCCTACCCTCCCCCCCCCCCTTGGACTGAAATTGTGGCACCCTTTTCCAAAAACTGTTAGATGTTGCCTAAGAAACATTCGTATCAGATTTGGCAACTGTGCAATGAAATTGCGACTAAAAAGAGCATAACTTTCTTTATCAATAACTCTTTAATACCTCTGAAATATAGGGATACCAGGTAAAGTCCAAAATTGTCCCTACCCTCCCCCCCTTGGACTGAAATTGTGGCACACTTTTCCAAAACTGTTAGATCTTGCCTAAGGAACATTCGTATCAGATTTGGCGACTGTGCAATGAAATTGCAACTAAAAAGAGCATAACGTGTAAATTTCACCCATCACTCCCCCTCGACAAATGTTTGTAGCACCCCATCTAGTCAAATGTGCAGGGGACCATTCATGAAGAATCGACATGGTGTTGTTTATCAATAACTCTTTAATACCACTGAAATATAGGGATAATCAGGTAAAGTACAAAATTGTCCCTACCCTCCCCCCTTGGCCCGAAATTGTGGCACCCCTTCCGAAAACTGTTAAGGCCGATTTAGACTGTACGATTTTCGCCTACAACCATCGCATGCGACACGCTTGCGACATGACTTAGCTCGTAAGCGCATGTCGTAGAGGAGTTGTAGTGCTGATTTAGACTTTGCGATTTGAGTCGTATGCTGATGCGAGCATGTCGCATGCGATGGTTGTAGGCGAAAATCGTACAGTCTAAATCGGCCTTTAGATGTTGCCTAAGGAACATTCATGTCTGATTTGGTGACTGTACAATCAAATTGCAATTAAAAAGCGCATAGCATGTAAATTTCATCCATTACTCACCCCTCCCCCTTAGGAAATACCCTAGGCAAAATTGTCCCTACCCTACCCCCCTTGGGTCGGAATGATGGCACCCCTCCCGAAAACTGATTTACTTCACCTAAGGAACATTTGGTCCAAATTTGGCGCCTTTACGCACAAGTGCACGACTTTACTATTTTTTTCCCTTAACAGACTCTACTATAGTGTAATACAGGGCTGTAGCGCTTATAGCGAGGCTTACCTTATGCCGAGCAGCTTCAGTGTTTAAATCCTGCATGGAACTTGCAAATGTCCTCCCTACAGTATAAACAATTACAAAGTGAGTTGGACAACTCAGCAGGGCCGCCATTAAGATTTACGTACAGTACTCTCCTCTACTCACACAAATTACTTCTCCTACTGATCAAACCGTATCGACCAGCGCTTCTGCCGTTATATGAGCATCAAAACAAAGTTTTATACAATTAATTTCAGTAAATCCAGCAAAGCAGTAAGCATGGCCGACAAGTTTATGTGACCTCCTGGTCTCAGGCTATTGATCATGCTTCGCTATAAACAACAAGAAGAGACGATAGTTGACAACCTACCTTTTCCGAGACATAGTTTCAGCCACGTAGCTTCCTTCAGGTTATTTAGTCCTCGAAAAAGCCACTGTCGTGTTCTAAACACCTCAGGTTCAAAGAAATCACGAAAAAGGTCAAGGCGAAGGAGACTGGTGTAGTTGCCGGCTCATGAAGAAACTCTTTTGACTTCTACAGACACTTGTAGTCCCAAAATTCGCGTAGCACGAATCTAGTTGGTTCTGCAGGTCGCTTCTGTAGTCGCTTGCAGTACTTATTTTCTTCATGGCCACGATAGAAGTAACTCAACATAAATTTGCTCGAGAATTTATACCTGGTAGTGGTACTGTATTTAAAAATCTTATGAAATGACGTCACAGTCACGTGAACACTCCCCACGTAAACACTCCCCTCCTCCTCCCGACCACCCACCCCTCCCCCCGTCATTCCAGCTTCCTTGCTCTTCGCCTTGCTCCATGTTGTGACGTCACTGGCACGCGACCGCGCGAAGGCGACCAGTCCCCCCTCCACCCCCCACCCGAGTCATGGCATTCGGCGTCATGTTGTGACGTCAGAAGGCTTCACAGAAACACGCGGGATTTACGTTCAGAAATCACTTCGACCCCTTTCTGGACGCTTTTTTCGTATTGGGTACCCTGTGCAAAAGGTAGGCACTCAACACATGATCTTGAATAAATTGTCTCATAGAAACAATTGTCAAACATGCTTGAATTGTTCATATAAGGCAATTCAAGGCCTATGGCCCAGTCTCCCAACCCTACACTAAACCACGCGGCAAAACAAAGCAAAATCATGGCGGCCTCCTCATCCAACCGTAAGCGAGCCTCTTCTTTGGATGATGCTCTCTATGCGTGTAATAATTTGCTCGCTAGGAATAATAAGACACAGAGAAAGGGTAGTCACACAATAATTTTCAGGGACCCAGAGACTGGTAGAAGAGAGAGCCGCTATCCATACAGGCAGCGATCAAAAGACTCTTCGGCGGCTCATTGCCGCCATGATTCCGGTGAAGAATTTGTAGGTAAGCTTAACTTCTGATTTGATTTTAATTTTGCCCATATTATAGATCTGTGACCTACAATTTCTTCTTTGTCGTGTTTTAGGAGGGGGGTATAGGGGCTCGCCGTACTATGAACAAATTTGCCTCGGTATTTCGGTAAAACTGCTAAAAAGACGCGATATTCTAATATTCTAACTCCACTCTGTATGCGAGATTTCACTTTAAAACACACGGTTCTTCAGGAAAACAAATCTAAAATGACGGTAATTCGGTAATCTGTGGTGACCGGTATTTCATAGACCTGAGAGTTACAATTCTTTTTGGTCCTGTTTAAGTTATACCATGCACCATGCACAACACTTTTGCATTTGGCCTCCTGAACCTGTTTATTTACATGGCCAGTCAAATGCAATGATTATTATATTGTGGCACGAATTATAGACACAATAAATATCACCATTTGTGAATTTTGACCCAATAGTATGGTATTTGTGTTTTTACTGTTTTTACAGTATTCGGAGGTCCCCTACGAAAATCTCCTCAATACTTGATGGAACCCTAGATTACCCCCTTAGAAAATCTCTTCAATAAGGGTGTGTGGATAAAAAAAAGTGAAATAACCATCACCTTCTTCACTGCTGGTACACAAAGAATCAAGAGTACCCGGTCTAGTCAATCGTTTAAAATCGATACCGATAAAAATCGATAAAAATCACTGATTTTTATCGATTGTTCCGTGAAATCGTTATATATCGGTAGCCAAAATAAGTGTGCGGAAATGGTTAATCTCGATTTTTCCGGATTTATCGATTTCTAAAGGAAACTAAGAAAAAACGTTATTTTATCAATTGGGAAGAGTAAAAGGCAGAAGAGAGAACATTCTGCTCACTCTTGAAGAGTTAATAACAGAGATTGCGCATTGAAACGAAAGCAGGACTAAAACTTTGAGATCACGACTTTATTATGACTTCAAAAGAATATTAAATATATTGTATGCCATGGAACTACATGATAATAATATGTAGGTCCTAAATATTATTGATAACAACAAACCATAACTGATTAAACATTGGAAAATTATGTAACTGATTGATCAAATGAGGACAGTCGCCCAGTGTTCAAAATCAACGTAGTTGAGCTTGCCAACCTTTTGTATTCATCCACACAACATCATTAAAGGTAATTCACAATAACTGCAACTTATTTACAATCCGCTTTATTACACTGCTGTAGAAGACTTTCGTATTGGCACTCTCCTGCTAGCAGAAATCAGTCCGCTGAAGGCACAATGAATGGTGCTGCAGGCACGGATACAGTTTTCCTGCCGCCCCGAGGCATATCGTAAAATCGGCCTGGTTCCACTGTACGTTGAATCGTAATATATCGCTAAAAATCGATAACTTTTCTTAAAGTGCGATCGATTTCAACGATTTTTAAAACCAATCAAAAAAAATAAATCAGACAATAACGATTGGTAACGATTTATCGATTGGTAAATCGGTATCGATTTTTAACGATTGACTAGACCGGGAGAGTAGTGATACTGAAAAGCCAAAAAGCAAAATTATTTTGCTCAAATTGCCCAGAGTTCCATACTGATAAAACTGTTGTTATCAAGTCTTTTTTGATTAGTTTTCCTGTTGTTACTCTAACAAAGAACATGGGATATTCAGAAAGGGATGACTTTTATATTTTAGGTATTTCCTCTTGCGTAGCAAGAGAAAATAAATAAGTGTGAGTTCTCACTTAAACCCTCTTGTGCAGGGATGCAATGTTGTGTATCTTTGCTAAAACCAAACTCATTGTTGATCAACAGAATTGCCAGAAACACCAGATGACCCAGGACTAGGAGATACAGGTATAGTGAGGATAATGGCTAACACAATGTAAATTTTCTTTTGAAATGTTAATTAGGATTACAAAATATTTTGATAACATAGAGCTATATTATGGAGACTTTAGTTTTTGTTCATGCTCATATTCTATGTTTGGTCCAGATTTTAATCAAAGAAAAATGTGTGCACCTTGTTCAGTTTGTATTAAGCAGATTTGTGAATGACTCCTTAGAAATTTGTACATATGTGTATTATTAAAAGGAAATGATACATTTAAACTTCCTTTGTTCAATTTGCAATTTATTTGCATGAGTTGGTTTTCGAAAAGTATAAAAGCTTTTCAAAAAGCTCAAATTGCACTCACCGGACTCGAAGTTGAATGATTTTCTATACTCATTGCATGTACTGTCCACTTCACAGGCTATATGATAATAATCTGATCAATTGCGGCCAAAAAAAGACATGACTTATATTTATTTTTTTGAAATTTGTTTTTCTCTTTTCAAAGATATTTTACAAGCTGCTCTCTTGTCCTGCCAGCAATTGATTGGAGAGGAAAGGGCAGGACAGTCCTGGGACAAGAGGATGGAGACACTCTCAGACAACTGGGATAACTGCAGAGAGAAGCTTTTCTCCATAATGCTGGCAAATAAGGGGAATGCTACGCCTTGTTCCAGCTGCTCCAAACTTCTAGCAACCATGGTATACTGTAGAAACTGCTCTCAATCAGATTGTGGTCCTTGTGATATGGCTGCCCACAAATGTTTTCCATTGCATGATCGCAGTGTGTTCTGTGGTTTCTTCAAACCAGTTCCACCTACAGTTGGAGTAAATGAAAATGGAATGTTGATTACCATAGGTAATAATCAAGCGCTTGCATATCTTTGGATGGGGGTTGGGGCATGTGTGTATTTAATAGGGAATGTATCGGGTTTTTTTTAGCAAAAACAATAGCATTACATAAATTTACAGTACATACCTGAAGGATAAAGTAATAGTCTGGTCAAGTTAGCTTTTAACCTCGAAAAAAATGTGTATCTTCTATACGACCAATTTATGTGAGAAATACATGTCCAAATTTTGGGTTTTCCATCTGTACAAAGGAACTAAGCCTGTTACATACCATTTTACAGCTTAGATTTAATATGATAGAACTGCAGCTGGGTTATTTTTCTTTATATTAGTAGGTCTTATAAATAAAGGTCTTTAAATGAAAAAAATGGTAACTAACTGTTGAGTCCTTAAGCAAGGCTCCCAAATTTCATTTTTACTAGGGTTGATATCAAGAAAGAATGACTTCAAATTGAAAATTGGGTTGAAAATTATAGCATTTTGCAATTGAAGGTTGCAACAAATCTAAAATCTAAAATCTTTTATACAACAAATTTATGTGAGAAATACATGTTCAAATTTTGGGTTTTCCATCTGTACAAAGGAATTAAGCCTGTAATATACCATTTTACAGCTTATAGATTTAATATGATAGAACCAGCTGGGTTATTTTTCTTTATATTATTTAATAGGTCTTATAAATAAAAGTCTTCAAACGAAAAAAAAAATGGTAACTAAACTGTTGAGTCCTTAAGCTAGGCTCCCAACTTTCATTTTTGCACAAATTTTGCATGCTTTCAAAGAACTAGGGTTGATATCAAGAAAGAATGACTTCAAATTGAAAATTGGGTTGAAAATTATAGCATTTTTGCAATTGAAGGTTGCAACAAATCTAAAATATTTCAAAAATGATATAAACAGTTTATTTGGACATCTGTGCTCATTTAGGAAAAGCTGTTACCTTGAATTTGATATATAATTCAGAGCACCTTGTGCAATAAGTGTGCACCCACGAGAATATATTCTTACAAGAGGTGCCCCTCTGTAGGTATAAAGTAACTATAACATTCTGTTAACAAACAAGAAAAAATACCCATGTCCAGCTTTGGTATTTTCCTTACAAATGCTTCTTTCTTACCTTAGTTGAGTAACACGTCTATTAAAAACATTACAATGTGAGTAAAAACTCTCCTGTGCTTGCTTGTAGTCTTATGTTACATTTTTACCTCTCCCTGCCCAAAAAACTTTTTATTACACAGGATTTATATTCCTGCACTATCTACTGCTACTGCTTGTGATAAGCAAAGTAGCAAACAGTAGTTCTGCTCTTTTGTTGCTCTGTAGATGTTCATTGATCATTTCTCACCTTTTGCTTTTGCTTTATTCTATTCACAGAGAGACCATTGATCACTCCAAAAGAGGTTGGATGCCCTTCTTGACAGAGCCAAGGAACAGTTATACAAATTCCATCAAGCAGAACGGTTATTGTTGTGACAGAAAAAGAAGAACTACCTTATTATCATGATGATTTTCATGAACACATGAAATAATGCCTTAGTTACTATCCTTCAAGTTAAAGAGAACATCAGTACAATAATAATAATAATAATGATAACGATAACGATAATGATAATAATTTATTATATATATTTTTAATCGAGTTTCACTTAGTTGCTAACAGGTTACGCTATGTGCCCTGTGTTGCATTGAACTGTAGCATACACATGTATATACTGCTCCATAATAATAATAATAATAATTTTATTGATAAGTAATGATTTACCAAAGCAAAAACTAGCAAACAGGATTGAGATTAAAGAAATATTATTAACCCGACGTTTTGACGCTAACATTGCACCATTATCAAGAGTGAATGGTAGAGTTAAACAAAGCGTGAATTTAAAGGCTAAAACTTATTACATGTATACTGAAATTAACTAAATAAACACTCGAGCGCGAATGGAGTCGCTTTGGAGATTAAGCCCTGGCTTCAACGTGCGAATGTACCCACATACCCTGCATCGCACAGGTTACATTTAAATTGATAAACAAGTGATTGCTTGCTTACAATGGGTGTGTTACACTCTTTAACCTTAAGGTCTTGCGAAAGCGTACTACTAGTGGAAACCGGCTGTAAAGTAGTCCCTAGTCTAGCACTGAGGTTATTAAGGCATTGCTTAACAAAGTTGGCTGACTTCTGGTCTTTAAATGGGATAGCAAATCGTACAGCGTTATCTGCAGCTTGACGTTGGGGAGGTTGTTGTGCTGAGATCTTATTATCGACAAACTGCCTGACAATTCTGTTGACTAATGAATCCGGATTATTTAAGTTTACAACATACGCGCTTAAGGTGATCGCACTCATTAGTAAATTTACACCAATCCAATGACAATTTGTACGCTCTATCTAGCATAGTGTTCATCAAGCTGCGCTTATACCGAAAATCTATGTGACTATGGAAATGCAGGAGAAGGCCCGTGTTTGTGGGCTTAATGTAAACCTTAGTATCGACCTTAAGTGCTCTATTTAACAATTCTTCTCCCTAGGATGAAAATAATTTTATTGCGCTTAATTATAAAACTATTCTGAACCACTTAATATAGGTACGATATGCATGCTCTGATTTATTTCACCATTAAAGTAATGGTTCTTCCCCACTATAATCATAAAAGCATTAGAAAGCACAACTTTCTATGACTTTATCAGCACCTTGTGATGTTGGAGAGCCACTCAAACGTTTTTTCTTGTGCCTCTCCCAACCTCACACATGCTCTATTGCACTGATAAAGTCATAGAAAGTTGTGCTCTAATGCTTAAATAAAGTGTAATATTATGTGACAGTACATTTTTATAGGTTCATGGTTTACAATCCACAAAAGTTCCAATTGCTTATTACATGTACTGTATTTATTGTGTTCTAGGTCGATTTGATTTGAACCAGAAACCCAAGCAAAAATGTACTTCGTGCTGCCATGTGATCAATGATGATCACATGAATGAGGCTATCAGTGCTGGTTTTTGGCCTGGCAGTCCATCTGACATCACCTATTTATTCAGTATGCAACTCTTGGAGTTATGGGATGCCACACAAAAACGTCTGCCAGGCATATCTTCTAATTCTTTAATCAAGGCCTTGGAAGACGTGTCAAGACTAAATGGACGTGTAAGTTGAAGCTTTTATAATGTAAGGTGAATAGTTTTGTTTGGTCATCTGTTGTTTAGACATCTGTCATCTTTTTGTTTGGGATAAAAATGTTGTCAACATTTTCCTTTGTTTCCTTTTTGTGTGTGTTTGGTTATTTAAGGGGAGGTGCAAACCTTACAAAATGGATGTCGAATTGTGCATCATTTTATCACTTAACAGGGCCTTTAGTCTTGTGAAAAAGCCCCATATTCTTCAATATTGATATACAAATGTCATGCCCAAGAATCCAGTTGCGTTCTTATATGACTTTCTCTTTTTTTTGCCTCTACTCCCCTGCCACGTTCCTTGGTTCCATTTCACACAAATTACAATATTTTTTGTCAGGGTGTTTTGAAATAGGACGCACAGTAAAACTGGTACCAAATGAAACATGGGCAATAAGTAGACCATACAAAACACAATTTAAAGTTAAATACCATGATTTTCACAGTCTTTTTGCTTTCAATGTTAGCTATAATCAGTGTTTATAGCTAACAGTAAGAATTTGAATGGTTTCTTTCTATAGGAAACTGTTTTATTTTGTGTAAGCTTCATTCTTTGTGTTACTGGGAGTCTTTTGTCTCAATTGAATTGCATCAACTTTGCTCTGGTCAGCTCATCGATACACCAAAATGATCCAGAATTATTGGCCTGACTGAGCTGAGCATAGTGTACATAGTGCGTTTGTATGTACCCTGTCATAGTTTTTGTAATGTCAATCTGTAGTGATACAGCTTTAATTGTCTCTACCATCAACAGTGCTGGATTTAACCGTGCATTCCGAGAGTGGAAATTCTGCACTTTTGAGATGGCAAAACTGACTGGTGTAGATAAAATGAGATGTCCACCATGTTCCATCAGCCAGCATTCTTGTCATGTTGATGGTAACATGAAATTGTATAGATACAAGTCTTCTGGCCTGTATGTTGTCATTTTGTTAATATTAGCTTAAAGAATGGATTTCATATGACTGCAGCAAAACCAAATGTAAAGTAATTAGAAAATTCCTGAGTATAGTAAGTGCATAGTATCTGCAAAGTTACTCACAACAGTCATGTGAAATACTGCTCGTTGGCTCGAAGGTAAGGTAAGAGCAAAATTCCAGTGTGGGTTTTCTAAAAATGACATTCCAGGGTGTGTAATTCCATGGTAATGAAGAAATTGATGGATTTCCAGGATGCATGGGTGCGGCAACCCAGAATGTCCAGTTGGGTATCTGTTGCAGGGGTTATCAACAGGGGGTTTCTGATATTAAATAATACTGCCCATTTTGATCTGGTTTTTAATTTAATTAATAATGTTCAAATTTCAACAATCATGATGCTTTTTGAAATAATGACTTTCAGGCAAAGAAGACCAATGTACTATGGCGACATTTTATAGCCGACAAGGCTGATGTCGACAATCACATCCACCAAGTTTATTCCAACTTACCTACCAAAAAGGTAACACCCCTTTGTTTGCTGTAAGAAGTTGTTGAGGGTTTAGAGGGTTGAGAAGTTGTTTATGCTTAGGTATAATACTTTGTTTCATGATCTAATTTCAAGGAAAGCAACAACAAGTGTGGAGAGACAACATGGAAGGCAGCAAAGAACAAGACATCGAAACACCACAAGCTAGATGAAACTGGTTTGGAAATTGCTGGGTGTCGCCATGGTATAGCACAGTGGGCCCTAAACATGTATCGGGGTGAGATATATGGTTATCCACATTATATCCAAATGAAAAAGATGGCACCTGCAGGAGTGCAGTTCTTCTGGGAAGATGTTGTTTGTCGGTACTGGGGCTGGGCTAAGAAAATCGGGTTGCCTGGAAACATGAGACCAGCACTGTCAGTAATGCATGCCAAGGCTCATAGTTGGAGTTGTCAAGTAAGCACTTTATATCCTTCATCTTATTACCTAAAGTCTTTATATTACAAAAGTTACACCAGTTTATTTATTTTGTCTAAGTGTTTCCTCATAGTTGCTTTTTCCAAACCCTATCAGATGACACCCTCTCAGGGGCCTTACAGGAGCATGGTATCTCAGTGGACAATGCGGACTACAACCAATGAAAAGAGTCTGTTTTAAGCCATGCTAGAGGTAGATGGATTTTCTGAAACATTGCCTGAGACTCAGGGAACCCTATACCAATTCAGTTGAGGGTTTATTACAATTTGAACCCTCCCCATCGGACAAATTGTTGTACATGCTATTAATTTCCAAAAAGCTTACAAAGAAATGATGTTTGCTTATACCTTTCTTCGCAGCAAATGAACTGCGTCAGTCAACAGGCCTCCGAGACCAGATCGAGATGTCATTCTACTCAATTCAGCAGGCAACCGCAAATATGAATAAGACAGCAGGTTTCTGAAATAAATTGTAAAAATTGTGATGATATTGTAAGAGCTCCTAACGGAATAGAGATGCATCAACACATATTCATAACGCATTTTGAAGTTGTGAATAAGCAACTAAGCACCTATTATTTCTTTTCTCCTTTTTGCCTTCAGATTCATCCAAACAGAGGGCTCGATTTCGGAAGAAGGTCTCCAGTGACAAAGCAAAGCTTGAGTCCCTTGTGAAAGAGTATAATGAGCAGGAAAGCGACATCCTAAGAATTGAGGACATCATGGCTGGATCTTTCAAATGGGATAATGTCAATGCTTCACAAGGTACATAAGGATTTGATACTTCTCACTCCATCAATAATTTTCATTCACAATAGACCAATTTCGATATGTTAGAAGTCTTACTTGAGTCCGATGCACATGGGAATAACACATTGAAATTGCATTGTCATCGTCAACAATGAATGATGCATTTCTTTTCTTTTATTCTCCTGATCCTTGTATTCCAGTAAGAATTTATCTAAATAGACCAAATCAGCTAACAGTGTTTACATCTTGTTGCCACCCAATACAGAGGATTTGGGGGTGCTTTTCCATTAAAAAGCTAACCTAATGTAAAATTTGAGTGAAAGTGAAAAGTGAGTCCTAAAGTGATGACGTCACCAAAAAGACAATTTTCAATTTATCATCGAGATATGGCCTGCTAAATACATAATTTTCACTGTATTTTTGGTTATGTATTCAGCGGGCCATATCTCGGTCGCGTTTCAACCGATTCACCTCACTTTTTGCATGCAACGTTCGTTGGAGTTGGTTCATTATTCGTGGACAAAAATCTTAGACCATCTGACATTCGAAATTTTTCAATTTTGTGACGTCTCTATTCTCTCGACAACATGCCCCACATGCCATGCTCCCTGGTTCCCATCTAATTTTATCGTTTTTGATATTCATACTAATTCTCTTAGATTGGCCACCAATTCGAGTAAAGCGACGTATCATCGAAAATCAAGAAATGGTTCAACGATGGGAGGAGGAAGTCCAGTTAGTACGCCTCGAAATGGCCAACACCATAAAGTTTTACATGGAAGAGGTGAAAAAGTCGACGGATCGTATTCAGGAGCTGACGGCTTCATTAGAAGGTTAGTCTTTCTGTTGTTGAAAAACGTAACATCAGTGACTCGGTATATCACAGTTTCTCAATAGAGACTAGCGTAGCAACATGTATGCTTGATGCTTTCAACCTTTTCTGGGCTGGATGCGTGTCCCTATAGCATCCTGGAAGTCAGGTATATACAGTGAAATTGTATCCCAGTGTCACAGTTGCAAAGGGTGTATATCTAAACCTGGAATCCACGACAGTGGCTGCGGGAGTCTTTTGCGACTGCCCTTTTTGGACGATATTTTTCATCTGCACCCCCCATACAGAAGAGTTTCCGAGGGAGTATAGCAAAATGGCCTTTTCCAATGGGGCAACAAAACAAAACCTCTTCGATAGGTATTTCCGAGAGGGTAGCGCACGAATGTCCAAGGGGGTTACTAAAGAAAATGACCTCTTCCGTAGGGGGGGTTGGTTGCGACTAAAAATGGAATGGCCCTTCTCCATACTTGCATTTCCTCTCACTGCTTTGTTTGTTTTTATTTTCCAAGGCGCAAGTTCAGATTCCACGGACAGTGATAATCAAAGCTTAAACACAGCTGAGGCTACCAAATCATCAAAGGTAAGAGTGCTCAGTGCTCAGTGGTAGCCGGCAATTGAGTTCACCTTTATTTACCATTTTATTGAAGCTTTTACTTCTGTTTTTGTTTTTTGTCCAGGTTGTTCGTTATGCTACAGTCGGATCATCCAACTTGGTTATGCAAGGAAGATTGTCTCTTGCTATCAAGGGACTCTCGTTTTTTAAAAGTCAGTTGTCTTCCGCCTATCGACAGTTTAAGAAAGTAACCGAAACAACGGGAGTTCCCCTAACTGAGCTGGAGGAGCTGGAGCTCATGTTTCTAGCTGACGATGATGAAGACGATGATAGTTGCGAGGATGATGGTGATGAGGACGAGCATGAGGAATTAGTTGATACTACTGTTAATCAGGGAGCGACAGCTGAGGACGGTACGATCATGAACAACAACGACTTCGATATGTCACCAACACGCTCGTATACAGAGGTATGAATGATCCAGTGGAGCTACCCATTGGAGTGCTGCCAATCCAGCCTGGATGGCAGAAATGGTAGCTCCGCCTGCAGCGTCATCGCCCTTTGCTGCGCATATAACATCAGTACAAGATGTCCAAGGTTAAATGTTCACGCCGATCTCCCCGAGGAATGGACTGAAATAGTGCAGTTATCAATACGCCTAGGGAACAGATTATATTACTCCACAGAGGAAGTTTACCACACAGACTTCTAAGCGCCGCGGAAGCTGCTGATGTTGTCGAATCAGTTTTAACTGTGAAATTATCCGGCCCATTTCCCGTTCGTGTGAAGGATCACCATCAAGCATCCACCCTAAAACATCAGTTGCTCAAGTTGTTTGGTGGTATCAATACTGCATTATTTGTCGCCAACAACAAGACTGTGTTGTTTACGTCAGTGGGCAATAACATTATTCTTATTGACACCCACACACACGCGGATAACACTGGCACAGTTGTGCTATGTGGCGTAAAGGGTAGTCTGGATATATTCATCCAAAGATGCCAAGCAGTGCTAGATTTGAGATCTGATATCTATGGTAACCTTGCATTTGTCGAATTTTAGCACACAGGAGCAGGGCACATTGTAGAAGTACTTGAAGTAGTTTTCATAAATCGGCGAAACAGAGTTATAGTCATGAAAAACAAAAGAGTAGCATAGTTTCGCGGTGCGATTACAGCTTCCCAAGCAATCTTTAGCTAATCAAACGCTGCAGTAAATATAATTACATACTTAGTAGAGCAGATTTCGTATGACTGTGAAAAGTACCGCGACTAAGTTGTGCCGCGCCGCGACCGTGACCTTACCGCGCCGCGACTACGCGATTTCATTGGCTCTCGTTCCGATTGACCGCGCCGCGACTTCCGCGATCATGCAATTTGATTGGCCGTCCGTGATTTGCCGTGACCTTACCGCGATCGCAGCAAAGTACTTACGTACCGCGACGATGCAATCTGATTGGCTGTTCGTGATTGAAAAGCTTTGTTGTCGTTCGAGACTAGCTAGTGGAGTGAAACGTTCATAGCAGGGAAAGATGGATTTTGGGATTTGCTAAATGCTTTTCAGTACGTTTTATATGTAACTTAAATACGACTTTATTCCTTGGAATCCATCGGATGTATTCGGGTGTAGCCAAAATGGTGCAAGCCAAGACTGTTCATTCATCAAACTAAATCAGTTCTTGATCTACGACTACCTCCATCTCCATGGCTTGGCGGTTCAATCAAAATGGCGGAATTTACAAGCAAGGGGCTTCAAGTACTGTCCAGAAACGATGTCAAATATTAGCTGACTTTCTCGAAACAGGAAGCAAGACATGGACTGCACAAAAAATTCGTGCTCTTACAATCATGTTTCAAGCTTAGTGGACAAATTCTTGATAACTGGGGCTTGCAAGCCAGGAAATCGTGGAAAACCTCCCGGGAAAATGGATGCCTGGAAACTTTCTTACGTCGAAGTTCTTGTTACGGTGAACCCTTTCATTTACCTAGAGGAGATCCAGTATTCTATGCAGAGGGACTTGAACTTAGCGCCAGCAGACGTGCCATCGATTCCGGTACTATGCAGAGCTCTCCAGGAGCTGGACTTAACAAGGCATAAAGCAACAAAGGTCGCTGCAGAGCGTTTCACTCCACTCAATATGGCTCGCCGAAGGGCATTTCTACAATGGAGGGCAACAGTAGATCCAAGAAGAATCTTCTTTCTAGATGAGACAGCATTTCAGATGGCTGACGACATTAGAACTGTGGGGAGATGTCATACAAACGAAGTTTTGCCGCTGGTTGATTGGAAAAATGACAATCGAAGGAAGATGTCTGTTCTGGCGATGATCAGTTACAATGCCGGTGTTCTCGGCGTGTATCCACAGTATGGCAGTTTTAATCGTGTAAGTTTTAACTATGGATTTTCTCATTTCTTACTCCATTTGATCCCACCTGGTTCATTTCTTGTTATGGACAACGCGTCGATCCACAACGAAGCGGACATTGTAAATCTTCTCGCACCTTTGAATATTACTCTTGTGAAGTTACCAACATATTCCTATGATTTGAACCCAATAGAAATGGTAAATGGTCTGGCTAAAATATGTTGTAAACGTACCCAAGGGTTATTAAGGGAAAACATGCCATTTGCAATTATAAACGCATTTTCGCAAGTTCGTGTGCGAGCTGTTCAAGGGTTTTATCGTAAAAGCTGGCAAATATTTGTTTAAAATTTTCGACTTCGTATTGCTTGTGTCTACTCGCCAAACAGCCAGAAAAGTTTTATCAGTCAGTACAGTGGTTTGACACTGGAATGCACCGGAATGCGAATGTTCTACAATATGTTTACATGTAATACAGGGGTTGTTTGGGTGCAATAATAAGTAATGGATTTGATTTTGTGCCAAAGTGTCCTAAATGATCAGTTATGCAAATATTTAATAAGCATTATTTGTATTTATTATTCATTCAAAAAATTTGCCGCTTGTGATTGGTTGAGTGAACTCTGCGAACTCTTGATGTTTTTGAAGACGAGCAACATCCCTTCAATGATGTCAAAGATTGGGCACACGTCCTACTTGTAGGCAGGCTGGCAAAACTGTCTGCAGTAAAGCAGGAAGATTCATTTTTAATGAATAATAAAACAATTGAAAGTTTGAATGAATAATAAAACAATTAATGAATTCAGCTTTCGTCTGATGTATAGAATTATTCAGATCTTCGGGGTGTTATCCACCCCCTTCCATCGATCTGAATAATTCTCCACATCATACTCAGTGGAATTCATTAATTGCTAAATGTCATCATTTCCTTTAAAAAGGAGAAAAAAAAAACATTACTATGCAACTACACAGTAAAATGACATAAATCTGTTTTATTCATTTGTATACACCTACTACAGAAAAGGTTGCACTGTCACAACTGTCTGTTGCAGCTTGTGTTGCATCATGGGAGCAAGTAGGTATACCAAAACAGAGTCATGGATGCTGGTTTTTAGGACAAATAACCATAATTATCACCCTGTATATGTATAATACATCACTCACAAGAAATTTTGTACTAGTGATTAACACAATAATTTTGTTCTTCTTAGTTTCTACCAATGACACAATGACAGTTGTGATGGTGCAACCTTTTCTGAAATAGGTGTATTAAACCCTTAGCATGGTATAATCAAAGCTCAAAGCAAACTTCTTATGTTATAGTTTGTCTTAGTGGCAGCCACTAAAACAAGATATAAATATAAGGAGTTTGCTTCGTAATTTTACCTTTCTATGCTTAGAGATAAAAGAGACATATAAATACCTTTGTTTCAATATATGGTTTAATGCAATTTCTTTCCAAACACAAATAACATATGTAAATAATGCTTATTAAAATTTTCCATATCTTATCATAATTTTATAGGATTATTCAAAGCTTCAGGAGGCTAGATTCCGCTAAGAAAATAGCACGAAAAAATATCGCCTTTTTGAGTGCTATTTTCGGCGGAATCTACCGACTGAACGCTTTGAATATACTTGAATCCTATGATATCTCGTCCTCAAATTACACAAAAAAGAGATATCATAGGATTCTACTGCAAAGACTAGATTGTGAATAATCACATGATTATGTTACGCCCAAAATATGCCAACAATGATTTTCAAAACAACCATGCAAAACATAAAAGTTTGTATTTTATTCAAATGAGCTTTCAATAGCTTCAATGAAATATACTTTATACAACAAGGAATTTACTTTTTGCAGAAAAAAATTCATCCTCTAAACTATTTTATCTCATTAGAACTATTGTAAGTTAAAGCTCATTTGCATTATACACCTATTATGGATAGCGTCTTGGATAATCACGATTCACCCTGCCATATTTTTAGTCCGGCGGATTAGAGCAAATTTTCGAGGAAATTGCGCATTTTAGGCTAAAGCCCCAATTTTTGCCAGGTGATAGTTTTCAATGTATTTTTAAATCATAGATATGGAGGCACGCTAGAATTCTTTCGTAGCGAAAGCTAGAGAGGTTTTAGAGTGAACTATTGTTTAGCTCAATAGCAGCCATTTTGAATGCTTTGTTATTCAAATGAGGTTTAGAATTTAGCTTTGTGAACATTCAAGTTGTTCTCTAGACTACACAGCCATAACAGCATGGATTGAGCTGACTGACTTCGGCTGAGCGTCGTCTTAGAGTTTTTGGTGACCTATTAAATGTCACGATCAGTTTATTGTGAAGTTTATAATTTCTATTGTAAAACAATAGTCTGACTGAGGTTTGATGAAATGTTTCAAGAATGACCAACAAATTCTAAGAAAGATCGAGATAATTGGTACCTCATGTGTCAAATGTGTAAAACGAAGCTTGTCTCAAAAATTTTGGCATGATATTTCTTCCTAGTACTGTGCTATACTCTATAAACACGGACGATGGAAGATTTCACTAAGTGCCGCAGAGCTCATGAATAACGAAGGATTCAAAGATGGCTGCCAATGGCAAAACAATGGTTCACATTAAAACTGTTATAGCTTTCGCTACAAATAAAATTTAGTGTGCCTCCATATCTTATCTTCAACAAAATACTGAAAACTATTGACATGCAAAGTCTGGAGACTTAGCCAAAAGTGCGCAATTTTTACGCTAATCCGCCGGACTATTTGTGGTGTTGAAGGTTCAAAAAGAGCTAGCAAAATTCAACTTTTTTCACACAAATTTTTGCTTAGAAATAAAGCATGTTTAGCTATATTTTAGCAATATCTAACGCAATATCTAAAGATATTTTTAAGCAAACAAGATTAATTTGCTCGTGCTCATGCAAAAAGTTGCTGTAATTCCATAAGAGCTTGTAAGGAGGATTGAGAGTTCAAAATTGATGAAAATAAGCAATATTTCTATGGATTTCCTAGAAAAACAGCAAGAATCACGATACAAAATAAATAACGAGTCTGAGATGGCAATACCAGAAAATGCTGATGGCATTGAAAGAAAATATTTTCACATACTGGTGTTTGGCTCTGTTGCTGCACGACTCTGCAAAAGACAGAAATCTACAAGGCTAATCCCATTATTGATTTCAAGATTGTATTTACAATCTAACATTGAGAATCATGGAGGGTTTGTCACTAAATAGATTCATTTTAAACAGTACATACAAAAGACATTTGGAGTAAAATACAAGAAATTTTAATTAAAAATTTCTTTTGAGTGTTTTACATCGAAAATGCAGTGGGTTTTACATCGAAATTGCAGTGTTAATTACCTATAACTGATGTTACCAACCTCAGGCTCTTAGCCAGGAGGGTTCCAGGGGTGCGCAAGCATCCACTACGCAACAAAGAGATCCACAGTAAGGGCTTTGAACTAAGACGAGACAAAAGAGAAATATGTATACTAAAAAGACTGAAAAGACTGTTTTAGTGATATTAAATGGGCCAAACAGAAGACTGTAATCACTTGGCATAATTTGCTTTTTCTAGCGAATTTTGACTATAGCAGTTTCTCAGTAAAAACATACCACGTTATTCCACTTTTTCTATATTAGCACCCCCCAAATATCCCTAGCTACGGGCCTAAACCTTATTTTAGCAGCATGGTTTGAAAGCCCCAAGGGTTGCTACTACTACTACTGCTGCTAAGACTGAGATGTCACACTGTATAGGCCATTTGCACTAACTGGGTCACGTGACCCAAACCCATACATTCTGAATGAAAGCTCGAAAAATCAGCTCCTGCCATTTGCTCCAGGCAAAAGATTTTAAGCTGAAATTGAGTTTCTGACTAATATCAATTGGTTCTTTGCATTTCTGGAATTGATTTTGACAAAACATCTCATTAAGAGGTAGTTGGGGTCATGTGACCTGGTTAGTGCAAATGGCCTATTGCTTGTCTCTTTTGAGCATAAGAATAAAGAAGGCTTTACATGTAAAAGGCCTTTTTATTTTATAATTGCAATACCTTGTAAAATGTTTGTAATGAAAGATGTGGCCTTAAAGATCAAGAAATATTATATTATTCCATAAATTACTTTATTTATTTAAATGACATTTAAAAAATGGTTATGTAAGATTCTCATGGTAACAATAAAGAAATGTATTCTGTAAACAATTGTGTTGTCTAAATAGTCAAAACAACTTTGCTTTCAGGTTTATCTAGCGCCATTACACACACAAAACATTTTTAGTTGTTTGATTGTTTAGATATTTTTTTGCTTGAAGCCAAATGAAAATTTGAGATGAATCAAAGGAAAATCTGAAAAAAGTTATAAGTTCATGCTTTGATCTTCAATACCTAAAACGTTTATTGTAAGGAGCGGAACAATGGGGACAATGGCTATTGTCACTGAAAGCAGGCCATTCCAGCCCACAGTAATTACACCTGTGTGGTCTACGACCAGGGATGGCATCATTACTGTAGCTGGAGTGGCTGTTGTCAGTGCCAGACAGCATGGCAGAAAAAGGATGATTTGGCAATGGGGCTATTTCTGGTACCGTTGGCCCAGAAAATGAAATGAGTGGAGGAGCAGAAGGGTGAGAACTGGCCAATCCTGTTTCAGATTGTGCTACTTCACCAGAAATGGCACAATCTGAAACAGATGGCCAGTCACCACCCTTCTGATCCTCTACCAAAAAGGCAAGGACATTATTTAGATTGCCATTTGCAGACTGCAGGGCAGAGAAAAGAGTAGGGGGTGGTATTGAGGGGAACATTTCCTCTAGAAAACAGACTTTTTGCAGGAAAGATGTAGTAGTAGTAGACTTGTCTGTCGGAGTGGATTCTGGAGGTACATGTAGCGTTGTGGCAACAGATGGTGCTGCAGGGGTTGGAAGACAGTCTGGTTGCAGAGTGGTAGCATCAGGGAAAGGTGATTCTTGATTCGTCGTGGTACTGGTATGTTTCTATGAAATGCAATAAAAAACAACCATAACAACATATCAGTTTAAATGTAAGTTATCCACTGACATGTGCCCCTGGAGGGGTGACGGTAGGGTATCGTTTTTTGCTTGTTTGGTTGCTGGGTATGTATTTCAGTAGTAGTATTTCAGCACTACCCAAGTGCAAACAAATTTCACCTTCAAAGTTGTGCTGCAATTAGTGGAAAGGTGGTTGCTTTGAAACCTTTTCATTTATTATCAAAATACCGCTTTGTGGTTGGACCATCCTGATGACTAACTTCAGGTCTGCAGTAGGGTATACAATTTTGACAGTAGGGTAAAAAAATGAGGATTTTTGGTATCTGGTAAGGGTCAGGTTTTGGAGACCTTGGCAGCACACCCCCACCCAAAAATCAGTGGAGTACCCCTGGGCATGTGCCTTGGGATTGAAAATTTCTGGCCTGTTTCTTATTAGGGAGCATTCATTATTTATGTCAGGGGGTGGGCAGGCAAGAATTAAGGGGGGGGGGGCATGTTAAAATCGGCACGTTCAAGTAGGGGGTCACCAGAAAATATGAAAACAACTGTGAGGGGTCATCTACGTTTTATGGCAGTGACTTTAATTCAACATATGGATGGAAATGTCCTAAAATACAGAAAATGGTCTACTTGGTATCTAGATGTCCCAAAATTTCATCCTGATCTAAAGGGGGAGAGGGGGGCTATCATTATTATAAAAATTGCCTAAAGGGGTTTTGAGGTTTTTATTGATACTTGGAGGGGGGTCAAGAGGTTTTTTGGACTGAATGAAAAATCTTGCCAGCCCACCCCCTGGCCGGCAGGTACAAAATGCAGGTCACAGGTCACAAGTAGAACGAATCTACTTGTGACCTGTGAATCTACTTGTGACCTGTGATCTGTGACCTGCGTTCTACTTGTGACCTGTGCCCTGTGACCTGTGTTTTGTACCTGCTGCCCCCTGACATAAATAATGAATGCTCCCTTACATCCCCCTTCCCCATTGCCCAGTATTTAAATCATTTTTGACCTCCCCTCTCTGAATTGCCATGTTGACTCATCCCAGGATGTGGTAAAAGGGTTATATAGAGGTTGCTTGTTGCCAGATTGGAAAAACTATCCTAGAAAATAGATGATTTTACTAAGCAATGGCACATCTTTGCAAGAGTTGTAAACCTTACACGCAAGCTCCCTTTAGACTCACATAATGATTGCTATCCATTTCTCCTTATAACAAAGCTAGCATTTCGTTTCACTACAAATATATACTTTGTAACAGTCAACTTTAAAAAAATAAAAACAGGTAAAATCAATCCCAAATTTTATGAGGAACCCATGTGAGTACATGTTTATGAGGGCAAAATTCAGTGCCAGGTTGACTGCAAAGCCAAAAAGACCAAAAAAACACCGTCAATCAAATTTAACCAAACTGAAGGCATTTTTTATTTTGTTCATTCATCAGAATTTGACCATTGTTGACAGCTTTGAACAAATGCAAAGGGCCTCACACATGAACTTCCAGAATTGGAAAAGAAACATCCAGCTCCCATTTGCAGCCAAGTAATTTATCTTGATTAAAAATGCTCTTGCTCTTAGCCAATCAGCATTGAGTAATTTTGACAGTATTATAAAAGATATTATCTGGGTTCTATTTCCTGATAAATATTACTTATTTTTTTCCTAGGGGGCGTGGTAATGAATTCTGCATTCTGATTGGTTCTCTGACTTTGGTCACGGTAACCATTGGCACATGCTTATTTTCATGGAAAAAATTTGTAGAGTTGAAAATAAATAAGTTATTTATTGGCTTTAGGTCGGTCCGTATATAGGGAAAACCTGTGACCTTGGCCCGGAAAATGTTGACCTCGACCTCTGCCCTCAGTCAACATTGTGGCAAAGAACTTCTTCTGCAGGTTTAACTCTTCTTCCAAATTTATAAAAGGCCTTTAGCAATGTTTTCCCCAATGGGACTAGAAAAAAACTTGAAGTTGAGCTGACGTGAAAGACTTGCTTGCCGTTTGAATCTTCTGTAATTCCCTCAAAAAAAAAGTTTCTCCCAAATGACTAAACAACATTACAAAATATCTGTAAAAGAATCGATTCCGAAGTTTTTTGACATCCATAAGAGATTGATTACTTTTGAGCAAGTCTTGCGTGGTTTGCACACTCGAGCGCGACGCGGGCGCGTGTTTGAGTTTTTCGGCGGGAAATGTACGACACGACTTCCGGTTCGTAAAAAGTTTGGAGAAAAAGTGCCATATAATAAAGAACTTACTAACCTCGACCGTTCGGGCATTACGTGAAATATCAAACTGAGGTTTTGGCGTATCAACCTCGCTATCGCTCGGTCGATATGCCAAAACCTCAGTTTGATATTTCACGTAATGCCCGAACGGTCGAGGTTAGTAAAGTAGTTAATATTAAACCTCAAAATAAATTGTACAGATGATGCATCTTACTTAACTTAAATAATATATTGTATTCCTAACGATGAAATGTTGCATACCTGGTTTGGCACAAAGATACGAAATGCCCTTCCTACATTTAACATAAAGGGCAGCTGCCGACTTTCTCCCGACATCCCAGAGAAGAAATTGTGTAGGTGCCTATTCAGCGCCACATTCCTTTCGTCCTCCCTTCTTCGTGTGGTGTTTTCTAAAGAAAAAGTCGTCGAATCAGTTTTTTAAAAATAAAAACACATCAAAACAAAATAAAAGGGAATAAAGCTAACCTGCTCGTCTTGCTGCTGCAGAAGCAGGTGGCTTTTTAGGAGCTGCATTTTCAGCCACCCCTAATATAATGCTAGATGCACCTGTCTGTTGATGTGTTGCTGTCGAGGACGACGCTCTTCTCTCTCGTTCTCGAGAGTTTATCCCCCTAACATTTGTGCAGGGCAAGCATACACATTCTTTAAAGGGGCAGTTCCCCTTGTGTCCCGAGACCTCTGAAGAAATGCCATGGTTAGCACAAAGGCGACAATATCGGACCCTCCTCTCCATGTTTGTAAACAACAAGGGTGTCAAGATCGGCAAACACCGGATGTTTCTTTACATTAAATCAGAGTACGTGCGCGCGTCCGTACGACTGACTTTTGGCGGGAATTTTTATCGAGCTACCGATCGAACAGTAACGTGATTCTAACCTTCTTGTAATCTCGGAATTTCTCGGATTTACCATTCGCAACCCCTATCCAAAGTATGAGACGACGATTAACCAGCATTCGATGTTCTGCATTTTCGCATCTCCAAATTATTAAACAACAAAGTGGAGTTTTGTTGTCCCCCGGTTTGTCAGCTCTGTAAGACATGACAACGACGTGATTCGGCTCTGAAACTAAAAAACTGTTGTTGTACACGACAATAGACATTCGAGTTAGTGATATTGTCTCAAATTAATGTTTAATGGCAATACTAAAACAGATGTAATTAAATAAGATAAATAACATGACATTTCAAACCAGAATTTGAAGAACTCTCTGTCATTCATCTTGTCGTCGATAGCCGGCGGAAAGCCCCACGAGGCGGAGGAGAAGGCCAGGTTCCGTATCTACACAGCAGGCCAGGTTCCGTACCGCGCCGCCACCGCGACCGTACCGCGCCGTGTCGCGGTACTTTTCACAGTCATACGAAATCTGCTCTATCACTCCTGGTGGGTTTAGTGACAGACTGAAATTTATATCCATTCGTATTGCATGGTGATTGCATGATTGCGGTTGCAATTCAATAGTAGTAATAACGAATTGTTCCCCATGTTCATTTATTTATTATAGAATATTTATTATAGATGTCCATGTGATAACACCAGTGAAAAAAATCGTATCAGTGAAGTGAAGTGATACGATATCACTTCACGGCAAGAATAAAATGCAATTTGTCTTTATTTTTTTGCTATTTTATCTGACTCAGACCCTGTCCACACTACACCGTTTTCAAACTAAAACGGATACTTTTTGTCCACAGTACAACGCCGAAAACGATCACCGAAAACGGCGAAAACAATACGAAAACGATAAGTGTGGACGCAAATCTTTTTTAAAACGGAGCTAAAAGTATCCGTTTTCGTTTGAAAACGGTGTAGTGTGGACGGGGTCTCAGAGTATCGCAAGACTCGCTCGTTCGCGTTATGACACGAAAACTCGTGAATAAAAACGATATCAAGTTCTTACCATGTAATAATCTCTATGTATTTCACACAGGTACATTGACTGTTCTAGCAATTATCATCGTGTTGTTGTATGTTTGTTCTGTTCTGTTCTGTTAATTTATTATTTAATTGTAAATAAAAAATTGACGGTTACTAGCATTGTTTTACTATTTACTGGTACCAAGCATTATCATTAATCATAAGTCGCCGAATTGGCCGGGTAAATATCGGCGAAAAGTTACCCCGGTCTTACAATGACCACTTCCCTTTGACCGATCTCGCTACAACTTGGTGGATTTTTAGATATCAACGACATTACATGGTTTGGAAAGTTTGAAGTGAATGGGATCATTGTATCGTACTCAAAACGCTTAACCTAACCTTTGCAAACCCTAGCAAAGCGTAAAAGTGCTTTGCATGCTCATGGAAGGTTACCCCCGGTTTTACAATGACCACTTCCCTTTGACCGATCTCGATAAAACTTGGTGGATTTTTAGATATCAGCGAGATAACAGAGTCTGGAAAGTTTTGAAATGAATCGGATCATGGTATCGTACTCAAAACGCTTAACCTAACCTCGCAAACCCTAGCAAGGGGTAAAAGTGCGTTGTAGGCTCATAAAAGGTTACCCCCGGTCTTACAATGACCACTTCCCTTTGACGTATCTCGATAAAACTTGGTGGATTTTTAGATATCAGCGAGATAACAGGGTTTGGAAAGTTTGAAATGAATCGGATCATGGTATCGTACTCAAAACGATATCAACGACATAACTGGGTTTGGAAAGTTTAAAGTGAATGGGATCATTGTATCGTACTCAAAACGCTTAACCTAACCTCGCAAACCCTAGCAAGGCGTAAAAGTGCTTTGTATGCTCATAAAAAGTTACCCCCGGTCTTACAATGACCACTTCCCTTTGACCGATCTCGATAAAACTTGGTGCATTTTTAGATATCAGCGAGATAACAGCGTTTGGAAAGTTTGAAATGAATCGGATCATTGTATCATACTCAAAACGCTTAACCTAACCTCGGAAACCCTAGCAAGGCGTAAAAGTGCTTTGTAGGCTCATAAAAGGTTACCCCCGGTCTTACAATGACCACTTCCCTTTGACCGATCTCGATAAAACTTGGTGTATTTTTAGATATCAGCGAGATAACAGGGCTTGGAAAGTTTGAAATGAATCGGATCATTGTATCGTACTTAAAACGCTCAACCTAACCTCGCAAACCCTAGCAAGGCGTAAAAGTGCTTTGTAGGCTCATAAAAGGTTACCCCCGGTCTTACAATGACCACTTCCCTTTGACCGATCTCGATAAAACTTGGTGGATTTTTAGATATCAGCGAGATAACAGGGTTTGGAAAGTTTGAAATGAATCGGATCATTGTATCGTACTCAAAACGCTTAACCTAACCTCGCAAACCCTAGCAAGGCGTAAAAGTGCTTTCTAGGCTCATAAAAGGTTACCCCGGTCTTACAATGACCACTTACCTTTGACCTATCTCGATAAAACTTGGTCGATTTTTAGATATCAGCGAGATAACAGGGTTTGGAAAGTTTGAAATGAATCGGATCATGGTATCGCACTCAAAACGATATCAACGACATAACTGGGTTTGGAAAGTTTAAAGTGAATGGGATCATTGTATCGTACTCAAAACGCTTAACCTAACCTCGCAAACCCTAGCAAAGCGTAAAAGTGCTTTGCATGCTCATGGAAGGTTACCCCGGTTTTACAATGACCACTTCCCTTTGAATTATCTCGATAAAACTTGGTGGATTTTTAGATATCAGCGAGATAACAGGGTTTGGAAAGTTTGAAGTGAATCGGATCATTGTATCGTACTCAAAACGCTTAACCTAACCTCGAAAACCCTAGCAAAGCGTAAAAGTGCTTTGTATGCTCATAAAAAGTTACCCCCGGTCTTACAATGACCACTTCCCTTTCACCGATCTCGATAAAACTTGGTGGATTTTTAGATATCAGCGAGATAACAGGGTTTCGAAAGTTTTAAGTGAATGGGATCATTGTATCGTATACTCAAAACGCTTAACCTAACCTTTGCAAACCCTAGCAAAGCGTAAAAGTGCTTTGCATGCTCATGGAAGGTTACCCCGGTTTTACAATGACCACTTCCCTTTGACCTATCTCGATAAAACTTGGTGGATTTTTAGATATCAGCGAGATAACAGGGTTTGGAAAGTTTGAAATGAATCGGATCATTGTATCGTACTCAAAACGCTTAACCTAACCTCGGAAACCCTAGCAAGGCGTAAAAGTGCTTTGTAGGCTCATAAAAGGTTACCCCCGGTCTTACAATGACCACTTCCCTTTGACCGATCTCGATAAAACTAGGTGGATTTTTAGATATCAGCGAGATAACAGGGCTTGGAAAGTTTGAAATGAATCGGATCATTGTATCGTACTCAAAACGCTCAACCTAACCTCGCAAACCCTAGCAAGGCGTAAAAGTGCTTTGTAGGCTCATAAAAGGTTACCCCCGGTCTTACAATGACCACTTCCCTTTGACCGATCTCGATAAAACTTGGTGGATTTTTAGATATCAGCGAGATAACACGGTTTGGAAAGTTTGAAGTGAATCGGATCATTGTATCGTACTCAAAACGCTTAACCTAACCTCGAAAACCCTAGCATAGACTGAGTATTAGAAGTGCTTTGGTCGCTCGGGAAAGGTTACCCCGGTTTACCACCTCCGCTTCCCCTTGACCGATCTCGATGAGAACCGGATCAAACCCGTACTCAAATAGTTCACCCTAGCCTTGTAAACCCTAACAAAGATAATATATAGATTTAGCCACTGGCTAAAAGCGGAGCTCCTGGTTACATATTTTTCCATGTGAATGGAAAATTGCAATACGTTATTTGACATGAGTAAATGTGTCATTCCAAAATCTGGGATCCTACAATTAGATTACGAGCACGAAACTTATATGTATTCTAGAGCAGGATTGCGTGAGCGAAAACTTGAACAGTCAATAAGAAATATATTTATTGGGTAAGAAGGAATGGGCAGCAGTCGCAACAAAAGCTACCCACCCTGGATTTTTTAAATTTGAACCAACCACCCTGCAGTTCCAGTGATTTTATCATAACCACCCTGGAAATTGTGCTTACCCACCCTGGAATGACGTATTTAAGGGTGCCCGCCCTGAAATTCCAAGCTCTACTTCCACCCACCCTGGAATTCTGAGGAATTGCCCAACTGCCCAATTGGCACGGGGTGGGGCACTTCATCGTATATGGTAGATGGATATGCTAGGGGTTTTTTTAGGGAGGCTCCTGAGGTCTGCCATAGGCATGAGGAGGATAGGTAACACGTAGGTCTGCCATAGGGTAAAGTTTTTTCTTGTCTCTGATAGGGTATGTATTACAGTATGGCTACCAGCACTTAGTGATAAAGACGGTTTATTTTAGAACCTTTTACACACAAGGAATCACTTCCAGAGCCAAACGGGTTACCATGGAAACACTAATTAGCATATTGGTTTATGAGGTCTTGGTCATTCTTTGTTGTTACCAAGTTTAAATTGAATCGAAATATCCAAAACAGAACTATACATAAAACATTGTTTGGCCTCTTTGCCCAAGTCTTGTTGTGACGTCATTTTTTGCTAATTTGCATTAGTAAAAATCTTGAGTATCAAAAGAGCTATGAACCAAAAGAGCTATGAACACGAAAAAAACATTCTACCGTATTTTGAATGTGCAATCAAATAAGCCATTAAAATTTCAGCCTTGAGTTGCACTTTAACCAAACCTATTATACAATGGCTGACTGCATTTATAAACCGCACCAGGGGTTGAGGACCTCGCTTAAAAAGACCCCCTCCCCTGGAATTTCCACTCGTGAAAAAGACCCCCTCCCCTGGAATTTCCACTCGTGAAACAGACACCCTCCCCTGGAATTTCCAACCCCATAAATGACCCCCACCCCTGGAATTTCCATTTTTTTCTGGCAAAATACCCCTGGGAAATCTCTTTTTGGATGTCCCTGGAAAATCACCTTTTTTACACCTCCCCCTTCGAATTTCCAGTCTCCAGACACACCCCATCTCCTGGAATTTTCAGAGTTTAATACAGCCCCCCTGGAAAATTTCCCATAGGTCCTCAACCTCCCTGGTTCGGTTTAAAAATGCAATCAGCCAATGAGTAAGACAAGAGGTTTATACTTCATGCTTAAAAAATCATGAATAGTTTATAAGAACAATACAATAGAAACACAATAAGAATCACAGGACCATAGCATCCTGGGGAAGGGGGGCTCCCTCTATTTTTGGGGAGCGGGTACTTGTCATACCTTTAGGGTTTAAAATCAGGCCTCTGGTAAAATTAGAAAACTTGAAAAAAAATTCCAGAAAGGTACCCATTAGAGGTCCATTCTAGCAAATCAATCAAACTACACTTGTTAGTTGCCTGAATTTCAGACGTATTCTCCCTCGTAAAAAATATGAATATATGTCTTGCTGGTACCTTTTTAGGAGCCCAAGTCAACTAAGCGATGCCATGTATGGTACCTTTTAGGGATGAAATTGAAAGTTCCTGACGAGCACCCCTGCCCCAAAAATAGGGGAGTCCTCCCTGGGCATACTGTAGCATGTTGTAAATCTGATACAACCACTAGTGGTTGTAGTTAATTTGCATAGTAACTTTAATGAAACATATCAAGTTTCGCTTCCAAATTCTTTAAAACAGACGACACTAGAAGGGAGGATGTCTTCTCCATTTTTTTAAGTAGTTTAAAACATTTGCAACAATTGACAACTATTTATAGTAAAAATACACTGTATAGCGGCTTTCACATAACTGCTGTGAAAACAATTCATGAGTAATTCACTATCCTATCAAATGCATAGAAATTAGACAATTAACCAATCACAGAGCGAGAGGTGATTCGCAATCTCTCTTTTTTGTCAGCAATTTAATTAGACATATTTATTGTGTAATTATTTTCTCTACACAATCTGATTGGCATAAGGATCAAAGACCATGCTCTTGACCAATCACAACCCAAACCAATCACAATTAGCAAGTTATTTGTAATTACTCATGACAGTCATGTGGAAACTGCTCTAATTATGTTTTACTTGTGTCATGGTATGGTCTTTCCGAAAGCCGCCTCTGGCAAAAGCCACCTCTGGCTGCTGTTGTCACTGAAATTTAATGAAAATAACCAATAAGTCTGATGAGCCTCGAAGACAAAACCTGCAAGTTTTTATCAAAACTATGGGCCCGCTTCACGCGCAACGAAAGAAAAGTGTGATCCCCCTCGACTACCTGTAAAATGCCTTCTACTATGTCGAAACTAATTAATTTTTTTACATTTAACATATAAGAATACGATTGCTTTTGTAAAAGGAACAGCCCTGGAATAGGTCTGCACACCTACAGAGGAATATTATTCACCATCTACAGAGCAATATTATTAATTAAATGACTAGAAACCGCTACTAGTATCTTAAAACATGGGGAAATTCGGTAAGACAAAAAAAATCATGTGAAAAAATACAGACAAATTTCGTGCAAAGCCATGGTTTGCTAAAAAACATTCCTACACAAATTCTAATCCGAAAAAAAAAATCCTGCATAACCTGCTACCTGCTACCTTTCCATGACTTCTAAGTTCATGCCTGACAGTATCGGACAGAGAAACAATGAATCAAACAATAAATTAAAAGTTAAATGTCAGTGCATATTGGCACTGATAGACAGCAATAATTATTCCTAGATAGATTTCCACTTGCCTGTCATATGTGAAATACTCTGTGAAGCTTCCCCGCAGCCAGGAATACATCTTAGGGAATTTCTACAAAATTAAATTAGCGCACAAAAGTTACTCGTTGTAGCCGAACCAAATTGAGAAGTCGAAAATGTCTCAATTTGAAGAATAAATAGCTTAGATACATTAGAAAATTCAAGAATTATTGTACCATTATCTAAACCTGAAGTTTGGAGCTGGACGAGTCCTATGATGAACCAAAAGCTCGCGAGCTAAAGATGGCAGCCATGCCGATGCGTGACATGTTTTTCTTTCATGACTTTCTCCCGAGTCTCCCCGCCAAAAGTAAACACCGCCACGGCAGTTGTCAGCTCCACTATAACTTATATATCACTAGAAAATACGGTATTCTGATTGCAATCCAGAAAAAAAGCTTAAACCACAATGGTTGAGCGTGTAAAAACGACTAATCTCACGAGCGGCCACTATCGTCGCATTCAACTTTCATCTTTTTCAAACGAGTAGAGAAAACAGCCGCAAAAATTCGGGAAAAACACGAATGGAAGTTTGAAGTTTGCGGTAGATAAAATCTGATTACTACTGAATGCTCATTTTATACTCTAGCTACAAAGTTCAAGTACCTACCTTGAAAATGGGTTTCTACGCTAGCTCTTCGTTCGTCCGTTTTCTTTTGTCTTTTTCGACTTCACCATTCACTGGTATTCTTCTCTACTCGCTTTGCTTCTTTCCCTCGACAAACGTTTTTTCTATAATCATGACATCGGTCACTCTTCTTCCCGCTGGTAACTCATTTTCTAAAATCGTGATTTGTCAGCTTGATTTCAAGAGTTTTTGATGAAGAGTAAAAACCGTCGCGCGTTGTTTCGTTTGTTCACTTTGCACTCTCTTTGGCGGTGGTTCATGCTTTGCCCGGCTTCTTCCCGTCGCTGTTTCTAGCTCTCTCCTCGAATAATTTCTTCCGGTTCTTCTATCAAAATTCTCTCTTTAATTTTTCTCGTCTTGTCATCGATTTTTTATCAGTTTAAGGAAAAAGAACTCTGTACAGACGAACAGACGACAGAGTCCTGCAGAAAAATGACCGACAGTTCCGGGGTTGCCTGTGGTGGGGCGCGCAGACAGGCAGACACGGACGCGCCCGCGATACCAGAGAATACCGCTGAACGATGAAAAATCAAGTCGATCGTATACCTGAGTTCTGTTTTGAGCTATTGAATTCTTCATGCGATACCTATGGTGCTCCGCTCTGCGGCCTTCGGCCGCTAAGGAGCTCCGCTATAATACCATGCATCGCGGGAGGTGAAATGACCCGCTAGGTTCTCGACTAGAAAAAGTTAATTTATTTACAGACAGACAGTATAAATCAAAGAAAACCCTTACAAGAAAAGAGGGCAGGACACGTGTGGAGAAATCGTGCGAAGGTTCACGCGCGATTACTTATGAAGGATAAACGTTCGTATGAAAGGTTTTTCAAGGAATCTATCTTTACAAAGACACAAATGTAAGCGTTTGGAAGATTATTGACATTTTATTACTAGTAGTGTGTTAAAATATTAAATCAATTCGTAAATTTAATACCAGCAAAGCCAGCAAAAATACCAGCAAAGCCAGCAAAGTCGACCAACACGGTAGTACGGCAAATATACGGTAGTTCAGCAAATCAGCAAACAGTTACAACCAGTTCATCGCACGGTTCACTGAAGGAAAGTAGTTGGTTTAAGGGCTCAAGGGCTTATGGATGTGGAAGGAAATAACATGACAAACTTCAGCGGGATCCGAATCAACGGAATCCCACTTGGTTTGGTTACTGGAATCTCCCAAATTTCGGCGGGGTGCCACAAAAAACTTCAACGCACGGATGATTAAGATGGGGATTATTCTCGTTTCGCAGAAACATGACCACGGTTAATAGTCTTTCAGCCTCCAAAAAAATACTAGGCAGCTCTTATCGTAGCTCTTTTTAAAATATTCAGTTAGATCGATTTTACTTTCTTTCTAAAACGTATTATTACAATCATTTTTTTAGTTAATACGTCATTATTATTTAGCCCTGTCGTGCGAAAATAAAATTTAATAGACACTTAGTTTTACCGTAAAAGTTTAAATAGCAGGGCCTAATGTACTGATTTGAATCAATGTTTAAATTATACAGTAAATCAATACAAACCAATACGCATTAAAGCTCTTAACGATAGTACGCTCTTATAGGCCTTGTTGAGACCAACTGCCAGAGAGCCAAAAGCGGATTTACTTATCTATTTATTTATTTATCTTCGCCTACAAATTACAAATACAAACAGAATTAGAAGAACTTCATTTTTTTATTAAGATTTTTACGCAAGGAAGGCTACTCTCAGGCAGAGATAGATCACTTGTTTTCAAGTGTAGTACTTCCTAGCTTTACTTATGGGCTGCCGAGGCGATCGTCCGAGGCGGAATTGACAGCAATGCAGTGTTTTCTAGACAGATGCGTTAAACGTAAATATACATCTAAGCCCTATTCTATCAAGCATCTTCTAGAAAAGCAGGACAGGAAAGTATTCCGTAAGGTTTCCAGTATAGAGTAGCACCCGCTAAGGGGACTTTTACCTAAGAAGAAAGTGGCAAATTACAATCTCAGACAACGAACATGTCAGTGTCCCAGAGTAAATACCGATAGATTCAAGAGCACCTCCATTAATCGCCTAATTTTTAAATACAATTAAGCTATCGAGTAATTAGATTTTTAGATTATATATATATACCTATTTATATTTATTTATCTATTTATTGATTGTAACATAAGATATGTATTTTTTATCTGTGCAGAAATAAATTGAATAATGAAAGAACATATTGCACACACGCAGTCATGTCCTAAATACAAAAGCCTGAAGGTTCAGCAATTTTCACAATTCAGGGTACAGTATTTTGGTTTGGTTTAAAAAGTCTCATTAAGTTTAATCAGAAACATATAACTTAGTTGAAACATGTAGCGGCGATCCAAGCTGTGGATTTTTCGAAATGAATTTATGACCATATTTGGTCAATCATGAACTCTCGACTGCTAACCCAAGTAGGTTTTCTCTTCAAAATATATTTCATTTTTCGCTCATATAAAGTAGAGCAACAGTGGTAAGTGATAATATACTAACATTTAACATCTTGAAGTCTTGCAACAACATTGTTTTCAAAATCTGTTCAATTGTTTATTCTGCGAATATTCCGCAGCTTGGCACTAAAGCAATGTATGTTTGTTACACGTTTCAACTCACTTATATGTTTCTGGTTTAATTATACTGTTGTTAGTTACCATTTTTAAAAGAAACGATATGTTTGAATTAAACATTTTGCTTCTGTCCGTCCGCTTGCTACGGCACTGACTTATTTCTCGAGCCACAACAAAAGAAAAAAAACAATTATCCCTTATATACAATGTAGATCTCATGGAGACACTACAGGAGTGCTATACCCCATCCCCAAAATCAGAGCTAATTGACCATGTGTATGACATCAAGAAGTGGATGGCACCTTTCTCCAGGCCGTTACGCAATGTGTCAAACCCTCATGCTTTTAAATTCACCAAAGCTCCATCTGGAAAGGTCGTTGTCCAGTATAAAAACTGGGCCATTGATAAGGAAGAGGCATGGAAACCAGACAGTCCTGACCCTGAAATGTGGCTAACCTTGTTACAGGTAAAGAAATGTATATTTCCACTGTAAGATCTAGCCACCCTGCTGGTGTACCAACGTTTTTTAGTTAATATTTACTATCTGTGTGATATACCGTGAAATTCCGAAGAGTAAGCCTCATAGGCTTACATTTTTCACACAATCAATGTAGCCCCACTAAAAGGCCGATCACCAACCGGGAGCCTTTGCTCCCTGTTTTCTTTTGTTTTAAAATTGATCCATTGTGTTTCGGGTGCTCTGTTTGGCTAAGAGTCTGCAAAGGCTCTCGGTTGGTTTAAAAGAAACTGTTTGCATTTGCTTGGATAAACAAAGTTTTCGTATTTTGGAAATTAATGAAAAATTACTCTTAACACGCATGTTTTTACTGTGTTCCAAATGATGTGTACTTATCAAACAGCTAAAAGGTCATTTAACTCGCCTATTTCTCTTTGAATTCGAATTAACCAAGTAAACCCTGAAAACGCGATACTTGTTGAAACAATAGACACCCCTTTTACTATACCAGGGGCGGAGTTAGGAAAACATGAGACGCAAATTTTTTTAATTTCCTATGTTTTGCGAAATGACATCAACAAGTTCTTCAGAGGATCTCGTGTTTTTAATGAGGGTGATAAGGAGAAGTGGGAAACCCTTCTTGCTCCATCAAATCCTAAGTGGAACACTAAAACTAAAGAAAATAGTTGGTTACTGCAAGATCTTATTGCAAATAGAGACAGCAATGTTAAGCTGAGAGAAACATTGCTGGGTTTGTAGGGCAGAGGCCAGAAGGAGTCCCAGAAGATGTAGAAGAGATGGTCAGGGGTCAGGTTGCTCCAATTCGAGAGGTATGCAGAAGTGCTTCACAATGTAGCTTCACAATTGCATTTAATTGACCGATCCCGTCTTTGCATTCATTAATCACCAAACAATAGGCAGTTTTCCCTATGGAATTCAAAATGTCCGAGCAACAAACTCGAAATTCGAAGATTTTTTAATGAATTCCTCAGCTTTTCGTGACGAAAATATAAAACCAATATACTATGTGCAAACTTCTAACATTTTGCTGCAATCGGTGTATTTTCCATGCTCTATGCCAGAGTAAAATGGCTTGTCCGACGTAGCAACAGTAACTAAGGAGTAGAACAATGAAGCGGGATCAGTCAATTACATCGCATAGTAACTCCATGATTACACTTACTCCCAATGATACTGTAAATGTGTGCATTTCTCTAATTCATACGTCCCAATACAGATATAAAATTTGACAATTTCACTTTGAAACACTTCACGTATTGATTTTTGGGTCTATTTCTACCATTCTGTTTGTTACCATGACAACAGCGAAAATCGTTACACCTCCGGATTTTCAGGGTGGGTAGTGAAAATGGAGCTTGGAATTCCAGGGTGGGTGGCCAAAGTATAGCCTTGAATTGGGGGTGGGCACCCTTAAAATATGAAATTCCAGGGTGGGTGAGCGCAATTTCCAGGGTGGTCATGAGGAAATCACTGGAATTCCAGGGTGGACTGGGGTCCTCAGCTGGAAGATGCGACTGCCCAATGTGAACGAGTGCTATCCACTGCATTAGGCAGAACATAGCAAAAAATCGCGATTGTTGCAGGAGATTGAGTACCGGAACAAATGCCCAAAATCCAACGGATGTTTTGTAAACATCAGTCACAATCTAACGGTTTTGGCTGGAAAAATCTGTTGCAAACTGGAAATTATAAAGATGTTTGCTTTCTTCTAACAGATATACACCAGGCAGCATTGTGGCTGTAAACCTAGAGGGAAATTCAAGCCATCACATATTGCCCAAGTAACATCTGTCCAGGAAAACCTATTTATCGTACAGTGGCTTAAAGATGGATATAAGGCAAAATGGGCTCAATGGCGTGGGTATATACCTGCTCCTATTCCAAAGCCAAGTGTAATATTATTTAATATTATATTTGATACTAAGGGACGTCTTAAGAAAGAAGATGCCCAGTTCCTGGGTAGGAGATACAAAGAACTGGCTAAAAACAAATAGCATGCTTGACTAGGTTCTAGGCTTGTCTACTTTTTAATCTTGGGCAACAGAAGACAATTTGGCACCAGCTAACATTAAAGAGCCCGTGTCAGCCACCCCTTTCTTATTGTTTTGGTTCGATATCAGAGGACGAATAACGTGTCATAAAAGTCTAAAAACAAAGTTTCAGATTTGATATATCAAATTCAATCGAGAACATTGTTATATATTCTCTAAATCAGCCGATGGAAATGGCGACTGACACAGGCTCTTTAAGTAAGTTTCGTGAACACACTAACTGGGTCACGTGATCAAATCAAATACATTCTGAGTAAAATCTTGAAAATTAAACCCGTTGCTATTTGCTTCGGGCTTCAGTTAATGACTAATATCAATTGGCTCTTTGTATTTCTGGAATTGATTTTGACAAAACATCTTGTTTAGATGTAGTCGGGGTTACGTGACACTGTTAGTGCAAGTGGCCTAACATCCTCTATCTTAAATATCTTTTCTAAGTGTTCGAGTTTGGGCCAAATAACTATATGGTGATTGATGGACGGGTTTCAGCCAAAAAAGTAAGGTGGAAATTTCCACCTACCAGTTTGACTGACTGGTAAAATATAGTGTATTTGTTCAAGTTTTAGGCAAAAAAGTAAGGTGGAAATTTCCACCTACCAGTTTGACTGACTGGTAAAATATAGGGTATTCTTCAAGCTTTAGCTAATAAGGGAAGGTGGAAATTTCCACCTACCTCTTTGACTGACTGGTAACAGATAGGGTATTTCTTCAAGCTTTAGCCAAAAAAGGAAGGTGAAAATTTCCACCTACCAGTTTGACTGACTGGTAAAATATAGGGTATTCTTCAAGCTTTAGCTAAAAAGGGAAGGTGGGAATTTCCACCTACCTCCTTGACTGACTGGTAAAATATAGGGCATTTGTTCACGTTTTGGCCACAATAGTAAGGTGGAAATTTCCACCTACCTCCTTGACTGACTGGTAAAATATAGGGCATTTGTTCACGTTTTGGCCACAATAGGAAGGTGGAAATTTCTACCTACCAGATTAGAGTAAAGGTAGACGAACTGGATAGGATGACTAGCTATAATGCATTGCACTTCACAAGCAATCTGTAAACTTATGCAAGGAGTTATCAGATTTGATGTAAATAAATATGCGAGACACTCAATAACTTCTTTGCTACTGTTTGAAGCTTTGATATATATTTTCTACCATTTCGAGCACTTTTAGCAAAAAAAAACACTGTCACGTTGTTATCTCTTCCAATGTTTATCTACTTCAAAATATCGGACATTAAAAAATTACGTGTTTATGACGGCAAATAGATTTTACGAGAGGCACGCGAGGCACGCGCGAACATCCTTGTCAAGTTCCGTGCCCTTGTGTCACACCGTGCAATTCCTTGAGAAACGTGTGCGCCTTCGTTGCGACGTCGCGCGAACGTTGCTTCTGATAGTGTACATTGGCAACCACAGAAGTGTGTTACTGGTCGTCTGAGATGTTGCTTTTGCACAGAACTGCCAACTTTTAAGAGCGCCTGTCTGTAAATATCACAGATTGGCGTCAAAATGCGAAATTACAAAATCGCTCAAATTTGGTCAAAAGTTAGGCCTAAGGATTTATGCTGTGAAAATTTCAGGTCGATCAAATAAATATTTTTTCGAGAACGACGACGGAAATGATTTTCCCGAGCAAATGCGCTATTCCGGGGCATGTTTCACCTTATCCGAAAAATCGTCAAAAACTCGTATACATTCGAACTCTACGCAAATAATGGACAGAGATCCTTAAAGAATATAAGATAAGCTTTCACTGGAGTGTTTTGCCAACCATTTCCTTTGAAAAACAAATAATTTACGGATTTTTGAATAATTAACAGGTTTTTCGCTAATTTTATCAAGGCCCGAATTGCAAGCTAATATCTCCGATGAGACGTGAAATTTCCCAAATATTTAATATTATGTAAAGAGATCTATCCCTTCTCTTCTAAATATAATGAAGGAAAGCATGTGAACGTGACATTAATGTGTGAGTCACGCTTACTATTCTCAGCTGGAGGATACTTCCTCCCAGGAAGGAGTCAAATGTCGCAATCGCTAGTGTGCAGTACCCAGTTCACGTGTTGCCTAGTTCAATCTTGTAGATTTTGTCTTCTATGTCAAAACGTACAACGATATCTGGTTGCGTTTGACGGTTAAATAACTACCTGTGATTATACTGTTTGTGTGGTGGGGTCTTGTGGCGATAAGTGTCGATAACTCGGCAAATACGAAGTGCGTTTTATTGAGTGACTGTCTGAAGGATATCCAGGGCCACAAGAAACACTTGAACATCAAGGACAAGCATTTGAAAACTCAATTTGATCTCCTACTTGCAAGAGCTGGTAAGTTAATATTGATCATTGCTACTTCTCATTACTTCTTTTATAGGGAAGGTAGGGGCAGCAAGGGACTATCTATAAAAATGGTTTTGTTCGTCATATCCCTTTATGAGACTGTAGGCCGGGTCATGCCAATCTTTGTCAAAAGTTCGCATCAAGAGAACCATATCTTCGCTTTATGGATCACACGCGCAATAGTTTCTAACATATTACATTTAGTATCGCTCTTTTGAGCGGGCAATTGATTATATACTTTTACAATTCGCAACTTGTCTCAAAGATCGATTTGTCTCGCTTGTAGGATTTTATCACGTTCCTACAAAAGCGCATAATTTATCAGTGGGCGGTGTTGTAGCTGACATCTGGTTTTAATTATTACTTTTAAGTTAAAATTAAAAGTCAATTTACAGCCACGGCGCGTGAAGCTCCAGGGTTGGACTCCCATATATTTACTATATGGCCTTTACTTTCGTGCCCTACTACTAAAACAGATTTACACCACAACACTTTTAGATTCGCTTTATTACAAACATTGTTTTAACCTTCTTTCAAATCCTAATTTTTTGATTTTTGCGGGGGAAACACTCCAAGGGAATAAGAATAATTGAAGGCAAAAGCAGACCCCCTTCAGAAGACCTAAACAAGGGACGTACCTCGTGGCAGACTCCGATCCCAAAATCAATCGCGCGCTCTTTGCTTGGCCGCAGATGGCGAACTTTTGCGGGCGTGCAGCGATCAAACCGATAAATTTTTTTTCCAGCTATACATCGGAAATACCAACCCCTCTCCCTCTCTTTATATGCGGGGAGTCCTAAGGTCCCTCCTCGGGGTTTTGGCCCCGACACCGTTGGCGGGCGTGCAGCGATCAAACGAGATATTTTCCACCAATACACTGACCAATACACCGGAAATACCAACCCTCTCCCCAGTCTCCCTTTTCCTCTTTCTGACATACGCGCGGAGTCTTAAGGTGCCTCCTCTGGGGCAAAAACCCTTCCTGCAAGGACAGAAATATATATTTGCTAAAACGATTTTTGTACTTCCGGAAAGCTTATTTTGTACACTTACAGGATTGTTCTAAAATGGAAGTGCACTTGCAAGTCTCACTATATGCCCCCTGCCATTGCGATCTTTACGGAATAAGATTCCGGTGCAATAATAAGTATTGTACATTGCCACAGGAAGCGGTCAGCGGCGCCAACATGGCTGCCGAGGTATATCTCCGTCTGTGATTGTTCGTCAGTTTACGAAGACTAGTTGCTTCAAATATCCATCATGTGGCCAAATTTGAAGTCGATCGGCAAGACCCAGCCAAAACAACGTGTTTCTGACCATCTCTGGGCTAAACTGGACGAGCTTGGTATACGAAAGAAATTTCATTCGAAACGAGGAGGCCGCCATCTTATCTTAAAAAAATCGTGGTAACCCTGTGGTAAGCACCACAGCCGGCCCACTACCCAACGAGCAAAGGGAATCTCAGGGTGATCAAGAGGCTGCGGTGGTGACAAGGCAAATAAATATCCCATCGTCAAGGCAAATAAATATCCCATCGTTCCTGATTTGCAACGCTCGCTCGGTTGGTCCCAAAATGGACGAGCTCGAGTGCGTGGTTTCCAATAATGGCGTCGATTTCGTTTCCATCACCGAGACCTGGCTTTCAACCAACTTGCCTGAACCTACATTGCAGGACTTCACATTGTTCCGCAAGGATCGCATCGCACAAGCCGGCGGCGGTGTTGCTGTATTTGTGAGGGACAATATCAAATGTAAATATCTACCCGATTACGATCTTAGTGGAAGCATATCGGAAACAATGTGGTTGGAACTCCGCCCCATGCGCTTGCCTAGGTCAGTGTCATCTATACTTCTGGGAGTGATCTACCATCCCCCACCTGCCTGCGCAGATGATAATAAGACATTGTACGACCATATACAACAGTCTGTTGACTCGTACATGCTCCCAGACCAGACGCCCTGATTTGCATAACGGGAGATCTCAACCCCACATCGACTAATTTCCGTCCCCTGAGGACGTTGCTGGGATCCCTGTGGATGAAGTCCCGGTCGAACTGTTAGCCACTACGTACGAAGTCCAGCGAGCGCTCAATGTCCTCAAGGTCAGGAAAGCACCCGGCCCGGATGGCATTCCGAACTTCTTGTTGAAAACCTTTGACTTTGAGCTTGCGCCCGTTGTATGTGATCTGTATAATGCTTCAGTAATTGAGAGGTACCTACCGGAAACCCTAAAGTCTGCATCCGTACGCCCATTACCTAAGGAGAAGCCTGCCTAGACAGTCAGCAAAGACATCAGACCATCTTCCTTACCAGCCATGTGACCAAAGTAATGGAAGGGCTCTCCCTGACGAGACTCCTACCCTCCGTACTCAATAAGTTGGACAGTAGGCAATTTGCAGTTTCGGGGAAGTCAACTGAACAAGCTTTAGTGTACGTTCTGCACCTAGCTCTAGAAGCATTAGATCAAGGTAACTGCGTCGTTAGGTTTCTTTCGCCGATTTTCGGAAGGCCTTCGATCTAATAGATCATAATATCCTCCTCCAAAAGCTATCAGAATTTAATATCCACAGCGCACTACTAAGGTGGATAGCCGCTTTCTTAGAAGGTCGAACGCAAAAACGTGTATTGGCGACCGTGAGTCACCCTTACGTTCCTTAAACGGCGGTATCCCTCAAGGCACGAAACCTGACCCTATACTATTTTCGGTAATTACTAAAGAAACCCCTTCTGGCGGCTGTAATATCGGCGGATAATGTCCAAGGATGAAAAATGGTACGAAAAATGAACAGTTGGCCGAGAAGCGAAGCTTCGAGGGCAACTGTGAAATTTTGAGGACCATTCTTTCATTTTTTTCGCGAATGTCAAACCGAATTAACTTGGATTGTAAAAGTAACAACTTTGTAAACCATTCAAAACATTCACGGCCTGTTTAGTTGACTTTCTTGTGTTTTCCGGTGTCGCCTCAGCCACCAATTTCCGTATTTCATCAACATTCTTGGACAAAAACCTTGGTTGCTTGTTTTTCATTACTTTTAAACAGAAAATATCCAGTTTTTGCTTAAAACATTTCTCCCAGGACGGATATCACTTCCGACGGACAATATCGTCTGGTATCTGTCCTGTGAAATGCACCACGTGATACGTTTCGACCAATGAGCGCGCGTTAAAATTGAGCACTTGGATATAATGGTCAATTATTTTCATTGAGTAATTACGCCGCAAAGTCTCGAAAGGTGTGGGTTGCATAACCCTATTGTGTAACAGAGTATTGTTTATTAAAAGACGCATTCCTTTGACAACTCTCGTCTTATTTAACGGAACCCTGACATTGAATCAGGGCCTTTTCACTTAGAAGATACGTGAGCCGGTGAGTCGCTAGTAGATTTCTTTTTAGTTTCACGTTGCTACGTCGCCTCAGCCTATACTTTCATTTTGTGTTAATTCCCTAGGTTTTAGGGACATCGTAGCCGTAGCCCTATGCTCTCTTACGGTGTAAGTATTCTCGCCTCAAAAGTTCCTTTAGCTTACATATTTCATTCTATTTCCAGACTAGCGTACTTCACCGACGACCGGTTAGCGCAGTGGTAGAGCGTCGGGCTTATGTTCGGGAGGTTGGGAGTTCAAAACCCTGGCCGGGCCAACACTCAGGGTCTTTTTCTAATAATTGAGGAGAAGGTGCTGCCTTTGCTCTAACATCTGCAAATGGTTAGACCTTCGCGTCTTCTCGGATAAGGACGTTAAACCGTAGGCCCCGTCTCTCACATACACTACACTAACCGGAACCAGAGGGACCGTTAAAGAACCACTAGGACCGTCGGAAGTTGCCCAACCTCAGTGTCACAGAACTCACAATACTAACACACACTCATGTTTATAAAGCTGGTTCTTATAGAATGAGTTATCCATTAATGTAAAGCGCTTTGAGCCGCGAGGATAAAGCGCTATATAAGAACGTTATTATTATTATTATTATTATTATTATCATGGCTGTCCCGCGTGAGCCTGCGGCAGCAGAATTGGCCGCCTTGGCAGATCCTGCCCCAGCAGTTGCTGTTCCAGATGTACCCGCCGACCCGCTTGTTCCAGCCGCTGCTGGGATCATTGAACCGGCGAGAGAAGGAAACGAGGTAAAAAATGTTTTCAATTTATACTATTTTAGTTTCGTGCATAGTAACTCCCCTATCGTACATAGTCGTTTTGTCAATCGTTTGTTTACTGTGTGCCTAGCCGTTATCCGATTTCAAAATGCATCGTATACTGTTGGCTCGTGTGTCGAGCCCTAAATTGGACTTATTCAAAATGCATCTATATGTTGTCGGCTCGTGCGTCGAGCCCTAAATTGGACTTATTCAAAATGCCTCTATATGTTGTCGGCTCGTGCGTCGAGCCCTAAATTGGACTTATTCAAAATGCCTCTATATGTTGTCGGCTCGTGCGTCGAGCCCTAAATTGGACTTATTCAAAATGCCTCTATATGTTGTCGGCTCGTGCGTCGAGCCCTAAATTGGACTTATTCAAAATACATCGATATACTGTCGGCTCGTGCGTCGAGCCCTAAATTGGACTTATTCAAAATGCCTCTATATGTTGTCGGCTCGTGGGTCGAGCCCTAAATTGGACTTATTCAAAATGCCTCTATATGTTGTCGGCTCGTGCGTCGAGCCCTAAATTGGACTTATTCAAAATGCCTCTATATGTTGTCGGCTCGTGCGTCGAGCCCTAAATTGGACTTATTCAAAATGCCTCTATATGTTGTCGGCTCGTGCGTCGAGCCCTAAATTGGACTTATTCAAAATGCCTCTATATGTTGTCGGCTCGTGCGTCGAGCCCTAAATTGGACTTATTCAAAATGCCTCTATATGTTGTCGGCTCGTGCGTCGAGCCCTAAATTGGACTTATTCAAAATCCATCTATACATTGTTGGCGCGTGTGTCAGCCTTAACATGGATTTATTTGAAATACATTGTTTACTGGGTGGCAAGCCCTAAATCAGATTTCTTCAAAAATATATGTAATGCACGCACTGTTGGCTCGTGTGTCGAATCCTTAAGCTGTGTCACCATTGTAGCACACTTTTGGTGATGTAAAATACACGCAAATAACTGTGGATAGTCAAATATTAATCTAGGTTTGTTAAGTAGCCCTTTATCTACAATCTACAGGTCTTATCATGATTGTAGGCTTTATGGACCTGTTATATAGCGGATGGAAACGGATTGCAACGAGTTTTCGAAATCTGGTCAGGATGACAGTTAAAAGTTTTCAAACAAGATTTTAAGTTTTTAAACTCCTAACCAAAATTTGCTTATGAATCAGACGTTTTGTCACTAAAACTTGCCTACATTGCCCGTTAGCCTAATACCAATGTTTTTTTTTCTAAAGGCATGTTGGTTTGTTCAGGGTCAAACTTGGTTACTTAGACTCATATAATACATTGTTAGCCGTGTTCAGGGGTAAATGCTTAAAAAAATCATTTTAATAATAATGCATTTTAATGAGAAATTACAGCATGAGAAACCTATGTATAACGAATGTATACCACAGGTAGCCCATGTTGCATTGGGCCTGGAGCAATTGCTTATTTTCCATCTTTGTTGTTCTTTCCCCAGCTATCAGAAAAGAGCTAAAACTACTTAAGGCCTTAGCCGACGATAAGTCAGTTGACACGGCCCTCACAAATACAAGAGCACTACTTCGCCGTCCGGCGCAAATATTTGACCCTCATGCCACGTTAGCATCCCTAGAAACTCTTTGCGATGTGGCTAGGCAAAATGGGCATGACAAGGCAAATAGATTCTCCATCATCCTGCGCCAAACCAGTCTAAGTCTAGTGGGCACCCCGGCATCATTCCAGCGGATTCTCCTTAACCTCATCGGATCGGATGAGGAGATTGCAGTATCCAAAGAGATTACTAAAGCCCTTAAGCAATCTCCTCCTCCGATCCCTCCGCCATTGGGTCTACCCAGACCTGCCAGATACTCTCCTACAGCGCTGATCATGCATAATTTAACGTTAAATGTATTTGAGTATTCATTTCTTCTTTGACTCATTAAGAAAATCCATGGCATATTATTATATGTTCCCTCTTTGTTTTTACAATTTATTATTCTCCATTATCCTAGATCCGGGTTACATGTAATGGCAATTTTAGGGGTCTCTCCATGCCACTCACCCGCTAATTACTTTGCATTTTTTTTTTTTGGCGGCACACCTTTCCCCTTCTCAGTCTGCTCGCTCTTCTAGATAGTCAGTTTTCACAGTTATCCTTTTAAGTACTCATTATCCTAGTCGCGCCAATATGGGTTATCTTATAGATACCCTTTAATTCATCCTATATAATTTTATTTTATATAATTTTAAGCTTAGTTTTATGTGTTCATTTTTTGGTCTCCCAGCCATTAAGACCCGTTTCTCGATCCTTCGCAGGAATTTTCAAGATTTTGCGCTACACATGTCACACAACGTACCAAGCCTACCTTATGGTGTAATAGGGAAAGCAACCCCACCAGCTGGGTCGGGCCAATGCCATCAATTCAAATGGTAGCCAAAGGTGCTGTTTTCGCATCCCCATCCATACTGCAGTTTCGGGACCCGGATCATTTCACCGCGGGAAACCTTTCCAATCATCTTCCACAATGGGAACAGATATGCGCGGACTTTAACCATAGGGAGTTCGTACTATCTATAATCCGTGATGGTGTTTATATTACGGATTTTTTCACACCATTTGAGGGAACATTTCAAGGAAAATTCTATCACAGCCACCTCCCTCCTAGTATGCATTTCCCGAATTCACAGTCTTGCCGCTCTTTTGATGAATTCATCTCCCGTACTATAATGGACAGAATATCTAACGGCTCTTTAAACGTTATCGGGCGGGTCGGTGTGGTAGAACCCCCATACCTCGTCATGCCTATTACCATTGAACCAAAAAAACCGCGCATGTGCCATGACGAGCGTTTCCTTAACCTCTGGATAAAGGACTCTCCCTTCAAGCTGGATTACCTCACAGACCTCCCTCGTTATGTCAACCCAGGCCACTATCAGTCAACATTTGACGATACAAGTGGTTATGACCACATTCGACTTCACCCAGAGTCCTCCACCTACTTCGGCCTTCAATGGGGGGGATGGTATCTCACCTATTCCACCCTCCCATTTGGTTGGAAAGCAAGTGCTTTCGTTTACAATACCGTTGGTATGGCAGCAACCAGCTATATAAGGTCCTTAGGCGTTCCATGCGCACAGTACATCGATGATCGCCATGTAGGTCAACTACGTCTAACAAGCCAGGCCGACAGCGACCCCCAGCCTTTTTCTAACCTCCAACTAGCTGAAATGGCAGCCTTTATTGTATGTTCAATTATCATATCCCTCGGTTACTTTATTGGACTCAAAAAAAAGCTGCCTGACCCCCTCTACGGAAGTACGATTCCTGGGATACATCTGCGATTCAATCAAGCAAGCATTCATTCTCCCGCCAGACAAAAAGGAAAAATTCGCTGAATTGAGGGAATCCATCTTAAGTAAGAAAACAGTTTCACTCAAGAACCTTCAAAAACTCGCTGGCAAGACCACTTCATTCGCCCTTCTCGTACCAGCGGCCAAATTGTACTCCAACGAAATGTACCAGGCCGTCGCCCGATCCACGAAGAAACGCTCAACTCAGGTAAAACTAACAGCCGCCTTAAGGTATGAGTATACCTTTGCACGAGGGATGTCACTTTTTCGCGAAAAAAAATCACTGTCGTGTCATTATTTACACTACAAGGGCCAATTATATATCGTTTTAAAGCTTATGGAATGGCCTTACTTACTAAGTGGTATATTTCTTTGCAACGGTAATCTGATGGATCATTTTCGTCATTTTGTGCTTCAGAGGAAAAGTACCAATTTTTGCTTTTTAAGAGTTCCTGCCACTTCCAGTTAATGTTAAAAGCTCCAGATTTCTGCAAAATGTATTCCTTAGAGTGCGATCTGAAAAAAGGTGTGCGGGATTATTGATATTTTACATATTTGCGGAAATATCACGTAAAAAAGGTTGAAAACAGATATTTTTGGCAATGCTAACACAAAAATTAGCATAAAATATGTTTTAAAAGGAAAATCAAAAATCCCGCACACCTTTTTTTAGATCGCCTTCTAAAGAATAGATTTTGCTTATATTTGGAGCTGTGCAATTTAATTGGAAGAAGATGGAACTTTTTAAAATGATATATGAACGACGTTTGTGGTGTAAATTGTGACGCGATACGAATTTTTCCCCGCGAGACCCCTCAAAGGTATACTCATACCTTAAGACAAGAAATCACCTATTGGCGCTTCCTGGACAATTGGCAAGGATGTTTGTCCTGGAGAGATGAGTCTCACTTACAGATGCATTTGTACTCAGATGCGTCTAGCTTCGCATGGGGCGGTTGTCTTTTCATTCCCGGAATGCCTAAAGTGGAAACCAGGGGTTATTGGGATGAAGACGAGCGCCCGCGTCCGATCGCCGAAAAGAAGGCTTTAGCTCTCCTTCGAGCCCTGGAGAACTTGCTCGAACCTTACAGAAACACTAGAGTAGACGTTTACGCAGATAACCTTGTGCTAGTAAACAGCTGGGGGAGACAGGTTTCTAGATCTCTAAAGATTTCGAACATTATGAAGCGTATCTTCGAGTTTTCTGTCGGGAAAAACCTTTCCATCTCTTTGACATACATCGCCTCAGAATCTAACCCTGCCGACGCCCCCTCGTGCACTCTCTCTGATCTGGACACAATGTTGAGCCCGCAAGCTTGGAGGACAGTGGAAACAACTTTCGGTCCCCACACCATCGATCTTATGTCCCTCCCGGACAACGTCATGTCTGACCTATCGGGCCGCCGTCTGAGATTCTTCTCCCCTTTCCCTTGCGCGCAAGCCGTAGGAACCAATGAATTTTCACAAGACCTCGCCCTTGGGAGAACGCGTATGTTTTTTCCCCCATTCACACTCATCGGCCCTCTTCTCAAGTACCTTAGAGCCTCTCAGCTGCGTTCATACACCCTTATCGCCCCGGACATCTCCCCAAGGAAATATTGGTGGCCTCTCATCACACGGAATTCTACAGCAGCGATAAAGCTCGGCAACAAAGGCAGCAAATGCACCCTACTGTTCCCTTGTAGATTAAGTCACGTTGCGTTGATCGGGAAGCCCTTGCAATGGGACTTGTGGGCTTTCCGTTTCATACAAATATAAATGAACGTCGACGTTTTCAATGTCAACTTCTATCGTAGCACTCACTGACAATGTGTTTGTTTTTCATATTTATTGACCGAGTCCTTTCTCTGATTTATCCACAATAAATTACAAGCAACACGTGTTCATTAGGTTGTGTTCTGTTTATTTCTTATCTTTCCTTTCACGCCCTATTTCTCACGCGCCGTTCACTTCCCTTTTCTTTTAAGCCTTGCCCCTAGTACCCAGAATTTGGGTCCAAGCGGTTCAATGCCCCGAGTGTAACTACCCCAATGATGAGACATTCGCTTTCTGCCAGCGCTGTGGTTACAGACGAAAGATACAACAAGAGGGGAACACAACAAAGATCCCCGTAGACCTTCAAGCCATTGAGCTCAGACTCTCCAATCTGCGAGGGGAAAAACCGCAAAAAACCATATCAGAAACAAAAATCAAGTCTTCAAGCGGAATTTGAGCGTTTTTTGTGTTCCCTTCCTTCCGCCAAGTCTCTTGCTTCTGCCTCTCCCTTAGACATAACAAGATTCCTCGTCTATAAGGATAGTAAGGGAAAGACCAAGGTACACACTCCCAAGTGCAAACACTTTGGGTCTACAGGGAAAAGCCGTTGCACATGCCCTAGCAGATTAGCAGCAGGCACAATAGACAACATTATTGGGAAGTTAAGGTCTATTTTTATTGAAGTTGGAAGGGGTGGCGAATGGAGCAGCATGCTTGGCGTGGGAAACCCAGCGGCACACCACTCCGTCAAGCAGTACCTCTCCTCCGTTCGCGAAGAACAGGCTAGCGCCTTAGTCTTTTCCCCAAACTGCACCGCGCCCCAGCGTTATACATATGTACGAGATATGGCCTTCTTTTGTCTAGATTTCTATACAGGAGACAGGGGCTCTGATCTAGGCAGAGTATTCACGAAAGAAGTTGCACTCCTCCCGGACAAGCAGGGTTTTTTATTCCGTCACACTTTTGGAAAGACCCTTAGGGGTGGTGGGAAATCTAACACCTTCCAGATAAAGAAGTGTACAGACAAAAAGGTGTGTCCTGTGGCAAATCTAAACCTCTACATAAAGCTTTGCGACTTGATGGGTATTAACCTGAGGTATGGCTATTTGTTCCGGGTATTAACCAGCAAAAGCGAGGTATCAGAAGACCCATTCGTTGGTTCGGCCATAGCAAACAGGCTCTCCTTACACTTAAAATCGGCGGAAATCGATAATGGCGAGACGATGCACAGCTTTAGAAGCGGGTGCTCCATTACTCTCTCGCTACTAGGAGTGTCTTATGAAGAAATAGCCAGGCATCTTGGTTGGTCGTCAATCGGCACTGCGGAATACTACACTCAAAAAGACAAAGTCATGAACGCTGGATCAACAGCCTCAACCCTAGCAGCTAGCACCGCCCCCTCCCTTGGCGAGGCGCCTACCGCCTCCACACTGGCTCGCCAATTTTCTGAGAAAAACGAACTTAAGGGCCTTTCTTTGGCCTTTCCTTGAATTTTTTTACATTTTACAATTTTTTTCACATTCCCCATTATATTGAGTAGAGGATTTGGGTTTTGTTTTTGTTTTTGTTTTTTTTCTGAGTTTTGGGAAAAGGTGCCCTTTTTGTGGGTCATTAGGTGAATAAGGTCTTGGCTGATACAAAGTGAAGCTGTAGGTAGCGTGATCCGAGGTCAACCCATCTCCCATAACTTAATCCCGCACGATCGAGACAATGAGCGGCCTGGTTACTTCAATGAAAATCGTTTACTATTTTCATTGAGTAATTACGCCGCAAAGTCTCGAAAGGTGTGGGTTGCATAACCCTATTGTGTAACAGAGTATTGTTTATTAAAAGACGCATTCCTTTGACAACTCTCGTCTTATTTAACGGAACCCTGACATTGAATCAGGGCCTTTTAACTTAGAAGATACGTGAGCCGGTGAGTCGCTAGTAGATTTCGACCCACCCACCTCCCCTTCGGCGACGTAGCATACACCGCGTACTCCCGTCCGCCTCCAGCCGCTCATTACCTCGGTCAACCCATCTCCCAATAACTTAATCCCACACGATCGAGACAATGAGCGGCCTGGTTACTTCAATGAAAATCGTTTACGATTTAGTCTCTACGTGGGTCCCAAGGGCCAAATTTGTAGATGACCTTACTGTCTTAGAGGTCATACCACGCAACTCCCCATCAGTTCTAGGATTCGTTGTTGACGAAATCCAATCATACGCGTGCATGCAAAGAGATGTCTGTTAGCTTCCTGATGTACGACAGCTGTGTGTGGCAACCCATCAACATCGAAGGCGCAGCCATCAGTCGTGTAAAATCGTTTAAGCTGCTTGGCTTCCATATATCGGAGGACCTCACATGGGTTGTACACTGTGATGCCGTCATCAGGAAAGCTAACAGGCGTCTCTATGCTTTAAGGGCGCTAAGAAGAAGCGGTGTCCCTACTAAGGACCTCGTCTCTGTATACTGCTCGCTGATAAGATATGTTGTCGACTACGCATGCGCCGCATTTGCGAACCTCCCTCGCTACCTCTCCGACGCCTTTGAGAAGGTCCAAAAGCGCGCGCTCGGAATAATCTTGCCAGGCGTCTCATACGAGCTCGCCCTCTCGGCAACAGGTCTGATAAGCCTAGAAGATCGCAGGTCAGCTCTTTGTTCCAAGTTTGTGGCGAGGTTGGACAAGGCCAACCCCCTTTACAATCTTATTAAAGGGAGAATAATTTTGCCCTCTAAGCAATACAGTCTCAAGCAGGCATCAGTCCCCAAAACGCAACTTTGCCACACGGACAGATTCAAAAACTTTGTGTCCGTAAAGTACGGCCACCATTTGAAATTGAATTAATGTATATTGTTATATATTTATTTGTATTTGTCTCTAAGTGTGTATTTTTATCATGACCTCTTCCTGTAATCCAGTATTATACTGCAATAGGATGGAATAAACTACAATACATTACATTACATTACATCACATCTCAATGGGCAAATCACAAGAGCGCCGACCCAGTCGGGGATTCTGCGGTGACTTTTATCCAGCCCAGGCATCTCAAACGGCTGACCAATGAACTGATCCCAGTTGGCCACCGTAAGTATATATGACATACGCAAATACCATTTATTATCTGGCGTTTTCTAATTACTTTCAGGCGCGGATCCAGAGGGGTTCACCCCCCCCCCCCCCCCCTCCAAACCCATTTTTTGGGATATGTTCGATAAAGACCTTTTATCATTTCAGAGTGGTTCTTTACTTTTATGCGATATGTACCAGTATATTAAATTCATGATGTAGCAAATCACGATTTCGCCTCGTGAGAGGGCCACGGACAACAGAGAATTGTTTGATTCTGCAGCGATTTCTCGACGATGCCATGAGCAGCTCAAACCAGAAATGGCTTCCACGTCGCTTCGATCAGAAAGACGGGATTCTCCTGACGCGCAAACTAAGATACAGGGTCAGACAGAGGACTTTCATCCCCTGCATCAGATCACAGCTAAGATGACGAAGTACGTTCAGATGATGAAATACGTAACAATTAGCAATCCGATCGTTACATTTCATTTCATTTTTTTTTTTTACCGTAATAAAAATGAACTTTCTCGGCGCGCATGTGGTTACACCATAAATGTTTTAGTAAGCTACGAATTTCAAAGACTGGAAGTCGAGAAAGAATTAGACTGACTGGGATTAGACTGAAATTTCAGGCAGATTTGAGAAAAAACACTGTTAAGCGGTATCCCCAAAGTGTATTCCCTGATATCCAAACGAGTGCCGGTTGTGAAAGCTTTTTATTAACTGTACTTTGTATTTCTTTTCTCTTGCAGATTTAAGTGCTACTAATGCTTTTTGAGAGACTTTTTGAGCAAAATCCTCTAATTAAGTAATGAGTTTCTGTGAAAAAAAACATTTCCCGCCATCTTTGAAACACTTACCAGTCTCCCGCACGGACCGTCTTCGCGCGGCCAAGATCAAAGTCATGCCCAAATAAGGACGTTCAAGGTTCAAGTCGTTTTCTCAGTTTACAGCATATTCTTCGCAACTTCTTCGCACTAATGTTGGTATTAGTGGAAGGTAGGCCATTTATTGATATGTATTTCTTTGTTGCTTATATTATTGATCTTACGATTACATGAAGAAAATCTCAGCCCGGGTTGTTTGGCGAAATTTCACCATGTAATCGCAGGAGAATTTCAGCCCGGGCTGGAAATTCGCGCCCATGTCTTATATCCAGCATAAAAGCCAAATGACATTTAGTTGCGAGATGGCCCTGGGATTTGAAACAGACCGGGCTGAAATGTCACATATAATCACAATAAAAAATCAGCCCGGTCACCTCAGCCCACAGTCATGCGAAACTAGCTGTACATCTCGAGGCATTTAAGGCAAGGCTCCGAGCTCAAATTTGACCCCCAGCAGGTTAGGCAGCGCGGGGGCCTGGAAACTATGTTGCCCCTGACAACGCTACTATCACTTCAGTAATGGCGTCGCTTCGTTTGCGGATATTCTGTGGTCTGGTGGACTTTCTTTGACGTTATTTATACGGTTTTCCCCGATGTTCTAATGTAAATTCCAAATGGATTGTATCTTTGGAGGCAACGGATGAGGTATGTATAAAATTTTGGCTTCGAGCTAGAGTAATTTAGTCAAATGATGTTCGATTTCGTGTCTCTTTCGAAAGACTTTCGTGTCTGATAAGCTTAATCTTCTGGGTAAGATCTGAAATTAATTCATTGCTGTCTAACTTTAGGACAGAGAGAGGGAAAATGTCTCATATACTTTCGTCAGATTAATTTTAACATTTTTGCACCTATTATTAGCTTGGTGTCCGAAACCTTTCCGAATATACTTTTAGCATTTCCGGGTAAACCGATAAGAAGTTGAACTGAATACTAACCTGCGGTAGGACGGATATTTTGTAACTATCTAAGCTTTGAAGTCACACTATTTTACATTTTTTAAACAAGAATGAAGCGATATGACGACTTTATCATAGTATATTATTTGAAATTGTTGTTCCTCCAGCATTAATTATTTACATTATTTACAAGAAATTTATTGTGTCACACTATTTTACATTGTAAATTCGAAGGCTCCAAGCCCAAATATTTATATTTACAAAAGGTGTAATATTATTTCCAAATTAGTCAGCGCATGACTTGGGTTTTATGTTTCAGACACTAATTTTTCCTCTAACCTTTCTCATAGTGGCATGCTATTAAAGGCCCATAGGCACCCAAGCAGGATTTCAGACAAACAAGAATAAAACGCAGTTGAAAATGTGATGCATTTTTTACAGCTTGGACTTGTGAAAAGCGAAAAACAGTACAGTAGGAACCCACTTGGGACCTATTAGCCAATCACAGCAGTTGAAAAACAATAGATCCAATTGAAAACAGAGGGCAAAGGTTCCCGGTTGACTATGAGCCTTTAAACTAGTTGCATGAACACTCACTGGAAAGTTCCGAACTTTAATGCAGAAGCAGCATTGATTTGCAATCACAAAGTGTAGCGTGTCCTTTTGGAGTGCTGAGGGACCCGAAATTTTAAAGAAGGACTTTCAAATCTTAGGTTGCAATGTAAATTGTGTCAGATTTTTAGTTCCATTTATTGTGTGAATAATTGGTTGGAAACTTTTTGAGTCATGATTTTCATCCTTAAAGTACTTGTGCTTGACTAGGTTGTTAATAAAATAAGACCTTATGACTCCTATTATTCAGCCCTGGGAATTGATGGTCCATTCTTTTAAAAGTCCCTTGCAGAACTTTAGTTTCTTGAGAATCACACAGGCTTGTTCATTTTCTTTCATTTCATAAATTGTTGGTGCTGTTAAATTATTGTTCATAGTGTATTCCTTTTCCCATTTTATGAGTTCAGACTCAAGCCTTCTCTTTTCATTTGCAACCTGTCTTTGAATGTAGTTTAGGTATCCTTTGTATCTATCCAATTCCTTGTTGTAGCCCTGACTGTTTTTCTTTTGTTTCTTTAGCTGATATCGAAGTTCATCAAGTTGGACAACCTGCTTTGTGCAACCAAGAACTACCTCTAATGCTTCCCCCAGGTGAGTTTTCAGCTCTGTAGTTCTTTGAACAGATTTTTCCCCAGGCTGAGCAGGGGTTGTAGATGGGGTTTCTGGCTGACTGGTTGTAACACATGTGGTCAAGGGCTCATATTCATTCATGGCAATCTCTTCACATACTGTGATCCTGTCTTCTCCCACATTTTCAATGCTGATGACATTCTCCTCCTCTGGATCTTTCTCGTCAATAAGGTGTGCTGGGGCTGGCTCTGAAGGGATTTCATAAGGTGCCACATCCTCATGTTCTGTCTGGACATGCATGTGTATAGGAATGTTGTCACCAAGATATCCTGTATGAATCTTCTGAGTTGTGCCATCTGCTTTGTCTAGCCTGATCAAGTGAATGGGCATGACAACCTTCTCAGAGATACAGGTGGACCAACACTCCTTGAGTTTTAATGCCTCACTCTTCAAGGAGCTTGACCTGAAGTGAGCAATTCGAGGACCTGCTTCTGTCTGGGATGGTGAATCAGTGATGTCATGAAACCAAACTCCCTCACCTTCTATAAGAAAATCACTGATCTGCTGAAGGTGGGCCTGCCATTCTCTGTTGTGTTTTTTTATGAAAGCAACAGGGATTGTGGTGTTGGAAGATGGTGGAAGACATTTTGACAGTTTTGTAATACCAGCTTGCTGCCTGTTTGCATCATCTTGATGATACCCCATTTCTCTCTCAGCTTGTAGACGGATGAAGAGGTTTGAAATGATCAGGCCAGGGTGATAATTACTGGTATGCTTTGTGATGCGCTTTAGGTGGTTGAAGATTCGTTCTTGTGATTCTGCATTTGAAGATTTCGCAGAAATGATTCTGAGCATCAGACCAGCATGTGAAGAGAGATTGTGAAAATAGACTCCAAACATTTTTCGGAGAGTAAGCTTCTTTGGGCGCTTGAGGCTATAGTCCCTGAGTATCATAGAGTGTAACCAGGACTGATTATAGCAGCGCAGGAGAAGAGAGGGTGTGCGATTTTGTTCATCGGAATACAAGATCCGCTGCATTTCGATCAGTGTGTCAAACGCCTGAAGAGCATCTGGTGTCATGACTCCAGACTGGTGGCAGACTGCGGCTATCTTTACAATCGCTTCTCTGTAGTCACATGTTCCCTTGCTTTCTTTCCCCCCCAAACATGCCTCTTTTGAATCTACTATGAGCTGTTTCTCTTGCTGAGTGAGGTGCTCTGGGAATTCAGTAAGGAAGTTTTCAATGTGGTTTCCAATATCATGCAGAGGCTCCACAGGGAGAACTTCATAGCTGCCAAGGTTGAGATCATTGAGTTTTGACTCGGGTCGGTTGAAAAGTAATGCTGGTACCCTTTGCATTCCATGCATTTCTTCTGTGAGCAGATCTTGTAGCTCTTTCTTATTGGTCCCCTCATAGACTTGCCGAGAAGAAAGCTCCAGTTCCAGCTGACCAATTGTCAAGCCATTCAGTGGTTTGGGTTGATGAAGCAAGGTGTTACGTCTTGCAATAGCACCGCTTAAGATAGATTCTTGTCGGTCTGCAAGAGACAACGCTTCACAGTTTAAGGCATGGTCCAAGAAATAAACCATGTTGCTCTTGATACCACAAGTGGTGCAAAAGTAGTTGCCTCCTTTCTGCTGGCCCACCTCGAATGCTCGAAGGGGGAATCCCCATGGCAAAATCTAAGGTGATCAGTGTACATGATGTTGTCAAGTTCACAGTTTTCAGAAAGTTCTTGGATGCATTGTAATCTGGTATCTGTGTATAGCAGCTGCTCGCTGTCAGAACTTCCACATCTTGCAATAAAGTGAACTTCTGGCCGTTCAACGATTTGTTGTACGTTAACATCTCTACCAGTTTTTATTTTATATTCAGCTTCTGTATAAAATATTGCTGGATCGTAGAGACATTTGATGAGACAAACAAGGTAACCATGGTTGGCTACTGTTGAGTTATCCAGCCATACCACTAGATACCGTGTTCGCTCAACTTTCTTTAGCCTGTCTCTCAATTCATTGATGCTAAGCTGGCCATCAAGATCACCAAGCTCCTTCAGCCTTTCTTTGAGATCTTGCCCCCCAAGATCATCATAATAAGAGTCATTGTTGTTTCTTAAATACTGCCTGTGCTTCAGGAGCATCTGTTCTCTCACCTTTCTCAAGGGAATTTTTCTTCCAGCGGTCTCAAATTCAACCTTTTTTATCTTCATGTCTTTAGTCATGACAAGCTTTTCGTATTTCTGGGGCACAATCATTTTCCCAACTGTGTACTCACCAGAGCGTATTTTCTCGGTTAGCTGTTCTTTAAGCTTTTGACAGGTGATCTCAGTTGGTACACTTATTTCCCCTCCGTGGCCCTTTCTCTTTTTCCTTCGAATGACTGGAGTGTCTGCTTTTCCCTTGTTGGTAAATCTTTCCACGTCTACACCTTCGGACACCAACCACTCCTTGATTATCTGTCCACCATTTCTTGCTGGCTCTCCTGCTTGGTTTCGGATATCATACTTTACAGCTAATTCACTCCAGTTGATCATCTGATTGTCAGCATGCCCTGTGACCTCTGCCTTTAAACCTTTTTTATCCCATGTAATGTTGTCAAGGTTTCCAGTGTGATTTTTCTTCTGCCTTTTCCTTGCTGGTTCTTGATCATCCGATATGTTATTCATATTGTAAACTCTTTTTTCTACAGATGCCTTTGTTTCAAACGACAAAGCGAGTCGACTGCGCTGCCAGGCACTGAGGGACTGTCCACCACCATAACACCTTAGGATAGCAACATAAACTTATCTTTAATATTAAGCTAAGAATTATTTTTCATTAATAAATGTGAATTCTAGAAGAATGGTTATTTTTCTCTAACATTTTAATGTTGCAGGTAAGATAAGCATAAATAGCATTGACGCAACAAGCCCTTTGCATGTTTTTGACACAAACACATGCAGTGGTTTGTGTCAGATGTTTATGTTTTTGCTATTTAATTAGCCTCTATTGTAACTGCTGTCATCTGGAATGCAAATCGGTGAATGATTTATTTTCATTATTATGAAATAATAATGTCCACATACTGTACTCTTGTACTATTTGGAATAGTTACTCATATTTTATATAGATCTGTTATTGAATTGCATTCTACTTTACATGAAAATTATGTAAATTAGCACTCACCTCAAGAATGCTGTTTCTTCCATTTGCTTCTCCATATTTTCCTTTGAATTTCTGTAATGATTTCGCCTTTCTTGTCTCTTTTCATTTTTGTCCATGTGTTGAAGATTAAGTTCAGGGACTTTAGAAAGGGCTTCCGCAAATGTTGTATTGAATGTGTTTTTGAACACGGATTCAATCGTATCATAAATGGCTTTCGCAGCATTTTTTATATCCCTCTGCAATGGCTTTGTTGTTGGGGGAGATTTGCTTGGCAACTTTTTTGCCTCCCTTTCTGCTGCGAATACCGGGTTTTGATTAGCCTTCCCAATAAGTGCAGCTGACTTAACAGGGAAATATGCCTGAATGGTGGCATACCTTACTGCACAGCCTTTGCAATTTGCCAAGCAGTGTTCCCGTTTCCTGGTTTCAGGCAGAATGCTCCAGCTTTTTAACGAAAATGTGTCAAGGAACTTTGCCTTTTCTTCTGCTTTCCTGAAGTTCCACTTGCTAATAGTATTTCTTAATACTGGAAGCTTTTTATGAAATGTTAAGAAGCTTAAATCAAAATTCTCCCTCTTGGTGAATTTCTCCAGGTATTCCTTGTGTTGTTCCTTCTTCAGACGAGCTTGATAAGCCTTGTTATTTTCTCCCGCCACTTTCTCTAACGACTTCTCAACAGATTTTGATACCTCGAGTGCTATAACCTTGGCAAATCCGCAAGTATTTGGGCACAAGAAGGTCCCAGCCATTTACCTTCCTCAACACTTTAGTAACAGTAATAAATATTATACCGCTAGAGTGAAGAAAATGCCTAAAAATCGCTTTGTAAACGTGCTCGTTAATTCCACAACTATATATCCGAAATTCCCGCCTAAACTAACTAAATAACAGTCATGCGCAAAGATGATGTCAGAGATAAAGTTGTTTTATTAATATCTGTTTACAAAAGTAATTTAAGTGCCTTGAATGTAGCGTATATTTCGGAAAGCAACGGCACAGAAAAACTTACGTGTGGCTAGTGATGCTAGATAAACTTGCACAGAGTAGATGCTAAATATTGCAGATACTTGAATAAAATTTATAATTTTTAGTTCCCTACATTCTGAAGAATCAGTATGTACACTTTCCATTGTCAAAGTCTGCATTTTAAAGGCGCAAATTACTAATGTTTTCCGTAATCTTCGGAGCTTCTTCCTGCAGCTCGTCCGCCATGTTGGTGTATCCATGGAAACTTAGTGAGTCCGCTTGCCAGTAATGCCGGCGGGCTACGCTAAAAAATGGCGGACTTGATCAACGAGAAACTCAATTATTATAGCGGCGTTGTGCAAGCGCTTAGCTTTGATAATCGAGTTTGATTTCATCGGTTATTTGTTCCCAGGTGATCAAAGTTATTATTTCTAATTGGAAATTTGGTTTTATTTCTAACTTGTGGGGTAAATAAAGTCATTCTTTCAACATACCGTCAATTTTACGTAAGGTCAAACTTCGCTTGCCTAGTCTGCTTCCAAACGGGAAGTAGTACGATATATCAGATTAGACTGTTAAACTGCAATATATCAACTAAACATTACCGTTGGTTGTTTTAGCGTCGAGCGAATTTTCGCGATACTCAGTCACTTCAAATATACCGTATATTTGTGCTCTACGATATGCTAATATCGCTGTCACGTGATCATATCCATGGTAACAAAAAACGTCAAAATATTCTTCTTGTGTGAAAGAATAAAATTGCCAAGTTTGGTTGAAATACGACAACGTGGTCGAGAGGAAATATTTTTTTTTGTCAATTTTTGGCCTTTTTTCACAAATAGCCTTGCCTTAAACGTCTCGAGATGAAACAAAAACTCAAAGACTACTGAAATGTCACGGGGATCTAATCATTATTGATAGTGCTATAATGTATAGCTATTCTGAAGTAAAAAAACATTAGGTTATCTACCTCAGGTTTGCTACTCGTTTATTTATTCGTTTCTTTCCCTTTGAAACGGAACCTCGTTTGGTAAGGTAAGGTGCAGGGCCGCATGGGGTTCTGGGATGCTAGACCATCGACTATCCAGTAGCGCGCAGCGGGTATACACATTTGGCGCGAAAGCAGGCACTCATAAAGCACATGCATATATAATTTCAGTCCGGAGTTGGTATATATTTGATCTCTCATGGAAAAACGCCGGCGTGAGAACAGTTTAGATGAGAAGCCGAGGATGCGAAACGATCGCAAGAAAAGAAAACAAAGGCTGAAGCACGATTCGAATGAAGCAAGGGTTAGATGATAACTTATCAAGGAGACTTGATGAAGCGAAATCTAAGCTCTATAAACAACGCCAAACATACGCGTATTTATCTCGAAAATACTATGATCGCCTTGCTGAACTCGAACATAAGTCATCTGGGTCAAACGTACTCCCCCGGGCGGGCGCATCTTTGGAAAGGGTAAGGATAAGGTAACGAAGAATCTATTCTGCTTTAGGAAAGGAACGCGTTTGCTTTATTGTTTAATAAATCAATCATTAATGTATGGGCAGCTTGTGTTGTGATCTAGTCAATCAGCTATTTTGGACGAATTGACACTTGTTGTATAGGTCTTTGTTATCGTGAACAACATAAACATTACCAGCAATGCGAGACTTTTCGCGCCTGCGATTATTAAGGTCAGCCAACACACTGAGCATGCTCATAAGTGCCATCCAATATGGCGAAAAGAGGGGGGAGGGGTGGTAGCATGTAAATAAAGCTGTATTTCAGAGATGTTTGAGGGCAGATATATATTTTTGCATTATATTATTTACCACAACGCTGCAGTTTAACTTTGCATTAAAAGAAAACAGGCATTCAAGATGCGAATGATAGTGTTCGAGGCTCAGCGAGGGTAAAATGATGGCTGACTAGGTCGAGTGAGACAACTATAAGGGGACTTATTCGGTAAACTATCGTAAATCATACATCAAGAACCTACCCAGGGAAGGCCTGGTTATCAGTGAAAAACATGGCGATCACAGAGAGAGATTGTACGGCCGTAGCAGTTATTTTGAGCTAGAAAACGACTTCAAGCCGATGTCTTCTTCTTCAAATCTCGCATGGATTATTAGCAAAAAGTGTGCTGTGTTCAAAGAAAATTGGCGGAGTTTTGGGGGCGTTCTAAAGGCCGATTTATAGCTCATTTTGATGTGCAACAACAGGGCTCAATTTTGAGAGGTCGGCACCTGGGATTCGAGTACGGACAGTACCGTGAACTTTATCAGCATGCGAAGGAAAATGGCCTACGGACGGATTTTACTGTAAAACATAAGGGACAGACAGCCGTTAGGACAGCGTTCGCTAAAGTAAATTTGGCGCTTTGTAAGTAAAGTTTGAAGCTCTTTAACATGTATCGAAATGTTCTATAGTGTTCAATCTTTTGATCTAGAGGTCGGCAAGTTGTCCACGAATTACAGTACTCTTTTTATTTCAGATTTTAAACTTTTCTCCATACAATCCCTATAAGACCGGCGGCCATTTTTAAAGGGCCTGCAAGGCCTGCATAATTAGCGCGGCGGCCATTTTGTCTCCATAATAAGAGGAGGTATAGCAGTTTTTGACATGCTTTTTTGGAATTGCTAGAACCATAAGGACGGTGAAGGAGAAATAACCCAGATTATGAGAGGTCAACTAGAGGAGCCTAAAGACAAGGATGGTGTGCCTGTAGATACCATTATAGGTTCAGGCTCATTTGGAACATGCAAGAAGATGTTCTACAGGGGCATTGCCGTTGCTGTAAAAGCCCTTCACTCCGCTGGAACCATCGAAGGCGTCATAAGAGAGGCACAATTAATGCTCGAGTTCAACCACCCAAATCTCCCTCATGTTTTGGGGGTGTGCACTGATTCAGCGCCATATCTGATTATTTCAAAATTATACGATGTAAAAGGTCATACATACACCATCCAGAGAGCCTTGCATAGTGGCTGGTTTTAACAACCAAAACTTGGCTGAGTGACTCGTCAACTGGCACAGGCAATCGGATATCTACACGAAAAATCGTACGTTCACAGGGACATTAAAGCAGACAATGCCCTAATTGCATACTATAACAAAGATTTCCGTGCGATTTTGATTGATTTCGGGAAATGTCAAAGTCTGAAACGCTTGTCAACGGAAGAGCAAGAAATGTACAACCTGAGGCACCCGCACATCGCGCCAGACATTGTTAAAGGTTTGCGCCCTCCGTCAATTGAGAGCGACATTTTCTCATTCGGGCGTATTTGTGGCTTTGTTGGGGACAAGACACAGGACAGTGTACTTAGGGCGATTGACATTGATTGTACCAGAGAGCAATATTGGTTAAGACCACAATTTAGTGCCATCTTATTGTTACTTACCGAACACCAAAAACAGTAAGCTCTCTTCAGATGTCGTTGTAAACTAAATTCCATGTTGCCGGGTTATTGATTGGTTTACTTTTTTAAAGGAGAAATACCTCGCGTTGTCAAGATGTTGCATCTTTCGGCAACGAACTGTCAAGATGAATCATCTTTGGGCAGTTGTCTCGAACCTTATAATAATATGAAAAGATAATGTGCCATTTCTAGCGGTAATACAGTATTAACGTTGGGCCACGTTCAGTCCTGGTAATTCAATGAAGTCAATCAATCAATCAAGCAATCAATCAATCAATCAAGCAATCAATCAATCAATCAATCAATCAATCGTGATGTGGGTGACGATGGAAATGAAAACCCATCAAAGCTCTTCTCTTGTCTAGTGTCTGGTTGTGTAAAGAGCTACCAGCGTCATGCTTCATTAGAGAACCACCGACATCGTGGAAGTTTTGTGTTGCCGATAAGGCTGCCTTGTTGTACCAGGAAAAGCTTCTACAAGGCGAGGAATCGCAGCCAACGCTTCAGTCGGAGTAGATGGCAGCAGAAAATAGCCCTATGCCGCGTGGCTGGTCTTTGAAATCCACTCCCAAGGCTGTGCTGTTCACTGCAAAACAGAAGAATCTCCTAGATGATATGTTTGAGTATGGAGTTGAGACCGGGCACAAGCCTGACCCCACAACCGCCTCCCGAGAGATGCGGTATGCATCAGGTAAACGCGTCAGGTAAACGTCTTTCCAAGTAGATGAATTCCTTTCTGCAAAAAGGGTTCAGTTCTACTTCTCCAGGAAGGCAGCTAAACGCAAGAAGGCAAATGAAGAGGCGGAGACTGAGATTTATGCAGTTTAAAATTTGACGCATCATATACATTCTCTTACCCAGAGATCCCCGGCTCGTCTTCTCGCGGGGGAGGCTCTGGTGACAGCCACTGACGCATGCGCGAGATTTGATACAGAACCGTTGAGAGAAAGATCTTTCTGCGCATGCACCAACGTTCAAAACCAGCCAATCAGCAAAGGTCCTCAAATGGATGTCCCCAGAGCCTCCCCTGTGAGGAGACGAGCCGGGGAGCTGTGGGTACGAGACTGCATCATATATGAAGGCAATGTTGTTTTCGTTCGGCCGCTGTGCGTGATATTTTTTTATCGCTAAGCCCAGTTTTTCATCTCCTTTTTTCCTGCCGATTTCGTTTAATGCATTCCGAGCCGCGCCGATTTATTAGGGGAGTGTGAGGAATGCTGTGGGTAGTGGTGGAAGTGTGTGTGTGTGGTGGTGGTGGTGGGAGGGGGGGGATACCTTTCTAGAACATACACTCATTTGCGTCAATCAGCGACCATTTTCGTGAAAACTCATTCAATAACGTCAATAAGCACCCATTTTCGTGAAATGCTTTTTCATTAGCGCTATTTGCATTTTTATCGGCATTCAATAGGATTTATGGTCATTCAATTACGTCTTTAAGCAAACAATCAAAGAAAAAAAACATTTAATCGAATGGAATTGGCACTCATTAGCACGATTAACAACTACGTACGATAAGGCGAATCTACAAACAATTTGGTGGAAACACTATTCTTTAGAGTTTTTATACAATGAAACGCATTCAATAGCATTTTTGGACATGATTAGAGCGGACCTGTTTTTGCGTCTTTGTAAGAATAATTGCGTGTTTCTCATATTCATTTAGCATAAAAATACTTTCAATAAAGCAAGAGAAACTTGAAGGATGCAACTTGATAAGTGAATTATTGTTTTTTGTTGGGTTCCCCAAAATTTCCCTTACATCAAAATATCTTCCCGATTAAGAAAAAACAGCAGATTGTCCAAGAGAACGGTTAACACACAGTTTTAATTTCCACTGTTGTACACATTGCTTATTTGTCTCATCTATAGTTTACTGAACATTTTGTTTCATTTCCTTCCGTCACAGAGGTCCAACCTTCGATACTTTCACTGTTCAACCACCTTGGCAGATAGGTCTACATGAACCTATACCAGCGGGAACTCTTAGCAGCTGTTATTGTCCCTATATTTCGGTCAACAGCTTCCGGCAAAAGCTGCGTTCTGAACTCCCCCGGGGCAATCCTCTGTCTCGTGCCTCCTCCCTGTTTCCCATACGCGCTTGAATCTGAGGGCGGGAGATATCTGCTTTGACTGCAGCTTTAAGGCTACTGATTGCCTGCTCGACGATGTTGAGAAATGGGCTGTATGCAGGTAGCTTCTTGAGCTCGGTGTTTGGGGCGGGAACGACTGCGTTGCGGTGGGACGGGGCCCCGTCATAAATGAAACAGCCTCGTTGGGATCAGCCTCGTTGGGATCTAATTTGTTTCTAGCTTCGGACAGGAAATCGTTAAATCTCTCTGCATTCATGCTACCAACAGCTGCTGAAGAGAACACGAGCCCATTTAGTGGCGAGACTGCCAGAGCTATTGTGACGTTTCGTCCACGCTGGCCACATACTTGTCTGTAGGAGCGCTCCCACCATAAATCCCAATCGAGCTCTGCCATGGCTTCTAGCTGTCCAGATATTGAAGCCACATTCGTCAACAAATACACAGTGGCGTAGTATAGCATGGTTCAGGGAAGCATGGGTGGCGCAGCGTGTAGAGCGCTTGCCTCTCACCTCTGTGCACCGGGTTCGATTCCCAGTCGGGGTCAGTTGGGATTTTTCTCTGCTGTTTTGAACCTTGTGTTCATCGTGGGTTGAAGTGATTCGTCATTTCTCCTGTGTTTCACGTCTTCCGGATGAGACCATAAACCGAGGTCCCGTCTCTCAATACACTACACCAAAGCTGATCATGAGGGACGTTAAAGAACCGCTGGGCTTGCTCAGTGACAGAACTCACTACAATATATGATTGTAAACTGAACTGTAAAACTGCAGTCCGCATCTTAGAGATCAGACATCTCACAATTTGTAAAGCGCTTCGAGCCTATGCAATTAAGCGCTATATAAACACATACATTTACATTTCATGAACCAATTCGCGTAGTCAGCTCTATCCGCAAGCACGTCTGGTCTGTTACGGTCTGCTGGGAGTGGCCTGGCAAGTTTCACTTTAAAAAGCATGCCGTCAAGTGTACGCGCGACAGTTCTGTCGTGAATTCTGGGCTTTGCGGGAAGCCTTCTTCTCATCTCTCGGTTGATTTGATAGAGTGTTAGCATGCAGTTCGCGTTCACTATATCTTCAATGCAGGCCCTCATCTCTCCGTCTACTCTAACATTGTTTCTACCACCACGCGGCCACTCTTGGATTCTGCCTTCTCGCAAGAAACGAGCAACAATTCCCCCCTGTTGATCGGTGGACTCCGAGAGTATCAGCTACCATAAGATCTTCACCCTCATCTTCAAACGCCCTAACGATCCTTTCTCTATGCTCAAACGGGATACGATTTCTAGGCATAGTGTACACAGTGTAAAGATTTTGGCAAATATCTTAGGGCGTGTGTGCATGCAGCTGAAAACCAAGGAATTTATATGGCCCTGTGTACTCTCAAGAAGTTACATGACCCTGTCTATGCAGTGGTATAACAAAAGCATTCAAAAGCCACCATAAGCAAATCCACCCAACAAAAAAACAATAAATAACTTATCAAGTTGCATACCCCCAGTTTCTCGTTTTATTGAAAGCATCTTTATACTAAATGAATATGAAAAACACGCAATTGTTTTTACAAAGACGCAAATGTTTATCAAGTCCGCTCTAATTATGTCCAAAAATGCTATCGAATGCGTTTCATTGTATAAAAACTCTAAAGAATAGTGTTTTCACTGAATTATTTGTAGATTCGCCTTATCGTAGTTGTTAATCGTGCTAATGAGTGGCATGTCCATTCGATTAAATGTTCCTTATATTTGATTGTTTGTTTCAAGACGTAATTGAATGACCATAAATCCTATTGAATGCCGATAAAAATGCAAATAGCGCTAATGAAAATACATTCACGAAAATGAGTGCTTATTGACGTTATTGAATGAATTTTCACGAAAATGGTCGCCGATTCACGCAAATGAGTGCGTATGTTCTTGTAATGAACAGCAAAAGGTGTACAAAGAAGTTTGTAACGCATATATAGTGCGTGACCGTGACCATTCTTTGATCGTTTTCTTTTTGAAGTAATATTTTGAAGTAATATTTACATGACAAAAAAGTTAATTACACAAATGAATCAGAGTAAAGGAGTAAAGGCTTGCTTTGATTACTGCACCAGCTTTTAATTGATATGATGCAGTATCTTTTAAACGCTGCGCATAAAATAATAGAATATTTCTGTGCGGGGCTCCTGTGGCACAAGTAGTCACGCAACCCAATTGATAGTTTCAGAAAAACATGATACACTTGAACTTCTCACCCACGTTTGCACCGCGTGAGTTTTTTTTGCTTGGTTTACTCGTAAAACTGGGAGAAAAGGTATGCCTGACAATTTTCAAGGGTTACTTGCTTTCGTACAGTGTAAAAAGATGGGATAGATTCGGATTTGGTGAATCTCACAACAACAGCCCTTTGAAGGGTCCAAATGTTTACTTTGGGATTTACTGAGAAATATTGCCAAGAATCAGAATATTTTCGAGTGAATTAACTTCAAGTATCTTCTAAATACATGCAAGACTATTATTCCTCGGCAACTGAAGAAGGCCAGTTGATGTGGATTACCTGCTACGCTGCCAGGTAAGAGTGTATTTGCCGTTTGCGTCAAAGACCAATTTGCTCATTGACTCTCCATGTTTGCTGTGCTAACCACCAATATGTGCGATAAAACCATCTAGAACTTGCATGGTTGCTGTCAGAAACAGAGAGTCAAAGCTGTATTTACCAGCAGTTGTGAACATTATCTTCACCGTTGGTCTTTGCACTTTTCACCATTTCAACCGTCAAGTACTGATAGGTCATTGCCCGGAAGCCTTTGACCTTGATAAAAAAAATACAGCTCGAGGAACTTAGTACCGAATGATAAATCCAGAGGCGATGCTGCGCGTCGCTTTTCTTTGCACATTTTAAGCACGTTTTCGTAGCGCGGGAAGTAACGTCAATCTGTTTCCAAGAGCTCTTCCAATGTCGCCTAATGCCCTTTAGCCTCCAACGCCTCTATGTCGAGGTCACAATTCCAATGAATGCGCATCAATTTGGAAACCGTTCTCCGCATCTTTTTTTTTCTCTCTTTAGACCTCTGTCGTATAAAGGTTGCTTATTACTGATTTTTGCGCGTAATTTACATTTCAGAAGTCCGCCATTTCTCCAATTACGTCGTTATAACTCAGTCGTCCTGCATGTCCAAGCTTCCATTCGTCCAGTAGGTATGTAAATGTAAATGTATGCACTTGTATATAATATGATATAAAAATTATATACCGCTATTTTTTAAAAAATCCAAGAGCGCTTTCTTCGTTTAGCAATATTAAGAGTAAACCAAAATATAAAAGAATAAAAATTGTGTAAACCCTGATAAGAACTAAAAAGGTGAGAAGAAAAGATACAATTCTAAGTAAAAACAAAGGGGGGATGCCTACGGCCCGAAACATTGGGAGAAGAGGATGACCGCAAGTAGTATAGTAGGGGCCGAATTACCCTCCTTTTTTGGTGGTGTGCCTGGTGGTGTGCCTGGTAGTGTGCCTGGTGGTGTGCCTGGTGGTGAGCCTGGTGGTGATTTTGGTGGTGAGCCTGCTGGTGAGGTGCCTATTGTTATTGGAGACAATAGAAGGATACCCCCACCCCCCTACTTTTTCTCAAGACAATAGAAGGAGCCTGGTGGTGAGGAGCCATGGCGTCACAAATGAGGAGCCCGGTGAGGAGCCTCAGAGCTTTTTTGGAGCCTCGGAGATTTTTCGGAGCTGCGGAGCTTTTTCGGAGGAGCGGAGCTTTTTTTTTCGGAGCCGTGGAGCGGTTGAGCAGGATGACGTTACAGACTACTTATAGAAGGGTGAGCGGGTGAGCATGGTGGTGAGGATGCGGATGAGCAGGTGGCGAGGAGCCTATTGTTATTGAGACAATAGAAGGATACCCCCCACCCCCAACTTTTTCTCGAAAGACGACAAGCTATTGTTTTGGGATTCTATAAAAGCCGAGCGCCGCAGTCTGTCCCTCATTCTACTCAAAGCACCCAAGAGAAACACATCAAAAAGATGGAAGCTAAATTTAAACTTGGTCATCGCAGTTACTGGGCTTGCGTCACACGTTTCCGCAGGAAGACTCAAATATATATTAGAAAATTTATAGAGACTCCAGATAACAAGAAAATACCTACCAAGGATGGTCTTACTTTAACCACGGAAGAATTATTCGATCTTGAAAGAGCAAAAAACGAGATGGAAGAGATGATTTACGAGTTCGAATACATTATCAATGAGACACAATCGCCACCAAAGCGGCCTAAGCTAAATCGTCAAGACGCTATTATCAAGACCTCTGCCCTCCCCGAACAGCCTTCACACGATGTTCAAGAGAAAGACGAACCCCAGGTTGAACAATCAGGATGCCGCATTTACGAACGACCTCTACAGGACTTGGAGTGCTCTGTGAATCCTGCCAATTGATCTGTGCAAGCGATAGCATGAATAATAACTGAACATATAAAGGAAATAAAAATGTACTCGAATTATGATCTTTAATAAACGAAATGATAAATCGAAATGTGAAAAAAGCGTTGATTATCTTACAAATTCATAACCTTTATGAAAAAAGGCTTACAATAAATTCATCAACGGTTTCCTTTTCTGCAACAGACATTCTATATATCAGTTCATAAAACAGCTTTTCGCTGCGATTGTGCTTTCTCGTTGCCAGATGTACGATGTTGATTCTGAAACGTGAAAGTGAAATTTTCCGGGATGATTGATTTTTCCTGGACGAAACAATTCTCACTGGTGTCTGAACGCCTTTCTGCAGTAACCACAGCGCCATTGTCTGTCTTTCTTTGTCGTCTTCCCAGTAACCACTTCTTCTTTTGAAATGCATGTCTCTTACACGCAATAAACAACAAAAGAGTTCTAGACGCTAATTCCAGTAAGCACATGTTCTTTTAAAATACATGTCTTTTATATGCAATAAACAACAAAAGAGTTCTAGACGTTAAATACACTAAACCGGCGGTCTTTTGTTTTCAAATACAATGGTATTTTGCTTTGCATCTATAAAAGCAGACATTTCATCGAGTAGTTTATTTCAGCAGAGTTCCTGACAGCGAATATCACACAAGTAGACAGCAACAAGACAACATGAGTCATACTCAAGACGTATCCTTAGCTTGGTTCACCGCCGAAGATGACCCTTCTTCAAGCCGCACTCACACCAGAAGAGATGCTTACGGCGATCTCGTCATTGTCACCACTAGACCCTCAAATCTGCCTCGACCAAAACTTCATGGCGACAGAACAGATGTCAAAGGCGATGAAGTCATTGCCTCCGCAAAACCTACAAATCTGTCTCGTTTCGAATTTTATGACAGATATTAGCCACACCAAATTTCAGACGCCTCTGACAAGAATAGCTAGAGAGCTTGCGGTCGAACGCAGACGTCATCGAGATGTCGGAAAGAAAGTCAAACGGCTGGAAAAGAAACTTAAAAAGGAAAATATTCAGATGGAGGCAAATCTCGCCTCCGGCTCGTGTCTTTCAAGTTGTATCAGTTCTCCCAACATCCCCCTTGTGTTTGTAAGAAACCAGAGAGCACGCGAAAGTACTTTTATTGCTTAAATACAGCTCACTTGTTTCCAGGTGAAAAAGATTTACAATAAATTCATCAACGGGCTCTTTTTCGACAACGAACTTCTATATATAAATTCAGAAAACAGCTTTTCGCTGCGATTGTGCTTTCTCGTGACCAGATGTACGTTGTGATTATGTTGATTCGGAAACGTATATACACAACTTTCACAAAAGTGAAATTTTCCGGGATGATTGACTTTTCCAGGACGAAACAATTCTCTCTGGTGTCTGAACGCCTTTCTGCAGTAACCACAGCGCAATTTTCTGTCTTTGTTTGATATTAGCCACACCAAATTTCAGACGCCTCTGACAAGAATAGCTAGAGAGCTTGCGGTCGAACGCAGACGTCATCGAGATGTCGAAAAGAAAGTCAAACGGCTGGAAAAGAAACTTAAAAAGGAAAATATTCAGATGGAGGCAAATCTCGCCTCCGGCTCGTGTCTTTCAAGTTGTATCAGTTCTCCCAACATCCCCCTTGTGTTTGTAAGAAACCAGAGAGCACGCGGAAAGTACTTTTATTGCTTAAATACAGCTCACTTGTTTCCAGGTGAAAAAGATTTACAATAAATTCATCAACGGGTTCTTTTTCGACAACGAACTTCTATATATAAATTCACAAAACAGCTTTTCGCTGCGATGGTGCTTTCTCGTGACCAGATGTACGTTGTGATTATGTTGATTCGGAAACGTATATACACAACTTTCACAAAAGTGAAATTTTCCGGGATGATTGACTTTTCCAGGACGAAACAATTCTCTCTGGTGTCTGAACGCCTTTCTGCAGTAACCACAGCGCAATTTTCTGTCTTTGTTTGTCGTCTTCCCTTGTAAGGGTTTTCTTTGATTTATACTGTCTGTCTGTAAATAAATTAACAAATACGGACTAGTTTGTAACTTATAACAACAACAACAACAACAACAACAACACAATAACATTTGTTTCTTACCGATTTCTTGTCGATTCGCAGATGATATTTGCTAGTTAAAGATTCCAAGTTTCGGTGTTGTTTCGACTTTTTGTGAACTCGTAAATAATATTTGCTGTTGAAAGACTTCTTGTATACTTCACAGGTTTCCATTCTGAAGTAAGTGTTGATGTGTTTTTGACTTTACAACGTTTATGCGCAATAAACAAACAATAGAGTTCTAGACGCTAATTCCAGTAACCACTTGTTCTTTTGAAATGCATGTCTCTTACACGCAATAAACAACAAAAGAGTTCTAGACGTTAATTACACTAAACCGGCGGTCTTTTGTTTTCAAATACAATGGTATTTTGTTTTGCATCTCTAAAAGCAAACATTTTATCGAGTAGTTTATTTCAGCAACAAGACAACATGAGTCATACTCAAGACGTATCCTTAGCTTGGTTCACCGCCGAAGATGACCCTTCTTCAAGCCGCACTCACATCAGAAGAGATGCTTACGGCGATCTCGTCATTGTCACCACTAGACCCTCAAATCTGCCTCGACCAAAACTTCATGGCGACAGAACAGATGTCAAAGGCGATAACGTCATTCCCTCCGCAAAACATACAAATCTGCCTCGATCCGAATTTTATGGCAGATATTAGCCACACCAAATTTCAGACGCCTCTGACAAGACTAGCTAGAGAGCTTGCGGTCGAACGCATACGTCATCGAGATGTCGAAAAGAAAGTCAAACGGCTGGAAAAGAAACTTAAAAAGGAAAATATTCAGATGGAGGCAAATCTCGCCTCCGGCTCGTGTCTTTCAAGTTTTATCAGTTCTCCCAACATCCCCCTTGTGTTTGTAAAAAACCAGAAAGCACGCGGAAAGTACTTTTATTGCTTAAGTACAGCTCACTTGTTTCCAGGTGAAAAAGGTTTACAATAAATTCATCAACGGGTTCTTTTTCGACAAGAGACATTCTATGTATAAGTTCACTATTCAACTCTTCGTTGCGCTTATGCTCTCGTTTCCAGATGAAAAAGTTTTACAATAAATTCATCAACGGGTCCTTTTTCGACAACAGAACTTCTATATATAAATTCATAAAACAGCTTTTCGCTGCGATTTTGCTTTCTCGTTGCCAGATGTACGTTGTGATTATGTTGATTTGGAAACGTATATACACAGCTTTCACAAAAGTGAAATTTTCCGGGGTGATTGACTTTTCCAGGACGAAACAATTGTGTATGGTGTCTGAACGCCTTTCTGCAGTAACCACAGCGCAATTTTCTGTCTTTGTTTGTCGTCTTCCCTTGTAAGGGTTTTCTTTGATTTATACTGTATGTCTGTAAATAAATTAACAAATACGGACTAGTTTGTAACTTATAACAACAACAACAACAACACAATAACATTTGTTTCTTACCGATTTCTTGTCGATTCGCAGATGATATTTGCTAGTTAAAGATTCCAAGTTTCGGTGTTGTTTCGACTTTTTGTGAACTCGTAAATAATATTTGCTGTTGAAAGACTTCTTGTATACTTCACAGGTTTCCATTCTGAAGTAAGTGTTGATGTGTTTTTGACTTTACAACGTTTATGCGCAATAAACAAACAATAGAGTTCTGGACGCTAATTCCAGTAACCACTTGTTCTTTTGAAATGCATGTCTTTTATACGCAATAAACAACAAAAGAGTTCTAGACGTTAATTCCAGTAAGCTCATGTTCTTTTGAAATACATGTCTTTTATATGCAATCAACAGCAAAAGAGTTCTAGACGTTTATTACACTAAACCGGCGGTCTTTTGTTGTCAAATACAATAGTATATTTTGTTTTGCATCTATAAAAGAAGACATTTCATCGAGTAGTTTATTTCAGCAGAGTTCCTGACAGCGAATATCACACAAGTAGACAGCAACAAGACAACATGAGTCATACTCAAGACGTATCCTTAGCTTGGTTCACCGCCGAAGATGACCCTTCTTCAAGCCGCACTCACATCAGAAGAGATGCTTACGGCGATCTCGTCATTGTCACCACTAGACCCTCAAATCTGCCTCGACCAAAACTTCATGGCGACAGAACAGATGTCAACGGCGATAACGTCATTGCCTCCGCAAAACCTTCAAATCTGCCTCGACCAAAACTTCATGGCGACAGAACAGATGTCAACGGCGATAACGTCATTGCCTCCGCAAAACCTACAAATCTGCCTCGATCCCAATTTTATGGCAGATATTAGCCACACCAAATTTCAGACGCCTCTGACAAGACTAGCTAGAGAGCTTGCGGTCGAACGCAGACGTCATCGAGATGTCGAAAAGAAAGTCAAACGGCTGGAAAAGAAACTTAAAAAGGAAAATATTCAGATGGAGGCAAATCTCGCCTCCCGCTCGTGTCTTTCAAGTTTTTATCAGTTCTCCCAACATCCCCCTTGTGTTTGTAAGAAACCAGAGAGCACGCGGAAAGTACTTTTATTGCTTAAATACAGCTCACTTGTTTCCAGGTGAAAAAGATTTACAATAAATTCATCAACGGGTTCTTTTTCGACAACGAACTTCTATATATAAATTCACAAAACAGCTTTTCGCTGCGATTGTGCTTTCGCGTGACCAGATGCACATTGTGATTATGTTGATTCGGAAACGTATATACACAACTTTCACAAAAGTGAAATTTTCCGGGATGATTGACTTTTCCAGGACGAAACAATTCTCTCTGGTGTCTGAACGCCTTTCTGCAGTAACAACAGCGCAATTTTTTGTCTTTGTTTGTCGTCTTCCCTTGTAAGGGTTTTCTTTCATTTATACTGTCGGTCTGTAAATGAATTAACAAATACGGACTAGTTTGTAACTTATAACAACAACAACAACAACAACAACAACACAATAACATTCGTTTCTTACCGATTTCTTGTCGATTCGCAGATGATATTTGCTAGTTAAAGATTCCAAGTTTCGGTGTTGTTTCGACTTTTTGTAAACTCGTAAATAATATTTGCTTTTGAAAGACTTCTTGTATACTTCACAGGTTTCCATTCTGACGTAAGTGTTGATGTGTTTTTGACTTTACAACGTTGATGCGCAATAAACAACAATAGAGTTCTTAAGACGCTAATTCCAGTAACCACTTGTTCTTTTGAAATGCATGTCTCTTACACGCAATAAACAACAAAAGAGTTCTAGACGCTAATTCCAGTAAGCACATGTTCTTTTGAAATGCATGTCTTTTATACGCAATAACCAACAAAAGAGTTCTAGACGTTAATTCCAGTAACCACATGTTCTTTTGAAATGCATGTCTTTTATATGCAATAAACAACAAAAGAGCTCTAGACGTTAATTCCAGTAAGCTCATGTTCTTTTGAAATACATGTCTTTTATATGCAATAAACAACAAAAGAATTCTAGACGTTAATTACCAGAGAGCACGCGGAAAGTACTTTTATTGCTTAAATACAGCTCACTTGTTTCCAGGTGAAAAGGTTTAAAATAAATTCATCAACTGGTTCTTTTTCGACAACAGAACTTCTATATATAAATTCATAAAACAGCTTTTCGCTGCGATTGTGCTTTCTCGTTGCCAGATGTACGTTGTGATTATGTTGATTCTGAAACGTATATACACAACTTTCACAAAAGTAAAATTTTCAGGGATGATTGACTTTTCCAGGGCGAAACAATTGTCTCTGGTGTCTGAACGCCCTTCAGCAGTAACCACAGCGCCATTTTCTGTCTTTGTTTGTCGTCTTCCCTTGTAAGGGTTTTCTTTGATTTATACTGTCTGTCTGTAAATAAATTAACAAATACGGACTAGTTTGTAACTTATAACAACAACAACAACAACAACAACACAATAACATTCGTTTCTTACCGATTTCTTGTCGATTCGCAGATGATATTTGCTAGTTAAAGATTCCAAGTTTCGGTGTTGTTTCGACTTCTTGTGAACTCGTAAATAATATTTGCTGTTGAAAGACTTCTTGCATACATCACAGGTTTCCATTCTGACGTAAGTGTTGATGTGTTTTTGACACATCAAATTTCAGACGCCTCTGACAAGACTAGCTAGAGAGCTTGCGGTCGAACGCAGACGTCATCGAGATGTCGAAAAGAAAGTCAAACGGCTGGAAAAGAAACTTAAAAAGGAAAATATTCAGATGCTGCGACCTGCGTACGGAATATGGATCCAGACAGTTTTGTCATCCGGGTTGGGCGGGGTCTTGGGACGACAAGGGTGTTGGCGGGCGGCATAAGATTTAACAAGTGCAGAGACCACGCGTTTAGGGAAACCATTCCACAACAGGAAATTTCTGATGGTTGAAGTCTGCTTAGTAAGTAGCGCTCCTGTAGAACAGATCCGCGAGGCACGGTTGTAGAGACACCTGGCCCAAGCTGTTTTCCGCCACCAGGGTTCAAAACTGTTGAAGGCGACATATTGCCCTGTATTAGTGTCTTTCCGAAAAACGTCTATAGTTGTCCGGTCAATTGCAAGGTCTAGAAAGTGGACATTACAATTGGGAAAGGTGTCTACTGTAAAGTTAAGGTTCTTGTGGAAACTATTTAGTGCTTTTAGAATTTTAGGGACAGATTCAGGTCTAGTAAGTACTAGAGTGTCGTCTACGTATCTCCCATAGAACGCAATAAGACCGCTACTGAACAAGGGGGGTATGATATATTTCTCCAGTTCCGTAATGATAATATTAGCGAGAACTGGTCCAAGAGAAGAACCCATTGATACCCCATCTATTTGTTCGTATAGGGTGGAGTTAAAGGAAAATACTGTTTTCTGACAGCAGTCCTTTATCAACTTGTGGTGATCAGTTTTTCTTCGTACACTCATTTTAGTATTACGTCGATTGTTTTGTTAAGAGATACGTTAGTGAATAAGGACTCGACATCAAAGGAGACCCAGCAATAGCCCTGTTCGAAAAGGCTTGTGGGTGCTGATCGAATTTTGTCGACTGCATCGAAGCTGTCCTTGATGGTATAATCCAAGTTGGTTGTTAGTGGTTGCAGAAGTTTCGACAAGAACTTTCCGACTCCATAGTGTGTCGTGTTGGTTGTGTCGACTATGGGTCTAAACTTGGGCAGGACGTCGAAAGGCTTATGTGTCCTTGGGAGGCCATGGGCCAGTTGAAGTCAGTTCTAGCAATTTTGTATCACATTATTTCATTATTTCAGAGGAGCAAAAAAAAATCCAAGTGACAAAAAGGTCCACATAAAAGGGCTTCGTTTTTCGAATTCAGGCGGGACAAAAGAGAATGGATACTAAAAATGATTAATTAGTGATTAAATGGGCAAAACAGAAGACTGCGATAACTTTTGCATACAGGCAATTATTATACTTGCTTTTCCTAGCGACTTTTGACAGCGGTTTCTCAATAAAAATGCATTCAAACCACGTTGGTCCGCTTTTCCTTATCAATCATCCCCCCCCCCCCCCCCTCCCCGGCCTGGGTAGCACTAGCGTGAAATAGGTTTGCCATTGCTTTCCGATTTCTGCCTCTGTTTAGAGTTTATATTTCATTGACAGCGAATTCTATTGTTCCTTCAAAAGTCTGGCAAAAAAGACAGCGCTAAGGCTGCTCGTCGGCGCTGTTGTGTTTTAGTCAATCAGCAGGCAAAGCTTTATATCGCAAAGTCAGAAAAGTCTGCCCAAGTGCGGCCCTGAACCGCTCTGTTGAGAGACTAACATACTAATTTCTGTTTGCGGTTTGCATACGCACTACGATAGCGCTGTTACACGGGCCACCTATCCCTGCTCGTTCGCGTAGAGATCACATGTTTGTTTCGGCGTTACGCTTACACGGGGTGCGACATTTGAAATCAGCCAGAATGGCTAGTGTGTACCCTATTTTAACACTTTCTTTTTTTTCTCAAATTGGAATTCAAATGACATTTTTTTTGGCCGCCGGTACACTGCCAGCAAATAAATCCGAACCCCAAATGGCTGAAGTTTGCCGTGATATGCAGTGAGCAATGCGCAGCCAATAGGACGGATGTAATGGTCATACGGGAAAAAAAAAGGAGTACATGAACAAATCGAAGCGAAGAGCGCGGTGATGATATTGTTGCAATCCCGGGCACAAATAACAGAATTTTCATCGTGTAAATAACCTCCGCTAAAACCAAACTCCTTCTTGTTACAACATAAGGCGCCGCACGTCAAGGGCTGGTGATCATTTATCGCCAGGAGGAGTAATATGATGTTTGGGCGAGCGAAAGGGGTATCTCTCGAAAGAGGGGTAGCTGCAACCAATTGCTTTGTTCCGCGCTTCACGCACATCGTAGGATTCACCTATCCTACTTTTAGAAAAGGTTATGAGTAATTTGCGGCGCATGAGGAAGAAAAAAATCTACCTGGTTTGTCAACTATATGCAAAATGGCATTTTCTCCTACATTTTTTCAGGGCTTGATGAAACGCCTTTATCAAAATCACGCGCGCCGAAAGAGGCATGCCACGGCCTTTATGCTTCCTATTTGAACTGCCTAGCACTAGTTCAAATAGGGAGTTGTGGGGGATGACGAAAAAATCTATAACCGTGAGTGAGACTAATACCGAGGGAGAATTTCATTTCCTTTTTTTGGTTCCCAAAATGGTGATGTATTTCCAGCTTTGTGGTGCAGATGATCCATAGCATGTTAGAAACCCCTCACAGGGGCGTAGACAGAGGGGGGCCGGGGCCCCCCTTTGTCGGGAGATTTTCCCATACATTTCCAGTATTTGCAGAAGGAAATGTGAACATTTTCGTCCCATGTTTTCACGAAAACTTTTAACAGCTCTAAGGAGCGTTATTCATAGTACTTTCAGAGGGGGATCACTTCAACTTGTTCGTTTATTTTACACCATACCAGGCGGTCGCACCCCCACACCATACCAGGCGCGGTAGTGAATTTGTATTTCATCCCCTAGCAAAAGGGCAACACTTTGTGACGCGTTTGGAACGTCCTGAAAATTCGAGCTCAGCTAGGAGTGGAGGTGTGTCGGAATATTCCTTACACACGTCCCTGGGATGGGACACGACTTCGCGAAACTACACTACAGTGATAACCACACCAAATTTCAGACGCCTCTGACAAGACTAGCTAGCAGGTAAGTGGTGACCCATCGAACTTCTTTCCTCGCATTAAAGAGCAGATGTAGAACAGATGCGCCGCAACGGTGGTGAAATGATATTCAATGCAGGTGTAATAAATCGAGTTTCTCAATATCAAATCTCATACTTGCAATCAAACATTCTGCAAAAACCATACAGCTGAAATTAGAAAATAATGTTTAGAACTTTATTTTGCAAATTCTAGTGGCTGTGTGGCCCATTGAACCTCTTTCTATTGTATAGTATTAAAGAACAGATTTATTAAATCACATATTTCACTGGTGCGGCATGCACAGGTGTAATAAATTGCCCGGAACCCGATCTTCAAAAAATTTCAAAACTTGGAATATGATTTGTTTATTACTTCCCACTCGCAGCTCTATATAGAAGAGACTGAATTACTGGGTTCTGGAAAGGGAAAAATACAAATATGGAACGCTACTTAGAATATTTTAAAGATATAAAGTCATTGAGTCTATTAGTTTTGGCAACCTTTGCGTGGCCCCCGATCGCAAGTTGTAATTTGAGGGAATGGCCACTGTCTTTGATTTAATAAGCTCAAACACAGGGTTGCCAGGCTTTAGGTCATCGATGTATCGTTCACATAAGTTGTGCCTGCGGGCTTCTAATGAAAAAAAGACTTGCCATGTCTAGCGCAATGGCATAGTCAGTTCCAGGGTATATGATATTCAGGCACGTTTTTGAATTTTTTCGATTGACTGCGAGAGGTACCTCGGGAGATGAGAAAACACAACGCAGCCATACTCGACAACAGATCGTATCAGGGAGCAATATACGTGGACCAGATCTATTACGGTCAGGCCGCATTTCTTAAGTTGGCGAAGGGCATACAGCCGCTTGTTGGCTTTCCCAAGTATGAAGTCAATGTGTGTGTCCCAGGTCAGGTCGTGCGCAATGTGTATTCCGAGAAATTTAAACGTGCGCACGCGCTCCAAAGCCGAGTTTCCGATGACGACGGGGCTCCACACACAACTATTATACTTGAGAAAGTCAACGACCATACATTTACATTTACGAGCGTTTAGCTGCATATGGTGTTCGCGCGCGTAGCTATCAATGTCATTTACAAGAGATTTCATAACTGGAGGCGACTTCCTAGGTACAACTTCTAATATCGTTAGGTCATCGACAAACTTTACTCTTGGCATCCAAGATTTCATCAAGTCATTCACCATCACAGCAAAAAGTATCGGGCCAAGCTTGGTGCCTTGGGGAATTCCGCCATTCAGGAGTTGCGTAGAGGAGTAGACAGTAGTAAGTGAATTGTTTGCAAAACTTCGCACTGCTCTATTTGGTGTATTCGAAGGAGAAGCAATGGTCCTTTGCGGGGACGCGAGAATGGACTCGCCCGGATTCAGTGCAAAATTTTGCACTTACGTCATAATGGAGCACTTCCTGTCACCCATTTTAGACATGAAGATTGTGGACAAACGGGAGGCTGATGGAACCTCAACAAACATGGAGAAGCTTGGTCTAAAAGGGCTCCTTGAAAGGCTGATATATTCCATGTCAATTGGAGAATTGGCCACTGATGCCTCTGCAACAATCATGAAACTAGTTCGTGACCTAAAGGGTAAGATTTTTGTAGGTATACTGTGTTTAGATAGAATTTAGTTCGTAGATTGTTGGATATGCCTTAGTTCCCATACCAATATTGAGAACTTTTAAAACCTTATTTGTCATTTTGGTGTATTGTGATTCCAGAAAACCATACCCCTCCCTGACTAAATGGATTTGGAAATTTTAGATGGGTATTTTTGAGGGGGTATGGATAATTTATGAAATCACAACGTCAATTAGCTCGCCGAAAAAGCAAAATATATTGTTTTGCACTACCCTTCGAGATGTATTTTCGATAATTTTTACTAGAGAAGATATCAGTGAAAATAAATTTGCATTGATATTGATTTTGTGTCAATTTTTTAGTTTGCCTATAATAAAAAGATAAGATAGAAAGTGGGTGAAGATACAAATTTTATTTTCATATTTTTAATTTACTCACTCTTGTGCATTTGTATCATCTTGTGCCTCCGTTGAATATCATCTATATTTGTTTTTCATTGTGTTGTAGAAACCGGAAACAAATGTACAGGAAGCACGAGTGCAGGATGTGACACGGGTCACGTGATCATGTAATTTTACTGAGCGAAGGTGAAAATGAGAGTTTGTTGTTGACAAGATCGAAAGAGAGAAGTGAAATAAAACCTGTTTGTTGCCTTCCAAAATCGAGTCCCTTATCTACCGAGAACAATCTGCGACACAGTGGCACCCCTGGTGGGACTCGAGAGCGACTTCAACGAGAGAATTGAGACAAATTTGGGTCAACAACCGAGCGTGAGAAATGGTAAACAAACACGACGATTTAGCGAAAACACTCGAGGTAAAATTCAAGCTGCTTGCTTTTATCAAAGGCGAAGCCGTCAAGGCCCGTGAATCAGGAAACCTAACACAGATAGAGACAACGGAAGACATTCGAGAGCAAAATTAACGAAGCTTATGAAATAAAATTGAAGCTTCATGAGGCGATACTCGTCGCCGAGAAAAGTGAAACCGAAATTAGCGAGTGGAGTGAGAAAGTTGAGAAGAGTTTCACTGAATTTGAGACAATAATAAATGACTTAAGGAAAGATGAGGAGATCTCGGTCCTAGGGAAGGGTAAAGTAAAAGAAAAAAACCCAGAGACTCTAGTTGGCCAAAAGAGTAATGCTAAACTTCCCAAGCTGCATATTTCTCCATTCACAGGCACTCATCTAGATTGGTTGCGGTTTTGGAGCATGTTTGAAGCCGAAATAGATAAATCAGATATTCCAAAGGTCACAAAATTCGCCCATCTCAAGGAGCTTTTGGTACCAAGGTTATGAGAGAGCCAAAAATATTCTCAAAACAAAGTATGGAAAAGAGAGTGAAGTTGCAAATGCCCATATCCAGAAAATAATGTCCCTCCCAACAGTCACTGGGTCCCAGCCAGCCAAAGTTCATGAATTTTATGATACTCTAGTAACCCATATTGAAGCTCTTGACGCAATGGGCAAATTAAAGGAAATAAAGGGATATGTCAGGCTCACACTTGATAAACTCTCAGGGATAAGAGCAGACCTAGTGAGATTAGATGATAACTGGCAGGAGTGGGGGTTCCAGAAATTAATAGAGGCCCTTAGCAAATGGTGTGAACGAAATCCAGTTCCCCTTTCAATTGGCAATCAGCCAAATACACCCCCAGGGCATACTCCACAGAAATTTCAGCGACGCGACAGAGAGGCTAGAGAGGAGACGCGCAAGCAACGACCCTGTGTATATTGTGATGCAGAAGATCATAAATCTGTGGATTGTGCCCGGGTTAAAGGGGTCTCAGAGAGGCGAAAAATCCTTAGTTCTAAGAGGCTCTGTTTCAACTGCAACGGGGCGCGGCACAGGGCAAATGACTGTCGAAGCAAAACCAATTGTCTGAAGTGTGATGGAAAACATCACTCCTCTATTTGTGAGAAGGATGAGGGAGGGGCAAGCAGTGGCATGATGTTGGCGAATGGAGATCCCAGGGAGCCTGTTGTTTACCCGGTCGTAGTAGTCAAGGTGGACGGTGTAACTTGCAGGGCGTTACTTGATACTGGGTCGGGGGCTCCTATGTATCTAGCGCACTCATCGAACGACTTGGGAAAAAGCCAGTGGAGAGGGAGTATAAACAAATAGACATGATGTCAACAACTGCATCTAAAAAAATATATGTTTATGAAGGAGGGGTGGAAAGTCCTGAGGGGGATTTCAAGCTGAATGTCAATGCAAACAGGGTAGAAATGGAGGTTCTTATGAAGTTACCCAACCCCAGATATGAAGAGCTTATTAAGAAATATCCACATTTAAAGGGCGTAGAGATGACAGATAAAGATAGTAAGGATGAATTACCAGTGCATATTATATATGGTGCTTGTGAGTATTCAAAAATCAAGACCCAAACCAGACCACGTGTGGGAAAGCCCGGTGAGCCCACCGCAGAGTTGACGAGTTTTGGCTGGACGGTGATGTCCCCTGGGACAGAGGTAGACACAGGGATCCTGAACTTTGTGAAAACATCAACCACAGATTACGATAGGTTATGCAGTCTAGACATACTCTGGTTAGAAGACAGTTCGGTAGGAGACCAAAAGTCAGTTTACCAACAGTTTAAGGATCAACTAGTCCGACAGGAAGATGGGTCGTATGAGACGGGTCTCCTGTGGAAAGAGGGATGCCCCGATCTGCCCAGTAACAAAGCTTGGAGCCTAGCAAGACTAGACAAACTCGTTCAGCGATTGCAGACCAAGCCAGAGCTGTTCAAGCAATACGGGGAGGTGATCAGTGAACAGGAAGATCAAGGAATAGTGGAGAAGGTTACAGAGGAAGCACATGGCAGGGAGTTTTATCTTCCCCATAAGCCAATAGTGAGGGAAATGGCAGAATCTACCAAGCTCTGCATTGTGTACGACGCTTCAGCTAAGTCACGTGACAGCTCGCCGTCACTCAACGACTGCCTCGAAACAGGTCCGTCCCTTCAGAACTGGATATGGGACATCGTGTCACGCAATCGCTTCAAACCAGTAACGCTAGCAGGAGATTTAAAGAAGGCCTTCCTTCAGATCGGGATTAGAGAAGCTGATCGCGACGCGCTAAGGTTTCACTGGATTAAGGACGGAGATCCCAAACAAATCGAAACCTATCGTTTCACGAAAGCGCTTTTTGGTATAAATCAGTCACGTTCCTTCTAGGAGGAACGCTTGAGCAACACCTAAACAGCTACGAGGAAGAGTATCCGCAGGAAGTATAAGAGATTAAGAGAAGCCTGTATGTCGACGACGTGTTGCTAGCAGGAGAGACCGTGGGCGAAGTAGAGAAGCTAAAAGAAAAGGCCTTGCACATATTCAAGACAGCGCACTTTGACCTACACAAATGGCACTCGAATGAAGCCAGTCTGGAGGTTACAAACGAAGTAAAGGACCCGGATGAAGACCAGAGCTTTGCGAAACAACAGCTGAACACCAGAAGTGAAGACACCAAGATCCTTGGTCTGTCTTGGAATAAGTTATCCGATAAGGTGGACGTGGCACTTCCAGGGAATCCTGAGGAAGTTACGAAGAGGACGGTGTTGAGCAACTTAGCAGCAGTTTATGACCCGCTCGCCATCGTGGCACCAGTCACTTTGATGGGAAATATCATTTTTCGTGACACCTGTGACATGGGACTAAAGTGGGACGAGGAGTTACCAGCACCTTTAGCGAAACGCTGGAATGCCTGGTCAAGTGGACTGCCAGCGAAGATAGAAGTGCCAAGAAGCCTAGCTGCTTACAAGGAGAAGATCCAAGCCATTGATTTGCATGGATTTGGAGATACGAGTGGTGCAGGCACAGCTGCAGTAGTTTATGCCGTTGTAGAACAGGAATCAGGAACAAGTCAAGGTCTCGTGGCTGCGAAAGCAAGGTTAGCCAAGAAAACCCTTGAAAATCCCACGACTTGAGCTAGTCGCAGGTCACATGGTGGCTATCCTAATCGGGAATCTGAGAGTTGCATTGGAGTGTCTGCCAGTTCGGCACTGTTATGGGTGGCTAGATAGCACGTTTGCTCTATGTTGGATCGGTGGAGGTGGTAACTATAAACGTTTGTGAACAATTGAGTGAAGGCGATCAAGGAGAAGAACTACATAGAGTGGAGGCATGTAGGGACAGCGGACAACCCGGCGGACGTTGGAAGCAGAGGGAGCTACGGAACAAAGCTACCCGACGAGTGGCTCACTGGACCGAAGTGGTTGTTGGATCCTAGTACGTGGCCAGAAAATAAGATGGTGGAATCTGAGTTCGATGCCAACCGATAAAGGAGCTGTTCAGAGGCGCACAGGAAGAACCCGAAGACATGTTTGACAAGATACTAGAGAAATACGGATTGTGGAAAGCAATGAGAATAACCGCTTGGGTGAACAGGTTCCCTTACAATGCAAGGTCCAAGAGACAAGAGCGAAGACACGGAGCACTTAAGACAGATGAAGTGCATTATCCGATTTACATACCCCCAGACACTCTGTTAGCCGAGAGGCTAGTCATGGAGGCACACTTAAGCGCTCTCCACGGAGGAGTAGGTCTTACAATGACAACAGTACGAGGAAGGTTTTGGATTCCGAGGTTGAGAAGTCTAGTGAAGCGCGTAGTAAAGAAGTGCTTTGGGTGCAAGAGATTTCATGCAGTTCCCTTCCCTGCACCACCAACCGGGAACCTACCAGCTGACAGGACGGAAGGTACGCGACCGTTCCAAGTAATTGAAGTGGACTATGCTGGGCCGATTATGTACAAGCACAACGTAAGCAGCGAAGGAAAGGCGTACATCCTATTGTATGGGTGCAGTCTGACCAGAGCGGTTCACTTAGAAGTATTACCGGACCTAACGGTAGGGGAGTTTTAAGAGAGCTTCAAGCGGTCACCGCAAGAAGAGGTCGTCCGGAGGAGATGTGTTCGGATAAAGAAGAAGATACGAAGAAGTGAGGAGCTACACGACTACTTAGCGAAACTTAACATCGCGTGGCAATTCAACTTGAGTAGAGCCCCTTGGTGGGGGGGACAGTATGAACGCTTGATTGGTCTAACGAAGCAGGCTCTCTACAAAGTGGTCGGTCAAGCAAAGCTGACGTTTAAGGAGCTCCAAGATGTAATAATAGACGTCGAGGTATGTCTGAACAACAGACCATTGTCATATGTGGAAGATGATGTGCAACTTCCGGTCCTAACCCCAAACGTGATGATCACAGGCCAGCACTATCCCCTGAATGGATCCAACCCATCCGTAACCATTTTTGGCATTGTGCTGAAACTGCCAATGGGGAAGCTGATAGGCTCAAAGTAAGTACAAAGGCAATGCATCTGAATGGCATTTTGACAGGTGCAAGAAAGGTGTGATGGGGTAACATACTCCTAATTCAAATCTCTGGCATCATGACAAATTGTTATACTTTTTTTAAAATTTTATGTAACAGGTGCCAAACTCAAGCACACTACTGGTATACTAATTAGTGATTTAAAAGGAAAGTGAATCATACAAGGACACTTGCACTATAAATCCTCAATTACCCAATGTATGGTTCCACCAGAAAATATACATACCCCCTCCCCACGGAAGGGCATTGGAAATAGATAGATAGATAGATTTTTATTAGAACCGTGTAAAAATAGTAATCTATGCTCAACGGACCCACTGTGCTCCTACTGAGGGATGGGAAGACCTGGCGGAGCTGCTCAGATGCGTAGCGGAAAAAATAGGGGATGGGATAGGGAGGGATGAAATTACATACACCTTAAAACATATGTAAGATAACTTAATACCGAGACAAAACACCAAGGGAATTAAAATATCATAGCAAAGAGCATACAACTCTTTAAGCACATAAACTCCTTGTTCCATAAAGGTGTACATAACCTTACGACAGCGAGCAGCTAACCAACTAGTGTAGCCAGGTAAGCACAGTGAGTCATGACTCATGACTATAAACCTGACCATCTTATAAGCGAACCCATAAGGTCAATACTTGCAGAGGCTATACACTACTAATGGCTTGAGTAAAGATTCAGAAGGCTTCCAGGACCGTGGGTCTAGACTACTCAGATCCATATGACTAAATGATACCAGAGAACGAGGTCATAATGAGATAGCCAATACTACACACTGTAAAGGCGATATATTCCAAGGCGCAAACAGGACATCATTATAGCATGGGCAAGATAAACACTGTACCACCATTCTCGAACCCAGGGTCCCTCGGCCTCCCACATGAACAGGGGAGCCCCGGGCACGAGAATGCTGTACAACAACAATATATAAAGTATCATACACAGAACAGGAGGCAGCCCCTTCCGCGACATGGCAATTATGACATGGTATGCTAATGAGTGATCCCTCTATATACGCACCAGTGGGTCCCCTGAGCATAGTAATCTATGCTCAACGGACCCACTGTGCTCCTACTGAGGGATGGGAAGACCTGACTCCGTGCTCAGCGGTTGAGTACACTCCAAAGCATACCGAGGGCGCTGCGCATAAACCCCAACACTCATCCGAAACCCAAACCCCTGTGGTGCGACCATACACAGACCGAGGCGATGCGACAACCCAAAACTCAAAGACCTCCGAAAAGCAGCGCCCCTATTTAGAATGTATGAAAATATGTGCATTATTTTATGTGTGTTTAGAATATTGGCATTGGCTGCCTGCCGATATCAGGAAGAAAAAACCACCAGGAAAACATAAGGCGGCCAACCCTCGAGCCAGGCGTACCAGGGGATAGTAAACGGTGACAATACGGATGTAGGCTAAACTGTAGTATAAACCCAGATGGGGCTCAAGGGTTGACCGACTTACGTGCGGGCCCTAAGGCCGGCAGAAGAACGCTTTGTCTCCGTCTACGTAAGATACAGTCAAACCTCGAGGGTGAAGAAGGGAAAAGGAGGAGACCTACTTTAACATAGCACTCTACGCAGCCATGCCAATACGCCCACATATAAAGTCGGTATCACAGACACTAGCTGGTAAGGTAATTTCCTAACCAGTCATAAGAAATACTAGGCCAATGCACACGACAGAGAAAAGCTGGTACTGAAATCTCTTAAACCAGCACATGTAGCATGCACATAGCGCAAATCAACTAAAGTGATGAGAAATACTAGGCAAAAAACTGGCACTATAATATTAAAGCCAGCATAAATGTACAGCAAGCAAAGAACACATAAAGTGAACTCAATAAAATCATGAGAAATGCTAGGCCAAATGCTCATGACAGACTAAAGCTGGTACTGTATATTGTGTTAACCAGCACATGGTAGCATGCAAATAACACAAGTGAACTAAATAAAATCATGACAAATGCTAGGCCAATTGCTCATGAAACTAAAGCTGGTACCGTAATTTTCCTAACCAGCACATGGCAGCATGCAAACAACACAAGTGAACTAAATAAAATCATGAGAAATGCTAGGCCAAATGCTCATGACAGACTCAAGCTGGTACAATGTAGCATGCAAATAACACAAGTGAACTCAGTAAAATCATGAGAAATGCTAGGCCAAATGCTCATGACAGACTAAAGCTGGTACCGTAATTTTCCTAACCAGCTCAATAATATAGCATGCAAACAACACAAGTGAACTCAATAAAATCACGAGGAATGCTAGGCCAAATGCTCATGACAGACTAAAGCTGGTACCGTAATTTTCCTAACCAGCACATGGTAGCATGCGAACAACACAAGTGAACTCAGTAAAATCATGAGAAATGCTAGGCCAAATGCTCATGACAGACTAAAGCTGGTACTATATTTTTTCTAACCAGCACAATAATGTAACATGCAAACAACACAAGTGAACTCAATAAAATCATGAGAAATGCTAGGCGAAATGCTCATGACAGACTAAAGCTGGTACCGTAATTTTCCTAACCAGCACATGGTATAGCATGCGAACAACACAAGTGAACTCAGTAAAATCATGAGAAATGCTAGGCCAAATGCTCATGACAGACTAAAGCTGGTACTATATTTTTTCTAACCAGCACAATAATGTAGCATGCAAACAACACAAGTGAACTCAATAAAATCATGAGAAATGCTAGGCCAAATGCTCATGACAGACTAAAGCTGGTACCGTAATTTTCCTAACCAGCACATGGTAGCATGCGAACAACACAAGTGAACTCAGTAAAATCATGAGAAATGCTAGGCCAAATGCTCATGACAGACTAAAGCTGGTACTATATTTTTCCTAACCAGCACATGGTATGTAGCATGCGAACAACACAAGTGAACTCAATAAAATCATGAGAAATGCTAGGCCAAATGCTCATGACAGACTAAAGCTGGTACTATATTTTTTCTAACCAGCACAATAATGTAGCATGCAAACAACACAAGTGAACTCAATAAAATCATGAGAAATGCTAGGCCAAATGCTCATGACAGACGAAAGCTGGTACCGTAATTTTCCTAACCAGCACATGGTAGCATGCGAACAACACAAGTGAACTCAGTAAAATCATGAGAAATGCTAGGCCAAATGCTCATGACAGACTAAAGCTGGTACTATATTTTTTCTAACCAGCACATGGTATGTAGCATGCGAACAACACAAGTGAACTCAATAAAATCATGAGAAATGCTAGGCCAAATGCTCATGACAGACTAAAGCTGGTACTATATTTTTTTCTAACCAGCACAATAATGTAGCTTGCAAACAACACAAGTGAACTCAATAAAATCATGAGAAATGCTAGGCCAAATGCTCATGACAGACTAAAGCTGGTACCGTAATTTTCCTAACCAGCACATGGTACTATGGCATGCGAACAACACAAGTGAACTCAGTAAAATCATGAGAAATGCTAGGCCAATTAATGCTCATGACAGACTAAAGCTGGTACCGTACTTTTCCTAACCAGCACATGGTAATGGTAGCATGCCAACAAAACTGGGGAAGGTATATATGAAACCGTAGAAGATTCCAATAGACTTGCGATAGATGTATACACACACACAAAAAAAAGCTGAAATAAAACGAATGACTGGGATAACTAACGAAATGGGAGCCCAGATAAGAAACATACTTACGACAATGCAACTGGAGTTGTATTACGAAGAAACACTTGAACGAGAATGAGGGAACGACGAGAAAGTGAAGAAACAGAACTCAGAGCCAGCACGGTTTCACGCGGACGGTGGAAGACCGGAACAAGAAAGTCTCGAAAATTTCCAAAACCAACAGGACTGAGTAAACAATCGGACCATCGTACTGACTTGGCGGAGGAGGGTGTAGAAACCGAAAGAAACGAGCAGGAAACGAGGCAGACGGGGCTTTATTTCTTGGTTGATGTAGGATAAGGAACCAGGACGTACAGCCACGAGAGCGACATGGCAATTATGACATGGTATGCTAATGAGTGATCCCTCTATATACGCACCAGTGGGTCCCCTGAGCATAGTTACATAAGCATAACTCCAAGAAATTAAAAAAAAGAAAAATACATTATTTTGTCGAAATTGAATTGAATTTCTCTTTTATTTGATCAAAGTCCGAGGGTTCAAAGGCTTCGTCATGATGGGGTAATACTGTCGGTAATACTGTTGTGCTAGCTTGATTTTACCACCAAGCTACTCCTCTTTCTCCATCTTGAGGTTAGCAGCTCAGTAGAAAAAGGAGCACTAATCCGTGTTTTTTCAGCGGCGTTGGGGAAGGGTTTGCAGCCCGACCCCGGTTGTATTTATGGCGCAACTTCAAACATAAGTATAGGATCGGGAACTGCCTCTGCGGATCCCGGCCATAAATTTGGAGGAGGGAGGCAACGTCTGTCCCGAGTGTGGGTCGATGTTTGCTAGTAAAAGGGGCCTGAGTTTGCATCGTCGTGCAAAGCACGCGGCTCAATACCATGCTCAGCGGCTGCCGGCCCCAGGGGCTAAGGCTAGCTGGACGGATGATGAAATGATTATCCTCGCCAGGAATCAGGCTGAATTGGAATGTCAGGGATGAAGAAACATCGTAAGAGGAATGGCGGAGTGTATCCACGATCGTTCCTTCGAGGCCGTGAAGTCTTTGAAGTCCAAGCCGAAGTACCATGCAATTGCAGAGGGTTCGCACCATTGCGGCTAGGGACGGGGAGGTGTCTGATGGACATGGATCAGTAGGTGAGTCTGAGTGGCGGTTGAGAACGCCGAGTGGGTACCAAGGCCAGAGGCCAGGTACGATCCAAAACAACACACAAATGGGCGAGACAGGAGCCCAAGTCAATCATGGTGGCAATGGCGGAGTGGTGGAGAATATGTCACTGGACACAACGGACCAGAGTAGGTCCACAGTATCAGACCTGAGAAGGTCTGCAAGGTCATCGCATACAATGGACAAGAATAGGTCCACAGGCCTGAGAAGGTCGGCAAGGTTACAATCGACTTCCACTCCTGTATCAAATGTAATTACATTCTTGGATGCCTCAAGCACAACTCAAATCCGCACTGGACCAAGGACCACTACGGTTGTAGAACAATCACAGGACCAGACTATGGGTGTCTCGGTGCCTGTTCTCACAAAAGTTCCCGAACCAAGTGTATTGCTAGATGGGGGCTCACCGAGGGACGTTAGTGCATTGTCATCTCCGGTGCAAGAGGTGATAAGCCAAGTTGCAGAGCAGTGGGCGAAGGATCTTTGGAGCTCAATAGATTTAAGATAAGATTATTACATACGAGTCGACGACTCAATTCCTTCCAGCCCTCCGGGCAGGCCGGATGAGGAAACTCGGCTACTCGCTACTATTGAGTTTGAATCTTGGTCGGCACAGTTCGAACGTGCGGTTCGAACGTGCGGTGCGAAAGGCACGTAATCGTTCATCAGGAGCGTCGGATGAGATGGATTCTGCCTGGAGCGCCATCATGCAAAGACCATCGGTGTCGGACAAAAGGAAGCCAATACCAACTGGCCCGATCCTGTGGGATCTCTTACGTCCGATTACGATTCAGGAATTAACGGAGGCAATCAAAGACGGGTCTGTCAGGAGCGCCAGTGGGGTTGACGCGATTACCATCAAGGCGCTAAGAAGTTCGATACACAGGATCTGAGGAGCCACTTTAATATATAATATATAATAATTTGAACACATCTTGTTAGAGTTTGCTTGACTGGCAGATTGGTACGATTCTCGCCTACAGAGCGAACGGTCGCGGGTTCGAGACCCACGGGTGACAGGGCATGTAATTTTTTTTTTCATTCAAACCTTCTTTTTAAATACCGTTTATTTTTTTTTCGTCCATTACCTAATCCTACAAGCGATTTAGCGAAATATGTTTCGATAATTTGATTTTTGTGAAAAATAAAATGATATTTTATTGCGCTATTCGCATTGGTAACCGAGCCTTCTGGTGACATTTTTGCGAACCACAGCTGTTACGCGCATTGAATTTCGATTATTATAGACTGAGCACGCGCAGTAAAGCAGGCTCATTAGTCAGCGGCATTCCAACTAAAAGTCAACAAGTCGCGCGCCAAGACGCGAACACTCGAACATGGTCGAAAGGTAGATTTTTACAGGTGTGTTAAAAATATTGAACGAGGTCTAAAATTATCCACTCAAATATAATATACCTGGTAATTGGGTGCGAAATTGGCACTCATCAAACACTTTCAAACACAATAAATATAATTAAAGTTTGAATGTTTCTGAAGTTTTTCGAAAAAAATACGCATAAACAACATACAGTTCAGGCCTTTTGAGATAAAGAAATTAAGACAATTTTCTTGTACAATGACAGGATTTTCTATATTTTGAGACTCTTTGTTTGGCACTTTAGTGAATTCTGACACGCTCAAATGGAGTTAAACGATCACGTTAGTGCACTCCTATGGCTATGCCCTGTCTGTTAGGGGACCGTAGCGATTCCTGCTTGCAGTACGCTGAGCAACTGAACAAGGTTTGGGATATGGACGCGGCTATTGATGGTAATACAGTCCATTCCCCCGTCTTTGTCACGCGTGTCGTCTGATAATTTAATACCGCTATAGCAAAGCGTAGGAGACCAATGGTCACTTCTCGCGTAAGCAGATTGCCGCCTTCTGGTCCAAACATCCGATCGATAGCCCCTGCTACGTTTGGCAGCGGATTTAAAAGGCCAAGAAAGGTGGTCGTCCAAAAACGAAGGGTTTCCGAGGTTGTAATCAGTCGAAAGTCAATCGCGCAAATAACGGTGCATACAGTGAAGTTAACGATCCAGTGGTACGCGCGGACATTGCCTCCAAGGCACCCCTTCCACTCAGTGCAGACGATCTAGAGATCACCCGATTTGCCAGTGTACCAGCACATACTCTTGTTTGCAGGATCTGTCTCCCAGGGGAAGTGGGACTCTCATATTTTTCGGACGGGGGTGCTCGTCGAGAAAAAATAATTTGACGGCCTTAAAGATATCGAAATGGGTGTGGCCAACCTACAGAATAACACCTAAACGATACCATAAAATGTCAATTCATCTTTTCCCAGTATCTGATACAAGGCCACAAAACTGACAGTGGTTTTAGAGATTTGAAGAGCTCTTTTCTCAATTTGAAGTTGCTTGATTGGGCACCATTAAAGATAGCAGATCCCAAAATTTCATGGCTTTTGTATTTGTACCCCCTAAAAGATGCAGCAGGCAGACCCCTAAAAGATATGACGAGCACCCCTGCCCAACCAATATGGCATTCCCCCAATCTCTCATTGTCATTAATGTACCAGTGGAGTTATCTTGCCAGCATGCCTATTGCTTGATAGAGGTAAAACCTGAATGCCCCACCTGTAAGGAAGTCACCTGGGGTGCTTGAGGTATACCTTAGGGTGTAAAATGCAATCATGCCCTATCACTTAGGGGTATAAAGATTTTCAAAACATCAAATGCTATCTCTTAGGAGCAAATAGAAGAATATTCTTTTGAAATTGTAGCAAAATTGTTTTAGAGCCCTATAAAAGCCACAACAGCTAAAAATTCATTTGCAGTTTTTGCTATTTTTTAGAGTTAAAAAATGTTTTTGCCAATTTTCACCACAAGCACCCCCATTTACTTCTATGGGAGTCACCCCTGGGGTAGCCATCATGGCTATTTATGTGCATCCCCTACACTGTGGCCTCTATGAAGTGCTGACTGAACTTAAATGTTTCATGTACAAAGTGTAATGAATATGTAATCCTCTCTGGTCCCCATTTGCACGATGACCATTGTACAGGCCCTCTGCCAGTTAGAGTTCCAGTTTCTGGAGCAAGCTGCACCCCAGCACATTATCCAGCACATACATTTGTACCAGAGGGTGTGATCCATGCCAACTCAGCGATATAGTACGAAAATACTTCACTAGGCACGTTGAATATGACTTGCTGTTGTCATTGTACAGTAGACAAAAAACATGCTGTTGGAAATACCTCCATCATATGCTTACAGACTGGTGGCTCCTGGGTAAGAAAACAACTATTTCAATGATATCATATTTTGTGAATGAAAATGTAAGTCATCAAACATATTTCACTAACCAGCCTTTTCACTTTGTGCGTGAATGGGGGGGGGGGGACTCCCTCATATATATATATATAGGTATCGCTTTTCGCTTGTTTGGTCTCTGAAAGGGTATGTATTTCAGTATGGCTACCCTACAAACAAATTTCGACCAATGTTGTGCTGCATCTAGCATCAAAGACAGTTTATATACAAGCCTGACTAACTTTAGGTCTGCAGTAGGGTAAATACATACAATTTTAACTCATTTACTGTAGGTCTTATGGTAGGGTACTAATAAACAAAGGATTTTTGGTCTCATAAGGTCAGGTTTTCAAGACCATGGTGGCACATCCCTACCCAAAATCAGTGGAGTACCCCATGAAAATATATAACATTTCCAAAGCTTCATAACTTTTAAACTGAACAATAACAAAAAATGCAGCCACAATTTCAGACACCAATCAGATTACAGAAGAACAAAGGAGGGAAAATGGGGATTTTATGCTAGGTTCCCCAGGGAAGGGTGGTTCCCCACATACAAAGTCTTTAAAAAAATGCATATCCTGTTTGCGAGTTATTCTTTTTTCTCATTTTCATAATTGAAATTGTAAATCATTTAAGCTTCAAGAATGAATAAGATTGTTGTTGTTGTTGATAATGTCTCCTTACAAATCTGCAGAAAAGTTCTTCTATCATAGTAATTTGACTGATTTTTGTGTCTAAGGAAATGAAAATCTATATTTTCAATAGAAAATAATTGCATTCCACCATGCATTGCTGTTGGCTTGTCTAGTTCTTATACAGACCATTGCTTAATAAGTTATTTTTGCCATAGCCTGCTAGTCCATTCTAAATCTTGCCATTGATATATAGGTGAATATTTTTGTTTAAACTGAGGATGTATATGATGCTCTTCCAAGGATGTGCCAGGAAGGTTCCCACAGAGTTTTCTATTTGTTTGAGGCCCAGATTGCCGAATTTCTCCAGAAACACAGAGACAGCCTCCCATATGAAAATATCCCCCCCCCCCCCCCAAAAAAAAAAGCTGTACTTCCTGGAAGATCATGTCCCTCAGTTAAAGAAATTGGGTCTAGCCCTTGGGTTCTTAGGAGAGAATGGGGCAGAGTCCATGCACAGGCATTCAATGGTATCAAGAGGACGTACCGTTCAGTGCACAATGAATGGAAAAGTTGCACCAAAGCTAATATCTTTTAAGTCTACCCACTTCCAAAGTTAAAAGGAGGAAGATCTCAACATCCCAGTCAAGTCAACCACGTCTTTTAGGAGCTAAACACATAACAACCAGCTCGAGCACAGGCCAGAGTCTTCACACAAACACAAATGAAATAACATGTTATTTCACAGTGTGAAGATATCAAGTGTTTATGCAGGATAAACCATTGCATTTCACTGATGTTTTCAGCAAATACAGTAATGTACGGAAAAATCTCCCGAAAAAGGGGGGCTGCGGCCCCCTGGTCCCCCCTTGATCTGCCCTTGGGCAAAACTAGTGAGTATTTTGTGAATTTTGGGTTTTCTTCATATTCAAAATCAAGTTGCAAAAAGAGAAATACCTCTCAGCCACCTCTGGGAGCTTATGTGGGTCTGTTGTTGATTATTCTGCAGACTGACAACTTACATTTGACAGCACAAGACCTTCCACATTCAATAACGTTCTCCCAACAACGTTTGAAATTCGAAAGGGAAGGGAAACATTTGTTCACGAAAGATACACCGAAATTAATCTGTGAAAAGGATATGAAAAGTACAGTGAATTAAGACTGACCTGAAGATGAATCCAGTCATTGTACATCCCGAATTCTGGTCTTAATTTCTCGTCAATAGGCTGAAGATAACAGGACATTGCGCTAGTTTCTCTGGAAAACTTCTGGTTCTTCTGTCTTGTCGGTTAAACACGATGCAAAATTCCACGCTCCGATTTAGTTAAAAATGAAGCAGTTTCAATAGAAAGCGAAAATACTGCTTAGAAATGCCAGAAACATCCAATTCTGCAGTTCCCTCCATGCTAGTCCCTCCATTATACCTTGAAACAACGTGCTTTTGGCGATCGGAGTCTCATGGGAGTCACAATCACAGGTTTTGTTGAACACGGTCAGATGTTTTGAAACGTCATAGCGTACGTCACGACCGGTGTGGGCTACCTGTGGTGAAAATATTCGAAGCACCAACTGCGCATGTTCAGTCTATAATAATTGCTCGTAACGGCTGTGGAACTAGAAAACCTTTCTTCTTCCACAAATTAAGGAATTATGCAATTTTTCCGATATCATATCTAATATACAGAGATTTTCCAAAATGTCACGTATGGATTTCTCAAACTAACGAAAAATACAAATGTTATTGCCAAAAACAGAGTTCGAGAGGCACCTTTTTTGTCGCTATTTCCCTAATTTTTATCTGATCGTAAAAAGCATACGTGAGTCTGTGGGTATAGCGGTAGTTGAAATGTAAACATCACAAAAATGCGATTATTTGCAAGTATGGGGAACGAGAAGCATTTTTTTCTGTAGCAATGACGTCACGATGACGTCACGTGATGACGTCATTGAAATTGACATTTCGTTCGATCCGAAGTTAGTTCTGAAAATTTCAAAGATTTCATTGAAAGGTGATTGTTTTACAGGACTTTCAATTTTCCCTAGCAACGGTTCAACAAGATAGGTAAACGAACCCTTAAAAATCTGTGAAATACTCTCCGTTTGATTTATAGTCCTGCAATATGACTCATAATTGTTTGTGTAATGTTATATTTATTTCCTGAATAGTTCATTGTCAACGAATCTGCTTTTCTCGACGAGCTTTCCACACAAATCACGACCAGTCACGGTAGTCTCTGAAAATTCCACAAATGTTTCCTTGAAGTAAATCCATCATTTCAATTTCCACTCACAATAGTGCAATTACAATTGAAATGGGTACAATATCGAATATCCCGATCATCTTGTTGCAGATATAATTCACAGTTTGTTCAACCTACCTGTCGGAACGGACGAACAACCGCAAGAGAACCGGCAGTTGTCACGTTTTAGCGTCATCATGGTTGATGAAATTGATTGAAGGTTAATTCCGTCACGAATGTTCCAATAGGTAAGACACTGTCGAGAAGTTAACGACGAGACCTATACTGGTGTTCGCTGGATTAACGACGAGACCTATACTGGTGTTCGCTGGACATGCTCAGCACCAGATGCCTTTAGACACTGTTGATGGAAAGACATCACAGACTACAAGTGCATTCATGATAACAGGTCATCTTTTGATAGAAGATAGACATAATCTTCACCAGCAACATCGCTGCAAGGACCAATGCTATATTACAATAATCCGGCACATAAGGCATTGGTAACCAACAGAACTGATTCTGGACAAATTGCAGACCGAAAAAGAACTAACGTCCAAAGCGAATCCATTCGCGCTCAAGTGTTTATCTAGTTGATTACAGTATGCATGTAAAGAAGTTTTAGCCTTTAAATTCAAGCTTTGTTTAACTCTACCATTCACTTACGATAATGGCGCAATGTTAGCGTCGAAACGTAAATAATCTATCTTTAATCCCAATCTTGTTTGCTATTTCAAATACTGCGTAGATGTGTGGTGGAAGGGGAACAATTTAGGGTGCATCCATGCCCGAGGTTCTTGGGAGCCAGAGAGCTACATTCTTTGATGTCCGGGTGTGCCACCCAAATGCAGACTCCTACCATGAGCAAACACCCGAGCAAGTTTAAAGGCAGCATGAGAGCGAAAAAAACAAGGAACTTTTACGCCTTCAGTTTCTAGTACAACTGTTGGAATTGACCCTGAGTGCATGATTTACCATAAACGCCTAGTTGAACTTTTATCGATTAGAAGGGAGAGAGTTATGCAAGCACTGTGTCATGGGTTAGAGCTAAAGTATCTTTCGCACTAATAAGGTCCGCCTTAATCTGTCTCAGAGGATCACGATCTATTAGAAGAACACTGGATATTACAAATGTAGACATTTCTCCTGATAATGTTACCGCCCGTCTGACTTTTATCAGTAATTTTATCATTTTCTGTTTTTTTTATTCTTCCGTTTGCCCGAATTTGTAATTTAAAAAAATCACTAGTCATATCAATATATTTTTACATTTTCATAGTTTGCCAAACGACTTAAGAGCGCTCGTCTGTAAATATCGACCTAGCGGCGAAATTAGAAAATTTTCGAAAATCCCCAAACTTTGCCAAGCAGTATCCCTAGTGGATTGATGGATACTGCGAAAGTTTGAGATCGATCCACTTAATACTTTAGGAGAACGAGGCCCGATTAGATCGTACGACAGACGGCTGATTTCGAGTAGACGATGTAGTTCAGGCCGAGATAATACCTGCCATAAAAACCGATCATAGCGCGGTGACTCTCGTTTTCGACAGTCTTGATAACCAACCGCGCGGACCAAAGTTTTGGAAGCTAAACACCAGTCTGTTAACAGAAGACAGCTATATAAGCACTATTAAGAATAATCTTAATATTTGGCGGGAAGAAAGTTCGGCCGATTTCATGGAAGACCCACGTGTAGTCTAGGATTACGTAAAGTATAAAATTCGTAATTTTAGCATTGGATATAGTAAACAAAAGGCGCGCGAGAGAAAAAATACGCTAAGCAGACTAGAATCAGATCTCAGATTGGCTGACATTTCTGTATCAAGCTCTCCTTCCGAAAAGAATCAGGAAGACCTTTTCATACTTAAGAATGAATACGAAAAAGAATATGACTATATTACCAGAGGTTCAATGATCCGCTCACGTGCTAGATGGTTGGAGCATGGGGAGCGAAATTTAAAATATTTTCTAAACCTTGAAAAATCTAGGAAAAGTAAATTGTGCATCAGAAAACTTTGTTTGAAAAATGGAACAGAGTGCGTGACTCCAAAAATTATAATGCAGGAACTTTACAATTTTTACGTTGACCTGTATGACGATAGTTCCTATCCGGTGTTAGAAAGGCTATCTTGTTCTTTTTTGGATTCTGAAAAATTCCGAAATTGACATCTCTCATGCGCGATTCTTGCGAGGGTGAAATTAAACTCGACGAATGTTCAGAAGTTTTATCTAAATTTGATAATAATAAGACTCCAGGCCACGATGGCTTACCGATAGAATTTTACAGAACCTTTTGGAAAGACATTGGTCCTATCCTAATCGAATCAATAAATTTCTCGTATAAGCATGGTGAACTTTCTACAACACAAAAACAAGCAATAATCACTCTCATAGAAAAAAAGACAAAGACAAACGCTGGATTAAGAATTGGAGACCTATCTCCCTTTTAAACGTAGACTACAAAATCGCATCTAAAGTTATCGCTCAAGATTGGAGACGTGCCTTCCATCTATCATACATTTTGATCAAAATGCTTTTGTGAAGGGCCGTACGATATTTGACGCCGTAAGAACAATTAGCGACGTGATTGACTATACGAAACTAAAGAATATAGAGGGCATACTAGCAGCAATTGACGTTGAAAAAGCTTTTGATTCTGTAAATCGTAGTTTCTTAGTTAAGGCATTGGAGGCTTTTGGATTTGGCCAGTCTTTAATTATTGGGTTGGAATGTTTTACAATAATATCAGTGCTTGTGTTATGAATAACGGCGTTTCAACTCCTTACTTTTCCCTTAGCTCCGGAGTACGTCAGGGAGATCCTCTCTCATCTTTTTTATTTATCATCGTTATGGAACTACTAGCAATCCAAATCCGTAATGATCCCCTAATTGAAGGAATTAAAGTTGATAACTCTGAAATTAAATTAGTTATTTATGCTGACGACATGACGGTTTTCGTAAAAAATAAGAAATCATTCTTTCGAGTATTTGAAGTATTTCAAAACTTCAGTTATTACTCCGGTCTAAAAGTGAATCAAGAAAAACAGAAGTTCTTGCCTTAGGGCCGATTAAATTGTGTCATACAGAATTAAAGGTCAAAGAGATAAGTCCCATTGTAAAAAATATTAGGCGTTAACTTTGCTACGATGATTCTCTGTTTTACAAGGTCAACTTCGAGTCCATAGTTAAAGACCTCAAAGACCACTTTAGAGCTTGGAACTGGCGCTCCCTAACCTTGTTTGGACGAATACAAATTATAAAATCAATTGCAATTCCCAAATTACTCTACAGAATGTCTCTTGTATCGTACCATAAAAACTTCATTAAAGAAATTAACTCATTGCTCTTCTCTTTTGTATGGAAAGGTCGTCGTGATAAAATTAAACGTACCGTGATCATAAATCCAAAAGAAAAAGGTGGCTTAGCTATGCCAAATATAGAAATGATGCTTCGAGTACAGAGACTTATGTGCATAAAGAAATACTTAATGGAAAATCAATCTGGGTGGAAACTTTTTCTAGATTCTTATCTGCGTAGCGTTGGCGGCAAACTTCTTTTTCATTGTAACTTTAAAGTAACTAGTATTCCACTTCCCACCATCCCATCTTTTTACTCTGACTGTTTACATCATTGGGCATCTCTAAACTGCACTGAAACTAGTGATTTAACTCTTAGTGACGTATGTAATCAAATCATTTGGAACAACCAATATGTCTGTATAAATAAGAAGTCGGTGTATGCAAAATCACTGATCGGAAAAGGTTTTGTAAAAATAGGAATTTTTTTTGAACAATCAGGAGAACTCATTTTTAACAAATCTCCGAGGTCTGCCAGTTTATCCCCTTTAGATATATTCTACCTTTTCGGTATATTTAATGCTATCCCCTTAGAGTGGCGTAATTTACTCAAGACCAACAAAAACCTTGTATATTCATCTACCATACCTTTTACTTATGACAATCTGTTAGTAAACACAAATGATAGCTGTTGCATTGAATTTATGACCATCAAATCGAAAAAACTCTGTGATTTATTTATTTCAAGAATTTCTACTGTGCCTACAGCGACCTTTAAATACAATCTTAATTTCAATAATGACCAATTTTCTTTAAACTGGAACGCTATTTTTTCTCTCCCTTACAAATTAACGCTGGATACTAATTAAGAGAATTTCAATACAAACTACTAATCGAATAATTTACACAAATGATATGCTCTTTAAATTTAAAATTTCAAGCACACCCCCCTCTGTCATTGGTGTCACTCTGAAAATGAATCTATTGAGCATTTCTTTTATCAATGCCCTTTCATCTTCAACTTTTGGACTATAGTTAGTGATTTTTTGCTAAAAAGCTGTCTCTTTCAATGGACCCCTGACCTTAAATCTGTTCTGTTTGGCATTTCTACTTCTGAAACCTGTGACGACCTTTTGCCTAACTATATTATCTTGGAAGGCAAATATCACATTTTCTCGTCAAAACTTATCAACATCTCCCCTTCACTAAATTTACTGTTGAACAAAGTTAAAAGAACATTTATAGCCGAGCAACATATAGCGAGAGAAAGAGGGACCCTTTCTTATCATGATAAAAAGTGGAAGCCTTTAATTAATATACTTTAAATGATTACGTAAATGGGGAATCTCAATCGAGAGATATACTCGCCCACCACTCTTTATTTACTTTTCCGTTTGTGTATATTTTCTTGAGTATTGTAAGAATATTGTCTTTGTTTGTTTTGGAATGGAAGGCTCTGGGTGACCTGATCAAACAACAACAAACTAGTAACTACACTTGCCGTTCAGACTCGTATTGTACATTACGATCATGTTCGATGAACTGTAATTCAAATTAAACTACAAAATCAGTTTTTAAGGCTCATACCTTGTTTGATCAGCCTTGTGATTTATTTTCTGTAAGAGAAGACTTTTCGTGGAGTGCAGGCGAACTGTCAAATAGACTCGCAAAGCAAACAGAGTGGAATGCGTGACACTAGAGATGTTTTCCCGCGCTGTCATATAAACATGATAAACAAAGAAAAGTGCTGCTATTATAGAAATAAGTGTCATTATCACAATACCTTAAGCACAGAATAGAAGTAAAACCTTTAAGCATAATGACTGAAATGACTATGTAAATAAATAAAAAACCGCAGTCTCGTTAATCTAGGTTTTTGTTGTTTTCTCCGGGTATGGAGATAATTACCAGAAAAATAGAAATAAGAACCCTGTTGTTTAGTCACTTAGTTGTCTGGTCACTTGAGTATTTTATAAAACAACAAGTTGCCTCAGACATCAACTTCGAACTGCCAGACCCTGGTCTAATCATGAAGGCATGTTTCGCTCCCCTTTCTTGGGCAAAAAAATGCGATAGACGTACCTTTCACGCGAGATGCCGAGCTGCGCTAGAGCAGATAAGAAACCTCACGTTTCACGTTTTCTGGCACCGCAAAACGTCTCCCGTTTGCGTAAAACTCTCACTAATAGTGCTAATTAAGTTGTCTTCAGTTTTCTCGTTTATCAAAACTATTACCGAGGAATTATCTCGTACTAAAATGCGCAAAAAGATACATGACTTTCAAATGCAGGCGAGGGGGCTTTATTGCGAAAGTAAAGGAAGTTGTGAACAAGCTAAGAAACTATTTCCGTGATCAAGGCCAGCTGCTTGGTCTTCCTGTGGTCATGCCTGTGCATATTTACGTCTTCAAGGCAGCTCGATCACCGAAGACGTGTTTTGACCCCAAAGACTCATGAAGAAAGTTCAAACAAGGTATGGGCCTGATAAAATGCCATTCTTATCACTTCTTAATTTATAATAACCAACAAACACACGAGAAGTCGACAGCATTGCTGTTTGAACCGGTTTTCAAAACTACAGCACGGACCGTGTCATATTCTTTTGAAATGAATTGAGCTCGCGTCCCGAATCGAAGCTCGATATTGTTTTTCAAATAAACCAGGAGCCAAATAGATTTGTTTTCATTGATTAATTGTGATTTTTAACGCGAACGCTAAGGTACTGCTGCTTGGTTGTAGCTCAGAACGTATTCGGCCAGGTAGTCGGCGGTGTCACAAAATGGCTTCCAGCTGGGCTTTTACTCGGCTTTGACGAAGTCGAGATTTCGAAGTGCCCTATGATTTTATTTGATTAAATGCAAGTATAGGATTAGTTCTCGGGCTGGGATGTGTAAAACTGTATGATTTCTAGATACCATTGGGGGAAATAAGCCTGTAAATTTGACCTCCGAAATGATGATCGCAAAATAGAAAAACCTGTAAAATATTATTCGTTTGATTTATAGTCCTGCAATGCGACTCATAGTGATGTCTAACATCTGTTCTGTTGATTTAAACCTATTTTAGGTTTAAAAATAAGCGGGCTTTTCAGATTTTACACCATATTTGTAGTGGGGTAAAAAGGGCTAAAAACTACTCGAAATCAGCCGTCTGTCGTACGATCTAATTCGGGCCTCGTTCTCCTAAAGTATTAAGTGGATCGATCTCAAACTTTCGCAGTATCCATCAATCCACTAGGGATACTGCTTGGCAAAGTTTGGGGATTTTCGAAAATTTTCTAATTTCGCCGCTAGGTCGATATTTACAGACGAGCGCTCTTAAATTTATCTAGGAGGGTGTGGTCGATGAGGTCGAAACCTCTACAAAAAACAGCAAGAAGTCCAACAGTTGCCTGTAGCTAATGCTTAGCCACTCTTCAACAGAGACGGCAAATAATATCCTTCACCAAAAGCTCATGATGTAAAAGCGTGAAACGCTATTATTGGGGTATATCCACTCCACTTTCACAAGTGGTTATTTTTAGAACCATCCGCGTCAAAAACCGACCAATACTCGACGCGGAAACACTGCAATAGCTAGCATATTTCAAATAAAATTCATAATGGCGGACGAGACGGCGGAGGGAAGTATACCATGCCCGGAACTCTAACAGGAGTATGTTATCTTTTGCAATACTCCCAGGAGTATGGGGAGTCTAAAGATCGATGCCATGACACGCAAGGGTTAAATACATAATCGAACACATTAGATTATACTCTCTGGCTTTCCGTTCCACTGCTAAATTACTCCAGTTTCCAGGATACGTATAAGATCAAAACAACTCCTGACGATTGCATCCCACACCTTAAATAACTTCTTCAGCTTGAGTAAAATATGCTAATTCTTGAAATCTATGTCTGTGTTTGAGATACATGAAATATATATATATATATATTATTCCTTGTAAAAGGGTGTTAGGTTTGTGACCATTCTCGGGAATTTAAGCCATTTGTTTGTGTAAGTAGAACGTTCGCACCTCGCACGCGTGTTCTGGTATCGTGTCGCATGCCACAAAAATGTTGTCTTGAAACCTGTGCCTCTGTTTAGAAAGATAACTTCAATAAATATATACCACTTCAATGCTACAATGGGGGACAAAAATAAGTAAACACTTGGCTATCCAGGCTGTTCCCCGCTCCCCTGTTCAATGTTGTTTGGTGCGCGCAGCGTTAATTCAAATTGCAGGCTCCAACATTGGAAGGGGGAACGGGGTGTTTACGATACTTTTGTCCGCCGCTGTAGATGCATTGCTTTTCTACCCAAACCTTGCATTTCTGTATTTGCATATAGAAGAATGTTGTCACCTTCTACCGGTACTCACAGTTAGTATGGTCTTCTGGTTAAATTTTAAAAATGGAGGATCAAAGAACACATCCGACTGGGCCACTAAGGAAATTTTGAGTTGTCTAATGGAAACAGATACAACCCTGGTACCAGTGCATTTGCATCTTTGTGTCTAAATTCCTGGAATTTTTCTATTTTTTCTTTTGAATAGTGTAATACATAAAGCAGAAATGGTTTTGGTAAAATTGTGATGTCATTTCTACAGGTGCTTTCATCATCCACGTCAACATCTGCTGGTGGGTCCTCGCTTCCCAGTCCAGCTGAAGGAGGAACTCTGGGTTCATACACAGTATTTCTGTAAGGCGCACTCTATACCTAGTGCGTGCGCACTTTCCGTACGCAACTCAAGTCTGGGCGCCTCAGGCAATTGAACTCATTTCCAAACTGGAAAATATCCAAAGACGTGCATCTAAATTTATTCTGTGACTGCCCTTCATTAGGGGTGGACCATTAGAAGTTGGGGGAGGGGGGGAAGCAATTCCCAAAAAAAAATTCGCGCAAGGCCAATCCTTCCAAAAAAAAAATCTTGCAGAGATTCAAGCTAGGAAATAAAAATCCTACAAAGACATGGCTTGGGTTCTCATTAAAAAGATGTCTTAAGTAATTATTCCAGCAACTTCTCTTTTGCATTTTTATACTTCACTTAATAACAATTTCGGCGCGCTTCGCGCGCATTAAAAATACCATCAAACATATAGTCGGTGAGAACTCACGCACAGAAGACACTGCCCTCGCGCCGTTTACAAAAAAAAACTCTCCCAAAAAATGCCCTGTAGTGATAGGCCTGGCAGGCAGTCACTATGTTCGAAAGAATCACACTTAGGTAAGCGTGAGTTCGCCGTTAGAAGTATAGAAATTCTTCATGTGGACCGCTTCACACAAATGAATAATAATAATTTCGTAATTTGCGGCATCAATAATTCGTCTACCCTTTCTCTAAGGCTTGATGAAATGCGTTTATAAAAATACCCCTCGTGGGTTTATCCTTTTCCATTTTTTTTGTATGTGTGTCTGCGAAAAAAAAATCGTACATGGCCTTCGAGTCCGAAAAAAAAATTCCTGCACAACCTGATCCCCGAAAAAAACAGTTCATACGCAAAATTATTGACACCCCCCCCCCCCCCCCCCAATTTCTAATGGTCCACCCCTTACTGAACTCTGTTAAGGCCGATTTAGACTGTACGATTTTCGCCTACAACAATCGCATGCGACACGCTTGCGACATGACTTAGCTCGTAAGCACATGTCGTAGAGGCGTTGTAGGGCTGATTTAGACTTTGCGATTCGAGTCGTATGCTGATGCGAGCATGTCGCATGCGATGGTTGTAGGCGAAAATCGTACAGTCTAAATCGGCCTTTACAAGGACAGGCTGATCTCCCTCAATTTACTCCCTGTGGCTTACTGGCATGAACTTCTCGATATGTTATTCTTTTATAAGGCCACGCATAATCTAGTGCATCTCAGTCCATCTGTTGTTCCTGTCGTGCGTAAAAGCACACGTGCAACGCAAGCTTCTGCCACTAGTTCGCCCATCTTTGCCACAAAAAGTAAAACAACAACATATCAGAAATCATATTTTATTTTTATCTGCCTGAAATGTAATCTAGCAAGACCCTTAGATGTCCCCATTTTGTGTTGTATGTAATTTATTATATTTATAGTATCTCGTCTGTATATCATTATTATTGGGCCCGCAGTAATTGGCCATTAGCTGTTGCGGTGTCCCTGCCATTTGTCTCTTTTTTTCTTGTATTTTTTTATTCATGTTCTGTGGCAAAGTTACTAAAATAAAAAAATAAAATAAGCTCTACATTGTCTGGGCCTCTGGTAGCTCATTTCCATTTGCATCCCACATATTGCCTGGGACAGGCAGATTTAATGAATCTCGAAATGAGCATTCAAGAGTTTTTAAATACACGAAAGGGAGTTCCAAGTACGCTGAAAAGGGAAAGGGAAAGATCGCATCTTGCACTTTAAAGTTTTGTTGTCTCTGACGAGTTGATGATAAAAAGCCACCAACCAGTGTCGCGTCCAGGATAGCATTGGCAAATACCCACCTCGGGCCATCGTCATTAGCTTTAGAAATGAATGACAACTTAGTTCATCATGCGATTTTGGAGCGGTATCCAAAGCTATCACAAGCTGGAGTGTATGAGCTACTGCTTTACTAGAGAGGAGGTGCAGATCGAGGTTTCCACCAGCTCCCAATGTCTTACACCCCTTCTCAACTGAAGGAAGTTGTAAATGCAACATGCATATGAATTTGTCACCTGCATTTCATGGCTAATTCAAAAGTAAATATGATTTATGGGGGAAATTGTTTTGCGGTATTGGGAGAACCGGGTCGGTTTTCTGAGCTCAAGTCTTTCGCCCAGAAACAAAGAACTGTCGGAGTATGTTTCTCAGCCCTATTATCTAATTTACAATATAATTATTTCTTTCGAGAGCCAAGGAATGGAGTGAAAACATCGAGCACTTGAAGAAAAGCTGCATAAAACATCAGCCAGTTTGTAAAGTATACTCATTTGCCACAGTTGAACTGTCTCAAAAAGCAAACCAGACTCTCCAATATCGCTACAAATTTGTATTTATAATAGGCATTAGTTCATTTATAGTTGTGATTTTCTAGAAAACGTAGCTAGTAAATTTGAAGCTTTGCTCGTGAACTTCAGAAAACTTCTTCATCTTGACCTCCAGCCGATTCAGACCGGAAGTAAAATTACGCGCAAAAGTCACCTGATTGAAACCCAAGAATTGTTTCTGCGTTTCGGTATGTTTATTGGCGCTGTCGTATTACATGTAATATTTCTAGCCTGGCTCTGGCTGGTTTGGGATCGCTCTATTTGTTCGGTTCGTTAGTCTAGTTCTTAAAGCTTTTTTTAATCATCTTTATTTCATTTTTAATTTTTACACAGGAAGACACGAAATCGACGACACAATTACAGTATATATGAATGAGGATTAGGATCTCCTCTATTTTGCATTTTGTCATTCTATCTATTTTTTTTTACATTCACTTTGTGTATTTCACATTAGTACATAACCCCTCCTTCCCTCCCTTCTACAAACTTACGTCTTCGAAACACAGACAACACAATCCTTATCTTATCCTCGCTCCGCAAATGTCCCATTTATAGTAGTGTGATGCCAGCTTATTTTTTGTCTTGGCAATTGTCCATTCTATATTTTCATAGCTCTTTAGATAATTCTGTTAGATAGTCAGGCAAGGAACCTTAAATTTCTCCTTATTTTTATAGAGTACTATTTTGTATAATAAAATCATTAAATTGTCCGGACCTTGCACACCAAACAAAATATTGGTTAGCATAGATTCGGGCAGGATAATTTCGAATTGTGCTAACCAGTTCCTGATCTCAAAATAGAAATTTTTTGATTCTATGCAGTCCACAAAGAAATAGTAGACTGTCTCAGGGTAAGCGAAACAAAAGGAACATCTTGAATCGGCCGTAATAGAAAATCTGTGTAAGTCTTTATTTAAGTAGAGAATAATGTTTTACATAATATAATTAAAAAATGAAAAATCAAAGCTTAAATATAAAAACGTGATGTAAACATGTTAATTAAAAATAATAATAATAATTGTAGTAACTAATAGAAAGCTTCTTATACACCTATTTATTTAAAGCACATTGGTCTTTTAGGAAAGTGGCTATATAAATAAAATTATTATTGTTAGGATTGTTACTATGTATTCAGTTTGGAACATCAAGAGCCAGTGAAAAGTGTTTTATTTTTCCTTCAACAATTTGTTATAGGAGTTGCAGGGATAAGGGGATCATCCTCTGGCTATCAGACTGCCCTCACTGTTTTTTTATGTTATGTGACCATGAATCTGTAGAGAGTGCTTGTTTCTTTCTAAACTAGAGACAACACACTCGAGCTCCCATGACAGTGTTCCTTGAAACAGAGTTACAGTGTTCAGAGTTGAAGTGTTATTGTTGAAGTGAATTACAAAACAAACTTGGGATTAGAGCAAATCATTTGATACAAGTGCACTCCATTTTAGTAGTAGCTTTTGTTTTAAATTTTTGCAATACTACCGAGCATATTTTTTACATAGTTTGAGTAGCACAAGCTGCACTTGTTTTGTGGTTGTGCAAAACCTAAAATAACGTATTGATCACTTCGTTTGAGAAGTAAAGTCTATACTTGATTTAATGTTTTGCGGTTCTTGAATAAAGTTTATTTGTCACTATTTTGGCAAAAATGCCGTGGAGCGTCGAAATGCGTGGACTCCACAATTCCACCGACCAAGGGGACCAATAGTAGCAACGAGGTGTATTTCCAGGGGTAATTTCTTCGTTTATAGGCAAACGAGTTAGAATCGGGGCATTTCGACAGATACACGAGCCGACCGGTAAGTTGTTAGGAATTTTATTGGTTTCTTGCTAGCGCTACGTCGCCGAAGCTTGCATGTTTCTTGTACTTTTCTTTCTTACTGGCAATAGGAGCAGCCTGGCAAGCAGTCACCACGAGTGTATAAGGTTTTGTATTGATACCCGTTTGGTTTACATTGTCTAATACTCGTTTGTTTCTCCGCTCCAGTTTCTGGTATCTATTATGGCCGTTCCAAGAGAAGTTCATGAGGCAGATCTCGCAGCTCTTGCTGCCGAATGCCAGTGCTGGCACCAGCGCCTGCTCCAGCACCGGCACCAGTGGCAGTAGAAGTTCCTGTTCCACCGGCAGTTGCTGCTCCAGCGGATGCAGAAGTAAACGAGGTACATAAAGTTTCGGTTATTGTATCAAGTTAGTTGTTCATTTCGTTATCACCATACACCTGTCCTTGGTGCTCTGTGCTAGTTCTATTTATAACGTGGTAGTCTTTTAATCCCGGTGTACGGTTTACTTTCGTTTCGTTTTAGTTATTGCTTTTGTCGGCGTTTTATTCGGGCTGTTCTACGTGTTGGGGCCGTGCCTTTATCGTGTCTGGTAGCTCTCACTTAGGAGTTCCGTCGTTACCCCTGTTGCTAGTATCAATTTTTTCTATCATATAGTTTTTTTTCAGCTTTCGCGTTTTCTTGCAATTTTGCTTAGTCTTGTTTATCATTATTTTTGTCGGCCACTCCCTCAGTATCGTTCCCCAGTGGGTGGCTCCTAGTCTTGTCATGTAGTAAAGTATATAATATATATCTTAAAAATGGTCTAAAGATTACAATAGAGGCCATCAAAAAAACCGTGAACTTTCTCGATGTAACGCTAGACCTCAGCAAGGAGTCACATGAGAGTAGGGGGAGTTGGCCGAACCTAGCGCACAATCAAATCAGCACAATCTGGAATTAATTTTATAGGGGAATTCCCCTTAATCACAAAGGCGGAGCGCACAAAGGGGAATTCCCCTATAAAATATTATGTAAATTTTGTAAAAAAAAATGACATAAAGAAATGCATATACAATAATAAAATGGAATTCCCAACAGCAGAACAATTCAACAAAAGTAAGAGTCAACGTCAGACACTTACAAAGTGGAGAGACGTGCCTGAAGATATTATTTACTGCATCGAGAGCGTAGAACAGCTTGAGACGAAATACGGGAAGCAATTAGTTGCTGAATTAAAAGATGAAGAGGGAAATGAATTTAAAACATGGCTTCCTGCTCGTCTTTGCATCGAACTAAAAGATTACGGCTGGCAAAGTCGAGCCGCTTTTGTTAAACCGCTCGGTCTGAAACCAAAAGCCACGAATCCCAGCCAAAACTATTGGGACTATGAGATTATGTGGGTTAATGAATAAATTGAAAATGACTTAAAGAAATACATATACTATAATAAAATGGATAAACCAGTAACTCACAAGAATGATAAGAAATGTTTACACGGTAAAATTAAATATTACTGCAAGGATTGTCACGGGTCACAAATATGCCCTCACGACCGCTATAAATCACGTTGTAAGGAATGCAACGGTGGTAGCATTTGTGAGCATAAACGAGCGAGATATCTATGCAAAGACTGTAGAGGTAAAGGCATATGTTGTCATGGTAGACAGAAATTCTTTTGTAAAGATTGTGGAGGTTCACAAATTTGCAGTAAACACAACAGACAGTCTCATTGTAGAGCTTATCACGCAACACAACAGGCGAGGGAGTGTTTATGATTTCGCTTTAATTAAATAAGAGTCGTTTCAGCTAATATCAAGCCTCATCAGAACGCCTATCTTATAAAATATAAGCGGACGTTTACGACTCCATTCGGAGAAGGAGAAGCGATTATGAACAATATGGAATCAAAGGAAGTGAAACGTATCACAGTTTCGTAACACGGATCATGTTACGAAACCCAAAAGTTCAAGTTTTTTTCTTGTGTGCTTTTAATTTTCACCCAGACAATCTGCCAGCATTCGTCCTCGCATACGCTCGAGCTCTTCAGCGTTTCTATTTAGTTGGTATTCAAGGAAAGACGTTTTTGAAACCCAGCAGGCCATCGATTCCTTTGCCTTATTCCACTGTTTCAACAACCTCTCTCGCTCTGATTTCTTGATGTTCCACGTCTTCCTGAGGTCTTCCTTAGGGATTGAATCTTTGTTTATGAGGTTTTGAAGAATCTCGGCAACTGATTCTAAAGGTTTTTGAGGCGGAACTTGCTTCGCAGACTGCCCCGAGATCAAATCGGTGTCGCCGAATTGCATTATATCTTCAGTCTGTTCGTACTCCATATTGTTCATAATCGCTTCTAAAGCTATTTCGCAAGCGCTCGGCTTTTATAACCCTATGACGTCAACATTCCACACTTCCCTAGCAATTTCGAGCGCTAGAGGTAAACACGAAATCTATTTTCAAGCTCGCCGGTTGTTAGGGAACACTGGTATTCAATCTATTGTTCCCCACGTGTACAGCGATTGTATGTAAATTAGTGGCCACGTGAAATATCCAGTTGCATCAGACTGTGCTCTCGTGATTAATGAAATAGAAACCACGCTAATCCACCCGCGACAGCTGTCAACACTATTAGATTAGTTTCATGCTGCGGGGTCAAGGGTTTTTCAATAATAGGCTTAGTCACGTCTGGTTTTGATTTTTCAATAGGTCTGTGTATATTAGGTTTCGTCTCAGTAGACGCGTGCGGTAACGTAACCTTTGAAGGGCCCAAGCTGTGCTGAATACCAACATGTTTTGATTCTTCATTAAGCGAATCATTCACCCCAAAACTCATATCACTAGTGGCCTTCAGCAACTTATTATTATAACCGGTCACGCTTTCAGTGTTGATTATTAAATTAGCTGGCATGAGCCAAATTCCAGGGGCTATTGCTAGGTTAAGTCTAAGTTTGGCCTCTTGGACTGATAATTGATAGCGTTGGGCGCTTTTGGAAATATATTCTTCAATGACGGAGCTTTCAAAGAGGACTAAAAACTCTTGCTGAGCTTCAACCGCTGAACCACTATTGCCTACAATACTAGACCTAACATTTACTTGAGCGCCTAATACACAGTATACAAATGCTTCCAGTGAACGGTTTAACCTGCCTAAACCGGCTCTTGTCAATCCTATACCGCTTACCGGGATGAACCAATTATACTGTAGTCCACCGTGATCATCATTTCGTATGAATGATACTAATTTACCGTTGTCGTAAGTTCCACCCTCATCACTGAAAAGATTCAATTTATCAGGCCATTTATCAGCTTCTTTGTCATAACCCCTTATAACATGTACATTTTGGAATCCTCCACCTTTACCATGAAATCCAGAACCATAATCTAAGAAGATATCACCAAGCCCGTGGATTCTACCCCCCTTCCACCGGAAATCGGGATTTGTTATTCCAAACTCATTACACAACCTCTGATATACCACCTTGTTGTATGGATTATCGGTTTGATTAAAAATGCGGTCGTCAGGAAGAGGGGCACCTAACTCGTATAATATCCTCCTCACTGTGAAATAGACATGAAATTTAAAAAAACTGCACACAACAGGTGGATAGCCCTCAGCCTCATGTAGGCTAACCCCACAACCAGATGTTGCACACCAGATTGCAAAGTTTAGTTGTTGCGTCCAATAACTAAAATTAGGACTATTTAACCACCGTCTCGACTGTTTTGCAGACTTGAAAGTTATAGTAGTCTCTTTGAAAATGTCTCTCATCTTGGCTAAGAATTTTTGATTAGGTGATACATATATATCCAAGTCTGTTAACAAGGATGTGATATCTGAAGCGGTTGTATCAAAGTCTATAGCGGGAATAGGGTATTTTTTAGTTGTTAATTTCAAACTATCAGGAAATGATATTTGTAGAGGTGCTAAACCCAGATCATTGAATAAATATATACGGTCCTCTATGGGAATGTCTTTAAACTTAGTCACAGCAGCAGCATTAGGATCCTTTGCCCAAATTCCATACCAGAAATGTTTTTTATTGTACCATCCAATATATCTTGGGTCAAATAAGCCTTCCGCATACCAGTCTTTATCTTCATGAAATTTTGATAAATCCGCATTTGGATATACCTTTTTAAATTCATCGAGTAACGACATCTTATTTTGTAATTAGAATAAGATATTTTTAAATCACCGTCGATCCTTGAACCAACCAATTTCATAAATCCACCCAACCGGTGTTCTCTCAAATGATAGTTTTAACGTGCGGGAACGGTGAGTTCCTTTAAAAGTTCCGCACGAACCTCCGTTCGTATCTGAGTCAAATCTACTTTTTTCCCCTCCTCCTTCCGAGTTTTTTGGCGAATATCAAGCTTTAGTTTTTCAAACTTATCCACTTCGGCTAAGATTAGCGAAAACTCTTGGTCAGAAATTGTGTTGTCCCGAAGAGCTTTTGAGACCAGATCCTGTATGGTGTTCACCTTTGCTTTTGCCAGAGAAACAGTCTGCTCATGTTTGGAAACCTTTCGTGAAAGCCTTTTAGAAGCCACTCCACATCCCACTGAAATACCTTCACAAAGTCCGCCCAGGGCTCCCAAAGGAGCTCCAACAACGACACCAAAACCTGTAAGAGACGTTCCCAGCCCACCCGCCGAAAGAGCAACCGATAGCACTCCACTACCAACACCGACCTTTGTGAATATTCCCCTCGCTCGATTGTACTTTTTCCTAACATTCTCGTAATGCCTCATTTCCTTTTCAAGACTTTGTAAAACCTCACACGACTTTTGAAGTCTGAAACTTTCCCCATTTTGAGGCACTTGCGGATAAATACTATTGTAGTCTTCCATGATTTTTTTACTTATCAATAGGAAACCTTTAAATGAATTCTAATCGTTTCATTAAGGAAGTTAGGCTTCCTCCCCTTTCCATCTAAAATCCACAGAGTAAAGTAGTTGATTGGATTATTGGTTTGTTGGGTCGGAATAGAAGGGTAATTTTGAGATGGAATAACAGCAAGTAAATTTGATGGGGCAAGTTCTACTTTTTCACCACTAGGAATACTATTAGAATACGAAGACTTTGGCTCTATGATATCACAAAACAGACTCAAAGGTTTGTCGGGAATCCAGCTTATTGGATAATATTGATTGGGTAATATCTTTTCAGGTACACCGAGCTTTTTTCAGAGTTTTTCAGAAAGCCTAAGATTCATTATCTTATTGGAATATAGATAATATCCTTGTTCAGTCATTAGAATGGTAAGTTTGGAACTTTCTTGGTCTTTGAGGAAAATTTGTTGAAGTGTTTTCAAAGTATAATTTCCTGAAGGAATAGTAAAAAATATCTTTTCTTCCACATTTTCTTGAGATGAATACTTATAAACTTTTTGTGGGTCCTTCAATCGTATCCAACCTTTGGGAATGTGACAGTCTAAAAGTTGTATCTCTCTTATTCGCTCCAACGGAGGCTCAAGATAAATTCTTGTTTCCGGAGTTAACATACTGATTGATAGAAACGTCGACATGTTTTTTACTTAGCGCTTCCTGTTTTTAAATTGTTCTACAAAATATAGAACTACAGCGACAATCAATAACCATGCATTTTTACCTAAAAAACCAACAACCTCTCCCGCAGTTTTGAAGATAAAACTGGCAATGGCTCCAACCATTCCAGGTAATATCTCCCCCATCTTTTTACCAATCGCTTTCAAACCGTTGCCAACCCCCTTTGCGACGGTGCTAAGTCCTTTCTGAAGATTAGAGACAATCACGCCAATAACAACACCTACCGAGGTTATCACTATCTCTTGTCGTTTTGAAATATTTTCTTTGTTAGCCATAATAATCTCTTCTGCAGAAGGTCCAAGACTCCCCGTTATTCTTTTCGGTAATTTATCATTCACTTCACCATCTGGTTTGAACAAGGCATAGCTCTTTCCCCCTAGTCTTTTCAGCTTGACAACCACTCGATCAAAATCATCAATGTTTGCTGTAAATGGAGATTTAGTTGGTTCGACTTTAGGATATTTCTCGCGAATTCTATCCCAAGCATTTTCGACGCTTTCTTCTTTACGTATCAAAGGAGTATGTTCGTCCGCCCCATGTATAAACGAAGTTTCGTCTGCGGTGTGATGATGAACAGGATCGTGAGTTGATGTTGAAGTCATCGGTATCGATTCCCCTCCATCATCACCTGGATCGACTGGTTCAAAAGGATTTTCTTTATCAGGTATTTCTGGGTCAATATCCATGATTCTTTACTAAGAAGTAAAGAATCTTTTTAAATTGAAACGTCTAAACGAATTTACTAGCCAGATAACCCAATGCCAACATACCACCACCCACATATGCAATCTCCCCCATCTTTTGGTTGCTACTAGGTCTATAATAATCAGAGAATTTTGGTTCATCTAGTTGGTAATCATGATGTGTTTGACTATACAATTTCAATGCTTCGTCGGTGTTCGACAAATCCCGTGACGCCTGATGTTCAACGTCCTGCTGTTGATTATACCAATCAATTAGTTTCTGCCTCTTTTCCTGGTATGAGGCATAATCTTTTTGGTATTTTTCTATTGCTTTGTCGTGTCTTATTCGCCCCGCGTCTGTTTTATCACCTGAAAAATATTTTGCAAGATATTTTGCAAGATATTTTGCTTTAGATCTTTCGATACAGCACAGTCGTCCAAAATAAGTAACGTATTTGTACCTGAAAAAAGCTGTGTGCAATCCTTCAATAACCCATTAATCTCATCAATGTTACTGGCATCTGGCGATAATACCAAGAAACGTTTATCTCCGTGGGCAAATCTATGATAGGTCTTATTTTTAGCATAAGTCGGACATATCAAGACTATATATTCAAAAACATTTCTGAACGGTCCTCGAAGCTGTTCCGTGAGGTACTTTGTCTTTCCACAATTTGTCGGTCCAGTTATAATACAATGAAAAGGAGTTTTTTTCTCGTAATTCTTCCATACTTTTGTATTAGCTTGGAGCTTTCCTTAAAGTGCCTCAGTACATGATTGAACGTAAGTTGGAATTCATGACCTCCATCAGCGCATCGGCTACCACGAACATGTAGCAGGTGATGTTTCCTGACCCTCCAGCTTTGCGTTTGATTTCTAGTTTAACACCATCTCGTGTATTATTCAAGACTAGACCTCCTCCATGAATACTATTGTCAGGGTGGGTCCTCAAGTCAACCCATAGAGCAAACTTGTTGTCGGTGTAAAAATCCTTTTGCTTGAGGCCCTCTCTACCGAAACGCTTCTTTACGGATTCCCAGAAGTCTAATGGAATCATTCCTTTTGAATAGAGACGATTTGGCATACCATCGATATTAATGTTGACTGATGTGATACTTGGATTGACAAACTTTTCAGAGTCTCTTGTTCCTCCAGTGTGGCTCTCTGTAAATAGACACAGTATCCCAGTCATAGACCTCCTCGGTAGATTGATGTGTTCGTTGATCACGCTGTCATTCAGTTTGGAAATGGTGAACGTTTTGTGGAGGATAATGTTTTCGTAATAGAATCCTTTACCTACCTGATAAGCTGACATTGCCTCACGAGCCAAGTATTCGTTTGAGATGCAAGCATATTCCAACTCAAGGTTCGTGATTTTGTACGTTGGAGTCTTTACAGTGTCAGAATAAACAACAACATCAGACACAGGGGCTAGAGTAATCTCAAAGGTCAGTGGATGAGGTAACACCTCATAGATAGAACGCCCCGTGTTCGTTGAGAATGGGATGGTCGAGTGGAATTTTATACTTTGTCCCATGGATTGCCGCAAGGGCAACCTCCTTGGCGTCGGTGCTAACCTTGTCACCTGCATTCGTCCTGAGCTTTCTCATGTTTTCAGAAGATATACCCTGTTTTAATCTATCCTCACGATCTTCGGCTGGCAAGTATAAGTCATGGTAGGATTGAAAGAGATCGTATCTTTGAGTATCCTGTAGTGTTTCTCCACCAAAAAGAACCTTGAGTCGGGAAACAAGGTTTCTTCCTGCGTTGTTAATGAGGGTGTTGTTCGCATGATCAGCAACAGACAAGTCAAAGAGTAGAGATACGCTTCCTGGAACGATAACAACATTTTCTGATAGTTTTGGAATATTTATATAGAGAGTCTCCCCGGGACTTGCAGAGGAAGGATTCAAGGTGATCCTATTCAATGAAGACTCCGCCTTCAAGCCGAAAGGTTCTCGTGGGATTCTGTTTGGGTTTATATTTTCAGATATAGCTTGTGACATCTTTGATTTAAATAAAAGACAGAGTATCCTTTAAATGAGTAACGAAAGCATGCTATCGAAAATATACTATTCCACAGAAGGGTACTGGAAAGGTTATTCAGCCATTCCAAAATTGGCAAGTGCAGCCAAAGTAAGTGAAGGTGTGGCTAAAAGGTGGCTTGAAAAACAAGCCTTGTGGCAAATTTATCTGCCAGCTCCAAAGTATGTTCCCAGGCCACATTGGACTGTGGATAAACCGAATCAGATTCATCAAGCAGACTTGCTATTTCTACCTCATGATAAAGTTGGAAGGAAAACGTATAAGTACGCGTTGGTCGTGATTGATATAGCTTCAAGATACAAAGACGCTGAACCGTTGACGTCAAAAGAGAGTGGTGAAGTGGCGAGGGCATTGAGCAAGATTTATTCCAGACAGCTTAAATGGCCAAAAACATTAATTGTCGATCCAGGAAAGGAATTTATGGGGGCGGTAACCAGCTTAATGGTGAGACGAAATGTCACCATACAGAGAAGCGAGGCAGGTAACCATCGAGCTCAGGCTTTCGTGGAGCGGGCAAATAGAACTTTAGGCGAGAAATTGTTTAGTCATCAATATGCACAGGAAATGATTAGTGATGCGCGGTCTAGAGTGTGGGTCAAAAGGTTACCCGCTATCTTGAAAGCTCTAAATAGCCAGCCTATAAGAATCACTGGCAAAGAGCCTGAGAAAGCTGTGAAAATGAGACGGGTTGATCTTAAGGGTGTAGAATACAAGCGACCTGTCGGAGTAGATGAAGTGAGATTGCCTCCGGGTGTTAAAGTTAGGTATCTGTATCGACCTGGGGAGGGTGAAGGTGGTGAGCAGAGACGTGCAACAGACCCTATCTGGAGTTTGAAGGTTTATGATTTATCGCGTAGCGTGATGTCACCAAATCAGCCAGTGTTGTATTATTTACTGGATGGGCCAAGGCGTGGTTTTGTGGGGGAAGAGCTTCAGGTTGTATCAGAAGACACTGAACTACCACCCAATTCTGTGTTGGAACGATAATGTCCGTGAGCGAAAGTATGTATTCCATCATCGAGAATGATTCGCTTGTCGTCCTCATAGGATAAAGCGACCTTGTTTACAGTCTCGGTGTAAATTTCATGTTTATGGCTTCTGATAACATTCATTTTTCTCAACTGTTGTTGTCGATTGAATAGACAATCCTTGTAATCATCGAAACTAATGGCTTTCTTAACGACTGCTCGCTTCACACCCTTGCATTTCTTTTCTTCCTCTCCTTCATCCACATTATACGAGTAGAGTTTGGCTCGCAAGCCGACAAACTCGGTGATTTGTTTACCTCCAGCCTCATCTTTGAACATACCGATGATTTTCTTGTTAACGCCGGTCTCGATGCCTGATGGATGATCTTTGGGATAATTACTAGTATCAAACCTGGATTTCACATCTCCGCTGATGTCCTTATAAAAGTCCTCTGTCTCAATCTCATAGGCAAGACTGTCAGTATCTGTGAACAACAGCTTGGCTTTTTCACCATATTTAGGTTTGATGTAATTGTAGTGAAAATCATACATTAACGTCTTGCTTAGATCTAAAATGGACATGCCTAAGTAAACTGGCTATCGAAGACCAGCTTTGTTTTCTTCATGTGAATAACAACTAGATTCTCACTAAAAATTGTGCGGTGTTGATAGTTTGGCTTTGATATTAGCTTTTTCGCATCTTTTTCATTCGTGACTAATCGAACGTCCACCCTGTTTCTGATGTTTTCCATGGTTTTCCCAAGACGGAGTTATTCATCAATTTGAAAAAATCCTTTTCAAATTCATTGGCTGCTTTTGCCCTAAGGTCGGTATTCAAGTCGATGTAGGGCTTCAGCCATGCAGACTCTTCGAATGTGATACCCCTATGAATCTTGGTGACTTTGAGTCCGAGACTTTCGTAAAGTTTCAACGTCTCGTGGTGAACTACATACTTTGCCTTGTCGTTGAGGTTTGGGATCAATTTCTCAACCTTGTCAACCATAAGTCTCTCTGGTGCAAGCGGATAGTCGTTGTGCAAGTCATGAAGGCGTTTATGATACTCCAAGCCGACCTCGTATATACATGGGAGATTCCGGTCCTCGAGTTCTTGGTCAGTCATCATTCTAAAACTGTGAGTAGGGAGTGGTTTACTCATTCCTCCCCCATATAAATTATTGGCGTCTAAATAAACAATGGATTTAGTTGGTTTTGATGGATCATAATGACTCATGTACGGGTTGTTGGCTTTACCATAGCGTGTAGAGATCATGGAGACACCACCTCGAATGCCTTTCTCAACCATGAGCAGCATGTCAGGATCTGTCAAAAGTTCCAACTTCACCCCGGGTTTTTTCAAAGCTGCATCCCAGGCTAATCCAGGTGCTGTATAATACCACGCTGGGTCTAACCCATAGTACTCTTGACAAACATCTCTGAAGTTTTCAAAGACGTCGGCTAACAGGAGAACATCTGACTCTAGATAGAGGTCGTGGTATTCCCGCATTGTTTTAATATCAAACGTTTTCCAAACCTTTTGGGCGTGTTTATAGTCTTCCTCTGATATGTCGGTGTCATTGAGTCTAGAGTAGAATGCCTCCTTTGGTGGAAGCTGAGTTGCGTTGAGTTTGTCAAAACCATCAAACCAATCGTAAGGGAAAACACCCTTTCTCAACAACTGACGGAGCTTCTCCCCTTCATAGTAGCTTGCAAGGTTTTTGAAAGACTCTTTCGGCAGATTAGTTACTAATTTGTCAAGACTAGATGCCATAAATTTAAAACTGTCTATGAATCTAATGTCTCGTTTCACATCAACCTGCTTACCTTCTTTGTTTGTAAAGGTATCAACTACAATCTGCTTGGTGAAAGAAATATATTTCTCTTCGTTGTTCGGTATGCAGTTGATTTTACCTTTTGTTGTTCCGAGATTCTTGATGAATAAATGACTGTCATACCCACTAAGGTTGTGAAAGATGACGGGGTAGAACTTAGGAATTTTATATTGAAGGTTGCATTCGTTATGGGCAGCTCCTCTATACTTGCCTGTAAGGTGGCAGTGGTCCAAAACCTGGTCTTCTCCTAATTCGCCTTTACAGATGTGACAGTGTGTGGCATTCTTATAGGCGATTCTATCTTTCTTACTCATCTTCTTCTTTTTAGGGAACTTGAATTTGTTGTAAATCTCCTTAATATCTGTCTCTAAGGAATCTACAAACATCTGTGGGATATCTTCGTCTGGGGTTTCAGCTGTGTATATTACAAGCTCGAGTGGAAGTATGTTGTCATCAAAACACTTTATGACATAGCGGAAGCCAGATGGTTTATGCTTCTGGTATTGCTTAGTAAAGCTTTTACCTTCATCGGGGGAACAGGTGTCTATTTTTTCTGGAAAGCTCTCAAAATCCGCGTAAATGACGAATGGAACACGCATCTTTCTGTTGAAGTTCTTGAACTCAATATACTTGGGATTACCATCTTTGTCTACAGGCATAACCATCTTGACTTCATCGTGAGTGCTACAATATTCAAGATGTTTTTCTAATGAGTGCTTTGACTGAAATGAGTTCAAGCATCTATTGCAAAAGAACCTTACGTGTTGGTGGTTATTAACTTGAGAGGATAACAGTTTTGACATATTTTTAATCCAGCAGTAGTGATTTGTTTCATCGTTTGATATCAGGAGTAAGTTGATCACATTTGAATTAGCATGATGTCGCTTACTGATTCTCAATGGGTATACAACCTCTTCATATCCGTAGACGTTTATCGCGAAGGGGTTCTGCTTTTCGAACTTATCAATCTGTTTTAGTGAAACGGGGAACTCTATTCCTGACCACTCAAAATGATCTGAGTTTTCTCTCATTTGATTATTTAGTCTTTGAGCATCTTTCTCTTTAGGAAACACAGCAGACGTTACTGCCCACTTGAAACACTCATGATCCTTCTCATTATTAACATTGATGATTGCCTTCTTGGATGCTAATTTTGATGGCAGTGGAATATATGAACTTCCAGAAAGCGGCTCGAATGGATCGATGTGAATATCGAAGTATTCCACATGATCAAATATCCAACCTGAGCCCTCATTTTGAAACTGTTGGATTTTTTCAAGTTGATACCATGTCATAGTATTGTACAATTTAGAGACTTCGGTTGACTCTGTTATTATTTCAACAAAGGTGCGAAACCAACCTGTGGTTTCATCATCCTCACCAGCATTATCTTTTATGAATGTGCAGGTAAGGATGAACTTGGTTTTGATAGGTTTCTCCTGCTGATTAATGAGGTCAAGAACTTTTGGTTTGGAATTAATGATGTATGTTTTGGCATCATATCCTCTCACTTCACCTATCCTGAAGGTTTTTAGATATCCCTCCAAAGCTGTTTCTAGTTCCTTAGGAGTGAATTGTTCAAGTTCTTTAAAGGTGTCATTAACTTCTTCCTTCAGGCTGTCGAGCTTTTGGTTTACGGTGTTCTTAATTGGATCAGGAACATGAGATAAGATCCAATCTGCGAACTTGTTAATCTCCCGCTTTATCGGCTTGGTAGCCCTCGAAGCCAAGCTTTTCAATAACCTCGGATTAGCATTTGGCTTGGCATATGTAGCGGGCTTAAGAATAGGGACGTTGATCTCAGGTATCGGCTCCTCTAATAAATTCGATGTTTTGATGCTAGATCCAAGGGCTTTAGATGTGAGCCCAGGTATCAACTCGTCCACTTTATTCGAGGACGTGTTAGAAACCGGTTTGGGTCTTTGAGGCGTATTGCCCAAAGCTTCGATAAGTTGGGCTTTTCGCATCCGATAAGATCTTGGAAAGCGCCGCTCTTTGGCGAGGGCTTTCGACTGTTTTACCGTGTGGTTATCCATTTTTAATATTGATATGCATTTCTTTAAGTCATTTTTTTTTTTCAAAATTTACATGTCATTTTTTTTGTGTGTGATTGGGAATTCCCCTTTGTGCGCTCCGCCTTTGTGATTAAGGGGAATTCCCCTATAAAATTAATTCCAGATTGTGCTGATTTGATTGTGCGCTAGGTTCGGCCAACTCCCCCTACTCACATGAGCCCTATACGAAACCAAACAACACCCCTCTGTATGTACATAGAGAAAGCAACCATCCACAAAGCATAATCAAGAGCATCCCCCTGGGAGTAGAAAAACGGCTGAACGAGATATCTTCGTCGAGGGAGCGCTTCGAAAAGACCGCGCCCGCGTATCAACGCGCTCTAGAGGACAGCGGACACCTACACCAGCTGCAGTTCAAGGGAGCCGGCGAACACCCTCCGGACACCTCCCGGGAAAGGCGAAACCGGAGTAGAAAGATCACATGGTACAATCCGCCGTTCAACAAACAAGTTGCAACAAATGTGGGCGCAAAATTCCGCAACATCAGAAGTGATTGCTTCGGGCGCAACCATCCGCTGGCAAAGATTGTAGATAGAACTATCCATAGATCTATACCAGACTATATATCTGTTCAAACTACTACAAGAGGCAGTTACCTCTTTCTATTAAATTTTCATTTTGTGTATTATACTGTATGGCTTTAATTTATTTTACACAGAATATTCAATTGTATGAATGTATAGAATTTCAAGTTTGGGTACATGAATTTATGGCACTCAAGAAATTAGGCATAAATTCCTTTTAGGCATAAATTCCTTTTGTGCATATAAATTTCTTTTTGTGCATATTACCACTGTATGCATTGCTACGCGACGTTTATCAAAAATCACTGTTGCGATTGGCAATTGGCAATTTTTAGCCGTCAATCAAAACCAAAACGTTGGATTCGGCAACTTCGGTGGGTCGACATTAGGGAGCACTCATTATTTATTCAAGGGGGTGGCTGGCAAGATTTTTCATACAGCCCCAAAACCTCATGACCCCCTCCCAAGTATCAATAAAAACCTCAAAGTCCCATCAGGCAATTTTTATAATAATGAAAGCCCCCCCCCACCCCCCCTAGATCAGGATGAAATGTTGGGGCATGTAGATACCAAGACCATTTCCTGCATTTAATTAAGACAATTAGGAATTTCCTGTGACTGTACCGCATGAAAAGTTTGTTGTAATTTTACAGGCGTGCATCCTCTTACCAAATTCATGTCACTGCTTCCAAAAAATGTAGATGACCCCTCACAGAAGTTTTCAAATTTTCTGGTGACCCCCTACTTGAACGTGCCAAATTTAACATGCCCCCCCCCCCCTTAATTCTTGCCAGCCAACCCCCTTGAGAGGATTACTTAGGCATCGTCCCGGACCTTCTTCGGACTTCGGACCCACTTTTAGCTCTGCGCTAAGTCACATTAAAGACGCTATAGCGTTTCGCCGGTAAAGCGATCTCCTTAAACTTGGCACCATCCCACGAACTTTCCGACTTAGACAGTACTTTGTCGGCCAGCGCATGGCAAGTAGTGGAGAGAATGTTTGGACCCCATTCGTTCGATCATAATTGCCGGAGAAACAGTCGTGGCGAACTCCTACCCCACTTCACAAGCTGTCACACCCCGTTCTCCGCGGGGATTAATGTTTTCGCACAGCTGCTGCCCGTAAACCAGAACATGTATGTGTTCCCGCCGTTTGTGTTGGTTTGACCCTTACTGCGTTTCCTATTTAATCAAGCCTATGACCGCCCTTTCTCCATTGTCATCCCTGATAGACAGCCGCGGCCGTTTTCCTGGGCGCTGTTGGAGGCTCTGGTCCTTGATCGAGTCCTCTTGGGACAAAAGGGTGATTCCTCCGTTTTGCTTTTCCCGGTCAAGAGTTCGGCTGAATGGCGCCCCGGACCTTTGCTGTGGGATTTTTGGGTTTACCGCTGTGTCCTATAGACAATCGAACGTTTGTGACACTCTAGTTACCGGCGTTAGCTTATAGCCAGGACATTTATATGCAAATACTGCTGTGTGATATGCGTATGTTGACTCATGAATTGGTTATTTATTAAATCAATAGAAGTAAAAGGTGCCTCCTCCTTTTTTATGTTTTGCAGATGCTTCCGCAAACCCCTAGACTTTGGGTTCCTACGGTTCGTTGTCCGGCTTGCGGGTACCCAAGTGTGTGATGACAGCGTTGCCGGGCGACATTATACACTTAATGACTGCTCCCGAGGGAAACATCAGTTTTGTTTGCCGAGAATCTCAATGTTTCCCGAGACGACTGCATCATGTAAAGGGAAAACACTCCTAAATAACACAATTTTCTTGAATTAGTAAAAACTTATCAAAATTAGCAAAGTTTTTTTTCTAAAGACTTGCGTGTTTACAATAAACTTTTTTCCCGCTATCAAACGCGACCCGCGAAAGCAATATTCCCCACCGGTCAATATTTTGACCACGATGATGACGTAAATCGTGGGAAATAAGAGTACATACGACTGTAAAACCCTGGAAATGTTAAGTTTATACTGACTACCTTTTTTTTCAGGATTTCACATGACAAATGCAGTAGACATTTTCACTGTTGGACACTGGACAGTATCTGGCAGAAAAGCTGCAGCAGACTCCAGGGTCCAACGGAGAACAATGAGCTTTGTAAATGCTTGTAGTGAAGAGGATACCGGTTGCAACCAACACTTGCAGCCGATAATGGTGTGCACCTGGCTGGTTGAGGCATTCTCCCAGAACAATTTCATTTGTAAATACAGCTCTAAAGATCGTCACGAAGTCACGACTATAGTGACCATAGTGGAAAAATGCAATAATTTTTCGAATATAATATGTTTTGAAAATTGTGATCAAAATCATTATTGTTTATTGAAACTAGTCATCATCATTGCAAGTGACATCGATCTTTAGTTTTCTACACTGCCAGCTTTATACCCTGGGTACCAGAGGCTGAAACTCTGAAACTCTGCCCTTTCGCGTTTGTGTTGTTTTCCTGACCCTGGCCTTCGGATTGGTTAGTGACATAAACAAACGCCCTGATTCGTCTGATGCGCTCACGTGATCTAAAAACCAGTTTGATAGTACCTGTTGCTTGAGGAATGTGTGACAAAAATCGCTTCCGACGTTTAAGAGTTGTTATTGCTTGAAATAGCTATTGTTTGCGCCGGAACTGTTCCCTTTGTTTATCCTGAGGACGGATGTCCTAGCTGCTCTTTCGACAGTACAGAGAACGTCCCCCATTTTTCAAGTAATTCAAGACTTGTGTTCGCGATTGAGTAGTGGTTGTGGTAGCTACTCTTCCAAGCCAATTCTCCTAGTAATTTTGTCCAATGATGACGGTAATAACGTCTCACATAACTGATTGAAACTGAGGTCCAACAAACGAGGGGACAGCATACTTTGCGACCAAGACGTAGGCGAGGAGGGGATTCTACATATTTCTGTCGACCTACTCGTAGCTTATTTTACCGGCGTTCTTTTCATCGCCAACAAAAAATATCTCAGTACTATTAAAAAGTGTAGAAACTGTCGTAACTCGAACGTGACGCAAAATCTAAATGGAAACACACTTTTTGACAGCTGTCACGACAGGCGCAGCGGGCAGGTGAAGGAAACCCGTTTTTTTTCCGACACGCTAATTGGATAACTGTCAACCGAGAATCGTACCAGACGGCCCTTTGACGACTTTATTTGTATATAAGAATTTTTTTTTTACAATAGTGTGAGACTTATCCGCACGTAGCGAGGCTAGTCAGTCACATTATTGTACAGAGATGTATTATAATAACATAATCATCATATTTTAAGAGAATACTAGGGCTGAATGCAGTCTCATGTTGAATTGTATTTTGAATGAATCTCTGTGACTCTGGTAGCTCATTCCACACCCTTGCTCCTATTCTTGAAAATGCATTGCGCTGGATTCTAGTGTGGATTGTTTATATAGAACTTATTTGAGCTTGATGAGCAAGTATTGTAGGAATGGATGCTTCTGGTATCCGTAAAAAGGCTAAAAATATTGGGTGGGGCAAATCCATTTCGAATATCATGCATAAGACAACACACTGATCTAAAATATAGAAAAAGTGAATAGGTAAGATACTATAGCCCTAGCAAAAAGGGGCACCGCGTGATCATTTTTTTGGGCAAAAAACATTAAACGAAAAGCGCGTTTTTATAGGTCAAAATCAAAATCTTGGAGTCAAAATCTTGACTATTTTTATGCATGTACGCCTTCTGTGGTTTGTGAGAGATGAAGAGGACGGAACATTGGAAAGTACGAGGGCCTACTGCGTTCAACTACCTCTGAAGGCAGCGAAGGTAAACTATAAACGCATAGACTGAACAAACCAGACACTGTTCAAACGATCATTGAATTAGATATTTTCCCTTAGCTTAACACGCCGAGTTCCGACGCTCGAGTTTGTGTTAAACCTGTTTCGTATGACTGTTAAAAAGGCACGAAACAAGGTTAAGTAACGGCATGACACGAAACCTCGCCTCCTCGTGAGCATTCAGCCAATCACATCTTGCCAAATGTCAGATCAGCCAAGCGGAATGCTTAGACTCAGCAATGCAAATAAATTTACTTCGCGGACACTACTTGAAAGGTCAAAATAATGTCAATGCACTTAAGAGTAAAAGGCTTTCCCTCTTCTTTCTCAAAGCCACTTTTACATGTCTCTAGAAGCAAACACCGTCGATGAATAAACGGTAAGCTGCGTTTCTAATAAGTAGAGTTAAATCCACACCGTCATTAACCGTCATCTCTTGCGAGCGGTGTACCGTAATAGGTTCCTTACTAGTGATACTCGACACATTGTTTAATCGTACCATTTTCGGAAGTTTATTCATGTTTTTTTTTCAGAGAGTCCCGTCCAAACAAAACATGCATGCCCCATGCATGTGACATGCATGTTTGAGGTTTTGCATGCATGAGTGCATGCATGCAATGAAAATACATGCATTAAACATGCATGAAAATTGGATCAAAATGAAACATGCATGCAGGCAAATGTAACTTGGTTTACATGCATGCATTCATGTATGTAGTATGTTGACATACATGCCCTTATGCATGTTGCATGCATGCAATTGCCGTAGTTGTATGCAGCTCAAGCATTACATGCATGTTGCATGCATGCAATTAACTTCGTTGTATGCAGCTCAAGTATTACATGCATATTGCATGCATGCAAATCTACATTGCATGCATTTCAAGTATTACATGCATGTTGCATGCATGTAGCTCACTGTTTCGTGCAGCTCAAGCCTTGCATGCATGTTGCGTGGAAATGAAATGAGCATCAACTGTATTTACAAGTACAAGCAAATGCAACTTATGTTTTGGCAGATTGACTGGTAAGAAAATAACAACCAGAATTACATATTTATTAGTAACACCCTCTTGAAATAAAGTTGCTATCTACCAGTATACTTCATATCAAAGAAAACAGCCCGTCACTTCATGACGCTAGAAGACTCAGAATAACATTTTGTTTAGGCATTGCATAAGGTAGGGTAAATCTCCCAAATTGACTTCGTCTCGGTGACTATTCGCTGATATTTACTAATTGTTAAATAATATATAATAGTTATCGGAAAATTATAACTATTTAACTGCAAAGTTTCAAATGAATTACGGGAAAACTGGCTGAGATATGAATTTTCAAAACTTTGTATCTTGGCTTACTTCAATCAATCAATAACTTTATTAATGTGTCGAAATACTTCTAGCGTGCCACAAGTAGCACACTAATCGGGGACACCTATATCTAAATATAGCTAATAATAAGTAGATAGTATAACTATGGTATAAATATAGTCGAATAAGATAAAAAAAAATAGAGAAGATATAAATAGATAAGATAAATCTCCCATTTACAAGGAAATGTATGGGCGAATACGCCAAGACGTCCAGCCTCGTTCCAATGTATTTTCCCATACATTCTTGTAAAATACGAAGATTTTAAAATTCATATCTCAGTCAGTATTCAAGCAATGTTCACCGAACTTTGCACTTTTACTAATACGGATGTGTAGAATTGAATACTGGATTTCATTTTCTGACAACTTACTATTATATATCATTAATCAATATTGCGTGATAAAGGCCTATTGGAACCATTATGAGCTACTTTAGCAATACGAAAATATACGTCAACCTTAAGAGGCCTTAAAAATAGTCTAATGTGCGACGAAGAAGTAAAAGAGCTGGGCATTCAGGCTAAAGGCGACAGAGTGAAATTAATGTCGTTTTGTAAACGAGGAGCGAGGAAAAGGGAATTAAAAGAAATAATAGATGCTGGCAAGTCTTCCCGTGTAATCAAAGGCCAAAAGCTCGGGGAGCCCCCTACAAAAAAACCTTCAAAGGCAACAAAGCAGGGAAAGTCTTCCTGACCTTAGAGATGACTACAAACTGGTCCGCAGTGACAAAGGCGGGGGCAAACGAGTTATTCAGTTACAGCTTTACCGGACATTAAACGCTATCTCCTGGCCAGCTGATTTCAGGGTGAAAGTCCGTTAAAAAGAAAAGAGAACTCTTCCCAGGGCCCCCGCCAGCGTCCACGGATTGGTTTGCGTTACCGCCGCAGAGTGGCAATATCCATGTTCCGTTTCGGGAATATTAACCCGATTCCCTTTCGATAGATGGCTCAAGATTGAGCGCTTGCAAACGGAATTTCCCTATCTCTTAGGATCGACTAAACCATGTCCAATTGCTGTTCACATGGAACCTTTCTTCACTTCTGTCTTCAAAGCTCTCATTTGAATATTTGCTACTTCCACCAATATATGCACTGGAGGCCGTTTCACCCAGGACCACGCCAAATCTGCGTCACGACCCCACGCCCTCCAACTCGTTGGGGCTTCGCATTTACCCAAACGGCACGGTATAGATGCGACGCTTGAGCCCTATCCATTTTCAGGGCAAGTTTTCGGCAGGTGAGTTGTTACACACTCCATAGCCACCGTCCTGCTGTCTAGAGCAACCAACACCTTTTGTGGGGTCTGATGAGCGTCGACTTAGGCACTTTAACCGCGCGTTCGGTTCACTAAATTTTTTCTTATCTTTATGTAATAAATAGTCTGCTTAAAAGAGAAAGCTCGAAAAATTTAATCCTACCACACCTTTTTGCTTCTTTTTACTCTTGTACCACCGTTGTTCTGTGCGGCGTGTCTAATGGAAGACAATGCACCTGATTAGCTAAGTAGAGTTTTGCAGGTTTCTATTGTTTTGTTCCTATTTAGAGAATTAACGTATTTGTATGATGATGCCTTATATGACGGATTGCAATCTTGCGCGTTATTTATATCACTCAACCGCCGTTATTATTAGAGCTTCTTATATCCAAGAAAAATATTCAGTATCAGTCACCATGTACTGCATGTCTAAGATTGATCGCCAGACAGAAGAAACTTGGGCTAACCTGCACAAACGGATTGGCGAAATACCGTTTGACCACCATTCTCTCTTTCCGTCTTATGTCTACGACTTCATCAACAATTACGTCGCGTCCGTCTCAAGCAATGCACAGTACCTCATTCCTTCACTCCTCGCAACATCCTACATTCTAGATGCTAATGGTGTGACTGTGACGCCCCAACACACAAGCAGCCGATCAACCTATACATAATATTTTCGTTGGACTTCCCGGATTGGTAAGTTCATCTCACTTAACTAAAATATTATTGTACAGTAGGGTGCCCAATTCCGTACAACTTAAACTTTAAACTACTCTTTTAGAGGGACTGCCATTTTACATGGTTTTTACTATGCATTAACAATTTGCAAAGCGCAGGGACAAATTCTTTCTCGATGTGTGGTTTCGATGGATAGTCACGTCGTACCACCTGATACCACCTATGTGGCACTGTCTCGTGTTCGTTCTTTCTCAAGCATATATTACCTTACACCTCTAAAGTATGGACACTTTCGTCCAGTTTATTATCAACATGTTTGACATACCCATTTTTTTGGCAATAAATATGCGGAGTAATACAAATAATACAAATAGATTATAACACCAAACGTAGCCTTAACGTCTAACTTCTTTTTTTCATAGGATGGCAACCCCAGGAACACTAAATAAGAAAGTCTCTTATTTCTCCCACTTTCCCCATTACCTCTTTCGTCCCTACGACGCCCAGAAAGTGATAGCCAACAACGGGGATGTATTGGGGAAGTTAAATCCAAGAAACTACGAAGATTTACTTAGACCAAACGTTGTGTAGTCAGAAACTGCACAAGCCGTTTCCGATAATGCAGTGTTCTGCAGCCATGTATGTCGTCACAAGTCACACGACAGTGTTACGCGCTCTCATGTCAAATCCACAAGCTTATGCCGACAAATTGCAAACAGATGAACCAATAGCCACTGCATTTTAATATGTATATGTATATATAATTATTAATTTTCCTTTTGTCCATGGCCAAGCAGAATCAATAAATAAATAAAAACCTTGGAATATACCCCTTGAGCACCGAGCCCCTTGAAAACAAACGCACTGAAAAAGCGAGCGCCGATGGCTTTAAAGGGGCACTCGCACGCTTAATTTTTGTACCACCTGTCAAGTCTAATTCTAATCACCAAAAATACATAAAAGTTTACAGGGAATAACCAAAACAACAGTCCAGGTTTGGTAATGACCGTTTAACTGTTAAATCAATACAAATCTATAGTGTTTTATCTATTATCAAGAGGATGGAATTGGATTGAGATTTCAATTATTTGCTTGTCAGGCAAGCGTACGAGTGCCCCTTTAGGTACCGAAACACGAGCGAGACCGTAGGCGCGAGAACGCGCCACAGGGGGCTCCTCTGCGCGTCTGCTCACAGACGTTCGAGAAAGAAGGGATTGCAAGCAGTCTACTTTGTAGCACACCGTCTTGCATAAAAGTCTTTTTCATGCCACGCCTTTGTAGTGTACCTCCCAAAACTATAGCCTCGGTTTTGAGCAGAACTTCTGTTAGGACTTCGGAAAGTACCTTGCCTATGCTTTCGATGTGGGTAAGATTTGCTTACTCGACTTACAAAAGCAGATACCGACACGGTGACAGAGACGGCGCGCACTAATTAGAGAGTGCTGCCGATTACGTAACATTGCGCTATTGCACAACATCTCCATTATATACGTATACGCCCAACTGTCAGTTTTGTCGAAACGGATAAATAGGGTTTTTTCTGTTAACAATTTAAACTGTGCAAGACGAAAAAGAGTACCCTTTCTCGTAACAACTGTTCGATATGGAAAGTAAAAACTTGATAAAAAGGAAATTTGACAACCCTTTTTTGTCTTTGAGTTAGAAACTAGAATTGTCAGAATGTTCCACTGATTAAACTTTCCTGACATACAGTATTTCATAAACTTGGGAGCTTCAAGAAGCATGTTAGACTTGCACCAACAAGCTGGTAGAGCTGGAAGGGATGGGTTACAGTCACACATTCTGACAATCTATCATGGCCAACAAATTGGTCCATGTGAAACCTAACTGAAAGGGTCAAGGACTGCCTCCATATTGCTGCCTACGTGTATCTTGGCCACTCCATTCAATCTCTTGAGCTTCTACATGATTATTGTTTCTTCGTGTAAGTGCCAGGGTGATTCGTGTTTAGCTCAAGTTCTTGTACATGAGCAGGTATCTCAAGGTAATGTAGAAGAGATAGAGAGGGAAGTGATAGATGAGAAAAGGGAAGCGCTGAGGGTTGCTCTGCTGGAAGTGCTTAAAAACATCAAAGGGCATGGAGCACATGAAATTGCAAGTAATGGGCTTCCAATACAGTTGCTCAATGATCTGTTCCAAATTGCAATTTCATATTCAGCATCAATGGCATTCAAGAAATTTTTGGAGACATTCCTCACTTGGATGAGACCTTAGAGATGTTTCAGTTTAATTGCTATACCAGTACAACAATGGCTTGACATAGCAGACTGTGATACAGGGGACAGTGATGAGGGGATCTAGAGTGCAAGGCTTTTGAGTATACAAAGTATTTTCAAGGGTAAACAAATTTCCTCAGTCAAATGGTCAGTCGCTGGTAGCCTGTGTACTATACCAAATATTCCCATGGACTTTTTAGGTAGAGAAATCCAAGCAAAATATTGCTTGTCAAGTTTTTGTGAATTTTTTCAGGTTTATCTGCTCTTACAGGTTATAAGATATATACCATTTTTAGTATTACAACCCAGAGAGTAGTTGATAGATTTCTTAGTAACAGAGCTAGTAAAAGTGTCTAGAGAGTTCGTATATTTACACACTTGACAACGGCGGTCCGTGCAGTTTATCGTGCCTCTAGTACCAGACCTTTCCATAGGACGAAGTTTCGCTCGCACTAGGCTAATCCTGTAGGTTCTTAGGCCTACGGAACGCCATCATCGGTACCTCCTTGACAGCGCTCTCGCATCTCTTAGAACTGTGTAAAATCGGCTGGAGGTCCATGAGAATAGCTCCCACATAAGGTAGTGAGGGGTGGTATGTAACCACAAACGGTAACCTGTTCTTACGAGTTGGTTCTTTAGGAGTCAAGAGCTCCCTCCTATTTTTAGTTCTGGCTCTTCCGATCTGCTCCTGAACAAAGCCTTCATTGTGCCCTCTTGTTACTAAAACTGGCAGAGATCCATGGCTCTTCTCTCGAATGATTCTTGTGTCGAACAAATGCGCCGAAGTCGCAAGGCTTGAGCATACGGGATGCTCCGTTTGCACCCCCATGATGTGCTGTAGAGATATTGATGCTGATCGGTTGGTTTCAAATACAAGTCTGTTTCAATGTTTCCTTTTCTATTCGTAACCTGGACATTCAGATAATTAATATTTTCACGAGAACAGTCCCATGTAAACTTGATATTATCGTGGGCTTGATTGATGTTATAGAGAAATTCTTTCAGTTTGTCCTCCCCCTTAGTCCACACCATAAATACGTCCTCGAGTAGCTTAGTCTCACTAATACACCCATCATCGTGAAGCTAATTAATAGTCCTATTCTTTTTCTTGATCATCTCCTTAGTAGGGTCCTTCCTGAGTTTAACATACACCTCGTTATCTCCAAGTTGCCGCTTCGCTTCCTGAACATACCGGTCCCTTTATCAGCCTGTTTAACAACCATTGGGGTAAAGTTCCTCCGAAAGCAAACCTCATCATTGCCGTTGGTCGGTTGCGGTCAGAATTACCGCGAATGTTATTGTCCGAAGCGGGTTTCTGCGCCACTGAGGCGTCGAAATACTGGGCGCTAAGATCGTCAGTGTTAGCGCCCCAGGCAAAATCTTCTCGGGCCTTAGTGGCCCGATAGTCCTGGTCAAATGCTAGAATAGCCTTCGTTTGGAAGCGAGTACCTTTGATGGCCAAAAACTTGAGATATCTCACATAGTCGTTAACTTCCGATGAGTTATTAGACATCAGCGAATCCAATATTTTTATGTTTGCCAGCATAAACTGAGGGAAGGAGAGTTGTAACGGCTTTAGCTGCTTGCCATCAGTGCCATAAATATAGAATCAGAAGCCGACCCGGCAACTTTGCTGGAAGTAGGCGCTTGCTTTGTGGGGCTAACGGGAGAGAGGGAAGGCGTGGGCGGCGTGAACTCTGCCTCGATTAGCGCGAGCTCGTCGTCAATCTTAAAGACCGGGGAACTGGATGCACTATCCGTTGCTCCTGGGGGTTTAGCCACGACGGAATCCCCTTTTAAGGTGGCTACGGCCCTTCGTAATGAGATCTTGTGGCCAACAGAGAGCTTCAACTCGGCGATGTCCGCGTCAGTCATGGCGACGAGAACATGTTTCGAGTCGATATGTTGGTCGATTACCACGAGGAAGGTTCTGGGGATGCCTGTGATTTGGCGGAACCACGTTTCTTAGGAGGCATAGTGTCCGGAGAAATAGAGCGCTCTAAAATAATCGTGTACAAAGGGCGAGAATGACTAATAAATGAACATATGATAGCGTCTCTGCGCACGTGTCCCAGCACGGTAAATCATTAACAACTAACTACGTGTTATACTACCATTGGACGAGATCCAATACCTTACAACTATAATGTCGTCATTATGCATGGTATTGTTCTTCTCCATTGTATTGCCTCGTTCTATAATATACTTTCCATTGCACTCCATTGCTTTAGACAATGCCTTGCATAAATTCGTCAGTGTATTGGACAACCCTCCTCTCGAACGGAGAATCTCCGAAAAGTCATTCTCAACCTCTTCTTCGTCATAAAAATACTCTTTCAAACGCACGCGCCTAACATAGTCCTCGAGATCTTTCCTTAAAGCATGACGATCAATAACTTCAGGTGTAGGACAAAATGAAAGTCCCTTGGAGAGTAGCGAGATCTCTGCGGGTAAAAGTTCACGGCTCGACACATTAACGACCATTTGTAATCCATCCTTGTTCAATGTGAGGTGCTTCCAGCACCAGCCTGTTCTCCTCTGTAATGTTTCCCTCTGAATTTGCAGGTTGGTTAGGCATGACATCTTCCCCAATATTGAAATATGAATTTTCAACTAAAAGAATTGGCGAGTTATGGGGTAACGGATTGACACCAACAAACTATTCGACGTCCTCCTTAATGTCCTCCACTAAAGCTGTAATATGTCAGACTGAGACTTACAATCAACATTAAGAGCCTGTTTAGATAATTTACGGGTGCTGCGCTCCGACAACGATTTTTCCAATTTTACACACAGTTCAGTTATCTTGACTTTAAATTCCTCTAGTATAATGGTGCCAAACGTTTCCTTACAATAATGAATTTTTAGAGCGTGAAATTGGTTCCACAACTTTTGAACTAAGCAGAATTTTAAAAACGCAGATACGGTTTTTGATAAACACGGTTTTTGAGGGATTAAAACAATGTGTTACTTGGGAGTCAAGGTCGAGCAGTTCTGCAGGGGTAGCTTTTGCAAGTGTCACACCCACATTTTTAATAAAAACCTTTTTAGAAATTATATTTACTAAAAAATGAATTAAACGTAAAAAACACGTATGTGCGACAAACTCCCCAAACTCGCAGCTCGTAAGCTGAATTTCGTTGGGTACCAAGATTTGTAAAGCTTTGTTTTACTAGCCAATAAAATTTGCAAGCAATGATTACATGTTCTCTGCTATTGTTATTCTAAATATATGTTACCGAAGCGGCATAGAAACAAGAGTTGCTACAAATCTAGAAAGAACTAGATCTGTCAAAACGCCTTATCAAGAAGATATATTAGAAGAACGCCACTACTTATGAGCCCCTGGTGAAATACCCTTTCATTAACACGCTTTCTGCTGTTTCGTTATGCAAAGCGTATTCGTAGTCTGGCTGTGAAGGTTTAATGCTACATTTATATTGATGCAAATATTTTGAAATTGTTCGAAATAATATATCACTACAACTTAAACAATGCGTAGTTGCTCCTCATAATCCCCCATTCCCCATTTTTCAAAGCAACTCTGAAGTTATGCTATATTTCAAGGTAGCATTGTAGTAAGTAACAACCTTCCATCTGTTAATGCTGATAATGCTTTATGTAATACACAAATGTTGGAAAATTTCGTAAATGTTTACTATTGATAGTACTTATCATCATTTGCTTAGTATCCTGTAATTCAGCCATATGGTTGCGGGAGGTCAATTCATATAACTACTCTTACTAATATGCATTCACCTGAAAAAAATATCATTGTTTATTTTTACAATTGTATCTCAACCATCAAAAATATTTCATTTGTAATATTAGAATGATCGGGTTGTGCCATGCCTGCGGGCAGACGCTGAGAAAGGCTCACGGTTGTGCGAAGCCAACAATTTTGGCAACAGCGCTCTTTTCACTTCATAAATGCTGATCTCTGTCTCCAAGAACGTATCCAGTCGATGCGGGAGTCCAACGAAGAGCGTGCAAATCGCGAAACACGTCAGAGAAACGAGTTCATGCGACAGGGCTGTCGCACCACCGCAAGTCACGTTGAGTTTTGGGCAGTACACAGAGCATGGTCGTTTTGCCAGAATTGCAAGTCGCTTGCAACGGAACGTTTGTTGCCTGATTATCATGATCGCCCTATTGTCAGTCATGCAAAGAGATGCCAGTGCCTAAAAACAGAAGTCCGATACCTTGTCCCAAAGATTGCTGATTTCCCGATGAAATTGGTGGGATTGAGTAAGTCTGAGACAATCGCTCTTCGCCCTGTAGACCTTCCCACCGGTCAAGCAGCACGGCTACCGACAAAAGACGAGAGCTACATCCGTGAGCTGGTCGACAAAATCTCCAGAAGAAAAGATAGCTGAGTTGGAGAAAAAAGACTCTCAACGAAGGTGTACTATAGCGTATCAGTACCTTATACCTTATGCTATAAGAAGTTCGTTTACTTAGGAGCTACAGCGCAGGAGGCGTCTTTGTTGGACCAAAAACTTAACATGCCCGATAGCCACTTCACCACTAAACGAATACTTTTGTCGCACCACGTTATTGTTGCAGTACAAGTCCAGATAAATGTCAGTTTATGACTAAGTTCACAGCATCGAGTAGCTTTTCTCAGTTCGGAGGCTTGTCACAGATGAGTTAGATTTGAAAGAAATCCCATAATGCATTGCGTTCGTAGCGCTACCACCACCTGATTGACGCCCACGTAAGAAAATGTAATATATAGATTTGAGAGCTCCCAATAATTATACTGTATAAAAGATTTTATGGTATCAAAAATACAGTTGCGGTTTAGAATAATATAACTACTTTCAGTGAGTATGGTCGATTTCTCAAAGCATATCTCGAGTAGTGGGTTGCTTTGGGGTAATTTGTTTATATCAATCAAAAGTGCTTACATTGGGGAAGTGTTTGGTGTATTCACTTTGGTGGGCCGGGTTTTTTGATTGACACAAAGTGCCTCAAACATACCCCAAATTCGACTTTTCTCGATCAGATCACTGGGCGCCACTGAAGGGAGAATGGGGGCGTGTTACAAAACATTTCTTGTTTTTCACGAAAACATTTTATTTTAACCACAATGAACCAAGATTGAGCAACAAATACTTATTTTCCTGATGGTTTCAAAATTTACCGGAATTAGGTTTAGAGAAAGGTGAAAATGATTCGATAAAGTTGGTTTACAACATGTGTCTAGAATTAATATCTCTACTTTATTCTACAGGGGCCGGTTCCTAGAATGTTATCAGTAGATAAACGCTTATCCCACCGATAAAATCCAGTTAAATCCTATACAACAGATAACTTTTAACCACGGATAACTTTATCCTACCATTCAGGAACTGGGCTCAGGTTTACATCCAAGCATTGCATTTAGTGCTATAAGTGTGTGGCCCTTTGTTTTAACTATCGCACGAAACATTTTGTTTTAACCACAATGAGCAAAGATCGTGTATCAAATTATTATTTTTCCCTATGTTTTTAAAATTTCATGGAATTAGTTTTTTTAAACAATACAACTTTTAAGAAAAAACAATTGTGAAGGATTTTTTTTTCAGAGATAATTGAGTCTTTATTTTTCTGGGATCCAAGCTTTGCAGCTTTTTTTTTCAGCACATTTCCACTCCATCCCGTCTTAAATGGTACCCCGTTCTATGCGAAGAAGCTAGGGCAAAATCTCGGCCCTGTTTGGCGGCATACACCCGTATAGACCTTATAATTACATTTTTCAAAAGCAGAGGCTTTTGGTGGGGCAAGATACTCATTAGCCAACACTGTTTCTTGCAAGTTGAGCTCCTCACCATGCGCTCATTATCTGAGTTACGAACGTAAGCGTTTTCCGTTTTCTACGGAATACTGGAGGGAGCATCATCGATATCTCATTGATGCAGTTAGGCAATATGGCTTTCCTTCATTGTTTATCACCATTTCCCAATACCAATGGACCGTGCCACAACCATTATGGCTTCAACACCTGTCACAAGTGACCGGAAAAGTCCCAATCTCTCTAGCACGACCTGAAACAGTTAACATTGTTCATATTTTAGAACAAGTAGTTAGGAACTACATGTGTGGAAGCAATACCGTGGAAAGAACTTTACTTTTACCGTTTTGAGTTTCAGAAAAGAGGAACTGCTCATATCCACATGCTTCTGTGGTTAACTGAAATTCGAGAGTCTCAGTATAGTCTTATTCAAGGTCACATACCATGGAATGAGCCACACATGCGTTTCTCGTTCAGACACTTCAGGGTAGCGACAAACCATTTTTGTTAATGAATGAACATGCTACACAAGTGCTTGCCTCCAATGAATGGTCAACACGCAGGACAAAACAATTCCCGGTACCTAATTATCAAACTGCATTATGTAGCGACACAGTCAAAAAATATCATAATAGACAGAGACTATGGATAGAACAAGTCTTAGACTATGGCTAAGGAAAGTCAATCAGACTAACGAGCAACCTTATCAAATTTCTTCCAACCGGGATTATTGAATATACCACACAAGGACTTAAAAATAAAGAAAAAAACAGACGAATGCATTCCACTTCAAAGAGCGAATGCATTCCATTTCAAGAGTGTAAGAGCCTTTACTTGTCAAACCAAAATGTTGTCGTCGATGAACGTATGGTTAAAACATGGCACCGATCTGGAATGCCAATTACATAAAGGATAAAAATGCATTCCTGACGGATGTGTTTCTTTGCTCAGAATTGCTGCCAGAGATCTGGGGTATTGAGAAAAGCATGAGACAACGTTTCAGACTTGAGGCACAAAATATATTCCATTGACACGGTGGTTTAATACATTTCTGCTTTAATCCGGTCTCCTGTAAGGCTGCAAGGCTTTTGGCTGCCAAAGGAAAGAAGCGACAAGACTAAAAGATAAAATGTTATTAATTTTAACATGCCATCTTGGGTAGCGAGTGGCCTTAAATTGGAGCATTCTTGGCATCGTCTACAAGTGACAGGAATTTCAACTCGAACTTTTTATGTTCTGATGATTAGCTCTTGAGAATCAAGGGCAACAGCTCTGACCTGTACGGGACAATCTTTGGCGTCGAACATATTCCACCTTGATCACAACGATAAAGAATGGCCGTTATACAAGGGTATGAAGGTAGTCATATCCCAAAACCGTGACAAAAAAACCGGCCTCGTTAATGGTCACGAAGCTCATGTTACTTATGTCAAAGGAAATACTGTCTTTCTAAGGCTGTGCAATAGAGTGGTTGCAGTTCACACGGTTACCGACAAGGATGACAAGAGAAACGTACGCACGTACCTTCCTACAACAAGCACTAGTTTACTTTGACTGTGAGACGATACCGCAAGGGACAGCTTACGTCGTACGTTTGCGCGTTAAGAACAAAGCATCCATTACCTACGAGACATACACATACATACATACATACACAACATGTCGCAGAAAGTAGTACAAGCACCAAGTGATACAAGGCTAAAGACTTGCTAACATTCAAACGGGATATTAGGCGCAACTCATATGACCAGAAGTTAAAGAAAAACGGTGCTATAAGTAGTGACCTCACGTCACAACAAATTAACGAAAACGGTGCTATTATGCGCCCATTCATATCACCAGAAGTTCGTGAAAATTGTTGCAAATCATCTGGTATTAGTGGGAGCCCCCAAGAGACGAGATAAATGAAAGCCTTTGGACAAAGCAAATTTTCGAAATTTAAAATGATATAAATTTACAAACGAAACAGAACGACTTCATCTACAAACCACTTTATTTCCATCAGTTTCTACTTCTTCACCACCCGCATAGAAACTACGCAAACAGTCTTAATCCTGACCACGACCTCCTTTCAGAAAACCTACATGTTTGTTACTTCGCACCAGTTCTCGCTCGTCTCGACAAACCTTGGTGTGGTGCTGAAGATATAACAGAATATCTAGAAACGGAAGGTCACAACGACTCCTATCAATACTGCTTGGCAGATGTCATTTGTCAGTACCAGTGATATGCAGGGAAGATCTCGCCAAGAAACAACCGCGAACTCTTTTCCACTAGATGAGAAGCAACAACCTATTGCAACAACTGCACAAACTACAAAGCAGGTCCCAACTCTTTGGTAATGTCAATGTTATGTCATCGGGACGACCGAACGACAACTGGAATCGCCCGACCCTTATTCTAGGAGGACCTGGTTCTGGAAAAAGCAACATCATCAAGTTCCTGATGGCTAAGTGTATTGAGGAAGATATTCGGCCTCGCGCACAATGTTGAGCACCGAACGCGTAACATATCTATGGCAGCATATCTATGGACACAGGTACATTTGAATTCTATAACTTTCCATAAATACGATATAACTAATGCGAACCTCAAAAACGAAGTTTTGGTACATAAGTTTGTGTTTAAGTATGAAAGAAAAATAACTTACAAAAGGTACCACGTAGAGAGGCATGATTTTGACACTTTTTTTACCGATGTCCCTTTGATTTGTTTCGAATTACGAGAGATGTGCTGCTTTATGTATTAATTCGTTTATGAAGTAGCGATGCACTTGAAATTATCTTCAAAACTAGATATCTATCTTGAAATTAGACAAAGAACAAAACGAGATATCAAGCGTTAAGCAGCGTTAGAATTTTTAGTTGTCGCGAAAATTAACAAAACGTCGAAATTCCTTTTCCTTTTGTTTCCTTTTCTTTGCCTTTCTTTGCCTGTTTTTCCCTTTTGCATTATTTTCCCTAAATTTCCCTTTGTTTGCACGCACGCGTTTTCCTTTTTTGCCCTTGTTTTCCTTTTTCTGTTTTTCCCCCTGATTTTCCCTTTTGGCGCGTTAGTTTTTCTTTTCAGATGCCGATGTTTTTTTTTTTTTGTTTTTTTTTTACTTGTTTGCCTTCGTTTCCATATATTGCCCTTTATTGCCTTCGAGTTTTCTTTATTTCACTTCTCGCCTTTATTGGGCCTTTTGAGAGCTAAGAGGGCGTAATCGAAATCAATTATTTTTGTTTGACCAGTTCTTTTGCTAGCGTTAAGCTTTCGATGTATTTAATTTAATTGAGCCTTGGAAAGCAAGTTTAGTAACCAGTGAGCGAACATTGTGAATACTTAAAAATACACATTTACCTGTGATTCAACGTCTCCTCTCAGGGAAACTCGAGTCAACAACGGAGCTTGCAAATGGACCAAAAGGAGGAAAAAAATAGACAAAAAAGGGAAAAGGAGAAAGGCATGAAAAGGAAAAAAAGGAAAAGAAGGAAAAGGGAAAAAAGTGTGAATAGGCAAAAAAGGGGAAAAAGTAAAAGGAAAAAAGTCAATAAAAGGAAAAAAAGGAAACTTGGCCAAAGAAAGGAAAACGCTGTTCTCAGGTTATGAGTGTTACGCAGCGTATTCAAAATTTTACCAAAGCAACGCACAAAACAACGGAACTGTATTAGAAAACTACAATAACATTGCCATTGTTTCGGTAATTTTGAGAAGTTTAAATGCAAGACCTATAGAATGACAGCAATTCTAAAACAAATTTTAGAGCATTTTCTGGGATGTTTCTGCGGTGCTCAACTTCGTGTGCGAGGCCATTCCAGTATGTATGGCTTGCCCTACAGGAATGCTATCAAGTGGATACAAAGCCATCTTCCCCGACCATCTTGTCTCCGATACAGTTCATAGTTTGTTTAATATCATTGTAGGAAGCAACGAACAACCTCAGAAAAACGATATGTTATCCCAGTTCAGCTCGATCCTTGTCGACGAGATTAGCCTCATCCCATCAAGGATTTTTCGCTTTGTATAGTCCACACTTCAACTACAGTCATCCAGTTGTAGTACTTGCAGGGGACCAACAACATTAAATGCCAGTGGAAACTGTTCAAGGAGTATCATCGCAAACAACCAACGCATTCATGGACGGACTGCTTCAGAAAAATGTCGGCAGACACGCTGCATGACCAACATCGCTGTCAAGACAGAAATTACATAGAAATCCTTCAACACATTATAAAAGCACTGGCTCCCAACAAAAGAAATACTGAATCGTTTGCAAGAAGGAAAAGCAATGTGTCCATCTGGAGTCCCAGATTACAAGGCGATCTTGCAACAACAAAGAAACGCACCCGATGCTACAGTTTTAGCAGTTTCAAGAGCGGCAGTCAACAATTCCTTTATAGCTCATTTCTTTAGAGATAAACCTGTTCTCAAAAAATGCCTTTAGGACAATGATTGAGAAAAAGAACCAATCTACAGAGGCATTAAAACGATGATTACCAGAAACATCAACAAAGACCTAAGTCTTCCAAATGGTCAACTATGTACAATCATTAGTTTTCAAAGGGAAACCATGCTTGTCAGGCTTTCTTCTCCAGAGAAGACGGTCGGTACTCTCTACCCAGTGTCAGAAAAAGCAGAAACAGGTTTGAGAACATTCTATCCCATCACACCAAGGTACGCAATGACTATTTGTTAAAGTCAGAGTCAAACTATCAAGTATGTCATCCTTTTGTTTGGCACCCCTCGTGCTCCTGCTGGAGCAGGTTACTTAGCACTTTCACTGGTGAGATGTCACAATAACATCTCCTAATTTATTGTTTCGTCGGTCGCATCAAACTATCATAAACAGTTGTTCCAAATTCCGGGACTTTCCAGGTTTTCAAGGACCCGTGGGAACCCTGTATAACCATGGTTCAAAGTTCAAGGAAACAAAATTTTATTTATTTATTTAAATTAGGGAGGTGATACCCAGGGAGGACATAGAATAGGACTCATGGTCCCTTACAAGCAATGCCTCCAGGAAGTTGCTCATGTTAACATTTGAATGCCGATTTAAATTTTTTATGTTTTTAAGTACCCTTTCAGAGAGTCAAACTTGATGTTGGTTGCAACATCAAATCGAAGTCTTTCAACTACATGTCAACGCCCTTTTGGCCTTTCTTTCTCTACAGCATCCAGCCCATAGGATGTGATTGCAATGCACAATTATAAATCTTATATCTATGTTTCTATTTATAATTTTTACTTCTGTTCTACAGGAAAACTAGTTCCTGTTTTCTACAAAAGCAAGGGCCTTGGAGGGGCTCTTGAAATGACATACAAGTGAATTGGTTGTGCAACCACGATACACTATGCGAGCAGCTCTGTATGTCTTACAGATTCTAGGAGGAATGCCGTCTCTCTAGCCTCTCTTGGCCTTTCTTTTTTATTTGGGGTCGTGGTTATGCTAACTATTATAATGTTTTGTTATCATAGAGTTGTCATATCCCCGGATCAACGCTATACTTCATGAGGCTTGTAATATGGCAAAGGATGAGATGATGGAGATGGAGGAAGAGAAACTGGGGAGTTGGAAGCGGGCTGTGACAACGTCAGATGGATGCTGGCTGATCCGGGGATTTCACAGTCAGTGTGCTTCATTTGTCGTCATTAATTATCTTAGGAACTCTCTGTTGTATTATGGTCATTTGTGTATGCGTGAAGCCAATGTTATATGTTATGCTGATTTGTGGGACGGTACATCTAAATCTGCGGAGCATTTGGCATTTTTATGATTTTCCAAGGCTAGAGAGGAGTATGATCATCTCACGCGACTGGCAAGATGCTGACTCAACATCTCAGCTGTCACAGAGGGAGGTTTACCGTGACGGTGATCTCAACAGAGTTATGCTGTGTGGTGGCCATGATGGCCGAGCTCATGGGAATAACTTGAAAGACATGAAGGTAACAGTCTCATAATATAATGGACCGAAAGAAGCATGAACAGATATATTTTAAATAAAACATAAGTTCTAAACATTGTGGTAGAAGCAAGGTTTAGTAACGTATGGATGGCCCGTCAAACCAACAGCATTAGTTCCCCCAAATTGAGAGAGACAGGTCTGGGATGTATGAGACGGAAACACTGGAAATGAGTGTTTCAAAGACAAACTGAGATGGTCTCCACTTGTCCAGATCAGAAGAAATAGAGTAGCACCCAGGAAATGCATGGCAGCGCAAATATAAGATGTTTTGATATTTAAAATTTTGAAAATTTTAAACATTTCATAATTTAATTTATTATTATTTTCTACTTCATTGTTTATTTATTTTCTACTGTTATATTGTATAATTTCTAGTATATAATAATATTTCAATGTATAATTCTAATAAATTTTATTTTATATTGAATATACAACAACAACAAAACGTGTGTCCCGCGGGTTTAATATTTCAATGTATAATTCTAATAAATTTTATTTTATATTGAATATACAACAACAACAAAACGTGTGTCCCGCGGGTTGTCCCGAGAGTTGCGCGCGGGTGAAGACAAATGCACATATCAATGTGTAGGTTTATGGATGATTGACTACTTTGAAACCAACCGTGAATTAATTAGATAAGAGTGAAAAGAAAAATATATTTGTCAAGCCAAGAAAACAAACTATTAAAGAGAAAGATGAGGGAAAGCCTTAGATCAAGGCTTAAAGAGAATTTCAAAATCGAACAGAAAGTCAGAGTAGAACAGGATATCAATTTAGGAACAGAGGGAAAAAGATATTCAACTCGAATTCAACAATTACAAATTTTGGAGGGAAGTGAAACAATAGACGCTCAATGCTTGGAGCCGAAATCAAGTAATATTAAAATCAGGAGACAGCATAGAATTGATATGATTCAGGATAAGTTTTACCCGAGAGTGCTGCGCTGCCAAGTATATTGTGAAGTCCCAAGCTTGTCTTGTCTATGTCTTGTAACTCTAGAGACTCCAAATAAAGCTTGTAAATATATTGTAAATCGACGAAACCCGCGGAATAAGGCCAGTCGATGGTTCCACGAATACTTAGATATTATCCAGTTGTTGTGGAAGTCGAGTAGAGACGGTAGATGTACCAATATTTTGAGAATTTTCAAGATCGGAAGAGCACAGAAAAAACGTGACCGATCGCTACCGTTACCAACCAACCAACCAACCAACCAATGATCCCAGTGAATACGCTCGGCGTATGATGATACTTGGGAAATACTATGCTAGAGACATAAATGTGTGGGGAAAAATGAGGATGGGGGGATGGAGTCTTGTGACTTCCATCCTCTTGAGGTGTGCTCATGTGGGAAATGCAAGAAGAAAGGTGAGCATAATTATCAATTCACGAGCATTGACAAACAGGTAAAACAAAAAAACCTAACCATCAATCCTGCTGATTTGTGCAGGAATACTTACAATCAGATAAAAATTACGCTGGCAGATATATGCTATAACATTGTTTATTATGTAATGTTTACAAAACGAGCTGGAGTGTTTTATCAGCTGATAGAAACACGAGGCGAAGCCGAGTGACTCTATCTGCTGATAAAACACGACAGCGAGTTTTGTAAACTACTTCTAAAACGGTTGCCAGTAATAATTCATAAAATTCCAAGCTAGTTAAAAAAAAGGAAATAAATTTGTGAGAACTACTTCTTTGAAATCGAGAATAAGAAATCTGATATAGACTGGCTTCAAGATGCATTGTTTAGCTATTTTAAAATGGCAAACAAAAGATCGACAACGAGAGCTTTTCATTACGAATAGTGTATTTAGAGAGGCGTTCCGAATAATTGACATATCTTCTGTGTTGGGACAAAAGGTCTGTTCATAATTACATGACTTTCAAAAAGAGAAGAACTCCCTTTGGAATAGCTGTCACTTTTTTACCTATAATTATGATAAGCAAAGAAATGCCATTCAAATGTCATAGAAAAGAAATGAATGCATTAGCGATACCAGCGATACCTATAATAATGCTAGGGCTTTCTGATTGGCTTTTGTAAAGAAAGTGCTATGTCATTAGTTTTTGGGGCAGTGTTTCCTATTGTTTTTTATTCTTTTTATGATTAAAATTTCTTTGACGAAATTTTCTTTGTCATGCGCGTAATGCATCATGTGCAATTTGCCCATTCATTCTCGGTTAACAAAGCAGTGCGGTTCGTACGGACTCGCCAAGTAGAGTAACTTGGACGGGTGAGTTAAATTCGTTTATCTGTGCATGATTTTGAGCCCAATTCAACTCAAGTATTGCCAAATAATTGTCAAAGATGTCCGTTTTGGCTCGTTTCACGAAATGTTCACAGAAGGGTGGTCGGCACTGCCCGCGAGTCGTTGTTGGATGTTTAAATCATGGCCACCGAAAATTAATAAATGTGATAAATGAACTATCGTTTTACAAAATGCACGTATTCATTTCTAACATGCGTTCTTTTTTCGTAGGTTACGGGAAAAGGTGGAAGTCATGACCACAGAGCGTTTGTAAGAGATGAATATTATCGGGGAAACATGCTGTTCTGGTGAGTTGTCCTATCATTACTGATGCTCAGTGAGCCAAACTTGATAGAGAACTGTGCTCACTGAACTGGATCTGATATAGAACTCTGACGTCACCGGAGTTCTATATCAGATTCAGTTCAGTGCGCAGCAGTTCTATATCGTTTCTGGCTGATTGAGCACCATTATGATATGGCAACCAATCAGAACAGCTGTTCCCTGAAAATATTCATGGACTCCCCAAAATGCTAATTTCTATCGGGGTATACAAACGGCCTTCATGGTCCTGATTTCCATTGTGTTTGCCTGATTGACTATTCATGAGTTTTAGAAACTCTATTATATGGACACAAGTGTTTTACTGGGCCACTCGCCACTCGTAGTTCTTATCCATGTATGAAGCTGCATCCAGGACCTGATTGTATACATACTCTAAATATCCTCACTAATGAGGAAATTGGTCAAAACAAAAGTGCTTGTAAATCAATTTTGAATAATTTTTTTGTGGTCTGTCCATATAATAACAAGAAAATTACACAGTGGCTTGAAGAATACGAGTTTCATTTTCCTCATTCACTGCACTCAATCGTAAAAAACTGTTCTTGCCAGTTGAAAACAAAGCTCATATCTTCACGCCACTGTGTAATATCCTCTATATATCACAAAGAAAATAAGGCAGAAGTATTAAGTTTTGCTTTCAATCTTTCACACCTTTTAGAAAAGGTCAGCAATAAGGAGGGCAATGGTAATGGTAAAGATGACAGTGGATAGTGACAATGATGTGGAGGAAGATGATGTGGATGATGATGATGAGGAAGATGATGACAATGTTGTGGAGGAGGAGGATAATGATGATGAAGCGAAGGGTAATAATGATGATATGGAGAGGATGATGATGATGAGAGTAAATATCATGAACGAAAGGTGTTAAGACAACAAAACCTGACAGTTGTTTTGGTGATATGGGTATGCAAAAATCCACTAACCTTCGAATTAACATAGAAAAATTCATATCTAATATGATTGGTAGAGTAGCTCCGCTTTTAGGCAGGGCCTAATCAAGGGTAATATGCCCTTTAAGCTGAAGTTTAATTGAACACATGGAAGCCGATTTGAAAATGAAAGCGATCGAGCCTTCAAAAGTTTCAAAATGATTTGAATGAGCAAAATTAGCGTACCGATCGAAAAAGATTTAACTTTTAACGTTTACTTGTTCGTTTTTCATGTTTCACTATGCATTTCTATCTCCTTTATTCTTGGTAAAAAGTGCAGCTCCTGTAGTGTTTTTCGTTTTGCATGTGTTGGCCACCTCTAACTTTGACACAACTTTTCATCAATGACAGATGTAGAGGGCCAAATGTGGCTCACTCGCTTGTTTGTTTTTCGCTGAAAAGACGTTGTTCACGCTTTCTACAATTAATTAATGACCTTTTCAAAAAATGAAATGTAGTATTAAAAAATAACTTCTGTGTTTTGTAATTTGAGAATCCCTCTGTTTTCTGTAGCGAAACTGCTATTAAAGAAGCGTGTTAGGCCAAGTAAAAAAAAATACATGTTTATCGTCCCCGCCCGCATCGTTTTTGGAGCCGCATCCTTTTTTCTTTTATTTTTTATTCTCACAAATTGTCTCCAAAACTAAGTCAAATGTCACAAGCGGTTCGAAACTGCTTTGAAATGTGGCTTTAATGACCATGGAAATGCTTTATATGAACATAGATTGCCCTTAAGAATAGTTTATGAAACAGTTGTAGTCATTTTGTACACAAAATATGGCATAAACCAATAAAAAAAGACATAAACAAGGAGCAAAAATAAATAAGCTCCGGATGATAATCATGTTATTTTTTTTACTTGGCCTGACGTTCAGAAACCAATCAGGCGTGACATTTCGCACGATCATGTTCACGGGAATAATAACAACTGAATGGCTTCCCTAGATTTTGCGCACCAGTTAATCCTTGCTTTATTCAAAACCAATTCCTTCTTTGCAATCTATGTTATTGGTTTTTTTTTTGTAAAACGAGACCCTTGTTCAGGTTACATTTTTACTAATATCTTAATTTACGTTTTCTGTCTAAAGCAGTTTGTGAGTTGGTGTTTGTTGTACGCGTGAAATTCTGAGAATGCGTAACGTACGTGGCGTCTTGCCCAGTTCATCTCTTTTGCCAAGAACGCATTTACATAAATAGCAACTCTCTCTTAAACTCATAATTATAAACGTTGAAAGCTATATTTTTTCGCCCTGTTCCTAAAGCACGACTAGAAAACATTGTTACCCCGAGGGAAATACGTCTTGTTGGTAACTTTTACGGGTCAAAATCAACTAAGCGACGCCTGCGACGCCATTTTAGGTACGTTTTAGGTGTAAAATCGAAAGTTACCGACGAGCACCCCCGCCCAAAAAATAATTCAGTTTCTTGGAACATTTTTAAATGTTAAAAGACGTTACCCAAATGGTTAAGGATTGGATTCTGTAAAAAAAATAATCTACGCTTGCAATAAGTTCTAGGTTCGGCCTTTTCTGGTCGTAGGTCGACGAGACAAATTACCTGATATCACCATTCACATCATATTTTTCTCTGTTTACTTTGAAAGTCGAAACAATAAATCGAATAGATCCGCCAGCCGGATAATGTATGAATGTATGAATACAAGACACAGTAAATTCAAAATTTACCTTGCTCTGTTTCGCAAAGAACGCCGAGGTGTAAATAAATGTTTTTCTGCATCTCCCATGGAACTCCTCTAAGTGGCTTTTGCTTGGAGTCATGTTCAGGGTTAAGTACACACTATGATTGGCCTCCAGCCTAGGTCAAATCCACTTCTTTGCTCAGGACAGAGATCGTAAACTCCTCTGCACCTTTATCAAAACAGACCGACTCGAACTAAATGTGTCGTAGTCTTCTACCCTACCCGTCACGGGAAGTTTTGAAAGCAACCATTTTAAGTGATCTCGTGTAGACGTATTGCATTTGGCTCTGAGCTAAAAAGAAAATCGATTGCTGGTTGTGTTCCTATTACTACCGAAACAGGTAGAGCGTTTATCGGGCTCGACAAAAAGCGCTCGTCTCCAGACAAAACCGTTGGCGAGTCTGATTGCATTCCTTCGCACGAAACCAATCATGCGTTCAGTCGCTGCACAGAAAATCGTTCAAACTTGAGAAATAACACATGATTTGTATTTCTTACCTCATAAAATTCGTATAAAACACGAGCAGATGCCTTTTCTTGTGTTTTAAGTTGAAAATTTTCCAAATTAAAATATTTCAGTTGCACGCATCGCTAACCTCAGTAAAGGAATTCAAACTAAATCGTGAATGTTTTTGTCTGGAAACGAGTGTTTTTTTCTCGAGCCTAATAAACGCTCTACCTGTTTCGGTAGTAGTAAGCATATAATCTTTCGTAGAAAATTGTCGAAAGGAGCGAAAGCCCCTGGTGAAACTGAGAGTCGTCCATCAATGTCACGCAATCTCAAATCTTTTCTTTATTCTGTGCATTTCAATTCTAATTAAACAATTTTCAATCACAGCACTCTTTTTAAATTCCAAACAGAGTTATTCGCTATTTTTGTAACATTTGCTTTAGTGTAATGTATCATACAACATCGATCATGAGTTGTGTTGGTGGAAAATCGGTGCCCTGAAATTCAGCAAGATAAGTCGCGGCGTGCGAGTAAAAAAAATGTTTAGTAATACAAATATCACAGCTCAACACTAAAACGGACTCTACAGCAATTCTGTAAGATTCCTTTTGTAGATTTAACATTATAAAAAACAACCCAGATTTCCTTAGATCACGGAGTGTCACGTGACCTTTTGCAAAAACAAACAAAACATTAACTTCACACAATATTTTATATTTACTAAGGTAAATGGTTGACTAACGCTTTGACGGTTTTCAAATAAATGAAAACGTGGCCGCTTGTTTGCTTTTACCCAGCGTTTTAGGGCTATTTTTCCGACTTTACAAAATAGTGAAAATTGCATAAATATTGCGAGATATTACGGAAAAACTAAAGCAGCTATAAATGTTTGATACATACCTTGATGAAGACCGAGGGTTATCATATTTCTTGGTGCAGTATGATACCCGAGCTGAATGTTTTGCGGAAATGCGAGCGCGTTCAATTTCCGTCATTTTTCGGTCGGATTTAGAGCATTTTTTACCAAAATTTTCAATCTTGCGTAATTTTATCAGAATTTAATATTTCGACAAATCGTTCAGCCAGTATTCATAGTTCAATGAAGTCAATATGTGAGCGAAATTTGAGCGGAATCGGTGAGGGGTCGTGTAGACTAGTCTGCATGGTCCTCGGGTGGACGCGTTCTTAAGTCTACTTTGTTTACTGATAATTCGCCTTGTCTGCATGTGCTATAAAATAAGCTGTTTTTTAACTGAAGACGTTTGCAAGTATTTGGTGCTTAATCTATGGGACACAATTCTTATATCAAGTTTATTTCCTTGATTGAAGAGTTAACGTGGCCCACAACCGTCATGGCAAAACAAAGAGTCCATGGCAAAATACAATATTTTCGCAGCAAAATACAATAATCTCACGGCAAAACACAATATCCTCAAGGCAAAATAGAATAGGGTTCCATGTTGCGGACATTACATCCAGAGACAAATATCAGAATTACAAATGGCTGTAAATTCTTTCAAAATGCAATCCGTATCCTACAATAAGGTTTAAAAGGAGCTTTATGGCCCTCTCATACCAACCACAACGGATTTAAAAAAAAAAAATTAAACATTCATTGCATTGGAAGATTTTACAAATAAAAGAATGCATTGTTGACATTACATCAATTGTTGCGGACATTACACCTTCTGGGATAGCCATTTTGTAACTTCTTTGTTGGTGCCGTATGTTGATGGAAAGTTTTCAGCTTTGTTATAAAGTAAGCATCAAGGTTTCCACTAAACATTTGAATACAATTTAGAGCATTTGAAAGAATAAATACTGCACTTTTTAATGATTCCAAAGCATGAATTTTGTTAAAAAATTATTGTGCGAACTTCAAAAAATACCACAAAATTCCTAATAAAACTTAGATTTAATCTTTTTTAGATTTTTTTCATGGATAAACTTGCAAGAAGCCTATGCCCAATGATTTAAGCTATTAATGTCTTTTTTCAGCAGCTGACTTTATGGTAAATACTATTTTTTCCATTTTTTTGATTTTCAATGTCTCATGTGGAATTGCCCAATAATCTCACGGCAATACACAACAACCTCATCGCAAAACACAATGCCTTCACGGCAAAATAAAATAATCTCATGGCAACATACAATTTTTTCACAGCAAACTAAAGAAACCAGGTGGTCAGCAGTTCACTACCTCATAGATGGTACACTATAAGTGTCCTTTTATCCTTGTTCTATAAGGCGAGATATTGATACGGAGAACACTATAGTGTACCATATATGAAGGATCTAGCCATATATACATCTCTTTCACACTGGCGGCGCAATCGCATTAGCACTTGGGCAAGTTCGCGAAATCGAGGCTAAGAAGGCCTGAGGGCTGAAATTGTGGCACCCCTTCCGAAAACTGTTAAATGTTACCTAAGGAACATTTATGTCGAATTTTGCGATTGTACGATGAAATCATGATCTCTAAAGGGGAAGCACGAAAATGTGACCCGAAACTCCCCCTTCCCCGCCCTTGCCAGACATTTGTTGCACTCCCACCTAGTCCGATGTAAAGGGCACCATACAGGAAGAATTGTCATGGTCTTGTTTATCTACATATAACCCTTTAATACCAAGGAAATATTGGGAAATTAGGAAATACCCTAGACAAAACTGTCCCTACCCTACCCCCCTTGGGTCGGAATGATGGCACCCCTCCCGAAAACTGATTTATTTCACCTAAGGAACATTTGGTCCAAATTTGGCGCCTTTACGCTTAAGTGCACAATTTTACCTATTTTTTTTCCATTAACAGACTCTACTATAGTGTAATACAGGGCTGTAGCGCTTATAGGGAGGACCAGTGCCCCCACAGTTTTTTCCCCAATCAATCCCTAAAACTCCTGACTTTGCACCCTGCATATCAAAGCTTCCCCAAACATGCGGCAATTTCACATGCTGGGCTCTAAATTTTCGGCGCAAGACAGCACCTTTTCGTGTGCAAGACAGTTACAACTTTGCCTAAGAGTTGACTTGAGTTGTTTATATGTTGTTCATCCCCCCCCCCCCCCCCCCCAGTTATTTGAGGCTTGCTACGGCCCTGTAATAGGAACTCTAGATTTGCCAATAACTTGCCAACTTCCTATAATCTTGGAATTAAGTAACATAATGTTGGGGGGGGGGGGGGGGGGGGGTTCTTCACATGTCGACCTGATAGGGGTGCTCGTCGTATTTTTTAGGGGTCAAAATCGACTCTCAGGTATTTTTTAGGGGTTATCGGAGAAACATTGTGGCTTTCACTAATAAATGGTATTTTTTAGGGGTACGCAAATAAATGACAGGGTCACAAACCAAGCAAAACGTTTTCTTTCTTTCTTTGTTCATTTATAGCTCTAAACTAAGCTTGTTTTGAGATGAAAAACAATAAACAATAACAATAAAGGTTTATTGTTGGTATTTTTTAGGGGTCCTTTTGTTTTATAAGGTATTTTTTAGGGGGTGGATTTTTTATGTCCTGGTATTTTTTAGGGTATATGTCCCGACGAGCACCCCTATCACTCTTACATGGAGAACCCCCCCCCCCGGGCATAATGTACATATCTATGTAAAACATACACAGATGAAGTTACAACATGAAAATAGATTTAAAAAACTAATATAAATGTCCACCTTTTTAGCAATATCTAGTCAATCCAGTGAATGATGGGGGAGGGTCACCATTAAGTATGTCGCTACATTTTGGGAGGGCCAATATTTTTCATGCATCTTGTCAGGGGAGGGTTTCCGAAAAACATGCTGACCAAAATAAAAATGCACCAGGCCTCCCCCTCTAATTTATGACCAGTCCCTAATTTATCATCTTCTCATCGAGTAATCTCTTTCTTGTACGGTTTTAGAAGCACCATCAGGAGACAAAACAATTGGACACATATTTCGGCCCTAAAATCACCCCTAAAACAGGCTAAACCCCCATGATTGTAACCCCTAAAAGAGACGATGATCATCCCTGACCAAAAAAATATAGGAGTCCCCCCTCCCCCGGGATATTGTATTTTGCCATGAGTAATTCTTGTGTTTTGCTGTGAGATTATTTTATTATATGGATGCCAGTGTTTTACCGGAAACCAAGACCCCGTCCACACTACACTGTTTTGAAACAAAAATAGATACTTTTTGCTCCGTTTAAAGAAGATTTGCATCCACACTTATTGCCCATCCACACTACAACGCATATCAGTACAAAAACGCTGTTATGCATTTAGTGGGCATGCTCAAACAAGCTCAACGCATGCGAATTTCAATCTGTTGGCCTGCGAAATTGGTCAGGTTTGCTGTAGTGACGTCATCGTTTTCACAGCATCGTTTTCAACCCGTCCACACTAGAAGACAGCGTCTCCAAACAGCTGTTTTCAAAACGCTCCACTCTTAAGAGCGTTTTCGGATGGATCCATTTTCGGTGATCATTTTCGGCATTGTAGTGTGGACGATAGCCATCTTCGGAGCAAAAAGTATCCGTTTTCGTTTGAAAACGGAGTAGTGTGGATGGGGTCTAAAACAATCCTATTTTCAATATCTTCACTGGTGAAAATATGAAAAAGTTATGTACCGAATGTCCTGGATGTGTACGTTTACAGTGTTCGTTTGTGGTGAAATCTCGCTCGGTCACTCGAGTTTTAAGCCACAAAACTAGGTTTTGTTCTAGTTCTAAAGAGAAAAACCTTAGGTCAATTGTGGCAGAGAAAGCTACAGCAACACAAAGGGAATAAGTTCTTAACTAAGCAGAAAGGAATCAGAAACATTGAGGGAGCATTTCACAGATAATCAATATTGACTTTACCAAGTGAGTTGTTCAATTTATTATATTTTGCTATGTCAATTCTTATCCATATAATAAAATTAAGCAATAGAGAACTTTTTCCGTGTCTACATACTCTGATGCAAACACGAGGGGAGGTTGGGAGAATTCGAGACAGTTATGCAGCCACGAGACCGAAGGAGGGAAGAGGACAAAGATATCATGTTTAAATCGTGCGAAAAATGTTGACAATCGTGAAAATTTACACATGTGGGTTTGATTTAAAAAGTTGAAGAGAAGCCAATTCTTTGAACTTGTGGTTAAAGGATGGGACAACAAATGATAGCTAAGAGAGAACAGCACTGCTTTCACATTGCTTCAAGTGTTTGCATAAATTTAGTGTCAAAATGTAAGGATCAAAAAAGAAGCCAGCGCAAAAATCGTCCCGGGCGTGACGTCACAACCATGTTATATACTCTCATCTAAACACACTTGTCGACCAATGAGAGCGCGCGTACTATCTTAGTTATTTTATAAAGAACACACCGTGGCGCAAAGATATGGATTTTACTTTCTCGTGTCATCAAAAACAATATTTTAATCATTCGCTGCGCTCGTTCGTAAAATATTGTTCTTTAATATCCTCTATGTATTTTGCCATGAAAATACTGTATTTTGCCTTGGACTCTTTGTTTTGCCGTGACAGTTGTGTGCCACCATAAAGACCGTAAAGTAGTTGTACACGTGAAAGAATTCATGGCGAAGAATCCCATACAGCCGATTTGGAAAGCGGAAATCGAGTCGCGGGCGCATAATACTAAGCATAAAGCACGAAATATTATTCTTTTGACACAAAATTCATTTAGATCTATCCAGCCTGAGAATTTATACTGCAGATTGTATTTATCGTCGGTTTAGTATGCCTTCTTCGCCAATTTTAGCAAGAATTACAGCGATTTCGCAATAACGGCAATTTACTTCATTGGGCTGCCTGTGTTATTAATGTTTGACTCAGAAAAGGCCCTGTAAAATGTCTTTCAGCGCCCCTATTGTCCCCAAGCCATCAGGAACAGCAGAGAGAGTAGTAATGGCGATTCGAGCGAAGAGGGAACAATTTTGGAGCAAAACTCGAGGCGTAGCGGCTCAGCGAGTCGGAGCTGTCCCTTTAAATTTGGTATACACGAAAAGCGATTTATTCTCTATATTCGGAGGGATTTGGAACTATCCAAATGGTAGCTTTTGCCAACATTTTCAAGCATTAAACCAAGATCTACATGTGTACTTTCGACTCGGATTTGTGAGAACTTAACGCGAACTCCGTAGACCAGGTTTGGAACATTTGTTTGTAGGCTGTCGAAGTGTTTTATAAGGGGATGTATGGCGGATTTGGTCGAATTTTCTATCTAAATACATTTGCTTCGGGAACAAATTTGCACGTTTGCAAATTCATTACAAAACATATCAAGAGCAAATTCATGTATGTAAAATTGTTTTCAGATTTGTGGGAACTTGAAAAGTGTTGCTAGCCAAGAGCAAAAAGAAATTAAAGAGTAGAACAGCCGAAGTTTCACTGTTTTCTTTGTATTTGTGAGGCGACGCGTAATTTAATACAAGTACCCAGATTAGCGTAGTGCGCATGACCTCATGCGACCGGCGGCCATGTTGTATTCATTCTCGTACCCAGAGCTCCCCGGCTCATCTAGTGCTCGCAGGGGAGGCTCTGGTGACATCCATTTGAGGGCCGTCGCTGATTGGCTGATTTTGAGCGTTGGAGCATGCGCTGAAAGCTCTTTCTCTCAGCGGCTCTGTATTAAATCTCGCGCATGCGTCAGTGGCTGTCACCAGAGCCTCCCCCGCGAGGCCATGTTTCTACGCCATGTGTCTCACTTTTTACACTGCGGTCTCGTGAAGACGACGTCAGAATGATCTTTTCAGGTTACTCACACCAGGCATTACAGTAAAACAAAAACCTCAGTACTCTTCGACGATGTATTTACCTTCAAAAGCGACAAAGCAGCTATAAGTTCGCACCTTGAGTTCGCACATTCCGCTAATAAAATAAAAAGTTCCGATCTCAACGTGCTAACAGTAAACTCTTCTCGTGAACCAAAATCGAATTAAAAAACCTTCTAGGTAAAAGAAATGACACAAAATTCGGTTATTAATGTTTTAAGTATTATGTTCTTACCTTTACAAGTTCGAGAGAGCCTTCTTTTCGCCACAAAATCTCGACTTTTCGCTTCCAAACATTTCGCTCCGAAACAACCGTCTCACAGCTACAAGTACCAGAAACGCGCGCCATCACGTGACATTTCCACAGGGAGCCATTGGAAATTCAGACAACTATACCACAGGGAGACCGTCATTGGTTAGTAATACAGTGCTACCGTAAAAACCCGAATATAAAGAACTGAAAATTAAGAACCTGCTAGGCTAAACTTTCCCATTTTAGATACCTGTTTCTAAATAAGACATTTACAATAAATATAATATATAGATTTAGGCACTGCCTAAAAGCGGAGCTCCCAATCATTGAATCAAATATGTAAAGTTATGGTATCAAAAATACATTTAATAGGTGTTCTGTTTCTCATTTCCAAGTACAATAATGAACTTCTGCCACTAAACATCCTTTGTAAACATTTAATTGACCCCCCCCCCCTTGAGCTGCAGTAAAAAATTTTGAGGCCCTGTCTTTTTTTTACCAAGCCCACTGATATTAATAATGGGTATTTCCAGAAAATATATGTGCCCTGGGGATGGGCAGCACTAGTTGTTGACCCCTGTGCATCCAGTATTTCCAAAATGTGTTACCCCATGCATACAGAATGTGTTACACCCATGCATATATGCATATAGAATGCTTGAGAGGTTAAACTAGCTTACAGCTTTGAACCCCCCCCCCCCCCCCCGGAGGCTCTAACCATGTAGGAATTATATTATTTAGGCTGCATTCATTATGTATGTTGGGGGTGGCAAGCAGTAGGCTGAAAAGTCCAGTGTTCAAAATACATAATTCCTTTTTGATGGAGGAATTTTGTAGGGGGTCTGAAATTTTGTGAAAATAATATTATGCAAAAAGTGTAATGAGCCAGAAAAATTAGGAACTTTACAAGGTTCTATAAGTGGACAAAACAAATAAATTCAGTGTTACTTGATTATTGTGAAAGGGACTGTAAACTGTAACCTCTTCAATGGGGTTGTGGGGGCATTCTTCCCAAGAGAAATTGTTGACATTTCAATTTTACAATATGACTGGAACTAACAGAACTTAGAACAAGTTAGTTGCATCCTCCTCATTCGTCAGAAAAATGTGTGTATCCCCCTAGAATTTCACCTGCCCACCCCCCACCCCCACCCCATACATAATGGAATGCAGCCTTAGATGCTAGTTTGTACAGCAGATCCAAGTCAAGCAATAGTGAAGATGGTAAAATTGTTATCTAAAGCATTGAAAATTATGTCAGACATAAATGGAAACCAATATACCACTAACAGTGAAAAGACACATTTTTCAATCCCCATGGGTTATGCCTAGACTTCCTAGAAGTCCTTCAAATTTTTGCTTGTTTGTATCCTATGAGAGGTTGACTTTGAGCAAGTCTAGGGTTTGCCTGATAAACATATGGGTAAATTTTAGACTGACATATTCCATTTGGCAAAGCATGGAATATGTAAGATTTTACTACTTTGAGTAACTTTGTATCTCAATGTGTGTTCTTAGTTAAAAATTATCAAAGAGAAATGGAAACCTTCCAACATTCTCTAACGTACTTCTTTCTGTGCCCATCGCTCTGAGTCCCCTCCATTGGTGGTCACTGCACTATGGGCCTGGCTACACCATATTGAGTCAGTGGATTTCCATCAAGGGGCTCTATACTGTGTTATTTAGACGCTAGTTTGAACAATAGATCCAAGCCAAGCAATAGTGAAGTTGGATAATTTTTTATCAAAAGCACTGAAAAAATGTTCAAAGACAAATATATGACCGAGAGGGAAAAATGCAAAATTTTCAATCCCCAAGGATACACTGCCTGATAACCCATCACGGGCAATTCCAAAAAATATATGTACCCCACCACGGGCGGCACTAGGTTTTGACCCCCCCCCCTCCCCTCCCCATGCATCCAGAATTTCCAAAATGGCTTACCCCCACCCCTATGCATATAGAATTCCTGAGAGGTTAACCTACAATAGCTTCCAGCTTAAAAAAAAACCATGCAGGCAGAATTCCGAGCTTGAAAACCCCCCTCCCATTCAGAATTTCCAAATGCTGGCCATCCCCGGGTTACACATATTTTTTCTGGAATTGTCCAAAGGCACAAAAATTTTTAGACACATGCCATATGGACCAAGAGGGAAAAATACAAAATTTTCAATCCCCATGGATACACTGCCTGATAACCCATCATGGCAAATCCAGAAAATATATGTACCCCAAGCACAGGTGGCAATAGGTTTTGACCATCCCCTCCCCATGCATCCAGAATTTCCAAAATGGCTTACCCCACCCCCAAAAAACCCATGCAGGCAGAATTCCGAGCTTGAAAACCCCCTCCCATTCAGAATTTCCAAATGCTGGCCATCCCCAGGGTACATATATTTTCTGGAATTGTCCAAAGGCACAAAAAAAATTAGACACAAAGTATGCCATATGGAAAATTCGGTGTTAAAATTTTACTGTCTCAATGACTAATTGGTATTTTTAATCTAAATAAAACCCTGTTTGTACAGTGTATAACACAATTTTCTTTTCCACAGGGAATGGGCATACTTCTACTAATCACAATGACTTCGTAAATAGTGAATGAGATTCTAGCAAACAACATGTACTATACTAAATACATTAATTCATTTGTTGTCCTATTGTTACTACTGGCACTGCCATTTGGTAGTGAATTACACAGTCCATGCATGTTGAAAGTCAAGTGTTTAGAGCCAATTCAACAGAAATAATTAAATAACTTAAGTTACTGTAATACCATATTTTTTTGCTAGAAAAAAACTTTTCAGTACCATAAGTCAATATCTTGCCGCTTAGAAGTCCATGATCACCAGACTCCAATACCATTAACCAGTTTCCGGTTGCAGCACTTTTGCCTGAGATTTTCCTTGTGTCAATCGAAATAAGCTAATACGTTTGGGAGTGTTTTTATATCTCGTTTGCAGAAAGCTGAGAAGGCTTAATTACATAGCCTTCGTTGTTAGAAAACACGACTAAGTTGTTCTTAAAGGACTAATAATAGATTCTAGAGATCTTTAGTTAGGGTCGCATCTTAAGCTAAACACGTTGAGTTGTGACTAGGCTCGCGACCTCTCACTCAGATTCAACAAAAGTCGACATGCTCGAAAAAAAAAAAACAGCGAATTTTACCTTCATCCTGTCGAGTAGCTTTTCCCCCGTGTAGGAACAACCTGAATGTAAATCTGTTCGGAACTTGTGAATGTCCTGCCATCTCCCTATAAACAGTGCTCTTATCCAGCAGTGACTTTGATCCACGAATCGAATTGTTTTAACGACTTGCCGCCATTGACTCTCCAAACAAATTAATTCTCAAAGTATGACCTTCTTGACTCACGCTACTGCCGTAATGTATAAATTTAGCGTCTCGCAGTTACTTTTACCTTTCGACAAAATTCTGTCCCATTAGGAAAGGGCGAATAAATGGCTAGGTAACAATCTCTGCCGCCGCCATAGCAGGATTTGCGCTGAAAAGTTTAACTTTCTTGCCTTCTTGTCAGATAACAACAGGAGATTTCTTCAGACACTCGTAGTCCCTGCCCGGCGTAACAAATCGATAAATCGATAACCCAATAAAATCGATATTTGTCGATACTAATCGATTTTAATCGATTGATTTTATCGGTAATCGATAAAAATTGATCGCTAGCTCCGTTGTGATTATCGATTTTTCAATAATTATATCGATTTTCATCGATTTTATCGACAGGCACAGGATTGATTAATGTATCGATATTCTTTGAAAAGATGCCTCTAATAGAAGAAATTCCACTTCTAGTCTTGGGTAGTCTACCTTGGAAACCAGAGGCTTGAGGTCCAAAGAATTTAAAAGATCGAGTTTCCTGAGAAACAACAAAAACGTGAGCGGGCAGAGTTTCAGCTTCTGGTCCCCACAGTATTGGGGTATATAGTAGTCCAGAATCTTCTCGGATCTTTGTCTTAATAGCAATGGTATAGTTTGCTGCTCGTCTGCTGCGTTCTTGGTCGAGACACAATAAATTTAAATAACTTTTATCTTTGGAACTGTGTTATGCTATACTTTCGATATCAAGTGATATCGATTTTTATCGATCTGTTGGGGATGGCTGTGACTATCGATTTTTATCAATTGCCGATATTAATCGATAATGATCGGTCAATCTGATCAACAAATATCGATTTATCGATCAGTTTTCGATGATCGATTTCTATCGATTTGTTACGCCGGGGTCCCTGGCATTTTGTAAACATACTTTTCAGTAGCACAGTTCTGCAGTCGCTTGGAAGAATGTCTTTCGATCAAAAGACTCTTGATATATTTTCAAGCAGATTGCTCGAGAATTCACCAATATTGAGCAACCTCCTATCATCCCGGCCCCGACAACTCACCCCTCCCTCCCCCCGTCACTCGACCGGCGGCGCCACCCCGACAAATCACCCCCCCCCCCCGTCTAAAAAAAAATCGTCACTCGACCGGCGGCGCATGTTGTGACGTCACGCCTGTGACGTCAGGCTTCAGGAAGCACACACGCTCGACGTTCAAAATTCAGTCGTATCCCTTTGCGTCCATTCCCGCCTGTGATACTTTGGGTACCCTGTGGATATCACGCCTGTGACGTCAGGCTTCAGGAAGCACACACGCTCGCTCGACGTTCAAAATTCAATCGTATCCCTTTGCGCCGATTCCCGCCTGTGATAATTTGGGTACCCTGTGGATATCACGCCTGTGACGTCAGGCTTCAGGAAGCACACACGCTCGCTCGACGTTCAAAATTCAATCGTATCCCTTTGCGCCCATTCCCGCCTGTGATACTTTGGGTACCCTGTGGATATCATACATGCGCTACATTTGCCATCGTTGGGACGCTCTTTTCTTAGGTATGGTGCTCCGCTCTGCGGCCTTCGGCCGCTAAGGAGCTCCGCTACAAGAAATAATATATAGATTTAGGCACTGCCTAAAAGCGGAGCTCCCAATCACCAATCCCACTGATATTAATAATGGGTATTTCCAGAAAATATATGTGCCCTGGGGATGGGCAACACTAGTTGTTGACCCCCGTGCATCCAGTATTTCCAAAATGTGTTACCCCCATGCATACAGAATGTGTTACCCCCATGCATATAGAATATGCATAGAATGCCTGAGAGGTTAAACTAGCTTACAGCTTTGACCCCCCCCCCCCCCCCCCCCCCCAGTTGGTACTAAGTTGTCAGGCCTGTTTGAGTCACCCGATTACAATTGGAGGCTCTAACCATGTAGGAATTATATTATATTTCAATGGGGTTGTGGGGGCATTCTTCCCAAGAAAAATTGTTGACATTTCAATTTTACAATATGACTGGAATGTAACAGAACTTAGAACAAGTTAGTTGCATCCTCCTCATTCGTCGGAAAGATGTGTGTATCCCCTAAGAATTTCACCTGCCCACCCCCCCCCCCCCCCCTCCCCCCACCCCATATAATTGGAATGTAGCCTTAGATGCTAGTTTGTACTACAGATACAAGTCAAGCAATAGTGAAGACGGTAAAATTGTTATCTAAAGCATTGAAAATTATGTCAAACACAAATGGAAACCAATATACCACTGACAATGAAAAGACACATTTTTCAATCGCCATGGGTTATGCCTAGACTTCCTCAAAGTCCTTCAAATTTTTGCTTGCTTGTATCCTATGAGAGGTTGACTTTGAACAAGTCTAGGGTTTGCCTGATAAACACATAGGGGTAAATTTTAGACTGAAGTATACCATTTGGCAAAGCATGGAATATGTAAGATTTTACTACTTTGAGTAACTTTGTAATTCTCAATGTGTGTTCTTAAGTTAAAAATTATCAAAGAGAAATGGAAACCTTTCCAACATTCTCTAACGTACTTCTTTCTGTGCCCATCGCTCTGAGTCCCCTCCATGGGTAGTCACTGCACTATGGGCCGGCTACACCATATTGAGTCAGCAGAATTTCCATCAAGGGGCTCTATACTGTGTTATTTAGATGCTAGTTTGAACAATAGATCCAAGCCAAGCAATAGTGAAGTTGGATAATTCTTTATCAAAAGCACAATGGAAACCATTATACGACCAAGAGGGAAAAATACAAAATTTTCAATCCCCATGGATTATACACTGCCTGATAACCCATCATGGGCAATTCCAGAAAATATGTGTACCCCCACCACGGGCGGCACTAGGTTTTGACCATCCCCCCCCCCCCCCCCATGCATCCAGAATTTCCAAAATGGCTTACCCCCACCCCCATGCATATAGAATTCCTGAGAGGTTAACCTACAATAGCTTCCAGCTTCAAAAAACCCCCATGCAGGCAGAATTCCGAGCTTGAGAACCCCGCTCCCATTCAGAATTTCCAAATGCTGGCCATCCCCGGGGTACATTTATTTCTGGAATTGTCCAAAGGCAAACAAATTTTTAGACACAAAGTATGCCATATGGACCAAGAGGGAAAAATACAAAATTTTCAATCCCCATGGATACACTGCCTGATAACCCATCATGGGCAATTCCAGAAAATATATGTACCCCCACCACAGGCGGCACTAGGTTTTGACCATCCCCCCCCCCCCTGCCCTCCCTCCCCATGCATCCAGAATTTCCAAAATGGCTTACCCCACCCCCATGCATATAGAATTCCTGAGAGGTTAACCTACAATAGCTTCCAGCTTCAAAAAAAAAAAACATGCAGGCAGAATTCCGAGCTTGAAAACCCCCTCTCATTCAGAGTTTCCAAATGCTGGCCATCCCGGGGTACATATATTTTCTGGAATTGTCCAAAGGCACAAAAATTTTTAGACACAAAGTATGCCATATGGACCAAGAGGGAAAAATACAAAATTTTCAATCCCCATGGATACACTGCCTGATAACCCATCATGGGCAATTTCAGAAAATATATGTACCCCCACCACAGGCGGCACTAGGTTTTGACCATCCCCCCCCCCCCCCCCCCGCCCTCCCTCCCAATGCATCCAGAATTTCCAAAATGGCTTACCCCCACCTCCATGCATATAGAATTCCTGAGAGGTTAACCTACAATAGCTTCCAGCTTCAAAAAAAAACCCATGCAGGCAGAATTCTGAGCTTGAAAACCCCCCTCCCATTCAGAATTTCCAAATGCTGGCCATCCCCGGGGTACATTTTTTTTTCTGGAATTGTCCAAAGGCACAAAAATTTTTAGACACAAAGTATGCCATATAGACCAAGAGGGAAAAATACAAAATTTTCAATCCCCATGGATACACTGCCTGATAACCCATCATGGGCAATTCCAGAAAATATATGTACCCCCACCACAGGCGGCACTAGGTTTTGACCATCCCCCCCCCCTGCCCTCCCTCCCCATGCATCCAGAATTTCTGAGCTTGAAAATCCCCCTCCCATTCAGAATTTCCAAATGCTGGCCATCCCCGGGGTACATATATTTTCTGGAATTGTCCAAAGGTACAAACATTTTTAGACACAAAGTATGTCATATGGAAAAAATTTGGTGTTAAATTTTACTGCCTCAATGACCAATTGGTATTTTTAATCTAAATAAAACCCTGTTTGTACAGTGTATAACATAATTTTGTTTTCCACAGGGAATGGGCATACTTCTACTAATCACAATGACTTTGTAAATAGTGAATGAAATTCTAGCAAACAACATGTACTATACTAAATACATTAATTCATTTGTTTTCCTATTGTTACTACTGGCACTGCCATTTGGTAGTAAATTACACAGTCCATGCATGTTGAAAGTCAAGTGTTTAGAGCCAATTCAACAGAATTAAATTTACTGTAATACCATATTTTTTTGCTAGAAAATAATTTTTCAGTACCATAAGTCAATATCTTGCCGCTTGGAAGTCCAAGGTACTAAGGTGATCACCAAGACTCCAATACCATTAACCAGTTTCCGTTGCAGCACTTTTGCCTTAGATTTTCCTTGTGTCGATTTGGGAGTGTTTTTATATCTCGTTTGCAAAAAGCTGAGAAGGCTTAATTAGCCTTCGTTGTTAGAAAACACGACTAAGTCGTTCTTAAAGGACTAATAATAGAATTCTAGAGATCTTTAGTTAGGGTCGCATATAAGCTAAACACGTTGAGTTGTTACTAGGCTCGCGACCTATCACTCAGATTCAAGAAAAGTCGACATGCTCGAAAAAAGAAACAGCGAATTTTAGGAATTTTACCTTCATCCTGAGTAGCTTTTCCCCCGTGTAGGAATAACCTGAATGTAAATCTGTTCGGAACTTGTGAATGTCCTGCCATCTCCCTATAAACAGTGCTCTTGTCCAGCAGTGACTTTGATCCACGAATCGAATTGTTTTAACGACTTGCCGCCATTGACTCTCCAAACAAATTAATTCTCAAAGTATGACCTTCTTGACTCACGCTACTGCCGTAATGTACAAATGTAGCGTCTCGCAGTTACTTTTACCTTTCGACAAAATTCTGTACCATTATAAATTCCACTGTTTTGTGAAAGAAAGGGCGAATAAACAATCTCTGCCGCAATAGCAGGATTTGCGCTAAAAAGTTTAAGCCTTCTTGTCAGAACAGGAAATTTCTTCAGACACTCGTAGTCCCTGGCCCATAGCAGGATTTGCGCTGAAAAGTTTAAGCCTTCTTGTCAGATAACAGGAAATTCCTTCAGACACTCGTAGTCCCTGGCTTTTTGTAAACATACTTTTCAGTAGAACAGTTCTGCAGTCGCTTGGAAGAATGGTTTCGATCAAAAGACTCTTGATATATTTTCAAGCAGATTGCTCGAGAATAATTCACCAATATTGAGCAACCTCCTATCCCCCCCGGCCACGACAACTCACCCCTCCCTCCCCCCGTCACTCGACCGGCGGCGCCACCCCGACAAATCACCCTCCCCCCGTCTAAAAAAAAAACGTCACTCGACCGGCGGCGCATGTTGTGATGTCACGCCTGTGACGTCAGGCTTCAGGAAGCACACACGCTCGCTCGACGTTCAAAATTCAGTCGTATCCCTTTGCGCCCGTTCCCGCCTGTGATACTTTGGGTACCCTGTGGATATCAGGCCTGTGACGTCAGGCTTCAGGAAGCACACACGCGCGCTCGACGTTCAAAATTCAGTCGTATCCCTTTGCGCCCATTCCCGCCTGTGATACTTTGGGTACCCTGTGGATATCATACATGCGCTACATTTGCCATCGTTGGGACGCTCTTTTCTTAGGTATGGTGCTCCGCTCTGCGGCCTTCGGCCGCTAAGGAGCTCCGCTATAAATTCGCCATGAAATTCTTGAGCCTAAGGGAAGCGGTCAAAACACTGATTTGTTCTCCACTAACTGGGACCCGAGATAAGGGGGTGGGGTGGTGTATGCCGCAACCAACCTTCTTTAGGGAAATGACCGTTTTTAACTGCGAATATCTCGTAAAATAATAAATGAATACAAAAGATAGGCTCAGCACCAGCTTCTTTATAGCGAGAGCAACACATCCATGTAATAAAATCCAACATCCCTTATACTTGAGTATTTATGGAGAAAATTGGCATTGAAAAACAGGTGGGGGGTGGGGTGCGGTGGTACAACCAGGGACCTACCACTTCCCTTGATAAAATCGGGTTCCGGTCGAGTACAAATGTTTTGACCACTTCCCTAACTCAGGAAAAGTACCAAGGAGACTTTTCATGCGCCTGTGATACTCACAAAAATAATAATAATTAAAAATTTGTAGCGCGCAAATTCGCATGTATATATGATTAAATGCGCGTAACATTTTAAAAAAGAGAACAAAACAAACAAACTAGTATGATAAAACATTAAAAAACTAATAGAAACTAAAATGTATATTTATAAAAGAGTAAAACGAAATAAAAATATAAAGTAATGTTTATACGCGGTCTGAAACAAAAATGTTTTTTACAAGTTTCTTAAAATTACAGAGATTATTCTCATGCCTGAAGTGGCGAGGAAGGGCATTAAAAGGTGTAGGGGCAGCGACTGCGAATGCCTTGTCACCAAAAGTCTTCCTCGTGCGGCCATTAAATGGTTTAAGTGTCAGTTCCTTGTTACGTCTGAGAGAGTATACAGAGGGAGTCTGAACTACTGCGAGGTTGCCTATATAGTTAGGGGCGAGGCCATGTACAGCTTTAAAAGTCAGGATAATTATTTTGTACTTGATACATTTTTTACCAGGCAACCAGTGTAAGGAGAAAGGAGTGTAGGTTTTGATCGAGGGTCGAGTGTCGAGGGTAGGACGTCGAGGGTCGAGGGTAAAATGTCGAAGGTCGAGGGTAAAATGTCGAGGATAATGTCGAGCGTCCAACTTTTTTCTGTTACAAATAAATGGAAATTTAATTTTTCCCGTGACTACATGCTGAAATACTTTTTAAAGAATGAAAATGTTGGTTTTCCTGAGATACGTGGAGCGGGATAAAACAAAGGTTTTCCGAATACTCCAGGCGTAAATTTCGGGCAATTTTTTTTCGAAATCAAATTCCCTAAAACTGTAGCAGATTTCTTGTGCTCTTTCGCCAGGAGTTCTGAGAAAGGTTTCCTCGACAGAGCGTACCGAGCGCGTGAAGCACGAACGGATCTTGCCGAGCTGGTGCTTTTCGAAGATTTTAAACATGCGAACATGGCGTTTCTTCAACTGGCAATGAACTGGAGTGTTGGTAGACCCATTTCGCTATGCTGCAGCGCAGAAAAAGCAATCGTCGACTCGATTTTATACCCAGCACATACTAGTTTTGCTTCCATGCTACTCATTATGCTACAGCTAACTTTAGGAGACTCAGGTATAGGCAGCACAATAGCATGATAAAAAAAAACGAAATGCAGTTAGGTCGAATATCATTCTCGATCTTTCACGAGCACTCTAGTGAAGTGAGCGCTAGAAATAGGTTGTGAAAATGCCGCGGAAATTTTGTTTTCCTGAAAATCATCCTAAATTGAATAAAAGCAAAACATTTAAAATCTTTTCTTGCCAAAATGCTCGGTTCGTTCTGTAGGTACCGGAGCTGACCGGAGCACAGTTAACGTAATTCAAAAGAGACAAAGGGCTCAGGACAAAGGACTCCAAGTACACAAAGAACGAAAGAACGAAGCTAAGGGGCCAACCATTTTCATTCTTGAGGGAGGGAGGGGATTTTGAAAAAAAAAATTCCTACAGAGAAAAATGGTGACTAAAACCCTTCTTTCTTTTTGAAAAAAAAAAGACATTCGTACCGCATAACAGAGCTTTCCATAGAGATTTAGGAATTTCGGTGTTCTCTACGATCAAATGATTGATAATAACATATCGCGTAGAAAGCCCTATTGTTCTAATGACTTTTTCCGCTCGATCAGATAATGAGATGCGATCAAAACATTCGCTAATCCATCGATGAACTCACTAGAGCATTGCGAGACAAGGGCGTGTGATTGGCTGTTGGTTTGACTACCAGAATACTCGCGGGAATAAGTTTTAAGTCGAGCAGAATACTCACGGGAATCATATGAAACATGCGAGTATTTTGCACAAATCTTTTAGAGCGAGTCATTCTGTTTAGAAGGAAAACCGAAAGACCTTTTTGATTTAAGAATTTTTATGACGCGATCTTTACACATCGCGAAAGAAATATGTGAATATTTTGATCAACTCAAGTAAAAAAAGACACGCGATGCGTACAGCGCATTTAGATGAACCGGACTCAACCCCGCTATTAAAACTGGGTCTCTGTAAAATGCAGACCGGACCTCGGCGGACCGGACCTCCGCGGACCTCGCGGACCGGACCTCGGCGGACCGGTAAATTTTTTTCCTTAATTTTTTTTCCTACATTCTTTAAAAAAAAAGACATCTTTCATCAAAAAATATTTCGTTTTACTGAAGAAAGTATTCTCTGTTAGACGGGTCACCTCACCAGCCGCCTGTCCCGTTGCGTGACTCGCTCGCAAAACATACCGTATCCACGTCCAGCGTCTAGAAGTCTAACCGGGACAGCGAGACCCTTTGCAGCTCTTGCATTAGCGGTACTTTTTTGGGGGAGAATGATTTTCTGTGAATGATTCCTTATCTCCACACTAGCAATTTCAGCTGTCAGTTCGCGAAAAATGGTATTGCCGTGCGAACAGTAACTCTCTAGTGGCTATTTGTAGCAAGAAAAAACATCCGGTTTGCACAAACAATCCGAGCTGTCAGTTTACCCTGGGCAATTGTTGATCGCCGTGAGAACAGTAACTGAAGAGTAACTTTGCTTTGCTTTGCGTACTGCCGCAGTATCTTAGTTTACTCACGGCAAATTTGGGTATAAAATGTTGATTAAGTGCTATTAAGACTGCAAATAACCCTTAGCTATTTAGCCTGTACTTGTTTTTGAAAAGAAAGTAAAATGAGTTATGTATTAAGCTGTACTGATGTTGTGTCAATAAGAATAAAAACAATACGATATATTAAGAGGGAGATTTCAGATGACTGTCGTGAGTAATTCGCAATTTATACTTTGTAGTTACTCCGTTATCACAAGTTGAATAATAATAGTTAAAATAGTTATCAGAAAATGAAATCCAGTATTCGTAAATTGCAAAGTTTCAAAATAATTACTTTAAAACTGGTTGAGATATGAATTTTCAAAACTTTGAATTCTGGCTTACTTTTTACAAAGAAATGTGTGGGCAAATACGTAGAGCTGGATGTTTCGATGTATCCGACCACGCAAAATTGATTATCCGACTAATTCTGATAACCTTGATTCACTGGCATTGATTGCATTGATTGCTGTAGTCATTTATTTGTAAATGTTGTACTAGCATGTATGGCTCATAGGTCCAAAACACAATAGTAGGGTGACCAGTATCCGTTCGTGTGTTACCCCCAGTATCCGGGCAAACACGTTTATTTTATCAAATGAATCAACGTTTGAAGCTGGCCTAAAGTCTACGATGCTAGCGCCGTAGTCAGAAAAAAAAATGACTGGGGAAGGATATCATTTTCTGCTATTTATTTTGATTGTTATTTTCCCCATAATGTTGAAAAGGTTAAGTAGCGCTCCGTCCAAGAACGATAGCGTGAACGGCTATGGGGAATTTGAGTTATGCTTTGTATAAAATTTTCAATTGTTAAATTTCTAAAAAACTAATTGGCTTAGTCAACAATCCTGGCCTTCTGATTGGTTGAAATTTGTTTTTGACTGATTTCGTAGCGAAATACTTCGTTTGCAGTGCTGAATTCTTTCCGAATAGGTCTTCCGTATATTTTATGGCATTTCGTTGTTCAAGAAGAAAATCGAATGTGAGCATCACTGGACGACCACTGTTTCCGCGGCCCTATTGTTTCCGCTATAGTTCTAAGACGGAGCGCTACTTAATAATGAAGAACATTACACAATTACACCCGGTTTGTGTTTTGAGAGCGAGTCACGCAACGGGACAGGCGGCTGGAAAGGTGACCCGTCTAACAGACAATACCTTCTTCAGTAAAATGGAAGATGTTTTTTTATGAAATATTTTTTTTTTTTTAAAGAATGTAGAAAAAAAATTAAGGAAAAAAATCTATCCGGTCCGCCGAGGTCCGGTCCGCGAGGTCCGCGGAGGTCCGGTCCGCCGAGGTCCGGTCTTCATTTTACAGAGACCCACTAAAACTCAAGTACCCTAGTTCTTTATTTAGCTAGCAAAGTTGTTCGCGTGATTGTTTTGATCGCGGCATACAAGACACGCGAAGATTGCTAGCTAATAAAATACTGACAGAAAAAATCACTGCTAGCAGGGTTAAAACGCAAGATCCAAATTGCTGGAATAGTTGGAGCAAGAAATAAACGATAACATATTAACCAGTGAGAACGGTTTTGCTTACCGAAAGCCGCCATACTCGCTTCACTCCGATGTTCCTTCTTTCCTCATTGCACAGAACTATCACATAGACATTATTTCACTGCGTAATCCAAGCACTCTTTTTGAGCATTTGGTTGGATGTGATAGAGATCCGAGTTTGTAGCAGCAGCATTACGATATCAGAATCTAGCGATCTTAGTTTGTGAGCCATGTTTTGCTTTCCATTATTTAACTCAAGAGACAGCATGCAGTATTGTGTATTCGGTTTATCAACTTGGCGCCCTTTGTTTCGAATTCCCAAGTGAGTTCCCGCGATAGATTTGATTCCTAATTAAAATTCTAGTTTTGGAGTGGAATTAATCGACTTCTGTGCTGGAAAATTTCATCTTCTATTTCCTACCAGAAAGATTTAACCATATTGTAGGAAAATTGGAAGGGTTACAATTTGACAGTGAAAGCACATTTTGCAAGTGTTCGTTTTATTCTGTGTCTAAGAATTCGCGCAAAATTAAGCCGTGAATTGCTAATCAGAGCAAAGCCCACATGTTTTTGTGCCAAAATACCTCCTACTTTAACCTAAAAAACCTACTTGAAAAAAGTAATCAATCTTGTTACCAAAAAGCAAAAATCATAGTTCGATGTTTTATAAACAGTTTGCAGGGTTTCGTTTATTCCCAATGACTATTCCGTAGCCGTAGTTTGAGGATAACATCCGATAACATCCGACGTGATATTAACCAATTTGCCAAAACTAGAATGGGTTTCTTGGTCGAGGCAACAAAAGGATGATTGCTTATACAAGCTGGATCCCAACATTTTGAGGGCATGACTGGGTCGCGGAAAGCTTGACAGAGAGACAGACAGACAGATATTTTTATTGGCACCTTGTAAAACCTAGTTACATCGAGAGCTTGTAACCATCAGCGGATGTAGGGGGAGGGGATTGGCCCACCCTTTTTCCCGACGGCAATATTCCCGTACATTTAATGTATTTGCTGAAATAACATTTGTGCACATTTCCGTCCCTTGTTTTCGCTATCCGGCCCCCTCTTTCTTAAACACTCAGATCCTCCGCCGGTTATAAAGGTAACTTCCCGCTTTCCATAGCGTATGTGAGAATTCCAGTGTTCTCCAGGATCAAATGTTCGATCAAAATAATTATCCGAAATAAACCCTTTGCCACAGGCGCCAACACTAGAATGGCTTTTTGGTCTTGCAGAAAATGGCATGACTTGCGATTTGGTATGTAAAAGTTTGAAGTAACTTCAGTGACGAGCGACTTACGCTTTCGTTGACTTGACTGTTAAGTCTCCCTGACTTTGACACTAGTTTTCCCACAACAATTCTTTTTGCCGACCGGATTTCAAGATACGTTTTTTCTAAGACGTCTTCGGGGTAGGCTTAATACAAATCGTCTTTGAAAGTTTTTCTTGTTTTCTCATGAGTACATGGCCCAGTTTGTATATGACGTAACAAATGCTTGTTTCCATTCGCTCTGTTCGAGCGCGCGCTCTCTACAATCATGCAAAGCCATTACAATCATGGGCGGATTTAGGGGGCGAGTGGGCCGCACCCCCTTTTCGGCCAATTTTCCCAGACATTTTTCTGTATTTGCTGTTCGTCCAATGTTTTCCACCCAACCCCACCCCCGCCTGTCTGACGAATATCACAAGAAGGCCTCGGCAAATTGAGCTTCATGTCGAGTTATGTCATCTGTAGGATGTAAAAAGAGAGCCGCGACCTGATTTAGCCAACCGTCAGCACTTTTAAGAGCTTTTTTAATCCCGAAGCAATGAGCGACGAAATTTCGAAAAAAAAAATATAGAAAACGATGCGTGAATTCCTAGCAATTCTTTGTAAAGAAAAATGCTCTCTGCACACGCCCGCAAGAAAGTTTTTATGATAATTTTTTTTTGCTTTCTGATTACTTTGTACCAGGTGACTGGGTCGCGGAAAGCTTTACAGAGAAACAGACAGACAGATTTTTTTATTGGCACCTTGTAAAACCTAGTTACATCGAGAGCTTGTAACCATCAGCGGATGTAGGGGGAGGGGATTGGCCCACCCTTTTTCCCGACGGCAATATTCCCGTACATTTAATGTATTTGCTGAAATAACATTTGTGCACATTTTCGTCCCTTGTTTTCGCTATCCGGCCCCCTCTTTCTTAAACACTCAGATCCTCCGCTGGTTATAAAAGTAACTTCCCGCTTTCCATAGCGTATGTGAGAATTCCAGTGCTCTCCAGGATCAAATGTTCGATCAAAATAATTATCCGAAATAAACCCTTTGCCACAGGCGCCAACACTAGATGCTAACGCCAACACTAGAATAGCTTTTTGGTCTTGCAGAAAAATGGCATGACTTGCGATTTGGTATGTAAAAGTTTGAAGTAACTTCAGTGACGAGCGACTTACGCTTTCGTTGACTTGACTGTTAGGTCTCCTTGACTTTGACACTAGTTTTCCCACAACAATTCTTTTTGCCGACCGGATTTCAAGATACGTTTTTTCTAAGACGTCTTCGGGGTAGGCTTAATACAAATCGTCTTTGAAAGTTTTTCTTGTTTTCTCATGAGTACATGGCCCAGTTTGTATATGACGTAACAAATGCTTGTTTCCATTCGCTCTGTTCGAGCGCGCGCTCTCTACAATCATGCAAAGCCATTACAATCATGGGCGGATTTAGGGGGCGAGTGGGCCGCACCCCCTTTTCGGCCAATTTTCCCAGACATTTTCTGTATTTGCTGTTCGTCCAATGTTTTCCACCCAACCCCAACCCCGCCTGTCTGACGAATATCACAAGAAGGCCTCGGCAAATTGAGCTTCATGTCGAGTTATGTCATCTGTAGGATGTAAAAAGAGAGCCGCGACCTGATTTAGCCAACCGTCAGCACTTTTAAGAGCTTTTTTAATCCCGAAGCAATGAGCGACGAAATTTCGAAAAAAAAAAAAGAAAACGATGCGTGAATTCCTAGCAATTCTTTGTAAAGAAAAATGCTCTCTGCACACGCCCGCAAGAAAGTTTTTTATGATAATTTTTTTTTGCTTTCTGATTACTTTGTACCAGGTGACTGGGTCGCGGAAAGCTTTACAGAGAGACAGACAGACAGATATTTTTATTGGCACCTTGTAAAACCTAGTTACATCGAGAGCTTGTAACCATCAGCGGATGTAGGGGGAGGGGATTGGCCCACCCTTTTTCCCGACGGCAATATTCCCGTACATTTAATGTATTTGCTGAAATAACATTTGTGCACATTTTCGTCCCTTGTTTTCGCTATCCGGCCCCCTCTTTCTTAAACACTCAGATCCTCCGCCGGTTATAAAGGTAACTTCCCGCTTTCCATAGCGTATGTGAGAATTCCAGTGCTCTCCAGGATCAAATGTTCGATCAAAATAATTATCCGAAATAAACCCTTTGCCACAGGCGCCAACACTAGATGCTAACGCCAACACTAGAATGGCTTTTTGGTCTTGCAGAAAAATGGCATGACTTGCGATTTGGTATGTAAAAGTTTGAAGTAACTTCAGTGACGAGCGACTTACGCTTTCGTTGACTTGACTGTTAGGTCTCCTTGACTTTGACACTAGTTTTCCCACAACAATTCTTTTTGCCGACCGGATTTCAAGATACGTTTTTTCTAAGACGTCTTCGGGGTAGGCTTAATACAAATCGTCTTTGAAAGTTTTTCTTGTTTTCTCATGAGTACATGGCCCAGTTTGTATATGACGTAACAAATGCTTGTTTCCATTCGCTCTGTTCGAGCGCGCGCTCTCTACAATCATGCAAAGCCATTACAATCATGGGCGGATTTAGGGGGCGAGTGGGCCGCACCCCCTTTTCGGCCAATTTTCCCAGACATTTACTGTATTTGCTATTCGTCCAATGTTTTCAGTATACACCCCCCCCCCCCCAACCCCACCCAACCCCACCCCCGCCTGTCTGACGAATATCACAAGAAGGCCTCGGCAAATTGAGCTTCATGTCGAGTTACGTCATCTGTAGGATGTAAAAAGAGAGCCGCGACCTGATTTAGCCAACCGTCAGCACTTTTAAGAGCTTTTTTAATTCCGAAGCAATGAGCGACGAAATTTCGAAAAAAAAAATATAGAAAACGATGCGTGAATTCCTAGCAATTCTTTGTAAAGAAAAATGCTCTCTGCACACGCCCGCAAGAAAGTTTTTTATGATAATTTTTTTTTGCTTTCTGATTACTTTGTACCAGGTGACTGGGTCGCGGAAAGCTTTACAGAGAGACAGACAGACAGATATTTTTATTGGCACCTTGTAAAACCTAGTTACATCGAGAGCTTGTAACCATCAGCGGATGTAGGGGGAGGGGATTGGCCCACCCTTTTTCCCGACGGCAATATTCCCGTACATTTAATGTATTTGCTGAAATAACATTTGTGCACATTTTCGTCCTTGTTTTCGCTATCCGGCCCCCTCTTTCTTAAACACTCAGATCCTCCGCCGGTTATAAAAGTAACTTCCCGCTTTCCATAGCGTATGTGAGAATTCCAGTGCTCTCCAGGATCAAATGTTCGATCAAAATAATTATCCGAAATAAACCCTTTGCCACAGGCGCCAACACTAGATGCTAACGCCAACACTAGAATGGCTTTTTGGTCTTGCAGAAAAATGGCATGACTTGCGATTTGGTATGTAAAAGTTTGAAGTAACTTCAGTGACGAGCGACTTACGCTTTCGTTGACTTGACTGTTAGGTCTCCTTGACTTTGACACTAGTTTTCCCACAACAATTCTTTTTGCCGACCGGATTTCAAGATACGTTTTTTCTAAGACGTCTTCGGGGTAGGCTTAATACAAATCGTCTTTGAAAGTTTTTCTTGTTTTCTCATGAGTACATGGCCCAGTTTGCATATGACGTAACAAATGCTTGTTTCCATTCGCTCTGTTCGAGCGCGCGCTCTCTACAATCATGCAAAGCCATTACAATCATGGGCGGATTTAGGGGGCGAGTGGGCCGCACCCCCTTTTCGGCCAATTTTCCCAGACATTTTTCTGTATTTGCTGTTCGTCCAATGTTTTCCACCCAACCCCAACCCCGCCTGTCTGACGAATATCACAAGAAGGCCTCGGCAAATTGAGCTTCATGTCGAGTTATGTCATCTGTAGGATGTAAAAAGAGAGCCGCGACCTGATTTAGCCAACCGTCAGCACTTTTAAGAGCTTTTTTAATCCCGAAGCAATGAGCGACGAAATTTCGAAAAAAAAATAAAGAAAACGATGCGTGAATTCCTAGCAATTCTTTGTAAAGAAAAATGCTCTCTGCACACGCCCGCAAGAAAGTTTTTTATGATAATTTTTTTTTGCTTTCTGATTACTTTGTACCAGGTGACTGGGTCGCGGAAAGCTTTACAGAGAGACAGACAGACAGATATTTTTATTGGCACCTTGTAAAACCTAGTTACATCGAGAGCTTGTAACCATCAGCGGATGTAGGGGGAGGGGATTGGCCCACCCTTTTTCCCGACGGCAATATTCCCGTACATTTAATGTATTTGCTGAAATAACATTTGTGCACATTTTCGTCCCTTGTTTTCGCTATCCGGCCCCCTCTTTCTTAAACACTCAGATCCTCCGCCGGTTATAAAGGTAACTTCCCGCTTTCCATAGCGTATGTGAGAATTCCAGTGCTCTCCAGGATCAAATGTTCGATCAAAATAATTATCCGAAATAAACCCTTTGCCACAGGCGCCAACACTAGATGCTAACGCCAACACTAGAATGGCTTTTTGGTCTTGCAGAAAAATGGCATGACTTGCGATTTGGTATGTAAAAGTTTGAAGTAACTTCAGTGACGAGCGACTTACGCTTTCGTTGACTTGACTGTTAGGTCTCCTTGACTTTGACACTAGTTTTCCCACAACAATTCTTTTTGCCGACCGGATTTCAAGATACGTTTTTTCTAAGACGTCTTCGGGGTAGGCTTAATACAAATCGTCTTTGAAAGTTTTTCTTGTTTTCTCATGAGTACATGGCCCAGTTTGTATATGACGTAACAAATGCTTGTTTCCATTCGCTCTGTTCGAGCGCGCGCTCTCTACAATCATGCAAAGCCATTACAATCATGGGCGGATTTAGGGGACGAGTGGGCCGCAGCCCCTTTTCGGCCAATTTTCCCAGACATTTACTGTATTTGCTGTTCGTCCAATGTTTTCAGTATACAACCCCCCCCCCCAAACCCCACCCAACCCCACCCCCGCCTGTCTGACGAATATCACAAGAAGGCCTCGGCAAATTGAGCTTCATGTCGAGTTACGTCATCTGTAGGATGTAAAAAGAGAGCCGCGACCTGATTTAGCCAACCGTCAGCACTTTTAAGAGCTTTTTTAATTCCGAAGCAATGAGCGACGAAATTTCGAAAAAAAAAAATATAGAAAACGATGCGTGAATTCCTAGCAATTCTTTGTAAAGAAAAATGCTCTCTGCACACGCCCGCAAGAAAGTTTTTTATGATAATTTTTTTTTGCTTTCTGATTACTTTGTACCAGGTGACTGGGTCGCGGAAAGCTTTACAGAGAGACAGACAGACAGATATTTTTATTGGCACCTTGTAAAACCTAGTTACATCGAGAGCTTGTAACCATCAGCGGATGTAGGGGGAGGGGATTGGCCCACCCTTTTTCCCGACGGCAATATTCCCGTACATTTAATGTATTTGCTGAAATAACATTTGTGCACATTTTCGTCCCTTGTTTTCGCTATCCGGCCCCCTCTTTCTTAAACACTCAGATCCTCCGCCGGTTATAAAGGTAACTTCCCGCTTTCCATAGCGTATGTGAGAATTCCAGTGCTCTCCAGGATCAAATGTTCGATCAAAATAATTATCCGAAATAAACCCTTTGCCACAGGCGCCAACACTAGATGCTAACGCCAACACTAGAATGGCTTTTTGGTCTTGCAGAAAAATGGCATGACTTGCGATTTGGTATGTAAAAGTTTGAAGTAACTTCAGTGACGAGCGACTTACGCTTTCGTTGACTTGACTGTTAGGTCTCCTTGACTTTGACACTAGTTTTCCCACAACAATTCTTTTTGCCGACCGGATTTCAAGATACGTTTTTTCTAAGACGTCTTCGGGGTAGGCTTAATACAAATCGTCTTTGAAAGTTTTTCTTGTTTTCTCATGAGTACATGGCCCAGTTTGTATATGACGTAACAAATGCTTGTTTCCATTCGCTCTGTTCGAGCGCGCGCTCTCTACAATCATGCAAAGCCATTACAATCATGGGCGGATTTAGGGGGCGAGTGGGCCGCACCCCCTTTTCGGCCAATTTTCCCAGACATTTTTCTGTATTTGCTGTTCGTCCAATGTTTTCCACCCAACCCCACCCCGCCTGTCTGACGAATATCACAAGAAGGCCTCGGCAAATTGAGCTTCATGTCGAGTTATGTCATCTGTAGGATGTAAAAAGAGAGCCGCGACCTGATTTAGCCAACCGTCAGCACTTTTAAGAGCTTTTTTAATCCCGAAGCAATGAGCGACGAAATTTCGAAAAAAAATATAGAAAACGATGCGTGAATTCCTAGCAATTCTTTGTAAAGAAAAATGCTCTCTGCACACGCCCGCAAGAAAGTTTTTTATGATAATTTTTTTTTGCTTTCTGATTACTTTGTACCAGGTGACTGGGTCGCGGAAAGCTTTACAGAGAGACAGACAGACAGATATTTTTATTGGCACCTTGTAAAACCTAGTTACATCGAGAGCTTGTAACCATCAGCGGATGTAGGGGGAGGGGATTGGCCCACCTTTTTCCCGACGGCAATATTCCCGTACATTTAATGTATTTGCTGAAATAACATTTGTGCACATTTTCGTCCCTTGTTTTCGCTATCCGGCCCCCTCTTTCTTAAACACTCAGATCCTCCGCCGGTTATAAAGGTAACTTCCCGCTTTCCATAGCGTATGTGAGAATTCCAGTGCTCTCCAGGATCAAATGTTCGATCAAAATAATTATCCGAAATAAACCCTTTGCCACAGGCGCCAACACTAGATGCTAACGCCAACACTAGAATGGCTTTTTGGTCTTGCAGAAAAATGGCATGACTTGCGATTTGGTATGTAAAAGTTTGAAGTAACTTCAGTGACGAGCGACTTACGCTTTCGTTGACTTGACTGTTAGGTCTCCTTGACTTTGACACTAGTTTTCCCACAACAATTCTTTTTGCCGACCGGATTTCAAGATACGTTTTTTCTAAGACGTCTTCGGGGTAGGCTTAATACAAATCGTCTTTGAAAGTTTTTCTTGTTTTCTGATGAGTACATGGCCCAGTTTGTATATGACGTAACAAATGCTTGTTTCCATTCGCTCTGTTCGAGCGCGCGCTCTCTACAATCATGCAAAGCCATTACAATCATGGGCGGATTTAGGGGACGAGTGGGCCGCAGCCCCTTTTCGGCCAATTTTCCCAGACATTTACTGTATTTGCTATTCGTCCAATGTTTTCAGTATACAACCCCCCCCCCAAACCCCACCCAACCCCACCCCCGCCTGTCTGACGAATATCACAAGAAGGCCTCGGCAAATTGAGCTTCATGTCGAGTTACGTCATCTGTAGGATGTAAAAAGAGAGCCGCGACCTGATTTAGCCAACCGTCAGCACTTTTAAGAGCTTTTTTAATTCCGAAGCAATGAGCGACGAAATTTCGAAAAAAAAAATATAGAAAACGATGCGTGAATTCCTAGCAATTCTTTGTAAAGAAAAATGCTCTCTGCACACGCCCGCAAGAAAGTTTTTTATGATAATTTTTTTTTGCTTTCTGATTACTTTGTACCAGGTGACTGGGTCGCGGAAAGCTTTACAGAGAGACAGACAGACAGATATTTTTATTGGCACCTTGTAAAACCTAGTTACATCGAGAGCTTGTAACCATCAGCGGATGTAGGGGGAGGGGATTGGCCCACCCTTTTTCCCGACGGCAATATTCCCGTACATTTAATGTATTTGCTGAAATAACATTTGTGCACATTTTCGTCCCTTGTTTTCGCTATCCGGCCCCCTCTTTCTTAAACACTCAGATCCTCCGCCGGTTATAAAGGTAACTTCCCGCTTTCCATAGCGTATGTGAGAATTCCAGTGCTCTCCAGGATCAAATGTTCGATCAAAATAATTATCCGAAATAAACCCTTTGCCACAGGCGCCAACACTAGATGCTAACGCCAACACTAGAATGGCTTTTTGGTCTTGCAGAAAAATGGCATGACTTGCGATTTGGTATGTAAAAGTTTGAAGTAACTTCAGTGACGAGCGACTTACGCTTTCGTTGACTTGACTGTTAGGTCTCCTTGACTTTGACACTAGTTTTCCCACAACAATTCTTTTTGCCGACCGGATTTCAAGATACGTTTTTTCTAAGACGTCTTCGGGGTAGGCTTAATACAAATCGTCTTTGAAAGTTTTTCTTGTTTTCTCATGAGTACATGGCCCAGTTTGTATATGACGTAACAAATGCTTGTTTCCATTCGCTCTGTTCGAGCGCGCGCTCTCTACAATCATGCAAAGCCATTACAATCATGGGCGGATTTAGGGGGCGAGTGGGCCGCACCCCCTTTTCGGCCAATTTTCCCAGACATTTTTCTGTATTTGCTGTTCGTCCAATGTTTTCCACCCAACCCCACCCCCGCCTGTCTGACGAATATCACAAGAAGGCCTCGGCAAATTGAGCTTCATGTCGAGTTATGTCATCTGTAGGATGTAAAAAGAGAGCCGCGACCTGATTTAGCCAACCGTCAGCACTTTTAAGAGCTTTTTTAATCCCGAAGCAATGAGCGACGAAATTTCGAAAAAAAAATAAAGAAAACGATGCGTGAATTCCTAGCAATTCTTTGTAAAGAAAAATGCTCTCTGCACACGCCCGCAAGAAAGTTTTTTATGATAATTTTTTTTGCTTTCTGATTACTTTGTACCAGGTGACTGGGTCGCGGAAAGCTTTACAGAGAGACAGACAGACAGATATTTTTATTGGCACCTTGTAAAACCTAGTTACATCGAGAGCTTGTAACCATCAGCGGATGTAGGGGGAGGGGATTGGCCCACCCTTTTTCCGGACGGCAATATTCCCGTACATTTAATGTATTTGCTGAAATAACATTTGTGCACATTTTCGTCACTTGTTTTCGCTATCCGGCCCCCTCTTTCTTAAACACTCAGATCCTCCGCCGGTTATAAAGGTAACTTCCCGCTTTCCATAACGTATGTGAGAATTCCAGTGCTCTCCAGGATCAAATGTTCGATCAAAATAATTATCCGAAATAAACCCTTTGCCACAGGCGCCAACACTAGATGCTACCGCCAACACTAGAATGGCTTTTTGGTCTTGCAGAAAAATGGCATGACTTGCGATTTGGTATGTAAAAGTTTGAAGTAACTTCAGTGACGAGCGACTTACGCTTTCGTTGACTTGACTGTAGGTCTCCTTTACTTTGACACTAGTTTTCCCACAACAATTCTTTTTGCCGACCGGATTTCAAGATACGTTTTTTCTAAGACGTCTTCGGGGTAGGCTTAATACAAATCGTCTTTGAAAGTTTTTCTTGTTTTCTCATGAGTACATGGCCCAGTTTGTATATGACGTAACAAATGCTTGTTTCCATTCGCTCTGTTCGAGCGCGCGCTCTCTACAATCATGCAAAGCCATTACAATCATGGGCGGATTTAGGGGGCGAGTGGGCCGCACCCCCTTTTCGGCCAATTTTCCCAGACATTTACTGTATTTGCTGTTCGTCCAATGTTTTCAGTATCCACCCCCCCCCCCCCCCCCGCCCCCCACCCCCCCCCCCCACCACCACCCCCACCCCCACACCGCACCCCCGCCTGTCTGACGAATATCACAAGAAGGCCTCGGCAAATTGAGCTTCATGTCGAGTTATATCATCTGTAGGATGTAAAAAGAGAGCCGCGACCTGATTTAGCCAACCGTCAGCACTTTTAAGAGCTTTTTTTATCCCGAAGCAATGAGCGACGAAATTTCGAAAAAAAATATAGAAAAGGATACGTGAATTCCTAGCAATTCTTTGTAAATAAAAATGCTCTCTGCACACGCCCGCAAGAAAGTTTTTTATGATAATTTTTTTTGCTTTCTGTTTACTTTGTACCACGTGACTGGGTCGCGGAAAGCTTGACAGAGAGACAGACAGACAGATATTTTTATTGGCACCTTGTAAAACCTAGTTACATCGAGAGCTTGTAACCATCAGCGGATGTAGGGGGAGGGGATTGGCCCACCTTTTTTCCCGACGGCAATATTCCCGTACATTTAATGTATTTGCTGAAATAACATTTGTGCACATTTTCGTCCCTTGTTTTCGCTATCCGGCCCCCTCTTTCTTAAACACTCAGATCCTCCGCCGGTTATACAGGTAACTTCCCGCTTTCCATAGCGTATGTGAGAATTCCAGTGTTCTCCAGGATCAAATGTTCGATCAAAATAATTATCCGAAATAAACCCTTTGCCAAAGGCGCCAACACTAGAATGGCTTTTTGGTCTTGCAGAAAAATGGCATGACTTGCGATTTGGTATGTAAAAGTGAGAAGTAACTTCAGTGACGAGCGACTTACGCTTTTGTTGACTTGACTGTTAGGTCTCCTTGACTTTGACACTAGTTTTCCCACAACAATTCTTTTTGCCGACCGGATTTCAAGATACGATTTTTCTAAGACGTCTTCGGGGTAGGCTTAATACAAATCGTCTTTGAAAGTTTTTCTTGTTTTCTCATGAGTACATGGCCCAGTTTGTATATGACGTAACAAATGCTTGTTTCCATTCGCTCTGTTCGAGCGCGCTCTCTACAATCATGCCAAGCCATTACAATCATGGGCGAATTTAGGGGGCGAGTGGGCCGCACCCCCTTTTCGGCCAATTTTCCCAGACATTTACTGTATTTGCTGTTTATCCAATGTTTTCAGTATACGCCCCCCCTCCAAACCCCACCCAACCCCACCCCCGCCTGTCTGACGAATATCACAAGAAGGCCTCGGCAAATTGAGCTTCATGTCGAGTTATGTCATCTGTAGGATGTAAAAAGAGAGCCGCGACCTGATTTAGCCAACCGTCAGCACTTTTAAGAGCTTTTTTAATCCCGAAGCAATGAGCGACGAAATTTCGAAAAAAAAAATATAGAAAACGATGCGTGAATTCCTAGCAATTCTTTGTAAAGAAAAATGCTCTCTGCACACGCCCGCAAGAAAGTTTTTTATGATAATTTTTTTTTGCTTTCTGATTACTTTGTACCAGGTGACTGGGTCGCGGAAAGCTTTACAGAGAAACAGACAGACAGATTTTTTTATTGGCACCTTGTAAAACCTAGTTACATCGAGAGCTTGTAACCATCAGCGGATGTAGGGGGAGGGGATTGGCCCACTCTTTTTCCCGACGGCAATATTCCCGTACATTTAATGTATTTGCTGAAATAACATTTGTGCACATTTTCGTCCCTTGTTTTCGCTATCCGGCCCCCTCTTTCTTAAACACTCAGATCCTCCGCCGGTTATAAAGGTAACTTCCCGCTTTCCATAGCGTATGTGAGAATTCCAGTGCTCTCCAGGATCAAATGTTCGATCAAAATAATTATCCGAAATAAACCCTTTGCCACAGGCGCCAACACTAGATGCTAACGCCAACACTAGAATGGCTTTTTGGTCTTGCAGAAAAATGGCATGACTTGCGATTTGGTATGTAAAAATTTGAAGTAACTTCAGTGACGAGCGACTTACGCTTTCGTTGACTTGACTGTTAGGTCTCCTTGACTTTGACACTAGTTTTCCCACAACAATTCTTTTTGCCGACCGGATTTCAAGATACGTTTTTTCTAAGACGTCTTCGGGGTAGGCTTAATACAAATCGTCTTTGAAAGTTTTTCTTGTTTTCTCATGAGTACATGGCCCAGTTTGTATATGACGTAACAAATGCTTGTTTCCATTCGCTCTGTTCGAGCGCGCGCTCTCTACAATCATGCAAAGCCATTACAATCATGGGCGGATTTAGGGGGCGAGTGGGCCGCACCCCCTTTTCGGCCAATTTTCCCAGACATTTACTGTATTTGCTGTTCGTCCAATGTTTTCAGTATCCACCCCCCCCCCCCCCGCCCCCACCCCCCCACCCCACCACCACCCCACCCCCACACCGCACCCCCGCCTGTCTGACGAATATCACAAGAAGGCCTCGGCAAATTGAGCTTCATGTCGAGTTATATCATCTGTAGGATGTAAAAAGAGAGCCGCGACCTGATTTAGCCAACCGCCAGCACTTTTAAGAGCTTTTTTTATCCCGAAGCAATGAGCGACGAAATTTCGAAAAAAAATATAGAAAAGGATACGTGAATTCCTAGCAATTCTTTGTAAATAAAAATGCTCTCTGCACACGCCCGCAAGAAAGTTTTTTATGATAATTTGTTTTGCTTTCTGTTTACTTTGTACCACGTGACTGGGTCGCGGAAAGCTTGACAGAGAGACAGACAGACAGATATTTTTATTGGCACCTTGTAAAACCTAGTTACATCGAGAGCTTGTAACCATCAGCAGATGTAGGGGGAGGGGATTGGCCCACCTATTTTCCCGACGGCAATATTCCCGTACATTTAATGTATTTGCTGAAATAACATTTGTGCACATTTTCGTCCCTTGTTTTCGCTATCCGGTTCCCTCTTTCTTAAACACTCAGTTCCTCCCCCGGTGATAAAGGTAACTTCCCGCTTTCCATAGCGTATGTGAGAATTCCAGTGTTCTCCAGGATCAAATGTTCGATCAAAATAATTATCCGAAATAAACCCTTTGCCACAGGCGCCAACACTAGATGCTAACGCCAACACTAGAATGGCTTTTTGGTCTTGCAGAAAAACGGCATGACTTGCGATTTGGTATGTAAAAGTTTGAAGTAACTTCAGTGACGAGCGACTTACGCTTTCGTTGACTTGACTGTTAGGTCTCCTTGACTTTGACACTAGTTTTCCCACAACAATTCTTTTTGCCGACCGGATTTCAAGATACGTTTTTTCTAAGACGTCTTCGGGGTAGGCTTAATACAAATCGTCTTTGAAAGTTTTTCTTGTTTTCTGATGAGTACATGGCCCAGTTTGTATATGACGTAACAAATGCTTGTTTCCATTCGCTCTGTTCGAGCGCGCGCTCTCTACAATCATGCAAAGCCATTACAATCATGGGCGGATTTAGGGGACGAGTGGGCCGCAGCCCCTTTTCGGCCAATTTTCCCAGACATTTACTGTATTTGCTATTCGTCCAATGTTTTCAGTATACAACCCCCCCCCCCCCCAAACCCCACCCAACCCCACCCCCGCCTGTCTGACGAATATCACAAGAAGGCCTCGGCAAATTGAGCTTCATGTCGAGTTACGTCATCTGTAGGATGTAAAAAGAGAGCCGCGACCTGATTTAGCCAACCGTCAGCACTTTTAAGAGCTTTTTTAATTCCGAAGCAATGAGCGACGAAATTTCGAAAAAAAAAATATAGAAAACGATGCGTGAATTCCTAGCAATTCTTTGTAAAGAAAAATGCTCTCTGCACACGCCCGCAAGAAAGTTTTTTATGATAATTTTTTTTTGCTTTCTGATTACTTTGTACCAGGTGACTGGGTCGCGGAAAGCTTTACAGAGAGACAGACAGACAGATATTTTTATTGGCACCTTGTAAAACCTAGTTACATCGAGAGCTTGTAACCATCAGCGGATGTAGGGGGAGGGGATTGGCCCACCCTTTTTCCGGACGGCAATATTCCCGTACATTTAATGTATTTGCTGAAATAACATTTGTGCACATTTTCGTCACTTGTTTTCGCTATCCGGCCCCCTCTTTCTTAAACACTCAGATCCTCCGCCGGTTATAAAGGTAACTTCCCGCTTTCCATAGCGTATGTGAGAATTCCAGTGCTCTCCAGGATCAAATGTTCGATCAAAATAATTATCCGAAATAAACCCTTTGCCACAGGCGCCAACACTAGATGCTAACGCCAACACTAGAATGGCTTTTTGGTCTTGCAGAAAAATGGCATGACTTGCGATTTGGTATGTAAAAGTTTGAAGTAACTTCAGTGACGAGCGACTTACGCTTTCGTTGACTTGACTGTTAGGTCTCCTTGACTTTGACACTAGTTTTCCCACAACAATTCTTTTTGCCGACCGGATTTCAAGATACGTTTTTTCTAAGACGTCTTCGGGGTAGGCTTAATACAAATCGTCTTTGAAAGTTTTTCTTGTTTTCTCATGAGTACATGGCCCAGTTTGTATATGACGTAACAAATGCTTGTTTCCATTCGCTCTGTTCGAGCGCGCGCTCTCTACAATCATGCAAAGCCATTACAATCATGGGCGGATTTAGGGGGCGAGTGGGCCGCACCCCCTTTTCGGCCAATTTTCCCAGACATTTTTCTGTATTTGCTGTTCGTCCAATGTTTTCCACCCAACCCCACCCCCGCCTGTCTGACGAATATCACAAGAAGGCCTCGGCAAATTGAGCTTCATGTCGAGTTATGTCATCTGTAGGATGTAAAAAGAGAGCCGCGACCTGATTTAGCCAACCGTCAGCACTTTTAAGAGCTTTTTTAATCCCGAAGCAATGAGCGACGAAATTTCGAAAAAAAAATAAAGAAAACGATGCGTGAATTCCTAGCAATTCTTTGTAAAGAAAAATGCTCTCTGCACACGCCCGCAAGAAAGTTTTTTATGATAATTTTTTTTGCTTTCTGATTACTTTGTACCAGGTGACTGGGTCGCGGAAAGCTTTACAGAGAGACAGACAGACAGATATTTTTATTGGCACCTTGTAAAACCTAGTTACATCGAGAGCTTGTAACCATCAGCGGATGTAGGGGGAGGGGATTGGCCCACCCTTTTTCCGGACGGCAATATTCCCGTACATTTAATGTATTTGCTGAAATAACATTTGTGCACATTTTCGTCACTTGTTTTCGCTATCCGGCCCCCTCTTTCTTAAACACTCAGATCCTCCGCCGGTTATAAAGGTAACTTCCCGCTTTCCATAACGTATGTGAGAATTCCAGTGCTCTCCAGGATCAAATGTTCGATCAAAATAATTATCCGAAATAAACCCTTTGCCACAGGCGCCAACACTAGATGCTACCGCCAACACTAGAATGGCTTTTTGGTCTTGCAGAAAAATGGCATGACTTGCGATTTGGTATGTAAAAGTTTGAAGTAACTTCAGTGACGAGCGACTTACGCTTTCGTTGACTTGACTGTAGGTCTCCTTTACTTTGACACTAGTTTTCCCACAACAATTCTTTTTGCCGACCGGATTTCAAGATACGTTTTTTCTAAGACGTCTTCGGGGTAGGCTTAATACAAATCGTCTTTGAAAGTTTTTCTTGTTTTCTCATGAGTACATGGCCCAGTTTGTATATGACGTAACAAATGCTTGTTTCCATTCGCTCTGTTCGAGCGCGCGCTCTCTACAATCATGCAAAGCCATTACAATCATGGGCGGATTTAGGGGGCGAGTGGGCCGCACCCCCTTTTCGGCCAATTTTCCCAGACATTTACTGTATTTGCTGTTCGTCCAATGTTTTCAGTATCCACCCCCCCCCCCCCCCCCCCCCCCCCCCCCCCACCCCCCCACCCCACCACCACCCCCACCCCCACACCGCACCCCCGCCTGTCTGACGAATATCACAAGAAGGCCTCGGCAAATTGAGCTTCATGTCGAGTTATATCATCTGTAGGATGTAAAAAGAGAGCCGCGACCTGATTTAGCCAACCGTCAGCACTTTTAAGAGCTTTTTTTATCCCGAAGCAATGAGCGACGAAATTTCGAAAAAAAATATAGAAAAGGATACGTGAATTCCTAGCAATTCTTTGTAAATAAAAATGCTCTCTGCACACGCCCGCAAGAAAGTTTTTTATGATAATTTTTTTTGCTTTCTGTTTACTTTGTACCACGTGACTGGGTCGCGGAAAGCTTGACAGAGAGACAGACAGACAGATATTTTTATTGGCACCTTGTAAAACCTAGTTACATCGAGAGCTTGTAACCATCAGCGGATGTAGGGGGAGGGGATTGGCCCACCTTTTTTCCCGACGGCAATATTCCCGTACATTTAATGTATTTGCTGAAATAACATTTGTGCACATTTTCGTCCCTTGTTTTCGCTATCCGGCCCCCTCTTTCTTAAACACTCAGATCCTCCGCCGGTTATACAGGTAACTTCCCGCTTTCCATAGCGTATGTGAGAATTCCAGTGTTCTCCAGGATCAAATGTTCGATCAAAATAATTATCCGAAATAAACCCTTTGCCAAAGGCGCCAACACTAGAATGGCTTTTTGGTCTTGCAGAAAAATGGCATGACTTGCGATTTGGTATGTAAAAGTGAGAAGTAACTTCAGTGACGAGCGACTTACGCTTTTGTTGACTTGACTGTTAGGTCTCCTTGACTTTGACACTAGTTTTCCCACAACAATTCTTTTTGCCGACCGGATTTCAAGATACGATTTTTCTAAGACGTCTTCGGGGTAGGCTTAATACAAATCGTCTTTGAAAGTTTTTCTTGTTTTCTCATGAGTACATGGCCCAGTTTGTATATGACGTAACAAATGCTTGTTTCCATTCGCTCTGTTCGAGCGCGCTCTCTACAATCATGCCAAGCCATTACAATCATGGGCGAATTTAGGGGGCGAGTGGGCCGCACCCCCTTTTCGGCCAATTTTCCCAGACATTTACTGTATTTGCTGTTTATCCAATGTTTTCAGTATACGCCCCCCCTCCAAACCCCACCCAACCCCACCCCCGCCTGTCTGACGAATATCACAAGAAGGCCTCGGCAAATTGAGCTTCATGTCGAGTTATGTCATCTGTAGGATGTAAAAAGAGAGCCGCGACCTGATTTAGCCAACCGTCAGCACTTTTAAGAGCTTTTTTAATCCCGAAGCAATGAGCGACGAAATTTCGAAAAAAAAAATATAGAAAACGATGCGTGAATTCCTAGCAATTCTTTGTAAAGAAAAATGCTCTCTGCACACGCCCGCAAGAAAGTTTTTTATGATAATTTTTTTTTGCTTTCTGATTACTTTGTACCAGGTGACTGGGTCGCGGAAAGCTTTACAGAGAAACAGACAGACAGATTTTTTTATTGGCACCTTGTAAAACCTAGTTACATCGAGAGCTTGTAACCATCAGCGGATGTAGGGGGAGGGGATTGGCCCACTCTTTTTCCCGACGGCAATATTCCCGTACATTTAATGTATTTGCTGAAATAACATTTGTGCACATTTTCGTCCCTTGTTTTCGCTATCCGGCCCCCTCTTTCTTAAACACTCAGATCCTCCGCCGGTTATAAAGGTAACTTCCCGCTTTCCATAGCGTATGTGAGAATTCCAGTGCTCTCCAGGATCAAATGTTCGATCAAAATAATTATCCGAAATAAACCCTTTGCCACAGGCGCCAACACTAGATGCTAACGCCAACACTAGAATGGCTTTTTGGTCTTGCAGAAAAATGGCATGACTTGCGATTTGGTATGTAAAAATTTGAAGTAACTTCAGTGACGAGCGACTTACGCTTTCGTTGACTTGACTGTTAGGTCTCCTTGACTTTGACACTAGTTTTCCCACAACAATTCTTTTTGCCGACCGGATTTCAAGATACGTTTTTTCTAAGACGTCTTCGGGGTAGGCTTAATACAAATCGTCTTTGAAAGTTTTTCTTGTTTTCTCATGAGTACATGGCCCAGTTTGTATATGACGTAACAAATGCTTGTTTCCATTCGCTCTGTTCGAGCGCGCGCTCTCTACAATCATGCAAAGCCATTACAATCATGGGCGGATTTAGGGGGCGAGTGGGCCGCACCCCCTTTTCGGCCAATTTTCCCAGACATTTACTGTATTTGCTGTTCGTCCAATGTTTTCAGTATCCACCCCCCCCCCCCCCCCCCGCCCCCCACCCCCCCACCCCACCACCACCCCCACCCCCACACCGCACCCCCGCCTGTCTGACGAATATCACAAGAAGGCCTCGGCAAATTGAGCTTCATGTCGAGTTATATCATCTGTAGGATGTAAAAAGAGAGCCGCGACCTGATTTAGCCAACCGCCAGCACTTTTAAGAGCTTTTTTTATCCCGAAGCAATGAGCGACGAAATTTCGAAAAAAAATATAGAAAAGGATACGTGAATTCCTAGCAATTCTTTGTAAATAAAAATGCTCTCTGCACACGCCCGCAAGAAAGTTTTTTATGATAATTTGTTTTGCTTTCTGTTTACTTTGTACCACGTGACTGGGTCGCGGAAAGCTTGACAGAGAGACAGACAGACAGATATTTTTATTGGCACCTTGTAAAACCTAGTTACATCGAGAGCTTGTAACCATCAGCGGATGTAGGGGGAGGGGATTGGCCCACCTATTTTCCCGACGGCAATATTCCCGTACATTTAATGTATTTGCTGAAATAACATTTGTGCACATTTTCGTCCCTTGTTTTCGCTATCCGGTTCCCTCTTTCTTAAACACTCAGTTCCTCCCCCGGTGATAAAGGTAACTTCCCGCTTTCCATAGCGTATGTGAGAATTCCAGTGTTCTCCAGGATCAAATGTTCGATCAAAATAATTATCCGAAATAAACCCTTTGCCACAGGCGCCAACACTAGATGCTAACGCCAACACTAGAATGGCTTTTTGGTCTTGCAGAAAAACGGCATGACTTGCGATTTGGTATGTAAAAGTTTGAAGTAACTTCAGTGACGAGCGACTTACGCTTTCGTTGACTTGACTGTTAGGTCTCCTTGACTTTGACACTAGTTTTCCCACAACAATTCTTTTTGCCGACCGGATTTCAAGATACGTTTTTTCTAAGACGTCTTCGGGGTAGGCTTAATACAAATCGTCTTTGAAAGTTTTTCTTGTTTTCTGATGAGTACATGGCCCAGTTTGTATATGACGTAACAAATGCTTGTTTCCATTCGCTCTGTTCGAGCGCGCGCTCTCTACAATCATGCAAAGCCATTACAATCATGGGCGGATTTAGGGGACGAGTGGGCCGCAGCCCCTTTTCGGCCAATTTTCCCAGACATTTACTGTATTTGCTATTCGTCCAATGTTTTCAGTATACAACCCCCCCCCCCAAACCCCACCCAACCCCACCCCCGCCTGTCTGACGAATATCACAAGAAGGCCTCGGCAAATTGAGCTTCATGTCGAGTTACGTCATCTGTAGGATGTAAAAAGAGAGCCGCGACCTGATTTAGCCAACCGTCAGCACTTTTAAGAGCTTTTTTAATTCCGAAGCAATGAGCGACGAAATTTCGAAAAAAAAAATATAGAAAACGATGCGTGAATTCCTAGCAATTCTTTGTAAAGAAAAATGCTCTCTGCACACGCCCGCAAGAAAGTTTTTTATGATAATTTTTTTTTGCTTTCTGATTACTTTGTACCAGGTGACTGGGTCGCGGAAAGCTTTACAGAGAGACAGACAGACAGATATTTTTATTGGCACCTTGTAAAACCTAGTTACATCGAGAGCTTGTAACCATCAGCGGATGTAGGGGGAGGGGATTGGCCCACCCTTTTTCCGGACGGCAATATTCCCGTACATTTAATGTATTTGCTGAAATAACATTTGTGCACATTTTCGTCACTTGTTTTCGCTATCCGGCCCCCTCTTTCTTAAACACTCAGATCCTCCGCCGGTTATAAAGGTAACTTCCCGCTTTCCATAGCGTATGTGAGAATTCCAGTGCTCTCCAGGATCAAATGTTCGATCAAAATAATTATCCGAAATAAACCCTTTGCCACAGGCGCCAACACTAGATGCTAACGCCAACACTAGAATGGCTTTTTGGTCTTGCAGAAAAATGGCATGACTTGCGATTTGGTATGTAAAAGTTTGAAGTAACTTCAGTGACGAGCGACTTACGCTTTCGTTGACTTGACTGTTAGGTCTCCTTGACTTTGACACTAGTTTTCCCACAACAATTCTTTTTGCCGACCGGATTTCAAGATACGTTTTTTCTAAGACGTCTTCGGGGTAGGCTTAATACAAATCGTCTTTGAAAGTTTTTCTTGTTTTCTCATGAGTACATGGCCCAGTTTGTATATGACGTAACAAATGCTTGTTTCCATTCGCTCTGTTCGAGCGCGCGCTCTCTACAATCATGCAAAGCCATTACAATCATGGGCGGATTTAGGGGGCGAGTGGGCCGCACCCCCTTTTCGGCCAATTTTCCCAGACATTTTTCTGTATTTGCTGTTCGTCCAATGTTTTCCACCCAACCCCACCCCCGCCTGTCTGACGAATATCACAAGAAGGCCTCGGCAAATTGAGCTTCATGTCGAGTTATGTCATCTGTAGGATGTAAAAAGAGAGCCGCGACCTGATTTAGCCAACCGTCAGCACTTTTAAGAGCTTTTTTAATCCCGAAGCAATGAGCGACGAAATTTCGAAAAAAAAATAAAGAAAACGATGCGTGAATTCCTAGCAATTCTTTGTAAAGAAAAATGCTCTCTGCACACGCCCGCAAGAAAGTTTTTTATGATAATTTTTTTTGCTTTCTGATTACTTTGTACCAGGTGACTGGGTCGCGGAAAGCTTTACAGAGAGACAGACAGACAGATATTTTTATTGGCACCTTGTAAAACCTAGTTACATCGAGAGCTTGTAACCATCAGCGGATGTAGGGGGAGGGGATTGGCCCACCCTTTTTCCGGACGGCAATATTCCCGTACATTTAATGTATTTGCTGAAATAACATTTGTGCACATTTTCGTCACTTGTTTTCGCTATCCGGCCCCCTCTTTCTTAAACACTCAGATCCTCCGCCGGTTATAAAGGTAACTTCCCGCTTTCCATAACGTATGTGAGAATTCCAGTGCTCTCCAGGATCAAATGTTCGATCAAAATAATTATCCGAAATAAACCCTTTGCCACAGGCGCCAACACTAGATGCTACCGCCAACACTAGAATGGCTTTTTGGTCTTGCAGAAAAATGGCATGACTTGCGATTTGGTATGTAAAAGTTTGAAGTAACTTCAGTGACGAGCGACTTACGCTTTCGTTGACTTGACTGTAGGTCTCCTTTACTTTGACACTAGTTTTCCCACAACAATTCTTTTTGCCGACCGGATTTCAAGATACGTTTTTTCTAAGACGTCTTCGGGGTAGGCTTAATACAAATCGTCTTTGAAAGTTTTTCTTGTTTTCTCATGAGTACATGGCCCAGTTTGTATATGACGTAACAAATGCTTGTTTCCATTCGCTCTGTTCGAGCGCGCGCTCTCTACAATCATGCAAAGCCATTACAATCATGGGCGGATTTAGGGGGCGAGTGGGCCGCACCCCCTTTTCGGCCAATTTTCCCAGACATTTACTGTATTTGCTGTTCGTCCAATGTTTTCAGTATCCACCCCCCCCCCCCCCCCCCCCCCCGCCCCCCACCCCCCCACCCCCACCCCACCACCACCCCCACCCACACACCGCACCCCCGCCTGTCTGACGAATATCACAAGAAGGCCTCGGCAAATTGAGCTTCATGTCGAGTTATATCATCTGTAGGATGTAAAAAGAGAGCCGCGACCTGATTTAGCCAACCGTCAGCACTTTTAAGAGCTTTTTTTATCCCGAAGCAATGAGCGACGAAATTTCGAAAAAAAATATAGAAAAGGATACGTGAATTCCTAGCAATTCTTTGTAAATAAAAATGCTCTCTGCACACGCCCGCAAGAAAGTTTTTTATGATAATTTTTTTTTGCTTTCTGTTTACTTTGTACCACGTGACTGGGTCGCGGAAAGCTTGACAGAGAGACAGACAGACAGATATTTTTATTGGCACCTTGTAAAACCTAGTTACATCGAGAGCTTGTAACCATCAGCGGATGTAGGGGGAGGGGATTGGCCCACCTTTTTTCCCGACGGCAATATTCCCGTACATTTAATGTATTTGCTGAAATAACATTTGTGCACATTTTCGTCCCTTGTTTTCGCTATCCGGCCCCCTCTTTCTTAAACACTCAGATCCTCCGCCGGTTATACAGGTAACTTCCCGCTTTCCATAGCGTATGTGAGAATTCCAGTGTTCTCCAGGATCAAATGTTCGATCAAAATAATTATCCGAAATAAACCCTTTGCCAAAGGCGCCAACACTAGAATGGCTTTTTGGTCTTGCAGAAAAATGGCATGACTTGCGATTTGGTATGTAAAAGTGAGAAGTAACTTCAGTGACGAGCGACTTACGCTTTTGTTGACTTGACTGTTAGGTCTCCTTGACTTTGACACTAGTTTTCCCACAACAATTCTTTTTGCCGACCGGATTTCAAGATACGATTTTTCTAAGACGTCTTCGGGGTAGGCTTAATACAAATCGTCTTTGAAAGTTTTTCTTGTTTTCTCATGAGTACATGGCCCAGTTTGTATATGACGTAACAAATGCTTGTTTCCATTCGCTCTGTTCGAGCGCGCTCTCTACAATCATGCCAAGCCATTACAATCATGGGCGAATTTAGGGGGCGAGTGGGCCGCACCCCCTTTTCGGCCAATTTTCCCAGACATTTACTGTATTTGCTGTTTATCCAATGTTTTCAGTATACGCCCCCCCTCCAAACCCCACCCAACCCCACCCCCGCCTGTCTGACGAATATCACAAGAAGGCCTCGGCAAATTGAGCTTCATGTCGAGTTATGTCATCTGTAGGATGTAAAAAGAGAGCCGCGACCTGATTTAGCCAACCGTCAGCACTTTTAAGAGCTTTTTTAATCCCGAAGCAATGAGCGACGAAATTTCGAAAAAAAAAATATAGAAAACGATGCGTGAATTCCTAGCAATTCTTTGTAAAGAAAAATGCTCTCTGCACACGCCCGCAAGAAAGTTTTTTATGATAATTTTTTTTGCTTTCTGATTACTTTGTACCAGGTGACTGGGTCGCGGAAAGCTTTACAGAGAAACAGACAGACAGATTTTTTTATTGGCACCTTGTAAAACCTAGTTACATCGAGAGCTTGTAACCATCAGCGGATGTAGGGGGAGGGGATTGGCCCACTCTTTTTCCCGACGGCAATATTCCCGTACATTTAATGTATTTGCTGAAATAACATTTGTGCACATTTTCGTCCCTTGTTTTCGCTATCCGGCCCCCTCTTTCTTAAACACTCAGATCCTCCGCCGGTTATAAAGGTAACTTCCCGCTTTCCATAGCGTATGTGAGAATTCCAGTGCTCTCCAGGATCAAATGTTCGATCAAAATAATTATCCGAAATAAACCCTTTGCCACAGGCGCCAACACTAGATGCTAACGCCAACACTAGAATGGCTTTTTGGTCTTGCAGAAAAATGGCATGACTTGCGATTTGGTATGTAAAAATTTGAAGTAACTTCAGTGACGAGCGACTTACGCTTTCGTTGACTTGACTGTTAGGTCTCCTTGACTTTGACACTAGTTTTCCCACAACAATTCTTTTTGCCGACCGGATTTCAAGATACGTTTTTTCTAAGACGTCTTCGGGGTAGGCTTAATACAAATCGTCTTTGAAAGTTTTTCTTGTTTTCTCATGAGTACATGGCCCAGTTTGTATATGACGTAACAAATGCTTGTTTCCATTCGCTCTGTTCGAGCGCGCGCTCTCTACAATCATGCAAAGCCATTACAATCATGGGCGGATTTAGGGGGCGAGTGGGCCGCACCCCCTTTTCGGCCAATTTTCCCAGACATTTACTGTATTTGCTGTTCGTCCAATGTTTTCAGTATCCCACCCCACCACCCCACCCCCGCCTGTCTGACGAATATCACAAGAAGGCCTCGGCAAATTGAGCTTCATGTCGAGTTATATCATCTGTAGGATGTAAAAAGAGAGCCGCGACCTGATTTAGCCAACCGTCAGCACTTTTAAGAGCTTTTTTTATCCCGAAGCAATGAGCGACGAAATTTCGAAAAAAAATATAGAAAAGGATACGTGAATTCCTAGCAATTCTTTGTAAATAAAAATGCTCTCTGCACACGCCCGCAAGAAAGTTTTTTATGATAATTTTTTTTGCTTTCTGTTTACTTTGTACCACGTGACTGGGTCGCGGAAAGCTTGACAGAGAGACAGACAGACAGATATTTTTATTGGCACCTTGTAAAACCTAGTTACATCGAGAGCTTGTAACCATCAGCAGATGTAGGGGGAGGGGATTGGCCCACCTTTTTCCCGACGGCAATATTCCCGTACATTTAATGTATTTGCTGAAATAACATTTGTGCACATTTTCGTCCCTTGTTTTCGCTATCCGGTTCCCTCTTTCTTAAACACTCAGTTCCTCCGCCGGTTATAAAGGTAACTTCCCGCTTTCCATAGCGTATGTGAGAATTCCAGTGTTCTCCAGGATCAAATGTTCGATCAAAATAATTATCCGAAATAAACCCTTTGCCACAGGCGCCAACACTAGATGCTAACGCCAACACTAGAATGGCTTTTTGGTCTTGCAGAAAAACGGCATGACTTGCGATTTGGTATGTAAAAGTTTGAAGTAACTTCAGTGACGAGCGACTTACGCTTTCGTTGACTTGACTGTTAGGTCTCCTTGACTTTGACACTAGTTTTCCCACAACAATTCTTTTTGCCGACCGGATTTCAAGATACGTTTTTTCTAAGACGTCTTCGGGGTAGGCTTAATACAAATCGTCTTTGAAAGTTTTTCTTGTTTTCTGATGAGTACATGGCCCAGTTTGTATATGACGTAACAAATGCTTGTTTCCATTCGCTCTGTTCGAGCGCGCGCTCTCTACAATCATGCAAAGCCATTACAATCATGGGCGGATTTAGGGGACGAGTGGGCCGCAGCCCCTTTTCGGCCAATTTTCCCAGACATTTACTGTATTTGCTATTCGTCCAATGTTTTCAGTATACAACCCCCCCCCCACCCCCCCAACCCCACCCCCGCCTGTCTGACGAATATCACAAGAAGGCCTCGGCAAATTGAGCTTCATGTCGAGTTACGTCATCTGTAGGATGTAAAAAGAGAGCCGCGACCTGATTTAGCCAACCGTCAGCACTTTTAAGAGCTTTTTTAATTCCGAAGCAATGAGCGACGAAATTTCGAAAAAAAAAATATAGAAAACGATGCGTGAATTCCTAGCAATTCTTTGTAAAGAAAAATGCTCTCTGCACACGCCCGCAAGAAAGTTTTTTATGATAATTTTTTTTTGCTTTCTGATTACTTTGTACCAGGTGACTGGGTCGCGGAAAGCTTTACAGAGAGACAGACAGACAGATATTTTTATTGGCACCTTGTAAAACCTAGTTACATCGAGAGCTTGTAACCATCAGCGGATGTAGGGGGAGGGGATTGGCCCACCCTTTTTCCGGACGGCAATATTCCCGTACATTTAATGTATTTGCTGAAATAACATTTGTGCACATTTTCGTCACTTGTTTTCGCTATCCGGCCCCCTCTTTCTTAAACACTCAGATCCTCCGCCGGTTATAAAGGTAACTTCCCGCTTTCCATAGCGTATGTGAGAATTCCAGTGCTCTCCAGGATCAAATGTTCGATCAAAATAATTATCCGAAATAAACCCTTTGCCACAGGCGCCAACACTAGATGCTAACGCCAACACTAGAATGGCTTTTTGGTCTTGCAGAAAAATGGCATGACTTGCGATTTGGTATGTAAAAGTTTGAAGTAACTTCAGTGACGAGCGACTTACGCTTTCGTTGACTTGACTGTTAGGTCTCCTTGACTTTGACACTAGTTTTCCCACAACAATTCTTTTTGCCGACCGGATTTCAAGATACGTTTTTTCTAAGACGTCTTCGGGGTAGGCTTAATACAAATCGTCTTTGAAAGTTTTTCTTGTTTTCTCATGAGTACATGGCCCAGTTTGTATATGACGTAACAAATGCTTGTTTCCATTCGCTCTGTTCGAGCGCGCGCTCTCTACAATCATGCAAAGCCATTACAATCATGGGCGGATTTAGGGGGCGAGTGGGCCGCACCCCCTTTTCGGCCAATTTTCCCAGACATTTTTCTGTATTTGCTGTTCGTCCAATGTTTTCCACCCAACCCCACCCCCGCCTGTCTGACGAATATCACAAGAAGGCCTCGGCAAATTGAGCTTCATGTCGAGTTATGTCATCTGTAGGATGTAAAAAGAGAGCCGCGACCTGATTTAGCCAACCGTCAGCACTTTTAAGAGCTTTTTTAATCCCGAAGCAATGAGCGACGAAATTTCGAAAAAAAAATAAAGAAAACGATGCGTGAATTCCTAGCAATTCTTTGTAAAGAAAAATGCTCTCTGCACACGCCCGCAAGAAAGTTTTTTATGATAATTTTTTTTGCTTTCTGATTACTTTGTACCAGGTGACTGGGTCGCGGAAAGCTTTACAGAGAGACAGACAGACAGATATTTTTATTGGCACCTTGTAAAACCTAGTTACATCGAGAGCTTGTAACCATCAGCGGATGTAGGGGGAGGGGATTGGCCCACCCTTTTTCCGGACGGCAATATTCCCGTACATTTAATGTATTTGCTGAAATAACATTTGTGCACATTTTCGTCACTTGTTTTCGCTATCCGGCCCCCTCTTTCTTAAACACTCAGATCCTCCGCCGGTTATAAAGGTAACTTCCCGCTTTCCATAACGTATGTGAGAATTCCAGTGCTCTCCAGGATCAAATGTTCGATCAAAATAATTATCCGAAATAAACCCTTTGCCACAGGCGCCAACACTAGATGCTACCGCCAACACTAGAATGGCTTTTTGGTCTTGCAGAAAAATGGCATGACTTGCGATTTGGTATGTAAAAGTTTGAAGTAACTTCAGTGACGAGCGACTTACGCTTTCGTTGACTTGACTGTAGGTCTCCTTTACTTTGACACTAGTTTTCCCACAACAATTCTTTTTGCCGACCGGATTTCAAGATACGTTTTTTCTAAGACGTCTTCGGGGTAGGCTTAATACAAATCGTCTTTGAAAGTTTTTCTTGTTTTCTCATGAGTACATGGCCCAGTTTGTATATGACGTAACAAATGCTTGTTTCCATTCGCTCTGTTCGAGCGCGCGCTCTCTACAATCATGCAAAGCCATTACAATCATGGGCGGATTTAGGGGGCGAGTGGGCCGCACCCCCTTTTCGGCCAATTTTCCCAGACATTTACTGTATTTGCTGTTCGTCCAATGTTTTCAGTATCCACCCCCCCCCCCCCCCCCCCCGCCCCCCACCCCCCCACCCCACCCCACCACCACCCCCACCCCCACACCGCACCCCCGCCTGTCTGACGAATATCACAAGAAGGCCTCGGCAAATTGAGCTTCATGTCGAGTTATATCATCTGTAGGATGTAAAAAGAGAGCCGCGACCTGATTTAGCCAACCGTCAGCACTTTTAAGAGCTTTTTTTATCCCGAAGCAATGAGCGACGAAATTTCGAAAAAAAATATAGAAAAGGATACGTGAATTCCTAGCAATTCTTTGTAAATAAAAATGCTCTCTGCACACGCCCGCAAGAAAGTTTTTTATGATAATTTTTTTTTGCTTTCTGTTTACTTTGTACCACGTGACTGGGTCGCGGAAAGCTTGACAGAGAGACAGACAGACAGATATTTTTATTGGCACCTTGTAAAACCTAGTTACATCGAGAGCTTGTAACCATCAGCGGATGTAGGGGGAGGGGATTGGCCCACCTTTTTTCCCGACGGCAATATTCCCGTACATTTAATGTATTTGCTGAAATAACATTTGTGCACATTTTCGTCCCTTGTTTTCGCTATCCGGCCCCCTCTTTCTTAAACACTCAGATCCTCCGCCGGTTATACAGGTAACTTCCCGCTTTCCATAGCGTATGTGAGAATTCCAGTGTTCTCCAGGATCAAATGTTCGATCAAAATAATTATCCGAAATAAACCCTTTGCCAAAGGCGCCAACACTAGAATGGCTTTTTGGTCTTGCAGAAAAATGGCATGACTTGCGATTTGGTATGTAAAAGTGAGAAGTAACTTCAGTGACGAGCGACTTACGCTTTTGTTGACTTGACTGTTAGGTCTCCTTGACTTTGACACTAGTTTTCCCACAACAATTCTTTTTGCCGACCGGATTTCAAGATACGATTTTTCTAAGACGTCTTCGGGGTAGGCTTAATACAAATCGTCTTTGAAAGTTTTTCTTGTTTTCTCATGAGTACATGGCCCAGTTTGTATATGACGTAACAAATGCTTGTTTCCATTCGCTCTGTTCGAGCGCGCTCTCTACAATCATGCCAAGCCATTACAATCATGGGCGAATTTAGGGGGCGAGTGGGCCGCACCCCCTTTTCGGCCAATTTTCCCAGACATTTACTGTATTTGCTGTTTATCCAATGTTTTCAGTATACGCCCCCCCTCCAAACCCCACCCAACCCCACCCCCGCCTGTCTGACGAATATCACAAGAAGGCCTCGGCAAATTGAGCTTCATGTCGAGTTATGTCATCTGTAGGATGTAAAAAGAGAGCCGCGACCTGATTTAGCCAACCGTCAGCACTTTTAAGAGCTTTTTTAATCCCGAAGCAATGAGCGACGAAATTTCGAAAAAAAAAATATAGAAAACGATGCGTGAATTCCTAGCAATTCTTTGTAAAGAAAAATGCTCTCTGCACACGCCCGCAAGAAAGTTTTTTATGATAATTTTTTTTTGCTTTCTGATTACTTTGTACCAGGTGACTGGGTCGCGGAAAGCTTTACAGAGAAACAGACAGACAGATTTTTTTATTGGCACCTTGTAAAACCTAGTTACATCGAGAGCTTGTAACCATCAGCGGATGTAGGGGGAGGGGATTGGCCCACTCTTTTTCCCGACGGCAATATTCCCGTACATTTAATGTATTTGCTGAAATAACATTTGTGCACATTTTCGTCCCTTGTTTTCGCTATCCGGCCCCCTCTTTCTTAAACACTCAGATCCTCCGCCGGTTATAAAGGTAACTTCCCGCTTTCCATAGCGTATGTGAGAATTCCAGTGCTCTCCAGGATCAAATGTTCGATCAAAATAATTATCCGAAATAAACCCTTTGCCACAGGCGCCAACACTAGATGCTAACGCCAACACTAGAATGGCTTTTTGGTCTTGCAGAAAAATGGCATGACTTGCGATTTGGTATGTAAAAATTTGAAGTAACTTCAGTGACGAGCGACTTACGCTTTCGTTGACTTGACTGTTAGGTCTCCTTGACTTTGACACTAGTTTTCCCACAACAATTCTTTTTGCCGACCGGATTTCAAGATACGTTTTTTCTAAGACGTCTTCGGGGTAGGCTTAATACAAATCGTCTTTGAAAGTTTTTCTTGTTTTCTCATGAGTACATGGCCCAGTTTGTATATGACGTAACAAATGCTTGTTTCCATTCGCTCTGTTCGAGCGCGCGCTCTCTACAATCATGCAAAGCCATTACAATCATGGGCGGATTTAGGGGGCGAGTGGGCCGCACCCCCTTTTCGGCCAATTTTCCCAGACATTTACTGTATTTGCTGTTCGTCCAATGTTTTCAGTATCCACCCCCCCCCCCCCCCCCCCCACCCCCCCACCCCACCACCACCCCCACCCCCACACCGCACCCCCGCCTGTCTGACGAATATCACAAGAAGGCCTCGGCAAATTGAGCTTCATGTCGAGTTATATCATCTGTAGGATGTAAAAAGAGAGCCGCGACCTGATTTAGCCAACCGCCAGCACTTTTAAGAGCTTTTTTTATCCCGAAGCAATGAGCGACGAAATTTCGAAAAAAAATATAGAAAAGGATACGTGAATTCCTAGCAATTCTTTGTAAATAAAAATGCTCTCTGCACACGCCCGCAAGAAAGTTTTTTATGATAATTTGTTTTGCTTTCTGTTTACTTTGTACCACGTGACTGGGTCGCGGAAAGCTTGACAGAGAGACAGACAGACAGATATTTTTATTGGCACCTTGTAAAACCTAGTTACATCGAGAGCTTGTAACCATCAGCAGATGTAGGGGGAGGGGATTGGCCCACCTATTTTCCCGACGGCAATATTCCCGTACATTTAATGTATTTGCTGAAATAACATTTGTGCACATTTTCGTCCCTTGTTTTCGCTATCCGGTTCCCTCTTTCTTAAACACTCAGTTCCTCCCCCGGTGATAAAGGTAACTTCCCGCTTTCCATAGCGTATGTGAGAATTCCAGTGTTCTCCAGGATCAAATGTTCGATCAAAATAATTATCCGAAATAAACCCTTTGCCACAGGCGCCAACACTAGATGCTAACGCCAACACTAGAATGGCTTTTTGGTCTTGCAGAAAAACGGCATGACTTGCGATTTGGTATGTAAAAGTTTGAAGTAACTTCAGTGACGAGCGACTTACGCTTTCGTTGACTTGACTGTTAGGTCTCCTTGACTTTGACACTAGTTTTCCCACAACAATTCTTTTTGCCGACCGGATTTCAAGATACGTTTTTTCTAAGACGTCTTCGGGGTAGGCTTAATACAAATCGTCTTTGAAAGTTTTTCTTGTTTTCTGATGAGTACATGGCCCAGTTTGTATATGACGTAACAAATGCTTGTTTCCATTCGCTCTGTTCGAGCGCGCGCTCTCTACAATCATGCAAAGCCATTACAATCATGGGCGGATTTAGGGGACGAGTGGGCCGCAGCCCCTTTTCGGCCAATTTTCCCAGACATTTACTGTATTTGCTATTCGTCCAATGTTTTCAGTATACAACCCCCCCCCCCCCCAAACCCCACCCAACCCCACCCCCGCCTGTCTGACGAATATCACAAGAAGGCCTCGGCAAATTGAGCTTCATGTCGAGTTACGTCATCTGTAGGATGTAAAAAGAGAGCCGCGACCTGATTTAGCCAACCGTCAGCACTTTTAAGAGCTTTTTTAATTCCGAAGCAATGAGCGACGAAATTTCGAAAAAAAAAATATAGAAAACGATGCGTGAATTCCTAGCAATTCTTTGTAAAGAAAAATGCTCTCTGCACACGCCCGCAAGAAAGTTTTTTATGATAATTTTTTTTTGCTTTCTGATTACTTTGTACCAGGTGACTGGGTCGCGGAAAGCTTTACAGAGAGACAGACAGACAGATATTTTTATTGGCACCTTGTAAAACCTAGTTACATCGAGAGCTTGTAACCATCAGCGGATGTAGGGGGAGGGGATTGGCCCACCCTTTTTCCGGACGGCAATATTCCCGTACATTTAATGTATTTGCTGAAATAACATTTGTGCACATTTTCGTCACTTGTTTTCGCTATCCGGCCCCCTCTTTCTTAAACACTCAGATCCTCCGCCGGTTATAAAGGTAACTTCCCGCTTTCCATAGCGTATGTGAGAATTCCAGTGCTCTCCAGGATCAAATGTTCGATCAAAATAATTATCCGAAATAAACCCTTTGCCACAGGCGCCAACACTAGATGCTAACGCCAACACTAGAATGGCTTTTTGGTCTTGCAGAAAAATGGCATGACTTGCGATTTGGTATGTAAAAGTTTGAAGTAACTTCAGTGACGAGCGACTTACGCTTTCGTTGACTTGACTGTTAGGTCTCCTTGACTTTGACACTAGTTTTCCCACAACAATTCTTTTTGCCGACCGGATTTCAAGATACGTTTTTTCTAAGACGTCTTCGGGGTAGGCTTAATACAAATCGTCTTTGAAAGTTTTTCTTGTTTTCTCATGAGTACATGGCCCAGTTTGTATATGACGTAACAAATGCTTGTTTCCATTCGCTCTGTTCGAGCGCGCGCTCTCTACAATCATGCAAAGCCATTACAATCATGGGCGGATTTAGGGGGCGAGTGGGCCGCACCCCCTTTTCGGCCAATTTTCCCAGACATTTTTCTGTATTTGCTGTTCGTCCAATGTTTTCCACCCAACCCCACCCCCGCCTGTCTGACGAATATCACAAGAAGGCCTCGGCAAATTGAGCTTCATGTCGAGTTATGTCATCTGTAGGATGTAAAAAGAGAGCCGCGACCTGATTTAGCCAACCGTCAGCACTTTTAAGAGCTTTTTTAATCCCGAAGCAATGAGCGACGAAATTTCGAAAAAAAAATAAAGAAAACGATGCGTGAATTCCTAGCAATTCTTTGTAAAGAAAAATGCTCTCTGCACACGCCCGCAAGAAAGTTTTTTATGATAATTTTTTTTGCTTTCTGATTACTTTGTACCAGGTGACTGGGTCGCGGAAAGCTTTACAGAGAGACAGACAGACAGATATTTTTATTGGCACCTTGTAAAACCTAGTTACATCGAGAGCTTGTAACCATCAGCGGATGTAGGGGGAGGGGATTGGCCCACCCTTTTTCCGGACGGCAATATTCCCGTACATTTAATGTATTTGCTGAAATAACATTTGTGCACATTTTCGTCACTTGTTTTCGCTATCCGGCCCCCTCTTTCTTAAACACTCAGATCCTCCGCCGGTTATAAAGGTAACTTCCCGCTTTCCATAACGTATGTGAGAATTCCAGTGCTCTCCAGGATCAAATGTTCGATCAAAATAATTATCCGAAATAAACCCTTTGCCACAGGCGCCAACACTAGATGCTACCGCCAACACTAGAATGGCTTTTTGGTCTTGCAGAAAAATGGCATGACTTGCGATTTGGTATGTAAAAGTTTGAAGTAACTTCAGTGACGAGCGACTTACGCTTTCGTTGACTTGACTGTAGGTCTCCTTTACTTTGACACTAGTTTTCCCACAACAATTCTTTTTGCCGACCGGATTTCAAGATACGTTTTTTCTAAGACGTCTTCGGGGTAGGCTTAATACAAATCGTCTTTGAAAGTTTTTCTTGTTTTCTCATGAGTACATGGCCCAGTTTGTATATGACGTAACAAATGCTTGTTTCCATTCGCTCTGTTCGAGCGCGCGCTCTCTACAATCATGCAAAGCCATTACAATCATGGGCGGATTTAGGGGGCGAGTGGGCCGCACCCCCTTTTCGGCCAATTTTCCCAGACATTTAATGTATTTGCTGTTCGTCCAATGTTTTCAGTATCCCCCCCCCCCCCCCCCCCCCCCGCCCACCCACCCCCCCACCCCAACCCCACCACCACCCCCACCCCCACACCGCACCCCCGCCTGTCTGACGAATATCACAAGAAGGCCTCGGCAAATTGAGCTTCATGTCGAGTTATATCATCTGTAGGATGTAAAAAGAGAGCCGCGACCTGATTTAGCCAACCGTCAGCACTTTTAAGAGCTTTTTTTATCCCGAAGCAATGAGCGACGAAATTTCGAAAAAAAATATAGAAAAGGATACGTGAATTCCTAGCAATTCTTTGTAAATAAAAATGCTCTCTGCACACGCCCGCAAGAAAGTTTTTTATGATAATTTTTTTTTGCTTTCTGTTTACTTTGTACCACGTGACTGGGTCGCGGAAAGCTTGACAGAGAGACAGACAGACAGATATTTTTATTGGCACCTTGTAAAACCTAGTTACATCGAGAGCTTGTAACCATCAGCGGATGTAGGGGGAGGGGATTGGCCCACCTTTTTTCCCGACGGCAATATTCCCGTACATTTAATGTATTTGCTGAAATAACATTTGTGCACATTTTCGTCCCTTGTTTTCGCTATCCGGCCCCCTCTTTCTTAAACACTCAGATCCTCCGCCGGTTATACAGGTAACTTCCCGCTTTCCATAGCGTATGTGAGAATTCCAGTGTTCTCCAGGATCAAATGTTCGATCAAAATAATTATCCGAAATAAACCCTTTGCCAAAGGCGCCAACACTAGAATGGCTTTTTGGTCTTGCAGAAAAATGGCATGACTTGCGATTTGGTATGTAAAAGTGAGAAGTAACTTCAGTGACGAGCGACTTACGCTTTTGTTGACTTGACTGTTAGGTCTCCTTGACTTTGACACTAGTTTTCCCACAACAATTCTTTTTGCCGACCGGATTTCAAGATACGATTTTTCTAAGACGTCTTCGGGGTAGGCTTAATACAAATCGTCTTTGAAAGTTTTTCTTGTTTTCTCATGAGTACATGGCCCAGTTTGTATATGACGTAACAAATGCTTGTTTCCATTCGCTCTGTTCGAGCGCGCTCTCTACAATCATGCCAAGCCATTACAATCATGGGCGAATTTAGGGGGCGAGTGGGCCGCACCCCCTTTTCGGCCAATTTTCCCAGACATTTACTGTATTTGCTGTTTATCCAATGTTTTCAGTATACGCCCCCCCTCCAAACCCCACCCAACCCCACCCCCGCCTGTCTGACGAATATCACAAGAAGGCCTCGGCAAATTGAGCTTCATGTCGAGTTATGTCATCTGTAGGATGTAAAAAGAGAGCCGCGACCTGATTTAGCCAACCGTCAGCACTTTTAAGAGCTTTTTTAATCCCGAAGCAATGAGCGACGAAATTTCGAAAAAAAAAATATAGAAAACGATGCGTGAATTCCTAGCAATTCTTTGTAAAGAAAAATGCTCTCTGCACACGCCCGCAAGAAAGTTTTTTATGATAATTTTTTTTTGCTTTCTGATTACTTTGTACCAGGTGACTGGGTCGCGGAAAGCTTTACAGAGAAACAGACAGACAGATTTTTTTATTGGCACCTTGTAAAACCTAGTTACATCGAGAGCTTGTAACCATCAGCGGATGTAGGGGGAGGGGATTGGCCCACTCTTTTTCCCGACGGCAATATTCCCGTACATTTAATGTATTTGCTGAAATAACATTTGTGCACATTTTCGTCCCTTGTTTTCGCTATCCGGCCCCCTCTTTCTTAAACACTCAGATCCTCCGCCGGTTATAAAGGTAACTTCCCGCTTTCCATAGCGTATGTGAGAATTCCAGTGCTCTCCAGGATCAAATGTTCGATCAAAATAATTATCCGAAATTTACCCTTTGCCACAGGCGCCAACACTAGATGCTAACGCCAACACTAGAATGGCTTTTTGGTCTTGCAGAAAAATGGCATGACTTGCGATTTGGTATGTAAAAATTTGAAGTAACTTCAGTGACGAGCGACTTACGCTTTCGTTGACTTGACTGTTAGGTCTCCTTGACTTTGACACTAGTTTTCCCACAACAATTCTTTTTGCCGACCGGATTTCAAGATACGTTTTTTCTAAGACGTCTTCGGGGTAGGCTTAATACAAATCGTCTTTGAAAGTTTTTCTTGTTTTCTCATGAGTACATGGCCCAGTTTGTATATGACGTAACAAATGCTTGTTTCCATTCGCTCTGTTCGAGCGCGCGCTCTCTACAATCATGCAAAGCCATTACAATCATGGGCGGATTTAGGGGGCGAGTGGGCCGCACCCCCTTTTCGGCCAATTTTCCCAGACATTTTCTGTATTTGCTGTTCGTCCAATGTTTTCCACCCAACCCCACCCCCGCCTGTCTGACGAATATCACAAGAAGGCCTCGGCAAATTGAGCTTCATGTCGAGTTATGTCATCTGTAGGATGTAAAAAGAGAGCCGCGACCTGATTTAGCCAACCGTCAGCACTTTTAAGAGCTTTTTTAATCCCGAAGCAATGAGCGACGAAATTTCGAAAAAAAATATAGAAAACGATGCGTGAATTCCTAGCAATTCTTTGTAAAGAAAAATGCTCTCTGCACACGCCCGCAAGAAAGTTTTTTATGATAATTTTTTTTGCTTTCTGTTTACTTTGTACCACGTGACTGGGTCGCGGAAAGCTTTACAGAGAGACAGACAGACAGATATTTTTATTGGCACCTTGTAAAACCTAGTTACATCGAGAGCTTGTAACCATCAGCGGATGTAGGGGGAGGGGATTGGCCCACCTTTTTCCCGACGGCAATATTCCCGTACATTTAATGTATTTGCTGAAATAACATTTGTGCACATTTTCGTCCCTTGTTTTCGCTATCCGGCCCCCTCTTTCTTAAACACTCAGATCCTCCGCCGGTTATAAAGGTAACTTCCCGCTTTCCATAGCGTATGTGAGAATTCCAGTGTTCTCCAGGATCAAATGTTCGATCAAAATAATTATCCGAAATAAACCCTTTGCCACAGGCGCCAACACTAGATGCTAACGCCAACACTAGAATGGCTTTTTGGTCTTGCAGAAAAATGGCATGACTTGCGATTTGGTATGTAAAAGTTTGAAGTAACTTCAGTGACGAGCGACTTACGCTTTCGTTGACTTGACTGTTAGGTCTCCTTGACTTTGACACTAGTTTTCCCACAACAATTCTTTTTGCCGACCGGATTTCAAGATACGTTTTTTCTAAGACGTCTTCGGGGTAGGCTTAATACAAATCGTCTTTGAAAGTTTTTCTTGTTTTCTCATGAGTACATGGCCCAGTTTGTATATGACGTAACAAATGCTTGTTTCCATTCGCTCTGTTCGAGCGCGCGCTCTCTACAATCATGCAAAGCCATTACAATCATGGGCGGATTTAGGGGGCGAGTGGGCCGCAGCCCCTTTTCGGCCAATTTTCCCAGACATTTACTGTATTTGCTGTTCGTCCAATGTTTTCCACCCAACCCCACCCCCGCCTGTCTGACGAATATCACAAGAAGGCCTCGGCAAATTGAGCTTCATGTCGAGTTATGTCATCTGTAGGATGTAAAAAGAGAGCCGCGACCTGATTTAGCCAACCGTCAGCACTTTTAAGAGCTTTTTTAATCCCGAAGCAATGAGCGACGAAATTTCGAAAAAAAAAATATAGAAAACGATGCGTGAATTCCTAGCAATTCTTTGTAAAGAAAAATGCTCTCTGCACACGCCCGCAAGAAAGTTTTTTATGATAATTTTTTTTTGCTTTCTGATTACTTTGTACCAGGTGACTGGGTCGCGGAAAGCTTTACAGAGAGACAGACAGACAGATATTTTTATTGGCACCTTGTAAAACCTAGTTACATCGAGAGCTTGTAACCATCAGCGGATGTAGGGGGAGGGGATTGGCCCACCCTTTTTCCGGACGGCAATATTCCCGTACATTTAATGTATTTGCTGAAATAACATTTGTGCACATTTTCGTCACTTGTTTTCGCTATCCGGCCCCCTCTTTCTTAAACACTCAGATCCTCCGCCGGTTATAAAGGTAACTTCCCGCTTTCCATAGCGTATGTGAGAATTCCAGTGCTCTCCAGGATCAAATGTTCGATCAAAATAATTATCCGAAATAAACCCTTTGCCACAGGCGCCAACACTAGATGCTAACGCCAACACTAGAATGGCTTTTTGGTCTTGCAGAAAAATGGCATGACTTGCGATTTGGTATGTAAAAGTTTGAAGTAACTTCAGTGACGAGCGACTTACGCTTTCGTTGACTTGACTGTTAGGTCTCCTTGACTTTGACACTAGTTTTCCCACAACAATTCTTTTTGCCGACCGGATTTCAAGATACGTTTTTTCTAAGACGTCTTCGGGGTAGGCTTAATACAAATCGTCTTTGAAAGTTTTTCTTGTTTTCTCATGAGTACATGGCCCAGTTTGTATATGACGTAACAAATGCTTGTTTCCATTCGCTCTGTTCGAGCGCGCGCTCTCTACAATCATGCAAAGCCATTACAATCATGGGCGGATTTAGGGGGCGAGTGGGCCGCACCCCCTTTTCGGCCAATTTTCCCAGACATTTTTCTGTATTTGCTGTTCGTCCAATGTTTTCCACCCAACCCCACCCCCGCCTGTCTGACGAATATCACAAGAAGGCCTCGGCAAATTGAGCTTCATGTCGAGTTATGTCATCTGTAGGATGTAAAAAGAGAGCCGCGACCTGATTTAGCCAACCGTCAGCACTTTTAAGAGCTTTTTTAATCCCGAAGCAATGAGCGACGAAATTTCGAAAAAAAAATAAAGAAAACGATGCGTGAATTCCTAGCAATTCTTTGTAAAGAAAAATGCTCTCTGCACACGCCCGCAAGAAAGTTTTTTATGATAATTTTTTTTGCTTTCTGATTACTTTGTACCAGGTGACTGGGTCGCGGAAAGCTTTACAGAGAGACAGACAGACAGATATTTTTATTGGCACCTTGTAAAACCTAGTTACATCGAGAGCTTGTAACCATCAGCGGATGTAGGGGGAGGGGATTGGCCCACCCTTTTTCCGGACGGCAATATTCCCGTACATTTAATGTATTTGCTGAAATAACATTTGTGCACATTTTCGTCACTTGTTTTCGCTATCCGGCCCCCTCTTTCTTAAACACTCAGATCCTCCGCCGGTTATAAAGGTAACTTCCCGCTTTCCATAACGTATGTGAGAATTCCAGTGCTCTCCAGGATCAAATGTTCGATCAAAATAATTATCCGAAATAAACCCTTTGCCACAGGCGCCAACACTAGATGCTACCGCCAACACTAGAATGGCTTTTTGGTCTTGCAGAAAAATGGCATGACTTGCGATTTGGTATGTAAAAGTTTGAAGTAACTTCAGTGACGAGCGACTTACGCTTTCGTTGACTTGACTGTAGGTCTCCTTTACTTTGACACTAGTTTTCCCACAACAATTCTTTTTGCCGACCGGATTTCAAGATACGTTTTTTCTAAGACGTCTTCGGGGTAGGCTTAATACAAATCGTCTTTGAAAGTTTTTCTTGTTTTCTCATGAGTACATGGCCCAGTTTGTATATGACGTAACAAATGCTTGTTTCCATTCGCTCTGTTCGAGCGCGCGCTCTCTACAATCATGCAAAGCCATTACAATCATGGGCGGATTTAGGGGGCGAGTGGGCCGCACCCCCTTTTCGGCCAATTTTCCCAGACATTTAATGTATTTGCTGTTCGTCCAATGTTTTCAGTATCCACCCCCCCCCCCCCCCCCCCGCCCACCCACCCCCCCACCCCCAACCCCACCACCACCCCCACCCCCACACCGCACCCCCGCCTGTCTGACGAATATCACAAGAAGGCCTCGGCAAATTGAGCTTCATGTCGAGTTATATCATCTGTAGGATGTAAAAAGAGAGCCGCGACCTGATTTAGCCAACCGTCAGCACTTTTAAGAGCTTTTTTTATCCCGAAGCAATGAGCGACGAAATTTCGAAAAAAAATATAGAAAAGGATACGTGAATTCCTAGCAATTCTTTGTAAATAAAAATGCTCTCTGCACACGCCCGCAAGAAAGTTTTTTATGATAATTTTTTTTTGCTTTCTGTTTACTTTGTACCACGTGACTGGGTCGCGGAAAGCTTGACAGAGAGACAGACAGACAGATATTTTTATTGGCACCTTGTAAAACCTAGTTACATCGAGAGCTTGTAACCATCAGCGGATGTAGGGGGAGGGGATTGGCCCACCTTTTTTCCCGACGGCAATATTCCCGTACATTTAATGTATTTGCTGAAATAACATTTGTGCACATTTTCGTCCCTTGTTTTCGCTATCCGGCCCCCTCTTTCTTAAACACTCAGATCCTCCGCCGGTTATACAGGTAACTTCCCGCTTTCCATAGCGTATGTGAGAATTCCAGTGTTCTCCAGGATCAAATGTTCGATCAAAATAATTATCCGAAATAAACCCTTTGCCAAAGGCGCCAACACTAGAATGGCTTTTTGGTCTTGCAGAAAAATGGCATGACTTGCGATTTGGTATGTAAAAGTGAGAAGTAACTTCAGTGACGAGCGACTTACGCTTTTGTTGACTTGACTGTTAGGTCTCCTTGACTTTGACACTAGTTTTCCCACAACAATTCTTTTTGCCGACCGGATTTCAAGATACGATTTTTCTAAGACGTCTTCGGGGTAGGCTTAATACAAATCGTCTTTGAAAGTTTTTCTTGTTTTCTCATGAGTACATGGCCCAGTTTGTATATGACGTAACAAATGCTTGTTTCCATTCGCTCTGTTCGAGCGCGCTCTCTACAATCATGCCAAGCCATTACAATCATGGGCGAATTTAGGGGGCGAGTGGGCCGCACCCCCTTTTCGGCCAATTTTCCCAGACATTTACTGTATTTGCTGTTTATCCAATGTTTTCAGTATACGCCCCCCCTCCAAACCCCACCCAACCCCACCCCCGCCTGTCTGACGAATATCACAAGAAGGCCTCGGCAAATTGAGCTTCATGTCGAGTTATGTCATCTGTAGGATGTAAAAAGAGAGCCGCGACCTGATTTAGCCAACCGTCAGCACTTTTAAGAGCTTTTTTAATCCCGAAGCAATGAGCGACGAAATTTCGAAAAAAAAAATATAGAAAACGATGCGTGAATTCCTAGCAATTCTTTGTAAAGAAAAATGCTCTCTGCACACGCCCGCAAGAAAGTTTTTTATGATAATTTTTTTTGGCTTTCTGATTACTTTGTACCAGGTGACTGGGTCGCGGAAAGCTTTACAGAGAAACAGACAGACAGATTTTTTTATTGGCACCTTGTAAAACCTAGTTACATCGAGAGCTTGTAACCATCAGCGGATGTAGGGGGAGGGGATTGGCCCACTCTTTTTCCCGACGGCAATATTCCCGTACATTTAATGTATTTGCTGAAATAACATTTGTGCACATTTTCGTCCCTTGTTTTCGCTATCCGGCCCCCTCTTTCTTAAACACTCAGATCCTCCGCCGGTTATAAAGGTAACTTCCCGCTTTCCATAGCGTATGTGAGAATTCCAGTGCTCTCCAGGATCAAATGTTCGATCAAAATAATTATCCGAAATTTACCCTTTGCCACAGGCGCCAACACTAGATGCTAACGCCAACACTAGAATGGCTTTTTGGTCTTGCAGAAAAATGGCATGACTTGCGATTTGGTATGTAAAAATTTGAAGTAACTTCAGTGACGAGCGACTTACGCTTTCGTTGACTTGACTGTTAGGTCTCCTTGACTTTGACACTAGTTTTCCCACAACAATTCTTTTTGCCGACCGGATTTCAAGATACGTTTTTTCTAAGACGTCTTCGGGGTAGGCTTAATACAAATCGTCTTTGAAAGTTTTTCTTGTTTTCTCATGAGTACATGGCCCAGTTTGTATATGACGTAACAAATGCTTGTTTCCATTCGCTCTGTTCGAGCGCGCGCTCTCTACAATCATGCAAAGCCATTACAATCATGGGCGGATTTAGGGGGCGAGTGGGCCGCACCCCCTTTTCGGCCAATTTTCCCAGACATTTTTCTGTATTTGCTGTTCGTCCAATGTTTTCCACCCAACCCCACCCCCGCCTGTCTGACGAATATCACAAGAAGGCCTCGGCAAATTGAGCTTCATGTCGAGTTATGTCATCTGTAGGATGTAAAAAGAGAGCCGCGACCTGATTTAGCCAACCGTCAGCACTTTTAAGAGCTTTTTTAATCCCGAAGCAATGAGCGACGAAATTTCGAAAAAAAATATATAAAACGATGCGTGAATTCCTAGCAATTCTTTGTAAAGAAAAATGCTCTCTGCACACGCCCGCAAGAAAGTTTTTTATGATAATTTTTTTTTGCTTTCTGATTACTTTGTACCAGGTGACTGGGTCGCGGAAAGCTTTACAGAGAGACAGACAGACAGATATTTTTATTGGCACCTTGTAAAACCTAGTTACATCGAGAGCTTGTAACCATCAGCGGATGTAGGGGGAGGGGATTGGCCCACCTTTTTCCGACGGCAATATTCCCGTACATTTAATGTATTTGCTGAAATAACATTTGTGCACATTTTCGTCACTTGTTTTCGCTATCCGGCCCCCTCTTTCTTAAACACTCAGATCCTCCGCCGGTTATAAAGGTAACTTCCCGCTTTCCATAGCGTATGTGAGAATTCCAGTGCTCTCCAGGATCAAATGTTCGATCAAAATAATTATCCGAAATAAACCCTTTGCCACAGGCGCCAACACTAGATGCTAACGCCAACACTAGAATGGCTTTTTGGTCTTGCAGAAAAATGGCATGACTTGCGATTTGGTATGTAAAAGTTTGAAGTAACTTCAGTGACGAGCGACTTACGCTTTCGTTGACTTGACTGTTAGGTCTCCTTGACTTTGACACTAGTTTTCCCACAACAATTCTTTTTGCCGACCGGATTTCAAGATACGTTTTTTCTAAGACGTCTTCGGGGTAGGCTTAATACAAATCGTCTTTGAAAGTTTTTCTTGTTTTCTCATGAGTACATGGCCCAGTTTGTATATGACGTAACAAATGCTTGTTTCCATTCGCTCTGTTCGAGCGCGCGCTCTCTACAATCATGCAAAGCCATTACAATCATGGGCGGATTTAGGGGGCGAGTGGGCCGCATCCCCTTTTCGGCCAATTTTCCCAGACATTTTTCTGTATTTGCTGTTCGTCCAATGTTTTCCACCCAACCCCACCCCCGCCTGTCTGACGAATATCACAAGAAGGCCTCGGCAAATTGAGCTTCATGTCGAGTTATGTCATCTGTAGGATGTAAAAAGAGAGCCGCGACCTGATTTAGCCAACCGTCAGCACTTTTAAGAGCTTTTTTAATCCCGAAGCAATGAGCGACGAAATTTCGAAAAAAAAATATAGAAAACGATGCGTGAATTCCTAGCAATTCTTTGTAAAGAAAAATGCTCTCTGCACACGCCCGCAAGAAGTTTTTTATGATAATTTTTTTTTGCTTTCTGATTACTTTGTACCAGGTGACTGGGTCGCGGAAAGCTTTACAGAGAGACAGACAGACAGATATTTTTATTGGCACCTTGTAAAACCTAGTTACATCGAGAGCTTGTAACCATCAGCGGATGTAGGGGGAGGGGATTGGCCCACCCTTTTTCCGGACGGCAATATTCCCGTACATTTAATGTATTTGCTGAAATAACATTTGTGCACATTTTCGTCACTTGTTTTCGCTATCCGGCCCCCTCTTTCTTAAACACTCAGATCCTCCGCCGGTTATAAAGGTAACTTCCCGCTTTCCATAGCGTATGTGAGAATTCCAGTGCTCTCCAGGATCAAATGTTCGATCAAAATAATTATCCGAAATAAACCCTTTGCCACAGGCGCCAACACTAGATGCTAACGCCAACACTAGAATGGCTTTTTGGTCTTGCAGAAAAATGGCATGACTTGCGATTTGGTATGTAAAAGTTTGAAGTAACTTCAGTGACGAGCGACTTACGCTTTCGTTGACTTGACTGTTAGGTCTCCTTGACTTTGACACTAGTTTTCCCACAACAATTCTTTTTGCCGACCGGATTTCAAGATACGTTTTTTCTAAGACGTCTTCGGGGTAGGCTTAATACAAATCGTCTTTGAAAGTTTTTCTTGTTTTCTCATGAGTACATGGCCCAGTTTGTATATGACGTAACAAATGCTTGTTTCCATTCGCTCTGTTCGAGCGCGCGCTCTCTACAATCATGCAAAGCCATTACAATCATGGGCGGATTTAGGGGGCGAGTGGGCCGCACCCCCTTTTCGGCCAATTTTCCCAGACATTTTTCTGTATTTGCTGTTCGTCCAATGTTTTCCACCCAACCCCACCCCCGCCTGTCTGACGAATATCACAAGAAGGCCTCGGCAAATTGAGCTTCATGTCGAGTTATGTCATCTGTAGGATGTAAAAAGAGAGCCGCGACCTGATTTAGCCAACCGTCAGCACTTTTAAGAGCTTTTTTAATCCCGAAGCAATGAGCGACGAAATTTCGAAAAAAAAAATATAGAAAACGATGCGTGAATTCCTAGCAATTCTTTGTAAAGAAAAATGCTCTCTGCACACGCCCGCAAGAAAGTTTTTTATGATAATTTTTTTTGCTTTCTGATTACTTTGTACCAGGTGACTGGGTCGCGGAAAGCTTTACAGAGAGACAGACAGACAGATATTTTTATTGGCACCTTGTAAAACCTAGTTACATCGAGAGCTTGTAACCATCAGCGGATGTAGGGGGAGGGGATTGGCCCACCCTTTTTCCGGACGGCAATATTCCCGTACATTTAATGTATTTGCTGAAATAACATTTGTGCACATTTTCGTCACTTGTTTTCGCTATCCGGCCCCCTCTTTCTTAAACACTCAGATCCTCCGCCGGTTATAAAGGTAACTTCCCGCTTTCCATAACGTATGTGAGAATTCCAGTGCTCTCCAGGATCAAATGTTCGATCAAAATAATTATCCGAAATAAACCCTTTGCCACAGGCGCCAACACTAGATGCTAACGCCAACACTAGAATGGCTTTTTGGTCTTGCAGAAAAATGGCATGACTTGCGATTTGGTATGTAAAAGTTTGAAGTAACTTCAGTGACGAGCGACTTACGCTTTCGTTGACTTGACTGTTAGGTCTCCTTGACTTTGACACTAGTTTTCCCACAACAATTCTTTTTGCCGACCGGATTTCAAGATACGTTTTTTCTAAGACGTCTTCGGGGTAGGCTTAATACAAATCGTCTTTGAAAGTTTTTCTTGTTTTCTCATGAGTACATGGCCCAGTTTGTATATGACGTAACAAATGCTTGTTTCCATTCGCTCTGTTCGAGCGCGCGCTCTCTACAATCATGCAAAGCCATTACAATCATGGGCGGATTTAGGGGGCGAGTGGGCCGCACCCCCTTTTCGGCCAATTTTCCCAGACATTTAATGTATTTGCTGTTCGTCCAATGTTTTCAGTATCCACCCCCCCCCCCCCCCCCACCCCCCCACCCCACCACCACCCCCACCCCCACACCGCACCCCCGCCTGTCTGACGAATATCACAAGAAGGCCTCGGCAAATTGAGCTTCATGTCGAGTTATATCATCTGTAGGATGTAAAAAGAGAGCCGCGACCTGATTTAGCCAACCGTCAGCACTTTTAAGAGCTTTTTTTATCCCGAAGCAATGAGCGACGAAATTTCGAAAAAAAATATAGAAAAGGATACGTGAATTCCTAGCAATTCTTTGTAAATAAAAATGCTCTCTGCACACGCCCGCAAGAAAGTTTTTTATGATAATTTTTTTTGCTTTCTGTTTACTTTGTACCACGTGACTGGGTCGCGGAAAGCTTGACAGAGAGACAGACAGACAGATATTTTTATTGGCACCTTGTAAAACCTAGTTACATCGAGAGCTTGTAACCATCAGCGGATGTAGGGGGAGGGGATTGGCCCACCTTTTTCCCGACGGCAATATTCCCGTACATTTAATGTATTTGCTGAAATAACATTTGTGCACATTTTCGTCCCTTGTTTTCGCTATCCGGCCCCCTCTTTCTTAAACACTCAGATCCTCCGCCGGTGATAAAGGTAACTTCCCGCTTTCCATAGCGTATGTGAGAATTCCAGTGTTCTCCAGGATCAAATGTTCGATCAAAATAATTATCCGAAATAAACCCTTTGCCACAGGCGCCAACACTAGATGCTAACGCCAACACTAGAATGGCTTTTTGGTCTTGCAGAAAAACGGCATGACTTGCGATTTGGTATGTAAAAGTTTGAAGTAACTTCAGTGACGAGCGACTTACGCTTTCGTTGACTTGACTGTTAGGTCTCCTTGACTTTGACACTAGTTTTCCCACAACAATTCTTTTTGCCGACCGGATTTCAAGATACGTTTTTTCTAAGACGTCTTCGGGGTAGGCTTAATACAAATCGTCTTTGAAAGTTTTTCTTGTTTTCTCATGAGTACATGGCCCAGTTTGTATATGACGTAACAAATGCTTGTTTCCATTCGCTCTGTTCGAGCGCGCGCTCTCTACAATCATGCAAAGCCATTACAATCATGGGCGGATTTAGGGGGCGAGTGGGCCGCACCCCCTTTTCGGCCAATTTTCCCAGACATTTACTGTATTTGCTGTTCGTCCAATGTTTTCAGTATACGCCCCCCCCCCAAACCCCACCCAACCCCACCCCCGCCTGTCTGACGAATATCACAAGAAGGCCTCGGCAAATTGAGCTTCATGTCGAGTTATGTCATCTGTAGGATGTAAAAAGAGAGCCGCGACCTGATTTAGCCAACCGTCAGCACTTTTAAGAGCTTTTTTAATTCCGAAGCAATGAGCGACGAAATTTCGAAAAAAAAATATAGAAAACGATGCGTGAATTCCTAGCAATTCTTTGTAAAGAAAAATGCTCTCTGCACACGCCCGCAAGAAAGTTTTTTATGATAATTTTTTTTTGCTTTCTGATTACTTTGTACCACGTGACTGGGTCGCGGAAAGCTTTACAGAGAGACAGACAGACAGATATTTTTATTGGCACCTTGTAAAACCTAGTTACATCGAGAGCTTGTAACCATCAGCGGATGTAGGGGGAGGGGATTGGCCCACCTTTTTTCCCGACGGCAATATTCCCGTACATTTAATGTATTTGCTGAAATAACATTTGTGCACATTTTCGTCCCTTGTTTTCGCTATCCGGCCCCCTCTTTCTTAAACACTCAGATCCTCCGCCGGTTATAAAGGTAACTTCCCGCTTTCCATAGCGTATGTGAGAATTCCAGTGCTCTCCAGGATCAAATGTTCGATCAAAATAATTATCCGAAATAAACCCTTTGCCACAGGCGCCAACACTAGATGCTAACGCCAACACTAGAATGGCTTTTTGGTCTTGCAGAAAAATGGCATGACTTGCGATTTGGTATGTAAAAGTTTGAAGTAACTTCAGTGACGAGCGACTTACGCTTTCGTTGACTTGACTGTTAGGTCTCCTTGACTTTGACACTAGTTTTCCCACAACAATTCTTTTTGCCGACCGGATTTCAAGATACGTTTTTTCTAAGACGTCTTCGGGGTAGGCTTAATACAAATCGTCTTTGAAAGTTTTTCTTGTTTTCTCATGAGTACATGGCCCAGTTTGTATATGACGTAACAAATGCTTGTTTCCATTCGCTCTGTTCGAGCGCGCGCTCTCTACAATCATGCAAAGCCATTACAATCATGGGCGGATTTAGGGGGCGAGTGGGCCGCACCCCCTTTTCGGCCAATTTTCCCAGACATTTACTGTATTTGCTGTTCGTCCAATGTTTTCAGTATCCACCCCCCCCGCCCCCCACTCCCCCACCCCACCACCACCCCCACCCCACCACCACCCCCACCCCCACACCGCACCCCCGCCTGTCTGACGAATATCACAAGAAGGCCTCGGCAAATTGAGCTTCATGTCGAGTTATATCATCTGTAGGATGTAAAAAGAGAGCCGCGACCTGATTTAGCCAACCGTCAGCACTTTTAAGAGCTTTTTTTATCCCGAAGCAATGAGCGACGAAATTTCGAAAAAAAATATAGAAAAGGATACGTGAATTCCTAGCAATTCTTTGTAAATAAAAATGCTCTCTGCACACGCCCGCAAGAAAGTTTTTTATGATAATTTGTTTTGCTTTCTGTTTACTTTGTACCACGTGACTGGGTCGCGGAAAGCTTGACAGAGAGACAGACAGACAGATATTTTTATTGGCACCTTGTAAAACCTAGTTACATCGAGAGCTTGTAACCATCAGCAGATGTAGGGGGAGGGGATTGGCCCACCTATTTTCCCGACGGCAATATTCCCGTACATTTAATGTATTTGCTGAAATAACATTTGTGCACATTTTCGTCCCTTGTTTTCGCTATCCGGTTCCCTCTTTCTTAAACACTCAGTTCCTCCCCCGGTGATAAAGGTAACTTCCCGCTTTCCATAGCGTATGTGAGAATTCCAGTGTTCTCCAGGATCAAATGTTCGATCAAAATAATTATCCGAAATAAACCCTTTGCCACAGGCGCCAACACTAGATGCTAACGCCAACACTAGAATTGCTTTTTGGTCTTGCAGAAAAACGGCATGACTTGCGATTTGGTATGTAAAAGTTTGAAGTAACTTCAGTGACGAGCGACTTACGCTTTCGTTGACTTGACTGTTAGGTCTCCTTGACTTTGACACTAGTTTTCCCACAACAATTCTTTTTGCCGACCGGATTTCAAGATACGTTTTTTCTAAGACGTCTTCGGGGTAGGCTTAATACAAATCGTCTTTGAAAGTTTTTCTTGTTTTCTCATGAGTACATGGCCCAGTTTGTATATGACGTAACAAATGCTTGTTTCCATTCGCTCTGTTCGAGCGCGCGCTCTCTACAATCATGCAAAGCCATTACAATCATGGGGGATTTAGGGGGCGAGTGGGCCGCACCCCCTTTTCGGCCAATTTTCCCAGACATTTTTCTGTATTTGCTGTTCGTCCAATGTTTTCCACCCAACCCCACCCCCGCCTGTCTGACGAATATCACAAGAAGGCCTCGGCAAATTGAGCTTCATGTCGAGTTATGTCATCTGTAGGATGTAAAAAGAGAGCCGCGACCTGATTTAGCCAACCGTCAGCACTTTTAAGAGCTTTTTTAATCCCGAAGCAATGAGCGACGAAATTTCGAAAAAAAAAATATAGAAAACGATGCGTGAATTCCTAGCAATTCTTTGTAAAGAAAAATGCTCTCTGCACACGCCCGCAAGAAAGTTTTTTATGATAATTTTTTTTTGCTTTCTGATTACTTTGTACCACGTGACTGGGTCGCGGAAAGCTTGACAGAGAGACAGACAGACAGATATTTTTATTGGCACCTTGTAAAACCTAGTTACATCGAGAGCTTGTAACCATCAGCAGATGTAGGGGGAGGGGATTGGCCCACCTTTTTCCCGACGGCAATATTCCCGTACATTTAATGTATTTGCTGAAATAACATTTGTGCACATTTTTGTCCCTTGTTTTCGCTATCCGGTTCCCTCTTTCTTAAACACTCAGATCCTCCCCCGGTTATAAAGGTAACTTCCCGCTTTCCATAGCGTATGTGAGAATTCCAGTGTTCTCCAGGATCAAATGTTCGATCAAAATAATTATCCGAAATAAACCCTTTGCCACAGGCGCCAACACTAGATGCTAACGCCAACACTAGAATGGCTTTTTGGTCTTGCAGAAAAATGGCATGACTTGCGATTTGGTATGTAAAAGTTTGAAGTAACTTCAGTGACGAGCGACTTACGCTTTCGTTGACTTGACTGTTAGGTCTCCTTGACTTTGACACTAGTTTTCCCACAACAATTCTTTTTGCCGACCGGATTTCAAGATACGTTTTTTCTAAGACGTCTTCGGGGTAGGCTTAATACAAATCGTCTTTGAAAGTTTTTCTTGTTTTCTCATGAGTACATGGCCCAGTTTGTATATGACGTAACAAATGCTTGTTTCCATTCGCTCTGTTCGAGCGCGCGCTCTCTACAATCATGCAAAGCCATTACAATCATGGGGGATTTAGGGGGCGAGTGGGCCGCACCCCCTTTTCGGCCAATTTTCCCAGACATTTTTCTGTATTTGCTGTTCGTCCAATGTTTTCCACCCAACCCCACCCCGCCTGTCTGACGAATATCACAAGAAGGCCTCGGCAAATTGAGCTTCATGTCGAGTTATGTCATCTGTAGGATGTAAAAAGAGAGCCGCGACCTGATTTAGCCAACCGTCAGCACTTTTAAGAGCTTTTTTAATTCCGAAGCAATGAGCGACGAAATTTCGAAAAAAAAATATAGAAAACGATGCGTGAATTCCTAGCAATTCTTTGTAAAGAAAAATGCTCTCTGCACACGCCCGCAAGAAAGTTTTTTATGATAATTTTTTTTTGCTTTCTGTTTACTTTGTACCACGTGACTGGGTCGCGGAAAGCTTTACAGAGAGACAGACAGACAGATATTTTTATTGGTACCTTGTAAAACCTAGTTACATCGAGAGCTTGTAACCATCAGCGGATGTAGGGGGAGGGGATTGGCCCACCTTTTTTCCCGACGGCAATATTCCCGTACATTTAATGTATTTGCTGAAATAACATTTGTGCACATTTTCGTCCCTTGTTTTCGCTATCCGGCCCCCTCTTTCTTAAACACTCAGATCCTCCGCCGGTTATAAAGGTAACTTCCCGCTTTCCATAGCGTATGTGAGAATTCCAGTGTTCTCCATGATCAAATGTTCGATCAAAATAATTATCCGAAATAAACCCTTTGCCACAGGCGCCAACACTAGAATGGCTTTTTGGTCTTGCAGAAAAATGGCATGACTTGCGATTTGGTATGTAAAAGTTTGAAGTAACTTCAGTGACGAGCGACTTACGCTTTCGTTGACTTGACTGTTAGGTCTCCTTGACTTTGACACTAGTTTTCCCACAACAATTCTTTTTGCCGACCGGATTTCAAGATACGTTTTTTCTAAGACGTCTTCGGGGTAGGCTTAATACAAATCGTCTTTGAAAGTTTTTCTTGTTTTCTCATGAGTACATGGCCCAGTTTGTATATGACGTAACAAATGCTTGTTTCCATTCGCTCTGTTCGAGCGCGCGCTCTCTACAATCATGCAAAGCCATTACAATCATGGGCGGATTTAGGGGGCGAGTGGGCCGCACCCCCTTTTCGGCCAATTTTCCCAGACATTTACTGTATTTGCTGTTCGTCCAATGTTTTCAGTATCCACCCCCCCTCGCCCCCCCACCCCCCCACCCCACCACCACCCCCACCCCCACACCGCACCCCCGCCTGTCTGACGAATATCACAAGAAGGCCTCGGCAAATTGAGCTTCATGTCGAGTTATATCATCTGTAGGATGTAAAAAGAGAGCCGCGACCTGATTTAGCCAACCGTCAGCACTTTTAAGAGCTTTTTTTATCCCGAAGCAATGAGCGACGAAATTTCGAAAAAAAATATAGAAAAGGATACGTGAATTCCTAGCAATTCTTTGTAAATAAAAATGCTCTCTGCACACGCCCGCAAGAAAGTTTTTTATGATAATTTGTTTTGCTTTCTGTTTACTTTGTACCACGTGACTGGGTCGCGGAAAGCTTGACAGAGAGACAGACAGACAGATATTTTTATTGGCACCTTGTAAAACCTAGTTACATCGAGAGCTTGTAACCATCAGCAGATGTAGGGGGAGGGGATTGGCCCACCTATTTTCCCGACGGCAATATTCCCGTACATTTAATGTATTTGCTGAAATAACATTTGTGCACATTTTCGTCCCTTGTTTTCGCTATCCGGTTCCCTCTTTCTTAAACACTCAGTTCCTCCCCGGTGATAAAGGTAACTTCCCGCTTTCCATAGCGTATGTGAGAATTCCAGTGTTCTCCAGGATCAAATGTTCGATCAAAATAATTATCCGAAATAAACCCTTTGCCACAGGCGCCAACACTAGATGCTAACGCCAACACTAGAATTGCTTTTTGGTCTTGCAGAAAAACGGCATGACTTGCGATTTGGTATGTAAAAGTTTGAAGTAACTTCAGTGACGAGCGACTTACGCTTTCGTTGACTTGACTGTTAGGTCTCCTTGACTTTGACACTAGTTTTCCCACAACAATTCTTTTTGCCGACCGGATTTCAAGATACGTTTTTTCTAAGACGTCTTCGGGGTAGGCTTAATACAAATCGTCTTTGAAAGTTTTTCTTGTTTTCTCATGAGTACATGGCCCAGTTTGTATATGACGTAACAAATGCTTGTTTCCATTCGCTCTGTTCGAGCGCGCGCTCTCTACAATCATGCAAAGCCATTACAATCATGGGGGATTTAGGGGGCGAGTGGGCCGCACCCCCTTTTCGGCCAATTTTCCCAGACATTTTTCTGTATTTGCTGTTCGTCCAATGTTTTCCACCCAACCCACCCCCGCCTGTCTGACGAATATCACAAGAAGGCCTCGGCAAATTGAGCTTCATGTCGAGTTATGTCATCTGTAGGATGTAAAAAGAGAGCCGCGACCTGATTTAGCCAACCGTCAGCACTTTTAAGAGCTTTTTTAATCCCGAAGCAATGAGCGACGAAATTTCGAAAAAAAAAATATAGAAAACGATGCGTGAATTCCTAGCAATTCTTTGTAAAGAAAAATGCTCTCTGCACACGCCCGCAAGAAAGTTTTTTATGATAATTTTTTTTTTTGCTTTCTGATTACTTTGTACCACGTGACTGGGTCGCGGAAAGCTTGACAGAGAGACAGACAGACAGATATTTTTATTGGCACCTTGTAAAACCTAGTTACATCGAGAGCTTGTAACCATCAGCAGATGTAGGGGGAGGGGATTGGCCCACCTATTTTCCCGACGGCAATATTCCCGTACATTTAATGTATTTGCTGAAATAACATTTGTGCACATTTTTGTCCCTTGTTTTCGCTATCCGGTTCCCTCTTTCTTAAACACTCAGTTCCTCCCCCGGTGATAAAGGTAACTTCCCGCTTTCCATAGCGTATGTGAGAATTCCAGTGTTCTCCAGGATCAAATGTTCAATCAAAATAATTATCCGAAATAAACCCTTTGCCACAGGCGCCAACACTAGATGCTAACGCCAACACTAGAATGGCTTTTTGGTCTTGCAGAAAAATGGCATGACTTGCGATTTGGTATGTAAAAGTTTGAAGTAACTTCAGTGACGAGCGACTTACGCTTTCGTTGACTTGACTGTTAGGTCTCCTTGACTTTGACACTAGTTTTCCCACAACAATTCTTTTTGCCGACCGGATTTCAAGATACGTTTTTTCTAAGACGTCTTCGGGGTAGGCTTAATACAAATCGTCTTTGAAAGTTTTTCTTGTTTTCTCATGAGTACATGGCCCAGTTTGTATATGACGTAACAAATGCTTGTTTCCATTCGCTCTGTTCGAGCGCGCGCTCTCTACAATCATGCAAAGCCATTACAATCATGGGGGATTTAGGGGGCGAGTGGGCCGCACCCCCTTTTCGGCCAATTTTCCCAGACATTTTTCTGTATTTGCTGTTCGTCCAATGTTTTCCACCCAACCCCACCCCCGCCTGTCTGACGAATATCACAAGAAGGCCTCGGCAAATTGAGCTTCATGTCGAGTTATGTCATCTGTAGGATGTAAAAAGAGAGCCGCGACCTGATTTAGCCAACCGTCAGCACTTTTAAGAGCTTTTTTAATCCCGAAGCAATGAGCGACGAAATTTCGAAAAAAAAATATAGAAAACGATGCGTGAATTCCTAGCAATTCTTTGTAAAGAAAAATGCTCTCTGCACACGCCCGCAAGAAAGTTTTTTATGATAATTTTTTTTTGCTTTCTGATTACTTTGTACCAGGTGACTGGGTCGCGGAAAGCTTTACAGAGAGACAGACAGACAGATACTTTTATTGGCACCTTGTAAAACCTAGTTACATCGAGAGCTTGTAACCATCAGCGGATGTAGGGGGAGGGGATTGGCCCACCCTTTTTCCCGACGGCAATATTCCCGTACATTTAATGTATTTGCTGAAATAACATTTGTGCACATTTTCGTCCCTTGTTTTCGCTATCCGGCCCCCTCTTTCTTAAACACTCAGATCCTCCGCCGGTTATAAAGGTAACTTCCCGCTTTCCATAGCGTATGTGAGAATTCCAGTGCTCTCCAGGATCAAATGTTCGATCAAAATAATTATCCGAAATAAACCCTTTGCCACAGGCGCCAACACTAGAATGGCTTTTTGGTCTTGCAGAAAAATGGCATGACTTGCGATTTGGTATGTAAAAGTGAGAAGTAACTTCAGTGACGAGCGACTTACGCTTTTGTTGACTTGACTGTTAGGTCTCCTTGACTTTGACACTAGTTTTCCCACAACAATTCTTTTTGCCGACCGGATTTCAAGATACGTTTTTTCTAAGACGTCTTCGGGGTAGGCTTAATACAAATCGTCTTTGAAAGTTTTTCTTGTTTTCTCATGAGTACATGGCCCAGTTTGTATATGACGTAACAAATGCTTGTTTCCATTCGCTCTGTTTTAGTCCGCTCCCTTTGTAATGATGCGTGAAAGTCACTTCAATTATCAAAAGTACGCGGCAAATGGAACCTCGTGTCGTCGTCTTTCACGTGCACGATTTAAAAAGAGAACGCGATCATCAACCATCAGTGCTTTGCAAATCCGTTTTGATCTTGACGCTATAAGCGACGGAATTGAGGAAACCTGGACAGCGCGAAAATTCCCTCCGATTTTATAGAAAACATGCTCTCTTAAAGCGATCCTGGGAAAATGTCTATGATGATTTACTTGTTTTTTTTTTCTTTTTGTCCTCTTTGTCCCACGCGAGTAGGTCGCGGAGAGCTTGTAACTGCAATTTCGAGCTTTCCATAGAGCATTTAGGAATTCTGGTGCTCTCTACGATCAAATGATTGATAATAAAAAGATTAAAACGAAATAATCACCCTTTGCCACAGATACAAGATGACATGCAACGTGATATTAACCAATTCGCCAAAACTAGAATGGGTTTCTGGGTCGAGGCAACAAAAGGATGATTGCTTATACAAGCTGGATCCCAACATTTTGAGGGCATGGTTTGCGCTGTAGCATGTAGAAGGTTAAAGAGCCGCCGCTTTGACAGCATAGCAAGACACAAAGTCTTTCCATCGGCAAATTGTGAAAATCCATAGCAACTTTCTCGATTGAATTTAGTAAATCAAATCTGGAATTTCGTTTTTAGATGGTGACTTAGAGATTTCTACCCACGGGATTCGCCTTCTAATATCGAAAAAAACCACAACAAAAAAGTCTCTGACACGGCTTTTTAAACGAGTTCAGTTGCGAGTGACTTACGCTTTCGTTCACACTGGTTGCAGTTTCTATGGCAATATAACAACAATTCTTTTCGAAATATTGCAACTATTCGGAAACAATAAGACCCTAGCCCGATTTTCAGCACATTTCTTGGTGAGCTGGGCGACCGAAGACTGTGAAAAATGCCGTCTTCCCAAATTTTGTTTATATTTCTCAAGTATTTTAAGATGAAAAATGCTAGAGAACGAGAATAATGCATTGCTGATATTCTCTTGGAGAAAAATAATTATAATCTAGCAATATTTCGTACTTAAACCAAAAAATGTTGCACGCTTAACGCTTAACCATCGGCTATGAAATATAAACAAAGAGTCTCAACTTCTCTTATTATAGTGTTCGCCTTGAGTGTTCGCCATGGTTAAGCGTGAAATTAGACAAGGAAATTAATTCCGGCCAGGTAAAGTTGTTTTATCCTACTTTTTTGCTCACGTTATACTGCATTTATTACTTGCCTTTAACTGGTGGTGATTTTAAGTCCCTATTTGACAAACCTTTCAAAATATAGCACATTTTCCCGCGTTTCTTACTTAACCGGAAGTGAACACGGGCTATGACGTCATCGTCCCCACGGCTTTTGACTGTGATTTTTAAGAGAACTACATTCCTACAAACCATCGCTGACACAGGAAGTGTCCGAATTTTGTCCGACTTCAACATTCCTGACGGTGAGATTTCAAATGTAACGTTTAGCTTGAACATGTAGGTTATAAATATTTTTCATTGCTCATATATAGGAGATTTTCTTTCAAGTACCCCAATTTCCAGTGAAATTTCTCTTGATCGGTTTACTGTAAAATGCTCGAAATCTTAGCTTCAAACACTTTCAAATGTCCTGCCTCCTACTACTCTACCAATTGTTTGCCGTTAAAACCTTATTTATGTGTCATTTCCAAAAATCGATTTTTCAGACAATCAGCGACAAAATTGTTGATAAAAATTACGCACGTACCCGCTTTTCTGTTAGAATCGTCTTGTATCAACCAGTTTAAAATTCGCCTCTGTCACTCCTAAACCCCCAGCCCCCCATTTCAATGTTGTTTACCGACGCTAGAAACCTTGGGGATCAACATTGAATAGGGGGAGGGGGGTTACTTAGATTGAATAGGGGGAGGGGGGGTTACTTAGATTTATTTTAGAATATTGGGTCTTAAGTTTTATCAAGCATTTATGTCGCTGATTGTAGTTGACGTTGACCAACATTGGGTTAATTAAAGTTATGTTAGAAGCAAGGGGGGTGCACCACCAAGGTCACGCGGCATGACGCGGTCAAGCGGCTTGACGTCATCGATGACGTCATCAAAACTAGAAAAGTCAATATTTCTAGAAGGCAACATCATTAGGTGACCAAACTTGGGTAAAGTTATCTTGGAGGCAAGGGTGGTGCACCACCATGGTCAAGTGGGATGACGTCATGGATGACGTCATCAAAAATAGACTAAGTCAATATTTCAAGAAGGTAACATTGCTAGGTGACCAAACTTGGGCAAAGTTATCCTGGAGGCAAGGGGGGTGCACCACCAAGGTCACGTGGCATGACGTCATCGATGACGTCATCAAAACTAAAGAAGTCAATATCTCAAGAAGGCAACATCGCTAGGTGACCAAACTTGGGTAAAATTATCTTGGAGGTACGGGGTTAGGCTCGAGTCGATTGTGCTAGCATAATTTTTGGCATAATTTGTCAAAACGAGCATAATTTTTAGATTTTTTGTTAAAAAAAACAATGCTAGCATAATTTGTATTTTGAAGACCGGAAGTGCTAAAACCAGGCTCAAATATCCCTTATCGTAAATGATAAATTGACTTCAGACATAAAATAAGCTCTCCAAATAAACGATTTGCGATGTCTAGGGCCTAGTTGGGATAGTTTTTTAGTTTTTTGTTGGGAAGAACCGGAACCGGAAGTCTAGAAAACCTTGTTCCCAGTCCCACTCTCATAGGTGTGACAACGTGACAAAATAGCGTCCTCCACCCCCGAAGCAGAGCCCGAGAACTTTCAGGTCTTGCAAGGACCCAAAAGAGCTGACAGTGCTAGAGATCGGATACTTAAAACCACTAAAGCAGCCCGCACAGTATTACTTATCTCATCTAAGAGATTTATTAATATAAAAGGTTAATAAAACCCACCTTTCTTACTGTTTTGCCCACTTTTTGTCGAGCATAATATTGAAAAAAAGTAGCATAATTTTGAAAAACGAGCATAATTTGAGCATAATTTGGATAAAAAACGAGCAGTGCTACTAGCATAATATGCCAGTTTTACTAGCACAATCGACTCGAGCCTATACGGGGTGGTGCAACACCAAGGTCACTCCGCATGACGTAATCGATGACGTCATCAAAACTAGAGATGTCAATATCTCAAGAAGGTAACATCGTTAGGTAACCAAACTTGGGTAAAGTTATCTTGGAGGTACGGGGTGGTGCATCACCAAGATCACGTGACATTACGTCATCGATGACGTCATCAAAACTAGAAAAGTCGATACCGTGATGACAGTAATGCTGGCGTGTCAGTAATGATTCGAGCTCCGCTTTTAGGCATAGCCTAAATCTATATATTATATCCGTCGTCCGTCCGTCCGTCGTCCGTGTACACATGGGAACCCTGTGGTATGCAAAGAAAAAATTATATCTCCTCAAGGGAACATGCTAAGACAACCATACTTGGGCTTTTTTGTCTCTGCCACAAGGGGGATGCTGTAACACGGACACGTGATGTGACAGCATCGATGACGTCATCAGTGATTGAAAAATCAATATCTCGTGAAGGGAAGACTCTAAGGCCTAATTCATACGTCGATCTTTTGCCGCGTCAATTCTAATTATTTGCAATAAGCGCATGAGAAGATCGACGTATGAATCAGCCACCGAGTTAAGAGCGACGCCAAGATGAAAACGACCGCTTGTGTCGCTCGAAACGACCAAAGATCGGCGCTCATTCAAACGTCGCTCTTCTTCATGCGTCAATTCTAATGCATAAATTAAATTGGCAGAAAACTCAGCGGGTTTTAGAGTTCGCACATGCGCTCTCTTGTTAGCAGCGTTTCAAGATGGCGGCGACAGCGGCCATTATGTGTTCGTCGTGCTTTGAGGATACTCGCTATTTTTGTTTAGACTGTGGTTTGCCCACATGCAACAAGTGCTCAATCTTTGAATCAAATGAGGCTGTAGCAGGGTGGAAGATGGGAAGAAGCGTTGCATATTGTATGTATTGCTCCAGGCAAAAAGAGAAGAAACCAGAGCCGGAAGCAAAGAAGGAAGGAGAGAACAAGCCCAAGTCGGATGATGAGAGGTAAAAAATCTCTCTGATTTTCCGGGAGTCCCAAGATTTTTAGCTCGTTATCCAGTATGAATGGTTAAATTTATGTCAATTTTGAACTGTATTCTGGCAGAATTGCAATATTTTTGTAGCCACCATTGACGTCCTTGATTAATTCCCTTCGTTTGCGTGCTTTTTAACCATAATAATGTACAAAAAGTAGCAGTGTTAGCTACACAACCCCCAAATACTGTCCAGAAAAACGGGTAATAATGTTGTAAAGGAGCAATACTGCTAATAATTGCTGAGCTACCATCTGCTGTTTTCTAGACTTGATATACTGAATGAATACTGAAACCAGGGTACTTACCATATTGTGTCACTGAAAACTGGTTGTTTGATTATTGGTTGGGATAAAATCCCAAGTAGAATGGCACTTCACGTTTGGCAATTTCTATATTTACCGGCTAGCAGAGTGTTTCCCTATATGGACTGACCTAAAGCCTGTAAATAGACCTTATTCATTTTTTCAGACTCTAAAATACGTTTTTTTTCGATGAAAACAAGCATGAGCAAATGGTTTTCGTGGCCTAGTCAAAGAAAAGAAAACATTGCATGCGTAACCATGCCCTAAGAACCAATCAGAATGCAGAATTCATTACTATGCCCTCTAGGGAAAAAATGAATTGCCATATTAAAAACAAAAAACTTGAGAAGCTTCACTCAAGTAAAGAGGGCTATTATCCAATTACAAATTCAAAACAGTATGCTTTATTGAATTTTTCTGCTTTTTTAGGGAAAATGCATTTACGCTAGAAATAGAAATTTGTAATGCAAGTGTATCACACTTTTTCTTAATATCTGAACATTTATAGATTTGATAAGACTGCCAATGATGAAGAAAATGATGACGATGAAGAAGATGATGTGGAGGAAGAAGATGATGACAATAAAAACATGCCAAGGAAGGGGAAAAAACCAGGGAGAAAAACTTCATGGTCTGATGGTGCTGTCACTGACCTGGTTGACATCATTGTCAATGGCAGCAGTTTGAAAAGGCAACTGATTTTTATTAACATGAAAAATCAGAAGAACACTATTGCATACCAGAAAGTCCTTAAAGAAATGCAGAGAAGGGGAGAGAACAGAAATGAAAAGATCAACTTTACAGTGGCACAGATTAGAGGGAAATTTAAGCGCTGCATTTGCAGCTGCAAAACTGCAGCACTGACAATCAAGACAAGCACTGGTATAAAGCGATTTCAAGACGATAAAGGTTTTGGCAAGTGGTTTGATTGTTTATACCCTATAGTAAAAACAAGAGATTCCTGTCAACCTGAATTGGCCATAGAGCCAGGGCAACCAGAAGTCGAAAAGCCAGAAGAGCCTAAAGTTGAAGCATTTGTGCCAAAGAGAAAAAAACGAAAGTCTACTGAATCATCAACAGCTTCACATAGTGAAGTTTTAGAGGTAATCAAGGAAGTATTAAAAAGTGACTAGGAAACCCTTGACTTTATGAAGGAAGAGATGGTTCATGCCAGGGAGCACGAATTACAGCTGATGCAGATGATGATGAGCCAACAGCAGCATCACTACCAGCCAGGAAACTTCAACTTCAACAGGTTTGATCAAAACCAAAACACTACTGGTTTCTTCTAAGACTTTTTTCATTCTATGAACATTGCCTTCAAAGATTTCTACAGTTTTTAAATAAAATATTGATACATTTTGTATTTTAATATTTCAACAAAGAAATTACCATAAAGGCTTTAAGATTATTGTAACATATATTTAATGTACATATTATTGTATATTTATTCTTTGTGATAATATTATCCAGAATACAAACAAAGAGATTTATTTATCTTATAGAGTTTATTGAAAGTGCTACTAAGTGCTCTGTTGGTTTAGTGCAATTATTGCCATGTGAATGCAAAGTAATCCAACTGAATTGCCCTGACAACAAAATACAGAAATGAGATGATCCACCACAAAATTCATTCTCTTTGATATGTGGTCATTATCCAGCTGATTGCTTGCTCTCAAATTAACCAATCAGAACAATTTTTGTTGCATTGTGTGTTTCCAAAAAATATCCATACCCCCTACGGAAGGGATTGGAAACTCCAGAGGGGTGGGGGGGTGGGGGTCAATTTACCTGATCTTTTCCATACAAACACTGTATTTTTCTTCGGAAATTCCAGAGGGGAGGGGGGGGTCATTTCTCAACACCCTTCCATGGGGGGATGGATATTTTTTGGAAACACACATTGCCAAGGATTGGCAATGTGTGTGTATTTCAAGGATTATTGCAAATGTTGCATTTGAGCATAAAATCTCCTCAGAAAATCTCGTCTCGTGTCAAATGTAAACTGGCTTTGACTTGCATGATTATTGCTTTAATGCTTCAATTCTCATTAATAGTAACTCTTATCACAAGTGTGCTTTTTTCTATAATGATTTGCCTTTGATTTTTCTTGCTCTCCAAGTGAGTGAAACTAAAAGTGTCCTACCCAAGGGAATTTTTTTGTCCTCAACATGGTTTGAAAATTAAACTTGCATTGCACAGGGCTTGAAATTGCGCCCGATACAGGCGTAAATATGACTAAAAATTTCCGTTTTACGCCTCACTTTTTAGACTTTGCTGTAAATAATGACTGTTTTCAGTTTTTGCAGTGTTCTCCTAGTGGATTTACGCCTAGATCTTTGATTACTTATGCCTATAATGTTGATGCAAGGCGTAAAATTATGACCATGATTATTTATTAATTTCAAGCCCTGATTGCATTGAACTTATTTTGATAATCTTAGTAATGCTCTAGTCGACTGAAAGCCCCACTCATATTGTCCCAGAGAAGAATGGGGAATTTGACTTTACCCCTGGACACCCCTGGGTGGAGACAAATAAAACGTCCCAAGGTCACAAACCGTCAAATCCATCAACCGCTTTGGACAGATTGTCTTCAAAAGTGCCATATTACCTTGACTGTGTACCCACCCTTCCCCGGGACCATAGGGGAACACTGGACTGAACTAGTCAGTTAAAGGCCCACTGCAAACCAATCCTTTGTGCACTGGTGTGCATTGTCTCAGTAACAGAAAATGTAGTGATACTCAACACAAACTGTTTCAATAGTGCCAAGTAATTCAATTTTTACCAGATATTTACAGTCAAAAGGCATAAAGCTTGCCCCCTAGAGTTGAATATTCAATTCATTACTCCATTATTGATTTCATTATTCAATCCAAACATGCAATTTTCAAGTCAATATTAAAAATTTTGTATGCCGAAGCCGTGTCCCACAGGATGCATCACACTCTTTTTTTTAACAGTTTGTTCGGCAAACCCCACCCACCCCTCAGGAATTTCAAATCCCTTCTGTAGAGGGGGGGGGGGGGGGGGGCTAATTTCTGGAACCACACATTGAAAAAAGCATTTTTGGATTGAATAATGAAATCAATAATGGAATAATGAATTGAATTTCAACTCTAGGGGACACATAAGTTTTTTCAAAGAGTCTACTATTTTTCATCCACGTTCTTGCAATGCTTTTTTTTAAAGAGCAGCATCAGTCATTCAAAACAAAATGGGATGCAAAGGATGGTGGTTGGCGGTTGGCCTTTAAAGGTCTGACATTCAGCAAATTTGTCCACTCATCTTCTCTTGCCAGAGTTTACGGCATAGAGCATCTCTAACTTTTTTGGCTGCTTTAGATGTGTCTTTATTTTTTTTACAGTCTGTCATGTTTAGCAATGCTCTGATGTCATTTCTATTTCTTCTTCTCTGTGAGACTGGGTCGACTGTAAGGTCCAATGCTTTGGACATGGTGTCTCCTTTCTCAATACACAGGTTGTGGAGCACCATGCATGCCAAGGTGTAGCCACGCACTTCATCACGAGTGCTTTCACATTTTCTAAGTAGCACCCTCCACCGTCCCTTGAGTTGCCCATATGCTCCCTCGACAATCATCCGAGCTCTACTGAGGCGGTAATTATAGTAACGCTGAGGTTTGGTGAGGACTGCATCGCCATATGGCTTCATTAGCCAGGTTGTGTGTGGGAAGGCAGAATCACCAAGGATCAGAGGTTGAACTGGGACATCTTCAACTGCTTTGCCTATGTCGGGAATATAGCCATTTTCAATGCTGCTCCACAGGTTAGTAGATTGGAAGATGGTGGAATCATGGGAATTTCCTGGGAATCCACAACTGCCCCACACAAAACGGTATTTAGCATCTACCATGGCCATCAAAACAAGGGAATAGAAATTCTTGAAGTTGTGATATTCTTTCTGGGATTCCATACCTCCAGGCGGGCATTTGAGCGGAATATGGCAACCATCTACTGCAGCCCAGCTGCAAGGAAACTGCCACTGTTCCTCCATATCGAGAATTTTCTCCCGAAACTCATCTGCTGTTTTTGGCATAAGCTTTGAAACTGTTCCTTCCCACATTTCGTCAACAATAGCTTGACAAACTTCATGGATAATACAACACACTGTCGAGACTCCGAGACCAGCCATCTCTGCAATTGTATACATATAATCGCCCCTACCAAGGCGATAAAGGCAAATGGCAAGTCTAAATTCAGGGGAAACTGGTTCCTCTGCCTTGGTCTCCTTTACAAGACGATGCCGGATTTCCCCCAAAATGTAGTCAAACGTGTTTCTTGAAACACCGAAGGTTTGCTTGAACCTCTTGTTTGAGTAGTTGCAAACATTTCTCCACCAGCCTACGTTTCTCGTCAGCCGACGACAAGATCGTGGAGTGGCGACTCGATTTGAGACAGGAAGGAGCGACAAAACAAGGACAAGACTTATCAATCTCCTTCTCCTGCTAGCTAGAAAGGACATCAACCTTCTAATTTCTATCCTTCTTGAGCGTGAGCGATGTAGTGCAAGTAAAAATAGACGTTTTCTCACAGTTTCCTCCGCCATTATCGATACTCTCACTGCTCACGCAATGTTTATTTTGTGCGTCGCGCCGCTGATCCACTGCTTGTAGGCTCAATTTTATTTATTGAGATCGGCAGATTACGACCGACGTCTGAATCGGAGACGACTCTATTAAATTGAAGTCGACCTTAATCCTAATTAGAATTGACGCGGCAAAAGATCGACGTATGAATTAGGCCTAAAACAACCAAACTTGGGCAGTGTAGTCTAGGCCACCAGATGAGCGAAATGAGGTGGTCACGTGATATGACGTCATCGATGACGCCATCTATGCTCGAAAAATCAATATCTTGAAGGGAAGACTCTAAGGCCTAGTTCATACGTCGTATTTCGGACGAATTTAATTCAGACGAATTTAATTATCGCAATGAAATTCGTCTGAAATGCGACGTATAAAACGAACCTAAAAAGGTCGAAAATTAAATTCGTCCTAGACGTTGTATACGTCGACCCCGGACGTATACAACGTCTGAAGTATGTCTTCGTTTTATTTTATTCGTCGTATAAAACGAACCTCCATTTTATACGTCGCACAGAGGAATTTAATTGATCAATTAAATTCGTCTAATTAAATGCGACGTATAAACTAGGCCTAAAACAACCAAACTTGGGTAGTGTAGTCTAGGTCACTAGATGAGCGAAATGAAGTGGTCACGTGATATGACGTCATCGATGACGTCATCTATGTTTGGAAAATTAACATCTCGTGAAGGGATGACTCTAAGCAACCATGTAAACCATGTACACATGGAAATCCCTTTCATTCACACAGAAAATTTTATAACCAGGAGCTCCGCTTTTAGCCAGTGGCTAAATCTATTTATTAACCAAGTATATTATGCGGATTTTTACGGTAGCACTGTATTACTAGCCAATGACGGTCTCCCTGTGGTATAGTTGTCTGAATTTGCAATGGCTCCCTGTGGAAATGTCACGTGACGGCGCACGTCCTTGTCGCTGAGTGAGACGGTTGTTTGGGAGCGAAATGTTTGGGAGCGAAAAGTAGGAGATTTTGTGGCGAAAAGAAGGCTCTCTCGAACTTGTAAAGGTAAGAACATAATACTTAAAACATTAACAACCGAGTTTTGTGTATGTTCTTTTACCTAGAAGGTTTTTGAATTCGATTTTGGTTCACGAGAAGAGTTTACTGTTAGCGCGTTGAGATCGGAGCTTTTATTTTAGTAGCGGAATGTGCGAACTCAAGGTGCGAACTTATAGCTGCTTTGTCGCTTTTGAAGGTAAATACATCGTCGAAAGGTACTGAGGTTTTTGTTTTACTGTAATGCGTGGTGTGAGTAAGCTGAAAAGATCATTCCGAGGTCGTCTTCACGAGACCCCCCGAGTAATTAATCGATAAAAATCAGTCAATTAATCGATCGATCAAATCAGTCAATTAATATCGATTGATATTGGGAATCGATGATTAATCCATAGTCACAGGTTGATATTTAGCACTTATTCTATTTCAATTGAGGTGGATAGTGGCAGAATATTTACGGAGAGCCGCAGGCTCGAGGTAAATATTCCTAAAGCCACTATCCACCGAAATTGAAATAGAATAAGTGTTGTAGTATATACCAGCAAGGCAACCTGCCGAATTTTCAGTCGGAAAACAATAAGAAAAGTTGTGTTAGCGTTTTAAAACTGCGTGCGTGACAAAACTCACGCAAACTTTATAGGTGATTTGCATAAGCACGTTTTTGGTCGATTTTGACAGCTCTAGAAAGTTTGCAAGCATTTACTTCGAAAAGCTGCGGAAAAAAGTGGACAATTCAAGGGATTTTCAACAAATTTGGACATGTAGCGAGCAATATATTGCATCATTTCAATTCAAGAAGGAATATAGCTGCAAATTGGAGAGCATTTGTAAGCAATTCGCCATAAGTTTCCGAGATGAAAATTATTTGTCGGCAGCCACTCGTTGCACAAGTAATTCTTAGTTTGCTGGAAAAATGGAGTGAGCAAACACCGTAAACACTGGATATTTGAGGAAAAAACGATTTAGCAGGATAAAACAACTACACGAAACCTTATGAAAAGGCTTTATGGGGTTATCATCAGGCAAGAAGAAGGATAACTAACTACTAACAGAAGTCTCCTTTGTGGCGGACAGTTCGCTCGCAAAAAAACTACAAGAAAGCTGCCGATCAGTCATTGCAAGACACAAACCATCCTCAGGTACTTTGAAAATAAGCTCTTTCGACTGTATTTTCTCGACATATTGTAGATTATAATTTTGATTTTTGTCAAATAAATAAAATAAAGGGAAAGTACATGCCGAAAAAGAATTTTCATTCATGCTTTGCCAGCTAAAGTTTTTCAACTCGGGTTTCACAGTGCAAGCGTGTTTTTCACAAACAATGCTCAGACGATTTGTGAGACATATTAAATCCAGAGAGACCGATTTTGAGACAAAGAAATCTAATTTGTTGCTTCTTTAGTTTTGTTGACATGAAATTTGCTTGCCAACACAATATCTACTGTTTCGGAGGTAAATAATGTCTCAGATTCCGAGACTCTAAACCAATCAAATTGGTCGTTCTTAGGAGGTTGCCGAGCTGGTATATACTAAATCCTAATATCATCGATTTCAATCGATTATGCATGTATCAATGTAAAGACGGAGAGGGAGGGAGGGTCGGGCTGAGGTGGGGCATTTGAGCACCTCCACCATCCCCACTCTGGAGAATTTGACTACGAATTTTACCACACAGTGCAGACATTTGAATATGCCTGTGAAGGGAACTGGGGCCATTTGAATTTTGTCGCGCAGACGCTTGGCTCTAAACTCGTAGTCAAGATTTCAGATAATCGTATGCAAATTTTATTCTACTTTTACCTCAATACCGCTGTAGCCATTGTATGTATATGTTCTTTGAAGAGTATTTTCACTCATTTTGAATGATTCTAAAGCCCATTTCGTACTTCAAGTAGCCGTGTTCGTGCCATGATTTTATCGATCCTTTCTTCAAACTGGCAGGATAGCGAAAACCTGTATGAAGTCGTCATTTAATATTTGTAGGAAATATTTTGTTATTAAACAAGAAATAAAACATACTTACTCTGTGTTTATTATTGCTGTACATCTTGTGTTAATTTTCTTGGGATTTGGGAGCTTTCTTGGCGGCTAAAAACTTGATCGTTCGATTGGACTTCTCTCCCATGGGCCAGAGAAGTCCGATGCATGATCGAGTTTTTATCGGTCATGAAAGCTCCACCAAATCCCAAGAAAATTCGCACAAGGATGTACAGCAGGATGTATCCCCAGGTAAGGAATTTTCATGTCATTTGAACTCCTTTCCAGTCCCGAGAGTCAGGAATTTGATCAAAAAATCGAAAAAAAGTCAAATGCCCCACCTCAGCCCAACCAATGCATTATTATCGACTGTCATCGATTAACATCGAATTTCATTGATTAACATTAAATTTCATCGACTACTATCTGCTAGAAAAGAGGAGCCATTAAGGTACTAAAGGAGGCTCCCGAGGGTACAATTTGAAAAATTATATCTCGCTTTATATTTTGTTTTACCCAATCAGCATTTCAGCATGTTTTTATTAAACATGTAGCTTTGTTTTGATGTAATGCGCATACCCATACCACGCCCTGTTTCACGGTCTCCATAGTAACCATTACATTTTCACTAAAAATCTAAAAACTCACACGTTTTAACAGCAGACCCAAACTAAGTGCACCAGGTTATTTTGCATTAAAAAAGGGACAACATTGACCGTGCCCGTAGCAAAACATTAATAAGTTAATAGGTTACCAATAATAAAGTCAAAACGCAACAGAATTAATAATGTTATGAGTTTCCACACGGGCACGGTCAAAGTCCTTCTAAATGCACTATCTTTTCGTTTCAGAGAGTTTCAGAGACAGAGCTGAAATCTACACGCACTTATTCATCATTTTCGGTGTTCAAGCGCCTTAATTACAGTGAAATAACTTCCTTACTTCACGAATTTTCGATTCTATGGCTTTGTTCGCTTCAGTTGGCAAGATGCGTCTGTGTAGGTTATTTTTAACCAGTCAGCGGTCTTTTGTATTCAAATTTTGCCCCCAAATAAGGATCTTTTGCCCTTATACAGCAATGTTTTTCGCGCGAAAATAAGTACACGCTACTATAGCAAAGTAAATCGGATTAAATTTCACTCAAGTTTCAGAAGTCACGCGCGCACGTAAACAAGCTCAGAACAAACCGCATTACTGCGAAATTTTGGTTTTTACAACATTGGCTTTTTATAACAAGTAAGAATCTGTTTTTTAAGCTGCCAAAAACAAGTTTTTATGTCTTAGGAATGATTCATCGATCAATGCACACGGCATGACTCCACCAGGGATTAAATACTGGAAATGAAATGCGATCCGGCTTGACCAACACAACAACTGATAGTATTGCATTGTTTTAACATTAGGAGAGGAAAAGAAGCAACCTCTGGAAATTATTTCGTTGCTACAAATGATTAAAACCTCTATGAACAAAAATAAAGTACTTTCTCGCATATAAAAGCCGAATTATGTGTCCAGTTAATGACTAACAGTAGGTCAAGGGTCACTGCAACAATACCAGATAAATACTCGGGCAGGATAAAAACAAGGTATAACATTACAATATTTGGCGTGTAAAACGTTGCATTTCTCTCTCGATTTTTGTAGGAATTCGTGAACTTTCAAAGTTTTAAACTACCCTATATGATAAATAGTATCACCAGCATCAGGTTGGGTAATTCTGGGGAGAATTGAAATTTCGATCATGAGCCTCCTCTAGTACCTTAAATACAGTCAACTCTTGCACGTTGTTGATACACCGAAATTACGGACACCTCACTATGATGGACAAAAGTTGGAGCCCCAGATCTAAGGCCGAACTTCAGTCGCTCTTCTTCTGTCAAACCTTTTTTCCTTTTTCAAAGGTTGCCCCTTCATTATACTTTATAATCAATACATTTCTATTGTTTTGTGGTACGACTCTGCCATGGCATTCAGCTCTCGCTATTGCGGACTGTATTTACCCGTATATAAGACGCACTTTTTTCACTCCAAAGTGACCTTCAAAATTGGGGTGCGTCTTATACACGGAACATCACTTATGGGAATTTGCATAACAACAAATACAAAAGATCCTTTACAAATTTGCTGATTCATGGTTGTGTGGTCCGGTTGCACGTAATAAAGCTAGGATTTCGATCCGTGAACCCTGCCAGTAGGCGTTGGAGGCTGTTTTATTCGTAGTCGCGAGCGCCATTTTGGAATTTGTAGGCCCAGGATGCACGTCCAAAAATCCAAGATGGCGCTCGTCGGCACTCGCGACTACGAACTCCGGGATTTTTGCGATAAAATCAGCCTGTAAACGCCTGCTAGAAGGCTACAATGCATATAAATATTAGCACAACTACTTAAATTTTGCGTGAAATCGACTGCCTTTCGTGGGAGGCCATATGGATCGGCAAGTGCCCAGGGCAACGGACCCAGTGGATATTCGAAGACAATTTTCATGTCAATCTGACGAAATTGACCAAGCAACGCCATCCGTGCGAACACATTTCGATCCATCTGGAGTGGAATCACAAGGTCTTTGCTACGAACTCTAGTGACGGACTTCAGATCTTTTGTCGAAAACGCAACGATATGGTTTCCTGAATTCTCGCTTTTAATCACCGAATGTTAACTCACTCACAGTACAAAATTCTCACAGCTTAGCTCGTTTCTTCGCCATGAAAAGCACATTTCACACGACCGAGTGCTGAGTCACTGTCGTTTCGTTCACTGAGACTCCGAGACTAGGCACGTCCTAGCATGTCTACTTATAAATACCGTAGCTAATGTCAATCACAATCACGGTCACCAGAAATCTAAGGGGGGTGGGGTGGGCACATTTTCCACACACTCCCCCAAATGACTTGTCTACAAGGCATTTGCAAGTGAAAACAACGTTCTATAAAGGGTCCATAGTTAAATGCTTCTCCTATCAGAGTTCAGAGTTCAGACTTAAAGTGTTCAAGTCATTCGTCCTCATCAACAGCAATGTCTCTTATCCGAAATTTCGCAGCAACTGCCGCATCTCGTCTTGGACGGAAAACAGGTGCCTCGGCATTGAGCGGAACATCTCTCGCAGGCGCTACCCTGTCACATGACAACTCCAAAGGGTATAAATGTTGCACAGCTCTTTCCAAGTAGCTTCTCCCAGCTCTGAGCCTAGCTGCGCGCACTACTCCATCACGCCCAACTATTAAATTGTCAACAACACCAAGTGTCCACTTATTTCGATTTCGATCATCAGATTTGACGATAACCACATCTCCAACTTTCAGATGATGGGCGTGGTCCTTGTGTTTGAGACGATGTCGCTCACGTAACGCTCTTAAGTACTCCTTCTTCCATCGACACCACATCTCTTCCTTAGTTTTCTTTAGGTACTTCGCTCGTTTTCGCAGATGTCTGTCCTCAAGATGCTATATATATACAGAAGCAGAAATATATCCTCTTCTTCAGACTTTTCTGTTAATTGCAGTCCAAACAACTATTTTATTCTACAATAAATAATAATAAAAATTGATGGGCTCAATGATATCTTATAGCTGAGAAAGATGAGCCTGGCATTACATGGGAATGGTAATCACATATGAAAGGAAGACAATTTATTTGTTTGCATTCTACTGAAATAATTAATATTTCCCATTTTTATGCTCATTTTTCAGTGAATCATTCATTTATGCCCGTAATAAATTTCTGGTTCGTTGCAATCAATCCAACTCTCAAGAAGTGGGTTCTTTGATCTTTCCCTCTATACGATGATGGCCTTGGGAAAGATCAAGGGGCAGCAGACTGGTTCTTTGGGCAGGTCAAAACATTTCGGTGCCCCCGCATCGGATAGCCACATGTTCGCCATTTGCGGACTGTAGCCGGTCTTTGTCCTGCAGGGACTGGCTGGTCTGGTTCATTGTTAGGAGGAGCTGCATCTGGAACTTAATGAATATTTAAATAAGCAACAACATGACAGGCAAGGCATAAAATTTATTGAAGTTGCCAGTTGGCCCCTAGTCACAGAAGAAGTGGTTGCCAACTTGTCAAAATAGTAATAGTAGTTCTTGTTGAGGGGTTATTGGGCTGACTCATTTAACATCCCCCACTGTTTGACCTGGATTTTGCACAGGATGTGTAAAGACTCTGTGTCCGATGGGTGTGACAATGTTACAGTATCCCTATTTTTATAGAAGTTTCTAAAGGTTTCATTTATTTACATTTTTAGTGGGGCACAGACTCAAAACTTGAACGACTGTAATACTCCTCACATAAAAAGATGTTTTACAGAAATCAAAAGTAGCTGAATTTATGCTGTTAGCACTAAAATATTATTGGGGGCAGTGACAAATTATACAAAGGGGGGGGGGGGGGGGGGGGGGGGGCAGTTTGACTCCGGACCCCTGTTTCACCACCATGTATAAACTTCAAGGTACTATATGTTCCAACTTACCAAATTTTGGAAAGACACGGACATCCCTCACTGTTGCCTCTCCATTCTTAAATTTTGGATATATAATATTGACTGGGGGGTACCATCTTCCTTGGTGCGGAGATCTCTCAGTAAGTTCAGATTGAAATGTATGACTGTAAGTGCATGCCTAAAAAGAAGATCAGTAAAATCAAGTTTCTGTTACAGGACAATAATATTCATCTGGGTCTTGGAAATAATAAATGCTGTTATTGGGTGGAGTGGAAGGGAAACAGACAGAGCCTTCAACTGCATATATGTATTTCGCATTTAAAGGGGGGGGGGGGCAGTTTGTGTATACTACATACAAGATGGGCAATGTGTAGACCAATTTGGTAACTGCCCACCCTTTAGCTTTCTTGCTTCTTTTGCAACATCTGTCATCTACAATATGCGATATTCAATAAGGTACCCTACCAATTTTAGAAAATTCAGTTCATTGACAAAAATCAATTTCACTTCTGTTCATAAAATATACTGTGATTATTCCCCAAAAAAATATTTGTAAAACCCATTGAAAATGTCCCAAACATTTGATACTACATACAAGATGGGTAATGTGCATCATTCCACTTATGTGGTTACCTGCAGAACATTCCAGGGTATGAGTACGCAATCATCTTTGGCGCAAAGTGGTTCAGAACTGAATGAAAACCTTCAAGGCAACTGGTTTGCTCTAGAGGAGATGCTTTCTTGATTCCCGCAACAAGGGTTTTTCAGTCAGCGTGTTTGTTAGCTTTTCGTATGCTGGTGAGTCTAAATATGCTTAACATACCAGTTAACAGAACTGCTGTTCTCAATAAAATACATAAATAAAATCTTTCACATTCATTCAAACCACAGAAAACAATATGGGGTCACAGGACCATACATAAAATAGAAATTATCAAGAAATAACTTTGAGTTTCGCTCCCAAACAGAAGGAAAAAAAAATCGTTCCTCTGGTCTCAGGGAAAATTTAATCCCTAGTCTCCCTCAGTGCCATGGTATTACTTATAAGAAATGCCAGGTACCACATTTCTTACAGTTCTTGAAATGTTTGCGTAAAACTTTATGAGATCTAAAATTTCCCCCCTAATTTTTCAAGCTTATGGTTTGATCATCAATGCCACCTGTAATACCTCAAATTGAGGGATACCTTTATTTAGCCACCTCCTATCTTCAATGTCTGGTCCATGAGCACACTTGTCGAAGATGGGGTCACCTAGTCCTTCATGCTTATCAGTCACATGACCAAGGAAAGACTTAAACTTGGCCCAGATCAAGTTGCCATTGCCTGAAAATGTGGACCTAGCACTCCAGGACAGGTGGTTAAGGCAGGGCTTTATCCATTCAGCAAGCACTCTGTAGGTAGCCTTCTTAGAGAGTTTTGAGAGAACTTTGTTGATTTCTGATGATCAAAATATAAGTATTGCAGAAACACTCACAAGCTTTGAGGGATCGGGCAGCACTTGAAGGCATGGATCAGACAGCAGATTGTTATATTGTTTGGTTCCAGAAATCCCCCCCCCCCCCATGGAAAGGATTGGAAATCCTGGAGGGGCGGGGGGACAATTTACCTGATCTTTTCCATACAAGTGCAGTATTTTGGGGGGTGGGGGTGGGGGTGGGTCACTCTTCAACACCCTTCCATGGGATTTTCTGGAACTACATATTGCTATAATTGAGAGAACCTAAAATATAATTCTACACTGTATTTGCACCAACATATAAGACCAATAGTAAAATTGCAATTGCAATATTGACATACATGCATTCAAAGTAAATCTAAAGAAACATCTACTAGTCCAATGCTGCAATATCTAGTAATGTCAGAGAGTTGAAAAGTCGGGTTGAAGAAACTACCACATGGTATGTACAACACAGTCCATACTATCAGATTCTGACATATCACATAGCACTTACTCTTCCTCAGATGCCATATATCAAATAGTGTTTAATGTTGCTGAGCCGCTCTCGCATATGCTTTGCAATGGTTGTATGCCTGTCTGACACAAAGGTGCTTATCAGCAGGCAAGCATTGAGGAGGTATGTCATGCAATTTTGGAAACCAACATATTCCATGTTTGAGCTGCTGCCAGCTTGATTGCGCTGCAAGGAAAAAATAATGATGCTATTAATGGGGCATAATGGAGAAAATGGGGCTTCTATGCCTTTTGCAGGGTGCAGGAAATGAATTATGCATTCTGCACTGAGCAAAATACCTTGAAAACACTGTGTAAGGCCTAAATAGAACATATTTTTCTTTATCACCTTTTTCTTGAATTTATCTTAGAAATGGTATAATTCTAAACAAAAGTCTGGTTCTTTTTGGAAATTGGGTGAGAGGGGCTCCATAGATAAATTCCCTCCTGGTTGTCTTTATAGAATAGCACATGGCAATATTATAAGTCCTAGCTGAAAGCAGCTTTCTGATAAAAACATACCACATAACCTACCTGTACCATAGAGAAACACAGTATGAATGACAGCGTACAACAAAAAAACGGTGTAGACCCCGTATTTGGCACTATGGCCCATCGAATCATGTCTGCCATCGCCAGCTATGACTACTGGCTGGCCAAGATCCTTCACTTTCTGAAGCAGCTGATCCTGGTAGGACTTCCAGTGTATGTATACTGCAGGGAAGAGCTTTGTCTATAAAAAAAAGAATAGTGAGGCATATGGATCACACAATGTCATTGGGGTACACATTTCCACTAAGCCATCAATATTAGCTGCCAAAACCTCTCTTTAAAATAATTCGTAAAAACTTGACATTTTTGAACTTAGTGTGGCATGGCTGTCAATACAAGATAGCTTGCTGAGGCTATATAATATTTCAATTTCTGGACCTCAATAAATAGAATAGCACTGCAGCACTTTGCTTGCTACCTGTTTCTGATTTGAAGTATTTATTGAGAACTGCTTTTTACTCACACTTGGTGGCGAAAGAAGGTAGATAGAGAAATGGTTGCCAGACCCATATGCTTGAACATCTGGACAACTTTGCTCACTGATCCCCCAGACATAAGAATACTAAATGAGAGGAGTAAATCCCTGCAGGTATCTTTGTCCCGGGGATATATGGCTGGCTCCTCCACACAGTCTCTTGTATTGAGGCATTGAGTATCACTGCATGTGGCTTTAACTTCTAGCATTGATCCTTCACGTCGAGTCTTCACTTCTGGATTGGGGGCCTTACAAAAATGGCAAAATTGGAACAGTAGTAGCAGCTTGCTCCAAAAGACAACATATTTCGGTTCAGTTCTTAGATTATCCTCCCTAAATGCAAAGATATAAAAAATAAATGTTATATTAAAAGATAGATGGCAAGAGGGTGAGGGGGTGATATCACAAAAGAGAAAAAGACTGATTCCTTCTCTGGAATTGCCAATGTAACAGGCTTAGTACTATGTTTATCAGAAAGGAAACCACTAACAATTTGTTTTTAGCTATCATTCAACAATGAGAGAAGAGGAGCAGTTTGAGGCTACTTTACATTAAAATCTGAAAGAAATTAGGATCTGTGAAGCAACACTGGATCTATTTCAAACATGTTTTAAAGTATCATAATACCCTTCAGTGGAGTGTTCAGATTCTGTGTCGCTTTCGTCTGAGTCCTCGTCATTAGAAGGGATGTATTCTGGGCTGCTTGGTTCTTCCTCCATTGCCTCGTCATCATTATTTACTCCCTCCTCATCTTCTTCATCTTCTTCACAATCTGCAAATAATATAAACTTTCAAGTAAACACCTTTCTGTGTACACCAGATGCTTTTTTTTATAATTATAATTGTTGTATACCTTCTATATCCATGGGTTGCTGTTCTGTCTCAGATTCTGTTTGTTGAGTTGTCTGTGCCAGTTTTGTTTGTGTCAGCTCCAGCTCTGAAAGATTTATTATAATGTACTTCATTACATGTAATTCCAGAAATGAGTTGGGAGTCCGGATTATTACATCTTATTTCCCATACTATCCCAGCCTATGTTAATCACTGGGACTTCAAGCTGGGTGTTCAAGCTCTGATGCAAATCTATACATTTCTCTAACTGGTACGAGTAAAAATTCCAGGTAACCAATCAACCCATCCCATCCATCCTTTTTTCTTATTCCCCCATAGCAACAACAGTTCGTCCATACCAGCTTGCAGTGAAGATATAGCCTTCTTTTGCTCTGATATGGTCTTCCGCAACATAGAGCAATCGACTTTCTTGTTACGTAGCTGCCGAGCAACACTGTCAAGCTTTCGGCAGCCAACACAGCGCCGCCCTCTGGGTGTCTGACTTTCAATGGTCTTGACCTGGAGAATACAGATTTATGTTATATATATATATGCTATAGCACAACAACAAGTCACAGCTGATGATATAGTGTTGTAAAAGATCTTCATTACTTACAACTACTGTATGTTGCTGAGGTCCATCTGTATTTTGCTCATGTGCTCTTGGGTCGTTAATGGTAATACTAGCACCCATACTGTCCATTACAATCGGACCACCATCAGCCTGAATTTCTTCTTCACCTGACAACCCAACTCCTAAACTAAACTGGGCAGAAGTAACAAGTGATGACTCATCGAGGGGCTCATCGACCAGTAGACATGAACCTTCAGCACTCAGCACATCAATCTGACCGATATCACCAGCTATGGCAATCTGATCCTCAGCTTGACTGTGAAGCAGCATGTTCAGGTTCACCACCCTTCGCACTGCCATCGTCACTCTGCCTCTCCTCAGGACCTTCTGCATTACTGGTTCCTTCTTCAGCTTTAGCTCTGTACTCAGTCATTAGTTGCTTCATTCCCTATGGCAGTTTCAAAAAAGGAATGATCAGAATTTCACTCGGGTTTAGTACTACAAATGTTCGTTTTTTAGGGAGTAATAACTCTATGACCATGTCGTACGAGCAAATCCACAAGTATGAACATAACTAAAATCTATAGCGGACACTAAAAAACTCACCTCACGACGCTCCCTTGAACTCATCGGTTTGCTCGCCTCTGCGACGGGATCTTGTATTGATGGGATGGGAACAACGCCGTATTCATCCTTTACAAGCCTTGGTGTAGACATGCAGATGCCAGAAAACCGACGTAAAAAATCATCCGGTTTAAAATGCGCTGAGCACACTCCCATGTTTTGACCGGCCACAGTGAAATTCTTCCGCTTCGCGTAACAGAACGCCAACCAGAGCTCTCTTCTTTCTTCGGTATCGGCCTCTGATCGCCATCATATGGCACTTTATGAAGAGTCGACCGAGCGCTAGCCCCATTCTCCTACTCTGGCGTCTTGAGACGGCATTTGAACACAGGGTACCCATTGCTTGCTTTTTCCGCCTCTTTTCGCAGAGAAGGGTACGGGTTTTTCGTATTTTTATTCTGGATTATTGTTGAGAAGGTATTTAATAATTTATAGAAATCGTTAAAGATTTGGTGGGATAAGCACTTAAGAGGTTGCTCAAGAGATGCTTAACAGATGCTCAAGACTGCTCAAGAGTTTCAACAGGTTGCTCAAGAGTATTATTACTAAACTTGATATGTTTACCGATTTGTATGAAAGCACTTGCAAGAGCTACCATTCGACCGCCTTTTAGAACAGCATAACAAGCATATTCAGTTAGCTCCTTTTTTACTAAATCATCATTTTGGAGATCATGTCATAGAGCTTTTGTGTCATCAATCGGACAAACATAAGATATCGCTTGTGAGACTCCTTGCAATGCTGTATCAACAAGACCATTAGTGACCTTATTACCCATCACAACCTGATACCGATTATAATATTTTTCAACATCCTTGATTGATAGCTTCTTAACATCACTAAGTGACATATCAACACCTGTATATTCATATGTTGTCCCCAAAACAGCAAGGATGCATAACGATTCTCTTTTTTCATCAACCTCTTTTGTATCTACATCCTTCTTCTTAGTAGCTTTTGGCTTCTTATCCTTTTTTGTAGGAGCTTCCTAAACATTATCCATATATTCTCCAACAATATCTGTCATTATATACAATATCTTATTTATTATTTAAATCACTTGCAGGATTGGGTAACTCTATATAACAATTATAGGGATGCCTCATGCACATACATATACGTGAAAACTTTCTGATTTTAATAATTTATATACTTTTTCCTATCCTCAATATCAATCTCCTCCATAATCATCGAATAATGACTTCATGCTTACAGTAGATGGATTATCGAATGATATCACTCAAGCAACGTTATCCCTGAATGCTTTTGCAATGGAAGTAAGCTGTTGAGTTAAAAACCCATACTGATAGACCTTCATGCCTTCCACTGAAGGCTAAATGTATAAACTTATTCGATCTTTGTTTGAGGTCCTTTGAGAATGCACAATCATCGAGTATTATCAACGTATTTGTACTAGTAAATAACTCCTTACAATAATATAAAAGTTCGTTAATTTCATCTACTGAATCTGCATCGGGTGAAACAACAATAAACCTCCCATCTCCTTGTGCAAACCCTTGATAGGTTTTATTGACCGCATAAGTTGGGCATATCAAAACTATATATTTAAACTTGTATCTAAATGGACCTCTTAGCTGTTCTATTAGATACCGAGTTTTTCCACAATTTGTACCACCCACGATGAGGCAGTGAAACGGTAATTTATCCGCTAACTCTTCCATATACTATTTCTAATACATTATACTCTTAAGATTGTTTCCCATGATTTCCATCAGGGCATCTGCGATCACATACATGTAACAAGTAATAGTGCCAGAACCTGAAGCTGTTCTTTTCATCTCTAGATGCACGCCGTCTCTTGTATTACTAAGGTGTAGACCATTACCATGTATTAAATCATCATGATATGTTCGTAGGTCTATCCACAATGCAAATTTATCATTATAAAACTCCTTGATTGATATATTATCACTGATTCCAAACCGTTTAACAACCGCATCATAAAAATCTGAGGTTTCCATACCTTTGCTATATAGACGATTTGGCACGCCATCGATGCTAATTTTAACACTTGTAATACTTCGATTCACAAAATTTTCGCTATCACGAGCACCTGCAGTATGCGGTGTTGTAAACAGCATTAGGATGCCTGACATCGACCTACGAGGGATGTTAATATTCTCATTCAATATGCTATCCGTCCCTTTAGTAATCGTGAACGTCTTATGAAGGTGTATATTTTCATAATAGAATCCCTTCCCAACTGTATAAGAGCTTTTTACATCATGCGCAAGGTAATCACTTGAAATGCTCTGGTATTCTAGCTCAAGGTTGGAAATAGCATATGTAAATGGTTTTGTTTTGTTTTGTCGCTTGTGATTGTAAGATCCTTCGATTCACCAAAATGTATCTTATATCTTGATTTCAAACATGTTGACAATTTGTTGACAAATCTATTATTCGCATGCTTATCCGTACCAGTTAGAGCAATGTTAAACGTCAGCGCTAGGGTATTTGGAACAATAACCACATTATCAGCCAGTTGGGAACATGGACATATAATGTCTCCCAGGCTGTGCTTTGTTTGGATTCATAGTAACACGGTTCAAACATGTCTCAGCTTTCAGTCCAAAAGGTTGCTTATACTCCCTATTTGGATTAATCTTATCTGCTATTGATGTCATATAAAATAATAATAGTGTATACTTTTATATAATAGAACATTATCAGAACAACTATTTAGCCATCAGTATGCACAAGAAATGATTACTGATGATCGATCAAGAGAATGGGTAAAACGTTTGCCGGCTGTTTTGAAATCAATAAATAATGAAAAGATACGAATGAACGGGAAAAAACCTGTAAATGCAATAAAATGAAAGAAGTAGAATTAAATGAAATGGAATATAAACGTCCTGTTGGATTGGATGAGAAAAGATTACCACCTGGTGTGAAAGTTAGATACTTATACGCTGATGGTGAGCAAGAAGGTGGAGATAAGCGTCGTGCCACTGATCCTATATGGTCAATAGATACGTACGATATATCACGAGCTGTTGTATCAGCTGGTCAACCTGTGTTATATTACCTTTCTAATGGCGCGCCGAAAAGATCTTTCGTTAGAGAGGAATTACAAGTTGTTCCAAATGATACCCAGCTACCTCCTGATAGTGTTTTAAAATAGTTTGCTTGACTTCTTAGGTTTATAATTTTTTGTGTGGCTATTCTATCATAATTATCTATTCAACCGTCATATCGTTTTATAAATTGTTCTTTTTCATGATGATATAGTCACTCATCAATATTTCTATAACCATAAGCATGTGTATTAATACCATCGCTTAGAATATTACGTTTGTCATCTTCTCGTGATAATGCAACTTTGTTTACCGTTTCTGTGTATATCTGGTGTTTATGACTTCGTATCACATTCATTTGTCTCATATGCTGTGATCCATTCAATAAACAATTTTTGTAATCATCAAATGTTATACTTGATTTAACAACTGATTTTGTGATACCTTAGCATCGTTTTCCTACTTCCTCATTATCCGTTTTATATGCATATAGTTTAGCTCTCAAGCCTATGAATTCTGTTATTTCTACTCCTGGTGATTCATCTTTCATCATTCCAATAATTTTTTCGTTCACTCTCTTTTTAATTCCTGGATGGTCTTCTGAATAGTTACTTGTATCAAACTTTGTCGCAATATCTTTCTCAATGTCTTTGTAAAAATCCTCTGTCTCGATCTCATACATTAAACTGTCTGTATCTGTGAATAGTAGTTCTGCTTTGTTTCCATATTTTGGTTTAATATAGTTATAGTGGAAGTTGTACATAAGATTCTTCGATAGATCTAAGATAGACATTCCCACATATATCGGTTTGTCGAATATCAATTCTGTTTTCCCATATGTATAGCTACCAAGTTTTCTGAAAATATTGTTCGTCTCTTATAGTTTGGTTGACATACTAATTTTTTAGCTTGATTTTTATTTGTCACTAATCTAATATCTTGTCTATTACGAATATTCTCCATGGTCTTGCCGAAGACGCTGTTGTTCATAAGCTTGAAAAAGTCCTTCTCAAAATCATTTTTCGCATTTTTACGCAGATTTGTATTTAGACTAATATAGCTTTCCATCCACTCAGACTCATGAAATGTGATTCGTCTATGAATTTTTGTTATTTTCAGTCAGAGGCTTTCATATAGTTTAAGAGTCTCATGGTGAACTACGTAATTTGTTTTACCACAGAGATTAGGAATAAGCTTCTCGACTTTATTAATCTTTATTCTCTCAGGTGTAGGGGATATTCATTATGGAGATTATGTAATTCAATAGGATATTTTAGATCCACCTCTAGTATACATGGGTATTTTTCCCAGCTCTTAATCTCAGTCTTATTCATCCATCTGAAGTTATGAGTAGGCAACTTCTGTGACATAGCCCATCCATATAGATTGTTCGCATCGAGGTACTTGATGAATGTTGACTTTTGTTTCTTATCAAATGATTTCATATACTTGTTGTTAGCTTTGCATACCGTTTGCCAATCATACTTATTCCACCTCGAATACCGGACTCTATCATAAGAAGCATATCAGAGTCACTCAACAGCTCGAGGTCCACATTTGTCTTTTCAGCATAGCATCCCAACTAAGTCCGGGAGCTGTATAATACCATGCTGGATCTAATTTATAATTCTTCATACACACATCTCTGAAGGTCTCAAATACATCAGCTAGCAGAATGACATCACTCCCGAGGTATAAATCATGGTACTCCCGCATTGTCTTGATGTTAAATGTCTTTTGTTTTTTTGTGCATGTTTGTAATCATCGTCTGAGATATCCTTATTATTCAACTTGCTATAGAATTCACTTTTTGGAGGAAGGTATGGTTCACTCAATTTATCTAACGAGTTCATGTAGTCATATGGATAGACCCCTTTTCTAAGCAATAGGTCCAGCTTCTTCCCTTCATAGAACATAGCTAGATTCTTCAATTGATTTTTCTCTAGATTACCAACTAGTAAATCTAGAGATGATGCCGTGAACTTGCAACTATCTATGAATCTAATCGACTGGGACTAGCTGTGGACGAGAGCAGACGTGTTTCTGACTGCTCCCGCTCCTAACCGAAATTTTTGTTTAAAAACTTTGGTTAGTAGAGCCATGTAATACCAAAATCAACATGAGCGAGGTAGAAAAAGAAGAAGTAAAGAGTCAAAGATCGAAGCGAAGGAAAAGGTCAAAAAGCTCGCAGACAGAGATGGACGCTAACGACGAGAAAGCGCTTGGCTCAGTTGTTCAAGAACACGAATGCAAGTGTGATTTACTTCTCGAGAAAATTGAAAGCTTGGACTACAAACTAGATCTTGCAATGAAGGTACTGGCACAAGTTGAAACCCTCCAAAATGCTGTCAAGTGTTTAGAGGAAGAAAATAAAGATTTAAAAAAAAGCGTCGAGATAGCACACGAAGAGAACAAGGAGCTTGCAAGCAACCAAATAGCGCTTGACGAAAAGATCGAGGTGCTTACAAGGGATGTACAAAAGTTGGAAAGGCGCTGGAGCAAGAAAAGAGCAGGGGAGTAAAACTTGAGAGTTTTTCGAGAAGGAATAACTTGCGTTTTTATGGAATCCCCGAGCAAAGGAACGAGACGTGGGAGCAAACGGAGAACAAGTTAAGGCATTTCATTGCCAAGGATCTCAAAGGCGGCATGGACCTGGCTAAGGTAGTATCCTTCGAGAGAGCACATCGTACTAGGAGTAAAACCGTCCCGCGGCCTATTGTGGCAAAGTTCTCCTTTTTAAAGAAAAGGAAGAGGTAAGGGATCTAGCTAGAAATTTAAAAGACACGGCTTTCGGCATCTCCGAAGATTACCCTAAAGAAGTCACGGATGTCCGTAAAAAGCTTGTACCACTTCTAAAACAAGCGAAACAGGAAAATCGCAAAGCCGTTATCAAGGTTGACCAGTTATTTATTGACGATGTACTTTATCGAGGGCCAGAAGCCCATCGCGATTATGTTATCCCACGTAAGTAAGAAAAAGAAGCTGATTTAATACCCCGGTCGCTATACCGGATAGTAGCGTGAATATTTAGATAAGTTTATAGAAGTTATAGTTGAAAGAAATTACACTGGATCGCCTCTATTGCTCGCAACAATCATCTTAGAACCCAGTCGATTAGATACGCCACAAGGTCAATCTCCCCTAAATCTCAATTTTCGTTGGCGACCTTGTCGATATTTACTGTTTTTCAGTAAATTTCATTTTGTCTCTATATGCTAATTTTTGTACTTGTCCTTATTGTAAATTTGCATTCATTAACATCAGTTACTCTCACTTTGTGCATCAAGTGTTACTTTTAAATACCACTTACATAATTTCTTTAAATGCCTTTCAACTTCACGTGCTGCTCCCTAAATGTTCGTGGCTTAAATGACACAAAGAAACGTAGGCAAATATTTAGATGGCTTCACAATCAAAAATTCGCCCTTGTATGTCTCCAAGAAACTTTTAGTTCTGAGCGCTTGGAAAAAATATGGACAGCGGAATGGGGTGGAAAGGCGTACTTTAGTCATGGAACAAATCACAGCAAAGGCGTAGTAATTCTTATTAACCCGAAAGTTGATTTGCAAATAGTGAATTGCGTGTGTGACAAGGACGGGAGGTTCGTAATTCTTGAGGTAGCATCGGAAGAAAACTCTTTGGTTTTTGTAAACACGTACGCCCCTAACGACTTAGCAAAACAGCAAACGTTCATTGCTTCTATTTCCAACAGGCTACGTGAGTTCGCAGGCAAACCAATCTTTTGGGCAGGCGACCATAATTGCGCACTTACACCCTTAGACAAAAGCGGCGGATCAAATATATCTACAAAACAACTGGTAATCGATGAAATTTTGAACGCATGTCACTCGCTAGGTGTACAAGATATATGGAGGTCACAACATCCAACTCTAAGGCAATACACCTGGCACAGCAGATCGCTTAAAATACAATGCAGGCTAGACTACTGGTTAATTTCTAATTCGGTTGCGTCTCTTGTTGAAAAATCTGAAATTATTCCAACTAGTTTCTCTGATCACTCAGCAACGACCATTACTATAAGATCCAAAGACTTTGCTAAACGTGGTCCAGGTTTCTGGAAATTCAATAATTCCTTGTTGAAAGACTATCATTTTATTGAACAACTCAACGAAAAAATTGCACAATTAAAAACAGATCTAAACTCTTTAGAAGACCCGCGTTTGAGATGGGATATGATGAAAATGGAAATCCGCTCTTTTCTATAAAATACGCTAAGGCTCGAGCTAGGGAAAGAAGAGAACAGGAATGGAACTTACAAGTTGAATTGAATAATCTTCACCGAAAAATGAATTATGATATGAACGAGGAAAACATTTGCAATTACTACCGAGTGAAGCATAAGTTAGACTTATTAGCACAACAAAAAACTAAAGGATCAATCACGCGCAGCAGGGTAAGGTGGCACGAGCAAGGTGAAAAAAGTACAAAATATTTCTACAACTTAGAGAAAAGGCAACACGATGCCAAATATATAACAAAGTTGACATTAGAAAACAACACCGAAATAACTGGCCAACAAGAAATCCTAGACGAAATTAAACATTATTATGAAACACTCTACTGCTCATCAGACTGTGATCCTCACGAAAGCCAATTCCAACCTCTTTTTCAGTCATCAGAGCATATACGACTGAATGATGATGACAAACTGTTGTCTGAAGGGAAACTTTCAAAAGACGAATGCTTCAAAGTACTAAAAAAATTCGCAAAAAACAAAAGTCCTGGGTCTGACGGTTTGACTGTTGAATTCTACCTGAAATTTTGGAAAAATCTAGGAAGTGAGTTAACACAATGTTTTAATTATGCTTTTGAGAAAAAAGAAATGTCAATCTCTCAAAAAAGAGGAATCATTACCTTATTCCGAAAAAAGGCGGAAATACATTCTTTCTAAAAAACTGGAGGCCAATAACTCTATTAAATGTAGATTACAAAATCGCTGCAAAGACAATTGCGAGTAGGCTAGCAAAAACTCTTACGGAACTTATTAACACCGACCAGACAGGCTATGTTAAGAACCGCTACTTAGGTCAAAATATCAGGATGATCTCTGACATTATGGAATTGACGGAAAAAGAAAATATTGGCGGTATGGCTCTTTTCTTGACTTCCAAAAGGCTTTTGATAGTTTGGAGTGGAGCTTTATTGAAAAGACATTACACACTTTTAATTTTGGCCCTGACGTGTTGCGGTGGTTCAACACTTTTTATTGCGACATCTCTAGTTGTGCTGTAAATAACGGGTTCGCGACGCACTTCTTCACTTTGTATCGCGGGCTCAGACAGGGCTGCCCACTCAGCGGTACCTTGTTCATCCTCGCTGCCGAAATCCTAGGAAACGCCATAAGACATAACAAAGACATAGAAGGAATTAAATTATATAATCATGAATTCAAAGTAACACAATATGCAGATGATACAACTGTCTTCTTAGCAAATGTTAAATCCGCCGAAAATCTCTTTTCTCTCTTAAAAGTCTTTGAATCGTGCTCAGGTTTAAAATTAAATGTTTCCAAGTCAGAGGGGCTATGGCTTGGACAGGACAAAGAATCAACAGCAAAACCACTAGGAATTAAGTGGCCACCAAAATCCGTGTATGCACTCGGTGTTCATTTTTCGTACGACAAAAACGTTTCAACCAAACTAAATCTAGAAAATAAGCTTCAAGCGATGAAAAAAGTTTTAGACATCTGGAGGATGAGGAATTTAACTTTAGAAGGGAAGATAAAAATTGTTAAAACTTTAGCTTTGTCTAAGCTTACTTTTATCGCTTCTCTCATGTGTGTCGATAAAGTTATCATTGACGAGGTAAACAACTTAACCCGTGCTTTTATATGGAATGGAAAACCACCGAAGGTAAAAACGAGTACAATGATAGGCCCGAAAGACAAAGGTGGTCTAGATATGCCTGACTTCGACATTATTAATAAGTCCTTAAAAGCATGCTGGGTTAAACGTCTTTGTTCAACTGACGAGTCATGGTCCGAGAGTTGGAAACATTTACCTCTAACATTAATACGGAATCTGGGGGGAGCCTTCCTTTTTAAATGCAAATATGAAATAAAAAAACAACAACTAAATCCAAAGTTGCCAAACTTTTACCTAGAAATAATGAACGCCTGGCAAGATCTCAACATACATAGTGAAAAGTGTGATCCCGCTAAAGAGATTATTTGGAACAATAAAAATGTATTAATCGAAGGAAAATCGATTTTTTATCAAGATTGGTATCTAGGCGGGGTCACACATGTAGAAGATTTATTTGATACCAGAGGAAAATTGTTAACCGTGGAATCCCTTTATGCAAAATTCAAAATCAAAACTCATTACTTAGCCCTTCTTGGGCTCGTAAAAGCGATTCCGTCAGATTGGAAAAAATCATTAAGGAACACCCCCCGGGTCACACAAGCAAATCAAACAGAAAAGGATAGTATTGCCTTATTGACATGTAAGAAAATTAGAAAAGAACTTGTAACAAAAGCCTTTAAGCCTCCTACTGCTGAAAAGCGGTTACTAAAGTGCGGCTTTTCACCACGCGAAGCAACTCTCGTTTATTCACTTCCATATAAAATAACCAAAGATGTTAAGCTCAGAATCTTCAGTTCAAGATTATTCAAAACATATTACCCTCGAATGCTACACTGTTCAGAGATAAATTAATTGATTCTGAAAACTGCCACTTTTGTTCACAAAAACAAGACCTAAAACATATATTTCTTGATTGCCCTCGTATTGTTGTTTTCTGGAACGATTTTATTGAATGGTGGAAAAAAAAGAATAATGTCCGCATAGAAATTTATCAAAAAAATATATTCTATGGACACATGCCGGGCGAACCAAAATACTTCCCCCTAAACCTATGTTTAATGATTGCTAAGCACTACATTTACGGAGCATATAGAAAAACTGAAGACATATTTTTCCAAGCTTTCCTGATTGTTCTCGACAACTGGCTGAAAGTAGAATCTGCAGAAACTGCAAAACAAGTAAACATTTGATGCGCTAGTTTAGCTGATGTAATGACATCGTTGTGAAATAAAAAATTGCATGTGTAATGTTAAGTGTCTGTAAAAGAAAAAAAAAACATGTAAAAATGAAATGGAAATGGAAATATGTTTGTGTAATGTAAAATGGACAATGTAACGAAGAAGACGAAAAAGGTGCATATAAATTATGTAATGTTAAATGTTCATAATAATAATAAATAAAAATAATAATAAAAAAAAAAAAAAAAAAAAAAAATCTATGAATCTAATCTCACGTTTTACATTACAAGTTTTTCCATCTTTGTTTTCAAATGTATCCACTATAATATTTTTCTTGAAACTGATATATCTCTTCGTTATTTGGAATTTTACCTTGAGTAACACCAAGATTTTTGATAAATAAATGCGCGTCATAACCTGATAAATTATGAAATATCACTGGGATATGCTTCGGTATCTTGTAATTCAGGTTGCAGTCATTATGTGATGCTCCACGATACTTACCTGTAAGATGGTCATGGTCTAATACCTTATCTCCATCTAATCTATCCCTACAGATATGACAGTGGGTAGCCTTTTTATAATTTTTATTATCCTTGTCAGTCATCTTAACCTTCCTGTTGTAATGGTATTTTGAATAAATAGATTTGACTGTTTTTTCTATGGACTCTACAAACTTTTGTCCAATATCCTCATCCTCATCATAGCATTAACCATATAACCAGACGGTTTGTGCTTTTGATATGGTTGGTCTTATTATTTGAGATCATAAACAGGTTAATTGTTTGTTCTCTACTTTCATTTTCACTTATTCTAATCAGATCTGCTTGACCATTTTTATCCCAGTATACGTTCACTCTATATTTAGGATTATTCTTTTCTTATCCAGCTGTACAGGGAATTCAATACCCTCCCAGTTGAATTTGTCAGCGTTTGATTTCATAATTTTGGTGATTCTTTCTTGATCTCTTTGTGCTGGAAATACTGCTGTTGTAACAGCCCATTTAAAACACTGATTATCTTCATTTTCTGGATGAATAATAGCCTTTTTTAACTTAAATTTCTGTGGAAGCTGAATCCATGATGATGCTGTAATAGGTTTGTATTTATCGATGTGAATATCTAAGTTAACCACTCTACTAAATATCCATCCTGATCCACTATCTTGGAAATTACCTACCTTTTCTAAAATATTACCAGTCAACGTTTTGTAAACATCTTCTAGATCTGTTGCGTGTGTAATAATCACTATAATATATAGATTTAGGCAATGCCTAAAAGCGGAACTCCAATCATACACACCCCACGTCTTACTCACAGGGAGCTCACCTTTACAATTTAAATCAAGAAAATTCATGTTAGCGTTATATGGCAATGATAGTATTAGCGCGTTCTGATATGCTAACAAGTCGCAGTTCACGACTGACAAAAGATAATCTCCTTGAAATAAAAATGAAAAAATAAGATTTTCAGCGAAATCCACAACAAAGAATACTTGACATAGTATTTGTCTCATTGTACTAACTAAATCTAACATGTGACAAAGGAAAATCAAGGCTAGAATATCAGAAATGACCTGTTTACATAAAGCAAAGCAGGGCCAAAAAGTCAAGCTTACTCAAAACTATAACTTACATTCGAGTTTAGCCGGAGAAAAGGAAACCTTGAGGGAGCCAACTAAAGCAGTCAGAATTTTCTCGTCAGGAATGCAATAAACTTGGAAGCTAAACATTTAAATAGCATAAGAAGCAATTTCCAGCTTTGTGCTTACCGATAACTGATAGTGAAGTCGTTTCTTTCCTCCGAAAGTCTCCGTCGTGTTGAGTTGAATTCATTCTTACTTGGCAAGCTTTTGCACAAAGCCATTTTCCTAAATATATTATTCGGCTAAAACCATTGCAATTTTCTGTTATTGTCAATCCTGTTCAATCCAGTTCTGGCTCCCTGTTCGTAGATCTCATATGAGTATTCGAAGAACACGTCGTTTGCAGCTTTTACGAAAGAAACTGTTGCCTTGGTTTTCTTCAGAAGAATGCCGACCGAAGTCTTGCTTCGCCGTGGGCCGGGTAATTCTGCAATCTAGCCTTTGAATCTTTTGCAACTCCCTCATAGTTTCTCCAAAATGACTAAACAACATTATGAAATATCGGCGAAGGAATCGAATCCGAAGTATTTTGACAATCATTAGAGAATTCTTTTGAGCAAATTCGGCGTGGTTCGCACCCACGAGTTTGTCTCAGTTTGACTCAACAAAAATTTCGTCTGAATGAACTCGAGTGAGCCGACGCGGGCGCGTGTTTTTTTTTTCGGCGGGAAAATGAAGGAGCGACTTCCGATCCGTGTCCTCTGCCAAGGACAAAATGACGCGCGCGCTCAGTGATCCAAGACGGACTGTGATTGGCTGTGTACACGGGTCGCCACTAACGCAAGTGCGCATGCGTAAATAAGAGCCCGCGATGTTTTCGTAAGCCGCTGAACGTATCGTTTTGACTTGGATGGGTTGCTTTCTCATGTGACGTTGAATGATACGTATATTCATGTTAGCGTTATATGGCAATGATAGTATTAGCGCGTTCTGATATGCTAACAAGTCGCAGTTCACGACTGACAAAAGATAATCTCCTTGAAATAAAAATGAAAAAATAAGATTTTCAGCGAAATCCACAACAAAGAATACTTGACATAGTATTTGTCTCATTGTACTAACTAAATCTAACATGTGACAAAGGAAAATCAAGGCTAGAATATCAGAAATGACCTGTTTACATAAAGCAAAGCAGGGCCAAAAAGTCAAGCTTACTCAAAACTATAACTTACATTCGAGTTTAGCCGGAGAAAAGGAAACCTTGAGGGAGCCAACTAAAGCAGTCAGAATTTTCTCGTCAGGAATGCAATAAACTTGGAAGCTAAAAATTTAAATAGCATAAGAAGCAATTTCCAGCTTTGTGCTTACCGATAACTGATAGTGAAGTCGTTTCTTTCCTCCGAAAGTCTCCGTCGTGTTGAGTTGAATTCATTCTTACTTGGCAAGCTTTTGCACAAAGCCAATTTTCCTAAATATATTATTCGGCTAAAACCATTGCAATTTTCTGTTATTGTCAATCCTGTTCAATCCAGTTCTGGCTCCCTGTTCGTAGATCTCATATGAGTATTCGAAGAACACGTCGTTTGCAGCTTTTACGAAAGAAACTGTTGCCTTGGTTTTCTTCAGAAGAATGCCGACCGAAGTCTTGCTTCGCCGTGGGCCGGGTAATTCTGCAATCTAGCCTTTGAATCTTTTGCAACTCCCTCATAGTTTCTCCAAAATGACTAAACAACATTATGAAATATCGGCGAAGGAATCGAATCCGAAGTATTTTGACAATCATTAGAGAATTCTTTTGAGCAAATTCGGCGTGGTTCGCACCCACGAGTTTGTCTCAGTTTGACTCAACAAAAATTTCGTCTGAATGAACTCGAGTGAGCCGACGCGGGCGCGTTTTTTTTTTCGGCGGGAAAATGAAGGAGCGACTTCCGATCCGTGTCCTCTGCCAAGGACAAAATGACGCGCGCGCTCAGTGATCCAAGACGGACTGTGATTGGCTGTGTACACGGGTCGCCACTAACGCAAGTGCGCATGCGTAAATAAGAGCCCGCGATGTTTTCGTAAGCCCCTGAACGTATCGTTTTGACTTGGATGGGTTGCTTTCTCATGTGACGTTGAATGATACGTATGGGGCTCCACTCCGTGCCTTCGGCACGGGGAGTTCCGCTATTACTGTGAAAGTATCCAAAGGTGTATACAATCTCGTTGTTAGGATTCTTTTTATAAATTCACACTCTAGAAGAAACTTAATCTTAATCGGCTTTTGTTGTTGGTTAATCGTTTCAATAGAGCGGATTTCACATGACTGTCGTGAAAGCAATTGCAATTGAGCAATCACTAGCCAATAAGAATCGAGAGAAATCACCACTTGCTCCTAAATGGCTTTTTTTCTCAGCCAATCACAATCCGAAGCAATTACTAAGTAATTACACAATTGTATTTACTAAAGAATTTAATTGGCTGAGCAAAACGAGTAGCCAATGAGAACGCAAAGCAATCGCAATTACATAACGAGTGTTGACAGTCATGTGAAATCCGCTCTAACTGAGTTCTTATATTTTTCTAGAAACGTCTTAGGATCTATCTTATCCTCACCTTTGATTCTGTAAGATGATAAAAATCCTTTTAATGCTGTCTCTTTTTTCTATACATTTGTTGGCTTCTTGAGTCTGTTGAAGATATTATTTACTGTCTTCTTCAGAGTCTCAACATGTGTATTTATAGGTTTCTTAACCTCTTGTGGAATGTATGCTAAAATCCAGTCCGCGAGTTGATTCAACTTCCGTTGCACTGCTTCACCGGTGGTTTTGATTGTGTTTTGACCTACCGTCTGTGAAGCTTTTATAGGTTTTAATATTGGTACATTGATCTCAGGCACTGCCTGATCCAAAATATAATTAGTCGTCATACTATTACTAGCATAACGTGAGCGTGGTTTATATGTTTTTGTTTCGACCATTTCTGATAATATATTAAAGAACTATTCCTTTAAGTCATTTTATATGTGGGAAAAAATATATATAGAATTTTAGGGGATTCCCCATTGTCTGGCATGTCTAGGCTTGCCCACATTCCAAAGTCACACAATCTGTATTTTCAAGGGGAATACCCGTATGGTGACGTCCTGACTGTATCCGATGCTAGGTATAACATCTTTAGTCCTAGCCTAGGTTTTTAGTATAACGACGGACCTAGGTTTTTTAGTATAACGACGGACTTAGGTTTTTAGTATAACGACGGACCTAGGCTTTTAGTATAACGACGGACCTAGGTTTTTATTATAACGACGGACCTAAGGTTTGATTGTCCGCCATCTTGGATTTTAAAGATTGTCCGCCATCTTGGATTTTAAAGATTGTCCGCCATCTTGGATTTTAAAGATTGTCCACCATTTTGGATTTTAAAGATTGTCCGCCATATTGGATTTTAAAGATTGTTCGCCATATTGGATTTTAAAGATTGTCCGCCATATTGGATTTTAAAGATTGTCCGCCATTTTGGATTTTAAAGATTGTCCGCCATTTTGGATTGTAAAGATTGGATTCAACTGTTTCTCTTAATCTAAATATCTCAGTCCAAATACAAGATATTGACTTCAAACTCAGTAACCATATTTATTTGATGAAGCTCTGTGCAATGAGTGAAGGAATATTCATAGTTTACATTTTTCGTTGCCGAAAGCTAAAAAATCAATGTTTCCATGGCAACTGGAGCAAAATTGACGTTTCCTCAAAATCCTTCACTCATTGCACAGAAGTCAACAAGACTAATGTCTTCTGAAAAAGGTAAAATATGTTTTTTGGCTAACTTACTTCTACCATATTTTGGAAACACTACCTCAAGCACATTTTAAAGTACCTAGACAACACCAATACACAAAAACAAGTCTCCAGGATGATTCCTAATTGTCTCGGCATAGTAGTTCTGGTCTTATCAACCCTGCTTTTCTGTCAATCTTCCCACACACCCTCCCCCCTTCCCATCTGACAGCCTTTCATTTCGGTCTTGTACTTCCTTATTTCTGTTCCCGCTCTCTTTTGCACATGACCCACACACTCCTCCTTCGCGACCTCATACATGTCCTACACAGCATCCTTTGTTTCCATAGCAACTAGTGTCCCCATCACCTGTACAGCACAATGTACAGCACAGCCCTATCGTTTCAATGCTACTTTTAAAATGTTTACTCCTCCATCTGTCTCCATGGCCTCTAAAGAGCTATATTGTGGTTGATAACACAAACAGAAACATGAGACTCCTTCCATGTCATGTATTCCATGCTTTCTTTGTCCCATTTCACATGTGTCACACATTCTTGGTACACTAAGGACTTGACTTCCTAGTAAAGCACTTCCCCAGTTAAAATAGAAATAAAAAAAAACTCTGTGCTTCGAAGAACGTATAACCTTTCCAGCGTTCTGTCGGATTTCCTACATGAGCTACAAATAGCTATAATGCTTTCCGACAGAAGCAACGAGTCTTCATGCCATGTGCTTTTGTGACTTCCTTTCTTGTCCCAAGGCCAAGATTTCATGCACTCGAACGAGTGAAATTGCCCTCCTGCTTCTCTAATTCTTTAAAATAACTGTTCAACAATTTCTCAGCTAAAACATTTCGGGGTTATTTGGCTGTTTGCGGTGTAGATTTGTTGTTATCCACAGCATTCGAACCTTCAGCTTCGATCTCCGGTGAATCAACATGGCGGACCTCAGCCGAACGACTCGCTGTTATTGTCGGGTTCTTGGAGTTTTTTTAGCAACTTCCTACCTACTTTTGCCAAGAAAACCTTTACACTTTTTACGTTTAATGCTTCAGGATTTCTTTGCTGGCGTGGGGGGATCCATTTCAGCAAAAATAACTAGAAATTATATGACAAATAGCGTAGCACCGCTCGAGATTAGAGTTGAGCGGAGTTGAGCGATAGATCGACTTGCTGTATTTATAGCTCTAGGATCGCACAGACTGATGGGATCGGAAAAATGGCACTGGAACAAGGGACTACAGGTCTCCTGGGACAGCGGATCGCAATTTTTTTGTTTGTGGCTTTTTTAGTTTTAAAAATATCCCCATAGCAACCAATTTGCCCGAAAATAAACACGGCGTTGCTAGCAACATTTTAATTGACCCTTCTACAGGCCTACTGGAATTATGCGCAATTTTTTCGGAAATTATGCGGGATTTGTAGGGCAAATTATGCGCTAAAAATCTTAAATTACGCGGGAATTATGCGGATTGCGCAATTTTTTTAAAAATTTTCTAAGGAGGTAAGGCGTGAATTTGTCGTTAAAAACGATTAAAAAACTGTTGCATTTCATTACAAAAAGTCGCGAAACCAGTACAGCTCATTCAAAAATGTCTTTTATATGTCACAGTGGCTAGGAATATTCTACGACGGCAACATCACTTTTGTAATTCAATTCCAGGAACGTAAATCATTGCGAACGCGCATGAAATAAATCTCCAAGATCAATTGATGGAAAAAAACGAAACAATTCATCCAGGTTTGCATTCACGGACGTTAGCCGTTAAGGGAATACACGAGCTGTATTATCGCGCTTAACAAAATGGTGATCGACCGTGATACAAGCACTGAAACCAATGCGTGACCTTGAACACAGGACTTTAATTTGGCTTGACGTGTATGGTCAGATAAATAAAGAAATAAGTCAGATAACAGTGAACATATTTTAATTCTTCTTGGTATTCGACAACATTCAGTGTCACCCAAGTACAACCTATTTTTGTAGATATAAACAACGACTTTCCTGATTGCACGTAAATGCAGAGTTTTCTGTGAGTCAAAACATATGCATGTACCAAAATGGTACCGGACTACCGCAACTGACTGAAATCAACTTCACAGTTCTGAGTCCGACATCGATATGTAAGGTATACCTCATGATAAGTGTTTATTTTTCTGAAATCGCTGGGACCAGTCTACTACGGACTGAAATCAACTTCACAGTTCTGTTTCATTTAACGTACTGAGTCCGATATCGATATGCAAGGTATACCTCATGAGAAGTGTTTCTTTTTCTGAAATCGCTGGGACCAGTCTACTACGGACTGAAATCAACTTCACAGTTCTGTTTCATTTAACGTACTGAGTCCGATATCGATATGCAAAGTATACCTCATGAGAAGTGTTTCTTTTTCTGAAATCGCTGGGACCAGTCTACTACGGACTGAAATCAACTTCACAGTTCTGTTTCATTTAACGTACTGAGTCCGACATCGATATGTAAGGTATACCTCATGAGAAGTGTTTATTTTTCTGAAATCGCTGGGACCAGTCTACTACGGACTGAAATCAACTTCACAGTTCTGTTTCATTTAACGTACTGAGTCCGACATCGATATGTAAGGTATACCTCATGAGAAGTGTTTCTTTTTCTGAAATCGCTGGGACCAGTCTACTACTGACTGAAATCAACTTCACAGTTCTCTTTCATTTTTAAACGTAGTCCGATATCTCGATATGCAATGTATATTTCCTGTTTCGTTTAAGACACTGGTATGCAATCTCCACTTCTTCTAACTGCGGGAATGTAAAAGGGCCCGATCCCTGTATATACAGTGGGCCATGGATAATCCAAGCAAGAGAACAGTCATCAATATCGTCTCTCCGTGGCCAGTCGAACACTTTGGCCCCAACTGAGTGGAGGAACTTGACTGATACTGCTTTATTGGTACGGGCCAAGACACGACCAATGCTTTCTGGTAGTCCACAGCATAGTACGCACCGATCTTTACTTGGTTTGCGTCTTCGACTCTTCTGGCTTGAAGTTCGAGTATCATCTGTTTGCGGAAATTATTGATGGTGTCGCTGCTTGGGAATCTGACTGTCAAATCCAAAAGGCATCGAGCGTACAGGCACACATACACCCCGCAGTCGTAGCTGTTTCCTTGCTGTGGTATTTCTGTCTTCAGATTGCACAGGAAGGCCCATTGATGACAGTCCAGACTAGGATCTAATTCCATCAATAACTCCCACATTTTGGTGACTGCCCTTTTATGAGTCGGCTTTACTGAAGACCCCTGTAAACTATCTAGGGCCACTATTCGCTTCTTCCTTGGCATGACAGCGAGGAGGAACCAGTGCTTGCTGTTATCTGAGTTACATGGTACGAAGACAAAATCTTGATTTAGTAGGTCGGCCTTGTCTTTTAGAATATCTGCAGCTGGTTGACATCCAACCGATGTTTCGAATACCTCCCATTCCATGGTCGCTACATCACAAGCCGCTGCCTTCGTGAGAACTTCCAGATACTCATCGATGGTGAAATTACTCAAGTAGTTATCTTCATCTATGCTATGTCCACCTTTGAGACCTTGCAGGTCTTGTGGAGATATCAAAGGGCTTCCTCTAAATTTCACAGTTCCGTCGACTATAGCATCGACTATGGCGTCTTTCTGGCATGGGAATTCAGGCACTTGCTCGCACACGTTCGGTACTTTTGCTAAGGTATCTTTGTCAAGACCAGCGAGTACATCCTGGTTATTGTTGTTTTGGACTTTAAATGACTTTGACCGGAACAGCTTTCCTGCCGATTTCTTATCACCAGATCTGTGTTTGCGTTTCCTTGAGGCAGTTGATGACTGCCCACCATCTTTTCCTGATTTGAATCTCCGATCATTGGGCTTTGATACTGCCGGTGCCGGGTGAAAGAGTGATGAAGATTTTGGAACAGAGCCAGTGGACTTGGGGACAGAGCCAGTGGACATCGGGTTGGAGCCAGCGGACTTCGGGAAAGAGCCAGCGGACATCGGGACAGAGCCAGTGGACTTGGGGACAGAGCCAGTGGACTTGGGGACAGAGCCAGTGGACATCGGGACAGAGCCAGCGGACTTGGGGACAGAGCCAGTGGACATCGGGACGGAGCCAGCGGACTTTGGGGCTGTAACAAATATATAACAAATTATTACTTTCTGCTGTAATGAGCGGGTATTACCTAACTTTTGGCCCTCTTTAATGTTTCAGACCATCTTGAACTTAATGCGACTTCATGAATGTAGAGACATGGTCTTAGTTTACCTTGGTCTGCAAATTTGGGACTGGAATTTGTAGAATCTGTCCACTTTGAAGCAGGTGTTGAGACCTTAGAGGTTGTTTCGCCAGAGGCTACCGACTTTGCCTGCAAATTCCAGTTTAGAAAGTGGTATGCCCTGATAGTTTCTGGGGTCATCGAGAGCCGCTTGTGATCAAGAACGTTGTTATACATAGAAAATGATCGCTCCACTTCATATGAGCCAAGCGTTGCTGTGCAGTACCGCGACGCAAGTTCGTATAGGCTTGGAAGTGCGCCTGCATTGGATTTCCAAAAGAGCGTAAGATCTAAATCACCGCCAATGCTCGCTTTGACAGCTCCAGGGCCAAGGTCATTCACGTAGAGATCGATTTCAGCCTTTGGGACATCAGCCATTCCTGGTATACAGCTTTCTGAAAGACGAGTTGTGTCAAAGCTAATGAGATTTCTGGGATCAAGAACCCTGACATCTTCTAGAAAAGGGCTTCCTGGCTGTTCACCCTCAACCACATACTTGTTTAGCTTCTTATGTGCATCTGAGAATGCTGATTGCACAGTCTCCAGCACTTCCGATTTTTCGCTGCTATCAAACCTAATAATGGAAGTAAAATAGCGATGATTTTGGCAATTGTCTTCCAGTTCTTCTAAAAAAGGCAATGTTTAGCGCGTGACGCATCGATTTGCAACTTGATGCAAATTTGGCGGGATTTTGACAAAGCAAACAAAGAACAAAACATAGATTTTGGCAAAACGTGACGTTTTAGAGGGGGACCCACGGGCATGTTTTGATGATGCGAGTTGAACAAAATTTGTGTTTTCTCATTTTGTGTTCAAAAATATAAGAAAGCATGAAAGGAGAAACAAACTAAGATATAAAGGACGTTGAAATAACACACTGTTTAGATTGCTTGTTTACGAAAGTCGCACGGCTCGCGGCGACAAAATTTGCGTCGCTGTTTACATTTGCAAATCGAAGTTGCATCGCTCGTGCGAGAAAAATCGCCGCGACAAGCGCGACAAAAATTGTAAGTGTAAACAGGCCTTAAAAAGGTTTTTATTGGCTGCGCTATTTTCTTGATAAAGATTTAACATAAAATTCCAGCGTACCTGAAATCTCCTTCAAAACAAAACCCGATGTCTTCTTCACTCATCAACGAGCTAGTGTGTAGATAACTGAGGAGGATTTCCATCTTGTTTTTCGCTTGAGTCACGTGTGGGATTCTCTGCTGGAAATAATCTAGGAGAATCATCAACTGCGGCGCCATTCTCGATATAACCATCAACTGTGCGTGTAGACTCTTCATAAATGAACTGTCGTCATACATCTCTTCCAGCCGCAACAGTGAGTAACTTGCTGCATTTCGACCACAGCGCTTGACTTCAGATCTTACAAATTCCCCACAAATTGAGTAGTACCTTGAGTGGTAAGCCGCCGACTCGAACCATGCAGACCAGCTCTTCGTTTTCGGATGTGGTGGCATAGTTGGTTTGCTTTCACAAGCGGTGGATTTAAGAAAGTTCAAGAAACGACTTTTCCGACCACTCGGAATGTAAAATAAATTCCTGAAACACTTAATAAATTCTGTTGTTGTCTTAAATTGCTTCTTGAAATCCACAGCTACAAGATTGATTATATGGCTGTGGCAGGTTATATAGAAACAACGCGGAAACAAGCAAGACAGTGTGTCTTGGAACGCCTTCTTCATATAACTAGCGTTATCCGAGTTAAATATCAGCACACTGTCAAAATCGATTCCATACTCAATCATTGTCTTAACGACTGCTTGAGATACAGTTTTGTTGTTCGTTTCTTGCAGAAAGTGCGTGTCTAACAGGTAGGCCACATTCTTGCCACTTGGTGAAAGCTCGTCAAAATCAAGCAAAGTAACCATGACATCCAACACGTACCGCCCATCATCGTCACTTAACTCGTCCACCATTACCGCGACATTTTTGTTTCTTATTTTGTCCTTAAGTTCTTCTTTTTCGCATTCATAGACATCGAAGAGGTACTCACGCAACTGCGTGCCCTTGGGGATAGCTCCACCATTTACAACACGAGATTTCAAAAACTCTCGGAGTACAGGGTGGTCGGACTTGCTGAGTGGGATATTTGACGCCGTGCAAGCCCGGATCCACTCGTGACAGACATCGATTCTTTTCTCCTGCGCCTGAGTGCTGCACTTAAAAGAAGTTTTCAGAGTTTTTTGTTTGATGCGGTTAGACCCGTGACATTCAAGACGTTTTTTATGTGCAGCCGCTTCAAGGTGCCTATCAAGCACTGATTTCCTTGAGTGCTCCAGCACTACATTGCAGACTGAACAAAATAATAATCCGTTATCCTTGTGGAATGTTCCGACTGGGTATTGCTTGGCACGATCACAAGCTGTGACTTTTGTCGCTTCATGGCTCTTAGTTTTTTTCTCACTTTGTTTCGTTTTAGTCAGAAATTTATCCATTCTGCTTTGTCATGGCGGACAGAAAACAGAAAGAAATTCGTCTTTTCCCGCGAGAAGTGTTGTATTTTTATGCTAAGAATTGATTGGTTCCCTTCTTCCAATAAAATGGCTCGTTATATAATAACTAGTCAACAAGCCCCAAACGGTCACAGGCATAGAACGCCTAGTCATTTTCGAAGTGAAAACATCGTTCTACGAGTGATTTCGTGAAAAATTCCTCAGATTTTCTGCTATTTTGCCTTTAAAACGAGGTAAGAAGTCCGTACTTACCGAGAATATAATACCTAATTTATATATTTTTCGAAATTTTCCGAAATTATGCGGGATTATGCGGGATTTTCAAAATTATGCGGGGCTGTCCCAAAAAAGCCAAATTACGCGGCCCCGCATCCGCGCATAATTCCGGTAGGCCTGCTTCTACAAAAATTGCTAATTTATCGGCGGGAAAATTTAAAATAAGGCTTTTTGAAGCCAGAATATAGAAGAGGTATAAAAAACGAAAAGATAAGGCTATATTTCCGAAACTTTATACATATTTAACGAAATTTTATTATTATTACGTGCACCAGATACAAGCACAAGTGTGAATTGTGACGTCACAGAACAGGTAGAGTGTGTCAATGAAACAATTATGCAAAATTAAAATTAATCACTGGTTTTTATTCACAGCCACAAAAATGTAATCAATGTTGCAATTGCTGATTGTCAAAACAATCAAATGAAGCATGCAGTAACCCCCTCCCCTCCTCCTGGGTATCAAATTAATAAGCCATAAAATTTCAGCCTTCTGGCTCCGGGTCATACACCAAAGTCTTTTTGTTGTTACTCTGTTTGTCAAAGTAACAATATTTGTTATATGATTATCAGGGTGGATGCAGTCATTAGAAGAACTCAGCTGTTTTTTTACGCTTTTTGAATGACAAAAATCCAGGATTTTCGAGGAAGTCTTCAGTTATTTTTCCAGGAATTTTTGTTGGGTAGAAATGCCCCCTCCCCCCAAAAAACATGATAAGTCTGGAGGATGTCATAATTTACAGCCAAAAATCAGATTCACGAAACCGGCTGATTCAACCACATTTGAGTTGAAACATTTTTCCAGGAATTTCCTTAAAATTCCAGGAATTTCCAGGAAGGAAATGAAAATCCAGGATATTAAAGGATTTCCAGGATGCGTACGAACCCTGAGTACTGTTTGACCGGATGATCATATAAGGGCATCTGGGGAATTGCGGTAAAAAACGTCAAAAAGTGCGGGATTTTTAAGAAAAAAGCGCGGAAAAATGTGCGGTAAAACGGTGAAAAGTGCGGTAAAGTGCGGTAAATTATTTTCTTTAATTTGAAGGTTTGCGCTTTTGGGGGATCATAACAAGTCGTTTCTGTTGATTTTCTATTTGTTTTGTCATTTTAAAAGGTAATTTCGTTGAAACTGATGTAACAGCTAACTTATTAAACTTCGCATGATCAATATTTAGGTCAAGAACAATGGAAAAATGCAAAAAAAAAGGGCTCACCATGCTTGCTTGCGCGGCATCAGTCATTTAAAACTCGAACCCCTAAAATCACTAAGAGCGCCTATTTATCCATACAATCAACTCCCGCATGTGTTGTTCATAACAATAGAGCAGATTTCGTATGACTGTGAAAAGTACCGCCACAAAGCTGTTCCGCGCCGCGACCGTGACCGTACCGCGACTACGCGATTTCATTCCATTTACAGCAGGCCAGGTTCCGTACCGCCACCGCGACAGTACCGCGCCGCCGGCGGCACTTTTCACAGTCATACGAAATCTGCTCTATCTTGCAATAAAGTTCTCCAAAATGTAAACTTCGTGCTTTTTCATCACCATCTTAATCTAGGGTAAATGGCTCTGGCAGTTTCATAGGATATTTACGGCGTTTAAGTACAAATAAACAAACTTCTAACATCCAACATTATTCGTTCTCCTATTTTGTTTCGCCTAAATACTTGACCTATTTATAAAATCGGGGTCACCGAAAAACGTGCGCCATTTGTATTTTACCCATTTCTTACAAGATCAGCTATTGGCTTATTTCCATCTAAACTTCCATCCAATTACTGATCTCCTAATTGATGGTTTTTCGTACTTATTCTCAAACGGTCTGCTGTGGAACGTATTTTTTTTGCATTCGGTGGCGATCGTATCGGAAGAAAATGGTGGAGTTTTCAAGGTTTTTGCGCTTAATACTTCAGCATCAACATAATAAACTAGGTATTGGCCTGCAAATCTTTGAAATTACCGTGTTTAGAAGGATCTTTCCTCACAATTTTTAGTAATTTTCTTAAAAAGTGCGGAAAAGTGCGAAGAAAGTGTGAAAGTGAGGAAAAGTGCGATTTTGGGCAAAAGTGCGGAATCGCACTGCCGCACTTCCCCAGTAATAACAAATAAAATTATTGTTACTTCGACAAGCATTCATACACCTGGGTTCAGACCATTCACATTTTAATATGTTGACATTACTCTTTGTGCTATTTAATTGGCCAACACGTAACCATTGTTGGTGTATTTTAGCACTGCTTAGGCACTGGCCAATCAAAAAGCACAAAGAGTAACAGAAAAAAGACTCAGAAGTTTGATTGACGGAAACCAGAAGGCGGTTTTATGGTTGGGCATGATAGCAAGAGTTCACAGAATTATGAAAATTGCAGTAAGTGTAAAACAAACTGAATGGGTATGATGTGCTAAAAGCTTTGTACTTATCTTTTAAGATGACTACTACTTATCTTTCAAACCTGCCTTCTTTATTTCACGTTTTGTGTCTAGGCATTTCTGATTCAAGCTTGTCTTGATTTCTTTCCACTTCTTTTGAAGGGCTTTCACTCCAAACTTAAGTGCTATGGCCCCTGAAAAAGTATAACAACTACATTACTCTGTAGATCCAGACACAAATAGTATCTTATTTTATTTTATTTATTTTATTTTATTAGCTCCGCCACTACTAACAACAATAGTGACTACAAAAATAAAGAAAAAAGTACTACATAGATAATGGACATCGCAACAGTGGTAGCCAATTACTGCGAGCCCTGAGAAGACTATTAAAATATCGAAAAATTACGTAAAATTACATACAACATATGATGGGCGAGACAAAGCCACTATCATGTGCATGCCTTAAATTTAGCCAATCAGAAGGCCTCCATTGAAAAGCACATTACAAAACACAAAACCTTGTGCTATACATACTTTTAAGAAGGCCCTTTCGTTCTCCATCTAGAGGAAGCTTTCCATTTCCGAGAGCCTTCTTGTTTGGGCTTTTTTTTTGTATTTCTCAAATTTTTATTGCACTTTTTACATATAAATTCTAATATATAAATATAACTGGTCTACACTAGACTAACGGACACTAACCTTTACACAGACAGATAATAACGATATGTCAAAAAAAAGAGAAGAATGAGGACAAGCAGTTTGGCATACTTATAGCGATTTAATTATAGAGCGCGCGCAATGAGTGCGTGAGAGGGTCCATGAGCTTTGGTACCGCTAATGATTTGACAATCTGAATTTTTCCAAATAAGGTAAGGCTACGCGAACTCCAGATTTGAAGAACAGCTTTGAACTTATCAAAGCACCTATCAAAATTATTGTTTTTTACGAACTTTATTATGGGAGAGATAAATTCCTAAAATTCGGAAGCCAAAATGATCAAAGTCAATCCATTTCATGTTTAGCGGACGGGGGGAATATTCCTGCCCAAACAGCCAACCAACCTCGGATTTAGATGAATTTAACTTAAGAGACGAATAGCTACCAAAAATGTCCATCCAATGCAGCACTTTTCGAGCGATTTAATATCCTTTAAAGTAAAGTTCGTATCGTCGGCGAAGGCTGCCACCTTTTGTTCCTTATGCCCCAGAGGGATTTCTAAATCTCCGGGTCGGACCGTACCATAATTAAAAGAATTTCAATAACCATGATAAAAAGAAAAGGTGCAATCGCCTTGCTTTGTTCCTCTACTGATCCTGAAAAGGTCCGTAGCCGTGCCATTATTTAAAATGCAACTTTTATTGTCATTATGAATTACTTTTATCCAGTTAATAAACTGAGGGCCAAACCCATACTTCTTAAGTGTCGCAAATAGGAAATTATGCTCTATACTATGAAACGCCTTCTCAAAATCAGCAGCGAACATTAGGGATTGTATTTTATTATTATCGACATAAGACATCACATCTGTTAAAAGCCTAACTGGTTCCTCAATATTCCTCCCTTTAACAAAAGCGGACTGGTCGTCATGAATTAAACTCGGTACTACGTGGACTAACCTGTTGCCTAGAGCCTTACTGCATATTTTAGTGTCAACGTTCATAAGACTAATAGGGCGCCAGTTCTTAAGAAGTCGAACGTCCTTATCCGGTTTTTCTTTCAGTGTAATAACGGCCTGTTTTTGCGTTGTACTTAACGATCCTTTATCGAAGCAATCGTTCAGACAGTGGACGAGGTCACTCCCTAGTACGTTCCACATAGCATAATAAAATTCTTTAGAGAGCCCATCCATCCCAGGAGTCTTTAAAAAGGGGTCCTTAGTAGTTAGGCATCTCACGTGGGTTTTCGCCTTATTCCTCTTTTCCAGATTCAGAAAGTACTTATTATTTTTTTCCCCTTGTTCGTACCAGGTCGCCCTTGACCTAACAATAATACCCTCTATAATATAATTACTATGCTGCTCCAATTTTTCCATGAACTTTCCGTGTTCCGACCGCAATAACTCATCATCCTGCCAATTGTTGATATTCTCTATACGCTTAATTTCGGCCTCTATAGTATGATATGTATTACGAAAAGAGGCCGCTTTGTTTTTTTGAGAAGCGAATCGAGAAATTCCGAGCTTCTTACTTTAACAGCTCCTAACGGAGCTGTGGGTTTGTTATATTATTGCGGTCGAGTTCTTCCTTATATGCAATTAAATGAGATGTTATATTGTCAATAAAAACGTTATCTTTTACTAACGAGTTATTAAAGGGCCAAAAAGATTGACCGTGTTTATTTGTAGGCAGAGAGTTAAGTGATATCTTGACTGAGGAATGGTCAGTTGAAGGGGCGGGAACGATATCCGCATCAGAGACCAGTGGTTGCTGGCTGTCAGATATGAATATGTAGTCCAGCCTGCGGTGTAGAATACTGCCCCGCTTACTCGCTAAGCCTTGGCCCTTGCCTCTCCACGTATACCGTTTAAAGTTAGAATTACGGATCCTCCAAATGTCACACAAATCGAGGTCCGCCATTATTGCTAATATTGTTTCTGTGGACTTAGTTTTAAGTTTCGGGTTTCCCCCATTGTTTGGGGCATAAGAATTGATAAGTAGAAAAGGTGCGCCTTGAATGCTGCAATGAGTGATGATAAATGGACCGTGCTTATCTACAATATTAGCTATTATTTCGTGCTCGAGGTGTTCGCCGATGAGGGTAATAACACCACTGCTGGTGGCTGAACCGTGCGCAAATAACATTTCACGCTTGAATTCTTTGGTCCAAACTTCTTCCGAATTGGAGGAACAATGAGCTTCTTGAACAAAGGCAATGCCTTTTTGTTTTAATCCTCTTTTTGCGATTTGAAGTCCCCTCACATTTAGAGATAATAAGGAAAAATCCAGATTGCTAATCGAGGCCATCAAAACGCTTCATCGTAACGACGTTGTCGTGAAAGTATGCGCTACCGTTTGTCCTGTTTTGTATAGTGAGTTGAATGAAACAGACATAAAATGAACACACGTGACAAGAAACAATGCCGGAATAGAAGCGGTGTATGACATCCAAGAGGCGTGGCGCTCTGCTTGTTAAATAAAACACATTTTGCGCAGAGATAGGTGTCTAGCGTACTGTGGAAGATTTGCAATTCAAATGCTGAGCAAAATAAAGGAAAGGAAGGAAATTTTGTTAATTTAGAGCGAGAAAAAGAAAATAAATGAATTGTGTATCTACCTTCTAGGTAGGAAGAGGAACCAGCTCATTTTCAATGAACAGCTTGTCGGGCTCGGCTCGGCTGAAGTAGGCAGACTTACCCGCTTTTTTAGCAACTTTAAGTTGTGGAAGAAGCTTTTGCCTGCGCTTGACGTTTTCTTTGGGTAAGTCCGCCGAGATACCAAAACCCGAACCCTTAGGAAGTTTGTTAATACAATTAAATACATCTTGCCTATCAGGATACCTCTAAAAACATGCAATGATTTGTCGTGTTTTTTTCCTGGTCAGGGCTGTACTTTCCTATGCGGTGTACCCGCTGAAATTCCATCTCGTCCACCCTCTCATCCTCTATCTGGAGCATTTTCCCTGTTTGGGCTTAAAGCCCCCTCAACCATTTCCTCTGTCGTAAACAGCTCCTTGAAGACTGCCCGTGCATACTTTTTTATGTCACCATTCGAAGACAGAGAATATAGATTGTTACCATTGTACATCTGAATAAAATAATGAAAGTGTAATTAAGTTATACGAGCAACACTATATGACATCTTTGCCGTACATATATTGTTGTGCAATTTGTTTGGGTTCAAAAAGCACAAACATGTCAAAATGGTGGGATGATCACCTTAAAAATACTTTGAGTAACTGTCGTGTCATCTATGTACCCAGCTACAGGAGAGGATACCGTTCTCCGTCGTAGGAAAGTGGATGGTGTAATGACCGATTTCCCCATCTATCGTCCGCCCAATATTGCCAAGTACAGCCAGTATATGGGTGGCGTTGATCTCAGTGATCAGAATCGTTCGTATTTCCCTGTAGCCACAAGGAAGAAGTGTGAAGTCATCCTATGCAAAGGAAACTGCTTTGCAGAGTTTCATAGCAGATCTTGAAAATAACTGAGAAGTACTCTGTTCAAAACACTACAATACATTAATGATTACCTTGACTACACAATTTGCAAGGAAAATGTTTGAAAAATAGATTTCACAGAGAGCTAGGTGAAGTGAGCGTGTGATTGGTTTGAGTTGCATGGCGCGGAATTCAAGTTGGTTCTATTATCTCTGTGTAAATGTGGTTAAAAAGTCGCCCAGAAATATTTATATGGCAAAAAACGTAGCTCAATATGTTCATTGATCTATTGGGATCATTTCATTTTACTATTTTGAACCATGAAATGCTATGGTTAACTCACAATTTAATAAAAACTTTGAGTACGTGAATGTTTGTGTTGAGTGGTCCTAACTAACTTGGGCAGGGGAGCTATATTAGGTGTTTGAGAAGTTGGATGTGAAAGGGTTAACTGGGAAATTGAATTCTTTTTAAAATACCCTCCATGTTGGGGTATGATTTTTTCTGTAATCACACAATGATATCTTAAAAATGAGCAATGTTATAGCTAAACATAATAATGTTCAACAATTTGCATTGATTATCATTATAAGTGAATAAATCTTATTAATTCAGCCACTAATTGATATTGTAATCTTCAATTTCAATTTAAAATAAAGCTATCACATTGGAGAAAACTATTTCCGTAATACATTTTCTGTTAAAGATTGTCTGTTGAGTAAATGGCAGGCAAGCTTTGAGGGCATTCGTTTTGTTCACTCAGATCTTATCACCATTTAACAAAAAAACTCTGAATAGTCTTTGGATGAATTTTATACAATGGGAAAATAGAAAATTAACAGCTTTCTGATCAACAGGCATTCTTAAATCTTCAATTATATACTATTTTCGATGTGCCCATTTCGAAATTTCCTAGATCATTCGAAATGCAAATAACAAACAAGTTCACACAGAAGTAGGAGCATGAGGCAGGTACAGTAGGTGAGGTGTCCCAACTGAGTGGGGTAATCGTTCTCAGCATACAAGTCCTTGTTTTTTCTGAACGGTATCACTATTTCAACATGGGAAGCCTTTCCTATACATGTACCTTGGGACACCCTCCTCTATGTGCACATAGTCCTAGGGAAGCCTTGTTTGGTCAAGTCAAACAGAAAAATGATTAAAATTGATTTTTGTTAGCTTTTTAATGGACGTTTATAATTGAGCTTATAATGGTTTTCCATATTATAGGAAATTATGAGCTTATTTGAAATCAAATTTATCCCCATAAACTGTTATTGTCATGACCATGGAAACAAAGCATCCCTATTTGTCTACACACGAATTTTCCTTTCTTTTTCTGGAAGTCAATGAACTTGGCTTATTCCTTAATGAAGTCCGTATTATAGCTGGCTACCCATTAAACTTCAATGAGGTGTAATCTACAAAATGAAGAAGAGTCGTATAAACCACAGTTGCATTTTAAGAAATGAAGGGGTGTGTTAGTAGTGTATTTTAATGGTGCATTTTAAAATTTTGCTAAATCAGCATAATATGACTTGTAACAGAAATTTTCAGAATTTTAGCTAACAAACCTCCATGTAGTTTCAATTTCTGCCTCCCACTATCATGGACACAAAATGGATGCTCTGACGTCTATGAACAAGAGTAATAATAATTGGAACTTCCCAGTAATTTTACTTTCTACTCAAACACCATGAAGGGTCCTCAAAAAGGGTTCACTTTTTCATCTTGCACCTTTATATCACTCACAAGAAAAAGGGAACCCTTTTAACTGTTTAGTCACGCAAGTTCCTTGTTTATAATACATCTTACTAAAGTGGCAATAAGAACGTGATGAACTAAGTTTTTTGGAAGAAATAACAAAATTGCAGTCACCTCGGTAGATTGGAATGCTACTGTATAGCACTGTTCACGCTGACGTCATCCATTGTTATAAATGTGCCAACCAGAGATTTGATTGACAAACGTAAGATTCCATTACAATACGGGGGCCTGAGTTTAGTGAACTTGCTAAAAAGTTGGGGGGCTAAAGTTCTGTCCCTCCCCAGGCTCCGCCGTCCCTGGCGAATATAGGCCCTTTGGAACAGATGGTCGCATGGTACAAAAGCTGCCATACTGGATGGCAAAAGTCCCCTGCTGCTTGATAGAACTTGCAAGACTCACAATAGATTTTGCTAGCTCCTTGGGCTCCGTTGGTTTTTGCATCCTTAGGTGATAGCTCACAGGTGCCAATATGAATAATTATTTCATCACGTTTCTTTCTCATTATAGGCTTAATTTGATCACTTAAATCCTCGACGGAACTTCCCGGGAAGCAGTGAACTCTAGCTTAGGTCGCCGTACTCGCGTCCGAAAGGCCTTTCTCGTTCACGTGTTGTAAGATGGAATCTCCAACTACCGCCACATTTCTCAGCTTTAAGCCTCCAGTTATTTTCCCAGCTTGTTGGTCCTTCTTGTTCGCCATTGCAGCTTTGCAAGGCTTAACCTCGGGGTCGTCTGATATTTCAATGGGTGTTTGGGTGTTCTTTCCAGACACGTCAGCATATTTTGGAGAAGAAAAATCACTCTGTAGAATTCCCATAGATGGTGGTTCCTGGACAATGTGTCTGCAAGGACATTAAAATGTCAGGAATATGCAAAGCAGACCCACAAATTCCTAGGAATGCACCAGTGCCAAATTTTCTTGGCAACTGTATCACAAGCGATAGATCTGCTACCCCCCATGTGATTGACATAGGCCACTGCTGTCATGTTATCCAGTTCAAATCTGATATGAGCATCAACCATTTCGTTACAAAAAATGGTCAAGCAAATATAGACTACATAGAGTTCCCTTACGTTGATATGCAGAGAAGCTTGTTGTTGAGTCCAAAGACCCTGAGATTGCAAAGAAGTATGTGTTGTACATGCGATGCCCCAACCTGTATCACTTGCATCAGTCTGAAAAACATAAGCAATTGGAGGACGACTGATATTACATAACATTGTTGCACCACCAATGAAAATCTTCCCTTGTTGGCTCAGAAACTCATATGACCATCATAGTCACCACAATTGCCTGCCAATGCCTTTATTTTGGCACGTTCTAAGTTGCGATAAAGCAACCTGCCAAATTCTACACCTGGCAAAGTTGATATAATCTTGCCAATAACGTTTCCCAGCACAACTTCAAGATGACTGCCATATATTTACTGTATTTCTCCCGGGAATATTTCAGGAAATTTAGCCATTTCAAGACAATCTCCAGATTTTTTAAGTCCCTGGGTTGACGTCCCTGGTCTTAGAGATTCCATGAAATGAATGATTTTCTGATTTTCTTGCTAGAGGTCTGGAATCTTAGAATTCAGACTTAGGTTAAGATTTGTCACCACACTCTAAAGTCCTTGAAACAGCATTTAAAATTCCACAGAAAATTTAAAGGTACATTAAGGTATCAGTTATGGTATTTGATGATCCAACCCTCCAAGCCTGTAAATTTCTTTTACTGACTAGGCTACTTAGCTGTAGGTGTCCCGTTTGACTTTGATTTTTTTTCAGTTCTCAGGTGCTGATGCTAGGGCTGGTTCACACATGAATTGCAACACAAGGTGCAAAAATACCTGGGAACCCCGAGAGCACATCCCCGAGGAGCTGATAGATACCTTTGAGAATCCTACCCCTCCTGAAACCCACATCCTAGAAGCTAGAGAGCGCCTTGCTGTCGTCATTCCTGGGGCGATATGTTACGGTCACTGGTGGCCAATGCTGCGTCACTACTCCCGTATCAATCAAGCCTGTGCTTGGACGGTCACCGAGGTTTCTCGATGCCCAAGGAAAGAAAGCTCCTTCGCGAATCATCGAGGAAGTACAAGTCAAGTTTGCCAAACATTACGTTGGCGGGCGAACTTACTAGTGAAGTCGCCATCACAAAAAACGGCTCTTTTAGGAGCCACCACATAAAGAAAAGTCATGAACCAAGCTTCTTATGACCTAGCATTTATTGATTTTTCGCATTTCTGTTCTCTGCTCCTATATTTACAACTCATTTACAACAACAACAACAACTACAAAAAGAATCAAAATCTCTATTTACAAGTATTAAAGGAAAATCTTTAGTTTCTTGTGTGGGGAACATTTGCCGGCGGAAGCATCGCTAATCCTGCAAAAATAACACATAAATGAAATAGAGGTTTATCTTTACACTGTATGCCTGGATATTGGAGGCGAAGTTTTTGTTAGTTGTGGGCACAGCAGTAGGTCTACGTGCGAACAGCACGTGCGAAGACGTCAATACTTACGATCAAGCTTTTGCTTCAGTTCCGGCATCGTGTACTCTAGGAACTCGAGGTTTTTCTCTACTATGATTCCGAACCTTGCATCCGGATGTATTGGTCCTTCCTAAAATGCAATCAACTCTATACAAAATCGCGGATAAAAATTCAATAGTGCTTCTCTACTTTATCCAAGGAAGTGCCTAGAATATCCGAGATTCATATTAAAAACACGATCAAGGTGTAATTTACACGCCCGGGGCTAAAACATGATATAACTGGCCATGAACAAGAATTTGTATGGGAATCTTGATGTAGCGAAGCCAGGATGGTTTGAAAATCAGACAGAAGAGAAGGTAAGTTAACTTAACTTAATATTAAGTTGAAGTTAAGTAAAAGTAACTTATGTTAGCTTCATTCCAAACTATATTTTCCCCTATGCAAAAAGGGATTTAATGTATTATCTCTATAAGCTAGATGCCTGGAAAACCCCATATTTCCAAAGTCCATATTTCCAGCCCAAACAGAGAAAATGCTATTAACCCAGTCAGTTGTATTGCAGTCGGGTGTTCAGTTTTTTTCCATAATGCATTTTATTTAATATCCACTCTCCGTCGTGTTTTTTAGCCATTTTCTTAGTTCAGTGTACTTTTGGCTTTACTGGGCGACTACGTCAACTGGGCCATCCTGCAAAATGTTTGTCATTCAGAGATTCAAACCATTTTAAGGAAATTTTATACCTGAACTACGTTTGGCGATGAGATTTAATTAAGTGGTTCGAAGTGATTGGCTAACTTCTTACAAAATGGCCTGGTTGACATAGTCGCATTCGCTGCGTTAATTTGTAAAATATTGTTCTTGCCACTCCAAAATAAAACTCATATCTTCGCGCCACCATGTAATATCCTCTATGTCTATCACAATTCAAGGGATAGGGGAAAATGCCCAAGCCCCTTTAATCACAGAACAAGAAATATTTAGAAGCATGTTTCGCCATTAGCTTTTTTATTATTGGGTGGCTCCTAGAGGAGCCGTTTTTTTTTGTGTGTCTGCAAGCAGACGGAACTTGAACTTTCAGTCACTCCTGGACATGGGCCTCAGCAACTGTGCAATGATTTCTGCCTTCCTCAGGGAACGAGAGTGCAAAACCTGTCCTGTCCTTTCCTTTAGTAGCTGCAGCAATTCTGGTACCTTCTTCTTCTTCAGATCACCTTCACTATACACTTGTGTCATTGGCTGTACTGCTGGTGGAGCTGTTTCTGGCTCTAGTGGGGTCTTGGATATTATTGGCACTTTCTTGGCTACTTCCAGCTTTCCCCCACCCTCCCAGAACTCAGCATTACGCTTAGTGTAGACTCCCTTGATGCGCTTGTGTCCTTGGAGTACCTCCTGATGCTTTTCAACTAGAAGTAAGTTGGCACAGGCATCCCACCGATTGATCTTCCGGTGGAAATAGCGACGGACATCATCATTCTTCTTCTCGACACCTATTGAAGTAAAAAGTATATTATTGTTTAAAATGAAATAACCATGGTATTAGTGACAGTGCATTACATTCCATGAGAAGACATGCATGTTAGTTTGGACTATTGCCAGATCTGGACCATATGATGTGCTTGAGGGGAAAACAAAAAGTAACAAAAATAAATGATGACAGTACCTTGCCCACTGGACAGTCTAAGGCTGCCAAGACGCCTTAACATTTCCGGGATATGATATATCAAGATGTGCATGTATGGGGTTATAATAACTGTGTGGTCGTATCCTGGGCCAGTACCTGACATCCCCACCATATATCGTCCCCAGGCCAATACCTGTTAAAAGATTATTAAGGAAATAATATTGAACTATTTTCCCTGTTTACATGATCATAGCAATCAGCTTTCAGTGCTGAAGTATGGAGTCTAGTTCATTTCATGAATTGTGAGAAGTGGAATTAACACACGTCCCAAAAGCTAAAAGGCACTTGAAGGTTCAACTTTTGACCTACTTTTGAAGCAAATATTAACCCAGAATATTAACTTACTTTCTGTTCAAATTGCTCAACTTTTGCTTCATCCATTTCCTCACACCATGCAGGTCATCAAGAATTTCTTGGAAATCCTTCATAAAACAAACATGATTAATTCAGATATAAAATAACCTTTGCTAAAACTAGTTAGGGTCTGTTTATATGAAGCGGGCTGGCAAAATGGGATGAGCTCAGCCCAGCTAGCCAGACGGACTCGCGTCTTATAAACAGTGCCAGTGGGTGTTAGATTCTTACCCTCCAAAGCTTCCTTGTTTTCTTTTCAACTTTTCAACTTTTTCAACAGCTGGGAAGGAACTGCTCAAACTGACTTGGAAGTTGTTTTAATATTTTCCTTTTCTCATCCCCAAGGAGAGAAGTCCACTCCCACTTGGTATTGTTTTGGGTTACCTGTAAGGATACCGCAGGACCCTTGACACAGGATATCAGCTTGTTCAAGTGCTCAGGTTTTCTCTGTGCCACTGGCTTTCAACGGTTATCATTCTGAAAGACATGGATAACGTTGACATTATTGATGCAAAGTTTTCATTTCCTTGGTCATTTATTTAACACTGCAATTCCCCCTCCCCCCAACCAACACCAACACACACACACACACACACACAAAATCAACTAAATTTATAAGTACAGAGATATTGACTCACATCATCCCATTGTAAGGCATCCAAAATAATTCCCTCCTCTAGTCTGTCTGTGACACGGAGCATCAGGTGCAGTTCATCATGGATGACATGGTCGAGTGGAACTTTGAATAATGGCTGACTGTGGCAGCCTGGCTGATGTGCCCAATTTTCTCTGGTCCTAGCCATCACAAGTACAAAAAGCTTAAGTGGAGATTCAGCTCTAATATGATACAAATCTTCAACGTAGTCTGCAAAATATACTTAATAAAGTTCATTTGAAATCATTTCATCACTGTTTGAAAAGCAGGATCCGATTATTCAAATTTAGGGCGTAGCTTTTGGTGATAGCTTCGGCCGAAGTCGCGAGTATTCAGAAAAAGGACAATGGCAAAGGAATCGTGACATGATTTGAGTTGCGTGCCAACAAGATATCTACAACGTCACCGAAAAACTGTATTGACATAATAACATTGGGAAAAGGGAAACTCTCAGAACGCTGCTGCTGTTGTAAATGAATGACACCGCTTATTATTTCCTTTCAGCATTTTTACTTACCTGCAAAACATTCCAACATAATAATACGCAACAATTTTGGGGCGAAATGGTTGAGCGCTGAATGAAACCCTTCTAAACAGCTGGTCTGCTGCAGAGGAGACGCCTGGGATATTCCCTTCTTCACACTGGTGTTGGTCAGGACTTTCTTCAGCCGATCATGTTCCACAGAACCTAAAACAAACCTAAATATTAGTTCATAAAACAATAACAATTGTAGGAAAAAGAAGAATCTTCAAAATGTCAGTGAGCAAGACTTAAAAATGGCGCCAGCCTAATTTTAAGTATCTAGGCGTTCTGGTATGGCTCCTAGTGTTACAAAAACTGTGACTTCACTTGGTTGGAGAGCCATACCTACTGGAAAGGCTTTTTGTACAATCTATCAAAATCTGAGGTCTACCGTATACTTCAACTACAAGCCGAGCAAAACCCAGGTAAATTCTGGTGTTCTTTGAGTGTCAACCCTCGTTCTGCAGATGAGCGCGACCGAACACTGCCACTCTGCTCGTCACATGCCACAGGGAATAGGACCTTTTTGCCTTCTTTGGACTAGGCTGGTACTGATTCGCTTACAGCAATGAATATACCTTCCACAAGCCATTCCTTTGTTGTGATGTCCGGTCCATGGGCACATTTGTTGAAGACCTGGTCTGCAAACCCACTGTGCCTATTCACCACGTGCTGTAGGAAGGACTTAAATTTGGCGTAGATGACCTGGCCGTGTGGTTTTCGCATGACTTGACCCATGCCTTTAGGCATTCTAGCCCCTTTTCCTTTGCCAGCTTGCTCAGCATTTTACCTAATTCTGGACGAAAAAAGGTTAAATGATGTTTATACTAAGTAGGTGCCACAGCCGAGACTAGTAAAAACCCGCTTAACTAAATGAGAAGTAAACCGAGGGGCGGATATAGGAGAGGGCTTTTGTGGGTCGCAACCCCTTTTATGAGAGTGATGGATTTGATGAATCAGTCCACCTTAGTGCTGCAGCTCCCCCCCCCCCCCAAAAAAAAATCAAGGATCCGCCCCTGCACGTATTACACACACCCGTGTTACACTTTAACCCCCAATCGTAGTAGGGTGGTTTTCATTGGACTGTGAAATAGCTACTTACAAGATATGCACTGCTATGCACTATGGAAGTTATTTTTATTTGTTCTTCTTTTTCATAGTGACTAGTAGGCACTATCAAACATTGGTAGTTTTGGTTTCACAGTCTGATGAAAACCACTCTATATATTGCTAAAAAATGTCAGGGCTGCTGGACCTGGGGCCACGCCCTTTTATTCTGTCCAGGAAGACTATGGGCGATTTTGCTGTTAGGTGACAAAGAGATCCAAAGATTTTAATAAAGGGTGGAATTAAAACAGCATTTTTAATGCAACATAGAAAGTTAGAGAGACCCGCAGGTCGAGCAACCCCGGAATACCCCGCCCGAGGGCAGAGCAATTAAGGCCATTAGACAGGCCCTCCGAGGCGCAGAAATGCAAGATAGAAAATTAGGCCTAAAGGTGCAGAAAATTAGTTTTCTTGCATTTCTAGAAATTTTCTTTGCAAAATCGCAAAGACCACAATGACATAAGAGAGATATCTCCAATGTAACCAAAACGCCAGCGAAACTTCCAGCTGGGGACATTTTTACAGCGTGACAACACGCAATGCGGAATACACTTCGCAGCCAAAGCGAGACAGCTCGCTTCCAAACTAGAGGAATTTTAACAGCGTGACAACACGCCATGCGGAATACATTTCGCAGCCAAATTGAATTGGGATAAGGGAAAAAAAATTAGCGTAACCCATACTCCAGCGAGACAGCTCGCTTCCAAACTAGGCGAATTTTAACGCGTGACAACACGCAATGCGGAATACACTTCGCAGCCAAACTGAATTGGGATAAGGGAGATAAATTTAGCGTAACCAATACGCCAGCGAGACAGCTCGCTTCCAAACCAGGGGAATTTTAACGCGTGTTAACACGCAATGCGGAATATACTTCGCAGCAAAACTGAATTGGGATAAGGGAGAGAAATAAATTTAGCGTAACCAATACGCCAGCGAGACAGCTCGCTTCCAAACTAGGGGAATTGTAAACGCGTGACAACACGCAATGCGGAATACACTTCGCAGATAAACTGAACAGGAAGAACAGGAGAAAACACTGGTGGAAACAAAAATGCTGGCAAGACTACTCGCCTCTAAACTGCTGGGTAAAAGAAAGGAAAGGAGAAGTAGAACCATACATAAAAATCTCACATTCCACGAACGTCTGCCATTTTGTTACACGTTCTAATGTTAGCGGAATTAACGAAGCACATTTACGCGTCCCCGGGCGAAAGGCATCTCAGACGGAAAAGTAGCAAGGTATTCGGCTTCCAGCGCTGCAAACCAATAGGATATAGATAAAATGAAACCAGTCAAATACAAATACAATATAAGGCATGTGCTAAAAGTTGTAGCGAAGAGTAGTGTGGAAAACAGTAACACAAACATGAACAAACCCAAACCAAAGAATTGACGCCAAATGAGTCGTCGAGAACTTGAGTGCTGCAGGCAGGAGAAGAAATAAATGTAGACGACTAGAAGAGTTTTAATTCTTGAATTGAATGCGAAGTCTTGTGAAGAGAGTAGTACGGACAACTCTATTTCTTTTCATTTGTTTCATGAAGTTTCCTCATAATATGGACATTTATGGACATAATATGGACATGTATCCCACCTTTTATGTCCATCTGTGGTGCTGTCCTCGCTAGAGTTGATATCACTTGTTTCACTGGAGAATGGTGGTTCTTCTTCAATCGTGTCATCATCAGAGTCACCAGAATCCTCCTCACTTTCATCAGCCTCATCACAAATGTCAGGCTCACCACTAACACCTTCACCTAGGGCCTCCACGCTTTCCTCTTCTTTGTTGAGCTCATTGATTTTCGTTTCCAATGCCTTTACTGTGGATAACATAACACAAACAAAAATATTCTATGACATCGCGCAGAATTCTATTGTCTAAAGCGTCAGTTTTACCAAACAAAAGAGAGCTTGTTTTGCTGGATGTGCCTCAGTGAGTTCAGCGCTGATTATAAGAGCATTGTTCGGACTGTGTCCTGATTGGCTCTTCGTAAATACGCTAGCTATCACTAAATGTAAATTTTGCATCGAAGAAATTGCAGAGGTCGCCATTACTTGTAAACCAAAAAACTCGATCATCCCTTTAAAATACGATACGGATCACAACATAACTTATATCTCACGAAAGCTTGAAATTATCACAAAGATTACGTTTATTCATGTTTACTTTGCGGGTTTTGTAGCGCGAATGAAAACGCAATACAGATCTAAAAATACATGTAAAAATGGTATCAGTTTACAAGAACAACGACATTCGTTGTAAACTTAACTTCGCTTGTCCCGCTAAAACAGCACAGATCACAGCATAACTTATATGGAATGAAAGAATTATATACAAACATTACCCGTGAAAACGTTTTTGCTTACCGAAAGACGCCATACTCGCTTCACTCAGTTGTTTGTTCTTTCCTCATTGCACATCGCAGAGAAATTATTCACTACGTTATCCAAGCATTCTGTTTGAACGTTTGGTTGGATGTGAGGTAGCAGCAGCATAACGATAGCAGAATATAGTCTGGTTCCTTCCTTCAGCGATCTTACTTTGTGAACCATATTTTGCTTCCATTATTTAACTCAAGAGACAACAGTATTGCGTATTCGGTTTATCAACTTGGTGCCCTTTGTTTCGAATTCCCAAGTGAGTTCTCGCGGTAGATTCGAATCCTAATTAATATTCTAGTTTTGGAGTTGAATTAAACGACTTCTGTGCTGGAAAATTTCATCTTCAATTTCCTACCAGAAAGACTTAACCATATTGCTGGAAAATTGGAAGGGTTATAATTTGACAACGGAAGTACATTTTGCGGGTGTTTGTTTTGTTTTATATATAAGAATTCGCGCAAAATTAAGCCGTGAATTGTTAATCAGAGCAAAGCCCATATGTTTTTGTGCAAAAATACCTCCTACTTTAACCTAAAAAACCTACTTGAAAAAAACAATCAATCTTGTTACCAAAAAGCGAAAATCGCAGTTCGATATTTGGTTAACAGTTTGCGGAGTTTTGTTTATTCCCAATGACTATTCCGTAGCCGTAGTTTGAGGATTAGTTTTAGGCATATCAGTGTTTTGGCCAATTTTCTTTGTATTTGACAATGGCCAATCGAGCGCGAACTTGAATCAAGCGCGCCAGACCGTGTCACGTGACAAGCAAATGTCGCTCCAATCTGCCCCATGAGGTATAGCTATGTGCAAGAAGGCATTGCCACATGTCCTGGAAGCAGGCAAAATTGATATTAAAATAAATATACAGTTTACTTCAGATGCCAACGACCTTCAAAATGTGAGAGACAGGTGTGCTTTTATGTCACGGAAATACAAAATGTCATTTTGCTGAGAAATATCTATGCATAATACAGTATTACTGGAGATATCGACTAAAAGCAGAATAGTGTGAGATAAGCCAAAAAGCAGGAGTTGGCATCACAGTTTCAAATGCATCTTTTATAGTAGACATACAGATTCATGACGAAAAAGCAATTACCTTTATATTCAGATCTACTCAATTTCTTTTTCTTTTCATCCATTTTCTTCTGTAGTTTAGCAAGCTTTGTTTTCAGCGTCAGATTTTCACTTCGCAGACATCCATTTGTCTCTATGAGGTGGGAGCATCCTTGGCATACATCTGCAACAGCTTCACTAGTTTGCATGTTATCCTGGAAAATATAAAACCAGAAAACATTAGATAAAAATTTCTACTATTTCTACTAAAATACAATCTTTGACGTTACCATTTATTTAAACACTGGTTGAGGGTATTTGGGCATTTTGGGCTGCAAATGGACCAATTTGACTTTTCTAGAAAGATCAAATAAAGGATGATCTATAATAAAACCTGATGTAACAGGCTCATTTTTGCAAGCAACACTCATTGTTCAAATTTTCTAATTTTTTTCCTATTTTTGAGAAAAATCATCCTGTTTTAACTTAAATTCCTTTTTCCCTCTTTTTGTAAGTCCTCTACTGCTTGACACACTGCAATTCTATTTGCTCAAGTTGATTTATATAGCTGATAATTAGTCCGTCACCTGAGGGGGTTCTAATACTCATCTCAGGGGAACAAACGAGACTTATCCCAAATGAAAGCTTATCTTTTAAGCTTTCAGAAAATGTCTTGGCGGACATTTGAAACGGTAGCTTTCCTAAAGAAAAACGAGTTGGAAATTTCATCCTTGAAAGCACCCCTGGCCGCCATCTTGTGTCAGAGAAAACCCCGCGTCGAGTTTTGCGTACTCGCAAAACCAGAATTGTTCAGAATAAAATTATTTTGTTGGCAAAATCAACACTAGACTAGATTTCGAAAGTTTATGATTATTCGAAAACTTAGAGAATGATTTTCAACACCTTCCTGTGAGTATTATTTTCAATAAAAGACGACAGCTAATTATGTATGCAATAACAGAAATCACGATTCGAGTTTTTTCTATCAATAGAGATAAATAATTTCTCTCTCGTTTTCATTAAGTTGTGGTAATGTTTCAGCAATCAGTTAACCTGTTGTTATTTTCCATATAAACCAGGTCTGTGTTCGACTAATAAACACAATTGATAGTTGCATACTTAGGTGTAAATGTTGAGTACAAATGTATTTACGCTGCGCCGATTAATTTACTCAAATGCCACTTGAAATGCTACCTCAATTAATACGTGTGCTTCTGAAAATGGAGGTTTGACGAAAACCTTGACACGTCTGGCTGAAAAAAAGAAAAAGAGATCAGCTTTGTGTCTTGTGATTCGGATCACTACACGACGAATAGAGCACAATTACATTTTGTCCGCTAAAAATTCATGTATTATTTTGTGAGTAATTTTGATGACTACGGTATTATTGTAATACAGACAATTAAATTAGTTTTGCACTAAACATATTCTCTTGAGTTTGGAAATGCACTGGTATATCTTTATTCGCAACCGATTCTGCGAACTGAAGGAGAAACGGGATTCAAGCTATTAGAAATATGAGAAAGAAACAATATTTACTGGTATCAAAGCTTGCGCGTACTTGATGTAAAAATCACACCATACTCATATTCTCGTACCTTGAGTGGAAAAATCGCGTAGGTCTTTTATTCGCGACCGATTCTACAAACTGAAGAAGAAAAGGTTAATGGAATTAGAAACACGAGCACGAAACACGAAAGAAAAATTATTTTACTGGCATCAAAGCTTGCGCGTAATTAAAAAGAAAACCGCACCGTACTCATATTCTCGTACCTTGGGAAAATCACGGCGAAAAATCTTCAGTTTGGAAATACACTTCTGGTAGGTCCTTTATCACAACGACTCCACGAACTGAGTAGTAGAGAAAGGTAATTAAATTTAAAATGGGTAAAGGAAATTATATTTATACAGGCATCAACGATTTCAACTTACCATACCCCCTTGCCCCGCCCATACACGTTATTAGTACTCTATTCGTCTTCCTCGTCATCACTGTCACCATCTATTTCTTCTATTTCTTCATCATCTGCCTTCATATTGTCGCACTTCAAAGCGCACAAGTCAGTGCACTTTAGGCCTGCCTTTAGGCAGCAGCATGCGTCTACTGAACACTTGCGCTTGCAACTGCACGATAACAGTTCCAATACCTCTTCGGGTGCGGGCCGAGATCCGAGCCATACGAATTCTATGGAGGTGGACAGATTGGTTACGTTCCAGCGGGGTCCGTGGGGCGAGGGGACGTCAGGGCAAGCTTTCGTGGCTTTTCTCCATATGGCTGACTGATAGTTCGCACGGGCTACGTGCTGCCGCAGTGAGGTCTGACAGGGGGGAAGTGCCTCTGGCTCGACATTTCCTCCCTTTGCACAATGCAGTTCGTATCGTAGCGAATCGACACTTTGACATTTTTTCCCATAAAGATGGCATACAAACTCCTCCGTGGCCCGAAACAAGGACTCACTCACATTCCAGTTGTTTCCAATCTCCTTAAGGGTTTTCACATACGACTCTTTCTTTACAAGCAACTGCACAGGTCGCCACTTCCCTTTGAAGCAGAATGCTGAAGTTGTGTCACAGCCTGTTAGCGCGTGGAGACCGATGAGAGCTTCACATGCATCTCGTCTGCGAATGCCATCGGCTGCTAGCCGCCCGAGTCGATCTGCAACCTCGGAAATTCCAATGATTCTGCGCTTGTTCCCCTTCCCTTTCTGCATATAGCACCGTCCCAAGTTATGAGCATGGCCAAGTAGTAGTACTAGGACATCTGTGTCGTCAGAATGTATGACGCAGGTGCCGCCCGCATTGCGAGCATGCAATATCATGCGGGTATCGGCCTCTTCGTGGTTGCTTCTCAGGTCTGGTACTAGACTAGCTTCTGTGCTGGTGATCTTCCAACATTTATCATCTTCTGTCACATACAACACTTTTTGGTGAAGCTTGTCTCGATACTGCTGCTCTTTCCATTGCCGTACCAGAAAACGCACTATCTCAGCCTTGTTGGCAGCGATGCTAAGGATTTTGTGCCAATTTTTTACTTGAAAACCTGGCAGAATGTTGTGGTATATAACCCCCTCTGGTTGAGATGAGCGTTTTGCCCTTTCGGCGTTCTTAATAGAGACGTCTCTATAGACGTCAAACACGATATCAGTACGCTTACTGTGAGTGCTTGTGAACTGCGCAAATAATCTGTCGGCTACAATTGCAAATGTGGCTCCGGCTGGTGGTTTGAATGCTTGAAGTACAGCCATGCCATCATAGATAGTTGTTGCGCCATTAGGATAACTATCAGCGATATTCACTTGTTTTTCGAGCTGGCGTGCTAGCTCTGCTTTCTTGGACTTTCTCGGAAACCCAAACGGATCTGCTAGCGACCAAGGCAGAGGGCCAAGAGGATACGAGAACACCAGACGCATATCAATCTTGCGGAATTGACCCAACAAAGCCATCCTTGCAAATATATTGTGATTTATTCAATAATCTGGTGGTCGTTGTTCGTTTTCATTTTGGCTAGCCGATTCGCCGAAAATCTCCAAATCCAGAATTTTAGTTGGGTCGCTTAACTTGATTTGTGTTGTTTTTCTTCTATTAGTACGAGCTGTATACTTTTAAAAAGTTCCTAGAAGTCAAAGAAATCGTTTCATAAAGGGAGGGAAGAGGATGTCAGAGGACAAAAATGTCATTTATAATCGTACGAAAATGTTCACAATCCTGAAAATTTACACGCATTTGACTAAAAAAGTCGAAGAGAAGCCAATTCTTTGAACTTGTGGTTAAAGGATGGGACGACAAATGATAGCTAAAAAGAAAACAGCACTGCTTGCACAATTTCATTGGTTCAAGTGTTTGGATAAATTTTTGTCAAAATGTATAAAGAATGAAAAAAGAAGGCAGCGCAAACATCGTCCCGGGCGTGACGTCACAACCGCGTTTATATACTCTCATCTAAACACACCTGTCGACCAATAAGAGCGCGCGTACTAGCTTAGTTATTTTATAATTTGGAATACATGTCTGGATACCAAAATTGACTTTTAGAAATGGATGTCCTTTTGTTTCTCTAACAAAAATAAAAACAATCAAGTTATTGTATCATTGTTATAATATTTATACTAAGTCTATGCCTTTAATTCTGCATTTCCTTCTATGCCTGAAGTCACAATATAGCAAATCTATGAATATTGATATTATTATGTACTGCTGTGAATGTGCCATGATGGAAACAATTTTCAGTGATGATGAATTGTCTAAAAAATACAAGCAATACTCTAATACTGATTACCTTCCATGAAGCTTTTGTCCAAGGACACCCAGGGCCACCATTGTATAGGGCCACTCTTTTCACCATTCTTTTCAGCAGAGAATACAACAATAACTGGGACTTTTTTTTTAGACTTATTAACTGGGACTTTTTTTACATACGTAACTTGCAATGTTTAAAATCCAATTTATATTTCTTGGTCAAATTATAATATCGTGGACAGCTCAATACTAACGTTCATCTAAGAAGAAACCATTGAAGTCATCCTTTTTACAAAGGATATTGTATGTTTGCCTCACTGATCTCTGTAAAAAAAAAGGCCACCATCAGGACACTAGCATAAAAAGATCCCTCCAGGGCTAGAACAGTTTTCAGATGACTGTCATGAAAGCAATTCGTGATTAATATCCAATCGAATGTGGTAGAAATTGGGGTTCAGAACCTCCCTCAGAAAGACCCCTCCCCTGGAATTTCCAATTGTGAAACAGACCCCATCCCCTGGTAATTCCACCCTCATAAAGGACCCCCTCCCCTGGAATTCCCATTTATTTTGGCAAAATACCCCTGGAAAATCTATTTTTTGATAAAATGTCCTTGGAAAGTCACCTTTTTACCCCATCCCCCTTGGAATTTCCAGTCTCCAGACACACACCCTCCCGTGGAATTTCCAGAGTCCAAAACAAACTCCCTGGAAAATTTTCCGTAGGTCCACAACCCCCGCCCCCACCACCCACTATGAGTGAATGAAAAAAAGAATGTTGACGTGCGAACTCTCTCGTAGCTTATGTGTAAGATGTTGGGTTATGAATAGGTAATTTACACAGGGTTGAGGGTTCGCACCACCATAAATAGTTTTTTTTTTGCACGGCCTCGTGAGCGCTAGCGCGCGTAGCAGGGTAAAACAACCAACTCAAACAGAGAAGCTACTTACTCTACAACGAGGAGGAATTACTACTGCACAGGTGGCCCGATCGTAGCCCTTTCCTCTTTGTCGCCTCTACCTCTGGGCGACTGTTCCGGCGCTGGCAAGTTGTTCGAGCCGATTGTCCAGGTTCCTGAACATAGTTTCGTTGGATCGATTTCTTTCCACCATAGTTCGACGAAGAGCCTCATTCTCTTTCACCAATGCTTCCTTTGTCTTCACGATTCGATCCAGGTAGACCAAATATTGGTCAGGAAGACGGGCATTAACATCTTAATGTTAAGCAATGGCACCAGCAAAAAAAGAAACGATAGCACAAAAGGAACAATCAATTAGAGCGCAAAAAACAAGCTTCCCTCTCGAGGTTGAGTTCGAAAAGCGCGCAATTTTTGGCGCTGGAAACACTAAGAATCTATCAACAGTTTGATGTGATGTCCAATGAGAGAGCTTTCCTTGAACAAAATAAATACGGGAAGACGATACCCCAGCAACTTGATACCTTCCAAAACCTGATACACGTACAAAAATTATAAAGTAATTATTAATGGCCAACTAAGGGAAACTTATAAGCTGCCGTCCTTGGACAGGGAAGAGCTTGACTCTTTTCGCATGTTGGGAAGTACCTTTCTGTTCAAAGTTTTTTTAACCCTGTCGTCTTGGACATGATACAGGGTGATAAGGTCGTGTTCAACTATAAAGAAGACGTGATGTCTGAAGCGCTTGTGTTGCCTGTATTTGTGAACAAAATGACGGTCAGGGCAGAAAGGACGTTTTATTTTTGAATTGAAAACCCTGAGGGGGTGGTGAGAGCAAGTCATTTGAAGAAAGCGTTGTGTAACGAGTGTTATGATTTTTATGACAGTCGACGAAAAAACTCGGTTCACGGGTGTGGGGAAAAGAAACGCGTCTTGAAACGTGCGCGGGTGTCGTTGAAATCGACTCGAAAAAACGTGTCTGCCAATTCAGTTCATTTGGGTCATGCGTTTAATACGTCACAAGTGTTGACGATACCCAACATCGAGGGGTTGAATTGTTGTGCCTTGGCCATCTGTTATGCTCGTTCTTGGTTTCAACCTTTGGTCCCTTCGGTGGAAGACTCCTTGGATATGGAACGGGACAATGCGCATGCGTTGTTAGAGAAGGCTCACGTCACTTCCGAGTTTTCAGGACTCCAAGAATGGGAACAATTTCAAGCTGTTTTGCCAAGTAACGAACGCTTCCGGATTTTTGACAGCACCTCTGGGGAGTTGTTGTTTTCTGGGCAAGTGTCGGAACGGCTACAAGTGTTTGATATCCACAATTTGAATTTACTTTTGCACGAAGGCCATTTTCACGTTATCAAATCGATGAAGAATTTGTTTGCCAAAGGCTATTATTGCTCCAAATGCGACAGCTACTACCGAGACGCTTCCAAGCACAAGTGTTCAAGACTCTGTTATTTTTGCAAAGGCAAGCGATGTGGATCACAAATGTATTACCCACCAGAGCACAAGTGATTGACGTGCAACGATTGTGGATGTCGGTTTCCAAATCAAAAGTGTCTTGACAATCATCTTTTTGTGTGAGTGCATCAGCATCGAAGGAAGAGAAAGGAAAAACAACACGAAGGGGGTAGTGAAGAACAGAGCGAGGAGGAGGAAGAAGAGGAGGAGGAGGAGCGAAGACACGAGGGAAAAGAGAAAAACAGGCGTTCATCAGGTGGAGTATTCGACGTGTTGTCGCTATCGATTTAGTTCCAAGTGTTGTCAACGCGTGGACATATTAAACAAGTACACGTTGAGACTGTCTCCTTTTGACCCCTGCATCGCACCAATGCGGAAAGACCAAATGCAGCAATTGTGGCCAATGGGTAGACTCGGAGCATTATTGTTTTATTCAAACCGCTGAAAAAGACAAAGAATTGGACTTTTCAGGAGTGTCGTCCTGAAGGCGCAGATGGGGTTCATACTGTGAATTTGGCCTTGGCGATGAAGTGCTGCCATGTTTACTATCGGTTGCCTGAAGCGCAGACGGACGGGTGTCTTCTTTGCAAGCGGCGTTATCTTGTCTTTAGAAAGCTGGACGAGTTTTGCAAGCATGCGTTTTCGTTGGAGAATGCTGGTGTGACGTTTATTTGTCACAATTTCATGGGGTACGATGGACAGCGCGTATTTATTCTACTGATTTGGTATATGCTAAATCAACTATCCCCATCAGAGTCGGCGCCTAGGGGTGGATATATACCACGGATTCACCCCTATTCACCTCCCCTACGGGTGTAGCTGTTAAATATTGCTATATCTTGGCTGTGTGTTTACCCATATCCCTAGCTTTCTGGACGCGTTTGCTTGAGCGTTTTACCGACACATGAATAGCTGTCGAGGGAGATGCCTAAGAAGCGATTTTGTTTTTTATGACGTAGTTTGATACCAAGAATATCATCGCCTTCAAAAACCTCATTGAATAGAAAAAAGAATCGTTATACATACTTCGCTATCTAGTTCAGCATAGTGTATTTCCTTCGCCAAATTTCTCTCGCCCGCGTCCACTTCTGCCTCTTTTTTCTCTTCCTGGTTTTGCTCTTGACTTTTTTTGCTCGCCTGCCCATTCTCTCTCGTTTTGTTTTCTCTTTTTCCACTTCTTTCCTCCTCTTCGCATTTCTATTTGTTGTCTCCTTCTCCTCCTCCACATTTTCCCGCTTGTCCTTCCTTGACGTCTTCTCGCCCTTTCCTTCCTCTTTTCTTGTTTTCTCATCCTCATCAACTTTTTCACGCCTGTTCATGGTTTCTCCGCCTCCTTTCCTTTCCCCTCTTTGCGATCCGATAATGATTTCATTCCCATTCCTTGAGGTTCCTTGCCACCTGTCAAAACGCGTGAATAGTTTAATTGACACATCAGTACCTTAGGTTAATATCGTGCCTTAGATGGTGTTTTCTTTCTGCACTCGCGATGATGGCGCGTTCCGTGGTATATACTTTTATTTGCCCACGGTTGAGAGCCAAGCAGAATTCGAAAAAACGCGCGCGTTGTGGTGTTAGATATAGGCCAGAATAGAATTGCCATTGGAGACGGTATCTAGTGATATATGGAACTTACCACGTTGCCTTGGTTCATCTGAACCCTGATACGGCTTCCTTAGAAATAAAATGCAAAACACTTTTAATTGGACGCTGACAAGATCATCACATAGTGTACAGTGGCGTAGCTATGCGGGGTCCTGGGGTGCATGTGACTTTTTAGAAGAAAAATAGAGTAAACATTTAGAAAAAACGGTAAGCTGGAAAAGGGCACCATACATTTGTACAGATGTGACCCCCCCCCCCCCCCCCCTCTTGTAACGTCATCGATGGCGCCATCAAGCTTATTCATCGTCCTATTACCGTGTATAAATACAACGTGTATGTATGTATTAACGACCACAAGTTGAGTACAGTAAACACCCGCATATAAGAACAGCCCATTTCAGGGTCAGCCTGAATATAACTTCCATATAAATACTGTAAGGTTCTTATAAATACTGTAAGGTTCTTATAAAACGGGTATCTAAAATGGCAAATTTCAGCCTGATGTTCTTAATCCATTTGTTCTTATATGCGGGTGTTTACTGTATTTGTATTGAGCAACGGCATTGCTTTCCAATATGGTGTTCGCAAATAGTTTACAGTGTGGCACCCAAGTGATCTACGACTGTCACATGTTTCAGCTCAATTCAAAGCCAAATTTTCTTGTCTTGAGCACATCCGCGCATTGACGTTAGCGACATAGCTCGGTATGCGCATGAGACATTGGCTCGCACGCACTTTTCACTTGTTTTTTCTGCTCTGCAGATTGTGCTCTGATCTTGTAAAATCTTGCTTGCAATTACTTTAAAATGGCAAGGAAAGAATGATTCTACATACGTGGATTTCTGCCATACCTCGAAGAGCTGTTATTCACAACTCCAGCAATGGCTTGTTTCATTGCCTGCTTCAACTTTGCAATCGGTAGGGTGCTAACTGCAGATCCACAATTAACTGTGGACAAAACATAATGAGATATTATACACTTAATGACTGCTTCCGAAGGAAACAGCGAGTTTTGTTTTCCCGAGAATCTCGATGTTTCCCGAGACGAAGTAGAGACTCGAGGGAAAACAAAACTCGCTGTTTCCCGAGGGTGCAGTCATTTAGTGTTTTATTATATACAAAAAGAAAATACGGTAAAAATAGTCCGCCGAAATTTCACTCTAGCGATGTCGCCTGCGCGGGCAACAATTTTTTAATTGTAGCCCGCGCGGGCTACGGGCTACGGGCTACATTGAATTTGTAGCCCGCCACGTGACCATGATAGAACCAATCAGAGCGCGCGCTTTGATCGAATAAACACGAGCTATATAATAATATACCCTTAATGACTGCTCCCGAGGGAAACATCAGTTTTGTTTCCCGAGAATCTCGTCCCCGATGTTTCCCGAGACGAAGTCGAGGGAAACATCGAGATTCGAGGAAAACAAAACTGATGTTTTGAGTAGTCATTCAGTGTTTTGTTATATAGCAGAACATTTACTGCAATTATTAAATCAAAACAAATGTATTTCAAGAACGAAAAGAGAAGTTACAAAGTTTGCGCGCGACTGCATCATGTAAAGGGAAAACACTCCTAAACAACAAAATTTTCTTGCATTAGCAAAAACTTAGCAAACGATTTTAAGACTCGCGTGTTTACGATAAACTTCTATTTTTTCCCGCCCTCAAACGCGACGCGCGAAAGCAATATTCCCCAACCAGTCAATATTTTTTCGAAATATTGACTGATCGGGGAATATTTGATTTGTACTTCACCACGTGACCTTGATTTAGCCAATAAGAGCGCGCGCTCGGTTGTAGTAAGCTCGCTGTATAACAAATTTTTTTGTTACGTGTTGACCGTGCTACCTGCAGATCCACAATTAACTGTGGACAAAACATAATGAGATATTTTTTTTGTTACGTGTTGACCATAAACATAAACATTATGATACTCGAACTTCAATAGGCCCCCGTCCGTGAGTATGTATAAGGGAGTCACCATAACGTTGCGCTGGATATACAGCTATTCTCATCTGCCTGGTCCTTGGTGATAGCCATTTTGCGAAACAATTTTGTTCTAGGTTTCATGCATACTTATGTGAGCAACAACTGTTCGATTTGATCAAACTTGTGTGGTATTGTGCGTTTTTTTGCTTCATTCCTTCGTCTGTGCTTTGACGTTGGCTATTAAACCTTGCTTTTAAATTACCCAAGAGTACGCCATCCTTCCATTAATAACAATAGATTTATCCAGGCCCCGAGTCTTGGCCGCGCACGATAATTTTGCTCCCCTAAATTTCTGCAGTGAAAAGCTATTAAAGTTAAGAAATTTCATATGGTATTCACTTGTAGTTGATAGAATGGGCATTTTAATTTATTACCGTTAATCCTGGCTATGGTCCCAGAGACTTCCCGTGTACATTAGGGGCAAGAGTCAGTACTTGCGGGTATCCCTCGGCTTGGCCGAAACTTGAATTTATATCTGAAATAAAGTCAATATCGTTATCTCGTGTGCGACTGATGTCCGCTATTTTCAATGGCCCCCGCTTAAAGCGCGGTAATTAAGATACAAAACCAGACTGGCTTATGTTGTGAAATATAACTCAATAAAGAAAAACTCTAAATAACCAGTACGTAAAACGTATGAATATTTCCCTGCTGAGCGCCACAGTGCAGTGTGCGCAGATTATGAGAGTTCTGGTGTAGTCCTAGAGGGCTGTGCCATGACAATGCGATCCATGACGGCCGCCAATACGCGAGATAATGTCTGAATTGTTTTAGAACCTTTTGTATGAACCGTATTTACTCCAAAAAGCTTCATCAAGGGTTTTCAGGGGAGTTGCTTATCAATTTCTTGGGTCAAGTTACGGTGCTTATTCGAGTAAATACGTTAGTTTTAGGCCATTTGCTAAAATGCTCCCACTATACCTTCAAGTTCGATCTCGTTCTTGTCAAATACTATCACAACAGGCTTGCCTGAACATCTACATACTATCACAACAAGCGGCCTTAAAAATGCTTGAATATTTTCTAACTTCTGGGACGCCCTGTAGTAAGAAGGAAAATATGTTCTTAATTTAACGGACATTATATTAATGCAGAAACTAATAGTCGTCATATATGAAACGCTTTAGATAGAGTCTGTCTAATGGTCGTAGGTGGCAGTACGGGTTGAAGGTGTGGGTGCGGGTGTGGGTGCGGGTGTGGGTGCGGGTGCGGGTAAAAAGGTGCGGGTCTTGAAAATAGTCTAAAAATACCAAATCAGGCACTGGCTACTTTGGGCACTTAATAAAGCTGTACTTTTTGTACCAGTATACCAGGTGCTCGTAATTCGTAAGCTCCTGTTCTCCACTACCTTATTCTACTTGAAGGCTTATCTAACGGGATGTTCCCAGTTAGTAATTGCTTTGGACGACGAGTTTTGAAATTAATACAATCATTTTTGCTTGAAGCTTTTTCTGACTGGAAGCTTTTACGCCGCAGCGGCTTTTCAGCTTGGATTGGAAGCCAGAAAAGGTGAATGATACGGCCTCCGATGATCTGCCCACACATAGATATGATAAAGTACTTCCTCGCCAATTTATTACGTTGTTCATTCTCAGGGAGTGAAAAAATGAAGGCGTTACTGTATCCAGTTTCTTGCTCCGCTGGTTCTTGATAAACGAACGGTGTGTAGGTTGTCGTGTAATGGAGCTCCAAATAATGAATGCTCAACGTTCAACGTCAATGTGTTTTCTTTGGCACCATTTACAATAAGGGAAAAGGTATCGTAGGTAAGCGATAACAGGGGCTTACAAATTATGAGCTATAATAGCTATGAAATAGATATACACATCATTCTACAGCACTGCCCTTGATTCCTTTCGTAAATTACTTGAAATGTCTATATTTACCTAAAAAATTCCAAGCTTTCTTTTGACAGTGTGTCCTCTTTCGTCATTATAACAAGTAGCCACTTGCCATTTAAGAGGGCGTTCCGACGTCCCTATTAGGAAAGGAGGAATACCATTCTTGTACCCAGAGCTCCCCCGGCTCGTCTGCTCGCAGAGGAGGCTCTTAGGACATCCATTTCAAGGCCTTCGATTGGCTGATTTTGAATGTTGGGGCGTGCGCTCTACATGAAATCTCGTGCATGTATCGCCTCCCCGCGAGGTGACGAAACGGAGAGCTCTGGGTTCGAGAATGGGGGAATGCCAATTGATCAGGGCAGATGGAGTCAAACGCTTTTTAATCTGTACATGCAATGCGTTCATCCTTTGTAACAAATAAACAGCTGAAACAAAACCTGACGAGTAAGCTAAGCCCTGTATTGTAAATGCATGTGTCTGCATTTGCACGTCCACAAAATTAGATTGTTTCGCCTCTTCACTAACTGTCTGCAGATGAAACCTTTTCAAGAATTCTTTTGAATCGATGCTATTGTAGTAATTTTCTACAAACTTTTTTTTTTAATTTTTTATTATTATAAAAATTTACATGCAATTTTGACAATAACAATTACAATTACGATTACAATCCTAACGTCCTTCTAGTTTTACAACTTATTGCACATAACTGCTAGAGGCCATCGGAACTTCTTTAGTTTAGTATCAATCATTTAATTCTCAATGGTAAGTTTCCATTTCACAAAATGAAAAAATTCTGCAACTTCGAGACGCTTTTTCTATTTTTTTGTCTAAACACATAGAATTTCCCCAGTAAAAGTAAATAATTAAAACAGTTAAACTCGTTTTTCTCGGGGTTATAACCATATAAAATGTAGTTATCATTAACTAAAATGTGCGCCTGTGTTTCATTATTCCATCTTATAATAATATTATTCCAAAAACTTCTCGAAATTGGGCAGCTAACTAATAAATGACTCAAGGTCTCAACCTCTTGACAATAAAAGCACAATGGGGAGGCGACTAATTTCATTTTGTATAACCAACTGCCATGTGGTAAAATGTTATGAATTATCTTGTATTGAAAAGCACTTAACTTAGTTTCTTTTGTTATTCTGAAAGGAAGTAGATATATATTTTTCAAGCTGTCTTCTTCAATTCCTATTTGCAGAAGCCTGAAATTAGCTAAAGGCTTTTTCTTATTTGTTAGTAGGATTCTTGCTTTCTTTGTAGAAAACTTCTCAATTATTGTATTAGCTCTTGGCGTACTGGTCTGAGTTTTTTTTTTTTTTATATTTAAATTTATTAGGAATAGCTGAAACTAGTCCTAAATACTTGTGAAGGCAGGTCTAATACCTGTCTTTTGGCAAAACATATCATAACTTAAAAAATTATTCTGATGATCAATTAAATGCTCTATTTTTTCTATCCCTGCCGTGTGCCAATCTTTCCAAAAAAAAGAACGTCTATCAATTAATATAGATCTATTATTCCAAATAATAATATTTTTAACATTATCTTCTAATTGAAAATCTCTGTCGTCTTCATGAGGAGCTTTACCCCGTTCTAGATTTTGGCACCCCTGTGGCTAGTGAACATTTCATGTCCACTTTTGCTCCACAGGGGCCGTAATATTATGCCGCGCTCAAAGCAGTAAAACCGGGTAATCATCCTATTCACACCCAAGGATTAATGCTCAGTGCTTACAGAACCGCTCAATAAATATCATACACACTATGTCAAAAAGAGTCCAGGAATATTAAACTACAGAGCGTGTGTGTCGTCCTTTGCGAGAAAAGCGACCTAGTAGCAAGCCTACAAGCGTTCATCACCTTAACAAAGTTAACAATTTACGTAGGAGGCTTAACTATTTTTGTCCAACTTCAAGAGCACTGTTTTTCTGAATTTGTTGAGAATATTATTTCACAGACGTTTAGTAATATAATGTACAATAAACTTTGGATATCCCCACCGCTAGGTTTTGGCGAGCTATACCGTCAGTCAGGTGAAATTATCACAGCTATGCAGTGTAGTGCACCGGGTCTCTAATAATTAAATATCTACAATAAACTTTGGACATCTCCACCGCTAGGTTTTGGCGAGCTATACCGTCAGCCAGGTGAAATTATCACAGCTATGCAGTACAGTGCACCGGGTCTCTAATAATTAAATATCTACAATAAACTTTGGATATCCCCAACTCTAGTTTATGGTGAGCTATACCGTCAGCCAGGTGAAATTATTACAGCTATGCAGTATAGTGCACCGGGTCTCTAATAATTATATATCTACAATAAACTTTTGACTTCCCCACCGCTAGGTTTTGGCGAGCTATACCGTCAGCCAGGTGAAATTATCACAGCTATGCAGTATAGTGCACCGGGTCTCTAATAATTAGATATCTACAATAAACTTTGGACATCCCAACCGCTAGGTTTTGGTGAGCTATACTGTCAGCCAGGTGAAATTATCACAGCTATGCAGTATAGTGCACCGGGGTCTCTAATAATTAAATATCTACAATAAACTTTGGATATCCCCACTGCTAGGTTTTGGCGAGCTATACCGTCAGCCAGGTGAAATTATCACAGCTATGCAGTATAGTGCACCGGGTCTCTAATAATTAAATATCTACAATAAACTTTGGACATCCCAACCGCTAGGTTTTGGCGAGCTATACCGTCAGCCAGGTGAAATTATCACAGCTATGCAGTATAGTGCACCGGGTCTCTAATAATTAAATATCTACAATAAACTTTTGACATCCCAACCGCTAGGTTTTGGCGAGCTATACTGTCAGCCAGGTGAAATTATCACAGCTATGCAGTATAGTGCACCGGGTCTCTAATAATTAAATATCTACAATAAACTTTGGACATCCCAACCGCTAGGTTTTGGCGAGCTATACCGTCAGCCAGGTGAAATTATCACAGCTATGCAGTATAATGCACCGGGTCTCTAATAATTAAATATCTACAATAAACTTTGGATATCCCCACCGCTAGGTTTTGGTGAGCTATACTGTCAGCCAGGTGAAATTATCACAGCTATGCAGTATAGTGCACCGGGTCTCTAATAATTAAATATCTACAATAAACTTTGGATATCCCCAACTCTAGTTTATGGTGAGCTATACCGTCAGCCAGGTGAAATTATCACAGCTATGCAGTATAGTGCACCGGGTCTCTAATAATTAAATATCTACAATAAACTTTGGATATCCCCAACTCTAGTTTATGGTGAGCTATACCGTCAGCCAGGTGAAATTATCACAGCTATGCAGTATAGTGCACCAATCTACTACTATTCGATATCCTAATTCTCGTGAACATGGTCTGCCCCCCTCCTCCTATCAATAAGGTCGTTCAAAAAATATTGTCCGAATGTATTGGTTCACCATTCGATGATATCTAGCATGAGCTAAGTCGACGGTGTTGATATGCTCTGCAATGTGCGTGAACAAATCGGAAGAAATCAGGAAAACGAGCTTTTAGGCATCATAGTTCTAGATATTCTGTTTCACAAGCCCGCCGATGAGCCCAAAAGCATGAACATGAACATACATGAACATAGAAGTAATCTTGGCGTTGGCCATTTGTAAATCGCCCGTGACTGAAACCAAGACATTGGAGCAGTCGACCCGCCATCTTTAACCCAGACATCCTGCAGTTTAACCTTTGATATTTCGCCTGGGAAGCGCTCAAAAAACTTGTATTTAGCCAATCTTTTTGGCGTTGACAATTAGCCAAGATCACTTCTTTAAAGCTGCAGTCTTGTCCCATGTCACCACCGGACCGAACGTGAAGGCGCCAAACACAGGAATGTAACAGTATCTCGTGTTCTAGTTTCGATTCCAAGTATAACATTAACTATTTCGTAGCCTGGTCTTTTATTGATAATGAAATGACATATGTCTTTTGGCGCTTTCAAAATCGTAGCAGCCGTATTAATTGGCTTAAGTAATTGATATCGGGTACTTAATTGGATTTTGAACCAAAATCGTCGATTCCCGCTGCGCAATCTTGAACGGAGTAAAGCTCCTCATGAATTCAGACCATGCGACCAGAATATCTTTATAAAACTTTGGTATATCTTTAAGATTTAACAATGACACATCGTAATCACACCAACATTTCGTAAATAGAAGAGGGGAATTTTAGTCCAAGCACTATCCATTTTTGCACTTTCAATCAACCTCTGCACCCATGCAATTTGTAATGATTTGGTGATAATCTCGTAGTCTGGAAGATCAATACCGCCATTACCTTTTGCGCCAATTAATGTATCTCTCTTTATCTTAGTTCTTTTGTTATTCCAAAGAAAATTGTCTACCATTTTATTAACTATATCTACAACGCCAGGGGGTGTATGAAGAGAAGCACGTGAATAGATCAGTTTAGACAGACCCAAAGCTTTAATAATAGCTACTTTCCCAATAAGAGATAAATCTCTTTGCGCTCAGATGTTAAATATCTTTTGAATCTTCATAATCTTCTGCATAAAGTTTTCTTGCTCACATGCTTTCCTATCATAAGAAGAGGATGTACCTAAGGCTGTTACCGGTCTTGTGGGCCATAATAGTTCAAATAATTTATCTTGCCTTCCCACATTTGTGCCTAGCCAAATTGCTTCTGATTTTGTTGTATTTAATTTCAAACCACTACATTCCTTAAAAGCATCTAGTACTTTAAACAATTTATTTAAGGACGCTTCATCTTTGCAAAATATTGTGGTGTCATCTGCATACTTAGACTTATTTTTAGTACATTTCTTGAACATGAATCCCTTATATTTCTTTATCTGCTCTAATAGCACACGCTAACAATTCTACTGCTAAGATAAACAGTAGCCCAGAAATAGGACAGCCTTGTCTTACACCTCTTTTTACATCAAACAAATTGGAAGCATGCCCGTTATTAATTGTACAGCTGGATATATTTTTATAAAGCAGCTGTATCCACGTTTTGAAATTGTCTTCAAAATTAAGTACATCAAGCACTTTATATAAAAAATTCCATTCCAAACTATCAAACGCTTTTTCAAAATCTAAAAAGATAGCCATACCTTCCAACTCTTGTTTTTCTGTGTAATGTAAAATATCGCAAATAAGGCGAATATTTTCTCCTATAAACCTGCCTTTTATATAGCCTGTTTGAGAATTATCTATAATAAAAGGGAGTACCTTTTTAAGTCTTATTGCAAGTGCTTTTGTTGCAATTTTGTAATCCACATTCAGTAGTGTTATAGGTCTCCAGTTGGACAGACACAATAAATTTTTATTTTTCTTAGGGATTAGACTAATTATTCCTAATTTTTGAGAAATACTTAACTCTCCTTTTTTAAAGGAGTCATTTAAACTATCAACTAGTGTAGATCCTATTTTAGCCCAGAACTGCATGTAGGACTCTGCCGTTAATCCATCTGATCCTGGAGACTTATTTTTAGAAAATCCTTTGAGGGCGTTCAAACATTCTTCTGCAGTTAACATACCTTCACACAACTGTTTTTGTTCCTCATTTAAAATTTTTATATTTTCATTACAAAAAAAAGTATGAAATCTCTTATTTTCAACTTGTGGATCACTGGTAGCATAAAGATTTTGGTAAAACAGCTTTTGTTCTTCTAAAATTTCTTTTGGGTCTACTATAACACTCTTATCTTGTTTAATTATCTTATTCATGCATTTGGTTTCAAAATTCCTACGTTCAAGACTTAAAAAGTATTTTGTGTTCCGTTCACCGAATTCATACATGCGAGCTTTGGATCTTATATACGCTCCCTTTGCTCGCTCAAGTGATAATTTGTCTAATTCTTGCTTCCAAGCATAATATTCATTTTTATGTTTTAGTGTTGGATTTCGGTCCATTTCTTTTTGGAGTCTTAGCATTTCTTTTAGAAGATATTTTTCACGATCTTTTTTTTCCTTAGCCTTCTTTTTACAAAACGCTATAGAAGCTACCCGAATTTCCATTTTAACCATTTCCCATAATAATCTCTTATCTTCCAAATCTTGATACTTACTGACAAACTCTGAGATTTTAATATTCATTTTCTCAATATATTCTTGATCGCTAAGCACCGAGCTATTAAATTTCCAGAATCCACGTCCTCGTTTTTGTTTAACATAACTAGATAAATCCAAACAAACTAAAGAATGATCTGAATGTGGCATGTAAACAATTTCACATTTCTCTACTAGCGTTTTTGACATTAAATCTTTGGATATGAACCAATAATCTAGTCGGCACTTTATTTTATGGTCGGCTGACCTCCATGTGAATTGCTTTTCGTCAGTATGCAAATTCCTCCAAATATCTACTAGTCCGTAACCGGCATTTAGCTTCTGAATTTCTTCTATAACTTTAACTTTGTGCGAAATACCTTTTCCCCCTTCCTTGTCCAGAGGAGTTAAAGCGCAATTAAAATCTCCTCCTAGCAGAATATTTTCACTACTATAGGATTGTAATTCAACATTAAGTCGCTGAAAAAACTTCACTTGTTCACTAATATTATTAGGCGCGTACACGTTAACACAAACATATTTGGATCCATCTACGCTGATCTCAATAATAATAATTCTTCCATCATCGCTACGAGATTCATTTTCTACAGTAGCATTTAATTTTCTACAAACTACAAACTCGTTTGGTGCATATCTGTGGAAAATAATATGTAAGAGAAGGAAAAACCAAACAGAAATGCAAAATTTGCCAACGTTTCGGACCTTTATATTTCGGTCCTTCTTCAGGGCGACAAATTTTGGCAAATTGTGCGTTTCTGTTTTGGTTTTCCTTCTCTTACATTGCATTAACTCAAACCAAGGCATCCCGAAGGGATCCAGAAACACATTGCTGTTTGCTCACATTTGATTTTAAGAAGAATGTGTAAAATAATATGTAACGGAAGTTGTAATGATCACAAACAAGACAACTTGCTTGATCACTATACATCAGCTAGTAGACTACTTGCCTCAAAAAAGTTCTCCATGACTAGTGTCACCTCCAATGTACTGATCGAACCAGATTTGGGTCCTTAACCGATACATGGCATAAAACCCAATATTTGTTACTCTGCCAGCTTCAACAAATAATAACAGAGAAGAGAAAAGTAAGTAGTAGTCATTATAATACAGGGGCGGATCCTGGATTTTCTGAAGGGCTGTCTCGATGCAGGAGTTTGCAAAGGGTGTGACCCCACAGCGGCAATGAGAGTAGAAGAGGTGGCATGGCCTTAGCAATAAGCAGTAAATGTATGGAAATCACCAACCCTATGCCCTCGCCTTCTTCTCTATCAAAATTCACAAACATAGAATGTCACAACATCGTGGTTCAGCTCACGATACATTCTTTTCTCGGGTGCCCTTGTTACCTACATGTCCAACATTACCATCAAAGTGGTTTAAAATCTGACAGCAGTCATCACTGTTTGACTGTTTGACATCTTTTTTTCCCTTGTCCTGGCTATCGTTGTTCAACTTGCGGTCTACAATAAACAAGCAAATAACCATCATTTAACAAATAAAACACAGTTTCCGTGACTGCACAGGCTTATGCAAACCGAGATGTGGTTGGGAGAATTCGAGAGCAGATCAGTGGAAACACGAGCCGCCGGCGAGTGTTTGCACCTGCTCAAGAATTCTCCAAACCACATCGAGGTTTGCATAAGCCTGTGCAGTCACGGAAACTGTGTTTTATTTGTTTTATAAAATAATTATCTAATATAAATAAAATCCGCGTGGACAGGAATAGTAAGTTTTTGAAGCGGATGAGACTCTAAATTCTCCATACCGATAAAAAGGCTGCATCAGCCAATCAGAGCGCTCCATCTATCGCATGATTGTCAATCTCTTTCTGATCGGACTGTCGGACTGCAAGTTCTGAGATGGCGGCAAGCAAAGTGGATTCAAAATGACATTCGTGGCTTAAAATGGAGGCTTCTTCCTTTCAAAACACAAAATAATTACGACAGAAGGTGAACAGAAGACTTAAGTAGAGAAGCCGTTGTTTTGCATATGTGTGTTGGCCCAGTTTCTTCGTCTGTGAAAAAATTTCTCCCGAGCAAGAACTTGCATGTGGCAGCGGAACTGCTTGGAAGAGCGAATTTGAACGATTTATTTACGGCAAGCATGGAAAAGAAGGAAGGAATCCACCTATTTGTACCTTCTGGTCTTGTCAAACATTATACGAGGATCCAGGATTAGTTTTTGGAAGCATTTTTTTCAAGATCTGCAGAACGAGACTGAACTTGTGACTGTCGAACTGTGTGCCGAACTCAGCTCAGGTAAGGAAGCGAAAAAAATGTTATTTCACGAAAAATCATGCTTTATGTGAATTCAATGTGCTTTATCAAATGTATGTCCAAGTAATATGGACTTCTTAATAAATGATTTTGCCTAAAGCATGTTACTTTCTTCTAAAAGCTATTTCAAACTACCGGCCCGAAGCTCGCGAGTGGGCGATGCACAACTGTGTATGCACAGGGAAATGCAAACACGGCTCTCGACCAATCATAGCGCGCGTACTATCTAAATTATTTTATAATTTCATATGACTGACACCTCTTCTGAATTCCTCAAAGATATATCATCGGTATCAATTACTAGGCCGATTGCGACACGCTCGCATCAGCATACAGGCCCGTTCGCACTGCGCAATCTTAGCTGCGATTTGAGTTGTGATTTTTGCGGCGATCGTGGACATTATATCGCGCGGTGTGAATGCCGGGCGATTCGGTTCTGCGATAATATTTGTGGATCACTCAAATTTTCTGAAATTCGACGCTTGTTTTAAGATATCCTAAGTGCGAATACAAAACTATCTTTAATATCTCTATCATCGAAAAAAATTAACGCTATTCAAGTTTCCCGATGCATTCAGGCACGTATAATGGTGCTACGTGTGATGAAGTTTTGAATACTATTCTTAATGCAAATAATGATGCTAACACTATTAATTAACACTATAAAAAAATATAAGCTTGGATGTAAATACCAAAGCTGAAGTGGCTCGCCACGCAAACTCAAGGCAACATTGGTTCCCGAATACAAGTTCTCACACTAGAGCCAATGCACTAGTGTCCGGGCACGTGAAAATCCATCAAGTCTTCTGAACTAGGAGGTTTAAAGTCGCCAGTTAAACGCATTTCACCCTAGTAATCTGCTCTAACTGAACTGTGTGATAACCGTTCACACTTTCACAAAATATTCCAAACGTCTGGGGTAACAATAGCCGCCATTCAATGTGTTATTAGATTTTCGTCTTTCATCCGCCGTTTTAAGATCTGCAACAAGAGAAAGAGAAAAAACGGAACCGGTCATTATCCACATACAATCAGAACGACGTTACCAAAAATTGTGCCAAACTTAATTCGAATTTATGGCGGCAGTATATCGTTGAAACTCTTAGATAGTGGCTTAGGCGAGGCCCACAAATGGATTACGGCGTCACAACAGCCGGCGGAACTATAGAAGAAATGTTCCCTGCTGATTTTTGGCTAACACTATAGGTCTGTCCAGGAATAGGCGAGGCCTACAAATGGATTCCGGCGTCAGAGACTGCCGGCAGAACTATAGAAGAAATGTTCCGTGCTTATTTTTGGCTAATACTATAGGTCTGTCCAGGAAAAGGTGAGGCCTACAAATGGATTCCGGCGTCGGAGACTGCCGGCAGAACTATAGAAGAAATGTTCCGTGCTGATTTTCTGCTAATACTATAGGTCTGTCCAGGAATAGGCGAGGCCTACAAATGGATTCCGGCGTCAGAGACTGCCGGCAGAACTATAGAAGAAATGTTCCGTGCTTATTTTTGGCTAACACTATAGGTCTGTCCAGGAAAAGGCGAGGCCTACAAATGGATTCCGGCGTCAGAGACTGCCGGCATAACTTTAGAAGAAATGTTGCTTATTTTTGGCTAATACTATAGGTCTGTCCAGGAATAAGCGATGCCTACAAATGGATTCCGGCGTCAGAGACTGCCGGCAGAACTATAGAAGAAATGTTCCGTGCTTATTTTGGCTAATACTATAGGTCTGTCCAGGAAAAGGCGAGGCCTACAAATGGATTCCGGCGTCAGAGACTGCCGGCATAACTTTAGAAGAAATGTTCCGTGCTTATTTTTGGCTAATACTATAGGTCTGTCCAGGAATAGGGGAGGCCTACAAATGGATTCCGGCGTCAGAGACAGGGCCATTCCATTTTTTAGCCGCACCCCCCTTCAGAAGAAGTTTTCCTAGGGGGTATAGAAAAATGGCCATTTCCGAGGGGTCAAACCGAAAGAAAGGCTCTTCAGTGGTTTTTTCCGAGGGAGCACAATAAGAAAAAGCCTTTTCCGAGGGGATGCAATCCAAAAAGGGCTCTTTTTTTCCGAGCGGGGTTACTAAAGAAAATGAGCTCTTCCGTAGGGGGGTTCGGATTAAAAATGGAATGGCCCACAGCTTTTCGCGAATAATGCAGGTTTGACTTTGTCGAAAGATATACTACATGGCTTTGCTAACCACAAAAATAACGAAAACATTGAAACTAAAGAACTTTGAGTTGTAGTGAGCAGTGCAGCCACAGCCATAGCCGAAGCAGCAGCAGCTATCCCAATAGCGGAAGTAGAAAGACGAAGGAAATCTCCATACACATGATAAGACTACCGGCATAAATATACCCTGCGAGCCGTGGTTTTCTTTCTCTTTTAGGCCTCAAAGAGGATGAAACCACTGCTCACAGGGTAGCCATAAAAAACGCTGCCCATCCAATAAATGAAGCAAAAGCGATAGAAACCACAGCAACTGTTACTAGATTAAAGTTAACGAGATTAACAATTATGGCTATTGCTTCATTGATTGGTAGGTGCAATACCTCTAGATATTCTTTCTTTTCTTGCTTAAGAAGTTATCACGGCGCCTACTCTTCTTCCCCCTTTTACGAGGCCTTCTCTCTTCTGACACCTCTCCTGTAACAAACCAGTACTTTATTAACCGGACCCCGATATAACGATATTTTCAATGGATTCGCCTTAATATGTCGTTAAATCGGGAGTAGGGATACAACGATACCCCAATTTTACGATACAGTTTTCCTGCCCCTGTGGCATATCGTAAAATCGAGGTTCTGTAAAGCGCTATTGGAAGCGGTTTTGGATCCGTAGTAGAAATAGCGTTATATAAACGCCTATTATTAGTGTCATTGTTAATGCTCAAGGGATACAGGAAGGTGAATATGTAATTTAACGTCATCACTGTCGTTGCTGTGTATACCGTTACTGTGTATGACTTGCAACATTTAAAGATTCAGTGAGATAGCATCAGCAGGCAGCTCAAATTGGGCTGGCTGCTGATTATCTGCCTTGCCTGACTCACCCAACAGAGTGCTTTCCGATAAGGGGCTAAACTGATGGGCTCCGTGGTGTGAAGATCCAAATACCTGAAAAAAATGAATCACGCATTGGTTTTCTAAGAGAGCTTACATTCATTATCTTACCCAGAGCTCGGACCCGGCTCGTAATCTCGCGGGGGAGACTCTGGTGAGAGCCACTGACGCATGCGCGAGAGTTAATACAGAGCCGCTGAGAGAAAGACCTTTCAGCGCATGCTCCAACGCTCCAAATCAACCAATCTGCGACGGCCCTCAAATGGATGTCCGTAGAGCCTCCCCTGCGAGCAGATGAGCTGGAAAGCTCTGGGTACGAGAATGATCAGATACCTATTTAAGAATATGCAAAGTTAAAGGGGCAGTGTCACGATTTTAAAGCAAATTTAAGTTGCTCAAATGTAGTCAAATTCAAACGAAATGAGCAAAATAATCATCTAGGTTTGGAGTATTTTCGTGTGTTATCGAGCGGATGGAATTGCATTACGAAATGACATCTTTGATTTCTGTTCAGGCTGAACAGTTTTCAAACTTGGAAATTTGATAGCGAAAGCTATAAACTCACGTAAAATTATGCCTATACAATAGTATAATGTAGGATTCTGAGATGTTTATGTAGATCACTGGTATTATTTAAAAAAATTGTTGAAACAACCGTGACACAGCCCCTTTAACAATAATGGTAGCGAGATTATAAATAAATGATTGTTTTCGAGGTTTTTAGCCTTCGCTGGCCATACGGGACGATAATTCTTTGTTTTGAGATGCGCAGATGCGTGACAGGCTCCCTATAAAATATAATTATTTAGCGTTTTAGTATATACCAGCTAGACAACCTGTGGAACTCTCAGTCAAGAAAACAATAATAGTTAGCGTGTGACAATACACGCGCAATTATAGAGGGATTATTATTATAACGATGAAAACAAATGGAAAAAACTGCCATGCATTAATTTGTTTGAGTATTAGAACTAGCACGAATTGGGTGAGGATGTAATACATCGTTAGCCGATTTAGCCTATTCAAGGAGCATTTAGGCTCAAATGAAAGAACACTTGTTTCCACGATCAAAATTATTCGTCGCAAGCCAGTGGTACTTTGCTAGAAAACTGGAGCGAATACACACACCCTAGACACTCCATATTCGAGGAAACTTCTTATCAGGAGCAACGTGACGTCACTTATCTCAACGTGGAATCAGTAAAAGCTGCTGCTATCCCGTGCCATTTTCGCACGTAAACTCTGTCAGCAAATGCGCTTATTTGCATTGCTACATCTTCATAAGTTTTTAACCAATTGCTCTTAACCTTGCCAGTTTTTAAGTGTATTGCCTATAAACAAAAATCTGTAGACGCGTGACATTCGTGACGCTGCTGATCAGTCGTTGGTAGACACAAACCATACTCAGGTACTTTATCTCCATAGAAATTTGGATGCCAAATGGTATATAGTCAATTGTTAAATCGTAACTTTTATTTGCTACTGGAACCGAACGAACTTTAAAGCTCTAGCACCATTGAAACAATTGAAGGAATTTGTTTCCCGATGCCTTTTGAAGAGTTCTTTTCTAGAAAAGAAAATACTTGGGAAAGAAAGACGTAGAACAGACTTTCCCTCCTCCCGCGGGCGAATTTATTTTTACGCCCACTTCAAGATGGCGGCTAGCTAGTATAAATATTCATTATGATTCACATATTCTCGTTCTATGAGTGAATCAAAGGGAGGATGTTGACCTGCGAACTCTCTCGTAGCTCATGTGTAAGATGTTGGGTTATGAATAGGTAATTTGCACAGGTTTGAGGGTTCGCACCACCATGAATACTTTTTCCTTTTTTTTCTCAATAACTTGCCTTAAAAATTTCTAAGTGCCATAAAGTGGGCGTAAATAAAAAAATCGCCCTCCGCGGGCCCTGCAAATGTATCAGAAAAATCCTTGCTAGGTTATAAACATCAGCGAAGACAACAACAAAAATCTTACGCACCTCAAGATTGGACTCGTCGAGGCATTCATAGCATCTAGCCGCATTTGAACCAACTTCTGCCTCCACTTCACTCAGTTTCTCGTCATTCCTTTTATTCCCTTTCTTTCTCTTTTCATCACCCGACGCGTTCTTCTCCGTCTTCCTCTGGTCTCCTTCCTTTTCAATCTCGCCTACTGTTGGCTCGTCCACTTTGCTCTTGTCCACTTCACTCGTTTTCTCGGTTTTCCTTTTTTTCCCTTTTTTTCTCTTTTCATCACCCGTCGCGTTCTTCTCCGTCTTCCTCTGGTCTCCTTCCTATTCAGTCCCGCGTACTGTTGGCTCGTTGTCCACCTTGCTCTTGTCCACTTCACTCGTTTTCTCGTTTTTCCTTTTTTTCCCCTTTTTTCTCTTTTCATCACCCGTCGCGTTCTTCTCCGTCTTCCTCTGGTCTCCTTCCTTTTCAATCTCGCCTACTGTTGGCTCGTTGTCCACCTTGCTCTTGTCCACTTCACTCGTTTTCTCGTTTTTCCTTTTTTTCTCTTTTTTTCTCTTTTCATCACCCGACGCGTTCTTCTCCGTCTTCCTCTGGTCTCCTTCCTTTTCAGTCCCGCGTACTGTTGGCTCGTTGTCCACCTTGCTCTTTTCCACTTCACTCGTTTCTCGTTTTTCCTTTTTTCCTCCTGCCTTTTCCCTTTTTCAACAGGAGACGCGTTCTTCTCAGTAATCTTCTTGTCTCCTTCTTCATCACTCCTACCACGTTCCATTGATCCGTCCCTCTTCTGTTTCCCCAGGTTTGATGAATATTTTTGTTCGAAAGAGATGTTTGATCGAACAAAAACATGGGGTGTCTAACCATCAAACTTTGTTCGCTCCAACAAAGTTGGGATAAAGTTGGGATGTTTGAACGAACAAAGTTAGACCCAGGCTTTACAATAGCTCTTCTGGAGCCTAACGACTCACCTCTCTAGCCGATCGCCGTGCTTGGGCGGTATTAATTGCCATCGTAATGACGTCTTTGAAAGCATTGTTTCGCAACACTGAAATAGTTGCAAATATAATTTCGTTTACGTAAATTATAATGAAATTATAATACCATCTATTATTATACATTTTACTCACTATCTCGATTCTGATTCTGATTGGCTACGAGCGCGCGCTTTACTTTGGGGATCATGCACGTGATTCTATACCATTAAACAAGGCGCTTGTGTAAAACAAATTGCTTAACAGAAACAAAAATCAGTGTATAATACAACAATTGTTGAATTCGGTTTGTGTCATATCCAGAATAAACCACCATCCCGGAGACTCAGGGGATTTTTCTTCTAACGTTTTCACTAACCACTACACTTAACCACTATGCGAGTGACGTCAAACAACCCCAGTACTCATCACAGATTATATACCCAATAATCACTCATGATTGTAAAACTGCATTGTATAAATCGCAGTCCGCATCTAGGTATCAGACATGTCTAATATCCGCATTTGAACACATCCATCCATATGATAATTTACGGTATACAAGTGCATACATATCATTTTATCGTCTTACGGCCTCGCTTGAATCCACTTGTCTCGAAATTTCCTCAAATAATTGCTTAAAAGTTTCAGCAGTAAAGAAAGACAAAAAGAAGATAAGCCTATTGTAAAAAGGTAGGAGACTTAGGCCTAAGCCAAACGTCTTGCGCCGATCCAACAAAAACAAATGAAAAGTTTTCTATTATAAAGACTAATGAAGCAGCATCCTTTGAAAAAGGACAGGCTCGACAGAAGAAACTCGACGATTGGACTAGTCCTTACCTTGGTATCGTCCCTCAAGGACGAAAGTTCCATCGAGAGCTGGAGTAAGAATTAAAAGCTCCGGTAGTGTGGCGATGCCAAAACTGTCTTTAACTGTATATAAAAAGCAAAAACAGTAAAGATTCAATGTGTGAGATAAAGCACGGAAGTCTCCGCATCAACTTGAAAATCATATCATAGGTTATATGTTTCTTAAAATGATAAGAAAAAAACTATACTTACATTCTAAATAGCTTACGCTGTCCCCTTTTAACAACAATAGAAACAATGATGCATTCTTATTTGAGATATTCCTGAAACATAATAAATAATAGTTAAACATGTTTTTGGTGTGTCAATGGGGTATTGGTCTCAGGAGTTAGTTTCTTTGTTACTACGAAAATCCTATGTACCCCGCTAAAAACAACCACAGAAACAACTTGTACCTTAAAATCTGTTTGCAATCCATTGGCAATTTTGGATTTGCAGGGTCTAACACCAAGACCACCAATGCTTGCATAGATAGAAGACTTTGGCGTTTTGCCTGTGTAAAAAAAAAACCCACCACGTTACCACGATCGCATCGAATTTTCCTTTTTCTCCAACGTTAGTAACAAATAGTGAGACCAGCTACACGTGCGAACGCCGAATTTGGCGGAATTTCGAGTACTGTAAGTAACACAATAGGTAATAGTGGCACTTAAATGCTAATGACTAGGGAATTGTAGTCGGATTTGCATACATTATTGCTCCTCGCTACATTGAAAAATCATCGTTATTGATTAGTAACTAAAATCACACTCCAGTAACTTGTCAATAACTCGTGTTAATGACGTTTAAAAACACTCACAAATTGTATTGTTTCAATTATACTAAACACGGTTCCAATTCAAGAAACCTGTTTTGGTTGGAGCATACAAGGTAAAAATGTAATATAATATTTATGTTCGTATATAAAAGGGAAGTCTCAGCTGGATTCCCTCACCTGCTGGAATGATGACAACACAAGCATGTTCCCTCCAACAGTGATGTCAAAAACACTTTTCATTGTAACCCTACTGGGGAATGTAGAATGGTATTCCACTTTTCTTGTTGTTCCAACTACAAATATAAAAAGTAAAGCAATAAATTTCAGAACTGTACACTGGACTCCCTTGCTTTGGGTGCGTTGCTGTCCAATTTCAGATCACGTGGTATTCCCATGCACTGAATCAAAATGGATATGGAACTTGTTGCAAAAAAGAGAAATGGGGGATTGTTCCTATTCTGTGTAAGGTCTACAACAATATAATGCACAATACTCAACTCTGCCACCAGGCAGTTTCTTTTCCAATGATGATTGGCCCCAAATAGTCTTTTAAAAATAAAATTAGTTTGACTACCATAAAGACTAATGCATACAGCATTTGACGCAATATAAAATGTCAAAGATTGTGCACTAAAGAAATAATTAAATAAATAGGAAATGAATACCAAGTCGCGATGTTTTGTGTGGCCCCATGTCATAAAATGATTAGCGATATGTTGTATGGAAAATTCTTGACCAGTGATGCCAGCCTACAACCTGCATGTACACCCTACAACCAATAGAAAGAACATGCATAAAGTGATAAACCATAATCTGACAACAAATAAAATCAACAATTATTGGATATATTATTAAAGATGTTGCGACACAAAGGTCTGGGCAAGAGAAATAACAAGACAGAGGTTTCGTTTTAGTCAAACCTGGCATGCTTGCAACTGGAGGGCTTGATGGTCGATTATCTGGCAATGAAACAAAATGAGACACAACTAATATATTAATTTGTCACCCCGAGACGAAAAACTTGAAACATTCATCAAACAGACATATATGAAAAAGAAGTTTATAAACAGGAGCTCTTTTCACATATATCTCTTTCATGAGGTGTTTTGACACTAAATAGTAATTTTAGATTGGTATTTAGGCTTGTTTCCATAGACAATTCCAGAGGGGGATATCTTTATTTTTGATCCCTTGTCGGATATCCGTAGCCAGATAAACAGGAAACAATGTTAAACCTCAACTACAGGAAGATGAAGGTACAATGAAAGATAGCAGGACACATATGACATCACGAACCTTGCATACTTGCTCCATTTGGGCTAGATGGCGTTGGAGATGGAGAATGTGGAATTGGTACTGCAACAATATATAAAAATCTCTCAAATTGTATTATGTATTAACACTGTGAGTAATAAGATGGTAAAGTATTTCCTTACTGCTGACATCAATAAACAGTCATACAGCATAAGTCAGTGGATGAGAGCAAGCCAGCAGAAAACCATATTCATAGGACTTTTTGTTATTCTCAGAAATGAACTGAATACTACCATATTGGTACAAATCATATCCCAAATTGAATTTCATCTGAAAAACCAAATTTAATAAGGTGCTTGTTGAATAAAATGTTGATTACTGTGCAGCTTGAAGAGGTTAAGAGTGGAGTGACAACAGTGAGCCACAGCCACCTTGGTTTGAGCACTCTCAATTCAAATAACATGAACAGTTACCTCTTGGTGAGAATGAGGCTTGTGTTGTGGAGGCTGAAAAGAATTAAGCAAATTATGAAATAAGTGGATATCCTTCATAAGAATTTCAGAAAAGAAAATTACCAAATTATGGCACCCTTGACATCTAATAAGGTACATTTTTCTTCTTAAGGGTTTTTAAGAACTTTTGATGTGGAAGGGGTTAACTGTACATAAAGTCACATACAAATGACATTGTTGTTACAGAACAAGACACTCAGGACACAAAATCGTTGCAATTATATATAAGGTCATTGAATTTTGGTGGTTTTTTTTTACTATTTTCGTAAATTTGGCAGGGCATATCATGATATAACACAAACGAGGATCATGCTAAATAGACAGTAACATAATTTCCCCCGGGCAATTTGTGCTACAACAGCATGCAGGCAGTTGTAATTCTACCCTAGAAATATGCATCAGCTAGTGAAATGCTGCATCCAATTCAATGGTCTCGAATCTGGTCAAAATTCAAGTGTCTCTCCTGCATAAAAGACTCGTTATCCCAATCAAATCACTTTTTATTTTCATTAACATTGTAATAAACTGTCAGAATTGTGTGTCTGATAAAACATAACCGCCACATTTTTGAATCACTGAGTTTTGAAAATGACCCAAATTTAGGGTGTAGCCTACACTATTTTGATATCCTCAAATATGTAGAGTGAATGATACTTATCACGCACATGAAAAAAAAATTATTTCCGAAACCTATTGCAAACTTTGTGCAGCCATTCTTAACTGTTTATGGTACTAGGATTCAAATGCTGAAGAAATCAGGGAAATCGGTTGTCCACATAATTCGACTTTGCCCAGTTTTCTCAGACAATTAGCTCTTGAACATACAAATTAACACAAGCAGTTACCTCTCTTTGTGGATGTGGCTTGTGATGTGGAGGCTGAAACAAACAAACAAACCATGTTTAAATAAAGTTTTCTGTCCCTCTGTCTAGTATGGAAGATAGTACACGTACCTACAGAACCACAGTTGTCACCTTTTTAAACAACAGGGTTGGGAGAATTACTGTTTCTCCCATGAACAGTTAATACAAATCATGGATTCCAGAACAAGTTTGCAAAATTTGTTTTTTACTCTAGCACAGGGTCAGCTTCTCTAAAACTTTCCTATATTTTCATACCCACAGTCTTTAGGGATGCCCACTTGGGCATTGTTCATGATCAACCCAGCAGTTAAATATACTGTACCGTACCTTGCTGTGGGGATGAGGCTTGTGAAGTGGAAGCTGAAAAAAAAAACAATTCTCGATGAAAATTTTAGAAGTATCAATCACACATGATAATTTGTGAAGTTGTAGTGATGTTACTGATGATTCTGTATCGAATTCACTGACTCCAATTCACTGGTAAACTTGTGCATGTTCGGTTGTGATTGTTCTTCTGATGCAATATGACTATCAAATTTGATAGTCATATCATCTAAAAGTATATTTGTACCTGTTGTTAAATTTCTAATTACAGTTGAAGCAGACACCAGTATTGATGTTGATATAACCAAATTGTCCCATTCCTTGAATTCCAAAAAAAAACTGTTTCTTCCAAAAACTTATTTTCAAAAGAGCATGCTTATCTTATCCATTGGGCAATTCCAGAAAATAAAGGTACCCCCCAACGGGCGGCACTAGTTTTTGACCCCCCCATGTATCCAGAATTTCCAAAATGGTTTACCCCCCCCCCCAACCCCATGCATATAGAATTCCGGGCAGGTTAAACCCCCCTCCCCTTCAGAAATTTTAAATTGATTGAAGATGATTCTTCACTTTCTTTAGCTTTTTTCGGTGTCGGAAAGTATTCACTCCCACTCTTTGCACTTGGCTCCACCTCAAAGCTACAATCAAGGTCGCTCTCTGCTGGTACCTCCTCTGTCTCCATATTAACGTCTTCTTGATGACTCAGCTCTTCCACAATTGTTGGCTCATTCTTAAGCTGCAGGGTCTTATAATGATGTAGTTCTGCTTGATGGAATGCATAAAAATAAGTTATTCCAGCTGCACATTTATTTTAGACAGCAAGGAAGACATGGGGTGAAACTGCTTTCACCCTAGAGAATTTGGGAACATTGTCCCCCTCATCCTGGCTGAAAACACACATACATCACAAGCACAAAAAATATTGCAATTATGTAACTACCTTTCTCAAATTTACATCCCTAAAAGACATGTAGGTATTAAACTTCACACTTGCATAACATGTAAATGTTTTGGGCTTGATTCTACCACAAACACCTCAACCATATACCAAAGACTAGTGACGTGCAAATGGGGGTTGGTCTGACGATTAAACAACAAAAGGGAGATTATAATAGTGCTTACCAGTATTCAAAGAGTTGATGTTTTTCTTTGTTTCTCTGCACGCGTCTGATAATCTATGATTCTGTTATTTAGCACACGAGTCGTAGTTGTAAGCTCCTCACAGCCCAGACACTCCCCCCATATCTGTGTACCAGACTCCTTTGAGAAAAGGGGAAACAAGTGATACTGGTAATTAGTATAATTACTCAAGTGACTATAATAAATTCTGCACGCTGATTGGTCAAGAGTCCTTTATCTTGTGCTATAATCACCTACACACTTACCTGTGATTATAACATTGAAAGCATTGGGAGTGTGTGTGCGAGTTTTGTGTTGATGGTGGAAAAGTTCTACAAAAACAAGTTCTTTGTCTAAACTCTTACTATTCACTTGTGAGCAATTATCCTAAAACAATTAGTCACTTCAGGCTCCGTGCTTATCAGTGAATTATCAGCGAGACGAAGTCGATAAACGTTGTTTACTGTAAACTTTAAGTGTACATGTAGGTCTTGGGTCACAAGGTGTTGGTCAGGACAGGTGTACATTTACTTTTAATTTCGCGAAAACAATTCATGCCTTGGGCCTTCCCTGCTGCAGCAAGGTGATATTTGATCGCGGGTACACGGCGCTGCTTTTATCGGATTCGCTCGTATGATACATCATTTTGTAGCTTAAGACGCCAAGAACTTGCGTCGGATTAAGGGTGATATGCACTTAATAAAATAAACTATTCATTTCTAGACTTTTTCACAAGTTGGTCACCCAAAAGTCGCAGACAGCAAATCAGTCCCATATTCTATATGCATGGGGGGTTTAAGTCATCTTGGAAATTCTGGATCCTAGTTGCAAATGAATACCCTGTGGAAATTCCAGGGGGAAAGTGGATGGCCATTACCTGTGGAAATTCCAGAATCAAAATCAGACCCAGTGGAAATTCCAGGGTCAAAATCAACAAACACTGCGGAAATTCCAGGGTCAAACACAGCAACCCCTGTGGCATTTCCAGGTTCCTCAATATGGGGGTACCGTTTTTTTGGAACAGACAGACCATTTGTACTTATGTACAGCCCATTTGTACTTATGTACAGTGACCCTGCACAGACAACAACCTGGAGTAGCTTGGAGTACAGTTTCATAACATAAATTCCATAAATTATGGTGAAAGTTAGAAGATACAACAGAATACTTCAGCTTACCCTTGTTATTCAATGTTTTGACGACTTCTACAGGCCAATGGGCATTGGAGATCATCTGGGTTTTGCTTGAATCATCAAGTATTGCATCCAGGGATTCCTGGGTAGCACAGTCATCAAGCTCGCTTATCCGATTCAGCACACTCTCAGTACTGGCCATGAGTGGGATGTCATCCTTCTGTAGGTGCATGGTTATCCCTTCATTCTGCCCAAGAAGATAATGGTAAATGGCTGAAGACAAGCATGGAAATGCAACGCCTGTCTGTAGTATTGCATGGGCAATGATGACACCACTTATTTGAACGTGCACCAGCTTTGATGAATCTTTTATTGGCAGAACTCGAGCTGGGTTTCCCTGAAATAACCTCCTCTTTATTTCTTTAAAAGCCAGGTAAAAAAAATCTGCCCCAAGGGCCCCAGCATCACTGTCATCTTCATTATTAAATTTTATTACCAGTTTCTTATGTAGGGCTTGTACGTTTGTGTAACATGGCTTATAGGCCCTCAAAAGGGAGCACCATACATTGGCTCTATCAATTTTGAAAACAAGCTCTGATTCACTCATATTTTCTGATTTGTATATTGTAAAAAGCTGCTTTATGTCAGGTAATGTTTCTGGTTGGCATGATGACTGATTGCACTGCCCTTGTTTTGTCTCGTTGGTACCGGTATCAAGAAGGTTCTCTATAGCATCTAATAGTGTTGCACTATCACTAGCAGCGTTTCTTAAGGCCTCTGATGGGGTTTCTGGAAAGAGCTCCCTCAACTTTGTTGCTATCGAGGCGTCATCTTCAATACTGATTGGTTGATTGCTGGCTGGCCTGAACTGGTCGAGGCACTGGCCAGGAAGCAGTTCAGTGACGTTTGATGCTCCCGTAATTCAGGTAATAGCACCTCCATTGCACAGCGTGCACAAGTGGCTTTTGGTATCATGTGTGCTGAATTATCTTCTACCAGAACTTCAACTGGTATGTCACATTGCAGAGGTCTGACATATACCATTGCCCCAGTGGCACAGTCCCGTACTGCAGAAACACTGTTTGATGTCAGTGGAAGAGCCACCAGTGGTCTTGATCCTGCTCCCCCAGAAGATGCCCTTGACAATTCAAGGGCCCCATTCTGGGAAACAAGGCTGGGGAACTCTTCCTCTAATTTGTTTATAAACTCTATATGGCTACAATTTTTGTGGAAAACAATCCTCTTCTTTCCGAGGCCAGCTCGATAAAGATCATCTAGCCTGTTCCTGCTAAGGGTGTTATTTTTATCCTTACATGCGAGGACACATATATCATGCGTCCATGTGTTCGACGGCGTGTATGCTCGGCCTCTTCTTGGAGTAGAGCTCCCCCTACCGGTACGTCTTGAGTAGGGCGATGGCCTTACCCCCTGAAGACTTGGAAAACTTTGCCTTCAGCAAAAATAAAAGAAAAAAATTAGTATAGAGATTTGCCACTTGCACAAAGCCAGAGCTTATTATTTTGTTGATACTGCAAACTGCTGATGATTTTATCCCGTCTAAATGTAGTAATTTTCATAATATATGATTAAAAAATGATGCTGCCATCAATGACACAATAATATCATGTAACTAGCTTATAGCAATCACTTTTGTTAAAATGGTCTGACAATGCTTCCTTTGAGGATATTACCAGTACTTTAATCTGAGGATGTTATCAAAGAAAATATTTGTTCCTGTTGTTTTGTCTCTTGAATAATGACTAACTTATATTAATATTCAGCCATGCCACTGCCTCGATTCTGATTGGCTAAGAGTATGCAGCGAAATCTTGTAGGTGTTATTGACATCATACTCCAGATATTAGGATTGATGCACTCTAATGACATCATAACGCAAGCCAATAGGCTTGGCCGTCATGTTGGTTTTCATTTTGGAAGCCAAAGCCAATTTTGCCAACATTCTCGTAGAATATGTTATGATTGTTGCCAAGAGATCATTGTTCAGGATTTCTAAACTATGGCTATTTGAATTGAATAAGAAGGGGGTTGAAATATTGGGGGGACCTCTTCAAACCGGCCTAGTGTAATTGAAATTGGTACATGTGCCACCCCGGTCATGGACACTATCTTACTGTGCGAATATGTCAACTGAACCATCCAGTAAAAAGTTTGTCATTCAGAGATCCAAAGCATTTTAGGGAGGTCCCGTAAATTTGGGGAGTGGGGGGGGGGGGGGGGGGGGACAATTTTTGGGTGCTGGATAACAATATTTCAAAATTATTCTGAGATCCGTGGCTATTTGAAAAATCCATTTCAAGCCTCACCAGCAAATTTCCCTGGGAAATAAATGTTTGTTTGTGTTGCCAAGCATGTAGGTCCTATGGACAAATGTATCTATAGCTGGACTGCTTCCCTCAAGTTTTTTTTTTTTGGGGGGGGGGGCTAAGTTTTAGAGAAATACCCCCCTCCCACCAATCAATAATGACCGCTCTCTTAATACTTGCCATACATTTAGTGGAATGTGAATATTTCTATCTCTGACATCTTGAGAAAGTCAAGATCCTTTGTTCGCTACTCACTTTCTGATTGGCTAACTTTTTACAAGATGGCCTGGTTGAGGTATTTGCACTGTATAACTCAAAGATTACCCAACTGAAACGCTTAAAACAGATTTTTTTTAGAACTTTCAGCAATTTTACCAGAAAGTGGCAAAAAATCTTGTTACTCGAAATTAAAAAAAAATTGTTGCTTTGAAAGGTCTTCATGGCAGTGTTAGTGTATTATCGTCCCGGTAAAAAAAATTCCAGAAAAGCTGAGAAAATAAATTTTAGTTTTTACAGATAGACATATTTCTCACACATAAAATGGTGATGCCAATCACAGCCTATATTTTTCCATTTTTGACCGCTTATTTCTGTGATGCCGCGAACCCAGTCCTTTGTGATATTTCGAAATGTGCACCACATGTCTACAAATTAGGATAGAAAACATTGAGTAACACTATTTTTGGCCTTCCCTGCTAGCAGAGGCCTCTTTTCTCTGCATTTCGCTGGCTGAGGTTTGTGAGGAAAAGAGAACTCTGCGCTTGGTCGAAACTCTCTTTGTTTTGCCACCGTCCACAACATTTGATGGTTTATTGACCGTTTCTTGAGCCCGTTTTCCGCTGGGGGGCTCAAATAATATCAGCGGAAAACGTCTGCAGATATGCGTGCGCATATAGTTAGCTCAAGAAACGGTCAGCAAACTGTTCAAGGTTGTGGACGGCGGCAAAACAAAACGAGTTTGACCCAGCACAGAGGTCTCTTTTCCTCCATTCATGTGTCGTCCCCGGCATCGCTCAATCTGAAAACTAGAGTGGTGTATACGGGCCATGCTCGGCATTTTATTTTGTGTGACGTTATTTTCTGTTATTAACTTGGACATTGTAACTGCAATTGATAGTTATAACTGGTCAGGGAAGTGAACTGGTGTTGTAGTTCTGCAAAACTCAACGCGCTAAAAGATTGTGAAAGAGAACCAAAATTCCCCACCCCCTCCCCTGGAGAAAACAAATCCCGACCTGAAAAAGGCATTCGATACGATCGACCACAATATTCTAATTAATAAATTGAAAATGTATGGAGTAGGCCGAAATGCGCTGACTTGGTTCCAGTCCTACCTCGACTGCCGAACACAGCAGTGTCTAGTAAATGGGCACTACTCTAGTACCCTGGGCATCTCGTGCGGTGTACCTCAGGGTAGTATAATTGGACCGCTACTCTTTTTAATATACATAAACGACCTACCAAATTGTTTGGATGTAGGATTTCCCCGCATGTATGCTGATGATACTACCATCAGCTTTAGTAGTCAAGACCTAGAAGATCTCCAAAAAGCGATGAACGACGACCTTGAGAAAATTAACACTTGGCTCGCCGCAAATAAATTGAGTCTTAACATAGCAAAAACTGATTTTATGCCACTGAATGTGTGCCGGTAACTGATTCTGTGAATAAATAATAAACTGATGTCATCAAAAGAAACCCAAACTAATGGTATAATTTGTATTCTACTGGAAAGTAGCAGACAGGGGCGAGTGGTAGACACTTTGGTGTTTATTTATCAATATCACTGTAAACTCACCCTGCTCCTCTAAATGTGTGCCGGTCACTGATTCTGTGAATAAATAATAAACTGATGTCATCAAAAGAAACTCAAACTAATGGTATAATTTGTATTCTACAGGACAGTAGCAGACAGGGGCGAGTGGTACACTTTGGTGTTTATTTATCAATATCACTGTAAACTTACCTTGCTCCTCTGCACGTGTGCCGGTCACTGATTCTGTGAACAAATAATAAACTGATGTCATCAAAAGAAACTCAAACTAATGGTAAAATGTGTATTCTACTGGACAGTAGCAGACAGGGGTGAGTGGTACACTTTGGTGTTTATTTATCAATATCACTGTAAACTCACCCTGCTCCTCTAAATGTGTGCCGGTCACTGATTCTGTGAATAAATAATAAACTGATGTCATCAAAAGAAACTCAAACTAATGGTATAATTTGTATTCTACAGGACAGTAGCAGACAGGGGCGAGTGGTACACTTGGTGTTTATTTATCAATATCACTGTAAACTTACCTTGCTTCTCTGCACGTGTGCCGGTCACTGATTCTGTGAATAAATAATAAACTGATGTCATCAAAAGAAACTCAAACTAATGGTAAAATGTGTATTCTACTGGACAGTAGCAGACAGGGGTGAGTGGTACACTTTGGTGTTTATTTATCAATATCACTGTAAACTCACCCTACTCCTCTGAATGTGTGCCGGTAACTGATTCTGTGAATAAATAATAAACTGATGTCATCAAAAGAAACCCAAACTAATGGTATAATTTGTATTCTACTGGACAGTAGCAGACAGGGGCGAGTGGTAGACACTTTGGTGTTTATTTATCAATATCACTGTAAACTCACCCTGCTCCTCTAAATGTGTGCCGGTCACTGATTCTGTGAATAAATAATTAACTGATGACATCAAAAGAAACTCCAACTAATGGTATAATTTGTATTCTACTGGACAGTAACAGACAGGGGCTAGTGGTAGACACTTTGGTGTTTATTTATCAATAACAATGTAAACTTACCTTGCTCCTCTGTACGTGTATGTTGCTCCTGTATAGGTGTGGCAGTAACTGATTCTGTGAATAAATAATAAAATGATGACATCAAACGAAACTCAAACTAGTAGCATAATTTGTAATCTACCCAATCTATAATTTGTATTCTACAAACCCAATCTCAATTTACGGCAGCTAAGAATTTCATTGTGTCCCAGCAAGGGATCAAACCCGGGTCTCAGAGATGATCGCAATACAACTATGGAACCCGTGCTGACCTAAGTCCTTATAGAATTAGTGTTGAGGAACAGCTCCACTTTTAGCCATTGTCTGAATCACAGAACCAACTGTACCGGTAAATCTCATGTAACATGCAAATCTCGTATGCTGAATTGCTAATGACAAATCCCTTTCCTACAAGTAAGCAAACACACTAACCTACTAACGTTGAGTTTTCACTATTTGTAAAACTATACTCATTCCGGAATAAGACCTTCATATGAAAAGAAAATAGGTTCAGTGATCATACTGTCTCCGCTATAAAAGATGATGTTCAACATATACTTTTGAACAGGTTAACAAGGTAATCGTAGTTTAGAGATTCCAACATACACACCTTTCATAATTGGCTGCAGTCCTGCAGCTGTGGACAGCAGCCCTCCTGCCAATTAACACTTATTGGATGAGGTTGAGCATGATAGTGAGATTTGGCAACGCCGAGGTTTGTGTTATCTGCCGAAGCGAAGCTGAGGCGGCTAACACTAGCTCGAGGCGTTGACAAATCTCACTATCATGCGAAAACCAAATTCAATAATTGTTTTATTATTCAGCAACCAAGAATTCTTACCTAGCTAAACGAAGTCAGCGATGAAGCCGTGCACGGCGACACGGTTTTTCAACTTCATCTTACGTCCATTGGTATTTTCTTTTTGTATTCAATTCAAATAGCCATAGTTGATGTTTAGATATCCTGAGCAATGATCTCTTGGCAAAAATCATAACAGATTCAACGAGAATATTCGCAAAACCGGCTTTCAATTCGGAAATGAAAACCAAGATGGCGACCAAACCTATTGGCTTGCGTTATGACGTCAGGCACTGCGCGCCAACAAGGTTTCGCTGCGTACTCTTAGCCAATCAGAACCGAGATAGTGGCATGGCTGAATAATAATCCCTGTTGTCGTGTCTGATTATTAAAATAAGATATGTTGATTTTGTTTAAGGACAGCCACCATTACTGCGGTTTTCATAATTCTGCGAACTCTCGCTAACGATTTCCAACCGTCAAACCGCCTTCTGGCTTCCGCCAATCAAACTCCCGAGTCTTTTCGTCGTTACTCTTTGTGCTTTTTGATTGGCCAGCGCGTTACCGTTGCTGGCGTGACAGGAAGCCATTTTAGCACTGCTTAGGCGCTGGCCAATCAAAAAGCACAGAGAGTAACGACGACAAGACTCCGGAGTTTGATTGACGGAAGCCAGAAGGCGGTTTTACGGTTGGAAATCGATAGCGAGAGTTCGCGGAATTATGAAAACCACAGTAATTAAAGAAGTTCAACAATCATTAAACTTTTCAATTCTTACCATCTATGACCCGAACAAGTTTGGGTAAGGAGCCTCTATTTGGGGCGAACAGGAGAACCCCATGACTCGCTCCATATGTCTGGTATACTATACAATCATAAAAAAATCAATATCTCCATTCAATGTAATTCTAGAGTGTTGTTTTCTTTATTTTATTTTTAAGAAGAACATAGCCAAATTACATGTTTCTTTGTTTGTTTGTTTCGCTAACTTCTAGCTACTTTGTTGATGAAATTCAGTGGAACTAATTCAGCATAAAAGTATTCATACCTTCTTGCCCTTCTCTTGAACTCAAAGGGAAGGCCAGGCAAATCAAAGGCATTTCCCTGTATGTCTCTTCAACTGCCCTGTTGATGAACAGAATGTGTTAATTGATAAAAACCCATCAAATATCTCAAATGTGAGCTAAATAGGAGTAGAAAAGTCTATGCAGGTGAATACTGTAACTGTATCAATTTGTCTTGATCGATAATGATTATGCAGACCTGCCGCCGTCAAAATATTTAATTATGTATTGTGCACTATTTGACTGATGTGTGCTGAGTTCTTGAATAATATAGCCAATAATTACCTTATCAAGTTGTCTCTCCTCTTTCGTTCGTTTAGCACTAGTACTATCATCACAGCCCCATGCTGTGCCTGCTGACATCCCTGCAACAAGGTAAATTATTGTTTTTTTAACATCCATACTTTCTTTTTGGTTTTGGTTTTGTGACAATTGATGACTAAAATTTATATCAATTCTGTGCAAGACAGATCTTTTAGTGCTACTTACTTCTTCAAATGGAAATGGAAGGACAGGAGGTACACCAAACAGGCTTCCCTCGTTGCCTCTCCTTATTAAGTCTTCTACTTCTCTGTCTAGTGTGCCTATGAGAAATGCAGAAAACCAATGTCTTGTTCAGTGGTAGCTCAGCATTATCATGATTAGAACTTGAGCTTGTATGCTTGCCTTGCTGGCTCCTCCTTGTGGCTCTCAACTGTCTAACTGACAGATTCCTTGTTACTGTTCCACCTAAGAATAGATAAAAATGTCGGAACCAAAAAATATGGTACAGTTATAAAAAAACATGACTAATACATTACTTTACATATCAGCATCAGTAAACTTAGAAACACAACCAGTTTCTTCATGTATTTGCAATCTTGATTTTTGCACCTCTTCTCTTGCCCCTGCATAATGTGGAAAAATTAAGAGTTTTTTGAAAAAAATTTGTACAAGGACTGTAAACCATTCTACTGTTCTATCAGTAACGTACATACCACCTATTCATATTATAAAAATAACAGTCGCACCACGGGCCTCATCAACTATTGGAAAGTCGGTGGAGTTGATCAGCTAATATTAAAAATTGTCTGTTGTGTATATTTTTGTGTTTATTTTTCACGGTTTGAGGTGGGTTTCTAAACATCAATCGTTACAATGTTTGTACACTCACTCCAATTCAATGGAAAATTTGAGACCCAGAAATCCACCTCAAACCTCAAAAATAAATAACACAACATACACATCAGGCAATTTTGTAAGTATTCTTCATTTGTTTTTTTTTTCTAACGTTATTATGTAAAGTATTAGTCCCCCCATTAATTTTTTCCATCCATTTCACCCTAGCCTGTGAGGCCTGTGCTTGCACTGATCAACTTATCTATCAGTGACTCACCTTCACTACTTGCTTTGAGAGGGAGAGGGTGACATGTGTTGAATGTCTGTTAAAAAGTCAAAAAGGGTTATTAGTAGGCCTACACTCTACAGCTTTATCAGCTATTAGAAGCATACCCCCATCACTTCTTGCTTGAGAGGGTGTCATTGGTGTTGACGTGGATACTCCTGGCAAAGAAACTGTTCAAAAAGGGCAAGAACAGTGTTTTTATTATAACAATCGATTTGCACCATGTAGCTTACTTTCAGTGATGTCTCTGTAATAGGTTAGCTTTACACACACAAAGGTTTCCATTCAAATGGTGATTTTTTAAGTTGAGTAGATTATCTATCAGCAACATGACACTAGCCAAAAACCCAGAGCACCATGCTTGATTTTGCAACAACCACAAAACTTGTGAAAGTTATTTTATAAACCACCAATTTTCAACGGGAAATATTTTCCTATATGTAATTATTAAAAAATCTCGATCAAAACAAAGTATAATATAAAACAGACTTGCACATGCACTTTTTCCTTTATTGACTATAACTCACCCTCTCCATTTGCTTGTTGAGGCGGTTTTGTTGATGTTGTCCCTGAGAACAAAATAAACAAAAATGTCTAATTCTATACTATAGATAGCAGAACTGCGAGAAATTATTAAGCACCAAAATTTTTCCATGAAATTCTCACGAAATATGTCTATTCTGCACTATAGACACGTTGGCAAAGATAGCAGAACTGCTAGAAATTAATGTGTTTATGTTGGGCATTCGGAATTTAGCGCTTTGCGCATCCTCTTGGGAATTGTATGCACCTTTAAATCTCGCAGTTTTCGTGCAAATTGCACTTGACCTTCCAGTTACTCGCTTGAAATCACCACTTTTGTAGATTCGGCAAGTTTTTACTTATTTTATTTCATTGAACTTAATTACATTATCTAGTATTCAATACTCTGTTTTCCATTGTAAATACTAAGTCGCTTTGTCCTTTATGGCTACTTTGTTTTGCTTCTTTGATTATTGTAATTAACCTCGTCTTCAATAAACGTAACTGGAAAGTGTCTCTCCTAAACCCGTGTACGTTCATGTAGAATATACAATATAAACATTTTCTGTGCGGCGGAACGTAGTGACATAGCACAGAATTAAGCACCAAAATGTTTCCATGAAATTCTCACAAAATATGTCACCTTAAAATCCTGCGATTCTTTCTCGCCGAGAAATTTCTGAAGGCCCGTAAAACACTGAATACTGGTATATGGGTTGTGGTTCATAATGCATCTAGCAATGATTACCATCTTTGTCATTGATATACTCACCGTCATCACTCTGAGCTTGATGTCTTGTTGCGGTAGAAGAAGATGTTCTTCTAGGCAGTGCTTCTGTTAAAAGAGCAAAACCTAAGTTTTAGTTTTTATTATTATAACAAAAGAATTGGATCATGTAGTTAATCCTTTTGGAAATTACTCACTCTCCCTACTCGAGGCTTGAGGCGGTCGTGTTGTACCAGGCAGCTCTGTTCCAGGTACCGGTAAATTGTCTGTAAGAAATAAAGAAACAAAAAAAAACAGCATATAAGATCAGATGGTAATCTTTCAGTGTGTCCCCTACCTGTACATGTATCTGGACCGAAAAAAATTTCAAATTTCACGGAAATATCTGGACAAAAGTTACAGATCGAAATCGAAATTTTGTGGAAAAACATGTCAATTTTCACAAATTTTTTTTTTGGTGGGGGGGAGGGAGGGGGGAGTTGAAATAGGCATTTGTTACATTGCTTTTAAAGCATAAATAGCTGGATGTTTTTATTTATTTGCAGGTAAAAGATATGCGAGATATAACAAATCAAAAACGATATTGAAAACGTTTGAATGGTCTAGAAAAACATTGAACGATCTCAAAAGACATCTGAACGATCCTGAAAATCTGAGAGCGATATGGAAAAATGTTTGAACGATCTTGAAAACGTTTGAATGCTGTGTTATTAGTAGACCTAAACTCTGCAGCTTTATCAGCTATTGGGCAATTCCAGAAAATATATGTACCCCCTTCCCCCAAAGGGTGGCACTAGTTTTTGACTCCCACATGCATCTAGCATTTCCAAAATGGCTAAAAAATCTCACTCCTAATTTCTATTAAGATATTCTCGATCAAAACAAAGTATAACATAAAACAGATTGCACCATGCACTTTTTCCTTTATTGACTATATATACTCACCCTCTCCACTTGCTGGTCGAGGTGGTCGTGTTGCTGATGCCCCTGAGAACAAAACAAACAAAAATGTCTATTCTACACTATAGTACGTTGGCAAAGATAGCAGAACTGTGAGAAATTATTAAGCACCAAAATTTTTCCATGAAATTCTCCCGAAATATGTCATCTTAAAATCCTGTGAATTTTTGGATTTTTTCGCTGAGAAATGTTTGAATACTGGTATATGGGTTGTGGTTCATAATGCAGCTAGCAATGATTACCATCTTTGTCATTGATATACTCACCATCATCACTCTGCGCTTGAGGTCTTGTTGCGGTGGAAGCTGAGGATGTTCTTCTAGGCAGTGCTTCTGTTAAAAGAGCAAAACATGAGTTTTAGTTTTTATTACTATAACAATAGACTTGGATCATGTAGTTAATCCTTTTGGTAATTACTCACTCTCCCTACTCGAGGCTTGAGGTGGACGTGTTGTACTAGGCAGCTCTGTTCCAGGTACCGGTAAATTGTCTGTAAGAAATAAAGAAAAAACAGCATATAAGATCAGATGTGTCAGTGTGTCACGGAAATATTTGGACAAAAGGAAATCGAAATTTTGTGGAAAAAAAAAATTCATTTTATTTAGGGGGGGAGGGGGGGGAGTTGAATTAGGTAATTGTTACATTGCTATTAAAGCATAAATAGCTGGATGTTTTTATTTATTTGCACATATGCTGCAGAGCGGAGCACCATAGGTATCGCAGGAAAAATACAATAGCTCGAAGTAGAAGTCATGTATACTATCGACTTCATTTTTCAGCGTTCAGTGGTATTCCCATTTGGGATTCGCGGGCGCGTCCGTGCGTGTCGGCGTGCCCCACCACAGGGAACCCCGGAACCTTAGATCATTTTTCTGCAGGACTCTGTCTGTACCTCCGTACAGAGTATTTTTTCTTCTTCTAACTGTTAAAAAATCGATGACAAGACGAGAAAAATGAAGAGAGAATTTTAATAGAAGACCAGAAAGACGAGCAGAGAGCTAGAAACAGCGACGGGAAGAAGCCGAGCAAAGCATGAAATGCAAAGTGAACAAACCGACACAACGCGCGACGGTTTTTACTCTTCGTCAAACAGTGAAACGTTTGATCAAGTTGACAACACGATTTTAGTGAATGAAGTCATGATTACGAAAAAATGTTTGTCGAGGGAAAGAAGCAAACCGAGTAGAAAAGAATACCACAGTACATGTAGAGGGAAGTCGAGAAAGAAGACGAACAAAGAAAGAGCTAGCGGCTTAGCGCGCGTGAGAAAGACGCAAACAACGACCAGAAACCCATTTTCAAGGTAGGTACTTGAACTTTGTAGCTAAAGTATAAAGGGGGCATTCAGTAGTAATCTTTTTTTATCTATCACAAACTTTCATTCGAGTTCTTTTCCGCGTTTTGCGGTCTTTCAATCGATTCGCTCGCTACGCTAGTTTGAAAAAGGAGAAAATTGAATGCGACGATCGTGCAAGTGGCCGCTCGGGAAATTAGTCGTTTTCACACGCTCGACCATTGGCATTGTGGTTTAAGCTTTTTTTCTGGATTGCAATCACAATACCGTACTTTCTAATTCTTTAAAAGTATATAGTAGAGCTGACAACTGGCGTGGCTGTGTTTGTACTTTTGGCGGGGAGACTCGGGAGAAAGTCATGTAAGAAAATAACTAGTGTCACGCATAGCAGCCATCTTGAAGTCGCGAGTTTGGTCGTCATAGAAGGGCAAAACATCAGTGAAAGGTTATAATCTCCAAGTCCAAGCGGCTCCTTACTTCAGATTTAGATAATGGTATAATGATTATTGATTTTCTAATAAGCTATTTATTCTTAAAATTGAGACATTTTCGACTTTTCAATTTGGTTCGGGTACAGCGTTTTTTCAGGAGAGAGAAAGACGGGTTGATTTGCGAGCGTCGGACCGATTCTAAAACTTTTGTGTTTAATTTAATTTTGTAGAAATTCCCAAGATGTATTCCTGGCTGTAGAGGATGCTTCACAGAGTATTTCACATATGACAGGCAAGTGGAGATCTATCATGGAATAATTATTGCTCTCAATGCACTGGCATTTTTTTCTCTGTCCGATAGTGTCAGAAGGCATGAACTTAGAAGTGGAAATGTATAAATTTTGCTCAACATAGATGTTAATTTTGCTCAAAACAGGCACAATTCATAGCCTATTAGTTACAAAATATTGCTTGAAGTTTTGACAGGCCCCTGAAATAATTTCATGACATGGTAATCATCAGGCACTTTTATCATTTTTTCAATAATAATAAACAAATATTGACTTCCAATAGAAGACTACTTTGTGAGGGTCCCTAAAATGCTCTAGATCATCTGTATCCCAAAAGCTGGAAATGCGTCAGCATTTTGGGAACCCCAAAAAATTAAATGAAATTCTCCCTCAATCTTATGCACCAGTCAATTGACAGCTCCGCACCCCCAGATTCGCGCATTAGCGGGGCTTTCATACAGAATTCACACTACATTACTGCCCCGTTGGTCGGGAGATGCGCTTTCTTTCACGGCTTCCACAAAGTACATCGAGCGGGGAGTCACTCTCTTCCCCGGGACACAACACAACAGAAACCAGCCCGCTTTCCGGGTTGTCTCACCTCCATATGATCAGCCCCTTACTTCACAAAAGACGTGACAAATACAGATTTTTGTTACTTGAATAGGCCATGTTCGAATTACGATCCAATGCCTACAAACAATAACCTCAAGTCGAGGCTTTCTTCTGAAATTACTGTAAATGTATTAGAACTTGGAGAAAGCCTCGATTTGAAGCTTTTGTCTAGTGGGCATTGGAGCGTAATTCGAACCTGGGCTATTACACATATTAAATTTTAATCTACACTAGCGAAAGTACATGCAAGTAGAAAAACATGGTTCTATTGCGCTTTGCGATCGGCTACGGCTGCATTTAAAACTGGGCACCATTGACATGACTCTTTTCAGTGAGTAAAAATCCTTTGTGTTATTTTTCTAAATTCGTTGGGCAAGGAGTGCATTCACTATTAATTGTTACCCTGGGGACGGTGCATTCACCTCTCAGATTGTCCCTGCAAACCGAGGGACCCACTGCCTTTCACTTGCCAAAAAAGTGAATGCCCCGCTAATGCCACAAGGAATTCGAGCGGAAATCTAATCGAAACGAGCAATACTAGTGCGGACTCTTAGTGTATCCTGCCTAAATATATGCGCGCGCTGGAATTTATTCATGAGCCCACATTGTAAAATCTATATGTACAGCTGAATTTTGTGTAAAAGCTGCAGTCAAGTTCCAAATTGCGTTGAAATTGCATGATCGTTTCGATGCGAAGCGAGAATTCGAATAGTGCTTCGAATAGTACGATTCAGATAACACATCGAGTGAATGATTCCGAAGCGATAACATCATATTTGAACAAGAGAAGATGATATATTTTCTCTTGATTTGATATAAAGAAAAGAAAATATTGTGTATGTTTCAGAAAGTCCGCGATTTTCTGATGTGTGTACTCTTTATAGCTAGAAGTTTTTGAATGTTTTTGTGATAGAGCGGATATGGTTCTAATTACGCTTAGTGCAACCTGCGCTTGTACAAATTTATTGCGGCCAAGACTAGATTTTTCTAAACTAATCAACTGAAAATGCGGCATACGTAATGTCAGGAAACACACAAATAGGGAGTTGAGAATACTTTGAACCGTTCAAGTGCCAGCACTCCAGGCAATGACTTAGTCACCGCTGGCGACAATAACTTCGCAAGCCATCATGGCCAGCCAGGAAACTTTTTATTGCAAATCATTCCATTAACATAAGTGCTATGTTTTTATACTGCTATGTTTTTATGTTATAATCTTCCCGAGATCTGCTTCGCTATGGCGCTGGCCATACTAGGAACCCAACTCGAAAACCAATTTACGTCTGCTAATTAGACTCTAGGCATTTCCGGTCATATCTTTCTATTGATGTTTCTCGTTCATATGTTGGACATAAATTCCAAGAACCACTCCACGGCGATACGAACGAATGTGGATGGCAGAATATCTGTGCTGACTCTCGTCATGGTTCTTCGTGCAGTTTTTCCACAACAAAATATTTAACTTACAGCTATTTTATGATGTTGTTTAGTCATTTGGGAGAAACGTTTGAGGGAGTTGAACAGAAGATTCAAACGGCAAGCAACCGGGAAGCAAGTCTTCGACGTCAGCTCGACAACTTCAAGTTTTATTTAGTCCCATTGGGGAAAACATTGCTCCTTTTGCACTAGCAAAAGGCCTTTTATAAATCCGGAAGAAGAGTTAAACCTGAAGAAGTTCTTTGCCACAAGATATCCTTATCCTTATCCTCTACAACAGGGAACCATAACTGGATTGAACAGGATTTATAATAACAGAAAATTGCAAGGGTTATTTTAGCCGACTACATATTCAGGAATGGGTTTTGTGCAACAGCGAATGTCAAGTAAGAATGAATTTAATCGAGGAGATGGAGAGAAAAAAGAAATCAACGACTTCACTAAGTATCAGCTATCGGTAAGCACAAAGTTTGAACTCGCTTTCTGCCTTTCTATTATTATTTTTAGCTCTCAAGTTTCTTGAATTCCTAATAAATTTTGACCTTTTACCTTTTGCTGCTATTCTTCATTTTCTCATTTTCTCCAGGTAGACTCGAACTTATAGCTTAGAGAAACTTTTTGGCTCTGCTTTGCCTTTTGTAAACAGGTCATTTCTGATATTCAGGCCTTGATTTTCCTCTTGTCACAAGTTAGATTTGTATTACACTGTGTCAAGTATTCCTTGTTATGAATTGCGCTGAAAATCTTCTTTTTGAATTTATGTTATTTCAAGGAGATTAATTTTTGTCAGTCGTGAACTGCGAGCGGGCATTAAGAATTTCCATAATGCCCGTGGGCATTACGGAGAGTTACGCCCGCTCGTTAGCCAATCAGAGCGCGCGTACTATCGTTGCCATATAATAATTATTGCTAAAGCATTGTTGTTACATCCAATCACCTTTTACAAAGTTTTAAGGAATGGTCCATGCTTAGCGTGCGTATATCCAGTTCTGGAAGCACGCGGATAGTTGAGAGAGCACGAAGGTAGCGTAAGAGTCGCACGAGGCGTTATATTAGCCGAGTGCGACTCTAGCTAGCTGAGTGCTCTCTCAACTATCCAGGTGCTTCCAGAACTGGATATACGCACTGCCAAGTATGGACCATTGCTTTTATAACATAAACAACGAAGTTTCGCAAAATAAAGTTCGAAACAAAACGCACGCAAACAACAATCCCCCTTAACTTGCAAGAAAAATCATGCTCAAACGGGAATAAAATGCGGTTGGAATTATAGAACTGGATATACACACGTACTGACAAATCTCTTCTCTCTATTTACCGTTTTAGTTACACTGTAAGTGGACTTTTCAAAAGCTAGTGGAAAATAATACATCGCTTTGTGAGGTGGAAAATAATAGGCTTTGTTTTTCAACAACATCGTTGCATTCAGCACTGAAACTTTACAAGGAAACCCTTTTCAAATTAAATGACAAAATCAAACTTGACTATTTCGTAGAAAATATAATGAAAACATAGTCTTTTCTGATTCTCATATTTTATTAGGCAATCATGGCATTGCAGAGAAAATAATACGAAGAAAATCGATAGCAGCGAAGGAAACCTTACTCGCCAAAAGAGAAATTGGAAACTACTAAATTTGAAGTAGCTCATTTCAGGGTTAAAAAACATTAATCCCAAACAAAATTAATTTGGATCAATTGATTTGCTTACCTGCTAACTTGTTCCTTTCACGAATTTTTCACATGACAGTTTTGTGGCCGCTGAAGTAGAAATTCTTCCGGGCTTGAATAAAAACAGCACTCAAAACAGAGCCCTCAAAACTCGCACGAAAAGGAGCAAATTTTGCAAAAATAAACCTATTTATCAGTCATCGGATTTCCGAAACTACATAAATCCATCTGAAACAGGTTCCTTTTCACTTGCTTTCAATTTCCAGAGCTTGTTTTAGATCCAGGGTGTTGTTTTGACAGCTTTTGTGACATTGGCGAGCTCAATCTTGCCTCCCGTTTCGCTTGATTCCGAGTGTGACGTACTTTCTATGGGAAATCTCTATGGTATATCCATTTCTTCCACATACAAAATCAGCCAATCAGAGCGCGCGTTATATCGTGTCTATGTTATAATATTGTTTATGGTTGATTTGCCATGTAAGATTGCAGACAATGCTGCTTGCATCAGCATACACGCACGCTTATAAACCAACGGAAAACAATTCCAATCCGTGTGCAATTCCCAACGTAAAAATGCCTATTTGAGCAAAATATTTAATTTTTTCATGGTAAAAAACATGCCTGCGGCTCGTGCGTCCACAACATTTTGACGACGATAATGACATAAAGCGTGGTAAATAAATTTGTTAAGTATTTTTCATTATTATTGAAAAAATAAATAGTGATAGGAGTGCCTGATACAGGCATAAGATAATTGTGTTTGATATAACTCATTAATACTGTACTTGATTTGATATTTGTGGCTCTTATAATAACAATGGTACTCCAGTATATTCAGCTACTAAAATTCCTGTAAGTATCGATAGCCATGCTTGGTTTACATGACTGGTTAATAAAAGATCTGTCTTCAAGGCTCATCAGACTTATTGGCTATTTTCTTTAAATTTCAGTGACAACAGCAGCCAGAGGTGGCTTTTGGACAGACCATACCATGACACAAGTAAAACATAATTACAGCAGTTTCCACATAACTGTCATGAGTAATTACAAATAACTTGGTAATTGAGATTGGTTTGGGCTGGGATTGGTTAAGAGCATGGTCTTTGATCCTTAAGCTAATCAAATCGTGTAGAGAACATAATTACACAATTACTTCTAATTAAATCACTCACAAAAAGTAAACTATTTTCACGGCGTTTTGGCATGGTTATTGTTCTCTTGATAAGTCCCGGGGTAAATCACCCTGAAGCATTATCAACCATTATAATATATAGATTTAGCCACTGGCTAAAAGCGGAGCTCCCGGTTACAATGACGTCATCGATGACGTCCTACCACGTGACAACGCCATCTCACCCTCCTTACCAGGGTGTTCGGAAGCTTGGTTGCTAGGGAAATTTGAAACAGCTCTAATCGGATAAACTTTACAATCATGACCAATTTTGCGCCATGACATCATCAAAGGACAACAATACCAACGATGACGTCATCGGGCCACGCACATGGTCACGTGACCGGGAGTAGAAAAAGACTAATTTGACTTCAAATAGACGTTTTTCGAATATTTTTTGCTATGGATATATTTTTCATGAGCATCTTCATAAAGTTAAGTATGGATTTGCAATTTCGATTTAACGAGTGGAAAAAGTCGTTTTTTGGCTATAACTTTCGCAATTTTATCCTAAATGCTAATCCATACTTAACTTTGTGAACAATATGCTTTTCTATCAATTTGCTTTAAATTTTTTGCGAAATATTAAGATTCGCGTGAGAATTAGTGTTTTAAAGAAACACGAATTGATTCGCTAGGAGGCTTCGTTACCAAGGAAAAAGGAAAAAAAATTTTTTTTTCAACCAGAAAATAAAAAAACAAGCAAGCAATGGAAGAGAAATACATCGTAACATTGTTTAAGAAGCGAAAAAGAATGTTCAAACCCGAAAAAGAAAAAAATCGAAAAAGAAAAAAGAACGCACGCGGGGTTTGAACTCAGTACCTTCTGTTTTCTAGCCCAAGACCTTACCAAACGCCCACGAAGGCTGGTCAAATGATGTATCTTCAGAAATTGTATATAAACCTTCCCTCGAGCGACTGCAAATTCGTAGGCTGAACAATATGGAGCGTCATTAGTGCCAAAATTCAACGTTGGTATTATGATGTCGGTAGTTTGCATTCTTGAGTGATTTTCAACTTTTGATGGGTCAATAAATGATACGAAATTGGAATTATGATGTTGTTATGGTGTTATGTAGTTCAGAAATTGATGTGCTTTTGGAATTATGATGCGATTTTGGAATTATGATGCGATTTTGGAATTATGATGCGATTTTGGAATTATGATGCGATTTTTGAATTATGATGCGATTTTGGAATTATGATGCGATTTTTGAATTATGATGCGATTTTGGAATTATGATGCGATTTTGGAATTATGATGCGATTTTGGAATTATGATGCGATTTTGGAATTATGATGTGGTTTTGGAATTATGATGTGGTTTTGGAATTATGATGCGATTTGGAATTATGATGCGATTCTGGAATTATGATGTGGTTTTGGAATTATGATGTGGTTTTGGAAATATGATGCGATTTTGGAATTATGATGCGATTCTGGAATTATGATGTGGTTTTGGAATTATGATGTTCCCATGAGCTTTTGCGGTCTTAATGTTAGGCGGGAAAAGCATCATGGGTAAGGATGAAGCAAACAACAGTTTGAACAACGGAGAAATCCAACCTCGTTCCCACCTGCTGTATCGCGTGTCTTCTAACATGTTTTTCTATATTGCGTGACATTCTAAAATAACTAGCGATAAGCGCAGATTTAACTTGACAGTTTGCACACTAATTATCTTAGACACTCTGCGGTCACGGTAGCTAATTAAAAAGAAAACAATCTTACTGAAAATATATCAATTTTCAACATCTCACATCTGCAACTGAAGGGTATTCAATTTTACTTTATTTCTTTTCTTTTCAACCAGGTGGAAGCTCGTCATTCACGGGGGCATAGATTGATACACCAGGATCCCTGTTTTCTTAAAGTGCTCTGGTGACAACAGGGCTGATACTGTTCTTGACTGTTTCAAAGAAGCAGTAAATATGTATGGTTTACCTTCCAGGGTAAGATCTGATAGAGGGGGAGAAAATGTAGGAGTATCTTTATACATGCTTCAACACCCGCTTCGTGGGCCTGGAAGAGGCAGCATGATTTGTGGACGCAGCGTGCACAATCAGAGAATTGAACGCTTGTGGCGAGATGTTCATGTTGGCGTTGTTGCCCTTTTTCGTGAAATTTTCTATCATTTAGAGCAATGTGGAGAACTTGACCCAATGAAGGAAAGAGATTTGTACTGCTTGCATTACATTTTTATTCCTCGGATAAATGATCACCTTCAGAAATGGCGAGATGGGTGGAATAGGCATCACATTCGCACAGCTGGAAACAGAACCCCACATCAATTGTACATTATGGGGCTTCTCCAAAGTAATGGTTCATGTTCTCAAGATGCATTTGAAACATTATCTGAGGTAAGCATTTTGGTTTGCAGTAATCAAAACACTACACAAAGTACCTTATTTATTTATTTGAACAAAAAAAACAAAACAGGTGTCCAGGTTTTTTAAGACACTATCATCAACTAGGAAGCATTTACAAATACTTGAAAAGGAAGACAAAAGGATAGGGACCCTTCTTGGTATCTATAGTCATCACAGTGGTATCCTGCCTGACCTTACTCAAGTCACAAATGATAATATAACTACAATCCTGACCAAAATATTTGGGACAAAGAGCTGATTGTAGTACACAAAAATGTTTGGGGTTAAATAACTATCGTATCTGCTGCCAAAGACCACCAATATCGCCGACAACACTGCTCAAATAGCTCTTTCAATCACCCTTGACGCGCCTTCTGTCAATCGTCCCTTCCCTACCCCTGGTTCAATGATGCTGGCTCACCACTGACATCACAATTTGGCCTCAATAGACCTCCTAAGCTTTATATAATTGGCCTTTTTGAGATCATGTGATGTAAACATGAAACCCTCAAGAGAATTACTTCTTTGTTTCCCCAAACTTTAAGCATGCGAACATTTCATCGTTTTTTAACAGAAAGATAATCATGTTTACATCACATGATCTGAAAAGGCCAATTTACATATGAAGCTGAGGAGGTCTATTGGTTTGAAAGTGGTGGAGACCCAATATTATGGGGAGGGGAAAAAATATTTACCGGCAGTCATGGTAGTTCATGTCCCATGTAAATTTGGCCATGATCGCAGTTTACATTGATATTTCATAACTAATGCAGAACACTAAACTAGTGTGTTTTATAAGCTTATAATGTCTTATCAGGATCCTATGACATGAAGTATTTGTTGAATATTGTTCCTTGCAATTATACTTTCTACTAATAACACTTTAACGATTGATAACGATGACTGTGACTATAATTTGTCAATCAAGGTCTGAGTGGGAAGCACACAACTTATCATTTCATTTTCAAGTCAGCCACAACAAAGTAGCTTCAATTCCATTTTAACATCCACCTTATGTGATACAACAGATAATATGTGGGCTAAATATATCCTCTTGGTTGCGTTTATGGGTGGTTTTAAAAAATGTACGAACGAAAATGGAATCCACTTTGAGATCACAGCGACCTGTTTTCAATTTGGCCTATTTTGAACTTTTTTCAGGAGGAAATCAATAGCTACGGCATAGACTGGGATGGCCCTTTGCCAGAGGAAGCCGACTGTGATGAAACAGTGGATGTACCCGAGCTTCCTGAACTGCTAGACATCAATCAGCTGACAGTCTTATTAGGCGCTATTGACCCTCTCAAACCATCCAATGTTTATGGGATAGATCTGTACCTTGAAACAAAAGAACTTGTAAACACCTTCCTCAACCAGTGAGGCCTATATGTGAACATGCAGCGACCTAAACTCAACAGACTTTACAAATTAGTTCATATGATGAGTGGTTGCAATTTGATGTTGTGCGGTAAATTTGAATTCAATCATTCGCGGCCACCACCTTTGCATGATCAAGAGAGCAATTCTCTTTGTGGTACTCCAGCTTCTCAGATGCTAGCTAGCCCCCCAAAAACTGTCCTTGTACCACCCACTCTCTGCTATACGGCCAAATATTAGAAAAGTACATAACGATAGTTGAAATTATAAAGATTACAAAGTTTCTTAGGGCTTTATGCCTTGTAATAACTCTTATGTTATCAACACAACACACACTGAGTTTGAGCATAGCTGAAACTCATCGGTTTTGTAAAACATTTTGTCATCTTAAAAAAATAAAGCTCAGATTTAAAATATAAATATATTACCGTTTTTTTTTGCCATCTTGGTCATTGTCTACAAAACAATCATGTTGATTGTAAATAATCACAATCATGTGTTATTATTTGGCATCAATTAAATTTAAGTTTAGATTACCAGTGGCAAAAGAGACAAGATTTCAATTCTCAGCTGCTTTCTAGCTTTCGTGCAAAATCGGTAAAAACAAACTATGCTATACGAGCTTGTAAATTTCCAGACTAAAATTGTCAAAGCTTGGCCATTGGCAGTAGGACCCACTGAATAAAATGCAGTCATGCTTGGCTCCACTGGAATTAGGAATGTAATAACACTGTACTCGTTATGGCAATGGATCGAAAATTTCGTTAGCCTTCAAAGCTAATACATGTACAGCAAAAAGAAAATGGGGGGAATTGGAGCTGTTAATTTTGAAATTTTTTGAGATGATCACTGGTCGTGCGGTTAATACAGACACGTGGTGAAGCAGCCAGACAAGCACTGGTTCTCTATTTGTTATTGTAAGGAAGAAATAACTTTATTTTACAAAAGAGTACGTAGAGTAGTTTTCAGCTGCAGAAAGGAGATTTTGAGTACTTTGATATCATTCATGAAGGCTAACGAAATTAATAAACCTGGGGAGTTAGGATTACAATATTATTTATACCATATATATATATAATATATATATATATATATCTGCCGTATGGTCAACAATAAAAGCAAATTCAGCGGGTTTTACTGCCAACAATCAATAAAACGTTCAAAAGGAAATTCGTTATCGACCTAAAATCTTCCATACCCTTCTGACTGAGCAGAGATGGTAGCATTCATACTTTGTGCAAATTCTTCAAAGGTAACAGCATTCACTGGAACAGAAAGTACACCCAAGCATGACTCTGGATCTGGCAGAGATTTTCCTTCTCTATTAAACTTGACATAAATTGGCTGTGTTGGTGCAAGTGGGCTAGCAAGGACAAATTGAAGAAATCTTCCGGTAGTTGCAGCAAATTTATCCTCAGATTGCTCTGCAAAACGAAGAATGACTTAGACTTACTGTTTTTTCTTCTTCTTTAGAACATTAACAGCATTGAAATGAAAATGATATCTTGTTTTTGTGAGGGGAGAATCCATGAGCACTGGAATGGTGACATTAACAGAAAGTGCAACAAGGAAAGTAATCTGATCCATGCAATCATATCACTCCTCCTCTAATCGAATTTCATGACTAAGAATCGATTTCTTTTTCTATTCCATTGCTCACAGGGGAGGAGACTCCACCCCCAAATTTGACAGGACTGTGGATTGATTTTCAACCCTTATGGAGTGGCCATAAATTTGGACCTTTACAGAAGAGTTGATACACGTTTTGCTTCAACATTTCAAATTTGGCTCCTCTAAAGCACCGTTGCCTTGGGGAAATCATGGATACGTGCTTGTCGAATGTTGCTGGCGGACTTTATTCCAAAGGAAAAAAAAATGGCCCGTAAAATAACTGGGAACTATCTTTTCAGCGCGCACTGCATCCATCTATATTTTTTTGTAGCGGCCTGACACGCAGGCTACATTGCGTGCACACCTTTTATTTCCAACGGAAAAATAAGTGTTGTCAAGTATCAAATATATATATCGAGTATATAGCGGGAAAAATGTTCTCTCACAATCTCGTCAGAAGAAAAGGCTAGCAGTATATCCACAAAATAGTAGAGAAAGTGAATATTTGTTGTCTTAGAAGTGCTTGATAGCAGTTTTTAAAGGTCAAGTACCGGTAGCGTACACACAGACTCCGTTGACTACTTATTGGTGTTATATATTTAAATTTCTTTCTCTCTTTACATAATTTTTTTGTGTGTGTGTGTTTTTTGTTGTTGCTGTTTCTCATGATTTGTTTTACGGATAATTAAACTACAACATTTTTTTTAATAATTTCGGTAACACAAGCATAATCATCCTCCGTTTCTAGTATGTTCCTAAGTAATACATGCAATTGATGCTTAAATTCTTGTTTGTTCAATTTCCGTATATATTGGGCTATACAATTCCAGATAAATGTTGAAAAAACAAACAAACAAACAAATGTATCAAAGGGATGAGATGTAAAAAAAAAAACACTGGTTTTTCAACCAAATTAGGTATTGCTTGTATAGATGCCGTTATTGTCAAAATCAGCAGACACAACAGAAACAAAGTCAAGATGACAGCTTTTCTCTCTGGTAGCTTTATAGTAATGATACATTATAAATTACTCTGATGTAACGCTTGTACTTGATTCGCTGTCATGAGCCATGATCTGGCGGCATTGGTGCCCACAATAGTGTTTAGGCTACGCTTTGTGTATCCAACATTTCGAAACTGAAGAGAAAAAAATAGATTTCCCACAAAGAAACATCTTTGTGCTAAATGACATCCAGCCCCATTTTCAAATGAATCCAGTTACAGGTGCCGATGGCTATAGAAAAATCACTATCAATCAATTTTGAACAACAGCGAATGTGGTAGCCATGTTTATAGCTCGCACAATTTGGTGGTGCTATCTCAATGCATATGATGCTTTATGACCATGACACTAATAGAAAACCTTGCAAATATGTGCTGAAAGTAATTTTTTTAGGTTACCTGGCAATTCCGCTACATATTTCTTGCACCACTGAAATGCCTGTTCTTGGGCTCGGTCTAGTTTACCCACTGCACTGGAATGGACTGTCAGTTTCTCTAATAAAGTATCTGGAGCAACAATCACTTCTGATGTTCTTGGAAAGAAATCCACACAGGTCCAAAGGTTCTTTTTCTTTTGCAAGAAGTATGGAAGCTGGATGATATCCATACCTCTACGGATATCGTCAAGCTCCATCTGTCTAATGGCAAGAGCATGATGCACAATGGCCGTCTCGAAAGCGGCAGCCTTATTTTTTGATGTAAGGAGTTTGTTAACAAAGCCAGCTGCTATGAGAGTGTTCAGCACTGCCTCATCGCCATTCAGATTATCAAACTCCTCTTGTGTTGATGCACATTCAATCTAGGTACAATAAAAAGAAAGAAACATTGTGATCATTCCATGTACCGGTAGTTTTTGAGAATGAAAATGAAGAACAGCGTTGGGCGACCAAACGTGGGCAAAGTTGTTTGTTGGTCAAGGGGGTCTTGGGTTATGACATCGTCACAAAACACAGAAAATCCATGAAATAGTGAAGGAAACAAGCGACCAAACCCGAACAACCTGAGTAGGGGTGGAACAAATGCCATTGCAATTCCAGAGTTTCTAGAGTAGGAAAGCAGGGTCCTCGCCAGGTGGGGTAAGATTTATTAAAATTGCTAATAGTCTATTTTAATGTGAAGTGTTTGCACTGGAAGTGAAATTCTTGAATTTCCCCACTTGTTGTAATCTCATTTCCAAATAAATTAAGTTGATTCCCTTGAGACTGGACTTGACATAGGCTAACCAGATGAGCTATTGTGAAGATAGAGGATGAAGGATACTCCGAATAAGGACAACTTCATAGTGATATTCACTAAAATAATGATTGAGATGCGATATCAAGCAATTATTGGACTAGGTTGAGCATGACATCATGAGTTAGCAAAACCGAGGCCTGTGTTATAGATAATACAGGCACGAGGTTTTGCTAACTCACGATGTCATGCGAAAACGGAATTCAATAATTGTTTTATTATACATTTAAAAAAGAGAATTTTTTACGATGCCAATGTGATTTTATTTCAAATGTGTTTCCCAAAAATATCCATACCCCCCCCCCCCCCCTACGGAAGGGATTGGAAATTGGGGTGGTGGGGTCAATGAGGGGTGAGGGGTATTTCTCAACACCCTTCTGTGTGTGTGTGTGTGTGGGGGGGGGGGGGGGGGGGCACGGATGAGGGGCTTGGGAACGAGCCAACTTTGAACTTGACATGCTAAATGCAACATCCACTGCACATATTGCATGTAGCATGTCAAGTTCACGTGACATAGAGAATTGATTGTTTGCTCTCGGCCAATCAGCTTTGCGATAGTGAGTTCAATCTATAATAATTTGGTTTATTCTACACCATCATCAGGCTAAATCGAAATATTGCATCTCAATCATTACTCTAGTGAATACCACTATGAAGTTGTCCTTATTTGGAGTATCCTTCATCCTCTATCTTCTCAAACTGTCAGCTGTCCCTGAATTATGAGCTACTGTGAAACTAGCAAATACATACCTTCTCTATTATAGTCCTTGTTTCCAAACACGGAATATCTTTCATAGAGAGGAATGGCCTAGCCTCATATAAGGATCCAGTCACAAGATAAGCCACTGCTGCTTTTGATATGCCAACCAATGGGTAACCCTCATGTAGGAATGCATGACAAATCATCAGTCCCAGGTAATAGAACAACTGTGAGTCCAAGGACTCCAGACAGTGGATCGGCATAAGATGGTCTTCCTCCCTTCAAACAGCTTGCTTGAGGCACTTCCACAGACCACCTGTGACATGCACAAGTGAAAATACTCTCTACTGGGACCGCTGGCATCACTACCGTCTTCATCTTTAAACTGCACATCTGTCTCATAACGGATATTTATTCCTTTCTTATAGAGCTTAAATATATCTCGCAGAACATCTTTTGACTGCCTATCGATGTGGATTGGCTGCTGCAACCTTGAGTCGCGCCAATGCCTTCTGAAGGCTTCTATGCTGGGTAGATAAGAGCAGGGTGCATCTGGGTTACTGTCAGCAAAAACTGGCTTCATCATGCTTCCCTCTTCAATGACATCTACAATAAATATAAAAAAAGTACCAACATCAATGCTCAGTTGTTGTTTTTTTGCTTGGCATGCTTGTTTCATTTTCTAATTGTTAGATTGGGGGAGGGAGGTTAGTATAGCGGAGCTCCCCGCGGCGCAAATCAGATGCCCCATAACTAAAAAATGGTAATCCATCAAGTCCATATTGAATGGCCAAGACAACCTTGTACATTTTAATTATGTCATCAATGACGTATGATCACTATTATTTTGCCCTTACCCCAAACATAAAGTGTACCAAGTTTCGGTAGCATAAGCTTGTCATTTGGCTGATATATGATTTTTTCTTGATTTCTAATAAAATGTTTGTTCACTTAGTGGACATTAGTGAATATAACATAGTGGACATCACTGCACATTCAAGTGAACATCAAGTTTTACTAATGCAATGCTAATTTATTCCATAATTTCCAAAGTTTTTTTATAAAGTACCGGTACCCACTTTCATATCAGCAAAAACACTTTTTAACATGCTGATCTCTGATTGTCTTTCGACTCAAGACAAATAATATGTATAGAAGGAAAGTTTTGTGATTGTATTGTGTTTTGTCGGACACTACACAGACAAAGCAGTCAACTGGAACAGAAGCACAATTTTGGTTGAATGGAACATAAAATACAAAACTCTTAAAAAATGGTAGAACCTACATGCTAAAGGAACTTTTTTTAACTTTTTCCAATTTATTTTCTTATGAAAGGCCTCTCAAAGTCAGATTTCTGAGCTCTGCTCTAAAGTTTAGTGAGCCCTTGTGTTCACTTGATGCATTTGTTAACTTTTGTTAACTTGAATGCGTTCACTTACATGTATGTTTACACAAATGTTCATATTAAATATTCAGATGTTCAAAACTATTCCCTTTTGTGTGAAAATATGCAAACCATTTCTCCTGTAGCTTTAGCACAAGGTAGTAATGCACTTTGTTCCGACTTTTACCTGCACATAAGGCTGTTATTGTATCTTCCAATGACGTATGTTCTGCGAGGGCTCTTTGGAGTTCCCGGCTGTTTCTATCGGGGAACATTTCCAATATATGAGCAAATGAACTATCCGCAGAATCTCCCTAACAAATATGGAAATATCATAACAGTATTTATTATATGGATAACAGTGTTATACCAGAAACTACAACACTTGTATTTTACATATTTTCACTAGTGAAGATATGAAAAAGTTATTAACCAAAACGTTCCGGATGTACGTGCACATCCTAATGAAAACAGACGTTATTCACAATAAAAAGAACATTACACGTTGGCTTGAAGATATGAATTTTATTTTCTCGTGTTAAAAACAACATTTTACTCACTCGCTACACTCATTCAGAAAAATATTGTTTTCACCACTAGAATATAAAATTCATATCTTCGCACCACCATGTAATATCCTCTATTTATTATACACATTGAAAAAAATTCCGTTCCCAATTTATCTCTTGTAAGCTGTCACTTTATACACTGTACATGTGCAACTTTGTAAGCATCACAATCAATTCAAACTATGCTTGCCTTATTATATAGAAGCCTTGAAGGATTGTCATACTGTACATTTTATTTGATCTATCAGTTATAATTTCACAATAATTATTTGTCACAAGGGTATTCCAGAATAAAGTCTTAGGTCAGGAATCAAATCAAGAAGCATTTTATTGATCAATACAACTGGGCATGCAAACCTTTTTGAGCTCAAAATTGTATGTACTAAGTAGACGTACATGTACCAATTACTGTACATGACAAAAACATTTACATACTGAAATATATTAGATATATATTCATTGTAATGTATTTATTGTTTTGGACCTCCTGTAATTCAGTGTATTTTATCACTGCAATAGGACATAATGAACTAGGATGAAGTAACCATGGGAAAACAGGATGTTTGAAGTTTGTTGTGTTAGTAAAAGTCATTGCTCATAGAGAGCAACTGAACCTTTAAATGCATTGGTGCTGATATTGTGAGATTTTAAATAAGTGCTAACCTCAAATAATTACTGCCCTTGAATAAGTGCTGCATTAGAGAGACTAACAAATTTTATGTGCCGCGGCACTTATTCAAGAAAATATGGTACTAGTATAATCTTATACCTGATGGCCTAGGGATGAATCTTGACCATCTTTTTCTTCCATAACCTAAATTAAATGTAAATGAAAAATCAACCATTTTGCAATACAACCATACCTGCCAACTCTCCTAGATTAGTCAGAAGTCTCCTGTCAGCCTTCTATCCTGGGTAATTTTGCTTTAATGTCATACATTTATTGCAATTCTCCCAGATAATACAATCTCCAGAGTTCAGAATTGTGGAGGTTGGCAGTTATGTACAACCCTAAAACCGAAAAAATACATCTGGAGGGGGGACAACAAGTAAAATTGCAAAAAGTGCTTTATTTATAGTACAATAATATTCAGGGATTTCCTCCTCATTCTACATGTACCTGCTATAGGCTCTCTAAAAAGAATACAAGATACACATCATAGGCGGATTCTTGATAGATTTCCCCATACATTTACTGTATTTGCAAGAGCAAGGTTTCAACTTTTGCCATTTTTTTTACCTTGCCCCCCCCCCCCTTTTTTGGAGATCCTGGATCCGCCCCTGCACATATACTGTAAACGTAGACCACAAGCATCCTTTCCAGAATTGTTATAATTTTTCTTTCTTCTTTCAAAAAGCCTTTTGTTTTCTTTTCTTCTTTCGAATACCAGAAGTAAACCTTTTGATGATGACATAAGTACTATTTACAAACATTTTACTAAAAATATAACCTACCATTGAAATGTCACTTGTATCACTTGTAAGATCTACATGTTGGATTGGTGCAGCTGCTTTTCTATAAGACAAGAGTGCTGTCAAATAAATTACTGAAATTAAATGACTCACTTGAGTTTGAATTTTCAAGCAAAACATTTTTCAGTTAATAGAATAACTACATCTCTTCAAATGAAGCAGCTACAGAACAGTGGTACCTCTATTAAGCGGCCACCTATGACATGTATGCGGCCACCCTCTATTAAGTGACCACTAAGTCCCAAAATATTTGTCTATTCAGCGCCCACCTCTATTAAGTGGCGGTGACCACTATTTTCCGGTCCCAAATTCTTCTATTACCTCTATTAAACGGCCAAAAAATGAGTTAAGGACTTGAAATACCATTTTGATGAAGTAAAATATAGTGACTATTGTGTGAACAACAGGAAATTATCTGTTGTGACGCCCTTTACAATTTGCTGGTGCAATCAAACATCTAGTTAGTTTCAGCGAAAATTCTTGTATTACCTCCATTAAGCGGCCACCTGGCTTGGTCCCAAGGGTGGCTGCTTAATAGAGGTGCCACTGTAGCTCTATTTCAACCAATTGGACAAACAAAGTGGCCTAAAGTAGAGCTTGTGCAAGTGACAAACACATCAACAAAACATATTAATTTGGTATCAACTCAACTTTAGCCAGATTGGTTATTTCCACCCTACTGTCTATAATTGTTTTTGTGTTGGTGATTTCATGGTGGCATGGAGATACAGGGCTAAAAATAATGGCTGGAAGGCTGCCGGACATGATGTCGATCCAAATCGATTTGAGCTCAATCATACCACATTTTTGACAAAGATTTCAATGGTCAAGGTTCAATTTTTGACGGACATTGCCCGATGACCGGCCCTTATTTTTAACCTCGAGATATATGTTTTATGCTTTGCGGGATTTGGGTTGCGAATCTTACTCGAGCAACGTTTTTTGTATTGTGTATATAACAATTATATGTACCTGTCATTAAGACCATTATCTTCATCTTCACTGGCATGCTCCCTTGTATGATCACGAAGTATGTAAAGTGGAATGAATTCCCCACAGGTGAAACATTTCTCTTTTGGCCATTGGTTTTCTTTCTACAAAAATCAATTAGCCAATTTTGAGTATTTTGACACTTTTGAGAGCACCATCCTAAGAAAAACATCAGATCAAAATTTGGAAGAAAAAACGTGACATGGTCTATTCCATTCCTATGAAATAGAATACTACACCTCTGAAGTACTGATTCGGGGGACTGTATATAAACATACACAACAGAGCATACTGCACTATGTTATTATCATTATTATTATTAACCTCCCTCATGATTATAAACTGCGTTGAAATAACGGCAGTCTGCATCCTGGGCTTATACTGGAAATCACAAGCATATACTGGAAATCACAATATACATTTGCATCCCCGCCCCGGACACACTGCATTCAACTTACAGATTTTGCAGGATTTTCAGCTAGTGGTCTGAGTGACAAAGCCTTCTGTATGGGTCGGACGTATGCCTTAGCTTGAAGAAGCACAGATTTCAAGTACTGGACGTTGTACCCCCCAGGTGGTACAGGAAGTACTTCGAGTATTTTACACGACCCTGCCATTGTTCTCATGATTTCAAACCCACCACCGTCCTTCAGAGAGGGATATGCTTCCAGGAGCTTTTGGTTGACATGTTCCATATCTCCTTCCTTCTGAAATACGATGTCTCTGTCCCCTAGTCCTGCCACCCCATGGGCTATACGCTCTTGTGCGGTTGGGACTTGTGAATTTGTGTTACTTGATAAAAGAAAGAACTTGTGTGTCCACGTATTCCTTACGGGAATAAAAATCTTGCTGCCAGACGTCTTTTGTCTTTTCGTGGAATTAGACCTGCTGTTGAACATGTTATTGTTGACACTTCGCGTGCTTGTGGTGCTCGGTCGAAAACCAAAGAGTTTGCGGTGTTCTTCGAAGGGACTATTAGAAACAGTGGCATTAGAAACAGGGGCATTCTTTGTATCTATTGATGGCGACTTGCTTTATTTTTGAAGCTCCTCAGCTGCAGATTCCAGGCTTTTCACACACTTTTGAAGCGACTCCGCTAAGTGCGTGTTGTCATTTCCCGCCATCTTGTTTGCACCTCGTGGGTTATCGCCCCATGATGCTTTTCGCGCTCTTCTACGTTGAGACCGCAAAAGCTCATGGGAACATCATAATTCCAAAACCACATCATAATAGGCCATGTTCGAATTACGCTCCAATGCCTACAAACAATAACCTCAAGTCGAGGCTTTCTTCTGAAATTACTGTAAATGTATTAGAACTTGGAGAAAGCCTCGATTTGAAGCTTTTGTCTTGTGAGCATTGGAGCGTAATTCGAACCTGGTCTATTCCAAAACCACATCATAATTCCAAAATCACATCATAATTCCAAAATCGCATCATAATTCCAAAATCGCATCATAATTCCAAAATCGCATCATAATTCCAAAATCGCATCATAATTCCAAAACCACATCATAATTCCAAAACCACATCATAATTCCAAAATCGCATCATAATTCCAAAACCACATAATTCCAAAACCACATCATAATTCCAAAACCACATCATAATTCCAAAATCGCATCATAATTCCAAAATCGCATCATAATTCCAAAATCGCATCATAATTCCAAAATCGCATCATAATTCCAAAATCGCATCATAATTCCAAAACCACATCATAATTCCAAAACCACATCATAATTCCAAAACCACATCAATTTCTGAACTACATAACACCATAACAACATCATAATTCCAATTTCGTATCATTTATTGACCCATCAAAAGTTTAAAATCACTCAAGAATGCAAACTACCGACATCATAATACCAACGTTGAATTTTGGCACTAATGACGCTCCATAGAACAAAGCTACAATTTAAGCATTTTAGACTGTTTCTTTCTTCTTAACGCCGTAGAAACAATAACGGTATGATTCCTAGCATGGTATGATTTTCTTCTCTACAGAGTTGCTAATTACTTTTCAAAATGGTATAATTTTTGTCAAAGTAGGCAACTTTTTCGATCGCCAAACGGGCGCCGAGCGATATTTTCTCTTCACAAAAGCTACAAAAAAGTAAAGAACTCCAGAAAAACTGAAATGCAATAGATACAACAATGATAGAAGATATATATTTGATGCTAGTTTGGCCATAATTTTTGGTACCTCAGCGGAATTTCGGGCAGTTTCCAGTGGCGACATTTTACTAATCCCGCGCTATAGTTTGCACTTAGACAACAAGTCACGGCAAAACGCTCCAACAAAACTATGTTTTTCAATTCTTTTGACAATGAAAATGAACGTTTTTTTCTACATTGAACCAAAATAATGAAATAATGAAGTTACTTTAGAAAAATCATTCCTCCAGAATTAACATATGTTGGAAATAAAACCATCTTGTTGTTTGATTTTGAGAAAAGACTGCCGCCGAAGTCACGCAATCTACGCTAGCAACGAAACGTAACTTAGCAAACAAACTTCCGAACACGCTTAAACAACTTAACCCAAGTTTGGTTGTCTGAGAGTCATCCCTTCCAAAAATAATACCTTTTCTCGTTTGATGACGTCATTGATGACGTCATACCACGCGACTAGGCTGTTGAACCCCCCTTGCCACTTAGACAACTCCACCCAAGTTTGGTTGTCTGAGGTTCAACCCTTCCAAAGATATATACCATTTCTCGTTTGATGACGTAATAGATGACGTCATACCATGTAACTACGCCATCGCACCCCCGTTGTCACTTAGACAACTCTACCCAAGTTTGGTTGTCTAAGGTTCATCCCTTCCAAAGATATAGACCTTTCTCATTTGATGACGTCATCGATGACGTCATACCACGTGACCAAGCAGTTGCACCCCCCTTGCACCTTATACAACTTTACCCAAGTTTGGTTGTCTGAGGTTCATGCCTTCCAAAGATATAGACCATTATTCATTTGATGACGTCATCGATGACGTCATACCACGTGATCACGCAGCTACACCCCCCTTGTCACTTAGACAACTTTACCCAAGTTTGGTTGTCTGAAGTTCATCCCTTCCAAAGATATAGACCTTTTCTCATTTGATGACGTCATCGATGACGTCATACCACGTGACCAAGCAGTTGCACCCCCCTTGCAGCTTAGACAACTTTACCCAAGTTTGGTTGTCTGAGGTTCATGCCTTCCAAAGATATAGACCATTATTCATTTGATGACGTCATCGATGACGTCATATGATCACGCAGCTACACCCGGAAGTGGAAATTGCTAACTTGGTCAATTCCGCTCTTCTGGAACCTATGAACGACTACGCCCCGCTCGACTGTCTCCCGCCATTTGCGACTGACTCAGAGTTTGATATGCCTGCCGTATCGGACGTCTGTTCAGCGCTCCTAGCTCTGAACCCCCGAAAGGCATCTGGCCCCGATGGATTGCCGTCCTGGCTCTTTAAGGAGTTCGCTGACTTCCTTGCTGGACCTATTTGTCATTTACTATGCTGTTCTTTTGCTGCACAAAAGCTTCCATCCTCCTGGAAGTACGCGGATGTGACACCCCTACCTAAAGAGAAGCCTGTCACCATCATCACAAAACATATCAGGCCTATCTCCTTAACACCTGTCATCTCGAAGGTAGCGGAAGACTTTGTTGTACGCAGCCACGTGGGTCCTGCGGTTCTGGAAGTCATTGACCCGAACCAGTTCGGCGCCATACCCAAGTCGTCGACTTCTCAAGCTCTCATTTCTATGATTCATAACTGGGCCAAAGCTACTGACGGGAGCGGTTGTGCTGTGAGGGTTGCTCTACTAGATTACAGAAAGGCGTTCGATCTGATTGATCATCGTATCCTTGTTGACAAGATCTTCTCTCTTAACATCCCACGTGGAGTGGCCCACTGGGTGTGTGACTTTCTGTTTGATAGACACCAACGCACTAAATTGTCTAGGGACTGTTATTCGGAGTGGGGTCTTGTGCCCTCCGGTGTTCCTCAAGGCACGAAGCTCGGGCCTTGGCTCTTCCTGCTGATGATAAATGACCTACATCCATCAAGAGCGGAAGCATGGAAATATGTGGATGATACGACGCTAGCTGAGGTTGTTCCTAGATCAGGAAACAGCGAAATCCAGTATGCAGTGAGTGAGGTTGAACAGTGGTCAATTCGTAACAAACTCCACTTAAACGTGGATAAATGTAAAGAGCTAGTTATTGACTTTAAAAATGTTAAGCATCAGTTCGAACCTATTTCCATCAGTTCCAAAAATCTTGAGTTGGTTGACCATGCAAAGATCTTAGGTGTCACCATTGCAGGTTCGCTTAAATGGAATTACCACATTGATGAAGTTGTAAAGAAGGCAAACAAGCGTATGTATTTTCTCATTCTGCTTAAGCGCGCACGGGTGCCTATTGATGATATCGTTAGTTTTTACTCCACGTGTATTAGACCTGTGTTGGAGTATTGCGCGCCTGTATTCCATCATGCGCTGCCTGATTATTTGAGCGATGATTTGGAGCGTGTCCAGAGGCGCGCGTTGTCCATTATATCTCCCAACATGTCTTATCGTGAACGGCTTACTGCTTGTAATCTTGAATCGCTTAAGGACAGACGTAATGAACTATGTAATAAGTTATTCGAAGCAATTGTATCTGACCCAAACCATAAGATATACCATCTCTTGCCTCCGAAGAACGAGGCACGCTATTGTCTTCGCAAGCAGCGCCAATTTCAGCGTTCTGCTATTAGAACAAAGCGTTACATGGACACTTTCATTCCCAGTATGTCAAATAGATAATTTTAAACAAGTGTTTCAATATATATAAATATATTTATTGTTATTAATTTGTAAATATTGATTATTAATTTGTAAATTTGTAAATATCATGCAATTCAGCCCTTGGGCTGCTATATGACATTTTTTTAATAAACATATCTATCTATCTATCTATCTATCTATCTACACCCCCCTTGTCACTTAGACAACTTTACCCAAGTTTGGTTGTCTGAGGTTCATCCCTTCCAAAGATATAGACCTTTATTCATTTGATGACGTCATCGATGACGTCATACCACGTGATCACGAAGTTGCACCCCCTTGCCACTTTGATATTTTGACCCAAGTTTGGTTTTCTGAGGTTCATCCCTTCCTTAGATATATACCCTTTCTCGTTAGCTTACGTTTGGGTTGTCTGTGTTACGCCGGACGAACGGACGGACGGACGCACAAACCGGAAGTCCATGACAGAATCGTTTCATGCATATACACTTTTGTTTTGTTCTTCTCCTCCTGCATGTAGCTATGGGGCTCCGCTCGCGGGCGCCTTCGGCGCCCGCGGGAGCTCCGCTACAACAACACTAGTAAAACGCGCGTTCTGTTTGGCTGACATGACGCGTTATTAGAGTACACACGCACGATTGACGTCATAGCGCGCGCATGCAAGCAAAACCGAGTTTGAAATGCGCTCACTGTTTGAACTCATTCATCTTTAGAACAATCGCTTTTGTTGCATAAAATAAATAGATCTCGTTTTTTGTGCGTATGTACTGTAATAGATACAAAGAAGACGTCACAGAATGTCACGAACAACAGTCACGCAACGCGACTGCGTTCGAACCGTGCTTTTTTGTTCATGAAATTCTGTGACGTCATCCGTGTATCTATTACAGTACACACGCGCACAAAACGAGATCTATTTGTTAAATAAAGGCTAGTCTCTCAGAAATACCTTATCGATAAATTTGATAAAATGGATATACCATACCCTATTAGAGGTTCAACGACGTCATTTAAACTACCACTCCCTTGAACTAATTATGGCAAAAGCCGTTTCGGATATAGAGGTGCATTTATATGGAATCGTCTTCCTGAAAAGTTGCGTCAATGCAATCAATGAACTCTTTTAAGTCTAAACTTAATGAGTTACCCGCCAGCTTCTTCGATTCTCTTGATTGATTTTATACGCGAATTTTTAATCTGGACATTTTACTTATAATAGTTATACTTTTATATTTTCTCTTTTCACGGCTTTTTTGTAAAACAGCTTTTACAAGCTGAAAAAAAACTACCGTGCTAAAATAAAATCATATCTCTCTATCAAAGCAAATGGTCAAGCTAACGTGCTCTGAGAAGATGTGAAATATAATTATATTGCTAATTATCTAGTCCTGTTATACGTACGCATGCATAAATTTACCGTTATTTGAGGTGATTTCCGAAGTAACATCCCCCTCAGCAGTAGGTACAGATACCCCTCCAAGGACTGTGGCGGTACTCTTACTGGAATCTATACCAGCAGTTCCCTCTATTTGATGTAGATAAAAAACATGGTATTACAATACAAGTAGAGCACATTCATCTTTTGATCAGACCTATAGTTAGCAGCGTTTCAAGTCAATTGGTATTATATATTGTTATGTCTGCTTTAATCTTACTTGCAATACTTACCGTTATTTGAGGTGATTTCCGAAGTATCATCCCCCTCAGCAGTAGGTACAGATACCCCTCCAAGGACTGTGGCGATACTCTTACTGGAATCTATACCAGCAGTTCCCTCTATTTGATGTAGATAAAGAACATGGTATTACAATACAAGTAGAGCACATTCATCTTTTGATCAGACCTATAGTTAGCAGCGTTTCAAGTCAATGGGTATTATATATTGTTATGTCTGCTTTAATCTTACTTGCAATACTTACCGTTATTTGAGGTGATTTCCGAAGTAACATCCCCCTCAGCAGTAGGTACAGATACTCCTCCAAGGACTGTGGCGATACTCTTACTGGAATCTATACCAGCAGTTCCCTCTATTTGATGTAGATAAAGAACATGGTATTACAATACAAGTAGAGCACATTCATCTTTTGATCAGACCTATAGTTAGCAGCGTTTCAAGTCAATTAAATTGTGTCTATACCAGCAAGTTCCCTCTATTTGATCCACATATACATAAGTTCCAAAGATTGATTTTGCTAGAAATGAATGCTAAAATATAGCTGCAATTAATTTTCATACATTCTACTAAGCAGTAAGACATTCAAAATGTTTGATAAAAACTTACCTCCAGCAGTCTTTTTCTAGGATTTGTTTGGGCCTTTCTCTTTTCCTCGATATCCAAATCCTAATAAAGCGTAACACACATTCAGCAATGCTTTGCGAATACATACATAAAAAAAAACTGATCAGATGGCTGGGAGGGGGGAGGGGAGAAAAAATGTAGACAACAAAGGATTGACATTTTTTTATGTTTTGTAAAAACATAATTTCATCAATCTTCTCCAACTATCTCTATTGAAATCATCAATAAAAATAAAGCTTGCACATAACTATGTAATGTTTACAACATGAGCAGCCCTGTTGTATCAGAGCCGCAGGCGAGTGATGTACATCTGACGTCAACACGGATGCAAATGTTGTAAAACTACTACTGTACTTAAAACAATTTGTAGAAGACATTCATCGCTTCTAGTGTCCTCTGTTTAAAAAAAATTGGCATAGAGATATGTTCAAGATAAAATGTTTCATGCACTAATTAGTTAGTGTACAACCACTAGTGTTTGTATCAGGTTTACAGCATTATCATGCTTAACGTGTTCCGTTGTTTCTATTGATTATTCGAATGTTTGAAATAACTGAACATAACATAAAGAGGCTCCTATCAATACACTTGTAGTGACATGTACATAAGCTTGAGTGTAGAAAAGTGTTATGGGACTGGCTGCAGGGGAAAAAATGTAAAGTAAAAGGTAGTCTCATCAATTTAAGGCATCCCTTCGAGAGAGAGCAAAGGACAGCTGAAATCCGGGAAACGACAATTACTAGAATCCTCATATTACTTACTCTCATTCAGGCTTTTGATCACTTCCTGATCAAACCAGGTCTGTTGCACATTGACAGCAGCAACCTGGTCTTTGCCAATTCGGAACTTGACTTTTTCCCTCCGGCACACCCTATCATTCTGTTCTTGATAAAGGAGTGGATTGATTTTTCTATTATCGCACTGTTACACTGCCCCCTTTCTGCGAGGAATGTTATGGCACTTTGTACGTGAAAGGCCACGGACAACCCACATTCACATGACTTGGGTGCCAAGTCTTGGTCAAAAAACTTGAGCACCTATAAAAAAAAACACAAATTATCATCTACTTCCACAATACATTGATAATAATTGGAGGCAATTGCTTGTAAGGGAATTTGAGTCCTAGTCTATGTCCTCCCTGGGTAGGATATTCATCCCGCACTTAATACCAAGTTGAATCTCGTTGATAACATTATATGCTAAATTTTCAAAAGGCGAAAAAAAAATGCTCTTATATTTAATTGACATCACATGAGTTTAATAATGTACCTGTTCTTCAGGGGCAGTCAGAGCCTGGTTGGGCAGTTCACGCAGAAATGCTTCAATCTCGTCTGAACTGACAGAACCATTATTGTTTATTGACATCGTTGCATACACCTCTTTGTAATGAGGAGTTAAAAATTCCTTGATCTTTTTATCGACCAAGGAAAAGTGTTCCTCTAATGAAGTGTTCCTAATGAAGTGTCCCTATAATGAAAACCAGTATGTCATACAATAATGTTATATAGAATATTTTTTCTACAAAGGTCATCAAAGGTCTGATTATAGCTTCAGGCAATAGTTGGGACAATCCGCAGTTGATTTGATTGATAATGAGTGAGATATTTTTGTACTCATAAAAAGGGTGACAGTCTGTAAGCAAGAGCTCTGCTCAAGTCATTTTTCGTAACTGTCACTGTCTTGGGGGACAATTGTCAACAATGTAATGAGCTCTGTATTATTTACGTGTCTGTAAAGTCATACCTGTCAACTTAACTTTGTCAAAAATCTTGAGATTCTCCCTCGTGTGGCAAGTAAATACAGAAAATGTATGAAAAAATCCCGAGAGTGACAATGCAGGTAATAAATACAGTAAATGTATAAAACATTTCGCAAATGTAATGCATGTGACAGTCTTCAAAATCTTGTGACACCCACCTAACGCAGGTGAGTTGACAGCTGTATGTAAAGTGAGAGCCCTTGAATGGGAGATCATTGTTTCTGTTTCTAACTTTACCAAACTTTACCTTCTTTGAAACATATGCCATTAATGTGAACATTGACTGGGCACGTTGGTCTATTTGGAGCTTATTGCATGGTTCTTCAATCGTATCCAGTATATTTGTATAGTCAAGGTCATCGTGTCTACGTCTTATGTAATCATGCGTTTTGGCTGTTACAATTCCAATGCTCTTATGAGCATCAGACATTGCTTCTCTTAGTTTCTTTTCAGCAAGCTCTAGCTGACGACCTTTCAGTTTAGGGTCAAGGGTTTCAAACGGAATCTGAAACCACCTGACTTTGTTCTGTGAAATAAATAAAACAGTAGTATGTCAAATCAAATCAAATCAAATCAACTTTATTTACTCATAAGGCTATTATCAGTTTGAGTTATACACAGAGTATAGGTTTGGAGTGAGTTTATATTTTGGTGAAAAAAAAAGTGCGAGCAGGGAGACCAAGTGAACTATCCAGTTATCTAGTTAGCCTCCCTAACTATTAAAAGTTTGTTTTTTGAGCAGATGAAAAAGAACGCTGAACCCTCCCCCCAAAAAGAAAGAAAAAATATATATAAAAGAGCTTATCAATGTTATCAGTACAGCAGATAAATAATTTTATGATTCTCTATTTAGTCATTGAACAACAGTAGATGATGCTTAGCAAGTTTTGGAAAAGCAAACATGCTAGAATCCTTAATCCGAGATGGTAAATCTTTCCAGATATCAGACGCCATAAAAGCAATTGATTGCTTGCCTATATTTGTTCTTACTCTGGGCTTGCAGAGATCTTTATTTGCTGCATATCTTGTGTTGTATTTATGCACACTACGAGCATATTGAAAAGTATCGTGAAAAACTTCAGGCAGGATACCTTTGTGCCATGAATGAACAAATTTCAAGGCATGAAGTTGGTAAACATGATCTACTGTTAGCATATCTAATAAGTTTAACAGGGGTTTTGCTTTTTCAGTTTCTTTCCCATGTGTGCAAGCAAAAAACATTAGTCTTACTATATGATTTTGCTTTGTTTGAAGTTTGTTTAAATTTGTTTTAAACAACTTTGCATTGTAAAATGGAAACTGGCAGTTTAGAAAGGAACTTTGTTGGGGTGGTGACCTTTACAGCAGCCCTGTGCAGGCCATCTCTTAGTTTGAACTGAGCAGCTCGTCTCTATCTTAACCAATCAGAGGTTTTAGATTTAAAAGGTGATATTGCTACATAAATGGATCACCATTCATGCGTGAAAATTGTGGTTTATTGCTTTCGACACTCTTCAAAATGTCAACGCTTTGTCTTTCTACAATAAGGTATTTTAAGATACAGTAAATTGGCGGGATAATTTGTGGCGCCTTTTAGTATAAAGTCATTCGTGTCGTACGCTATATGAACGGCTTTTAAAGTTTATAAAAAATAGTTTCTATTAAGGATGCAAATGCATTTAATATAAATATGTAAGTTCGTTGTTAAAAACGCTAGAAAAGATTTACCTGTAAGGCCAAATCATTCCCGTTGTCGTCGGATTGCTTTCCAAGCTCCTTCTCTCTCTGAGACGAAGCTTCTCCTTTTCTTTGCTGGGACTAGTCCGAAACGAACAGCAAAACTTCCAAAAACGATACATGATTGTGTTAGCTCCCTGTGATATCGATATTTCAATAGATCACAATGCTTTAGTGACGCTGAACCAGGGCTTCATGATCCATCGAAGATGCGGCGCTACAAAGAAATGCTGGGTCACGGAGAACTTGTAAAGCTGATATGGGACAAGTCAGAGCAGTCCTGTTCCTGCGATAGCCAATCAGGGCACGTGTCGTGAGATAAAGATCGGTATTATGTTGAATCTAAAACTCACATGGCACTGAGAATGCGTGCTTTTCAAATGGCTTCTGTTATACTAAAGGATGCTGAGACGTTCTTCCGTAGGATGCATTTGAAATAGGCCCTTTACATTTTAGAAGCGAGAAACATCTTCCAGTTTCGGCGCAAATCATACTAGATCATGAAGCACAGTCAAGGGCAGCGCAGTTCTTCTCTACGAGAGCCAATCAAAGCACAAAACATAACAATCACATAATCTTGTTTGCAGCGGAAAGGACACCAAAAGCAAAGCTAGTTGTAGAGCCTTCTCCTGAGAAAATAAAATGTTTACGCCTTTTATCAATTCGCACTTCCTACAGTGGGACTAAAGTCGAAACAAATTGAGAAAGAACGACTCTTTCTGGAGGCACGCGCAACTCTGCTCCGCTTACAACCAATCACCGGTCTTATTAACGATTGAACCGCTATCACGTTCCACGAGGTTATTACTATGAAATAAAGATTATTTTATTCTAGATTTCCAGACTAGCTCACTCTCTGCTATTCTGTTGTACTGTAATACTCGCCTTGTTGTGCATGTTTGAAATGCAGTCCAAACGCGAATCTGTAATTTCCGGTTTCCGGAGCATCTCTGCTCCGCTATTAGCCAATCAACTGCGGTATTTAAGCGGACAGCCGAAACCACATGACATACAACATATTTGCACTCGTCAAGAATCGAAGAGATGTGTGGAACCACACCATACCGTTTCAATGCAAATGTTAATGTCCCATATAATGTCGAGGTAAAGTCTTGCAGAACGGAATCGTTCGGCCCGTTCCCTGTATAAAATATATTGTAGCTGGGTTCTCAGATCAGAAAATTCCAAATGCTCCTTACAATTTTCGCGACAATGAATTAATAGACACTTGTCCAAAACAATATACCACAATATCAAACGTGTATATAACGCAAGCCAGCCGCCGTTTTTACGTTATCAAGCACCGACATTGGCGCAGCTCTCTCAGTGAAGAGCAAATCACGTTGCTCATTTAGATTATGTCAGATGCTATTTTTTTATCTATATCCGGACTTTCCGTTTCATCCAGAGATTTCCCGAATACTAAATGTATTTTCGAGACCATGAATTTACAGGCTGTTGTGGTATCTAGTTTATACATTACACCTACATTCTAAATAATTTCTATACAGTTGCTATGTGATTGCGGCGGCGCTACAATGGAATGCAAGGTCCACGACAACGCGTACTGCTGAGTTTAAGGACAAGTCAGAGCAGTCCTGTTCCTGCGATAGCCAATCAGGGCACGTGTCTTGAGATAAAGATCAGTATTGTGTTGAATCTAAAACTCACATGGCATTGAGAATGCGTGCTTCTCAATGGACTTCTGTTATACCTTAGTTTATTAACTGTGGTTATACTATGGATGCTGAGACGTTTTTCTGTTAGGATGCATTTAAAATAGGCTCTTAACGTTTTAGAAGCGAGAAACATCTTCCAGTTTCGGCACCGATCATATTAGATCTATAATCACATAACTTTGTTTAGCGCAGTTCTTCTCTGCGAGAGCCAATCAAAGCGCAAAACATAAAAATCACATAATCTTGTTTGCAGCCGAAAGCCCACCAAACGCAAAGCTAGTTCGAGAGCCCTCTCTTTAGAAAATAAAATGTTTATGCATTTTATCAATATAATTTCGCACTTCCTACAGTGGGACAAAAGTCCCTCGAAACAAATTGAGAAAGAACGTCTCTTTCTGGAGGCACGCGCAACTCTGCTCCGCTTACAACCAATCACCGGTCTTTTATCGATCGAACCGCTATCACGTTCCACGAGGTTATTACTAAAACATACTAAAACGGATGGTAAATTTGCCATGAAATAATGATTATTTTACTCTAGATTTCCAGACTAGCTCACTCTCTGCTATTCTGTTGTACTGTACTACTCGCCTTGTTGTGCATGTTTGAAATGCAGTCGGTTTCCGGAGCTCCGGTTTCCGGAGCATCTCTGCTCCGCTATTAGCCAATCAACTGCGGTATTTAAGCTGACAGCCGCGACCACATGACATACAACATATTTGCACTCGTCTAGAGTTTAAGAGATGTGTGGAGCCACCATACCGTTTCAATGCAAATGTTAATGACCCGATACCGTTCGATTTCCCTGAATTTGCTAGATAGTGTCGAGATATAGTCTTGCAGAACGGAATCGATCGGGCCGTTCTCTGTATAACATCTATTGTAGCTAAGCTCTTGCAATAAAGACCGGCCAGAAAATACCAACTGCTTTCTTATTATTCTTGCGACAATGAATATATTCTGACAAGTCAGAGCAGTCCTGTTCCTGTGATAGCCAATCAGGGCACGTGTCGTGAGATAAAGATCAGCACTTTTAATGTTGAATATGACATGGCATTGAGAATGCGTGCTTTTCAATTAACTTCTTTTACTACGGATGTTGAACAGTTTTTCAGAGGATGCGTTTGAAATAGGCCCTTAACGTTTTAGAAGCGAGAAATATTATCCAGTTTCGGTGCCATTCGTACTAGATCATGGCGATTGAAGCAGAGCCAAGGGCAGCGCAGTTCCTCTCTACGAGTGCCAATCAAGTATCATGTCAGTTGCTATTTGCGTCTCTTCAAACTGATTGAGACAGGACCTCAATCCCTACGTTTCTATCTGCATTCTAAGGAAAATAAAATAAAAATACTAGATACCTTTTTGTTACTAAATTTCGGGGGCACCTTATTTCGCGATTTGGGTCTTACTTTTCGCGATTTGGGTGCAAAATTATTTTCTAGGAAATTAATTTTCGCGAAAATAAAAAAAACGTTTTATTTCGAGAATTTTATTAACATTTTACACTTCTTATTGCTGAAAATCATCAACTCATAACAAACAAAACCATGGAAGCCGCATCGTGTACCATAGCGAAGTCAAACACATCCTTGTGCTTACCACTGTATGCATTGATACGCGACCTCAAAATTCACTGTTGCGTGCGATGGGCTGTCAATCAAACCAAAACGCTGGATTCGGCTGCTTCAGTAGGTCGACATTGATTGCAAAATCAACTAAAGTATTGTAAGCTATCCTTTGGTTTTCTGGCCTAGAATTATTAACTTTCTGGCTCAAGAATCGCCAATCGCAACAGTGGATTTTGACATATAAACACTCGTGTAACGTTATATACTCATGGTCTTCTCCCAAACTCAGAAAAAGTGGCCCAATTTTATAGGAGACGCACGGCTGCTAAAAAATGCCGGGGCTGCTGGACCTGGGGCCACGCCCTTTTAATCTGTCCAGGAAGACTGTGGGCGATTTTGCTGTTAGGGTGACAAACAGATCCAAAGATTTTAATAAAGGTGGAATTAAAACAGCATTTTAATGCAACATAGAAAGTTAGAGAGACCCGCAGGTCGAGCAACCCCGGAATACCCCGCCCGAGGGCAGAGCTATTAAGGCCATTAGACAGGCCCTCCGGGGCGCAGAAATGCAAGATAGAAAATTAGGCCTAAAGGTGCAGAAAATTAGTTTTCTTGCATTTCTAGAATTTTTTTTTTTTTGCAAAATCGCGAAGACCACAATGATATATGAGAGATATCTCCAATGTAACCAAAACGCCAGCGAAACTTCCAGCTGGGGACATTTTTACAGCGTGACAACACGCAATGCGGAATACACTTCGCAGCCAAAGCGAGACAGCTCGCTTCCAAACTAGAGGAATTTTAACAGCGTGACAACACGCCATGCGGAATACATTTCGCAGCCAAACTGAATTGGGATAAGGGAAACAAATTTAGCGTTACCCATACGCCAGCGAGACAGCTCGCTTCCAAACTAGGGGAATTTAACGCGTGACAACACGCAATGCGGAATACACTTCGCAGGCAAACTGAATGGGGATAAGGGAGATAAATGTAGCGTAACCAATTCGCCAGCGAGACAGCTCGCTTCCAAACTAGGGGAATTTTAACAGCGTGACAATACGCAATGCGGAATACACTTCGCAGCCAAACTGAATTGGATAAGGGAGATAAATAAATTTAGCGTAACCAATACGCCAGCGAGACAGCTCGCTTCCAAACTAGGGGAATTTCAACGCGTGGCAACACGCAATGCGGAATACACTTCGCAGCCAAACTGAATTGGGATAAGGAGATAAATAAATTTAGCGTAACCAATACGCCAGCGAGACAGCTCGCTTCCAACTAGGGGAATTGTAAACGCGTGACAACACGCAATGCGGAATACACTTCGCAGCCAAACTGAACAGAAAGAAAAGGGAAAACACTGGTGGAAACAAAAATGCTGGCAAGACTACTCGCCTCTAAACTGTTGGGTAAAAGAATGGAAAGGAGAAGTAGAACCATAGAGTTCGATCGAACCAGAGGTACGTTTTGTCACAAATCCAAGATGGCGGCCAAGCGATAGCAAACTCGCGTTTCTCGACCTAAAACTACCCTCCAACGCCTGCGAGCAGGCTAAAGCTTATGAGGTGGACTAAAACTCCTAAGACTCTTTGGTTAAGAATGTTTTGCACCCGTTTACATGACTTTCCATGACTTTCCATGACTGCGATGGACGATCTCTTCAGTGCAACGAGTCCTGAAAGAGATTTGATTCCTCGGTATACGGTTTATAAAAGTAAGTCAAAAGATGATCAGACTTTCAACTGTGTTTTGGACTTTCATTGAATTATACAATAAAAGCTTTATTCTATTGACACTGGTAACATCTATCTTTTATCTCTTGAAAATTAAACCTTCAACCTCAGTGGCTAAATTTGTTTTGGATTCTGAGTGAGTAATCGGTTTGTTCACTGCAGTCAATCGAAATGTGAATTATCAATAAAATTTTCCTTGCTCAAGGAATAAAGTTTAGCAAGGAATAAAGAGTGCACAGAAAGACACTCACGTTTACCCATATTTGTTGGCTCAGTATCAAAATAGCCCTTGTTATGTTTCTGTCATTTTCTTCATCTCCTTCTAAAATTCAATAGGCTATGGAATTTTAGAAAGAGATGAAGAAAATGAAACAGACAGATTAGGAGTATCTTGATCCAAGTTTTTCAAATTTTTCTCAGGGGAGCATTGCCCCCTGAAATTATTTTGCTTTTATGTCTCATTCTTTTTTTCTCAATTTTTCCCCCGAAATTTTCAGTATTTGAAGTGCAATTATGTGAACATTCAAGTACCATAAGTATATCATGGGCATCTTGTGAACTTGAAACTTCATGAATTTCAGGCCCCAACACAAAGTTCTTCCACCCATGCAATATTTGGAACACTTTAGACTTGGCGGCTTTATAATATACAAACTGTACAGGGCAAAATTACTCGATCCTGATTGGCTAAGAGCGAGGGCATTTTTTTAATTGAGGCAAAATTATTTTGCACACGTCTGAATACAAGCAGTCAACGCGCGCGCTGAATTTTGCCCTTTTATATCATAAACAAGTAATCACATGGGTTCCTTGTAAAATTAGGGATTAATTTCACTTGTGTTTTCAATTTTTTTCAAATTGCCCTCACCGCAGATGGCTCGGGCAATTTTGAAAAAAAAATTGAAAACCTCATGAAATTAATCCCTAATTTTACTTGGCCCTTGCCTGGAATCCTGGAAAAATGCCTCATATTTATTTCTCTGATGTGTCGGGGGGAATGCTAATTTTCGGGGGACTACATGCCAGAGAATCTTAAAATATAGGAAAAAAGTTCATTTGTTTCTCCCCCGACATACATAATGATTGCATGCCGGGAGTGCCTGTGTATATATCATGCCCACTATAACTGTGATAGATAACAAAGTAAAATTATTCCACTTGTAGGAAAGATAGTAGCAAAGCGGGCCATGATTTTGGAAATCAAAGTAAGAGCTTAGAGAATATCTTACGAAAATCACGCTGAAAAATGGAGTCACTGGAAAAAAACATCATAGAAATTTTCCAAAATTAATCATAGCCTAGTATGATGTTTTAGTTTGTAAATGCTACATCAAAGTATACTCTTGAGCGTAAGCGCTGTAGGAGTAAACGGGATCTTGGTGTTTAACAATGGCGCTTCCTGACATTTACTTAGTAAACCCTTTTTACCTACCCTGGTTCCAGAGCCTCGAATGTCGCTTGATGTAGTGACCAGCCAAGCTCAGTGCCGCGATAGCGGCGCTGAGCACGAGGAGCTTGCGACGAGGCTCTGGCCTCCCGAGCCGTTATTTTGACTTCCGTGGACTTCCGTAGGTTCAGAATCTGAACCTCGTAGCTGATTGGCCAATTTAGTCGTGGTCATGGTAACTGAAATATGGTGGGTATAAAACGCGATGTGATTGGCTATTTTGTGACAAACCGGTTTTACGAGTTTGTGTATCTTCGAAGTGTCACGTTTTTATAGATACAGTAATGGCGGCTTCTGAAGCGGATGTAAACTTCGATCGCACTTTCAATCGAGCTGTGCAGTCTCAGTTGAATCACAGCTTCTCTGATATCGATGAATTGAAATCTGTACAACAAGAGTCTCTTTACCAGTTCGTTAACGCCGAGATGTCTTTTCTGTCCTACCAACTGGGTATGATACGGTGGCCCACAAGTGTCACGGCAAAACAAAGCAAACTCACGGCAAAACAAAGCAAACTCACGGCAAAACAAAGCAAACTCACGGCAAAACAAAGCAAACTCACGGCAAAACAAAGCAAACTCACGGCAAAACAAAGCAAACTCACGGCAAAACAAAGCAAACTCACGGCAAAACAAGGCAAACTCACGGCAAAATAATCACGGCAAATTTACAAATACCGTGTTCTTGGTCAGCGGTCCAAGGCGGAAGTTTGCTCAACGGCGCATGCTCGACTTTTGACTATTTGGAAATAAAATGGCGGCCTCCAATGACTACGAAGAAGAAGAAGCCATAGAATATCTGTTTTATAAAGGATATGAATACGAAGAGCTCAGGGGATTGCTTCGGGAAGATTTTGGAATTGAAATGAGTCTTAGAACTCTGAAAAGGCGGCTGAAGGCCATGGATTTATCGAGAAAAAAGGTTGATTTCGATGAGCAGGAAGTGAGACAAGCTATAGTGGAGCTTTTAGATGGTCCAAATTCAAGTGTCGGGTACCGATCAATCTGGCACTCACTTAGACTCAAGGGGATAATTGTACCACGAATAGTAGTACAAAATTTGATGCTAGAATTAGATCCAGATGGCGTCGAAAGGAGAAAAGCACATAAACTACAAAGACGAGAGTATCATAATCCAGGCCCAAACAGTGCTTGGCATGCAGACGGCTATGATAAACTGTCTCCGTATGGATTCCCCATCCACGGTTGCATTGATGGGTTTAGCCGTAAAATGCTATGGCTTTACGTCACTAGATCAAATAGCTATCCTGATAATATAGCTGCATACTATTTAGATGCTGTCAGCAAAAAGGGTGGCTGCCCACGACGCCTTTATACTGACCTTGGGACAGAAAATGGAACAATGGCTGCCATACACTGCTTTTTTCTTGATAATCCAGATTCACATCAATATGTACCCTCACCAAGAAACCAAAGAATAGAGGCATGGTGGTCGTCCTTGAAAAAAAGCTGGAGCAGTTGGTGGATCAACTTTTTTAAGGACTTACAAGAAGTGGGAAAGTTAAACATTGGTGATCCTTTACAAAAAGAGTGCCTGTGGTTTTGCTTTGCCGAATTGTTACAAGCTGATTTAAATCAGGTCTTAGAGCACTGGAACACACACTATATACGCAAATCCAGGCATGACACTATATCTGGAAGACCAAATGCAATATATGCATTACCAGAGAGTCATGGTGGTGTTCGTGATCTAATCATCACAGTTCCCTTGAATGAGCTTAAGTATGCAAAGGGTCATATAGTAGAAAAGGATGAGGATAATGAATACCAGGAATATTTTAGATATGTAGTGAATACCCTTGACCTTCAGAGGCCAATGCATTGGCGAGAGGCCCTTAGTCTTTATGAACGGTTACTTTTAGTTGCAGTTTGAAGTGGTTGATGTAACATTAAATTAAAGGGCGTGGTTACTGTTATATACTCATTCTTTGTAATGAGTATATTATTTAATGAGATCCACTAATGAGTATATGATAAACAGTAAAAACGTGTGAGTAATAAACCTACATTTTCCCAAGTTAGCCTAAACAGGTTCTTATATAAATGGTGATTAGTGAAACTTTAAGCTATTTACATTCTTTATTTCTCCTTTATTCCTTAAATAATTTTCCTAAATTAATTTCTTTCTTAAATTAATTTCTTTCCTGGACATCAGGTACAGCATGTTCCAATTCATGATTTTTTATAAAATTAAGAACATATGACAAATGTTTAGGCTAAGCAGGTTTTTATATAAAGGGTGTATAACAGGGAATACAATACAATACATAAATGTTGGCCAATTTTAGCCAAAATTTTAGCCTAACAGGTTCTTAAATTTTAGGTTCTTACTTGCAGGATTTTACTGTATTGCATCTACTTATCTGAAAGACTAAACGTTTTACATTATCTTTTATTATCTCAATCAATCAATCTTGATACTACTTCCTCCAAGTTAAGTGGATCTCATTACTAATGTTTTGAGTATTCTGCGAACTCTCGCCAATGATTTCCATCTGCTTAACCTCCTTTGAGCTGCCGTCAATCAAAACCCTTGAAGCTTTTCAATAGGCCAACACATAAAACACCATCTCATCGCAAGGCACTGATCAATCAAATAGCACAAAATGTAATTCCGTTAAAAATTTGAAGTTTGATTGACGGAAGCCAGAAGATGGTTTAGCATTGGAAAACGTTGGTGAGAGTTCACAGAATACTCAAAACAGCAGTAAATCATCTTAACATAATTTGTTTGTTAAGAAACAAATCGAGAGATGCATGAGATACCAACAAATTTCATAGCTGTATAAAAATGACGTGCTGGAAATGTTTTTGTAATGTGTGATTCCAGAAATGATCCATACCCCCCCCCCCCCTCCCCAGAGAAGGGGGTTGAGATTTGACCCCCTCCCCACCCCTCTGAAATTTCAGATCCCTTCCTCAGGGGGGGGGGGGGGGGGGGGGGGTGTCAGATTTTTTCTGGGATCACACAATGAGGATATTAACTTGATCATGTTGACCATGTACAGGCAGTGTCTAGTGATGTGATTGACAAACTGTTCAAATTACAAGTAAAGACAAAGAAAACAACTATGTTAATATGAGATTACTGTTATAGACCTTATGTGGACAGTTATAGGAAAGATGCTTTTCCATTTTGCAGAGCCCACCCACCTACAGAAAGGTCTCAGAGAATTCCTAGAACATCTTAGTTCTTTGACAGGAAAAGAGTAATATCATTTGGTATTTTTAGCTGTATCAGAATTTTATTATTGTTAAACATCATCCTGAATTAAAATTATCAATGTAAACAGAGAACATCCACATGGATACACAAAAATCAGAGGCTTTCTGGTAATTACAATAACATGTGCATTAACAGTAACATAACATTTATTCATCTTAGGGGCTGCCCAAGTGACTTTTGAGGGGGGGGGGGGGGTGATTTTGAAAAAAATATCCCGCTTTATGCTTATAAAAAATCGTGCATTTTGGGTGAAGACTGAGGCCCCCCAAAAAAATATTGCAACCACAAAATCAACCACCTCTTCCCTCAAAAGTGAAATGTTCAGCCCCTTAGCTATCATTGTTTGCATAACTGACACTTACTTTTTGAGCAAGTTCCTCATCTCCAGCATGATTGGATAAGAGTGCAACTGATTAAGTGTTAGCCATACCAAACCAAAAAAACAGTAACTATATTTTCAAGTTATGACAATCATGATAAAAGTATAAATTTAAAACTGTAACATATAACATACATGAATTATAATTCATGGAACAATATATTATACCATATATCTTTCATATAATACTAATAATTATCTGCTCTATGTAGAGAAAGTTATCACTCTTTTCAGTTATTGGTGTCTTAACCCCTAAAAAAAGTCACATATGCTAGTTGAGAAAATGAATTTTAACCCTAAGGGATAGCAAAATGGGTGTGGCCAAAGGCAAATTCAACCCTAAGAGATAGCAAAAGGCATGGTCTATAGATCAATTTTGATTGGCCAATTGACGTTTGTGATTTATAGACAGTTGGATGGACCATGAGACCTATTACTTGATTTTAAAACAGGAAATCTTAACAAGTTTGACAGGAAGTTTGATTTGTATTCTTTGGGTCGGGCTGCAAGACACCCTAAGTGATAGCAGATTTTCTAGAAGACCCTAAGGGATAGCACTTGGAGGCGAATTTTATACCCTAAGGGATAGAACAAGCATATGTGACTTTTTTTAGGGGGAGTCACCAAGGAACCTTGTTTCATACTTTAGGATACAGTCACTAAACTTCTGTTTTCACTATGTTCTGTTCCATCTGTGAACCATCTGCTAAACAGTCTATGATTGCATTTTTTGTCTATAAGAAGGGGATGTAAGCACACACCCTCCTTTCCTGGTATGGTTAAAAAAATCTTCAATAAATCATAAAGTACCAGTATACAAACTTAGGGCTTCGCAAATGCCTGGCCTTTACAATATGCGGTCAGAAATACCTCGCTGAATTCTTTGGATGTTTTCATGTGCTCTACTGGCAATGTTATCACTTGGGCACATGCACCAACAATTGGGTAACAGATAGTGTGATCTTTGTTTCTTAATTTACAGTGATGGTCAAACTGCACCGTAATTACTAGCTCATCTTCCTCATCAAGAGGTTTGTGTCGCTGACCTGTAAGCCAGCCTAGTACCCCAGCAGGGGTCAGGTCAGCTGAAATAAACTGCTCCGGTTCAGCTGTGCAGGTGTCTTCTTCTGTTTTCCATCCCACAGCCTCCTCGTACCCATCAACCTGCTTGTCTTCTAGTGTAATCATAAAATCATGGAAATGATCCAACATGCTCTCCTCTACAACTCTTTGTGACTTAATGTCTGAGTAAACAGGCCTTAACAATGATGCAACATAGTTTGCATCCACCTCTTCAACACTGTGTGCATCCTAACCAACAGACTTCTACATGCTTCTGGATATCTAACAATCAGGTCAGATAAGCCAAAGGCCTTGAGTCCATTCATGAACTCCTTCAGGTAAATGCTTCTTCTTGTAATGATACTGACAGTGACAGACTTGGCGATTTCTTCCTTGTGCAATTCATCAATTGGACCAGTATAGCCATGGTCTATGATAAGGCTTCTGCTTTCCTTGACATCATTCTTTAGTGCCTCCAACAGAGTTCTGTCATTCTCAGTCAAGAACTGTTCTTGGTCAACCTCTTGTAATGACAGCTCTGGGTTGATCATCAAGTTATAAGTAGCATTCTCAAGGAATCTAGGAGGAAGGCCTCGCTGGGCTAAGCTGTGAGCAGCCAGCTGACCACAGATCACAAATGTCCCATTTTGCACATATGTTGTGCTCTCCACGGGGACTCCACCAGGAAAAACTGTAACGCTGATAAGGTTTATTGCATAATGGAAAAACTCCTGGGCTATAGCACCAGAATCTATACCCTTTCGCCACTAAAGTGCACCCTAAGGACTTGATCAACTGCTTCTGGATTTTTCTCGATTTCTCGCTTCCAAAGCGCAACAATTCTTTCAATCGACGCATTGCGTCTGAGCACAATGTAAAGTTGTCCTTGATTGTCAACATTTTTTGATATCTGTCGCACAACAGATTCTGCATTCATATGCGATTCTGTGCATTCATCAACAGTTTCTTGTAGTTGCTTAGCCAACTCCTGGTCCATCTGGATCTGCTGATTAACTGCAGTTTCATCTGGATGATCACCATCATCAAGATGAACCACTGGTATTGTATTCTCAAATTGACTAGTATCTAGTTTTGGGCGTTTGCTGGAAGATGCATCAAGCATTGGCTTTATGTCATCGCCATCATCAGACTTTGCTCCCTTGGTTTCCTTGGTATGATTCTCATTTCCATTGGCATCATTCCCATCTTCACTTTCATAGTCATCATCACAGAAGCCCTCATACATTTGTAAGTCTCTGTCACAGCAGATATACATCGTTATCCGTTTGTAGTCTTTGCCTATCTCTTCTTTATATCGTGCAAGGGTGAATGGTTCGGTTTTTTTGTCCCCGGTACCCACAAAGCTTTGGCCTTATCTTCAAAGAGAAGGTGATAAACTTCTGATTCATCATACAAATCACTGCAGAAGTTTTTCCACTTCTCCTCTGCTAGCTTTTTAAGTGCAATATAGCCCACTGAGGGTGAGACCCTTAGTGGGAGCCTCTTCCCCCTTTTAGCCTTGAGGTCTTCGTCTTTATGGCTGTACTCCATTAATGATATATTAATGACTACATCCTCATCTTTATCAGGTAAGGGTTTGGATTTAACAAATGACTTCCATTGTTTTCCTTTTGATCTTTTGTACTCCTCAAAAGACTTTGCTCGTATTGAGGGTCCACGCTGACTGTAGGTTTAGACTGATTGGAGGGTCCGGCTTGGTTGGACGGTCCAGGCTGATTACAGGGTCCAGATTGATTGGATGGTCCAGATTGATTGGAAGATGAAAGTGCTGATAGAAAAAGAAAAGGTGTAAATCTTTTACAGAATGATTAAGCAGTTTTCACATGACTGTCAAAGCAATTCATGAGTTATTCACTGCAAAATCAAATGCGATAGTAATTCAACGGCAAATCAATCAGAGGGCAAAGTAATTCACAATTGTGAATCAAAAACTGAATTTCCTTCCAAAGTAATCACAAGTAATTGTATAATTGTTTTCTCTACGCAATCTGATTGGCTGATGACCAACAGACTCAGAAATCTGGAAAATGTATACCCTGTTTATGACAAGAAGCTCGAAATCCGACTCTGTTCAGCAGATCATCCCCGTTAAGTCAATAATAAGAGAGGTTAATAATTCATGTATTTTATGACTCATTCAAATATGCATGATCTTCATCTGGGACACGGGTCCGAATACGGAAAATATAGCCTGTGGGCAATACACAAAATACAGCCAGTGCGCCAATCAATCAAATCACAGGAAATTGTCCAGCCATATAATAAATAGAGGTACCCCTTCCCCGGTTACATGTTATGGTATGTTGTTTACTTGGCTCATGAATCTCAAGAGAAGAAACACGATACATATGTTTCAGGAGACTATGATACGAAGCCAAGTTTTTGATATTCGACAATTGATATTTTAACACGCAAAAAGCCGCAAAATTAGAGCATAAGTTAGGAGTTTGAGACGCTAAAATTGTACCCAAACTCGACTATTTCATGAATAAGGCAAGCAGCATGCATAGCTATGCATGCAGGTCATTTCGCTCAGCAGTCGAGAGAATGAGAGAAAATATGTATAAGTAACTGCTGAGCTAAGTTAAAATCTTACCTTTTCCACATCCTTCACAAAATCGTGCAAATAAAGTGCCTTCTTTGCCACAGTTTGTGCAAAACATGATGGATTCGAGCACGAGGGAAGATTCACACTTCTCCTCATAAGGTGAACCGCTGACCAACAGTCGTAACCTCGTCCCCAGGGTCTTCTCGGCCGTTTCTCCCATTCTGCTTTTTGCCGTGAGTTTGCTTTGTTTTGCCGTGAGTTTGCTTTGTTTTGCCGTGAGTTTGCTTTGTTTTGCCGTGAGTTTGCTTTGTTTTGCCGTGAGTTTGCTTTGTTTTGCCGTGAGTTTGCTTTGTTTTGCCGTGAGATTGCTTTGTTTTGCCGTGAGTTTGCTTTGTTTTGCCGTGAGTTTGCTTTGTTTTGCCGTGAGTTTGCTTTGTTTTGCCGTGGAGTTTTTATTTTGCCGTGACACTTGTGGGCCACCGTAGTATGAAAAGTCACTTATCTTCGAGCTCGTTCCTGGCGTCTGTTCATTTCTCCATGATAACAGCTATAACTATCCCAAACACGCGATAATAGTGGTGATTTGCCCGCTTAACTCTCTCATCGAGTCTCATATCCAAGAGCTACATAACCGGGGGCTGAAGGCATGCTCACTTGCAGATCCTGGAGTAGATGTCGGCGCTCTAAACCGCGGAGAGTTCAGTTTCATTTTCACAAGTCCAGAGTTGCTCGTGAAAACGACAAATGGCGCGCTATGCTAAAGTCCACAGTGTACCAAAACCAACTGTTTGGCGTTGTAACTGACGAAGCTCACGTCGTACCTAAGTGGTAAGAGTTATACCTCAGAAAGAACCCCTCAGAAATATGTTAACTTCGTGAATTAAGCTTTATAAGCTTATATTTCTGCCTGAATCCAATGTCAATAATCAACAGTTTTATTAAAACTGTGGTTCTAATTCTTTTGCAGTATTAAGTTATCTTGTTTGTGGCAAATTCGGAATTATTATCATGAAAGCAGTGTTGATACATATACTTGCAGTTGAAATCCACTCTATATTATTGAAGAACATAATTTCTAATCTAGCAAGCTGCTAAACTCTTGCTTCTTTTGAAATGTAGATTACATTTCTATGCTTTACCGAAGGCCATTCTCAACTTCTATTTCTGGAGGTTATCCTGTAGCGCCATAGAGACCAAAGGGTAATAATCAGGATATTTCTCAGTCTCCCTGAATTTATTCATTCTGATAATTTTGTTTATATCCAATTAGGGGCAAAGGACAAGGAAGCCAACCAAGGGGACGTAAAGCTGCGTTTAGAGAATGTTTCCTTCAAATTGGGGAAGTACGGTCACTTTTGCCCCAAGGAACCCCAGTTCTAGCTTTGACAGCCACTGCCACACCAGAAATTAAGCAAGAAACCATGAAGGGGCTAGCTATGAAGGAAGATACTTACCATGTTTCCATTAGCCCTGACAGAAGAAATATTTATCTCTACACATGTAAAGTATCAAAAGACATTCAAGAAACTTCTCAATGGCTGATTGATAGTCTTAAAAGAAGCAATGTGTCAACTCCTAGAACAATCATTTACTGCAAGTCACAGAGAGATTGTGGAAGACTTTCCAGCATTTCAAGTATGAACTTGGTGCTTTTGCTTACTATCCCGAGGGTGCTAAGCATGTGGCTTCCAATATGCTCATTGGCATGTACCATGCCAATACCCTGGGAAAATGTAAGTCAAGAGTTGCAGATTCTCTTTATGATGAAGGTGGTACATACAGAGTCGTTTGCTTCTACAGCACTGGGCATGGGTGTTAATTTTCGAGACATCAGACAAGTTGTCCACTACGGACCACCTCGCGAAATGGATGACTTTGTCCAAGAAATTGGACGTGCAGGTCGCGATGGTTCTGCTGCACAGGCACTTTTATTTTTTACGGGAAATCATTTAAGGAAGTGCCAGGAAGCCATCAAGAAGTATACAAAAAGTACAGATCAGTGTTTGCGGCAAATAATGCTAGAAGGCTTTGGTGAGAAGGTGCAAATCATGGATAAAGGTCACAATTGTTGCATTGTTTGTCACAAGAACTGCAAGTGCAGTGGTCCTGGTTGTGAAATTCAAAGTCAAATACAAAGCTTTGTTTCAAGCAACAAGAAGGTTGAAAGGGCCAAGTGCAGAGTGGTTCTGCCATATCAGAAAAATGATCTGAAAGAACTACTTCAGGACTATCAACTGATGCTGACAAGTGAGTGCAATGCATATGTGTTATCTCCAGAATCAACAACTGGATTTTCTGAAGAAACTGTTAAGAGCATATTGAAGACATGCAAGTACCTTTTCACTGTTGATGATGTTATGGACTTAAATCCAGTATTTAACAGGCATCATGCCCTTGATGTTCTTCACATGATCAGAGATATATTTGAGGACTTTGAACTTGAGGCTGATGAGTTAGAGGAGGATAGAAACCTTCAAATCAGCTTTGACATGGAGTATGGTGGGATTTATGGCTCAGATAGTGACTCAAGTGATGAAAGCACAGTACCTTCTGATGGCACTGATATGTCAGGTATTGAAGAGCTTTAAGTTGTAACTAAGAATGCAGGGGTGAAGCTAAAGTGCGTGCCCGGGGGTCTGGACTACCAGTAGACCACAATGCAACATGACTCATGTTTTGTATCCTATGAAAATGGTAGAAGCATAATTGAATATATTCTTATTTTGTGACAAAAATGGAAGATTGTCTGTTTATCAACACATACATGGCTGTGTTGCATGATGGTCAATAGGGATTCTTCAAATAACAATAACCATGTGATGAAGTGTATAAAATCCTGCCTACACCACTGGGATGCAAATAATCATAATGAAATGACTAAGAGTGTGTTTCTTTGGGAAAAATCTTACAAAAATCAAATGTTAGATTTTAAGTTTGTTTCATTCAAGAAAAATCCATATGATCCAAAAGTAAATCTTAACCTAGGTTTTACCAAAGAAATGCACTCTTAATGTTTACGCAGTAGACAGTATTGAATGCTGTTAAGCCAAAAAGCCCTTGGTGTCGAATATTTAACAGTGCCTGTTTTTGTTTGGTCAACATATAAGTGTGGTTGTAAAGAAACTTTAATTCTCATGTGCAACTACATGTTATCACCTAATGTGAGGGTGATTACCAGTTTCATGTTTTCTACACTGTTATTGTATACAACTATTTCTAAAAAAGCTTGGACCCAGTGTAACTATCCCAGTCTTTTCTGAAATATGTGTATAAGCAAATATATTTATTGGCCAGTGGTATTTCACAACAATAACAAAATGCAGCAGTTGCTTTAGACCATTTGTGAAGAATTTCTCCTTCCAGTTTATGCATACTACAACAGTAACAATTAGTAATTGACTATGGGCACACCAAAGCTCATACTCCTGAAAGGTACTTTGTACAGTGTATCCAACCTTTTTCAAGAATAAACTAATTTCGAAAACACAAAATGTGTGGTTCCAGAAATTATCCATACCCCCACCCCTACAGAAGGGATTTGTAATTGTGGAGGGTGGGGTGGGGTCAATTTACCTGGTCTTTTCCATACAAATACTGTATTTTTCTTCAGAAATTCCAGTTCGGTGGGGTGGGGGGGTCACTTTTCAACACCCTTTCATTGGGGGGTAGAGGTATGGATATTTCCTGGAACCACACACTATAAATTTATATCAAATTGGGAAGTCTGTGTAATTTTTCTTATTGATGTTTTGTAGAAATAGTGTTTGCCAATTTGTATTTTATTTAAAGTTTTTAAATATCTCTGTGATATTTATTATCCATAGATAAAAACCATTGAACAAGTCGTCTATTCAATTTGACATGCTTTTGCTTGTTTTTATAATCATGTTGATGGATTCATAAATAAAACAAATAGTAAGAATCAATTTGAACTTTCTTGTTTGTTAACTTATGTACATAATATTGAAAAGAAACATTTTGAATAAATAAAATTTGTTAATGAATAATATTGTCTATATCTGCAAACATAAATACTGTAAAAAATAAATTCCCTGCATGCTTTCTGCAGTAAGCACCTTTGGCCATGTAATGAACAGTCGCAAAATAAATCTGCAGCCCCCTGTTGAGGACCTCTGAAATTCCAGGGTGGGTGTCTGGAATTCCAGGGGGTAGCCTAGTACTGGAGCAAAGTTCCACAGGGTGTATTCCTAAACTATGAAATTCCTTGGTGGGTAAATAATGGTCTGGTAGGGAAAACCCCAATTTGCCTGAAACTAGAATCCCTCTACAGGGGGTGCAGATTTGTGCAGAAAAGCCCAGCACCACAAAGGGAAGTAGACATTTTAGGAGGATGAGGTGGTCATTCACCTTGTCTCCTATAAAACTACTCTATTTTTCAATTTTTCACTGCAAATTCTGATGGGTTTTGGGTCCTTAGGTAACTTCCATTTTGACAAAGGTATGGATTTCTGCTGGTGAATTAAATTGCAGATCAGAACTAGTGTTATGGTCATAGCCAAAAATGACTACATTTCAACCCTCCCTCGTGTGCATTTCCTTTTTGTGGTCATTAATCCACCTATTAAGGGCAGTCAGGTCAATGCCATGCACTAAATTGCGCTGGAAGTTCCTAAAACTGTGATACTGCCTTTTGGGTGCCTTTGGATTACGCCTGAAGACTTGTGAAACTCGTTGACTAGTGCAGCAAAGTCTGTAGCAGACTTGGTCACTTTGTGGTAACCGCTTGGTCTGTTTACTTTGACATCATGGTCCACCGAGTCAAGTAATTGTTCAATCTCTCCCACGGACTTGCTACATCGCAATGCTGCCTTTTCTGTTATATTTGCACCAAGGTTTTTCAGCATTCCTTTTGTAAGGTTGATGAAATGTTCCATTCTTAAGTCCATGGAGATGTTCTTGCCAGGGCCACCTTTGTTGTTACAGTTCTATTCCATGTTAACCAGTGAGCCTCCCTTGGAGTTAGCAGTGCTTTGGTATTGGCATGGAGCTGCACAGCTGCTAGGGCATATTTGGTGTGGTTGTAAGCACGGAAAAGTAGCAATGCAAACTTCCAGCATCGAATGATTCTCTCACCATCTCCTTCCTTCACTGAATCATCAAAGTTGCGGAGCAGGAGACCCAGACTCAGTCTTGCTGTTGCGTAGCTGTAGCGGTCATCTTTTGATGATGATTCTGCATTTTCAGCCTCACTGCTCTTATAGTAGTTGGCCCTGTACTTTCCTCGATGTCCAAACCATGCTCCCTGATCTCATGGTTGTTTCTGCACTTCTCATATGTGTATCTCTTACCACACACTCTGCAGTAGTGAGAGACACCTCGCTTAGGTCTATTTTAGCAGCTACACCTTCACTGATGGTTGTATGCACTGCTGACTGATGAGACATTACATGCTTCACCAGCATAGACTTCACATGACTGTGCAACCAAGTCCCTCTCGTTGACTTGGATCCATTAATGATGTGAGGAGGAACCACTTCTTCTTCCTTAGCCTGCAACACTTTGATGTCAAAATACTCCAGTGCAGCAGCAACAATCAGTGCATCAGTTTCCAGGTTGACATATGCTTTGCAGTGATTGAAGTTTCCCTCTACATTGGTCGTTTTTGCATTGCAGTTGTTAATAACATTTAAATTGGAATACATGGTTCCAACATCATTGCCAGATGATGACTTGTAAAAGATATCATACAGAATCTGTCAAAGAAGCAAAACATGTTAAAATTATCTTGAAGCTATTGGGCAGCATTGAGGAGCTTTTAAGATATCAACAAATATCTAGGGAGGGCCTATACCTTGTTGACCTCCAATAAATAAAATAAGGCCACAGGCATGGTACCCTGGTTCCAGAGCCTTGAATGTCGCTTGATTTGGTCACTAAATCAAGCAATATTCGAGGCTCTGGAACCAGGGTACAGGCATGGATTTAGGGGATCTTAGGAAGGCATGTCCCCCATGGCTTCACACACATTTACCATATTTTTTGAAGAAAATTGCAAATTTTGGTCCTTTTCAATATCACCTCTCCCTTTTCTTCCTGGATCCGCCTCTGATTTTTATCAGAGAGTAATGAAATCAATAATGCATTAATTGAATATTCCACTCTATGGGGGCATGTTCCATGCTTTTGACTGTAAGGTCTCCTTGAATACAACTGCAATACCTGATATATTGTACGTATTCCATGCCAGTCTTCAACTTTGCTCAGAAATCCTTGCAACCTCTCATAGGGGGTATCACCATCACTTCGTGCATCTGTACAGTTTCGTGCTCTCTCATCGGTTAACTGGTCACCACCGAAAAAGATCCTCTCATGTACATGAACCGTCTCGTCCCCCTCATCATCAGTGGTCACCTCAATTGGTAGATGCTTCTCATGTAGTTCCTCCAAAATGTCTAGCATATCTTCATTTGTGTTTTCATTCTTGAAAAGGAGACCAAGAGGCACCTTGAAACAGAAACGAAAAAATATATGTAACCAAGCTCCTTTTATTTCCAGGAGAACTTACTTGTAATGTACAGGGCACTATTTAAAGGAGACCTCGACCGATATCGCAGAACTATTACTTCTCTCAACCTGCCCAAATTCCAACCAACACGCACACTACACACGCGCGCCGGTTCCCTTCAAGCCCTGCTCGGCCCAGTCTCCCACGCGTTCAGGTGAACACAGAGAACCTCCTATTGCCTATAAACACAGGGAAATTTGGGGATACATTAGTATTAATTATTGTCTGTGTACTGATTAACACAGGATATTTGCAATGAATGCAAAAAGTGATTACACATTCTGAATAAATTCCTATAGGATTCACAGCCGTGTTGTATGCCACTTTGTTTAGTGGCCAGCTAAGCTCAGTGCCTACCATTGTGGCACTTGTAGTTTAGCATTCGATCTACATTGTAGGTGCATATTCAAAGCAACCAAGTAATTTCAAAGCAACCTAAAAAGCTAGGGAAGAGGCATGAAATAGTCCAGTCTTTCTGTGGTTACACATCAAACTAATTGCAACAGAAGGTTTGTTAACTGTATTTGGCAGATAAATATGAACTTAATAACATGCCGAAAGTTCGCAAAAATTCCGTGAGGGGAACGTGAAGAAATTGCGCCTTTTACCACAGGGTACCCGAGTCGATAAATAATTGAAATAAAGAAAAATAATGAAATGTAGCTAAAAATCAACTTTTTACTAGACGAACATTAATAATACTAGTGGGTTGTGCACGAAAATGTGAAATCTAGCGAGTTTTAAGTAAAACATGGTTACCACAGGGTAAACCGAGTACGAAATTTGATTTTTGCTATTTCCTTTTTAATTTTCCATTTGTAAAAGCCACCGATTGGGAAAAAGATGTAAGTATGTCGTTTTCATTGGATTAGCCAACAAATCATTACTATTTCTACCTAGTTTTGGAATGGAAAAGATATATATCCAACAGCATTTTGCTATAGACTTGTCCTCTCTTATTGAACTAAAGCTACAGCCTGATCAACATCGCATGTTCAACAAAACACCTCAGTCATCGAGGTCTGGTTCTGGTGAGTTTAGACAGCTCCCTTGGCAAACACCGCACGCAGCCGAGCAGTCTAGCCCATTCTTTCGGCAAGTACATCGCTGTGTACTACAGTCAGTCTTACAATTACACCGAACGATCTCCAGGAGCGACGCATGTGCAGGAGGCAGGTTAGTACGAATTGGGAGAAGTTTATCACCCTTGAGTTCCCATCCCCATTCTTCTGGCGGGAGATTAATCCCCTTCCACTGTTGGACCTGGTGGAATACTCTTAAACTGTGGAAACTTGCTGCTGCTGAAGTGGGTGGTAGAGTCTCGGGCTGTACACATGATTTCCCAGTAGTAACTTTCTGTAAAAAGCGTGAGTATCGCAAGGAATTGAGGGTCTCATCGCCACGTCCATTATACACAGACACCAACGCTCTATCGCCAGCGGCTATTACATCCTCCGGTGTAGCAGCTGGATTGTTGAAGACCGTTGCTTGATCCTGTAATAACTTACTGGTCTTTATCTTTCTTAGAATCACAGCTTTTCCTACTCCGTGCACGCGTGAAGTAGTGTCGCATCCGAGAAGAGCATGCGCAAATAAAATGTTACGGCATACATCAAGTCCTAGTTTCGTCTTCTTGCTCTTAATATTCCATACTCTACGTGTCTTTGCGCGCTGTTTAGGCTCTGGAATGAAGAACAGTTCATTCGAGTCCATCTCACAGTGGTATAGCAACAACACAAGGAGGTCCGTATCATCGCCAACAAGAGCAGTGTTTCTATTGGTGCGAGCAGCTAGTACAGCCGTCTGGGCTATTAACAAGTCGGCATCTCCATTAGCATGCAGAACGGTGCATCCCGCGAGTCTCAGCTTTTCTGCCAGCAGATTAATAAACCTTTGCTTATTATCTTGATTGGAGAGGAAATCCTTCTTCTTGAGAATCATTAACATCTTGGCATCAAACAATACAGGCGGTGCTCGGGAAGAGCATCGTCTCTGATGCGTGGATGCCTTGGTAGATGATGCGTTATCATAGCCGTCAAAGACGATCGTGGCGTCTCCGTACTTGGCCTTCACATACTGAACGTACATAGCGCAAACGGCGTCGTAGGTCGCGCCATGTGGCCAGATGACGCGATGGATTAAGGCCCCCCCGTCAACAATGTAGTGTACATCTCCTTTAGGACAGCCAGTTTGGCAGCTTTCTGTCTGGCTCCAAATAGCATCAGCTAGAACTGGTTTGTTGGCTAACCTTGGGAGGAGTGTGGAATCAAACAAAGCGCTAGGATAGCTCGCCAACAACAACAACAACACTTTATTTAGCACTCGTAAGAAAAAGATACAGGATTTATGAGTTTTTTTACAGGTTAATGGAGCACAAGGCACTTGGAAATAGTCAGGACTAATCGAGCCAAGTACCTCGGCCTAGGGTCTATAGGAAAAATTAATTGTAGAGTTGTAGGTAGATACATCAACAAGATACACGGGCAGCAGATACAGGACAAAAACACTAATACAAAACGAACAAGGGAAAGTGGCTTAAAGATTATCTAGATATATATAACTAGGAGGAATGGTGAAAACTTAGTTAGTATTATATGAATTGATGAAGGAGTCAATCAAAAGTTTCTTGAAAGAGGGTCGTGGTTTACTTTTGAATTCTTCAGAAATTGAGTTCCAGACTTTAGCGCCTAGGAAGCGGATGTTAAATTTTCCATAATTAGTTCTTATTTTAGGAAGGAAATACGTTTTCTTAGCTGCTAGTCTGGTATAGTGTTGATGTATCCTGTTGACTGATAAGAAGAAACAATCAAAAACAGAGGGCAGACGATCTGAATAGAAATCATACATAAAGAGTGCATTATGCAAAAATATTATTTCAGGTAATTTAAGTAGACCAAGGGCATGGAAGATTGGATCTGAATGAGCTCTAAATTCCGAAAAAGTCATTAATCGAATTGCCCTCTTCTGGAGGACAAGAAGAGGCCTTAGGGTGGTTGTGTAGGTGTTCCCCCATGTCACAGCTGCATAGGTTAGAAAAGGATAAATTAGTGAATAATATAGCATGGAAAGAGTGGCAGCATTTACATAATGTCTGACTTTTGAGAGAATGCCCACACAACGCTTAACCTTTTTTGAAATATGCAATATATGCTGTTTCCAGCTAAGATGAGAGTCAATGAGAATCCCAAGGTACTTAATACACTTAGCTTTCTTAATAGACTGTCCATTGATCACTAGTCGTACATCATAATTAGAGGCTTTTGAGGTGGATGAAATATAACAAAGTTGGTTTTATCAATATTAAGGGAAAGTTTATTGGCTGTAAGCCAATTAGACACAAATGTAAGATTCTCATTGATGCCCTTTTCTAGTGTTTGTAAGCTAGTATGAGAAGCAAAGAGGTTTGTATCATCAGCAAATATATGAAAATTAAAAAAGCGACTACATCTATAGAAGTCGTTTATATAGATGAGGAATAGGAGAGGCCCTAGCACTGAACCCTGTGGAACTCCATGAAACACACTTAGATTTTCTGAGTAGGTATTACCAATAGCAACAGACTGTCTTCTATTCGAGAGATAGGAGGCAAACCATTGATTGGCAATACCCCTGATTCCATAATGAGAAAGCTTCTTCAGAAGAATATTGTGATTAACCGTGTCAAATGCTTTGGAAAAATCGAGGAAGATACCACAGGAGTACTGGCCCTCTTCTATAGCTTTTTGAATACGATCAGTAATAAGTAGAGCAGCATGTAAAGTAGAATGCCCTTCGCGGAAACCAAATTGCTTCTCATACAAGATGTTGTATTTGTTAATAAAGGCGATAAGCCTCTTATACATGAGTTTTTCTAGAATTTTATTAAATACTGACAGTAAAGATATTGGCCTGTAATTGGTCAAGAGGTTAACTGAGTCCTTTTTGTGCACTGGTATAACATTAGCTAACTTAAGCTGGTCTGGGACACAGCCACTCCTAAATGAATGATTGAAGAGGATTTCAAGTGGTTTTGACAAACAAGTCCCCAAAATTTTTAGCAGGCAGACAGGAATACTAAAAGGACCTGTTGCCTTCGACGAATTTAAATTCCGAATTTCATCTTCAATTTCTACTGAAGTAACTGGGAAGAGGCAGAAACTATTTACCAGTGGAGGCCCAAGAAAGGATTCAGGTTTAATATCTGTAGGAGCAATTTTGTCAGAGAGTGTGCTTCCAATTGAGGCAAAGAAAGTATTAAATTCTTCAGCAATAGATTTGGGGTCTACTAGAGTTCTATTATTTGATATAATTTTGAAGGAATGCTAGCATTTCTAGGCTTGAGTGAGACCAGTGATCTAATGCCTGACCAGATATTCTTCATATTTCTATTGTTCATATTAAAATAATTTTGGTAATAATTTCTCTTAGAAGCCCTGAGGAGATGACATATCCTATTTCTATAATACTTATACTTGGTTAAATAGTAAGGGTCCCTAGAAAGGAGATACCTCTTGTAGAGTTGATCTCTTTTCTTTATAGAAACTTTCAGGCCTACTGAGACCCATGGTTTGGAGAGAGATTTTACTTCCTTTTTGGATAATTTTCTCATAGGAGCATGTTTATCAATGACCCTGGCAATGTGACTATAGAAAAACTGAAAAATATCATTCACATTGGCGCTATCATTGCATGGGAAAACCCCAGTCCAGTCAGTAGAGGACACTTCAGATATGAGAGCCTGTTTGTCTAGAGCGGAGAAGTCCCTTTTGTACAATTTAAAATTATGTGGTAATGCTGCTAATTTATTTATGATAACAAAATTTGGGAGGTGATCTGTTATCCCAGAGATGATATTGCCACTGGTAACTTGGTGTTCCAGAGAATTAAAAAATATATTGTCAATTAAGGTTGCGGAGTGATCTGTAATTCTGGTGGGTTTGAGGATCTGCGGATGAAAATCATAGGCGCCTAAAGTGTTAACAAAATCTTCTGTGTCAGAATGAGTCTCATAGTTCAGGAGATTTAAGTTAAAATCTCCCATTAAAAGACAGTACTTGTTTTCTTTATTTAATTTCTCGGTTGCTTTGTAGAGGAAATTAAGAGTGGTGTCAAGTTTTGAATTAGGATGTCTATACACCACCCCACAAACAATATTATGCTGATTATGGGTATCTAATTCAATAAACAGAGACTCAAACTCAGGCTCAGAACAACACAGGTCACTACGTATTGAAAAACGCAAATTTTCCTTGACAAAAAATCCAACCCCCCTGCCTCAGACAAGGTTGGCTGTGATAGAAAATTATAGCCTTGGAGGTTGGTATTAGAGATTGGGTCAGATCCATGCAATATGCGTGTTTCTGAAAGTCCAATAACAGGAAAATGGTGGTCCAAATCTTCTAATAATTGGAAAAAGGATACAAAGTTAGCACTCAAGCTTCTGATATTGAAATGTAAAGCTGAGAAAGTTTTGTCAGACAGGCAGGATTGGATTTCATCACTTGAATGAAAATCATGTGAAGTATAGTATTCAAAACTAGTAGTACAAGGCATCTGTAGATCAACATCAGCCTTGGATAAACTAGAATGATTACATAAGGAAGACATTATGTCGAAACGAGGTAACGAATCTAATTTTAGTCTAAGATTCAGAATATTATTGCTACACAAGCAAGCCTCATTAGAATTAAAGGCTAGCTCAGCAAGAGCCGAATTATCAATGGAATTAAAGGGAAAGACATCTGATCGACAGAACAGACAAATCCAAAGGTCATTTGTCTTTGAATAATAATTATAGTCTTTGACTGACAATACAGTACATTTTAGATGGAACCAAGCTAGACAAATGTCGCATTGAATCGCCCTACAGTTATCCCTAACAGCTATAGAACATTTCCTACATGAATCCATTGATTTCTTTTATCATCATTAGAAATGACATAGATTAAATTGAATTGACAGTAGGAGACTAGGAAGGTGGTGTACTTAGCTTACTCCTCAGCTTGGCCAGATCAGATTCGGAATTAATGTAAACAGGACGACTGAACTTTGAAGTCTTTACGTATACTTTCCCGTTACTGGTGGCAGCTATAGCTAGCTTGAAATCTTTCTTGACCTTTAGACATGCTTTGAAGAGCTTCTTCCTCGTTTGTGTCAGGCTCTCTGAAATGTAGATATTGTTATCCTCGTCTGCATCGTCGTAGCTTTCCAGATTGTGAGTGGTCTTGCCTTTTAATTTGAACCGAGCTTGATAGACTGCATCCTTCACACTTCTCCTGACAAACTTCGCAATTATCAGAGGCGGACCTGGTTGGTGAACTACTCCTGCATGGTCAGTCCAGGGTTCTTCACTTGCTGGTAGTCGGTGAGAGATTGATATGTCTTCCTCGTTCAACTCGACTCCGGCTAGTTCGGCAACGTCCCTGACAAGCTCATCTATTTCTTCGTCCTCTTTATAAGGAAGACCCTTGATTTCCAAGCAGTCACGACGTGAATATTGAGCCTGCTCATCTATGTGGAGTGCATGCTCCTGCAGTTTATTGACAACTGTATTAAGCTTGGACTTCAAGGCGTTGTTTTCTGCTCTTAGTTCTTGATTGTCCAACTCCAGTGCATTGACTCGTTTCATGAGTTGTTCAAATTTATCATTGAAAAAGCTCAATGACTCCTCCATTTCTGCCAGTTTGTTCTTTGATAGGTCCGCCATATCCCAAGCAACATTTAAACAGATAAGGCACAAAAATAGAACTACATTTAACATGAATCCCTACGTTATCTCGGAGTAAGAATTCGCGTGGCCATCTTGGACCACGACCGCTGACCGTTCTCATAACTAAATCTCATAACTAAACAGTTCTTCTGGGTCTTCATACTGGCCACTAGTGGCAATAATGCTCAGCCTTTGAAATAAAAGCTGTGGGTCCACTTGGACGCTACCGTCACTGAGCTTTACCGCCGTTACAGATGCAAGGGTTGACACTTGTTGCTTCTTCTTGAAGGAATAGTCGTGAACATTCTTTCCAACCATAGACTGGATTATCTTTTCCCCAACGTCTTTGACTTTGTCGCAGTTCACCACGTCATCGACTACAACACCACTTGCAATACTCCTCAGGGAAGAGTCTCCAGTGAACGGGTTTCTTTGGTTGAGGTAGTTGAGAATCTTTCTGGTGTCGTCAAAGTCTCTCTCCTTCATTGCCTTGGTTGTGTCTTTAAGTTGAGAACCCATGCTGGTGTGCTGCTCACTTGTACTGAAGTCTGAACCAGTGAGATTTTGCATGGCGTTGTTCACCTCAGCACAAGCAGGCATGGACATCAACCACACTAAGCGTTGGGTCTCCGTCATCCCCCTTCCTCTAGTCAGTCCGCCTGTTGTCTTCACACTTCTCATCCATACCTAGCAAACAAAAGAGAAGTGACTTAAAACCAGTAAAAAAAAAATGCCATGAAATATATCTTTACCGGACTCTCGAATTTGAGCCTCATGGCACCGTTTCAAGTGCATGGACAGCACCTAGTGGCAAATCTGTTTTAATTCAAAAATAATATTACTTAGGAGGTCAGGATCGTGAAATGCGTGATCGCGAGCGAGTATTTCAAAGGCCAAGGTCACGGTAATTCACGATCTGGACCGCCGTTGAACCGCTAAATATTTTATATTTAGTATAATTCCTCAAACAATTCCGCGCGCTGGAAAATATTGAGTAATCACCGATTAATTATCGGCGACTAACAGTTAAATGCTTTTTTCTTCACCCAAAAACAGCGAACGTGCGCGGCCGTTCCGCTTTCGAGGGCCGAATCGTAGGATTTCGGACCGCTCGTGAGTCGTAAGAACTCAGGACCTGAAAAAGTAGAAGTTATGTGCATTACCTGTTCTATAATCAGATCAGTAGACAACCCAGCCCACAGGCGATCACTCCGACGCACAACGTGCAATCCATCCAGAATGCTCTTGTACACAGTTGGTTGCGTCTTCTCGAGGTCTTCCATTAGCTGGAGATAAATATAGGTGGATTTTGCGTACAAGTTATTGCCAGTGGCTGCAAAGTACGGGAGCATATCCTCAACAGCTTGCAGATGGAGTCGCCAGTTCCCAGTCCGTTCCGCCTTGATAAACTTCTTAAGAATATCTACCATTCGCATATATTCAAGCCACAATACAGCCGTGCACTCACCCCCTAGGGACGATTTCTTTTCTTCTAGTTTCTTAGCCACCGAGTCCAGCAATACAGAAGAGTTTGGTTTGCCGTTTCCGGGGATTCCATGACCTGTGCATGAAAAACTTTTAGCAGTTCAAGTCAGTGTCTGAGGCTTGTGCTACTTGTGTCTCGTTGACTTCAGCTCTATTTTATCTTCAGCTTCGGGGACGTCGGTAGCATCTGCATTTGCATCTTGACTAGTGCTGACAGGAAGGGGGAGCTTAAATGTGTCACACACCAACAACGCATTGAGGGCTCCATCCACTAAGAAATGCCCTCTGACAGCTCGTGCTACAGCCTTTCCTGAGAGCATATGACTAACAGCGTTGCGTGCGTATACAAGCTCTAGAACATTTTCTAATCCCGATCCTGCCATCAGATGGCCTATGCATCCAAGGAAACTCATTTCGGTGTGCAGTCCTCCTAAGCGTACAACAACTGGCTTCAACTTGCTTCCCTGAGGCTCTCCCTTAACTATCATCAGCGCTTTCCACCAGAGTGGTTGGTCAAACGTTACCATAGGAACAACTCCATACCTGGCAGCTTGCTCGGCGATGAAATAAAGGGTGGAGTAAATACAGGTCATGTTAGAAGGATCCATATCGATCATAGGCAGGAACATAATGGATGACTTCCCTGGATGAGACCTGATACATGCGGTATGCGTAGCCTGCATAAAGCCCGACCAGCCAGGACGGGGAGACCGTAGTAGTGGCAAACTCAGCTTCCAAAGAAGGTCCAAATTTCTGGTCTGGTCTTTGACTTTAAGGCTCTTCAATTCCCGATATACGAGTCTCGGGGTGTCCTCGCGTGGACCATGATAACTGTGAATCGCGATGCGTCCAGTTTGTGCTATCTCATCTGATGTGACATCTTTCCTAGGGACAGTCGTGTTCGTCTTCACTCCTGGAGTAATTGCTGCGATTATCCCCATACCGTGGAATGTGCCACTCCCATCCAATGTTCTCAAGTTATGATCCACATTATCCGCAGAAAATTGCATGAAACGACCAGGTATCCAGCCAGGTATATCTGTACCTTGGGTTACAGCTGCGCTACGTTCATACTTTTGTACTGCACTATAAGAAGCACAAAATCCGTGTGAGTTTAAAGAGTCGATAAGAAACTTGGACGCAAAATGGTGGTGCATCTGAACACCGAGTCCGAGCTGTAAAGGTGCAATAAGTGCCCTTGGACGAGCTGCCTGAATAAGTGCATGTCCGATGGAAGCAAGCTTCAAGTCAACATCCTTCCCGGCAAACAAGGATCTCAAAAATACAGATAATAGTTCTGGAACAAATGCCAGTGCAGTGTCAACAGAAGACATTTCTAAACTCGATGGGTAGTTATCATTAGGTTGATCTATATTTACAATTTCCCTCCTTATCAATTTAGCGGCTGTCTTGATAATTCTTGATTCTTCCTCGACATCGTCCCCACTTCTTGGCTCAACATAAAACTCATTCAATATCGACGCTACTGTGTCTTTTAATGTAACCACATTCGGGCTTTTCTTAGTTGTTGTTATAGCAATTCTATCGCCAAACCGCTCAAGCAGTTTTCTCTTCATGTATACGGAACTATACGCCTCCTCCGCGGTGCCTTCCAGACACTCTCCCATCTTCTTTGTTAGATCGCTTACTGTCACTTGGCCATCTTCATTTTCCGCTAGATACTGTACTACCGTCTCGAAAGCTGATTCTTTCACCGTGTCTACAGGTCTTCCTTGTACCTTACGTTGTTTGGACGCATTTCCTTCTTCGTTACTGTGTTGCCTGGGAATTTCCTTGCCAGTTCTGAAGTTACTGCTGCAGGTCTGGTGGTAAACTGCATCTGAAGCATGCAGATCTCGGAGGTACTCCAGTCGTCCAAGCAATACTTGAGACCAGCTATCATTTCTCTGTTTGCATATATTGGAAATAGTTTCTTGAAATTCAAACGTACGTACACAAAAAACATCTGATCCTCTCTTTTTGCCATTATGCTTGGCAATATTGCCACAGAAAAAACAATGTTCCTTTGAATCATATTTCTGTTCCGTAGACCGCCGTCTTATAGATTTCTCACTAGTGGTAGCATTTTGTGTTGATTGACTCGGCTTTGCTTTCCTAATGAGCTCAACTCTACATTTCACGTGGACTTTATTTCCAGGGATAGCATTAATGCCTTTTCCCGCCTGATTTATCGTATCGCATCCCTTTGGGTCAGTACTGCGAATGAAGCATTCTTATCTTCAAAGTTTCCTTTGCAAATGCAGCAAGCCTCCATCGTACTTTCATTCTTGAAAAAACTACAATTAGAGATTTCGAAATGTTACCCACTCAACCTCGAATTTTTGTCTTAAATTGCATACTTTGTTGAGAAAAACTTGATCAAAATGATAAATAACTTACCCTTTGCTCCAAATGTATCCTTGATAAAGAAAGAATAGGACTGAAAGGACCTTAATCATGCGATTCTGCGGGTTGAACATGCATACAATGTAGTGACATGACAATATCTACCAGGCATTCCACACCCGACACAGAGGTCCTGGGACCGATTTAGACATTGTTTTACGATTTAGATAACTTAAAAGTATTATTGTCTTGTTTTTTTCTTGTGGTTCAACTCAATACAAACGATATCTAATGAAATTTGATATCAGAGACAAATAAAACAGCGAGAAAAACAGCTAAACGGTTAACCTCTCTTTGGGATACCTGTGGAAAAAAAGCTTAATTATTTGGCTTTCAAAATCTTAGATTTGATAAAATGGTTCGTTTTCATGCTCATTGTGCTCCAAAGAATGCACTGACACAACAACATACCCAAAAGCGGCGAAAATATTTATATAAACTGATATTTGACGTTTTTGCAGTTTGGGTACCCTGTGGTACATATGAGACAATTTTCAACTCTAATTTTAACCATGTTCCGCCAAGCGAATTTTTGCGAACTTTCAGTATGTTGTTTAACTAAGTCAAGTGAACATTAGAAAAGCAAAATACCTTCTGTTGCAATTAGTTTGATCTTCATGTACAAATTTTCATAGAATGACTGGACTAAAATGTAGAGGTTAGTAAAAGTACATATTGTGTGGTTCCAGAAAATATCCATCCCCCTCCCCCCCCCGGAAATTCCAAGAAATAAAACAGTATTTGTACAATGAAAATGATCAGGTAAATTAACCCCCCACCCTCCAGAATTTCCAATGCCCTTCCGTAGAGGGGGTCATGGATAATTTATGGAACCACACATTTGATATTATTTTGAGGATTATTAAATACCTGTTCAGATTTTCCTGCCATTTCTTTTGAGTAAATGTGTGGAAGGTGATACACAATCACATCTTTGAAAGATGCAAAGGCTGGGATGTTCTTTACAATTACTCTTGCAACAAGAGCAGAAATATCATGCAAAAGTTCTGATTACCTTGGAGAGAAGGAAGGAAGTCCACATTTTGGATATCCAAGACAGATTTGATTGGTACATCATTTTGAAGATTGTTACCATGGATGCGGTTCTTGACAGCATTTAGATTAAACCAGTGAATACTATTGTTCTGGTTGGTACTTGACATGTGCTTGACTTTGATCAGCATGTCAAGGTTATCTCCAGTAATCTGGTATAAGGGAGGATGCAGCGTTTGCAGCATCTTTTGCACTAAGGTTAATGCCTCTGTGTTGACAACTATTGTATGCCTCCCATGTTGAATGGACTCGATGACTGCATCAAACTCAGACTCTAGAAATCTAGGTCCCATTGCAACACATGTTCTTTCTTTCGACATAGGGACATCAATCTCTGCACTTGTTTTGTAAGAGCTAGCAAAAGTTAAATCAAGCTCAGATACATCTAGTGTTTCCATACCACTAGAAACAACTTTCTTCTCTGCAGCTTCTGTAATCCTCTTCATTTCGTTTATGACTTCCTCCCTTCTGCAGCTCTGCTCCAAATCCTTCTTCCACTCATTTACAATAGCATCGAAGCCCTTACCAAATTCCTCTACTTTCATGACTGTCCTCCAGTGGCTGACGCATAGGCCCCACCTACTACATCTTCGGTAACACTATAAAAAAAGGAAAAATCATTAGATGAATGTAACCTAAGTACAACAACAATACTTAAATAATGGGAGGTTCTTGATGTAACATCAGCTGCCTTGAAGCTCCATTTCTCAAAAATTGAATGTGTAAATTCCAAAATAAATCCACAACACCCCAAGGAAGGGGTTTAGGAAGCCAATTCCAGATGGGTGGTGGTGACAGATGGGATCCCTATCTCAACCCCTTTTTTGTATTTGTTTAGTCCTTATTTTCATAAATTTACAAGTACTGAAAGCAGAGATATCCACATTTATGCCTTATTGACTGTAATATATTATATTACATTTTAACCTATTTAACTCCTTTCTGTGGATTATAAGCATTACTATTAGGCATATGTAATAAGCTTTTTAGCAGTGTACCTGTTTCTCCACTCCACCATGCCACATTAGTAGTGAAAGGCGGTAGGCTGCTGCTGATAGCTGGGGGTTTCGACATCTTAGTAGGTTTGACCCTGCACTAACTGCTCTTGTGACGGCTTTATTCCTTTCCTCCTTATTTTTTGCTTGGCTACGTTTTGAAGATGCAGCAGCGTTTAAGCAGCGATAAAGAACAGGAGCTCTTTCTTGTAATTCTGCAACGATGTGCTGATCCTTAAGAGATATTATTTCCTCTGGTGTCACATGGGTGAGGACTGATTTATGCTTACGGCTACTCAGACTTGAACATTCTCTGTGTATTTCATTTTCAAGCTTTTCCAGGAGTGGACCCTTATACTCCTGAGAAGACCACACAGCATTAACTACTCCACTTTTTTCTTTGCCAGCAATACTGCGTATTATTCGTGCTTGGTTTTCGTCAGTTACAACTCTGTGCACTTGCTTAGATGGATAACTGACTTTTATCTGAAATAAAATATTTTAAACAAAAATATATCACATTGGTGTTAATTGGCCATATTGAGTATAAGTTTAGTTTAAATGATGGCTTAGGGGCAGATAATTACATACCCTTAGGGAGGGATCTAGATTCCAATAATAATAATATTTATAATTACCCACAAGTAACTAGGAAATAATTTCCTGGAAGGACAAAATAACCGCTTCTGCTAGCACGAAGTTGTACCCACAACCTCCATTATTATAAAATATTTGTCCTTCCCAAAAAAACTTGAAGAGATTTAGTGTACCAGGGAATTTAGAGATTCTATTCTCTTTCGCTACGCTCAGGCAAATAAAAAATATTTCAAGTTTAAATATAAATAACCAGCATTGTCGTTTATTCACAAGATGTATTATTTAGTGTGTACTATAAATCAGCTCTTAAGTTATAGCTTACATGCTCGAGGCAAAAAAATTCAAGTGGCGTGAACACATTAGGATATTTAAGCGAACGAGAATCCGCAAGAGCACTGTTAAGTGTGAAGTTTAATGTCAACAAGAAATTTCAATTCTACTCACACAAGTTAATCAATATTTGGTTATCTTGCCAGCCCTGAAAAAGTCTCTGCAGTTGCAAATTGACTATTTTTTTTTATTCTCAAATAAATTTGATTAAGTAAATTTAGTCATGACAAAATTTGCAGCTGAAAAGGTTTCCAGATATTTTAGGGGGATTCAAAAGACTTGATAAACTAGCGCAAATGTGTAAAATGCTGTATTTTCTTCAAATTTGATATTTCTGCTGTTTTGCTATGGAATGCCCTAGTATTTTGTGGGGTGCAATCATTAAGCTTCACTGGACCCCTATGTTGAGGGTTTTTTTGCTGGCTGAGATGCCTGCCTCAGCTTCCCCTATCATCTTTATAACTTTGAACCCCTGGTCCCAAAATTAGGATCCATGACCTGATTTGTTCATTATTTATCAGTATGCTTGGGGAGAAAAGGCAAGACCTTAAAATTTTTGCTGTACCTTTAAGGGGGTCCTGAAATTTTTGTGCAGTTATCAAAGGAAATTAAGACGAGTGACAGAAGTTGATTGTTGTACTCAGGTATGTAAAGGCTTGACAAGCACAATGGGGCCTTATATGCAGATCAAAATAATATTTTGCTGTTGAGGGATACAGCTGAGGCAACCAAACCTGGCAGTCTACTTTTTTTGTGCCAGCCATATTTAAAATAATGACAATTTGTTGTCATGGCAAAAAGGTGGTTGGACAAGTTTCTATACTGAGGGTCATCAACCCTGTCGCTTGAAAAACCTTGAGATACCAAAATATAGGGCTTTTGACAAGCAAAATGCCTAAAGATGTCTAAAATTGTGCTGTTATTTAGAGGACCAGAAGCAAAAAAAAACCTTCAGCAATTTTTCGAAGAAAACCAGAGATTTTACTTAAAAACCGGTAGACCCGAAAATGAGGTAAAAAACCGGGAGACTCCTGGCAAAACCAGGAGAGTTGACATCCCTGCTATACAATTCCTCTCTGTTGAAATCAAACTATTCACATGTGACCGAGACAACTCTGGATTGGGATCTCTGTAGGATAGTATATTATTCTGCCCTGTCTATTGTTATTCATGTTATGTAAATAAGGTATGGGGAATCGCTCTGGCCTTTCCCAAGCCACGCGCTAGCTCTCCTATCACATCCCCTCCTATACAACCAATCGCCATGAGATACAACAAAATCTTTATTTTCCGTATGTCCTCATAATTCTAGGCGTTTCACCCCTTTAATACTTAAACTACCTGCGCTCTCCTCCCATTCCTGATCTCTAATCTTACATCACAAAAGAAACAAACAAATAATGTGCCCTGACGAAATCACCTAGTTAGGCGAAAAAACCGAAGTAAAACCTTCTAGATTATTAAGACTCATATACGTTCTACCCATGCTAGAATCTAAATTGGCAAGCTTTGCAGCCGCCCCCTCAGGGTTTACTACCTGTCTCAACTTTATGTAATGAAGTGCTGTCTTGCTACTCTTCCATCCTATATGGTCCATTATTTCGTGCAGAGAAACACCAGCAAGGGCTAATGAGATCGCGGCGCCACTGCGAAACCCATGGAGGGTATAATGACTGGATGAAAGCTGACCCCGCAACTTATCAGAGCTGGTATACTCAGACAATCTAGCTTGGGCTGCCTGAGTACCCAATGGCTTACTGGATATCTTCCCTGTCTTCGTAACGGATCGAAACAAATAACCTACATTAATCCGAAGAAGTGTGCAAATAGAAAAATATGTTTCCAACCCCAACACGGGGCATACTGCCACGTTTGTACCCCGCCTAAATGCAAACACATTTGCATCTCCTGATCTTAACGTCTTGGTCCAAATGTGATTAAATAACATACCAGAATTATCTGGGAAACGCAAAATATCTATTGCCCTCAACTCTAATAAATCAGCCGCACGGTCTCCCGCAAAGAACAAAGCCTTAAAGACGGCCTGGTCCCTTGCCAAAATATACATCTTTGCCGGATCTGAGCACGGGCACTCCCTTAACATTGCATGAAGATGCTTAGATAGTTGAATGAGGTCACTAATCAGAAGAGGCTCTGCTTGGCGCGGAACAACTCTAGCCTTTAATTGTTCCTCTCTCATATCCGCCAAATACTGTTTAACCGACCTTTCCGCCGCCGGATTACCAATTCGCAAGAAAGTGTGCCATTCAGAGCCCCTTCCATTCTCAGCAAAAATCGACCTCAATTTTCCTATTAATGAGTCTACTGTCCCATGGGCGAGACGCCTAGGGCACTCACAGAAATTAGGAGGCGTAGGCCTAGGGCACTCCTGGCAATGCACCTTCGTTTTTCCTCCCCTATCCTTCCATACTAAAAAGGTAATCACATCCGCCGGAAGTGCTATAGCGATAGACTTAGGCGGAGACAGATTTTGTAAGAAAATAGTCATTTCTTGTTCTAACGCACTTTTCTGTTTTACATATCTAGAGGCGCCACGCTGTCGCGCAAGCTGTTCCAGGCGAGCCTCTATCGCAGCCTCAGAGATTTCAACCTGTTTAGATGACCTATCAGTTCCAATAATCTTCCTTCGTGCGTAGCCACATTGCTGACAATAATTGAAATTCTCGTCATTCGCATATTCACATTTCGGGCAGGCCACTGACGGACCACATATTTTTGGAATTCTTGGCAACGTCTAGGATAAACGTGAACGAAGTATAATTAGAACTGTGATACCCTACACGCCCACAGGGGATAGGGACATGCTGTCGCTATATAACCCGCCTTAGATGGAGCCAAAATTACATCACGAGCGCCCTTTTCCCCTAAGCATATCCTGTCAGGAGCCCGAGCCATCAGTTCTGGCCACCAATACGCATATGAAGTGAGCTGCGGGACTACCACAGTAAAGGGCAACCGAAATGGATAAAGATATCGCAAAATAGGGCCGATTAAAGCAAAAGGAGGAAAAACATACGGATTCGACATATCATCCCTGTCGCGTAAGTTCTGAGAGAACACGTTAACGCCTTTCGTCTGTGGTGTAGGATATGGCGAAAAATGTGGTAGTGGAGAACCGCCTGAATTGGTCATTACATTAGAATCCACCGCCATAAGATCGAAAGAGTGACCAGTAGAACCCCCAAACGCGTTTTGCACCAAGTCCCACGCATTATACGACAACCGACAGTCATTCCTCGACACACGCCTAGAAGGACCATCCGCCGGGTTTCTTTCCGACGGGATATGAATTAAATTAAGTTGGATGTTGCGAGCTGAGAAGGTAAAAAACAACTTCTTGATTGCTCTTGTCAACTCCAGCGATCTCCTGCTACCCTGGCCCTGCCACGTGTCAATGAGAACTTGGCTATCCACAAATCCGTCAACTCTGCAGTCACGCACTTCTACTGGGAGAGCCAATATACTATTTACTAGGGCAAGAGTCCCTTTGGTCGATATATTTAGATGCCTTTCTTGCTCTGCCCACTGGTCTCGAAAAGACTGATCCCCCGAGGGGAGATGTAGCACACAACCCCACCCATGCCCTGAAGCGTCCGATGACAAAGAGATATTAACATGTTTCTCCTCTCTCCAGGGCAAACAATCGTGCCACGAATCCAGGAAATTCCAATGAGATAACTCCTGTCTAAGTTGCACTGTAAGGAGTAGGCGGCCCTGGTTATCCCCCCCCTAAGCTAATGGCATAGCTCATTTCTCTAATGAATAATTTAGCTGCGGGTACAGCCAAAGAGAGAGAAATACACTTCCCTTGGAAACGTTGTAGAGTCTTAATATCAACGGACTTCTTGCAACGTAGAATGTTCTCTCGCAGCAGTGCCAACGCCTCTATTTTCCGAGAAGGAATGCGAAATGATTGCTGGACGGAATCCACAATAAGACCTAAATACTCCAGGCTGGTCGTCGGAAATAGTACCGATTTCTTGATACCAATGGTGTAACCAAGATCCACGAGAACTGAGAGGACGCAGTATATTGCTGCCGTAGCTGCATTTCGTCGAAATTCCTCATTTCTGTTTGAAGGAAGCACCGACCAAGGCCCTCTTGTTGTCACTAACTCCCCATTCAGACGGTCATCTATATAGAGCGAACAGGGTATACCATAAGATCGCAAGTAACCTGACGCCGCTAGCCCAATTGTGTGGTATAAATAGGGAGATATTTTCCAACCAAATGGAATTGTAGTGCAGACAGACTTATCATCACATTTCGTCATGAATGAACCTTGGTATATATACCTCGGGACATCTGCGAGCCTATCAAGCGAGAAAGGCATGTCCTTCATCCAAAGATTTAAAAATCTCGCGTCCAAACAAAGTCTTGGCTTACTTGGTTCTACGGTTAACGGAAGAGACAGATACGGAGGAGGATCTACACCAACTTTTCCCCATAATCTCAGTGCGCCACTCTCAATGCGTCTCAAAATTTCTTGCGAAACAAATTTGGAAAACGCCTTGCATGAGGCATGGTTACGAAATCGCTTTCGTGGCGGAAAATCAGAGCAATAGCTTTGGCCCTTAAATGTGCCCTTAAAGGCCTGACTAAACGTTGTAATGTCCACCTTGTTACGAATCCAATCTTTTAAAGTATTCATCTCGGGGTGGTTTTGAAGAACTCTATCCCACGCTTCGGGATTCCTGTGGAGCCCCCGCAATAAACGTATCGGGATTCCTAAGGCATAAATCCCTTAGATCTGGAACCTGGTCAGATAATAATACTTGTTTCCACGTCTCTTTTGCCTGCATTCCCTCCTGATTAGGAACCTCATTAATATCAACCCAATTTTCAATTTCCCTTGATCGTGTAGCGGCAAGCTGACTCGAAAAATCCAGTTCGCCGCTCTTCCCTTCAACTCGTAATCTTTTTATTTTAGGACCCTAAGAAAAAACAAGAAACAAGATTCTTAGGAGAGAATCAACCCGGACACGAAAATTGGAAAGGTTGATAAAAATGAGATTCCCAACCAGGAGGGAGCAACCTCACAACCCCTGAAAACAGAAGGTCTATCAACTTATCGAGTATGCGATAAGCCAACAGGAGTCGCTCGCCCATAATTGGAAATTTAATACTATTTAATACTTCTAATTTTACCTGAATGCAATTTTTTAATGGTAGCTTGATAGTCTGATAACTAACACCGTGGATTAACAACATTTCCATAAATTTGACTCATACAAGTTTCATTTGTTATTTATTTTATCAGTAATCCTTATGAGGCCAGATAAAGTATATTTCCATATGTATGGAGAATTTGACATGCTAAAGATTTACACTAATAGCCATGTCCACAAAGCATTTTCATGTATCAAATATTAAATAACCAAATACATTTCCCTTTTGTATTCATGATTTGCATATTCCAGGGCATTCATTATTATTATGCAAATGACTTTGCATAGCCATCAGCCCTATGTACATTGAAACTGTCTGTCTCGGGGGTAGGGACAACTTATTTTTTGTGCTTTCAGCATGTGTTACCCACAACACCAAGATAACGTGGTGCAATTTTTTTCATGTGAAACAAGAGCAACTTTTGTCCCTACCCCCAAGATGTCCCTCCCAAGGTATATCAACTCATGTGAACAGGCCATAAGGGAGTGAACAATCTGTCCCTACCCCCCAAGATGTCCCTCCCAAGGTATATCAACTCATGTGAACAGGCCATAAGGGAGTGAACAATCTGCCTACCTTTTTACTCATTCATGCGCGCGCAGCATGTTCTCTAAAACGAATTGATGATTATCATCAAATCTCAATTGCCTTCGAATTGACGATTATCATCAATCTTCTGTCATAGTTACTTGACATGCGCAAGTAACCCACATGCATCAGAGCGAAGACAATACATAAGTACTAGTGGACGCGCTTTAGGGGATAAGGGTCGGGGTATGCGGCCAGACTTTTTCCAAAGCCTAACCCAAAACCTAGGGTTTTGGCAAGTCAGAAGATTGATGATAATCGTCAATTCGAAGGCAATTGAGATTTGATGATAATCATCAATTCGTTTTAGAGACCATGTTGGGATGATGTGGGACTTCTGCGTTAGCACAATTTCGATTCGATTAGCATTCAACTCAACAGTCGACTTCCAGCGACACTATCTAGCGATTGATCACTTGCACTATTCCTAATAAAAGAAAAAGAAATCATAACCCGAGCCCAGCCTGTAGTCGAACCCGTAACCTTTCAATTTGCAACCTGACGCTTAACACATTGCGCCAGACAGCGAAAGATAGCGATGCTTCGCAATTTATCTGGGTCAATCTAGCGATCTAGACGACAAAGCATCATGGGTATTTTAAATAATGGAGGTCGGAAGCGAGCGAGAACTTTCCCGGTTACATGTAATATGTATTTCACACCAAAGAATTTACAAAAAGTCGAAAGAAGAAAGCTAATGAAGAAATGAGAGTATGCACTACATCTTTAACGTGATAAAGGTGGACGGAAAAGCTCGCTATTGCTTCTTGAAGCACGGAGAATTTAAGGTAAAATCTGTTTAAAATATTTGGAAAGAGAAATAGAGAAGCTTCATTTTACTTGTTACTTGCAATACAACACCATATTTCTTCTAATTGATTCGGATTTCTTTCGAAATAAATTCGCTGCATTTTAAAGGCTTATAATGTTAAAATTTATAAGTTATTGTAGCATTATAATGGAAGCTCAAAGTACTTGACAACTGCTCATGAGCAGAATATCAACATCTTCTGATTCTCACTAGTGGCACTAGGAGGAAAGTAATACTCAGCATCCCTGTTTTTGTTTAGGTATACAAATTCAGGTTGCAAGAGACTGGTATTTAAAAGCATCAACTTTTTTCATGGATAAAATGCATTGTTTCGTGTTATCCTAATTCTTTCAATAGTGATTTTACGGTTTCAAAAAAAACTGTGGATCATGGTTTTCACATAAAATATTTACTTGTAGCGCTGAACAATTAAGAAAATAATTATATAGCCAGCTCGAAATCCCATTGTGCCGGCAGATCGATTTTTCTTGAATCGTCCAATCGGCCTGCGGCCTCGTCCAATTTTGGAGTTCCTCTGAATCATCCAATTTTTTCTTAATTGGACAAGCATGGAGTCCTGTTATTTATTATTTATTAAGAGGCTGCCCCCAAAATAGGGGAGTCTTCCCCCAGGGAATATTTTCAACATTTGAAAAATTATCCATTCACTAATTCCAAATTCATGAATGAGTTGGCTCATAGAGCCCTTTGATTAACAGTTATGTTGTTGCTGAAAATGTTTTGTATTTTTTAAAAGACAATATAACTGTGATAGACAGGGATTTTTTGTTACTATAGCAACATTTCACATTATCAAACGATGCATAGAAAGCCCGTTTGTATACTGATTACAGTTAATATTTGAATACATGTAGTTAATGGTAAAAAGCTCATTAAATGTTCCCAAAATCAAAATCAATAATGCACAGAAAGCCCATTTGTATACTGATTACAGTTAATATTTGAATACATGTAGTTCATGGTAAAATGCTCGTTAAATTTTCCCAATTTCAAGTGAATGTCAAAAAAGCAAAATTAGCATCACACCCCCTTAATTTGGTTGCTCTGGGATGATAGTATATTTTGCATAATAGCATATTCCAGGTAGAAGTAAATAAGAAAATGTGCACAAGCGTTCCTCCCTGCCCCTTTGGAGTCAGATTGGTTGTTTGGTTTTACCCTGGGGTAATGTGCAAAATGTCCATCAGGGGTAATCTGCTTGCGGGGAAAAAAGTCCTGACCCAAATGATTTTTTTTAATTGTCTGTAGGTAGGGTTAGAACTTTGTTTCTTTAGAATTAGCTTGTAGAAATGAGATCTACAAGCTTAGAATTGGCATAAAAAATGCACAGTGAATAAAAGCGTCTTGGCCAACTGAAAGACAAACGTGTTTCCACTGTTAAAATATTTACTGTTGCAATAACATTTTTTGTCAACAAAGATCAGGCCGAGACATATACTTTATTTAAAGGCAGCTTGTTAGGAAATGTGAGCGATTTTTCTCCCATGCTGTATAAATGCAAAGTTAGCTTGTAGCAAATGTCCAGGGGTTGGGGGGATTTTTTTATTATTGCCAAAGCCTGTTGTGCCTGGGAACTTTGTTATGCGTGTGAACAGAGAAAATCCCTTGCATTTTCTAGCAAACTGCCTAATAAATAAAATGTATTAGCCTGATCTCTGTTGACAAAAAATGACATTACCAGAGGATTAAAAGAGTGGAAAATGCTTTTGTCTTTCAGCTGGCTGTGATGCTGGCCACCAACTATAAGCTTTATTATCATGATACAATGTTACAGTCAATCATTATTGATTTCTGTCTATGATTTCAAGCCAATGCACACCCCTTTTCAGCAAAAACGTTTTCACCAAAACACATATAGTCTCATCCACAAAGCTAAGCTTCAAATATTGAGTTAATTAAATCTAATTTCCAATAGTCAAATAAAAGAGAGTTGCTGAATGAATCACAGGGGACTGAAACATGATTCCAATGTGTATTTAAAATTATCTTATTGTAAGTAAGCTTACAAGGGATATGAAGTATAGATAGAGTAGATTAAATATGATATCCTAGCGATTCACCTGTTGCATTTTCATGCGCTCTAAGCAAAGAGATGAGCAAAGCACTCAACTTTGGAACTAACTTACTTTAAAACTTACCTGAATATCGTATCTTTTCTTCTTGAAGGAATCTTGATGCCAAAGCATTTCTGTCGTTATTCAGCTCCAAGGATGTCCTTGAGAAGCGAGTCGTACATTGTTCTTTACATGTACGAATATTGAGTTTTCTCCTAACAGTTCGAGCGACATAAGCTTTCTTGAACAAGCCAACTGCAAAGGCTGGCTAAATTCCGTGAGAATTGCGTGTCTATGACAATTTAATTTATTCCGTGTTGAGCTGTAACAAAGCTGCAAATTAGTTTCCTTGCTTTTGTATTATCTAGAATGATTCATAGCTTGATTTTAAACCTATTTCTTTCTGTTATGATCATCCGGGTAAACCACTTTATCGATTACTCATCCTCCCTCATCCTCCATCCTCCCAGTCCATTCTGCCAGCAACCAACCAAAGACAGGTAACCCAAAGGCTTCATGTATCTTTTCCGAACATCTCCGAAAGTTCTTTCAAAGTTTTGTAGCCAATAACAATGATACAAGCTACAAGAAATTGCAAATGGCGGACGAAATCTTGACTTGCACAAGGGCTGCAAATGGTGAATATGGTACCCCATGGCAACACACCATGTACCCACTCAGAAATAAGTGGACGGTACTTAGACCAGCGGCTGTCCAACGGAAAATACAACCACTCGAATACAGCTCGAAGGGTTACTTTTACTCATTTTGTTTTATTTCCACAGTGGAGTGGAGTTATATGAAACTTACCGCATTGTAACAATTCACCACTACACCTGAAAGAACCTTTGCATTTGCGACATCATCCCAACCAAATGGGATGGTGGTCATTGACAGCTTCTTTTCCACAAAGACCTGGGTAGACTCTACAGTACAAAATAGACTCAGGGTCAAAACAATGCATTAGTTTAGCAACCCATGAACAATGTTTATGCTGATAATCACAGACAAATTTTGTTAGGGACGCAATTCTTTGCAATCAACTTCCATGTTTGGTTTTCTGAAACTAAAGGCATTACATAATTGTATGTACAGCATTACTTTTAGCACTGCAGTTGTACATAATTGTACACAGGGGTGGATTTAGGGGACAATCTGACTGTAGCGAGTAGTGATTTGTGACAATAAATGACAAACAAGATGAAATATCCTTGCAATCTGACTTTAGCATTTGCTACAGTTGCAAGTCTAAATCTACATAAGTCAAAATCCGCCCTGGTACATAGAGCAGATTTCAGATGACCATCGTGAAAGTAAACGCAATTGTGCAATCACTAGCCAATCAGAAACAAAAGTAATTACAACTTACTGCTGAATGTTTTCCAGCCCAGCCAATCAGGAGCCGAACCAATTGGCTGTTAATTCCGCTTGTAATTAGTTCACAATTTGATTGGTTGATAGAAATAAGCAGCCAATAAGAAAGTAAACCAATTTGGGCACATGTCCCAGTCAACGGACCAGTCCATGGACCCTCTTGGACCCGGTCCATGGACCCCCTTAGTCCATGGACCCGGTGTTAAAAAATGTGGAAATTGGGGAATGTCTTACCGAGTATTTAGATTGCTATGCAAGTATAATCATCCAAGCGGCTCTCGATGTTCAAGATGTTGTATAAAATAATTAGCTCGCAGATTTTTCAGCCGGTCAAAAGAACTTTGCAAATGTATAGCCCTCCTTTCCAATCCTTATCTCTTCTAGCTTCTAGAAGAAGGATTGTCTGTAGAACTACATCAATAAAGGCTGATTTAGGGACATTTTATTGCTTTATTCGAGTTTTGTTTTCTTTTGTATCACACAAGGAACGCGTGGGCATTTGTGATAAACGATTGAGCAACAAAATGTCCCTAAATTGGTTTTTACGTATGTTTTTCTACCGACAGTCCTTGAAGAACCTAGTAAAGATGCAAGGAATTGGAAAGGAGGGTTTGCTATACATTTGCAAACTTCTTTTGACTGGCTGAAAAATCCGCGTGTGCAGGCTCCTGGCGAGTTCTAATTTTATGACAACAACACGGACCATCAAGAGCTGCCGGATAGTATACATCTTTTTATTTTCAGAGCAAAAGGTAAGACATTTCCCAAATTTTATCAAGGGGGTCCATGGACCGGGGGTCAGCGTTTTGTACCCACCCAACCGATTGGAAATCACTATATCCCAATGGTTAAAACCAGAAATCTATATAAATCTTTTATCATACTTCGTTTTATTCAAGAAATGAAGAGAACTGTCCTAAAACAGTAATTTGTTAGGGATTAGAGTAAGGATGGGGTTATGGTTTGTTTCAGATATGATTTTTACTGTATATTCCTCGTTCTATATATGATAAATTACATAAAATGCCATAAAATTAGTGACCTGACCAGCAAACTCCCTCGTAGCCTAGTGCTTAGAGTCTCTAATGATTATTATAATGATGTTTATAATTATTTTAGTCCAGGATCGAATCCGCAATAATTTTTATAAGCTTTTTTTTCTTTGAAGTTTCTGAAAAAATCTAAGTATTTGGCCCGTTCTGGTTTCAACCATTGGGATATAGTGACTTCCAACCGATTGCGAACACGGCGGTCATCTGAAATCCGCTCTATGTACAAATTACCTAAGGGGGATTCTATGAAAGACTTCAAATGAGTTTAGTGCTGTAATATTGAGATTTTATTATCCAACTGCAATGAGAGGAGTACAAATATCACAGGAGTGAGACTAGGGACAAGTACAATATCCTGCAAATATTGTAAACTTCCAAACAAGTTTCAGTAAGCTTGTCCATTCTCACTTCAAAACAGCAAAAAACAGTGTTGGATAATAAACAACTTATCAGAAAGTCATTTTAATGTTCTATACATATATCTCGGAAAATTTTGTCAAGTCTGAAGTATTTTGTCTTGCCCGAAGATGGGCTCAACAAAATACTTCAGACTTGAAAAAATATCCAGCGATATTGTACTTTAAGATATTAATTTTAGCATCTTGCCAATTGCAAAACCAAATAGACGAGGGAAATAAATGTCTGATAGAATTTATTGGTGTAGACAGTTGCTTAATATTTAGTGTTTACCTATACCAGAACATGTAACAATGTAATAATATTCCTGGGAGGTGGAAATGGTAGGGATGGCCTTCGGGAAGCCCAAATTTCCACTTTAAAAACTACATCTTGTACCTGTCAGAGAAAATTTTCACCCTAAAACTACTCCTTGGTCCTAAAAAACCTCCTTAAACAAAGTAATATATATCTATCTATCTTCATATCGTACCATTTTTAGGCCAAAGAATGCCCAAAAATACAGGATTTTCTTAAGCATACCATTTTCATTCAAAGAATCCCTAAAAAATACCAGAACATTGATTTTAACCCATAATAAAATATGATGGCCATACCTTGACCATCATGTAGGAAGTCATCCCCCCTGCTCCCCCCCCCCCCCCTACCAAAAAAAATATCCAGTGTTTTCACCAAAGTATTGCAAATAACCTGTGACTATTTTTTACTGGGTAATGTTTTTGTCTTGCTAAATCGCTACTGATAAATAATAAAAATAGAATCAGGAAGCTGTTAATTAGCCTTGACTAAGAGTTCCACAGCACAGAATCAAACTGACAAAAAACATCTCACTTGACCCACATACCTCCTGTTACCCCTTTTAATATTGGTAACTTCTTCCCTTCCTCAGCCCATACAAATGCCCTAGCATCAGGTGGGATGAGGTGACCTTCTATGTCCATGTGGACATTTTGGTTAAATACCCACACTTCTGTATCAGGTTGCTTTCCAACGACCTGCAACAAGAATTAAGAGATTGTGTTGTTAGTATAGCTTGACAGTGGACTTTACCTTTTCCTAACCAACTTCATTTAAAAAGCTGTTTTGTAACTAAATTTTTATTAAACAATATGCAGTGTGAAATTTGTTATTTTAAATTTCTGAGTCTGAATTTTAAATGTCTGAGTATGATGATGGCATAAACTTTGCCAACATATAACTGCATTTTACGATCTTGTCAATAACATGAGCAGAATGAGCCAGAAAGCCTGCAACGTTTGAAAATCAGCTCCATAGTTATGCCTAGACATTATTTGTGTGTTATCTGTGTCAGCCGCCATTTTGACAGCATAGCATCCACGCCATCGGCTGATATAGACAATATAGAGCAATTTTCTCGATTAAATTTGGTACATCAAATCTGAAACTTTGTTTTTAGATGTTTATTAAGAGATTTCTACACGTAGTTAGTCTTGTAATGTCGAACGAAAACAATAACAAAGGAGTGGCTGACACGGGCTCGTTAAGTACGGTGCTCTGCTTGCACGGGCTTGCACTTCTCATTGGCAGCAGGATTAGTTCCGGAACGAAATCGATTATTCAAGGGGAGACGATTGGCACGATCTCGTTCCGGAACTAATCTTGCTGCCAATGAGAAGGCGCTAAATTCACCATCCAATGATATAGGAGGGGCCGAAGCTCCGCCTTTGGAACTGACGTTTTTGATTGATAGAACTGTGAGAATTACAATTACTCACGACAGTCATCTGAAATCTGCTCTAATTGGTTGGGCTTGTTATTGGCTGAGAAAAAAAGGCATTCAGGTGCAAGTTGTGATTTCTCTCGATTCTGATTGGCTAGCGATTGCTCAAATGCAAACTTTTTTCATGGTGGTCATGTGAAATTAACTGAATTCCTGTTGCCTATGATGCAGCACGACCGTGCAAGCAGACATACAGATAATCAGAAGGATAAAATCCATTCTATAATAAAACAGAATTTTAAAAAAAATATTTGCAATAACTTAAACTATAAGGACATGGTGGTTCTGCAATGTACAATAAACAAAAATCCCTCCTAATTGCACATACATGTATCTTAATTTCTTCATACCTTTCTTTTGGGGGAAGCTCATTTATCACCAGATATATTGGCCAAACACCCATTTTTGATGAGCGCACCAATTGAACTCCATCTGTGTTGCCGAAAACAGATATATTGTTGGGATTGGACAAAAATCCATCCCCTGTCACGTATGTTTGGTATAATTCCCCATCATACACATCCTCAATGATTCCATCCTTTCTGCTTCGATTGAATCTGTATTCCTGACACTTTTGCAGATTGGATCCTCCTATAAAAATAATTTGCTGAATATTACTACACCATGATGGGTGCATCATGAAGCAGAGAAATAATGTCCCGGGGAGGTGACAGGAGAGGACTTGCTTGTCCTATCCCCTAGGGTGTAAAATGCACTCATGCGCTATCCCTTGGGGATATCAAGATTTCAAAACATCAAAATGCTCTCAAAGAGGGTCTCTTTTAAACTCCTAATGATGTACAAAATGCCTAAAGCATGACTACAAAATATTGTTACACCTATTCCGTGTGCGCTTTTGCAATTATACTCTGTATATACTCCATATTTAGTCATTTTTTTCTGACATCAAAATTTCCAGAGGAGGGTGGGGGGAAAAGTTTTATGTTCGGAAATTCCTGAGGGGTGAAGGGGTAACAAACAGGCACAAAAATCGGAAATTCCAGAGGGGTGGGTGGGGGGGGGGATGGATATTTTTGGGAAACACATTCTGAATAAAACCTATAGGAATAATTACAAAGTAATTGTGAAGTACTCATCACAGTCATCTGAAATCCACTCTAATACATAAACATAAGCTTACTTACTCAGTAATATTGATTTCAATTGCTCGGCGATCGAAAGTTCCATAAAAAATGTTTTCTTGTTTAATCTTGTTTTACAACTTCGACACGTTTGTTCGTCGGATGGCTCTCTGCAACCAACATACTGTTGACAATCATAGTTTGGACAATAGAAGTGTCTCTCGACGGGATGCTTCAGATTCCTGAAAAATGCATTGAATTCGCCTACGCCATTAAAGCACAAGTTTTGTTCAGGGCAATGCAACCTTATGACCTCCAATAGATCTTCTGCTGCCACTCCAGATAATTTATGCCGTACAATAAAAGACATCATAAGCAAAGCACTTTCTTCCACAGAAATTCGAGCAGAGTTGTAAATCTTGTCCTGTCCGGTTGTTTCCGTTGCGGGATCATTCACCAAACTTGCGTCCTCTTGACAAGCAAGGAAGGGCTCTTCTATTCTCTCTATTTTTTCGACCATCAGACCGAGTTCTTCTTTTTGATCGGCGATATCATCTATGGTGTCTTCGCGATTTCCACAAGACACGGATCAAACTGGGTCGATTCGAGGTTGCTTTCATTGGGTAAAGTCGTACACGTATCACAAGCGATTGCTGTGAATTCCGTAGCATTTTCAATAGCCTCTGAGTCGACCCCAGAGTTAAATTCTGAAGGTTCGTCCTTTCCCAGGCTTGAACTGAAACTATCGTTAATGTCTAAGTTCTGCATATATTCATTCCGCGTATCGTCTAGTGAAGTTTCAAAGCTCGAATTAAACTCCGCATCTTCTATACAATCTGCCAATGTCGACTCACCCCGCTTGTGACGCCATTTTGAAGTTCTCGATTCTCCAGAACCCTCAGACCGAACTCTTCGACGTTTCTCTCCGATATCAGACAATCTTGTTGGAGCTTAGAAATAGCAGAAACTAGCTTGGAGTAGTTTATGACCCGTTTACGGATTGAATAAATGTGTAAACTGCGTAAACACGAGACGGCAAAGTCACGGGAAAGGTTCCCGCTCTTTTCGGGCTGCTTTCAAGGGGACTGGAAATGAATCTCGTCTTCAGTTTTTTTTTTTGGGGGGGGAGGCTTAGTAAAATGTTCCTTTCTTTCGGTTTATATCAGTGTAGGTACAGTTTGAAAGCTAGATCCCTGTTCCTTTTTCAGTTTATTTTGGCACACTTGATTACTGTGTTGCTAACATCTCATAACTTTTAATAAGAAATTAAGAAAATATATCTAACCCCAGCCCCCTAAGACACGTTTTCACACCTATCGGCTGAGGCAGTTGCGCGAGTTTCCGGTGGCGGGTGGACTGACGAGCGCCCGAACCGACTATTGATTTTTCTTAGAGCCGCATAGAAAACTATACAACAGCATACAACCACAGTAACTTCTATGGGTATTTGATTAGACAAGGATTGCGTCTTCAACTCAGATCTGGAGACTGTTTCTAGTAGATTTTAGCTCATATTTCAAAACGTCAAAGTGTATAGCATGACTCATACGCCTGCTCGATCAGGATTGGATAATGCAGCAATACTTCAGTCATTGCCAGGAAATGAAGCAAATTCCGCTGTAGCCAAACAGAAATCCAAGCGAACTACCTTTGAGAGCTTGCGTACTCAGTACTCCATCGTTATTCCGACATCGTTCGAACAGTCTAAACCACATTCTTCTTGGTATTAAAGACAATCTGGTATTCAAGACAATCTGAGCTAAAGGTAAGTATCTCCTATCAACAGTTTAAAGTAATGAAACATACAAGCTGGTAACTGCGATCCCCTTGAACAACTCAACGACTGCAAATCGCAGACAGTATGCTCCTGGTATGCTCACTCTCGTAGGGAAACCAGACAGTTTATTCGTTATGTATCGCGCGAAGAGTTTGAGAATATAGAAAGAATGTACCCGGGGGCCTCCAAAATCGAGAGCAAATTGTATAATAACCGCTTAGTTATGGAACGCCCCTCGCGAAGCGATCGATCAGCGCTTTCAAACAATTCATGTTGTTGGGGGAATAATCTCGATTTTAGTCGAAGTCTATAAAAGGGGGCTGCAGTTTTTTGTAGCAGCTGCCAGAAACAACGACTATGTCCCGTACTGTTGTGAGAAATGTAAAATTTAAACTGGCTGGTTGTATAAAAAGGGCAAATATTTATTGTACGGGTGAAACATTTCTTGCATTGTCAGATGGATTTAACAGCTGTGTTGGCCTGTTGGACGAGGAAGGACGGAGAGGAGTTAGAAGAAGAAGAATGGGAGGCCCTCTCCTTGAAGGATAAAAAACTCCGCTTTCCTGGGAAGGCAGAGCACGCGGCAATACTGCCCGGGGATCGAGCAGCTTACAAGGGAGCAAGTTTTTGGGAAGGCTACGTGCATTCACTTCACCGTGAGTACCCTTAATTCGGATTTTTCAACCCGTTTCTATTACTGTTTCTATAACAGCCCAGTACCCTGCTCTAGAGAGGCATTTTATCATAGTTATGCCTTTGTTTCAAAAAGGTTTATTTTGATCAGTATGCTGCGCGTTTCCATAGACCGTAAAGCATCAAGTTTGAAAATTAAAGAAATAAAAACTTGAATGGTTGATAAACAGCTTATAATTTTCATTTATACGATATTTCGGTCAGCCAGTACCGACCTTCTTCAGGTAATGGTGAATATTTACATTGGTAACTACTATAAATAAAATAACCGTCAAAATTCAAACTTGAAATAGATACATAGAAGGTCGGTACTGGCTGACCGAAATATCGTATAAATGAAAATTATAAGCTGTTAATCAACCATTCAAGTTTTTATTATTTCTTACATATATATCTACTGGTTGATAGGTCCTTTATTGGATCCAGCTTCAGTTTTACTTGTAAGCGGCCCTGCAAATACTTCAAAGTTTATTGAAAATTAAAACCTGCAGCGTTTGCAGAAAGTTGCCCCAAAAACTAATTTGAACTGGTATGTTCAAACTATCTCTAATCCCGGATAGGCAGTTCCTACATTAACTCTGCAAATGCGAAGTGAAGTGTCCAAACACATAGGCGGCGGACGCCGGACGGCGGCGACTGGGGGGCCTGAGCACCCCCACTTTTTGAAGCTAGATATATGTTTTTGTATTTACACGTAAAGAAGAAAGGGAACGGAAGAACAGAAGCGTGGCCTTTTGTTTTTGTTTTGACATTAGGCTCAGAGAACGTAGGGGTTAAGATTACATTGTGACATATTTTCATCAAAAGTGTATATGAGGTAAAAACATGAAAAAACGAAATTACTTCATTTTTTTTTCCTCTTCAGCACCTCCACTTTTTAGGGTGCTCCGCCGCCCCTGAAACACAATCAATCTACTAAATTTCAGCTTTCTACGCTTTCTCTGAAGTTTTTAGGCAGGCTTTCTATGCACAGATGTACAGAATTAAAAACGCAATTGCTCAATTCATACACTAGCTATAACCTCCAAACTTTACAGGTAAACTGTTTCAGTCTCTATCTCAATGCTATGATTAATAGTTTCGCAATGATTTCACTTGCCGTTTGCATTCTGTTTATGTGGGATTTTGAACTTCTAGTGCCGCCTACCCAACAAAATGGCGTTGGAAACTGTGATAAGGCTTGCAAAAGTTCAGACTGCTATGAGTAGACTGCTATAGAGGTCACCACGGTACAACGTGTGCTCTTCAAGATCACGGGTTAAATTTCACGGATTTCCGTGGTTTAATGTTAGAAACTCAAGAGGGATGCTGGAAAAACACGAGAAAAGTTTGAAACTCCGCATAAGTTTCATGAGTTTCAAACGTTTCAAGTGTTTTATCAGCATCCCAAGTGAGTTTATCACATTATAAATCCAAAAATCCGCGTTTTATTGTTTTATAAAATAGCTTTGCAACTGCCGTGCGTTTATAATGTAAGAATGCACAGCTCTCACAGCGCATATGAACTATATATTCTATGGTTATAAATACAAATATTCTATGGTATTCTATGGTTATAAATACAAATATTATGCACAAATTTGATTCCCAGCAACAGCAGTTACAGACGTTGGTGAGCGGCGGACATCCCCTCAAAAGGCCAAAAAGCCAGGTATGTAAAAGTAGAAACTCCAAGTTTTAATCTCCCAAAATACCAAAAGTAATAAACCGAAGAAATATATTCTAAGAGCATATAATTCTAATATATTTCTAAGAGCATACAATAGCTGTATTCACACTAGAGACGGAAAACTCGTCTGAGACGAGTTTCTCGCCTTGAATATGGTTCCCGGTTCTTCTGTGATCACGTGAAAACAGTTTTTTTGAAGGAGAAAGTTTAGACAGATAACAGGCAAGTGTTTCTGAGCAGAATTGACATAAAGCAGGAACTTTTTTTGACGAGAAACTCGTCTCAGACGAGTATTCCGTCTCTAGTGTGAATACGGCAATTACAAGCGTACGCGCCCTTGCAAAACGCGCTGGTTATACAGCTCGCAAAAGTTCAGACTGCTATGAGTAGACTGCTATAGGTCACCACGGTACAACGTACTTCTTTTCAAGATCACGGGTGACTCCAAAACCATTTGCAGTCCAAAGAATTGGAATATTAATACAAATATTATGCACGAATTTGTTTCCCAGCAACTACAGTTACAGAAGTTGTTGAGCGGCGGACTTCTCCTCGAAAGGCCAAAAAACCCAGGTAGTGTAAAAGTAGAACCTCCATGTTTTAATCTCCCAAAATACCAAAAGTATGAAACCGAAGAAATATATTCTAAAAAAAGTATTTTCCCCGATATTATTGGTGTCCTTTTCTTCTGAATTCGACGATCAAAATTCAATTTCTGGCGGTTCATATGCGCTGTCAATCAAAATACAAATTATAATAGAGACAACATTTCGCTCGATTTCGCACTCGCGACATAAAATTCCTGTGTAGTTTCACGCCCACGGTCAAGATTGATAGAAAATGACTCTTCAAAAGTACTGTTTGATTGAAAGCCAAAACAAAAACGAAATTTTCACTTTGCATTTGGATAAGTCGCGATACTACCATTACCAATAGGAAAATAACAGTGCTGTTGAAAAAACGTTTTTATTTCTGATCAGCACCGGTTACACACGAGAGAATGACCAATGAAGTTGGTGAGCGACAGGCCTCAACAGCCCGCAAGTCCAAAAAGATTCATAAATTATGATAGCAAGTAAAGTACATTACAGTAATTAAGAGCGGATGTCTGTAACGGTCGACTCCAGCTGGAAAAATGGATTTTGACATTACATGTCAGAATGAAGCCTGTTATCAGCTGCTTCTAACGATATATTTTTTATCTCGTTGCGATTAATATTTTCGGAGAAATCCGGCCGAGTTTAGTATCGGGTCGAACATGGGGTTTGGGTAGCCTTCCGAGGCCGTTTTTACCGCACCAATAAAATATCAAAAATAAAAACAAATGCAAGGCGCTTTGGAGAATTTAAGCTGGCATAACTCAAAAGCACATAATTCTTGTCATTTTAAGCAGCTTTTTATTTCCCAGCGTTGAACATTGAATATTTTACGAATTTTTAAATAATTGCACTTTTTGGAGCCCCCATCTATAGGGTATCTTTGACGTGCTTTATCGGGTAGATCCATGTACATTTGAGAACTGAAATTTACTCAGGGTAATAGAGCGATGATAGATGTTCACAAATATCAAATAACGTTTGTGGGCAAGCTACTTTTGTAACCAGCAGGAGGCGGTAAAAATACCTTGACATGGCGACTAAAGCTCATGGCATCACACTGTTGACTTGACAAGCGTGGAGGGAAAATCTTGCAAAAATCTGTTTACATCTCGAAACACTAGAACCATGTGTTAACTTGACCTCGCCAAACAGCACGAAAATCCACTTTTCGCCTGCAAACGAGCTCTATTATTCCGTGAAGTAAAGAGAAACACCTTCGGAATATTCAAAAACATACCTTGCAAGCCATATTAGACAAGATTTAGGGCCATTTTAATGGAGAACACGAGAATCTCTTCTCCGAGTCCGTCAGTTTAGTAAGCATTGCGTGACGCTGGTCACGTGAAAAACATACCCCAAGTGAGCACAGGTATCCCGAAAAATGGAATGCAGCGTTGTTCTACGGCGTAAGAACGTCACGGGATACGACTTTGTTTATTATTTAATTCTTTCAACTACTCATAAAATCCCTCTTGAGCAATGAGCGCTCCGCATATTTTACCCGAAAAGTGAACCTTGCACAAGTAAAACAGGAGTACCAAGGGACCATATCATCGAGTGACGGGGTGGTACTAGGGGGACTTTTTAACATAGAAATCAGTTTTTTTTCTATGGGTTGCCGGTCGTTGCCGGTGCAAATAATTTATTTATTGCATGTCTGTAAACAATTTATTTACTGGATATTTTGCTTTGAAGCAATTTATTTTAGGTATATTATGCAAATAATTTATTCTTCAAATTTTGATAATTGCGAAAACTTCCTCAAAAAGTAGAAGCAAGTAAACACACAAGCTAGCACGCTCTCTACTGGTCAGGAACAAACTCCTTCACAAGATGGATCTTGGACTTCGTGCGTGATCTGGTCGGCGCGACTCTGTCAAGTTCCGGCGCAAGGTTCACTTTTCGGGCAAAATCAATATGGGAAGCGCTCATTGCCCAAGAGGGAATTTATGATTTATTAGTAGCGGTAGTAGTTAAAGAATTAATAATAACAAAATAGTATATCGCGTACGATGTTATTGACGCCGTCGGGCTACCTGTGCTCACTTGGGGTATGTTTTTCACGTGACCAGCGTCACGCAATGCTTACCAAACTGACGGGCTCGGAGAGATTCTCGTGTTCTCCATTAAAATGGCCCTAAATCTTGTTAATATGGCTTGCAAGGTATGTTTTTGAATATTCCGAAGGTGTTTCTCTTTACTTTACGGAATAATAGAGCTCGTTTGCAGGCGAAAAGTGGATTTTCGTGCTGTTTGACGAGGTCAAGTTAACACATGGTTCTATTGTTTCGAGATGTAAACAACAACTTGGAAACTCGAGAGTCGATCAAGAGATTTTATTTTATCTCTGCAGATTCAAACTCTAGCGAGAAACCATGATTATTGTCTGAGGATATTTGTTAGACTCTTATTCTTGTTTTAGCAGAGATTTTTGCAAGATTTTCCCTCCACGCTTGTCAAGTCAACAGTGTGATGCCATGAGCTTTTAGTCGCCATGTCAAGGTATTTTTACCGCCTCCTGCTGGTTACAAAAGTAGCTTGCCCACAAACGTTATTTGATATTTGTGAACATCTATCATCGCTCTATTACCCTGAGTAAATTTCAGTTCTCAAATGTACATGGATCTACCCGATAAAGCACGTCAAAGATACCCTATAGATGGGGGCTCCAAAAAAGTGTAATTATTTAAAAATTCGTAAAATATTCAATTTTCAACGCTGGGAAATAAAAAGCTGCTTAAAATGACAAGAATTATGTGCTCTTGAGTTCTGCCAGCTTAAATTTTCCAAAGCGCCTTGCATTTGTTTTTATTTTTGATATTTTTTTTGGTGCGGTAAAAACGGCCTCGGAAGGCTACCCAAACCCCATGTTCGACCCGATACTAAACTCGGCCGGATTTCTCCGAAAATATTAATCGCAACGAGATAAAAAATATATCGTTAGAAGCATCTGATAACAGGCTTCATTCTGACATGTAATGTCAAAATCTATTTTTCCAGCTGGAGTCGACCGTTACAGACATCCGCTCTTAAGTACAATGTTCTCGTTTTTGAGCCAGTATATTTATGGGTATTTTGGAACGTTTTCGGAGGGGAGTCAGAATCTAATCCTGATAACTTCCGAACCAGCTCAAGTTCTTCACAGGAGTAGATAGCTTTCGAAATAAATGTTGACAAATAAAACTAGATTTCACGTACACTTGCACCTTGCAATTGGTATAATATGTGTAAAGGTATTTTCACTGCTTCGTTGATGAAGACAGCAACCGACGTCGAATCATTGATATGTCATTTAAGAAAATTAAACTGTAACTAAGTTGTTGACTTGCCATGAATGAATTTCCCCTTTCTAGGTAAAGAGACAAGCAGCAAGAAAAGGAAAGTTTCAACCAAACCAAAAAATCAACAAAAACAAGGTGCTGCACACAAAAAAACATATGTTATCTTCTGGTGTTTTCACCATGAATAAATGATACTCCTTATTAGACCTAACTGCAGTCAGTCGACTCTTGAACGCGAACACCTCGAACAATACCGCAACAAAGGTTTATTGTAATCTTTCAGTATTTAATGCTTATTGCGATATTAGTACAGATATGGGTATTTTCTCAAAGGGAACAGCTCTCGCCATTACGGATTATCGCCATATTATTACTCCCATTTACACAAATACACGGGTCTCAAATGTAGTTGCAATAATACGGTGACATCACTGGACCATCTTCTCTTTTGTAATGCTTGTGAATTTTAACTTTAATTCTACAGTATCTGCCAAGAGTAAATCAAAGAAAAGGAAGACAGTCGAAAATTCAACAGGCGCAACAGAAATAGGCAAGTTTAGAACAAATATCCGGGCGGCAATTATGCGGCAGTTTTGCATTTGATGGATGTGACAAGACTGAAAACAATGCATGACCGTGCCATGGACAGCGTATTGTACTTTACTGGACTAACATTTCCAAGTAGGATTTTACAATTGTTACTCCGCCCTAATCGTATTGTGTGCTTGATTGTTTTAATAGGGAGCCCTTACAAAGGGCTCGTAGAACTGATCAGCGCGCCAGGACCGAGCACATCTACAGCACATGTACATGTAGACCTTGCGATGGCTGATTCTGACTCAGACGACAGTGTCCTGACGGCATTGGCAACAAGTTTGCTGTGCCGTTTTTACTCAAATGAGTACCTTATGGGGAAAAGGCTAAAAGACCTGGATGCGGATATCATCCAGGCAATACAAGGTACAACGTTTGCGACCATAAGTTTAAGAAAAGTAATGTGAAAAGTAATGTAACTGCCAATCAATGTTTGTGTGCCCAGGGAGACATGGCTTCCGTGGTGTTTTTTTTAAATATTATATTTTGTTTTGGTCGCAGATTATGCCCTCATTGCGAAAATGCCTGGTGCACCACCATCTTCCGCGGCAAAGATTCGCCATGCACTACATAGCAAAATGGGCTATAAGGCCCTTTTGGCAAAGGACCCTCAGTATAATGGTAAGTACTGGGAATTCAGATTTCGTATGACTGTCAAGAGTAACGTGACACGGCGCGGTACTGTAGCGGTGGCTGTTAATTGGCAATGAGATGGGGCCATCGCAAGATGCGCACAAAACATCGACTTCTTGAGTATTACAAATGATGCGCGTTTGATTGACGAGGAGATCAATGGATAGGGATCACACATTATTGCTTACATTGTGTATTGTAACTTTAGTCCGACGACGACAGGCTATACGGGGGGACAAGCCGAAAGGAAAACCTGGCAGGCCAAAGAAGCGAGTGGAACTGAGCGCAGATGAGTAAACATGACCGGCACCATAAGCTCATGAGGCAACACACTCTGACATTTCATACTTCGCAAAGCATCATGTTGTCACTACTTTCTGCCGAAATAGCCAAAAAAAAGTTAGTGTCCGTCAAAGCGGGAAAAACAATCGACCATAATGCTTTGCGGTCTTTGGAAGGTCGATCGCCTCGACCTAAGCATTGAAAGGTGTATCTTTCAAATATGAGGCAAATATTGGCCAAATATAAACAAAATGTAGGACAAATCAAAATGCCGTTTTGACAACAGATGGATATGAAAATTATTGCAAATACTGTTTAAATATGAAGCAAATGAGACACAAGTACCGAAAAAAATCGATACAAATGACTTTTACAAATACAATCGGATTACCAAAGATATAGCCGTATATGTTTTCAACTACGTGACAAATATTAAAGCAATATGATCCAAATACTGCCAGAGGAAAGATATAGCTTTTAATTAAAAACCAAACATAAACCGTTCAAATATAAAAAACATATTTTACAAATATTGTTTTCGTTGCAAGATTGAAAAAATCATGGCCTACGTAGAAATTAAGGTAAATACATTGAATACGATACAAATGAAACACAAATATTGAACTAATACGAAACAAATATTATAGCAACGCGATTCAAATACTGCCAGAGAAAACATTTTTCTTTCAATAATAAAGCAAATACAGTTCAAATATTAAAAAAAATACTGTACAAATATTGCTTCCGTTACACAGAAATTACTGTAAAGATTTATTGAATACGATACAAATGAAACGCAAATATTGAACTAATACGAATCAAATATTACAGCAATGCGATTCAAATCCTGCCAGAGAAAACATTTATCTTTCAATAATAAAGCAAAATCAGTTCAAATATTAAAAAAATATTGTACAAATATTGTTTTCGTTACACAGAAACTATTGTAAATACAAATGAAACGCAAATATTGAACTAATACGAAACAAATATTATAGCAATACGATTCAAATCCTGCCAGAGAAAACGCAAATATTGAACTAATACGAAACAAATATTATAGCAATACGATTCAAATCCTGTCCTGTCTTTCAATAATAAAGCAAATACAGTTCAAATATAAAAAATACTGTACAAATATGTTGCCGCTACATAGAAATTATTGTAAATACTTAATGAATACGATAGAAATGAACGCAAATATTGAACTAATACGAAACAAATATTATAGCAATACGATTCAAATCCTGCCAGAGAAAACGCAAATATTGAACTAATACGAAACAAATATTATAGCAATACGATTCAAATCCTGTCCTGTCTTTCAATAATAAAGCAAATACAGTTCAAATATAAAAAATACTGTACAAATATGTTGCCGCTACATAGAAATTATTGTAAATACTTAATGAATACGATACAAATGAAACGCAAATATTGAACTAACACGAAACAAATATTATTGACAAGTATGATTCAAATATATTTGAAGCGCCGTATTGAATGTGTCGGATGATTAATTCCTAACAAATACGTACCAAATACAGATCCGTTTTATAGATATTTGCCGAGTATTTGGATAACATTTGTTTAGTATTTTTGTTTTGTTTAAAAACAAACAAATACCAAACAAATATGCCGTGACCCTGAGTATTCAGGCAAAACCAGTTGTATTTGTTGTATATGTAAAGCATGTTTGCTGTGTATTTGCTGGAGGGCAGCTGGTGGCAAATATTTGCATTTCCTAACAAAATATTTGTCCTGTATTTGTCTATGACTTGTCGAGTATTTTTTTCGTAGTTAAATGAAACATTGTAAAATACATATCAGTTATTGCACTAATAATATACATGCAAAATTTCTTGATTCTGATTGGTCGAGAGTAGTGCAATTTCAATGTAATTTCAGTGCAAAAAAATGTAATTTCAGTGCAAAAAAATGTAATTTCAGTGCAAAAAAATGTAATTTCAGTGCAAATTACAAATTTCTCGCTTTCTTATTGGCTGATATAACAATAGATTTAGGATTGGCCAATCAGAAAGCAGAGTTTCACAGAGATTTTTGGAGGTAAATTTTGAAAACAAAGTGTGAGGGAAAATGGCCGCCATCTTGGAGAATCAAAGGTTTGCTCCTGTGAGCGAACAAGAAATAGATGCCTTGAAAAATGGTGCCAAAAACCAAAACACTGGAAAAAGCACATCCCTCTGGCTAAATGTTTGGCGTCTGTGGAGCAGCGAAAATGAGATAAATGAAGAATTACATACATTTTCCCCGTGCGAGTTGAACAAGATCCTCGAGCGTTTCTACGCAGAGATAAAAAAGAAAGACGGGACCAACTATGAGCCAGACAGTCTGAGAGTCATGATGGCCTCCCTTGATCGACACCTCAAAGACAAGAACTACAGCCATTCAATAATCCGTGACAGAGAGTTCGCCTCCTCCAAGCAAGTCCTAGAAGGAAAAGCGAAAATGTTGCGAGAGGAAGGCAAAGGAAAACGGCCAAACAAATCAAGGCAATTGACAGAAGAGGAAGAAGAAATGCTCTGGCAGGAAGGAAAGCTGGGAGGCAACAACCCAGAGGCCTTAATATCTACAATGTGGTGGTTACTCACCCAACATTTTGGTCTCCGGGGACGACAGGAGCACCACGGCATGAAGATGGAGGACTTCCGCGTAGGCACCGGTGACAACGGGCAGTTTGTAGAGTTTCTGGAAGGCCCAACAAGACCCGTCCTGGAGCCTTGACAGCCAAACACCGAGATTTCCAACCAAGAATGTATGCCACAGGTGGACAAAGATGTCCAGTGAATCTTTTTCTCCAATACAAAGTTCATCGTCCAGCCAAATTACAACACACTGGCCCATTTTACTTGACAGTAAACCACAAGACGCGCAACAGTGTGTGGTACACGCTCCAGCCGATGAGAGTGAACAAAGTAAACAACATGATGAAAAACCTCATTCAAGGAACCAAGCTTGAAGAAAGTGATAAGAAATTCACCAACCACAGTGCCCGAAAAACTCTTGTTGGGAAGCTTAAGAAGGCGAAAGTCGAGCGATCTGGCATTGCCCGAGTAACGGGTCACCGGAGTCTCCAGTCGATCGATGACTACGACGAAGGCGACGAGGACGAACAATGCCAGCTATCTCATGCCATCTCAAGTAGAAACAGCGGCTTCAACCAGCTTGTTCCTGTCCCAGCTCGGTTTGCTTCAAGGCAAAATAATAGCGCCAACGACGGTTTCTCTCCAGTGCACGCGATTGACCAACAACAACAACCGAATTACAACAGGCTCCTTCCCCGACCGCCAGTTGCACCAACCACACAGTGTTCAGCTTCATTTCATCAGGGATTCACTAGCCAATGTTCAAGTTCAACTGCAGCACTCGGTGCCCAAGGCCAAATGAACACATTTAATAACTGCACAGTTTCTTTCAACTTTAACAGCCAGATTCCAACCGAGGTTCCGAGGGTTTCAACCAAGCGCCACTACGTAATCGAAAGCGATGATGAGTGAACACTTTCCAATCCCTTTGCTCCTTTCATCCCTGTTATTCCGCTAGGGTTTTCGAACTTTTGAACCAGTTTTAAGGTGCTAAATGGATGAATTGTCAGAGAATGTTGAATTATGTAGTTCTGCAAACGATTTTTGTGCAGATTATCATTATGGATACTTCGTGTAACAACCAATCAATGTCTAAAATTACCCACGTGGATGCACGCGCGGGATTCGAGAAATAAAACGAGTGACTTAAATTTTTGCATGTATATTATTAATAAGTAATCATACGACTTTTCTCGTGCAATTTGAAATTAATTTGCACTCGTGAGTTTTTCAAAAAGCTCAAATTGCAGTCGCCTACGGGCTCGTGCAATTTTGATACTTTTTGAAAAACTCACTCGTGCAAATTAATTTCAAATTGCACTCGAAGTCGTATGATTACCTATACAAATACTCCGCAAGTACAATTCAAATAAATTGAAACCCAAGCACCTCGCCACCCTTTCCGATATTTGTTTTGTATTTGTGCAGTATTTGCAACGTATTTGATTTGTAGTTTGCAGTGTTTCATTTAACTACGAAAAAATATTTTGCAAATCACATCCAAATGCCATGCAAATACAATTAAGTAATACAAATAAAATACATTAACGATATTTTCAAATCTCACACAAATACGTAGCAAATATTACAAAAAAATATATGGCAAATATCTGTCAAATACAGAACAAATGCGTCCGTTTCTACAAGGGGATATTAGTCAGAAACTCAAGTTTCAGCTTAAAATCTCTAACCTGGAGCAAATGGCAGCGCAGTTGAATTTTCAAGATTTTATTCAGAATGCATGGGATTTGGGTCACGTGACCCAGTTAGTGCAAATGGCCTATTAATAGAAATTAAATCAATTCTCAACAGGTTGTTTACTAGTGTAAAAAGGATCATAATCGACAATTAAGTGTTTAAAATCAAGTGGCAACTTCTTCTTGTCTTACATTTTGTATGATTTAGTTCAGTGTCCCGATGATCGGTTTTCGGTGCGCTACGTTTAAGCATAGTTAGTTTACCTAAGCTAAGCGACTTGCCTAGCTGTGAGATTAATACAAAGGGGCGACCGATGAAACACACATACATAATGAAATGATACTGTGAGAAAACTTGCGTAACAAAATCCATTCTCACAGTACAATACCTTTGTTCTGTGTATAGTTATTTATTTTTGGCTTTTAGGGCATCACTCAGGCGGTGTTCGACATGGGCGCGCAGTGCATTGTGGGTCTCGCTCTCGATTCGCCTCAGTTGCCTCTAGCCGTTGAGCCGTGAACATCTCGACCTTTAAGCGCCAAAGCGGCCGTGACCCAGAACAGAAGCAAAAACCATGGGGATTAAAGGGTTGTTACCTTTTTTAGAGAAAATTACTTCCGAAAGTCATATTCGCGCTTTTCGAGGCAAGGAAGCAGCGGTCGATGGGAATGGTTGGCTTCACAGAGCTGCCGTTTTATGCGCCGAAGGACTGATTTTCTCACCTCAAGAAGATATGCCGACGTGAGTAAACTCGACTTTTCTCCTTGCTTAAGTCTGCACACTTAAGTCTGCACACATCTCTTCTTACAGATTCGTCAAAAGGTTTATGATGTTTGTGAACGCCTTAAGAAAGCACGAAGTAGAACCGATCTTGGTATTTGACGGTGTTTCTCCACGCGCCAAGAAATCTCTCAACGAACAACGCGAAAAGTAAGCTTAAGTAACACTAACAATCACTACACATTTACCTTTTCTTTCCTTTAATCCTTACCAAGAATAAATGCAACCTTAAATACAAATTATCATAAGCATTGTACGTGAATTAGCAAGAAATACTTCGGACATTCCAGCGACTTGTGTGGTGATTTCCTTCCATACATTGCTCTCAAATAAGATAAAAATAATAAAACCGGACGTAGCTTTGTTTCCATCAAACAACTACCAGATGTGCAAAAAAAACATCAGAGGACCCTTTTTTCCTGGCTCCGATGACCGATTTTCCTGGCATATTGTAGTCACTCCCAGCGTGGGCGCGCCTGTGTCAACATGCCAATGAAAACCTTCGCAGACAGCGGGTAGAAGCATAATCACCATGGCTGCTTGCGAGTTCGCTTCGTATGCTGCAAGTCCATGCAGACCAAGTAAAGACAGTCCCAACACTATACAATGTGTAGCGCTAGAAAATTGCAACAGAGACATCAAGGCCCATCTCAGGGGGTGTACAGTTTCAGATCGCAACTTGCGAACAGAATGGCAATTAATATTCGCCAGAGTTGGTAAGTGTTTAAACTTCATAACATTGTTGCGATCATTTAGATCAAGCACTTCATTGCACTACATTTCGAGTAGTTTTAAGATGTTAACTATGTACCATTACAATATCTATTTGACTGGGAAATCCTAGGGAATGAAAACTAATATAGGGATCGATTCACATCAATGAAACCTTGCACGCAGCTGAGTTCTCGATCATCACCGAGGCGTACTCCCGCGATGTATTAATGCGTATATTATATTCATGTATAAGGTGTATTCGAGATAACGGATAATCTGCGAAGCCTCACTATATGTCCAAGGCACGGGGACACTCTAGGAACTCGATGGATGTGAAGTCGAAAGATATGCGGCATGCCAGAAGAATGGGCTAATCACAAAACCAAACAGGAAAAGGCTGCCGCGGTTTAACGTCCTCTCAGTCGAAGAATCTCCTTGGGATAACAGACAAGCTTTTGCCTGTTGGTTCTTGTAAGTTGTTACATTATGAAGCGGGCCTTTAGAGTGTAGAAAAGAATTCGCGGAATGTGGGATTTCTACATGTTTTAGGCGAGATACGAGATGTGAATTTCTTGTTCGGTGGTGGGAACTTCCATTGCATTGTTTACGTCACGGACTAGCTGTAATTTTTCAATATGATTCTACCACTAACACAGTTCACAGGTCATAGACGGCGGACCCGAGGAGGGGGCTTCCATTGCATTGTTTACGTCAGGTACACTAGCTGTAATTTTTCAATATGATTCTACCATTAACACAGTTCACAGGTCATAAACGGCGGACCCAGCCGGGGGGGGGGGGGGGGATGTGATTGAGATTCGAAAACAAAATTGTCGAGATAACGGGATGTTAAACAAATGGACGGGTTTAGGGGCATTAGTCATGACAAGCCGCACGCTCTTAGTTACGGGATTTTTAGCTCTGCCCCCTACTGAGATCTCTGCGGGATACGTTTCTTGTCCACAGAAACTTCTAATTAGTGCCACATTCCATTGGACGCGTTAGGCGATTAATCCCCAAGTGTTAACATACCACGAGAGAGCACAAATGCGTGTTTCTGTCAGCATAGACTTGCCCCCAAGTCGACCTCGCTGAGGATACTAACCAAAGCGAGCTGATTCAAGTCCCATGTAAAAAGCGACGGTGATAAAATTCAATGACACAGACAGTTGTAATGTCAGCGAATTATTTTTTACTGCGTACGGATTGTATGAATTTTCTCATATATAGATCATTTATCTGCCAGTGACTTTTTCACCTGGCATCAAACGAAAAATGTATCGTTTCACCAAAATAGTATAACAATCGCAAACATTCACAATCGAGTATAAATTAATTTCTCCTCATTCGCTTTAAGTAGTTTTAACTGCAATATTACATGCGATATTTCATCAACAAGTTATTTCCGTCAAACATTGCGCTGGAAAAGTAAAACAACAACAACATCTTTATTAGTAGCACTCATAATAGTAGAATACAATGGTTTATAAGAAAATGAGATAATGCCACATTGCCGTTGGTTTAAAACATCGCAAAAGTAACGAGTATTTACATTGACCATTTAAAAAACCCTTCGATATTGCTGACAAAGAAACCAGGAAACAGCGCGATAACCTTTACTGTCTTTTGTTATCTAGAACAAGTCCGGACAGACCAGCTAATACGCACTGCGATAAACTCTTACAGGTGTCCTTGGAGCCGCCTCAAAATAATGTCTGTGAGCTTTGATTTTTCGCTTCATTTCAAAAGTCTAGTTTCTGTACCCCAAGGCGTTCAGACACGCAAGCATGAAAGAGCCTTTGCCCGGATAAACCAGCTAAGATACAGAACATAACAAAGCAAAACTAATGTTCGAACTTCGATATAATTTGTCGTTTTTTTTCAATCTAGTTTCTGTATCCCAAGGCATTCAGACATGCAAGCATGAAAGAGCCTTTGCTCGGATAAACCAGCTAAGACACAGAACATAGCAAAAAACAAAATTAATGTCCGAACTTTGATGTATAGTTTGTCGGTTTTTTTTTTTTCAATCTAGTTTCTGTATCCCAAGGCATTCAGACATGCAAGCATGAAAAAGCCTTTGCCCGGATAAACCAGCTAAGACACAGAACATAGCAAAACAAAAATAATGTCCGAACTTTGATGTAATAGTTTGTCGTTTTTTTAACCTAGTTTCTGTATCCCAAGGCATTCAGACATGCAAGATGAAAGAGCCTTTGCCTGGATAAACCAGCTAAGATACAGAAAAGAGCAAAACAAAAATACCGGGGGGGACTCCCTATATTCGAATGCTAGGGGTGATCGTCGTATTTTTAGGGGTTGAAATGGGCGATCTGGTATTTTTTAGGGGTTCGAAAATAATATATAGATTTAGGCAATGCCTAAAAGCGGAACTCCAATCATACACACCCCACGTCTTACTCACAGGGAGCTCACCTTTACAGTTTAGATCAAGAAAATTCATGTTACCATTATATGGCAATGATATTATTAGCGCGTTCTGATATGCTAACAAGTCGCAGTTCACGGTCGACAAAAGATAATCTCCTTGAAATAAAAATGAAAAATAAGATTTTCAGCGAAATCCACAACAAAGAATACTTGACATAGTATTTGTCTCATTGTAATATATAGATTTAGGCACTGCCTAAAAGCGGAACTCACACGGCGACAATAATACACACAACGTCACTGACCATCTGGCCAATCACTGGAAAAGGTGACCCTGTAGTACCTACAATTTTACAACATTTTCACTCAGTTATCTAATCTGCACGTTCTGTAACACCCCAGCAAAACTATAGTGGTTGAAAATAATTTTATTTTACATTTGTTTATCTCAGGTAAACAAATTTTCAAGTACACATAGACACAAGCTTTTTGTCCCACTTTCCTTTTTTTTCTATTTTTATTTATAAAATAAGTATAATGGCATTGAGAATAAGACGTTAGTAAAGTGTTGTTTTTAAAAATACATTTACATGTAAATCTCTTTAAGAAAACGATGAGATGTGTAGGTGTTTTTGAGATATTCTCCTCTAAATGAAATGCCACATGCAACTCTGGTAAAATTTTCCTAATTTAATAGTGCTTATTGCTTGAGCGTCAGCCAACAATCATGCCCCTCCAAAAACCTCAAAAACAGGACCAATAGACCAAATTCTATATTACTAAGTTCCTACTTCAGTGCAAGAGTCAGGAAAATAAAACAAAATACCTCACATCAGCATCGAAAAAGGAATAATTTATATCCTTTGTTTTATTCCCCTGAGGCTCGTTTAATTACTTAGGCAGAGTCGACCTTTGAATGAGATTACCTAAAAAAAACTTCCTTCGATATTGTGTGGTTCCAGAAAATACCAGGGAAGGGTGTTAAAAGTGACCAATTCTGGAATCTCCCCCAAAAAAGAAAGGAAGATCAAGTAAATTTTACTGTATTTCAGGCCCTGTGCTCACCCCAGGGCATGCAGGCTTTTTAAATGGTGCCTCATTAACATTATGAGTTATTTTACTTGTTCTGGCATTCCTGTTGTGCGACTACTCAAACCAAGGCTACCCAAGCAAATTTTCTTACAAATTTGTTAATCATGATCAAGCATATGATCAATAGATACAACACATTTGTGTGTTCCCTGCTAGCAGAGGCTTCTTTTCTCTGCATTTCGCTGGCTGAGTTTCGCGAGGAAAAGAGACTTCTGCGCTGGGTCGAAACTCCCTTTGTTTTGCAGCTGTCCACAACGTCGCGATCCTCAGCCAGCGAAATGCAGATTGACAGCCAGCGAAATGAAAATTGACACACCCCATCTGTGAATGACAAGAACCAATAGGCGATTATTTCTGTGACATCATTTGCAGAAGGAACAAAGAATCAGGCTACTTGGCAGAGCTAGAGAATAATATGCTTTGAATATCAATAAGATGCAAAAATTAGATTATGAGCACATGCAGTAAGGCTGAATTTAGAGAAATCAAGTGGGCTAATGAGCATTTTCCACCAAGATTTAAAGGCTTCATATAAGCTTTGAAAACATAATGAAAAGCACAGGATAAGTTCATTTGTTAATTTTTATGCTTGTTGAGGCTTTTTCAAAAACCTCATGAAACCAATTGGGCAAAACGCTTGTTAGGTCACCTGTTTCTTTAAATGCGTGGTTCCAAAAAATATTCGTACCCCCCAACGGAAGGGTGTTGAAAAGTGACCCCCCTCTGGAATTTCTGAAGAAAAATACAGTATTTGTATGGAAAAGATAAAGTAAATTGACCTACCCCCACCCCTCTGGAATTTCCAATCACTTTGGGGTTGGATAATTTCTGAAAACACAAATTAGTATTAAAAATTAGTCTGCAAGAAAATTTGCTTTGGTGGCCAAGTTGCACTTAAAGAAGACAATTTTATACAATTTGCCAAATGACTATTCAAAATGGCTTTGTTCCCTCTCAAAATGCAAACATGGACGAGCGGCTTGGGAACAACCGACTTTGAACTTGACAAGCTGAATGTGATATCTTTAACATGACATTGAATATTTTATTGTTTGCTTTCGACCAATCAGATTTGTGATAGTGAGCTCAATGTATATGAAAACTGTTTTAGGCACTACCATATCAATAACTATGATTTATATTTTACCCATCTGATTGATATTTTTGCTATGATTTCACCTCGCGTTCATAAGCAATTATTGGTTGAGGTTGAGCATGACATTGTGAGTAAGCAAAACCGAGGCCTGTGTCATCTGCCGAAGGCTGAGGCAGATAACACAGGCACGAGGTTTTGCTAACTCACGATGTCATGCGAAAACTGAATTCAATGATTGTTTTATTATACTTAAAAAAAATACAAATTGATACAATGCCAAAATGGATTTGTTCAAATTGAAAATGAAGACATCGATTAGGGCCTTGGGAACGTGCGGACTTTGAACTTGACATGCTAAATGCAATATCCACTGCAGATATTGCATTAAGCATGTCAAGTTCATGTGACATAGAGAATTGATTGTTTGCTCTTGGCCAATCAAATTTACGATAGTGAGTTATAATAACAGTGTTTATTATATCCATTTCGAAATCACTAGCAAATCCTGAAATCTGTTTGGCTCTCAGCAGTACGATTTGAGCACGAATCACATCATCTGGAGCCCGAATCGCATCTTTATCTTAGCCAGAAGAATGAATGTTACAGAATGTTACAAGGCGCTGAGCAATTAGATTTGCAGGAAAATAATAGCAGAAACACAATTTTCCTGCACTTTTGGGTGTGGAATCTCCCCTTTCTCCTTTTGCTTGATAACAAAAATCACAATAAAACAAAACTGTGAATAACTTTCATTATTTACAGTACCTTGAAGAATATTTTGACTTTTCCTCAGGCAATTTTCCAGAGTTTGAGATCAGTTTTCCGCACAACATTGACAGTTTTGAAGCAAATAATCCACCACATGCTGCACCAAATCCAAATCCTAAGTCCAGCGAAAAAACATGAGGCTCACAGGACAATCCAAATGCCATACGAAATGGTCATTCTTTGCGTAAAATGCTCCAGCACTTGAAAATAGATTGAGTCGTAATTGCTCCTTGTTTATCTGCTGTTGATTGTCTTGTCTTCTTTCCTGGGGTTTTAGAGCCCCTGCGAGCATGGAATTCAATGTTGTTGTTGCACGAAAGGGTTCGTGGGAGTCAGACGAGATAACAACACTAGGATTCCATGCCTAAAAGGGCTCTTAAACCCTAGAAAAAAAGACAAGACAATCACCATATAAACAAGGCACAATTACCTTTTAATATAATTTCTAGCATTTTTCTCAAAAGGTGACCTCTCTCCTGTCCGATCAGCTCCTTCCGCCATCTTGAAAATCAGGATTTTACGAAAATGCCATGGCACCAAGTGAGTTAGATAAAGTTCTTGGCAAGTTTTATGCAGAAGTAAAAATAATGGTGAAGACTATGAGCCAGAGTCCCTCAAGATCATGCCAAGCACAATAGAGATGTTTTTGAAGGAGAACAACAATCCACTCAGTATGTTTTTCAAGCCACAAACTATCCAATTTTCCATAGACTTTCTGCATACATAATGAACTGTTTTAAAGAGGAAAACCGTAAAATAGAGCTTATGAATTGATCGATACCCGAGATAGAGATAAATGTGATTTCAAAATGGATATAATAATGTATCAGTCAATTCCAGCGGTGACCATCCCCCCCCCCCCCCCCCCCCCCCCCCCCCCCCCCCCCGGACACCGTGGGGCATTTGCACACCAGTGCCTTCCCTGGGGTGGGGAATTTTGAAAATTTTGCTGGCCCCGGGGTCGGGAATTGTTTTTCCCCGGGGGAGGGGGGTGGGGAATTTTGGTTTTCTCATCTCAAGCGCGTCGGGTTTTGCGAACTAATAGTATTATGAAAATCACGAGGGTTCGAACCTGTAACTTTCCAGTCTCTATACCCTAACCCTAACCACTACGCTACCAGTGAATTCGCTGGTTCGGAGAGCTCGTTTTATTGATTACGTACCTTAATAGTATTAATCTTTAATAGAACGAGGCATATACTATAAAAATATACTAAAACGATGTATTAACCCTTATCCTGACTAGTAGTCTTGATAGTACAGATATTTTGAATGCTTTTAGGTCAATTTGAAGTAATATTGTCAAAAATATCGTTAAATTATTCATGGTGAGCATTCCTCCATTTAGGAATGACGCGATACGTCATTGGCAGCCATGTTGGTGTACAGGAACAAAGAAAGTTCATTTGTTGCTCTTTCTTCTGTACACCAACATGACCGCCGGCCTTTTGTGATTTTATTCCCATAGGAATGAGTGCAAACCAAGAATAGTTAACCAATACTTTTTTCAAAAGCCAGTAAGCTACTGGGGAAAAAAACTCGAAGGGTAAGAGCCAGAGACGTTTTATTGTCGATTTTTACGGAAACTTAAACTATAACACTCATTTATTGCGGTTTTATATCTCTTCTGTTTTTATTTTTGCCTTGGTGTGTAGGACATACCACGGAAAATCAGAGGACGTGTTCTAATCATCTAACCCTCCTGCGATTTAACAAAAATGTTGGCGCCTAATGACAGGTATTTTTCTTTCTTTTTTAATGCGCATGAAAAATCATCAAATGAGCCGGTACTCACCGCAAAAATTAATTTTAGTCACTGTTGTTCCTATCATCGTTGTTATCGTTAATTTTATCGCCGATAAATTCGTTCCATGAGTATGACGCTGCTTTTTCGGACGGAGACTTTGTCAGCCTCTACAAAGAGAAAGCGCCACAGACAGCCTAAGCCCCCACCATACAGGAAGCGCCATTAATGGAAGAGTTACCAGATGGACTTTCCTCATGTCCAACTGAAGGATGTACGAAGACGCCGGAAAGTGCCACGTAGTAGAAGAGCGCAAAACACTCCTCGACAAAGCCATGATGGGGTACCACCAAAAGCTTGAACAAGAACGCGGTGTCCAGCCAAACATTCCTGGCGTATCCGTCCCATACACTTTTGAACCCCTTCAGAAAGGCTGGGCTTTGAGAAGCGGCAAGAAGGGTACGAGATTTAATAAACGGCAATCATCGTACCTCGATGAGAAATTTCAAATTGGGCAGCGTACCGAACACAAGATAGATCCTGCTGTTTGCTGCACGAGAGATGCGCTCCTCGAGAGATGATACCGGGAAGCGACGGTTTACTGTAGAGGAGTTTTTGACGGCACAGCAAATACAATCATATTTCTCAAGAGCTGCCGCCAAGTTACGCAACAAATCCGAACAGCCTGGGGATGACGAAACCATTGACGAAGATATCCCGGCCGCCGAGGATCAGGCGTCGTACTCAGAGGTCAGGAAAACAGTGCTCGACTGCGTACAACTCGGACATCCTGTTGTATATGACACGTACAACATATGTGCTCTAGTCGAGAAGGATGGCTTGAAGAAGCTGACCGTCAAAGTACTCCGAGACATATGCAGCCATTTTGATCTGGACATCAGTGAAATCTCTCGGACACGCAAATCACCGTTCGTCAAGTTGATTCGTTACCAGCTGGTGCAAACATGCAGCTGCTGCATGGTTTCATAGGGCTTTTGTGTCAGACCTATTTTACCCTGCGAGCAGTGATTTCCTCCTAGCCGCTGGCCTAAGAGGATAAGAGAGGAGGAACGTACTTTAGGGACGGACCATTAGAAACGTCATGGGGGACGGTTCTGAACCGCTCGATTTTTTTTTAGTGTCCAAGCTCTGCGGGATTTTTTTATATAGGCGAGTTCCATTGTTTACGTTTGACTAATTTGCATAAGCATCAACCAGGATCAGGCATTCCAACGCCGCTGCAAAAGGATCGGTTCTGAATATCAATAAAGGGGTGACAAATGGAATGTAAGTAGAAAATCTCAGCTCGATATCATGTAAAATAAGGTCGCGGCACTATGTTTGATTTTGCAGAAAGTGTATGGGCTAATTAGCTTTTTGCCCTTCAGTAACTCATGCGTTTTTAAAAAGCCTTTAGAAAATAACACCTATGTTGTATTGTGAATGTGTGCATTCTGATTGGTTGAAAAGCGTGTTGTAAGAGACCTGAGAAACACGATTGTCATGTATGTTTTTTTCTAAAAGCAATAAAAATACTTTCTGCGTGCTCTCTGGTTTCTTACAAACACTCGGGGAATGTTGGTCGAACTGATAAAACTTGAAACACACTCGCCTTCGGCTCGTGTCTTTCAAGTTTTGATCAGTTCTCCCAACATCCCCCTCGTGTTTGTAAGAAAGCAGAGAGCACACGGAAAGTACTTTTACTGCTTAATTAAACTGTACTACAAATCCGTCAGAACTAGTTTATTACCGTTTGCAGGATATTATTTCATCACTGACTTGTTTTCGGCATGTTTTCAAGACTAATTGCGGTTCTTAAAATTGTACTTGAATAACTGGAGGTCAAAGTACTCTTAGTCCATACATTTTCTGTACATTGAATTTCGCATCACGCGCTGACAATAAGATATCAAGTTCAATTGTTTTTAGCTATGTTTAATTTGTAACCCATTATTGATATTCAGACCATATCATTTTGTCGTCTCGCCGAAAAGTCTAAAGAGAAAAATATGTGAACAATGATGTCAGCTGGAATCGGCCTATTGGCGCGCTCGATATTTGTTTGCCCCCCCCCCCCCCATCACTTTCTAATGGTCCCCTTACAAGAAGCGTTTTATTGACCATTATGAGTTTGTAGTTGAGCTTTGCAAATCTGTACACTTTGTCAGCGATAGCAAATTCGCTGTTTAAAAGAATGGGTAACTTTAAAGAAGAGTGGAAATATTCGAACTTTTTCATCTTTTGCGGATAAGAACAAAAGGTCCAGGAGCGCACCTGTGTCAGTCACGCTATCGTCTTGCATCACTTCAAAGGGCAAGAAATCTAACGCCCGATGCAATAGTAAAGGATTTTAGTTTTAATATGTACGAAGTGCATAAACAAATGTATAACACAAATACATCGGAGGGCTCACGTGATTATAGACAGAAATTGTTGTCAGATTTCGATGATTGCAAATAGGAGCGTCAGAACTGTCTCAATAACTAGCGCATTTTGTATTGAAACCCTGTCTCGCATCTGTTTATAAACACAGTGTTTGCATAATGTGCTGCAAAGCATAATTCGTAATTTGATTCAGCGAGACCTCATTACACTGATTCAGTCCGTGAGAATTTAATATTTTCCCCAACAGAGGCCCGAGAAATATTTAGTGTTCAGATTCGGTTGCCTTTTCCAGCTGTATCCTGTAATCCCTAGAGCGTAATAAATCCTTTGATCTTTCCCACACTGCTAGAATAGAAAAATATCATCACGGGCTGAATCGCGCTGTATTTTTGCCAGATTTGTGTAACATATTTGCTGTCACGGCTCGCTGATTTCCACGAAACAATGTTTATTTTTGCCGTCAGAGCGTCAAACTTATCAGGTCACACAAGCGCGTAGATTAATTCCCCAAAAATGTTTTTACACAGTTTTAGAATTGTTCTAGCCTACGATTTAAAAAAATTTTCTGGATTCAGGGTAACATGGGAGAAGGAACTTTTCACTTACCGTTAACGTGTAATTTTCATAAATATCTAAAAATCTGGGAAATATTTAATATTTAACCTATGCTTCTCCAAAATATCTCAAACTACTCCAAATTATGTATATTTTTTATGTACTTTTTGTTTTCTCAAATCTTTGCATTTTTGCTGCAGCTTTACGTTTTTGGTGCTCAAAAAAGACCCGCGTATAAGCCCCGTCGAGTTCGAAAACGAAAAATCTCGGTTTTCTCCGCGAAAATAAAATAAATCGAGAAAATAGTTTCAGCGCGGAAAGTACCTCACTAAGGGCTATGTTACTGCAGAGGCTGCGAAATTTTGAGTTTCCCGATTTCGATCGGCAAAGTCGATATTTACAGGAAGTCACTCTTAAGCGTCGTTGGTACCCTCTGCAAACAGTGTTCAAAAGAGATCGTTGAATGTTGTTTCCGAGTACACCCGCTCGGTAAAACTCATTGATCTCTTCGTCTGCCAGTACATCAGCTTTATTAGGTCTGTTCACTTTTCCTTTGGCTTTAAGCTGTTTCTGTTTCTTTTTCAAAATATCCTGAAGCTTCCCAAATTCTTGAGAGTGTGTAGTTTCTCTGCCGAAGATATAGGTCTACGCTTTGTATAAATGCTCTGATAGTGGAAGGTTCATATTCCTCTCCGTCTTTCTTTCGTACACCAAGGAACAAACTTGATTGCGACTTCTTGAAGCTCAAAAGGAGGAATGTCTTCAATCTCTCTCCTTTCTTCTTAATATCTATTAATTTAATATCTATGCTGTGCTTCTTAAGTGATCTTATATTAAGGAGACATATAATTACAAGAGATTGGTTTTGTAGAGCACAGTGCATGATATCCATAGATGGGTTATTTTCTGCAATCATCTGTGGCGAATTATTTCTTAGTCGCAGGTATTCATCATGTACCTTGGATCTGCTTTGATATGCTTACTTTCAAGCTTACCAAAAATTTGAATACCCTGTAAAGTTCTTGCTCTACTTAATGCAACATAAGCTTGCCCATAATTGAAGGTCTTTTGTCTAAATAAGTCAAAGCTTATAGCTATGTTATCAAGGGTTAAGCCCTGAACTTTATGAATAGTACATGCCCACGATAAGGCTAAAGGAAACTGTACCCTTTGAATTTAGGAGATGAGAGTTTATTTGGTCTTAGTTTATTCTTGCCATCACGGGCAAAATCGGCACAACTCTGTATTTAAATACCAATGGTGTTCCAGACTGTTTCATTCTTGCTAGTCCAGCTTTAGCATCATCAAATTTAACTAAGATTATTGACACTTCATTAGTAGTTTTAACAAGTTCGACTTTGAATATTGTTCCCATTTTCCCATTTACCAATATATCTCCTATATCAACGTTGGTGCACAGGAAAAAATTACAGAAAAACATCAATGGTTATTTTAAAACCATTAATGGGATTTACCAAATTCCCATTATCTGTAGCAGTAGCCATCCATGGGAATTGCAAAACATTAACGGTATTTGTCAAAAACCCATTCTATGAAAGATTAAAAACGACCCTGGTGAAATGCACAACAAAAATCATTAATGTTTTTAGTAACATACATTAATGTATTAAGTCTAAAACCCATATTGTTGCAGTAAAGCCATTCATGGGTAAATGCAATAATAAAACACATGAATGGTTTCAACAAAATACATTCATGTTATAAGTCTAAAACCCATTTTGTGTTGTTGTAAAACCCACTGCAGAAAAAAAACATTTCCAAAAAACATTAGTGTTTTTAGGACAAAGATTAATGGGAAATATTGGGTAGTTGCAAGAATCAAACACATGAATGTTTTCAACAAAAATACATTCATGTTATAACTCTAAAACCCATTTTGTGATGAGGTAAAAACAATTGCAAAAAAAACATTGCAAAAAAACATTGTTTTTAGGGCATTAAATTAATGGGATAATGGGCATAGTTGCAAGAATAAAACACATGAATGTTTTCAACAAAATACATTTATGTTATAAGTCTAAAACCCTTTTTGTGTTGTTGTAAAACCCACTGCAGAAAAAAACATTGCATAATACATTAGTGTGTTTAGGGCATTAGATTAATGGGAAATATTGGGTTAGTTGCAAGAATAAAACACATGAATGTTTTCAACAAAATACATTCATGATATAACTCTAAAACCCATTTTGTGATGTGGTAAAAACAATTGCAAAAGAAACATTTAATTGTTTTTTTTAGGGTATTAGATTATAATGGGACATAATCCAGGTAGTTTCAAGAATAAAACACATGAATGTTTTCAACAAAATATATTTATGTTAGTCTAAAACCCATTATTTGGTGTTGTAAAAAACAATGACAGGAAAACATTGCTGAAAAAAGGTTTTGAATTTCCTATCCTATTTTAATAAACAGAGAATTGAATGTATTTGCCCTTATATTAGTTTCCAAAATCATTACATTGAAAGAATCCCATGAGTGAAAATTGTAGAAACCATAAATAACAGTTGCCTTAATAACCACTGATTGTCGACAAACCCATATATTTTAGCTTCTCCAGGAAATCCCATGGATTTCAGTGAAAAGTGCATACTACATATTGATGGTTTTTGTGATCATCAATTGATAACTATTTTTCATTCATGGAAAATTAGAACACATGGAAAAAAAATTGGTGTTTTAGACATAATGTACATTGAAACATATTGTGAAGGAGTGGTCATAGCACACATGCCAATATTGTTGACTGCATCAGTCACAATTTTCATGAGTCTTTGCATATTTTACTAACCAGGCACACCATTCAAAATACCCACAGTGCCCCTCACCACAAACTTCTCTTCATTTTTTCTGCTTACAACAGTAACCGGTTGCAAAGCAGCAGCTGATGCCAGTTTTCCTTCAAGAGAGATTTCTAGCATATCTAGTGGAAGCCAGTTCATCTTTGGTATGGTACACCACTTGAATTGTTTTAACATGTTCCTGGACTGAAAGCGGGTCTTGCAGTGACCCGAATGTCAGGGGGGTGGTTCCTGTCCTTGTGCACATATATGGGGGTGTTGTTCGGCTTGGCGTAAGGTTCGTAGGTCCTCTCGGCAAGGTTCAGTGTTACATCTCGGCATATAGACGTCACCACAGTTGCGAAACGTCACTTCTCAAGCTAACTGAGGACTGGAGGCGTTGCCTTGAAAACATTAATTGCCAAATTAAAGGCATACGGTATGGACGAGAAGAGTTGCACATTACTCGCTAACTATTTGACAGACAGGATGCAGCGTGTCAAGATTGGCGATACTTTCTCAGAGTGGATGGGCGTGAAACGTGGAGTACCTCAAGAGCGTTCTTGGACCGATGTTCTTCAATTTATTCATCAACGATATGTTTTATCACATCAAAACTGTAAAGCTCAATACATATGCTGATGATGGTCAACTTTATGCTTCACATTCGGATCCGGTAGTGCTAGAGGGGCGTATCCTCCAGGTAGTTGAAATCGCGAAATTTTGGTACCTTTGTAATGGCATGATAGCAAACCCAGGAAAGCACCAGGGAATGATTCTAGGAAAAACTGACCACCAGTTCTCGTTTCCAACAACAAATTCAATTGAACTTTTGGAATGATATTAGACAATGAACTCAAATTTAGTGGGCACATTTCGAAAGTCTGTAAAAAAACTAATAACCAATTCAGTGTATTAACTAGATTCGGAAAACTCATGTCAAGTAAAATCTTATTGCGGCTCTACAAAGCATTTCTATTGCCGCATTTTCATTATTGCTCAAAAGTATGGCATTTCTGTCTTGCGAAGGTCTCTTTTTCAATAACTACCCAGCGTACCTTATGTTCAAACGCAGAACTGTGACCTACTCTTTACGAGGAACAAATATTCTTTCTCTGCCTAAACCATCAACCACTACATATGGCCTTCACTCTTTTCTGTATACTGCAACGAAATACTGGAACTCTATGCCAGACAAACTTAGAGCAATTACAGATTTTTTTGTAAATCAGCTTTCTGAACGCCCCAAGCCCATCATCCCTGTACAGCCCTAGCCGTCCCCTGATATTAGCAGGTAGTTGGGACCCTACCAACTCGCATGTCTCCGCGCCGTGGTAGGAACCCATTGCAACGTCAAATGAGTTTAAAGAGTTCTTTCCGCCCACGCCGTGCCTTCGTCAAACAATAGTGACTGCTTATCGTGAACTATTATATCCCTATCCTCCTCTGGGATTTCAATGTTATTGGATGCAAAGTCTAGGGCTTTAAGTAGGAGTTCGCGCGATATTGAGGGATAGAAGCTTACAATGTCAAACGCGATGAATGCATGCTGGCTTTTGCTGGGGATGTCGTTAAACTAATTGATGGCGGCTTTGGTGGTTTTCCATTGTTGCAGGCCAGTGCTGTTAATGATGGCTTTCTTAATATCATCAAGAATTTGTTTGGATATTTTGCCTATCTCTGGATTTGTCGATTGATCAAGCAGCACGACGGGTTGTTTCTGAAGTTTTCCTTGTGATCTTTTAAAGAAATGAAAGAGTTCTTGCACGCCAATGATTCCACCCGGTCATCAAGCTCGAGATTTTCTGCGACGGTTTTAGCTTCGAAGTAATTACTTATATTGCCTTCGGATATCTGTGCTTCGCCTTTAAACTAATATAAAACGTTCGGATCAATCCACTTTTACGCTGGCTATCGATCGTCAATCGTCGATGATAGTTGAGTATCGTTGACTTTTTTGTTTATTGTCGACGATCATCAGCGATCGAAGACTCGACGATCGTCGACGAACAGACTCGACGATCGTCGACGATGAACAGACTCGACGATAATTAATTATGATCAAATCAAATACTGAACCCCTTTTCAGCTACCTTTTCTAGAAATTCGTAATAACCACCCGAATTTATGCTTACCCACCCTGGATTTTCGTAGTTTTAGATTATACCAACCCCTGGAATTCCAGGGGTAATATACAACCAATTTACAACAGCGTTATTTTATGATAACTTTGATTTACAATTGGGACTTCATTCCTACTGATTCCTATTTATATTGCAACAGATCAATCTTGTTTGCAGACAGAGTTGGTACAATGAAAGGATGGTAGCTGGTAGCGGTGAAATAGTTAGCTATATCGAGACTATACATCTGTTTTACTTGTGTTGGTCACATGCGTCTTTTCGCCTTTGGTTTCCTATAAATTTAAATGTTAGAAAATAAATGAAAATCGTAAGGACGTTTCAGCTACCGACTCTAGAAATTCGTAATAACCAACCGAATTTATGCTTACCCAACCTGGATTTTCGTAATTTTTTAGATTATACTAACCCTGGAATGCCATGGGTAATCTACAACCAATTTACGACAGCGTTATTTTATGCTCACTTTATTGACTTTGATTTACAATTGGGACTTCATTCCTACTGTTTCCTATTTATATTACAACAGATCAATATTGTTTGTAGACAGAGTTAGTACAATGAAAGGATGGTGTCGAGGCTATACATCTGTCTTTACTTGTGTTGGTCGCATGCGTCTTTTCGCCTTGATTCCCTATAAATTTAAATCTTAGAAAATAAATGAAAATCGTAAGGAGATACTAACGTACAATTCATGTATAGTTTGCTATTACAATTCACTAACATCTCATTGTTAGCCTCACTGGCTAATCAAGTCGGGGCAGCATTATTAGCTTTTCAGTATGGTTGGTTACCGGAGAAAGAATGGATATTAGAGGTACTATGCACTTAATAGCTAAAACAAACACCGAATTTGGGCGACATGCCAAACAAATAAGTTACATACCGTACTCCTTACCAACTGTCTGTGCTATACATCTACAAAAAGCAAAAAAAAAATCATTGAGGGAAAAAATGCAAAAAATAAATAAAAATCATGCAGCTTGTGGCTCCCCGAAAAAAATTCTTGAAACATACCCAAACTTTGAGTAGGCAATTGAATATATTGACGGAACAAAAAGGCAAATTGGCGTTCATTCGACGCTTTTCTAGTTCATTCAATTGAGTGCTCAATATGGGTTTTGAGAACTCTTGCAATGGAACAATACGATCGCACTCTTTTTTAAGGGATGGCTAGGGATATAACGTATCTTGGCCGGAAGAAACAAACTCCTCCTCCTCCCCTAGACAACGCCCTACAGTATAAGGCTTCGGAGTAGTCTCAGTTCCATATAAGACCTCGCATTATTAGGTAAGCGTGTGTTCTACGTTCCAAGGATGGTAATTCATCATTTGGACCGCGCTTCGCCATACTATACACTAATAATAATAATAATAATAAATATAGCATTACACCATAGTTTCAATGCTTTACATTTCGGTGCTTTACATGCTTTAAATGTACATCATGTGAAAATATATATAGATATATATGTGTATTTAATTACATAAAAATATTCTAAAAACTTATAAAAGATTAAAAACTCTAAAATAAACATAAAAGATAAAAACTCTAAAAATAACATAAAAGATAATAAAAACTACAAGTTATTTATGTAGCCAGAACTCCAACTCATTATTATGTATATATATTACGAAAAAGGTACGTTTTTAGTTGGGATTTGAAAGTTCCCAAAGTCTCAGATTGTTTAATTTTGAGAGGTAGTGTGTTCCAGAGTCTGCTTGAATAAACAGAGAAAGAACTGTCTCCGTATGTTTTAGTTCTGGCTGGAGGAACGTTCAAAAGCAGTTGATCTGAGGACCTTAATGAGCGAGCTGGATTGTATTTGGAAATCAATTCAGCAATATAGTCGGGAGCCTGATTGTGGAGAGCTTTAAAAACTAAAACAAGAACTTTAAAGTCAATCCTGGCGCGTATTGGCAGCCAATGTAGGGATCGGAGGACCGGCGTGATGTGATCGTTTTTCTTTGCTCGCTTGATTAGCCTGGCAGCGCAGTTCTGAACTGATTGTCGTTTAGATATTTCGGAGTAAGGCATGCGTCGAGCTTAGATGTAATAAAGGCATGAACTAGCGTTTCACATGTATGCTGGTCGAGATACTTCCGCAGCTGCCAATGTTCCTTATAGACATGTAAGCATTTTTGCACGTGTTGTTAACATGCTTGGTCGTCAGCATGTGCGAGTCAACAATCACACCAAGGTTCCGGGCAGCAGGCTTGGGGTCGATAGCAAAGCCATGATACTAAGGCCAGGAACAGCCTCATGATGAGAGAAGCGAGAAGACATGACGAACTTCAGCGGGATCTGAATTAACGGCACCCCACTTAGTTTGGTTACTTGAATCTCCCAAATGTCCGCGGGGTGCCCAACAAAAGTTTCAACGCACGGAGGATTAAGATCGGGATTATTCACACTTCGGAGAAACATGGTCTGCCTATATCTTTCAGCTCTCCCGGGTTATTAACTTGAAACACTTCAGCCGCACACAACAAACATACCTCCATTTAATTTTCAGTCAGAACGATTTTATTTTCTATCTATAAAACGTATAATTGCAATAAGTTCTTCTAACAAACATACCTCGATTTAATTTTCAGTCAGAACGATTTTCTTTCTTTCTATAAAACGTATAATTGCAATAAGTTCTTCTAATTCGTTATTATTTGCTATTTAGTCCTATGATGCCAAAAAAAGACGTTTACTGCAAAACTCAAAAATGCTCACGGCCCAATTTCATGTTCTGAATCATTCTAAACATACCCTGCTATCAGAGTTTTTTTTTTCTCAGTCTTTATTAGCTAGCAAAGTTCGCGTGTCTGGTATTTCGCGTGGTGATTTTGATTTGCGTCCTAAAACAATATACAGCAAGACAATATGAACAAAAACTAATTACAGTTCTTTATCAGCCTTGAGACCATCTGCCAGAGCCAAAGCGGATGGGCGATTCACAGGAGTATCGTTCAGACCGCGCTGAACGAGGTATGGCACCTCTTCGAACTTAGCTTTCTTGAACACGTACTCGCTAAGCTTGGCGAAGCTAAACACATCACTTGATGTCGACTGTCCCGCTCTGCCTTCCACTATCTCGGGTGCAATATGAGGATACTTTCCTTGTACGCGTCCTGAGACGCCTTGTCCATAGATTTAGGGCCTTTCGCATCGCCTATTAAACAGCTTTTCCGAAGTCGATAATGACGGGAGTGTAGGAACTGTGATGCAGCCGTTTGTCTAAAATAACGTTGCTCGAGTGAAGGTCGTTGTGTAGATAGCCGCGCGTATGGACATGGGCTAAGGCCTGAGCAACATTCGATAGGATACGTAGCCACTCTTTTTTGTCCTTTATTTTCGAAACATTTAAGGCCTTTCTTACTGTTATACTTTCAAAGGTACCGTGAGATTGTTCTCCGTGGAACTGCATTATTATTCTAAGCGGTTCCCTTTCACTGCACGCTCCATAAACAAAGGGCAGTCCAGGATGGTCGCCGAAATTTCGTATAATGGTTACCTCTTTTAAAAGTTCCTTTTGAACTTGATCTTTGCGCGAGGGATGTGGCACTGAGAGTTGCTTCACTACAACTGGTATACCCCTATAACTGGCCAGATAACACGTGCCGAAACTGCCTCTTCCCAAAAATGTCTTTGATCGAACAACTTGGCTAGGGCGAATTTCACGTGTCCGATTAATTTCCTCTGATTTCTCTATCGATCTCTTCTTTGGCGCTGGCTCTTTAACTTCGGCTTCATCTTTTTCTTGGGGATTTCTTGCCTCTTGCTGAAAGTGTTCTCGCGCGAGTTCTTCTGCTTTCTTGGTGATCTTTGCTTCAATTTCTCGCCTATCTTCACTTGTTTCTCTTCTCTCTTCCTCTGTTTTCGAGCTTTTTTCTTCGCCCTTCTGCGTCTTTTGTGGAATACCCGTGAGTCCGGTTCTACCTCCATCATTCAGGGTTTATGTAGGCTATAAATTTAGTCACGTTAGTCAAGTCACGTTAAGAGAGTTTTTTTAGTATGTTGTAACTGGGTTGTGATATTAGTAACTCAGATGCGCATCAGGTTCATATCCGGAAGAAAAGCTGAAGGGGCGGGGAGAAATTAGAGATCAGCGCTAAAACAAAACATAGGGTCATCGACCAAAAGGCAAAACGTGTAAAAGTGAGCTTATGATTCTATAGTTTGGGTTTGTTACCCTGGTGTCGTTTTCTCATATTTAAGGCAATGGGAACATCGACAACAAAACGAATTTTATGATAAGAAAAACGTTTGATCAACCGCAGTCTTTGAATTACAGGTGTAGGGAGAAAAAAACATCAATCGGCGAAAAGCAGGGAAATTTGTACATATTCTCCCTACCCTAGTGACAATTAGTTCAACAAACAGACACTTGAGCCTTTCATACAACAACTAGTAGAGCAACATACACTTCAGCATTCCATACTCTCTTTTACACGAAATACTAGCAGTGATGGCTTCAACGAAATTCATAACTACATGTAACGTTTGCACGAAGGAGTTTTCCAGTTTCAATGCTTTAAAACGGCACGTCAGACGTCACTCTAACTACAGACCTGGGTGTCCAGAGTTTCGTCGAGGGAGCGCTAATGGCCAGGTTGTCGACATTCCCGTAGCGAAACCACTAGGAAAAGATCTGGAGAAATACCATGATTGGCTTGGCGATTTAGTAGAAGGGATTAATACCGCACATCATCCAAAAGTTCCAGGTAAATATAATCCAGACCAAGTGCAGCATGGAAAAGAGTTTAGTTTATGCGAGGCATACCATGACTGTTGAGTACTACTAATCGCTCGGAACCTCTCGTAGCAATAGTGTAAATGGAATTTAAAGAGCCTGTGTCAGCCGCCATTTTGACAGCAAAGCAACATACCAAGTCCGGGAGAGAATCCGTTTCCATCGGCTGAGTTAGAGAATATACAGCAATTTTCTCGATTGAATTTGGTAAATCAAATCTGAAACTCTGTTTTAGATGTTAATTGTGAGATTTTTAAACGTAATCCATCCTCTACTATCAAACGAAAACAATAACAAACGATTTACGTAGTTGATTTTGAAATCTCACATAATTATTGCTCTGATTTCTCCAAGGAAAATGGTATACAGTCACTATGACAAGCGTCCCAAGACATTACTTCAGCCATCTTCTCTATGATATTGGGAGTGCAATGCCTAACATAGTAAAAGAAGTACGCCACCTAAAACCGCCCGTATGGAGAGAAAGCGTTTTGAAAGTCTCCTACAAAACGACGGTGGCGGAGGATGTGAAAAGAGCTTTTTCACAGCATCCTTCTGTCACCATCAGTATGGCAAAAGCCTTCTCTGCTGAAGGAGAGGTAGCAAGCGGCGTCGAACTTTTGGCAGAGAAGCCCTAGAAGCCGCGAAAAGTTCGCGAGGCAGACGATCAAGGGTGACCATGCGGTCTTATATAATAACAGGAGAAGGCGAGGGAAGGGCAACGCGCGAGTGTGAGCTCATATGGTGGCCATTATATTCTCATTCCAATAACGGGAATGTTACGGTGCGCATTTACATAGCTAAAGTAGCTAGTTAGTTCTATTGTTATATCAGGAACAATGTCCGGTCCATTTCCTGGTAACTCTTGAAACGCGGAAATAGCTTGCACTTTAAAATACTTAGCTCTTAGACAGCAAACACCACGCATAAGAAGAACAAATGCTGAATGTCATTCTATAATTTATACCTTATTAAAGGGCAGTGTCACGATTTTTGGGTTATTTTAGGTCGCTTAATACAGTCAAATACATAAGAAATGAGCAAAATAATCGTCAAGGTTAAAATAACCATTTAACTGCTAATATAAATTTGGAGTATTTTTGCGTGCTATCGAGCGGATGGAATTGGATTGCAAAATGGTATTTTTGATTTCTTACAAGGCTGAACCGCTGTTTTCAAATCTGATAGCGATATGTATAAGTTTTCAAGTTTAAGTTTAAGTTTCAAGTTTATTATTATTCGATATCTGAAAAATAAGATACATAAATAGCACTGCCCGCAAATAGTACAAAACTAGTCTAGGCGGGCAGTGAAAAAACAATACAAATATTTTAATCAATAGGTGCGAACTCTGAGTATTTACAATAACGATAAAAGATGTGAACAAAAGAAAAGATATGCTAAATTGACTAAATGATCGTTAGAAAGTGTGAAGAGAAATATTTACTAGGTAATGTCCTTTTTCATTCTAAGGCTAATTTGAAGCATAGTATAGGATTCTCAGTTGTTCATGCAGATCACTGGCCTAGTTTATATAATTTTGTCAAAACAACCGTGACATAGCCCTATTGAAATATAAATGGAAGTTCTGTTCAGGCTGACACCGCAAGGGCTGTTCTATTATGCGTTTGTTTACTGTAATACTTTCGCCCTGTTATACAGCTCTGATATCGGTAGTAAAGAAAAAAATAAACGATCGAAGCACCAATCTAACATAATACTGGACAAAGAATTCTTTACATACCGAACTTAAAGTGAGAGAAAAATGATGATAGAGCTCGATTTGCAAAGACAATTTCACTGTTAGTAAACTTTTGTGCAGCAAAGTATGTATAAAGCAATGTCGTTGACAAAATAATTATACTAACATATTTAATTGTTTATTTATGCTACAAGCATGATGTGAATAAATGAATGAAAGAGCCTCTCATGATGTATTTACAGAAACATTTACACATTCGAGAATCGAAAGGGCCAAGTATGACACCAATATATTTCCATAGAGCCAAGTTTCTCTGCTGCTCACAGGCCAAATCCGAAATCATATAATAAAAGTTATCTATTTACAAAACGTTATCGAGTTTAAAATGAAATAAGGGCCAAGAATGACACCAGGGAAATATCGAAAGATACTTCCGCAGAGCACAAACCTTTCGGCCAAGTTTCTCTGCTGCCAACAGACCCATCCCGAAATTATAGTAAAAAAAACTCAGTGTCTATTTGCAAAAAGTTAACAGGTTTAGAAATGAAATTAAGGGCCAAGAATGACACCAGGGAAATATCGAATGATACTTCCGCAGAGCACAAACCTTTCGGCCAAGTTTCTCTGCTGCCAACAGACCCATCCCGAAATGATAGTAAAAAAAAAACAGTTTCTATTTGCAAAAAGTTAACAGGTTTAGAAATGAAATTAAAGGCCAAGAATGACACCAGGGAAATATCGAAAGATACTTCCGCAGAGCACAAACCTTTCGGCCAAGTTTCTCTGCTGCAACAGACCCATACCGAAATTATAGTAAAAAAACTCAGTATCTATTTGCAAAAAGCTAACAGGTTTAGAAATGAAATTAAGGGCCAAGAATGACACCAGGGAAATATCGAAAGATACTTCCGCAGAGCACAAACCTTTCGGCCAAGTTTCTCTGCTGCCAACAGACCCATTCCGAAATTATAGTAAAAAAAAACTCAGTATCTATTTGCAAAAAGTTAACAGGTTTAGAAATGAAATTAAGGGCCAAGAATGACACCAGGGAAATATCGAAAGATACTTCCGCAGAGCACAAACCTTTCGGCCAAGTTTCTCTGCTGCCAACAGGCCCAAATCGAAATTATATAATACAAAAATATCTATTTGCCTGCGGCTTGTGATTTTAAAACGTTCTCGTGTCTCGCAACATCGCGCAAGGTTTGTTTCGCCGATTCGAAGTTGTGCTCTAATGCTTGAATACTGTTTTTACTCTATTTTGCGCTTTCTTGAGTATCGGTTTCACTAGTACCACTTTGTTCCACGAGTTTATGAAAACCCCTCACAAACATATACAGACAGAGCACAAAGTCCATTTTTCAAACAAGTCAAAGCTGGCTCAAAATACCAACTAAGCAAATTATTAGAAAGAAACCGTAGTAAACAATAAATAATATGTTCGATGTTTAAGCTAAATTTGCCCAGTTAAGGATTTGAAGGCACAGTTCCTTTCTCAGTCGACGCATTTCACCAAAATTCCAATGGAAGTGGGGAAGGATAAGAGAACCACGAACGAGAAAATCTCGTGCAGCAAGGATTATGCCAACACCACAGCTGCCCGTACCTTGCCCATCTCCATGATCTCTTTGCAAAGGCATCCCAAAACGTTCGAAACTAGATATCTTTTCCCAAAATTTCGACTGTAACGACAAGAAATGTGGTTTAGCGATCAGTAGATACTCTAGTAACGCTTTTATTTCGGTCAACAAGGTCCTTCTCGGTGCTACCTTCATTCCATCGTCAAAAAGTAATTTTGATTCGTAAGATCGATGACAACAAGTCCCCAGTGGCAACCGTCCATGTGAACAAGCTCAACATCGTTAGGTTTGGAGGGAATTAACGGAGAAATGCTGTCTAAAATGAAGGTTGCATTTTTTGTGTTGAGCCATGTAAATGTTTCGCTTGGAAAATAGAGCGCTTTCTCATTTGATGAGACCTCTTCGACATAACGTGTTACAACAGTGTCAATTGTGAAATTGTCAAGGTATCTCTCCAAGGCAAGATTGGCGAAGCACTCTACATCAATTGACTTGAGCCCACATTTCAGAACAGTGCTGGACATTGGCCTGTCAAAAAGTACTTCCTGGATAGCATTAGTTTGACCACTGTTAAACCGTCGGCCTCTCTTAGCCACTGCTCCTCTGCCTTAACTTGGTGTTTCAATTGTGCCGCCTTACAGTACCTCCTCAATACTGAAATGCCTTCTCGTGAAAAGAGACCAAAGTGACCAAACTGAACTGATGTTGCCAACGTTGTTCCTTTTTTTCTTGTAAGAGCTTTTTCAGCCCATTTAACAGCAGTTTCAGGAGGTCTCTCGCTGATTGTCGTGGGGTCGACATATGGACCGTCTGGTGTAAAATTGGGCGTTACGTTTCGCTTTGAAACATTCTTTATGCTTACAGGTGGAATGCTCGCATTTGCAAACTCTTTACGAGACACAGACGACATCAGACATGCGGCACGTGGATGATCAGCTGTTACTGTTGGTGTATCTTCTATAAGCGTTAGATCAACAATTGCCATGTTCTCCGTCGTGTGCTCAGTAACATTATTGTTGCCAAATGCTAAAGCTCGTCTGGCGCCCCTGGGAGCACATTCTGTGGAAGGTTGTGCGTCTTTGTCAGGGCTACTTGGACACTCATTTCTTTTCTCCGTTTCAGGTTCTTCCTGGCAGCCTTGAGTGGCATCTGCTTGCCTATCTCTAGACGCATTGTCTTTAGGGGGCGGGTGCTCGACGGGGCTACTTTGGCACTCATCGCCACTGACTCCGTGGTCATCTATACACGGCGTGGTATCTGTTGGCGGAGATTCGCTGCCATTTACTCCATTAAAGGTGGACTCCCACTTGGCATGGTGATATTGAAAATGATTTCGTGGGTCACATTCTTCTTTGATTTTTGTGCCCTTCTCCTTGGTATAGACATATTCCACGCAGTCATTTCCGTACATCTTCTGGAATAGGTCAACCATGGTGGTTATCCACTTCTTGTCCTCATCTGTCCATGACATATCTTTCTTGTTCCAGCCACATCCTCTGAAATAGAAGGTCGACTTTCCTGAAAAAGATGTTCATTAGAAGAGTAAACAAAAAGGAAGTCCATTATAGACAATTTAGCGTATAATAGATTTCCCAACAGAGCCATAGTTGCCTCTGATTTCAGCGTCGTGTCACCGCAGTTTTAACAAATGTGCGGAGAATCTATTTCGCAAAAAACACGCACAGCTACATCTTAATTATACCATTGATAATCAATAACAAAGCTAGGTTAAACATTTCCGACATCAAACAATCGTGAAAAACGTGTTATCATTACAGTTATGATAAGCACATTTTACTAACCCTCGTCAACTGCCTCCTTTGCTTTGCAAAACTGCACCCTTAGAGACAGCATCATTTCGGACAGCCAGTGGGTCATTATTTGCTCCACTAAGAAGAAAAAAATATGTCACAGAATAATCGGTTAGACTCGTTTAAAATATATGTTCTTCATAGAGAGTTCCAAAAACACGACTTCCCCTTGTTAAGTATAAGGTGTGGATAAAAACTATTTTTACAGGTAGAACGTGAATGTCAGAAACAACTCAAAACCAATTTATCCATGAACGAAAATAGAGCAATCTTGGGAAACAGAGCAATCTATAGATAGTGAGAATTTGTTTTTAGTTCAAACGGCAGTTAATCGCATTTGCAAATGTTGCCCCAACCAACCATGACGCTCTACCACTAAGGCTAGTTTCCATATAATCTCTTCGATCGATCACATGTAGTAGTGCACGCGCGATCTATGAGATCCATCCGATTCGATAATGTATGTTTCCATATGATCTCCCCGATCGAATAAAGTCAGTCCAGGATATTAATTTTTTGCGCGCCATATTCAAAGTGTACGCGACCGAAAGGACTTTCGGTCTCGAAACAATGAATTCTGATGAATTCCGATCGCATCAGCCCTCTCGATAGCTTTTGAATGTCTCCATATAATCTCATTCAATCTCACGCAATCGCATCGATGTCCTGGATAGAACAGTGTTCTATCCGATCGTTTCAATCGTTTCCGATCGCGAGAGAAGTGTCTCCATATCATCTCTTGGATCGTGTGAACTATTTCAAGCGATTGGCGAGACTGGTGAGATCGAAGAGATTATATGGAAACCAGCATTAAGCTAACCGATCGGCGGTTGAAATATATTTCTTTGTGATTACATGGAACAGCCAAGAAGCTCAAAAGTTCAATGTGACTACTTTCACGCAGATATGGTAACCATTCAAAATGTTTGAAATCGTAGTAGATTTACTCCTTATTCAATAACATACGGGATTGAGAAACACCGGCTTGGTCGTGGCTTGTGGCCCTGGAGTACAGTGCCCTGTGTACTTTGTGGGAAGCCTCAAATCCTTGGTTGGAATACTGCTTAAATGATCTATGCAGACGAAACAGCATTGCGCAATGGTCTATTGTATAGTGAATATAATCTCCGCCTCCAAGTGACACACCATATATGGCTCGTAGACGTAAACCCCACAGCTTGCACTACAAAAAAATTGATGTATAAAAATGTAAATAAAAAAAGAACATTTACACTCGTTTTCAGTCACAGTGCACCCTGCGCTTTTCGTTTCCGAGTTGCGACTGGTGTTTGGTGGACGTCAATAAACACTTTCAATCTAGCGACAGGTCCACTGGCTAAATATGGCCGACCGTGCTTTCGGTTGGTCATAATTTTGCTAGCTTGTGGGCCCGTGGCTAGGTCGAAAATATTGATTGACGCCAACCAGTCGCGACTCTGAAACGGAAAAGCGCAGGGTGCACGTGTGACTGAAAACGAGTGTAAGATCATTCACCACATCACAGGTCCCTGGAAGAACTAATTTATACTTGCCAAAAATCTTGGTATCTAAAACTCCAAATTGTATATAAAGATAAGGAAAACTCCGAAAGTACTCACTTTTATACTATTGTTGGTTTTGTGGCTACTTTTGGTACTTGTCAAGGAAACAAAAAAGATCCTACAGTATAATGAGTTATTACGCTAACTTACTTGTATTTCAAATATATCTATTTGTTCATCATCTTCAATCTCCTCAAACTGGTCCTCTCTGATAATTTTGTCAATGTCCTTCCACTCTTTGAACGCCTAAAATGCGAAATCAATTGATAAAAAGAATATAATATTGTTCCGGTTAAAAAAATGTTATCACAAAATAAGAATATTATTGTGAGGCCGCAACACTCCTTCAAATACCTTTTTTGTCTGGTCGATTTGTGTTTCTGCTGCCAGCTCTGCCATTGCACAGTCAGCTAATGCTGGTCCTGGTTTCTTTGTCTTTTTTTTGCACTTTTTGGACTTTTTCTTCGGGGGAGATCTTGTTTCAGTTTCAACATTGGCAGGGTTGTCACACTGAAGAAATCTCTCTTCCATGGAATCTAGTTGGTCTTTCCAAGTTCTGCATTCCTTTTCTAGGAAATTTTTCAACTCTGAAAAATGATATTATTAAATTTTAATATGTATTGTCAACAGCAGTTAGTAACTATCAGAAACATCCAAACTTATTTGAAACATATAACGGTAAACCATCATGTGGATTATTCGTGGTGAGTTTATGACCATAGTTGGTCATGACTGCTAACCCAAGCAGGTTTTCTCTTATAATATTTTATTTTTCGCTCAAACAAAGTAGAGCAACAGTGGCAAGTGATAATTTACTAACATTATTTTAACATCTTGAAGTCTTGCAACAACATTATTTTCAAAAATCTGTTCAATTTATACATGTTTCAACTCGGTTATACATATTTTCTGTAACTATATGATGCCACAACTGCATGATGTTAAAATTTCATTATCTACTATGGCAAGCTGTGAAATTTCTTTATAATCACCTGCTGTATTATGCTCTGGTACCTATGTTCTCTCACCTACTGTATTATGCTCTGGTACCTCCATTTGCTTTATTTCTCTCAAGCAACTTTTTGTAAAAAGAAAAGCAGCATGCATTTAAAGGTCCATCATCAACTGGGAGCCTTTTTTCCCTGTTTTCTTTTCTTTCAAATTGACCTGTTGTCGTCCAAGTGATCGTCCAAGTGGTGCTATTAGACTGCAAATCCTCTCCGTTGATGATGGGCCTTTAAACAATATGAATGTCACACTTTACCTTTTGTCTCATCTAGACCAACTTCTGTTTGATAATGACCATAATCACGCCTGTACATTCTCTTTGATAACAATTCCTCTAGATACTGAAACATTAATAAAATTACTAAACAAAATACAATACATGCATGCCATCAACTGCTGTGTGCAAAGTGATGTTCTGATAATTTAGGGCAGATCAGCATTATAAACATGACAATGGCCAAACAGGTGGCCTCATATGATAGATGTACAGGTTTGCTTTCTTTGAACTGTCTAGTCTAGCTCATTACAAAACAGTTTGTAATGAGAAACCATAATACTAGAAGGAATACATTTGATGTAAATGCATTAGAAAAATACTGATTAATTAAAGGCTCTTGTCTTTTCTTGTGGCTGAGTGCAATTAATATAATATACCAGGGTTGGGTTAACGCCTGGGCCACTTTTCCAAACCAAAAGTACATTTAAAGACATGGGACAAAATTCCAATTAAGTTAATGAGAAAATGTCTTACCGAGGGCCCCTTGTGCCTTTTTAAAAGAAATAATATTATTTTTAAAATGTCATTTGGCTTCTGGGAATCCTACCTTTACAACTTCATCAGTGAATGCAACATACTTCAAAACAACATCCTTTGCTGCACCCTCTGCTTCTTGGAAATGTTTTGTAACTTCTTCCATGGGAAGAGATTCATCAACAATGGTCTCTGCATTGGTTACAATTTTCCTTTGTGTATTACCTACACAATGGATACATTGTCTAAATTAGTACCTTGTGAACTATAATGTACATGTCAAAATGTCTTCTGGAAACAGGTTTGTCTGTATCTGAACTCTAATTAGCGGCAAGAGAGTAAACCAGTACAGTGTATGAGTTTCTTAGGGAGCGCTACTACTTTAATTTGCCAAATGTCTAATTTCAAAATCAAATCGATGACTCACTCCAAGAGAATTGAGGGATTGATAATTAGCTAAAGCGGTAATAATTGCCAAAAAATAGTTGAAAATCAAAATATTGAATAATTTAAGGTGCTTAATATTATGAATTTGTGACAATAAAAAAGAACCGGAATGAGAAGTAGATGTTTAAGCTGGATGAAAACTAATCTGCAATACCTGACATTGTTGTAACTTTGACATCATTCTTGGTGGTAGCTGTGTTTTGCCCCTTTTGGGCTTGATTGTGATTCTGTCATAGGCTCTAGTGTTTTCAGGGCCATAGTTCTTCAATGCCTGATTGCACTTTTCAAGGCACCCACATCGATGAGCAAACAATCCTAGTGACCCAAGTAACTGTTCAGTATTTCTTGTGCCATGGTGTAGAGCACACAGTGTGATGCTTTGGAGGTCTTCTTCCAAGAGAAACTCTAAATCATCACGGATACCATTCCAGCTACTAAAAGACAAAGATGGTGGTATATCAGCATTACATTTACATTATTATGCTTTACAATTACAGCAGTATTGCTGAATGTATTGCACAAGCTACAGAGAACAGCCATCTCCAGTGGTAGCTACAGTAATACGCGGTTGTTGTTTCAACCGGTCTCCCTGTGGCAGAGGATGGCCACCATCTTTTACATTTTTGCATTACTCAAATACCTGAGTGACTTGGATCTGCAAAATAGTGCTACTTTATAACCTACCCAATGTTGGCCTTAGATTGTAGGCAAGTTGCACAAACTTCATCAAAAGCTCCACCACTCCAATGATTTCTACAAGCCTGCAAAAAAAGAAAAAAGTTCTAAAAAACTGTCTGATAACTACTGATAATTACAGTGACAAGTAGGTGCGAAGAAGACAGGTAACTGGTTACATATGTACTCTGAATGCTCTCTTTCCAATTTTTTTTTCTATTTCCAAAAAAAAGGAACATGCCATCCCATATTTTTGTTTAGGAAATATTCATGAGCCAGCTGATTACTGAAGCAATTGCCACAGTATTTATAATTTTGTAGGCTTTATCATTACCCAACTACATTTTAGTGATTGCATCAGTGAAATAATCATAGATTTAGTACAGTATTTGACCATATCCATGTAAACATTTGCTGGTATATTATCTATAATACACAAATTACTTTGCTCCTTACTAGTGACACTTTTTTATAACATAAAATAATACAAACCCTTATTGTCTGACAGAAAACACAGAATTCCACTTGAAGCCCTTTTGGTGCCAGCTTAAAGTCTTTATCATCTCTTTTCACAAGAAACATCAACAAAGCCTTGAGATCAAGTGTAACTGGAAAAAAAAACAGAAACTAATTGGTGTTGCAAGCAATTACAGTAAAACCATAATTTTTCAAAGCACTGAATAAGGCACATGATTTTTTTTCTAGGGGGCGCAGTAATTATTTCATGTGTAAAGTTTGTTTTTTAGAGATCTCTGGCCTACAATACATAGGTCATGTTAACTGTTTATGTGTGTTATTTCCATAAACAAAATTATGCAGTGACCATACCAAAACATGAGTAATACCGAAGTAAAAATCAGAGGTGGGACCCCACCTTATCCCAGCTGGGATCCCAGGTTTCATTGAGTTGGGATTGAATCTCATCCCACCTCATCCCACATGGGATCCCAGCCTGGATTATGGCACGGGATCCCGGGTGGAAATTCTGGGATGTCAGTTTTTTAGTTTATTCAGTTTATTTTTTGCCAGGAAATACACATATATAAAAGTCAAGATATTTAAAATAATAATAATAATATAATAATTTCCAGGCGAGGAAGCTCATACGAAACCTTAGGGGCTTATAACCATGAGCTCCCTCCTCATCTTAAATAATTGAAAATTAGTTTACAAACAGACTGCACATAATGTAACGATAAATGAATTTATAATAAAAACAACCAACACAGACAGACGACACAAACAACACAAAAGCAAAGCGAAAAAATAGAAAGCCCAGCAGATAGAGAGTAACTAATCAGCTCAGATTGCATCTGGAATCCCCTATTACTGGAGGAATCCCATGTTCCCACCAGGGGTTATTACACGATACAAGCTCAGATGGGACTCAGTGATTCTGGGATCCCACCTGGGATTACTTGACCTTCCCGCTTAGTTGGGACTGAGTGACTTCCTCATCCTATGTCCTATATTACTAGAATTCCATGATCGTCCCAGGATTATTAGACATCTGCCAAAGATGGGATTAGTGATTCTACTTGGGTAGCCCCTATACTGCGACCTCTAACCTGCTCCATATAATTTGGACAATGTTTACAGTACCTTTGAAGTTGACTTTGTAATGTACACCATCTACAGAAAGGCCTTTCTCCTTTATTAATCGCTTCTCCTCAACCAACCTTGAAATGAGCCTCCTAACATCTTTCCTGTAATAAACAACAATGAAAACAAAAAAGGGTTGGCATACAGGCTTGCACATGCATTCAAATTGGACTCCACACTACTTTTATTTTTGGGTGAAGAAAAAAACTGGAAGACGAATATAAAAGTCATATAAACCTGAAACTATGAATGTTAGTTTCATCGGTTATTATAGCAATGTTTCAGTGGCAATGTTGAATCGAGATTGAAAATTAAAGTGTTAGGGACTTAGGGACTACAATTTCCTTTTTCCATACAATTACTTTAGTTCAACGGAAATTCCAGGGGTGGCTGGAGGCCATAGGAGGGGTATATGCATGGATGATTTCTGGAATCATGGAATGGGAAGTTCTGTACTTGTTTGGATATAACATTTGTACTAGTGTACAGGTACATAATAAACTGTCAGGAATCTACAAATACAATCACTTTCACCTGTCTTCAGTACAGTTGGCTAGAGCAAGAGGGTAAACAGCAAGAGCACTTTGGCAAGCACTCCCAGGCCAAATTGGAACAACGCCAACAGAAACTTGTTCTCTCCCTGATAGAAAATGGAAATAGAAATTAGAAATATACAAATAAATGAAATATAAATGAATAATAGTAAAGATAATTTAGGGAGGAAGACAGGACTGTTTTAGAGATTCAAGCAACGCTTGGCCAAAAATATTGTTAACAAAATAGTGTTTGATACCTGCCATTACTTTGATTTTGAAGGTTTCCATGAAAACAATTATAGCAGTGCTAGGTTTCCACTAAAAACATATCATGGAGATCATTTTCTTAAATTTATATACATGTACAGGAATGTATTTTTATCACTTTCATGCATAATGCAGCATTTCTATGAACTTTGAATTTTATCTTTTCAGGTTTCCATGAGAATTGTTTGGTGGGACGATAACAGCTTAAGGTATTAGCCTAGGCTAAAATGAAGGAAAATTTAGGTGTTTAGAATTTCGTGATATTTTGCACATAGAAAGACTGCTAGACCTAATTTAGTTATCTGAAATTTGTTTTTGAAAAACTGCTTTCTAAACGGGCTAATACCACATTCAAAAATCGGTGATTTTCACTTCAATTAATAAGTAACCCGAGGAGTAGACTAATCCTGTTACTTTTGACAATCAAACAAAAAGTCACACAAATATTATTTAGCTCAAAAACTATATTTTCTTCGCAATAAACTCTTGCTTGTGTTGCTAAAAGGTTTCTATTTTAGTTTTGATTTATTCTGGAGTGGAAATGAGCTTTGAAACTGTGTTTTGGGGTGCGGAAATTTGAGACGACTACGATGGAATGCAAAACCAAAACATGTGTCTAAAATATGACTCTCGGGGGAGGGGTAGGTAGACCATTGTATTTTTGAGGATTCAGGCATAATGCTCAGCGGATATCCACAGGAAACGATCCAGAATGGAAGGTTTTGCCACATTCTGGCTGTGTATGCCAAGTTTTTCTCGTTTGAAGATGATAAGCGGCTTGAAATAAGAAGAAATCACCCAGCCAAGCATATAAACATGTACATAAACATGTTTTATGGGGAAACAATCAACGATATCTTCGTGAATTTTGGCATGAAAGAAGATGTACTCGAGACGAAGAAATCTGTGGCAGTGCGTGGCTATAGACATTTTCGTTAATGTATAACTTGAAGGTCAACTGCGAATTAATAAAATCCTTTATAATTTTCTTGATTTAAAAGAAAGTCAAATGCACTGCCACAGATCTCTTGATCTTGATAGTCGGATAATGAATTTGTATCGATTTTTGTTTGATTATCAAGCCACTGGAAGAAAAACGAAAAAAACTAGAAAATTTCGAGTTTAAAGATAATCCAATTAACACCTCAATTGGGCGTTGTCTGATTTTTTGTGCGTGAGAAAATACACCTTAGAGATCACTCTATCAGATTTTCTACACAGATTGAGTATATTGTTAGATGAATCTGATATAATTTGTGTCTAAATTGCGCAAAATTAGCCTATGCAAATACCTTAACACATATATTTATACCTTTAAAAAACCACCAAAACCAAGTTGAAAGATTATTTACTTTTCAGTAACAAGATTTTTGACCACTTCCTGTTCAAATTGCCTGAAGTTCTAAAACAACTAGCCTGCGAACATCCGGTACACATGAGCTTAACCTACTGTCTGTGAATTAATGGTCGATCGCTACGGCATAGGCGATTAAGCTTTTCTGGTTCATTAAACTTGGTCTGGGATCAACAACAACATGGCTCTTTGAGTAGTAAAAAAGTGAGTTTCTCTGGGCCTTTGAGTCGGTACAACCCAATTCTAGATTAATAATTTTTTTCCAGACCAAGAGGAGAGAATAAAAGCCTTCTCTTTACTTGTAAACTTGCAAGGATACAGTATTATCACTGATTTATCAGTGCTTGCAGGGATAGTTTCTGATGTGCTGAAATCAAACTGCGTACTGCTGAAATCAAAACCATGAACCTCAAAGGATAGGTTCGCATCTCAGAAAGAATAACAAGAGTATTGTGAGAACAAAATGTCTGTGTGTAAGCAAGAGCAAGAGAGATACCTTCAATCTTACCTGCCAAAGGGCGACCATCCAGTTTCAAATTAAATTCAACCACTCCTGGCGGGGCTTGATGCAAGCGGCTCTCTCGTATAGCCCAAGCAAGAACTGTAGGAAGGCTGACACTGAATCCCCTTAAATCATCTTCCAGTGGTGCAATATCAAATACTTGCCTTGTCACATGAAAGGTCATTGACTTCAGTGCACGGATGTCATTGTTTGTCAATAGGATTCCAATATCTGCAGATTTCTATAACAGAGAAAAACAAAAAGCAAAGAGTAAAACTCAAAGTAATAGAAATTTTTGTGGTTTGTTTCCCCAACTGGCACTCAAGCAAACAGAATTTCTTTGCTTTCCACTTAATATCCATGTGACCAAACAAAGAAATAGGAGTTATCATGGTTTTCGTCACCATTTTGTTGGGTAGGCAAGAAGTTCAAATCCCACATAAACTCTGAAAATGTGAAGTGAAATTTGTGAACAATGTCAAATCAACAAAATACTTTGCATAATATACTTCTAAGTGCTCCAACAATCAATCTACTAAATTTTCAGCTTCCTGCGCTTTCTTTAAAGGGGTAAAATCGAAAGTTCCTGAAGGGAGCCCATGCCCCCAAAGGGGAGTTCCCCCCAGGGTCTATTGCAAGTTTACATGGTCAGAGGCCTTCAATTAATGACTTCATGTACGCTTATTAATTTATTCACTTTCAGTTTTATTAAATAACTTACCCACTTCTGCCAATGTTTAGAAAGTTCAAGACGGTTTGCCAACCACGGTCCGGTAATTTAGTCGCCAGTTTCACATACAGTTGAACCCAGTCGGGGACCCTCATTGATTGTAGCAGTGAACGGTTCAGATCGTCGGTTAACATATCATCAAAGGCTTTCTTTATGGAGCGCTTCTCCGCGACGAGCGATATTGCTTTCGATATAGTTTTCTTTATAAAATTCCTATCGTCATCGCTTGTATAAAGAAATCCGTGACCGAGAACAGATCCAAGATTGCAAGCGTCTGTTTCGTGGTCTCCAAATACCTTCCTTAGTTTCTCTAACAATGGCGCTGTGTAGAATTTAGCCTGTCTCGCTTTAATTCGAGGGCCAATTGTGCCGGATTCTTCGATCGTTCTCAATGCTGCGACAGCCTCCGTTGCTCTTAACATCCCCGATTGTTTGGGGCTTTGTTTTCCCAGGTATTCTGACTGCTGTCCTTCGGCTTCCTCTTCAGGTGTACTTGGTGGCGTATCGAGAAGGTTCAAAATGGCGGGCGTTTGTCCCGCCAAAGTAGGGCCGTCGAATGTGTTTACAAATTCCTTAAGACGCACAAACTCAGGGGAGCCGACAAAACAATCATCATCGAGGTTTTTCCTCCTTAGGGAAAGGCTTAGAAGGCCAAATACTGTTGCAGCTACAACTGAATCCTTTTCTCGCGAAGATCCGAAGAGTTCGAATGCCAGTCTCCCGCCATTTTCATCATGAAGCGACTTCCAGGGAACTTGCTTGATTTCCTCGGGCCAGTATTTTAACGCATCAGATTTTAACACGAGGTTTAGCCTTCCATTGCTCGTCCATTTGCTTGAAACAGCGTACCACTTCTTATTCGGATCGAGTAAGCTTCCAAAGACTTGATTAAAAGCAAATGGTTCCTTGAAAGCGTTTGCCATCTTCCCGCCATCACTGAAACGAATTTGACTTTTGGCGGTTCTTCGAAGGTTTTATACTCGTATTTCATGTTAACTATTAAACCGAATCTAGTATTTCAAAGCCCATGGAAAGCTGTTGATGGACGATATACCAGTCTTTTACACTTGAGCCGGTAATCAATCGTTCCCGATTTGTACACTGTGAAAGATGATTTTATGGGATTAGGGGATTGCTATGGCAACCCTAAAGTCATATCGATCTCACGCTGGGAGATTCAGATGCTCATGAAGTTCGTCATGAGATGTACCACCTCTGTTTTGTCAGGGTTGCATGCAAGTCCATTGGCATTACACCAGACCAGGATGTCTCTATTGCATAATTCAAGCTTAGCCAGGACAACCGGGCGTGATTCAGGAGTATCAATTGACACATAGAGCTGAGTGTCATCGGCATACATCATGGCGTTTAGGCCGTGACCCAAAATCACATCTTCCAAGGGAGAGAAAAATAAAGAAAACAACAGAGGTCCAAGAACCGATCCTTGTGGAACACCGTACGAGAGATTCCTCTCAGAAGACAGCACGTCGTTAAGGTGACTCATTCGAAATTCAAAATGCACCCAACTGTGTCTAGAGCGCAAATCTGCGTCGCCAAACTCAAGGCTATAACTTTTGTGTCTTTTCCCCTATTGTTATAATTCTTTTTTCAAATCCTACTTTAATGATGTATAAATCAGTTATTAATAACCGATCTTCTTGGAAACATTTTTAGAAGTCACAATCAAAATTTTTGTGAGGCCCTAATTTCATATTCAGGTCGTACTAGAAAAAAAATATGCCGTTTTTTTGGCTCAAACTCCAGGAATCGATTCTAGTTGAAGTAATCTCAAATCGAGCTAAGTTACAGAAAATTCGTCGGAACAGAAACGCGGTAATAAAAATGCCGTCAACTTTGGCCAAATTAGAAGGCTGATTCAGCTTGGCTTGAATTGAATTTTAATAGTGCTCCGAAAACTCATTATTTGGGGCTCCTCCTTCGGCACTATATTGTATAGTAACGTATTAAACTTTACCGAAGGTCAGATTGTAAACACCATGAACTACTAAAATGTTGGAAAATTATCTACCAAGGAAAGATTCGAATGAGTCACCTTAACAGCAACTTGTTGGGTTCTGTGTGAAAGATAGGACTCAAACCACTTCAACACAGTGCCATGGATACCGAAACGTCCTTCTAGGCGAGACAATAGAGCATAATGGTTTATGGTATCAAAAGCAGAAGATAGGTCAAGTAAAACTAAAACAACCTCACGCTGTCTGTCAATGGCGAGCAGAATATCGTTGAAAACGCGAAGGAGTGCTGTTTCAGTACTGAAAAACAGTCTGTATGCAGATTGGAACTTTGGAAGTAGCTTGTTTTGAACAAGGTAGTTAAGTGTCTGCGTTGCAGCAACCCTTTCGATAGTTTTCGAGAGGAATGCAATGTTTGTAACAGGTCGAAAATTAGGAAATTTTTCATGGTCAAGAGATTGCTTCTTAATTGAAGGGTGTACCATTTTTAAGTGCCATTGGAAAAATACCGGACTGAAGTGACGTATTGGTGATAGACGTCAGTGTTAGTGTAATGACCTCATGAGAGTCTTTGAGAACAGCAGTAGGCAAGGGATCAAGAGAACAGTGTTTCGACTTCGATTTCTGAACAACTTCTTGAATGTGCTTGTCGGAGATCACAGAAAACTCAGAAAAAGAACTACGGCATATGGTCGGATTTAGTTTTACCGACAGTTCCATTGACGCAAGATTTGATGAACTCATTTGCTCTTTCAGCACTTCAATTTTGTCAGTGAAGAAGTCAGCAAATTGCTCCGCCAGTATTTGGGGGGAGTCACGGGCTGGCAAGGGTGGAATTGTTTTAACCTTAAAAAGGCCATCGATGACACGGAATAACTGATTCTGGTCAGAGTCAGATATTTTAGCTCTGTAGTAACTTTGCTTTGCAAGGGTAAGGGCATCGTTGTAGATGCAGCGATGCTCAACGTATAATTGTCGATGGACCTCAAGTCCAGAGAGAACGAAGCGCCGTTCTGCTTGGCGTTTCTGCTTTTTAAGAGATCTAAGATTCTCATCAAACCAAGGTGTGTGGGGGCGCAAAGTGATGGTGCATGCCTGAATAGGGGCGTGTTTATCCATAAGATTACCAATGACATTATTGTATTGGTCAACTAAGGTGTTGACATCAGAGGGTGATGTTATTTCCCCACTGCAAAGGGGTGAGTTTTTGATGTCGTCACACCAGGCGTTCATGTCCATGCGTCGCACGTTTCGATGCATGATGGTCTTTTTAGTAGCAACCGGTTTAGGCATATCGGCAGAGCAAACAATGGCACTGTGATCAGATATTCTTTTATCAAATTTGATAATGTCAGGAGCCTTGGTTAGTAGTGTGTCACTCTCCCGAACGATGACCAGGTCAAGAGTGTGGCCGTGTTTATGAGTGGCCCCTACTACTTTTTGCGCATGATGGTCTTTTTAGTAGCACCGGTTTAGGCATATCGGCAGAGCAAACAATGGCACTGTGATCAGATATTCTTTTATCAAATTTGATAATGTCAGGAGCCTGGTGAGTAGTGTGTCACTCTCCCGAACGATGACCAGGTCAAGAGTGTGGCCGTGTTTATGAGTGGCCCCTACTACTTTTTGCTCAAGACCAGCTGACTCCAACAAGTCAACAATTGGAATGTTCATCTATCTATGTTTATTTGGGGCTTGATGAAATGCGTATATTAAAACGGACAGGGAGAAATTTCTGTGACAGAAACTGCTCCAAGCTTGAGAGACTTTCTCACAGCGCCGAAGTTAAATTGTCCGAAAGCGACGGAAGCCAGCTGGTGGTTGGAAATCGTACCCAGAATTATGAAAGTCGCAGTAATTCCTTGTCCGATAAACCACAAAAAAACATTTAAGCTGAAACAAAAATTAATGCGACAAAAACTCTCAGAAAAAAATCGAGCAAGTAAAGAAAGTCCCCCCCCCTCCATCACTTTGCTAATGGTCCATGGTTTGATTTGAATAATGTTTTTTTTTGTTAGTGGGCGTGCGCATAAACACAAAAGCATCCCTCATAATAGACTTAATGATATCCTATGGCATCTTCCGGTTGAATTTTAGCTTGTATTTTGTAGCGGAGCTCCTGAGCGGAGCACCATACAAAAGGAAAAGTGGTATCAGAATTCAGACGTATAACCATCAAGTCGCTTTTGAGTGGTTTCAGAGGTTTTTGTCAATTTCAATGACGTAAACAGTGACGTCATGTCACCTGACTTTCACAATAGACAGGTATGAATCTAAAGACAACTTTTGCCAAGTTTGGTCGTTATTGGAGCTTTCCTTCTGGAGATATGATTTTTTTCTTTTCATTCCTGAATAAACGTATAGTGTAATTCCGTGTGTGCGTGCGTGTGTTTGTGTGTGTGTCCGCCCGGCACACAGGCATCCCAATTTCAGGCGGGAAAATAGGCAAGAACGCACACGCCCGCGTGCGTTTCTATTTTTGTCGCCTTCGTGTTTAGTTTTAACGGAGCTCCGGCACGGCGCTAGTTGACCAACATTGGGTTAATTAAAGTTATGTTAGAAGCAAGGGGGGTGCACCACCTAAGTCACGCGGCATGACGTCATCGATGACGTCATCAAAAATAGAGAAATCAATATCTCAAGAAGGCAACATCGCTAGGTAACCAAACTTGGGTAAAGTTATCTTGGAGGTCAGGGGGGTGCACCACCAAGGTCAAGTGGGATGACGTCATCGATGACGTCATCAAAACTAGAGAAGTCAATATTTCAAGAAGGTAACATCGCTAGGTGACCAAACTTGGGTAAAGTTATCTTGGAGGCAAGGGGGGTGCACCACCAATGTCAAGTGGGATGACGTCATCGATGACGTCATCAAAACTAGAGAAGCCAATAATTCAAGAAGGTAACATCGCTAGGTGAACAAACTTGGGTAAAGTTATCTTGGAGGCAAGGGGGTGCACCACCAAGGTCAAGTGGGATGACGTCATCGATGACGTCATCAAAACTAGAGAAGTCAATATTTCAAGAAGGCAACATCGCTAGGTGACCAAACTTGGGTAGAGTTATCTTGGAGGTCAGGGGGGTGCACCACCAAGGTCAAGTGGGATGACGTCATCAATGACGTCATCGAAACTAGAGAAGTCAATATTTCAAGAAGGTAACATCGCTAGGTGACCAAACTTGGGTAAAGTTATCTTCGAGGCAAGGGGGGTGCACCACCAAGGTCAAGTGGGATGACGTCATCGATGACGTCATCAAAACTAGAGAAGTCAATAATTCAAGAAGGTAACATCGCTAGGTGACCAAACTTGGGTAAAGTTATCTTGGAGGCAAGGGGGGTGCACCACCAAGGTCAAGTGGGATGACGTCATCAAAACTAGAGAAGTCAATATTTCAAGAAGGTAACATCGCTAGGTGACCAAACTTGGGTAAGGTTATCTTGGAGGCAAGTGGGGTGCACCACCAAGGTCAAGTGGGATGACGTCATCGATGACGTCATCAAAACTAGAGAAGTCAATATTTCAAGAAGGTAACATCGCTAGGTGACCAAACTGGGGTAAAGTTATCTTAGAGGTAAGGGAGGTGCACCACCAAGGTCAAGTGGGATGACGTCATCGATGACGTCATCAAAAATAGAGAAGTCAAAATCTCAAGTTTCAGTTCAGTTTCAGTTTCAGTTTATTACTATTTTCTTAAATATATTAGACAAATTACTACCCACAATAGCAGTAGGCTAATCGAGGCGGGTAGTAATGTCATATAATTAGTATATATTTACAAGCTCTATCGACATAAGAAAAATAAAGAGAATAATAACCAGTAAGCAATAAAATTTAAAAAGTATCAGCAAGTTTACAAACATAAAAGCAGACAGCAAAAAAGGAAAAATAGTAAGTACAGATACTATCTGGGAAAACTATCGATCAATGTGGCCAAGTCAATGTAGTTATCCTTTTCGTTGAAAATTTGCATAATGAATTTATGGATATGGTGTTTGAAATTGTTCCTTGACAGCGATCGAGTGGCAGAGGGGATGCTGTTCCAGATTTTGCACCAATTCTTGAAAACGAATTTTTCAAGTGATTTAATATACAAATTTCCCTTAGATGAAGATCTGGTATTATAGTTATGAATTTGTGCCGACTTCACAAAAAGATTAGAAACATTAGCTGGTGTCTCATTATTGGCAAGGTCATGCATCATTATACAGACAGTTTTGTAATAAAGGAGATTTATCGGAAGGATATTGTTCGAGACAAAAAGAGGAATAGCATGCGATCTAAAAGGTGCAAAGTGAATTAACCTAAGAGCTCTTTTCTGTAATATTAGAATCTTATTCAAATCAACTTGAGAAGCTTGCCCCCAAACGACCACGCCATAAGATAGGAAAGGCTGTATAAGGGATCTATATATATTATGTAGAGTATCTGGAGGTACAAAATGCCTTAATCTAGCAATAATTCCGAGTGTTTTACTAACTTTGGATGTTACATGAGCTATATGCTGCTTCCAAGTTAAATTTGAATCTATAAGTACTCCAAGATACTTTACATAATCTTTCTTTTCAAGAGACATAAGTGAATTAGTGTTGTGATCATAAATTCGCAATTTCACGTTATAATTCATTTTCTTTTGGTAGGGTTTAAAAATCACAAAGTTTGACTTCTTTACGTTAAGAGAAAGTTTGTTCGCCAACAACCAATTACTTATATTCACAAGTTCATTATTAACTGTAGCTTCAAGCTCTTTTAGGTTCTTGTCAGCATACATTATATTTGTGTCATCTGCGAACAAGTAAAATTTAAACTTGTCAGAGGAATTGGAAATGTCATTAATTTATATTAAAAATAAAAGAGGGCCGAGTACTGATCCCTGAGGTACTCCACAAATACTTTGTTCTTTTTAGACGAAAACATACTGACTTGTGTCGTTTGGTATCGGTCGTTAAGGTATGAGCGAAACCAGTCATTTATAATTCCTCTAATACCATAATGCTCAAGTTTTTTTAGTAGAATTTCACGATCAACAGTATCAAAAGCTTTCTTTAAGTCTATAAATATTCCACACGAAAAGAGTCCTTTATCAATATTAGTCTGAATTTGATTAACAATGTCAATAAGTGCATGCTGGGTAGAGTGCTTCTCTCGAAATCCATATTGTGATTGAAAAATAACATCATGCTTATCGAAAAACGTTTTTAGACGAATATACATAACTTTTTCATAAATACGATTAAAAATAGATAATAGAGAGATAGGCCTGTAATTATACGGATCTGTTTCATCTTCACTTTTGAATATCGGAATTATTTTCGCGTGTTTTAGTTTTGTGGGGTATACCCCAGTCTCAACTGATTTGTTAATAATAATTGATAGTGGGCTAGAAAGATATTCCTTGGCTAATTTAAGAAGTCTCACAGGGCATGAATATAGCCCTAATGCTTCATTAATTGGTAAGATATTAATTTCTAGATTTACTTCCTCCGGCAAAACACGGTAGAATAAAAACGATGGCGCGCATGCGCGTTTAGGCAAATATTGAGAAAAATGAGTTTGACCATGTGGTATATGGGAGGCAAGTTGGTGGCCAATCTTGGCAAAATATTTATTTAGGATATCAGAGATTTCTGGCAAGTTCGATGAAAACGTACTAGTACCCGGGCGCTTCATACGATATATATACTTTGTGTCTTTCCGTTTTTTATTACCTATGAGGGTATTTATCCCTTCCCATGTCTTCTTCATGTTTTGGATATTACGCAGAAAGTAGTTATGGTAAAAGTTTCTTTTAGCTATCCGAGAGAGAAGCAATATCTTATTTCTATAGATTCGATATTTATCCTTGTTTCCAGAGAAAAAGAGCTCATTTTTTATTTTAATCGATTTCCTAATGCCCTTGGTTATCCAAGGCTTGGATAGCTGTTAACCTTCCGCTTAGAAAGTTGCCGAAAAGGCGCATGTTTATTGATGAGTTTATTAAGTTTATTAAAAAATGTTGAAAATAACTTATTAGAATCGCCATTAGTCATGAGCTCGTTCCAATCAATTTGTGAAATGTCTAACACAAATCGTTCCTCAGAGAATTGTGAATAATCTCGTAATGATATTTTTCTGACCTCCGTCTTTTCTGCAGTTGTTCGGAGAATACAAAATTGGCTAAAATGATCAGTAAGATCAGAAACAATATTCCCACTGTCACTATAATCATCAAGGTTGTTAATAAAAATATTATCGATAAGCGTCGCAGAATTATTATATACTCTAGTAGGTTTATCAATAGTTGGCAAAAGTGCATAACTTTGAAGACAGTTTAAAAACTCCTGTGCATAGTTACATGATTGTGCCTTCAAGATATCTACATTAAAGTCGCCACACAAATAGACAGGTTTCCCAGTAGCACTGTAACGAGAAATTGCATCTTCAAAATACTGCAAGAAGCGATCAGGCGAATTATGCTGGCGATAAATCACACCACAGAAAACATTCTTTTCTTTTGTAAATTCGATTTCCACCCATAATGCCTGAAACGCCTCATTACTCGCTTTCTCTACGACTGAATATTTTAGCTCGGTATCAATGTACATACCAACACCACCAGCAGAGAGAGGTGTTGGTACAAATTCAAAATTATAATATTGTATAGTTGGGTTAAAGTCAATGGACTCATTACAAATTCTAGTTTCTGTTACGGCGATAACATTAAAATGAAAATCGAGTTCATTTACTACCGAAACAGGTAGAGCGTTTATTCGTTTGCTCGCGAAACGGTTGTTTTGACCTTAAAAGGTCGGCAGATTTGATCACGTGAGTTTGAGATTTGGTTTGAAAACATGAACCCACGTGGGCACATTCCTTTCCACCTCGGGCGCGGGTTTTGAAAATGGCGAGTAAGATTAGTAGCAAAGGTCGTAGTTACAAATCTGGTGAGGCAGTAGGAGAGTCTTTACGGTCATCAATAATTGATGCCATGATTCTCGAGGGTGGAGACCCTGCTACGGGTTTTTTCGGAGGACACTTCAATCGGATAGCTGATCGCTTTGCAGTTTCCGCGCCATTTGTTTCAAAGTTGTGGAAAGATTTCTGCTTTAAGGTCGATCATATGCCGGCAAAAAGGTTATCAGGAAATCCAGCACACCTAATGCAAGAGGACATTCAACTTGTTGAATTTTTGAAAAAAGAGAAGCCTTCTACAACTCTGGCTTCAATCAAAGAAAGCGTCGACCGTCATTGCGATGTAAATGGAGGTACGTCGATATCTGCGATCGGGGACGTGATAAGAAATCGCCTGCCAGAGGGACTTTTTACCAGAAAAAAACTCACGAAACCGAAATCAGAGAAATTCACTCCAGATAATCTAGCTTACTGTGAACAGTTCCTAAACTTATTAGCACAGTTCCTCCCGAAAAACTTAAGTTTTTCGACGAGGCAGGAGTTAATTCTGGAACTGGCAACCCTGTTTACGGGAGTTCGCTAAAAGGAACTAAAGCAATTGAAGTAGCGGCAATCCCCAGAGGACAAAACATCACACTTAATTTGTTGGTTGGACTAGAAGGAGTTCTCTATGCGAACACTTTAAATGGAGCTTCTGACTCCTTCACATTTCTGAATTTCGTTGGAGAAGCGGGCCGCGCAAGTAGCGCTCTTGGTAACCCAGCGATTGAGTTAGGCGACTACATTATAATGGATAACTGCACCATTCACCGTTTTGAGGCTGCAGAAACATTGCAAAGTTGGCTTCTGGAGATGGGAGCCAACATAATCTATACACCTTCTCTGTCTCCGGAATTTAATGCAGTGGAACTGGTATTCAACAAACTGAAAACTGTACTGAAACGGGAGGAGTTCGCGCCACTGTTGCGCGCGAATGTACATGTAGCAATTTACGAGTCGCTTTCGCATATCAGCACAGATGACATGTTTGGTTTTTATCGTTATATTTTGTAATACAATGATAGAATCAATTAAAAGTATTTGATGCAGCTCAGTTCAAATAATAATGTTGAAATAGCTGTGCTTGCGAATTCTGAGTATCGCGCCTGTTACATGCGAATATGATAACACAACTTTTGATAAATGTAAACGTTATAATGAGTTTCGTTTTGTTCTTCTGCCTCAAAATCCAGATAGGTAGAGACCTGTCCTTTTCACTGCAAATATCCACATAATTTCTAAACTAGAACTCAAAGTTTTGACGTTATAATACGAGTGTAATTAGTATTGTTCTCTGTCAAATCAGTTGGAAAGAAATGTAAACAAGTGTCGCGAATACAGTTTCAACAGTGTGCGCTATATTGACGCTTTGCTTTGTAGTTCAGAGCTCTTCTCTTCAATAAATTAATAATAATTCCGCAGGGATATACTCCAGAGAAAAAACATAATCTTTAGCTGTTTTTGTCAAACAGAGTCTGGCCATTTGAGGCCTTTCAATTCCCACAAATTGCGTGCAGGATTTCCCGGCGCAGCCATTGGTGTCTCGTTTAGTTGAAGTCTCCTGTCGTATTCCGCCAGACTTTCCATGAGGCTAACATTAGGCGATGGAACCTTTCCTTTGAAAAAAGATTCTAATTTCTTCAAATCCATGTTAACTTGCCTCCAATTTTCGAGTCCCTGTGAGTTGATATAGCGATCCTTACATTCGTTTATGAGCCTCACTCGAAGAATACTTGAAAATGAATGCGTAACTTGCGTCTTGAGTGCTTTCTTCGACGCCAAATTGCTTTGTTGCTTTTCGATAGCTTTGTCTACGGCCTGCAGTTTATTCCATGCTGAATTAACTTGGTCCTTTTCGTCCTTATGTTTATTTAAGTCCCCGCAAAACTCTGCTGATGTACAAGGAAAACCCTTGAAAGGACAGTTGGCCCTGTTGTGCCTATCTCGCCTATGGCAATTAGTGCATGCAGGCTTAGAGTAATCTATGTCCTGATGCTGCGCATATTTCAATGCAAGAGTCACATAATCTTCGTTCAGTTTTTCTCGTTTTACCGTCGCATGTGTTAACAGTTTCTCGTGTTCATAAATCAAACGTTCCAATGGTGATTTATAGGATTCCGCTTGTGTATTCGGTGCTACGGGTGTAGATTTGTCAGGTTCGAAAACAAGTGCAGTCGACGTAGCCGTGGCTGGCCGAATAATCTTGTGCGGTGGACTCATTGAATCAGAGGGCGAATTGAGAGTATTTCCTGCTGATGTACTTGTGCATGTCGTTGTACTGCTACTCCTAGATGGAGTGGAATAGCAGAGTTGCTTTTTCATAACAGGACTAGCGATCTCTTGGTCCTGCTCTCGATCTTGTGTGGGGTCTGTGGTCTTTTTGAGATTACTCAGGCGTTTAGCAAATACTTGCTCAGGAGTGGATTTTGGCTGCCAGGATATCTTTATCTTCAACCGAGAAAATGTAGTGACGGGCTTTGCACATCGTAGCGCATCAAAGAACGATTCGTTGTGAAGATTAACATATGTTCCTTCGTCATCTTCGTACATGAAGCGAAGTTCGGAATCAGGAATAAAGCAGAGACTTTCTATCTTTTCCCTTACTATCTTCAAAAGTGCTGGATAGTCTGGAAGAGTTTCTTCAACCATTATTATCTCGCATCTGTCCGAATTCCAGGAAAGATTATAGAAAATTTTCAGCTGAAGCATTTTGCCGCCGATCGACTCGAACAGAAGCGGGCGACAAGGAGAGGAAAGGAATGTGCCCACGTGGGTCCATGTTTTCAAACCAAATCTCAAACTCACGTGATCAAATCCGCCGACCTTTTAAGGTCAAAACAACCGTTTCACGAGCGAACGAATAAACGCTCTACCTGTTTCGGTAGTAGAAGATGACTTTGCAGATTATCTAGATTTCTTTTCAGGCTTCTAATATTCGTATGCAGAAAAGAAAGTCGACTTGGTCGAAGATTGCGATTATTTGGCTTAAAAGACTGAGAAAATGAAAAAGGAGAGTAATATTTACATCTTATATTTTTTAGCAGCGAGTTGAAATGATCAAAGTCGTTATCCTGATTATTTAAAGAAAATAAATCTATATCATGAATACTTGTTAAGCGATTAAGTAGCTTATTTGTTGGTAAATTTGAATTAACAGAGTTATTGAATTGGCCATGAATTTTGATAAAGTTTACTAAATTATATGGTAGTTCACGAAATAGAGCTTTTACTGACTTAATATTATGCAGTTCGGTATGTTCCATAGTGTAACAAAACAAAACGATATTTGATTAAATAGTTGAATAATACCATGTCTAGATGAGCAGTTTCAGCATTTATGTTTTATGTGTCGCTATCCAGTTCTTGTTGGGCTAGACGGTGTAAAGCACTCAGGTCTTTAACTTTGATAGAATTAGTTTCCTCTGAGTATCTCAGATAGATTGTTGAATTCCTTGCCCAGCAGAACTCATAGTGGAAACGTACCTTAAATTTCTTCGCCTCAATTAAAAGTTCTTGCTTCCTAGGTGATAGGTGATCAACAAGGAGTGCCTTTGATAGATCTGCCTCGTCGCCGAAGCCAAGGATATTGGGGTCCACTTTCTTTATTTCCTGACGAAGTGACATTACTTCATCTTGGGCCAATCGCCTTACAAATTTACAAACTATAGGCTTCGGAATACCCGATTGCTGATTTCTGCTTGGCACCCTGTGAGCAATATCGATATCACTTAACGACACGTGAGCGCCCATAGCAGTGAAAAGCTGCACACATAATTTACTAGTCTCGATAGCTTGCTCTTTCCGCTCTCCAGATTCGTTGAGCTCGGGGATTCCATATATCTTCACATTGGAACCATAGCTGTACTCGACGAGATGGTCGAGCATATCAGCCAATTCATCAACTTGCTCACTCAGAGAATTTAGACGCTTCCCGAGAGAAGCCATATCTTTTTGTGCCTTCTCTCTAAATTTGTATAAGTCATCATATTCGGCACCAAGATACTCCAACGACTTCGTTGTTTCGGGGTCCGTACTTGTGCCGCCATTGCTAACTGTACCATTTGTTAATTTAACTTCTTCTTGGAGTTTCAAGAAGTCTTCTTTAATTTTTTGCAGTTCTGCTGTAAGTTTGAAGTTCTGCTGCTGAAGCATGTTTAAATTTGGCTTATTGCCTTGTTTCTTGGACATTTTTCAAACTTTTCAAACTTTTGTAGAGCTAACAGAAAACGTGCCACGCAGTATCAGTACATGCGTACATTGCCTAAATCAAGAAGGTAACATCACTAGGTGACCAAGCTTGGGTAAAATTATCTTAGAGGTAAGGGAGGTGCATCACCAAGGTCACGTGGGATGACGTCATCGATGACGTCATCAAAACTAGAGAAGTCAATATTTCAACAAGGTAACATCGCTAGGTGACCAAACTTGGGTAAAGTTATCTTCGAGGCAAGGGGGTGCACCACCAAGGTCAAGTGGGATGACGTCATCGATGACGTCATCAAAACTAGAGAAGTCAATAATTCAAGAAGGTAACATCGCTAGGTGACCAAACTTGGGTAAAGTTATCTTAGAGGTAAGGGAGGTGCATCACCAAGGTCACGTGGGATGACGTCATCAAAACTAGAGAAGTCAATATTTCAAGAAGGTAACATCGCTAGGTGACCAAACTTGGGTAAAGTTATCTTGGAGGCAAGGGGGGTGCACCACCAAGGTCACGTGGCATGACGTCATCGATGACGTCATCAAAACTAGAGAAGTCAATATCTCAAGAAGGTAACATCGCTAGGTGACCAAACTTGGGTAAAGTTATTTGGAGGAAAGGGGGAGCACCACCAACGTCATGCGGTATGATGTCATCGATGACGTCAACTAACTGGAAAATTCATTCTCGTGTAGGGAACATTGCTAGGAGACCAAACTTGGATAAATTTTTTTTGGAGGCAAGGGGATGCACCACCAAGATCACGTGGCATTACGTCATCGATGACGTCATCAAAACTAGAAAAGTCGATACCGCGATGACAGTAATGCTGGTATGTCAGTAATTATTCGAGCTCCGCTTTTAGGCATTGCCTAAATCTATATATTAGAAATTTTATTAAACGCCCCGTGCGATAGCAGGACAACGATATTTCACCTAAAATAAATACATTATTCATTTATACGCAAACCTCCCGATTTCGCAAGTCTCTCTCAAACAACTTTACTTTTATTGACAATTCAAAACGAATCGACGGTTCGTGCCTAAATATAAGTAAATTACATCTAACAAAAAAGGCACGACCTATTTAGCGATGTGCATGATTAACTTCCTCCAAGAGGGGAGGAGCTTGGTAACTAGCAAGCAACCAAGTAGTGGAGGTAGAAACAAGAGTAGAGTGGACGGTGCGGGTTTTCACAAACCAGAATTCCTCAACCAGTTAAGCAAACTCTTTCTCGAACTGTCAAGAGCATAAATAAAGAAGCTGGGGGTTCAAATGAAAATAATACCCTCCCAAATATAAGGGGCTTTAAAATGGCCGCCATAAATATCGTGAGCGTTCCAAAACATATTGATGAACTACGTATCTTCATGTTTAATCAATTATTAGATGTGCTTGCTATTAATGAGTCGAGGTTGGCACCGCACATTCAAGACCATGAGGTCTGTATCCCAGGTTACACGGTCATACGCTGTGATAGGAACCGTGCAGGTGGCGGCTGCTGCCTGTACATCAGATCATCTATTCCATTTAAAGAGCGCAAAGACCTGGTACCTGATGGCCTTGTGTGTGTGTGTCGAAATATGAAAGCCAAACACTAAACCCTTCATTGTTGCCACTTGGTATAGACCACCAAGCTCGCTCATTAATATCTTTGAAAAATTCGAGCAGTTTGTCGGGAGGGTTGACTGTTTAAATCAAGATCTTTTTTTGTGGGTGACACCAATTGTAATGAGTTGCCAGAGCAACTTGATGGTCCCACCAGGGCCATAAATAACATCGCAGACATTTATCAATTGACTCAACTGATAAATGAGCCAACCAGGGTAACGCCCACCTCAGAGTCTTTAATTGACCATATTTTGACCAACGCCCCCGACAAAGTTGTGTGCTCTGGGGTGATCAGATTTGGTGGAAGCGACCATGATGTGATTTACGCATACCGTCGTATTTCTATCTCAACCAACAGTGGTCACAAGTATTCAATCAATCGATCATTTAAACATTTTAATGCCCAGAATTTCAAAAACGATCTAATTAATGTTCCCTGGTCAACTCTTGAGGAGTACGCAACTGATCCAAATACCATGTGGGAACAATGGAAATCCAATTTCTTAGGCGTCCTTGATAAACACGCACCTATGCGTAAGAGACGAGTGCGCCAAAAATACTCTCCATGGATAACTCAAAACCTGTTATCAAAAATGCGACAGCGCGACTATCTGAAAAAAACTGCAATTCAAACAAAAGATCAGAGCGACTGGGCAAAATATAGAGAATCACGAAATGAGCTTAATAGGCTAATAAGATTAACTAAAGCCGAATATTATAATGGGAAACTTTCAGATAGTGAATTGTCACCGCGAGACAAGTGGAGAGTAATCAACGAAGTAACAGGCAGGGGTGTAAAATCTCAGCAAATAACAAAACTAGAATGTGAGAATAATGAAATTTCCGTTCCATCGGATATCGCAGAGGGATTTAATCAGCACTTCGTAAACATCGGCCCAAAACTAGCCGAGGAGCAGTTTGGGGCACACGATAGCTCGCATGATTACACAACTTACATACCCCCGTGCTCATCTTCTTTTACTCTTGCACATACAACTACCAAAATTGTCCAGTCCCATTTGAATAAATTATCTATCTCTAAAGCAAAAGGGCTAGACAATATACCAAGCGAGGCATTGAAAATAAGTGCTGGCATCATTTCTGATTCTCTGGCACTTCTTTTCAATGCGTCCATCACATATGGCGTTTTTCCAGATGACTGGAAACTATCTAAAGTTACACCTCTTTATAAATCTGGTAAACGCTCCGATACTAATAATTACAGACCAATATCTGTGATTTCAACTATAGCTAAAGTTTTTGAACGAATTATCTATGACCAATTCTATGAATATTTGCAAGAGAATAACATCTTGTCCAGTTGTCAATCCGGCTTCCGTAAAATGCACTCGACAGTAACTGCCCTGCTGAATGCCATTGATAATTGGTCACGTAATATAGATAGAGGTATGATAAACTCAATAGTCTTTTTAGACCTAAAAAAAAGCTTTTGATACCGTGGATCACGCAATACTTATTCAAAAGCTCAAGAACTATGGTGTATCAGATATCACCATACGCTGGTTTAGTTCATACCTTAGTGGCCGAGGGCAGTGCTGCGTGATAGACGGTAATCTTTCTAGCACCATGACCTTAAAATGTGGCATTCCGCAGGGCACAATACTGGGTCCCTTATTATTTCTTATTTACATTAATGACTTACCTGCCTGCTTAGAATTTGCCGATCCCCAAATGTATGCCGACGACACTAACCTTACTGTCGCCGGGGATAACGGCCAGGAAATCGAGTGCAATTTCAACAAAGACCTCGAAAATATAAGCCAATGGCTCCACGCCAACAGATTAAGTTTGAATGCAACCAAATCTGAGTTATTAATTGTTGGATCCAGACAGAGGTCTTCCCGTGTGCTTTGCCCATCACTCACCATTGGTGGTGCTAACATTCCAAGAGTAAAATCAGCAAAGTCACTGGGTGTTTATATTGATGAAGTTCTCAATTGGTCAAAGCATGTGGAGGAGACCTCTAAAAAACTGTCGAGTGCAATAGGAGCTATGAAAAGGGTACGACAGTTTGTCCCTCCCTCAACTCTTCAAACAATGTACCACTCATTCATACAGCCATATTTCGACTATTGCAGTGTAGTATGGGAAGGGATTGGGGCTGAGTTATCATCAAAATTGCAAAAGCTACAAAATCGTGCAGCAAGAATCGTAACATTTTCGAACTACGACTCTCGCTCGGAGCCCCTGTTAAATGAGTTGGGTTGGGACAAACTGTCTATTCGTAGGCTAAAGCTGCTAGCCACTGAAATGTTCAAAATCAATAACGGCCTAGCCCCCGAATATCTTTTGAGCAAATTTTCCAATAATGCATCCCCCTATGACACTAGAGGTTCTTCCTCTAGATTTCAGTTACCTCTCCCGAAAACTAACTACGGGAAAAAATGTTTCAAATATAGAGGAGCCCAAATTTGGAACAAATTGCCCGAAAAAACCCGAACATGTAGCTCTTTAGCTACATTTAAATCCGAATTGGGAAAATTACCTCCCAGCTTCTTTGACAGTTTTTAATATGTCCACTATTCTCTAGATTTTTATCAAATTTTATTATATATTATATTCAATTTATATCACTTTTATGTAAATGATAGTTTACACACGGCTTTTATGAAAACCAGCTATGCTGACGAAACTACCGTGTCTAAATAAAACATCTATCTATCTATCTATCTATCTATCTATCTATCTAGGTTGCACAGTATGGGGTTGAAACTTACAGTCAAAAGACATGAAGCGTGCCCCCCTAGAGTCGAATATACAATTCATTATTCCATTATTGATTTCATTGTTCAATACAAAAATGCATTTTTGCAATTCAGTATTAAAAATGTTAAATGTTCAAATTTTGACTTCTGAATAAGCAATTGTTCACCCAGACTAATAATTTAGAGAAAAAATTTATCAATATGAGTCCAAACAAGACTTGCAATTTTGCCTACTGCCATGGGGACTAGCTGATATTATCATCAGGATATCACTAAAATAATGAAACAAGTAAGGTATCAACCAGACAATCAATACCTGCTAGCACTCAAGGCGGCTCAACAAACAAAACTCTCGACCTTTCTCTGCAAATAAGCAAAAAATACCTAACCCAACCCTTACGTAACCAGTCACAATTAACTGACTATCGTGCAATTAGTTCTTCCCTTGTTTGCAGTTTACAAGGGAAAGCCAGCTTGGTTCCAGCCAAGAATGCGAGGTATCTCATAGACCAGGACACCTTAACTCTTTTCATTTGAATAAATCCCAACACTGCCAATCAAGTAGCCTGTTCAAGTTCTTTTTAAATCAACATTCCTCTCAAACCAGACATTGATACTTACTGTATTATGTAAATTGAGACTTAAAGAAGTCGTGGACTCGATGAATGCATTAGCAGGTTCACATCTGAAAAAATAAAACAGAAAAATACAAGAGGGTACACTCCCACATTAAAAGAAATCATTGCAGATGAATTTTTCGCAGATGTCGATGCTGATATTATCATCAGGGTATCACTAAAATAATGAAACAAGTAAGTTATCAACCAGACGATCAATACCTGCTAGCACTCAAGGCGGTTCAACAAGTTCAAAGAGTTTGACAACGTTTATACACAAAAGGGGACAACTTAGTCACAAAAGCAATCAACACAGGTGCATTTTCCAGCCCATATATGACAACAGCTCTAGTTTGCCTAAATGGTGCCATCCCTGACTCAACTGTGAAGCTTAACTCAATTCCTCATAACCATGGGTGAGCATACAACTCTAAACAATACTTATAGTAATCTCCATCTGATTTCCATCTGACAAAGTTTGTATAATTCCTGATCAAAGTAGTGCTAAATCTCCCATAAAATGGAACAGAAACCAAAGTCTAAAGCCTAAAATCTCAAAGATGGATCCATTAGAAATTTTGATTTTTGAGGAGTCTCAGTTTGCAAAAAAATCAAGCTTAACCTTTCTTAGCCAAGTTAACCTTTCTATTTGAAGGGCTTTTTCGCTTTGTCTCCTGAAAGTGATCATCATAGGAGAAACAAACATGGGTAGCATTTAAACCAACCCTCCCATGAATGCTTTACAGGCATCTTGTTACTTTGTTACTATTTTCTATGATTTTGATTATTATTTTTGAGTAACATTCGTTTTTCGTCCGGTGAACATTTCAAGTATACTAAGTATGACAGTAAGTTGCAAATTTGCATTCCTGTTGCTTGGACAGTGAGGAAATTTTAATTGAAAAGCTTGCATGATTATTGTTTCTAGGGACAATCGAGGATTATAACAGAGAAGTTTAAAACTGACCTTTGAGTTGCTAAACTCGAATACGATGGGGCCGACCATTGAACTTTTGACGGGAGTCTTTTGGTTCGTCCTTATTCCAATTCTTCTAGGTAGATCGACTCATAGAACTCTTGTGCTGCTAATGCTATATCTTTTGCCATTGTTTAGGTGGTTCATTGAAAGAATAGACCAAACGAAAGACTTGAAAGTGGCAAATATTCTCGACAAGCAAGTAATCGCGGTGTTACACCACATGGTACTCGCAATGCATCATGGTTCTGAAAGCAGCAAGGGAACATTTGATTGGCTAAATTCGGAAAGTACACAGCTAACCCAAACAAACACATACAAAATGTAGAACAGTTTTATTACATCAATTAATAGCAAGATTGACAAACTGCGGTAGAAGGCAGAAATGTGTAGTTGGTTGTTTTATCTTTTACATCTCAATGGGGTATTATTTTCTCAGACCTTAACGCGAATTTCAGGAATTTCCAAAAGAAAAGATTTGATTTTTTTAGCGCTATTTTAGCTTAAATTTTCCCTTCGCATTATAAATTAAAAGACCTAATGGGTCTTCATGGGAGCTAATGGGTCATAATAGGACCTAATGGGTCTTACTATGACCAGTGTCGAGCGTACATTACGGCATTCCAACAGGTATCATATTAGGCTGCATTCATTATGTATACTACAGGGGGGGGGGGGGGGGGGGGGGGGCAGATATGTCGAACACTGTCAAATTGGGCCGATTCGCAACTGGCTTAGCCGATTCGGCGAACCAAATGTCAGTTCGGGAAAGGGACATTTCAGCCAGTGTGGGTTTCCTTTAGTGTGCTCAATTATGCTAATAGCTTTAAACTGGAAGTTAAACTCGGGCTGTCATAAAATAATGTCCCTCTTATTTTTGCCCCTTTCCTTAAAAATATAAAAATCATGTCCCTCTTATTCTGAGTTGCCCCTTTTGCTGTTAAGGGGGAGTAGGGTCAGGATCCGTAGGTTGTCCACGCCGAGCGCACCGAACACGTGTATGATTTGTAGGACCCTGGGTACTAAGACCTCGCGCGGTTACAAAGCCACCTCGCCAATTCCTCGCCAACAACATATTGCCGATTCGAGCCAATTTGGAAGCCAAGTGTTTTTATTTCTTAAATTTCTTCACCTTGAACCATATTACCGCCTTGATATTTAACTATTATGTTAAATATATATATTGGGAATTGTTTTGAATTCAAATTGCACCTGATAGTCTACTATGAATATTTTTTGAGGCTGTTTTCTTCTGTCGATTCGGAAATGACTGTTTGTCGATTCGGGGCTAATTCGTGTCTATTCGGGCATCGGCATCATTTGTCCGGCCAGTTCATTCCTTTGAACCATTTCTTGCTCTGATATTTAACTACACGGTTGAATATACTTGGGATTTGTTTGGAGTTCAATCTGTCGATTCGAACTTGTTCAAGTGATTCCAAATGACGATTTACAAGGGATTTCAAGTATCAATCAAGTATTGATTCCTTTGGGATCGATGTTATTTATACCATTGATATCGTAACACTAACAGGTAAGAAGCTATATATTTATTTTCAAATCGTGTTCTACAACACATTATTATATAGACACGTGTATTTTACTGAGAAATACGCCACTCGTAGATCTCATGTGAAGCTACACCCGGGACCTGAGTGACATAGTTTGTGAGTCCCTGAAGATGGTTTATAATTATGTTTTCTATATCCTCACTAGTAGTAAGCATATCGGTCAAAACAAAAGTGCTTGGAAATCAATTTGGAATAACTTTTCTGTTTTGTCTATATAATAAAAAGAAAATTACATGGTGGCTTGAAGATATGAGTTTAAAAACAATATCTTACTCATTCGCTGTGCTCATTCGTTGCCACTCGAAAATAACACTCATACCTTTGCACCACCGTGTAATATCCTCTATTTAACTGTTAAGGAGTGAGCCCCAATGTATGTTTTCCACATTCTCAAAGCGTGCCCTTCCCAAAATTTCACTGGTGAGAGTGCAGATCCCAAATTCTAATGTTTTCCTTGTTTTTAAATTGTGAGCCCAAATTTTCATGCTTTCCTTGTTCTCAAAGTGTGCTCACCTACAATTTCACTGGTAAGGAGTGAGCCCCAATGTATGTTTTCCTCGTTCTCAAAGCGTGCCCTCCCGAAATTTCACTGGTGAGGGTGCAGAGCCAAAATTCTAATGTTTTCCTTCGCTGTGCTCATTCGTTGCCACACCGTGTAAGTGTGCTCACCTACAATTTCACTGGTAAGCCAACCAGGGTAACGCCACCTCAGAGTCTTTAATTGACCATATTTTGACCAACGCCCCCGACAAAGTTGTGTGCTCTGGGGTGATCAGATTTGGTGGAAGCGACCATGATGTGATTTACGCATACCGTCGTATTTCTATCTCAACCAACAGTGGTCACAAGTATTCAATCAATCGATCATTTAAACATTTTAATGCCCAGAATTTCAAAAACGATCTAATTAATGTTCCCTGGTCAACTCTTGAGGAGTACGCAACTGATCCAAATACCATGTGGGAACAATGGAAATCCAATTTCTTAGGCGTCCTTGATAAACACGCACCTATGCGTAAGAGACGAGTGCGCCAAAAATACTCTCCATGGATAACTCAAAACCTGTTATCAAAAATGCGACAGCGCGACTATCTGAAAAAAACTGCAATTCAAACAAAAGATCAGAGCGACTGGGCAAAATATAGAGAATCACGAAATGAGCTTAATAGGCTAATAAGATTAACTAAAGCCGAATATTATAATGGGAAACTTTCAGATAGTGAATTGTCACCGCGAGACAAGTGGAGAGTAATCAACGAAGTAACAGGCAGGGGTGTAAAATCTCAGCAAATAACAAAACTAGAATGTGAGAATAATGAAATTTCCGTTCCATCGGATATCGCAGAGGGATTTAATCAGCACTTCGTAAACATCGGCCCAAAACTAGCCGAGGAGCAGTTTGGGGCACACGATAGCTCGCATGATTACACAACTTACATACCCCCGTGCTCATCTTCTTTTACTCTTGCACATACAACTACCAAAATTGTCCAGTCCCATTTGAATAAATTATCTATCTCTAAAGCAAAAGGGCTAGACAATATACCAAGCGAGGCATTGAAAATAAGTGCTGGCATCATTTCTGATTCTCTGGCACTTCTTTTCAATGCGTCCATCACATATGGCGTTTTTCCAGATGACTGGAAACTATCTAAAGTTACACCTCTTTATAAATCTGGTAAACGCTCCGATACTAATAATTACAGACCAATATCTGTGATTTCAACTATAGCTAAAGTTTTTGAACGAATTATCTATGACCAATTCTATGAATATTTGCAAGAGAATAACATCTTGTCCAGTTGTCAATCCGGCTTCCGTAAAATGCACTCGACAGTAACTGCCCTGCTGAATGCCATTGATAATTGGTCACGTAATATAGATAGAGGTATGATAAACTCAATAGTCTTTTTAGACCTAAAAAAAAGCTTTTGATACCGTGGATCACGCAATACTTATTCAAAAGCTCAAGAACTATGGTGTATCAGATATCACCATACGCTGGTTTAGTTCATACCTTAGTGGCCGAGGGCAGTGCTGCGTGATAGACGGTAATCTTTCTAGCACCATGACCTTAAAATGTGGCATTCCGCAGGGCACAATACTGGGTCCCTTATTATTTCTTATTTACATTAATGACTTACCTGCCTGCTTAGAATTTGCCGATCCCCAAATGTATGCCGACGACACTAACCTTACTGTCGCCGGGGATAACGGCCAGGAAATCGAGTGCAATTTCAACAAAGACCTCGAAAATATAAGCCAATGGCTCCACGCCAACAGATTAAGTTTGAATGCAACCAAATCTGAGTTATTAATTGTTGGATCCAGACAGAGGTCTTCCCGTGTGCTTTGCCCATCACTCACCATTGGTGGTGCTAACATTCCAAGAGTAAAATCAGCAAAGTCACTGGGTGTTTATATTGATGAAGTTCTCAATTGGTCAAAGCATGTGGAGGAGACCTCTAAAAAACTGTCGAGTGCAATAGGAGCTATGAAAAGGGTACGACAGTTTGTCCCTCCCTCAACTCTTCAAACAATGTACCACTCATTCATACAGCCATATTTCGACTATTGCAGTGTAGTATGGGAAGGGATTGGGGCTGAGTTATCATCAAAATTGCAAAAGCTACAAAATCGTGCAGCAAGAATCGTAACATTTTCGAACTACGACTCTCGCTCGGAGCCCCTGTTAAATGAGTTGGGTTGGGACAAACTGTCTATTCGTAGGCTAAAGCTGCTAGCCACTGAAATGTTCAAAATCAATAACGGCCTAGCCCCCGAATATCTTTTGAGCAAATTTTCCAATAATGCATCCCCCTATGACACTAGAGGTTCTTCCTCTAGATTTCAGTTACCTCTCCCGAAAACTAACTACGGGAAAAAATGTTTCAAATATAGAGGAGCCCAAATTTGGAACAAATTGCCCGAAAAAACCCGAACATGTAGCTCTTTAGCTACATTTAAATCCGAATTGGGAAAATTACCTCCCAGCTTCTTTGACAGTTTTTAATATGTCCACTATTCTCTAGATTTTTATCAAATTTTATTATATATTATATTCAATTTATATCACTTTTTATGTAAATGATAGTTTACACACGGCTTTTATGAAAACCAGCTATGCTGACGAAACTACCGTGTCTAAATAAAACATCTATCTATCTATCTATCTATCTATCTATCTATCTAGGTTGCACAGTATGGGGTTGAAACTTACAGTCAAAAGACATGAAGCGTGCCCCCCTAGAGTCGAATATACAATTCATTATTCCATTATTGATTTCATTGTTCAATACAAAAATGCATTTTTGCAATTCAGTATTAAAAATGTTAAATGTTCAAATTTTGACTTCTGAATAAGCAATTGTTCACCCAGACTAATAATTTAGAGAAAAAATTTATCAATATGAGTCCAAACAAGACTTGCAATTTTGCCTACTGCCATGGGGACTAGCTGATATTATCATCAGGATATCACTAAAATAATGAAACAAGTAAGGTATCAACCAGACAATCAATACCTGCTAGCACTCAAGGCGGCTCAACAAACAAAACTCTCGACCTTTCTCTGCAAATAAGCAAAAAATACCTAACCCAACCCTTACGTAACCAGTCACAATTAACTGACTATCGTGCAATTAGTTCTTCCCTTATTTGCAGTTTACAAGGGAAAGCCAGCTTGGTTCCAGCCAAGAATGCGAGGTATCTCATAGACCAGGACACCTTAACTCTTTTCATTTGAATAAATCCCAACACTGCCAATCAAGTAGCCTGTTCAAGTTCTTTTTAAATCAACATTCCTCTCAAACCAGACATTGATACTTACTGTATTATGTAAATTGAGACTTAAAGAAGTCGTGGACTCGATGAATGCATTAGCAGGTTCACATCTGAAAAAATAAAACAGAAAAATACAAGAGGGTACACTCCCACATTAAAAGAAATCATTGCAGATGAATTTTTCGCAGATGTCGATGCTGATATTATCATCAGGGTATCACTAAAATAATGAAACAAGTAAGTTATCAACCAGACGATCAATACCTGCTAGCACTCAAGGCGGTTCAACAAGTTCAAAGAGTTTGACAACGTTTATACACAAAAGGGGACAACTTAGTCACAAAAGCAATCAACACAGGTGCATTTTCCAGCCCATATATGACAACAGCTCTAGTTTGCCTAAATGGTGCCATCCCTGACTCAACTGTGAAGCTTAACTCAATTCCTCATAACCATGGGTGAGCATACAACTCTAAACAATACTTATAGTAATCTCCATCTGATTTCCATCTGACAAAGTTTGTATAATTCCTGATCAAAGTAGTGCTAAATCTCCCATAAAATGGAACAGAAACCAAAGTCTAAAGCCTAAAATCTCAAAGATGGATCCATTAGAAATTTTGATTTTTGAGGAGTCTCAGTTTGCAAAAAAATCAAGCTTAACCTTTCTTAGCCAAGTTAACCTTTCTATTTGAAGGGCTTTTTCGCTTTGTCTCCTGAAAGTGATCATCATAGGAGAAACAAACATGGGTAGCATTTAAACCAACCCTCCCATGAATGCTTTACAGGCATCTTGTTACTTTGTTACTATTTTCTATGATTTTGATTATTATTTTTGAGTAACATTCGTTTTTCGTCCGGTGAACATTTCAAGTATACTAAGTATGACAGTAAGTTGCAAATTTGCATTCCTGTTGCTTGGACAGTGAGGAAATTTTAATTGAAAAGCTTGCATGATTATTGTTTCTAGGGACAATCGAGGATTATAACAGAGAAGTTTAAAACTGACCTTTGAGTTGCTAAACTCGAATACGATGGGGCCGACCATTGAACTTTTGACGGGAGTCTTTTGGTTCGTCCTTATTCCAATTCTTCTAGGTAGATCGACTCATAGAACTCTTGTGCTGCTAATGCTATATCTTTTGCCATTGTTTAGGTGGTTCATTGAAAGAATAGACCAAACGAAAGACTTGAAAGTGGCAAATATTCTCGACAAGCAAGTAATCGCGGTGTTACACCACATGGTACTCGCAATGCATCATGGTTCTGAAAGCAGCAAGGGAACATTTGATTGGCTAAATTCGGAAAGTACACAGCTAACCCAAACAAACACATACAAAATGTAGAACAGTTTTATTACATCAATTAATAGCAAGATTGACAAACTGCGGTAGAAGGCAGAAATGTGTAGTTGGTTGTTTTATCTTTTACATCTCAATGGGGTATTATTTTCTCAGACCTTAACGCGAATTTCAGGAATTTCCAAAAGAAAAGATTTGATTTTTTTAGCGCTATTTTAGCTTAAATTTTCCCTTCGCATTATAAATTAAAAGACCTAATGGGTCTTCATGGGAGCTAATGGGTCATAATAGGACCTAATGGGTCTTACTATGACCAGTGTCGAGCGTACATTACGGCATTCCAACAGGTATCATATTAGGCTGCATTCATTATGTATACTACAGGGGGGGGGGGGGGGGGCAGATATGTCGAACACTGTCAAATTGGGCCGATTCGCAACTGGCTTAGCCGATTCGGCGAACCAAATGTCAGTTCGGGAAAGGGACATTTCAGCCAGTGTGGGTTTCCTTTAGTGTGCTCAATTATGCTAATAGCTTTAAACTGGAAGTTAAACTCGGGCTGTCATAAAATAATGTCCCTCTTATTTTTGCCCCTTTCCTTAAAAATATAAAAATCATGTCCCTCTTATTCTGAGTTGCCCCTTTTGCTGTTAAGGGGGAGTAGGGTCAGGATCCGTAGGTTGTCCACGCCGAGCGCACCGAACACGTGTATGATTTGTAGGACCTGGGTACTAAGACCTCGCGCGGTTACAAAGCCACCTCGCCAATTCCTCGCCAACAACATATTGCCGATTCGAGCCAATTTGGAAGCCAAGTGTTTTTATTTCTTAAATTTCTTCACCTTGAACCATATTACCGCCTTGATATTTAACTATTATGTTAAATATATATATTGGGAATTGTTTTGAATTCAAATTGCACCTGATAGTCTACTATGAATATTTTTTGAGGCTGTTTTCTTCTGTCGATTCGGAAATGACTGTTTGTCGATTCGGGGCTAATTCGTGTCTATTCGGGCATCGGCATCATTTGTCCGGCCAGTTCATTCCTTTGAACCATTTCTTGCTCTGATATTTAACTACACGGTTGAATATACTTGGGATTTGTTTGGAGTTCAATCTGTCGATTCGAACTTGTTCAAGTGATTCCAAATGACGATTTACAAGGGATTTCAAGTATCAATCAAGTATTGATTCCTTTGGGATCGATGTTATTTATACCATTGATATCGTAACACTAACAGGTAAGAAGCTATATATTTATTTTCAAATCGTGTTCTACAACACATTATTATATAGACACGTGTATTTTACTGAGAAATACGCCACTCGTAGATCTCATGTGAAGCTACACCCGGGACCTGAGTGACATAGTTTGTGAGTCCCTGAAGATGGTTTATAATTATGTTTTCTATATCCTCACTAGTAGTAAGCATATCGGTCAAAACAAAAGTGCTTGGAAATCAATTTGGAATAACTTTTCTGTTTTGTCTATATAATAAAAAGAAAATTACATGGTGGCTTGAAGATATGAGTTTAAAAACAATATCTTACTCATTCGCTGTGCTCATTCGTTGCCACTCGAAAATAACACTCATACCTTTGCACCACCGTGTAATATCCTCTATTTAACTGTTAAGGAGTGAGCCCCAATGTATGTTTTCCACATTCTCAAAGCGTGCCCTTCCCAAAATTTCACTGGTGAGAGTGCAGATCCCAAATTCTAATGTTTTCCTTGTTTTTAAATTGTGAGCCCAAATTTTCATGCTTTCCTTGTTCTCAAAGTGTGCTCACCTACAATTTCACTGGTAAGGAGTGAGCCCCAATGTATGTTTTCCTCGTTCTCAAAGCGTGCCCTCCCGAAATTTCACTGGTGAGGGTGCAGAGCCAAAATTCTAATGTTTTCCTTCGCTGTGCTCATTCGTTGCCACACCGTGTAAGTGTGCTCACCTACAATTTCACTGGTAAGCCAACCAGGGTAACGCCCACCTCAGAGTCTTTAATTGACCATATTTTGACCAACGCCCCCGACAAAGTTGTGTGCTCTGGGGTGATCAGATTTGGTGGAAGCGACCATGATGTGATTTACGCATACCGTCGTATTTCTATCTCAACCAACAGTGGTCACAAGTATTCAATCAATCGATCATTTAAACATTTTAATGCCCAGAATTTCAAAAACGATCTAATTAATGTTCCCTGGTCAACTCTTGAGGAGTACGCAACTGATCCAAATACCATGTGGGAACAATGGAAATCCAATTTCTTAGGCGTCCTTGATAAACACGCACCTATGCGTAAGAGACGAGTGCGCCAAAAATACTCTCCATGGATAACTCAAAACCTGTTATCAAAAATGCGACAGCGCGACTATCTGAAAAAAACTGCAATTCAAACAAAAGATCAGAGCGACTGGGCAAAATATAGAGAATCACGAAATGAGCTTAATAGGCTAATAAGATTAACTAAAGCCGAATATTATAATGGGAAACTTTCAGATAGTGAATTGTCACCGCGAGACAAGTGGAGAGTAATCAACGAAGTAACAGGCAGGGGTGTAAAATCTCAGCAAATAACAAAACTAGAATGTGAGAATAATGAAATTTCCGTTCCATCGGATATCGCAGAGGGATTTAATCAGCACTTCGTAAACATCGGCCCAAAACTAGCCGAGGAGCAGTTTGGGGCACACGATAGCTCGCATGATTACACAACTTACATACCCCCGTGCTCATCTTCTTTTACTCTTGCACATACAACTACCAAAATTGTCCAGTCCCATTTGAATAAATTATCTATCTCTAAAGCAAAAGGGCTAGACAATATACCAAGCGAGGCATTGAAAATAAGTGCTGGCATCATTTCTGATTCTCTGGCACTTCTTTTCAATGCGTCCATCACATATGGCGTTTTTCCAGATGACTGGAAACTATCTAAAGTTACACCTCTTTATAAATCTGGTAAACGCTCCGATACTAATAATTACAGACCAATATCTGTGATTTCAACTATAGCTAAAGTTTTTGAACGAATTATCTATGACCAATTCTATGAATATTTGCAAGAGAATAACATCTTGTCCAGTTGTCAATCCGGCTTCCGTAAAATGCACTCGACAGTAACTGCCCTGCTGAATGCCATTGATAATTGGTCACGTAATATAGATAGAGGTATGATAAACTCAATAGTCTTTTTAGACCTAAAAAAAAGCTTTTGATACCGTGGATCACGCAATACTTATTCAAAAGCTCAAGAACTATGGTGTATCAGATATCACCATACGCTGGTTTAGTTCATACCTTAGTGGCCGAGGGCAGTGCTGCGTGATAGACGGTAATCTTTCTAGCACCATGACCTTAAAATGTGGCATTCCGCAGGGCACAATACTGGGTCCCTTATTATTTCTTATTTACATTAATGACTTACCTGCCTGCTTAGAATTTGCCGATCCCCAAATGTATGCCGACGACACTAACCTTACTGTCGCCGGGGATAACGGCCAGGAAATCGAGTGCAATTTCAACAAAGACCTCGAAAATATAAGCCAATGGCTCCACGCCAACAGATTAAGTTTGAATGCAACCAAATCTGAGTTATTAATTGTTGGATCCAGACAGAGGTCTTCCCGTGTGCTTTGCCCATCACTCACCATTGGTGGTGCTAACATTCCAAGAGTAAAATCAGCAAAGTCACTGGGTGTTTATATTGATGAAGTTCTCAATTGGTCAAAGCATGTGGAGGAGACCTCTAAAAAACTGTCGAGTGCAATAGGAGCTATGAAAAGGGTACGACAGTTTGTCCCTCCCTCAACTCTTCAAACAATGTACCACTCATTCATACAGCCATATTTCGACTATTGCAGTGTAGTATGGGAAGGGATTGGGGCTGAGTTATCATCAAAATTGCAAAAGCTACAAAATCGTGCAGCAAGAATCGTAACATTTTCGAACTACGACTCTCGCTCGGAGCCCCTGTTAAATGAGTTGGGTTGGGACAAACTGTCTATTCGTAGGCTAAAGCTGCTAGCCACTGAAATGTTCAAAATCAATAACGGCCTAGCCCCCGAATATCTTTTGAGCAAATTTTCCAATAATGCATCCCCCTATGACACTAGAGGTTCTTCCTCTAGATTTCAGTTACCTCTCCCGAAAACTAACTACGGGAAAAAATGTTTCAAATATAGAGGAGCCCAAATTTGGAACAAATTGCCCGAAAAAACCCGAACATGTAGCTCTTTAGCTACATTTAAATCCGAATTGGGAAAATTACCTCCCAGCTTCTTTGACAGTTTTTAATATGTCCACTATTCTCTAGATTTTTATCAAATTTTATTATATATTATATTCAATTTATATCACTTTTTATGTAAATGATAGTTTACACACGGCTTTTATGAAAACCAGCTATGCTGACGAAACTACCGTGTCTAAATAAAACATCTATCTATCTATCTATCTATCTATCTATCTATCTAGGTTGCACAGTATGGGGTTGAAACTTACAGTCAAAAGACATGAAGCGTGCCCCCCTAGAGTCGAATATACAATTCATTATTCCATTATTGATTTCATTGTTCAATACAAAAATGCATTTTTGCAATTCAGTATTAAAAATGTTAAATGTTCAAATTTTGACTTCTGAATAAGCAATTGTTCACCCAGACTAATAATTTAGAGAAAAAATTTATCAATATGAGTCCAAACAAGACTTGCAATTTTGCCTACTGCCATGGGGACTAGCTGATATTATCATCAGGATATCACTAAAATAATGAAACAAGTAAGGTATCAACCAGACAATCAATACCTGCTAGCACTCAAGGCGGCTCAACAAACAAAACTCTCGACCTTTCTCTGCAAATAAGCAAAAAATACCTAACCCAACCCTTACGTAACCAGTCACAATTAACTGACTATCGTGCAATTAGTTCTTCCCTTATTTGCAGTTTACAAGGGAAAGCCAGCTTGGTTCCAGCCAAGAATGCGAGGTATCTCATAGACCAGGACACCTTAACTCTTTTCATTTGAATAAATCCCAACACTGCCAATCAAGTAGCCTGTTCAAGTTCTTTTTAAATCAACATTCCTCTCAAACCAGACATTGATACTTACTGTATTATGTAAATTGAGACTTAAAGAAGTCGTGGACTCGATGAATGCATTAGCAGGTTCACATCTGAAAAAATAAAACAGAAAAATACAAGAGGGTACACTCCCACATTAAAAGAAATCATTGCAGATGAATTTTTCGCAGATGTCGATGCTGATATTATCATCAGGGTATCTCTAAAATAATGAAACAAGTAAGTTATCAACCAGACGATCAATACCTGCTAGCACTCAAGGCGGTTCAACAAGTTCAAAGAGTTTGACAACGTTTATACACAAAAGGGGACAACTTAGTCACAAAAGCAATCAACACAGGTGCATTTTCCAGCCCATATATGACAACAGCTCTAGTTTGCCTAAATGGTGCCATCCCTGACTCAACTGTGAAGCTTAACTCAATTCCTCATAACCATGGGTGAGCATACAACTCTAAACAATACTTATAGTAATCTCCATCTGATTTTCCATCTGACAAAGTTTGTATAATTCCTGATCAAAGTAGTGCTAAATCTCCCATAAAATGGAACAGAAACCAAAGTCTAAAGCCTAAAATCTCAAAGATGGATCCATTAGAAATTTTGATTTTTGAGGAGTCTCAGTTTGCAAAAAAATCAAGCTTAACCTTTCTTAGCCAAGTTAACCTTTCTATTTGAAGGGCTTTTTCGCTTTGTCTCCTGAAAGTGATCATCATAGGAGAAACAAACATGGGTAGCATTTAAACCAACCCTCCCATGAATGCTTTACAGGCATCTTGTTACTTTGTTACTATTTTCTATGATTTTGATTATTATTTTTGAGTAACATTCGTTTTTCGTCCGGTGAACATTTCAAGTATACTAAGTATGACAGTAAGTTGCAAATTTGCATTCCTGTTGCTTGGACAGTGAGGAAATTTTAATTGAAAAGCTTGCATGATTATTGTTTCTAGGGACAATCGAGGATTATAACAGAGAAGTTTAAAACTGACCTTTGAGTTGCTAAACTCGAATACGATGGGGCCGACCATTGAACTTTTGACGGGAGTCTTTTGGTTCGTCCTTATTCCAATTCTTCTAGGTAGATCGACTCATAGAACTCTTGTGCTGCTAATGCTATATCTTTTGCCATTGTTTAGGTGGTTCATTGAAAGAATAGACCAAACGAAAGACTTGAAAGTGGCAAATATTCTCGACAAGCAAGTAATCGCGGTGTTACACCACATGGTACTCGCAATGCATCATGGTTCTGAAAGCAGCAAGGGAACATTTGATTGGCTAAATTCGGAAAGTACACAGCTAACCCAAACAAACACATACAAAATGTAGAACAGTTTTATTACATCAATTAATAGCAAGATTGACAAACTGCGGTAGAAGGCAGAAATGTGTAGTTGGTTGTTTTATCTTTTACATCTCAATGGGGTATTATTTTCTCAGACCTTAACGCGAATTTCAGGAATTTCCAAAAGAAAAGATTTGATTTTTTTAGCGCTATTTTAGCTTAAATTTTCCCTTCGCATTATAAATTAAAAGACCTAATGGGTCTTCATGGGAGCTAATGGGTCATAATAGGACCTAATGGGTCTTACTATGACCAGTGTCGAGCGTACATTACGGCATTCCAACAGGTATCATATTAGGCTGCATTCATTATGTATACTACAGGGGGGGGGGGGGGGCAGATATGTCGAACACTGTCAAATTGGGCCGATTCGCAACTGGCTTAGCCGATTCGGCGAACCAAATGTCAGTTCGGGAAAGGGACATTTCAGCCAGTGTGGGTTTCCTTTAGTGTGCTCAATTATGCTAATAGCTTTAAACTGGAAGTTAAACTCGGGCTGTCATAAAATAATGTCCCTCTTATTTTTGCCCCTTTCCTTAAAAATATAAAAATCATGTCCCTCTTATTCTGAGTTGCCCCTTTTGCTGTTAAGGGGGAGTAGGGTCAGGATCCGTAGGTTGTCCACGCCGAGCGCACCGAACACGTGTATGATTTGTAGGACCCTGGGTACTAAGACCTCGCGCGGTTACAAAGCCACCTCGCCAATTCCTCGCCAACAACATATTGCCGATTCGAGCCAATTTGGAAGCCAAGTGTTTTTATTTCTTAAATTTCTTCACCTTGAACCATATTACCGCCTTGATATTTAACTATTATGTTAAATATATATATTGGGAATTGTTTTGAATTCAAATTGCACCTGATAGTCTACTATGAATATTTTTGAGGCTGTTTTCTTCTGTCGATTCGGAAATGACTGTTTGTCGATTCGGGGCTAATTCGTGTCTATTCGGGCATCGGCATCATTTGTCCGGCCAGTTCATTCCTTTGAACCATTTCTTGCTCTGATATTTAACTACACGGTTGAATATACTTGGGATTTGTTTGGAGTTCAATCTGTCGATTCGAACTTGTTCAAGTGATTCCAAATGACGATTTACAAGGGATTTCAAGTATCAATCAAGTATTGATTCCTTTGGGATCGATGTTATTTATACCATTGATATCGTAACACTAACAGGTAAGAAGCTATATATTTATTTTCAAATCGTGTTCTACAACACATTATTATATAGACACGTGTATTTTACTGAGAAATACGCCACTCGTAGATCTCATGTGAAGCTACACCCGGGACCTGAGTGACATAGTTTGTGAGTCCCTGAAGATGGTTTATAATTATGTTTTCTATATCCTCACTAGTAGTAAGCATATCGGTCAAAACAAAAGTGCTTGGAAATCAATTTGGAATAACTTTTCTGTTTTGTCTATATAATAAAAAGAAAATTACATGGTGGCTTGAAGATATGAGTTTAAAAACAATATCTTACTCATTCGCTGTGCTCATTCGTTGCCACTCGAAAATAACACTCATACCTTTGCACCACCGTGTAATATCCTCTATTTAACTGTTAAGGAGTGAGCCCCAATGTATGTTTTCCACATTCTCAAAGCGTGCCCTTCCCAAAATTTCACTGGTGAGAGTGCAGATCCCAAATTCTAATGTTTTCCTTGTTTTTAAATTGTGAGCCCAAATTTTCATGCTTTCCTTGTTCTCAAAGTGTGCTCACCTACAATTTCACTGGTAAGGAGTGAGCCCCAATGTATGTTTTCCTCGTTCTCAAAGCGTGCCCTCCCGAAATTTCACTGGTGAGGGTGCAGAGCCAAAATTCTAATGTTTTCCTTCGCTGTGCTCATTCGTTGCCACACCGTGTAAGTGTGCTCACCTACAATTTCACTGGTAAGCCAACCAGGGTAACGCCCACCTCAGAGTCTTTAATTGACCATATTTTGACCAACGCCCCCGACAAAGTTGTGTGCTCTGGGGTGATCAGATTTGGTGGAAGCGACCATGATGTGATTTACGCATACCGTCGTATTTCTATCTCAACCAACAGTGGTCACAAGTATTCAATCAATCGATCATTTAAACATTTTAATGCCCAGAATTTCAAAAACGATCTAATTAATGTTCCCTGGTCAACTCTTGAGGAGTACGCAACTGATCCAAATACCATGTGGGAACAATGGAAATCCAATTTCTTAGGCGTCCTTGATAAACACGCACCTATGCGTAAGAGACGAGTGCGCCAAAAATACTCTCCATGGATAACTCAAAACCTGTTATCAAAAATGCGACAGCGCGACTATCTGAAAAAAACTGCAATTCAAACAAAAGATCAGAGCGACTGGGCAAAATATAGAGAATCACGAAATGAGCTTAATAGGCTAATAAGATTAACTAAAGCCGAATATTATAATGGGAAACTTTCAGATAGTGAATTGTCACCGCGAGACAAGTGGAGAGTAATCAACGAAGTAACAGGCAGGGGTGTAAAATCTCAGCAAATAACAAAACTAGAATGTGAGAATAATGAAATTTCCGTTCCATCGGATATCGCAGAGGGATTTAATCAGCACTTCGTAAACATCGGCCCAAAACTAGCCGAGGAGCAGTTTGGGGCACACGATAGCTCGCATGATTACACAACTTACATACCCCGTGCTCATCTTCTTTTACTCTTGCACATACAACTACCAAAATTGTCCAGTCCCATTTGAATAAATTATCTATCTCTAAAGCAAAAGGGCTAGACAATATACCAAGCGAGGCATTGAAAATAAGTGCTGGCATCATTTCTGATTCTCTGGCACTTCTTTTCAATGCGTCCATCACATATGGCGTTTTTCCAGATGACTGGAAACTATCTAAAGTTACACCTCTTTATAAATCTGGTAAACGCTCCGATACTAATAATTACAGACCAATATCTGTGATTTCAACTATAGCTAAAGTTTTTGAACGAATTATCTATGACCAATTCTATGAATATTTGCAAGAGAATAACATCTTGTCCAGTTGTCAATCCGGCTTCCGTAAAATGCACTCGACAGTAACTGCCCTGCTGAATGCCATTGATAATTGGTCACGTAATATAGATAGAGGTATGATAAACTCAATAGTCTTTTTAGACCTAAAAAAAAGCTTTTGATACCGTGGATCACGCAATACTTATTCAAAAGCTCAAGAACTATGGTGTATCAGATATCACCATACGCTGGTTTAGTTCATACCTTAGTGGCCGAGGGCAGTGCTGCGTGATAGACGGTAATCTTTCTAGCACCATGACCTTAAAATGTGGCATTCCGCAGGGCACAATACTGGGTCCCTTATTATTTCTTATTTACATTAATGACTTACCTGCCTGCTTAGAATTTGCCGATCCCCAAATGTATGCCGACGACACTAACCTTACTGTCGCCGGGGATAACGGCCAGGAAATCGAGTGCAATTTCAACAAAGACCTCGAAAATATAAGCCAATGGCTCCACGCCAACAGATTAAGTTTGAATGCAACCAAATCTGAGTTATTAATTGTTGGATCCAGACAGAGGTCTTCCCGTGTGCTTTGCCCATCACTCACCATTGGTGGTGCTAACATTCCAAGAGTAAAATCAGCAAAGTCACTGGGTGTTTATATTGATGAAGTTCTCAATTGGTCAAAGCATGTGGAGGAGACCTCTAAAAAACTGTCGAGTGCAATAGGAGCTATGAAAAGGGTACGACAGTTTGTCCCTCCCTCAACTCTTCAAACAATGTACCACTCATTCATACAGCCATATTTCGACTATTGCAGTGTAGTATGGGAAGGGATTGGGGCTGAGTTATCATCAAAATTGCAAAAGCTACAAAATCGTGCAGCAAGAATCGTAACATTTTCGAACTACGACTCTCGCTCGGAGCCCCTGTTAAATGAGTTGGGTTGGGACAAACTGTCTATTCGTAGGCTAAAGCTGCTAGCCACTGAAATGTTCAAAATCAATAACGGCCTAGCCCCCGAATATCTTTTGAGCAAATTTTCCAATAATGCATCCCCCTATGACACTAGAGGTTCTTCCTCTAGATTTCAGTTACCTCTCCCGAAAACTAACTACGGGAAAAAATGTTTCAAATATAGAGGAGCCCAAATTTGGAACAAATTGCCCGAAAAAACCCGAACATGTAGCTCTTTAGCTACATTTAAATCCGAATTGGGAAAATTACCTCCCAGCTTCTTTGACAGTTTTTAATATGTCCACTATTCTCTAGATTTTTATCAAATTTTATTATATATTATATTCAATTTATATCACTTTTTATGTAAATGATAGTTTACACACGGCTTTTATGAAAACCAGCTATGCTGACGAAACTACCGTGTCTAAATAAAACATCTATCTATCTATCTATCTATCTATCTATCTATCTATCTAGGTTGCACAGTATGGGGTTGAAACTTACAGTCAAAAGACATGAAGCGTGCCCCCCTAGAGTCGAATATACAATTCATTATTCCATTATTGATTTCATTGTTCAATACAAAAATGCATTTTTGCAATTCAGTATTAAAAATGTTAAATGTTCAAATTTTGACTTCTGAATAAGCAATTGTTCACCCAGACTAATAATTTAGAGAAAAAATTTATCAATATGAGTCCAAACAAGACTTGCAATTTTGCCTACTGCCATGGGGACTAGCTGATATTATCATCAGGATATCACTAAAATAATGAAACAAGTAAGGTATCAACCAGACAATCAATACCTGCTAGCACTCAAGGCGGCTCAACAAACAAAACTCTCGACCTTTCTCTGCAAATAAGCAAAAAATACCTAACCCAACCCTTACGTAACCAGTCACAATTAACTGACTATCGTGCAATTAGTTCTTCCCTTATTTGCAGTTTACAAGGGAAAGCCAGCTTGGTTCCAGCCAAGAATGCGAGGTATCTCATAGACCAGGACACCTTAACTCTTTTCATTTGAATAAATCCCAACACTGCCAATCAAGTAGCCTGTTCAAGTTCTTTTTAAATCAACATTCCTCTCAAACCAGACATTGATACTTACTGTATTATGTAAATTGAGACTTAAAGAAGTCGTGGACTCGATGAATGCATTAGCAGGTTCACATCTGAAAAAATAAAACAGAAAAATACAAGAGGGTACACTCCCACATTAAAAGAAATCATTGCAGATGAATTTTTCGCAGATGTCGATGCTGATATTATCATCAGGGTATCACTAAAATAATGAAACAAGTAAGTTATCAACCAGACGATCAATACCTGCTAGCACTCAAGGCGGTTCAACAAGTTCAAAGAGTTTGACAACGTTTATACACAAAAGGGGACAACTTAGTCACAAAAGCAATCAACACAGGTGCATTTTCCAGCCCATATATGACAACAGCTCTAGTTTGCCTAAATGGTGCCATCCCTGACTCAACTGTGAAGCTTAACTCCTCATAACCATGGGTGAGCATACAACTCTAAACAATACTTATAGTAATCTCCATCTGATTTTCCATCTGACAAAGTTTGTATAATTCCTGATCAAAGTAGTGCTAAATCTCCCATAAAATGGAACAGAAACCAAAGTCTAAAGCCTAAAATCTCAAAGATGGATCCATTAGAAATTTTGATTTTTGAGGAGTCTCAGTTTGCAAAAAAATCAAGCTTAACCTTTCTTAGCCAAGTTAACCTTTCTATTTGAAGGGCTTTTTCGCTTTGTCTCCTGAAAGTGATCATCATAGGAGAAACAAACATGGGTAGCATTTAAACCAACCCTCCCATGAATGCTTTACAGGCATCTTGTTACTTTGTTACTATTTTCTATGATTTTGATTATTATTTTTGAGTAACATTCGTTTTTCGTCCGGTGAACATTTCAAGTATACTAAGTATGACAGTAAGTTGCAAATTTGCATTCCTGTTGCTTGGACAGTGAGGAAATTTTAATTGAAAAGCTTGCATGATTATTGTTTCTAGGGACAATCGAGGATTATAACAGAGAAGTTTAAAACTGACCTTTGAGTTGCTAAACTCGAATACGATGGGGCCGACCATTGAACTTTTGACGGGAGTCTTTTGGTTCGTCCTTATTCCAATTCTTCTAGGTAGATCGACTCATAGAACTCTTGTGCTGCTAATGCTATATCTTTTGCCATTGTTTAGGTGGTTCATTGAAAGAATAGACCAAACGAAAGACTTGAAAGTGGCAAATATTCTCGACAAGCAAGTAATCGCGGTGTTACACCACATGGTACTCGCAATGCATCATGGTTCTGAAAGCAGCAAGGGAACATCTGATTGGCTAAATTCGGAAAGTACACAGCTAACCCAAACAAACACATACAAAATGTAGAACAGTTTTATTACATCAATTAATAGCAAGATTGACAAACTGCGGTAGAAGGCAGAAATGTGTAGTTGGTTGTTTTATCTTTTACATCTCAATGGGGTATTATTTTCTCAGACCTTAACGCGAATTTCAGGAATTTCCAAAAGAAAAGATTTGATTTTTTTAGCGCTATTTTAGCTTAATTTTCCCTTCGCATTATAAATTAAAAGACCTAATGGGTCTTCATGGGAGCTAATGGGTCATAATAGGACCTAATGGGTCTTACTATGACCAGTGTCGAGCGTACATTACGGCATTCCAACAGGTATCATATTAGGCTGCATTCATTATGTATACTACAGGGGGGGGGGGGGCAGATATGTCGAACACTGTCAAATTGGGCCGATTCGCAACTGGCTTAGCCGATTCGGCGAACCAAATGTCAGTTCGGGAAAGGGACATTTCAGCCAGTGTGGGTTTCCTTTAGTGTGCTCAATTATGCTAATAGCTTTAAACTGGAAGTTAAACTCGGGCTGTCATAAAATAATGTCCCTCTTATTTTTGCCCCTTTCCTTAAAAATATAAAAATCATGTCCCTCTTATTCTGAGTTGCCCCTTTTGCTGTTAAGGGGGAGTAGGGTCAGGATCCGTAGGTTGTCCACGCCGAGCGCACCGAACACGTGTATGATTTGTAGGACCCTGGGTACTAAGACCTCGCGCGGTTACAAAGCCACCTCGCCAATTCCTCGCCAACAACATATTGCCGATTCGAGCCAATTTGGAAGCCAAGTGTTTTTATTTCTTAAATTTCTTCACCTTGAACCATATTACCGCCTTGATATTTAACTATTATGTTAAATATATATATTGGGAATTGTTTTGAATTCAAATTGCACCTGATAGTCTACTATGAATATTTTTTGAGGCTGTTTTCTTCTGTCGATTCGGAAATGACTGTTTGTCGATTCGGGGCTAATTCGTGTCTATTCGGGCATCGGCATCATTTGTCCGGCCAGTTCATTCCTTTGAACCATTTCTTGCTCTGATATTTAACTACACGGTTGAATATACTTGGGATTTGTTTGGAGTTCAATCTGTCGATTCGAACTTGTTCAAGTGATTCCAAATGACGATTTACAAGGGATTTCAAGTATCAATCAAGTATTGATTCCTTTGGGATCGATGTTATTTATACCATTGATATCGTAACACTAACAGGTAAGAAGCTATATATTTATTTCAAATCGTGTTCTACAACACATTATTATATAGACACGTGTATTTTACTGAGAAATACGCCACTCGTAGATCTCATGTGAAGCTACACCCGGGACCTGAGTGACATAGTTTGTGAGTCCCTGAAGATGGTTTATAATTATGTTTTCTATATCCTCACTAGTAGTAAGCATATCGGTCAAAACAAAAGTGCTTGGAAATCAATTTGGAATAACTTTTCTATAACTTTTTGTCTATATAATAAAAAGAAAATTACATGGTGGCTTGAAGATATGAGTTTAAAAACAATATCTTACTCATTCGCTGTGCTCATTCGTTGCCACTCGAAAATAACACTCATACCTTTGCACCACCGTGTAATATCCTCTATTTAACTGTTAAGGAGTGAGCCCCAATGTATGTTTTCCACATTCTCAAAGCGTGCCCTTCCCAAAATTTCACTGGTGAGAGTGCAGATCCCAAATTCTAATGTTTTCCTTGTTTTTAAATTGTGAGCCCAAATTTTCATGCTTTCCTTGTTCTCAAAGTGTGCTCACCTACAATTTCACTGGTAAGGAGTGAGCCCCAATGTATGTTTTCCTCGTTCTCAAAGCGTGCCCTCCCGAATTTCACTGGTGAGGGTGCAGAGCCAAAATTCTAATGTTTTCCTTCGCTGTGCTCATTCGTTGCCACACCGTGTAAGTGTGCTCACCTACAATTTCACTGGTAAGGAGTGAGCCCCAATGTATGTTTTCCTCGTTCTCAAAGCGTGCCCTCCCAAAATTTCACTGGTGAGGGTGCAGAGCCAAAATTCTAATGTTTTCCTTCGCTGTGCTCATTCGTTGCCACTCAAAAATAACACTCATATCTTTGCACCACCGTGTAAGTGTGCTCACCTACAATTTCACTGGTAAGGAGTGAGCCCCAATGTATGTTTTCCTCGTTCTCAAAGCGTGCCCTCCCAAAATTTCACTGGTGAGGGTGCAGAGCCAAAATTCTAATGTTTTCCTTCGCTGTGCTCATTCGTTGCCACTCAAAAATAACACTCATATCTTTGCACCACCGTGTAAGTGTGCTCACCTACAATTTCACTGGTAAGGAGTGAGCCCCAATGTATGTTTTCCTTGTTCTCAAAGCGTGCCCTCCCAAAATTTCACTGGTGAGGGTGCAGAGCCAAAATTCTAATGTTTCCTTGTTCCTAAATTGTGCCCCCTCCGTGAGCATAAATTTTCATGTTTTCCTTGTTCTCAAAGTGTGCTCGCCTACAGTTTCACTGGTAAGGAGTGAGCCCCAATGTATGTTTTCCTCGTTCTCAAAGCGCACCCTCCCACTATTCACATAATTTTAGCCTTTCCTCCGTTCTTTTAACCATTGATTTGTAAAAAGTAAGAAGCTATATCTTTATTTTGAAAACAAAGAGTGCAGCCTCCTACAATTTCACTTATAAGGAGTTGGCCCAATGTATGTTGTCCTCGTTCCAAAAGCGTGCCCTCCCACTATTCACATAATTTAGCCCACCCTCCATACGTATTACCATTGATTATATAAACAAGAGTGTTTTACTGGGAAATAAGCCACTTGTAGTCCCAAAGGGTACCCTCACACTGTTTGTGCCTTGTTCTCAAAGTGTGGCCTCCTACAATTTCACTGATAAGGAGTGAGCCCCAATGTTTGTTTTCCTCGTTCCAAAAGCATGCCCTCCCACTATTTCTGGGTATCAGTCGCAAGTTTTTTAGGCGACAAAAGTGGTGGTCAGGCACTAGAATGGCTTCCTCACAAAATTGAAACGTTAATTGTTTTGCATTACTGTCCCCACACTCCATTCTTATTACCATTGATTTGTAAAATTAAGAAGCTATATCTTTATTTTCAAAGCAAAGAGTGCAGCCTCCTACAATTTCACTGATAAGGAGTGAGCCCCAATGTATGTTTTCCTTGTTCCAAAAGCGTGCCCTCCCACTATTCTTGGGTTTCATTACATGATTTTAGGCGACAAAAGTGGTGGTCATGCACTACAATGGCTTCCTCACAAAATTCAAATATTCTTGTTTTGCAATACTGTCCCCACCCTACGTTCTTATTACCATTGATAAGCTATATCTTTATTTTCAAAGCAAAGAGTGCGGCCTCCTACAATTTCATTGAATTTCATTAGAGGATATGTTTTCTTCATTCCAAAAGCGTGCCCACCCACTATTCACATAATTTTAGCCCACCCTCTTCTGCCTCCATACGTATTACTATTGGTTATATAGACACAAGTGTTTTACTGGGAAACACGCCACTCATAGATCTCTTACGAGGCTACATCTGGGGCCTGAGTGACATATTTTTCATATCCTCACTAGTGGGCCCACTCTTAGAGAAAATCACTAGTGAGGATATCGGTCAAAACAAAAGTCCTTGGAAATCAATTTGGAAATTTTTTCTTGTTTGTCTATATAATAAAAAGAAAAATACACAGTGACTTTAAGATATGAGTTCTATTTTCATATCTCATATTTTTGTGCCACCGTGTAATATCCTCTCTTGATTGTGCGGCCTCCTACATTTTCACTAGTGAGGATACATCTGACAGTATACATTGACCTTCAATTTGATTTATAAAAATTGTTCATACAAATAAAAAGTTCAACATAATAGCATTCAATAATTATTATTATTAAATACTCATTATTTGACAAGAGTGAACGTCTTATTTGGTCACTGTCTTTATTATTATCTGGGAAATATGATACACAGTTTTGACCAGATATGGTAAGCTGATATGGAAACTGACTATTGACAGGCACATAAAAGTCAATCAGCCAATGGATTTGAATCTTCAATTAAACCTCTAGAAAATGCTTAGTTTATTACTTATGCAGGCCTTAGATACACTGTAAGCCCCTTTTAGTGGCTTTGTACCTGATACGCTTCACTAATGTGGTTTTTGGGCATTTTACTGGTACATGAATGGCCAAAAAGCAGGAAAGAATGTTTTCTACAATGCTGATTCAACATCACTGTTGTGACTATCTAGTATGTAGTGCATGAGGAACAGAAAACGCCATCTGTTCATATGTTTTGTAATTCTGCTAAAGGTGAGAGCCAGGAGAACAGCTGTTCACATGCTTCTGTATTCACATTCTGTGGATAGACATTAAACAAAAATACTTTAAAAATGATTATTGACTTATAAAATGTTTTACCATTTAACAATTAGGCTGCCGAGTTGACTATTGGACTCATAGAAAACGAGAACAATAAAGTCTAATTGTTTTAGTACAAATTATTAGCATACCATCTTGAAGTTGTTGCTAAAATGTATTTATTTTCATGGTTTTAGAAAGTTTTGTGCTAGCATTTTCACTACTCACTATCTCTATCTATTATGTGATAGATAGTGAGTAGCGGAGCCAATCAGATTGCAGGATTCGTGATAGTATGCGATGAAGTTCTACTAGTAAGGCTTATCTTATGATACACAACCACCATTGATTAATTGTTATAGTAAGTGCAATTTAGGAAAGGCACTCCTTTCAGGAGCGTGATCTCGCCTGTTCACCTAACACTGACACTGCTTAAATCGCCATGCTTGAGAAGCTAGGTTTGGAAGGTAGGAGGTGAAAGTGAGTGACTTTCTTACTTACAAGTTTTAAGTCGCTTTGAGTTAAATTTAGAATGGTGCTGAAGTGCTGGTTATGGAGAGTGATTAAAATTGAAATTGTTACATGTGTATAATATACATTCATTTCTTACACGTGACCAACATTATGTGAAAGCAAAATTTTCTCAATTAACATTTACCTGTAAGGCCAAAGATGAGTATGGGTTGCAGTTACGTTTACACCAGGGATCTATATGGTTCTTGAAATGAAACTATCACAGAACATGTCCAAAGCTGAAACTTTTTTGCAGTTTCAGTCTTGTGGGATCTTACAGGATTAGCTGCAAATTTCTTCAAGTGGCAGGCATCATCATAACACACTGTAGCTGAAAAAAAAAACATACCATATTACAATGGTGTGGATTTTATCATATCAAAAGTAATTTCAGTTGACTGTAGTAAAATCAGTAGAGTTTATAATGACAATCAAATTCTAAATGTCAGGATTTATGGACCATTTTTCTTATTTTAACTTATACACTAAAATACAGTACAGCACTTGCATGGTTGCCTGACAAGCATATAATTCAAATCGCAATCCAATTTTATCCTCTTAACAATAGATAAAAACACTATAGATTTGTATTGATTAACAGTTAAAAGGTCATTTTAACGAACTGTTATATTGCTTATATTTATTTATATTCTTGTGGCTTCATAATAGTGCTAATCATAATAGTGCTAATCATAATAGTGCTAATTATATTTAAAAAGCCTCATTTAATAGAGGGTGGCTGCCTAAGGTAACACAGAATTTTCAAAATGCAATATGTCAAGTTGGTTGAGAACTAGTTTTTGGTAAAAATTTAGTTATCCCAGTGCGACATGTAAACGTGAACATATAACAACCTGGAGGTTGTGTAATCTTAAATGCATCACTGTTATGGAAAGGGACTTGCGAATGTCAAGCTGGCTCAAACAAAATATACTTAAATTTGACAAATACATGGATTACAATTGAAAAGTTTTAGTGTGATGGGCCAAAATTATACCAAATGTATGACACTTACTTGATTCATTTATCACATGTTCCTCCATGAGTGTGGACAGAAATGCATAGACTTGTGTTTTGCTTTCACTTCTGTACATCTCTTTTATATCAACTACGATTCCACATGGTTTCTCAAATACCATTATTCCTGAAAAAATGTGCCTTATGTTATAGATGTATTCACCTTTATATGATTCCTCCCCCTAGTGTTGTGCTTACCAGCTGTTTTGTTGTTTTTTGCATGGTGCTTTTCTTTTTCTGTTCCACATGTGATTTTTCTACGTTTACCCTCTTCTTCAATGGTATTATCACCTTTGTCGAGCCTTGCAAATCCAGTACTAGACAAAACGGAAAAATTATTTCAGAAATAATTGGGCAATTCCAGGAAAAAATATTATGTACCCTAGGGACGGGCAGCACTGATTTGACCCCCCATGCACATAGAAATCCATAGAGTGTTAAAGGGAGGCTGTCATGATACGCCAAGCTCCAGGATAGATCACCTCGATCACTGAGGAAAACTATTTAGACCATCCTATTACAAAACTTTTGAACAATATGTATTAAGTGGTTTTCAGCCTTTGCTGGCCACTGTTTCGGGACATAACTTCTTTGTTTTGAGAGGCACAGAACAGCTGCACAGTTGTGTGACAGCCTCCCTTTAACCTAGCTCCCAGCTTCAAGAAACCCCCATTCGGGCAGAATTATGAATTTGAAATTATAAGCTGTTTGCTTGTTGTCATGTTGACAAACCATTGAAATTAGTCATTATGGACCTTCATTACATGATTTTATCAGCTTAATAGAGGTGGCCGTGTGATGGAGGTTGCACCACATAAATATGTGGTGAACAAATTTAACAGACTCCTCAAATACTACTGACCTACCTACCTTTCTGTGAATGGTACAGTCGTCTTTGTTGTTTGGCTTGTGCTTTCATTTGCAATATTAGATTTTTATTGAATTAGAGATATACCACAATAGCACATAACAATTTATTTAAAAAAATTTACCTCGTGTATAGTTCCATTTCTTATCTCTTTGGAGTTTGTTGTTTTTAACACAAATACATCTTTATTTCCTTCATTCTCAGCTGTTTGTTCACTTTGTTGTATATCATCTTGATACTTGGTCATTACTTTCTCGTGTTCATCACAGAATCTAGAGCCTTTTTGGGGTGTGTTTTGGCAACCTTTGAAGAGACAATGTTAGAAATAATATTTCATGAAAGTTAAAAAGAAATCAACCCTACTTGTGACCACATGTGCTTTTACAGGTGTATTTGAATTTTTTCAAGTCAACCCCAAATTTAATACACAACAAACATATACAGAGTCAAACCTTAAATGAGAGGTGCTCAAATCCGTGGTCATTCTTATTACCAATATGCGGTCATTTATCTGAGTCCTCATTAACCTTTACTCACACATTGGGTGGTTCGATAATATATAGATTTAGCCACTGGCTAAAAGCGGAGCTCCTGGTTATAAGATTTTCTGTGTGAATGAAAGGGATTCCCATGTGTTCATGGTTTACATGGTTGCTTTAGAGTCTTCCCTTCACGAGATATTAATTTTTCAAGCATTGATGACGTCATCGATGACGTCATATCACGAGACCACCTCATTTCGCTCATCTGGTGACCTAGACTACACTACTGAAGTTTCGTTGTTTTAGAGTCTTCCCTTCACGAGATATTGATTTTCAAGCATAAATGACGTCAACGATGACGTCACATCACGTGACCACCTCATTTCGCTCATCTGGTGACCTAGACTACAGTACCAAAGTTTGGTTGTTTTAGAGTCTTCCCTTCACGAGATATTGATTTTTCAAGCATAGATGACGTCATCGATGACGTCACATCACGTGACCACTTCATTTCGCTCATCTGGTGAGCTGGATTACATTACCCAAGTTTGGTTGGTTAGAGTCTTCCTTTCATGAGATATTCATTTTTCAAACGTAGATGACGTCATCGATGACGTCATATCACGTGACCACCTCATTTCGCTCATCTGGTGGCCTAGACTACACTACCCAAGTTTTGTTGTCTTAGAGTCTTCCCTTCACGAGATATTGATTTTCAAGCATAGATGACGTCATCGATGACGTCATATCACGTGACCACCTCATTTCGCTCATCTGGTGGCCTAGACTACACTACCCAAGTTTTGTTGTCTTAGAGTCTTCCCTTCACGAGATATTGATTTTTCAAGCATAGATGACGTCATCGATGACGTCATATCACGTGACCACTTCATTTCGCTCATCTGGTGGCCTAGACTACACTACCCAAGTTTGGTTGTTTTAGAGTCTTCCCTTCACGAGATATTGATTTTTGAAGCATAGATGACGTCATCGATGACGTCATATCACGTGACCACTTCATTTCGCTCATCTGGTGGCCTAGACTACACTACCCAAGTTTGGTTGTTTTAGAGTCTTCCCTTCACGAGATATTGATTTTTCAAGCATAGATGACGTCATCGATGACGTCACATCACGTGTCCGTGTTACATCACCCCCCTTGTGGCATAGACAAAATATCCCAAGTATGGTTGTCTTAGCATGTTCCCTTGAGGAGATATAATTTTTTCTTTGCATACCACAGGGTTCCCATGTGTACACGGACGGACGGACGGACGGACGGACGGACGGACGGACGGACGACGGACGGACGGCGTACGCTATAGGTTTAATACCAGAAAAATAAAGAAAAAATCATATCTCCCGAAGGGTAGCTTCTATAGAAGCCAAACTTGGACAAAGTTTCAAAGACCATAAGAGGAACTCTACACCAAAGTCACGTGCCCTTACGTCATCAATGACGTCATCAAAATGATCCATAATGCCCGTGACGTTCAAAAATCAACTCGATAGTATACTATACGTTTTTCCCTTAGGTATGGTGCTCCGCTTGCGCGGGCCTTCGGCCCGCGCAGGAGCTCCGCTATTATATCCATTACCCCTCTATTAAGGAACCCACTGGATTTTCCACAGGGTGTTCATTTGCACCTGTGGAATTTCCACAGGCCCACAAGACAATAAAGAATTTCCACAGGGGTTGCTTTGAATTTCCACATGCTGGAAATTAAGTGACCAGAACTACTTTACAAAAAAATATAGTATAGTTTTTTCCTTAATAACAATTAATTAAAATTAAAAGTTCATACCAATAATGATATTCCCTTCTATATGTTCAAATGTGAGGGCACCCACATCCTGGCATGCACAAACTTGTCGTGAATTTTTCATGTTTCCATCCATGGCAATCACATTCGCACAACCAGGTGTGTTACACTTGTGATCTAACAACAGAATTCAAAAATTTTAGTATCCAGTCAATCTAGAATGATTGCTATTTTAAATTGCAGGGGAGGGGGGTTGAGGAGCTCCCTCAATAAGTTATCATCCCTGGAATTTACATTTGTGAAATAGACCTCCTCCCATGGATTTTCTATTTTTGCCATTTTTTTGCCCCTCCCTCCTTGGAATGTCCAAGCACCATAATCTAAGGAACAAGCGCTAAAGTTTTACCTGTATATGCCACAACATGTATGACTTGCAGATGCTATATGGGAAAAATGTAGAACTTCACAGGGGAAACTGTATGATTGTTTTCTGAAACCCTCTTCAACAAAGATAGGGGATTGTTTTGTTTTCCTGCTTATGCTATGCACTCGCCATTCAGCCACGACAAGGTTTTTCTTTGAAATCCACCAAAAATGTATGGGTGTGAGGCATTGTGCAATGATGTTAATGTGGCATATAGCGCAATGTATGCAGGCTTTTTAATTTACCTCTCCATCTCTTAACAAATGCTTCATGGTAAGCTTCAGTTATGTCCATCACCAGTGTATTTCTGTCATATGGGACATGACTTAGCTTACAGGATTCATACTTTTCCATAACTTTCAGTGTTGCCATTAATAAAAATCCTTCCTCAAGCCTCCTCCTGTCTAATAGCTGTCTCTCCAACAAAAGCTTCTTCAATGTTTCCATCTGGCCACTGACAAAATAAATTATAGTTAAAGATATGAAATAAACTGATAGCCTAAAGGGTGGCAATAGATCTGATCTATTTGTAGTCTCATTAATACATTAATGCTGCAGAAAGAGGCTTCAAAAAAATAAAAAAAGATAAATAATGTGTGGTCCCCCCCCTCCCCATACACACATACACATGGAAGGGTGTTGAAAAGTGGCCCCCCTATCCCTCTGGTATTTCTAAAGAAAATACAGTCTTTGTATGAAAAAGATCAAGTAAATTGACCCCCACCCCTCCAGAATTTCCAATCCCATCTGTAGGGGGGTATGGATAATTTCTGGAATCACACAATTTGTTTACATTGATATTGAACGAGTAGGCTGATGTCATGCGCTCTGGGGACCCAAGCTCATATTTTGTTACTCGAAAATTGGTGAGAAACAAGAGAATATCATTTTCTTTTGTAAGAAATTATTAATAAAAATCCACGAAACTCACCAGGCTCTTGGAAGTGTTATTCTCATTCACCCTTTGGAGTTTGAACGAAGGTGAGGTTAACTTTTTTTTTTGAGGTGAGGTTAACTGATTTTTTTCAAACTCCATAGGGGCAAGACAATCACGCCAAGTGATTTCGTTTATTTTTAATAATAAGTTAAGTATGAGCTTGGGTCCCCTACGGTGTAACAAGTTCCTGAAATGCGCAGTATTTTATTTACCATTCTTTTTCTTTGCCATTGGAGAGCTGTTTACGGGAGTCTCCTTCTTTCTGTTGTAGCCAAATTTTTGATTGTATGCACTAGCAAAAGTTGAGAACGGTATAGCACCAACGATAAGCAAGTTGTCTAGACTCGATAACAAATTCATGTCGAATGCGGTCTCCTCAGAAGACAACAAATATGGTTGTTCAGTGCATTTTCGTCGAAGTGTCTCTTGCCGTCTTTGGTCCAGTAGCCATAGTGTTCATATACTTTACAATGACGACAGAATTTGGTTTGCCTGCAACCAAGAAATGTTCCTAATCTGTCGTGATATAAAACAACTTTTATCCAGCAACAGCTTTTTCTGGCACTGGCGACAATGTTCTCTATCAGTTAATAGAACTGCCCCAACAGGTTGACCACATTCTATCCCAAGTTGGTGAAATTCCCTAAATTCGTTCTTCTCCAACGACGGATGAAAGAATAACACGTTTGCTGCTTCGGCTCTGAATGACTCATCACTTGGTAACTCCCCATTTCTCCCATCGTAAACGAAGCTCTTGATCACAGATAAGACTAAAGGAATTTGTAAAATCGTGAACCCTAAAGTCCTGATGACGAAAAAAACTTTGACAAAATATTGCAGTTTGTCAGCATGCTGCTTGAGAAACGCCGTGTTGAATACTGTACTATGAAGAGAGCTTTATGCAAATTACCCAAGGTTCGTTGCTAGGGGCAACAATGAATACTGTCACTTTCCTCTGTCACCTTCCTAGCTCTACACTCTTAACAATGCTTCTACCGAAATCAGAAGATATTTCCAAGGAGTCAAACAATCTACTAAACCAGAAATCTCAAAGTTGAGGACATCTGCTTTATATTATCAATGGTGACGTGTTTTATGCAATTCATCTTTGGCCAAAGTCGCACAAGAATTTGTTTTGGAAAAAACCACTCACTGATAAGGACACATTCAGGCTGTTCCTGTTCTTCGATGGAAATGGATGTCCACTAGAAATCGCTCAACGTTGGCTTCTTACAAGCTTTTATTGGAGTGGTGTTGATGCAAAAAAAAACGAGTCAATCAAGTCATCTGGCTAACAGAAAGACTGGTACAACGTGAAGGAAAATATGCGCACTGGTTTTACTTTGACATTCACCATGAAAGAAACTGCTATTTGTTTACTGGCAAGAACAAAAAGTGCATTCAAAGTGTTGGAAGGGAGTTTTAAAAGAGGACAATCTGTTGCAGCACAAATAACGTTCGGTTCAAACATACTATTAAGATAAAGGATTATACTACAGAACATTTGTAGAATTGACATTGTGGAGCCTGACGTTTTAGTCAAGGGGACAATATCAATGTATCTGTGCAAATAATATCTACTCATTTTAAATAATATGTTTTTTAAATGAAAACCTGAAATAATGAAATAACATCATCTTAAATGCCACAAGCTTTTTTAGTACTTAACTAGAGTGCGCGCTCTGTCATTTCATTTTGGACCGCCGGCTCCCACACACATGAAATCCCTCGCATCGCACTACAGTCGCTGACGTTTTTATGATTTTAGCCTAAACATGGCGTTATGAGTTTGCAATAACCTCTGTAGATTTTTTTTGTTAAATCTTCATAATAAACGCAAACGACTTAGTTGTGACAGGACCTTTACTTTTATTGTAGTTTCCTCTTTTTTTTATAGCGTTTTCCTAACAACTATCACTGTCTGTTGTTTTAATAAAATTTAAGTTTGTACGAGGGGGGAGGTGAATAGGTTTCCGGATCGGCGGATTTCGGCCTAAATAGCACACGGATTAAGGATTTTAAGAAAAAAAAATCGGATTCTGTAATATGTTTTAAACATACTTTTCGGCGCGACATCTAACTAAACATACTCTTTCACAACTCGCGCAACACTTCCCTCGCGCCGTTTATAGAACAACTGTATCTTCACGATCAAAAATAAACTGTACCAAAAATGCCCTGCAGTGATAGGCCTAATGGACAGTCATTATGATTGGAAGACCCCATGATAATACCATTTTCGTTGAACTCAAGCTTCACGATTTTTTCGCGTAGGTTTACGTTTCAAACGTGCATGTTTTGTCGTGAAGTTGTCGCGTTTCTTGCTCGCTTTTAAAATAACGGTCAAAACAGAAGCCAATCAGCGAGCGAGAAAACGCGACAACTTCTCTTTGTAAAATGTCTTCTACTGGGTCAAATAGGGGACGGGATGGGAGATCACGAAAACCCCGCTAAATAATGACACGTCCCTGGTCCCTCAGTGAGAGATGTTCGTGTTAAGCGATACGGTGAAACGATTTTTTCTTCTTATCAATTGTTTTCATAAATCAAATGTTGCGGATTCTGATTGAGGCGAAAATTTATGCGGCTCGGCCCCCGTACGAGAAAAATTTTCGATTTGCAAGTAATTTCAATAAAACTTTTATTTACTGATTTTACTTTTATAGCCTTTTATCGGCAGAATCATATCTTTCAAATGTGCTCAAACTTTCGATATTTCTTTTTAGAGACTTGTGGGCATGCAAATCAGAATCCTTATTTCTATGAAGACAATCTTGACTGAGGCCATTTTGTGGAAGATACTTTCTATAAAGGTGAAAAAATTATTTTTATAATACGGGTATCATACCTTTTGTACTTTCTTAAAGTGAGAAAAATCCAACAATAGAAATTATGTTGATGACAAGAGTAAATGATAATTAACGATGCTGGTGAGAAATTTACTCACAAAAGAAAACAATGCATCTCCGCGCGTTTCGGTTCTATCGGAATTTACAAAGGCGGTAAAGTATGATCACGTGCCCAGCTGACTAAGACGGGTAGCGTCTCTGAAGAAGCCAGTTCATCGTAGTCCTACTCAAGTGAACAACGTTTTACAATGGCTCTCTCAAAGCTCGATCTTGCTGTTCAAGAATGCTTTAAGCACGATATCGATTGGGACATTTTACCCAAAACCATGAATGAGGTAAGTAAAACGAAGCGAAAATATATTTGCTTTGGCGTAAATAAACGAGACTAGACATTCCACTTTTCACGACTTTTTAAGACAAGGTGTGACTCGAGGGATCCAATGCTTGAAATGCTTTCATGCTCGTAGCCCTAGCATAGGTTCAACTTGTTTGCGGTTGAGGGGTGCATGCAGTAAGTTTGAAAAACTTGCCACTCAAAATAGTTCATTCGGATTCTCGGAACCCCTTTTTACCCTGTGCTGAGCAGTTCATCATTGGCATTGCCGTTGATGGTCCAGCACGCGCAAGCTTCCAGTGCAAACTCTTCCTTAGTTAAGTAAGCGGTGGAGACGGAGACATAAGAACTTACTTTTCTTTGAATATCGGTAGTGGTAGTAGGAACTTAATCTTAAGCAGAGATGTAAAGAAAAAGGAAACGTTCTGCTTGCTTAAAATACCCTGTGTCAGCCGCCATCTTGACAGCACAGCAACATACCAAGTCGAACAAAGCATCCATTTCCATCGGCTGATCTAGAGAATCTGGAGCAATGTTCTCGATTGAATTTGCCATATCAAATTTTAAACTTAGTTTTTAAATGTTTATTTTGAGATTTCAACAAGTAATTCTTCTTCTAATTTCAAACGAAAATAAAACGAAGGAGTGTCTCACACGGGTTGTTTCACGCCTCTGTCACCGTTCTTTGATTTTCACACGGACGCAAGTGTCGTTACGTCTTCGTGTTCGCCAGTAGCGAAAAACCGGCTTTAGAGAAATATCAAAATACTCTTCAATGACGCTTTAACAAAAAATCGTACTTAAATTTTAGGAGATCGGGAATAGTTCGTTCTCTGCTTCTTCTCTCGGCGAATCCCTCTCGACACATCCAATAGAGCGCCTGTTGAGCACTAGTCGAATCTTTCATTTCGTGACGTGACAAGCGTGCGACCGTTTGAAAAACCGTTTTAAAAGTGACAACTATCTGTGTTGCTAATCTTTTATTTCCCAATGATTTTCAACCCCTTTAATTATATCGTAAAAGTTTTCAAGCGCCATCTAGTTGTGTAGTATAACAGTCCTCATGTTATGTATGTTACATGGTATCAGATTGTTTTGTATATCCACAGATTTGTGAATTATTCGGCAAAGGCCTTAAACAAACGAAGACAACTGTGCTCTTGGGTATCCTTGTCCTGACTTCATACTCCTTGGGACACGCAGAGCTCCACTTTCAAGAGTTCTGGAAAGAACCTGTCATTATATGGATAGCAACTGTTTTAACGACTGGTAAGTTGAAAGAATTTTTTTTTTGTCTAACCCTATATAGCCAAAAATAACCTTATACTGCTTCTGCTGAACTTCAAAATAAATGTAAACTCTTTTTTACAGTTTAACGTAATCTTAAGTTTTGAAATCCGCCAGTTCATTTCTAACGGCGCAACCTAAGTAAATATGACAGACAGATATGACATACAAAAAAAGTTTTGTTTCAACACACACTGACTCATCTTGCCTTGCTTCACTCACTTTTGGAGTATCCTCAGAGATGTCTATTAGTGGCAAGTCTAGGACCAACCAAAGCCAAAGAATATCGGCAAACATGGAATAGAGAGTAGAGAGAGAGTAATTTTTGATAATAAAAATGTGTGTTTCCTTTGCTAGCCGCCATCTTGGATCTCATATGCCAAGCAGGCTAGACATGGCAAAAACTGGGGGTTGTTCACACTCATTCATCGCCCCCCCCCCCCACTCATGTTTATAAAGCTGGTTTCTATAGGATGAGTATATGTTAATGTAAGGGGCCATTTGACTTCTGAGGGGGCAGGGTGATTTTGAAAAAAAAAATATCCTGTCAGCATATTTGATATAATTTAGGGACGGACCATTTGATACTTGATGGGGGGGGGGGGGGGGGGGGGGGGGTGGCTGATTCCCCCAAAAAAATTCGAGCAAGGCTCTGACCTAGAAAGAAAATAACGCGCAAGCAAAGCTGGTGGCGAAAAAAAAATCGAGCAAGCTCACTTTAAAAACTCTCTTCATTTATCGTTTTTAGGGAACCTGATGTCTTTATAAATAGGGATTTTTTGGTCGGCTCGCGCTGCGCACTCGCCATCTACATAAGAATTAAAATGCTTAGATATTATGTTTTAAAATTTAAATAATTTCAGAAAAAGTTAAGTAGAGGTTTACTTACTATCAACTGATATGTGCAAAATTGCAGCAGCGCCGCGCTCATAAAAAGTGTATGCTGTGGTGATTTACAAACTATAAACATTGTACTAGGCATGAATAATTTTTGAAATTTTTATGATGTATTATTCATTTCTTCAGCGTGATTCTCATCTCCCAGAAATAATATAATTAACCCCGTTAAATTTCAAAATCGCGGCGTGCTTCACGCGCATTGAGAAACATACAAGCAAACTTTTCAGTTGCTGTCAGCCCTCGTTCGTAAACCCAAACTGATCCAGATGCTTAAGCATACCGATTTCGCGAAATTCTAACATAATAACTGATAAGTGATCAATTGTCGTTTTGAGGGCGAAATAATTTAAGTGATGTCTCCAACCAAAAAAAAAAAATTTCAGGGAAAAAAATATCGAGCACAGTCACGTTCTAGGAAAAAAAATTAGAGCAGCAAAACTGGACGCGAAAAAAATATCGAGCCCAAAAAAATTAGCTACTCCCCCCATCAAATATTAAATGGTCCGTCCCTTACAAAACAAATATCCTACAATACCTATCTTAGAGAAGTAAAAACAAATCTTGCAAAAAAAATTACCACCCCCCCCCCCCTCAAAAGTCAAATGGGTACCCTAAAGCACTTTGAGCGAGGACAACCGCTAGATAAGTACGGTTACTTAACTTTACCCCCCCCCCCCCCCCCCCCCCCCCCCCCCCCCCCCCTCCCCCAGACGTACACATTCCTGTCCACTCTGATGATAGTAACTAATTTCACATCTAAAGCTGACTCATATTAAAACTTATCTTATTTTGTCCATAAATGAGAACTAACATTCGAGGTACATTCTATGAACAAATTAATTATAGATTCCTGTCACAGGCAGGTAAAGAATAACAAAACATGATAATTTATCAAAATCATGAATTTTGCTCTAAATATAAATTAAAGGAATTCCATTTGAGTCTGCAAGTGAATGTTTTTTCCTTTCCACAAAAGGAAACTTATGTGTTTTTTATTATTTGTAGGTCGAGGGAAGAGTGCCTTCCATGAGTTTTTAAAAGACATATTGGAAGGTGTTGAGGAGGAACTTGAATTCCGGCAGTATAAGGTGAAAGCGATGTTGTTGCCGCATTGCACCTGGGACAAGTTGGTGGCATCATGGTGTCAAATGGCGGAAGGATGGTCGGCCTTTATGACGATTGATGCTGTTCTTCTCATCTATGAACATGTATTCCTCCCAAAAACAGACAATTAGTGAAACCAGTCAATACCAAGACTTCCTCCAAATGTTCACCGGCAAATCAAAAACAAGACAGACAGGTACTGCTTGATAAGAAGTTTTATTATTCATTGTACTCAGTAATCGTTTTCTGATTAACTCAATTCTACACACAATTCTGGCAGTTTGCAAACGCCTGCAATATTTCAGCAAAAAACAGTTATTTGCATAGATTATTGGACCGTTCCGTGCTATTTTAGCGGAAAACAGTTGTCTGTACAAGTTATTGGAAAAAAGCGTGCAAGTTATTTCAGCTTTGCTTCAGCAGATAGCACAAACCTCGGCCTTGACAATTATCAATATCATGCTCAAACTCATCCAATATGCTTTATAATTGAAGAGGACTGTCATGTCTTTTGCAAAATTATTGCATGGTCACTAAATGGGAAACTATAAATCAGATATAAAATGATTAAGTCTTGGTAATTTTAATTTTTACTTAATGGGCATGTCATCAGGAAGGACAGCTTTTTTTTATTAAACAATGTGCTCCTAAGTCTTTCTGTGTAAACTCCCTCTGCTATAGCAATTAAACATGTTTAAGCAATCTCCACAAGAAAAAATCTAATAATCTACAGAAATTCTAGATGTGGGGGAGATTGTGAAAGTTCAAAGGAATGTCCATGCTTAGCGTTTGTATGACACCGCGGCAAAACTACTTGCCATGCGCTAAAGATTCACTGGTCTGTGAAACAAAGACAATTGGAAAAATCTACACAACAACAGCGAACGGTAACATTTGACTTTAAACCATAATTTTCGGGTGCAGGCCTTAAAGTGCGAGGTGCAAAAGTCCAGAGAAAATATTATCATATTCTTGATGCTCTACAATTTTTGGTCTTAAGTTTTGTGCTGGAGCTTAAGTTTTCCAAAATTCCAAGACAGCATGAGATATTTTTGTTATGTAGATTTTTTCTTTTGTTTTCATTCACAGGAAGTGAATCTTTAGCGCATGGCAAATGCGTTTTGCCGCGGTGTCTGTGGTATAGGTCATAAGTTCTGGAGCCTGCAGATAGTTAATAAAGCACATGGTAGCTCATTAATTTGTAGAAATGCTTTTGGACGTAATTATAAACCGAAGTTTGAATGACTGAAGCTTTTAACCTGTCAAATGTCAAAGTTTGATGCGGCAAACGCCAAAGTTTGAAGCACCATATTTAGACACATCAAAACTTTCAGATACCGCCCCTAATTAGTGGCGTTTTTCTTTTCAAGTGTATTTGCTTATATATGAAAACATGTTTTCAAATTATTTGGTAATATTTTTGTAACATTTTTTCCCTAGTGACTGGCAATGCAAACTTCAACATGAAACAAACAGCATTCACTATGATGGGCTTTACACAGCCCAGCCACTGATGGAGGATGTGGCAAACAATGCAAAGGGGTTCACATCAAGATTATTGTGGTACTTCCCCAAACCATCTATTGCAAGCTTCAAGATAACATTTTGACAGAAGAAGAAACCTTCAAAGTAAGAGAATACAAGAAGATGTTGGGTATGATTGCAATAACATATTTTGCAGGAGAGGGCCACCATTTGGGAGGCTGAATGGAGTCTGTTTCCTTATAAATTACCTTAGGGAAAGTTCAAGCTAAAGGAAAGGAATTTGACATTTTAATATAGATTATTTGTGTGTCGTCGCTTATTCCACAAAACATGTTACAGCTTTAAAAATAAGAGAACCATGAAATAAGAAGTCACACAAAGTTTGTTCCAAAATCATTGTTATCGCTTGAGATTTGAGTTTTTAAGTAATATTTACCTTGCCAAAAAAAGTCTCCCTTCCACCAAGTGTGAATGGGCAAAAACAAATACAGTTAGGGTAGCCATTTATTCAGCACAACAATGTCTTCTTTTTTGGAAAATATTAACAAAGGAAATTAATATAGGGTCGTTTTTAAAAAAATAAAAAGTTATGCTTACAAACTACATTACCTTAAATGGTTTGATTTTTTCAGTTGCATTCCTAGCAGATCTATATGTCCATGGGGACACAACATACGCAGTAACTGCAGAGTCTGGAAGTGTGAAAGAAGTCACTGTCAAGCGTGACAAATACTATTTATCTGCTCCAGCTCAGAAATACTATGAAAAGGTTCATGACCACTACGAGATGGATATCTGTAAGGAGCACCCCATGATGTTGTCCTCTCAGGTACAAATTTATTCTAGGGGTTGAAAATGTAGGCTAGAGATCAGAATATATCCATTCCTTACAAGTTTCAAGTGATTTTGAGGCAGGCAACTAGTATAGTAATTCTTTGAAGTCCTGACAATTAAAAAAAACTGTGGGTTTCAAAAGAAGTCAGCTGTTAACAACACCAACTTAAATACATTCTTACTGTGCTAACTCAACTGTTGGCTTTTTGGGAATGGAGTAGACACTGACTGCCCCAATTAAACACTAAAACAATACTGCCTTAAGACAAAAGTCATCTTATAAAAAATGTAATAAAGCAGGACTGAATTAGTGGGCTCATTTTTTGACAGTTTTTTGCCAATGTTCACCTAAATGGAAGGATTGAGCGTTGTCACTCAATTTTGATGTTTTATCATCCACAACACATTCTCAGTGCATGATGAGAAGTCACCCTCTGACATCAGATTCCCATTTAAGGATGGTTTGATCAATAGCTTTATGGAAGCAGGGATGTGAATATATTTGCAAATAATATTTCCTAAAACTCATGAATGTGCATAAGCCACCTCATTACGTTTTGTCTATGGGTCAATGTTCCCATAGCAACCGGCTTTAAATATTAAAAACAGTAGCCATAGCAATGCCGAAAATTCCTGAAAAATATGAAAAAAAACATAATGTGAAGTTGACAATGAGAAGTTTACTTCACAATGAAGACAATCGTAAAATTCAACACGTCATCAAAACATGTTTTTTCTAAGAGCTTTCTTTAAATGCTAAGAAATGATTGTATCCAGAAAAACAATAAATTCAGGAGTTTCCATTTCATAGTGCATATGCAACATTTGGAAAAGCAATTTCCTGAAAAATTAATATAACTAATATAAAATATAAAACACAGGCATGTACAGGTTCTTCTATCTCAGATTGTACATGGGCACAATAAAGTTAAACCATTACAAGCCTTCTTTAAAATAGCTTAGTTGACAAAATCTCTATTGAATCTAATAAAATACATCCCTTCCAGAAGTCAGGACTTTATGCATGTATTAGCTCTACAATTACATTTTAACATTAACCAATACAACAACATTTCCTATCTTTCAGGGCTATTTCTAGAGCCAAGTCACATCTCCTCCGCCTCTCAGTGCCCATTCAGCAATTTCTGGCAATCATTGATGATTATGACGAGAAGGTGAAAGCAGACAAGAGGGCCAATGGTGTTATTGATGATGATAACATGTCCATAAACAGTGCTCCTCAGAATCACAGAATCACGAAAAACGATGACATTGAATCCACAAATGACGAGTCCCCAGATGATGAGTCCCCAGATGACAAGTCCCCAGATGACGAGTCCACAGATGACGAGTCCACAGATGACGAGTCCACAGATGACAAGCCTCCAGATGACATGGTGCCAGCTGATGACATGCTGCCAGCTGATGACATGATGTCCCTGCCAGCAGTACCAATTCCTGAGTACCAATTCGAAATCTCAGCTGATGCCATGAGGATCTCCCATTCCATTGTAGAAATGTGTCTAATGCAAATGTGTAAGTATTGGACAAACAACAGTTTAATGGTACAAATTTTTGCTTCCCTTCCAAGCAGTGAAATATTGAGAATTTGCATTTAAAAGAAAAAAGAAACCCTCCAGACAGGAAAAATTGATCCCTCGACATATTACACTTGGCACTCAACATTTTTCCCTCAACACTCAATCCTCGAACAAAACGGCCCTTACCCTCCAAAAACTGTGCTAAAGGGAAATCATCATAGGTATGAGGCAGCACCTAACTAAACAAACTAACCATTGTTTTTAAAGGGGTTGGAGCAAAAACTTACAGTTGGTGTACGGTACTGTCAAGTTGGGATGTTGGATGTTCTGTACAGATGCGAAAGCAAACTTCCATGGTTTCAAACAATTAACATCTTATCATTGTGTTAACAGGTGAAATCACTGGGAGGATAAATTTGCTTGACCAAGTCGACTCAGACATGGAAGATGCACAAGGAACACCTCCCTCGAGTAACCTTCAGTCACAGGGGCCAAGAACTAAACTCCTAAAGAACATCATCCTATCACCTGGAAAGATCACAAGCCTTTCAATACTGAACCAGAAAGGGCTTTTAGAGCCAGAAATGCAAGGTCTGAAGAGGGAGGTGAAACTGGCCGGGCACTGATGTTTGCAGTTGCTGAGGATTTAAGGGCACTAGACATTGGTGAAGTCAAGACCTTGACAATGGCTAACAACAGCCAGGTACTACCATGACAAAGACACATACTCAATATCAGTATAGCAATGTTGGCTGTTGTAATTCAGGCACCACCTCATTGCGCTTACCTGACCTGGAATTTCGTAGGGTGCCCACCCTCGAATTCCAAGGTCTACTTTGACCACCTTCTCTGGAATTCCGAGCTCCTATTTAACCACCCACACCCTGCGAATGTTTATGTAGCTGCCCATTATTTAGAGCACATATTTTTGTTGGTTTGTTTTTTTGGAGTGCTACTTTTACTGCTTCTGATTGTTTAGAGTGCCGGTAAAAGGACCACTGGTCTGAATAGACTCTGCCTTTCAAATCTATACCACTAAACAATAGCAGTGAATTAAGTAACAATCACATGATCAAAATTAAGACAATAATGCCTAAAAATTGTTTATTGATGCTCTACTGAATCTTACATGCCACGACAGTTCTGAATTGGTTTTGATAGTTCCCAATAATTTGGTGGGACACATGTGAGTGATCACAATATTGTAAGTGATCATCAACAAAGATAAAATTGTAATCCCAGCCAACTTCATAAATGTATCCTCATTTTTACCAAATATTGCTAAGTAACCTTACTGGAAATTAGCACAATTAATGTTTTTCTATACATAATAACAAAAATTGAGGTGATCAATCATTTTTTAGAGTGTCCTGCTTTTTAAAAACAATCACAATGGAATTTTACAAATCTCAGTTTAAAGGTCCCTTTTAGTTGGGCAATCTCCTTATGTTTTTATTGAGTAATTTTATTTTTCTAACTATTGCAAAATGCAGTAAAAACATATAATTATGGCTTCTTTTCTCCTTAGGTTCTTTTCCATCTTAAGAGTGAACCACCAGCAATGATGCCAATCACTGATCTAAATGATCAGGTTATCGAGTTCTCAGCAAAACTTGCCCAAGTTGGAATCAGTCTGAGAGATTACATACAGGCCTATGAAACTGAGAGCAATGAGAGGTATGTACTTTGATAAAGTGCCTCTAACCCCGAGTTCCAAGATCAGTACACCCCTCCCCCTCAACCCAATCTCACAAGGTCATTGTATAAAGGATGTCGTCTATTTCAAAAAAGGTTGTCTTGGTTATGCCAAAGCCAAATACAAAGCACAAAAAGCTTCGGGGGAATTTTACAGGAAATGTTTGCAGTTTCAGTTTCAGTTGTGTGGTTCCAGAAAATATGATAAATTGACCTCCTCACCCCTCCGGACTCCGTAAAGGGGTAATGGATAATTTATGGAACCACATATTATGTCATTCTGAACATCTCTACAGTAATAGGTGAAGACCTATTTCAATAAGATGCCTAGAACGACGTGATTGGACACTAAAAATATGTCTACAAATTCAACAAAAGAACTTTTCGTGTTTTTTCTTTTTTGCTTTTCGCATAATCAAGAGCAACCTTTCTCAAGTAGGTGTTTACTTGGTGACGTAAAGGCAACTTTTAAAAAACAAAATAAAAGAAAGGGAGGAAAACTATCAATTTATGCCGAATGGACATTGATGCGGGCCACAAGGGACTAACTAGTTGATATACACCTATTTCAATTAACGTTGCTCTGCAAAACGTAAAACCATGCATCATAATGAAGACGCTATTTCATGAATTTTCCTCGAGTTTGGCAAACCAAACTAAACTAAAACCACCCAATGGCACTTTGGTTACTACTTTGGGACACAATTTAGCGTGAACCGCTTCGTTTTAGGCAGGAATTACGATTACGATTTATAAAGCATGGTTTTACGTTTTGCAGAGCAACGTGTATATGGCATCCCTTTTAACAACTGTAGTTTCGATAAGTTTATTTATAACCTTTATCTTTTTTTTTCAGTCTTAAACATGCAGATGACTTCGCAAAAAAGAGTGATACACAAGCCAGCCCTAGGAAAAGGCAACGCAGTGAATAGTTACAGAATACATATGTTTCTAGCCCCAGAGGGGACTCCCCTATTTTGGGGGCGGCGGTGCTCGTCGGAAATGTTTGATTTAACCCTAAAAGTACCAAAGCCTGATTTTAATTTAAGGTAAAGTGAGCACCCCGTCCCCCCAGGGGATCCCCCCAGGGGTACCTATACATTATGACACATTTTAGATTTTGCTGCAATTGTTTTTTCCATGTCTTTCTCGACAAGTATAACCAGGCATATTCGGGTGAAATCACAACGTTGAATTATCCATCATTTTTCATATATTTTAATCAATAGATGCAAAAACACTCAGATTTACACATCAATAATTAAAGTCAATTGACAAGGATGAGAGGTACTTAGAAACTTCACTAACGAAAAAACATACTACTTCAGTTAACAACATAGTTTTCGAAAATGAAATTCCCTTTATTTCGAAATTGAAACTGAATATCTTAAAGGGGCTGTCGCACGCGTAATATTCGTCCACCGTGGACATAAACTAAGTAAAATTGTAACCGAAAAAAAAAACATTTGCCTGTAGTAATCCAAAAAATCCTCCAGATTAATACAAAAACCTTTCAAGTGTTACACAAATGCAATTCTAGGTTGTTTTGACCTGTTAACAAGAGGATGGAATTGGATTGCGATTCGAGCTATTTCTTGTCAAAGAAGTGGCCAGCAAGCGCGCGAGAGCCCCTTTAAGTACAACCTAGATTCTAGTACCATGCGCGCGGGCATGCTTTCTCGCCAATTTTTCCCACAGGGAAACAAATACCTACACTATTTTTTTTGGTGCTGTCACTTCGTCTACAACGCCATCAACATTTGGTCACGGAAAATAAAGAACGCGTTGTTTTTGACGTTATTTAACATTTAAATGTATTTTTGCGTATATGATTTAAGATTTATATAATAAATAGGGGGGGGGGGGCGCAGCTGCCCCCGAGCTAGCTAGGGACCACACAAGAATTAATCTAACTCGGCTGTTGCTGACAATTTTTTTTAAAGAATAAATTAATATATAGACTTATCATAAATAGGCAGAATTTTATTCACTTACATTTGTCCGCTTAGCCGAGGTCAGTCAGATGAAATAAAATTGTGAAAAGTACATATTCAGTGATATTGATCTCTTAACATTAAATACTTCTCGCAATTCGGTTATCTAAAACTTGACTGTGGACTTGATGAATAGCCAAGACGACAACCGCCTACCACGCTCGTAGTTTTACATACCCAAATCCATGAAACGAAATTCAACGATCCCGATTCATTGGGTCTTTCTATAGGTACGGAAGACTATTGTTTGTGTGTTACCTTTCTGTAACTTGGACTCCTTTGTCACGGGTCCTTTGTCTATCGAATTACGTCAATTGGCCCCTGTCAACTACGGTTCCTACAGAACTCAACGATTCACTGTTCTCCAATCCTAGTTAAGCCCTGGCCAAACTAAGCGCAAGTCGGCGCTAGTTTGACTTGCATGGGCTTGCGTCCGAGTGACACTTGTTACGTCGGACGCGTCGGAAACTAAAAACAATTCCTTGAAATACAGCACGGAACACAGCCATTGTCGAAAATTTTAAATGCCTGCTCTAGAACAAACGAATTTTATTTTTCCTTAGAGATAATTATTATAAGCCCTGGCCAAACGAAACGCAAGCTCACGTAGTTTTGCTACTTGCGTCGACTAGCGCTCGTTCGGCCACCAACTTGTGATAACTTCCGCGGACTAGCGTCCACTTTGAACATATCCAATTTTTCGCGCAATTTGCGTCTCGTTGGGCCACCACAGCGCAAGAGTACGCAAGCAGATGCAAAATTTCCTTCCTTTTCCAAATTAACGAAATGTTATGACCAAAATAAGTCATTAAAATATTCCACTTATATTTCTAGCTGTTATTTACGATAAACTGCGCAAGATTTCTTTAATTTCTCTTGACCACTTTGCAAAAAAACACTACAAGAGCGCGCGCTAGTTTCCAAAGTGGCGTGATTTTGTCGTCATTAGCACGCGCAAATCACCAAAACACTCAACTTGCATCCAACTTGCATTTGGTCACCTCAACGCAAGTCTAGGCAGAAAATGTTTTAAAAATGAAAATGAGAAACGAAAAAGAAAAAGTCAAAATATGTTTTAAAAATGAAAATGATCTAAAATTAAAAGGGAGAAAACAAGAAAGCAATCATTTACAAATAATGAGAAGTCTCTCTTTAGATTCAAGGTACTTGAACCCCTCCCCCTCAGTTTTTTCCGAATAGGCAAATTGGGCCGAATCGGCAAGCCAGTCCGCAGGAGTCTCTGAGATTCAAAGTACTTCCAGCCCAATAGGTCTGCCTCTTAGACGAAGGATGACCACCCCTTCCTCTCAGTTTTTCCGAATAGGCAAATTGGGCCGAATCGGCAAGCCAGTCCGGAGGAGTCTCTGAGATTCAAAGTACTTCCAGCCCAATAGGTCTGCCTCTTAGACGAAGGATGACCACCCTCCCCCTCGGTTTTCCGAATAGGCAAATCGGGCCGAATCGGCAAGCCAGTCCGGAGGAGTCTCTGAGATTCAAAGTACTTCCAGCCCAATAGGTCTGCCTCTTAGACGAAAGATGACCACCCCTCCCCCTCAGTTTTTCCGAATAGGCAAATTGTGCCGAATCGGCAAGCCAGTCCGGTGGAGTCTCTGAGATTCAAAGTACTTCCTGCCCAATAGATCTGCCTCTAAGACGAAAGATGACCACCCCTCCCCCTCAGTTTTTCCGAATAGGCAAATCGGGCCGAATCGGCAAGCCAGTCCGGAGGAGTCTCTGAGATTCAAAGTACTTCCAGCCCAATAAGTCTGCCTCTTAGACGAAGGATGACCACCCCTCCCCCTCAGTTTTTCCGAATAGGCAAATTGGGCCGAATCGGCAAGCCAGTCCGGTAGAGTCTCTGATATTCAAAGTACTTCCATCCCAATAGGTCTGCCTCTTAGACGAAGGATGACCACCCCTTCCCCTCAGTTTTTCCGAATAGGCAAATCGGGCCGAATCGGCAAGCCAGTCCGGAGGAGTCACTGAGATTCAAGGTACTTCCAGCCCAATAGGTCTGCCTCTTAGACAAAGGATGACCACCCCTCCCCCTCAGTTTTTCCGAATAGGCAAATTGGGCCGAATCGGCAAGCCAGTCCGGAGGAGTCTCTGAGATTCAAAGTACTTCCAGCCCAATAGGTCTGCCTCTTAGACGAAGGATGACCACCCCTCACCCTCAGTTTTTCCGAATAGGCAAATTGGGCCGAATCGGTAAGTAAGTCCGGTGGAGTCTCTGAGATTCAAAGTACTTCCAGCCCAATAGGTCTGCCTCTTAGACGAAGGATGACCACCCCTCCCCCTCAGTTTTTCCGAATAGGCAAATCGGGCCGAATCGGCAAGCCAGTCCGGAGGAGTCTCTGAGATTCAAAGTACTTCCAGCCCAATAGGTCTGCCTCTTAGACGAAGGATGACCACCCCCCCCCCCCCCCCCCTCAGTTTTTCCGAATAGGCAAATTGGGCCGAATCGGCAAGCCAGTCCGGTGGAGTCTCTGAGATTCAAAGTACTTCCAGCCCAATAGGTCTGCCTCTTAGACGAAGGATGACCACCCCTCCCCCTCAGTTTTTCCGAATAGCCAATCGGGCCGAATCGGCAAACCAGTCCGGAGGAGTCTCTGAGATTCAAAGTACTTCCAGCCCAATAGGTCTGCCTCTTAGACGAAGGATGACCACCCCTCCCCTCAGTTTTTCCGAATAGGCAAATCGGGCCGAATCAGCAAACCAGTCCGGAGGCGTCTACAAGGTTAATGGTACTTGGAGTCCACTAGGTCTGCGTCTCTGAGACTTCCTTGGATTAGATTGCCGATTCGGCCCAATTTGCCTATTCGGAAAAACTGAGGGGGAGGGGTGGTCATCCTTCGTCTAAGAGGCAGACCTATTGGGCTGGAAGTACTTTGAATCTCAGAGACTCCTCCGAACTGGTTTGCCGATTCGGCCCGATTGGCTATTCGGAAAAACTGAGGGGGAGGGGTGGTCATCCTTCGTCTAAGAGGCAGACCTATGGGATGCAAGTACCTTAAACCACAGAGACTCCTCCGGACTGGCTTACCGAATCGGCCCAATTTGCCCATTTTGAAAAAAAGGCAACGACGTTTGTTAACCGGCAGCCCGCCTTGGTCAGCTACTTAGCCAATTTGATCACCTCTCCTCCCTTTGTTTTATCAAGGTACTTGCAGGCCAGTGAGTGGGGTTGTAAACCGAAATGAGCGCCCTTTCCTAGGCCTGGATACTTGTCGTCTATTACGCTTGACCTTCGTTCATCTGTGTTCGTACTAACTACCTCTCCCCTAAGTTACGGGGACAAATACATAGGGGTATTTTAAAGGGACAAATATTCAATATCTGAGAGAGCCCCTGAACACTGCTTCAAGCTCAAACTGACTTCCTGTTTGCCGAATCGGCAGCCTTGTTGCCGAATCGGCCCAATTTGGGAGTGTTGGACAACCCTCGGGGGGCAGAGGATTTTTTTTTGACAATGCAAAATTTTCAGATCCCCCCAAGGCACAACATATTTTTTACGAATCCCCCCTCTTGGTCTAAAGGAAAAAACATGCCCCCCCCCCCCCCCCCCCCCCATCACTCCGGGACACATTTTTTTCAATTTATATTTATATCAATTTTACATTTTTTTTAAATATGCAGAACAAGGCTCAATGATAAAAAAAATACAAAGCGTAAAAATGCAAATAAAAATCCTAGGTGGCTTTACTCTTTTGTGTCGGTAGTGACTTTCTACCAAGTGATCTGGTGCGTTCCTCGATTGGTACCTCACTACATAGACTCAGTATCATTTTATTTTGTATTTGATTGTTTGGTTTGTTTTCCGTTGTGCGCGCGAAGCGCGCCGCAATTTTGACAATGAAGCTGCAAGACTATTAATCAAAAGTCCAAAGGCGTTTTTGTCTGGCAGACGAAAGCCACTGAAGAGGACCTAGAGGAATTGTAGTTAAACAAGAAGGCCTTTTACGATTTTTTAAGTTTAATATAATTCTTTATGCGCGCGGAGCGCGCAGCTTTTTTCAACATATCAGTTGAAAGAGGGTGAATACACGAGAATAGTAGTGCAAGTGATATTTCTTCAGGAAGGAGGTTCAAACTCGGTGTTCAACAATTGAGCCTTCCTTCATTTACTATCAAACTGCACAACCTTGTCCTAATATATATAATACCTAAACAAAAATATGCATCCCCCCTTCATGTTATGAAAAAAATTTGACATCCCCCCTTTTCCAGTTCCTAAATTTTGAGATCCCCCCAAAAAATCCTCTGCCCCCCTGTAGTATACATAATGAATGCAGCCTTACATCATCACAAATGTAGCTATTCGAAATAGTCTAGATCAATAATCTACACTAGATAACAAAACACTATAATATACTGTGAACTGTTAAACTTATCCCATCGAACCAGATACCTTTTCCAGGATATTGGCTCGAGTGCTTTTCCAAATGAATGGAAAAAGGCTAGGGTTAGCCCATTGTTTAAAGATATGGCGCCCGAAATGAAGTCGATGATTATCGACCCATTTCGGTCCTCCCAGTAATTAGCGAGGTGTTTGAGAGGATTTTGTATGACCAACTCTATTCTTACCTCACAGATAATAATTTATTAACAAATAAGCAATTTGGCTCTAGGCGTTTGCATTCTACCATGACGGCATTATCAAATTCCACAAACTCATGGCTTGTGAATATGGATAGGGTCTTATTCATTATTGTTATTTTCATCGACCTTAAAAAAGCCTTTGATGACGTTTTATCGCGGTATTCTACTTGAAAAGTTAAAAGCATACGGAATTGACGGTCTATCATTGAATTAATGGGATCTTATATTAATGGAAGAATGCAATCATGTAAAATAGACGATAAGTTTTCAAGTGAAAAGCATGTCACATGCGGGTTCCATCTGTAGCTGCGGTCATCGAAACCATGAACGCGGGGATATATTTTACAGGCTCTTTATTACTCTTTAGACAACTATACGATGGGTGACGAGACGAAATTCGATTACACCGTGTCGAAAAGAGGCGTGTGAGTCGAGTCGAGTCGTAAACTGAAATACAATACAAAAAGGTCGAAATCTAACTAAGACGTTACATACACGTGCATACATAATCGTGACATTCCGATCATAGTTTTCAAAGGTAGATATGTTCTAAGATAAATTAACATGCGAAGCATAGAATCACGAAATAATAAAATGGCTATGAGCATGAACAATCTACTAATAGAAGACATGGCAATACAATTGTTTCTTGCGAAAAGCGAAAACTATAATTCTGTAATACAATTTGGGCGTGAAGCCAAAGGCAATGAAACACGTACATCTAAGAATACACTTGGCTAAGAGCACGTTCTGAAACTAGCAGTCTTACTTTCGTAACTATTATAATTGCTAATTTCTAGATTGCTAATCATTCCATTAATGCAAAACATTACCCAAAGTCCTAGGCACAAATATGTATCCGACAGGCTATTGATTCTTGCGGCGAAAACTACGCTTTAGATTTGAAATACCAATCTAAATGAGACGATTACTTCTAGCGAATACAAGAGAACAGTTAAAATCACTTACATAAGAATCCCGCTTGCCAGTTCTTGAAACAACAACTCCGATTTAAAGCAAGGTCGATACGAAAATATAGGTGACAACTCCCTTGCTATGAACGAGCTAACTGAGATCCAGAGGCGTGGCGATGCGGTTTGATCGTAACTGATCACGCGGTTATATAGCTAACTAAATAATACGTCAATCAAATCAAGATAAGCGAAATCAAGGCTGGGAAGCCGTTACATGGCTCCTCTGAAATGTTTACATTTCAAAACAAATCAATAAATGTTCAATGTTCGTAATCAAATGCTATCTAAATCTACTTATCGTGTTGTATGGCTCCTCGTCAGGAACGAACCCTTAGGTCTCTGTTGGATGCAGCAGAACCAGTTTTTGGACTGGCCGCTCAAGGAACTTGGCTGGCTTTACTCTTTTCCCGGTGCGATCGAGGGCGGCGTCTGCGATGGCGAGCTTGACCTTTCGTACATAGCCGTCCGCGCTTGGATAGGTTTCGGCAACTCGCGCTAGCTGCCACCTGTTGCGGGGAAGGTTGTCGTCGTCTTTGATGAGCACTATGTCGCCCACGCACATGTCTCGACAAACTTTAGACCATTTCTGGCGATTCTGTAGCGTCATGAGGTACTCCTTCTTCCAACGTGACCAGAACTCGTTGGCGAGATGTTGGACGCGACGCCAGCGCTTACGTGAGTACTGGTCGGCGTTCGTGAACTGTCCAGGTGGGGGAAGCACTACTTTCGTCTTAAGCGTCAATAGGTGGTTGGGCGTTAACGGGCTAAGTGACGATGGGTCGTTGAGCGACTCAACAGTGAGAGGTCGACTATTGACGATGGACTCCGCTTCGCATAAGAAGGTTCGTAGTGCCTCGTCGTTCAATTGACTTCCATTCGTCTCCAAGAGAGCGTTTAGGACGTTGCGTACTGACCGGATCTGGCGCTCCCAGACTCCTCCCATATGGCTTGCTGAAGGCACATTCATGCGGAATGAAAACCAATCGCATTGGTGCTGGTGTAGTTCGTCTGCGATCTTCTTATCGTCGAGCTCTTTCAGGGCCATTTTTAGCTCATTTCTCGCGCCGACGAAATTCGTTCCTTGATCACTGCGCAGCTGACGGACAGGTCCTCTACGGCAGATGAATCTACGTAGTGCGCAAATGAATGAGTCGGTCTCCAAAGTGTGTGCGACCTCGAGGTGAATAGCGCGAGAAGCCATGCACGTGAAGAGCACTCCGTAGCGCTTGAGGGGCTTGCGACGTTCGACGATTTCGTAGGGACCAAAGTAGTCTACCGCTGCGTAGGAAAACGCTGGTGCTGGTTCGAGTCTGTCGTTAGGAAGGTCAGACATTCGCTGCTCCTGAGGCTTAGCTCTTAACTTACGACACGTCACACACCTGTGTATCGCAGATGCGACTGTTGTTGAAGCTCCGATGAGCCAGTAGCCACTGGCTCTGATCTCATTGATGGTGATTCCTCTTCCTTGGTGATGCACTTTGTTGTGAAAATGGTGAATGAGCAAATTTGTCACGTGACCAGACTTGGGGACGACAACTGGGTGGATAAGTTGGTCTGATAGACTAGATGACTTAAGTCTTCCACCTACCCTGATAACTCCCTCGGTGTCTACGTAGGGATCTAACTTGCCAAGTGGACCCGAAACAGAAGTGTCCAACTTGGATTCTCGTTGGGCGGCTCTTAAGATTATCGTTTCGGCCTCCCGTATTTCTTGGATGGATACCGGCGTACACCGCTCCTTTCGCTGCGCTCTGACCTTTCTCATTGAGAGCCTTCTTTGCACCTTGTATCTCAACTTACGAATATAGCGGCGACACAAGGCGACGGCTTTCTTGGCCCGCATCCAGTCCGAGAAGTGTGCAATATGTTCTACAAGAGACGGCCAAGATGTTGATAACTCGGTTGCCATAGAAACGACTTTCTTGACTTCCGGATCGTCAGTAGAGATTTCTGTTACGTCTGAGGACTCGTCGTTCTTCCACTCCGATTCTGGTTTCCAAAGGAACTCGGGTCCTCGGCTCCATTTCGACTGGGCGAGTTCCCTAGGGCGAAGGCCTCTCGACGCGTCGTCTGCTGGGTTGGAAGCAGTTTCGACATACCTCCACTGTTTCGTGGATGATTTTTCCTGGATCTCTTGGATGCGATTTGCTACGTACACATGAAAGCGTCGTACGCTGTTAGAGATGTACCCCAGGACGACTTTGCTATCTGTCCAGAAGATCTCGTCAGTAAGCTCGATACCTAGCTCCTTCTTCAGCTGTTCACTAACTCTAACCGACAGAACCGCTGCTGTGAGTTCAAGTCGAGGTACCGTGACGGGTTTCAGGGGGGTGACTCTTGCTTTACCCATGACAAAGGAACAATGGATCCTACCTTCCTCGTTGATCAGTCTCAAGTAACTACACTGACCGTATCCTTTGAAACTAGCGTCCGAGAAGTGGTGAACTTCGGCCTTCGCAGGCTTTCCAAAATCGTGGGGGCGATAGCAGCGCGGTATGGAAAACGACTGTAGGTCTGCGAGCTCTGTCTTCCATTTCATCCATCGACGTTGCACCTCTTCCGGTACGGGGTCGTCCCAGCCGATGTTACTGCGGCACAGATCCTGCAGAAGGGATTTTCCTTCGAGCAGTACTGGTGCGACGAAACCAAGAGGATCGAAAATCGAGCTGATAGTCGAGAGTATGCCGCGTCTTGTGCAGGGGCGATCCTTGAGGGCGACGGAAAACTTGAAGGCGTCTGACTCTGCGCACCATAGAACGCCCAGGGCGCGTTCTGTGGGCAAGGTGTCGTGTCCTAGGTCGAGATTTTTGACATCCTCCGCTCTATCCTGGACAGGGATGTGCTCTAGTACTTCTCTCTTATTTGATGTGAATTTGTGTAGATTAAATCCGCCTCGCTTGCACATTTCTTTCACGCTCCTGACAAGTTCGATTGCCTCTCCCTGACTTTCGACCGACTTTAGTCCGTCGTCGACATAAAAGTCGCGTCGAACGAACTCTGCCGCCGTTTCGCCGAGGGTCTCTTCATTGTCGTCGGCGGTAGCTTTGAGTGCAAAGTTGGCGCATCCAGGTGACGAAATTGCGCCGAACAAGTGTACTGTCATCCGGAACTCCTGTGGGTCTTGGTTCACGTCTCCGTCTTTGAACCAAAAGAAGCGTAACATATTTCGGTCTTCTATTGGTACTCGTACCTGGTAAAACATTGACTCGATGTCTGCCATTACAGCCACAGGTGCGCGCCGAAACCTGGCGAGCACTCCTATCAACGTGTTGGTGAGGTCGGGGCCTTGGAGCAGGTGCGCGTTAAGGGATTCTCCTTGGAACTGCTGAGAGCAGTTGAATACGACACGGATTTTATTTCCTTTCTTCTCATTAAAAGCTCCGTGGTGATTGATGTAAAAGGCTGGCTTGTTGCGATCCGATAGGTCACTCTCAGGAACCGTCTCGGCATAGCCTTTCTCGATAATGTTTGCCATAAAATCGATAATGCTTGCAGTAGGTATCGTCCGCGAGAAGGCGTTTTTTGAGCGGCATAATGCGACTCCAGGCTTGACTGCGATTATTCGGAAGCTTCGTATCCGACGTTTTGAATGGGAGAGGAATGGAGTAATGTCCATCTTCGAAGCGTATCCCATTTCCAACAAGTTCGAGAAATCGCTTGTCTTCTTGCGAAATCGGGCCGGTATCGTTAAGGGTGTGTTCAGAAAAGTCGATTTCGAACATTTTCTTCACTTCTTCTGGGTTTATCATTTCTTCCTTTGCTTTGTTTTCTAGCACGAATTTGGAGTTCGACGTTTTGCCTCCAATTTCGAAGGTAAAGATTCGATTACACGTGATCGACTCTTCCCCTCCCGCCGACAAATGGGAAATAATGGGACCGATGATTCCCCATCCTAAAGAGGTTCTAATTGCATAAGGTTCTTCATCTTTTCCCAGGATAACTTCCTTCGGTTTTAATGCTTTAGGACAATTACAGCCGATAAGTAATCCGACTGCTAGGTCCTCCTCCACGGGGGGAATGAGGCTTCTAATTCCTTGGAGGTGGGGCCATTTATCTGCTGTTTCCGGGGAAGGTACTTGGTCTTTACTAGAGGGGATTGCTGGCCTTGCGTACGCCTTAGGGAGGTCTACTGGGCTCCCGTGTCCTACGGCCTCAACTACCAACCCATCAACTCTTTGGGTGGTAATTCTGTTTTCTCCATGCATAGTGTTTAGCCTAAGGGACACGTCGCTGCCCCTAACTCCTATCTCCTCGAGGAGAGAGCTCGTTATAAACGTGCTATCACTACCGTCGTCCAGCAATGTGTAGGTTTTCACCCTTTTTTCAGGCGTGTCCTTGTGGAACACAAACACTGGTACTATCATAGAGGTGACCACGTCGCCGGTGGCACCTGTCGAGTTGCAAACGTTAGCATTTGCATTTGCTGACGGATCGGGAGAGGGATCCTCCCTGAGTGGGTGCAGGTTTCGGCGTTTGCGTGCGGGGGTTCGCCGGCTTGGCACCTTTATAATTGCGCCTGTCAGGTTTGGCTCCGTGTAGCAAGGTGGGGTGTGACTTGTCGCACTCTTCGCATGTGAGCCTAGCGGGGCAGGCCTTTGATAGGTGACCAGACTTCAAGCATCCAAAACATAAACCCTTTGTTTTGACTACGTCTCTCCTTTCCTCCAGGGTCTTTTTCTTGAATTCGAGACACTTAGTAATTTCGTGGGGTTGTTCGCAAAGGGAGCATTTAGGTTGTTGATTACGTGACTGCCAAGTTGCGCCATCGCGGTCAGCGGATACTTCCGTTACAAAACTACCTGCCCTAGGTGTAACGCCGCTATTAGCACGATGCTTCTCTTGACCTTTCTCGAACGCGCCCTTTCTCTCTCGCCGAAGAGCGTCAGGCGAGAAAATTGGGTCGTTCGCAAGGTCTGCCTCTGCCTTTACGAACTTAACTAGATCGGCAAATGATACCGGTCGCGAGCCTGCCTTGGCGTGTACTTCGTGTGCGTGACGGCACCACTTAACCCCGGAGTAAGAGGGTAACTTAGCACTCACTTGAAACAAGACTTGATTAGAATCTAAATCACCGATAGATCCTACAGAGTTGGCTGCTTCCTTACAACGAATAAGAAAGTCAGAAAAGGCCTGTAGGCCTGCGCTATCACCGTCCTTGATTTGAGGCCATTTTCTAAGGCGCGACTTATACGCTTCGGCAACATGCACCGGGTTACCAAAACGTTCGTCAAGAAGCTTGCGTGCTTCCTGATAGGCACTTTCCGAATTGACTGCCAAAACCCTCTCACCACCTCGTTGGCCTTTGCATTCGTGTATTTCTCGAGGAAATATAGGTGATCCTTATCTGCAGGGACGTTTGCACTTATAATCGAGTCAAATGCCGTGATGAAAGACGGGTAATCGAACGCATCTCCAGAGAAGATCGGCGGCTCTTTGACAGGCAGATAATGGGCCTTTTGTTGATGAGCCAATTGACCGCTTAACTCTATTTGCCTTTTCTGAACGTCTACTAATTGTTTCAGAGTTTCGGCCAGTGGATCTAGAGTACTCGGGAATGTTTCGGACGATACTGGGAACGGGCGGGCTCAGGCTGGCTGGTAGAAGGCTCTAATTTGATCTGATTACTAGAGGGTATTGGCGATGGTGGAACGTATGTAGGGGACAACGGGTTTAACGCCGGCTTTTCGTCTTTTTTCACTAATTCCTCTGTAACGAGGTCAGGGCCTGGAAGGGAAAACTTGAGATCCCTTCCTCGTCTAGTATCTTTTTAAATGCCTTTTCTTCGGCTTCGGACATTGCAATTTCCCTTTGTAATTGAAGCCTTTTCATTTCCTGTTCTTTTTCAAGGACACTATCTAAAAATGCGGCTTCCGTTTTCAGCCTAGCGGTTTTACTCGCTGCCTCTAATCTTAGAGATCGAGCTGATGAATGGCGAGAACTGGCACCCGAGCGCCAAGAAAAACCTGTTTGGGCAGATCTCAGTGATGGAACTCTTGGGGAGACTTGTTTTTCTAGTGTTCTTAGAGCCTCTGATAACCTTAACCTACACTCCGTGACTTCTCTATCACGCAAGTCGAACCAGTGGTAGGACTCGTTCTTTTCTTCGTCGCTTTCCAAACAAGAATCAAAGACCCCTTGCGCTTCATTAAACTCTTCTTTCAGTAAGTCCAATTATCGCGCAAAGCCTCTAATTGATCTATGCGCGGTTGTTCTGCCTTTCCTAGTGTTTCGTAAACCAGTTTGCAATGTTTGCTTAGGCCTGAGTATGCACTGTGACGTTTTTGATTACATATGTCCAAATGATAACATTTCCCTTTGTCGGTCAATTTGCGGCTACGGATTGCCCTTATCTCTGCTTCAGATTCTCGACGTTCCAAAGCGATATGTGGTTCTATCACAAGAAGCGGCCTCTGTTCTCCTTGTTCTCCTTCGGAATCTTTCTCCGAAATTAAATCCAGACCCAGCGAAGGAAAGTTCTCGATCATATCCCTCGCGGATTCCTCCATTTCTCCGAATTCTGTGGGAATTAGCTTTCGAAATGAGTTGAGTCGATGCGATTGCTGGCGTCGGTCTTATTTTACTGTAGCTGCGGTCATCGAAACCATGAACGCGGGGATATATTTTACAGGCTCTTTATTACTCTTTAGACAACTATACGATGGGTGACGAGACGAAATTCGATTACACCGTGTCGAAAAGAGGCGTGTGAGTCGAGTCGTAAACTGAAATACAATACAAAAAGGTCGAAATCTAACTAAGACGTTACATACACGTGCATACATAATCGTGACATTCCGATCATAGTTTTCAAAGGTAGATATGTTCTAAGATAAATTAACATGCGAAGCATAGAATCACGAAATAATAAAATGGCTATGAGCATGAACAATCTACTAATAGAAGACATGGCAATACAATACACTGTAATACACTGTAAAGCGCTTAGAACATTGATATAAGCGCTATATAAATGTTTTATTATTATTATTATTATTATTATTAATTGTTTCTTGCGAAAAGCGAAAACTATAAATTCTGTAATACAATTTGGGCGTGAAGCCAAAGGCAATGAAACACGTACATCTAAGAATACACTTGGCTAAGAGCACGTTCTGAAACTAGCAGTCTTACTTTCGTAACTATTATAATTGCTAATTTCTAGATTGCTAATCATTCCATTAATGCAAAACATTACCCAAAGTCCTAGGCACAAATATGTATCCGACAGGCTATTGATTCTTGCGGCGAAAACTACGCTTTAGATTTGAAATACCAATCTAAATGAGACGATTACTTCTAGCGAATACAAGAGAACAGTTAAAATCACTTACATAAGAATCCCGCTTGCCAGTTCTTGAAACAACAACTCCGATTTAAAGCAAGGTCGATACGAAAATATAGGTGACAACTCCCTTGCTATGAACGAGCTAACTGAGATCCAGAGGCGTGGCGATGCGGTTTGATCGTAACTGATCACGCGGTTATATAGCTAACTAAATAATACGTCAATCAAATCAAGATAAGCGAAATCAAGGCTGGGAAGCCGTTACATGGCTCCTCTGAAATGTTTACATTTCAAAACAAATCAATAAATGTTCAATGTTCGTAATCAAATGCTATCTAAATCTACTTATCGTGTTGTATGGCTCCTCGTCAGGAACGAACCCTTAGGTCTCTGTTGGATGCAGCAGAACCAGTTTTTGGACTGGCCGCTCAAGGAACTTGGCTGGCTTTACTCTTTTCCCGGTGCGATCGAGGGCGGCGTCTGCGATGGCGAGCTTGACCTTTCGTACATAGCCGTCCGCGCTTGGATAGGTTTCGGCAACTCGCGCTAGCTGCCACCTGTTGCGGGGAAGGTTGTCGTCGTCTTTGATGAGCACTATGTCGCCCACGCACATGTCTCGACAAACTTTAGACCATTTCTGGCGATTCTGTAGCGTCATGAGGTACTCCTTCTTCCAACGTGACCAGAACTCGTTGGCGAGATGTTGGACGCGACGCCAGCGCTTACGTGAGTACTGGTCGGCGTTCGTGAACTGTCCAGGTGGGGGAAGCACTACTTTCGTCTTAAGCGTCAATAGGTGGTTGGGCGTTAACGGGCTAAGTGACGATGGGTCGTTGAGCGACTCAACAGTGAGAGGTCGACTATTGACGATGGACTCCGCTTCGCATAAGAAGGTTCGTAGTGCCTCTTTTAAAGGAAGGCTGTCATGCAACTACGCAGCTGTTTTGCGCATCTCAAAACAAAGAAGTATCGTCCCGTAACGATGGTCAGCGAAGGCTGAAAACCACGAACAAAAAGCCCGTTTTAATCTCGCTATTTCTCGATCCATCCGAACAAATGTTTACGTTTTTACATATTCTTCGATAGTATGGCTCCAAGTAACACACAGTTTTTTTTGTTATGTATGTAAAACATTGAGCAATGGATCGGAGATCGAAAACCCGATCACATGATAACCTGATCAACATCACTTGTGTTCCATCTTATGACCATGACCCTGTTAACAAGCCTGTCCAGTTAGGCTTATTCAATGCAAGGTCGGTGAACAACAAGGCTCTTGTCATTAAAGATTATCTGGTTGAAAATCGCTTGGACATCATGGCTCTGACGGAGACTTGGGCAAAATCTGATTCTCCGAATATGATTAATGAGCTCTGTCCGCGGGGTTTTGGCTTTTATCATGCCCCAAGGACTAACAGACGTGGGGGTGGTGTAGGGATTTTGTTCAACAAAAATCTGAAGATCTTAAAGCAAAATGTCATCACTTTTGCATCTTTCGAAGCCATGGAGGTTTTATTGCACTCACCATCATCTCCAGTTCGCATCATTATTCTCTATAGACTTCACGCAAAAAAGAAAAACAACTTGACTAACGCCATGTTTTTTAAGGATTTTTCTCAGCTACTAGAACGGTTGATCAAGCTTTTGCTGCTCGGCGATTTCAATTTTCATGTTGATGAGCCCCATATTGATCGCCAGGCTGAGAAGTTTCTGGACCTACTTAACCTTCACAACTTAACACAACATATTACTGTCCCTACCCACAGAAGTAACCATATACTTGACCTCATTATCACCAGGAATGGCGATGATATTGTTCGAAACTGCACTGTCTTTGATCCCTGTCTCTCGGATCACTTTGTTGTACATTGTGATTTCGCATTTAATAAACCAAAACCTATCCCGATGGAGAAAACCTATCGTAAACTTCGCTCAGTTGACTATGAGGCACTTCGTCGTGATCTTATCTCCTCCCTTTGCTTGCATCGCCTTCTGACTCCATCAATGGCCTGTGTGATCAATATTTTTCAGAGCTTTCTGATTTGTGCGATATATTTGCTCCCCTTAAGACCCGTCTGTTGTCATCTCGCCCTGCCGCTCCCTGGTACACGGAAGAAATTGCATCGGAAAAGACGAAGAGGCGCAAACTAGAGCGACGATGGAGAAAATCTAATCTAACTGTCGATCGCCAACTTTACAAAGAACAATGTGAGCACGTTAAAAACCTGTTACAAACTACTAAGATGTCTTTTTAGTCTACCATTATTTCCGAAAATGCTTCAAACACAAAAGTATTGTTTAACACTGTCGACCGATTATTAAATCGTTCGGCTGAGAAGCTTTATCCATCATGCAGCTTGAAGCAGGAACTTTGCAACAACTTTTCCAATTTTTTCATTGATAAAATTAATTCTATAAGATCTGGGCTGACTCCCTGTGTTGACAGATACTTTCTAGGATTTTGTCAGGATCTGGACAGTCCTCGCTTTATCAATGCACTTGAAGAATTTCCCCTGCTGATGAGAAAGAACTGTTACCACTGATACGTAAATCTTCCTCTAAGTCTTGCTGCCTTGACCCTTTACCTGCTCGATTACTGAACTACTGTTTGGAAGATTTGTTGCCTATTATTACAAGGATTGCTAATCTATCCTTCGATTCCTGTGTCATGCCTACATCATTAAAACAAGCTGTTCTGTCACCACTGTTGAAAAAACCGCTACTCGATCACGAATTTATTCAAATTTCAGGCCGGTCTCCAACCTGCAGTTTCTCGGCAAATCTATTGAGAAGGTGGTTGCAGTCCGGGTTTTTTTTTTTTTTTTATATATATATTTTAATAGTTTTTATTGCATTTTTACTTATAAAATAACTAAGATAGTACGCGCGCTCTCATTGGTCGACAGGTGTGTTTATATGAGAGTATATAAACACGGTTGTGACGTCACGCCCGGGACGATGTTTGCGCTGTCTTCTTTTTTCATTCTTTACATATTTTGACAAAAATTTATCCAAACACTTGAAGCAATGAAATTGTGAAAGCAGTGCTGTTTTCTTTTTAGCTATCATTTGTCGTCCCATCCTTAAACCACAAGTTCAAAGAATTTGCTTGACTTCGACTTTTTTAGTCAAACGCGTGTAAACTTTCAGGATTGTCAACATTTTCGTACGATTATAAAAGTACACGATATTTTTGTCCTCCGAAATCCTCTTCCCTCCCTTTATGAAACGATTTATTTGACTTCTGGGAACTTTTTAAAAGTATAAAGCTCGTACTAAGAGGAGAAAAAGAACACAAATCAAGTTATAAAGCGACCCAACTAAAATTCTGAATTTGGAGACTTTCGGCGAATCGGCTAGCCAAAAATGAAGACCAAATTATGGAACAAATCACAATTTATTTCCACTTACTTTCCTATTCAATTTCCTATTCAATGATGATCTTTCACAAGCCGAGTAGGCAAGAAATCGTTTGCTAGCAAGTTAACAAGATTTGGAGTATTAACAAAACATGAAATTCTTACCGGCGATCGGCGAACACCGACGGCACTGTCGACGAAACTTTGACTTGAGTTGCTTCAAAAATTCAATATTCGTTCATGCCATCAGCAACAATTGAAGCCCCCATAGTATCATTCCAGTCTGGTATTCAACATTTAGCTTGATTTGAAGATTGAAACAAGACACGCTTTTCATTTGCTATCCAGCTTTTTCGATGCCGACCGAATTTGCCTTTCCAAAACTCGTCAAAAGGCTCAAGTGAACACGAAGGCTATTGTTGTACGGAAAATTCCTTTGGCTTTTCAATTCTTAACCCGTACATCCCTTCATTTTGACATTCACTTATGCTTCAATTACAATAAACACCATAGAAGAGGTCAATAAAGTCGTCAAATGTTTCTTAGAAAGCAGTTTTCTCTCGTCTCCCCTGCGCAAACTTGCAGCCAACTGAGTGATAAACTTGAACACATGCGATATAACACGCCCTCTGATTGGCCCGTTCAGGCCGTCGTGCGGTAAGGAGAATTTATATATTCACACAAAATGTTGAAATAAATTCATTTTACATCTTTCGCTTCAAAAAGTGAAAGATATTTTATAAAAGCAATAGAGAACTTTTTCCCAGTGTCTACATACTCTGATGCAAACACTCGGGTAGGTTGGGAGAATTCTCGACTAGTTATGCAGCCACTCGACCTTCGGTCTCGTGGCTGCATAACTGTCTCGAATTCTCCCAACCTCCCCTCGTGTTTGCATCAGAGTATGTAGACACGGAAAAAGTTCTCTATTGCTTAAATAGAAAACTGCCAACATATAACTATCTACGTGTACATTTTGAACTTACATAAACAACAACAACAGGCAACAAATAATAAATAATAATAAAAAAAAAGACAGCCAGCCAAGACAGATTACAGATGTGGTAGCAAGGCTTCCCACTTAGCGAGGTGAAACGTTATTTTTTCAGCGTTTTCTGCGACTTTCATTTCAATGCGTTGGTAGTAGCTTAGATAGTTAATGAAACTTTTTAGAGTAGGTGGCTTATAGCCACTACGGAACTTGTAAAGTAATAGTTTGTAAATGAGTATTAAAAAGTTGATCAGTGGTCCGTTTTCCTGTGCTTTGTCAACGCCTAGTATGATTTGGGTAAAGTCTAGATTTGGAAGTTTTATAAGGGCTTTTTCAAACAGCCATGTCTTAATTTGGAAATAAAAGTTCTTAGATTCCATACAGTGCAGAAATAAATGGTCGATCGTTTCGTCAAAAATAAGGCAAAAAGAGCATCTGGGAGAGTCTACTAATTTAAATTTAAACAAGGCCTTATTCAAGTATAGTATATTATTAAGTATCTTAAATTGAAAAATTCGTAAATACGTATCTATAGTACAGTTATACAACTTACGGTAAACCAACTTCCATTCTATAGGTTTGCCTAGCCTGAGTTCGACATTATGATGTGACGTAGGGACTTTAAATTGCTTACTAATGAAAAACCAATAAATATGTTGCGAAGTTAGTTTCGTTAGCGGTATAGCTTTCTCTCCCAGATGCAACACAATGCACTCGCTTTCATTATTCTCTGGACTTTGACTGTGCCAATCTCTTTGTATAATTTTTTTCCACTCGCTTGGTAGTGAAAGTATTAATGCCTTCCAGCATAGAAAAGAACCTTCCCCTACCCCACTATTACTTATTACCTCCCATGTTTTTAAACGACCATTATGGAAAATATCTTTTATTTTGATGAAACCCTTTGCTATAAAGTTTTTGTAGGTTGTAACATCGATCCCTTTTATGTATTTGTTATTCCAAAGGGCTTGGCACAGGATAAGATCTAGGTCATCATTTGGGTTGCAGTCACTGAGGTCCGCCCAATCACCTAGAACCTTCTTATAAAATTCCGGCAATTCCTGCGGAATTAATTTTCTGTTGAAGTTTAAGCCAATACACTGAACGCCACCAATTGACTTCAGATATAAATTTGGTATTAATTTCCAATTTTTAGGCTCCTCGTCTAACAATCGTTTGGCCCACAACCCCATATGCGCCTTTATCTTTATATTGAAATCCAAAGCTCTGAGGCCGCCATCGCAATAATCACCAATAAGGGTGTCGTGTTTAATTTTTGGTTTTTTCCCATTCCATATGAAATTGCTAATTTCACTTTGCACCTGCCGTATATAAGATTCTGGGACATAAAGCTTGGAGCAAACGTATTCCAATTTTGAAACAGCTAAAGATTTAACAATTTGAATTTTTCCACAAAGAGTGAGGTTTCTCATTTTCCAAATGGAAAAGACAGACTTCAGATTTTGTAGAGGCCTGGTCAAGTTGTTACTGTAACGAACATTGTTATTATAGGAAAAGCATATACCAAGAATCGTCGTACCTTTGGTGTTAAAATCTATCCATTTAAAACGGTAATGCCTACCATCAAGCTCTTCACTTCCATGAAGCCAACCAATTTCTGATTTACTAGAATTAATGCGCAAAGAAGAAAACTGATAAAAGACTTCCAGTGTCTCCAGAACCGCGTCTAGGGAACTCAAGTCCTGTAGCAGGAATGTCGTATCATCAGCAAACATAATGATTTTCTTCTCAATACCTCCTAGATTTATGCCTTTTATTTGATGGTTGGAACGTACTAGGATTGCTAAAATTTCGATCACTAAGATAAACAACTGAGGGCTAACCGGATCCCCCTGTTTTGAGCCACGCCCAATAGGGAAATGAGCGCTTGCATGGCCATTGTTAATTACGCAACTCATATTATCTTTTAGTATAACCCTTATCCATCTAATAAGATTTTCGCCAAAACCAAATTTACGTAAATTTGCAAAAATGAAATTATGATTGATAGTGTCAAAGGCTTTTTCGAAATCAGCCGCAAACAGGAGTGTCTTAATATTTTTATCTTTAGCGTAATAAAATACGTCTTCTAACATTCTAATTTGATCGCCGATTTGCCGACCTTTTACAAATGCAGCTTGATCTTCGTTTATTATATTAGGTAGAACTGTGGTCATTCTATTACTGATTGCTTTGCTGCATATCTTGGAATCGACATTGATGAGACTTATAGGTCGCCAATTTTTCAAATATCTCGAGTCCTTGTCCCGCTTTTCAATTAAAGTTATAATGGCCTGTTTCTGAGTGGTTGTTAATTCACCTCTGGTAAAGCATTCGTTTAAACATTCAATCATGTCTTTCCCGAGGCTGTCCCAAAATGCCATATAAAACTCTTTTGAAAGTCCGTCGTTCCCAGGTGTTTTTGATGATCCCATCTGCTTAAGGGCTTCAAAGCATTCATTAATTGTTAATGGGCCCTCACAGTAGGATTGTTGCACTTCAGTGAGTCTAGGCGTACTAATTGTGGACAAATACGCAAGACATTCCTCTTCTGTTTTACTATTGTTAGACGAGTAGAGTGAGCTATAATATCTCTTGATCTCGTTTAGTACTTGTTTTGGTTCTGATATGATCCTATCGCTATCATCCTCATCTACTACCATCTTCACATGTGTTTTTGCTTTATTTCGTTTCTCTAAACTTAAGAAATATTTGTTACTTCTCTCGCCAAATTGCTGCCAATTAGATCTCGACCGAATAATTAAACCCTCTGTTATGTAATCACTGTAGGTTTCGAGTTCATTCATCAATTTTGCATGCTTTGAGGATAAACTGTCATTTTCTTCCCAATTATCTGTTTCCTCAATTACTTTCAACTCTCTTTCAATTTCGGCATATCTTGATCTTCGTTGTTTGGCTTTGTCTTTTGTAAATCGAATTGTATATTTACGTATTTCGTACTTGATTAATTCCCAGCGGAGCTGAAGGCTAGACACATGGGCGGTATTGAGCTCTTTTTTCACTAGTGTGATCTGTTCTCGCATATTTTCAACTGTCACGACCGGAGACTCCAATAACCCATTCTCTTGCTTTAATGGATTCTAAACTCAACACTTCTTATTTAGATACAATAACATTGTAAATTCTCCGCTTACAACCTCGGCACAACTCGCCATAGTTGTCTTACCCTTCGCCCGCCTGTTTGGGCCTGTCCTAATTTACATAACAATGTCTACACAACACAACGTCACGCCAGGAGCGTTACACTAGATTCGTCACACTCCCCCATTTTTCAAAAATCAAAGCTCCTGCTTTGACTGTTCATGACTCCTTAAACCCTGGAAAGTCCATCCGCATTTCCGTTAGACGATCCCTCGCGATGTATCACTTCAAAACAATAAGGCTGTAGATCCAGGCTCCATCGCGTCAGTCGTTTGTTGGTATCCTTCATCTCGTTCAGCCACTTGAGGGGTTGGTGATCTGTCATAATCGTGAACTTCCTGCCTAGGAGATAGTACTGCAAACTGCAGATTGCCCACTTAATCGCTAAACACTTCTTCTCGATAACTGGATAGTTCTGTTCTCTGGGCAGCAGCTTACGACTCAAATACAGAACTGGATGATCATTTCCGTCGTCATCATTCTGGCTTAGCACAGCTCCTAGCCCGCGATCAGATGCGTCCGTCTGTAATACAAACTCTTTCTCAAAGTCGGGTGTCCTCAGTATGGGCTTTGAACACAGCGCTACCTTCAAGGTTCTGAAGGCTTCCTCACACTCAGACGTCCAAACCACATTCTCCGGTTGATCCTTCTTGGTCAAATCCGTCAATGGCGCTGCTACTTGTGCATACGACTTCACAAACTTCCTATAGTAGCCTGTCAGTCCCAAGAACGACTTCACTTGTGTCTTTGTTGTTGGATGTTTCCATTCGACGATAGCTTGAATCTTGGTCTGTTGAGGCTCCAGTACCCCGCTTCCAACCACATAACCTAAGTAGTTGACCTGCTCTTGCGCAAAACTGCATTTGCTTGGCTTGACTGTTAAATCCGCTTCCCTAAGGGTCTTAAGTACATCTTCTAGATTATCCAAATGCTCTTCCCAGGTATCACTGAAGATTACTATGTCATCCATATACGCTGCTGCGTATCCTTCCTTTCCCTTCAGCAAGCGGTCAACCATCCTCTGGAAGGTCGCTGGTGCTCCATGCAACCCAAAGGGTAAATACCTAAACTGGTACAGTCCCTTTGGAGTGGAGAATGCCGTGTACTCCTTTGAATGCTCAGACAGTGGGACTTGCCAGTATCCCTTGCAAAGGTCCAGCTTGGTGATGAATTGAGAGGAACCTAGGCGTCCAATGATCTCTTCCACTCTCGGCATCGGGTACGCATCAAACTTGCTCATACTGTTCAGCTTCTTGTAATTTGCGCAGAACCGCATGGTCCCATCCGGTTTCGGGACCATTACGTATGGTGATGACCATGGGCTGTTAGACTCTTCGATTACTCCTAGATCAAGCATCGTCTCAACCTCCTCTCGAACTTTATTTCTCTTAGCTTGAGGAACAGGATACGGCCTTTGTTTCACAGGAACAGCATCGTCTTTCAACTTAATATCATGCTCGATCACTGTGGTTTTACCTGGCTTGTTACTCAACACCAATCTGTACTTATTTAAAAGTGCAGACAGTTCTTTCTTCCGTCCTTCACTTAGACTACATCCCAGGTCAAACTCCGTCGCATCTTCATCCTCGGTTGTCCATGTAACATCATTATCCTCACCTTCTTTGTCTGCATCAACAACAGTGATGCCAATTAGCGCGTGCGCTTCTCTTCTATTGAACTCCTTCAGGAGATTCACGTGGTAGACCTTTGACTTGGCTCTTTTGTCGCTCATTTCAATCTCGTAGTCTACTGGTCCGACCTTCCTCTTCACCTTATATGGGCCTTGCCACTTTGCTTCTAATGGATTCTTGCTTGACGGTAGCAATAACAAAACCTCTTGCCCTGGTGCAAACTCCCGTGGCTTCGCTTTAGAGTCGTACACTCCCTTCTGCTTCTTCTGTGCGATCTCCATGTTCTCCCTGACCAATTCTGTCATCCTTTTCAGTCGATCTCGGATGTTCAATACATGTGTCACCACGTTCTTGGGACCACTGATCGTTCCCGTCCACATTTCTTTCATGACGTCCAACGGACCGCGTACGTTCCACGCGTAGATCAATTCAAATGGCGAGAACCCCGTTGATTCCTGTGGTACCTCTCTGTACGCAAACAACAAGTACGGTAATAGCTCATCCCAGATGCGAGGCTCCGATTCTATGAACTTCCTTATCATTTCCTTCAATGTTCCATTAAATCTCTCCACTAACCCGTCCGTCTGTGGGTGGTACGGTGATGTTGTGATACCTCTGATGTATAGGAGTTTATAGATTCGCTTCAGCAGCTTGGATGTGAAATTCGATCCCTTATCCGTCAGAATTTCTCTGGGAACTCCTACTCTTGAAAACAGTTTGACCAGCTCATTCACTATTTTCTTCGCTCCAATGCTCCGTAGTGGTACAGCTTCCGGGTACCGTGTTGCATAGTCGCAGATGACGAGCACATATGCGTTGCCAGACTTGCTGCGGGTCATGGGACCAATAATGTCCATGGCAATTCTAGTGAATGGTTCCTCTATGATGGGCGTCGGCTCCATCGGAGCTCGAAACTTGATGTTGTGCTTGGATGTTTTCTGACACGTTTCGCAGGTCTTGCAGTATTCGGCTACTTCTTTACTCATCTTTGGCCAGTAAAATCGCTGCTTGATCCTGCTTAGAGTTTTCTTTCTGCCAAGATGACCAGCTAGCGGAATGTCGTGGGACACGTGTAGTACGTCTCGACGACACTGTTCTGGAAGGACAAGTTGCTCGATGGGGTCTTCTAATCCCTCTTTGAACACGTGCCTGTACATGATGTCATCCTTGAAGACTATTTGAACCGTGTCTGTCGATTTCTGTTTGCTTGCTTGTAGTCGTAGGACATCCAGTGTCTTATCCGATTTCTGTAGATCGCGTATCTGATCTGGACCTAAGTCTATGACCTCTTCACATTGTAAGCTTTCCTCTTGAACATCGAAATACGTTTTGCGTTCTTTCCGCTTTGTAGATCTAGATTTGCGTATCTTCTGCTTAATGGGCCATCTCTGAAAACCTGAGTGTCAAGATCTTTGAACTGTCTAAGAAAGTCGTCGTCCTCATCGTCTCCTTGCTCTGGAAGCCGGTTCCTTTCCGCTTCATACTCCGCCTGCTCCTTTTCCTCACATTCCTGCTTCTCTTTCTCGTTCTTAGATTGTGCTCTTGTCATCACGAGGCCATCGTTTATCTGTTCCCTCCTCACTTCTTTAATGAGATCCACAAAAGCAGGGAAGTCTTTTCCTAGTAAAGCATGCCGTGGTAGGTCGTTGCTAACCCCTACGGTAACCCTGTGTGGTTGGGAATTGATTTCAATAGTCACTTGTGCCGTAGCGTATGACTGTTGATGGTCGTGAATGCACCTGAACTGTGTCTTCTTCTCGTTATTTACTTTGCTGGGGTTGACGAAGCTGCTGTGTACAAGTGTCATATCACATCCTGAGTCCAATACTATTTCTGCGCTATGACCGTCTATCTTCCCTTTCACGATGAACTCTTGAGAAACTCGCTTGCCACTCTTTTCGGACAGGTATCCTGTTTTCTTGGACTTATTGGTGCAAAATCGCTCGATATGTCCCTCTTCGTTGCACCCTCTACACCGAATAGGTGGTCGGTCGCTTGGTCGGTTTGTCCAGGTCGACTTCACTTCAAGGGGTGGCTTAGATGCTGTATTCTTCTCAGGGTCTTGTGGCTCTTTGGGTGTGTTTTGGTTGGGCGTGGTCAACTTGTCGACAGGTGCGGTTCTCCGTATGAAGTCGTTTGGAAGTCCCTTTCTCGCGTCTTGGTAGTCGTCCGCCAACGCCGCAGCCTCTAATCCCGTCTTTGGTTTATGTTCCCGGACCCATACCTGTACTCCAGGAGACATGGCGTCTATCATCTGCTCCATGATAATTACGTCACTAAGCTCACTCGCCGTTTTTTTGTCGGGTTTTGTCCATTTCTTGAACAAATCTTCCAGCTTGACGTACATTTCCTTATAACTCTCTTCTCTTGTCTTCTTGGTCGATCGAAATCTCTGTCTATAAGTTTCTTCTGTAATGTCATATCGCTTCAGAATTGCTTCTTTAACCTTGTCGTAATTATTCATCTCTGTAGTAGACATAGCCGCGTAGGCTGCTTGAGCCTTGCCGCTCAACTGTGGGGCTAGCTTCACCACCCACTTATCCTTAGGCCAGTCATAAGTTGCCGCTGTGCGCTCAAAAGTAGTCAAAAAATGTTCAATGTCATCCGTCGGTCCTAGCTTTGGGATACCTGTGTCCTTTAGTTTGATCACTTCACTCAATTTCTTCAATTCCGCTTGATGGGCGCGCTCTAGCCTTTCAATTCTCTCTCTTTCTTCTCGCCGTTCTACTTCACGCAAGCTTTCAATTTTTTCGAACCTTTCTCTTTCCTCTCTCCTTTCTCGCTCATACCTTTCTTTTTCTTCCAGGCGTTGCAATTCCAATCGTTCCAGTCTCTCGCGGTCTTCCATGCGTTGTTCTTCACGTTTCTTCTCTTGAATTATCATAAAGTTTGTAAGCAATTCCATGCATTTACCAAACTCACCGCTCGTCGTTGTTGCTTCAGACTTCATTTCAGAAAACTTAAACTCCTCAAGCTCGTCTTCGCTATCAGAATACTCCGATTTACCTTTAAATTCCTTTCCGGATCTTGTCTTAGATTTCTTGTCGCTACTCATTTTCTCTTTTATCAACGTGGGTTTGTTTACTCGTGAATTCTTGTGAAGACTTTCGACAAACGTCCGCTTGAAAACCACTCGCTGCCACCAAATATGTCACGACCGGAGACTCCAATAACCCATTCTCTTGCTTTAATGGATTCTAAACTCAACACTTCTTATTTAGATACAATAACATTGTAAATTCTCCGCTTACAACCTCGGCACAACTCGCCATAGTTGTCTTACCCTTCGCCCGCCTGTTTGGGCCTGTCCTAATTTACATAACAATGTCTACACAACACAACGTCACGCCAGGAGCGTTACACTAGATTCGTCACACAACACAATTTTTGTCTCTGATTAGAGAGTTATTAAACCTCCAAAAGCAGGACCGTGTTTGTCATTTTGACATGTTGAGCTTAAGGAGATGAAAATGGTAGAGTGGTCCGTTGACGGGGCGACTATTATATCGACATTTTTAACGTCATGTTGAATAGAGTCCGATACGAAATAATAATCCAGCCGTCTATGAATCGTAGAAGTCTTCCCTAGTGAGTCTCTAGGGCCAGGGCCCCTCCAGGTATACCTGCATGTGTCGGGATTACGCGCTCGCCATATATCGCAAAGATCGAGTTCGGCCATAATTGCCTGCATACTTTCGATTGACTTAATTTTCAGGCGCGGACTCCCACCCTTAGCTTCCAAAAATTCAACAAAGTAAAAATTGAGGTCTCCGCCCCAAATGATCGCTGCTTCCTCTGGGTACTTTGCCTCAACTATATGTCTCATTACCTTCTCGAATAATTTCACTTGTTCGTTTTCCGTATTTGGTGCATACACATTAATTAATAAAAAACACTCCCCCTGTATTGTGCAATGCATTGCGATAAAGCGGCCTTCAAAGTCATTGTAAAACGAGCATACTTTATAATCTAAGTTTTCTCCGAAGACAATAGCGACACCTCGGCTGTTTGTCGATCCGTGTGAGTAATAAAAATCACCTCTAAATTCGTTCCGCCAGACTCGTTCGATGTCACTGGAACTATGGGTTTCTTGCAACATAGCGACGCCTTTTTTAGTCCCGTGACTATTGAGCCAATGGAAAATCTTTTTACGCTTTTTGTATTCCCTTATCCCCTTGACATTTAACGAGATGACGGAAAAATCTATAGACCTAACCATTTATTTTGTTGAACGCAGATTCGAGTTTCGGAAGCATATAATCCTCTTGAATTCTATTTCCAGTCTCGGCCAAATAAAGGCTGCTTAAATAATAAATAGTAAACTGTAATAATAAAAATGCAAACATGGTACAATTATACACAAAACAAAACAAAACAAATTGTCCTATCTAACTAAGAACTGGACTGCGGCCGAATACTCTGTGTAAGAACTTTCCCTCAGAGTCGGAGAGGCTCCATTTCAAGACGTTTGCATTTTTCTTACCGGTCAGATTCACCTGTACTCGTCTGGCAAAGTATTTATGTTGTAATAGGTTCCAGAAATCGAAATCGAACGGCCCAATACCTTTGCCTCTTGTCCGGCCTCCTTGGCTTTCTCCATAGCCTTTATCAAAACAACTCGTTCCTTCTGCACCTCTCTGGGGTAATCTTGAGTTATATAAGCACCTTCATATCTGGTGGAACTGCTTAAACACTTTTTATTTGTGTGCACCATATCTCTATCTTCTCTCGAGACGAAACGTGCAATAATTGGTCTTGGACCGCTACTCTTCGTTCCTAAGAGAGCCTTTTTCTTTCCTACTCGGTGGACCGCATGGAATTTTATTGCGGCGACATTTGTCAGTGCAAATTCCTTCTTGAGTATGTCTTGGATTATTTTCTTGCAGTCCTCGTCCTGGGTCTCTGGGATATTTTTAAAATTGAGGTTTTCTCGTCTTGTGTAAGCCTCAAGAGCTAACCTCTTTTCCTTCTCTTCATCCAGGCTCTGATGTAGGGACTCAATTTCCTTCACCAATGCATCGACATTCCCTGTTTTGGCTGTTAAGTCATGTATTTCGGTCCAGGCGCCACCAAGTGACTTTTCGACCTCTTTCACTGACATTTTGAGTTGTTTTACATCTTCAACAAGGGAACTTCGTATTATTTCTATGTCTCCATGTACTTTCTCAAACCCTTTCTCCATATTTAGTGACAGATTTGCAATTTGTTCAAGCAGGTTTGCAGAGTCGTCCATGGCGAGTTTCTTGTCTATTCCCTGCTCCGGGCTTGAAGAACTGCTAAGGGGACGCTTGTTTGCCTTAGCGGGCGTTGAAGCGGACATTTTGTAACCGGTAAAGACGACAAAATTCAATTTTGGAGCCTCAGCAGACGGAGCTTCGTTTAGACCCAACCGTCCACCATGCCAGTCGCCCCAAGTCCGGGTTATGGACCATATGCATGACAACAATCTGGACGAGCTACTGCAATCATCTTATAAAAAGCACCATAGCTGCGAAACCGCTCTTCTTAGAGTCCAAAACGACATCTTAAATTCCATCGATAATAACCGCTCTGTTATACTTTTACTCCTTGACCTTTCGGCAGCCTTCGATACGGTTGACCATCAGATTCTCCTCTCTAGACTGGACTCGCGCTTTGGAATCAGAGGCAAAATATCCAAGATGGCTGCCGTGTAACAAAGGCGAATATTCATATTGATGCAAACTACAGGAAGTGAAACTACAGGCTGCTCAATAGCGTTATCTAGTCATCGAGGGCAGGTTTTCAATTTGCACCTTTCGTTACAAGGGAACTCGAGCGGTTGTTCGAGCTGAACGGTCGCGTCTTTTTGTGCTCCCAAAACTACTAACCCAATCACTAAAATGTCTGGAAAGGATTCCAAAAATGAAGCTAAAACATTAAGAAAGGAGAATAAGGGTCTGAGAAACGAGGTAGACCTTTTGCGAGAGCAGGTGAAGAAACTGGAAGAGGAAATTAGGAGTCAGCAATCTACGAGTAGCCATCTCCAGTCGGCCATGATGTCTTCGGATGGAGCAAAAACCGTCGAGTATGTAAGTGATCAGTGCGACGACATGGTGGAATTGCACAGCAATACTCTCAACGAACTTAAGGTTATTAGTTCAAGACTGGATTCCATCTCCAAACGCTGCAAAGAAATTGAAGATTTTGTGGACCATGCTGAGGATTATTCATACCAATATAATGTCAAAATTGTCGGCATGCCCATGTCTTCAGCCAGCGAAAGTGCAGAGGCGACTACGGCACTGTGTCTTCGGTTGTTCTCGCACATTGGTGCTAAGAGTGTAAGCATCTTAGACATCGACATAGCTCACCGAGTTCCATCCCGCAAACCCAGCGACAAACCCAACGCCATTGTATGCCGATTCACTCGAAGACTAGCAAGAAGTCGGGTTTTAGAGTGCAGGAAATCAGCCTCCAACGTGACGGCAGAACACCTTGGTTTCGACTCGAGTATTTCGGTTGAGGGCCTAATGATCTTTGAGCATCTATCTCCAAGGCAACAAGCACTCTTTCAAGAAGCAAAGAGGCTTAAAGACGTCTATCAGTTCAAGTTCTGTTGGGCCAAAGGAGGCATGATATGGTTGCGCAAGTCGGATGACTCCGACATCTTCAAATTGCGGAATAGTGAAGATCTGGCAAAGCTGACAAAAAAGCTTGCTCAAGCCCACACTAGCTCAGGCTCAGTCAGCTAAGTACTAATTATCTTGTTACTTTTTATTATAACTGGTAACAATTTCTCTAGTTTAGTATGAGCTCTCGTTCTACTAAAACACAATCTAAATCGAACAAAATTACTCTACAAAATGATTTGCCTTATTACGGCGTTAATATTAATATTGTTCACGGTCAATTCAATAATAGCCTTTCTGTCCCATTCACGTCCAAAAAATACCTAGATAATTTACCTAGTCTTTACGATTTAGATATATTTAGCCTTAACCATAGTTCGAACCAAAGTATTGACCCTGATCTTAATACTGTTAGCAACCATGTTAGATGTCGATATTTTTCTCCCAACAGCTTTTATAAAACTAAAAACAATCTGGGTCTTGACCATCCGCCAAATTCTAGTTTTTCTCTCTTTCATAATAATATTTGTAGCCTCAAAAAGAATATAGAAAGTTTACAAACACATATTTTAGATGAACTTCAGTTTTCTTTTAGCATAATCGGAATTACAGAAACAAGAATTACCGATGCAAATCTAGATGGCTTCAATTACAACATTCCAGGTTATGTTTTTGAATTCGTTCCAACACCATTGTCGGCCGGCGGTTGTGGAATGTTCATACGTGACGACTATGATTACTACGTCGTTGAAAGAAATTCCAATGAAGCTTTTCAGTCATTATGGATCGAAATCATTGTTCCGGAAAAGAAAAACATATTTTGCGGCGTATTGTATAGGCAGCACAATAACCCAGATTGTTTCCTGAAATACATTGATGAAAAACTCGAATTATATACTTCAAAAGGCAACCCCGTCTTTGTTTTATCTGACACCAATATAGATCTACTTCGTATAAATAGCTGTAGTTATGCACATGACTTTTTCCTATCTTTACAAAGCTGCTCAATGCTCCCGAGCATTGACAAGCCCACGCGCGTGCACCGGGATTCCGCTACGTTGATTGATAATATTTTTGTGAACAATATTAGCAATCTAGTTTTGAGCGGCAATTTAATAACTGATCTAAGTGATCACTTTTCCCAGTTTTGTATTATGAGTTCTATGGCTATAAATGTAAAAATTTATAAATATAAAATTCGGGATTATTCTCACTTTAACGAGAGACTATTTAATAATGATCTTCTTCACATTGATTGGTCATCTTTAATCGAGCACGAACGAAATGACCCTAACAAACTATTTTCTTCTTTTTATAATAAAGTGAACAAACTTGTTAATAAGCATGCACCTCTAAAAACCTTATCTAAAAGAAAAATCAAACAATTTTCTAAACCATGGATAACAAAAGGAATTAAGACAGCCATACGAATAAAGAATGAACTTTTTAAATCGAATAATTTTGACACATACAAATTATACAGAAACCGCATTATATCACTGACTCGGTTAAGTAAAAAGTTGTATTACGATTCTTATTTTAATTATAATGTATCAAATATGAAAAAGACATGGGAAGGGATCCGCGATTTAATTGGGCGTCACAAAAAGTCTCGAAAATCTATTAATGCTTTGCGGGCTAATCGGTTTTCTCCATTAATCCACGCGCCCTCGAAAATGGCAAATATTTTAAATTCTCATTTTGCTTCATGTGGCCATCGCCTTGCAGCTAAATTACCGCACTCCGAAAAACACTTCTCTGACTATCTTACTGGCCAAAACGGCTTTTCAAATCTTGTAGGTTCGTTTGTTTTTCATCCTGTCGAACCTATAGAAGTAACATCGGAGATTCTCGCCCTGCCATTTAACAAATCATTTGGCTTGTATTCGTGTCCCATCCGAGTGTTAAAGTGCGCAATGCATATCTTGTGTAATCCTTTGACCGAAATATTCAATATTTCTATCGAGAGTGGTGTCTACCCTCAAAAACTTAAAATAGCGAAAATTATTCCCATATTCAAATCTGATGATGAAACTGACCCCAATAATTACCGCCCAATATCTCTTTTGTCCATTTTTAATAAAATCTTTGAAAAGCTTATGTATAAAAGGCTCAAATCCTACCTTGAGAATAACAATATTATTTGCGAGTCACAGTATGGCTTTCGTGAAAACCATTCAACCGAACATGCAATTTTAGATATAATAAACAAAATTCAAACAAATATGGATAAGAAACTGTATTCGTGTGGCGTATTTATCGACCTAAGCAAAGCATTCGATACTGTTGATCATGACATTTTGTTGGGAAAATTGCATCATTATGGGATAAGGGGGGTAATTAACTCATGGTTCTCTTCCTGTCTTAAAGGCCGTTTTCAAACCACTGAAATTCGTAATAACATCTCTGATAAACAAGAAACGCTATGTGGGGTTCCTCAAGGGTCTGTCCTTGGCCCGCTTCTCTTTCTGATCTATATTAACGATATTTGTAATTCTTCTAATATCTTAAACTTTTTTCTCTTTGCTGACGATACTAACTTATTGTACGCGGATAAAAATTAAAAAACTTAGAAACAATGCTAAACAGCGAGCTAGTTAAAGTATGTGAATGGCTTACAGCAAATAAACTTACATTAAATTTAAAGAAGTCTAATTTTGTTATCTTTCACCCGTCTCAGAAGAAAATTGATCATCAACCTGCGATTAGACTCTTTGATAATAACTCCCAACGTTGGATACCTCTTGACAGTAAAAAATACGTTAAATATCTTGGAGTACTAATCGATAGTAATTTGAATTGGAAGCAACATATTGATCATGTCGCACTAAAAGTTAGTAAAACTGTTGGCATTATCTCTAGGTTAAGACACTCCGTACCATTTAGTGTCTTGACCAGTCTCTACAGATCTCTAATTTTGCCTTATTTGTCTTATGGTATCGTCGCTTGGGGACGTGCTGCAAAGCTGTATACCAACAAATTACTTACTTTACAAAAGCGTGCATTAAGATTAATGCATTTTAAGCAAAGGCAGTGTCACGCCATTCCGCTCTTTGTATCGTCTAATCTTCTGCCTGTTCATATGATTTATTTTGAAAAAGTAGCAAGTTTGATGTATGACGTTAATTGTGGTACTGCCCCTGTTTTGATACAAAATCTTTTCACAAAAACAAGTAATGTGCATAACTATAGTACCCGATCTGCCACTAAGGGGAACTATCAAATCCAGCATTCAAGGCTTGAGATACAAAGACTGGCATTTTCACGATCTGGTCCAGTCATATGGAATAGTTTGCCAGAAGTGTTGCGTAACCAAAACAAAAGAAAATTCAAACAAAATTTACAAGTGTCACTTACTAATTTACTCAAATCTGAAGATGACTATATTGGTGTTTCTGAAGTAATTACGAGATTGCCTAAATCCTCTTTTCTGCCTTAAGTTCATTTTAACAAATGCTATTAATTGATTATAATTCATTATTTGCATTTCGTTACTTAACTTCTATCTCTTTGCTTTTTTTCGCTTTTTTTCTCTTTTCTTAAAAAACATCAACTTTCTGTAACTGATAAATTAGGAGCTGCCAAACCTATATGTAGATATATTTATATATTTAAAGTAGCTTCCCGCCTCGATTAGCTTTTGAGCTATTTTGCGGGTTCAGCTTTCAAAATGTATTTAAGTTTATTGTGTAATAAAATGTTGTTGTTGTTGTTGTTGCTCTACTGTGGTTCAAGTCTTATCTCAGTGCCTGTACACAATTTGTTGGAATTTACGGCTCTTCATCAGATGTGCGTACACTTACCTGTGGTGTCCCCCAGGGATCAGTATTAGGTCCCTTATTGTATTTGATGTACACCTCACCACTAGGAGACATCATACGCCATCATGGTCTTAGCTTTCACCTCTATGCCGATGACACTCAGATCTACTCTTCTTTCTGCTTAGATAATGAAGATGACTTAACTGCTACTAAAAACCGCATCCAGTCTTGTATTTCTGATATCGACAAATGGATGGCGCTAAATAAGCTGAAACTGAATAAAGATAAAACTGAACTCCTCTTATTACACTCTCGTTTCCGCAGCTCTCTTACTCTTGATTACCTCGCCCTTGGAAATGAAAGCGTATTTCCAGTCACGAAAGCTCGCAACATCGGTGTTATTTTGATTCCACGATGTCGTTGGTAGTTCACATCAATACTATAGTAAAATCAGCCTTCTACCATCTGAGAAGCATAGCTAAAGTCAGGAAGTTTCTTTCCCTAGAGACTTCTAAAATCCTCGTTCAGTCTTTCGTTTGCTCTAAACTTGACAGCTGCAATGCGCTACTCTACGGCCTTCCAAAATCTTTGATAGACAAGCTCCAGAGCGTGCAAAATGCTGCTGCTCGGGTCATTGCTAGAGTCGGCAAGTACGACCACATAAGTCCTATTTTGCAGCAATTACACTGGCTCCCGGTGGAATACAGAATAATTTTCAAAGTAAATCTTCTCACACTTAAATGTCTTAATGGTCTCGCTCAATCATATCTCAGTGAACTGCTTGAAGTGTACACACCTACAAGATCACTTCGCTCTTTAGCTGGCCCACCCAGATTGAATCCTACAAATTTTCGGACCAAAAGCTATGGGTTAAGATCGTTTGCAGCTCATGCTCCGCGACTTTGGAACGATCTACCCAACAATGTAAAATTAGCTGATTCTCTTTCCGAATTCAAGACCATGCTAAAAACATATCTGTTCAGGCGAGCATTTGACCTGTAACTTATCCCATCCTTTCCCGTCCCCCTGCACTTTCCTTGACATCCCGTGGCAGCGGTCCACTTAACTGCGTGAATGCTGTCATTGGATGTCTTTGTTAATGCTCTATATTTTAGAACTAGCCTCATTTTATTGAACATGTATGTAAATATTTTTTATCGCCACGTAATTTTATGTTTTTATCTTTTTTGGTACTTACCTGTTTTTTACATTTATTGCTTTTCTTTTAGCTTTTAATATTTTTATACTTCCTCCAGCGATTGTTTTTAATCTTTCTATATTTTAGAACTACCCTCATATTATAGAACATGTATGTAAATATTTTTATCACTATGTAATTTTTGTTTTTATCATTTTGGTATTTAACTCTTGTAAATATTTCTTTTAATGCATTATTGTAAAGCGCTTAGAACGCTGATATAAGCGCTATAAAAATGTCTATTATTATTATTATTATTATTATGATCAGTGGATGAATTCTCTGTCAGTGCATTATAGTTCTGACTCAACATAGGTATGTATTAACTGTCTGGCTTCCCAAGAGGCACCTACATTCAACTTTAGAAAATAGACCATATATTGTCTACAAACACTAACCCGTACACGAGGGGCCGGGTACTGGAGGGGCCGATGACCGTGCAGATTGAACAGGACCTATGCAAGATAAAATATAGAAATAAAAATGATCAGTAGATGATTTCTCTGTCATTGCAATATACGTGTGACTCAACATAGGTATCCAAAATAGGATAAATGTATATTAGAGTCGGTCGCAGGGATACATTTAAACATTAACTGTCTGGCATCCCAAGGGGCACCTACTTTAACTTTAGAAAATAACCATTGTCTACAAACACTAACCCGTAGACGTGGGTTTTTGTGCTATCGATGTGCTGAATAATAAAACCATTATCCAGCTCGATTTTGCAGGATATCGTCTGATTTTAGCCAACTCGGGACTTCGAAAACCAAGAAGGAAACCGAGAAGATTTATAATATTGAGTTACTTCGATTCGTGGCCAATGCACAAGACGAAACTACACTTGGGAGCGGCTGTGAGAACCAACTAGAATCGTATTACGCAAATTTCGGAGCAACAAGTGTATGTAGAAGTCAAAAGAGTTCTTCTCGTTGACAACAAGAAGCCGAGAGGCGAGATTCGGCGAGCAGCCAACTATGACAAACATGAAACAGTCGTGGTCTAGCGGACATGAGGCGTTTATAATAGAACAGTGGCTTTTTGGGGGACTAAAATTACATGGAGGAACCATAAAAGGTGGGTTTTTATTCACTTTGTAATATTGTTGTCGACTGTCGCCGTCTTTTTTTTTTTAGAGCGAAGCTAGCCTGGACCACATGAAAGTACTGAACTACCCAAATACAGCTTTGCTAGATTGCTTACTTGGTTAATTGAATCAAACTTTGTTTTGATTTCCACATAACGGTAGTTAAGTGTTAGTCGATACAGTTTGATAAGTAGGAGAAATAAAAGTGTGAGGGGAGACGAGTCTAAATCTTAAGTCAATAGCGGCCATTGCGAGTTGTTTAAACTCACTTTGTAATTTGTTTATAGGGAGATGGAAGTTCAGGCAGGATACACTAAAGTTGTTTCTACACACAGGAATAAAGGTAAACGTCGCTGTTCATTGTGTATATCGAACATTGCATTTTGATAGTTTGAATCCGAGACGACTCGCGAATCGGTAGGATCGGAAAGAAGTAACTTAGGATTTGACTTAACTTAGAACAGAACAGAACAGAAACCTTTATTTAATTAAGCTTAGTCCAAGACCGAACGACAGAGTCGTGTCATGTTTTGAAAAGCGAAGGAATGTCACAAAAATGAAAACTAGAAGAGAAAACCAAGACTTCGAGGCAAAGCTAGTATTTTTGGCACCTGCCAACTTCTTCTCACAACTGCGGGTTATGCGGGTTTTCCACGCCTAAAATTCGACGTTCTGGATTTCCTCTCCTAGAAAACACGGTAAGGATGGGAAAAATTATGTCATTTGTTTTTGTTTTCCTGCTACCACAGGCCTCTCTTCTCTGCATTTCGCAAGTGGGCATGTCTAAGAAATAGAAAACTGAAATTGAGTCTATAACTCAAGAAAACAAAAACTTAACTTAATAACAAAACTACGGTAATCCTATTGTTATTTGCACCCATGTTGGATTGTAGACTGTCAGAGAGGCAATTTTACGTGCAGTGTACTTATTGATGAACTAATCTCTTTTCGCTGCTAACTTCCTGCTGTTTAGGGATCGGTCATTATTTATCGAGGGGGAGGGGGGCGCTGGTGCAATTAAGGGGTGGGTCACCACTGTATTCACTTTGCTTTTAAAACACTTTATTCTGTTCCATATTAATGTTTCTATGCCAAAAAAACAAAGGTTTCCCTATTTGAATTTTATTATTGAACACCTATTTTTTGTGCATCATAATAACACTGGTACAGTACATCTGTAACATAAAACTAATATATAGATTTAGCCACTGGCTAAAAGCGGAGCTCCCGGTTGTGTACATGGTTTGTCACTATAATAATCTTTTCGGAAAAAATGTCTTTAAATATGTACAGTATACAGAGATACAGATGAAAATAAGCACGAAATAAAGGTAAAAAAAAATTAGGTACTAGCCCCTCACAATGGAATAATTCTAACAAGGTGCAACAGTGTAATCAAGAGAAAAGCTTTTCTTTGTCATTAGCTGTTTTAATATTTCAACATATACATACCATACATGTACCATATTATAACATGTTCAGTGTATTTTTATTAAAATGTGTCACCCCAGAAAATACCCAACATGAATAAGCAGAGAAATTCAGAATTCTGTAGTTGGTTGTCAATTTTGGTATTTTGACTGAATTTCTGTGTGAAATTTATTGCAAATTCCAATTGTAAGGGAATGAACGTTTTTTTTTTCTTGAGTGGTGGGGAGTGGGATAGGGAGGCACAAGGGAAGGGCCATACCTATATGAAAGCTTTTCAGGGGAGGGCACACCATTCTCTTACATGTTACTTTCCATTTAATTAATTGCCCATTTAATACCTCCTACTTCATAACTTAAACTACTATTTTATATATACACTTTTTTCATGATGCATAGTCTTCTCAGAAGCCTTGGAACAAAACATATACCAAGGTGAGGGGAGGTTTGCACCTTTCCTAGACCCCTGCAGATGGGGGGCAAGATGTTTTCCCTAAAAATGCAAGGGATGGCCAACACTTTATTGAAAACAGTGCTGAAATTCCCCAGTCCTCTCCCCCACCCCCTTGAAATAAAAAACTACCTTCCATATGTGCAAAACCCACGATGGGAGATGAGCATTTGATAATCTGGCATTGTGTGGACCTTCCAGAAAATATCCATCCCCCTCCCATGGAATGGCGTTGAAAAGTACCCCCCCCCCCCCCCCCAAAAAAAAAAATAATAAATAAATAAATAATAAAAAAATACAGTATTTGTATGGAAAAAGGCAGGATAGTTGACCCCCCAACTACTCTGGCGTTTCCAATCCCTTCCGTGGAAGGGGGGGGGGATATTTTCTGGAACCACACACAGTCAGTACTATCTATGTCTATGTACCATGCATTACACATAACAATAAGATTATGGATTATGAAGATGGAGATTCATATGAGGAATCTTCCATCAGTTCATGGAAATCTAGAGCAATTAATCAAAACAAAATCAATTCCCATGGATATCACTAATAGGGGTGCTACATGATTTTATATCACACCAACTCAATGAAAGTTATACCATTTTTAATTTGCATAAATAGTCATGAAAAGCTTACCCTGGTCCCAGGGTGAAGTTTCCGTGTTTTCGAACCAAGTTGAAGTCGTATTTGGGTGATTTCAATGGTAGTTCGTTTTGCCTCAGTAATTCTAGTCTTGCTCTGTTTCTTGCTGAAACTTCACCTGGGGACACTCACTAGGATTCTCAGTTCTATCAATCAAAAACGTCAGTCCCAAAGGCAGGGCTTCGGGGGCCTCCTATCATTGGATGACGCATTTGGCGCCTTCTCATTGGCAGCAGGTTTAGTTCCGGAATGACATTGTATTATTCAAGGGGAGATGATTGGCTCAATCTTGTTCCGGAACTAATCCTTGTTCCGGAACTAATCCTGCTGCCAATGAGAAGGCGCTAAATTCATCACCCAATGATAGGAGGCCCTGAAGGTCCGCCTTTGATTGATATAACTGAATATCCTAGTCAGTGTCCCCAGGGTGAAGTTTCAGCAAGAAACAGAGCATCCTATGAGGTCGACCTGCAGCAAGTATAAACAAACTACCATTGAAATATAACCCAAATACGACTTCAAACTTGGTTCGAAAACACAAAAAATTCACCCTGGGGCAAGGGTATGAAAAGCTATGTCTAAACCAAACTGTGTGTGCACTGTGCAATTACAACTAAGGGACTGGTCATAAATTAGAGGGGGAAAGGGCTGGTGCATTTCTATTTTGGTCTACATGTTTTTTGGAAACCCTCCCCTGACAAGATGCAGGAAAAATGTTCGCCCTCCCAAACGTGGTGACATAATTAATGGTGACCCTCCCCCATCATTCACTGGATCTAGATATTGCTAAAAAGACATTTTTATTACTTTCTAAAATCCATTTTCATGTAATAATAGCAGTGCAAGATTCGATATGTCTTTTGTTTAGGGAAAAAGAATCCAAAAGTTACTTCGTCTGTACGTATGTTTTACATAAAATACTCACAAATATCCTAAACTTCAACAGACTATTTCTCATTAATAAATACACACAAGAGAATTTTAAAATTCTGACCAATATTTTTTGGATAGATAAAGTAGGGCAGAGTGATACTAATAGAGTATCTTGTACAGTTGAAATATTGGTGGAGTCAGAATTTTATAATTTCTCTTATGTGTGTATTTATGTTTAACATAGATCTGTACATTATGTTGCTAAAATCCCAGATAATAACTATCTTGCCAAGTTCAGTGTAGTTCAGCCGTAGCATTAGTCTCCAAAGATTAAAAAAATAGCAGGGGGGGGGGGGGGAGACAACATATAAACAACTTAAGTCAGCTTTTAGGGAAAGTTTAAACTCTCTTGCGCACGATGCACGCTGGAAATTTAGAGCCCAGTATGTGAAATTACCTCATGTTTGGGGGAACTTACTGGGGAAAAACTGTGGGGCACAGGCCTCCCTGACCCTATAATCACTATGGCCCTGTATTACCCTAACAACATTTGTGTAAAAAATAATGACCCTCCCTTTATCATTTGCACCAGCCCTCCCCTCCCCCCTCTAATATTGTATGACCAGTCCCTAACTGTTTTGCACAGTGAAATGCAAACATACACATGGGTTATCACCAAGAAAAAACGATCAGAGGGCACATACATATCACACACACTAGGATGTAATGAGGCTCGGCCTACGGCCTCACCTTGTTCCACCTGTCTCGACATGCATTATGCATCAAGGCTAATGAAGGATGATACTAAAAACGTTTGTATTTTTGTTTTTTCCTATTGTTCTTACTGGTATCTTTTTACTAAGAAGCTAACTAGCATATTATCATAAGGTTTTATGTATTCACTCTAAATAGTAGACAGTACCAATTCAATAACTTCTGCTGTGCACAAGAAACCCTTAAGCCATAAAGTCTTATCTGTCGTATCTGACGTCTCATCAGTCAACCGTGAAACAACAACAACAACAATACTTAAATGCCCTCTGTAGTAACAGGATACAGTACAAGAAAAGTTATGAATTAAAGTAATTAGAGGATCACAGTTAGCAGAGCTGAGCTAATCGAGTAGGTAACAGTGGTCAAGCAGATAATAGTCATTTACAATTCATAAGAGTTATAGTTAAGGGAGAGACAAACAAAGGAGAATAATTAACTAACAATAAAGAAAATAAACAAATAAATAAACAATAACAACAACAGCAACAGAGTAGTACACTATGAAATAAGAGGAAATGAAATAGAGAATTCCAATTTTCATTGTTTCACGGTCGACTGATGAGACAGATACGACAGCTAAGACTATATGGAAACTAGGCTAAAGTAAATAACTTCAGTACCATAAGTCATTGTCCTGTTGCCGAGGATCCAAGGCAGCAAAGAGAACACGGCTCCTTCACCATCTTCTCAAGTAAAGTAAAGTAGTTTTGACTGCCAGCCAAATGTACAGCAACAGCAGGGATCAGCAGCGAGCAGAGGTTTTCTTGTGTGCCGCTCGATACAATACAGTACGTTTTTCAGCGTTCTTATTTATCTGTGAATCAGAATAATGATAATATGTTAGTCTTTATGTAATTTGACAGGCGTTTGTTTAACTCACTTTTCTTTAGCTACCTCGTGGTTCTTGTTTTGATTTCGAGAAATGCCACTGAGCGTGCAGAAACCTAATGTTTTTCTCAATACACACGGCTCAAGCAATAGTTAGCCTTATTAGACAGTTAAAGGAATTCTGGAGATTTTCGGCGTCGCATATTAACTCAAATGCATATTTCATTTTGAAGCTTAAAAACAAGTTCGCGTTTCAATGTCACGCCGTCTTTGTTCTAGTCCTTTTAGCTAGGATTCAAAGGTCAAATGCTTGATATGATGTTTATAAACACAGTATACTAACTTTTAGTTCCTACCTTCATCCCGAGTTTTTTTCTCCCGTGTATAGAAACAACCTCGGAACTGTGAATGTCCTGCCATCTCCCAATAAACACTGCTTTATCCAGGAATTTTGAACCACGAATTGCTCGACCGCCATTAAAGACCCGACATGTGTTGTTAATTATTTCTACAAATAAAACCGTCCCTTCACAGCTTCTGCCGTAGTGGAAATGAGCTTCTCCCAGTTAATTTCACTCTTCAAAAAGTCACTGCCCAGTTATTAAAACGCCTCGGCTTTGTGAAAGAAATGGAGAGAAGATGAAGAATGACTTCGCAAGGAAATGCACAGCCATATTGCAATTCTACTCGGCGCTAAAATCTTGGTTGGACTTCTAGATGATAGGAAGACACTCTTCTGATTTCTTCAGACACGGCTCAGACAATGTCTTGTACTCCCTGGCTTTTTGTAAACAAATTATCATTTGCGTAGCACAGTTCTGTAGTCGCGTACAGTCGATATTTTTCTATCAAAAGATTCGTCAAGATGTTTGGGTTTCCTGTAGTCTGTCACGTGAGCAGCATCCCCCCCTGACTACCCACCCCTCCCCCCTCACTGCCATACCGCCATGTTGCGACGTCATGAGCGCGCGCCATCCACCTCTCCCCCTGTCGCGCCATGTTGTGACGTCACGCCAAGTTGTGACGTAGGGCTTCACAGAAATCACGGGAAAATGCCTCTCGACGTCGAAAATTCACTCGCATCCCTTTGCAACATGTGATGGGTACCCTGTGGGGATATCATACATGCGCTGTATTTGCGATCATTTGAACGCTTTTTTCTTAGGTATGGTGCTCCGCTAGTACCCAGGTAATATAAACACTAAACTGTAATCCTAAATAGCTGTGGACCCGGGAGCAGTGGGTGCTCACTTTTTTAACTGGGGGTGGGGGCCTCGCTTTTTGAAACTATATATTTTTTGTATTTACACGTAAAAAAGAAAAGGAACAGAATAGCCTTTTTGTTCGTTGTTTTTGTTTCTGTTGTGACATTAGGCTCAGTAGGGGTTAAGATTACATTGTGACATATTTTCATCAAAATATATGTGAGGTGAAACATGGAAAATAGAAATTACATGGACACTTCAATAACTTCTGCTGTGCACAAGAAACCCTTAAGCCATAAAGTCTTATCTGTCGTATCTGACGTCTCATCAGTCAACCGTGAAACAACAACAACAACAATACTTAAATGCCCTCTGTAGTAACAGGATACAGTACAAGAAAAGTTATGAATTAAAGTAATTAGAGGATCACAGTTAGCAGAGCTGAGCTAATCGAGTAGGTAACAGTGGTCAAGCAGATAATAGTCATTTACAATTCATAAGAGTTATAGTTAAGGGAGAGACAAACAAAGGAGAATAATTAACTAACAATAAAGAAAATAAACAAATAAATAAACAATAACAACAACAGCAACAGAGTAGTACACTATGAAATAAGAGGAAATGAAATAGAGAATTCCAATTTTCATTGTTTCACGGTCGACTGATGAGACAGATACGACAGCTAAGACTATATGGAAACTAGGCTAAAGTAAATAACTTCAGTACCATAAGTCATTGTCCTGTTGCCGAGGATCCAAGGCAGCAAAGAGAACACGGCTCCTTCACCATCTTCTCAAGTAAAGTAAAGTAGTTTTGACTGCCAGCCAAATGTACAGCAACAGCAGGGATCAGCAGCGAGCAGAGGTTTTCTTGTGTGCCGCTCGATACAATACAGTACGTTTTTCAGCGTTCTTATTTATCTGTGAATCAGAATAATGATAATATGTTAGTCTTTATGTAATTTGACAGGCGTTTGTTTAACTCACTTTTCTTTAGCTACCTCGTGGTTCTTGTTTTGATTTCGAGAAATGCCACTGAGCGTGCAGAAACCTAATGTTTTTCTCAATACACACGGCTCAAGCAATAGTTAGCCTTATTAGACAGTTAAAGGAATTCTGGAGATTTTCGGCGTCGCATATTAACTCAAATGCATATTTCATTTGAAGCTTAAAAACAAGTTCGCGTTTCAATGTCACGCCGTCTTTGTTCTAGTCCTTTTAGCTAGGATTCAAAGGTCAAATGCTTGATATGATGTTTATAAACACAGTATACTAACTTTTAGTTCCTACCTTCATCCCGAGTAGTTTTTTTCTCCCGTGTATAGAAACAACCTCGGAACTGTGAATGTCCTGCCATTTCCCAATAAACACTGCTTTATCCAGGAATTTTGAACCACGAATTGCTCGACCGCCATTAAAGACCCGACATGTGTTGCTAATTATTTCTACAAATAAAACCGTCCCTTCACAGCTTCTGCCGTAGTGGAAATGAGCTTCTCCCAGTTAATTTCACTCTTCAAAAAGTCACTGCCCAGTTATTAAAACGCCTCGGCTTTGTGAAAGAAATGGAGAGAAGATGAAGAATGACTTCGCAAGGAAATGCACAGCCATATTGCAATTCTACTCGGCGCTAAAATCTTGGTTGGACTTCTAGATGATAGGAAGACACTCTTCTGATTTCTTCAGACACGGCTCAGACAATGTCTTGTACTCCCTGGCTTTTTGTAAACAAATTATCATTTGCGTAGCACAGTTCTGTAGTCGCGTACAGTCGATATTTTTCTATCAAAAGATTCGTCAAGATGTTTGGGTTTCCTGTAGTCTGTCACGTGAGCAGCATCCCCCCCCTGACTACCCACCCCTCCCCCCTCACTGCCATACCGCCATGTTGCGACGTCATGAGCGCGCGCCATCCACCTCTCCCCCTGTCGCGCCATGTTGTGACGTCACGCCAAGTTGTGACGTAGGGCTTCACAGAAATCACGGGAAAATGCCTCTCGACGTCGAAAATTCACTCGCATCCCTTTGCAACATGTGATGGGTACCCTGTGGGGATATCATACATGCGCTGTATTTGCGATCATTTGAACGCTTTTTTCTTAGGTATGGTGCTCCGCTAGTACCCAGGTAATATAAACACTAAACTGTAATCCTAAATAGCTGTGGACCCGGGAGCAGTGGGTGCTCACTTTTTTAACTGGGGGTGGGGGCCTCGCTTTTTGAAACTATATATTTTTTGTATTTACACGTAAAAAAGAAAAGGAACAGAATAGCCTTTTTGTTCGTTGTTTTTGTTTCTGTTGTGACATTAGGCTCAGTAGGGGTTAAGATTACATTGTGACATATTTTCATCAAAATATATGTGAGGTGAAAACATGGAAAATAGAAATTACATGGACACTTCAATAACTTCTGCTGTGCACAAGAAACCCTTAAGCCATAAAGTCTTATCTGTCGTATCTGACGTCTCATCAGTCAACCGTGAAACAACAACAACAACAATACTTAAATGCCCTCTGTAGTAACAGGATACAGTACAAGAAAAGTTATGAATTAAAGTAATTAGAGGATCACAGTTAGCAGAGCTGAGCTAATCGAGTAGGTAACAGTGGTCAAGCAGATAATAGTCATTTACAATTCATAAGAGTTATAGTTAAGGGAGAGACAAACAAAGGAGAATAATTAACTAACAATAAAGAAAATAAACAAATAAATAAACAATAACAACAACAGCAACAGAGTAGTACACTATGAAATAAGAGGAAATGAAATAGAGAATTCCAATTTTCATTGTTTCACGGTCGACTGATGAGACAGATACGACAGCTAAGACTATATGGAAACTAGGCTAAAGTAAATAACTTCAGTACCATAAGTCATTGTCCTGTTGCCGAGGATCCAAGGCAGCAAAGAGAACACGGCTCCTTCACCATCTTCTCAAGTAAAGTAAAGTAGTTTTGACTGCCAGCCAAATGTACAGCAACAGCAGGGATCAGCAGCGAGCAGAGGTTTTCTTGTGTGCCGCTCGATACAATACAGTACGTTTTTCAGCGTTCTTATTTATCTGTGAATCAGAATAATGATAATATGTTAGTCTTTATGTAATTTGACAGGCGTTTGTTTAACTCACTTTTCTTTAGCTACCTCGTGGTTCTTGTTTTGATTTCGAGAAATGCCACTGAGCGTGCAGAAACCTAATGTTTTTCTCAATACACACGGCTCAAGCAATAGTTAGCCTTATTAGACAGTTAAAGGAATTCTGGAGATTTTCGGCGTCGCATATTAACTCAAATGCATATTTCATTTTGAAGCTTAAAAACAAGTTCGCGTTTCAATGTCACGCCGTCTTTGTTCTAGTCCTTTTAGCTAGGATTCAAAGGTCAAATGCTTGATATGATGTTTATAAACACAGTATACTAACTTTTAGTTCCTACCTTCATCCCGAGTAGTTTTTTTCTCCCGTGTATAGAAACAACCTCGGAACTGTGAATGTCCTGCCATTTCCCAATAAACACTGCTTTATCCAGGAATTTTGAACCACGAATTGCTCGACCGCCATTAAAGACCCGACATGTGTTGCTAATTATTTCTACAAATAAAACCGTCCCTTCACAGCTTCTGCCGTAGTGGAAATGAGCTTCTCCCAGTTAATTTCACTCTTCAAAAAGTCACTGCCCAGTTATTAAAACGCCTCGGCTTTGTGAAAGAAATGGAGAGAAGATGAAGAATGACTTCGCAAGGAAATGCACAGCCATATTGCAATTCTACTCGGCGCTAAAATCTTGGTTGGACTTCTAGATGATAGGAAGACACTCTTCTGATTTCTTCAGACACGGCTCAGACAATGTCTTGTACTCCCTGGCTTTTTGTAAACAAATTATCATTTGCGTAGCACAGTTCTGTAGTCGCGTACAGTCGATATTTTTCTATCAAAAGATTCGTCAAGATGTTTGGGTTTCCTGTAGTCTGTCACGTGAGCAGCATCCCCCCCCTGACTACCCACCCCTCCCCCCTCACTGCCATACCGCCATGTTGCGACGTCATGAGCGCGCGCCATCCACCTCTCCCCCTGTCGCGCCATGTTGTGACGTCACGCCAAGTTGTGACGTAGGGCTTCACAGAAATCACGGGAAAATGCCTCTCGACGTCGAAAATTCACTCGCATCCCTTTGCAACATGTGATGGGTACCCTGTGGGGATATCATACATGCGCTGTATTTGCGATCATTTGAACGCTTTTTTCTTAGGTATGGTGCTCCGCTAGTACCCAGGTAATATAAACACTAAACTGTAATCCTAAATAGCTGTGGACCCGGGAGCAGTGGGTGCTCACTTTTTTAACTGGGGGTGGGGGCCTCGCTTTTTGAAACTATATATTTTTTGTATTTACACGTAAAAAAGAAAAGGAACAGAATAGCCTTTTTGTTCGTTGTTTTTGTTTCTGTTGTGACATTAGGCTCAGTAGGGGTTAAGATTACATTGTGACATATTTTCATCAAAATATATGTGAGGTGAAAACATGGAAAATAGAAATTACATGGACACTTCATTTTTTGCCTGTTCGGCACCCCCACTTTTTAGGGTGCTCTTCCGCCCCTGTGTTATCCCAACTGTTTGGGAGGTAGTATGACCCTGAAGGGAAGATAATACCAGACTGGACTCTTTAAGATACCCAAGGTGTTTATCTCTGACGTAAATGAAAACTCAGGTTGGATCGAAGCTTAAATCTGAGATGCAAGTGGGAATGTGTGAATTTCCCAACTGGGATAATATACAGATTTAGGCAATGCCTAAAAGCGGAACTCCAATCATACACACCACACATCTTTACTCACAGGGAGTTCACCTTTACAGTTTAGATCAAGAAAATTCATGTTACCATTTAATATGGCAATGATAGTATTAGCGCGTTCTAACAACTCGCATTTCACGACCGACAAAAGATATTAAATCTCCTTGAAATAAAAATGAAAAATAAGATTTTCAGCGAAATCCACAACATAGTATTTGTCTCATTGTACTAAATCTAACATGTGACAAAGGAAAATCAAGGCTAGAATATCAGAAATGACCTGTTTACAAGGCAAAGCAGGGCCAAAAAGTCAAGCTTACTCAAAACTATAATTCGAGTTTAGCCGGAGAAAAAGAAACGTTGAGGGAGCCAACTAAAGCAGCAAAACGTAAAAGTTACATGTAAAGTCAGATTTTTCTCATGCAGTAAACTTGGAAGCTAAAAATATAAATAGCATAAGAAGCAATTTCAAGCTTTGTGCTTACCGATAACTGATAGTGAAGTCGTTTCTTTCCTCCGAAAGTCTCCGTCGTGTTGAGTTGAATTCATTCTTGGCAAGCTTTTGCACATTCTTGGCAAGCTTTTGCACAAAGCCAATTTTCCTAAATATATTATTCGGCTAAAACCATTGCAATTTTCTGTTATTGTCAATCCTGTTCAATCCAGTTCTGTGGCTCCCTGTTCGTAGATCTCATATGAGTATTCGAAGAACACGTCGTTTGCAGCTTTTACGAAAGAAACTGTTGTTTTTCTTCAGAAGAACGCCGAAGTCTTGCTTCGCCGTGGGCCGGGTAGTCTGCAAAATGTTTCTCCAAAATGACTAAACAATATTATGAAATATCGGCGAAGGAATCGAATCCGAAGTATTTTGACAATCATTAGAGAATTCTTTTGAGCAAATTTGGCGTGGTTCGCACCCACGAGTTTGTCTCAGTTTGACTCAACAAAAATTTCGTCTGAATGAACTCAAGTGAGCCGACGCGGGCGCGTGTTTTGTGAGTTTTTTTCGGCGGGAAAATGAAGGAGCGACTTCCGGTCCGTGTCCTCTGCCAAGCACATCGTCAAATAAAAGCACCGCGGCGCTGTGCTGGAGGACAAAATGACGCGCGCGCACAGTGATCCAAGACGGACTGTGATTGGCTGTGTACACGGGTCGCCAAAAACGCAAGTGCGCATGCGTAAATAAGAGCCCGCGATGTTTTCGTAAGCCGCTGAACGTATCGTTTTGGCTTGGATGGGTTGCTTTCTCATGTGACGTTGAATGATACGTATGGGGCTCCACTCCGTGCCTTCGGCACGGGGAGTTCCGCTAAAAAAAATTTCATTTTCGCATAGGTAGCATGTTAATTTAGTGAATGCAGAAACAACAACATTGTATTTGCATCCATTCAGGGCTGTAAATCCCTCATACAGCCATATTTTCATTACTGTAGTGCTGTATGGGGGACATGTGGCAAAGGGATGGCAAACACCCTCCAGATACTCCAAAACAGGGCAGCCAGGGTTTTGACCTTCTCAAATTATGATAAACGGTCAACGGATTTACTGGATGAGCTAGAGTGGGACAATCTTGAGACCAGGAGGGACAAACAGCTAGCATTGATGATGTACAAAACCCAAAATGGAGGAATCCCAGATTACCTCTCAAATATTTTCTTGTATTCCTATCAAACTCATAAGTTATAATTTTAAGTAGAGTTTTTCAGCTCCTGCTTAAAAATTAAGCCCTAGAACATCTTTAAGAAAAAAAATTTGAGCTATCAGAATTGTCAATATATTAAATATAACTTTTTAATATTTTATATTGGTATATACCAGCTCGGCAACCTCCTAAGAACGAGCATTTTGATTGGTTTAGAATCTCGGAATCTGAGACATTATTTACCTCCGAAACAGTAGATATTGTGTTGGCAAGCAAATTTCATGTAGTGGCGAAGAAAAGTCAGTCAACAAAACTAAAGAAGTAACAAATTAGATTTCTTTGTCTCAAAATCGGTCTCTCTGGATTTAATAAGCTCACAAATCGTCTGAGCGTTGTTTGTAAAAAAACTCGCTCGCACTGGGAAACCCAAATTGAAAAATTTTAGCTGGCAAAACATGAATGAAAATTATTTTAGCCATGTATTTTCCCTTTATTTTATTAATCTGACAAAAATCAAAACTATAATCTACAATATGTCGAGAAAATACAGTCGAAATAGCTAATTTTCAAAGTACCTGAGGATGGTTTGTGTCTTGCAACGACTGATCGGCAGCTTTCTTGTGAGTTTTTTGCGAGCGAACTGTCCGCCACAAAGGAGACTTCTGTTAGTAGTTAGTTTTCCTTCTTCTTGCCTAATGATAACCCCATAAAGCCTTTTCACAAGGATTCGTGTAGCTGTTTTATCCTGCTAAATCGTTTTTCTCTCAAATATCCAGTGTTTACGGTGCTTGCTCACTCCATTTTTTTTGTGCAACGAGTGGCTGCCGACAAATAATTTTCATCTCGGAAACTTTTGACGAATTGCTTACAAATGCTCTCCAATTTGCAGCTATATTCCTTCTTGAATTGAAATGATGCAATATATTGCTCGCTACATGTCCAAATTTGTTGAAAATCCCTTGAATTGTCCACTTTTTTCCGCAGCTTTTCGAAGTAAATGCTTGCAAACTTTCTAGAGCTGTCAAAATCGATCAAAAACGTGCTTATGCAAATCATCTATAAAGTTTGCGTGAGTTTTGTCACGCACGTAGTTTTAAAACGCTAACACAACTTTTCTTATTGTTTTCCGACTGAAAATTCGGTAGGTTGCCTTGCTGGTATATACTAAAACACTTATTCTATTTCAATTTCGGTGGATAGTGGCTTTAGGAATATTTACCTCGAGCCTGCGGCTCTCGGTAAATATTCTGCCACTATTCACCTCAATTGAAATAGAATAAGTGCTAATTATTCATTATCTTTGTATCTAACATTATCCCTATATTTTATTGTATATATATTTTAAATTGTACATAATATGTAAGTTAGATTATATTAATAGTTAGATACCGTGTAATGCGCTTTTGATCATTATATGTTAAAAAGCGCATTACAAATTATTATTTATTATTATATAACTCAATATATACTGAGCATACATTACTGCCAAGATTTTTGTGATTGCATCTAGAATTTAGGATCTGGTCATGTAAATGGAAATATTTTTTTGCAAAAAGATGTCAAATAAATAACCTTGGAAAAATGTAAACAACCAAATCATCAAGTACTGTTTTACCCTTGAAATGACAGATTGAAACGCTTCAAATCTTTTTTCAATGTGCGCTCCCCCCCCCTCCCTCCCCAACACACACACACAGAGCAGGTGTTGAAAAAGTGACCTCCCTACCCATCTGATATTTCCAAAGGAAAATACAGTACTTGTATGGAAGAAAACATACCGGTTCTTCTTCTCCCTGGAGACCTCTTGGCCTCCAATCTTTAACCTTACTTAATATTAATATCTGATGTGCCAAATACAGTAAACTGGTTTTGATAAATCCGTGAAATAGCATACTTAGCACTAATGCACTCTAATTTCTAATGTGCTGTCTTGAATATTATATGTCTTCACGGGTCTAGGAAAACCACTCTTGAAACTGAACAAGATGGAATTAGTCAATCATAGACAAAACAATTAGAAATCATTTCATTCATTCTTGATTTCATGAATTCATCACTAAAGTGTACATGTATAGTAGCCATGCATGGTATTATTTAAGACTGGAAACTAGAAAATTTGTCTGATGGCCATTTTCAGCATCTGCTGCTTTAATTGCAGAGCAGACAGTCCTTCGGTATCAATTAAAGTAAATGGAACAATGGTATCAATTACTCAGACCTGCCAATTTTGTAATCAGAAATATGAATGGCACAGCCAACCCTTAATTTTCGGAAAGTCTCCAGCAGGAAATGTACTGCTTAGTTTTTCCGTCATGATGGCTGGGATGTCAATCAGTAACATATGGGTGTAGCTGCCATTTCAGCCAGGACTTTCTTCAGACACCAGAGAAAATTCATAATACCATCAGTACTTCACCACTGGGAGGCATGCAGAACGGCTATGATTGACAAAATCAAAACATTAACAAACCTGAGTTGGTGTGGCGATGGGCGCTATGACTCGATGGGACACAATGCCAAGTATGGCTCATATAGCATGTTCTCCTGCAATCTTAGCAAAATCGTGCACTTTGATATACTACAGGTACCAATCATATGTTATAATTGTGTTTCCAAAAACTATCCATACCCCCCTACAGAAGGGATTGGAAATTCCAGAGGGGTGGGGTGGGGGGTCAATTTAGCTGATCGTTTCCATACAAATACTGTATTTTTCTTCAGAAGGGGTGGGGGTGGGGGAATGGGTACGGATATTTTTTGGAAACACATTGCATTATTCTTGCCTGGCGCCCAATAACTTCAAATCTCTGGTACTAAACAGTTAATTCTGTTTTCAGCCAAATGAAACTAGTGGAAGCAGCAATGCAATGGAGTTAGCTGGTGCAAAGAGGTGCTTTGCATTTCTCAAGCAACTGGGCATTCGAATAACAACCTTCATATCTGACCGTCATAGGGCATTGCTAAGTGGATTAGACTTAATCAGAAAGAAACAAAACATTACTTGAACAATTGGCACATAGCAAAATCAATCACGAAACAGATCCTCAAAGGAAGCAAAGAAAAGGGCTGTGGAAAACTCATAGACTGGGTCAAGGGAATTAAAACCCATCTGTACTGGAAGTCATATGTGCAACATGTCACCAACAAGCACAGTAACCTTGACAGTGATTTATTTCCAAAGTGTGCTCATGACTTCTACTTGTTTTCTGTGTTTTTCAGGAACCATTCATACCCCCACCACGGTGGGAATTTACCAAGAATATCCCATCCCACAGTAAGACATTTCAGAATTTTGCAAACTCTGAAACTAGTGAAGCTGAGCTGTTTAACAGTGTTACCTTCTAACACTTGGCAACTGCAAACATCACTCAGAAGTTTGCAAAAAGCAATCCCTTAGATGTCTGTCAATCCAGGAAACGCTTTGAAAACAATCAATAAAATAAATGAAAAACACAGTAATGATAAAAATAGGCTTTTTAACCCCTTGAAAACAAGGGAAATTGCCCCTTCCCCTTTGGAATTTCTGTTTCCATTTATGGTAGGGGTATGGATCTTTACTGGAAATACAATACATTTCAATTGATGATGTATAAAGTGTAAGTGAAATAGTGTTGAAGAACCTTGAGGTTTCCTATTATCATATTTGCCCCAATTACTCTCTTTCCTGGGCACTTTTGTATCCATTACTATAACTTGAACCAAATCTTGATGTTATTTCATGATACAGGCATGCAGGTAAGGGACGACTGTTGTCCCATCCAAGATAGCCACACATCCACCTTACCAACTACCTATAAGCCACAGCTCTAAGGAATCTAAAATTAAAGTTAAACCTTTACTAACTTATAATTTAATAACATCTAAACTTATACTATGTGTATATAGCTTTGTATAAGCTATTTTTTTCAAATCCATCAAGTTGCCTGGAGAAAATGGTATGTACAGGCCTTTATATGATATTACTTCTAATGTTATAGTTATAGGTGTATGATCCAAGGAAATGGGAATAAGGAGCAGTTTGGGTAAAGGGGTTAAGTGAGGATGGCACCCACCTGTAAAATAATGATGACAGTGGATTAAGTTATGAATGGTGTTCCCCCAAAACAGAGACCCTTGGAGACTTAAGTAAGAGAAAAGGAATTTAGGAGAAGCCAGGTGAAATTTGACGTTCTATAAGGGAGCATTCATTATTTATTCCAGGGGGTGGGCTGGCAAGATTTTTCATACAGCCCCAAAATCCTCTTCACCCCCTCCAGTATCAATAATATATAGATTTAGGCACTGCCTAAAAGCCGAGCTCCTGATGCATTAATCCATAAAATTATTATTACAAATAATAATTACATTCAATGCTACGAGAGAGTTTTATTACAATCTCAGTTTGATATTAAAATTTCACATTTAATCAACATCGAACTCCTTTTCGCATTGCTAATAAAAAGTTGGTTTGGCATCCTCCTAGAGAATCGTGGCTCGAGATTCACTGTTAACACCGAAATTAACTTTCGGAAGCCCTTCTCGGAAATTCTTCCTCTACCCCCTGGGAAATACCCCCTGGGAAGAGCGTTTTTGGGGATTGCTTCCCCACGGATTGCACCCACGGAAGAGGCCTTTCTTTGTTGCATCCCCTCGGAAAAACCCACGGAAGAGGCTTTCCTTTATTGCACCCCCTCGGACAACGCACCGGAAGAGCCTTTTTTTGGTTTGACCCCAAATCGGAAAAGGCCATTTTGCTATACCCCCTCGGACAAACTCTCCTGTAGGGAGAGGGGTGCGGCTAAAAAATGGAATGGCCCATAGAGACGTAGAGTTTGAAACACTATCTTAGTCACTCTAATCACATTTCCTAACTTGAGAACGATGACTGGCGCGCTACATACGTTTTCAAGGATTCGATGAAACTAGCGGAAAACGTTTACAGATGGATATTAGAGATATAAATTATATCAAAGTCACTTTCTGTAGTTTACAGGATTACGTCTCATTTTTCATGTGCGTGTTTTAGTTTTGTAAGTGCTATTCTATTCTACATATATGGTGTGCCGTACAGGTTCTTTAGAGTCTGACAATTGTCTTGGGTTCTTGCGAGTCACCATAAATGTGAATAATGCCATTTTTCTCGGGTCGGTTTTTGAGGAAAACTTTGATTCTTCTACAACAAATAAAAAGTATCATTAGTACTGAAATAAGTTTACACATACGCCGGTCTAATCATGAGCCGTTCCTAATTCAAATTAACTTAGACAATGCAGTTTCTTCATTTGCATTAGGAACGGCTTATAGGCCGGCTTCTAGACTTTCAACGTGCTTGGTATTCGACTTGCGGCCTGCTTATATCCTAAGCCATGCTCTCACTGCAGATTCGCTTACCTGTAAGCATGATGTCGCCACCACGTCAAACAAACATAACCTCAAGCAGTCACTGTGAGAGTGGCAATTATTTGATGCCCTACACAACATAAAATATACACATTAAGATAAGGAAACGCTAATGAGAAAATAACTCATACAATACAACTGTAATGTTGCGATGTTTAAAAAGGAAAACATACCTTAACTTTAATCCAGGACCACTGATGAGCTGCTGCAAAAGCTGGGCATAATTATAGCTTTCGTGTGTCACGTATCTCCTGTTCCACATTATTATGTACGTCGTTGTGCTCATTGATGCCAAAATAAAATAAGATAAACATATTAGTAACAAGAGCAAAACAAGAAAGCCAATGAAACCCCGATTTCGACCGTTAATGGCCCAGTGCCCGATAATAATATATGTTTATTGAGCCACATAGCAGCATTGGCTGAATTGCAGTGGAGGTCAGAGACAATACTGATATTTACAATACTTAACAGATAATTTGTCTAATTATGAATAACGAACAGTGGCAAAGTTATTGAGTCTATCAGTGCGGCCTCGAAAATTCTGGGCCCTCTGAGGACCTGACCGCAGAGAATAACCGTGAGGCACCACGGTGGTATTGGGAATAACGTAACTCAGGGGCTCAATTCCCCTGGCTTTCTCTACGAATTTCGCTGATATAATTGCACGACGTTCCGTGAGAGGGATAAGCTCTGCACGTCTGAGCCTCTCACTATATTCTAAGGCGGGGCCGTAGATAATTCTAAGCGCTCTTTTTTGTACGGACTCAATGATATTTGCTAGATATTCAGGGAGCGCAGCCCATACTGGAGCAGCATATTCCAGAACGGACCGGATCAAGGAGCAATATATGCGAACCAGATCAGCCGGTTGAGCTCCAGCCTTCTTGAGAACACGGAGCGAGTACAGGCGCTTATTAGCTTTCTTCACGATATAATCTACATGGACATTCCATGACAAATCTGAGCTGATATGAACACCCAGGAGCTTGTAGCTATCTACTTGTTTGACCATTGTGTCTCCTATGAACAAGGCGAGGCCATGTGGCCCGATGGCCATGTGAGGTTGCTTTTTTAGCAAGATTCTCCCTTGACTATGGTACGCCCAAAAAACTGGCTGGAATAAGGTCTTGTGTTTTGTGGTTAAAGACCATTGGAACAAAAAAGTTGCAAAATTTCGCGACAAAAGCCTTTAAAATCCTTTTGAACGTTGCTACATCTTCGTCCTGTGATTTTTAAAGCAAAAGCATTATAATATGGAGTTTTTGTTCTATCAAACCTTTATGCTTATTCTGCGAAAAACAAGTGCAATACCTTGGCCGTTTCTAACATCATTTGATAACTTCTGAGTTCGCCTTCATCTCGGTGTACGTGCGGGTTTCTCACGGACCACGCGGGCCACGATATATTGTTATGTCCATTTCCAGATCTCAAGGATGTGTCACTCGGCAGATGTAAATAAAAAACGAAAAAAATAAATAAAATATAACAAGAACAGGTAGGTAGAGGACCGACAGAACCTTTAAAATCCTTTTGGGCGCACGGTCGCTTTATCCTCGCCCGGCAATTAATTTTTGAAGTATTGAATTAAAGTATTGTATGGCGTTTTGTTCTATTACACTATTATGCTTACTCCTGCGAAAAACAGATTTTCGGATTGTCAAAAAGCAAATACAAAAGTACTCATTGTAATACCTTGGGAGTTTCTACTATCATTCGATAACGTTCTTCAAATAAGGCCACGTTATATTATGTGTCAACTTCCAGAGTTCCACGACTTGTTTCAGTGAGACACTTCAGATCTAAATAGAAAACGCAAAAACGAACGCAAGAACATCAATCATTCGTGATGGCTATTTGCACAATATAGACAAAGTTTCTTAAAATTAACTCCATTCACTCCATGCTCGAAATCTGTCCATGTTGATGAGTACGTCCTGGTGAAATGCAAAGTCTGGATCTCTTCCACCTCCCCCTGCAGACTTCGCTCTAGACAATGCCACAAAGAACGCTCCTGGGCTCTTTGCTTCAAACGCATGACTACCTGGATGAAGCACAACACATGTAAATGGCTCTCCTTCGCCTACAGTCATCCCTTGGCATTTATGGATCGTCATTCCCCAAGCCAATCGCAGCGGAATCTGCACACGTCTGCAACATATGCAGTCTGTTGCCCTGCTTATCGGTACAATTGGTACAACAGTTGGATCGGTAGCGATGAAAGCTGGTCCCTTGTAGCCAGTAAAGCGCACTAACACATAATCCGGTTGTGGCGGTGGGTCATCCGTCGGTCTGCGTCCATGAAGATCAACAATAGAGCGTTCCGTGATTCCGCTACATAAACAGGTGTGTCCAAAACCGGAGGCAACTGAACGTCATCTCCCATCATTGCCACTACTGGAATTCCTCCCCAGGGTTCCTCTGCAGTTCTTCCTTTGTTCATTGCATATCGTGCGTGCTGTTCCATCCAGCCCATTGTAGTGCGCCCAAACATAGATCGTTCATCTCCAATCAGCACCTTAAGGTTCTCACATCGTTTCTGAATTTTCTCTAAAACAGTTCCTGATGGGATGGTTAGTTCATGACAAGATCTACCTCCCGTTGGTATCGACAAGAACCTGTGCGCCGTACTCCCTTCCACCAAGTATGCAGAATTTCCCGTGGGCGTGATCACTTGAATAGCGTCATTAACACCTCAGACTTGTCTTACTAAGCGCTGTAAACACTTGATCACGTATGATTTCCCGGTACCTCCTGTTCCAGACACGACGAGTCGAAGTGGTTGGTAATCATCAGGGTTCTCCATGAAAGTACGTAGCGTGTGTAATACTAAAGCTACGACAGAGCTCTGCTCTCCATTCAATGTTAGGGGGCTTACGTCAGGGAGTTCAAGTTCTACATCCCGTGTGCTGTCTTCTTCATTTTCTTCGACGCGATCTTGCAGCCATTTCTTCGGATCTTGGTTGGGTGGCATTTCCAATCTGGTTCTGCTCCAATCATAGTCTTCTCCTCCGTCATCGAACTGGAACTCTCTATCTTCCTGGAGTCGTTGATGCTGACCTGCATACACACCGACCCAGTCTGGTTGGTCTTCCTCTTCATCATCCTCACTGTCGGCTTCTTCATACAGTACTCCCTTAGATGTTCAGGACACTCATTCGTCAAGAGAAACGCCTCAAAGTGATACTTCCAGGAGTGGTCATCGCTCTTGACCTCTTCCAATTTGAACCAATTTGGCCAGTGCAATAACAATATGGTGCGACAAAAGTATTCGTTTAGTGGCCAAGTTGCGTACGTCGAGCCACCACTTACAACTGGAACTTTGCCATCTCTTGAGGCAAACTCATACCAAGAACATCGATCATCGCATCTTCTTGCGAGATACTTGTCTAGAGGAGTGTTACTGGTAGCAGTGTTACCATTCCGCTGCAGACGTCTTGAGCCTGTCAGGGATAGGTATCTGAAGTTTCTACTGCTTTGCCACAGCTTCAAACCACTCAGCTCAAATGATGCCTCTGGCCCGCTAACATCGCGTCGTCCCACTGTTTTCATGAGTAGCTTTGCACAAATGGATCTTCCAGATACCTCATCGCCTTCCTCTGTAGTATTCACCATGTCTTTAAATAGATCAATGGTGGCTCCCGTAGGTTCGTTGTCCTTACAGGCGTATCCACACACATAGTCTATCACAGCCATAGTCTCGTTAGCACTTGGGTCATCTGGAGGCGAGATGGACAATATCAAGCTGAGATCCCCATTAGCTCGCCAAGACTGTAATTGGAAACGCGAATGCTGAACCAGGCGAGGGTGGTCACGCGGCAGCTCAAGACGATCAGCTCCATTGTGGTCTGTACGATTTCTGGTAAATCACGTGCTTCTTTTCCTCGGTGAAATTCTGATCCAAACTCCATTCGACATACTCGCTCATTTGGCTGCAGGCCCGCTTCAGGGTGGCGTGGAGTTCTCAAACAGTAATCCGAACAGCAGTGCAGGGCCACTCTATTAACGAGCTGCAAATGATCTTCTAATATCGCTTCTTGAGTTGCAGCTACATCCATCAACATTATCACAAGCGGATCGTGGCTTTGTGACACTGGCTCTGCAGTACCTTCTGGTGGCGGTCAAAGTTCTTTTCTAGGATCACCGTTGTCGTCTTTACCAGCTGGATGCGAGGCAGTCATTGCAAGATTATCCTCTACCCAGTCACTTAGTCGTCTGACATACTCGTCATCATTGCATCCGTCTTCACGAGCATTCTGCAGTAGCTGGTGCGGTTCCCGGTCCTCTCTCCAACTCAGCTGATGCCAATGAATCTGTCCTCTAGACTTGGCGAATTCGTAGCGATACCAGTAGTCACTAATGCCAAACACAGACTCTAGAACCCTCTGATGATAGCTCTGTGTCCGCATGTCAAAGTACGCGACAACAATGTGCGTGTTCTCCTGCACAGCTTTGAACCGCGCGTTACTATCTTCTGCGAGATCGACCCTTTCACCGGTGGTTTCGAAAATGTACATTTCCAAAAGTCTTCTAAGCGGTGGGAAGTAAAACTCTGCACAGCTACCCGTCATGAAAAAGGAAGGTAACCCACTTTCTCATTCACCATGAACTCGACCAAGGCTTGTAGTTCTCTGCGTCGCTGATGCCAGTACTGGCTTGTGCCACGAAGACTTGCCCCAAAGTAAAGAAGTTTGTTAGCAATGGTGTTGTCACCCATTGCCAGGCGCTCTTGTAAATCAGCAACAGTAATGTGAGGATCTCCTAACTGCTGATCGACAAAGTATCTGCTCTGCTCCAGTGTCCTTTTCCTCAGAATCATGTTGTGCACCACGAACTTCCACACTTTGTGTTTCGAGAATCTTCCATCCTGATACCACAAAAGTGCTCGGCCCATTCATGGAGAGATGCACAAGTGCTCGGCCCATTAATGGAGAGATGCACACGTTCTCTGTCGATTAACATGGTAATCACCCTCTCCAGTGGGAAATAAACAGGGAAACGCCATGGAGAAAAAATATGGTGTGGTAAACTCTGACGCCGGCGTCGTATCTGTGGTTGGCCATGGAATCAACGGTATCTGCGCTGGTCTTGCACTGATATTCTCGTTATTTTCTACTGGTCTTCCTTCAGTCACAATGCAGTTTACAGCCGCCTCAATCTGTGCTTCTACATTTACACCTATAAATAGTGAAGCATTCAGACGTTATACATTGATGAAAACAAATTGCAATGTAACAAAAATGATATTCTGGGGGGGGGAGGTAGAGGGAGGTTAGTTAATTTTAGATTTCGGTCAAAATTGGCGTGGTTTAGCATCCGGATGGCAACACGCGTATGAACGAATCCAGGTGCCATCACACTGAGGCGTAAGCAAATTTAACTACATAAGTTGCTTTAGATGCATTCCGTTAGGATTGTCAACCAAGAAGAGCAACACGAAAATTTTCAATAAAACTATTATTGCTAGATTGCTAGAATTGACCCCGAAAAGGTATTGATTTGGTAAACATTTTCTTTGTTCGTTGTTTTTGTTTCTGTTGTGACATTAGGCTCAGTAGGGGTTAAGATTACATTGTGACATATTTTCATCAAAATATATGTGAGGTGAAAACATGGAAAATAGAAATTACATGGACACTTCATTTTTTGCCTGTTCGGCACCCCCACTTTTTAGGGTGCTCTTCCGCCCCTGTGTTATCCCAACGGTAGTATGACCCTGAAGGGAAGATAATACCAGACTGGACTCTTTAAGATACCCAAGGTGTTTATCTCTGACGTAAATGAAAACTCAGGTTGGATCGAAGCTTAAATCTGAGATGCAAGTGGGAATGTGTGAATTTCCCAACTGGGATAATATACAGATTTAGGCAATGCCTAAAAGCGGAACTCCAATCATACACACCACACATCTTTACTCACAGGGAGTTCACCTTTACAGTTTAAATCAAGAAAATTCATGTTACCATTTAATATGGCAATGATAGTATTAGCGCGTTCTAACAACTCGCATTTCACGACCGACAAAAGATATTAAATCTCCTTGAAATAAAAATGAAAAATAAGATTTTCAGCGAAATCCACAACATAGTATTTGTCTCATTGTACTAAATCTAACATGTGACAAAGGAAAATCAAGGCTAGAATATCAGAAATGACCTGTTTACAAGGCAAAGCAGGGCCAAAAAGTCAAGCTTACTCAAAACTATAATTCGAGTTTAGCCGGAGAAAAAGAAACGTTGAGGGAGCCAACTAAAGCAGCAAAACGTAAAAGTCACATGTAAAGTCAGATTTTTCTCATGCAGTAAACTTGGAAGCTAAAAATATAAATAGCATAAGAAGCAATTTCAAGCTTTGTGCTTACCGATAACTGATAGTGAAGTCGTTTCTTTCCTCCGAAAGTCTCCGTCGTGTTGAGTTGAATTCATTCTTGGCAAGCTCTTGCACATTCTTGGCAAGCTTTTGCACAAAGCCAATTTTCCTAAATATATTATTCGGCTAAAACCACTGCAATTTTCTGTTATTGTAAATCCTGTTCAATCCAGTTCAGAAGAACGCCGTGGGCCGGGTAGTCTGCAAAATGTTTCTCCAAAATGACTAAACAATATTATGAAATATCGGCGAAGGAATCGAATCCGAAGTATTTTGACAATCATTAGAGAATTCTTTTGAGCAAATTTGGCGTGGTTCGCACCCACGAGTTTGTCTCAGTTTGACTCAACAAAAATTTCGTCTGAATGAACTCAAGTGAGCCGACGCGGGCGCGTGTTTTGTGAGTTTTTTTCGGCGGGAAAATGAAGGAGCGACTTCCGGTCCGTGTCCTCTGCCAAGCACATCGTCAAATAAAAGCACCGCGGCGCTGTGCTGGAGGACAAAATGACGCGCGCGCACAGTGATCCAAGACGGACTGTGATTGGCTGTGTACACGGGTCGCCAAAAACGCAAGTGCGCACGCGTAAATAAGAGCCCGCGATGTTTTCGTAAGCCGCTGAACGTATCGTTTTGGCTTGGATGGGTTGCTTTCTCATGTGACGTTGAATGATACGTATGGGGCTCCACTCCGTGCCTTCGGCACGGGGAGTTCCGCTAAAAAAAATTTCATTTTCGCATAGGTAGCATGTTAATTTAGTGAATGCAGAAACAACAACATTGTATTTGCATCCATTCAGGGCTGTAAATCCCTCATACAGCCATATTTTCATTACTGTAGTGCTGTATGGGGGACATGTGGCAAAGGGATGGCAAACACCCTCCAGATACTCCAAAACAGGGCAGCCAGGGTTTTGACCTTCTCAAATTATGATAAACGGTCAACGGATTTACTGGATGAGCTAGAGTGGGACAATCTTGAGACCAGGAGGGACAAACAGCTAGCATTGATGATGTACAAAACCCAAAATGGAGGAATCCCAGATTACCTCTCAAATATTTTCTTGTATTCCTATCAAACTCATAAGTTATAATTTTAAGTTTTTCAGCTCCTGCTTAAAAATTAAGCCCTAGAACATCTTTAAGAAAAAAAATTTGAGCTATCAGAATTGTCAATATATTAAATATAACTTTTTAATATTTTATATTGGTATATACCAGCTCGGCAACCTCCTAAGAACGAGCATTTTGATTGGTTTAGAATCTCGGAATCTGAGACATTATTTACCTCCGAAACAGTAGATATTGTGTTGGCAAGCAAATTTCATGTAGTGGCGAAGAAAAGTCAGTCAACAAAACTAAAGAAGTAACAAATTAGATTTCTTCACCGAGTTGTGCTTTCTGCTTTAAAAAGAGACATACACCAGGTTCCGTGGGTTCCTATAAATATATAAATATCCTATAAATAAATATGAATATATTTAAATATAGTATTGTTAAAATATATATAAATACAAGAAAACAGCCCGTCACTTCGTGACGCTAGAAGACTCAAGCTGAGTTTCCCCTTCCATAAACGGCTGATTTTACATTAGTAATGACCTCCATTCAAGGAAGACCCCCTGCCCCATGCCAAAATAAATGAAGTGAGCCCCAGAGCCTTTTTTGTATGTTTTGCACTGGTCTCCCTGATTTGTGGTGGAGACAAAAGCTCAGTCAAATCCGAAGAACCCGCTCAATTGAAAACGAAAGCCTATTACACAGAAAAACCGGAATTGTTTGTATGCTTATCATAGGATTTTTTTTTTAGAGAATTTCATTCATGGCTTAGCGTGCGCTCTGTAGGCAGTGCCAGTGGTGTAAGTTTGTTCAAACTTGAATGAAAATTTTTCTCAGCTGAAATCTTTCGAATTACAATTAGCCCTGCACATTATCAGTAAGTAATCTGTAATAGAGCCATTTAGGTTTGGATGTCTATGGTGCTTTCGGCTGAGGGAAATGAGTTCTTTTTTAGTTTATGTGTGAGATGTCAAAATGGCCGCGATGGCGGCTTTGTTCCTCGCTCAAAAAATCGCTTGAATAAGAACTTAGCCAAAGGTGAATCTTTTCCAACAAAAACACGCCTACTGGAGATATTTCCTTCTTCTCTTCGGGTTTGTGTCCTTCGTTTTGCGATACAGCGTAAGGATTTATACTTAGAGAATATTATTCACCCGGGGGGGTACTACCTCATATATGGTATACGGGTATGCGCCGCCCTATAGGCTCCTGAGGTCTACGGTAGGGTATCGTTTTTCGATTGTTTGGTCGCTGATAGGGTATGTATTTCAATATGGCTACCCGAGTGCAAACAAATTTCGATCAAAATTGTGCTGCAATTAGTGGAAAGACAGTTTATTTTAAAACCTTTTCATGATTAACAAAATTCCGAATTGATTGCGACCAATTGGACCACTCTGGTGACTAACTTCAGGTCTGCGGTGGGGTATACAATTTTGACCGTAGGTCTACGGTAGGGTATAAAAGACGAGGATTTTTGGTATCTGATAGGGTCAGGTTTTGGGGACCTTGGCGGCACACCCCTACCCAAAAATAAGTGGAGTACCACCCCCAGGATTATTCATGGCTTTGCCTTGTGTAAATATGTCACTCATTTCGCCTTAGCCCGCGCTCAGGAAAGCAAGGCACTGGTGTACGTTTGTTCAAGCTGAATGAATTTTTTTCTCAACTTACAGCTTTCGAATAAGAATTGTCCCTGCACATTCCTGCAAGTAATCTGTGACAGAACCATTTAGGTCTGAATGACTATGGTGCTTTCGGCTGTGCGAGCTGAGTTCTTTTTTACTTTCTGTGAGAGATTTGTCCCTCGCTTAAGAAATCGCTTGAATTAGAACTTAGCCCAGGGTGATTATTTTCCAACCAAAACACGCTCACTGTCGAGATTTCCACCTTCTCTGCAGGTCTGTGAACTTCCTTTGGCGACACAGCTTCAGGCCTAAGCGGAGTGAGTGCGAACGATTTAGCCAATCAGAAACGTTTGCGCAGACAACCCGATTATAATAGTATAGATATATGAATATAGTATTGTTGTAATTTTTAAATCATTCAATCCTAGGTAATATCATTATGATTATAATTATTTATTTTTATCTATTCTTATTGATATATATTGTAAAGCGCTTTAGAATATTTTTTATAATTAAGCGCTATAGAAATTATACTATTATTATTATTATTATTCCGTAGGTTCCACAAAGTGGAAAGTTAGATGGAGTATAACAAAACCAATTTCATTCTTTGTAGCATTTTTTTAAAGTTCTTGATAAAATAACGAATTGGCGATAACACTGAGAAGAAATTTCCAAGGAAACCTGAGAAAAATTTTTTCAAAGTTGTGAAGGAATGGTGCTGGCTGTTGCCAACAGTGTTGGTGGTCATTTCATGTCGCTTTTCAGCCTATATAAATTGTATGGGTTTGGACAAATTTCAGGATTCATTTTCGATTGTTTGGTGTTGTAAGAAATGAATTCTCTTAGACACTATCAAAAACAGTATGAAAGAAGTCTACACTATGATGTAAATTATTTGTTCCAATAGTTTTTTTTACAATTGTTACTCGATTTTCAAATGGATTACCTTATAGTAGGTTGTTTGTCTGTCTAGCTATTTTCACTTAGGGTATTTTAATTTGGTATCCCCAAGATATATTTGAAAATGTTCGTGCCTTCCCACAGTAAAACAAAAGTAATCTAATGATTAAAATCTCCACTTGCCTGTTTCGACCACGTTCAATTCAAGATGGCTGCCTTCGCAAGCAAATAAGCTTAAATCATAAATTCTCCCAAACTTTAAATACCATATAGCTATGGCAACGGAAGTACTGTAGAATCGTTGTCAAATTGAAAATCACTTAAAAATGCGACGGTATTTCACTTGGAATCCTCAAATAAACAGCAAACGCAATGAACTTTCCGTCATTTACCATATAGCTATGGCAACGGAAGTACTGTAGAATCGTTGTCAAATTGAAAATCACTTAAAAATGCGACGGTATTTCACTTGGAATCCTCAAAGAAACAGCAAACGCAATGAACTTTCCGTCATTTACCAAGTAGCGTAGCGATCCGCCGGGGCGCGAAAAAACGTGAATGAGAATTTGCGATAGTTGTCCAATGCCACTTTTATACTTTTGAAAGGGTAAACATTTTTAAAGTTTAAACTACGGTCAAATTTATACGTGGCAAGGACGACCTACCTTAAGAATGTTTTTCTTCTTTTCACTTCACGGCACGATGCCGGTCTTCCGAGTTTTGATCTTCCCTCTCCGATTATCTGGCGCTGTCCTTATAATATATATTTTCTTCTGAGACTCCGAGAAAGTTCTAGACGCTTTTTTCGGTAGTTTTTTTAATCATCTTCAGGTTTGGACATGTTGGCTAGGGCTACCTCCATTTTCCTGCTGAAAACATTCATTTCCGGATCTCTCTCGATCAAGCGGTCACATTTGTCTTCCGACATGTCATTCCCTGTCATTCCCTCCATTCTCCGTCCCTCGCTGTTAACTTCGCTTCCTTTCCCTTGTGAAACAACCGTGTTCATCGACATATTATCTGTCTCCATTTCATTGCGGTAGATCTGACTTTTAGTCTAGAATACCTTGATTTGACAGCTTGCTTTAGAAACGTTTCAGTTTTTGATGAAGGACAAGAAAATATTTTTCCTTCACTTGTCGAAAATTCCAACACGAAAAAACAAAATCTCTAATTAAATCCCTTCAAACAAAAATCGCCACAACCATCGCTAACTAAATTCAAGCGGCGCGTGCTCATTTTCCCGCTCAAAACTGGTGGGTTGCCTGTGCGACGACGGACACACGTAAACCGGAAGTCCATGACAGAATCGGTCGATGCATATACACTTTTGTCTTGTTCCTTTTTCTCCTGCATGTAGCTATGGGGCTCCGCTACGCGGGCGCCTTCGGTGTAGACTTCTTTTATACTGTTTTTGATAGTATCTAAAAGAATTAATTTCTTACAACACCAAACAATCGAAAATTAATCCTGAAATTTGTTCAAGCCCATACAATTCATATAGGTTGACAAGCGACATGAAATGACCACCAACAGCCAGCAACATTCCTTCACAACTTTGAAAAATTGTTTCTCAGGTTTCCATGGAAATTTCTTCTTGGTGTTATCGCCAGTTCTTTATTGTCTTTATTTTATCAAGAACTTAAGAAAATTGCTACAAACAAGGAAATTGGTTTTGTAATAATACATCTAAGTTTCCACTTTGTGATAAAAAAATTACTCGATTTCTTGGTGGATTTCCTCTTAATCACTTTTTCCCCTGTACATGAAGCAGATTGAAATGCTTTTGCCATTGTTGGGCAACAGAGGCAATCTGTGTACCTCCTTCTTAGGGCGATCAAACAGAAACATGGTAAGAGGGAGTGATAAAACAACCTATTTTCAATGCACTCTTTTCAAAGTGGCAAATCAGAAATACTGAATGCTATTTAATATCCTTGATTTTATGTTTTGATCATTTTTATGGCTTAAGGGACTTCAGGATGTTCTGTTACTAAAATGTATAATAAAATCCATGCCATATGCGTTGGTAAATTAGACTGGAAAAAAGAAGATCTATGTTTATGTTTCATCAGGCTTCTCGGTGACACCTATTCTCTTTCAATTTCAGTGATAAAGCAGCAGCCTGGGAGATGGTTCTTGGACAGACCATGGCGTAAGGCAAACATAATATTAAATTAACTTGATATTAACATAATTGTATTACATGGATGGCAGAACAGATTTTAAAGAAAGGGGGCTGATCAGAGATGGCAATGACAATGTTGGGTGGGGAGCAATAACACAGAAAAGTTGAAAATCTGCTAAAAATTAAAGGTGCTGCTTGAAGCCCCCCTCCTCCTCCCATCTTCCATCCATGTGTTATGGTTACTAAATGCTTGTCAAGACAGAATCAATTTAATGCATTTGCAGGTGCTACTATTATTTTGAAATTTTGAAGGATAAACAATGCTGTCAGAAGGTACTTATTATTATCATTATTAAAAAAAAATTGGGGGGAGGGGGGGGGGGGTGTCAGTGTTCCATGCAACTCCACCTTCGTTTTCTGTAGCAAAACGTTTTTCACTACCCCTCCCCCCCGGAAGGAGGAGGCCACCCTTCTCCCCACCCCACGCCATCGTCAATAATAAGCACTTCCTTGCAGTGGTTTCTCTTCCTCGCTTGCTGTCGGCCTAAGAGAGGAGGAAACCAGGGTAGCTTGGAGTATTTTGAGGAAAACTTCTTAACCCCTATCTGCAGGGGACTTCAAAAGGTACAACCCTCTCCTCACATTAGTATATGTTATGTCCCAAGCCCTCAAAGAAAACTATGTATCATGAATTCAAGATGTAATGTGTGGTTCCAAAAAATATCCATACCCCCCCCCCCCCAAAAAAAAAGTGATCCCCCCACCCCTCTGGATTTCTGAAGAAAAATAAAGTATTTGTATGGAAAAGATCAGGTAAATTGACCCATCCCACCTCCACCCTCTACCCCTCCGAAATTTTCAAACCCTTCCGTAGGGGGTATGGATAATTTCCGGAAACACACAATCATATATGAGTATTGTTATAACCAAGGTAGTTTTAAGGTCACCCGTGAGGGGTGTCTTCGGAAAAAAAATTCTCACCGCGTTGCAATTTATGCTATGATAATCAGCTATATATCATTTTCAAGCTAAAATATCTTATGAAGTTGTTTAGTTTATTGAAGTTTATTTTTTTTCTTGTATTTTTAAGACCGCGAACTAAAAACTACCTTGTTTACTTGAGAAGCTCCAGACCACTACCGTTTAGTTGTACAATTTCAAGCTTTGTCGGATTTAAATTTCGGAGAAATGAACTGAAAAACCGTGTCAGCGATTTGTGATATTTACGAAAATATTAGGTCGCAAACTTGAAAGTCGCATTTTTTACAGTTTGTGGCCGCAACATTTATCATAAAATCTTTTTCAAGTAGAAAAAATAAAATTCGCTCACACTGTATTTTAGTTGTGATCATTTCCTACCGACACAGAAAATTTGAGGCCGATATCTTAAATCCTGCGGGGTCAGGAGCTTCGAGAAGGTGAAAAAGCGTGTAAAGTTAATTAAATAACAGAAAATGAGTGGCGGGCAATGGAAGCCTAGGAAAGCAGTTGACGCATCATCTGAGGGTTTAGAAACATACTAGGACTGAATCCTATGAATTTCGGGAAAAATGTCATTTTATGAATTTTTACATGTTTACCTTTCACGAGACCCTAAATGGACAATTAATTTATGGAAAACCCCAGCCCCTCCCAGAAAAAATTGTTCTTTTTCAGTGGAATTTCAATAAATTTACAAAGAAGGTATGTCTTGAGTAGAAAGACCAAAATTGGCAGCCACCTATTCTCTGCTCATTACATGGTTGGTATCTGTATTTTCTGGAATGACACATTTTAATATATAGATTTAGGCGCTGCCTAAAAGCAGAGCTCCCAATTATATTTAGGGCCTGTTAACATGAAGATGTGGGACGATGGGTAGCTGGGGTACCCCAGCTTGGTGAGGTTGAAACACATCAATTAACAGTCGTCGGTATGAACTCAAAATTTATTGCCTTGATAATATTATCCTTTAAATTGATTCAAGTAGTCCCTGATGATTAAAAACGTACAATTTAAAAATTGTTGTATTGCGCTTTTCCAAAACACCCTATTGAGGAACTCAATGTTACAAATTGCTCTACCCGTGTAAATTCCAGGCCCCCCTGTGAAAATTCCACATTCTCTTGTGGGCCCCTGTGAAAATAGAAATTCCATTGTAAAAGAATGGCCTTGTGGAAATTCCAGTGTTCAAAACAGTATTACCCCTGCAGAAATTCCAGGGTCAAACACAACAACTCCTATGGAAATTCCAGGTTCCTCGATAAGGGGTAATGCCAGTTGTAAATGAATGCCCTGTGGAAATTCCGAGGTGACATGAATGGCCCTGTAGAATTTTTAAGATAAAAAACACTACCCCTGTGGAAATTCCAGGGGCAAACACAATGATATGCATCGGATATAAAATGGAACAGCCCATTCAAATAAAATTAAGAAACAGTGTTAAGGACCACCTCATCCCAGCATCCCTGGGTTGATAGTTTACATGGAGAAAACCAACCCCACCTAGGCGGGCAACCTGCCCTGGCAAGACAGGTTGCCCGCCTGCATTGGTTTACCCCACCTCTCATGTGAACACAAGCAAAGCAAATATAAGAGAGATTATATGAAAAGGTGAGTTACCCCGCCGAACCGTGGTCCCCCACCTCTAAGTGGAAACCGGAAGGGCCTTAATAAAAGATGGTACATATATAGTTTTTTTGTTACTGGTAACCTAATGCTGTTCTGTTTCTCAGTTTCACAAACCTGCCAAAAATGCATTACCAGATGCCAAATATGATTTGGCTGTAAGTTATACATAAACTGCCCTTTCGTGTCCGTTCATATGAAAAAAAAAGCACTGCAGTGAACATTTCTCCCATTTTCTTCCATTCATTCTTTATCAGGGGGAGGGGGCTTGATCAGAAACACTCGAAATGTTAAAACAATTTTCCACACAGAGTTTAAAAACATTTTTGCCCCCCTCCCCCCCCCCCCCATGCCGAATAACAAAAATAAAGATACCCCCTCCTTACCACACACTAAAAAGGCTTAAATGATTTGAAATAAAAATGGATAAGAGAATAACAGTAACAGGAAAGGAGGGTTGCTATTAGAGAGGTGCTAAGTCATATTATTTGCTCGTGTATGATATTAGCAAATTGCTATGCATCACAGAGTGTAAATCTACAATAATCAACTTCCGACCTATATCTCATTTGCTAACATTAAATTCAAATCCCCACCCCCTTTTTAATTGCACAAAAATTTCAGGGGCCCCTTTGTGGTGCAGTAACAAAATTTTACTGGTATGTATTTAAGAGTTATTATTATTCAGCCATGCCACTATCTCGGTTCTGATTGGCTAAGAGTACGCAGCGAAACCTTGTTGGCACGCAGTGCCTGACGTCATACTACAGACATTAGGATTGATGCACTCTAATGACCTCATAACGCAAGCCAATAGGTTTGGCCACCATCTTGTTTTTCATTTACAAATTGAAAGCCGGTTTTGCGAATATTATCGTTGAATCTATTATGATTTTTGCCAAGAGATCATTGCTCAGGATATCTAAACATCAACTATGGCTATTTGAATTGAATACAAAAGGAAAATACCAATGGACGTAAGCTGAAGTTGAAAAACAGTGTCGCCGTGCACGGCCTCATCACTGACTTCGTTTAGCAATAATAAAACAATTATTGAATTCGGTTTTCGCATGATAGTGAGATTTGTCAATGCCTCGAGTTAGTGTTATCCGCCTCAGCTTCGCTTTGGCAGATAACACAAACCTCGGCGTTGCCAAATCTCACTATCATGCTCCTCATCCAGTAAGTGTTAATTATTATTTTGGGATAGTTTACAACATGAGCACCCATGTTGTATCAGATTTACAACATGAGTCGCAGGCAGGTGATGTAGATCTGATACATCACAGATGCTGATGTTGTAAACTACTTAAAAATGCTGAGATGCCATTCATTGCTTGTAAATGTGGCAGAGCTTTAAGATATCTTTCATGGTAGTAGCTATGCAAATAAGTTACAACCACTAGTGGCTGCTCAACAGGCTACGATCCTATGATTATTATTTCTTTTGTGTTGCTCTTATTAATAATTCATGATTTAAAAAAATATATATTTGAGAAAGTTTGCTTGTGACAGCCTGATTGTGACAGCCTGATTGTGACAGCCTGATTTAGAAATAAGAAAAAATAAGGTTAATGTGCACCAGATTACTGCCAAATACTTTTTCCAATTTCACCCTCCTGAAACACTAGGTGGGAATCTTATTAAGTACAGTTCAAAACACACAATAAAGATTTTAAAAATTAATCAAGACCTGTTATTATTACTATATGTTAAAAAATGTTAAAGGTAAATGTAAACCTATTCCAACAGTCTATATCACTCTTCTTTCCACCCAAAGGCAGTTGCTATGCTCTCTGGCCTGCAGTGTTTGCAGTCGGCGGATTTCCATCAGGGGCTCTAATCATGTATAATTAACAATTATTCCTCCAGCCCGAATGGGTCTCAGAGGCCATGAGGGCGAGAGGAATAATTGTTTTAGTCAAATCACACTAGTAGGTCAATGTGTAGCCAAAAAATGTTTTTGTTCTGGTCATTTGCCATTTTCTGGCATTCAAATCCGACACTTTTCGCTACTAGTAGGCTATAATGTTAGTTAGATGCTAGTTTGAACAGCATATCCAATCCAAGCAATAGTGAAGCTGCAGTTACATTAATCTCTATCCAAAGCATTGAAAATTATGTCAAAGACAATGGAAACCAATAATATATCACTGAGAGAGAAAAGAAAATGTTTCATTCCTGCCTCAGATAACCCCATAATGGGTACATTTTAGACACACGTATGCCACATAGCATAATTAGATATTGTAATGGCAATGCAAATTTGTACCATATATGTTTGGTGTTTTCATCTCTATTTACCAAAAGCTGTGTCCACACCGTGCAACAGCACAGGGAAATGTAAACTTAGGTGTCATCCTATCAGAGGGCACATACATACTATCACACTCATACACACCAGTTATGTTGTAAGCCTGGTGCACACTAGCGACATAAGGACCTTATGTTGCAACGAAAAAAGCACAGGGAAATAATCGAAACAATCAATATTTTCCATGGATCTGCATTAGATTACTTCGCCAAAGCAATCTTATGTTATTTTTTGTTGACTTCAACTTCTTGAAACCACTAAATTTTGTTCGCTTGTTATGTTGCAAGTGTGCACCAGGCTTAAGTGAAGGCATGACGGCTATGAAAATGCCAGCAAACAAAATGCACTAATTTACATGTATTCATTTGTTTTTTCCCGGGAGACGGAGCGAACAATCTTCGGGAGACTTGATCACGTCCCCTGAGTTTGAACCAACGAATGTTGCATGGCCGCCAAATACTTTCTCCAATTCAAACAACAAGAAGTCAAACAACAAGTCGAACGAAAACTCACCTTTTTCCGTGCCGTAGTTTCCCAGGAAGTTTTTCTTCTTGAAAAAGCCGCTGTAAGCTTACAGTGTATCTAAAACGCCACAGATTTGTCAAATGAAACCCCGAACCGAAGAATGGCGAATGACCAGTTACAACTTTACAACTTCGCCACTGAAACTCTCACTTGCCCGCCTTCTTTTTGAACAAGAAGAAACTTTCTTGATTTCTACAGACACTTGTAGTCCCGACACATTTGCGTAGTACGGCTCTAGTTGGTTCTCCAGTCGCTTGCGGCGATCGGAAAATCGAATAATCAGTGATGAAGCATAATATTTGCCGTATTTGGGTTCACTGTAATGTGACGTCACTTTCACGAGAGCATCCCCCCCTGACCACCCAATGTTCCCACCGACTCCACCCACCCCCCCCCCCCCCCCCCCCCCCCCTCATTTTGAGTTTGTTTCGCCCGGCTCTTGTGACGTCACGGCCGCGCGACGTTGTGACGTCACGGCCGCGCGACAGCAAGCCAGGCGAAGGCGACTATAAAAATCAGGAGATGGCTGCGAAAGAGGCTGGCTTCACAGACACGCGGGGAAAATTCTGCTTGACGTTGAAAAATGACTTCGACCCCTTTGCGATCCTTTGCGTTATTCAGGTATTGGGTACCCTGTGGATTTTATATCGTACACTCTATTTGCGATCATTTTGACGCTTTTTTCTTAGGTATGGTGCTCCGCTCTGCGGCCTTCGGCCGCTAAGGAGCTCCGCTATTAAAAATGCACTGCACATGTAATAAAATGGACATATATTGTGATTTAAATTAAAAAAAACTAATGACAAATAATTCCTTTTTTCTTTATTGCACTTGTTCTTTGTTGGGAGGGGTTAGTACCCTATTTGTTTCTGAAAGAGGTTCTTTATCTTACATCAACAGGCCATGCTTGTTGCAAAATACCAAAGAAAACAGTGTATACATATCAAGAGACATTTTTTTCTTTGAAAAGCATACGGTGACAAGCTATGTTCAATGGCAGTCATTTGTTTGGTTCATCAACACAGAAAAATATGTAACCGGGAGCTCCGCTTTTAGCCAGTGGCTAAATCTATATATTATTACACCTGTAACTCGTGGAGAGAGGGAAAACTTTGATCAGCGCAAAATATATAGGGTTTACCATCTTTGTGCAGATCATCTTAGTTTCATCTCAGACTCTGCTCCTGTACATTTTGCAAAGGTTTGCAGGAAAATGTTATTGTCAACCACGTCTAATAATTTTTCAAGGAACTTTCGCGTGTTGTTGTTGCACACCCGAAGATGTTCATTCGCCGATTCTGGCTATGGAAAAATAAAATAAAACACTAAGATTCCACTTGTCCAGCAGCGCGTACTTTGTCACATGTCCATGTAACGCCAATGCCGCCTAGCGTTCAAGACTGTGAACCCCTACAGGCCCGTGTAGTCCCTTAGCAAGCTACACCCTTGTCTATGGATAAATTCCTCGTTTTGGCGCAAATAGTTAGGCCTAGCCCTCATAAGCAACAACTCTGTGTTTTCCTACTCCTATATTTGTAGCTAATCGTGGTGACAACCTCGGCCAATCTTCAAACCGGATAAATGCTCCATTTTTCCAGACTACACAACAGGCCTTTTCAATTACATTTGAGGCAAAAGTGTGACTGACGGCCTTTTCTACATGTCCCCAAAGGCATTCTAACCCCTTGATCGGTCCTTTCAGGGCAGTCATAGCTTATCGCTAGCCGATGGTTTTGTCGTTCGACCTCAAAAACCCTAGAGGAAGAGAGTCGGCCTTTTTAAGTTCTACCACAGAATCTACGTTGCGTGTTTACTTAAGGAGTCAAATCTGGTCGCAATACCCTTAAAGCTCTTTCGGGCGGCCATAATCTTCGGCTGAGTTAATGTCTCCTGTTGGTTGATGTAGTTATCGGCTAGATTGCAGAATACCCGGCCCATCACTAGATATATTAAAAAATGTGTCACCGCAGTCCGCAGTCACACAGAATAAATTACAATATATGTATTTCCATGTATTTGTATTTTCATATCCTTATTTTCATTTGTATTTTCCATGTATTTTGTATTTTCACTACGGACTGCGGTGACACTCATTAAAGTGCTTACTTCGGTCTTGAAACACACTTCTGAGTGTCATGGGAACATATATTTTATACCCTATGTAGAATATATTATTGTCTTGCAACGCACTTTCACTGACAATTAACATAATCCATACGAGGCTCTGCACTCTTAAACCAAACTTGCTTCTTTCAGAAGAACCTTACGAACACGAGCCCTAAAAACGTAGTAGCGAAAATCTTTTCCACTTATTGAGCAAACTGAATCACTTTCGAGTTGGCTTGGAAACGACTGAGATATACAGACCGAGCCCCGATTTTAATTTGTGCAGTTTGTATGACTCTTTGGATTTTTTATTTCTATTTCTTTATCATTATCTTTTATTAACGCTTTAATTTTACTCCAGAAGCAATGGAGTCGTGACTTTTCAAATGTGGGTGGCTCTGAAAAGAGCCGTTTTTTAAGTGGCTGAAACCAGCCGAATTATTTTCTTGACTGTGCTGCGGGCTGATTACACCTTGTAGAGAGCTTTCACGTCGGCTAGGAACTGCGCGAATAAATCTTCTCCCTTGTTCATGTATCGCCACATGAATTCAGCCAAGTACGACGAGAAATGGTACTTCCGGATGCCAAACGGGGGAAAGCTGGCCTTGGCTTGACGCCAGTGTCCTTCTATTTTGTTAGTGTGATCACCATCTGCATTTACGAACTCGTTGGAGTGGTTTACTGTCTTGTGGATGTATCCGTGGTTGGCTAGGTTAATGTAACTCTTCCAGCAGTCAGACACAATAAGTGTCCCCTGTTTTATTCTGTCCTGGATTATGGGCAGTAACGTGGCCTCGTCCCTCTTTTCAACAGCAACCATGAAGCACTTTCTGCTTCCCTCCTCGATGCCTCCGAAAACCCATTGTCCTTCTACATGGTGGCCTCTATGGTACTTCCTCTTCCCAAATTTACTCTCGTCTATTTGAACTCGTATTCCTTCTCCTCCTAGCTTTTCTCCTCCATTCATCAGCGTCACTTCGCAAATCTCTCGGCAAAAACTGTCCCAGTCAACGGCAGAGTGAGAGGCCAAACCGAGTTCGTGTTTGATCTGGTCCTGGTCAATATCCTGGCACCACCAGTACGTAAACTTCAGCATTTCTTCCAGGGTCATATTACTGCCCGCAAACCAGCTGCCCGTCCGTATTGACTTTTCTGTTTTATGCCTTTTGCCGTTCACCCGCTGCCTGCATTCCCACTTGTACCCGTCGGATCGGTCAGAGCACGGGACGAACTACATGCCTGCTTGGCATTGGGGACAATCTTGCGACTTGGCCAGCAGTTCTTTATCCTGCATCCAACGGATGAGCAAGTCCTTGTTCCATAACAAGGCGACCAGGTCATCGTACTTCCATTTCCCCCGTCCACTCTCATCGCGGCTGTAGCTACCTTTAGCTGGTGCACACTGCGTCGAAATCTCACGCTTTTCTGGTTCTGGTAGGGTTTGGCAGCCTCTTGACCGTTTAGCCTTATTGTTTCCAATAGAAACTTGGATTCCTTTCTCATTCATTTTAATAAAAACAATTGACGCGAGTCAAGTAAAATTAAAGCAATATAGTGTGCATTTGTCGAAATCGAATACTATAGCGGTACCTTTGCGCGCATTTGTCACTGCGGGCCGCCGAGGAAACAGCTGATTCTGCGGGGTTCCCCTATTGTTTGCCATTAACCAATAGCAAGTTTGGCATTTCGATCCGGGGCTGGCTAATATAAAAGGCCGGCTTCGTGCGCACAGTGTTTACCATTCAGTTCAAGCCATCATGTTGCGCACAGCTTAATAAAATGAAGAAAGTGAATAACGGTAGCTCTATGCGGAACAAAACAATAACTGCACTTATCATTGCAAAACACGCCCTTTTCAGATTACGGAGTCTTCTTGACTACCAAGCCCTCTTTGCCTCGTTCTGTAGAAACAAAAATACACTTTTTTGTTAATTTACGTTTTTTTAACCTTCAGTTTGTTAGGATAGAGCAATCCATTCACGATGTTTTGCGCACTACAGGTAATTGCGGTGCTCGATCTCTTTAAACAGTTCTTTAAAGCAATAAAAAACCCCGCAGCGAAAACAATTATTGAGCCAATGAATGAGAAAACTGCAGATGTGAAATTTTCTCACTTGATGGTTCTTTATAGAATCCATGATAGAAAGAAAAAAATGCGTAAGGCAGTACTCCTCGCGATTCGATGTCGATCATGGGTCGCCTTTATCGAACAAGAGAACTGCATAACGGCTCGTGATTTTGAGTTGATCATAGAAATAATATGAGGTGCCGGTATCAACCGGGGCCGAACCGAGATCCCGACAATAGCGATCAATTTGCGCTCTCTCTTTTTAGGTTTGCTTACTAAATGTGATAACTCCAGTTAATTCTGAATTTAATTCTACTAATGTCCACACGCGATTTCTGTTAGTGCTGGAAATGATACGGCAATGTGACTGGTGCGCAGAAGACGCCGTCCCAATCGCCTACTTGTACCTGAGGGAGGTATACCGCCCAACAATGATCAAAAGAGCCTTGGCTTTTCATGCTAATTAGCTCGCTGCCCTCCATTATTTCTATTTCGCCTCTATACAAAAGCATCACAATAGCGATTTTCTCACTTTCTCGGGGGACGCTGTCATAAAAGTCTCGGCGCACTGCTCGCACTACCATTTCACTTGTACTTCCAACTAGCTCTCGACACAAATCTCCAATCGATATTAATTTCACGAAAAATCATGTATTGCATGTCAAAAATCGACAAGCAAACTGAAGAGACATGGGCGAGTCTGCAGCACAGAATTGGAACCGTCCCTTTTCAGCTGAGCTCGCTCTTTTCAGATGACATTTTGACTTCATCAAGAATTATGCTGTTTCCGTTGGAAGCTCTCCCGAGTTTTTCGTCCCTTCTCTGTTGGCGACATCATCGTACGTCTTGGCAGCGAACGGAGCCAAAGTAGAGACAACGACGCACGAGCAGCCGTTAAACCTGTACACCGTGTTTGTTGGCTGTCCTGGCCTAGGTAAGTAGTACCACTGTCTTTTCTTTTTGGCTCACATGTCTCGTCTGTGGCCGGCGCGCGGAACCCTGCGCTTTTCGTTTCCGAGTTGCGACTGCTGTTTGGTGGACGTCAATCAAAACTTTCGACCTAGAGTATTGATTGCCGTCAGCCAAACACCAGTCGCGACTCGGAATCGAAAAGCGCAGGGTGCACGTGTGACTGAAAAAGAGTGTAACTTGGTGACCTTCATCTCTACATTTAATTTCTAATGTACCAAAACTTCATCGTGCGAAATATTTTCTCCCAACTTAATGCACTCAATCTTTCAACTAGACTCAGTTTCTGCGTTTGTTGGTTTCTGGTACTACAATCTTCATTGAATATACAATGCTTTAAAGAGCCCGTGTCAGCCATTCCTTTGTTATTGTTTTCGTTGGATATTAGAAGACGAATTACGTGCAGAAATCTCTACATCAACAACCGAAAAACAAAATTCAGATTTGATTTAACAACTTCAATCGAGAAAATTGCTCTATATTCTCTAAAATCAGCCAATGGAAATGGATGCTTTCGCCGACTTGGTATGTTGCCATGCTGTTAAAATGGCGGCTGACACAGGCTCTTTTTCAATTCTTATTGAACGGCCTTCGTCTTGAAAACAATCTTTCTGCGCTGCTAAAAGTTCGTCGCGTGAAATGTTTTATCCTCATTAAATATCGTTCTTTAGAAAAAAAGGGTTTTCAGCGCTTACAATTTTTAATCTCTCTTTTCCGTTTTTAATCTTTTATTAGGCGGCTTTCATCTCATTTTGCGATGCTATAAACATTTGATCGGCAAGAATGTCCTGGAATGTTGCAGTGTCAACATTTCTTGAACGACAATGCTCCTTCTGTTTACGACAAATGCTCGTGGGATGATTACCAGCAAAAATGGGCCAAAGATTTCTTCAAATGATTTTCTTCGCATAGTGTAAACTTAGATCAAAGTTATCCTTGCATGCCGTTTATTCTGGTATAAGTTTTGTTACGTTCCGACAAGTACTTCGCTAGATCGAGCAATGTTTAGTTCATAACATCAATCAGTTCGTTTTTTAGTATTAACCGACAAGGGCCTTGCTCAACTGAAACGCAGTTTTTATTCGCGCTTCTCCCATCGCATAGTGTAAACTTAGATAAAAGTTATACTTGAATTCTAAGCATTATTGTCATATAATGTACATAAGAGTATTTCTCTACATCGAGTACAAGCGCGTAGTTAGCCCGCCTAACCACTTTTTGGCCATTTTTTAAGGACTGAGGTAAAAGAACTACTTCAACTTTTGGTGCGACTGAGAGGCAGTTTCTAAGTCGGTTGCATCCCAATCAATCTCCGACTGAACGTTCAGTAATCGAACTTAATCGAATACCAATCGTTCCATTGATAATTTTCCACTTGTTGGGTAATCGAACACATTCGGACTCACCCACAATCGAACTTTAAACATACTTAGATTTTTCTCCCTAATGGTAACAAATTGGAAATGGTTTTAGTTGATTTTGACTCCTAAAAGGTTCCAAAAACTCCCCATATAGCGCCGAATTCGTAACAGGCGCCTGAATCACTTGATGTTTTAGGACAATATAACAAATGTTTTACGCCAAAATCGGGCCCAAAAATCAAAGAAAATCTCGAGTTCGATTGATTTTTTGTTTCATTTCTTCGATTGATTACGCCGAGATTGGGCACACATAAAGTTACTTTTTACATTGGGGTAAATTTTTGGTTACCATAATATGTCAACACATTTTGACAGCGGTCATCTCGATCGGTTTGGGCTTTGCGCAACTCCAACTAGTCGCATCGACTCCTTCGAAACAATAGACAAACGAGGTGTGAGTTTTAACAGTTCTAGAATCATTAGGATTAGCGGCCTCAGTTGTATAGCGCTCTGCGTTGTATAGAGACTTCATTATTTTCCTGAGCTGAATTTATTTTGTTACTTACTGGCCGTTAACATCGCTCAGAAATTAGTTGTTACAACAGCCACTTTCATTTCATAGTGACTCTATACGTTCTCCCAGTTTCTGTGTTTTCATTAAGGGCCGCCGAAAACAAAAGCCGCCCTTAGCATCGCCGGTAAAACCAAATTTTAACCAACTTCCCCTTGATCTTTTTGACAACGGGTCCTTTGACAATTCGCATCAATAATTTTCCCATGTTGCAATTTTTTCCAACGAAAACATTACTACAGTTTCTCTGTTCACAAAAACTAAACTAATGCACATCAAAGAAAGGAATAGAATAAGGGTCCTCAACTTTTATAATTGCTTGACTCTTTCACAAAGTTTATGATATGTTGAACTGCACATGTATAAGCTGGCTCTGACTCCGTACACGAACAAGAGCGGGCGCGATAACTCTAGAACTATTGTTGTGCCTCCAACTGTTTCCCTCAAGCTCACGTGACGTCAGCTGCAACAATTGCTGTCCTCCGTTATAAAGCAACGTAACGAATGTCGATCCTTCCGTCCATCTTTATATTAACAGACCCACTCTTATTGTTTTTAGGGAAGTCTTCTGCAATTTCTCACGCTGCACAAGATCCATTGGAAAGTGTTGATTTTATTGACTCAGTCATCAGTAAAGCGACGTCCTCCGGTTTAGTCAAAGCCATCTGCAATAGCAACAAGGGATTCATCCTCTCCCCCGAAGTGTTTGACATCATAGAAAAACTGATGAAATCAGACCGGGACAATGCTAGCGGTGACGTGCAGCTTCTCTGTAAGTTGTTTTTGGGCGAAAGGTCAACATTCCATTATTCCACCGAGAAAACAAGAATAATCGAAACCATGACTCCATTCGGAATTCTCGGCGCCACGCAGATGGTGAACGCTGCTAAACTAGTCGCTATGATGGATCAAGGCCATGGTCTGATTGATCGTTCTTAATAGCGATACCATACACCGAAAGTCCTACGTTGTCGGAGAGAGAACAAGCTAAGAGGGTGATAGAGGTCACCACTGATCTGAAAGACTTTGTAGAGGTGTTCAGGATCATCAGCGAGTTCGACACTAAAAAATATGAGTTCGATGAAGATGGGAAGGCGTTCCTAAGGGAGTTGTTAGACTCCTTTATTACCGAGGTCAACAGCGCGATCCGTGAGGGAAGAGTTCCCCCAAAATCCAAGATGACAGACATGGTTCCCCGTGTCGCAGCAGTTCTCCACGTCTTTGCCCATACAATGGAGCAACAGCTGGCAGGTCATGCCACAGAACCCCCACCAGTCATCCCAAAGGAAACCCTGCAGAAAGCTTCTGCCTACGTGCAACACCTCGAGGCAGGAAAAGACATTTTGTGCAAGGTACAACTTTTCAACTCGTTTTTCACTGATTCCATCAGGGTTTGTTTTATAAAACAAGTTTGCGTTAACTTTACCTTGCGTGTTCAAAAGAACAATTCGTGTTTCACTGGTTAGGGGTTTGGCCCATAAATCGAGTTTGCGTTTAGTTTACCGTGCACGTTCCAGGGGCAGATCCAGCAATTTCAGAAAGGAGGGACGGATAGTGAAAACATGGGACGAAAATTTGCAAAATTCCTTGGCATCAAATACAGTAAATGTATGGTCTCCCTAATCCGCCTCTGCGTTCAATTTCAATCGAACAACACTCGCATTTCACTGGTTACAGTTTTGGTTTATATATCGGGTTTGCGTTTAGTTTCCCTTGCGCGTTCAATAGAACACTCTTTCTTTTGACTTTGGAGCCGGGGCAAGATATTATAAAAGGGAGCTTCATAATCGGCATTACATTGAACAATTGCTCCACACAATGCAACTACCCTTTGTTGCCTTTTTTTTTCCACAGTTCCTTAAAGATATCATCATTGCGGCGCGTGATCCCACCGTAAAACAACCGTCGGTACAGGACCTGAAGGACTCCATCCTCAAAACCCAAGGACCAGCCGTAACCTTTAGAGTGCTAAAACACTCTAAACGTGCCGCAAGGTCCATTGCACAGCCGGAGTACGATCGAGCAGTTACACTTCTGGAAACCGACGGCTTTGGTCGCACAGTCCAGTTAAGGGTTCCGAGGGCAAGAACGCCGTCAAAAGTGTTCGTTAAGTCGGAGCCAGAGGAATGGCCGGTGACTACGAAGGTAACACGGGAGGATTTCAATCGCGAGCGTTCGCGGGATATGCATGCAGAAATCACTCGCGCCATGCAACTACCTCCAGGAAAATGGACACCTCAATTAAAGTCTTATATTCTATTTACCACTATATGCATTGCAACGCGACCTCAAAATACAATGTTGCGATGGGCGATTTTCAACTGCGAAGCAAAACAAAAACGTTGGATTCGACTACTTCAGTGGATCGACCATAGATTGCAAAATCAATTAAAACAATTGTAAGGTATCATGTGGCTTTCTGGCCTATTGAATTAGTAATTTTCTGGTTCAAGAAAATTGACATTACAGTTCCTTTGCTGAGAATCACCAATCGCAAAGTGAATTTTGAGGTCGCATAATGAATTGATTCCACGACAACGCAAGCCCTTTTCGAGCAAAAAGCATGCAGAATGTTTTGAACACAGACATACAATCACAGACTTTGCGCTTTGAGAACGACGAATAAGTAATATTTGACTAGTGGAATCCATATTTGTCAAAACGAAGAAAAAGTGATGTTATGGACAACTGAAAGGAACTTGTTTATAAATGCTGTGAGACGCTAGTCAGCAGCGTCATTTGGATTAGTTTGCGCTTTGACAACGAGGAATAATTGTAGGACTAGTGGAATTGTCCATACATCACTTATTCTTCGTTCTGATGTTTATATAATACTTACTTTATTCGATTCTTAGGGGTTAAAAAGAGTTTAGAAAAAAAAACTTGCCAACTGTTTTGGGACAATATGAAATGGTCAGGCATGGCTTTGAAGATGTTTTTATAGAATAGTTTAATGGCTGTAATTATTGAAGAATTACAAACTCTGCCTATACGTAAAAAGAAACAACCTCAAATAAATCATCATCGGTAACATTTTATTGTTGCCTCAACTTGTATTGTTAGTCAACGTTAGCATATACTAAAAACGTTTACCAATAAAATGCCGTTTTATAATGACGATTTCACTGTCTGCCTCATCCTCGTTCTCAAAGTAAGATTGAACTTATTTATTCCTCGTTCTCGAAGTACGGGTTTATAGATTCAACCCTTTTCTACGTGCCCTCCAACTATTCGCTGGTGAAGAATGACCTCAATTATTTTTTTTCACGTTCTTAAAACGTGCCTTCCCACTACAATGCTTGCCTCGTTCGTAAGATTGGACTTAATTATTCCTCGTTCTCGAAATACGGGTTTATAGATTCAACCCTTTTTTCTACGTGCCCTCCAACTATTCACTGGTGGAGAGTGACCTCAATTTCTGTTTTCCTCGTTCTTAAAACGTGCCCTCCCACTAACACTGCTTGTCTCGTTTTTTTCATATTCTCGAATCTGACTGGCGACTGCGGACTGCGGTAACACTTAGTTCAATAATGTTCATGAATCTCACTGGTGACTGCGGACTGCGGTGACACTTAGTACAGTGCCTCCTCGTTCTAGAATATTCATGAATCTGACTGGCAACTGCGGACTGCGGTGACACTTAGCTCAGTGCTTGCCTCCTTCTTTAATATTCATGAATCTGACTGGTGACTGCGGACTGCGGTGACACTTAGTTCAGTGCTTGCCTCGTTCTTTAATATTCATGAATCTGACTGGCGACTGCGGACTGCGGTGACACTTGGTTCAGTGCTTGCCTCGTTCTTTAATATTCATGAATCTCACTGGCGACTGCGGACTGCGGTGACACTTAGTTCAGTGCTTGCCTCGTTCTTTAATATTCATGAATCTCACTGACGACTGCGGACTGCGGTGACACTTAGTTCAGTGCTTGCCTCGTTCTTTAATATTCATGCAACTCACTGGCGACTGGGGACTGCGGTGACACTTAGTTCAGTGCTTGCCTCGTTCTTTTAATATTCATGAATCTCACTGGCGACTGCGGACTGCGGTGACACTTAGTTCAGTGCTTGCCTCGTTCTTTAATATTCATGAATCTCACTGGCGATTGCGGACTGCGGTGACACTTAGTTCAGTGCTTGCCTCGTTCTTTTAATATTCATGAATCTCACTGGCGACTGCGGACTGCGGTGACACTTAGTTCAGTGCTTGCCTCGTTCTTTAATATTCATGAATCTCACTGGCGACTGCGGACTGCGGTGACACTTAATGACTGCGGGACTGCGGACCACGGACATTGCCTTTGCGGTTTCTCTCATTCTTTGAATATTAACTAATTCGACTGCGGACCACGGACCGCCAAAATTCAGTAGGAAGGCTAGAAATGGGCCGTGTATTCTGCAGTTGCTCCTAGTTATCAACCTGCATAATGTATAATGCTACATGACGAGATGACTGAGCAATGTACCATTTGTATTCTTCTAGCACTATCTTAGCAGTTTAAAGGGGCACTCGCACGGGTAGCCGTATTTTGAAAAGATGCTACGGTCACCAATCATAGCATGCCGCGCGGACTACCGCGGGTCACAATTTGCGGGCTCATCACAGTCGAACGACTCACTTCTTTGCGCGCTGTCTTGAGGAAATCACAAGGCGAAAAACATCACAACTTATATAAATTTCACCGAAAATGGCGTCCGAGTTGGAGTCCGATGCCTCAGATGAGCTGGAACTGTCTGCCATTGAAACTGTGAGTATTATTATCAAACAGAAGTGGTTTATTTTCTTTGTGCTGCCGATCTAGCGCTGCTTTCTCACACGCCGCTCTTGCTTACATTTCTACAGCCCGCTTTTGAGCCCTGTAGCTGCAAAAGCAGTTGCCAGACACGGAGGTGTCCTTGTAAAAAGGAGAGCAGGAAATGTTCAAGCCACTGTACTTGTGGCTCAGCGCCAAAGCCGTGCCAAACAAAGTAAGATTACAGAAAACCCAAGGCTCGTATTCGCGCCAAATGTGTGACCAAATGCGTATTGTTCTCATTTCGAGAGTGATATGCTAAAATCTACGAGTTTTAAAATATATTTCTAAGTATTTGAATGTTTAAAACAGGTTCAAATCCCTGGACCCACAACTGCAGAGGTGGCCGAAAGACGTGCAACAGAGGAACAAGAAACTAGACAGGAGAATTTACAAGTAAAGGTGAGACAATGTATATAAACAAATATATCAACAGTTTTCTTCATTCTCAGATCAAAACAAATCAGCAAGGTCAGCCTTTATAAGCAATACGAAGAGCAGGTTTTCCTTGCGGGTATAGATACTTTTACTTGTCAAATTATTTGAAATATATTTCTTGTTCACTCTTTTGTAGGAATTTATAGCAACTCTAGATGAGGAGATGGTGAGGAAACTGGCTGTAAGAAGTCTGCAGAAAGGAGTTGGCAGCCTTGACTTCATCAATTCACTTCTGATTGCTGAGGATGGCGAAGAGCCTGATCCGTATGCTTATTCAAATGAGGCACCAAGATCCACACCAACATCTTTGAATCGGGCTCCTCAGCTGGAGCCAACTACTCCCTTGTCAGCAGCTGGACCATCCCTACTGCAGCTACCAGCACATCATCTACTCCTGGAGCCCCCAACCCAAGGCCCGAGCACCGCCACCTGCTTGGTGTAGGTGTGGCTTATGCAGGATAATGATGCAAGAAATTGAAAATAAATGCTGTGGTGAGAAGGTTTGTGTAACTACAAATGGTCGTTTTCGCAAGCTCTGTCTAGATGCTGAGGTTTTGCAACTCTTATTAGAGACAGGGCAGATATAAGGAATGACAGACAGGACAGCAGCAGCCGATCATTCAGAAAGGCTGCATATCGTGCCTACACCTTAGACCGGTATGGATATCTTGGAAAGGGGAACCGCAAAGTCGCCCCATCCTGTGTGGTGTGGGCAATAAGGGATCTTTTCCAACATACACAGGTGTATATATGGGTTTCAGGAGCCACTAGGGCTTCCTGTAGAAAATATACTTGCGATTATAAGGAAAAATTTCTAAATGAGAATGCATGTAAGTTCTAAGGCCACACATTGAAAGATATGTGAAGTTCATGTTCATGCTCCCTCTGTTCGCAAAAAGTAGTGTGTAATATATTGTAATATATAAAGCCAAACAATTAACCATTTTAATATATAGAGCCAAACAATTATCCCCAAGTGGAGGACCCCTGGAATATTGTTCACCTCAAGACTGAGTAAAGAAATAAGTGATATCATTTTATTTATTATAATTATTTAATCAAAGGGGGAGTAGGGACAATCTAAAATTTTCAGGGTGAGCAGCTCAAACTGGGGTCCTCAACTGGGGATGTATATTTTTTCAACTGATATTGCCGTTACAGTTCGTACATACAGAATTATAAATACATTGAAATGGAAAGAGTGATTTTCATAAGCTCATATCTCATGTAAATACTAGATTTTTATACATCAGTTTACAATCTTTTTCTTTTCTCTTCCATCAATAGCACTCTTTAGGAAGCCACTGTTATGATTACAATTGTTTTGATATTTATTAAATAAATATTGACAGTATATTTAAATTATACATGTTCAAGTTCACTTCAGCTTACAACTTTTATACTGAAGGATTTTTTTAACTGAAACAATTGAGTAGAAACCACATTTTACACAATAAATATTTGATTTCAAATAGAATACCATGTTCATTCTACTTGATTTCCAAAATCCTGTGAAACATGCTTTAACATAATTAATAGGCTTGTATTACGCTCTAACTCCATTCTCTTTTGTATTGTATGGGCTATTACACTTTATTTCACAGGATTATGGAAACCACTCTATCACACCTGTATGAGATAATGTATAAATATACATCCCCATTTTCAAAAGGTTGCTTGCAAAATGGTCAATTTGAAAGAGCACCCTGGCATTCTCTGCTTTCAGTTCATGTGAAAATAGATTCAGAATGACCAAACCATTATTGTTATTGCTGTGCTATTTGAGTAGACCTCCTCGGCTTGCCCATTTGTTTTGCCCATTTCAGATCACGTGTCATTCCCATGAGTATTGTCTCTTTCTTTTTCTACTACGCACTGAAGGATATATGAATATGGAATCATTCCAAACAAAGAGAGAATACTCATGGGAATGCCACATGATCTGAAATGGGCAAAACATTACGCCAAGCCGAGGAGGTCTATTGGGCTGCTCCATATAATAGCGGAGCTCCAGCGTAGCGGAGCCCCATAGCTACATGCAGGAGAAAAAGGAACAAAACAAAAGTGTATATGCATCGACCGATTCTGTTATGGACTTCCGGTTTCCGTGTGTCCGTCGTCGCACAGGCAACCCACCAGTTTTGAGCGGGAAAATGAGCACGCGCGCGCCTGAATATAGCGATGGTTGTGGCGATTTTTGTTTGAAGGGATTTATCTAGAGATTTTGTTATTTCGTGTTGGAATTTTCGACAAGTGAAGGAAAAATATTTTCTTGTCCTTCATCAAAAACTGAAACGTTTCTAAAGCAAGCTGTCAAATCAAGGTATTCTAGACTAAAAGTCAGATCTACCGCAATGAAACGACGACAGATAATATGTCGATCAACACGGTTGTTTCACAAGGGAAAAGGAGCGAAGTTAACAGCGAGGGACGGAGAATGGAGGGGAAAATTACAGCAGGGAATGACATGTCGGAAGACAAATGCGACCGCTTGATCGAGAGAGAACGGGAAATTAATGTTTTCAGCAGGAAGATGGAGGTAGCCCTAGCCAACATGTCCAAACTTGAAGATGATTAAAAAAGACCGAGACTAAAACTACCGAAAAAAGCGTCTAGAACTTTCTCGGAGTCTCAGAAAAAAGATATAAGGACAGCGCCAGGAGGGATATCGGAGAGGGAAGGTGAAAACTCGGAAGACTGGCATCGTGCCGTGAAGTGAAAAGAAGAAGAAAAACATTCTCAAGGTACTGTAGGTCCATGTCACGTTTAAATTTGACCGCAGTTTAAACTTTAAAAATGTTTACCCTTTCATAAGTATAAAAGTGGAATTCGACAACTATCGCAAATTTTCATTCACGTTTTTTCGCGCCCCGGCGGATCGCTACGCTACTTGGAAAATGACTGAGAGTTCATTGCGTTTACTGTTTAAGTGATTTTCAATTTGACAGCGATTCTACAGTACGCCATAGCTATGTGGTATTTAAAGTTTGGGAGAATTTATTATTTAAGCTTATTTTCTTGCGAAGGCAGCCATCTTGAATTGAACGTGGTCAAACTTTGGTAACCTATGCAATGCAATCTCCAAACTTTTGATTTAGGCAATGGTACAGTAATTCTTGAAAGTACTAACCTTTTATTCATATTGTATAATCGAGGAGAACTGAATGACTGAAGAGATATTAGCCAAACTCTTGACTTGACTTAATGCTTGATTTAATTTCTAGGTTCCCAATATATTTTTCTGGTTATGATAGGGTGTGCTTCACGGTGTATTCCGCATAAAACAGGCAAGTGGAGATTTTAATCATTAGATTACTTTGTTTTACTGTCGGAAGGCACGAACATTTTCAAATATATCTTGGGGGTACCAAATTAAAATACCGTGTGAAAGTTTCCGTATCCTCAGTGATGCAAAGACTTTTCCTAAGTGAAAAATAGACAAACAAACAACCTATGTAGTACATGTATAAGGTAATCCATTTGAAAATGGAGTAACAATTGTAAAAAAAATTATTGGAACAAAATAATTTACATCATAGCGGAACTCTGGTGGAGCCCCATAGGCTAATGTGTGGTATTAAAACAAAATGAAATAAAATTAAACAAAAATGAAATAAAAGTAACCCATCGAGCAATCGCTAGTATATATTTTACATGTCAGCGACGGTTTTGATCGTGATTGTTGGCAGAGTGGAATGAAATTGAAGTGTAGACTGTGAAGTAATCGATGAGAAAATCAACTTCACATGTTTTAAATCACGCTATGAACGGCTTTTGATTGCAAAGAGAAGAACAAGAATTGCACAGGATTGTTTCACCTAGGGCACTGAGGGGATTAATTGTCCAAAACAAGGATTTAACTCAACAATCGACTCTTTAACTCGAGAAAAACATTTCACTCGATAAGAGGGAACTTTGTGCATGCTGATTCCGGGATAAACATTAGATTGGAAAAGGCCATAGAACTTTATGGAACTTTATGCCACCCGTTACATCGAAATCCTTTACAGCCGTTTTGCAAGGAAGGAAACTCAAAGAATAATTATTTGCAGGTGAGCTGTTGTTAAAAATGCATGAGACGCTTTATCATTCACGACGAAAACAAGATATACATAGAGGATATTACACGGTGGCTTGAAGATATGAGTTTTATTTTCTCGTGTCAAAAACAATATTTTACTCATTCGCGCAATCTGATTGGCCAAGAGCAAACAATGAATTCTCTATGTCACATGAACTTGACATGCTAAATGCAATATCTGCAGTTGATATTGCATTTAGCATGTCAAGTTCAAAGTCTGCACTTTCCCAAGCCCCTCATCCGTGTCTTCATTTTCAATACAAATCCATTTTGGCATTGTATCAATTTTATTATATGGATGCCAGTGTTTTACTTGAAACTAAAACACTCGCACTGGACGAAAAAAACGGATTTACCAACATTTGCGTAACGATCAAATGTTGTGCAAATCTGGTGCTCCATATTTGCTTCACATTTGAAATGCGCCAAATACAATGCATATTTACACATTTGTTTCTCCATCAAATCTATAGTAAATTTAGTATTTACCTTATTATTTGCTACACATTTGTCAACTCCAGCAAATGTGTTTATTTGCATCACTTTCACTTTAGATACACCTATGAAGCAAATCCGTAAACTTAAGGGGCACTAACGATCATATTCGGTAAAATGTCTGTTCGGATGGCGCTACCGAGACCTGAAAATTCGAAGGTTTAATTTTCGTCCCCATGTTTCGAAATACACAAAAGGCGAAATTTTACTAGTTTTTTTTTTGTCGCTAAAAAGATCACCTAGAATTTTCGGATAGTTTTTTTCTTCTGGCATTTTCGGAAAACTTGACTTTTCAATCACAAAATTTTCGCTAAAGAGTTCAGCTACGAAATCCGAACAGAAATAGAAACTTTTTAGGGATTAAAATAGGCCTAGCCAATTGCTAGTATAACAGTCATTTGTATACTCAACAATGGCTCATAATGATATTTTTAGCTATTTTACACCATTTCACCATTCATGATTCGTTTTGGTGACCCTGAAACTTTGTAAAAATGATTGAATTTGCTTGATTGCGCAAAGACAATGTAAATTGTCAGTAAATACGATGTTTGCGTTACTCTGCTTGGTCACGTGGTTTGATCGAAAGTCACTACTTTCGTCCAGAGAAATCAAGATGGCGTCGAATCCAGAAGGATCTAAACAGAAAAGACTTGCTCTTCTTCAATCTGATTTGCGTCCAGAGAGAGCCGAATGGTATGTTTATCGTTATATTTTGTAGTTCATCTATATTTGAGTGAATAAACACTGACAAACAAATCAATTTGTAGCTTGAGATGCACCACAGCACAGCAGTTGTTTACGCGGGTTCTTTCACACGTGGTGCCCATCTTTCTTTCTATTTATACTCACGTTAGGGACTCTTCATATGGTTTATTTTAATGCTGCATAAGGCCTATTTGATCCAATTAAAAATGTATAACACTGGGCTAAGGCCTAGGTTTTCAATCTCAACACGGACACTTTAAGTTTAATTAAAAACTTCTACTCAAACTCAGCCACTAGAAATACTCCAAACATTTCTGCGTTTTTTTTTGTAAAAAAAAGCTTTGGGTGAACTCAGATCACAGGTGACCCAGGACAATTGTTTGTGGATTGTGTACCACAACATTGAAGTATTATCTCAGGTGACCCAGGACAACGGCAAGTATAAAATGCAGACCAGAAAATGCAGACTGCAGACTAGAAAATGCAGACTGGAAAATGCAGACTAAAAAATGCAGACTAGAAAGTGCAGCTAGAAAATGCAAACTAAGAGTAAATTACAGTTAGAAGAACGGATGAGTTCACAGAGTAGTGAGATCGTCAAGATCAAGGGCCTGGACTGTCGTAAAGAAAGTGTAGCACAAATTTTGAAGAACGTTTTTGAAGTGAATGAACAGGCTCTCCTATTACTGAGAACCATACTATTTTCTTGTGCAGAAAAGATCGATTTAGATCTGAAACAAAGCTGGAACTTACCTGTTGATCTGACAGCGACTTGTGTGAATTACAGTAATGGCAATCGCACCATGACAGAAACTAAACAGTGTGTGTCGTTTTCTAGGAATTAAAACACGTTTTGCAGAATACTGAACTACCAACTTGCTAGCTTGTTTGCTACATTTGTAGTTTATTTGATATTTATAGTAATACACTGAGTATAGCGATGGGAAGTAATTTGAGGAAATCTGTGATTCCACTTTTACATTCAATAACTTGAAACGAGCCTCCTTGCCGTGAAAACTGAACAACAACTTCCAAAAACTGTTGTTCTTTAATACAAATGGACAAAAAACTAACCTATTCACAATTTTTACGATGAATTCATTTTCTAGTCTGTATTTTCCGGTCTGCATTTTATACTTGCCGCCCAGGACAATGGTTTGTGTACTACAACATTGAAGTATTATTATGCTCATGTGAAGTTTCATGGATTTATCTTCAATTCGCCCCCATACAGAGAGAAAGACAAGGTGGGAGGCTGAAGCCAAAAATCCTCCTGAACAAAGGGATTTAAATTTTCTTACTGGAAAAATGGATCTATAAACCCTATAATACTTCCATGTTGTAGTACACAAACCATTGTCCTGGGTCACCTGTGGTGAGGGATGTGGGTAAAACATGAACGGGAAAGCAGGATGGGGATGTGACCCGGGACGCCGATTTGGATGAGATGTCATACTTTCGCATTTTAGTACAACCTAATCTGCACCCGGCCGGGTCATGCCCTGACGACATCCCCATCCTGCGTCCCCGTCCATGTATTACCCATACATCCAACCCTGAGCGACGTCAAGCACTGACCTTAGAAAATCTCAGGGGCACCCAACGATCATTTTCGGTAAAATACCTGTTCGGATGGTGGGATGAGAGCTGAAACTTTCGCTTCAGAATTTCAAGCTTTACCTTTCATATATAGATCATAAGATCCCCTGTTTTTTTCGAATTGCAGAAAAAGGTTAAATTTTACTAATTTTTTGAGGATTTTTGTCGTTAAAAAGGTCACCTAAAATTTTCGGATAGAGTATTTCCCCTAGCATTTTGATTTAATAGACTTTTGTATTCACTTAGACTGAAAACTCAACTTGAAGGATGTGAGGGAGCCAAAACATGGAAGATAAGTTGCCAAGCTGTGCAAAAGCTTATACAGGACAAATACCCAGAAGTTACATGCAGAGAGGCTGGCAAGATTATGAGGGAGGCCTTTCCATATGTGAAAAGACAACAATATAGGAAGAACAAAAAGCAGGAATTTTACTACTACAGGGTGAGACTTTCAATGAACAGGTCATGTGAAGTTCAATTAGTGTGTTCACCGGGAATAAGCATGTTTTCTCAGCTGGAAAATGATCTAAAAGAGAAAGAGGAAGAAATAGCTGTGAAAGATGAAGAGTTGAAGAGAATTTCAATTAATTATTTGAGAAGTGTAAAGAAAGTTAGAGTTCTAGAGAATCAGAAGAAAGTCCTAGCCTCAATTGTAAGTGAGCTGGAAGATGAGAAGTTAAGGAAAATCCCGATATCAGATGGACTTGTTACCGAATCAAGTGAAAATGCACAGTTGCTAGCTGGAATCGAGTTCATCCCTGAACAACATTTGACCACAATAAATAATGAGACTGTTGTTATTGGGTCAGGAAGTTATGGTTCATGTGAACTGAGGATGTGGAGGAATATCAAGGTATGCATTAAAAACTTTGGTCAAAAAACTTCACAAAAAGAAGTGGAAAAAGAAGCAGTTATTTTGAAAAAGTTGCAGCAGTCTCTTTTTGTGCCACTCTTACTTGGCATCAATGCAAGAACAGCACCATATTATATTGTAACAAAGTTCCATTCTGCCACTAATGGATCAAGTTTGACATTGCATAAGGCAATACAACATAATCTACATATTAGCCAGAGAAAGTGGATGAATATTTTGCTGAAATGTGCCATTGGATTGAAATCCATTCACGAGCTTGGATATATTCACAATGATCTCCATTTGAAGAACATAGTTCTTGATAGGTTGGATGGTCGTACACATCCAGTTATCATTGACTTTGGGAAAGCGTGCAGAACTAAAGAAGGCAGGTGCCGCAAAGTCACAGATTTTGCCACCCACACTGATATGCACCCTTGGGTTGCACCAGAGACAATCCTCGGGCAACATAAAGAATCTGAAGCCAGTGATGTATATGGACTAGGTTATGTCAAGCAGAGGGTAAACATGATTGCAAGTATCAAAGGACTTGATGATGTGGTAGCACTTTGCCGCTCCTGCAATGCACATCAGAGGCCAAACATGGAAAGCATTATAGGGAAACTCAATTTATTTCTTGCTAATTTAATTAGAGAATGTTAGAGTAGAGATAGGATAAAATGATAACACCTTTCCCATTTAATAACTGAATCAATTTATTTTTCTTTAAGAAATAGCTCATTTATCATGTAAATGGATAACCATGAAATAACACAGTGAATAAATGCTCTTAATGAGTATTTCTTCACCAGAAAATCCTCATTTTTATATATTCAATGCTCTTCAGTGTTATAATTGAATTTAGTGTAGTTAATGATGTTCTCCCCATTTATGTTTTAGGCCAAGGTTGGGGGGGGGGGGGGAGGGGACTCCCATATTTGAATGTTAGTCCCAGGAACTTGTTTAATTGATGGGATTAGTCACATGTAAGTGTGACTTGTTCCATAGCTACCCTGCACAAAGGTTGCTTCATGGACTTGTCCTCTTATAAATAAATGCTAGGTAACCACTAAAGATGAAACTAAACCATTATCAAGATTTTGTAGTTGACTAATTAAAATTGTCCAGGAAAACTAATTAACCCTTGATTAACCCTTTGTCCAACACACGTCAAGGTGCAAAAAAACTATATACACGATAGAAGTGGGGCTCGTGCTGGGTGCCTGTGGACAGTGGTACCAGACACTTTGCGAATTAACAAATAGATCTCGTTTTGCGAGTGGGTGTACGGTAATAGATACACAGATGACGTCACAGAATGTCACGAACAAAAAAGTATGCAACAAGATGCAGTCGAGTTTGCGCGACTGTTGTTCATGACATTCTGTGACGTCTACTGTGTGTATCTTTTACAGTACATACCCCCCCCCCCCCCCAAATGAGATCTATATTATTTGTTTTTATACAACAACAAACAGGGATTTTTGTCAACTGTGTATCTGTACTCCTATAGCAACATGGCTCTGGACCAATCAGAGCACACGATTGACTAGTGTTGATGTATAGACATAGACAACTTTATTCAAGACCGTGTACTTAGTATACATAGATTTTTCTGTGAATAATATAAACTACAAAACTGGATCTATTGATATATTTTACGCATATCGAAACATTCAAAAACATACTTTGAAACAGCTGCTTGTTTATTTGGATTATTGAGAAAAGATAGTTGTCCGATATTTTCAAAAATTTGTCAAAAAAAAATGTCTCTCATCCTCCATCGCTTGACAGGAGGGGCAGAGCCATTGATCAGGTCTTACATATGTTTTATTGTATTGACCTCTTTCAATTTGTAAACAATGATCGCTTATCCTTTGTGTGGTTCCAGACAATAACGCCCCAATATCACTTCACAGCTTTATAATATTTCAATGTATCAGTTTTAGCTCAACTCTATAATTCTTTTGTTGGGAAGAGCTGTAGTGGGAAAATTCTTTTAATTGCATTGTTGCTCTATGACTACATGTAGCATATTTTTGGGGATATGAAATTTGGAACTCTGTCGGACCTCCCCCCCACAAATACACACACACACACACACATTTTTATATCTGAGTATACCCCTGGGTGGCTAGTAAGTGAGTAAAGTAAAAGCTTTATTTAACCATGGTAGTAGATCCTTCAGGTAAGACTACAATAATAATAATGATAATAATAATTCTTGGAAAAATCTATTTACAAATACTAGGAAAAAGATCTATCCTTTGCCAAATCTAAGCAGATATTTTGTTAACTTACCAAATTTATCAACTCTTTTAAAATCATGCACTGGACATGAGCAGGCTTAATAATGTGTACCAGACCATTTGGCAATCAACTTGAATGCTCCACTCTAGATATATATTTGCTAAAACATGATTGTTCTTTTACAGTATTTTGAAACAAGAGGTCTTCCATTCATTTTTTTAGTTTTTTTTTTGCCTTAACTAAATACAACTGCTTGCGCACCGCCGGAACCCCTGGCTATAAATTGACCCTCAACCCTGTGGAATTTCCAATCCCTTCCATGGGGGTTGGGGGATGGGTATTTCAAGAATCACATTGTTTAATCCCTCTTTCACCATTTGTTCTTTCAAATAAATGGGATCTGCCAAATACAAGCAAAATACAATTTTTTTGCAGCCATGTTTGGAAACTATTCAGACAAGATATGCTAAACCTTTGAAGGTGAGCGGTCAAAAATCAGGTTACAGAAATGTATAGAGTCTATTGACTAGATTTTAGTTTCTTTTGAAAGGTTTCCGTGCTTGTAGTCACTCATGTTTAGGCCGCAAAAAAATGTTAAAGGAACCAGAAAAAAATTCCAATGATTATTCAGAACCTATTATCGATGTTGGAGTCAAATTTTTCACCCATTTTTCCTGAGGTCAGCAAATTCAAAATCATTTTTTAGAGTTTTCTTTAACATTTCTTCGTGGCCTAATGGCCTATATTCTACCCTTTCAAAAGATACTAAAATCTAGTCAATAGATCTTATATTTTTTCTGTAACCTTTTTTTTGACCACTTACAAAATTGCTCAAACTTCTATGACAAGTCCTCTTAATTGTCTGTCAATAAAGTGCATGAAAACATTGTTCTAAACTTTAAAGAAAACAACAACAACACCAGAAGCTGTTATGCTATCATGTTGGACTCAATAGAATTGGCTGATTACATTTTTAAACTGCACTGAGGGATTGTTGTGGACCTATGGATCTTTAGGGGAGGGGCTCACTGATAACCTAGAAGAAATTTCAAAGGAGAAGGTCTTTCAAGGCAGTGCCAGTCACCATGCAATGTCCATAGGTCACCACAACCTGGCCCCCCTCTGTATGTGTGGGTTAAAAATGTAAAAAGGCATTGTATTACCATAAACTGAGAAGAACTGCCTTCATGGTTTTAAAGCAATTAGCATTCAAGTTTCCTTGGTAGAGGGCATACTACCAGTACACGTTCACCATTAATTGTTTCAAAGGCTGGTATGAACTTGCATAAAATCCGCTGGATGGGTATAAAACTGGCAGGACCATCATCTTCATACACATTTCCGCACCATACTTCTGCTGGAGCCCCTAACAAATGACGGTTTGGTGCTTTTGAAACCATCTTACAGCAGCAAACAAACAGCTCTTTACAGAACCATCTAAAATGATATTCTGTCTCATATAGTAATCTACTACACCAGGCCTCACCTCTGTCCCACTCATGTCTATATCTCCTTTAAAGCCACACCATCTGGCAGTTATAAAAGATGAGCGTTCCCCCTTGAGTCTGCAGAGCCATAACGCTCTCTGCCAACTGACACTGATGCATATTTGTCAAAGAATCTTGTAACAGAGTCTGTACAGAGTTGAGGAAATATTGCAAGGTATGCAACCTTGAGATGATTTAACTGGTACACAGGCAAACTTGACTTGGATTTAGGAGGATGGAAATGGTACAAATCATCAGTCTCAAGTAGAGGCCAAATATCACTCTGTCGGATGGGGCCAATGGCCAGAAGACTTGTTTCTATCACTTTTCTTGAAAGATTCTCTTCTTGAAGAGAAAGAGTGCCAACTTGCTGACCTTGAAGCCTATCTATAAGCGGCTGAAATGCTTCCTTAAATTCACTAGGAAATTGGATATCTTTGACATACAACTCAGAACTAAATTTTCGCATTAGCTGAATTTCCAATTTCCGTTTTGCAAGGAAGGAAACTCAAAGAATAATTATTTGCAGGTGAGCTGTTGTTAAAAATGCATGAGACGCTTTATCATTCACGACGAAAACAAGATATACATAGAGGATATTACACGGTGGCTTGAAGATATGAGTTTTATTTTCTCGTGTCAAAACAATATTTTACTCATTCGCGCAATCTGATTGGCCAAGAGCAAACAATGAATTCTCTATGTCACATGAACTTGACATGCTAAATGCAATATCTGCAGTTGATATTGCATTTAGCATGTCAAGTTCAAAGTCTGCACTTTCCCAAGCCCCTCATCCGTGTCTTCATTTTCAATACAAATCCATTTTGGCATTGTATCAATTTTATTATATGGATGCCAGTGTTTTACTTGAAACTAAAACACTCGCACTGGACGAAAAAAACGGATTTACCAACATTTGCGTAACGATCAAATGTTGTGCAAATCTGGTGCTCCATATTTGCTTCACATTTGAAATGCGCCAAATACAATGCATATTTACACATTTGTTTCTCCATCAAATCTATAGTAAATTTAGTATTTACCTTATTATTTGCTACACATTTGTCAACTCCAGCAAATGTGTTTATTTGCATCACTTTCACTTTAGATACACCTATGAAGCAAATCCGTAAACTTAAGGGGCACTAACGATCATATTCGGTAAAATGTCTGTTCGGATGGCGCTACCGAGACCTGAAAATTCGAAGGTTTAATTTTCGTCCCCATGTTTCGAAATACACAAAAGGCGAAATTTTACTAGTTTTTTTTTTGTCGCTAAAAAGATCACCTAGAATTTTCGGATAGTTTTTTTCTTCTGGCATTTTCGGAAAACTTGACTTTTCAATCACAAAATTTTCGCTAAAGAGTTCAGCTACGAAATCCGAACAGAAATAGAAACTTTTTAGGGATTAAAATAGGCCTAGCCAATTGCTAGTATAACAGTCATTTGTATACTCAACAATGGCTCATAATGATATTTTTAGCTATTTTACACCATTTCACCATTCATGATTCGTTTTGGTGACCCTGAAACTTTGTAAAAATGATTGAATTTGCTTGATTGCGCAAAGACAATGTAAATTGTCAGTAAATACGATGTTTGCGTTACTCTGCTTGGTCACGTGGTTTGATCGAAAGTCACTACTTTCGTCCAGAGAAATCAAGATGGCGTCGAATCCAGAAGGATCTAAACAGAAAAGACTTGCTCTTCTTCAATCTGATTTGCGTCCAGAGAGAGCCGAATGGTATGTTTATCGTTATATTTTGTAGTTCATCTATATTTGAGTGAATAAACACTGACAAACAAATCAATTTGTAGCTTGAGATGCACCACAGCACAGCAGTTGTTTACGCGGGTTCTTTCACACGTGGTGCCCATCTTTCTTTCTATTTATACTCACGTTAGGGACTCTTCATATGGTTTATTTTAATGCTGCATAAGGCCTATTTGATCCAATTAAAAATGTATAACACTGGGCTAAGGCCTAGGTTTTCAATCTCAACACGGACACTTTAAGTTTAATTAAAAACTTCTACTCAAACTCAGCCACTAGAAATACTCCAAACATTTCTGCGTTTTTTTTTGTAACAAAAAAAGCTTTGGGTGAACTCAGATCACAGGTGACCCAGGACAATTGTTTGTGGATTGTGTACCACAACATTGAAGTATTATCTCAGGTGACCCAGGACAACGGCAAGTATAAAATGCAGACCAGAAAATGCAGACTGCAGACTAGAAAATGCAGACTGGAAAATGCAGACTAAAAAATGCAGACTAGAAAGTGCAGCTAGAAAATGCAAACTAAGAGTAAATTACAGTTAGAAGAACGGATGAGTTCACAGAGTAGTGAGATCGTCAAGATCAAGGGCCTGGACTGTCGTAAAGAAAGTGTAGCACAAATTTTGAAGAACGTTTTTGAAGTGAATGAACAGGCTCTCCTATTACTGAGAACCATACTATTTTCTTGTGCAGAAAAGATCGATTTAGATCTGAAACAAAGCTGGAACTTACCTGTTGATCTGACAGCGACTTGTGTGAATTACAGTAATGGCAATCGCACCATGACAGAAACTAAACAGTGTGTGTCGTTTTCTAGGAATTAAAACACGTTTTGCAGAATACTGAACTACCAACTTGCTAGCTTGTTTGCTACATTTGTAGTTTATTTGATATTTATAGTAATACACTGAGTATAGCGATGGGAAGTAATTTGAGGAAATCTGTGATTCCACTTTTACATTCAATAACTTGAAACGAGCCTCCTTGCCGTGAAAACTGAACAACAACTTCCAAAAACTGTTGTTCTTTAATACAAATGGACAAAAAACTAACCTATTCACAATTTTTACGATGAATTCATTTTCTAGTCTGTATTTTCCGGTCTGCATTTTATACTTGCCGCCCAGGACAATGGTTTGTGTACTACAACATTGAAGTATTATTATGCTCATGTGAAGTTTCATGGATTTATCTTCAATTCGCCCCCCATACAGAGAGAAAGACAAGGTGGGAGGCTGAAGCCAAAAATCCTCCTGAACAAAGGGATTTAAATTTTCTTACTGGAAAAATGGATCTATAAACCCTATAATACTTCCATGTTGTAGTACACAAACCATTGTCCTGGGTCACCTGTGGTGAGGGATGTGGGTAAAACATGAACGGGAAAGCAGGATGGGGATGTGACCCGGGACGCCGATTTGGATGAGATGTCATACTTTCGCATTTTAGTACAACCTAATCTGCACCCGGCCGGGTCATGCCCTGACGACATCCCCATCCTGCGTCCCCGTCCATGTATTACCCATACATCCAACCCTGAGCGACGTCAAGCACTGACCTTAGAAAATCTCAGGGGCACCCAACGATCATTTTCGGTAAAATACCTGTTCGGATGGTGGGATGAGAGCTGAAACTTTCGCTTCAGAATTTCAAGCTTTACCTTTCATATATAGATCATAAGATCCCCTGTTTTTTTCGAATTGCAGAAAAAGGTTAAATTTTACTAATTTTTGAGGATTTTTGTCGTTAAAAAGGTCACCTAAAATTTTCGGATAGAGTATTTCCCCTAGCATTTTGATTTAATAGACTTTTGTATTCACTTAGACTGAAAACTCAACTTGAAGGATGTGAGGGAGCCAAAACATGGAAGATAAGTTGCCAAGCTGTGCAAAAGCTTATACAGGACAAATACCCAGAAGTTACATGCAGAGAGGCTGGCAAGATTATGAGGGAGGCCTTTCCATATGTGAAAAGACAACAATATAGGAAGAACAAAAAGCAGGAATTTTACTACTACAGGGTGAGACTTTCAATGAACAGGTCATGTGAAGTTCAATTAGTGTGTTCACCGGGAATAAGCATGTTTTCTCAGCTGGAAAATGATCTAAAAGAGAAAGAGGAAGAAATAGCTGTGAAAGATGAAGAGTTGAAGAGAATTTCAATTAATTATTTGAGAAGTGTAAAGAAAGTTAGAGTTCTAGAGAATCAGAAGAAAGTCCTAGCCTCAATTGTAAGTGAGCTGGAAGATGAGAAGTTAAGGAAAATCCCGATATCAGATGGACTTGTTACCGAATCAAGTGAAAATGCACAGTTGCTAGCTGGAATCGAGTTCATCCCTGAACAACATTTGACCACAATAAATAATGAGACTGTTGTTATTGGGTCAGGAAGTTATGGTTCATGTGAACTGAGGATGTGGAGGAATATCAAGGTATGCATTAAAAACTTTGGTCAAAAAACTTCACAAAAAGAAGTGGAAAAAGAAGCAGTTATTTTGAAAAAGTTGCAGCAGTCTCTTTTTGTGCCACTCTTACTTGGCATCAATGCAAGAACAGCACCATATTATATTGTAACAAAGTTCCATTCTGCCACTAATGGATCAAGTTTGACATTGCATAAGGCAATACAACATAATCTACATATTAGCCAGAGAAAGTGGATGAATATTTTGCTGAAATGTGCCATTGGATTGAAATCCATTCACGAGCTTGGATATATTCACAATGATCTCCATTTGAAGAACATAGTTCTTGATAGGTTGGATGGTCGTACACATCCAGTTATCATTGACTTTGGGAAAGCGTGCAGAACTAAAGAAGGCAGGTGCCGCAAAGTCACAGATTTTGCCACCCACACTGATATGCACCCTTGGGTTGCACCAGAGACAATCCTCGGGCAACATAAAGAATCTGAAGCCAGTGATGTATATGGACTAGGTTATGTCAAGCAGAGGGTAAACATGATTGCAAGTATCAAAGGACTTGATGATGTGGTAGCACTTTGCCGCTCCTGCAATGCACATCAGAGGCCAAACATGGAAAGCATTATAGGGAAACTCAATTTATTTCTTGCTAATTTAATTAGAGAATGTTAGAGTAGAGATAGGATAAAATGATAACACCTTTCCCATTTAATAACTGAATCAATTTATTTTTCTTTAAGAAATAGCTCATTTATCATGTAAATGGATAACCATGAAATAACACAGTGAATAAATGCTCTTAATGAGTATTTCTTCACCAGAAAATCCTCATTTTTATATATTCAATGCTCTTCAGTGTTATAATTGAATTTAGTGTAGTTAATGATGTTCTCCCCATTTATGTTTTAGGCCAAGGTGGTAGGGGGGGGGGGGGGGGGGGGGGGGGGAGGGGACTCCCATATTTGAATGTTAGTCCCAGGAACTTGTTTAATTGATGGGATTAGTCACATGTAAGTGTGACTTGTTCCATAGCTACCCTGCACAAAGGTTGCTTCATGGACTTGTCCTCTTATAAATAAATGCTAGGTAACCACTAAAGATGAAACTAAACCATTATCAAGATTTTGTAGTTGACTAATTAAAATTGTCCAGGAAAACTAATTAACCCTTGATTAACCCTTTGTCCAACACACGTCAAGGTGCAAAAAAACTATATACACGATAGAAGTGGGGCTCGTGCTGGGTGCCTGTGGACAGTGGTACCAGACACTTTGCGAATTAACAAATAGATCTCGTTTTGCGAGTGGGTGTACGGTAATAGATACACAGATGACGTCACAGAACGTCACGAACAAAAAAGTATGCAACAAGATGCAGTCGAGTTTGCGCGACTGTTGTTCATGACATTCTGTGACGTCTACTGTGTGTATCTTTTACAGTACATACCCCCCCCCCCCCAAATGAGATCTATATTATTTGTTTTATACAACAACAAACAGGGATTTTTGTCAACTGTGTATCTGTACTCCTATAGCAACATGGCTCTGGACCAATCAGAGCACACGATTGACTAGTGTTGATGTATAGACATAGACAACTTTATTCAAGACCGTGTACTTAGTATACATAGATTTTTCTGTGAATAATATAAACTACAAAACTGGATCTATTGATATATTTTACGCATATCGAAACATTCAAAAACATACTTTGAAACAGCTGCTTGTTTATTTGGATTATTGAGAAAAGATAGTTGTCCGATATTTTCAAAAATTTGTCAAAAAAAAATGTCTCTCATCCTCCATCGCTTGACAGGAGGGGCAGAGCCATTGATCAGGTCTTACATATGTTTTATTGTATTGACCTCTTTCAATTTGTAAACAATGATCGCTTATCCTTTGTGTGGTTCCAGACAATAACGCCCCAATATCACTTCACAGCTTTATAATATTTCAATGTATCAGTTTTTAGCTCAACTCTATAATTCTTTTGTTGGGAAGAGCTGTAGTGGGAAATTCTTTTAATTGCATTGTTGCTCTATGACTACATGTAGCATATTTTTGGGGATATGAAATTTGGAACTCTGTCGGACCTCCCCCCCACAAATACACACACACACACACACACATTTTTATATCTGAGTATACCCCTGGGTGGCTAGTAAGTGAGTAAAGTAAAAGCTTTATTTAACCATGGTAGTAGATCCTTCAGGTAAGACTACAATAATAATAATGATAATAATAATTCTTGGAAAATCTATTTACAAATACTAGGAAAAAGATCTATCCTTTGCCAAATCTAAGCAGATATTTTGTTAACTTACCAATATTTATCAACTCTTTTAAAATCATGCACTGGACATGAGCATGGCTTAATAATGTGTACCAGACCATTTGGCAATCAACTTGAATGCTCCACTCTAGATATATATTTTGCTAAAACATGATTGTTCTTTTACAGTATTTTGAAACAAGAGGTCTTCCATTCATTTTTTTAGTTTTTTTTTTGCCTTAACTAAATACAACTGCTTGCGCACCGCCGGAACCCCCTGGCTATAAATTGACCCTCAACCCTGTGGAATTTCCAATCCCTTCCATGGGGGTTGGGGGATGGGTATTTCAAGAATCACATTGTTTAATCCCTCTTTCACCATTTGTTCTTTCAAATAAATGGGATCTGCCAAATACAAGCAAAATACAATTTTTTTGCAGCCATGTTTGGAAACTATTCAGACAAGATATGCTAAACCTTTGAAGGTGAGCGGTCAAAAATCAGGTTACAGAAATGTATAGAGTCTATTGACTAGATTTTAGTTTCTTTTGAAAGGTTTCCGTGCTTGTAGTCACTCATGTTTAGGCCGCAAAAAAATGTTAAAGGAACCAGAAAAAAATTCCAATGATTATTCAGAACCTATTATCGATGTTGGAGTCAAATTTTTCACCCATTTTTCCTGAGGTCAGCAAATTCAAAATCATTTTTTAGAGTTTTCTTTAACATTTCTTCGTGGCCTAATGGCCTATATTCTACCCTTTCAAAAGATACTAAAATCTAGTCAATAGATCTTATATTTTTTCTGTAACCTTTTTTTTGACCACTTACAAAATTGCTCAAACTTCTATGACAAGTCCTCTTAATTGTCTGTCAATAAAGTGCATGAAAACATTGTTCTAAACTTTAAAGAAAACAACAACAACACCAGAAGCTGTTATGCTATCATGTTGGACTCAATAGAATTGGCTGATTACATTTTTAAACTGCACTGAGGGATTGTTGTGGACCTATGGATCTTTAGGGGAGGGGCTCACTGATAACCTAGAAGAAATTTCAAAGGAGAAGGTCTTTCAAGGCAGTGCCAGTCACCATGCAATGTCCATAGGTCACCACAACCTGGCCCCCCTCTGTATGTGTGGGTTAAAAATGTAAAAAGGCATTGTATTACCATAAACTGAGAAGAACTGCCTTCATGGTTTTAAAGCAATTAGCATTCAAGTTTCCTTGGTAGAGGGCATACTACCAGTACACGTTCACCATTAATTGTTTCAAAGGCTGGTATGAACTTGCATAAAATCCGCTGGATGGGTATAAAACTGGCAGGACCATCATCTTCATACACATTTCCGCACCATACTTCTGCTGGAGCCCCTAACAAATGACGGTTTTGGTGCTTTTGAAACCATCTTACAGCAGCAAACAAACAGCTCTTTACAGAACCATCTAAAATGATATTCTGTCTCATATAGTAATCTACTACACCAGGCCTCACCTCTGTCCCACTCATGTCTATATCTCCTTTAAAGCCACACCATCTGGCAGTTATAAAAGATGAGCGTTCCCCCTTGAGTCTGCAGAGCCATAACGCTCTCTGCCAACTGACACTGATGCATATTTGTCAAAGAATCTTGTAACAGAGTCTGTACAGAGTTGAGGAAATATTGCAAGGTATGCAACCTTGAGATGATTTAACTGGTACACAGGCAAACTTGACTTGGATTTAGGAGGATGGAAATGGTACAAATCATCAGTCTCAAGTAGAGGCCAAATATCACTCTGTCGGATGGGGCCAATGGCCAGAAGACTTGTTTCTATCACTTTTCTTGAAAGATTCTCTTCTTGAAGAGAAAGAGTGCCAACTTGCTGACCTTGAAGCCTATCTATAAGCGGCTGAAATGCTTCCTTAAATTCACTAGGAAATTGGATATCTTTGACATACAACTCAGAACTAAATTTTCGCATTAGCTGAATTTCCAATTTCCGTTTTGCAAGGAAGGAAACTCAAAGAATAATTATTTGCAGGTGAGCTGTTGTTAAAAATGCATGAGACGCTTTATCATTCACGACGAAAACAAGATATACATAGAGGATATTACACGGTGGCTTGAAGATATGAGTTTTATTTTCTCGTGTCAAAAACAATATTTTACTCATTCGCGCAATCTGATTGGCCAAGAGCAAACAATGAATTCTCTATGTCACATGAACTTGACATGCTAAATGCAATATCTGCAGTTGATATTGCATTTAGCATGTCAAGTTCAAAGTCTGCACTTTCCCAAGCCCCTCATCCGTGTCTTCATTTTCAATACAAATCCATTTTGGCATTGTATCAATTTTTATTATATGGATGCCAGTGTTTTACTTGAAACTAAAACACTCGCACTGGACGAAAAAACGGATTTACCAACATTTGCGTAACGATCAAATGTTGTGCAAATCTGGTGCTCCATATTTGCTTCACATTTGAAATGCGCCAAATACAATGCATATTTACACATTTGTTTCTCCATCAAATCTATAGTAAATTTAGTATTTACCTTATTATTTGCTACACATTTGTCAACTCCAGCAAATGTGTTTATTTGCATCACTTTCACTTTAGATACACCTATGAAGCAAATCCGTAAACTTAAGGGGCACTAACGATCATATTCGGTAAAATGTCTGTTCGGATGGCGCTACCGAGACCTGAAAATTCGAAGGTTTAATTTTCGTCCCCATGTTTCGAAATACACAAAAGGCGAAATTTTACTAGTTTTTTTTTTTGTCGCTAAAAAGATCACCTAGAATTTTCGGATAGTTTTTTTCTTCTGGCATTTTCGGAAAACTTGACTTTTCAATCACAAAATTTTCGCTAAAGAGTTCAGCTACGAAATCCGAACAGAAATAGAAACTTTTTAGGGATTAAAATAGGCCTAGCCAATTGCTAGTATAACAGTCATTTGTATACTCAACAATGGCTCATAATGATATTTTTAGCTATTTTACACCATTTCACCATTCATGATTCGTTTTGGTGACCCTGAAACTTTGTAAAAATGATTGAATTTGCTTGATTGCGCAAAGACAATGTAAATTGTCAGTAAATACGATGTTTGCGTTACTCTGCTTGGTCACGTGGTTTGATCGAAAGTCACTACTTTCGTCCAGAGAAATCAAGATGGCGTCGAATCCAGAAGGATCTAAACAGAAAAGACTTGCTCTTCTTCAATCTGATTTGCGTCCAGAGAGAGCCGAATGGTATGTTTATCGTTATATTTTGTAGTTCATCTATATTTGAGTGAATAAACACTGACAAACAAATCAATTTGTAGCTTGAGATGCACCACAGCACAGCAGTTGTTTACGCGGGTTCTTTCACACGTGGTGCCCATCTTTCTTTCTATTTATACTCACGTTAGGGACTCTTCATATGGTTTATTTTAATGCTGCATAAGGCCTATTTGATCCAATTAAAAATGTATAACACTGGGCTAAGGCCTAGGTTTTCAATCTCAACACGGACACTTTAAGTTTAATTAAAAACTTCTACTCAAACTCAGCCACTAGAAATACTCCAAACATTTCTGCGTTTTTTTTGTAACAAAAAAAGCTTTGGGTGAACTCAGATCACAGGTGACCCAGGACAATTGTTTGTGGATTGTGTACCACAACATTGAAGTATTATCTCAGGTGACCCAGGACAACGGCAAGTATAAATGCAGACCAGAAAATGCAGACTGCAGACTAGAAAATGCAGACTGGAAAATGCAGACTAAAAAATGCAGACTAGAAAGTGCAGCTAGAAAATGCAAACTAAGAGTAAATTACAGTTAGAAGAACGGATGAGTTCACAGAGTAGTGAGATCGTCAAGATCAAGGGCCTGGACTGTCGTAAAGAAAGTGTAGCACAAATTTTGAAGAACGTTTTTGAAGTGAATGAACAGGCTCTCCTATTACTGAGAACCATACTATTTTCTTGTGCAGAAAAGATCGATTTAGATCTGAAACAAAGCTGGAACTTACCTGTTGATCTGACAGCGACTTGTGTGAATTACAGTAATGGCAATCGCACCATGACAGAAACTAAACAGTGTGTGTCGTTTTCTAGGAATTAAAACACGTTTTGCAGAATACTGAACTACCAACTTGCTAGCTTGTTTGCTACATTTGTAGTTTATTTGATATTTATAGTAATACACTGAGTATAGCGATGGGAAGTAATTTGAGGAAATCTGTGATTCCACTTTTACATTCAATAACTTGAAACGAGCCTCCTTGCCGTGAAAACTGAACAACAACTTCCAAAAACTGTTGTTCTTTAATACAAATGGACAAAAAACTAACCTATTCACAATTTTTACGATGAATTCATTTTCTAGTCTGTATTTTCCGGTCTGCATTTTATACTTGCCGCCCAGGACAATGGTTTGTGTACTACAACATTGAAGTATTATTATGCTCATGTGAAGTTTCATGGATTTATCTTCAATTCGCCCCCCATACAGAGAGAAAGACAAGGTGGGAGGCTGAAGCCAAAAATCCTCCTGAACAAAGGGATTTAAATTTTCTTACTGGAAAAATGGATCTATAAACCCTATAATACTTCCATGTTGTAGTACACAAACCATTGTCCTGGGTCACCTGTGGTGAGGGATGTGGGTAAAACATGAACGGGAAAGCAGGATGGGGATGTGACCCGGGACGCCGATTTGGATGAGATGTCATACTTTCGCATTTTAGTACAACCTAATCTGCACCCGGCCGGGTCATGCCCTGACGACATCCCCATCCTGCGTCCCCGTCCATGTATTACCCATACATCCAACCCTGAGCGACGTCAAGCACTGAGCTTAGAAAATCTCAGGGGCACCCAACGATCATTTTCGGTAAAATACCTGTTCGGATGGTGGGATGAGAGCTGAAACTTTCGCTTCAGAATTTCAAGCTTTACCTTTCATATATAGATCATAAGATCCCCTGTTTTTTTCGAATTGCAGAAAAAGGTTAAATTTTACTAATTTTTTGAGGATTTTTGTCGTTAAAAAGGTCACCTAAAATTTTCGGATAGAGTTTCCCCTAGCATTTTGATTTAATAGACTTTTGTATTCACTTAGACTGAAAACTCAACTTGAAGGATGTGAGGGAGCCAAAACATGGAAGATAAGTTGCCAAGCTGTGCAAAAGCTTATACAGGACAAATACCCAGAAGTTACATGCAGAGAGGCTGGCAAGATTATGAGGGAGGCCTTTCCATATGTGAAAAGACAACAATATAGGAAGAACAAAAAGCAGGAATTTTACTACTACAGGGTGAGACTTTCAATGAACAGGTCATGTGAAGTTCAATTAGTGTGTTCACCGGGAATAAGCATGTTTTCTCAGCTGGAAAATGATCTAAAAGAGAAAGAGGAAGAAATAGCTGTGAAAGATGAAGAGTTGAAGAGAATTTCAATTAATTATTTGAGAAGTGTAAAGAAAGTTAGAGTTCTAGAGAATCAGAAGAAAGTCCTAGCCTCAATTGTAAGTGAGCTGGAAGATGAGAAGTTAAGGAAAATCCCGATATCAGATGGACTTGTTACCGAATCAAGTGAAAATGCACAGTTGCTAGCTGGAATCGAGTTCATCCCTGAACAACATTTGACCACAATAAATAATGAGACTGTTGTTATTGGGTCAGGAAGTTATGGTTCATGTGAACTGAGGATGTGGAGGAATATCAAGGTATGCATTAAAAACTTTGGTCAAAAAACTTCACAAAAAGAAGTGGAAAAAGAAGCAGTTATTTTGAAAAAGTTGCAGCAGTCTCTTTTTGTGCCACTCTTACTTGGCATCAATGCAAGAACAGCACCATATTATATTGTAACAAAGTTCCATTCTGCCACTAATGGATCAAGTTTGACATTGCATAAGGCAATACAACATAATCTACATATTAGCCAGAGAAAGTGGATGAATATTTTGCTGAAATGTGCCATTGGATTGAAATCCATTCACGAGCTTGGATATATTCACAATGATCTCCATTTGAAGAACATAGTTCTTGATAGGTTGGATGGTCGTACACATCCAGTTATCATTGACTTTGGGAAAGCGTGCAGAACTAAAGAAGGCAGGTGCCGCAAAGTCACAGATTTTGCCACCCACACTGATATGCACCCTTGGGTTGCACCAGAGACAATCCTCGGGCAACATAAAGAATCTGAAGCCAGTGATGTATATGGACTAGGTTATGTCAAGCAGAGGGTAAACATGATTGCAAGTATCAAAGGACTTGATGATGTGGTAGCACTTTGCCGCTCCTGCAATGCACATCAGAGGCCAAACATGGAAAGCATTATAGGGAAACTCAATTTATTTCTTGCTAATTTAATTAGAGAATGTTAGAGTAGAGATAGGATAAAATGATAACACCTTTCCCATTTAATAACTGAATCAATTTATTTTTCTTTAAGAAATAGCTCATTTATCATGTAAATGGATAACCATGAAATAACACAGTGAATAAATGCTCTTAATGAGTATTTCTTCACCAGAAAATCCTCATTTTTATATATTCAATGCTCTTCAGTGTTATAATTGAATTTAGTGTAGTTAATGATGTTCTCCCCATTTATGTTTTAGGCCAAGGTAGGGGGGGGGGGGGGGGGGGGGGGGGGGACTCCCATATTTGAATGTTAGTCCCAGGAACTTGTTTAATTGATGGGATTAGTCACATGTAAGTGTGACTTGTTCCATAGCTACCCTGCACAAAGGTTGCTTCATGGACTTGTCCTCTTATAAATAAATGCTAGGTAACCACTAAAGATGAAACTAAACCATTATCAAGATTTTGTAGTTGACTAATTAAAATTGTCCAGGAAAACTAATTAACCCTTGATTAACCCTTTGTCCAACACACGTCAAGGTGCAAAAAAACTATATACACGATAGAAGTGGGGCTCGTGCTGGGTGCCTGTGGACAATGGTACCAGACACTTTGCGAATTAACAAATAGATCTCGTTTTGCGAGTGGGTGTACGGTAATAGATACACAGATGACGTCACAGAATGTCACGAACAAAAAAGTATGCAACAAGATGCAGTCGAGTTTGCGCGACTGTTGTTCATGACATTCTGTGACGTCTACTGTGTGTATCTTTTACAGTACATACCCCCCCCCCCCAAATGAGATCTATATTATTTGTTTATACAACAACAACAGGGATTTTTGTCAACTGTGTATCTGTACTCCTATAGCAACATGGCTCTGGACCAATCAGAGCACACGATTGACTAGTGTTGATGTATAGACATAGACAACTTTATTCAAGACCGTGTACTTAGTATACATAGATTTTTCTGTGAATAATATAAACTACAAAACTGGATCTATTGATATATTTACGCATATCGAAACATTCAAAAACATACTTTGAAACAGCTGCTTGTTTATTTGGATTATTGAGAAAAGATAGTTGTCCGATATTTTCAAAAATTTGTCAAAAAAAAATGTCTCTCATCCTCCATCGCTTGACAGGAGGGGCAGAGCCATTGATCAGGTCTTACATATGTTTTATTGTATTGACTCTTTCAATTTGTAAACAATGATCGCTTATCCTTTGTGTGGTTCCAGACAATAACGCCCCAATATCACTTCACAGCTTTATAATATTTCAATGTATCAGTTTTTAGCTCAACTCTATAATTCTTTTGTTGGGAAGAGCTGTAGTGGGAAAATTTTTAATTGCATTGTTGCTCTATGACTACATGTAGCATATTTTTGGGGATATGAAATTTGGAACTCTGTCGGACCTCCCCCCCACACACACACACACACACATTTTTATATCTGAGTATACCCCCTGGGTGGCTAGTAAGTGAGTAAAGTAAAAGCTTTATTTAACCATGGTAGTAGATCCTTCAGGTAAGACTACAATAATAATAATGATAATAATAATTCTTGGAAAATCTATTTACAAATACTAGGAAAAAGATCTATCCTTTGCCAAATCTAAGCAGATATTTTGTTAACTTACCAATATTTATCAACTCTTTTAAAATCATGCACTGGACATGAGCATGGCTTAATAATGTGTACCAGACCATTTGGCAATCAACTTGAATGCTCCACTCTAGATATATATTTTGCTAAAACATGATTGTTCTTTTACAGTATTTTGAAACAAGAGGTCTTCCATTCATTTTTTTAGTTTTTTTTTTGCCTTAACTAAATACAACTGCTTGCGCACCGCCGGAACCCCCTGGCTATAAATTGACCCTCACCCTGTGGAATTTCCAATCCCTTCCATGGGGGTTGGGGGATGGGTATTTCAGGAATCACATTGTTTAATCCCTCTTTCACCATTTGTTCTTTCAAATAAATGGGATCTGCCAAATACAAGCAAAAACAATTTTTTTGCAGCCATGTTTGGAAACTATTCAGACAAGATATGCTAAACCTTTGACGGCGAGCGGTCAAAAATCAGGTTACAGAAATGTATAGAGTCTATTGACTAGATTTTAGTTTCTTTTGAAAGGTTTCCGTGCTTGTAGTCACTCATGTTTAGGCCGCAAAAAAATGTTAAAGGAACCAGAAAAAAATTCCAATGATTATTCAGAACCTATTATCGATGTTGGAGTCAAATTTTTCACCCATTTTTCCTGAGGTCAGCAAATTCAAAATCATTTTTTAGAGTTTTCTTTAACATTTCTTCGTGGCCTAATGGCCTATATTCTACCCTTTCAAAAGATACTAAAATCTAGTCAATAGATCTTATATTTTTTCTGTAACCTTTTTTTTGACCACTTACAAAATTGCTCAAACTTCTATGACAAGTCCTCTTAATTGTCTGTCAATAACGTGCATGAAAACATTGTTCTAAACTTTAAAGAAAACAACAACAACACCAGAAGCTGTTATGCTATCATGTTGGACTCAATAGAATTGGCTGATTACATTTTTAAACTGCACTGAGGGATTGTTGTGGACCTATGGATCTTTAGGGGAGGGGCTCACTGATAACCTAGAAGAAATTTCAAAGGAGAAGGTCTTTCAAGGCAGTGCCAGTCACCATGCAATGTCCATAGGTCACCACAACCTGGCCCCCTCTGTATGTGTGGGTTAAAAATGTAAAAAGGCATTGTATTACCATAAACTGAGAAGAACTGCCTTCATGGTTTAAAGCAATTAGCATTCAAGTTCCTTGGTAGAGGGCATACTACCAGTACACGTTCACCATTAATTGTTTCAAAGGCTGGTATGAACTTGCATAAAATCCGCTGGATGGGTATAAAACTGGCAGGACCATCATCTTCATACACATTTCTGCACCATACTTCTGCTGGAGCCCCTAACAAATGACGGTTTTGGTGCTTTTGAAACCATCTTACAGCAGCAAACAAACAGCTCTTTACAGAACCATCTAAAATGATATTCTGTCTCATATAGTAATCTACTACACCAGGCCTCACCTCTGTCCCACTCATGTCTATATCTCCTTTAAAGCCACACCATCTGGCAGTTATAAAAGATGAGCGTTCCCCCTTGAGTCTGCAGAGCCATAACGCTCTCTGCCAACTGACACTGATGCATATTTGTCAAAGAATCTTGTAACAGAGTCTGTACAGAGTTGAGGAAATATTGCAAGGTATGCAACCTTGAGATGATTTAACTGGTACACAGGCAAACTTGACTTGGATTTAGGAGGATGGAAATGGTACAAATCATCAGTCTCAAGTAGAGGCCAAATATCACTCTGTCGGATGGGGCCAATGGCCAGAAGACTTGTTTCTATCACTTTTCTTGAAAGATTCTCTTCTTGAAGAGAAAGAGTGCCAACTTGCTGACCTTGAAGCCTATCTATAAGCGGCTGAAATGCTTCCTTAAATTCACTAGGAAATTGGATATCTTTGACATACAACTCAGAACTAAATTTTCGCATTAGCTGAATTTCCACAGCTCTTTGATTAGTACGGTACTCTCCTAACATGCCATTATATCTCTCAAAACTAAACAACCAGAAAGAGTAGACTGGTCCATAATCTAAAATAGAGTCAAGGATGTGAGTTTGTAGATGCATGTTAGGGGTAACCTTTTCCTTTCCATACAATTGTTCAAAGTCTCGCCCAAACTTCAGAATGTATGTGTGGCCAAGTTCAGCCCTGCCCTCAGTAATAATTGGTGAGCAAAATTGGGTGCATGCCATGACGAAATTTCGCCATAATTCCAAATCTGCTGTAGGTAGTATATTCCAAAGGGCATAAACAGAAAAAAACAGTGTCCAAGACTTCCACTGATCAGCAGTGAAACCACCATATGAGTTTTCGATTTTTGATGGCATTCTGCCAATGCTGGAAGGAGGTCTCAATGCGTCAAGTTTATTCTGAATTGCTGTTAAATGTGCCTTTTTTATGATTGGGTCATTTCCATCCAGCCAGACCTTTTGCATGATATGTTTTGCAGTCCCTGTAAATAAGCAGTGCATAGGGTCTATTGTGTGAAATCTGACAGCATCAAAATAGGGTAGCTGAAGTAGTTCACTGTAGCGAACCCCATATTTCTTTTCTATCAGAGCCTGATCAGTTGCTGAAGTCTGATCTAGCACTTCCTGCACATTATTTCTGTGTTTAGTATTTGTCCTTGGAGGTTCAGGCTCAAATCCTGAGAAGTCCATTCCATCACTTACATTGCCTGGAAACACCTTGGTGCACTTTGAACAACCATTGCTAGCAGTACATGCAGTAAATCCACAAAGTTTACGTGTAGCAGGCACATCACACCCAATGCAAAGTAAAGCAGCTCGAAATTTAGTGTGACCATTTTGGTTGGGTAATTCCACGTGAACACCATCATGCCACATAACATTCAACTCAGCAACAAGAGGATGAAGATAGCTATTGATGTTCAATTTTGGCTCATGAGGACCAGGTATGATACCAACCAGGAAAAGATTTTCTGGTTTAAATCTTTCTGACCTTGGCAAGTTCATCAAAACCATGTATATAGCACCAACGCTATACACAGAGTGTTTGAAGGGTTGAAACCAATCAACATTGAGCATCATACCATAATTATTGGGTTCTGCCAAAAATGGCTCACCATCAACAAACTGCCACTCTTTCCAGATCCGTCCATCATACACATCAGCTAAAAAGCCTGAGGGTATATCCCTTTTCCGCCATGCTTCACACATTTCTGCAAAATTTAGTAACTCGCTTACCATTTCCAAGTTATCTTAAACAGTCTTCAAAGTTGTATACACTGTTGCAGCTTGGGCAGACGACATACTTAACAAACTGGTCTTGGCTAATACCAAGCTGTGATCGGAACATATGTACAGTTTTCGGAAGAAGAGCCGCAAAAGCTGCTGTCAGAGGAATTATTCTGCCAAGGGATTCAAACAATATCTTCAGAAACGAAAGTAGAATGTCAAGAGCATTGTCTGAAATTGAGCAATATGATGACCATAAGCAAAGAAATACCAAGGTGCACTTGATAATAGGTTTCATTCCTTGAACAAATGAACCAGCCGGATTGGTATCAATTGATGGCACATTTGTACTCTCAATGAAGTCACAATTAATGTCATTTTCAGACACATCCCAGATCTCTGTGATGAGTGGAATGTCTTCTGGCCTGGAAGGATTTCTGTCTTGGTTTTCATAGGCCCAGTTCTCAGCAGAATCACTTGATGTCTCTCCATCAGAACTTTGATCATCAGAACTTTCTAGAAATAAAATAAGCAAACAAACAAAAATTAACAAGAAATTCATATCAGCCAACTCTTCGAATTTCATAGGATACTCTAGATTTTATAAGTCTCCAATATTTAATTTTTTTCTTGGTCGCAAAGAATAATCTACATATTGTATACAGCCATGGCTGCAATTCATTTTGTTCTGCTTCATTTTCATTATGTTCATCAGTACAGTATTTTAGTAGGCAAAAGTTTAAATTGTGGCACTAATTCAAGCAAATACAATACTGTTGTTCTACTGATAACAGGACCAGATCCAGGTTTAGACCCCGTCCGCACTTCACCATTTTCAAACGAAAATGGATACTTTTTGCTCCGTTTTCAAAAAGATTTGCGTCCACACTTATTGTTTTCTAATTGTTTTCGGTGATCGTTTTCGGCGTTGTAGTGCGGACGATAGCCATATCAGGAGCAAAAAGTTTCCGTTTTCGCTTGAAAACGGTGAAGTGTGGACAAGGTCTTAGAAAACAAGGGTGTGTTTCTGTTCTGAAAAACCAGATTTGTCACAAGGACCCCCAATGTATCCAAATCACACTACAACTTTTAAATCATATTTTGTTGCATTTTTTTCCAAAAAGTGCAAGATGTTTTAATTCTAGTGATTGTTTGGAAATTGTTTGGGGAAAAACCTCTTGTTTTACAATCATACAATCGTGGAATAGAATAAAAATGGCACCACGAAGCATGCTCGAGGATCTACAATAGTGCAAAAAGTAATCATTCAGCCTACGATAAAATCTAGGTCTGAAACAAATACCGAACAGAAGAGACAACTCCCGAGCGTCCCCGGTTAGTTTGAGTAAATAAACTACTATTGGTATCCATGCGCTAGTCGTATTCAGTGTCATCAATTTACCTGGTACTTCGATCTGAGATGGTTCATTTGACACGCTACAGCTTGATTCTGACTGAGCATCATTTCTGAAAGTGTCGCCACAATTTAAAACTTCTAGTAGTTCTTCGTCCGATGAATCGTCGCGCTGATTCCATTTCTTGTTTTTTCTATCAAAATACAAATCTAAGTGCCGACGGTAAGTTCTTAAATTCAAATATTCATGACAATGTTCACAGAATCTCCTCTTCTTGCCGTCCGCCATCTTTCTTTTTTGCAATTTGAATATGTATACCGCTGTACCGTTTACTGAGCCACCTTTTATCCAATCAGAACTTGCCTTTCGGTATGACTCATAGGCGGCCTAATGGAATGTGATCTTTGGTCTTTGAAACAAAGGAGGACTTGTTTATTGTGTCTTTGCCGCGTTAAAACTCCACTTCTGTTCGGCACACTCGATCGAAGCTCTTTCTTCTTTGAACTTAAAGCACTAAGTTAAATTTTTCTTCTTTGAACTTAAAGCAAAGTTAAACTTTTTGAATATGAGACCTAGCAAGCAGAAACGCAGCAATAAGAAGTCTTCCTCGTCGAGAAGGAATGCTACAATGATCAGTGGTGGTACTACCACAGGGACTTCAGTTGAAGATAGTAGCAATGGCGGCACTGGGGCAGTGCGGACTGGACAAGAGGTAATAGATGAGGACCAACAGTCTCCAGTGGCTACTACCACCACTGGAGTGACTAGAAGGAGTGATCTTCTTCAGGCGCCTAGCGATCGAGCGATCCAAACTCCGGGCCAAACTGCATCCGTTTCAACGAGCACACCGACTTCAGCAGGCACGCATCAGAACCCTCCAAATGTGGAGTTGCAAGATCTTTGGAGTTCCGTGGAGCTTCTGCTGGTAGTTCGGGTGTTGGTACTTCGATAGATGAACACGATCAGGAAATAGAAGATCTAGTGATCAGTGGCATTGCACGAGCGCCAACTCTTCATCCCCCTCCTAGAGTTCACCTACCACGTGGCCGGGAGAGAGAAGAACAAACTAGGCAAGTTCTGGCCCCGTTGGCTCTCCATACTCTCAACCCGCCAAACATGCCAGAAGAAGCTGCTGCTGCTGTGCAGCCCCCAGAATTTCTTTTAAAAATGCAAGAATTTCTAACACAGCAAGCTCAGTTTAATGAGCAACTCCTGCAGGCCCTTCAGCAAAAAGAGCGGGAGAATGAAGAACTTAAGAGAACAAAGCGACGTCGACTCGATAGAGCTCTAACGGTAAGTTTATTCCGCTTAAAAAAAACTAGTTTATTTTTCTCGATCTAGTATGATAGATATCTGTTCAGTGTAAAGAACATACTCTTGCTTGTTCTTTTGTGTGAATTAAACCTAACTGTAATGTTTCACACAAAGCTGACTTTTTTTATCTATAGCTTTATGTGAAACATTTCAGTATGGGTAACAGGCCATTTGCACTAACTGGGTCACATGACTCCAACTACCTCTGACCTGTTTTGTCAAAATCAATTCCAGAAATACAAAGAATCAATTGCCATTAGTCAGAAACTGAAGTTTCAGCTTAAAATCTCTAACCTGGGGGGGGGGGGGGGGGGGGGGGGGGGGTCAATTTACCTGATCATTTCCATACAAATACTGTATTTTCCTTGGAAATTCCAGATGGTGGGGGTCACTTTTGAACACCCTTCTGTGGAGGGGGTATGGATATTTTCTGGAACCACAATTTGTATGGGACTTGGGTCACATGACCCAGTTAGTGCAAATTGCCTTTTAAGTAAAGGCGGGCGCAATGTAACGTCACAAAATTTCAACTTTTGATATAAGCATTTTTAATAAAACCAGAACTGTAATTATATGTTCTAACGTTTTGACAAGGTAGCTAAAATCTATTCACACCTTAAAAAAAAGTGCCCAGAAATAATTAAAAATACCAATTTTCTTGTTTATAGGTTTAAATCAAGCAAAATGCCCAACCCCCAAGTCATTCCACTTTGCCTAAATCGGCTCCCTAAAACTTTTCAAATAACAGAAATTTGACAAAATAATGTATAATTTCCCTTTTCGCTTGCTTGTGTGGCGCATGTGATAACTTACTGGTATGCTGAATTTCAGGCTCATGTAAGAGAGGTGTACAGGGACGTAAGCCACGATGAGGAGAATGGTACCCCATGCACGGAGTGGGATTTTGAAAAACCGTAAGTCTCATCCTGTATAAGACATGTACAAATGTATATAGTTGGGAGCCTCCAGCATAGATTTTATAGGCCAACAATGGATGATTCCAGCTATATAAGTGTGAGTGCTCTTCTTTATTCAGAAATGCCAAGCTGTGTCTCGCATCTACCAGAATGCAATGCACACTTGTTTAACAGTTTGTTAGTCAAAATTCCTTATTTACTGATATGCATTGTGAACATGCTGGAATTGTCCATTTCAAATGAAAAACTTTACCAGAGATGCGAGAACAAAGTCTTTTTAAAAGGGGAGAGAGTTGTGACTAATCACCCCTGGATCTGCCACTACAGATATAAATTTAGCATTTAACCAGATCCATATTGCACAAGATATCATAGCAGTGCTTGTTTGTTTTTAGTTTTGAGTATTTTGGTTGTGATTAAACAGTGGCAATACGTGAACATCAGGTCTTTTTGGATAAATATATAAAAACTGGCAATGGGAGTTGAGTAAGTGAGCTGGACAAGGTTTATACCTTGCATGGAATTATCCAGGTATTTTTTGGCAATGCCATTAGTACTTATAATGTAATTGTAAATAAAGTTTTTATTCAAGAGTATTTTTTCTGTATTTTTTCTAGTTATGATGATGATGTTAACAAGAAAGTTTGCAAAGCTATTTTTGATGGTGTCAGGAGCACGGATAGCAAGACTTCATCAACAACAATTAAAAGTGAGTGTCAGCAAGATGTGTTTTCATCAACAATTGAAAAGTTTGCTATTGAAATTCAGAAACAATGTTTCATTGTAAAATGAGCCTTTGCAAGGGAAAAGGAACCTGTAAGGTTGTAAAATAGTCTGTAGTTAGACACATTTAGCTGAATTGTGCATGGTGATATCAAACTTTTGTTACTTAAGAAATAAATCATGTTTTTTGTGCCTTCATAGAGTTTTGAAAACAGAGTCTTTGTTTGGGAGAATGCGAGAGCAGATCACAAAGCACTAGACAAAGTCAAGTGCTTCATGATCTGACGAGCTGAGGTTTGCAAAAAGAGCTGAGGTTTGCAAAACTCTATGAAGGCACAGTAAAAATGTTTTATTTCTTAAGTACGAAACGTTTGATATTACCATGCACAATTAAGCTAATTTTGTGCAAACTATCTCAATCATCTTTTAGAAAATAACACCTATGTTGTATTGTGAATATGCGCATTCTGATTGGTTAAAAAGCACGTTTGTAAGAGACCTGAGAATCACGATTGTCACGCAACACTGTCACGCGTGTGTATGTTTTTTTCTAAAAGCAATAAAAATACTTTCTGTGTGCTCTCTGCTTTCTTACAAACACTCGGGGAATGTTGGTCGAACTGATAAAACTTGAAAGACACTCGCCTTCAGCTTGTGTCTTTTAAGTTTTGATCAGTTCTCCCAACATCCCCCTCGTGTTTGTAAGAAAGCAGAGAGCACGCAGAAAGTACTTTTATTGCTTAATTCAAAATAACATGCACAGATTGGACACTTCCATATCTTCCATAAAATATATGTACCCTGGGATGGACGGCATTCGTTAATTCTCAATTATGGGGGGGGGGAAGCTCAGAATTCTGCCTACATGTTTTTTTTAACCTGGAAGCTTACCCACCCACCCCTGGGTACATATCTTTTCTGGAATTGCCCATTTGTACAAGGACTCAGAACTTCTTTTTCATTTTTTTCCAAAGATTTAAGGTCCCTTTTAGCTTGACTTGACTCTAATACCTTTCTCTTCCTCCTACAGGGGGAATAGGGCAGTTATATAGGGAGGGGGGGGGCTCCAGTGAAAGGACAGGTTTCAATATGTTGTTTTTTAGGGCTAACTTCCTAAAGCTCTGCAAACATTCTTTTTAAATTACCTTCACCATAAGTCTCAAGCTGGTTGTTACTTTTGTTGTCTTCTAATCTAGTAGGGCATCACCTAAAGTTATAATATTGGCCATTCCATTCATAATTCGTTTTGACATTCATTTTTCTTTGAATACAGGCGCAATGCTAGTTCACTTCCGCACAAGGAAGAGGGACTTCACCAGCAAGAAAAATAATGACCATTCAGAAGTGCTAAAAAAGCAGAGAAAGCGGACCAGGCTAAACACAGTGAGTATTATAAAGTTATAAAATCAGGGCACAGCATGATCAGCTGCACTACATTAAAAAGAAACTCATACCAAGAGCACATGTGTAGTTCACATTATTTTTTTTCTATTGTTCAACATCGTAACCCAATCTAAAGATTTTGAGATTGAACAATGCTTTGGCCAAAAATAATGGGACTAAAAAGTGTGTTACCTATATATCGCCTTTACCGTGGTTCCCATGAAAGAAATATAAAATCTCATGGAGAACTGAAAAACTAAATTTAAAAGTTTTGTGAAATAATTCAGGGATATAATACAGCCGATTGCGTTTGAGCGTTTTACCCAACAGTTCGCACGTTACGTTTGAACGTTGAAAGTTGCGTTGTGAGACAAAAAGTCCAACGTTTCCAAGGGCAACCGCCATGTGTATTTTTCACTGACCAATCAGAGAGGACAGAACTCTTTGGTACGCCATAGAAACGTCTCGTCTCATCTTAGAAACGCAACTTTCAAACGTTCAAACATAACGTGCGAACTGTTAGGGTAAAACGCTCAAACGCAATCGGCTGTATAATAGGATTGCCATTAGCAATATTTTTCATCATAAAAGCATGATTTCTGTGAACTTTAAATTTTTTCTCAGGTACCCATGAGTATTTTTTGTAGGGACATAATAATAATTATTATAATAGTAATTATAACGTCTTTTTGTTTTTCAGAAAGCATCATTACGCAAAACATCCTTAAGAGACTCTTCAACGCTAACTGAAGAAAAGAAGGCAAGGTTCATGGAGATAATGACTGTCGAGTATATGTCTTCAGAGCACTCGGGCTCTGAAGACTCCGACAACACCACAGAAACAGCACAGCAGATTGCGGAAGATTCAGACCACAACGAAAATCGACAAAAAGTGCTTATTAAGCACCCTCTTCATTGGAGAAGTAGCGAGGCCAATGGGGTTATGAATTTCCTTGACAGGCGCATCAAAAATCGTAGGGGCCAGAAGAGTGCAAACATGTTGTTCAAAAAAGTGGGGCAAACTCGACAAGGCCTGTCCCTCTTGATGCGCCTGCCTGGGCCATTAAGTCTATGTCAAGAGTGTAACATGCCTCTTAAATACACCTATTTCAGAAAAGGTTGAACTGTCTGTTTTTGCTCGCGATGCGTCATATGGGGCAAAAAGCTTTTTACCAAAACAAAATCACGGACACTGGTTTGTGCGATAAATAGCCATACTTATCACCCTGCTTATACCAAATGATTATACAACAGACTACATCGCTCGCAACAAATTTTGCATTGGATAACACGAGAATTAAGTTCTTCCTAAGTTCTTCCTAGTTTCTCCCGTGACGCACCAACCTTTTCTGAAATAAGTGTATGTCATATTAACGCTGATCTTTGTTCTGGTTACTTTTTTATAAGCGTATAATATTCAGGTTGTTTCAGTTTCAGTTTGTAATTTCCATTCCTTATATAATCTGTTCAGATATTATCTGTTTTTGTCGGCAAAAAAAAAATCCAATACTTTAAATCATGGTTCTGGCCGAATGCTGTACGTTGAACTAGGATCGGCGTTAGGACATCGTCAAAACTCGCCCCAACACAGTTGTCGTTGTTCAGTCACATAACAACAAAAATATACCTGTAAAATACCATAACTTTTCTTGAATCTTAGTTGTTTCTAAACGTATTTTTAGAATGGTAAATACAAAGATGCGTATAGCGAATCTTCGTAATCTTAAAAAAAAAACATTTTTGTCCGTCTGATTTTTTACACATATAAATCGAAAAACATAGCTTTGGACGCCTTAGCCCTTTTGTCAGGTTGATTTGTGTTTCCATTTTGCTGGACGTGTTCTATATTTTTGGAATAAATTACAAATATTTCTATGTGAAATAATATTTCATTATGAATTAAATTATTTTTCATAGTTTTAATGATTCAGAGTTTTAATGATTCTTTGGAAAGGATTTTATACTATTAACGAGATCAAATTTTATTGAAAGTTTTAAAGATTGTATTTTATGTGAAACATTATGTAAAGTTGAAATGTAAAATGATTTGCAATCAAGTGTCAAGCATCGAAGCTTAAAGCCCTGGCCAAACGTTCTTGCAAATGGACGCCTAGTTGCACAAAAAATGAACGTGGTGAAATTCAACGAACGCATTCAAGTCAAGCAAGTACGTAGCAAGACTTGCGTTGATTTGGGTTTCGTTTGGTCAGGACTTTACGCACGTATAAGTTTCACTTTTGTTTTGTGTAATATGAATATTGTTGCAAAAGAGAATAAATAATTGATAATTTTTAAATGAAGGAGTCATGTTGCCCACTTCATTGTCTATGTCTTTGACTATAGTTCTCAACCATTGCATTTTGGCTGCATACCGTGGCGCGGAATTCTATGGACAATTTGCCTGTAAAAATATTGGCTGCGCTACGAAGCGAAAATAATATTTAATAAAGAAGCAAATACAAGCAAACAAGATGCAAATACTATATACACAAATTGATTGCGAACGCGTAAATAATGACTTCACTATCGGTTTGTTTAATGAGCAAATGTGCAGCAAAGTCGGTCTTCACAATGTTTGTTGCATCAGCAAACTCTTTGCAAAGTGGCATATTTGCAGGTATGGTAAATGCACGCAAATGCTAACAAATATTAACTTTACCACCATATTTGCTATTGTGTAAATGTGTTGTGCAAATTTGGTCTTTACTAAACCTTTGCAAGGCAAGTATTTTTTATGCAAATACGGTCTTCACTTGCTTTGCTTTGGTAGCAAATTTGATTGTAAATTTGAAATTTGAATTTGAGCAAACGTATGCAAAGCTGAGTAAATCTGGAATTTACTATAGCTACACACGACATTTACACATGTGTAAATCTAAGTTTTCGTCCAGTGTCGTATTTTCCATATCTTCACTAGTGAAAATATGAAAAAGTTATGTACTGAATGTCCCGGATGTGCACGTTTGCAGTGTTGTTTTCCTGACTTCGTCTGCAGTGAAATCTCGCTCGCTCGGTCACACAAGTTTTAAGAAAACTATGTATCATAAATTCAAGATGTACTATATGAATATTGTTATAACCAAGGTAGTTTTTAAATGAACAATTAATTCATGGAAAGCAACATGTACATGTAAAAGAGTGGTGTGACCCTCCTGAAATGCTCACAAATGAGAATGGCCCTCCCCTTATGGTGCTTTAGATCAAGGATGCCCCTCCCCTCTGAGGCCCCAGCCCCTCCCTCCCCCAGAAAAAATGTTATTTTACAGTGGAATTTCAATAAATTACAAAGAGGGTATGAGTAGAAAGACCAAAATTGGCAGCCACCTATTCTCTGCTCATTACATGGTGTATCTGTATTTTCTGGAATTATTTTTTTTTACTTTTATTAAAATACCATGCACATGTAATAAAATGTACATATATTGTGATTTAAATTTAAAAAAAATCATGACAAATAATTCTTTTTTCTTTATTGCACTCTTTGTTAGAATCATTCCATTGGGAAGGGTTAGTACCTATTTTTTTCTGAAAGAGGTTCTTTATCTTACTTCCACAGGCCATGCCTATTTTTATATATACCTTTATTGTGTCAGTGTAGCAAAGTACCAAAGAAAACAGTGTATACATATCAAGAGACATTTTTACTTTGAAAAGCATACGGTGACAAGCTATGTTCAATGCCAACCATTTTTTTGGTCATCAACACAGAAAAATATGTAACCAGGAGCTCCGCTTTTAGCCAGTGGCTAAATCTATATATTATCTGTGAACCCCCTATCAAGGAACCTGAAAATCCCACAGGATTTGTTGATTTTCACCGTGGAATTGCTGCAGGGTCTGTGATTTTGTCACAGACAAATTCAGTTGCAGTTGTGGAATTTCCACAAGCCCACAATGGTTGCTTAAAATTTCCACAGGGTTGTACAAGAGTCTGGAATTTGCACACTAAAACAGTACTAGAAACATTTGGTCCTGGACTAGATAGCTCAGTATCACATAATATTATAACAACTTTCATAGAATTGCACAATTAGTTATCTGCTGTAAATCTACTCCTCCTTCTAATGTCTTGAGGTGGTGGTACTGATGCTATCGTTCGTGCAATTCGTCTAGGATCATTGTGAGCAAGTGGCACACGGGACGTCATTTTTTTCTTTGACTGTGAACGCTCTTTGAAAACTTTAGCTTGCATCATTGTAAAGTAGCCATAGGATTTTTTCACTTTGCCTTTCTTTTCATCCCACACTTTTGTCCTTGGATTGTATTTCCGAGAAACAAATGCCACCTCTCTACCAACATGAAAGTTGTGGTCAATGGTTGCCAGTGTCTTCCTGGCCTTATATGCATCATTCCTACAAAAGAAAACCATCATGTAACTTCAGTCATACTGTATCAGTGATCACTGTGTTCAGGGTATAATGGCAAGCAATTCCAGCTAAAACCTTATTTGAGTGTCAAGCAAAATCATAAGCCTACAAAAGTTGACTACTAACAAAACGCAATCCAGTGCAGTGAGTTTGATGTTTCAATGCGAAGTTGCTGCACACAAAACAGCTGTAACATTATATGTCAAAGTCCCTTACTTTACATTATATGTCAAAGTCCCTTACCAATCAACAAGTAGACAGAACCTTACTAGACCAACAGACAAAAACAAAATAATTGGCTAAAAACAAAAACACCTCTGTATTACCAAAAACAGATGTACTGACTGAAATTTTGTTTATGAACAGATGTGTATACTTACTGAAAAGCACAGCGCTTTGGGGCATACATCAGTGATAAAGCATTCACAGATTCTAGTTCGCCTGGTGTGCCTATGACAACAAACAACAAGAAATTAACCATTTGATATTACAGTATATATGGTGCCTGATTCAGTGTAGCATATTTATGTGATTTGCAAAAAAAAATATATAAAAGAGTATTCCTAGAAATAAAAAGTGTTTATTGCTCTAGGAAAATACAAACAGTACTACTCTTTCCAAGTAGATCCTTTCAATTTTCACTGGTGGTTGTCACATTGAACGTTTGATCACCTTCTTTTGTGTACCATGTAAAAAGTTGTTTCGACGCCATATGATTAACAGTTGTCAATGCAGGTCTGATTGGAGACTAAACAAACATGTGGTATCCAAACTGTCAAAGTTAATACAACTAAAATTGATCATGCAGTCCATTAACAACTCACCAAATGGTACAGAAAAAGGTGATCAGTTTGAAACTGAAAAAACAAAATGGTCTGCTGAGAAGACAATGGTATCATTTACAAGGACATAAACATGGACAAAAACAACCAAAGGTTGAAATTTATGTTAAAGGCCAAGATAACTATGTTGATGTGTCAAGCGTTAGCCCTCTGTTAGAGCAAACAAAGCATCACTGATTGAGGGGCAGTATAATAGTGGCACAAGGCCATTGCTATGATACAGCTTATAAAACATGGGAAGTGAAGTGATTTCAACATACCTGAACTTTACATAGTACTTAAAGCTATCTAGTAGAGATGGCTCACACACTATCTTTGAAGGGTTTCGAAGTCTTTATCTCTCTTGTCAAACCAGGGCAGTTCATGCGCTTCTTCATCAATTGGACCATGGTCACATTGACCACCTGTCCAATCATGCTCATTGCAAACATGATTCAGGATGGACAGCCACTTGCTCTGCATTAAAATAAAATTAAATGTATTTCAATTCATTCCCCTAGAAAGTCTGCCATTTTAGCCCCCCCCCAACACACACACACACACTCAATTTATTGCAGTTGCATAATCTTAACGTTGATTTTTTCATGTCACGACTACCTTAAACAAGTAAAAAGCCTTACTTGAGGACTGTCAAAGCTTCATCAGGACTAGACTCCTTGGATGACATCTCGCAGCAGTACCAGAAGTGCTTTACAATAGCACTGGCCCATTTGTCAACTTTTGCCATGGATTTTGGTTTGGATACCTAAAATCATTACAATGATAATATATAGATTTAGCCACTGGCTAAAAGCGGAGCTCCTGGTTATAAAATTTTCTATGTGAATGAAAGCGATTCCATTGTGTACATGGTTTATATGGTTTCTTTAGAGTCTTCCCTTCACGAGATATTAATTTTTTCAGTGACATTACCTAATAACGAAACAATGGAATTGAACCGGGCCATTTTGCAAAAAGTTATCCAATATTTACATGATCTTTAATTTCCAGAGATGTCAGACGTCGAAATCTTTGCTTTTCTCTGATTTTGCGAAATGGTTTGAATCCCTGAATAACAAACTTTATAGGAGATTGTCCGATTGACGTACTCGCATAGTAACAAATTTTCTCTTATCCTGTGCTATGTCCTCTTGTATACCACGCAACGATGTAATAAAGTGGTCACAATTTTGAGTCAAGGCGCAGCCGAATGCATTTGGACTTCTTTAAAAATGGCGTCATTCCGTGTACCGCCGAAAATCAGTTGACATTAGTTTAAGGTGACTCATTTCGCATTCCGCGATAATATATTTTCATCTACAACTTTAAAAATATGCTCGTTACGAACTTCAATCTCGGAGAATAAAAGCAGTTATCTTTTTACAATATTTATACATTATAAGAACTACATTACCGTTAATTTTTGAACTTACATCTGAACTTATAATCAACCCCGAGATCAACCTCGCGCAAAAAAAAAGTTGCTGGTATTTTTGAACGAAACTCCGTTAATAAAGTTAGTTGGACTAAGTGTTAACGAAGTTTCAGGAAATTTGTTTAAAGCAAAGTGCCTATTTTAGAGTTTTTTTGCCGATATTTTTGAAATATCCACCTTCTTCTTACGATCTCATAGCCCGCAAATTACTACGCCCTCGTACCTGCCATCTTAAGGAGTATCCCCCCTCCCATCCGTGTGGGGAAAATCCTCACCTTTCTGACTTTAAGGACGCATTTGTTGTTAGTAAGATAGATCCTAAGGGGTTTTGCAACCCTGTCTGTGCTGATCCTTGCGACAGCCCCCCTTGTACTTGAAGGAGAAACTCTCCCAAACATTCAGTCATCTTAGGATCATCTATAAGTGTCACCAATGTAGTTCTGCATACTGATTGCAGCATCATCTTTCTTTATATAAAAAGATGCAAATGCAGAAATCAAATCCAGCCCAACGTTCTATGTGTATTCAAAAGTTTTTATTAACGTTGCTGGTACACATTTATACGGTATCAAGGCTGCCTGAACAATCTGAAAAGTGGGTCTTGAGATTTTATTTGTGTACTTTTCTCCACGCCCTCTTTTCTGGTGTAAATATAATTGCCCCTATTATTATTGTTATCGTTATCGTTATCGTTTTATTACTCTTACGCTACTTTCGTCACAATGGGTCGAATCTGCTACAGATATAACGCACATTTAAAATGAAACAAACATAGCCGTATTCGCATTAGAGGACAGAAAACTCGTCATGACAACTTTTTCATCTAGCGAGTTTTCCGTCTGATATGAATTTAGACTATTTTCCGTCAAAAATTCCTTCTCGTCCCCTATACACACCAAGATTTCCCTTCAAAAATCTGTCTCATCCCCGTTTCACACTAAGACGAGTTATCCGTCCGGACGAAAAACTCGTCACAGACGAGTTTTCCGTCTCTAGTGTACGTGAATACGGCTATTGTGTCGTACATTCGAATATCCACCTGAAAAATGAAGCCCCCATTATTAATAATAATAATATACATTTATATAGCGCTTATACGACCGTTCTAAGCGCTTTACAACTAGAATGACATAAATAAAATGAAAAATTATAGTTAAAACAAAATAAAAATAAGTAAAATCGTAACACTTAATAAAATAAAATATAAAAGAGAAATGGCAATTACATGAAGTGTAAATAATATATGGTAAAAACAGGGTAAAAATAAGTAAAAATCATAAAAAGCTAAGATAATACTAATTAAAATTGAGCCTAAAAGATGAGTTTTCAGCTTAGATTTAAATTCTGCTATGCTCCCTGCATCCCTTACACTCGATGGGAGCTCATTCCAGAGCCTGGGTGCGTTTGTAGAGAATTCCTTGTATCCATAAATTTTCAGATTAAAAGAGGGTAAGTTATTATTCCCTGCGTGTTCAATCGACAAAAATTGATATCGATAATAATTACTTAATTTGTATCGTGTGTATCTGCTAATTGATAATAATCGATACTCACAAATTTGCGTCCAATCAACTTATCCACCAACTTATCGATTATCATCTATTGTTTGGAAATTTCACAATCTACGTTACGTACATTCAACTAACGTTCCGTGCTACGTTCCGCGTGGTCATATAAAAATCTATTTCCTGGTAGCTTGTGGTATGAAATAGTTATATCCTGAATTATTGAGGTCAATAGAAATACACAACTTGTGTCCTGCCGTTCAATTCGAGTATATCGGTGCCCGAAATTTGCGTTGGGGAGGGACTGTCACTAGAAATGTATTTTCAATCTCGGAAATTTCAATCTCGGAAAATTGATATTAATTGATGAAATCGATAAAATCAATAGCCTTGATCGAAAAATCGATATATCGATTACTCACAACTATTTCCCTTATCGATTTCTATCAATTCTAACTATTGAACACGCCGGGCATTATTTGGTACTTACAACGATACTCCGCAAACAGTCTGGTTTCCTCCCGCGCATAGCAAAGGATGAGACCTAGAGTTAACTCCCTGGCCTTTAGCTAGGATGTCCAGCGTTAGGGACTTCCCCACATTCCTATCAGCGGAGTAAATAATTCCAATGCTGCTTTCGGCTGAAAGTTTAATATTACGATGAGCGTTTTTTTTAAATAACTCGGTAATTGTGATTGAGGCACCTTCCACACTACTATTTGTTAAACTGTCAATTTGCCTCGAAAACGGAACAAAGTTTTTCGTCTACACACCTATGCCTGCTAAATTTGAAAACACACAAAAACGTCAGCTTTGCGGCATGCGCCAAAAGAAAACCGAGAGCTCGAGGTCATAAATTCATCGCAACCAATTTTTTTTCTCTTCAAGTTCTGTTTTCGCTTTCAACACTAAGATTTAGTTTACACTAAAGCAAATATCTCCGGAGACGAAAATTTCTACGGAGACACGTTTTCGAGTATACGGATAGGCGAACCGTTTACACTTTGAAAACCGTAGACGCGTTGTTTAGGGTTTAGGGTGAAAATATGAAGTTATCTACCGAGGGTCCCTGATGTGCACGTTTGCAGAATTGTTTTCCTTACTTTCGTCCCCAGTGAAATCTCGCTAACATACTGTTCTTTGTAGAGTTCTGGGTACAACTAGCGATGTATACAAATATATACTTACTCCAACTGTCGCCAACTTTGCTCATCGACTTCGTGTTCCTTAGGATCACAAATGAAGTTGCCAAAAGGAAGGACACTTTATTTGCGCCGAAGTGTTTTGAGAGGCCAATATACCTGCGATACAAAGAGAGAACGTGCGTCCTATCATATCATTAAATTAGTTTTCCTTTCTTTTATTTGTGAATTTATAAGCACTAGTTTCTACAAAATGTTATTACAATAACGCAGGTTTTATTCAAAATTGGTTTAATTACTTTGCGATGGTTTCACTGCAGTAACGTGAAACCGCTCTAGACAACATGCCACCATTAGGCAAATGAAGGACGAACCACTTTATAGACTCAACTCGTTGGTTTACGCTGGACCAAATTAACGGTCTAGGAGACAGAGATTAATAAAATTTAAAACGAGAAAAGTCGGCGTTTCAACTTAGGTTTTAGTTGTATTTTAGTACAATATAGGCAGACTCATGAAATACTGTCTTATGTCTTTCTAATATGCCAAACCACGCCTACCCTTGCAATGTAGCATTTTCTTTATATACCAATCCCTACCTTTTGAATACATCTTTCAGGTATCGTTCTTCTAATAATACCCCGTTCAATTCTGTCCCGTAGGGTAGCGCTTCTTCTTGTGGGAAGAATTGGAATTCTCCCTTTTCTAGCATTTGCATATTGTTTACGTGTACCTGTAAAATTTGTAATATAGTCTAGTCAATGTACAAGAGAGTAGCTGCGGCCTTCGCAATAAATCAGTCAATTCCAGCTGTTACCCCCCCCCCCCCCCCCCCCCCCCCCCCCGACACACCACTGCCTTCCCGGTGGTGAGGAATTTTGAAAATTTTGCTCGTATACGTACACCACGTTTGGGGAAGACACATGTGCACATTTCGCAGTTAACTTCTTCAATAGAGAAGAAACAGATTTCGCAATTTCGTCTCAGTGGAAAAATGAGAACTCCTTCAAAGACGAGAAATGTCCTAGGAATTTCACCCATATTGTACTAATACCCTTCTTTATTCATATTTTGTCTCACTTTCAGTGAAATGAGAACTCGTTCAAAGACGAGGAAACTAAAGTACAATTAAAAACGAATTATAAATGCTCGGAGTTGAAGTTTTTGTGAAGCATTGTCACGCAGAGTCGATGGAATCTTACTTCTTTTTCTCGTCCCTGGGTTGGGCATTTTTCCGCTTTTTGAGTTCCCCCGTGGGGTATTTTGCATCTTTGCTAGCCCGGGGGCAGGGAATTTTCAGTTATATTTTTAGGGGGGGGGGGGGGGGGGGAGTGCATGGTCACCGCTGGAATTGAATAATACAAAACGAGCGAGTTCAAAATAAATGTACTAAGAATGATCGTCTGTTATCAGCAATATATAGCTGATTTATGCAATAAATGATTCAACCTGTTTTTTTTTCTTTGTTCCACAGTGTATATAGACAGATAAGACAGATAAGCTAGAGCGCTGACTCTTGCTCGATCGATTCTGCAGCTCAAGGAAGCCCATGGACTCGAGGAAGCGACACGCGAGGATGATACATATGGTGTAATTTAGGTCGGGGTAACAGGTACTATGCTGTTTCACGTATACTTTAGTTCATTCTGCAGATCCGCGTATTAATAAAATTGCAAAATTTCATATGCTTGCCTACTTTTTACAAAGAAATGTTACTGGAAAATACATGAAACGATCAAGGGTGGACGGTAATATCTCCGTCCACCCTCTACTTGGACGTGTAGCCATACCTCACTCGACAAGGTCCAGTATCCACCAGACTGGTGCCCCAAATGTCCACTCGCATAGTATACCCGCTGCTGGTTTCTTTCTTGATATTCGTTTTTTAGAAACGAGTAATAGAGGGGGAGGTCACTGCTGCAATTGACCTCGCCTCCCAAGTTGAACCTCCCTCCTCCGTACTTCTTCCGAAGTGATGTCAGGAATTTATTCTTGGAGTCGAATACCCCTGCAGTTAGCAACACTGTCCTGTTTGTGTAAAATATAAGGTATACAAGCTCTGCAAATGCTATGATAGTTAGCAATATTTTTCTACTAAATCACTGCATAGCGCCGCGTGACTACTTTACTATTTTATGAGTATAGTTGCCTACAAAATCTTAATCAGTGATTTAAAAGGTGTCCCGCCTGCCCAGTGTTACTCTTCTCATTGTTTCTCTTCTCTCTTTTTATAGATAGCAAGTAGTCGGGACAATAAGTACATCATTGTTGATGTATGCGAGTTTGTACCAATAGAGTGGTTGCACAGACCATGTTACCAAAGCTACATTTTAATTTATTTTCTTAAAATTCAACATTTTTTATAAAGCAAAATTCCATAAGAAGCAAAGAATATGATTTTTTGCCAAACTGTAGTTTTGGAGGAAAGTGATCTGTTAAATATTTTATTAGCATTATTTGCATAATAAAACTGCTTTGTGTCATTTTTATCTTTTTTAAAGGAAATTATTACATATGCAACAAATAATGCTCATTAAATATTTTGCATCTGATTATTTCATTTCGAAAAGTTCATTTTACACAAAAATCATACTAAATTGTTTCCCGTTGCATTTTGATACATAGCTTTGTTAAGTATGAGCTAAAATATTGAATTTTTAGAAACATTTTGCTGGTCACGTGATCCGTGCAACCTCTACCGTGCGTAGATTGACCGCTACCCATGAGCGTGGGACGCCCGCCTATTTGATGTTTTTTGTTCTTACTGCTCACTTCCATGTTAAGGTCATTTCATGCTATTGGAGTACCTGTACTCATTACAATTCAAATATATACCGTTGTCCGTGAAACGTTGTCACCCAAAAAGCCTATAAGCTTGAAGCGCAAAGGATGATGGGGGCAGTTAAACTGTTACTGTTTGATCTGAATTCAGACAGTTATCGCAACCACAGGTGAAATGATTAAATTTGAGCACATTTCCAAGCATGTTTATTTCTAATATTTTACAGAAATTTAAATAAATCTTTACCCATACTGCCTAGCGCACCAAGTTTATTTTTTTGGGTGACAACGTATCCCGGAAAGGGTATATAATAACTACAATAGCGCCCTTCTAGTTAATTGCCAAATATTTTGAGCAATTAAAATTACTATCGAGAAGAGAATTTTATATGCCTTACCCAAACGGAAAAGGTTGAAAATATTTATCTTACCTAGAAGTCCGCGACCCGAAAGAGGTTACCCCACATGACGCAACCCACATTCCTTCCTCTCCTTCGTGCTTATCTACTTCGCCGATCAGCTTTAGCGTGAAGTCACCAAACTCCGTGGTTACGCCCTCTCTTATTAAAAACGTCTTTCCGTCCTTGATTATAAACTTTGTGCTTCCCTGATTTAAAGGTATAAAACAATGGTGTAATTATTACTAGCATCATGCAATGTCCTATATTTACTAAGCTTCGGGTTAGTTTTGTCTTGCTTATAAAGAATTATTGCTATATTACATCTTCACGTTTGAATTCCATTACATTCTTTGGTACGTACAGAATTTTCCTCTGTCCCTTCCTTAACTTCCATTACAACTTGTTTGCTTTTTGCTTGTTCTTGACTGTCCTGAAACGGGAATGGATGGCAATGAAATCAGGCTCGGATGCAGGGAAGGTGGGGTGGGGTGGGGGTGTGTGGGTTGGGACTCCAAATGAACCCCCTCTCCCAATGATTTGATTGTAACCCAAGACCTGCTGTCAGAGTGGTTTTTCTTTTATGTGACCCAATGTAAAACCAGTATTTTAAATTCATGATGTAGCAACCACGATTTCGCCTCGTAAGAGGGCCACGGACAACAGAGAAGGATTGGTATAAAATGTTTCCTCATAAATGCAGTCGAACTTCTTCCTCTGTTTTCAAACTCTTCCACTTGATTATTTCGATTGTCTATATTTTTCACCTATTACTCGACCAAGACACTCTTTCCTTCATTTGAGTAAAATGTGTTGGATTATTCCATACTGTGCACTTCATCACCAAAAATAAACCCCCCTCTTAATATCTAATTTCTTGGTGTTACCTCAGCACCAGTGACATTACCTAATAACGAAACAATGGAATTGAATAGAGTACGACGACTCCGAGAACGATAAAACAAAGCTTTCCGTAACACCAGGAATACCCGAAACCATCAAAAGATGATCAGCAGTCTTTCCTAACACGGATTGTTTTTTAAGTTTTATTTTATTCACCTAGTAGCAAACTATTGTGGATTGCTCAGGAAATGCGGTGCTGATCACATTCCAATTTATTTATTTATTTCATGAACTTATTTATTTATTTCATGAATTTATTTATTTCATGAACTCACATGCAGACACCCTTGGAAGCGGGGCTTGTCTGAGGTGAAGGTGGAGCAACCTAAAATTCTACTCCGATAACCAAAGCAAAACAATATTTTAAATAATAAAAATATGTAGTACTTATATAGCTCTTAAATTCGAGAGTCCATAAGCGCTTTACAATATTCACAGCTTTACAATATTCACAAACCAAAAACGTGTGTATATCTACACTTTTTTTTTGCAAAAACATTGTTACTCCAGAAATGTATACATCTATATTGTCTTCTTGTTAAATTTTACAGCAGAAACAACTATGAACGACGGATCATATGTATGTATGTATTTCTCAGTATAATGTTTTTGCAAAAAAGCATGCAGTATTTACAAATAAGGTTTACATTAAAAACAAAACAAAAAGAATTAAACATGGTCACTTTGCAACCAGTACTGTCAATAGTTCAATGATACCACAAATAACAAGGCAGCTTGGTTGTCTTTCCGCATTCTCTGTGTCTTTCAGCACTCAAGGGACTTAAGGCATTGGTCCACTTCTGGCACTCCCATAGAAGCGATCAATCAGTGAATTAAACGGATCGGGTTAGGGGCCGACCATTTAACTCTTGAGAGGGGGGCGGGTGACATTTTTTGAAAAAAAAAAAAAATCCCTGAAAAAAATTTCCTACACAGCAAAATGGTGACTAAAACCCTCTTTTCTTATTGGAAAAAAATTCTCACCGCCTAACAGAAAGCGCCCCTCCCCACCCCCCTCAAAAGTTAAATTGTCGGCCCCTTAGGTTCACAGGTATAGGCATGTCATAGGCATGGGAAGCCAAAGGTTAACCTTTTGATCTTAGTTGAAAGAAATAAAACTTAAAAGCCTCTGGGGGTTCAGAAAATTAAACATCTCTCTCATAACCAGCAGATGGAAATGGTAAAGTATAATGAAAAATTAATCATTCCAATTCCAATTCCATATTTTGCTTAAGCTCCTCTAGCGTGTCATGTGTAATGTATAGCTTAGCTCTCATGAATATTTTGACCCTTCTTATAATTTAGTGAATAAACATTATATTAATTATATTATTATTATTATATTATTAGTAAAGAGTATCGAATTTCAGTGTCAAAGTGCAATTAAAACAAGTAACAACTCCAAATAACACAAGCTTGAACGAATTGGAACAACTCCCTGGGAAAATATAACCCCGTTGTGGTGACCTCACATTATCCACACTAGCGCCTTTTCGTTTGAATCCGTATACGTTTTGATGCGTTTATGCTTTCTCGTTTTCATCGACTCCGTATAAGTTCGAAAACTCCCTCGAAAGTTTATAAAAACGAATGCGTGCAAATATCGTTAACTTAGTGTGAACTGTCAAATCCGGATAAAAATGAAAACGATGACGTCAACTATACTTTGAACTGTCGCATACTACAGCATCAAATAGAAAAAGAAACGAACACGCTGCGAATCCGATGAGTTTGAAAACAAATACTTATTTTAGACGCGTTAGTGTGGACAGTACCTAAATCCTCAGAGTTTGTAACTTTTGCCTACCTCCTTTGGTGCATTTTTGAAAACTCAAATGGCCTTAAAGGTCACACGTTTCCATGTAAACAAAAAGCACGATTTTTGTTACCATTTGCTCCTTAACCATGTTTGACAAGCAAACCCATGAAGATGAACCACCCGTAGCTTGTTCAGCCCTGAATTTTAATCCAAATGAGACCCATGCCTAAAGTCTCCTTGGATTTTCTTACATTCACTCTTACTTTACAACAAACTGCTTATAGATGTTCCTTTCAAAAAGAGGGAAGAGTCGCTTTTCAGCGTTTGTAACTGTTGCTTCACAATTGATTCGTTTTGATAATAATCCATCAAAAAGTTATACATGAAGTGAGTAGAAAAATTTTGCACTGTAGAGCTCTGAAGACGTTTTAGGTTCTTTCTGTTGTTTGCAGACTCCTGGTAGCTAGATTTTATTGTGTTTGATTGGGCAAGAAGGTTTAAGTTATGGTATAAACAGAGCAAGGATTTATGGGGCTCCGTTGAATTGTGGAAACGATCACCCAAGACGTATCTCCGTGTGTCACCAGTTAATGGGTGAGCCAAATCGTTAATATCTGCAAAAAATTTCTTGCCCGAGTTTCTGAACTCTGCAGTTGTCATCATTGGGACATCCATGCCCTATTAACAGTGAAACGGAAAAGAAAGTTGTTAGGTATATTTTTTCATTCTTGAGTCGCAAAGCTAATAAACTATGTGCGTACATTGTTGAGCCCCTCACAGGAGGGTGTATATGTTCCCATGTTCCCTTCAATTTTTTGCATTTTCTCCCTTGTTCCCCATTAATAAAACCACTTGTTCCCTAAAATGGGTTTAGCTCGTGTTCCCATGATCCCCTGAATTATTTGCGATGTTCCCTTGATCCCTATAAATATATTTTCACTGTTTCCTATAATTATTCTACCGTTTTACCTTTTTACTCAACAAAGGGGCGCTTCCCATTTCACCAAAACTCCCGGAATTTTCTGTTAGAAGTCAAATAGTAAGCGCCAAACCCGGACAAAAAAAAAATCGGAATTTTGGGACAACCTCTTGAGCTTACCCCAGAACCCGTATTTTCGAAGCCTTTTGGAAATTGCTTTCCATTTGACATTATTCCCTGTTATTTCCACCAAAATACGCTTTAATTTCATTTGATTCCAACCAGGTTTATTGAAAATTCTGGTAAATGGAATGCACCCCAGCCTATTTCGATTCCCAGTGGAGGCATGAACGTGATTTCTGTTTTAACTTTTCCATTTGACCACAAGAATTCCCGAAAACTCGAACCAGAATATTTTACCAAATGGAAAGCGCCCCAGGAGCCCATGAGAAAGAGCTTCCATCTCATTTATAAAATACACGAGGCAGTGTTTTACTGACGATCTATTTTTAGAACATTTTATGGAGCAATTCACTACAATTTACATGTGAATACCTTTCATTGTTATTGTATACTCTCTAGCATAACCAGCAAACAAATAAATAACCTGGCAAAAATATTTTAAAAAGATATTGGGTAATGCACCCCCCAAAAGTTTCGCGTGTTCTAAAATTTTACCCCAAAAATTTTCGACGTTCTGCAAAATTTACCCCCCCCCCCCATAAAACCACCAAAAAAAAACACGAGAAACGCTACCTCAGTTTTATAAGCTCCTACTTATGGGCTCCTGCCTAAACCTAACCCATCCAACGTTTGTGTGGAGAGAGAGAACTCGGGACAAGCTTCCAACAATTCCTTGTCTGGCTCGTGATACATAACTATCTTGTGGCACTCGAGTGAAAATGGTCCTAAAAGACTATTAAAAACAGTGTTCCCTGGTTCCCTTAATCCTGAAAATGTAACGGAAGTTCCCCTGTTCCTCGAAAATAAATAAGCTTGTGCCCATGTTTGTTATTTGGTTTACTTGGTCCTTGATTGCTAGATATCCAAGCACAACGTACAAATTGTATCAATCCTATACTTACATGGCTTGGCGATTTGTCGAGGGATGGCTTTTCAAAGCAACCATCATCTTCTCCCCACAATTTCTTTGTAAGTTCAGGCTCCCTACAATTCAGGTGTCTTACCACAGCGCAAGGTGTGTCACAAATCAAACAAAGTGGTATTGGCTTCATCGAGAGAAACAAATCTGCTGGATCTCGTAACGATTCCTGGAGAGTGAGGAACTTCGATGCATACGTTACCTGAAAGTATATATAGATTAAATTCGTTACAAGTTCAATTCAAACCCTTCATTGTCTCCTGGTAACCCAGTTCAAATTCCTCTTAAGACTTGAAGTAGTATTATGTTCTTTAAAACAACTTTTCACTTATTGAATACAGGCTGTTGAGGCAGAACCTTTGCTACAAACGCCCTTTAAAAAAGAAACGATCGTACAAGTTCAGTTCTTAGTTTAACCAAAACATGGGGGACCTACATGTCGCTGGACAGACAGACGGACGGTCGGAAAAGAAAAGGACGTACGGGGACGGCCGGATAGAAAAAAAACTAAAAAAACTATCAAAGAAACTTGGAGGTAGCTTATCCAATTCAGATTTAAATGTTGTAGCTAAGGGACCGGTCATTATTTATCGCCTTGTGGGGGGGGGGGGGGGGGGGGGGGACATCAGTTTCAACATTCCCGAGGGAAACATCAGTTTTGTTTCCCGAGAATTTTCGTCTATATAATAAGGAGAAAATTGCACGGTGGCTTGAAGATATTAGTTCTATTTTCTTTTCTCGTGTAAAAAACAATATTTCACTCATTCGCTTGCACTCGAAAATAAAACTCATATCTTCATTCCAAAGTGTAGTATCCTCTAACAAAGTTTTTAGCGTGTTACCAAATAACGTAATTGTACTTTACCCCATGACGACAGACAATGTGATAATATCCTCCGCTATGCCCATGAACTTTAGTTAAACCGTGGCAAGGAGAGGTGCCAACTACAAGTGTCTCATACAGACTCTGCAAATCGATACGCTTCTGTGTCTGATTTTGATATCTGCCCGGGGGGGGGGGGGACTCCCATATCTTTGGGCGGGGATGCTCGTCGTACCTTTTAGGGTTTAAAATCAGGCGTCTGGTACCTTTTAGGGGGTAAAATTCAAAAAAGTGTAATTTTTTCCAGATAGGTACCTGTAAGTGGTCCGTAGTAGCAAATCAAGCAAATCACTTGTTGGCAGCCTGAATTTCAGACGTATTTTCCCTCGTAAAAAACATGACAGAAAATTAAGAGGGAAAATACGCATTGTTGGTACCTTTTAGGGGTCAAAATCAATTAAGCGACGCCATGTTTTGTACCTTTTAGGGGTAAAATCGAAATTTCCCGAAGAGCACCCCCGCCCCCAAAATATGGGAGCCCCCCCCCCCTCTCCCCGGGGGTTATCTGCCCCAAATTTTGTCCATGCAATTCTAATAAATCATTATCAATATTACCATTGACTTGCCAGAAGTGGAAATCTTACAGTACTTGCAACACTCTTCCAATAAATCATTTCCAGCTTTATCGATATGTTCTGCTTCAATTTTTCCTTCTTTCAAAAGCTGATGAAGCAAAGCTGGATCTGTGTAGGATAATTTTTTTTTTTACAGATTTTCCCAAAATATACTCTAGAAGGACAGGGCCAGTCAGAGAGCCAGCAGCACTTCGCTGCCGTAAGAGCGAATGCACACAAAAATCGAGCAATGGGCGGTCAGAGCTCAAAATTGTGTTACCCTCATTTTAAGTTTGTAGCAAGATTTTAGTGAGATTAAGACCGTTATAGGGTTTTTTTTCGCAGTCCGGGGGGATTTTTTCGATTTTTTCGAGATTTACGTTTTCGCCGGTCTGAGGCCGGTTATTTAAGCGAAATTCAAGGGGCCCACAAATTGCCTCGCATAGTTTTTATAACGATATTTGCAGTGGATTTAGCACTTAATTTTCGATCAACAGATAATAAACAATTGATCAGTGGTGAATTTCCGGATTAAGATCATATTTATGTCCTCGATTAACACCATTCTTTCGAAGCCACTTGACAACACAGTATTTTACTGGCTAAAGTAAATGCCGAATTTAGGTACGGGGCCATTCTTCAAATCAGCCCAAATTCTAGAATTAGAACAAGGAGAGGTAGTATTTTAAGAATATATAAACATTTATTTGGCTTTTTCCTTGAGCGCCCTAAAACTGAAGGACGAATTCGGTAGATTTTACGCTAATAGCGGGTTATTTGACCCGCCGACCTGTGCGTATCAAGTTGCGGAGAGTGAAATCAAACTAGAAAACAGCCTCTATTTCCTAGTTAATAGAATTAAGATTGTGAGACTTACGTTTTAGTGGAGTTATTTCAAGGGATCCAGTGTGGTCTTTGCAGCAAAACAATCGGTTTCGGCGTTGTATTAAAATAGGGAACTCCAACGCGGTGCGCGGTAGGCATGTCCTCCCAGTCCAAAGTAAATAACAACATAACTGCTTGAACTTTAGTTCAGCTAGTTTTTTTTTCAGGATAAATCCTTGTAGAGAAATATCAGCACTCTAATGGAAACAGACGAACATCTATAGATCTTGCTCGGTTGTGTAGGATGTCAGGGACGACGTGAGAATTCACAATCCTTTGGAACAGAATTCATGATTCTCGTGTACTGATTTCTCAAATCACCACACTTCAGGCCTTATCCTTACAAATGTTCGCATCCTCAAATTAATGTACTGTATGTGGTCGATAACTGCTCATGTGCCTGCAGTCAAAACTGAAGAGTGCTTGCTGCTCATAGTTAGCAAAATCATCTGTGCTTGAATCTCGCCTGCAGGGTACCTCAACGGAAACTTAACCCATTTTTTATTATAATGACCAGAAAATGTTAAAAGCATATTCTAATTATGTTTTGCACTTAACTGAAAATTTCCTGGGAAAAAAACATCCGCTCCACAGTGTCAGCCATCAATTGTTAAAAGAAGCTTTCTCTCAGCCAGTGGACGTTTACGTTGACTTTTTTGCCAGCCAGGAAGCAAGTTTAGGCCTTACTTTTCCACGCCAGCCAGCAGGTTCCAGAAGAACCATTTTTACCAGCCAGCCAGCAAAAACAACACAAACGAAAATCAGGTTAATCACAGTTTTTACCTCTACTCGTTCGTGTATTTCTCCCAATTCTCAGCTACCATGTTTGTCCTCTCAAAATGATGACTGGTATAACTTTGAAATCGCCACTGCTGTTAAATACCGTCGGCGTTTGAGTTGTCGGAACCGTACTTCATAAGGGCGCCATACATTTCAAAGTCAGCCTAAAATTGTATTGGTTTTTGACCTAAAAGAAATTTTTGAGCACCAGCATTCAAAATAACCGATATCTGGTTAACATTGAATATGTTTTAGGCATCTGCATTATTAAGCAGGCTATAGAAATCACTTGGGGCATTGTTAAAGGACCAAAGTTGTGTATTAGGCATGCCTAAAAGTTACATGAAAATATGAATGACATCAAATCCACTTCACATCCTTTTCATTTCTTGTGTGGTTAATGGATTCTATTCCACTGAAGGATATCGGACTTTTTGTTATCGTTAAAAATGATGGATAGTTGATTGCCCCAGCCCCTCGAAAAAGGTACAGTTTTTAAAATTGGGCAGCCAAAATTTAAATATCGAAGAGTCAAAAAAAGAGTAAATTTAATAAATTTTGATTGCTCATTGATTTTATTCAGAAAAGCATTCTTAGTATTTACATAAGCTATGGAAAATATCAACTTCAAAGCAGTGAATCATGAATTGCCACTGCATCCATTACTGCGATTTTTAGTTGTCAATCAAAAATATTTATAAAAAACATTACAGTTTTCTTGCGTAAAATCGCTAATCGCAACAGTGAATTTGGAGGTCTCGTAGCAATGCATACGGTTGTAATGATCCGCTGGCATGTATTTTCGGCTACATTTTGCACGCTTTGTCTTTTGCAGTATACCTAATTCAATTAGCGTTTCTTTGGTTGGTAGCTGGAGCGCGAAATACAATGGGATTCATGGCCATGATACAATATCGCTCAACGACCAAGATCAAAAATCCAAAATCGACCTTTTTTGAATTAGGTGTATACAACATATTTACATACCTACGTTATGACATATGAACCTCAAATACAGAGGTTCTCTAGTCTGCACAATTTGGTATAGTACAGATATCAAAGTTCTGCGAAGGCATCGTGGCAACGCAATTTATGGTATTGGGCTCATCTATATATCGTTTTCAAAGCTTGATAAATGCGTTTTGGAAAGAAACTCTACATTTTGGCTTAAGTTCTTCGTGGCGAAAAAGTCCCTTTTTTCCTTGTAAAACTTCGATCCTTTACACGATCAAGGTTTCACAACCAAATACGCAAGCATTTCATTGGTGTTTTTTTTTCAGAAGGTTAACCAATCAATTTCATGATCAAAGTATCTCATCTCTCTACGTTTAAGCCAAAAGCGCAAATGCAAAGCATTTTCAAACATCTCGTGTGTTTTCAGAAAAAAAAAAACGCGAGTTGGCCTCCGGCGTCGAAACGGTATATTAATGGCCTTCATAGCATAAATAACCGGGTTTTCTCTATCTTCGCCCCTTTTCTGTATTATCTAAGGCCTACGGCAAACGTCAAACTTCAGCCGCTCTTTTTCGAGTCGAACACGACTCTGGTACGGCGTGGCGGCAAACTGCACCAAACCTACTTTTAATTATGTGAATTAGCTAAGCAAATAATGAATGCAAATTGCACTTTGTTGTGTCAAAACCTGAAAGTCGATTCCTCCCCCTCATCGCAAAAGTCGGTGTCCCCCGGACAGGACATGCGTAATGCGATATGACTCGCAAATACAAAATGGCGCCACATGAACTGGAAATTATTTCAACCTATACTCTGTAAAAGTGTCTATTTATTTGAGAGTTTAAATTATTTTTCGAATGGAATTGATACACATAATTTAGATCACATACCGTCTTGAATTCATAGACTCTAATGCAGATCAGATAAGTTGTACTTTACACTTCGCAAGGTTTATAGCAGACGGCTTACTACAATCTGAAACTTTTTAGGATATTGCTAAAATCTCAAATTGTTTGAGTGCAGGAGAGCTCATTTTGTTCAGTTAAATACTGACTGAAACGTGCAACTTTGAAACTGGTCAGAGGCAATGGCACGTAACACGTTGATCAACACGTGATCAGTCCGTGTGATTTAATTTGAATTTGAGGGAAAGTTCGACTCAGATTGACGTTTGCCGCAGGCAGTGTCGAACCAAAGTTCGACGTTTGTCGTATGCCTAAGATTATACACTCATACGCCCTCACGTGGGGGCTTGGTGTCCTAAATAATTAGAGCGGATTTCATATGATTGTACTCAGGGCACTTAAGGCATGGGTCTAACAGCAAAAAATGCTAAAAATACGATAAAAAATTATGTAAGGAGAAAATATCTAGCACAAACAGATATTTTGTGCTCCTTCGAGACAGACCCTTCATCTTTTTGGGATGTTTTCTGTTGGAGCCACTGTTCCACATCTTGAACCTAGAAATCAATTTATTATTTTTACATGTCTATTGTAAGACACAGGAATTGATATATGCTGGTGTTTTTAAAGCTTTGGTTCGTGAATTGAATTGGAGATCACATTCTGACCTGCATTATTTCGTTCATAAGCATTTTATCATACGATTAGTGCTAATCGTATTGCCCCCAAAACTATTACAAGCCCACACGTTCAATAACATAATGGGCGTTTAGGACGTCCTTTACGGCATAAGAGTCACTTCCTAAGGAAGTTAGCACTCACACGTATGTAATTTCGTGTTATATATGCCATAGCTAAGTTGTAAACTGTTATTCCCTGATGAAGTCTCCATAAGAGGCGAAACGCGTCGGAAATAAATTACATTACTTTTACAACTTCAAGTGTCACTCCTTGTGCTGCTCCTAGTCTTCGTTGAAAAATTAAAAAATCGCCGAATACTTTGAGTTATTATTCAATAAGTCATAGATCTTTAGTCGACTATCACTAAGCACGTAACATGCAGTCAATGCAGCAGGAAAGTAGTTTCTCATACCTCAAACAACATTTTTCTTCAAGTTTCACATCAGGGACACTCCCAAGGACAAAATAATTTTGGGAACGACACCACAGTAACCCGCGATGACTGGCTACCTATGAATGAATGAAACAATGAGTGCCATTTATTAACGAGAGCAATGAAACGCAAAATATTTTTACAGATAATATGCGCCTCTCGACGTAAAAATTACAAACACGTACTAAATTTGGAAGACATTTAAAAAAAAGGAAAAAAAAAGTCTCATGAGTTATTGCTCTGCGGAATTCTGTAAATGGCTTTACGGATTTAAATTTACTAGTATGTTTTATTTTCTGGTAAACAAAACAATTAACATAGTTTTTTAAACCCGGCTTTCTACTAAATAAATAAAACGGAGTCGAAAGGCTAGCGCAATTACCAAATATTTTATTTAGTTATAATTTCTATAAGCATGACGAATTTTTGAGCTTGCGTTTTTGTGAGACTTTTCCGGTATCTTGCACATGTTTAGCTTTGTCAGTTAACGTACCTTGAAAGCACTGTCATGAGAAAATGGTCAGCCTGCCATTAATTGATGAAATTGCGTTGTTGAGTTTCCTGGCAGCAGAAAGGGAAAGAAGTATTATTGTAACAAAACGCATTCAATCGCTAACTTGCCGCTAGTCTCTCACGCTATCAAAACCATTGTGGTGACGATCGCCGCAAAGTTTCGCAAAACGAGGGTTTGCAAAGTTCGCAACAAAAGTCCTAACACTCTATGGACTATCTAAAGTGACGATCGCCGCAAAGTTTCGCAAAACGAGGGTTTGCAAAAGTTTCGCAACAAAGTCCTAATACTCTAATGGACTATCTAAAGTGACGATCGCCGCAAAGTTTCGCAAAACGAGGGTTTGCAAAAGTTTCGCAACAAAAGTCCTAACACTCTATGGACTATCTAAAGTGACGATCGCCGCAAAGTTTCGCAAATCGAGGGTTTGCAAAGTTCGCAACAAAAGTCCTAACACTCTATGGACTATCTAAAGTGACGATCGCCGCAAAGTTTCGCAAAACGAGGGTTTGCAAAAGTTTCGCAACAAAAGTCCTAACACTCTAATGGACTATCTAAAGTGACGATCGCCGCAAAGTTTCGCAAAACGAGGGTTTGCAAAAGTTTCGCAACAAAAGTCCTAACACTCTATGGACTATCTTAAGTGACGATCGCTGCAAAGTTTCGCAAAACGAGGGTTTGCAAAGTTCGCAACAAAAGTCCTAACACTCTATGGACTATTTAAAGTGACGATCGCCGCAAAGTTTCGCAAAACGAGGGTTTGCAAAAGTTTCGCAACAAAAGTCCTAACACTCTATGGACTATCTAAAGTGACGATCGCCGCAAAGTTTCGCAAAACGAGGGCTTGCAAAGTTCGCAACAAAAGTCCTAACACTCTATGGACTATCTAAAGTGACGATCGCCGCAAAGTTTCGCAAAACGAGGGTTTGCAAAAGTTTCGCAACAAAAGTCCTAACACTCTAATGGACTATCTAAAGTGACGATCGCCGCAAAGTTTCGCAAAACGAGGGTTTGCAAAAGTTTCGCAACAAAAGTCCTAACACTCTATGGACTATCTAAAGTGACGATCGCCGCAAAGTTTCGCAAAACGAGGGTTTGCAAAGTTCGCAACAAAAGTCCTAACACTCTATGGACTATCTAAAGTGACGATCGCCGCAAAGTTTCGCAAAACGAGGGTTTGCAAAAGTTTCGCAACAAAAGTCCTAACACTCTATGGACTATCTAAAGTGACGATCGCCGCAAAGTTTCGCAAAACGAGGGTTTGCAAAGTTCGCAACAAAAGTCCTAACACTCTATGGACTATCTAAAGTGACGATCGCCGCAAAGTTTCGCAAAACGAGGGTTTGCAAAGTTCGCAACAAAAGTCCTAACACTCTATGGACTATCTAAAGTGACGATCGCCGCAAAGTTTCGCAAAACGAGGGTTTGCAAAAGTTTCGCAACAAAAGTCCTAACACTCTATGGACTATCTAAAGTGACGATCGCCGCAAAGTTTCGCAAAACGAGGGTTTGCAAAAGTTTCGCAACAAAAGTCCTAACACTCTAATGGACTATCTAAAGTGACGATCGCCGCAAAGTTTCGCAAAACGAGGGTTTGCAAAAGTTTCGCAACAAAAGTCCTAACACTCTATGGACTATCTAAAGTGACGATCGCCGCAAAGTTTCGCAAAACGAGGGTTTGCAAAGTTCGCAACAAAAGTCCTAACACTCTATGGACTATCTAAAGTGACGATCGCCGCAAAGTTTCGCAAAACGAGGGTTTGCAAAGTTCGCAACAAAAGTCCTAACACTCTATGGACTATCTAAAGTGACGATCGCCGCAAAGCTTCGCAAAACGAGGGTTTGCAAAGTTTCGCAACCAATGTTCACCCATGGAGAATCAGAGAAATGGATTTCTATGATGCGCAGGGATTACAATCTGATTCCAACCTGAAAGACTATCAAAGAAATATTAGTACATAGCATTTTAATGGGGTCCCGTTAGCGCTGCTCGACGCGGTTCGCACTGCTAGCGAAAACTACCAACAATTGTCAATCAAGAGGAAATCCATTGACAGGCGGTATAACGGGAAACATTTTTGTGGAGAGTATATGGAGGCTTATTAGAGAATAGATATTGCGGCAAGAGATCCGTTCTATCTGTTTTCCTTAGTAAAATACTGTAGCGAGGAAGAAAATGTAAATAGGGACTGATCTTGCGGCTCTTGATGATCAAATCTGACATGCGCGAGTGATGAGCGCCACAGAGCAGCTGTCAAGGAAATAAAAGGTTTTCACGGCTAGGCAAAAATTGGAGGCCGTATTCAAAGTAAAAACAAGACAAAATTTATAGCCGGCTTCTTTGAACTTGATAGATAGATAGATATGTTTAATGTATCTCTTGCAGCTGAAGCTGAATTACAGATACGGTCAGCAAACATTCAATATTACATTATAAGCTAATGTTAGCCTGCGAACAGGGGTTTGGGTTATTCGTTGTTTATTTTTTCGAGTGTTCAGGAGCCCTGTGGTGCGCGGTTGGAGTTGGAGGAGCTTCGCATGCCTTGCCTCGCAAGCTCGGCTTGTTCCGTTTTCCCCGGTACCTCTGCTAGTGTCTGTTGGGCAAACTGTAGAAATGTCGTTCGCACTGGTTTTATAGGGCTCCCGATGACAATTTTTGCGAAATAAACACAATGAATTCACGCAGTGCGAATAGTTGCATATCCGGCTGCACTAAATCAACGTTTGTTTTTACTCTGGTGAACTCGAATTACCCTAGCGAAAACTAACAAAGATCCAATAATTATATGGGGAGTGCGTGCGCGAAGAAAATGCTCTTTTTGTCCACCCGGCTAGCTCTTGATGATCAAATCTGACGAGTGATGAGTACCAGGGAACTGTCAAAGAAACATAGCAGCAAGTCACAATTTGTTTCTTTGAACTTTGGTAGTGTTCGAGAAAATTTACCATACTTTAGAAATGTCGTTCGCACTGGTTTTGGGCTCCCGGTGACAGATTTTTTTTTGTTGTCGACCGCAGAACATGACAGTCAAAGCTATTGCGCCGGGCACTCGTAGTGGTATATGTATAGTCTGAGGTTTCATGACCATCCCTTCCGAACAGACATTTCACGTTTACGGCAAGCGTATATTCAATGGTTTTGGAGTTTGGTCAGATTTAATATCAACATTAGACTGTTACGCGCTAAAATATATCCATCTATCAAATATCTTCTCGGATCGAGAAAAAAATCGTTTCAGCGATATGATTGGGATAGTTCTAGGGCGGCAAACTTCTCGTAGAATATTCCTTGCACTTCAAAATTGAAAGCTTTACAAATGTTCCTAAACAACACAACTACTGATAGCCGATATACACTAGTCATTAGAGACGGAAAACTCGCCTTAGTGTGAAACCGGGACGAGATCGTATGACGGTATGGCTAGCACATAAATTATATACAACATTGACAAACTGCGGTAAAAGGCGGAAATATGCAGTTAAAGAATTTTGAACTGTCAGGCCGTTACCTATGTAGGCGGTTGTTTTATCGACTTTTACAATCTCAAGGGGGTATTATTTTCGTCTCCGATCCTACACGCAATTTAACGATTTGATTCTTTTAGCGCTCACCTCATTGTTTGCGAAATTAAATTAAAAACTGGAATCCTTAAATTGTGTTTCTCTTACATGTAAAAAGATTCGAGCTCCGCGCCTGAAGAGTCAGAATTGGCTTGGCGAGGAAAGTAAACTTGAAGCTAAGAAATGTGCATGTCGACCGTTTTTCTTTGCAGCCGGCTACTTTCCGGCGCCTACTTCAAAACATTCTGATAGCTCTGGATACAAATAATCTATCGGGGATATGAAAATCTATGGTCTGCATTTTCCGGTCTGCATTTTCTGGTTTGCATTTAGTTTCAGGTATGCCGGTATGACAGGTCCAAAATGCAGACTAAAACATTCATACCGGAAAATGCATACCAGGTCTCTTCTCTCTGAAAACACAAAATAACAGTTTTATTTCATCGTTTGACGGTATGGCTAGCACATAATTTATACTACAACACTGACAATCTGCCTTAAAAGGCAGAAATATGCAATTAAATAATTTTGAACTGTCAGGATGCCTCAAGGATGCCGTTACTATACGGTTGTTTTACCTTTTACATCTGAAACTCTCAAGGGTGTTTCATTTTCATCTCCGGCAAATTTCAGGAATTTCCATAGAAAAGAAACGATTTGTTTGATGCTATTTTAGCTTACATTTGGTCTTCGCTAATTAACAGAAAACTACAACTACGATTCAATATGTTTTATGTGTGCTTTTGATACAAAATATCTATCGGAGATACAGCAGAGCTGTCAAAACATAAGCCGGCGACCGGCGGCTACTTTTTGCCGAATGTGCCGAGAAACGTTCGAACCACATTAGCCTGAAGCTCACCTCAGTTATTGTTTGCTAAAATAAAATAAAACTGGAATCCTTGAGTCTGAGTCAGAATTGGCTTAGCGAGGAAACTAAACTTGTTGCTTTGAAGCTACGAAATTGCATGTTGGTTTTTCTTTGCAGCCTCTAGCTGCTACTCTTTTTTGAACAGCCGTCTACTTCAAATATTATATCGGGATATGAAAATCTATCGAGGATGTAAAAATCTCTTGGGCCAGTGACAATCTATTTGCATTTTCCGGTCTGCATTTTCTGGTATGCATTTTGGACCTGCCGTTTTTTTGAATGTATTGTTACGGAACACATTTACTTATAAATAGACTTTAGTAATAATTCACTATTATAGCTATATCCGACCATTTGTAAATGCGTGGAATTGAGTACTCGACATTTAGTCAACATAACTGAATCGTTGGATGAAATTTCATGAGAATTGACCTTGAGATTGTTTGTCCAAGACCCACCACTTGGTTAACCTTATGTATAGCACATTTGGAAGAGTCAGCAGTTTTGGCCACACTGCTGATAACGACCACTTCTTTACGCTCCTGAGACTCTAGTGTTTGATGAAAATTAGTTTTATTGGTTGGAAGCTTTTCACAAATCATACCTCCAAGTTTTTGATAACCTTTTCGGTACTCAATTCCATAGCTGGTGAAAACGTTACTGTCGCACACTCTTTTGTAACATGCGCACTGGCTTAATTTAGAGTCATGCAATTTCTAGGTCATGCGCAGTTAATTTTGCAAGCTAAGTAAGTTCACATCAACTTCTGTAATTTCCTGAATGCGTCAGAACAGGCATCAATTCCAGTCATAACAATTTGGGTTGATTGGCTGAACAGTAACAACTTGGACCGTTTCCACTTAAAAGCTATCTTGCATTTCTCTTACCCCATGCATTGCTGACTGGTCCTGACGCATAAATACAACACGAATTTTACTGTACAACACATCAGATTAACCCAAGTAACGAAGCGAACAGGACAGAGAATTGTGACTGAGGGCGTTCTAGTGGGTCGATTCTAGCAAGGATACTCGGCAGAGTGTTAAGGAACTCCTACTCGAATACCCGTGCCTTCTAGGAGAAGCTTGCTAGCCGTCCTGGGCCGCATTTGTCTGACCTGTTTTACCTCTCGATACTGCCAAGCTGTACCTAGTCCCCAAACACAGTGATTTTACAATAAAACAAGAAATTGAAGAAGATCCCGCTTTGTTACAGTATGATATCTGTAGACCATTTCTTGATAAGCTCATTATCGGCCTCTTTCTTGTTCTTGTGTCAAACCACACATGGTGACACAATTTCCTAGTGCTGTTTAGGTTTGCTTTTTGATGCTGTTCATGTTGTAGAGTTTGTATTAGTGTAAAGTACATAGTTTCCTATGTATCTCTTTTGGTATTATGGAATAAAGTTATTATATTATATTTTCGTCTTTGATGGCTAAATACCCTCCCTTCTGGAAAAATGACAGCGGAGATTTTTTTCGCGCCAAAACTAGAACAGAACAAGAACAAGAAGTTTATTTTGCAAATAAATAGAGTAGGAAATAAGGTAGCGCCATCCGCAAATAGAAAAACTAGTCGAGGCGGATGGCACTAGATTTACAAACAGATTATTATTAATATTTTCATTAGAGCTGCATCACTTGTTTATACATAAAAGGGAAATAGCGAAAAAGTAGAAAACGTTGAAAGAAATTAAGTAAGATGAATTTAAAAAGATATTATTAAGCGAATGAAAGTTTGGGCATCCTCAAGATCATTTTATCCACACCAATATAATCGTTTTCAGTTTCTAACAAATGTATCAATATTTTTCTTAATTGTTGCTTAAAATTCGTTTTATTCTCATTTCTCAAGCTTACTGGTAAACTATTATAAATACAGGATCCAGGATCCAAGGCTTATCAGAGGCAATCAGGCTTGCCCTACATGTCAGTAGCAAATAAGATGCAGATTCTGTCTCACCTCCAGCAGAAATACAAGAAAATCTTAGACTGTTCCTCGAGAGCAAAAATTTGTAGACTCCGGTAGAATTAAAAAAGCACATTTTTTTAGGTTTGACGCATGCATGGAATCGTTGACATAAAAGGCCATTGTCAACAAAGGAGCAGTGACCATTAGCGCCATGAGACTGCCAATCCATTGCGTGCCGGCATTTTCTAAAACAGCTAAGAAAAATCACCAGCTTTTGGTTTCACTTTTTTGTACGCGTACTTTCCGAAAACATCAATTCAACTTTCGGGGAAGGAATTCCTTTCAACTTATTTCATATCCTGTGGCAAACAGATAACACCAGATCAGATTAAGTCCTAAAAAAACATATTGTGAAATTACACACCGCTAAAATATCATATCCATCTATAAATACACTGAGCAATAAGAAGGCCGGTCTAAACCGTTCTTTCTTGAAATCAGACATTGAAACGTAGGACGTTAAGACCCGACCACACTACACCGTTTTCAAACTAAAACGGATACTTTTGCCCCGTTTTCAAAAAGATTTGCGTCCACACTTATCGTTTTCGTATTGTTTTCTCCGTTCTCGGTTATCGTTTTCGGCGTTGTAGTGTGGACGATAGCCGTATCCGGAGCAAAAAGTATCCGTTTTCGTTTGAATAACTATGGTTTGAAAACGGCCAGTGTGGACGGGGTCTAATAAACAATTTTCCTGTCACATAAAATAAACTCAGCCCCTCTAGGATTGACACATACTATCCTGCAAATGCGAATGGCAACATTTTCATATTAAAAACCGATACAGGAGCATATTATTTTGATCTGGGAAGCTAAATTCCCATCCTTCTGCAGGAAAGCTTCTGGAAAAGGGATATGGTTTGTTTCGCGCCAAACTTAGAGGGACGTGCAGACAAAAGGTTCTCTATCTTTATCTTTAGAAAACTAATAAGGCAAGTCTCCGCGTTATCAGAGACAAACAGACTGGCTGGTCCTAACACAAACATGTCAGTCGAAAATAAGATAAAAATCCTTCTACGACAAAAAGGTTTACGATAGCCGGAAAACCAAAAATGTAAGACGGGCCCTCAAAAGCATATCATGCCGTCTTCCGTAGAATTTAAATCATTCGATCGCGTATAGTAAGATCTTGCTAACCTCGTCAAACAAATTGTGAGCTGTACCTATGAAAGTCGACATACAGCCGATTGCGTTTGAGCGTTTTACCCTAACAGTTCGCACGTTACGTTTGAAATTTGCGTTTCTAGGATGAAACGAGACGTTTCTATGGCGAACCAAAGAGTTCTGTCCTCTCTGATTGGTCAGTGAAAAATACACATGGCGGTTGCTCTTGGAAACGTCCGACTTTTTGTCTCACAACGCAACTTTCAAACGTTCAAACGTAACGTGCGAACTGTTAGGGTAAAACGCTCAAACTCAATCGGCTGTAAACGCGGCACGAAATACAAACACACATCAATTCAATTTTGCCCTGCGTGAGCCTTTCTTGATCCTTTCCAAGTCTAGCATTGATTTTACCAGGGATTTTACTATCGAGACCACCCACTCGACTGTACAATTGATCTGGCGAGGTGGGCGCGTTGTCTTCGGCGAATTTTCAATGCTTTCAACTTAGTATTTCTATCGGGCGGTAAACAGATAACACCAGATCAAATCCTAAATCAACATTACACTGTTACACGCTAAAATATAATGGCCACCTATCAACTGATCAAATACCAATAAGAAACCCGGTCTATTAACGTTCTTTCTTGAGCTTGAGATAAAAAAGGAAAAAGGTTTCATTCATCAAGTTTGTCAATGGTTCCAAGAATGGAGAGAGAAGAGAGACTGTTCAAGATCGATATGATTGTAAATAGTGATAAATCATGAAAGCTTTATAATCAACGAAACTCTATCAAGCAACGAAACTTTATTATAGAAGTGTTCTACTATGATATCTGACTTCCTAAAAAGCTCATAATCGGCATTTTTATGTGTAAACAACTGTCCCGTTTCCTTTTCCGCAAAACGATCTCTTATATATAAAACGCATTTTTTTTTACTTTGATTGGATCGACAGTTTTGAAACATTCTATTTTCATCTGGGAATAAGGGTAAGACAAAAGCCTTCCCTACAATGCGTAGTTATTGGTAACGAATCGGCAGGTCCAAAATGCAGACTGAAAAATGCATACCGGAAAATGCATACCAGGTCTCTTCTCTCTGAAAACTCAAAGAACAGTTTTATTTCATCATGTGACGGTATAGCTAGCACATAAATTATATTACAACACTGACAAACTGGTAAAAGGCAGAAATATGTAGTTAGAGAATTGCGACTGTCAGGATGCCATTACTATGTAGACGATTGTTTTATCTTTTACATCTCAAGGGGTTTCATTTTCATCTCCGATCTTGCACGCAAATTTCAGGAATGGCCATAGTAAAGAATCGATATTATTATTTTACAGCTATTCTAGCTTACATTTGCCTTCGCTAATTAAAAGAAAACTAAAACTACGATTCAATATGTTTTAGGTGTGCTTTTGATACAAAATATCTATCGGGGATACAGCAAAGCTGTCAAAACATAAGCCAGGCTACTTTTTGCCTAATGTGAGAAAAGTTCGAACCACAGAAATTTGTTAAGTGCAGCCTGAAGCTCACCTCGTTGTTTGCTAAAATAAATAAAACTGGAATCCATGAGTCGGAGTCAGAATTGGCTAGGCGAGGAAACTAAACTTGTTGCTTTGAAGTACGAAATTTGCATTTCGGCCATCGGGTTTTCTTTGCAGCCTGCTATTCTTTTTGAGCAGCCGCCTACTTCAAAACATTGTATATCTGGGAATGAAAATATATCGGGATGTAAAAATCTATCGGGCCAGTGACAATCTATTTGCATGTTCCGGTCTGCATTTTCCAGTCTGCATTTTCCGGTCTGCATTTTCTGGTATGCATTTTGGACCTGCCGTTGGTAAATACATAAAAGTGTTCAGATCCTAACACAAACATGTCTAGTCTCAAACTAAGCCTAAAATATGAAGTAGCCATCGATAACGTCGAAGTGAAGAAACAAGACGTCCTCGGTCTCATCTATAAGGAAAGGCTAAAAGCAGAGCTTAGGTCACCGAAAATGTGATCCCGCTGATTAATTTCACGGGAAGCGAAGCATAAACCCACGAAAACAGCAAGACGGCAATAGGTTACGCAAACATGTGGTCTACATAGAAAAGCATGGTCTAAACCGGGACTGCATTCATGTCATATATGTAGGGCGCGCTTGTTTGTGTGTACTTATCAAGCTGTCGTTTCTGTTTTGCTATTTACGTTATAAAACTAAATGATTTACTGCTTTGTACTTACAAAAATCTCTATGTATGGAGCTCGTTGATTCCAGACACTTCTTTTCGGCCTTTTGTACGTAGCGCTTTGACATTTCCTGTAACGAACAAAAAACTTTAGTCAAATTCAGAACTAGAAACGAAAACAGCAAAAACATTTGGTTGTAAACCCACCTTGCCACAAGCACACAAAGACGATCGTGCGCTAGATGTGCCCGTCTTGTGTTCTCTTGTGTCCTTCGGTTATATGTCTTGTCTATCAAGACCTCGTGATTGATTGAGGGCCGCTGATAGTTATACATCAATGCGCAAGACAAACACTAATCCAGACCCCCAGGGCCACGCGGCTACGTAGGTCTGTTGACTTTACCACCAAAACCAAAATACCAGCAAATGTCTCATTTTTTTTCGAAACATAAGTCAGGCCAGCATAGCAAAAAAAAAATGCTTTCAATAAGCCAGATATTATAGAAAATACAGTCAGCCTCAGCCAGCCAATGAAAATTTCTGGTACTTTTGGTATATCTAAGCCAGGAGCGACGTTACAAAAAGGTTTCCCAGCCAGCCAATATAGCCGTTGTGGAGCGGATTTTTTGTGGATCGGCTCGGTTGAGGTACCCTGCGCCTGTCGCCTATGCTCGCACTAATAAACCATACCCCTTGTGTGTATTACTGGCGTGACAGGCACGTGCGTGGCGTCTACACAAATCCATGCACGTAACACAATTATTAAAATCGTGATCGATCTTTTCATCGAAACGCTCAGAATTCCTGTGCTCCTTCAAACCACATAATAATGGGAAAGGCGCGGGAATTTGAAGGAAATTCAGGTGGAATTTGGGGGGGGGGGGGAGAAGGGGCTGCTCGATCAATTCATTCATTGGGATTATTTTTATTGTCTGGGTGTGGTGGTGGGTGGATCGCTCTCTATTATTGGGAAAGCGATCATTTGTACTTTTTTCGGAAGTCTAGTCTACTCAACTTGATACGTTAAATTGCGCGAAGTCTCAGACCCCGTTCACACGAGACCGGTACAATTCTGGTACGATACCGCTTGTTCATACGGTACCGGTACAATTCTGGCACGTTTTGCAACAGTGTTCACACGGGACCGTGCACGCCTAGCCGTGCCAAAATCAGTCCGGTACCGCAGCTCCCGTGTGAACGCGCGACGGTACCGTACCAGAATTGTACCGGTCCGGTTTTGTACCGGTCTAGTGTGAACGGGGTCTTAGTCACTGCAGGTCAAAAGAAATAACTGTTATCGAGGTATTCGAGGGCTCGGCGGAAGCCCCTATACAGGGACCGACCTAAAGCTGGTAAATATATATATATATATATATATATATATAGTGCTCGCGGGAACTTTCGATTTTACTCACCCCTAATATAAAAGGTACCAAAAATGGCGTCGTTTTGATAAAAGTAAAAACAAGACGTATTTTTTTTAAGAGAATATCCAGTTTTCTCGACCCCTTACCCTTCGTTATAACTATTTTAGAGCAGAAAGGTACCCCTTTCTTATACCAAAGCCGAGAAAAGGTACCCCTTTGACTTTGAATCGGCTGTGTGTGTGTTTTTTTTTTTTAAAGAAACGGTTTTGCTCCCGCGTTGCGCGGTTGAAAAACCGGTGAAATACAGGCCCTTTTTTATTCCAAAATTGCAATTTTCCCTCCCTTCTTTATGACCCAGTCCAGCCTGAAAACCCTACCCCTTTCGGGCCGTATAGTCCAATAAAGGGAATCCCCCCCCCAATCTTTTGCGCCCAAAGGGTCCTCTCACCTCCCCCCAGGGGAAACATGAAATAGGGAGTACCCCCCCCCCCCCCCCCCCCCCCCCCCCCCCCCATCCCCATCCCGATCCTCGCGCGCGCCAGGGTCCTCCGCTCACCTCCCACCTTTTCCTCTTTCCCCTGGGGGAGGCGAGGGGAAGACCTTGGCGCGCGAGGACTATGCCCCAGCCCATGGCCACTAACAGGTACCCTGGAAAAAAGGAAGTTTTTCGAATTTTACACCCCAAAAGGTACGGCGAGCACCCCCGCCCCCAAAATAGCGGAGTCACCCCGGAGTGAATCGAAAACGGTATGAAGAAGAACATCGTGGTATTTTCTTGGGGTTCATGAATTAGGTACGCTGAACCGGAGGATGTATTTGATGAATATCAAAATAAAAGGCTAGAATTAAAATCAATACATTTTATTACACCGAGGTTTTTTTAAGAGTAGAAATTGTTTTTTCTGGCCGGTTGTGTTTTAGGGATACAGCGACACGAGGGAAACAAAAACCACATTGACACGTGACTAGTCACGCAACCACATGAAATAACAATACCAGTACCGGTAGCTGTATTTCAATCTTTCCCACTATACAGGACAGCAAGGCTTACCAGCCGAAACGATCCCATTGCTACGCATATTTGCAAAACATCAAGAGAAAGTGGTTCATACATGCGCCTTTTCATTCGAATTTGGATGCAAACACATATTTCGGGAATGTTTTAATGTGTGCGGCCCGGGCTCATGTCTACCGCGTTCACAAAGGGAGTTCTCTATTTACCACGCCGAAACCGATTATTTGGCTGCAAAGACCACTGGATCCCTTGAAACAACTCCACCAAAACGTAAGTTTCAAAATCTTAATTCTATTAACTGGGAAATAGAGGCTGTTTTCTAGTTTGATTTCACTCCCGGCAACTTGATACGCACAGGTCGGCGGGTCAAATAACCCGCTATTAGCGTAAAATCTACCGAATTCGTCCTTCAGTTTTAGGGCGCTCAAGGAAAAAGCCAAAGAAATGTTTATATATTCTTAAAATACTACCTCTCCTTGTTCTAATTCTAGAATTTGGGCTGATTTGAAGAATGGCCCCGTACCTAAATTCGGCATTTACTTTAGCCAGTAAAATACTGTGTTGTTAAGTGGCTTCGAAAGAATGGTGTTAATCGAGGACATAAATATGATCTTAATCCGGAAATGCACCACTGATCAATTGTTTATTATCTGTTGATCGAAAATTAAGTGCTAAATCCACTGCAAATATCGTTATAAAAACTACGCGAGGCAATTTGTGGGCCCCTTGAATTTCGCTTAAATAACTGGCCTCAGACCGGCGAAAACGTAAATCTCGAAAAAATCGAAAAAATCCCCCCGGACTGCGAAAAAAACCCTATAACGGTCTTAATCTCACTAAAATCTTGCTACAAACTTAAAATGAGGGTAAACCAATTTTGAGCTCTGGCCGCATTTTCCCGAATTTGCTCGATTTTTGTGTGCATTCGCTCTTAAGCATTCCCGGACTGCATATTACAATGTCTTAGCATCTCGGTTCATATACCAGCCTGTGGCCTCGTTACATCGCCCTAGTGCAAATTTATGTGTACTTCTCTCATTCCTTCTGCTAAAATGCAAACTGTTTTGTACTTATTGTTTTGCTCTCAACTGAGCAACTAACCTGTGCTACCGACACTACCATGGTACAGTGGGCAAATTGATACCTTCCCAAGAATACTAGAAGGATGATAGCTTTTATTTTTCATTCATATTTTACAGATTGGGAAGGAAGAATGATGAAGAGGAGGTGGCTGAGGAGGAGGAAAGTGAGGAGGAAGAATAGGTAGGTTTGTACAATTTATTTATATATTTTTATATATATTTATATATTCACATGGTATTTCATGGTATTTTTTTATTTGAGAAAATTTATGTGAAATATTTTTTGCCATATGTGAAAAAAAACAAATTACACTGCAACGACTTTGCCACTTCTGGAAATTAAAACTTGTTTCCTTAATAAAATCACTGGTAAAGGCATAGTGTAAGGATATGATGATCGTTTATTTTAAGAGTTTTACATAATAGGTATGCATCGGAAACGTGTGATTGTGCATTTCTCCGTTTCGATTTCTAGGGGGTGGTTACTGATAGGGAGTAGCATTAATGCTATTCTGTGTTTGACATTTGCGAATCTGGAGGTTACCATCGAACTTTATATTCAGTTTTGAACATTCTAACAGTTCTTTAGTTTATCTGGTTGTCATTTTTTCTAACATCATCATTAACTTCAGAGATCCATTATTGAAATTTCACATTTTCTATTTTTCTCAGCAAGTTATTTCCCTCTGATATATTCGAAAATTGTAAGAGACCTCCAACGCAGAGCCTGCATAGTATTTCTTCAATTTTTCTCCTCATTTGTATAAAGGAGGCCTGGGTCAGAAAACGCATAACGAGATAGCAGGGTATCATCACTGTGGAAGCCTCACTGCCCCCCCCCCTCCCCCCCAACACACATCAGAAGTTGTGTGTTGTTATTTAGAACACACAACATACTTTACTGTAACTACTTCAAAAAGGCTAGTCCTCAATAGCAATTTACAAACGAAAACTATACGGTGGGATAACAAAGGAAATTACTGACATAAGTTATAAAAAATGTAAATAAAAATCGAAATCTATATACAATATGCATTTAACAATTGTGATTTATTATTGCCCCAAAAAGTGGGCAGTAGCTTTTTATTTATTTTTTTATTTTTAAACAATTCACTACTTTATTTTTCTCTTTGTGCAAAGAAATTTGCACCGTGCTATAAGATGACTGTATGATGATTGTATGTCCGTAAATATATATGCGGTATCCAAACAACTTGGAATTTTCTACCTTCCCTCAGATCTACACACAAATGTAAATTTTAGTTTTATTAACAAAGAATGAAGCTGACATATGCTTTTGATTTTGACTGTGTAGCAGTGATGAGGGGAAATACAAGCAAAGAAAATAAAAAGCAATAAGAACCCTGAGTAACAATGGGGAATCCTTACTGGACCCTAAGCAAACAGTTATGTTCTCGTGCAATCACAGATAAAAAAATCTGCAAAGTTTATTTAACGAATACTTTCAGCTTGCAAAAAATGTACACACTTACAATGTATGCTTCTAGGGAAATTCATAAAATAAGTACATGGGGGACCCTGGGGGAGGAAGGGTGACAAATATCTTCTTTTAACCACAAAACTGAACAACAGAAGAAGAAAAAAAGATAACACTTTACAGGAGTTGGAGAATGGACATGCAAGTGTTCTTTCTTTAGAATAAAATAACAACTATGACTATGCAAGCTTCCTGTGGTTGGTTGGTCGTTTTATACTTCCTAGATATTTGTTTTCAAATAAAACCAAAATTGCATGCAAACTTTGTGAGAACAGACTGTTTTGATGATTCAGAGATAGGATTTTATGCGACACTATAGAACAGAAATAATTACGTAAACCCACAAAGTTATTTTTTTTGGAGAAAATGGTGGTTTTTTTTTGGAAAAATACGCACCAGATAATAACTGCAGAACAAACAAACAATATAGAAACCTTGTGTGTTATATGAAAAACAAGAACATTGTTAGTTTGATCCTTTATGCTTACGCTTATGTTTATGTTGCTAGTGAAAACCAACCCTTAGAAGTAATTAACTTTTGAAATTTGGCTTCTTTTAAATTTCTCTGTAAGGAGAGTTAATTAAATTAGAAAAGAAAAAGAAGAGTTAAATTAGGTTTTTGCCTTATTTTAGTGTTATCTCATTTATAGTTCACATACCAGACTCAAGTTTGTGCATGTTACCCGTTGCTTCATCCCGGACAGATCTCGATTCTGTGGAAAAGGGGTAAGGAAGGGATGAGAAACGCTCATTCATGTAACACAGAGATATGGGATACCTGTGTACAGTATTTGCGACTTGCCTTTAGGGACAGATTGTTTATTACGTCCACGGGGGGGCGTTGGTTTTCTAAATTTATTGAATGTTAAAATTCGCACACCCCTCATTAAAAAGGCGATACAAAAATAACCCCCCATAACATCGATGTTCTAAAAATCTTACCCCCACCCTGTAACCAGATCCCGGTTTGAACTAATGGAAGACAATTTACAGAAATTTCTCTTTTTGTTGCGGCGAAGCGCGCCCTAATTTTTATGCATGATATGAACGCATTTCACCAAACCTCAAAGAAAATGTAGATGAACATTCCATTTGCTGTGCGTAGTAACAAAGATCGCAAATGACGTGCGTAAAGCAGGGTCAAAATGACGAATCTCTATCCTCGTAAAGTGGAACTCACGCTTGCCTAATAATTAGGCCTTTTTTTTTCGAACTGAGACAGCTCCGATGCTTATTACTGCAGAGCGTCTGTTATGCACATTCCGATGTTAAAGTCTCAACCAACCAGAGATGAGATATTACGTCATCAGTTACAGTCTCCGCCAATCAGAGATGAGATATTACGTCATTGACAATATAAAAACGCCCAAAAGTCACAGACCCGCGGCGCATTCAGTAAACTGAGTTGAACAGTTTATTTTACACAAAAAAATAAAATAACTAATAAAAAAAAAATGAAATGTAAAGGATCAAGGCTACATGGATCAAACAAGTTGTAAGTATAATCATCAATTTACACGGCAGACAACGGAGATAAGAATATTGTAAATAAACGGTAACTAATGTAATTTATGTCAGTTTGACTCTACAGAATCTACGAGAATGAAGTACAGAAACCACAAATCTGTGTAGTTCTTTGTTGGATAATCACCCTCGCCAAAGTGCGAAACAGTCAAAAACTTCAATGTTGGATTATTCAACTAAAGCCGCAAGATGGCAAGCAGCAAGACGAAGGTTTAAAGCTGCAAATAAGCAAGCCGCAAGACGTCGGTCAGGCGAGTTGTATCTGTTAAACAAAAGTACTCGTTCAACTCAAATTCACTTTACACGTTTGTTGAAATATATAAGTGACTAGTTCAAACTGAATTTTGAACAATGCCGCCGAAGCCAGATTTGACTTCATTATCAGCCAAACGTGACAATGCTGCTTTGTCAATGTATGACCTTATTGAAGAATTTGAATTACTAATTGCAATAGAGCCTGAACTTCAAACTCTTGAGAATGTTTACAAGAAGATTGAAAGCAAATACCGTTATTTTAAAGATCAAGTGGATGTGATTAATGATAAGTTTATTGATCTGAAAACTGACCCAGAAGACCCGCTTGTTACAGAAAACGCTGACTCTAGTAAGAAAATCAAGAATGTTTACTTGAATTGTACCAAAACATTTGCAAGTTATCAGAAGAAGGAGGGGATTTTAAAACTCTTCACGAAAGCGTTGTAACTGACAGTTTGGAAACAATGAATAGCGCATTGCAAAAGATGGTCACTGCGTTAAATGATAAACAGAGTAATCATAATCACGGGCTGGAAAAATTACCAGTACCAAGTTGGGACGGTGATAGAAAATCTTACGCAACATGGAAGTATGAGTTTAATTCTTGTATGGTGAAATATAAGCAGGATCGTGATGAACAATTACAACGCTTACGCAAAGCTCTTCCCAAAAACCTATTTTGGACAAACCAAATCAAGTACTGTCATACTATTAAACAGGCTTGGGAAATGCTTGACATAGAATTTGAGAATAAGCGCAAGTTGATGGATGATATTCTTAAAGATATAAGTTCCTATAAATCAGTGAAAAGCGACGGAAAATCACTTGCACGCTATGCTGCCAAGATAATGAGTTTCAGTAATAATATGGAACTGAATGGTTGTGCAGTCACTGAATCTGTAGAAGCTCCGTTTGTAATGTCGCAGTTATTAGCTAAATTGGAAACAAATGATAATGTGGCGTTTGGCAGAGAAATGGCGCGCGCGAGAGAGCCTGAAAACATAACAAATCTCATTGAATGGCTCAATAAAGAGGCTGCCTTGCGTTCGCGCGGAAAACCAATTTCTGAGTCTCGATCAGATATCAATACGTCAGAACGTGTTTCAGACACAACAACTTCGAGTGACGACGACTGTCCGCTTGGATGCACATCAAAACACCTTTTAGCCGCATGTCCGTTATATCAAGCCGCGACGGTAGATGAAAAGTGGGATATCGTAAGGCGAAACAAGCGATGTAGAAAGTGTCTAAAATCCCACCACACCAACAACTGCAACAAATCAGATGGTAGTACGTGTAACAAGTGTGAGAGGAGACACCATAGATCACTGCATTCCGATAACTTCTATGCAAGACAAGCGAATGACGCCAGTTTGAATCCTTCAGCTCCACCCTTTCAAAGAGATAACCGCACCACTAACAGCCACGTTCAAGGAGACGGTATTTGTCCAGGAATATGTCCAATACAGAAAGTGAAGATTAAAGACGACGACGGAAACTACACAGAAGTAGTCGCTATGATAGATAGCGGATCAAATACTAGTTTTGTTTCAAAAAATGTCGCCAATAAGCTAGGGATTTCTGGATGTAAAACACACCTCACTATGAATTTGGCCGGCGGAAAACAAAAATCTGAAGAATCAGAGATTGTAAACATTACAATTGTATCGCCACTAGACGAAAGTATCGAAAAGAATGTGTCTGTGTACACTGTAACCACGCCTTGTAATCCCGCAAAAACTGTGTCAAAGCAAGCTGTAGAGAAATACGAACATTTAAGAACTATCGCAAATAAACTCTATTTATCAGGGGGGAAAGTTGATTTGCTGATTGGTACGGATATTGCTGAAGCTTTTATTGACGTTCACGTAATGCGCGGAAATCCTGGAGAGCCTATTGCAAAACGGAACCTCTTCGGTTGGTATTTACTTGGACAAGTCGACAGCGTTATCCACTCGGTAGACATCGGAACAGTCAGCGCAGTCGAAGATATGAAGACTCTGTTAACTCAAGATTTGCTTGGTGTGAAACCTACAGAACTTTGTACATGTGAAGATAGCACCTTGAAAGAGAACAAGTTTGTCAAAGCTATCACAGACTCCACCCAAATGGTGAATGGGAGAGTTCAAGTGCGCATGCCCTGGAAAGACACAGGACCCCCGCAGAAAAGTAACTACGAAATCGCACACCGAAGAATGATCTCATCTGAGAAAACATTCCAGAGAAAGAACTGCCTCGATGTTATCCAAGGTGAAATAGACAAGCTGATTGAGCAAGATTTCGTGACCGAGATCCCAAATAATGATGTGAAGCACGACGAACCGGAATGGTACCTCCCATTACAGGCCGTATTTACACCAGAAAGATCTACTACTGTGCGCCTTGTTTTCGACGCCTCAGCTAAGGGACCAGACGGCAAGTCGCTAAATGACCATCTCGAGAAGGGGCCTAACTATATTAACAGCCTTCCAAATGTGTTGACCGCGTGGCGCTGGGACCGAGTTGCCTTTTGTGGAGACGTTCGCAAGATGTTTAACCAGGTGCTCATACATCCTGATGATCAAAAGTTCCACCGCTTTCTTTGGCGAACCGAGACTGAAGAACAACCAAGAATCTTCCAGTGGATCAGATTAAATTTCGGAGACAAGCCAGCTCCAGACATCGCCACAGGGGCGATCAACACCTTAGCGAAATCCGCACAACACGAGTACCCTGAAGGTGCGCAAGAGCTGCTTACACACGCATACGTTGATGATATTGCAGGCTCGCGAAGAAACGAAAATGACGCAAAGAAAGTAACAAATGAAATTGACGCCATATTGGACAAGGGGAAATTCCAAGTCAAAGCCTGGCATTCCAATGCGAAGACGGTTGACCAGACAGAGGAAGAGACCACGACATTTCTTGGACATATATGGAAGAAGAAAGAAGATGTATTTACATTCAAGAAAGAAGAAATCAGAGCCGGATTAACTCTACTGACGAAAAGAGAATGTCTGAAGTGCCTCGCCCAATTATGGGACCCGCTTGGCCTCGCTCTTCCAGTGACTATAGAGATGAGGATTGATCTACAAGAGCTCTGGAGTTCTGGCCTTTCTTGGGATGAAATGCTAACTGCAGATGTACAGAACAAGTGGATACAAAAAATTGAAGTTTTGAACCAGCTCTTATCTTTCGAATTCAAGAGACAGCTCCGTCCGGACAATGCAGTCGGTCAACCAGAAATCCACGGTTTCAGTGATGGCGGAGACAAAGCGTATGGTGCAGTTTTATTTCTGAGGTGGAAACTGAGAGACCAAACATACACAAGTGTACCAATAATGGCCAAGGCATTTGTGGCTCCCTTGAACAAGAAGACTATCCCACGTCTTGAGTTGATGGGATGTCTTTCCCTTACCAGATTATACGCCAGCTGCAAAGAAGCTTTGTCATTCGCAGAGATAAACACGTGCAAGAAAGTGTTCTGGTTAGACTCCACGACAGTTCTCAAATGGATAAAGACACCACCAAAGAAATTCAAACCCTTTGTGTCAGTCAGAGTAGCGGAAGTTCAAGAGACAATGGAGACAGAGACGTTTAGATACATCAGAACCGCCTACAACCCTGCTGACGCCCTAACTAGAGGGATCAAAGAAAACCAGTTGCAAGAATGGATAGACGGCCCAGAGTTTCTAAAGCTCCCTGAAGAGGACTGGCCGCCCTTTGAAGAATCAGAGGAAGTATCAAGTTGCGAAGCAACAAAGGAGATGAAGAGTGACGTACACGCCGTAGATCAAGCTGAGAATAATCAAGCATCACGAGAACCTAACGAAGTCCTAAAGCATCTGACCACCGGGTGCTCTACGTTCAACAAAGCAAGGAAAACTCTGGCATGGGTGTTAAGATTTGTGAATAACACAAGAAAGAAGACCAAGAGAACAGATTCCCTAACCGCAGTAGAGCTGAAAGAAGCAGAAAATCATATGTATAGATGGTGCCAGCGAGAAGTAGACTGCAACAAGTTAGACAAGAAACTGATGGCAGCGAAAGATGATGACGGAATTCTGCGTGCGCACGGAAGATTGGAGAATATACGCACACTTCCCACAGATATGAGAAACCCAATAATCCTGCCTCGAAATAACATACTAGTAAAGTATCTTATGAAACACATACACGAAACCCAAGGACACTGTGGGTATAAACGCCTAATGCATGAAAGTAGAAGGAAATATTGGATAATTGGTGTACGTGGAATCGCCAAACAGCTCACTAGAGAGTGCGTCATCTGTAAGAAATTGCGCAGAAGACCCTTAGAACAACTCATGGGACAGATCCCAACCATTCGTGTTGGCACAAATTTACCAGTTTTTGCACATACAGGCATGGATATGTTTGGACCAATCCAAATCAAACTTAACAGAAAAACAATCAAAGAAGCTCAAGTTATCATATTTACATGCATGACGTCACGCGCAGTGCACTTAGAGCTCTGTACAGATAAAAGTGCTGACACATTCATAATGGCCTTTAGGAGATTTGCAAGCTTGAGAGGACATCCCTCATTGTGCTGGTCTGATTGTGGAACTAACTTCACAGGCTCACAAGTATACCTTGCTGAAATGATGAAAGAATGGGATGTGGAAAACGTGAAGCGTGTCCTAGGTGACGAATATTCATGTCAGTTCGAGTGGGATTGGAACACTCCTCGCGCTAGCCATATGAATGGAGTAGTAGAGAGTTTGATAAAATCTGTCCGCCAAGCAATCAATGCAACCTGCCTAAACAGACCATTCACAGAAGAACAGTGGCGAACAACTCTAGCAGAAATAACATACATCGTAAACAGTAGACCACTGTACCCCAGTTCGAATGACATATGGGAGAGCCCGCCGATTACACCAAATGATATTCTCATGGGAAGCCATATCTCACCACCTGCACCGGAAGTTGAGGAGAAAGTGAATCCGAGACACCTGGCACGAAGTACCCAACAGAGAATTGCAGAATTCTGGGTCGCCTGGCAAAAGTACTTTGCTCCTACATTACTCCCAAGAAACAAGTGGTTCCACCCAAGAGAGAACTTACAAGTAGGAGACCTTGTGTTGGAAATCGAAGCAACGCCCCGAAGGAAATGGAAAATGGCCCTTGTAACGGAAGTCTTTCCTGGAAAAGATGGTTCGTACGCAAGGCAAGAATCAAGATGGGAGAAGGGATCTACGAGAGACCTATCCACAAACTTTGTCTCATTGCGACAAAAGAGGAACTCGAGCATTAGACATTATTATCAGTTATTATTAATACAAAATAGTTTAGAATAGGACAAATAGCTGCTCGAATATCTCCGCACCTAGGGGGAGTGTTATGCACATTCCGATGTTAAAGTCTCAACCAACCAGAGATGAGATATTACGTCATCAGTTACAGTCTCCGCCAATCAGAGATGAGATATTACGTCATTGACAATATAAAAACGCCCAAAAGTCACAGACCCGCGGCGCATTCAGTAAACTGAGTTGAACAGTTTATTTTACACAAAAAAATAAAATAACTAATAAAAAAAAAATGAAATGTAAAGGATCAAGGCTACATGGATCAAACAAGTTGTAAGTATAATCATCAATTTACACGGCAGACAACGGAGATAAGAATATTGTAAATAAACGGTAACTAATGTAATTTATGTCAGTTTGACTCTACAGAATCTACGAGAATGAAGTACAGAAACCACAAATCTGTGTAGTTCTTTGTTGGATAATCACCCTCGCCCAAAGTGCGAAACAGCGTCTTTTGGGGGAGAGTTTTTTTCTCCTGGCTAAGATATATTTTCTTGTAATGACATTCGTAGCCATCCCATTGCGCACACACTCAAAACTATTTTGTACATTCCGTTGCGCGTGAAGCGAGCCGAAATTGGCGAGCGCTGTATGCCACGAAGCGGCTTGTACATATTATTATTTAGTTTGAACCACAGTGTCTCTGAAAAAATTACACCCTAAAATCTATGTCTTCTAAATTTTTACACCCACCAAAATTCAAAGCACACCCCCCCCCCCCCCCCCCCCCCCCTGGGTAACCCTGGGTATCAGTGAGTCCAAGCTTCACTCGTTCACTGACAAGAGCTTGCGTCCAGTCTTGTAAATGAGTGAAGTTAGAGAGTCTGTATCCATGCAGGGTAGCCTGCAACAAATGTCGCAGTACGTGTTTTTACAAGTGTATTTAAAGTCGATAGATGTAGATTCTCGCTACATGCACCGTAAGGTTGTTTGCGCTGTTTAAAATCCTCATCCCTTCACTCCATTCAAGGGGTCTAGAGATCAGGACTTGTATTACCAATACTGCAGTACATGAACTAGCCTGAATTTCAGGCAGTCTTTTCGCGTTGTTAAGGCAGTTAGGTAAAGGAATCTTCATTGTATTCATGGACGATACAAGCTACAAGCGCGCGCGTTATAAATGCGCTTGATATGTAACATAACAAGCATAACAAACCATTTACAGACATGCAGCGCGCGAACATTATAGCTGGAATCGTCCATTTTTAAGGCCCTTAGGGAATTCTGATTGGTTGATCACAAAACCTGTGATTCTGGTTGAATTTGTGGATCCCTCTTCGTTATAATCCAATGATCTCAACACTGCGGAGCAAATGAAAATAGTTGCGATGAGAGTGATCACACGAGGAAGTTGCATTTAGGGAATCGGCCACTCTCACGTTATATCTTATATCATATACTAAGAAAAATCAGGTCTTTCCTAGATATAATGGACTCCAATGCAATGTAAAAATTGGCATGGATATTGAACCACTTATATTGTAAACAAAGTCAATTAGAAGCCTCATATGTGGGGCCATAGAATTAATTTTTATAGTAAAAACAACCCTCAAAGGAGATTTGAGCGACAAATATTGTAACAGGGACACAAGACAAGAGTCCGGTCAAGAGTCCCGAGACAAAAGTGTGTGCGATGTTTCCGAGTACTAGCAGCTCGGCCACATGTTGGGCATATCCTAGTGCAGTAGTTTACACACTCTTGACTGACAGCTACTCAAAACAGTTAGTTCAGTGCGCCAGATCAAGAACAGATCTTGAAATTATTGAATTGTACGCAACGCTTTCTTTCTATTTGTTTTAGCTTCAGGCCGATGAATATTAATGATTTAGCTTTTAGTAACAAAAAAGGTATTTCGTTAGCGGATATATCGGCAAAATGCTTGTTTGGTACCACCACAACAACAGTGTTGTAACAAAACATGTACAAGAAAAATGTGAGTTTTGAATCGCACTAGTACTCTCGCTTACCCTCGATTTTGACCACTTTTGTATGCCACAGCTTCCCTTCCGTTTCTAGCGTTGCACTGTTCCTCTCTCTTTGAGATCATTTAGGTATTTTGACATAGGCATCACGTTACATTCCTGTTCATTTCCGTTGACTCGCTAGCGGATGGTTAGTATCAAGACGTATTTGAATGTCCCGCGAGCGCTAGCTACGGTAGAATGCAGCAAGTAGGGCAGAACTATTAGTTACCCTCAGTCAACTAACAAATTTAGATTCAACTGTTGTGCAAGTTATCTGATCCCGTAAAATTCCTCAAATGATTTCTGTAGAAAGCATGCATCATATTTTAAAATGAGTTAGTACTGATGAAGGGATCTTTGATATCACCCAAATATATGTTATCAATGAGAGGTTTAGAAGGTTGCAGTACAGTTTCAAAGCATTTCCACTACAGAGATAAAGTTTTAGCTTTCGTGATCTCTTACCTTCTGTAAAATCTCTCACGAGAGTTTCGAAGGACACAATAACCCTCAACAAATAGGTATTAAAGGGCACTCCACCTCCTAAGAAATCCGATAAAAGATGTCTTTCTTTTTTTCTAAATAGGCGAATGTTCTGGAAGTGTTTTTATTATCCTCGGGGAATTATTCTTGGGCAGCGAAATACTATCTGTAACAGCGTCAATAACTTGTTAATAGCCATCATTCATCAGCAGGTTATAAAACCAAGAACACTAGAACTTGTGGTTTGCAACTACAAATAGAACGGAAGTGATGTATTCCTCTTATGAATATTCTAGCTAATTAAAACAGGCATGCGATTAGCACAAGCGAAGTAGCATAGAATAAACTGTGAAACTCTTATAGAAATATGGAAAATTACTATGGAAAATGTTATTCAACCGCAATAACTTAACTTGGAAATGAAACGTCATACAAGGATGAAAGGTTAGAACAATTATTGACTCTGTTTACGGCAAAAGGAAACTGCTGATTTGTGAACTCATATTTCCTGGATGACCAGTGCGCCGACTGTGAAATCAGTGGAGCAAAACAGAACAACAACTACTGAATACTCCAAACTAGTAACTAATAGAATTGTTCGAATGCGACAATGAATCGTTACGATAAAAACATACAGAACTGTAACTAATTTTAAGCCAATTTAATCAGAAATAAACTGATTCTAAAGCGATTGCTAAGTGAGAATAGACTAGGTCTAATTTATAAACTAAATAACCATAACTAGAGGTCAAGACTAAGCATACAGTGATTAAGAGTAGGAGTTCTCTACATACCTCAACAGAAGCAAATCTTTTCTCTCTTGTACCAGTCCAGTATACCAAATGTAACTACTGAATGAATCAACTGAAAAACTAAGCAAACAGCTGCATTTCTAGCATTCTACAACTTGTTGCCAAACCATTTTTTAACGGATATTATTATGCGCGGCAAGGATGTCCTGTACAAATTTATTTTATAAAGGACTATAATTAAAAGGAAAACAAACAAGATAATTTTGCGGAAAGGTTTGCAGAAACGATTAGTAAGATTGCGGTAGCAAACTAACATTTTCGCTGCTTAGGAACTTGCGCACATCCGCGGTATGATTATCGCAAGGGAAACTGTAACATCCTACACTCCATTGAATGCACAGCCGGTAGGTTAAGAAAGCTAAAATAATCAACATTGTAGAGTATCTAGTTATTTCAAAAACATGTCTCTAGTGACCCTGTAACAGAAAGCTGGTTAGCAGAGATCACATACTAGTTGTAGAATGAAGGGGGTGGGGGGAATGAATTGAACATTAATAAACTCATGATGCTATTACAAATAGATAGTTTGTTTCTTGAAATCAGAAAACTAAATCTGGCAAAGATATGTCTTTATGGAGGGAGGAGGGTTTGTTTTATGAAATTAATTTAATTTACAATAACAATAATTTCCCCTCCTTTGGGCGGCTCGCGGGCTCAAAGAGATTAATTGCACAATCCAGCATAATAAGCATAGTTTAGGTAGATTGAATATCAATTCTTTAAGCTGCTGTTCAGGTACGCACTCCTCATTATTATTCCAATTTGTAATCTGTATTTTTGTCATGGGTCGGCCTAAGAAATGTCCTGGATGTAAACGACAGGCACAGGAGCACGGGTTTGGTCCTATGTCAAAGAATTGTGACGGTTTATTGGACGCAGGAGACGTTTCGGCGACCAGTAATACCACAGCAACCTCGGCTCCGGCAGATGCCGGAGAGCAGAGCCAGGCTATCATGTCGTCGTTGGCCGAGGCCGTCAGCAGCCTGACCGCCGAAGTAAAGTCCCTTAAAGCTAATCAGCAAGAGATGCGAGCTGCCTTGGCATCATCCACCAGCGCTTCCGCGGTTTTGCCTCCCTCGCGCACGAGTGCAGGGAGCGCTAACGAGAGGGTCACTTTGCCGGAGCTGCGAGCGATGCGAGAACTTTCCGCAGCTGCGGAACAACAGGTTGCCCAGTTAGTTCCCGATTCTAGCGATTCGGAGGAGGAGTTAGATTGCGCTGCCGCCCCGTTGGTTCGCGAACCATCTCGGTCCAAAAAGGGTAAGTTAAAGTCGGGAAATGAGGACCGCCCTACTTCTGAAGTAACTTGTAAACAGCTGTGGCCCCAGCGTTTTCTTTGTTTGACCCGCGCCAACAAAGAGCCTACCTATGACCAGTTATCAATGGCGGAGTTTGTTGCGGGCTATGCGCAAATCTTGCAGGCTCGGGAGATCAGCGAGACGGAACGCGCGGAACGACAGAAACATTTGGTAACCCTTATGTATCACGCGCAATTGTTTGAATGGGAGGCGGTGCTCGCTTTCCATGGCGCGGTGCTCCTCGAAATTGAGAGGGGATTGCTACAGTGGGGCGATTCCTTTGTGCATTTGGAAAGCCGCACACTACACGGCCGGCTTCTGAGCTCTTCAAAAAAGTCTGGTTCTGGTCCCGTCCTCTTTTGTCGGGAGTTCCAGAAGGAAAAATGCGTTCACAAGAAAGATCACTATGGCACGGTCCGTGGCGAGCGGAAGTGGGTCAAGCATATTTGTGCGGCCTGTTGGGTGCAAAATCGTAAGCAAGATTCCTCGCACGTGGAAGATTCACCGGAGTGCCCTATTAAAGACTCTTCGTCAAAAAACTAAGCAGTAAGTCCCCCTTCTTCCCGAAGATTGGGGGCGTTTCTGGTTGCTCCGATTTTAGGGGACGTGACTGTTCTGTTACTTGTTTGTCAGTGGTTTCCGGCGATGGTTATCTCGACTGTCCAGACTGTCGTGGCTCTGGCGCCAGGGCTTTTGATTCCGAGTTAATTGATTGTATTGATGATGATGTTATTCAAGACTGTCGTACTGAGTGTATGGCCATTTCGTCCGATTTGGATTTTTCCCTGCCTGTGGATACAGGTGTGCTAGACTGTCGTGAATTCTCCACGGCCTCCGACTCACAATTTGTTGCTTCCCAGCCCGACACGGCTGGCGTTCAAGACTGTTATGCGGATTGCATGACCGACGCGTTTACTGGTGATTTGTTTAGAGAGGACTCACAGCAGGCCATCGTTAAGGAGTCTGTTGAAACCGGGAGTGTGACCCATGTGTCTCGTGATTCGTCCGAGTTTTTTATTGATGCACATTTGCGGGTTCGCCTTTCAGGACGCCCTAACTTTGTTTGTACACGACTACCCGTTCCTAGCAGGCTAAATATCCCGGAATGGCGAGCTCTTTTACAGAACTACGAGGATGACGTAATTTGTGACTTTATGGAGTTTGGTTGGCCGGTCGGGTTTATGACCGACGACACTTTGCCGCTCTACGATGCACGCACTCATAAAGGTGCGCTTAATTTTCCGGAACAGGTCTCCACGCATTTACAACGGGAGATTCAGTTAGGTCGTGTGGCGGGACCGTTTTCTCAACCACCGTTTCCCGATGGACTTGTTGTTTCGCCCCTCAATACAGTACCCAAAAGAGACACTACTGAGCGCCGTATAATTGTTGATTTGAGTTGGCCTTGCGGGTCGTCTGTGAACGATGGGATTCCTTCTGATAGTTTTCTAGGGGACCCCTTTGTAACGCGCTATCCTACTATTGATGATATTACGGACGCAGTAGTTCAACTTGGCCCTGGTTGTATGCTATACAAGCGCGACCTATGTCAAGCTTATCGCCAGTTTCCGGTGGATCCAAAGGACTACCAGTTATTAGGTTATCAGTGGAACTCGCAATACTATTTTGATACGGTTTTAACTATGGGTTTGCGATCGGCTGCAATGGCGTGTCAGCGCTCCACATCTGCCGTTTCATGGATCCACCAGCAGCAAGGGAAAGTAATGTTTAACTATTTGGACGATTTTATTGGGGTTTCCTTGCCGGCGGACGCTGATTCTGATTTTCAGCAATTGGGATCGCTCCTTGAATCTCTTGGACTTGAAGAATCCAGTTCTAAGGCCTGTTCGCCTGCGCCTGTTATGAATTGTTTGGGAATACTTATCGACACTAACAACTTTACACTGTCTGTAACTCCTGATCGGCTTCAGGAAATTGACACTTTGCTGCAATCTTGGCTGCACAAGAAATCTGCGAAAAAGTCCGAATTACAGTCACTGGTCGGAAAATTGATGTTTGTGTCAAAGTGTGTGCGCCAAAGCCGCCTGTTTATTTCACGTATTTTGGACTTGTTACGCAGCGTTCGGTTCAACCACCACCATATTAACTTGAAAGCTGAGTTTCGCAAAGATCTTTATTGGTGGTGTCGCTTCTTACGGGAATATAATGGCGCATCGTTTATTAAGACAACGGATTGGACTTCTCCGGGAGAAGTGTTCACTACGGATGCGTGCTTGAGTGGTTGTGGCGGTGTATGCGAGGGGCAATATTTTCACGCGCGATTTCCAGACTTTATTAGCATGCAATCCCTGGACATCAAGTGTTTGGAGTTATTGACAATTGTGGTGGCAGTCAAGTTGTGGGGTCGCCGTTGGCGAGGCCTCCGTTTAACCGTTCGCTGTGACAATCAAGCGGCCGTCACGGTTTTGAACTCTGGGCGATGTCGTGACCCATTTATGAACGCCTGCCTGCGGGAACTCTGCTACCTTTCGGCGACTTGTGACTTTGAAATACGGGCTATCCACTTACCTTCAGCGCAGAACTGCGATTCGGACTTGCTCTCTAGATGGGATTCCAGTAGCTCTAGCGCGCGGGAGTACTTCCTGTCACGCGCTCGGCACAATGGTCACGCTGAAGTTTTCGTGTCGCCCGATTTGTTTACGTTTGAAGGTCCTTGGTAACTCGACTTATGGGCGTTCCTTCCTTTTCATTGCAGAGCCTTCAGCATTGGTTTCTTTGCGGAAAGAGCTGCGGACGAATTGACGTGCTGCGTACAGTGCTGGCACCTACAGTAACCTCAAAACTCAATTTAAAGCTTTCTTCATGTTTTGCGCTTATTTTCACCTCAAATCTTTACCAGCTGAAGTGGAAACAATTTGCTTGTATGTACAATTTCTTAGCCGTTCTCTCGCACCGCCTTCTATTCGTAATTATCTTAGTGGAGTTAAGTTGCTTCATCTTTTCGCCGGATTAGATTGTGATTTTCAGCAGGAATTTATTTTATCATTAGCGTTACGTGGTGTGGCTCGCAGGGTGCTTTATGCGCCCCGTCGGGCGCCTCCTGTAACACCGGAATTGTTACTGCTGGTTGCTCGAGTGTTTGATTTTCAGCGCGATCCTGATTCGGCTACGCTGTTTTGTGCCTTTCTCTTTTCCTTTTTCCTCATGGCCAGAATAGCTAATATCGTTCCGCGGTCAGTTAGAGCTTTTGACCCTTCCTGTAACCTTTCACGGGGAGACGTTATTGTTAATGAGCACGGTTTGCTCGTTACGTTTAAACATACCAAAACGATACAGTTTGGTCAACGTAAATTGCATATTCCTTTGCTACGTATACCGAGCTCCCCGCTATGCCCAGTTAATGCGTACAATTGTATGATTCGTCTGGTCCCTGCGGCTTCACGTCAACCCTTGTTTTTGATGTCGGGGCCGAACGGATTATCGGCCTTGACAAAGGGTCGTTTTATACAAGAATTTCGCCTGGCACTTTCATCGGCCGGTGTTCGCAACGCACAGGTTTTTCGTGGTCACTCGTTTCGTCGTGGTTGTGCCTCATGGGCCTTCAACCACGGGGTGCCGGGCGAATTAATACAGCTGTACGGTGATTGGGCTAGTGATGCTTACAAATTATATTCAGACTTTAGCCCTGATCCCAAATTAGCCTTGGCTGCACAATTAAGAGATACTCTTTCGTCCATTCGCTAGCTCCTTTTGTGGTTGACATTTTCTGTTTTGTTTTTGGCCGTTGGTTTGGTGGCAGAGAGGTTTATTATTGCTATAACACGTTTAGCTTCTTGGTCTGTATAAATAAACTTCTCTTTGTGCCAAAAACAAAATAGTATTGTCTTGTGTGCTGGGTTGGGGAATTTCCCCTCCTTTGGGCGGCTCGCGGGCTCAAAGAGATTAATTGCACAATCCAGCATAATAAGCATAGTTTAGGTAGATTGAATATCAATTCTTTAAGCTGCTGTTCAGGTACGCACTCCTCATTATTATTCCAATTTGTAATCTGTATTCCCGCCCCCCCACCCAGGGCTTGTATATTGGGTGGCAGAGAGGTTTATTATTGCTATAACACGTTTAGCTTCTTGGTCTGTATAAATAAACTTCTCTTTGTGCCAAAAACAAAATAGTATTGTCTTGTGTGCTGGGTTGGGGAATTTAATTTACAATAACGAGAGAGCAAATGCAATTGTGTAAGCTGCTATGAATTTTGAAACATAAATGGCTTAAAAGATATGATGTTCTATAAAGTAATCAGTTTTAAATGCCATAGTACAAGTTCTTATAATGAGCAGATCCAATGGCAAAAATCTCGATCAAACAATCTTGTTCGTCCGCATCTCTGGTCTGCTTGTTACCTAGACTATGTAGAATCAATTTAAATGCCCCGATTTTCGCGTATTTCATGGATCGGCTCATAAGAGCGCGGTGCGTTTTAACAGTGTGAAAACATCAATCTAGCAGTGTAGAAGAGCTCGAATTTTATAATATTTCAAGAGCTTTTAAGTATTTCTCTGATGTTTGTAAGTATTAAGATAACATAACATTGACAATGAAGTTCATTTTAGACTAAGTGTTAAAACATTATACAACCTAAGCGAATATAACTTTTCAATAATCGATAAAACAAATCCATTTAGCAAGGCTTCGGGTGTGATGTATATTATGAGCTTTTTTATGTACAATGCGGGTTTGAAGGTACATCGGAGAAAAGGAAGTTTTCATAAATTGATTCAAAGAATCACACAACCTTCAATGATTTAATAAGACGAATGCGCAAGTAAAGAAATCGATCTCTTGCAATTTTGTTTAAAGAATTAGGAGAAATCTCAAATAAATAACAGCGTATGAAAAATTCAAAGAACTATGAGGGAACAGAGGGAACTAAACTACTTTAAAAGTAACAACTTACAGAAGGCTTTAGAGCTTTACTTTACAAACAAGCACTGCCACTGGAGATATTCAATTGATATTGCAATTGCAGGTACGCTGTGTTGAGAAGCGCGGATATCAGTATATTACAACAGGGTCTATGGGTAGAATGCAATGAGCAGTTCAAAAATAAACTAAGACATTCTAAGACTAAAATATTACTTCACGAATACTTACAAGACAAAGTAAGAGGCATGCATTCACGCATTCCGAATCAATAGAATTTCTGCTTCAGGTATAACGGAAAGCTACAACATTATAAACTGGAAGCATTTGTTTATTAATGGGGTAACTGTATTGAGCAGCATGCGATGAGTATGCATGGGGGTTTCCCTTGACTGTAAAGTAAGAAGTTCATTGGCAGCTACCACGGCTACCAGAAGGTGTAGAGAGCCAATCACAGGCGCGCTTCTTAACGCTGCGACCCTACTGAGAACTTCCGAGTGATTTTGTGTACAAAACAATGTGAAACCAGAAGAGCAAGAAGCTCTTGAAATGATCTTCGATGATCCGGGGAGACTTTGAGATTGTTATTGGTATCATGATCAGCCTCAAGGAGTGGTGGTGGTGCTGCAGTGCTTGAACCATTATTTCTCAGTGCGTCCAGCCCGGTCCAGCCGAACTTCTGACCCAAGGCTACGCCTATACTTACTGACTACTACAACACAATGTAAGTTTTTCCTTTAAAAAGGACATTTCCAAATGTCTGTCTCGAAGAGCGGAATATTTCTTCGAATATGTTGTCTGTAGCAGCCAGGGTTAACTTTGGTTGGAGTCTGAATTCCCTATGCGAGTAGAGACTACTTTTTATCTTGCGCGTTTCTTTTTACTTTTAATTTTATGATTTCTTGTGAGTTTCAACTGCGCAAAAGAAGCTACTTCAAAACACAAAAACAAGATAGAAGTGGCCTCTGCTAAGCAGGGAAGGGTCTGATCATTGTGACAGCCCAAGCAGTGGAATGTGAGTGCATTTTTGTTGTAAAAAAATCATCCAAATTTTCTATGTGATATAAATTATTTTCTAAGATGTTTTTTTTTCTGTTGCTATGATGACCGTGAACCAGCCCTTAAAAGTTGAAAAATACAGGGAACATACTTAAGCAATAAAACAAGGATTTCCGTGGTTTATAATTTGATAAATGCAGGAGGGATGGTTTTTATGAACCATATTTCTTTCTAAAAAATGACAAATGGGCATGGTCACTACTGGAATTAACTGATACATTTAATAGAATAAGGGTGAAGAATGAATACTACAGGAGGGCAACAAGGTTTTGCCACATGCTACTCTCTTGAAACAAAGTTGATTATTATTATTATTATTTCCAATGTATGAAGATTTTTGGACAAGTATAAGGGATGTACGGACCCCCGAACCCCCAATTAGCAAATTTGAAATCATTTACACCTCCAAATAGTACTTGGTACACTTCTAATGGGCCACAGCCTCCCAGCTATGCCATCCTTACTGTGACTGCAAAAAGTCTTTTAATTTCAAGTTCTATGGTAGTGTCAGATTGATTCATATAAAATCCAAGAAGGCTATACTTACAGCCCCAAAGAACATGGCTAATTGCTGGCTGCTTGGCGCAGCCTAAAAAAATAATACATTCTTGGTAGCCTTAGCTACAGTTTCACGGAATGCAGTGTGGGGTCTATCGGCATTTTTGGAAAAGGAAAAACATTTGCAGTTCTTCCCGCTTTTTCTAAGGATTATCAAAATCTAAATAAAAGCAAAATAGCTTTCAAAATTCAACTATTTTTTGGGATTCAACTACCACAGACCAGGAAAATATGCAAAATTGCTCTGTTATTAATTACAAAGCCCTGTCAATTTTCCAGATCATCTGAGCTTTATAATTATTATTATTATTTATTTGCCTGATTTGTCTTGTTTTCATGTTATCAGGTAGATGGAACAAATCCTGAGACGTCACTGCCATCCGTGCCCTGGGTTCATGAATATTTAAAAACTCCACAGTTCTAACAACCATAACACCATTTGCTTCACATGGCATAGCAAAGCATAATAAAAACATTAATCAGGTTTCGGATATTTAAGGCTTAATATTGATTTGTATTTGTATCTGAAATAAAGTGTTTGTATGTGACTGGTTTGTTTATTTTTTTTATTAATTAGTGTCTCATTTACATGTAAACAAAGTGACAGTACAAACATTGTACAGGGGTCATTATTATTTTTCTAATAATTGATTAGAAAGTGCTGCCTTCGTGTCTAATTTTGCTTTATTCAGGGTTAAAATCTTGATTAGGCCTCTTCGCTGTGTGTTTTCCTTTTCTGGCTTTTAGAAACAAGTTTAACAGCCATAAACGAAGTAAAAAAAAATAGCGCATTTTGTTTAAGCTGTAGGTACAGAAGTGTGCCATTTTTGAGGGTTGCTTGCTTGCTTTATATATAAAGACAAAGACCAACCAGAAGCAGGATTAACGCCAATGTTTCAGACATTCATTTCTTTATTGTTCGAACGCCTCGCATCATAACTCCTAGGAATCTCGTACAGAAAACAGGGCCCTCGACAAGATATAGTACGCTTTTTTTATCAATTCCTTCTATGAAGAAGCCATTACCTCCTTACCAAGCGTGTAAGCTCTATGTCAGGGCTTTTAGAGTTGGCATTTGTAAGCAGTAACTGGGAGTTTATCGTAGTGTCGGCGGGTATCGGGTGCGGAGCGAATGGGAGCCAGAAAATAAACCAGCCAAAAATCAACAAATCGCAAGTTAAAAGTTGGATTCTTCTTTCATTCATAAAACTCTGCTACTAAGTAAGCATTTTGAGTGAAAACTAGGACAATCACTTTAGAAATGTGGACCTCCCAAGCCAGAGAAAAGGATGGGCTTTTTTCTCCCTTCGAAGTCCGCCATTATTTTCCTTGAGCATGAGAGCCTAATGGGTGATACCGCTGAAAAGTATCGCGGGCAAGGTGATAACCCAGTTTTTCCGTGACGTCACATGACGTCACGATCTCAGATCAGCTGGTGTACCTTGCAATAACATTCACGGGCTTTATAATTGCACCTTATTATTCCATTTGCAGCTTCTCTAGTGTTTTATTTCACTTGGTTTGGCAGTAGGCATGGCCTTTAAGCGAGATTGCTCTGCTCCAAAACAGTTATTTATTTTACTCAGTTTGGCATTAGGCATCGCCTATAAGCGAGATTGCTCTGCTCCTAAACAGTTATTTATTTTACTCAGTTTGGTATTAGGTATTAGGTATTAGGCATGGCCTATAAGCGACACTGCTCTGCTCCAAAACAGTTATTTATTTTACTCAGTTTGGCATTAGGCATGGCCATTTCAGCCAATCAGAGGCCCTCAAATGGATGTCACCAGAGCCTCTCCTGCGAGGCGACGAGCCGGGGAGCTCTGGGTTCGAGAATGGTCGACACGCATTTACGTACCTCGTGAAGCTCCAAAATGCAATAAATATTCAGCACAAAATGGGACTCAATCTAAGAAAACACTAATGCAGTGGTGTACCTCGTAAAAATGTCTGACTACGCGCCTGAAGTTATCGCAAGTTTTTAGAAAGAGACCCGGCCACCGAATAAAACCAGCGTTCTTCCCAACATCGTGCACATTAGTCTGACGTCATCACACTTCACTCTTGAAAACTATATTCCTTGGGTGCATCATTTGTGAGTCTCTAAGTGGTAAACCTCCCGTCATACCAAGCACTTTATTCTACCTTCTATTGAATAAACAATGAAACGATCAGAACTGTCCAGTGTGCAACGATCCCGCGTAAAAACGCCTTGTAGCACTTCTATCACTCGTGGGAACTATGTCATACGATAGGTATCCAGGGAAATTAAATTAGGTGATGGATTTTAATTTAATTAGTATATTTCTCTTGGTTTTATTTTTAAAGTGCATATAACCCCTGAAAAGAGCGAAATAGGACGAATTCTACGCAGTCTCAGGCTTTTAATTGATGTATGATACGTGCGATTTGGATAAAACCCCAGCTCAGTACGTGCTGTCCCCCGATTTTGCCCTTTTGGTCACCCTTTGGCAAGCAGGCCGATAATGGATTACCGGGTCGAGCTTACTTTTGACGTGTCCGGAGGTATTGTTTTCAGCTGTCACTCAAATGTAGATTCAGAGAGAAGTGCACTACAGTATATAATTTTCCGCGGATGCACAAGAGAAACTCATTTTGATACGCTTGTCAAAACAGCTATACACGCAAATTATTTCGTATTTTGAATGTTTGAAATGTTTTTTCACCACTATGGTTATTTAACAATACCTTCGCTACGTCATTCGACCCAGGCCCTTTTTAGCGCGGCCTTCTTCGTCAAAGGAAATAGTTCAAAAATCTGTAAAATATTCATTTTTCAATGAAATTCAAAACAGTTTTCGGGAAGTTACCTCTAATGTCCTATACTATTTGTCCCATTTGTTGTAATGCGCAGTTGAAAATTTCTTATTGATAACTGCGCACTATAAATGCAATATACATTCTCGAAGCCAGAGCTCCCCGACTTGTTTCATCGCAGGAGACGCTCTGGTGACATCCATTTGAGGGCCTTCGCTGATTGGCTAAAATGGCGTGCACGCGTACATAAAAGTAGCTTTATAAAACTCGCTTTATAAAACAATATCTTTAACAATAACACTGACAACACTGGCATTCGTTTCCTAGTCGTTTTTTCAACCTATGCCTCCGACTTGAACGCCCTTAAAGCAATTCATCCATATAGAACCTTCATTATTTCAACTGTTAATAAACTACGAGTCCAGGCGAAACAATTTGCAAAAAATGTTTGTTTGAATGATTATAGAAGTCCACAACCGAGAACTAAGTTTTCAAACATTTACTTGCAGCCGACTTGAATCCGCTGTTTTGCACCTTATAACTGCATCTGTTACACATGAATCGGAAGATTGCTTTGTGATGGAACATTAATTTCTTGAAGTCATTGTTATTGTACGAATCTGTTTTTCTTTTTTTAAGCAATGAATTTCCCGGAACACTCCGAGGAAACATGCACTCCAAACACAACCACGAAGATTATTATTCATTGTACTCAGTAATCATTTTCTTGGCTCAAATTCAAGAAAATTGGCTTGGCTCAAAGTCTCCACGCACAATTCTGGCGGTTTGCAGGCGCCTGCAACAGTTTCAGCGGAAACAGTTGTCTGTGCTGTTGTCTGTACAGATAACAAAAAACCTCGGCCTTGCTCAACTTCTTCCAATAATTGCTTAATATTTGCTCTGCTTGAGGTTTGCTTCGCTGCGCGCGCGTTCTGTGAAATGGCGGGAAAAAATGCGTATTGCCCGTGGGCTTACGTGGAAATAAGTCGTTTAGAGCGCGCGTACTATTGCCATAGTGATAAAGTACGTCGTTTTCATCTCTATCTAAAGTTACCCCTCCCCCCTTGAGGCGAAAGTGGTTCAAGTCGTTGAATGGCAGACCATATCGAAACAATTTCCAGCCAAAAATTGTCGTTTTTCAACACCTCACGGCCAAAACCATATTTGGAATCATTTACCTTATAAGGAAGTGACAGGAGATCCTCTTTTGATAAGAATTTCGGCAAATGTAGCAAGAAAACTGTGAAATTTGAATGGAAACTTGCAGGAATCACAGAGACTCGAGTTCTCGATCTGTCCACCATTAATTTTGGCTTGGTAACCACGCTAAAATACCCACACTAGCCCGCGCGCGACTCAACCCAGTCCTCCTAAGTGCATTCAACAAAAACGACAATGATTTATTGATATGGAGAGTTTTTCAGACACCAGAAATTCATAATGCGGTTTCCGCAGGCACTGTTTTAGGACCATTGCATTTGTGCAACTCATGCGTCAATGCATGTGTTTTGCCCAGATGCTTATAGTCTTCTCTTCCTGGGAAAAGAGAGAGTAAGCGAAGGATCTCGTACCGGGATGAGATTCAGACCTATAGCACCGATATATCTATATATATTCAATAAAGCTCCAATTTCAAGAGCGTGATGTTGTTGCTTTGAAAACAGTAACAATTAAAAACAACAGAGTGAGTATCAATGAGTGAGCATTGTCTTTCGAGACTTCACATATGAAACCGTTTCTCTTCCTGTTAATTTACAGTCAGAATAAGTTTACTTGTTCAGTTATTCTTATAAACTTGGCCAACGCTTGTTCTGTGTCTGTCGGGACCTCTCTTGGTACGCCAAGCAAATCAAGGAGTTCTGAAAATTCTGGGGAAGAATCGGGTACCTGCTTGCCATATATTTGTTTGCATAATGCAACGTCTTCCTGGTCAACATTGACTAGGTAGTTTCTTGCCCCATACGCTTCTGGCATGAAAAACATGATGTCTGGTTTGCCTCCATGTAACTCAGAATTTTTGGCAACGTGAATGTTTTTAATATTCCACATTCGTGCAACTGAATACAGTTCCTTCCTGAGCACAGGCATAAAACAGAACTTAAGACATTCACACTGAACCGGGTCACTGTCATCAAATACTCCAGAGTCCCTCAGATCTTTAAAAAGGTTCATCCACCAGCCTCCACCACCTTTTCTCAACTTTGACCAATAAGCTTCAATCCTTTGATTCGCGCTACTTTTACCCATAAGAACACGCGTTTGCTCATCAATGCTAGTTTCATCGTTTAGCATCCTTAAAAGGGCTTGCATGTCCGCCATCAAGCCATTCTCAGTTCCATTGTCCATTCGTATCATCTTGAGAACGCCCTTTAATTGATTTACTGTATCCGAGAAAAAATTTAAGCAGACGGCAGGATTTTTGTTTGTACTGCCGACCTCAAGCCAAAGCAATCTCCTTGAAAAACCATCTGTGCATCCATGAACACTAAAGCCATAAGGTTTAAGCTTATCCCAACCGTCGATATGCCATAAAAAATTAGGCCCGGCGTCGTATATTGTCTCCTCTTCAGTCTGTGGCGGTTGCGAAGTGCTTCACCCTCAGGATCAATAACTCTAAGCGCTCTCATAACAGTGTCTCGTCGGACAGACAATTTGTGTTTCACTCTAAGGCGCATTAGCATGTCTCTGTATCCTGAACATGACCCAACAGAACCATCCATTTCCTGGAGAATCGCGGCTACTATGTTCTCCATAGATGACTCGGTATTCCATTTTGGCCTTTTGAGTCCAAGCCTGTTCAGCCAGCGTTTTAATGTTCGAAAGCTTACGACACAGCTATGTACAGAAGCAAGTAATCCTACTATTTCCTCGTTTGAGAATCCTTGCTCGAAATAAGACTGGATTGTCCTAAAAATGTCTTCATCTTGTTTAGTGCCGGGGTATAACTAGGCAAAACTCCTTCGACCTTCAAAAACAAACACAAGAAACAGATCCAGTGAAGAAACATTGCAGCCAGTTCAACCTGATCACTCCAGGTCTGGAGTCTGGAGTCCGGAGTCCGGAGTCAAATTTCGTTGCCCAACGGCAAATTCGATGAGATTTTAATGGATTGAGTTTATCGTTAACATAGAGTTCTATGAAACTATTCATTACACCAAAGTTAGTAGATCACAAGCCTCTTGAGGCGCTCTCGCCATCTTCTGTTTCATAGTCTATTTAGTTTTTTTTTATGTATAACTACTGTAAATGTATTTAGAAAATAACACCTATGTTGTATTGTGAATGTGCGCATTCTGATTGGTTAAACACTGGAAAAATCGGTCCTTCTTGTAACTATGTAAATAGTTTGTAAATAAACCGTAAATCCGATTTACAGACTAAATGTACATTTCCATAGTATGTAGATTCTCAGAATAGTCTGTAAATAGTTGGTAAATAATCTGTAAACTTTGAGCAAGATGTTGTGCATTATGAACAGATTCTGTAAAGAATCCGTAAATAATTTGTAAATAGTCTGTAGAATCAGCCGAGAGGACTGTGGAAATAGCCTGTAGATAATCTGTAAATTGTTCTAGAAAATATTCTCAGTACTTTGTAAAGAGCGTGTAAATAGTCTGTAGAATCAACCGAGAGGACTGTGGAAATAGCCTGTAGATAATCTGTAAATTGTTCTAGAAAATATTATCAGTACTTTGTAAAGAGCGTGTAAATAGTCTGTAGAATCAACCGAGAGGACTGTGGAAATAGCCTGTAGATAATCTGTAAATTGTTCCAGAAAATAATCTCAGTACTCTGTAAAGAGAGTGTAAATAGTCTGTAGAATGAACGGAGGAGACTGTGGAAATAGCCTGTAGATAATCTGTAAATTGTTTCAGAAAATAATCTCAGTACTCTGTAAAGAGCGTGTAAATAGTCTGTAGAATGGACGGAGGGGACTGTGGAAATAGCTTGTAGATAATCTGTAAATTGTTCAGAAAATAATCTCAGTACTCTGTAAAGAGCGTGTAAATAGTCTGTAGAATGAACGGAGGGGACTGTGGAAATAGCCTGTAGATAATCTGTAAATTGTTTCAGAAAATAACCTCAGTACTCTGTAAAGAGTGTGTAAATAATCTGAAGAATCAACGGAGAGGACTGTGGAAATAGCTTGTAGATAATCTGTAAATTGTTCAGAAAATAATCTCAGTACTCTATAAAGAGCGTGTAAATAGTCTGTAGAATCAACGGAGAGGACTGTGGAAATAGCCTGTAGATAATCTGTAAATTGTTCCAGAAAACAATCTCAGTACTCTGTAAAGAGCGTGTACATCATGTAAATAGTCTGTAGAATCAACGGAGAGGACTGTGGAAATAGCTTGTAAATACTCTGAAAATAATTTGTAAATAGATTGTTAATCTACTGAAAACTCTAACAGCTCACAGATATCTATCCAACAGTTATTAATAATTTGACAACAGTGACACAATACAGTATTTCCAAATGTCTAGAGGTACTCTGATCTGATAAATTATTTGATATATCACTTCTTTTGCAACATAAAATACTTTTATTATATAAACATCTGCGAAATACCAAAAGTATTTCTAGGATAATGTGACAAATATTGTTTTATTTTGAGGGTCTATTCACACGTGTTTGACCATGGGTAGTGGGGTTACCTTGTGTGTTTAATGCCAATAAAGGGCGGCCCCAGCTTGGGAAGCTTAAAAAAATTAATAATTCACATGACCCAAAGGTGCTGTGATCAGCTAGCGAAAACTAAAATGGTGGCTAGAGACATAAATTAACAGTTGTTGCCAAAATCATTTTGCTGTGAACTCAAAACTTATTACTCGAATAAATTATCATTCAAAGCAATTATTATTTTGAAGCAATTGAGAAACAGACGTTAGCGCAACCTCAGCCCAGGGTTGATAGTTCACACGAAAAAACTAACCCCATCTCCCATGTGAACAAAACAATAAGGGAGATTATATGGAAACTAACCCCACAGAACCAGGCTACCCCATCTACCCAGTGTCCCCCACCATTATGTGAACATGCCCTAAGTTACATAGACTTTCATGCCCACTTAACAAAATGTTGCAACCAGCACTCTCATTGAAGAGCAGAATTACCATAGGATGGCCGATTGCATTTTAAACTGCACAGGGGGGTTGAGGACCTCCCTTAAAAAGACCCCCTCCCCTGGAATTTCCACTCTTGAAACAGACACCCACCCCTGGAATTTCCAACCTCATAAAGGACCTCCTTCCCTGGAATTTCCATTTTTCTGCCAAAAAAATCTATTTTTGGATAAAATATCCCTGGAAAGTCACCTTTTTACCCTCCCCTTGAATTTCCAGTCTCCAGACACCCCTTCCGTGGAATTTCCAGAGTCCAATACAACCCCCTGGAAAATGTTCCATAGGTCCTCAATCCCCCTGGTGCAGATTCCAAATGCAATCTGTCAATACATATATCACACTATATCTACATCTAATTTCGCCGAGGGATATCTCTGGTGCAATATGATACTTTTAGGTATTTGAGTCCTTTTTCTGTGGGTGTCATTATCTTTCCACAACCTAAAAAACATGATATGAATTTTATTAGTACCTAGTCTTCCTTAATTATTGTAACATCATTTGCATAAATGCTGCTTGTTAATACTTGAACAGACTTTGTATCAAAATGAAATCAATATCTGATAACCCCTAGCAGCTTGCATAAAGTTTTGAGTATTTCTGTTAGCCAGATGGCAAAAGCTGGTGGCACAATATGATACAGGAAAGCTCGATCTGAGCCAAATGAATAAATAATTTATCCAGCATGATCTTGAGAGTAAAATATGTCAACAGTAAATAACAGCCTATTTCAGGGTCAGGGTCGGGAGGCTTCCATTTAGGTTTTTAATCCATTGTTCTTTATACAGCAGTACGGTATGTGAGATGTTTACTGTGTTGTAAAATCTTAAATGCCTTAAATTGCTTTGTTGTATTGTAATTTGGTGACATGACTATCAATAACTTTCAAAGTAGGAGGCTTAGTTATGGATGTAGGTCGCTGGGTTTGGGTGTTCAGGGGCATATTAAACAAATTTCCAGAGGTTTTGAGTTTGTGGACCATCATGGTCAAAATGTTGTGGATTCACAAGCCACATGCAAGTGAGTTGACAACAAATTTTGACCATGATGATGGTGTAAAAAGTGGTAAATAGGAGTCCACAACACTCAAAACCTCTGGAAATTTACTTTTTACTATGACAACCTGATGCAAGCAGAGTGGTATGGACTCTTATTTTCCACAGAAAATCAGCCAATCATTTTGCAAGAAAGCTAACTGTTATGCTATAATAGTTAACAACTATCCCCCAAAGGGGAGGTGAATAGCGGTGGATATATACCGAGACGTGAAGCATCAAGGTTTATATCCACTGCTAGGCACCGACCCTGAGGGGGATAGTTGTACTTAGCATATGCCAAATCAGTAGAATAAAATATGATGGATTAAGGTTCAGAACACAGTATTGCGTGTAAAACGAGCCGCCATTTTGAGAGTTTTCTCAAAACAGTAAATAGTGCTGGATATCTACTATTTCAGAAACCAATCAGAGCACGCAAAAATGACTATTCACTGATTTGGTATATACTAAAAAAACTATCAATAATAACAAGCAATTCTTATTTTTTTTTAAATATAATCTACCAGTAAAATAGCTAAAAGGGTGCATAGCAACCATGTCACCCAAATAGTTATTATCATGAATTATTATCATGAATTTGACTCTCAAGATTTGAGCTGCTTCATTAGCCAGAATTTTCAGCTGTCCCTTCACTCCTACCTCACTTTGTGAAAAGAGATGTCTGATTTTTTTCATCTATTGTGGTCACCGCCAAGCAAAAACTGTTTTTTGTACAACTGTTTCCAAATGCTTTTTTTTCTCATTTTAACATATTCTGACAAAGAGTTTGTCTCAAGAGCGACTGAGCTCATCAAGGAGGCTTACTACCAAAACCGGTAGACAGTTTTTTCAGCTTGAGAAAAAGCACTCTTCTCCAGACAAAAACATTCATGACTGTACTCAGGTCAGCAATATGTGCAAATCAAATAATATGTTATTTTGCAAATTCAGAAACATTCAGAAAAGCCGTCTGCTTGTGTTTTCCAATAATTCTATGAGGTAAAGAAATACAAATCAGTGTATTATTTACCAAAACATTAAGTTTTTGTTTGCCAGCAACACAACGCATGAATGATTTTGCGTGAAGGAGTGGCATCAGACTCGTTAACGTTTTGTAATGAGACGATTGCTTTTTGTTGAGCCCAATAAACAGTCTATCGGTTTCAGTAGTACTCTGAATAAGGTACAAGAAAAAGTTACGGTGTGGATACACTCAAATAGTAAAAGTAAAGAACTATAATTGTATATTTAACTACATAGATGCATAACTGCGTCGCACAGTAATGTTTAATGGTGATTTATCTAGGCCGCCTTTGTTTGTCATGCAATCCTTGGAGGGTTCAATACCAGGTGTGAATCCAGCATGTATCTGTGTCCTACATGCAAAGTAATAAAGCCAGCTTTTCACTAGCAAAATTAGTGAAGACAGAGAAAGAGACAGACATAAGAGCTTGTGTTTGTGTGAAAATCATAGTGTCAGTAGCGATACAAGCATTAGCTGGGACGCCAGAAAGTGGAAACTTCCATTTTGCTTTCCTTCATGCTTACGTCACCTAATCTGTTCTTTGATTTTCACACCAATGGTGGCATCCTTATGTCCTTATGTCTCTGTCTTTCGTTACTTCCCTAGTGAAAAGCCTGTTTAACAGTGGAGAAGCACAAAATGTAAACACTAGAAAAACTTTGTTAAATACATTTCTTGAATAAACAAATCTCAACTAAATTTAAGTTAATTTCACATAAACAAAATGTCAACAGCTTGTAATCTGTATGGCTTTTCCTTTGACTTTTTTCCTTGACTTTTGAGTTCTTTTCAAAATTTTCTGACTGTTTTGAACATTCCCTAACAAGTCCCTGAACTTGAAAAAATATCAGATTTATCTGATTATTCAAGGAGGGTAAGAACATTTGTATTTGCATAAAGAAGGTTGTGATAACGAACATAAACTGTTTCAAAGAGATATTGTTGAGATATTTGAAAGTAAGTTACAGAATATTTAGATTAGCCCAGATACTGTTGTCTTTTACTTTGTAACGGGTCTAAAAAACCTCTTTGGGCAAATAATGTTTGAAAAATTCACGAAATGAAGTAACTTCATTCGAATGTGATAACATAACTACCTACGCTGGAAGACAGAATTATTCTGTCTAGTGAGTGTCCCTGTCCAAACTCGAATGTATTCCTTGTTGTATCTAAACAACAAGGATTAACTACCTGTAAATTTGCAAATTATGATCTTAATTACCTTTTAGCAATGATACTTGCTCTTGCTGTCGGAGCCGACCGGCATTTCAAGATACTTTCCTTTCCATAGCCACCGTTGATTTCAGCGCAGAACACCAACCGCCAACCGCCATTTTCAAAATGGCCGAGGATCCTGAAGAGCCGCCGGTAAAGCCGGTCAGCGTTGCATTAACCACAGGAGTCCCAAACAATGGGATCAGTGACAACGACGTGCTTACGGAGAAAAAATATCGTCGCGTCGCAATTTACGCTATGATAATCCGCTATACATTGTTTAAAAGCTAAAGGATAGTTCTATCTCATGAAGTTGTTCATTTTAGCGAAGTTTAAATTTTTCTTGTATTTTAACGGCCCAGAACTTAAAAACTAACTAATAATTACTTGAAACGGATCGAGACGGCACATTTCACACTTTTTCGGACTTTACTCACGGAGAAATGACCTGCGAAACCGTGTGAGCGATTTTTAATATTTTGCATATTTACGAAAATATAAGGTCGCTTATTATACAATTAAAAAATTCCCTAACACGGCTTTTTTTAGATGTCATCATTTTAATTCTAACGACACAGAAAATTTGATCGCCGACTAAATCGCGCTAGGTCACGAGATCAGAAGCTACGCGAAAGTGAAAATTTGACATAAAATTTAAGTCTAGATTAAAGCGTGTATAAAGTGAGGTAAATTACAGAAAATGAGTGGCGGGCAATACAAAAGAATGGGCCTCGGAAAACAGTTGACACGGCATCTGATGTTCTAGATATACTTTTAAGGAATTTATCAAAATGAATTTCGGGAAAATTTTATGTTTAGATTTTAACCATTACCGAGAACTTGACAAGACACCATTCGGTCTTCACTTTCACAGTCTATTCAGAGTAATAGGTATACACTATTGACAGACTATTTGCATAGTGGTCAGGGCCCCCTTTCTGTACTTTTACATACTATTTACAAAGTTTATAACGGAGCTACAACATAATTTACAGGCTGTTTACAAACTATTGACATAATATTTACAAAGACTTATGTGGGCCCCTTTCTGCACTTTTACAGACTATTTACGGAGTACGATTTTTACAGACTAATTACAGACTATTGACACACTATTTGCATAGTGTTCAGGGCCCCCTTTCTGTACTTTTACATACTATTTACAAAGTTTATAACAGAGCTAAAAACATCATTTACAAGCTGTTTACATACTATTTACAGAATATTTACAAAGACTATTGTGGGCCCCTTTCTGTCCTTTTACAGACTATTTACGGAGTATGATATTTACAGACTAATTACAGACTATTTACACACTATTTACATAGTGTTCAGGGCCCCCTTTCTGTACTTTTACATACTATTTACAAAGTTTATAACGGAGCTACAACATAATTTACAGGCTGTTTACAAACTATTGACATAATATTTACAAAGACTTATGTGGGCCCCTTTCTGCACTTTTACAGACTATTTGAGGAGTACGATTTTTACAGACTAATTACAGACTATTGACACACTATTTGCATAGTGTTCAGGGCCCCCTTTCTGTACTTTTACATACTATTTACAAAGTTTCTAACAGAGCTAAAAACATCATTTACAAGCTGTTTACATACTATTTACAGAATATTTACAAAGACTATTGTGGGCCCCTTTCTGCCCTTTTACAGACTATTTACGGAGTATGATTTTTACAGACTAATTACAGACTATTTACACACTATTTGCATAGTGTTCAGGGCCCCCTTTCTGTACTTTTACATACTATTTACAAAGTTTCTAACAGAGCTAAAAACATCATTTACAAGCTGTTTACATATTATTTACAGAATATTTACAAAGATTATTGTGGGCCCCTTTCTGCCTTTTACAGACTATTTACGGAGTATAGTTTTTACAGACTAATTACAGACTATTTACACAGTATTCAGGGCCCCCTTTCTGCACTTTTACATAAAATTTACAAAGTTTTTTAACGGAGCTACAACATCATTTACAGGCTGTTTACAGACTATTGACAGAATATTTACAAAGACTTATGGGCCCCTTTCTGCACTTTTACAGACTATTTATGGAGTATGATTTTTACAGGCTATTTACACACTATTTACATAGTATTCAGGGCCCCCTTTTTGTACCTTTACATACTATTTACAAAGTTTATAACAGCGGCTAAAACGTCATTTACAGGCTGTTTACAGAATATTTACAAAGACTATTGTGGGCCCCTTTCTGCGCTTTTACAGACTATTTACAGAATATCATTTTACCGTCAATGTTATTTAAATGGCAGATACTATAAGGGTGTCCATCAACCTGTGGTCAATGGCGACATAACTTCATTTCTGAAACAACACTGTAACAAACTATGTGCATATTTAATGTAACCAAAATTATTTCAACTCTACTCACAAAACCCGCGAGACCGTGAAACGTAGCCAGTTATTGGAGGTTCGCAAAAGGCAATTAAGCTCGCGACACGTACGAAAAGGGAAATGGCGGTCGCGGCCACTGGCCGCTTAATGGAGGTGTCTACTGAATAAAGATAAGTACAGTTAATTGCCTTGGAAAGTGACCGCTGAATAGTCGAGAATAGGAGCTGTCCGCTTAACAGAGGTACCAATAAACTCTGTAAATATGGCTATGTGAGATGAAGTTTTCTACATAGAGTGTATATCTATATTTACAGACTATTTCAGTGCATAGAAATAGCGTAGTTGGTGAACATTTTACAGCATTGTGTAAATTAAAATTTACAAACTATTCACACACAATGTGAAAGGAAATTAATTTACATACGATGTAAATAGTCTGTAAATAAATTTACATACTGTGTAAATCGGATTTTACAAACTGTTTACATAGTTACAAGAAGGACCGATTTTTCCAGTGAAAAAGCGTGTTTGTAAGAGACCTGAGAAACACGATTGACACGCAACGCTGTCGCGCGTGTGTATGTTATTTTCTAAAAGCAATATAAATACTTTACGTTCTAATTCATTTCATTCAAACAAACGTAAATTATTTTACTCTTAAATGTAAAGAAAACGAGAGACAACAACTTATGGTTGGATTCTCAGGCATCCAAAATGACCGTATATTTATTCATTCCACTACATTATTACAGATTTATGTATTAAGCACACGTTACAAGTGTGAAATTATAACCCCAATTTTGTTGAGATTTGCAATCTCTTACTAACATCGTCCAAAATGTAGATATCTTTCGCTGTATCTGACCTCCATCTGCCATGGAGCTTAAGTACTCTATCGGAAACAGATCTATCTTTATCGTTGTTGGAAACCGCTGTAGCGCCGCCCGACCTTAAACTATGTAAGCCATAACACTTGGGATCGTAGCCTATTGCGCTTATAATTTCTTTAAAGATCTCCCGACAACGTGAATAAGACATAGATTTTCCGCGTAAGGTATATGAATTTGACAATTTATGAAACGTCAGCGATCTAAATATCGGCAGTTCACTACTCATTTCCGTGTTAATTAACGTAATGTAGCTCTCTAACAAATTTACTGGACAATATTTGGATGACAATCTCTTGATATATACATAGTTCCCATCCCGATAAATGTCTGTCTTTGACTGGGGAATGAAAACTCTTAAATATTCTTGTTTGAATTCAAGATGAATTGGTGCAATTTTACTCAATTCATCATAACGGAAAAAAACCTGCGTACCCAATGACACAAATACACGCTAATCTCAAATCCTTTAAATCTGCCTGTACTCCCGCGTACTTATCGACAATTCTATTAATCATTTCTGAAGTAACAGGTTCCTTTTTTATCACCGGTTTCTTTGAACGTCTCGCAGCTTCTATGATACCATGACACATTGAGCTATCCAGAGGATTATGTTGAATTTCTGGAGAAAAGGAAAGGAACCATTTTAACGCTGCGTGCGCTAGAACTACAGACGCGTAAGACTTCGAATTGTCGTATATCTTTGTAAGATAAACTGTTAAAAGAACACTAGGTACTGGCAAGGAGATCTTAAAATTGACCCTTTACACCAAGCAATAAACTTCCTAATTTCGCGCATGTAATTATTTCTTGTCGATTCAGCCTTTGATTCCATTTCCAGCTCCAATACTCTTTTCCTGAAGTGCCTTAAGTTCGAAGGAAGAGCGTCCCAGCCCTAACAGGAGTTGAGTATCTGAAATACACTGGAAATAACGCAAATATTATTAGATTAGCTGACGTGTCTATGATATTCTTCTACTATTTGATTTCGCCCCTCTTCCGATGGGCCAGCGCCCCCAATATTTCCTCAACTAAGTCGTTCTATATAATAGGCCTGTGCCCTATTACCTCCTGTTAGGGTTTAGAACGAGATTCCCAAGAATTACTATATGAACCGTGAGTTTGAGCAAAGTTAAATATATCTCGAGAAATTAAATCTAACTGCTAAGACATCTGTATAAAATCTATCCGAGCCAAAAATAGAATTAACGTTCCTGCCCTGTCTAAGTACGTCTCGGCCTTTGACTTGAATATAACCTACGATGAAACTCTGGAACGTTCTTGCCAACAACGGCCAAAATAAGAAGAGGGCCAAAAAGGCACAAGTAATGTAGCTGCAGCTTTAGAGATAGAGATAGTGTAGAACTCTAGCAATAAGCGTCACTGGGGAAACAACCAGACAATTTTCTCCTGCCAAGTTCTGTACAAAAAAATCGACACCTGATGTGCCCGGATTCCAATAGCGAGAGAAAAACTTGGAAATCTTGTAGTTGTAGTAGTTTGCAAAACAATCTACCGTGTGTGGCCCCCAGGTGTCATTAAGAGTAACGAAAAATTCCTCTGATATTTGCCAGTCATCCACATCTATTATACGACTAATGAAATCCGCTCGTTGAATTTCTGTTCTGGGTATCCAGTTCATTTCAAGTTCCACCTTATTAATTGCGCACATGTTGTAAATAGAAATAGCAATACAATGTAGATCTTGTCTCATGCTTCCCACTTGGGTTACACGGCACGCCGTCTGGCTGTCCGAGAACCATTTAACATAGCAGCCTTTAAGTAAAGGCATAAAAGAGCTCAAAGCATATTCTATAGCCGATAACTCCCTCCAATTCGAACTATGTGACATTTCATCTTCTTTCCACTGTTTGTGGCAGATCTGTTCACCGTCCAAATTTAAGGTAGCTCCACAGCCTGTGCCACTAGCATCTGAATATACAAAATAATGTGACTTGGAAGGTGTTGGCTCTGTGTACTTCATATTCATACTTTTTAGATTACTTTGCCAGAAATGTACTTCTCTCAAACAATACGCGTCCCGCAGAAACGCGCTGTCCCAACTTTGCGCAGCCGCGATCGATATCGAACAATACCTAGTCATTATTCTAGAAATGTTCCCAAACACTGGCCCAGCAGAAATTATCTTCCCAACAAACGCAGCTAAATCTCTAGCTGTTACAACTTTAGATTTTAGAATACGATCAATATGTCGTTCAATGTAACTCATTCGTCTATCTGAAATTTGTATGCTGGCTTCTGTGGAATTCCAAATAATACCCAACCACTGTATAACTTGACACGGCTGCCAAATTGACTTTTCATCATTACTTATAAATCCTGCTTTACAGGGATCAGTTCTTATAACGGAAGACACAGTTTCGCATTGTTCCAGATTTTCTTCAGTTATCCATCCATCGTCTAGAAATAATGCTATTTTTATGCCCTGTAATCTCCAATATTTCTCCAGTGGTTTAAGGCATTTAGTGAATACAAAAGGCGAGGTCGCTAAGCCAAAAGCCAAACTAGGAAAACAAAATATCGAGGTTCATTATCACCAGGCCACTGCCAAGAAAACCCAAGAAACTGCTGCGAATTATGATGCATCTCGATGTGATGATACCCGCTTTTTAGATCAAACGATATCATGTAAGTGCTCTTTTGAAAATATGAAAGGGCTACTTTCCAATCTTCGTATTTAACTTTGCACTTTCTGACATGTTTGTTGACCGTGCGTAAATCAAGAATTAACCTCTTTTTCCGTTCGGTTGAATTGACACAGAGAGAGGATTAACCACGTGAGGGGGTGTTTCTACTTGTACAACGCGCCCCGAGTTCAACAGCTCTGTTATAGCTTCCACGACAAAATCTGAATTATTGAAAGCGGATCTGTTGTTTTTACTAAAGCTCCTGCAGGAATACCTTCAAAAGGTATTTTATACCCTTGCTCAATTATGTTCAGTACATAGTGTGAAGTGCCTATATCCCGCCAAAACCCAATATTTCTTCTTAAATTTCTTTTAACTTGATTTACTCCATCCGATAAATGAATAGGTTCGTAAGATACCTCAAACAAATCTTTGTCAATGTCATCACTTAGCTGCTGGCTTATCGATGGCTCTAGTCCCTCCTCCGGCAGTGTTAAAACCTCCGGATGCGCCTGTATAAGGGAATCCACTTCTGTTAACGGTTGAGTACCCCGCGTAAGACTGGTTAACTGGCCATGTGTATGCGCAATCCTTTGATCAGTGCCCGAATCGAGAACATCGGAAACACCTGAGGCCTGCACCAGTGTCTGGACGGCCTGGGAAACAAAAAATAAAATCCAAATCGCAAGTTAGAAACTGAATTTCAAAACTGTGGGTGGGAGGGTGGGGCAAGCACACCAAATCAGTTCCGGTCAAAACATGAATGCGAGAGAGAGGGTAAACAATAAAATCCGAATAGATTTTATAGCCAGAACAGCCAACACAAGTCGTGAGGAACTCCGAAGGGAATATGTTAAGACAATACTTGAAAATTACATACATACCAGTGGAAAATATATTTCTGCGCGCACTCTCCTGCTCCTCCTGTTAGTAATATATGTATTTTCTAATGTATGTTCTTATTCATTTGATATACTCATTTTATACACAGTATTCAGGCATTTCCTGAATATTAGTTACAGAGTTTGCGTCTTAAACTTGCGATGTTCTGCGTGCGTTGCTTATATTGCCTTTCTATTACGTCCCGCGTTCTACTTCTAGTCCTTCTTTTCACGTTGAAACAGGGGCTCATAATTAAGTAAGGGGCGTTCCTGGTATTTGCTCTTGTTTCTATGCCGCTGCGGTCACGTATATTTAGAATAACAAGATCAGAGAACAACAAGAAATCAGTGCTGCACGTGCATATCTTGAAAATGACAGGCGTCTGTAAAGCTAATGATAAAACGAATTTGAATGGTTAGTAAAACAATAGCTTTACAATTTTAGCGGTAAAACCATTCTAAAAAGAACTAGGTCTGTCAAAATGGCTTATCAATAGGGCAATACTAGAGAGGGACGCCCCTATTTATGAGCCCCTTGTTGTGTGCGTGTGTGTGTGTGTGGGGGGGGGGGGGGGGGGGGGGGGGGGGGGGGTGTCACAAGATTTTTAGGCCTGTCACCTGCATGATTCTTGCGAAAATTTTCATACATTTACTGTATTTCACTGCATAGTCACCCTCGGGAATTTATCATACATTTGCTGTATTTTTGTCATGTGCAAGAGAATCTCAAGATTTTTGACCAAGTTGGGTTGACAGATATGCATTGTGTGATGACACTCGTGGTGTTTTCTGAACTATAAATACATTCTGTCCCTACACCTGGAAGTGAAATTTAACTTCCAAAAACGAAAGCGAAACAATAGGCCAAAGCCCCAATTAATCCTCACCACACCAATGCCCATGCATCCCGGGGGTGGGGGGTGTAGGGGGGAGGAGGTTCCATTGACATGTACATGGGAATATGAGCGAGAATCTCTGAAATTCAAGCGCGAAGAAACAGCTGAAAAGCGGGGAGTCTCCCACCAAAAGCATGAGAGTTGGCGACGCATCACAAAACGGGCTAGGCGCAGCACTTATCCAGGAACAGGGTCCAGTTGCATATGCTTCCAAGGCATTACACGACACACAAAAGAACTATGCACAAATTGAGAAAGAACTGTCAGCAGTTTTATTCGGATGCAAGCGTTTTCACCAGTTTATCTACGGCAAGCCAGTCGTCGTGGAATCTGACCACAAACCACTCGAATCAATATTTAAGAAGCCATTGTTCCAAGCACCATCACGACTGCAGAAAATGCTAATGCAGCTACAGGAGTATGACATTACGTTGATATACAAGAAAGGCACAGAAATGTATCTAGCATACGCGCTATCAAGAGCATTCCCTTCAGATCTAGAAATTGACCAGTTCGAAACAGAGTTGGAATCAGAGAAATACATTCACCTCATGTCTGCTGATGGTTATGTTACGGACAGGAAATTACTCGAGATACAAGCGGAAATCGAGAACGACGAGACAATGCAACTTCTGTCAAACAAATCAGGGCTGGATGGCCTTTAAACCGGCAATCGGTACCTATGGATCTTCGTGAATTCTACACTTACAGGCACGAACTTACTGAGCAGGACGGGCTAATTCTAAAGGGACATAACATAGTCATTCCAGCAAAGCTGCGATCCGACACATTGAGAAAAACGACATCGCGCACATCAAGGGATAGAGAAAACCAAACGCCTGGCACGCGAGTGCATATTCCGGCCGGGTATGGCTAAACAAATCGAGGATATGGTCTCTAAGTGTCCAACATTTTGAAACACCGTAACTCTAACCGCAAAGAACCGCTACGACCACACGAGCTTCCAGATCGACCATGGCAACGTGTTGCGACTGATTTGTTCGAATATAAAGGAAAGCCGCACATTGTTATTGTCGACTATTATAGTCGATATCCGAAGTTACTGAGTTGCGTGACTCCAAGTCAAGCGGGGTGATCAATAAATGCAAATCTGTGTTTAGCCGCCACGGGATTCCCGAAGAAGTCGTCTCGGATAACGGTCCACAGTATGATTCACATAAATTCGAGAAATTCGCTACGGACTATGGCTTCATACACAACCCCATCAGTCCTAAGTATCCCCAATCTGGCGGAATGCACGAGAGAGCAGTCCAGACAGTAAAGTCTATCTTGAAAAAGTACGACGAATTGGATCGAGACCCTTATCTGGCATTACTAGACTACAGAAACACTCCTATCAATGGCGTGACACCAGCACAAGCGCTAATGGGTCGAAAGCTGCGATCAAACATACCCATACAACCAACATCGCTCGAGCCAAAGGAAATTGATCGCAAGCAATTCATAGAAAACAGGGTGAAGGAGCGACAAACACAAAAGGCCTACTATGACAGAAGCGCCAAACCATTATCACAACTAAAGCAAGGCGACCCAGTCAGAGTACAACTTAACCCTCAAGTCCAAAAGTGGAAACAGCTACGGTTATCACACAACACCAAGCACCGCGCAGCTACATCGTGCGCACACCAGACGGCGCAGAATACCGTAGGAATAGGAGGCATCTTATAAAGACAGAGGAGACACTGCCAGAACCAAACGATCAGCTAACCTTGGATCAAGAACACGAACCGATACTTCCAACACCACCCCCACATCCATCACCATCACCGCCACCAGAACAGTCACAACAAACCAGATCCGGGAGGACCATCAAACCCGTCAAGAAATATGGATTTAACCCAGAATAACTGTACCATAGATGTCTGGACATTTATAAGGACACGTTTTACGATTGTTTGTTTTGTTTGTTTTAATCATATGTACAAAATTAATTTAGAAAAAGGGAGATGTCATATACACATGTTAATTATTATCTTACTCATCACGTGATTACTGTAGTTATACCAAGTGCTTGTACATAGTGATTCAGTTGACCTGTCACGATCATACAATAAACTACTCATAAACCTAAAAATACAACAGTTATTGCCAGACCCTCCTCCTTCTCCTCCCCCTGACCTCATCACCATCACTTCTATTTTGCTTTGTTTCTTATTAGCACCTGCTGAAGACCTGTCCGATGGTGGGGCTTCGTTCCTTTACCCGAGGACTGGAGACATGTCAATTCCATGGGAAGCGGTAATTGCTTGTGGGAATAAAGGTTTGCCCTTTCATTTTCCCCATGATATCGCAGATTCAGAAATAATTACATCTAATTATCTGCCTTTATCTTTACAATTGTAAATTTAGCAAATAAAAAGGTTGCTGGAAACCGGAGGCCAAGCCCCCCTGGTGGGACGATAGGATCATATTCAGGGACCCAAACTGCAGCAGACCCCAAAAAATGAACTTAGAGAGATGGGCACGGTTTTTTAGGGTTACGCAGCAGCTCAAAGGCAATATCAAGCCGCAAACACGCCTGGAAATTCCACTCAACGAGTACCAGTGCAGAACGGGACACGGCAGGACGGCAGACGATACAGAAAACACAGCAGGCACGGCAGACACAGAAGACACAGCAGGCACGGCAGACATAGAAGACACGGCAGACACAGCAGGTACAGAAGACACAGGAGGCACGGCAGACACAAAAGACGCGGCAGACACAGCAGGGACGGCAGACAACAGAAGACAGGGCAGACACAGCAGGCACGGCAGACACAGCAGGCACGGCAGACATAGAAGACACGACAGACACAGCAGGTACAGAAGACACAGCACACACAGCAGACACGGCAGGCACAGCAGACACGACAGACACAGAAGACACGGCAGACACAACCGAAAGATCTCAGTCAAACAAACAAACAACTAGCAGTACTCAGCAGCCACTACTATCAGAACCGAGACCACCACAGAAACGCTGCAAACGACAACACAAGACTACCGAGGAGCAAACGGAGGACCAGCTGACAAAGGTATTCTGAGAAAAATATAATTGGATGTTAAAAGATTTCATAGCTTTTACTATTCTATAACAGGAATTTCAAAGGTTTCGTTCGTAGCTTTGAATGCTTCATAAAATACGAAATGTTGTAGATCTATGAAATATTATGCAAGACTAGTAAATCTCGCGTTTTGTTTGGTCGAACGGAGTGTGTTATGGCATGGAGATGCGCTTAACAACTTAAAGATCGGAAAACTGTTAAATAAGATATATCTGTTAAATAATTGTTCTTATTATATGCTCAGGTTCCATTGACTTTTCATATCTATTGTAGGAGTAGCGATGGGTACCTTGAAATTTCGAAAGTATTTGTAAAATATTGCAAAATCTCGGAATCGCGGCGTTTTTTCGAATTTTCTCTACCGTGGTCTCGGAGTGTCATATTTTTATTTTATCACTTCTGACCTGTAAGCAAAGCATGATACCGTCAGATGCATGGACGTCAACCCCAGGACTTAAAATATTTATAGACCGCCTTGAAAGGTGAATTTCATGCAATTCTCCTGGGAGAAATACAGTAAATGCACGGCTAGTCGTCTTGAATTTTTCCGGGAGACGAAGCGAAAAGGTTGAAATTTGTCAAAAGTCTCCGGCTCGGATTCTGAAGCGCGGGTCTCGGCAAGTCTCGGATTTACCCATCGCTACCGCATTCTATAGCTGTTGAACTGATGGTGTGGTGTATAACTATCATAGTTATTATGCTAATCAAAGTGAAAATATTATTTCTACGATCTAAATAACAGATGTCATTCTGGCACCGGGAGGATTGCAAAAAAGTCTTGAAAATAATGAAAAAGGCGCAGGACTGGAGCTCCCTCGTTCGCCTGAGCCAGGTTGTAAAGCGGCACTTGCCGCATGACCTAGAAGAGGTGTACGACAAAGAGGAAACCCGCTCTTCGTTTCCTTTAACAAGGTGGAAGTAAGGTGAGGAAACCCTCGTCAAAAAAAGATCAATTAGCGTTCGCCCCCATGGCTAAACATACCAAAATTAAGAGAGATATTATTTCTAAGAAAATGCTTGGGAAACACTAATATTCGAAAGCAGATTTAGAGCGCACAAAATGATCAGTAGGTGAATCGTGGAAATCACAATACGAAGTCTTATGCTCTCCCATCGAAAAATACTAGTTGTACTATGCCTTCAGTAGCACACTGCAGAATATCCACACGTGACTTGTATTTTTAGTATACACATACGAGCCTTCAGGCGATTAACAAGTGGGATATATGCTAGTTATACAATGCTTTCGAGTGGTATACTGCAGAATATCTTACGCGTCTCTTGTGTTTTTGGTATGCTTTAAACAAATACAAGAGACAAGTGGGATATCCTGGGAAACATCGAGATTCTCGGGAAAAAAAACTCGCTGTTTCCCTCGGGAGCAGTCATTAAGTGTATAATATAATACGAGAAATCATTGTATAACTATTTTATACCACGCTACAGAAAAAAAGGCAACGTTCTACGTAAACACAGTGCACGATGAGAAGGTTGAGTGGAACGCCGAACATACAACGCCATTCCTGCATTCTGATTGGCTGTATTTTCTGTGGCGTGGTATAAACTAGTGTACCAGACCCGTTTAATCAGAAACTTACACGTAGATCATGCAACGTGTTCTAAAACTTCTCTTACCTTCTGTTAGCTGTCGACGTTGTCTAGATGAAGAGCTGCGAATGAGAAGCTGGAGCCGGTTATGGTAAATACAGACGGTAACTGTCTCCTCAACAGTTTATCGCGGCTCCTATGTGGGCAGGACGATGAAGTGGTGAAACTATCTGAAGATTGCGGCTGTGATAGAAGGGTGTCTAAATCCAGATAGTTACCTTCAGCAGGTATAAACTTAGTTCAGTTCGATATGTACATTAGCTGTTTACGCGTGAGCTTTTTCAGGTATTTTTTATAATTTACAGTTCCCAACTCTTCACAACAATCCAAACAACAAAAACAGGAAAGGCAATCCCTTGTTTCGGTATCATCGAATTTCTTTAAAAGATGCAGCTCCGGTCTGACGTTTACGGGATGCTTTTCTTGTTGTTGAACGTTTAAAAATGGTGACTCGAGAAGAGATTGTAGCGTGAGGCCATTATGAAATAAAATTGCTATAGAATTGTCCTTTGCCCTTAGATCACAGCGGAAGCAGCACATTTGGATTGCCTAGAGGCATCCCTCAATTCTGTGACAACAGATACAATCCTGCACAGATTTTCTCATCTAGCAGGGCAGGAAAGGTGCGGGCTGTGTACCAGCAGGAGGTCATGGATACTTAGTAGGTGAATATAACATTAAAAGCTTCGGAGATCGCGCGCGCACTTATTGGAAACTAAAAAAATCCCCTAAACGCGACTTAATCTCAATCGCGACGCAAGAAAATTGGAATAGAAATTACTTTTTATTCAGCCAAATTTTAAGAAATCTTTCTTATTAAAGTTACAATGCAAAGCCTTATTAGATCGATTAGCTGTTAATGAAGTTCCAACGCATTCTATATGTTATTTTATGATCACTAATCTAATATGCTAAAGTGTACACCCGTCACTGGAGGTTAAGTGGATACGGAAAGAATGAGAATTGTTTTAATATAAATACATGAGAAGATAGCGTGAAAAACATTTTAAATCCCTTAATGATCGTGTATGTTAAATGTTTCAGGTTTGCTTTAAGTACGCCTTTTAAGCACTGTAGTAGGGAGGCCCATTAGAATGCACTGCAAGGAAACTGGTTTCGAAGTCTATAACCAGACGGTACACCCTGTAGGTGATTCGACCCTCCCGGATGGCAAAGTTTATAAGTTGCTCTGGTGCATTTAGGCTTCGACGGCATTGTACCCAATCATATTGCACCTCTGTCACGATGTCTTAGCCTACACTCGTGTGGTTAGTTTTCGTTTCACTGCTTAGTTTTTTTTTTTTTTTTTTTTGGGGGGGGGGGGGGGGTAGGTCGACAGATAGTTTTGGGAGGAGAGATGAATAATGTTTTACTATCTTGATAACGATTTCAGAGAAGCCAAGTGGACGTAACAGGTGCAGCGACTTTTGTCAGTTTGGGTTTGGCAACCCTACAAGTCCTATTGCTGGGGCGATGCAGTGTCAGCATTGTCTTCTGTGGTTCCACGTTGAGTGCTGCTTGCTAGTCACTGCCGAACCAAGAGCTTCTCGCGAAGGATGGTACTGCGGATGTTCCGTCACTGAAGCTACTAACTGGTATTTTCAGCCATCTACCGTTTTTCTTTGCAAAAATGTCACTTTTTTATGTCAGTCATATTGATTTAGCCTGTGCAAATTAATTCACTTCTTTCTTTGTTTTCTTTCTTTTTTCCCTTGTTTACAGGGTTGCAAGTCTCGCGAACTTTAGGCCATTGCCTACATTCTTCCAGGACAAGGATTTTACAGTATGTGTCCTTCTTTGTTATTCTTTGACGTGAAAACAAACAGAGAAAAGGAAAAAAAATCAATCACGCCTGCTGGCACTGCGTCAAATCCAGCCATTTAAACGAATTCTGGTGGTCAAAATGACACCAAAATCTTAATTTGGAACTATGAATTTAATAAGAAGTGCATCTAGAATGTCTAAAACCCAAAAAGTAATCAAAGTCCTCAATCCGTTTGGGAGTTAGAATTTTTCGAAGTGAGAGTATGGTGCTAATTTTAGAAACAGAATGTCGGTAAATTAAGTACCATAATAATAATTAATAATAGTTTATAATTTATATTGCGCCCATTACGTAAAATTATCAAAGGCGCATTACATTCAGTATAAGCAAAAATACCATGAAAAATTATAATTTGTAAATAGCAATATATTGGAGTCATTCTCGACGAGCTTTTCTATAGACCTTATGCACGCTGGCTTTGACGAGCTTGCAAACTTCTTCCTGCGGTTATCGAGGTATTTTCTAGAAAATCTAGATTATCTGGTATTTTGTCCTGTTCCATTATCTGGAGCGTACCAACTGCATTAAAACAGACACTATTCACTACTATACCGACACACACTATTTACTACACACTGCACAAATACTAATTAATCCCTACTCCCTATGCCTCTAACGCGGATATTAATCTTTCCCATTTTCTTAAATGTATAACACTACATTTTTCTTTTTTGCAATTTTTCGTTCAATATATTGGTAATGGGCTAATACATTGTTTTTTTCCATGTTTGAAATGACGCTGGGTTTAGAGTTTAACTGATACGAGAGGCTTGATACGTTCGCCTTTTTTTTAAACCGATGAAAATATATGAAAGGTTTAGCAAGATTTTGCTTCGCCAACCAACGGGAACGTCGTCATCTGGCCCTTTAACATTCATTTCTATCCCTTCGCTTATGAAGCCACGAACATAATAACGACAAGACAATAGCTAGAGTGTGATATTGCCGATTGCTTGTGAACAGCGTGCAATCAACATTTATTGTTCAATATATACTACGTTAATATATTTTACATCAAAGAAAAATTACAATTGACTCAATGTGCGAGAATGCTATCGTATTGTATTGCAGACCACCGCCTGCAATTCAGTGCTTGCACTGCAGGAGGCGTCAATAAACTTATCTAACTATCTATTCAATAGACTAGAATTTCTATCAAAATATATTTGAAACTATGTTTACAACCATATGACTAAGAAATACATAAATCCGTACACTGCGCGCGAAAAACCCACTGGGATAAAACCCGATTTTCTTGGGACAAAAACCCAGTGGGAAACGGACCCTGCTCGCAAAAAGCAGTGTACAACTCCGAGGGCTAGAGTTTAATCCTAACCACGAGAATAAATATTTATTTTAAATTCTAAACTATAACAAGTGAAATTTGGTCACAATAAAAACATCTCGTTTTGCTGTTCAACAAGCGAGAGAAAGCTCGCTAATTTAAACAATGTATATATAGCCGAAATGAACAATGAAGGCTATCCATAATAGGAAATCTATTGTCCAATGACAATAGAAGGTATGCTACGGAACCGCAATGAAAACGCTTTCCTACTCACGTTGTTACGTAGGAAAGCATTATTTCATTTCTATCCATTCGCTTATGAAGCCACGAACACAATAACGACAACACAATAGCTGGAGTGTGATATTGCCGATTGCTTGGTGAACAGCGTGCAATCGGCCTAGAGAAAAAACAAAGACGAGAAACAAAAGTCGAGGTAAACGTAATGAAAAAACATATTGGAAAAAGAAATAGCTAGCATTACACTTTGGACAATTCCATCTACATCTACTTTTAACCAATAAAGCACAAAAACGCATCACATATTGGTTCAGTTTTGCAAGTGATGCGGTTTCACAAAGAAACTAACAGTTGAAGAAACATTACCCTGACATTGGCATAGAAAAAAACAATTTCTTTTGAGCTGAAGTTGATCTACACACTAAATGCTGATCATAAACATAGGAACTTTAGCCAACAACCTCTCCGTGAAAGAAAACGAATACCAAATGTTTAATGTTAGCTCTGCCAAAAAAACACTAACATGGTCATGTGATCAGAGTAAATCTGGAAGCATGCACGAGTAATATCAATTGATCATAACGAGGTAAACCTACAAGGGAACAAAATAAATTAAAATTAAAATTAAACCTTTCCACGCCTTTCATATTAATATAAAACTATCTATCTGAGGCTTGAAAGGATGACCCAATAACCTGCGTGTAGCTTCTATGGTAATCCTGCAATCTTGTGAGCCTTGGTACCACATGGAGCAGCTTCTAACAGAGGAGCTACTGAAAAAACACACAAAACATAAGCCCAAGAAGGGGCAACTGGAAAACGTTTGAAAAAACTATGAAAATTATGTTTTACCGGCATTTTTTTCCAACAATTCAAAGAATTGTATACTTAACAGTGAATACTTAATGCTTTGGCCAAAAAAAAACTGAAAAAAACAGGAGTAAGTCTTCTAATACAACCAACGAAATCTAGTAAAATAATGTCTCATTCAGCCCCATCGGGCTTTTCAGCATATGCAAATAAACAGCAATATGGTCCAATACATAGACGGTAAAATCCGACCCTAAACATATAAGGTTACCCACAAAATACAGACGTCTCATGTGTTTATAAATAAACAAAGAGCCACGCCCAAAACAGACATGAAACTAGACAATGGGAGGTAGAGAAAATCATTTAAAATACGTAGGTGAAATCTATATATAAAAATTGTGAAATGGCCAACAAAAGCGCAAAAATAAAACATACTTTCATAGTGGTACAACAATCACACCATAAGTATCCATGTGATGCAAATGTGCATAAATCAAAAACTAGGTGGCGGCAAACTGTAATTACAATTTAAAATCAAATTATGTGGCGTACAAATATTTATTAGAATTTAACCAATCTTGTTGAAACAATAAACATCCTCCAAATTGCAATTCCAGAATTCAAAAATAAACCTGACAAGTAAGGTGCTGTAGCTGTGACAATCATCCCATGTCAATATCCATAGGACCTCACGAACTGGACATCATCTGATGCATCTTCTGATGCAATATCACATTGGCGCAACTATCCCTCTGTGGGACGAGGACTAAATCGAGACTAAATACATTTGTATAACTATGACAAAGACCCAATAGACTTTGTGAAATAAATTACAGCGAGCTACCTAAGACGCCATGGTCAGGGTAACAATCAATTAACGTCGACTTCAACAACGAAAGAGACTAGAATCGATCGTAATATCTAACATTTCCAAACTTTAAACTGAATCCATTTCGACATACATTTTCACCACAGCAAATTAATGTCTGATATCAACATATGCAATTGGCATTAAACGACTTGAGCCGCTTTCAAAAGTTTGACAACCAAAATGCCGTATCAATGTAAATGTCTGCTATCAACATACAGGTATGGCACAAACTGCTTGAGCAGCTTTCAAAAGTTTGACAACCAAACAATCCGTATCAGTATAATCAGGTATAATCAAAAAGCTACCAGAGGCTCTGAGCATAGAACATCCCGGCACCCACGCAAAGTGGATTGAACTTTTGCTATTTAGGAATATAACAGGGCAAGCAGTAAATGGAAAAATAAATCACTTCGGGTTAAGTAGTTAGATTGTCGACAAATCTCAATTGGCAAGAACACTCTGGCCACTAGTAAAACGCTTACTAAATGAAGACTCTACTTTAACAAATTCACGCACCGATTTCTAAACAACTAAGAGTAACGTCACCTTGGCACCTGACATTCTGATGTGAAATCCCCCTATGTAATGTTTAAATGAAATCTGTTCAAGGCATTTTAGTTCAGAACAGTAATCAGATAATCTCATATTGCATACAGAATAAAAAAAATTGCCAACATAGCTCCTTCATTTATAATCTTCTCTTGCTATAGAGCGTTCCACCTGGCAAACCAGATCTGGTCCAGCCAAATCTTCGTAAGCTAGATGTTGATAGACTGAGGAATGACATACCAAAGTATGCAGGCAACATCCCATCATCCGCTTCTACTGCATGGAATGAGTGGCTCGAAAGGATTGACGAGTTGTTGGCAGATTACACTTGGCCAATCAAGGAGCTATGCCGAGCGAATCTAAATCTAAGGTATGCGAATCTAAATTTGTATTTTGGAAGGGCCCCAAAATTTCATAACAGTTTCTCAAGTAAACCCTTTACAACCATTGAACAGTGAGGGAGGTCTCCTTTTTATTCTTTTAAGGTGTCTCTGGAATGGACCTCCTTGACCAATGGAGCCGCCATTAGCATTACTGTGGCATTACTGTGGCATAATTTTGTCAACTCTGCACCGATTCATTAATTGTAGTTTTGAAAGCGTTTCCTGAAAACCCGTAGTGTTTGTTGACGGTTGCTTCAGAATTTGCAAAACTATTAACTAATATATAGATTTAGCCACTGGCTAAAAGCGGAGCTCCCAGTTGCATATTTTGTGAATGGAAAAGGGTTCCCATTTAAGGTATTGTAATGGAATGATACTATAGCAAAGGGTAAGGAGAAAAACGTTATGTGACATTTTTTTTCGACAGTTCAGACTGTGATAAATGAGTAAAACTTTACAGACTGGCTGATATTTTAGTCAGCGTTTTTCAAATGCTTGATGTTTTCACTCATTTGGCTAAAAAAAAAATAATTGTAATGTAAATTAGATAATATGTAATAGGGTTGAGAAACATTTATATGCTCCTTCTGTTGTTTGTTTCTGGACGAAAGACCTGAGAAACAGAAGTTTTGGAAGACAGTAAGTTAAGTACTTGATTGCTGTTTTTTTGTCAAATTGAACTCATAATCGACCCGGCTCTGTTGCATAAAGTTTTCTCCATACTGCAAAACAATTTTCCACATAAACAAGATTCAATTCTCAATAAGCTATTACATGTAGGTGACAAATTTCTGTAGTTTCTAAAAGTATGTTTTTACTAAACGCCTAAATTTTGACTCTTCAAAGTTGTGTTTCAGCCACCTCAACGCAGCGACAAAACTCACTTTGAAACAAAAACTTGACCAAATTTTAGTCAATGAAAAAACAAATTGTTTACACACGACTGGGAAAAAGAATCCAAAAGTCCATGTCGATCTATAATAATAAGTAAATCCTGGAGGTTTTACTGGGTTTTCGGACCCTTGTAAATGTTTGACAAACTTTCATTTTTGCCTACCTGCTCGGAATGTTTGAAGCGAACTTCATATGATTTATCAGTGTATCAAATGAGAAACCAATTCATCCATAGTCCTGGTGGTTTTGTGTAAATCCTTTATGATTCCCTAATCCATCCGTAGCTACCAAACTCATTTAAACTTAATTTCAAATACATATCTTCATGAATCACTTTCACTTGGCGACAACAAGTTCTCGAGGCCACGGCGCTTTTCAGCTGCTTTTCTGGAGTCGTTTTGACCATTTCGATTGTTTTCAGAGTTTGTATTCCTTGCTGTCTGTTTTGGGCAATCTAAAGACATCTGTTTATCTGTTTACTCAACTTGTAGAATCAGAAACAATGCGAGGAGATAACATTTTTATAGTTTCCATCTCGAAAAGCACTGCAGGCACGGACGTTTGACCTCCAGCTGAATTTTTAATGAGGCTCTAAAAGCGGATGTGACCTCATATGAAACCCAAGAATTCTACGCATCCATATTAGTAAAACTGCAAAGTTTCAAAATAATTACTTGAAAACTGGCTGAGATATGAATTTTCAAAACGTATTCTGCCTTACTTTTAACAAAGAAATGTATGGGCAAATATATCAAGTTGAAGCTGGATGGGCATCGATGCCCATCGAGCCTCGTTTCACTGTATTTTCCCATACATTTCTTTGTAAAAAATAGGCCAGAATAGGAAGTTTTGTAAATTCATATCTCAGCCAGTATTCAAGCAATCATCACCAAACTTGGCAATTTTACTACCGAATACGGATGTGTAGAATTGAAAACTGAGATCCATTTTCTGATAACTATTATATTTTTAATCAAATATAAAAGCCTATGCTACTTTATGTCTTTCTTTATTAAAAATAACATGTTGAAAATTATTTTCCACTATACATAATGCTGTTTGGCTGCTGTGTTCAAAAGAGGAAATAAATCAAAGGTGCCTAATGCTTTTTTTTGCATTCTATTGGGGTCAATTGCATTTTTCACGGTCTCTGGTGTGTACATGTACAATTAATATCCTTTAGCTGTGACGTTGACTCTTTCCAGGGATGTAGCTTCAGTCATTGTGATCCAGTCCCATTTTGTGGGTAACGAATAAAATAAATTAAACATATGGCTGACACACCATACATTTTGTACAGTTGTGACCCCTTTCCGAAGTGAAATCATTTCCCTGGTAAGACCAAATAGGCAGTGTGACCAAGATCTATTAAACGTTTTCTCTAGTTGATAGACAAGACTATCAGTCTGAAAGAAGTACAGAAAGAAGCTGATGAGTTGAAGACCCTTGCTAGTGTACAAGATGCTATAATGAAGTGCCTTCAAATGTCAAACTTAAAGGAAGCAGAAGATAAGCTTGGAGATGGTGTGTCCTCTGATAAACTTATTCAGTTTAAGGTACAATGCCAATTTTTTTTCATATTTTGGTCCTAACTAACTACTACGCGAAAAGAAAACATAGGCCTAAATGCTTAATAATATGCTATGTTATTTTTCCAGGGCAATTTCGAGAAGACCTCCTTGTTCAGAGATTTCCTTGGTGTTCTGAAGAGGCAGCTCATCTCACACGAGCCAGCTCTCCAGCCTGAGACCAGTGTCTCTGGTATAACAACCTTTGGCAACAACCAAGGGTATGCCTTATTAGAGCCGATTTACAAGACCATCCAATTGAATTGGATGTCCTCAAATCTGGGGCCTTTCTAACGATTGGCCATGCCAAATGGAGACATGTAAGTACCCCTTTCATGCATAATCATGCTAACAAGAAAGCCATTTCAAGTCTCAAATGCTTGAGACAGATGTAGATCACTTAGTTGTCTTTCATGTCTCAGCACAGAAACCATCACGGTGTGTCATTACTGTAATAATTATATATTATTGACTTTGGTATTGCATGCATGCCATTTGACAAAGCATACGAAAAAAAGAGTTTTGGTAAAATACAAACTTGGTTGCCTCCTTGTAACGCCAAGGTAATTTTATGGGTTTTCTTGAATTTCATGTACTCAGCTTACAATGTATTATTATCTTGGATTGTCTCGGACCAGCAAGATTTTTTAGCCAAAAATTCAATCAATACAAGAACCTTTACCATCTAACTAAACTACAATTGGCCATCCTAGAAAAAGGAGCTCAGTTTTTCTTATTATTATTTTTAGAGGCGTTTTCTCGCTCATAAATAATATGCGGTTAGGGATACACATTAACAATTTTGTTTTTTCAGGATGTCCAATGTTGCAATTATTAATTGTACACCACTAGACATTGGCATTGTTGGTTCAGTGATGGAGAACTCAGGGGCAGGCCATGTGCAGCATGGCTTCATCATCCATGAAGAGCAACAGAGGGAAAAATCTTGAAAGGTAATAACTTATTGCAGGGACCTCAACCCAAGGACTTCAAAAATCTGGAGAAATGGGGATTTTTTCTGAAACTGAATTTTCTCATGAGGTGTAGCCTGTGTGGCTGGCTGTTTGTGTGTTTTCCAAGACGATTTCACTCCCAGCACGAGATGTTCGATAAATGAATGCGCAAAGAACGGGTCCAAAAAAACACTCCGCCCTCCCCTGGGGCACTTTTTCGTCACCCCGTCACCCCCTTTCTTTGTGCGTCCATTTGTGAAATTGCTATGCAGGCTACATGAGATGGAGCGAAAAGCCTTGAGACTTACCGGCAAAACAGGAGAGTTAATGTCTTTCTCCCAAGGTGGTACTGTATATTGCTCTATAGGAATGTTGTGTTTCTGAACAACAAAATTTGAACTCTTAATTTCAACAAGATTTGGCCTCCTAAATTATTATCTTTTTGGCCATGGCCAAAACATTGTTTAGTCAGTCATTATACACACCAAAACATCTTGAAAATTACCTTGAAAACAATCTTGAAAATTACCAATAAGCAGGGAAGGCGGAGCTGGAGTCCCCACCTTGCCATCCATACTAATGAGCTCCCCCACTTTGAAAACTGTTCTGCTGTCCCTCATAAGCCATCTTGAATATCTTTAATAACCCATCTATATGGGTTATATATCTTTAATAACCCATATATATGGGTATATATCTTGAAAAGTTACTGTGAGACCCTAGGGTCAAGGTGCCGAAAGATTGGAAATTAAGAGACGTAGACAGACATTAAATTATTTCACTGCTCAAAATGCTTATATTTGATGCATAAAATATTTTCATAGGATTCAAACCCTGCGCAATAGACAAAAGAATACAGCAAGTCACATCTTCTTGCTTGATTACAGGTTTTCAGTTGACCAATGCTGTTGACTGCTTGTGGTGGGCCATTCACATCTTCTTGCTTGATTACAGGTTTTCAGTTGACCAATGCTGTTGACTGCTTTGTGGTGGGCCATTGGGCTATCAACAAGGACTTTGGAGCCCATGTCCAACCAAACTCTGCAAACTACCTGAGTGTCCCTGGAGGATCATCTAGACCGAGGAGGTCTACAAATGGCTGGTTGAGGTATTCTCCAGTGTACACCATGTCATCCTTGACATTGACAGCGAAACAGGTAAGTTTTCGCTGATTTATATTTACCTTTTTTTTTTCTAAATAGAGGTTTAAGTTTGTCCATATTAATTTCTCTGTAAAAGTAGAAAACATTAAACTCAAAAGCACCTCCACTTGACTTACAAGAAGGCCATTTCTGTTCCTCGTTAGTTTTGTGTATTCCTTTACGTGCTAGTGTATAACTAGCTAGTGTATAACTGTATAACTAGACCCAAAAATAGGTAGGTTCATCGAAAATGTTTACTCACAGAAACTGCTGGGTTTATATTGTTAGCCAAACGAATGATTGCAACAGTTTACTGTTCTTTATTGTGTTGGGTAGATGTCCTCAGGTTCTGCCGCCCATGTTCAAAAACCCGTTATCATTGTGTGGGTAGCTAGTTGTTGCATTGCCTAGCAGCATTTAACGTTAATTTTTCATTTTACTTAATATTTTGTAGGCAATGGTTGTTGCATTGGAGGCAGGAGAGCAGTCTGGCTTAAAGAAAGTCTAGAAGATAACTCTGTCTTGGTGGACATCCAAAAAGCAGTAGAAAAACTAAATCTATTGATCAAGGATTGCTAAGCTAAGAAGGATGAGATTGCTTGTATAATGTGATTGGTAGTTACGAAACCGCATTATTTAAGGTGACTCCAACAAAATTAAACGCGTTTTTCAGAATTTTTTTTAACTGGCTTTTTTTAGCTCTGGATATGTTAAACCTCGACTATATGGGTGCTTTTAACTATTTGTTCGAATTTATTTTTAAGAGCCGCATTTGCTTATGCGGGCCGATATTCTAACAGTGGTATTTTCATAAGAGCCCCTCTTGTGCGAAAAATCTTCGCGCAGTTTTTTCCTGAAACTTCTGATTTGTGGCCGAGTTCTTAAGTCGTCAATATGGATTAACTTCGAAGGTTCTTAACAGCTGTTAAAAGAACAGAAAGAAACAAATTGATGAGTGCATGTGCTGAGCAATCAATTTCCTTGTGTCAAGTTTGAAAAGCTATATTTTGAAATAAAGTTGTTGCTATTCGTATTTACTAGTTCTGTTTTGGTCATTTGATTGACATAGCTTGCCTCCGAGCACTATAATAAGTGAGAGAGATATAAAGGGCTCCCTCTGAAATTGTTATGGAGAGAGGATCTAAAATTCAGACCTCATTTTATTACTGTCAGGGGCTCTGATTTTCAGAGCTCATCGTAATAACAATAACAATAACATTTATATAGCGTCTATATCTAAATAGTTCTAAGCGCTTTACATTGTTGTAATCAAAAAATATTTACATTAAAAATGTATTACAAATTTAAAATCTAAAAAATATAAAATATAAAAACTAAAAACAAGAGAAAAAGCAAAAAAGCAATAAAAAGGCAATAAAAAGAAATGCAATATAGAGCTAATAGGCAGAATTAAATAAATGTGTCTTTAGTTTAGTTTTAAAAATTAAGAGATTTGTGGAAGACCTTATGTGGAGGGGGAGACGGTTCCACAATGTCGGGGCAGCTACAGAAAAGGCCCGGTCTCCATAATTTACGGTGCGACTGCAGGGAACACTCAACTGACATGATGAAGACGATCTGAGGCTCCTGGAGGGTTGATACCTCTGTATAAGTTTACTTAAATAAGAAGGAGCTAAGTCATTTTGAGATTTAAAAGTAATCAAGAGGATCTTAAATTCAATTCTTTGCTCAATTGGCAGCCAGTGAAGTTCTCTCAAAATAATAATAATAAATAATAATAATAATAATAACGTGCTTATATAGCGCTTTATCCTCAAAGCTCAAAGCGCTTTACAAAATAGCGGTGACGTGGTCATACTTGCGAGTATAAGTTAGTAGCCGTGCGGCCGCGTTCTGGACATACTGTAACTTCTGTGTGAGATTTTTCGGGAGACCATACAACAGAGAGTTACAGTGATCAAGTTTTTGAGTAATGAAAGCATGGATTAAGATTTGAGTAGTTCCAGAACTTAGATATCTCCGGATCTTTGAGATGCGCCTAAGATGGTAAAAAGATGATTTACAAATCGCGGCAACATGCTTTTTCATTTCCAAAGAACTAGCAAAAATGACACCAATATTTCTTGCTGAGTCGCTCGGAGAGATTAACTGGTCTCCCACTCGAAAACTCCCTAGATTTGTTTTAGGGCGAAATCGTGAGCCAATCACTAGCATTTCTGTCTTTTGCGATTAAGTTTTAATTTATTGGCGCCCATCCATAGATCAATTTCATTCACGCAGTTTTGAAGCCTGGTGATCGTAGATTGCATTTCAGTTTCATCTGACGGATGAAAAGCTGCATACATCTGGGTGTCATCTGCGTACAGATGGAAAGAGATGTTGTACTTTCTCAAGATATCACCAACAGGTGCAGTATACAAAAGGTATAGGATGGGGCCCAAAACAGAACCTTGAGGAACACCACACGAGAGTTCTACGGTAACCGCGAAAATCCGAAATCAAGACACTTTATTACGGTAAAATGGTCTGAAATTCAGACAACATTTAATAAGTAGGGTCTGAAATCCGGACCTCATTTTATTACGGTTAGAGGGTCTGAAATTCAGACATTATATAATGGTAGAAGAGTCTGAAATCCAGACCTCATTTTATTACAGTAAAAGGGTCTGAAATCCGGACCTCATTTTATTACGATTAGAGGGTCTGAAATTCAGACATCATTTTATTGCAGTGAAAGGGTCTGAAATTTAGACATCATTTTATTGCAGTGAAAGGGTCTGAAATCCGGACCTCATTTTATTACGATTAGAGGGTCTGAAATTCCGACATCATTTTATTGCAGTGAAAGGGTCTGAAATTCAGACATCATTTTATTGCAGTGAAAGGGTCTGAAATGCAGACATCATTTTATTACGGTGAAAGGGTCTGAAATTTAGACATCAGTTTATTACGGTGAAAGGGTCTGAAATTCAGACATCGGTTTATTACGGTGAAAGGGCCTGAAATTCAGACATCATTTTATTACGGTGGAAGGGTCTGAATTCAGATCGTGCTAGTTTTAAATAGCGGATAAATTCGAATCACCGAATACGGGCAAAACGTCTCTGTTAAGTTTGTGGCTTCATACGCAGAGGCTTTCGAGTGTCCTGCTGTATTTTCAAGATTTTATCAGAAAGGGCAATAGCTCTGTTTAATATGTACAGTCCACCCAAAATTATTGCAATTTGGAAAATCCCAAATTAATTTGGAAGACGTTAGGGTCAATATTGCAAGTTTTACGCATTTTCAGTTTATAGCGGAGTTTATAGCGGAGCTCCTGAGCGGAGCACCATACATAAGGAAAAGTGGTACCAGAATACAGACGTATAACATGAAGCCGCTTTTGAGTGGTTTGAGATATTTTGTCATTTTTAATGACGTAAACAATGATGTCATGTCACGTGACTTTGACAATAGACAGCTAACATCCTAAAGACACCTTTGCCAAGTTTAGTCGTTATTGGAGCTTTCGTTCTGGAGATATGATTTTTTCTTTTTCATTCCTGAATAAAACCTATAGTGTAATTCCGTGTGTGTGTGTGTCCGTCCGCTCGGCACACAGGCATCCCAATTTTAGGTGGGAAAATAGGCTAGCACGTACGCGCGCTCGTTTGAAAATAATATTTTTCATCTTTTTTGTCGACTTCGTGTTTTAGTCAAGTTTTAGTTTTTGTCAACAACGACAAGAGCAGTTTCTTCCACGGATACTATAAAACTTTTCTGTACTTGATAAGATATTTTTGAATATGAGTTCTCAAGAACGCGACGAGGAAAGTTTAACACAGTTACAAGATTCTTGTGAAGAAAGAAATCCCGGAGAGAAAGATGTCGAGGGCGAAGGCTTGTCGAAAGAGGAAAGAGCTCACGAAAAGCGGGCGAGGGAGAGAGAACGTAAAAGGGTAGCCAGAGCCCGCATGGGCCAAGAGAAAAAAACAGCAACAGAGGGAGAGGAACAAACAACAGAAGAAGGCAAGCAGAACAAATATGGTTGAAGAGAAAAGACTACAGCAGAGGGAGAAAAACAGACAACAGATGAAGACGAAAAGAGCCAATATGGCGGGAGAGAAAACACAACAACAGAGGGAGAAAAATAAACAACAGATGAAGACAAGAAGAGCCAATATGGCGAAAGAAAAAAGACAACAACACAGGGAGAAAAACAAACAACAGATGAAGACAAGAAGAGCCAATATGGCGGGAGAGAAAAGACAAAAACACAGGGAGAAAAACAAACAACAAATGAAGGCAGTTAGAAAAGGCATGCCCCAGAAGAAGAAGGAACTTGTGAGGGAAAGAGACAGAGAGCGGGTGAGGAAGAAAGTTCAGGGAAACCAGACTGCAGGCGATAAAGAGCAGCGACGAAAACGCCAGCGAGAAGCCACCCAACGTGCTAGAAGCAGAAAGCGCCAGCGGCTTGAAGAAACGCATTCCCAAGGTAAGCTTTCCATTTTTCTTTGCCAAGTGTAATATTTTTCAATCTTCGTTTTTATACCTTTTTTACTTATCGTATTCGTGACAATTCCATTTTGTGTGTGTTTCTTTTAAGTGATTTTGACACGATCCCCCGCCATGTAGTCATGGGAATGCTTTTGCACTGTGGAAGAGAGGGACTTGGTTGAGGAACGGCGTCCATATTGGTTACATAACTATGAACTTAACCGGAACTTTGATAAGAAAAACATTATCAATATCGCCTTCCAGCTTGACATTAGGACAACGGTACATTAGTTAGTGAATTATATAGGCTTCTCGAAGTCAAAAGGGAAGGATTCTGATTGTTTTGTGTGTGGAGACCGATCGAGGAGTGAGGGGAATTATCTTTTGTACTTAGGTTCCAATGGCCATGATGTTGATGTGTTTCCGGCTTCAGGGAGTGCTGAGGATATTTCGCAGAGTGCTCCTCAGTTGGAAGGCAAGTAGAAAATCTAATGAATTTGTTCTGACATGCTCTCACGCTTGAGCGTTATAATTACGAACGGTGTAGCTGATGTTATAAGAATTATTTATTTACATGTGTGATCTTTAATTTTCTAGCCCCCCAAATTGGACATGTGTTGGATATGGGCCATACTAGGGCCGAGAGTGTTTCACAGTTGGAAGGCAAGTACATGTATATCTAGAAATCATTTGGGTAATATATATGATCTTTATTGACCAATTTACATTTTTAACATAGTTTAATTGTAGGCTCCCAAAATTGTGATGTGTTACCTATGGAGTCAGGGGAATCCAATACATCTCAGAGAGTTTATCACAGTCAGAAGGCAAGTGATCTTAGGGATCCAAGGGTAAAACAGAGTAATAGAATAATAAATAAAATGTAAAAAAAATGTAAATAATAGAATGTTGCATTTGAGGGACTGAGGGCAGAGGCCGAGGTCAACATTTTCAAGGAAGAGGTCACAGTTTTTCCCTATACAGACCGACCTAAAGCCGGTAAATAACTTATTCTTTTCTCTTTTTTTTTTCAACTATAAAATGTGATTTTTTTTCAATGGAAACAAGCGCATGCAAATGGTTACTGTGACCTAGGTTAGAGATAGGAAAATATTGCCCCGTGCCAAACAGCACATTTACCCCTAAAAGAAAGCAAATTTGGCATGGCGAATGCCGAATTTACCCTAAAAGATAGCAAATTTGGCAGGTCAAAACAAATAAAAGCGAATTTTAGGTCTTTTAGGGTTTTCATCCAAGTTTCCTTTGTAAATATCGGTTCTGGTGTCAGTACCAATATATTTCTGGGCAAGGATTGGTTTGAGACTCCCCTAAGGGATAGGGCTGATTTTAAACAAAAAAACTCGTGAATAAAAACGATATGAAGTTCTTACCATGTAATAACAAATATTTATCTTTACCCCAGGTCGATGCAGTCAAGAGGAAGAGGAGAGGAATGCAGGAATGGAATTAGAGGTCCATTCTGAACATGAAAGTAAGTTATACTTAAATACCAAGTGTGAACGGGCAAGGACAAAATGCTGAACCCAGCCCCAGGTCCATGGACCCTGGTAGACTAGTCCATGGACCCCCCACCCCCCCCATCAAAAACAATTTTAAGATGGATTTTTAGATGAAAAAAATAAATTTGAGATTATTAATCTATATTATAATATTTTAAGCCGTTTGATAAGGCTCTGAGGTTGAAAGTCTATCGAGCTAACTACCACCATGGATGTGATACATATCATTCACAGAGGGAGTAGACGGTTGCAAGCTGGTGTTCGTTTCTCGAAATCTGTGTGAGGAGAGAAGATGCCATTCAGGCATTTTCTTTAGCGCGGAGATGCTATCCGCCATGTTTGCCATTGCTTTACGAACAAAGATCAATTTTCAGTGAATGAAAGCTTGAATATTTAGAACCTTACTTTTTCGGGAGCTGTCCATTTAATGAACTAGTTTTGTTTTTACAATTTTTAGATCAAACCCAGACAAATGTTGTTGTTTTAGGCTTCCTTTAGCAAAAAAATGGTCTCGCTAAGCTCCATGTTTCTTCGCATGACGTGCCTAGGAATACCATTCAAGAGCATGCGCTAAGAGAAAAAACAACAAGGAAAAACTCCAAGAAGATTGCTTACTGCTGAAAACTGAAGTCGATGTTTGGGTTTCAGATCATTAAAGGTTGTTCTTAAAATAAGTCGGTAGGCAATCAAAGGTGCTCAAAACCCACTAAAACTAAAAGGGGCGATTTCAAAAGTCAATGAACGTTTTTGGAAGTAAATCCACATCAAAGATTGACTTTGAAGCTTGAAATACATTTTAACTGCATTCTAAAAATTTAATCATGGGTCTTTGCGCCCAAACATCACAAGGTAGTTTCGGCCAGCTTGCAACCCAGCTCGACAGGCTTTCCACAACAGAGCCTTTTCAAAATGGCTTAAAATATAATAATAACAAGAAAACAGCCCGTCACTTTGTGACGCTAGAAGAACAACCTGTGTTCCCCCTTCCATTTACGCTTGGCGTAATAGCGGAACTCCCCGTGCCGAAGGCACGGAGTGGAGCCCCATACGTATCATTCAACGTCACATGAGAAAGCAACCCATCCAAGCCAAAACGATACGTTCAGCGGCTTACGAAACATCGCGGGCTCTTATTTACGCATGCGCACTTGCGTTTTTGGCGACCCGTGTACACAGCCAATCACAGTCCGTCTTGGCTCACTGAGCGCGCGCATCATTTTGTCCTCCAGCACACAGCGCCGACGCGGTGCTTTGACGCGGTGCTTGGCAGTGCTTGGCAGAGGACACGGACCGGAAGTCGCTCCTTCACAAAACACGCGCCCGCGTCGGCTCACTCGAATTTTTGTTGAGTTTAACTGAGACAAACTCTTGGGTGCGAGCCACGCCAAATTTGCTCAAAAGAATTCTCTAATGATTGTCAAAATACTTTGGATTTGATTCCTTCGCCGAAATTCATAATGTTGTTTAGTCATTTTGGAGAAACTATGAGGGAGTTGCAAAAGATTCAAAGGCTAGATTGCAGAATACCCGGCCCACGGCGAAGCAAGACTTCGGCGTTCTTCTGAAGAAAAACAACAGTTTCTTTCGTAACAGCTGCAAACGACGTGTTCTTCGAATACTCATATGAGATCTACGAACAGGGAGCCAGAACTGGATTGAACAGGATTGACAATAACAGAAAATTGCAATGGTTTTAGCCGAATAATATATTTAGGAAAATTGGCTTTGTGCAAAAGCTTGCCAAGTAAGAATAAATTCAACTCAACACGACGGAGACTTTCGGAGGAGAAACGACTTCACTATCAGATATCGGTAAGCACAAAGCTTGAAATTGCTTCTTATGCTATTTATATTTTTAGCTTCCAAGTTATTGCATTCCTGATGAGAAAATTCTGACTTTACATGTAACTTTACGTTTTGCTGCTTTAGTTGGCTCCCTCGAGGTTTCTTTTTCTCCGGCTAAACTCGACTTATAGTTTTGAGTAATCTTTACTGATATTCTAGCCTTGATTTTCTTTGTCACATGTTAGATTTAGTTAGTACAATGAGACAAATACTATGTCAAGTATTCTTTGTTTTGGATTTCGCTGAAAATCTTATTTTTCATTTTTATTTCAAAGAGATTATCTTTTGCCGGTCGTGAACTGCGACTTGTTAGCATATCAGAACGCGCTAATACTATCATTGCCATATAATGGTAACATGAATTTTCTTGATTTAAACTGTAAAGGTGAGCTCCCTGTGAGTAAGACGTGGGGTGTGTATGATAGGAGTTCCGCTTTAGGCATTGCCTAAATCTATATATTAGGCTTGCCGTTTTCAAGCGGGTTCTTCGGACCTAGACAGATTTGAGAGCCATCTATGAACTCGCTGCGCAAAATGTTCAAGGACGACATCGCACAATGTGCACTGAAGACCCATAAGTTACGAATTATAGAGGGTAATGATAATATCACAATGTAAACATGATCCGCGGTCGTTCGTCGTTCTGATTGGGAGACATTAAGGATTAAGATATGGGTATCAAAGGATTTTCCCTCCAAAACTCTTTCGTCGAAGTCCTCAAGACAACCAGAAGAGTGCAGAAGCGAGCGACCTTTCAGCTCTGTGTTTCACTTAGACCTCGTGCTCTTTAACGAAGTACCAACTCCAAAATCTGCCATGGAATTTGATCCAGATTTTACAATTTCCTGGCTAAAGACACACGGATTTTGTCCCGAAGCTACGCACAAATTTGGTAGGAAAGCAAAATACACGTGTGTAAGCTTGTAGCTCTTATGCAAGAAGCTCACTGACGACTTGCTTGTTTTTTTTCTTTTCCTTCTTAAGAGAGAAGGACGCTGCCGATGGTAAAGATCTTCAGGACATTGCGAGCACGATGGCCTATTGAGGTTTTACTTCCCGACACTGAAAGAGCGCCTGAGTTTTCTAAGTAAATTGGCAACTTCTGTACAAGACGAAGAGACTGATTCTATCAGTGTTAGTTCGTTTCGCGCCATTGATCAGGACGCTATGACGCATGCTCAGTAATCTAAGACGCCGGTTTCCGGTTTCAGTGGCTTACAATTTCAGTCATGCGCACCAAGAGCTTGCTTTTGACGACGGTTTAGGTTCGGTTTGAAAACGGAACACTGAATCTTGAAAGATGTGTATTATACCTCGAAATCTCCGAATTACTAACCCCAATCCTTTAATTATTCTTTTCCATATTGTAATAGGTATTCTTTATATATTTCTTTTTTTCAGTCTCCCATTCCTGGGCCAAGTTCTGTTAGGGACGTGGATACAAAGGCGAAATCAAATTCCAGCAGCGCCTCTAGCTCAAATTCTCTTGATAGCGGAACTCCTGTGGAGCCCCATAGGCTAATGTGTGAAAAAAAAGGAATAAAAGTAACCATTCGAGCTGTATTCGAGTGGTTGTATTTTCCGTTGGACAGCGCTGGTCTAAGTACCGTCGGCTTATTTCTGAGTGCGTACATGGTGTGTTGCCATGGGTTACCATTGTGCAAGTCAAGATTTCGTCCGCCATCTGCAATTTCTTGTAGCTTGTATCATGGATATTGGCCACAAAACTTTGAAAGAACTTTCGGGGATGTTCGGAAAAGATACATGAAGCCTTTGGGTTACCTGTCTTTGGTTGCTGGCAGAATGGACTGGGATCAGGGAAGGATGAGTAATCGATAAAGTGGTTTTTCAGCCCGGATGATCATAACAGAAAGACTAAGAGGTTTAAAATCAAGCTATTAATCATTCTAGATAATACAAAAACAAGGAAAATAATTTGCAGCTTTGTTACAGCTCAACACGGAATAAATTAAATTGCCGTAGACGCGGAATTCTCACGGAATTTAGCCAGCCTTTGCAGTCTCAACATTTGTACATGGAAAGAACAATGTACGACTCGCTTCTCAAGGACATCCTTGGAGCTGAATAAGTTTCTAACGACAGAAATGCTTTGGCATCAAGATTCCTTCAAGAAGAAAAGATACGATATTCAGGTAAGTTTTAAAGTAAGTTAGTTCCATATACCCCATTCACACCAAAAAGTTAAACATGTTTAAAAGTGATTTAACTAAACGCGATTAGATTTGAGCGTTCACACCGCGCGCGTGACCCAACTAAACACGTTTTAAGCACGCTTAAACTAAACCACCTCGCGAGGTGGTTTAAAAACCTGCTTAACAAAGATGGCGGAAAAAAGCGAAAGCTCGAAGAGGGGCGGACTTGGGAGCACGAGGAGACAGTAGTGCTAATAGAAAAATGGGGCGAGGACAATATACAGGAGAGGCTGAAGCAATGCACCAGAAAAAAGCCAATATGGAAGGAAATCTCTGGTTTTATAAGGGCCTCCGGTTACGAAGATAGGGACGAGAACTCGTGCAAAACAAGAATCAGTAATCTGGTTAACGCATATCGCGCGTACAAAGATGGCAGCTCAAAAACAGGGAACGCTCCCCAAAAAGCCACCATTTCTCGAAGAACTAGAGCCGATTTTAAGTGATAAACCATCTACAAGACCCCTTGTATTGCTAAGCTCGACTGTTGTTGTCGCTGAACCTGCTGGTGAACCTGAAACGAAAGGTGATGAAGCACCAGATCATGGGCTTTTAGAGATACACGGAGCGGCTATCCCTGAAGACCCGGCCGAAGAAGTCGAGGTCGAGGACATTCCTATTTGGAAAAAGCAGCAAAGCGACGTCACGATAGGTACTTAATCAATTATCCTTTTTAGGAAAATTATTTGCACGTGATGAACACGTCATTATGCATGCCAGAAAACATGGCGACCAAAATGGTTTTGCGTTCGTTTTGTTGTGCTATTTTCGTGCAAGGATTGACATAATTTACAACCACAAGGGCTATCCTTTGACTAGTGAGTTTTTTCATCTCTTTTCGTAGTTCGAGAGTTGCTTGTGAGGAATTATTTGTTGTTTTGTTTTGACCCTTTTTGGAGACACAAAACAGCGTGAGTAGAGCAAAACGGCAAAGCAAACACAGACGCTTGCAAACCATTGCCATTTGCATTGTGAAGTCATTGACGAAAGTTGAAAAAGAGATGAATAAAATCACTAGGCACTGTGGTTTAGCATCTACGCATGTATGAATAAGGTGAGAATGCTTTACTTGTATTTTCTAGCACATTTTTTCAAGAACATCAGGCTGACATTGTTTGCAACTAGTATTTGTCTCCTCTAGGCTTTCGAAGGCTTTGTATAAAAGTCCTATAATATTGTAGGTCCCGCTGTAGGTAGAAGGAAATAAAACCTGTCATTGTTTAGGCATTCATTTATTAGCTTCAAGCTATGCTGTACTGTGTATAGCTTATTTAGCCAACATATTATTGTCTTGCATTTCCCTCTCCTTGCTCCATATCTTTTTGATTAAATTTTTTTTCTTATTGTATTCTACCAGTAATTCCCTCATGCAATAGTTATGCACTTGTATTGAGATAAATGCAGTACGATTACACTGCACTAGAGATAAAACTACTGTCTACTTTGCAAAATTCATAAATGCTGTACATAAAGTAGGGAATAATACATGGGCATGCATAGATATGGAATTATTATATTTTATTATATAAAAACCAATGAAATACCAGGTGATCTCCTGTGCGAAAACTTGATAACTTCACATGGGAAAATATCATGTTATCTTCACATGTGAAAATATCATGTTACGCTACCAAAAACTAATCCTGGATCCTCAAGTAATGTTTACAAGACCAGAAGGTACAAATAAGTGGATTCCTTTCTTCTTTGCCACGCTTGCCGTAAATAAAGCGTTCAAATTCTTCGCTAGCTTTAAAAGCATCAACATTGCCATAGTTCCGCTGACAAATGCAAGTTCTTGCTCGGGAGACATTTTTATTATAGACGAAGAAACTGTAACCAATACACATACTACCATTTGCATTCAACCCTGAAGCTTGGGGATTTTTTCGTGTAGGTTTACGTTTCAAACGTGCACGTTGCCGAGAAATAGTCACGTTTCTCGCTCGCTGATTGGCTGAAAAGTAACGGTCAAAACAGCAGCCAATCAGCGAGCAAGAAACGTGACAACTTCTCGACAAAATGTGCATGTTTGAAACGTAAACATATGCAAAAAAATCGTCAACCTTCAGGGTTGAACGCAAATGGTAGTATGTAAAACAATGGCTTCTGTACTAAGGCTTCTGTTCACCTTCTGTCATAATTATTTTGAGTTTTGAAAGGAAGAAGCCTCCATTTTAAGCCACAAATGTCATTTTAAACCACTTCGCTTTCCTTTCTGCCATCTCAGAAAAACTTGCAGTCCGATCAAAGAGATTCACAAATTATGCGATAGAAGGAGCGCTTTGATTGGCTGATGCAGTCTTTTCATCTGTATGGAGAATTTAGAGTCTCATCCACCTCAAAAACTTACTATTCCTGTCCACCTGGATTTTATTTATGTAGATAATTTTTATAAAACACAGTTCCTGTGACTGCACAGGCTTAGGCAAACCTCGATGTGATTTGGAGAATTCTTGAGCTCTCGCATTGGGCAATTCCAGAAAATAAAGGTACCCCCCCCCCCCCCCCCACGGGCGGCATTTGGAAATTCCGATGGATGGGGGGGTTTAAGAGCTCCGAATTCTGATTGCAAGGGGTTTTTTTCTAAGCATGCGGGGGTCAAAAACTAGTGCCGCCCGTGGGGAGGGTACCTTTATTTCTGGAATTGCCCATTCTCCCAACCACATCTCGGTTTGCATAAGCCTGTGCAGTCACAGGAACTGTTTTATTTGTTAAGCCAGATTGAAAGGTGTAACTGTATGGTTTCAAATAGACTCGCTGTAATGCAGGGCTCGAAATAGCTGCATGCCAATGGCCAAATGTCAGGCCATATTTAACACTTGGCAGGCCAAAAAATGATGGCATGCCAAAAGCAAAACAAAATGGCAGACCAAAAATATACTGCATATACAATGAATCTCTGAATGATTGTCACAATTAAAATGAAAAAAAATATGATAAAAGGTTGAAATGGATTCTAATTCACTTGCTTCCATTTACTTGTCTTATTATATTAAAAGGTTTTAACTTTATTTTCATTCAATTTCCAGCTCATTGATTTGGCAGGTCAATATATAAAATGGCAGGTGAAAATTTGTTGTACCTTCCCAAGAAAAAAATCTGTGGCAGACCAATTTTCCCCCTATTTCGAACCCTCTAATGAAAGGAAAGTTATAAAAACATTAAAACTGAAAGAGAATTGAGAACAAGCAGTTCTGCCATGGAAGATTACCTGATGAATGTTGTTTTATTACAGGAGAAGAGAAAAAACCAGCAGGACAACAGAAAAGGCCAAGGATGACCCAAAAAGATGTTCTATCCAAAGTGGATGATGCTCTCGGTGCTTTTCTCACATATCAACAAGAAGCTGATAAAGGATTTGAAGAGAAAGAGAAAGAAAGGGAAACGAGAGAAGAGCAAAGAGAAGAAAAAAGAAGAAGGGAGGACCAGGAATTTCTACTCAGGCTTGCAAGGTTTTAAAGGATTAATGTTTTGTTATTTTATTCAACTGGAAAGTTCAAGACAAAACTAATCTTACCTCCAAACTGTCTCCCTAACCTTGGCTACCTTCTACTAATATTTGGAAATAACTCATTTTGTGACTTTGCCTCATTTGTACAGGCCATTAAGACTAGAATTTGTGATGATCCAACCTAGGATTTGAATTTTTACTCTTTGTGCTTTCATAGATAAAGAATTGTGGTTTTGAAAATTATTCAAATTTAAATTTAACTTATTCTGGTCCATTTTGAAATTAAATAATAATATTTATATGTTGGTTGTTGTCAATCTGGTAATGTTTTTTGTACAATTATTTAATGTTTGGGAATTTTATGGAGAAACAGGTTCAAATACCTTGGACGAAAGTTTAAGGGAGAACAATTGCATTTATTTATTTATTATCGGTTTTTAAACAGGCTAGTCCAATTCAGCTATGCTGGACAGGTTTAAATTCCACAGGAGTATGAAAAATGCACTGTTGTTCTGATCAAGACCTTTGTTGTACAGATCTTTCCAGGGGCCTAGCCAGTAATGCATGTATAGAACAACATTTAAAATATACAAGAAAATGTATTATGAAAGGCCCTTGACATATCAACAATCCCTTCTACAACTCTGCTTTGTAATGAAGACCCATTTAAAGACCCATCACTAGAATTTCCAGAGATTTTCGAAACGCCCATCTTCTTGTAATATCCAGGGTCAGCGAGGTCAGAGACCCCCTCCACTTGGTATTTTCAGGTTCCAGAGCTCATATAGACCCCCTCCCCTGAAAATGTCCAAAAGCATGTTGATGTTGTACTTTACAAAAGCAGAGGATGTTAAAAAAAATTGTTTGGCGATTTCCTGTGAAAAATGATAGTGATGCTTGCCCTATTCCTTGGGCTATTCAAACTAATGTGCCAGTACTCATGGTTATTTTGCTTTCCCATATTAAAGGAGTCCAGAGGCAAATCCAGGATGTATACAAATAGAAAACTGGGTGCCATCCAAGGAAGTTTTTAACCTTAAGAGCTAAGCAGAAAGATTTTACATTGTAAAAGTTGGGTGATTATTGCAAAGGTTTTACTGAGACGTGTGAGGGGCAATATATGGTTCAACAGTGGGGTCGACTGTTATGGTGGTCTGCTAACAAAACTCGGCTCTAGAAAGTTGCCAAAGAGCTGGATTCTATTGAATTGATGTGTAATAAATTCAGGAAAACTGAAAACTAATTTTCTGCCGATCTCTTAGTGTTAAAAACTTGGTTGGATTACACCCAATGCAGTTTTCTATTCCATAGGGAATTAAAATTCCTAATGAGCACCCCTGTCAACTTTTTAGGAAGTCCTCCGTAAGACAAAATACCAGCTGCAACTTATAATAGAAACCAAGTGTTCTCAGACATTTACCAATTTTTGATAGCCAAATTGTGTAATGTTATTCTAATGGATTTGAAAAAGTAAAGTGGTATACACCGAATTCAAATATGGCGCCCAGTTTGAAAAGCCATTGTTCCGGACTGACTAGCCTCGAATGCGTGCAAAAACTCCACGATTTTAGGCTAGTCAGTCCAGATGGCTTCTCGAACTGGGCAAAACAAAAGTTAAAGAAAAAAAAAGAACTTTTTGACTTTTTGAACTCTTTGACTTTTGATAAAAATGTAGTCTCCAATGTGTGTTCCAGAAAATATCCATAGTTCCAGAAAATATCCCCCCACCCTACAGAAAGGCATTGGGAATTCCGGAGGGTTCAATTTACTTGATCTTTTCCATAGAAATACTGCATTTTTCTTTGGAAATTCCAGATGAGTGGGGGTCACTTTTCCACAACCTTCCATAGGGGTGGTATGGATATTTTCTGGAACCACGCAATCTACAATTTAAACATCTGAAAACATTAGAATGGCTTCTATTACAACAGGCTGTGGTGTTTATGTAGAAATGTAATCCATGATTGCATTCCTAATATCATCTGCCTCGCCATCTTGCTTATCTTGTCTGTCGCAAGGACGAATGGCCATATGTAGCTGGATTCCATTTAGTTATTGGTCATTGAATTGCTCCTTCTCCAGCTCACAAAAGTTGTGCAGAATGCAGCAGGCAGTGGTTGTGACGCTCGCATGCACAACAGTCTGGTCAAGCCTTTTCCCAGACATCGGAACCGCCCTTTCAGTCTTCCAAAAGCGTTCTCTACGACAACTCGGGTCTTGCCATGAGCTTCATTGAAAGCAACCTGATCTTCTGTTAAGTTTCCATAGTCTGTGTAAGGTCTCATCAGCCAGTTCGCCCGTCCGTATGCGGAGTCGCCGAGAATAACGGGGGGGGCGACTACCACGCCAGATATTCTTTTGCTGAGATACAGTGGCAAAAAGCTACGGGCGCAGCAGGCATCATAAAGGGGCGAGTTCTTGAAGACCCTCGAGTCATGCACACGCCCTGGACAACCCACATACACATCACGAAATAAATACGCACTGTCCACACAGCCTTGGAGTATGATGGAGTAAAACCCCTTCCTGTTAACATAATTATCGAGATGCTCAACTGGAGCAATGATGGGTATGTGGCAACCATCAATCGCCCCGACAACTTGGGGAAAACCCGCACGCTTATTAAAGCCGGCAATTTCTCGACTGATTTCCTGCCTTCCAGTTGGAAGTCTGATAAGTCGCTCAAATAACACATTGACTGTTACTGAGCACACTTCGTTTACAATTTCGCACACAGTAGACTTGTCCACGCCGAAAAGATTAGATATTGTGCGGCATGTTGCAGTTTCGGCAAGTCGATACAGTGCGATGGCAAGCCTCTGCCGAGCCGGAATAGCTTTACGATAATTCGTGTCACGTCGTTGTATATGCGGACAGAGTTCTCGGCATAGTTTTTCGAATGTTCCTCTGCTCATACGAAAATTGTCCAGCCATTGTTCGTTATCCCAGTGGGCTTCTGTCATCTCCCAAAACGCACTGGATCGCTGCCGTGTCCACATCGCTCGTACGGGAAGCTGCTCAAGATACGACACGATAGTGAGCATAAAAACAAATGCAGTCCTGTTCTTTCTTTTCACATACGCCTGGCGTCTATTGAGAGACTTTTTCTTTCTTATAGAAGCCCTCTTCCTGTAATTATTTGTTTGGATTTGTAGCAAAAGTGGATAGAGATTCAGGGAAGCCATTTTGTAACAAGTGTTTTGATGTTGTTGTGGATGGACAAATTTTCACGCGAGGGGTAGGGCCTTGCGTCATTTTTTAACGCGAGAACGAGGCTGTGCGTCGCGCAAAGCATGCGTGGACTTAAACAAGTTGGCCTGTGTGTGAACGCCACAGGAAATTTAACCGTGTTTATTTAAACCTGGTTTAATTAAACCATGTTTAGTCAAACCTGTTTAGTTGGTGTGAATGCAGTAATAGACAGAAATAAATAATGATTGACTGTAACATTGTATCATGATAACAAAGCTTAAAGTTAGTGGCCAGCATCACAGCCAGCTGAAAGACAAAAGCATTTTCCACTCTTTTAATCCTTTGGTAATGTCATTTTTTATCAACAGAGATCAGGCTAAGACATTTTATTTATTAGGCAGTTTGCTAGAAAATGCAAGGGATTTTCTTGATATTATCTGCTCACATGCATAACAAAGTTCCCAGGCACAACAGGCTTTGGCAATAAAAAAAATACCCCCAACCCCTGGACATTTGCTGGTTTTCCTCTACCACAGTTCGAAATGCCTACAAGCTAACTTTGCATCTATAGAGCGTGGGAGAAAAATCACTCACATTTCCTAACACGTTTGTCTTTCAGTTGGCCAAGACGCTTTTATTCACTGTGCGTTTTTTTATGCCGATTTAGCTTGTAGATCTCATTTCTACAAGCTAATTCTAAAGAAACAAAGTTCTAACCCTGCCTACGGACAAAACAAAATCATTTGGGTCAGGACTTTTTTCCCGCAAGCAGATTACCCCTGATGGACATTTTGCACATTACCCCAGGGTAAAACCAAACAATCAATCTGACTCCAAAGGGGCAGGGAGGAACACTTGTGCACATTTTCTTATTTACTTCTACCTGGAATATGCTATTATGCAAAATATACTATCATCTTTCTTTTTTCTTTCATGGGTCTTACAGGAATGTCAACTCTCCGGTTTTGCCAGGCATCTCAAGAGTTTTCGCTTCCCAGCAAAACTTCAAGATGACTGCCATACATTTACTGTATTTCTCCCGGGAATATTTCAGGAAATTTAGCCATTTCGAGACAATCTCCAGATTTTTTAAGTCCCTGGGTTGATGTCCCTGGTCTTAGAGATTCCATGAAATGAATGATTTTCTGATTTTCTTGCTAGAGGACTGGAATCTTAGAATTCAGACTTAGGTTAAGATTTGTCACCACACTCTTTTCTGTGGAATTTTAAATGCTGTTTCAAGGACTTTAAAGGTACTTTAAGGTATCAGTTATGGTATTTAATGATCCAACCCTCCAAGCCTGTAAATTTCTTTTACTGACTAGGCTACTTAGCTGTAGGTGTCCCGTTTGACTTTTTTTTTTTCAGTTCTCAGGTGCTGATGCTAGGGCTGGTTCACACATGAATTGCAACACAAGGTGCAACACAAGGTGCAAGAAGGTAGCCAAGACTTTTTCCAGGGCATCAGCTAACCCATCCTGTAACTCTAGACTCCATTTGCACTAAGCACTGTGAAAAAAAACGCTGGAATTTAAGAGGTCATATCTAGCCTGCCTGTGGCTTGGTTCATATAACCATACCACCTTTCCAGAAGTATTTTTTCAATCTTGTAACAAAAAAAAAAATGAATGCAACACATCAACTCACAAGGATAGCCTACTCAAACTCTTTCCTTTTTGTTGTTCGCACGATTATGAAATTCCAAGTGCAAAAAAGCAAAATTTCAAAACACTTTGTGATTATTTGTACTTATACTTTCAACTAGAAACATGAAAAACACAGTGGAAAATGTGCATATCATCCTTTCTCGAGTGTATCTGAGTTCTGGTTGAGCTTTAAGTTTTCTAGGCCAATCGAGATATTGAAAAACTTGGGATTCCAAATATGGTATGCGGATATTTCCTTATAAGGAAGTTGGAGAAAGTCAACACTTTTTCAAGGGAACTATTTTGATATGTTATTCCAAAGCAGGATCTCACCTTATAGTGGGTAAGGGGGCTATGCTCATTTTTCTGTTGGTAGTTTTTCGTTTACTTTTACTTTAAGTGAGCATTCATTATTTATGCCAGGGGGTGGGCTGGTAATTATTAAGGGGGGGAGGGGGATGTTAAACTTGGCACGTTCAAGTAGAGGGTCACCAGAAAATATGAAAGCAAGTGTGAGGATTCATCTACGTTTTATGGCAGCAATGACGTTAATTTAATATATGGATACAAGAGGTTACACACCTGTAAAATTACAACAAACTGTTTATGCACGCATCAGGAAATGTCTTAAAAATACTGGTTGTTGTGTACTTGGTATCTAGATGTCCCAACATTTCTTCCTCATCTAAAGGGGGGAGGGGGCTATCATTATTATAAAAATTGCCTAAAGGGGTTTTGAGGTTTTTATTGATACTTTGAGGGGGGTCAAGTCTTTTTGGGCTGAAGGAAAAATCTTGCGAGCCCACCCCCTTGCAATAATGAATACTCCCTACCAGAACAAGGCTTAAAACTGGATTTAAACCATTGCTCACTGGAGTTCCAGTAAATCCCCCTACAAGGAGATATACTTAGATATATTTTTTATTCGGAACTGTAAGAAATAATAATGATTTACATTGGCAAAACTCCAGTAAATATAAAAAAATACATTAATTTTTGCCTAATTTTGATTGTTTAATTTCACTTATTTGTTCAAAGAAGGGGTTCGAAGGCTTGTCATGATGGAGTGATTTTGCAAAGTAGTTCTTCTTGTTCTGTTTTGGTCGCCCATACAAAATTTTGCTATGTTTTCGGATATTTTCTATTAATTTTAGTAACATTATTCTTGTGATGCATCCAAGGGGGCCATTTGACGTAAATTGATTTTGGTTTTGATTTCTATGGTATGGAAGAGTTCATATAGTTGGGTAGGATAACATTGCTCTTCCATTTCAGTTCTTTTTTTTTTTTCTAACACCTTGAATGACCTGCTTTGTCTCCCGTTTTCGATCCGTAGGACATGGAAGGACATTGGAAATCCCGGAGGGGTGAGGGTGGGAAGTCAATTACTTTGGAGGGATGAGGGGAGGGGGTTTCCTCTCAACACCCTTCTGTGTGGGGGGATATTTTCTGTCTGGTTCCATATTATCCATACCCTCCTACGAAGGGATTGGAAATGCCGTCAATTTACCTGACCTTTTCCATAGAAATACTGTTTTTTTCTTTGGAAATTACATAGAGGGGGTAAGGATATTTTTTTGGAAACACATGATTATGATTATGATTTTTATCATACAGTACAGATTTTTAAGGGGTTTTTTCTTACTAGGATTCTGTTAGGGGTAGTTAGGAAACTCAGTATTATTTAGCAACTCTTTCCAAGCACAAAAAAATCTTCAGATGTTTAGGTTTTGCCAGATTTCTAGGATTCTGTAATGTGTGTTTCCAGAAATTATCCATTGAAAATTCCGGAGGGGTGGGGGGTGGGGTGGGGGGGGGGTCAATTTACCCGATCTTCCATACAAATACTGTGCTTTTCTCTGGAAATTCCAGAGGGGTGGGGGTCACTTTTCAACACCCTCCGTCGGGGGTATATGGATATTTTTTGGAACCACACAATGGGAAGTTATGTTTCTCTGGGGTTAAAATACATGTCCACAATACACAGCTCTTCAAATTCCATTTGTCCAACAAGCACCCCCACCCAACTGATAGGAGTGAGTGCTCGACCTTGACCTTTTTGATCACTAGTTCCATCAGGACAAGGACAATAGACTGTTTTGATATGACGTCATAGTGAAATAGGGCAATTATTGTCAGAAATGTGCTAATATTATTGCATGTATGAGAATTAGTCGTTCTGTAAGAGGTATAAACATTCGCTGGCGCCAACGAGCAGCGCATACTTTTTTGGAACATTCGTAAGCAGTGAACGACAACCAGGAACCATTGGTCCCCCTGCTCTACGCTCTGCCGCGGCATGGCCGCACAAATACACTACGAGCCACACCTAAGTTTTTTTTAAGTTTTTTTCATTACCTTAATAACTAAGTCCCTCTTTTATGTCTCTTTCTCCTTGCTTTAGTGAATGCAGTTGTCGAACAGTTTAATCCATCCTACAACTATTGGGGGTATCGAGGGCAACGCAGGCAAAAGAGGGATTATCCGTATAGGCGGCCCACAGCAACTATGACATCAACTAGTCAGACATCTGTAACCAGCAAAGAAAATGTTCTCATTCCATCGCCTACAACTGTATCTGCAAGAAATGGGGCTCATCAAGGATGTCTTCCCTATTGACTGTGGTTGGTGCGACAGACAACTGAAGCAGCAGCTTATCTTTTCTGAAAAGATAAAATACACCCGCGCCGAGGATTACCTTTTTTGTTTTTCAGTTTCGAATACACGAAGGCTGTTGGGGGCGAGGTCGCACCTGTCAATCTGTCCATCCAGCCAATGACATCAAGAGTACTATCTAGTGTAGCCAGGGCAGGTCCGATATACTTACGATCCCTCGAGGAGTTGGAGGCATGACACAAACATGAAGACTAGAAACCCATACACTTAAAATACTTTTTGCCCCACCTTGCTTGTTTCAATATTTTAATAGCTGAGACACCTACAACGAGGTGTATTTATAATGCAAATGCTTTCCACATTTATTGGCTCTTAATAACAAAACGAGATCTCAAAAAACAAATAAGGATTCCTTTTCTTAAAACACACATAGAGAATGCCGTCCATTCTGACGACTACAGAGTAGAATGGTAAGGCATAATTGAACTGTTATTCAAGAAATGTAGGGAATAAAATATTTCTCTACATTTCATTGGATTGGATGCAAAAAAAACGCACGTGCGTTCCGAACAACACAACATTTCGCTAATCGCAGCTCTAGTTCTGGGGGATAATTTTTGCATTCAAGTGTAGCTAAGCCAGTACTAGTAGGGAGTTTTAAATTTCCGTTTGAAAAAAGTTAATTTGGGAGCTCGGTATACAAGCGCGCCAGTACATGAGTGCTCCACCACTTCTCGGCACACATATATCTAAATACGGCACACTATTGGCAGTCTTGTTCCTCTTGAACGATTTCAGCTACCATCTGTACAAGTATGACCCGATCCAGCCCCACCTGATTTCTCAATAACGTAATGCTATATTAGGTCTGCAGGAGGATGGATGACCACAAGCACATGGAAGAGACAAAACAAACCACAGCCACGTGTTGAAAACAAAAGAACACCTGTGTCAAGAATCTTAATGTATTCCTCCGCAATAAAGAACAAGTGGTTAACTTTATATTCGGCCAAATTTTAACGGCATATCTTATACTTTAACAGTTTTGGTGCTATCAAGGCTACCAATCAAGCTACATCGGCGCTTCATAGAAAGAGTTCTTGTTTACATTGAGTAGCACATGTTCATTAGCTGTTCGATAACGTGTCAAATGACTTATTTCTATCGAAAATTAAGTAGTATTTAGCGATTTTCATGAGAAATAGAGAGTAGAGAAATAGAGAGATATATTTGTAAACACGGGGTTCGCTTTGGTTACTTCATATATTCGGTTGAATGTTAACGGCATGCCCTATATCTTAACAGTTGTGGTGCTATTAAGGCTACCAATCAAGCTACATCGGGAGAGTTCTTGTTTACACTGAGTAGCACAGGTATGTTCATTAGTCGTTGAATAATATAATTATTCTAGTTTTGGTCAGTATTTTGTAGAAGTGTCGTCGAAACTATTATCAAGAATTTGGAATGGTGAACTGTTGTCGTGAGCTGAAAATTTAGCGATTTTTACTAACACATGTTCAATTTGTACATAAAATGAGCTTAATTTTATCCAAATAGATGAAAAATTTAAGGTGAAAATTTAACGTTTTTCATGAGATGCCCGTGCAAAATTCACGGAGTGTAAGGGGGAATTTTTTTTTACTTAAAGTGTTCTCTGTTTAAAAAAAAACGGGAAAAAAGTCAGAATGGCCATATGGATGTGGGGAGGGGTTCATAATTCCCCCCTTCCATAAACTGCTCGATTTTACTAATAACCTCCCATCAGCATGAGTACCCCGTCCCACCATGCCGAAATAAATGAAGTGAGCCCAAAAGGATTTTTTTTGCACTGGTCTCCCTGATTTTGGTCTCTCAAATCGGTCAAAGAACCCGTGAAAATCGAAACCTAATTTGACTTCGGAATTGTTTGTATGTTTATCATATCTCAGCGAGGGGAGAGAAGAAACAGGTCAAGTAAAAATGTTCTAAGGACTAATAATTTTTTTTAGTTTATATTTTATATTTTTTCGGCTTTGTCACTCACTTAAAAAATAGCTTGAATTAGAACTTAGCCAAAAGTGAATCATTCCAACAAAAACATGCCCACTGGAGGGATTTCCTCCTTCTCTTCGCGGGATTGTGTCCTTCGTTTTGCGATAGAGCCGTCAGGATTTATACTTAGAGAATATTATTCATGACTTGCATGACTTAGGGCGTGCTCCGAGGGAAGCAAGGTAGTGTGTACGTTTGTTGAAACTTGAATGAAATTTTTCTCAGCTCAAATCTTTCAAGTTAGAATTATCCCTGCACATTCCTGTATGTAATCTGTAAGAGAACCATTTAGGTTTGAATGTGAATGGCGCTTTCGGCTGCGCGAACCGAGTTCTTTTTAGTTTCTGTGGGAGAATTCAACATGGCGGCGATGGCGGCTTTGTCCCTCGCTTAAGAAATCGCTTGAATTAGAACTTAGCTCGAGGTGAATCTTTTCCAACAAAAACACGCCCACGGTCCAGATTTCCACCTTCCCTTCGGGTTTGCGAACTTCTTTTGGCGGCACAGCTTCAGGGCTAAGCGGAGCGAGTGCGGACACGATTTTCCTTACGGTATTGATATATAGATATTGTCATCTCCTATTACTAACCACGGAGCTCGCTGTGGTTCCTTCAGATTCGTACGGTGGCTGATACGGGCCATGAAAAAGTCACTCCTCTTTTTGTTGTCAGCTGTTATTCAGAAACACAGGACGTTCTGAGTTATAACTGGAAATGTTCACTTATAACTGGAAATGTTCACTTATAGCGGAGCTCCTTTGCGGCCGAAGGCCGCAGAGCGGAGCACCATACCTAAGAAAAAAGCGTCCAAACGATCACAATAGCGCATGTATGATATTCCCACAGGGTACCCAAAGCATCACAGGTCGCAAAGGGATGCGAGTGAATTTTCGACGTCGAGATTTTTCCGCCATTTTCCCGTGCGTACCGTGAAGCCTGACGTCACAGATTGGTATGACGTCACAACATGGCGCCGCCAAGTGAGTGACACCCGAATGACTGGGGAGGGGTGGGTGGTCGATGCTTTGGTGATGGTCGCGCGTCACTCGCCGGTGACGTCACAACATGGAGCCGAGCGACGCGACAGGGGGAGGGGTAGGTAGTCAGGGGGGCGCTGCTCGCTCGATACTCACGTTACACTACAGGAAACCAAGAAAGAAACCGAGAAGATTTATAATATTGAGTTACTTCGATTCGATCGTGGCCAATGCACAAGACGAAACTACACTTGGGAGCGGCTGTGAGAACCAACTAGAATCGTACTACGCAAATTTCGGAGCAACAAGTGTATGTAGAAGTCAAAAGAGTTCTTCTCGTTGACAACAAGAAGCCGGGACTGCGAGAGGCGAGATTCGGCGAACTATGACAAACATGAAACACTACAGTCGTGTTCTAGCGGACATGAGGCGTTTATAACAGAACAGTGGCTTTTTGGGGGACTAAAATTACATGGAGGAACCGTAAAAGGTGGGTTTTTATTCACTTTGTAATATTGCTGTCGACTGTCGCTGTCTTTGTTTTTTTAGAGCGAAGCTAGCCTGGACCACATGAAAGTAATGAACTACCCAAATACTGCTTTGCTAGATTACTTACTTGGTTAATTGAATAAAACTTTGTTTTCATTCCACATAACGGTAGTTAAGTGTTAGTCGATACGGTTTGACAAGTAGGAGAAATAAAAGTGTAACGGGAGACGATTCTATTAAATCTTAAGTTAATGGCGGCCATTGCGAGTTGTTTAAACTCACTTTGTAATTTCTTTATAGGGAGATGGGAGTTCAGGCAGGATACACTAAAGTTGTTTCTACACACAGGAATAAAGGTAAACGTCGCTGTTCATTGCGTATATCGAACATTGCATTTTGATAGTTTGAATCCGAGACGACTCGCGAATCGGCAGGATCGGACCGAACGACCGAGTCGTGTCATTATCTGGAAAGCGAAGGAATGTCACAATCAAAGGCATGCCATAGGCAAACTCGTGGCTGTTTTCCTTTAAAAAACTTTTGGAAATTAGTCGTTAAAAAAATATTTTCGGGCAGAGTGCTCAACGAGAAAACAATTTTGACCTCTAACTGACACCAAAACGATGTAGCCCCTAAAATACCATTAAGACATTTTTTTAGGAACAATCATATGTCACACCATTTTTGTAGTTCTTTGTCACCTGTACTTGTGACAAACATATCTCTTCTTTTAAGTCAACAAATGCATTGCTGCAGTATTTGACACATGTATTAGCTTGAGTTACAACTACCTGAATGTTTTCCCTGTTGCTATTAGAATGATCAACTAGAAAGTAGCATCTAATTTATTGCCAAGTGTTTCAAAATGGGTCAGAAGCACACGGTATACCCTAAAGCATATTGTCATTACGATAACACTTTATATCATTGTTTAGTTATGCAACAACTGCCATACATGTTATGCAGGCATGTGCAATTATACAGTTTAGTTCTCATACAAAGCAGAGCAACAAAGTACAGTGTTAGTCAATCAGACTTGAATTGGGTTTGGCTTTTTTGTAGCATTTTGCTGTCAGTTGTTAAAATCCCAGATCTCAAATATTGCCTTTGCTTTTGTTGCTTTGGGCACAATTTTTTAGGCTAATTTTTAAAGCTAATTCTGGAAGTTGCATTACAGTTTTTGAAACAGTGCATATAAGTCATAGCAGATTAAGCCATGCATAGCAGTCATCCATACAGCAGAATTTGGAGCTGTATTGGGTTTTCCTCTAGTATTCGTGTGTTCTTTTTTTGTAGCATTTTGCTGTCAGTTGTTAAAATTCCAGATCTCAATATTGCCTTTGCTTTTGTTGCTTTGGGCACAATTTTTTAGGCTAATTTTTAAAGCTCATTCTGGAAGTTGCATTACAGTTTTTGAAACAGTGCACATAAGTCATAGCAGATTAAGCTATGCATAGCAGTCATCCATACAGCAGAATTTGGAGCTGTATTGGGTTTTCCTCCTCTAGTATTCGTGTGTTCTTTTTCTGGGTGTGTATTATATAGTTGTCACCTCAAGCGAACAATATAGTGCTCTGCCCTTCAGCTGTTGTGTAGACTACTTCAGAGGAATGGATGAGCCTTGAATTAGAAAGAGAAATGAGTCAGATTTTAGCTGGCTGGATTGCACCTATTGTAATCTTAACCTATTGGGAAAGATTTGGGTGATGCAGTAGTTAATTTCAGTGGTGACTGCCTGTGCCCATTACATACCAGTCAACCCCACTTTGTCAAAAATCTTGAGATTGACAGGTAAATACAGTAAATGTATGGAAAATCATGTGTGACAATGCGGGTGATTTACAGTAAATGTTTGAACATTTTTGCAAACATTATGCGGGTGACAGGCTTCAAAATCTTGTGACACCCGCCTAATGCGGGTGAGTTGACAGCTATGCCATTACCTCAAAGTATTTGTGTCTGATTTATGGGAGTCCCACAAAATGCTGTCTTGGGATATAGTACATTTTTATGAGAATATCACAATTTACCCAGCTAACAGAGGGCTTCACAATTCTTTGTTGTAAGTATATGTGCACACACAGTGGTACCTCTGTTACAGCTGTTTCAGGTAACACGCGACTTCGCCGTTGTCAGATTCTTGGAGTTTGGCAGTTGGATTTTCTGCGTTGTCAATCAATGCAATCCGTGTGAGCCAATCAAATTCCTCCCCAGTGCATTTGTTTGGCTTCCCTTGCGAGACATGTCGCGACAGAAGCCAATTCACTGCACTAGGCGATTTAATTGACGTCGAAGAAAAAACCAACTGCCAAAAATGTTTTGAACGTGCTGGGTCGCGTGCTACCTGAAACAGCTGTAATAGAGGTACCACTGTATGTGCACATATACTTACAACAAAGAATTGTGAAGCCCTCTGTTAGCTGGGTAAATTGTGATATTCTCATAAAAATGTACTATATCCCAAGAACAGCAATTTTTTTGACTGAACCAATTTTCAGGTTTTCAGATCTGGACAGAAAAGTATTTTGCAAATATCTCGGAAACGAAAATAGCTACAGCAACAAAACTTTACATCAATGTTAATTCTAGTACTAGCAAAACTTTGACATTGATATTTCCATGACAACCAATTTACAGGGACGGCCCTGTCTTGTCCTAACAACATTTGCGAAAAGAATAATGACCCTCTCTTTATCATTTGCACCAAATTTGTTGACCCCTCCCTTTTCACCTGCATGAAAATTAGAGGCCCTCCCATATTTGCACCAGCCCTCCCTCCTAATTTATGACCAGTCCCTAAGCAAAGTACCTCCATTTCGGCACTTGGTTCGGTCCCGAAGGTGGCTGCTTAATATAGAGGTACCACTGTAATTTTATAGAGGATATTACATGTAAATAGAGACGTGAAGAAATATGAGTATTATTTTCGAGAGACAAGGAGACAAGTACAGCAAGAGTAACATTGTTTTTAACATGAGAAAATAAAATTCATATGTTCAAGCCACTGTAATGTTCCTTTTATTGTATCACAGGGCGCCTAAGCTCATGATCCTTGTATTCAGTTAAATCTGTTTGCATTTGTAATAGGCTTTTTTTGAGATACACCGGAAGTCGCGGGTCGTAATGCACTGTGGTCTAGCTTCGGTACAAACAAATCACCAAACAATGGGCAGTTTTTCCCAGTGGAGTTCATTTTGAATTCCACTGGGAAAAACTGCCTATTGTTTGAGATTTGTTTGTACCGAAGCTAGACCACAATGCATCACGATTCGTGACTTCCGGTGTATCTCAAAAAAGGCCTGTGACATACACAACTCGTATGATACCAGATGGTAATACTAAAATATGCCCGAAATTGCTGATCCAATACGATGTTTGATAATGTGTCTCTGTGTAATTTTCTAATAGTGCTATCCGTAGCTTTATAAGCGACAAAACAGTCCAACGTCATAACCTCCCAAAGGAAGTTTGACCCTGATCGAAGGACTCGTGCTTGATCTTATCTTGCTGAGGTGAGAACGTTTATCTGTCTTTATCCAAACTGCAAACACGATCAGTTCTACTTGATAAATCGCTTATGAGTTCACGAGTGTGGACTTGGTTATTCCTTCTTGGTATTTCGAGAACACAGCCATCATAATCAGTCGAATTTCCGCGAAAAGAACGAACCATCGAGAGAGAAGGAAAAGCATTCTAGAACCCAGATCTCCCCCGCTATATATTGCTAGATTTGGGTTCCCTGTGGTATAGAGGAGGGTTTAGGGGGGAGCAGGTCGATCGTTGGTCCTTGTTTTTACCACGAATTGTTGCCCCCGCGCGTTGTATTTTCTTCTTGCTGTTGAGTTGTCTCGGGGGAATTGGGTTCCTATTTTCGTGTGCAGATGATGCACTAAAATGGGATTTGGATTTCTGGGAAATGTGAATTAAACACCCCCTGCATTCATAACCCTGCACTAAGTGCGTTGGCTTTGCTTCATGAAGGTCCTCGTTAAATGTAGGTTTTGAAATAACTAGACAGTAACGTTTTTAAACCAATTAGATCTTTGCGCATGCGCTAATGACGTCATTGGTAGTGTACTTTTCATTTTCCCACGTTTTGTAACTCCCTGCACCTGGGTTTGCTCGGATCAAAATCCTTACACAGTGTAGGCTTTGAGATGACTAAAAAAGTACCGAATTGAAACAAACCAGTTTTTTTGCAAAGATAGGTAACACCCCACATGGAGAAACTTACTGCCAATGAGACCTATATATACGTTGACGAAGGTATAGAGGTAACAGGGAGTTCGGTTGAGTTTTAGTCACGCCATGTCCCGCAGATAGCTCGTATGGTCCCGCAACTCGCGGGTCCCATTGGATGACTTCAGCATAAATTATGCGAATATTGTGCTAACGTAGGAGTGATCCAGTGAGTGAGTGAGCGAGTGACCTCGAGTCACCACGATAACTCTTTGGCTGTTGCTACGCAACAAGCCACGAGTTAAAAATAAAAACTAGAAGAGAAAACCAAGAGTTCGAGGCAAAGCTAGTATTTTTGGCACCTGCCAACTTCCTCTCACAACTGCGGGTTATGCGGGTTAAATTCCTCGCCTAAAATTCGACATTCTGGACTTCCTCTCCTAGAAAACACGGTAAGGATGGGAAAATTATGTCATTTGTTTTTGTTTTCCTGCTACCACAGGCCTCTCTTCTCTGCATTTCACAAGTTGGCATGTCTAAGAAATAGAAAACTGAAATTGAGTGTATAACTCAAGAAAACAAAAACTTAATTACAAAACTACGGTAATCCTATTGTTATTTGCACCCATGTTGGATTGTAGACTGTCAGAGTGGCAGTGTACTTATTGATGAACTAATTTCTTTCCTCTGCCAACTTCCTGCTGTTTAGGGACCGGTCATTATTTATCGAGGGGGAGGGGGGCGCTGGTGCAATTAAGGGGTGGGTCACCACTGTATTCACCTTGTTCTTGGCAAAACACTTTATTCTGTTCCATATTAATGTTTCTATGCCCAAAAAAACAAAGGTTTCCCTATTTGAATTTTATTATTGAACACTTTTTTGTGCATCATAATAACACTGGTACAGTACAGTACACAAAACTAGTACCCAGGTAATATAAACACTAAACTGTAATCCTAAATAGCTGTGGACCCGGGGCAGTGGGTGCTGACTTTTTTAACTGGGGGTGTGGGGGCTGAGCTTTTTGAAACTATATATGTTTTGTATTTACACGTAAAAAAAGAAAGGAACAGAAGAACCTTTTTGTATGTTGTTTTTGTTTCTGTTGTGACATTAGGCTCAGTAGGGGCTAAGATTACATTGTGACATATTTTCATCAAAATACATGTGAGGTGAAAACATGGAAAATAGAAATTACATGAACACTTCATTTTTTGCCTGTTTGGCACCCCCACTTTTTAGGGTGCTCTTCCGCCCCTGTGTTATCCCAACTGTATGGGAGGTAGTATGACCCTGAAGGGAAGATAATACCAGACTGGACTATTTAAGATACCAAGGTGTTTATATCTGACCTAAATGAAAACTCAGGTTGGATTGAAGCTTAAATCTGAGATCCAAGTAGGAATGTGTGAATTTCTCAACTGGGATCAAAAAATTTCATTTTGGCATAGGTAGCATGTTAATTTAGTGAATGCAGAAACTACAGCATTGTATTGGCATCCATTCAGGGCTGTAACTCCCTCATACAGCCATATTTTCATTACTGTAGTGCTGTATGGGGGACATGTGGCAAAGGGATGGCAAACACCTTCCAGATACTCCAAAACAGGGCAGCCAGGGTTTTGACCTTCTCAAATTATGATAAAGAGTCAAGGGATTACTGGATAAGCTAGAGTGGGACAATCTTGAGACCAGGAAGGACAAAGAGTTAGCATTGATGATGTACAAAACCCAAAATGGAGGAATCCCAGATTACCTCTCAAATATTTTCTTGTATTCCTAATATATAGATCTAGCCACTGGCTAAAAGCGGAGCTCCTGGTAACGCAATACGTTATTTGACATGAGTTAATGTGTCATTCCAGAATCTGGGATCCTACAATTAGATTACAAGCAAAAAACTTATACGTATTTTAGAGCAGGATTGCGTGTGAGCGAAAACTTGAACAGTCAATAAGAAATATATTTATTGGGTAAGAAGGAATGGGCAGCAGTCGCAACAAAAGCTACCCACCCTGGATTTTTTAAATTTGAACCAACCACCCTGCAGTTCCAGTGATTTTATCATGACCACCCTGGAAATTGTGCTTAAGCACCCTGGAATGTCGTATTTAAGGGTGCCCGCCCTGAAATTCCAAGCTCTACTTCCACCCACCCTGGAATTCTGAGGAATTGCCCAACTGCCCAATTGGCATGGGGTGGGGCACTCGTATATGGTACATCGTATATGGTACATGGATATGCTAGTTTTTTTTTTTTTGGAGGCTCCTGAGGTCTGCCATAGGCATGAGGAGGATAGGTAACAGGTAGGTCTGCCATAGGGTAAAGTTTTTTCTTGTCTCTGATAGGGTATGTATTACAGTATGGCTACCAGCACTTAGTGATAAAGACAGTTTATTTTAGAACCTTTTACACATTAGCAAAATTTTTACTTATTTTTCAAGGAATCACTTCCAGAGCCAAATGGGTTACCATGGAAACACTAATTAGCATAGAGCGGATTTCAGATGACCGTCGTGTTTGCAATTGGTTTGCTCTCTCATTGGCTGCTTATTTCTATCAACCAATCAAATTGCGAACTAATTACAAGCAAGGAATTACTAGCCAATTGGTTCGGCTCCTGATTGGCTGGGCTGGAAACCATTCAGCAGTAAGTTGTAATTACTCTTGTTTCTGATTGGCTAGTGATTGCACAATTGCGTTTACTTTCACGGTGGTCATCTGAAATCTGCTCTATGGGTTTATGAGGTCTTGGTCATTCTTTGTTGTTACCAAGTTTGAATTGAATCGAAATATCCAAAACAGAATTATACATAAAACATTGTTTGGCCTCTTTGCCCAAGTCTTGTTGTGACGTCATTTTTTGCTAATTTGCATTAGTAAAACATCTTAGTATCAAAAGAGCTATGAACCAAAAGAGCTATGAACATGAAAAAAAACAGTCTTTCGTATTTTGAATGTGCAATCAAATAAGCCATTAAAATTTCAGCCTTGAGGTGCACTTTAACCAAACCTATTATACAATGGCTGACTGCATTTATAAACCCCACCAGGGGTTGAGGACCTCCCTTTAAAAGACCCCCTCCCCTGGAATTTCCACTCGTGAAACAGACCCCCTCCCCTGGAATTTCCAACCCCATAAATGACCCCCACCCCTGGAATTTCCATTTTTTCTGGCAAAATACCCCTGGGAAATCTCTTTTTGGATAAAATGTCCCTGGAAAATCACCTTTTTTACCCCTCCCCCTTGGAATTTCCAGTCTCCAGACACGCCCCCTCTCCTGGAATTTTCAGAGTTTCATACAGCCCCCCTGGAAAAAATTTCATAGGTCCTCAACCTCCCGGTTCGGTTTAAAAATGCAATCAGCCAATGAGTAAGACAAGAAGTTTATATTTCATGTTTAAAAAATCATGAATAGTTTATAAGAACAATACAATAGAAACACAATTTTAAGAATCACAGGACCGTAGCATCCCGGGTGAGGCGGGCTCCCCCTGTTTTTGGGGTGCACGTACTTGTCATACCTTTTAGGGTTTAAAATCAGGCCTCTGGTAAAATTAGAAAACTTGCAAAAAAAAATTACAGAAAGGTACCCATTAGAGATCCATTCTAGCAAATCAATCAAATTACACTTGTTAGTTGCCTGAATTTCAGACGTATTCTCCCTCGTAAAAAACATGAATATATGTCTTGCTGGTACCTTTTTAGGAGCCCAAGTCAACCAAGCGATGCCATGTATGGTACCTTTTAGGGATGAAATTGAAAGTTCCTGACGAGCACTCTGCCCCAAAAATAGGGGAGTACCCCCTGGGCATACTGTAGCATGTTGTAAATCTGATACAACCACTAGTGGTTGCAGCTTATTTGCATAGCAACTTTAATGAAACATATCAAGTTTCGCTTCCAAATTTTTTAAAACAGATGACACTAGAAGGGAGGATGTCTTCTCTATTTTTTTAAGTAGTTTAAAACATTTGCAACAATTGACAACTACTTATATTAAAAATACACTGTATAGCGGCTTTCACATAACTGCTGTGAAAACAATTCATGAGTAATTCACTATCCTATCAAACGCATAGAAATTCGACAATTAACCAATCACAGAGCGAGGTGATTCACAATCTTTCTTTTTGTCAGCAATTTAATTAGACGTATAATTGTGTAATTATTTTCTCTACACAATCTGATTGGCATAAGGATCAAAGACCATGCTCTTGACCAATCACAACCCAAACCAATCACAATTAGCAAGTTATTTGTAATTACTCATGACAGTCATGTGGAAACTGCTCTAATTATGTTTTACTTGTGTCATGGTATGGTCTTTCCGAAAGCCGCCTCTGGCAAAAGCAACCTCTGGCTGCTGTTGTCACTGAAATTTAAAGAAAATAACCAATAAGTCTGATGAGCCTCGAAGACAAAACCTGCAAGTGTTTATCAAAACTATGGGCCCGCTTCACGCGCAACGAAAGAAAAGTGTGATCCCCCTCGACTACCTGTAAAATGTCTTCTACTATGTCAAAACTAATTAATTTTTTTATTTTAACATATAAGAATACGATTGCTTTTGTAAAAGGAACAGCCCTGGAATAGGTCTGCACACCTACAGAGCAATATTTTTCACCATCTACAGAGCAATATTATTAATTAAATGACTAGAAACCGCTACTAGTATCTTCATGGGGAAATTCGGTAAGACAAAAAAAATCATGTGAAAAAATACCAGAAAAAATTCCTGCAAAGCCATGACATTCCTACACAAATTCTAACCCGGAAAAAAAATCCTGCATAACCAAAAACCTCCTTGCCCCCCCTCCTAAAATTTCTAATGGTCCATCCCTTATGAAATCGATTTCAGGGCTGTCAAAACTTCAAGCAATATTTTTAAACTATAGTCTATGAATTATTGTGTTTATGTTGAGGAAAATTTACATCTATTATGTTATGCAAAATTTATACATTTCCATGACTTCTAAGTTCATGCCTGACACTATCGGACAGAGAAACAATGAATCAAACAATAAATTAAAAGTAAAATGTCAGTGCATATTGGCACTGATAGACAGCAATAATTATTCCTAGATAGATTTCCACTTGCCTGTTATATGTGAAATACTCTGTGAAGCTTCCCCGCAGCCAGGAATCTTACATCTTAGGGAATTTCTACAAAATTAAATTAGCGCACAAAAGTTAACTTACTCGTTGTAGCCGAACCAAATTGAGAAGTCGAAAATGTCTCAATTTGAAGAATAAATAGCTTAGATACATTAGAAAATTCAAGAATCATTGTACCATTATCTAAACCTGAAGTTTGGAGTCCTATGATGACCAAAAGATGGCAGCCATGCCGATGCGTGACAAGTTTTTCTTTCATTACTTTCTCCCGAGTCTCCCCGCCAAAAGTAAACACAGCCACGACAGTTGTCAGCTCCACTACGTATAACTTATACTGTATATCACTAGAAAATACGGTATTCTGATTGCAATCCAGAAAAAAAGCTTAACCCACAATGTAAAAACGACTATTCTCACGAGCGGCCACTATCGTCGCATTCAACTTTCATCTTTTTCAAACGAGTAGAGAAAACAGCCGCAAAAGTTCGGGAAAAACACGATCGAATGGAAGTTTGAAGTTTGCGGTAGATAAAATCTGATTACTACTGAATGCTCATTTTATACTCTAGCTACAAAGTTCAAGTACCTACCTTGAAAATGGGTTTCTACGCTAGCTCTTCGTTCGTCCGTCTTCTTTTGTCTTTTTCGACTTCACCATTCACTGGTATTCTTCTCTACTCGCTTTGCTTCTTTCCCTCGACAAACGTTTTTTCTATAATCATGACATCGGTCACTCTTCTTCCCGCTGGTAACTCATTTTCTAAAATCATGATTTGTCAGCTTGTTTTCAAAAGTTTTTGATGAAGAGTAAAAACCGTCGCGCGTTGTTTCGTTTGTTCACTTTGCACTCTCTTTGGCGGTGGTTCATGCTTTGCCCGGCTTCTTCCCGTCGCTGTTTCTAGCTCTCTCCTCGAATAATTTCTTCCGGTTCTTCTATCGAAATTCTCTCTTGAATTTTTCTCGTCTTGTCATCGATTTTTATCAGTTAGGAAAAAGAACTCTGTACAGACGAACAGACGACAGAGTCCTGCAGAAAAAATGACAGACAGTTCCGGGGTTGCCTGTGGTGGGGCGCGCAGACAGGCAGACACGGACGCGCCAGCGATACCATAATGGGAATACCGCTGAACGTTGAAAAATGAAGTCGATAGTATACCTGAGTTCTTACTTGAGCTATTGAATTCTTCATACGCGATACCTATGGTGCTCCGCTCTGCGGCCTTCGGCCGCAAAGGAGCTCCGCTATCAAACTCATAAGTATAATTTTAAGTAGAGTTTTTCAGCTCCTGCTTGAAAATTAAGCCCTAGAACATCTTAAAGAAAACAATTTTGAGCTATCAAAATCCCCCCCCCTCCCCTCCACACACACACAGAGCAGGTGTTGAAAAAGTGACCTCCCAACCCATCTGATATTTCCAAAGGAAAATACAGTACTTGTATGGAAGAAATCAGGTAATTCACCCTGCCCCCACCCCTCTGGAATTTTCTGTCCCTTCGTTGGTGATGCAATTTGCATCCTTTACCATGTCAAGCATCCCGGTTCTTCCTGTTCACAGAGACATCTTGGCCTCCACTCTTTAGAATTCCTTATATTAATATCTGATCTGCCAAATACAGTAAAGTGGTTTTGATAAATCCGTGAAATAGCATACTTAGCACTAATGCACTCTAATTTCTTTGTTCTCTAATGTGCTGTCTTGACTACTACACTTTGAATATTATATGTCTTCACGGGTCTAGGAAAACCACTCTTGAAACTGAACAAGATGGAATTAGTCAATCATAGACAAAACAATTAGAAATAATTTCATTCATTCTTGATTTCATGAATTCATCACTAAAATGTACATGTATAGTATCCAATTAGCCATGCATGGTATTATTTAAGACTGGAAAATAGAAGATTTGTCTTTAAGCTTCATCAGACTTATTGCTTTTCTCTTTCAATTTCAGCGACAAAGCAGCTGCCAAAAATGGCTCTTGGACAGGCCGAAAATTATATAAATAGTATTACATGGACTGCAGAACAGACTTTGAAGTTCATAAGAGACTATGTATGGCAATGAGAGATAAGAGGGAATAACTTTACAGAAAACAGTGGAAGGGTAAGGGCAACCCCCCCCCCTCTCCTCCCCCCTGCCATCCATGAATTAGAATACAATATGTAATGGCATCACCTTGTCTCCTCTTTCTTTTCCAAGTTTACATTTATTACACTTTATTGTAATAACGGCACATGCATCCCATGGTGTACTGTCGCAATAACGACTATCTATGTCTATGTATTATGATTTCTAAATACTTGTCAAGAATCAAATTAATGCATTTGCAGTGCTTTTATTATTTAAGAGGATGTAAATGCATCAACCAACTTTGTCTACAATTTGCCTATGCCAGCTAGTGAGAATGCAATGCTGCTGCAATTCAATTATAGCTGAGGTACTAAGATGATATAATACATAACAATTAGTTTAGCCTGCTCATGACTCTGTCTTGTGTTTTTGAAAAGAAAATGTATCCATGATTGTTAGATCATCTGGTTTGTGAATATTAAAACAATAGATTACTTGCTCTAGATTTCCATGAACTGATCAAGACTCCTCATTTGCACCATATAAATCTCCAGCTTGTTAAAGTCTTTTGTTACATAATTGTGTTAACCAAATTAACCATACATCATACATGGTGGGTTTTGAACATAGGGTAGGTAGTTTTTTTCACAATATATCCATACAATATATCCATACAATCTAATTAGAAATGACCGCACCGAAAATGGGGGGGGGGTGTGGCAATTTATATACGTGAAAGTTATTCTTTTTCTGAGCGTAACGACTTGGTCCCATCTCGGCTAGAAATGATCTGCCTTGAAATATTTAGACCTTATAGCAAATCTTTCTTGCTTTCTACATGGTACAGACCACCGAACGCATCAATAGATTTATTTGGAGATTTCGAAGTATTCCTTAGGAAATGTGAGCCTAATGAATTAATAATTTTGGTGATATGAATGCAGATTACATCAAAGCCCCATTAGAAAATCACACCAAACACCTCCAGAATTTATCTTCGATATACCAATTTCACCAATTGATAAATGAACCGACACGCGTCACTCTGACATCTAAAACGTGTATCGATCTCATTCTTACAAACAAGAAGGAGACCATCTCTCGGTCAGGCGTTGTCAGCCTGGGTGTGTCTCATCACTATATGGTCTATGCTTGCCGTAAGCTCACTATTCCAAAATCTCGTCCAGTTGTAAATTTTGTTGTACGAATTTATAGCTGATTTGGAGAGCGTCCCTTGGGACACTGTAAATAATATAGTGATCCAAATTCGGCTTGGCGCGCGTGGAAACTTGCTTTCACGGATGTTCTTGATCGACACGCGCCCATGCATAATAAGCGAGTTAGGACAAACTCGCTGCCCTGGATCACCAGTCAAATTAAAAAGGATATGATGAACAGAGACCTCCACAAAAAGAAAGCTGCTAAATATAGCTCGGAAAATCATTGGAAGCTTTATCAGTCGTATCGAAATAAGGTGAATACTGAAATGCGTAAATCCAAATCTAGATACTTTCGGGAAAAAATCGATGCTTGCTCGAAAACCGACCCACAAAGTGCCTGGAAATTGGTGAATACCCTTCTTGGGAAAAGTGTTAAATCGACCCACGTAGCTGATCTTATCGTGAACGATCAATCCATAACAAATGCCAAGGATATTTCCGAGGCCTTTAACTCATATTTTATTAATATTGGGCCAAAGTTGGCTGATGAAGCAGCTAAACTAAACACTTCGGCTAAAAATCATCGCGACTACTGTAATGATATTGCACCTAATTCTAATTCTGACTTTAGCTTCAAGGAAATTCCGATATCAAATGTAGTCTCGACTCTTCAAAAACTGAAGGCATCTAAGGCGACGGGACTCGATAAAATACCTGCAAAGGTTCTAAAGATAGCAGCTGAGGTCATTGCATCATCGCTCACTGCTATTTTTAATATTTCTCTTCGTACAGGTGTTTTTATTGATGACTGGAAATGTGCCCGTGTTACGCCAATATTTAAAAGTGACGATAGGCGAAAATCAGAGAATTATCGTCCAATCTCAATTTTGCCAATTATTAGTAAAATTTTTGAAAAGGAAGTTTTTTGTCAGCTCTATAAATATCTCACTAGAAATTCCCTTCTCTCAAGTTATCAATCTGGTTTCCGTCCTCAACATCAACTGTAACAGCACTGATCCAAATGTGTGATACTTGGTTCCAGAGTATGGACGGGGGACAGCTAACTGGTGCCGTTTTCTTGGACATTCGAAAGGCCTTTGATTCCATAAACCACTCGATTTTACTTGATAAAATCAAATTTTATGGGGTTACTGGTGCGGCACACGATTGGTTTAGAGCCTACCTTGACAACAGGAAACAGCGGTGCCTTATTAATAATCATCTTTCTGACGCTAAAACTATTATATGCGGGGTGCCTCAAGGCTCAATACTTGGGCCACTGCTCTTCCTGCTATATATCAATGATCTCCAAATTGCCTCCAGTGCACTGTCCCCTGTCTGTATGCTGACGACACCCAAATTTATACATCCTCAGATGATTCCATTAAATTAATTCATGACCTTAATTTGGATCTCCAAAACATTCAGGATTGGCTTCTGGCTAATAAACTGCAATTCCACCCCTCGAAAACAAAATGTATGTTTATTGGTTCTTCCTACAATATCAATAATAAGACCAATGGGTTATTACCGGTCCGCATTAATAATGAGGAAGTACCCCATGTTAAATCCCAAAAGTGTCTAGGAGTTGAAATTGACCATAGGCTTACCTTGGAAAATCATATTGATTATGTTTGTAAAAAAGCTAGTGCTGGGATTGGTGCTATCGGGCGTCTAAAACCATTTATCCCCGCCGACTCACTAGAAACATTATATAAAGCGTTGGTCCAACCGTACTTTGATTATTGCTCGCCCGTATGGGACACCTGTGGTAAAGTCCTGAGAGACAAACTACAGAGGTTTCAGTCCCGTGCGGCTCGAGTAATATCAGGTGCAAGCTATGAAATTCGATCTTCATCTATCCTTAAAGAATTAAATTGGCCAACACTTGAAATCAGGCAAAAGTGCATCAAATCTATTCTTGTATATAAGTCCCTTAACGACCTTTCGGCGCCTTATCTTAAAAAGAATTTTATAAAAAACAGTGAATGCGGTAAAATCTACAATTTGAGAAATATTGAGACTGACCTAGCACTTCCAAAGCCGAAAACTAATTTTCTCAAGTGCGCTTTTAAGTACAGTGGCGCCATGCTTTGGAATAGCCTCCCGAGGGATGGGGATCAATTTACCTGATCTTTTCCATACAAATACTGTATTTTTACCACCCTTTCGAGAGGGAGGGGTATGGATATTTTCTGGGACCACACAATTAAAAAAAAAGCCCTCTCATGCGTCTTTTAGGGAAACATCCATGTAATGTGCATGGGATCGACTAGGAAAGGTACAACTCTTCTCTCACCTTTGTGTAATGTTATGTTCCAAGCCCTCCGAGAACAATTCCGTAACTCACGAAACAATTAATGTAATGGAAATGGTCCCTCCCCTGAAAAGCTCACGAATTGGGATGGCCCTCACCTTACCATTCCTTCCCTTACCATTGGAATTTCCAATACATACAAAGCAGGATAAATACAAATACCAAAATTGGCAACCAACTTCTCTGAATTTCTCTGCTCATTCCATGGTGGGTATTTTCTTGAATCTTTTATGAATATATTGACAAATAAAGCTTTTCTCTTTATGGTATGTTTGTGCTTTGTTAGAATCATTCCATTGGGTAGGTTATAGTCTTCCACACAGCCAGTCCACAGTGACAAACAATGTACCCATGACAACCATGTTTTATTCTCACGGAAACATGTAACCGGGAGCTCCGCTTTTAGTCAGTGGCTAAATCTATATATTAAGTGAAACTGTTCACTTATAACTGGAAATGTTCACTTATAAGTGAAACTGTTCACTTATAAGTGGAAATGTTCACTTATAACTGAAAATGTTCACTTATAAGTGAAACTGTTCACTTATAAGTGAAACTGTTCACTTATAACTGGAAATGTTCACTTATAAGTGGAAATGTTCACTTATAACTCAACATTTTCACTTATAAGTGAAGATTTCCACTTATAACTATAAATGTTCACTTATAAGTGAAAATGTTCAGTTATAACTGGAATGTTCACTTATAAGTGGAAATGTTCACTTATAACTGGAAATGTTAAGATAGAGCGGCTCGGTTTTTTAATGTACAGCGGTTTCCCTACTATACATTGCACGTGGGCTGTCAAAGATGGTGGACACGAACGAGGTACGTTAAATATCTCTTTAAAATCCTTTGTCTGAAGATCCGCGATAGATATTATTTGCATATGAAAAGTGCCGTTAAGTACTGGTTATGCTTCGGTAGGATTTTCTAGCTCATTAGGTGTTAAAACGTTTGTTGAGAAGGAAGTTTTAGCTCCGAGCCTGAATGCTGGAACTACGCGTAACACACGAGCAACTTTCATCACAACAATAGATATTCTTATGCTATAGTCAGGCCAACATGTTAATAGAACATTTACTTTGTTTATTTTTATAGATATGCGAGTTTCTGCGGACTAGACAAGTGGAAGTTTCTGTCTTCAACATAATGAGGACAGAAAAGGTAAGGTCATTCTTGGCCTGAGACGGTAACACAACAAACGGGCGCTTGATACTTCTAAAAACTTTTAAGTCCCTGAGGATGATTTCAACTTGATAATTCTCTAATCATCAAATACGCTGCCAACTATCTACCTTCCTTAAACTTTAAATTTGCGGACGTAATGCCATTCGCAGCCCACATGATGGTTATTTTGCCACAATATGGCAGTATAAACCCACTGGCCGATCGTTTATTATGTCGTAGGGGGACGTTGGTTTTCCTAATTGTCTTACGATTAAAATCTTTACCCCCTAAAAATGTTCGACATAAAACTTCAAACCCTGTAATCGTATGTTCTAAAAAAAATTAACACCTCCCATTTTATAAGAAATGAAATTGTTAACTCCCTCAAAAGATGCACTTTTAAAATAATTAAACCCCTGCCAAAACCACCGCCGCCAGGTGGATTCCTTTCTTCTTTGCCATGTTTGCCGTAAATAAAGCGTTCAAATTCGCTCTTCGCTGCTAAAGCATCAACATTACACATGCCATAGTTCCGCTGCCAAATATGCAAGTTCTTGCTCGGGAGAGATTTGTTTTGGCTTCATAGACGAAGAAACTCGGCCAACACACATATGTAAAGCAACGACATAATAAACGATCGGTCCCTTATATTGATGATACACTGTATGACATGACTTTTGTTCACTAAGGCCTAGGGCATACGTCGAATTTTAATCGTACCTAATTCAGTCGAACCTATTTATCCTGAAATAAGTACATGAATAATGCTACGTTTGCTTCAAATTAGTTCGACTCTAATTAATTGATTCTACCCCAAGTTGAATTCGAGTGGCCAACTCGGATAATTCGACTACCAGTTGCACACAGCACATGAAAAATAAAATTACATAAATCAAGTTAGGCCTAAATTTAAAATTTAATTCTAGTTTTGTTGTTGACACAGTAAACTTTGATGCTTGGTTTATAATAATTATTTGGGCAAGCACATGCATTACATCACCTTTCTTATCACCACTCTGATATTGGTTTGAATTTCAGTAGAAACAAAAATAATATCATTGGTTCTAATACAATTTGCAGAAATTATGTCAAACATTCTAAATTATTCTTCTTGATACTTTTAGTTTTATATCAGAAAAAACAAGGAGGAAAATATTCAATTAATCTAGACTATTTGACAGCAATCAAATGGTTCACCAATCTGTTAAACCTAGAGTAAAAAATATGAGCCCATCCAGTAGGCATAGTAAATGAATGCTTGAAATCTTTTTCAAACCAGAAACCTGCTTGAGAATTTAGATTTTGTTATGCTAATGTAATGTTAATATTTCCTCATTAATATTTTCTTGTTGTAAATTGGTGTTCTTTTGTTGTAGAAGTTAAATGCAGATAATTAATGTTTGTATTATTATTCTCTTAACAGATGAATGGGACTGCAGTCGCACAAGCTACAGACCAGCAGTTACAAGACCTTGGCCTCCATGCGAAAGGAGACATTTTAGCTTTGCGAGCATTTATAGCAGGCCAACCAGACAGTACAAACAATATAAGGAAAGTAGCCCTCCTAGATAAACTTATGAAACCCAGAAGCCAAATAAGAAAGAGGGAGGAAGCAAGCCGGTCGAGGTTAAAGTGAAGACAAGAAAAGTGAAACTAGCATGGAAATATTTTGATGAAAAGAGAAAAGACTATGTTATGGTTAGAGAATCTACAAGGAGGTGGGTAGAGGGAGGTGTCTTTGGCCATTTCAAGTGACTATTCTGAGATTTTGGAAGTTCTCAAAGGGCTTTTCTTTCCCAGTAACAAAAGTTCGAATGGATAATTCTCGAGCAGGTGCAAACACTCGCCTGCGGCTCGTGTTTCCACTGATCTGCTCTCGAATTCTTCCAACCACATCTCGGTTTGCATAAGCCTGTGCAGTCACGGGAACTGTGTTTTATTTGTTAAATGCAGTCATGTGTTGGCTAATTGCATTTATGCAATCACTTTTCCATTCAATGATAACTATCAATATTAAGAAAGGCAATATGATAATCATGGCGAGCTCTGTTCATGGGAGACGCATACTAAGATACCACAGGTTTGGGATTTAATGGCTATATGTGCCAGACGGCACAATAGCCGTTTTTAATTAAAACCAGTAAAATCTGCTTAACAAGCTACAAGCATTAAAATTTCAGTAAGTGTCCCACGAAGGTGAGGGCAAAATACTGTACGCCGTCCAGCTTGTCTATTGTGGCATGGCCTTGGGAGGGGGTGGGGAGCTTGTTGTTTACATCAAAAAATGGCCAAATGACGCAGAAAAACGGTTATGTCATCATCAAATAGATGTGTCGTCATGCCAAAAGAGCAAGAGGGGGGTTTTCACATTGCCAAATGGTTACCCCTGCTTCCCATAGTGGGGTTTTCATAAACTCATTTCTCTAGCCCCAGCAAATACACAAGCTGTTCGTAGTATTACAATTCGTTGATATTTCAATGGAAATACAAAGGTAAATAATTAAAGACCCATGCCACCGACCTATAATGCATTGCGCGCCGCAATAGGTTTCTCTCAGTTGAAAACTTCTCGAGTCGTTAGAAAGTAATATTCTGCTTGAAGAAATCCGATGTGAATCCTTGACATCCTCAACATTTCAGCTGAAATAGTCATTTGAGAGACCAGTTGATGCATTAGTCATGGCTTCAAAACAGTTTTTTTGTGGACGATACGCCATTTAATGCGCCGTTTAAGTCTTTGAAAACCAAGTTGTTCTTGGTGAGTTCGTCCAAGATGGCGGACCCGCCAGCCAAGAATCGTGGAGGAAGGCCTCGACTACCGGGTCAGGCGAAATACATTCGCCTTCGATCCTCTGTATTTGATCTCTGGAGGCAGCGGAAGACCGATCTTGGCTTTCAAGGGAAAACAGACAGCATCTTCGCTGAGTTTCTTCTCCATAGCAGCAATCGCACAGTCGAGTGAGTAGAATTGTTGTTGCCTGTTGGAAACTATTTGTGACAGACTGTCGTTTTGCAGTTACCTTTATATTCCATTTTGGTAAAGTGTTTTCTCAATTCTAAAACCATTCTCCATTAGAATTTTTCCGGATCATCAGTGGCTCGACGATGGGGAACCAAGCTGGCGCGAAGGTAAACCGTGGCTTTGTTTTACATCAGAGAAGAGGCAGAGAGTTGGTTAGATCGTGAATACACGTGTCTTGCTAAGGATAAAGTTTTTGCTTTACTTTGATAGTATGTTAACTCTCTTTGTAGCAAACCCGCAGTTCGCTTCGACACCGCAAAGACCGAGAATGAGGACAGCGATGCCGGCAGAAAGCAAAGCATCTGATTCGAACTCGTTAGTATTCTTTTATAGTAATTTCTTTATACTTATCCCTGGCCTGCATAACTTTGACAAAATGTGCTAAGCAGTCTTATGCTATTACTCAAATGATTTGCTGATACTGTGGTTTCGAGACCCCAATTAGCCAAATTCAAGTTCTCACCCAAAACAAAACAGCTGATCAATTCTCTACCCCTCTCTACTACACACTACACAATAAATAATATTTTTTTCCTCTAATAATCCTATGGTCCTCAACCAGGGTTTGTAGTTTATACCATCCAAGGAGAACATAAACCTTGTTTGATACTGGTGCTTTAGTGCTTCTGTTAGCCTAACCAAGCTCATGCATTGTGTTAGTGAGACGAGGAGTAGTGTGAAAATATTGTTTGAGTTATTTGGTATTTCCTTTATCTCAGATATGTAAATGTTACAAGCACAATGTCAGGTCTTCTTCTGGAGGCAAATCCAATGCTGAATAGCATCCGTGGAAACCCCTTTTCCATGTTGGAGAATGCTGTGGTTCACCGGGGGGAGAAGATCAGGAGGCACTAGACTCAGATGCAGAATATTCAGATGAAGATGGCAGTGACGGTGTAGATGAGGATGTTGAGCTACTTGAGGATGATAATGAGAGAATTGATGCAATGTAAGTGTTTTCTAAATTGCCTCCTAAATTGCCTCTAAATTGCCTTGACCAAGGTTTATTTAACAATGAGACTACAAGTTTGAGTTTTCTATGAGTCAATAGATCTATTAGGTGATAGATAGTGAATAATACGCGAGTAGTGGAGCAAATCAGACTGCAGGATTCGTGATAGTATGCAAGTGGGTTTCTTCTAAATATAGACATGATTGTCTGTGTGCATGTGATATGCTGTAGACCAATTAGATACTAGTGATCTTGGTATATAATAAAACATTTTAGTATAATTTTGCCAGTAAATATAGAGATTTGAGCACGCTGATTGGTCAGATTTAATTTATTCAGCAATATTTTCCAGTTATATTTACTGCCCACGATCGCTGGTGCAAACAGGTTTTATTCCCCTTGATGTTTTCCTCTAATATTTACTGGCAAAACTATACTAAAACAATTATCTACACTCAGGTTCAGTGATTATCATAGAATATTTACCTCGCCGAAGCAGCTCGTTAAATATTCTACGATAATCACATCACCTTTGGTGTATAGTTGTTAATTATAGGCTGATAGAAACCTTATTATTTTACCAAACAGAAAATACTCAGGCAGAGTAAGTGACCTAGGAGATACAACCCACTTTTCATAATATTATTATTATTTTTGTTATTGTTAGTTTTATATGACTGTGTAAAAAGTTCTGACACACCGTGTCATTGCATTCCTGTGATGTTATCTTGCCATGCTGTATCTAAGCATTATGGTTGGTTTATCAATCGTTTCACATGATTTGATTACTTGGATGTTTATGAGAAGGCAGCATACTGTGGCCATACAATGCTATGATTTTTTTTCACAGCCCATACAAAAATAGCACTATATAAAACATTTTGTCTTGTGATTACATTTTTGTTTCAGGATGAGTTCTATTATTCAAGTAATGTGCGACGAGAGAGGAAATTCTAGTGATGAAGAGAGCGATGCTTCAGACACTGAGATTGGATTGTTTAGGTAAAGTTATCTTTGTAATAATTCATGTGAATACAATACATTATGAATTGTTGAGTCCAGTCAATATTTTTTGTTGTGAAGAATTTTATCAGGAGAATAGAACACATGTGATATTGGGATATGCAATAGCTTGCGAAAAGCAAGTGATTTTAGGCTTATGAATGTCTCTCCCAAAATCACAAAGTGCTCTGTTTTGCTTTTTGTCATAGAGACTTTTCTATGGTTACAGTAAAGAAGATTTTTAGGCCACTCTGGGTGGGCATTATGGTTGGTTTACCTATGAAACATTGCTAAAACATAGAATAATGAAGGGCTCATATTCATTATTTCTTATATTTTGCAGAGAGGATGTTCACATTGCACAAGAAAATGGTATGTGTTTGATATTCCATGGGCAAAATGACTTTGATATTTAGATTTTTTTCTGAATCAGAGTACAGATTTTTTTTATGTGTATTATTATGCATGTAATATTCTACACTGTCTAATATTTTGTCCCATATTTGTTTGAGAGAAGTTTATACCGGTACTTAGTATGAGTGATGAATGTGTATTCCAGCTTCTACCAAGCATATTCAACATAATCAGTCTAAAGGTCTAACACAGTACCTGACAAAATCCAAATCTGAGATTGTTGTCAACCACACCATTTGCATTCACCAAATACTGAAAGCATGCATTAAAAAAAAAGAATACTAACAACATTTCTTTTTTTTCTTGATATAATATATCTAGGCGAACCAAGTGAGGAAACACTGGAGAATGAACTGACTAAGACATCCATAGAGGTGCCAATCGATGAAGATGCTATGAGTGAAAGAGTGGATGTAGAAAGTAGAGTGGGAGATGCAAGCAGTGAAGGATTAGAAGAAAGGGTTGAAGGAGAAACCACTGAAAGAGTTGAAGGTGCTGGTGATACAGATGAGAGGTCAAATACAGTTGAGGCAAACTACAAACAGGTTATGGCTGACCTAGAGAACAAAATCAAAAAATTGACAGACACAAAAGATCTGCAAGACCTCACTGATCTCCACAGCAGATTGAGGTTATTGGTCAGCATTGAGAAGCTTGTGGAATTGGCAGGATCAGCTTGTACCTTTATTGTTGACGGTGGTCTACTATGTGGTTGCCCCGTCAGTATACCTCCCATCCCCATAGTAGCTGTGTAGAGATTAGATGGCACTGCAGCAAAGGGCATTATGGGAAATGGGAATCCTCAGAAGTGCTGACTAGAAAGGGAAATTCTGATGTATACCTGAATGACTGTCTTTTGGCAATTTCCATAATAATATCCGGAAACAATTATGCCAAGTTTCTGCTTTTGTGCAAAGCTTTAAACTTAAAGGTTTTGGGAAGCACCTCATTCTGTAACTTCCAGAAAAACTGTGCCTTACCAGTTATCAAGGATGTATGGAGCAGCATGAATAATGTCATTTTGGAAATTCTTGGGAAGTACAAGGATGTGTGTATCGCAGGGGATGGCCGTAATGATTCCCCAGGGCACAGTGCTCGGTACTGTGTCTATACTATCATGGAACATGTGACAAAAGTTGTTGTTGACCTTGAGGTATTGGATAAGCGGGAAACTGGGGGAAACTCGACAGCAATGGAGAAAGAAGGACTTCGGAGGCTGATGGAACGACTGGTGAAGGAACTAAATCTTGGAGAGCTAGTGACAGATGCCTCATCGACCATTATAAAGCTCATAAGAGACTTCAAAGGTAAATGTTGTTTACACATAAACCTTGTACAACCATACATTTATTCACGTTTTTTTTTTTTTGCGGTTTTGGGAGACAAAGATTCCAACATGAAATAGATTGAAATGTGCAGTTTTGCAAATCAACCAGCAGGCAACCACTAAAATAAACTGAGGCTAGTGCAAGAATTTTGTCGTTAGTAGATTTATTTGGCTCAGCTGGCGCTTGCATGTAAGTCAATTTGATTTCAATTTCAGCTTAAAATAATGCCATCATGGTGTCTCCTTACTGGTACATCGTATTTACAATATCTGCTTCTTTTTTAAGGAAATCATGCTCAGCTTCTGGAACTTTTTCATTCACTCGACATTTGGCACAAGTCCAAGAAGCTTAGCAAGGGTCTGCATCAGGTATGTAGATGGTACTGTAACTGTCTAGAGAAACATTAAATATAGATTTCAGTAGGTATAATTTACATATCAACTACTCATGTTATTTGACCCCATGTCTACCAAATGAAAACCATCAAACTAGCTGGAACGTGCCCCCTATAATTGATTATTCATTTCAATTATAGCATAATTGATTTCATTATTCATTCTAACGATACATCCAGCAATCCAATATTTAAAATTATTTTAATTTATTTTAATTTAACTCTGATAAGGGTCTGCTCATGCAAGGCATCTTATAGTTTTTTGAATTTTCTATCTTTGCATATGGATTCATGAATGGATTATTGTAATAAATAATGAAATCATGAAAATGAATTAAGTAAACAACCCTGGAGGGGATGCTTGAACTAGGTTGACTCAGAAATGTTGCTGACGGATACAAAATCTAGAAAATCTAGAAATCATAGCATATTTGTCCCAGGCATTTTTGCATGGTGTAGCCCATGTAATTACTGTATGTTGTTATTTCTCAAGTGTAGTGCATTTCCTTTTAGGCAGCTAAAGTTAAGGGCTGTGAGGATCTAAAAGATTGGATCGATCCCATAGTGAACCATTTCTGGTATTGTTGTCAGATGGCAGAGGGTGACACAGAAGAACTCAAAGTGAGTGTGTACAATATCTACAGTAGTAAAAATACGTCTGTCTTGACTTCTGAATGTGGTTAGAGAGGATATTATAAAAGCAGGCCCATGTTTTGATACTGAGGTTTAGTCAAATCATGTACTACTTGTCTATTGCCAATGCTGCATTATGATTGGTTGAGCTACCAGAAGGTTATGAGTTATGGCCAGTTATAGCCTACTAGTAGTAAAAAGTTTTGGATTTGAAAACCAGAAAATGACAAATGACCAGACCAGAAAAAGCTTTTGGCTTTATAAATTGACTTCTAGTGCTATTTGTCTAAAATAATTATTCCTCTCGCTCTCATGGCCCCTTAGACAATATGCAATTATTGGGAAAGGGACCATGTGGTACATCTGTGTTCCATCATATAAATTTCAACAACAAAATGTCTAAATGTTTTTAAAAAGCTTCAGGATTCTGTGACTTTCCCCAAAATGTTACATGAATTTATTTTCTCAATAGAGTGTATTGAGGGAAGGGGTAAATGCCCGGGGGGGGGGGGTTCTTCACATGTCGACCTGATAGGGGTGTTCGTCGTATTTTTTAGGGGTCAAAATCGACTCTCCGGTATTTTTTAGGGTGTATCGGAGAAACATTGTGGTTTTCACTAATAAATGGTATTTTTTAGGGGTACGCAAATGAATGAAAGGGTCACAAACCAAGCAAAACGTTTTCTGGCTTTCTTTCTTCATTTATAGCTCTAAAAAATGGCTGTTTTGAGATAAGAAACCATGAACAATCACAAAAAGGGTTTATTGTTGGTATTTTTTAGGGGACATTTTGTTTTATAAGGTATTTTTTAGGGGGTGGATTTTTTATGTCCTGGTATTTTTTAGGGTATATTTTCCGATGTCCCGACGAGCACCCCTATCACTCTTACTTGGGAGAACCCCCCCGGGGGTAAATGGTTATTTTTTTGGTTGGACAATACATTTTTTTATTGTTTATATTTCCTATACAGAACATGTGGCAAGGTGTCCTTCATCACGTGTGCGGAGAGCATTCATGGGCAGAATCACAATGCAGCCATGGAACTCATGTTGAGACTGAGTCATCCAAGAAGCCCCTTCCCAAGAATTCCAAAGCTATGGCAGCCCTTAGAAAGGTTGTTCTAGATGATAAGTGGGATGAAGACCCTCCATTTCTATACAAAGTTTCGGTAAGCCAAAGAAATTGCTAAAATTGGAACATGACGTGTTTGGACGTAAATGTTACTGCAGGGTCGTGGTCCTGTGTTACTTGTAAACCTTGAAATTGCGCACAGAGGTGGTTGATTGTGATGATAGTTGATGATTTTTTTTTTTGCGGGGGGGGGGGGGGGGGGGGCTGGTCCTACCACACATGAAATCACTCCTGGTATTGCATTTGTCTACCATAAGAGACATGATTCTATTGTTCCCTTTTTTAATTTTGTAGGCATACTGGGGACTTGGAGAATTTCAACAGCATGATGTTGAAGTATGCCCCAAAGAGAAATGCATTCGAGTAAGTAGTACAATAGGCCTTACCGTAGGTGAAAGTTAGAGTGCAAAGACAGTCTAACTGATGTTTACTGAATTGTATTGAAGTTTGTCCATTTTTTTTGCGTATACTGTGTAGTACATTGGTTTTCAAGTTTGGAATTCTGCCTGCATTGGAGGGGGGGGGGGGGGGGGGGTTCTTCTCAGGAATTCTATGTGCATGGGGGGTCCCAGGAATCCTATGTGCATGGGAGGGGGGAAGCCCTTTTGCAAATTCTGGATAAATGGGGGGGGGGGGGAATAGTGCCACCCGCCTCCGGGGTACATATATTTTCTGGAATTTCCCAATATCCTTTCCTGCCAAATAAATGTAGTTATATCTATAACTGTAAATATGAATGTAATTTTCGTTTTTCTTTGTAGATACCCTTACTTCATCATGAGGATCCTTTTGGCAGCAATTGACCACAATCATCATCTGTTCAGGAAACCCAAGAAGGGAAAAGATGGTGAGCCCATCCTACACAGGAAGTTCTCAAAAAGAACCAATCGCTATCATGCCGAGGTTGTAAAGGAAGAGAAGGCCTATACATACTTCCCTTACTTAGTGGCACGAATGCTGGAATCCAGGAGGGGATTCGAGGGGAGCTTCAAGCAAAGGAGTAGTGAAGGGTTTGACCCAAAGCAGATTGCCCCTACAATTGGAATGATAGCAGCACCTTCAACAGCCGAGTTACGTCAAGCTCCATCTCGTTTTGACATGAAGAAATGCACCTAAATATTTTAGGGTATTATTAGGCTTAAAAGCATAGTCCTGGTCCTAGTTTTTAGTTTTGCACCATGTAGAAATAAAGGCTACTCTACAGGCCTGACTCAAGATAAGATTATGAAATGCAATAAAGTGTGTATTGTCAAAACTTATTAGTATGCAACCCAGATTCAATTTCCCATGACAAGAATCAGACTGGAAATACATAAAAATATTTTATTTTATAATTTCAGCGCATTTTCTACTGATAAAATTAATCAATAAAAGTCATGCTTCCATCAAAAGTCATAACAGTGTTTGGAAAATATAACTAACAGTAACATGAAAACATCAACAATAAATTCTTCGTACGTCAAATGGTACCAGACTCAGCGAAAAAATTGGGCCAGCCCAGCTATACGTATATGCTCAGTATCTTTGTTCACTAATTTGGCAAATTTTCAAACCACATGAATAATAAACATGCATTATGTAGCTGGCATTGTTTAACTGAATGAGGGGAATAACACAAAATAAATAATTTATTAATACAGTACCTCAACTTTGTTTTGCTTTATTCCCTAGGCCTCTGAAAGCCATTCTTGAATTTTAATGTCAAAAGGTGGTTACCTGGTATTTAGGAAGTCATGCATGTTGTCAGCCCAAATTTGATCAGTGAAATGATTACCATGAAAATGTTCATTTTCTACACGAGTATAAAAATGAAAATATGGCAAAATTTTATCAGTGGTGAATCTACACTTGCAAAACTTCATCACAAAGTCAAAAAAAAAAACTCCTCTAGTGGGCCCTAAAGCCCATGTATCTCCGATCCAAGGACTCGTATGCTCTGCGAACCATTCTGACAACACAAGAGGGAAGCACCCTGCGATTTCCCCGCCCAATTTTCCAAATGACCAAAGGGTATACTGCCTATAGGCTGCCTTCCGGAAACTTTCTGCTGTAAAATTAAATTCATCGGCCCGAATGTCACACCTGGCTTTGATGCATACTTCTAATATGTCTCTGTCTAGGCAAATGTTAAAAATGTGTCATATGATGTTATACATCTTGTACGCTTGCAGCACACATTTTCTATCTCTGTGGGTTTTTCGTTGCAAACCCCACATTTGCACCAGGGGGGCTGTTGCCCATCTTGGGGTGGTGGCACTGGTGGTTGAGGCGGTTGTTGGGGACCTTGTTCCAGCTCGTCTTCATCATCAATGCCCTCTAACAAGTATCTTGCAAAATCTAGGCTTCCTCTGCCCATACTTAGAAGTTTGATCAAAATTTTATCTTTTTTTCCATCGTCAAGTTTTCCCACAAACTCCTGTAAATCAAAACAATAAACAATTACGAAGTCGGTGATGGGCCAGGAAAAGTCAAAGTGGGGGTTAATACAAAGAACACTTACGGGGAAAGGGGATGAATGGAAGGAAGGGATTCGGCTACACACCCTTTCTCTGATACTGATTGTTTATGCTTTTGTATCTATCACCTATTCTGTTTCTTGTTCACGTGTAGAACTGTATTTGGCAGGAGCAATTTATAATTGTTTTGGTGGAAAATTAAACCAAACCAACAATACCACACCAGATGTAGATACAGCAAGGATGTTGGTTTATTCAATGGATTGCAGCACAGCAAGAAGCTGCATAAAAGATTAAAAACTGGATTAAAAACACCCAGGCTGAAAAATGAACAAAGAAAATGGCTGCCAGATAGAACTGAGTACACTCAGAGTAGATCAATATATTATGTGCCAGATCATTGCACACAGAGCTATACAGCAGGTACTTTATGGGGAATTCCAGGGTGCAATTATTGTTTTTAGACCTTTCGTCAAACAGGATGGATTCTCATCAAAAGAAACATTGAAAGGACAAATGTTTTCTCACCTCGATATCTTCTTCAGCTTGTCTCACGTGTTGTTCGAAGCGCGTTTCACCATCTGCTTCTTGAACTTGCGGCTCATTTTCGACCTCCGTAGTTGCCTAGAATAGCCAGGAAAAACCAATCAATCGTTTCTTTGGGCCCACTAATATATAGAAAGCTAGTTTATTTGTTGAATAATTCCAGCTTTTTACTTACTTGCCGGTTTTTGCACTTCTGTGATGAACACTGGCACGTGTCGTCGCAATGTTCGTTCGCAGCCAGGCATTTACAGGCCCCTTTGCCGGTTTTTCGGGCACATTTTCCTTTACAATTACAGCCCTCCCTCTGGCCTGCAGGTTCGCCGTCTTCTGGAGTCTCTACATCCTCCTGTAGTTCATGAATGAATCGAAAGCTGAACAACGTGTAATTCAGTCGCGGCGTCAATTCAAAAGTTGTAGCTGCGGATTGTTGTGGAACTTACCTCCATTTCTTCATCATTATCCTCTAAAGCGGAACCATAGAAGTTTCTTCGATCCTCTAGCAGTTCTCCGCTGAGTTCCGCCATGTTTTCTAGCCTACGGCGATTCAACAAGACAACGACAACTTCAAGGCAATCTTCGATCGAGCTGCGAGTTAGCCGGGCAAAGCGCGGGCTGAAGTTTAACTCAGCGAAACAATAGCGCCTCGTTTTCAAAACCAAAACATAAACAACACGGCGCGCAATGCATTATAGAACGGTGGCATGGGTCTTTAAGTTCTTGCATAAAGACTTCTTTTCTTCGAATAATACATTTACGTTGGTCATGTCTACCCCTTGGCCCTGAGCCACCAGTTGGTTGAGTGATAATACTCCCTTTCTCCATTCATTTATAGTGCCCAATTTGCCAGGAACCAATGAACTGCAAACTTGATGTTCTTGCACACCCAGTTGGATGTACATGCCTCTTCCACCACATGTGTATCAATCAATGGCACAAGGTAGCAAGATAATGAAATAGAACCTGTCAATCACACGATTGTAACGTCACTCAATTACCACTAATTAGAACTTGTATCACTCGGCCTATCTGTAAATAAACAACGAGTTCAGTCTGATCGAATCCTGCCGAAACTGGTGCCGAAACACCTTAAAAGACGTCGAAAACAGAACTAGCACATAACGGAGCAGTCAGGGGATCATATAGAGGCCACTGTACCTAGGACATAAAGCGGGCAGAACGACATATGACAGAAACAGCACCCGACTTCACGGAATTAAAGGCCATCGCGGACCGACTCACGAGGAGATTGAACGAAATAGAGAAGAGGGATGAATACATCATAAAAGCACTAGAAAATGACGAGGAAGTGATGCAAGAAACGGATCAAGCCCTAACATTCCAGGATAACGTTCATTACTGAATCTTGAAGATCACTGAATTCATTACGGATGCACAAAAGCCGGTGAGTTCGTTCCATTCATCGAACATAGAAGTAAGCAAACCTAGAGCTCACATCAGTCTCTCAAAGTTACACATCAAATCATTTGACGGCAACTCTCTAGAATGGCTAACATTTTGGGATAACTTCAGCAATGCAATTCACGAAAATGTTGACATATCGAATATCGATAAAATGAATTATTTAAAAGGATTAATAACCGGCAAAGCAGACCAGCAGTTACAAGACCTTGGCCTCCATGCGAAAGGAGACATTTTAGCTTTGCGAGCATTTATAGCAGGCCAACCAGACAGTACAAACAATATAAGGAAAGTAGCCCTCCTAGATAAACTTATGAAAACCCAGAAGCCAAATAAGAAAGAGGGAGGAAGCAAGCCGGTCGAGGTTAAAGTGAAGACAAGAAAAGTTAAACTAGCATGGAAATATTTTGATGAAAAGAGAAAAGACTATGTTATGGTTAGAGAATCTACAAGGAGGTGGGTAGAGGGAGGTGTCTTTGGCCATTTCAAGTGACTATTCTCTGGATTGCCATTGACGTCACACAACTATGAAAAAGCCATTCAGACGCTAAAAGAACGTTTTGGGAGAAAACAAATTCTAATCAACGCGCATATGGAAGCGCTCTCAAAAACCTGCGCACCGTCAACAGATGTCCAACAATTAAGAAAATTCTATGACAATTGTGAAAGTAATATTCGCGCTTTAGAAACTCTGGGAGTTCAAACGGATTCTTTCGGAAGCCTGCTAATACCGATTATGTTAAAAAAGCTGCCAGAGCAATTACGATGTATAATATTTAGGGCTAATCCTGCAGCAGATTGCTCATTGAATGATCTACGAACAGCGCTTTGTCAAGAACTAGAAACAAGAGAAAAAAGTCACTTGACCGAAAACGACGAAACATTCACAACAATAGACGACGTTCTTGTACCTGCCACTAGCGCTCTTTTAACAAACGCCCAGCAACACAAAACACAGTCTCCTCCAAAACCGGCAATGCAAACAATAAATTTGAACAAAGACCATGCACATACTGTGACGGCAAACATCGCCCAGACAAATGCCAAAAAGTGAAAACTCCAAAAGAAATAAAAGCAATACTGGCACAAAAAAGATGTTTCAATTGCCTCCGAGCAGGCCACAACAAATACAATTGTCGTGCTAGGGGACGATGTTTGAATTGCGGGCTAAAACACCACACATCAATTTGTGAACCTGTAAGCGAGCCTACTCAACCATTAAACAAAAAATCCGAAAAACGAGAAGATTCATCAACAAACAGTAGCCCTAACAATAACGCTAGTTCTGCGATGACAACACTAGTAACTAGAACCAAATATACAAATGCATTATTGCAAACTGCTCTGGTCACAGTAAGTGGACCAGACATGAAATGTCAAGCACGCATACTCCTGATACAGGATCACAGAAACATTCATCACAAAACACTTAAGCCATAATAGATTACAGCTGAAATCATTTGAGAAAGAGAAGCTTGACATAACCACTTTTGGTGTAACGCAAAGCATTTCAGAAACCTACGATGTTGTAAAACTCACATTAAACGCAAAACATATCAAAATCCCGTCGAATTCAAAGCACTAAATATTGCAGATTCAGTAAATTCGGAAGATGATCGCACGATAGACATAATCGTAGGAAACGACTTCTATGCTCAAGTCATGCTCGGAAATACCAAGAAATCAAACGATAACCAATGAATGGCAATGGAAAGCAAGTTTGGTTGGGTCCTCTCCGGACCCTCACCCACGACAAAGGAACAAAATACACCTGGCACGTTATGCCAAATCATTGACACACAACGAACACACACTGCACGAAATTTCATATTCACAATGCATCACTAGGGCAAGCAAAAGCTGTGCGAAATTGGTTCACTATATTTACGTTACTTTTGCTAGCCATGCCTTGAACAAGAGCAATATTTGTAATCCACCGACCAAGCAAAAGCCATGCAAAATAATAGCAAACACACAAATTCATGCCACTTTCTCTAGGGATGGCGATTTTACATTTTCGCAACGTTTTTGCAATTTCTGCACACTGTATATCGAAACTATTGAGAGTTTGAGTAACATTCGCATAGGCTTGAGAATAACAAATTTGCAGCTTATTCCAATGGCCAGTCACGAGAGATTTCAACCACACCCTTGCACACTTTCACGACGGCATAGTGAAATCAATGAGAGTTTTGAATAGCATTTGCATGAGTTTGCGAATAATGAAATTTGCATCGCATTCCCATTGGCTAGTCAGAAAAGATTTTCACCACACCTTTGCACACTTTCGCGACCAATAGTGAAATTAACGAGAGTTTTAAATAACATTCGCATGAGCTTGCGAAAATGAAATTTGCACCATATTCCCAATGGCTAGTCAGGAGAGATTTTAACCACACCTTTGCACACTTTCGCGACCAATAGTGAAATTAACGAGAGTTTTAAATAACATTCGCATGAGCTTGCGAAAATGAAATTTGCACCATATTCCCAATGGCTAGTCAGGAGAGATTTTCACTACACTTTTGCACACTTTTGCGACCCATAGTAAAATTAACAAGAGTTTTAAATAACATTTGCATGGGCTTGTGGATAATGAAATGTGCACAACATTTTCAATGCCTAGTCAGGAGGATTTTCATTACACCTTTGCACTCTTTCGCGACCCATAGTAAAATTAACAAGAGTTTTAGATAACATTCGCATGGGCTTGTGGATAATGAAATGTGCACTACATTTCCAATGGCTAGTCAGGACATGTCAGGAGAGATTTTCACTACACCTTTGCACACTTTCACGACCCATAGTAAAATCAAAGAGAGTTTTGAATAGCATTTGCATGGGCTTGCGAATAATGAATATCGCACCATATTCCCAATGGCTAGTCAGGAGAGATTTTATCCACCCCTTTGCTCACTTTGGCTACCCATAGTGAAATTAACGAGAATTTTGAATAGCATTCGCATCTGCTTGCGAATAATGAAATTCGCACCATATTCCCAATGGCTAGTCAGGAGAAATTTTAACTACACCTTTGCACATGCATTTCGTGAGCCATAGTAAAATTAAAGAAAGTTTTGAATAGCATTCGCGTGGGCTTGTGGAGAGATTTAGCTACACCTTTGCACACTTTCGCGAGCCATAGTAAAATTAACGAATAAATTAACGAATGATGAAACCAAAGAGGATTGTTAAAAAACTACTTTTCGTGTTGAATATTCCGAAGAAAGTGCTGTTCGATACAAAGTTTATAAACCACGCATACTGTGCAGTGAGTTACTGCATAGCTGTCAACTCGCCCGCATTAGGCGGGTGTCACAAGATTTTGAAGCCTGTCACCCGCATGATGTTTGCGAAAATTTTCATACATTTACTTGTATATTACCCGCATTGAATTTTTCATACATTTTCTCTATTTACTTGCCACATGAGGGAGAATCTCAAGATTTTTGACGAAGTTGGGTTGACAGGTATGTTACTGTGTGAAGAAGTTACGAAAGTCAAGCCAAATCGCAAGGCCTACTGGGAAATCTTAGGATTCAGCGGTATCTCCAGTACGCATGCGCCCTGAGCGTCGGCGGGAAACTTCGTTATTTCCATACACGAGGACAGAATCGCGACAGAATCGTTGTTGTTAGCCGCATCTTGTGCAATTCTAGCGCTGTATAAACCGAAATGAAGCTTTCCTAGTGTTATATGAAGACTTAAAGTTCAACTTGAGAGTGCAAAGTATGGATTGAATCTAAAAAGAAACCAGGTAAGAGCACATCTAGTCCGAGCTACACAGTTCGAAAATCTCGGATTTGTCTCGATGTAAGATTTATCTGCGCCTATACTTACTTATTAAATAAAGCCAACTCGAAAATATTTTCTGGTTAGTTTTCCTGTCATTTATGCAAGGCGTTGCTCTTACTGTACCACAGCTATTCTTTGCTACAGGTCATCTAAAATATCCTCAGCTTTTTACTTATTCACTAGCTATTTTGAAGTGTAATAAACTAAGACCTCATGTTGATTCTCATCAACATGAGAAAGCAGGAGTTGTTCAAGTAATATTCCTGTCAGGTGAATGATAATAAATCAGTCTGATTAACTCAACAGGCCAGAATCTGCTGCAAATAGAGCTACAAGAGATCACTGAGGCAGTAAATTTGTTGACCCGGCGTAACAAATCGATATTTGTCGATCAGATTGACCGATCATTATCGATTAATATCGGCAATCGATAAAATTGATAGTCACAGCCATCCCAGACAGATTGATAAAAATCGATATCACTTGATATCGAAAGTACGTATCATAACATCACTGTTCCAAAGATAAAAGCTATTTACATTTATTGTATCTCGACCAAGAACGCAGCAAACTATACCATGCTATTAAGACAAAGATCCGAGAAGATTCTAGACTACCCCAATACCCTGGGGACGAGAGGCTGAAACTCTGTCCGCTCACGTTTCTGTTGTTTCGGGGAAACTCAGGTCTTTAATTCTTTGGACCTCGAGCCTCTGGTTTCTCTAGGTCTCTAGACTACCAAGGACTAGAAGTGGAATTTCTTCTGTTAGAGGCCTGTCGATAAAAATCGATATAAAAATCGATAATCACAACAGAGCTAGCCATCAATTTTTATCGATTACCGATAAAATCAATCGATTAAAATCGATTAGTATTGACAAATATCGATTTTATGGTTATCGATTCATCGATTCATCAACCATAATTACATTTTACTGCAAAAATTATCAAGTTAAAAACATCACATCTTGGGCAGTATTCCAACAATCTTTACTAACGTTTTCTGATTTTTCAAGGATACAGTACCGGTATGCTGAATTTGATACTGAGTATTAAATCATCCAGTTTGTGATGTATTTAATCATGTAAACAAAAACAAAGCAATGCACTATAAGCAGGGTGAGGAGGATCCTTTAATTTTGAACACGACACCTATTTGCATCTTTATACTCTGTGTGATTTGCTAAAAAAAATACCCAAGTATACTCTTTGTCCAACTTCTTCCCTCTTCCCTCATGCTTTTCACTTATTCCTTTTCATCTTATTTCTAGATATATGGATGTATGGCCTTATGCATAACAGAAGGCGAAGAGGATAGGTGAGGTGATTTCCAGATATAATGTATCAGTCAATTCCAGCGGTGACCATGCCCCCCACACCACGGTGTTCCAGAGGGTGGGGAATTTTGAAAATTCTGCTTGCCCGGGGGTGGGGAATTTGGGTTCTATTTCACAATCTTTTAGCGCGTTGAGTTTTGCAGAACTACAACACCAGTTCACTTCCCTGATCAGTTATAACTATCAATTGGCAGTTAGGATGTCACAGTTACAGAAAATAACATCCACACACAATAAAATGCCTAGCATGGCCCGTACACTCTTGAGATTGAGAGATGCCGGAGACAACAAAAAGGAATTTGTAGCCATCTACAACCGCGAATGGCCGATAAAAATTTAACAGTGGAGACTTTGAAGGTGTGTCTACTATTGTACTTAATACCTCAGTAGAAGAAGAAATTCAAACGATTTGAGACTGACGGATTTGTTTCACTTGTTTACTTTGTCTTGCTTTCAGTTGAAATGAGAACTCGTTCAGAGACGAGAAAAACTAAATTACAGTTAAAAACGAATCACAAATGCTCGGACAGAATAAGTAAGATTTACATTATATACCGAGAATGGAGTTGAAGTTCTGACTGGAAATATTTTTTGTGAAGCTTTTTCTGGGGCATTTGTTCGTTTTTTGTCTTCCCCGCCATGGGGTATTTTGCATCTTTTCCTGTCCTGGGACGGGGAATTTTTAGTGTTAATTTTAGAAATGACCGAAATCCTGGGGGTTGCCCTGGGCTGGGGGGCACGCTCACCGCTGGAATTGACTGATACATAATTTATTTGTAAAAATTCTTCAAAACCATGTAATTTTTTTTGTTAGTCATGTCCCCACCCTGCCTTCACTTGCTTCTGTTATTCGTAGGCAGCTAAGCTGGATTTGTAAGATAATAATTTGTAAATATGAATAAGAATGTTGAAGTTGCTTTAGCCATATTAATGTGATAAAGGTTAATCACCAGCAACTTTGATCAAGAAGGATGGTCTGATTTCTGTAAAATTTGCTTTTACAGTTCACTAATATGCATTTTAGCTAAATCACCATTTGATTGCTCTTCTTCTGAAATTTGGAACTGATTAAAATGCATATTTTTTCCTATTGGTATGTTTTCTAATGTAGATAGTTTCCTATTGGCATTTGAAAGACAATCTTAGCTGGAATAATGCTAAAATGATTTATTGCTGTGGTAATTTTAAGTACTAGAATCACACTTGCATACTGTCATGAATCCTGCAATCTGATTGGCTCCGCTACTGCTGTGAAAGCACATGTTCTGTATCAGTAAGAGTGGTTGCATGGTGTACGATCTTTATGCTGCGAGGGCACGTGTTCTGTATCAGTAAGAGTGGTTGCATGGTGTACGATCTTTATGCTGCGAGGGCACGTGTTCTGTATCAGTAAGAGTGGTTGCATGGTGTACGATCTTTATGCTGCGAGGGCACGTGTTCTGTATCAGTAAGAGTGGTTGCATGGTGTACGATCTTTATGCTGCGAGGGCACGTGTTCTGTATCAGTAAGAGTGGTTGCATGGTGTACGATCTTTATGCTGCGAGGGCACGTGTTCTGTGTCAGTAAGAGTGGTTGCATGGTGTACGATCTTTATGCTGCGAGGGTATGTGTTCCGTATAAGTAAGAGTGGTTGCATGGTGTACGATCTTTATGCTGCGAGGGTATGTGTTCCGTATAAGTAAGAGTGATTGCATGGTGTACGATCTTTATGCTGTGAGGGCTTGTGTTTTGCATCCGTAAAGTTGCTACATGGTGCACATTTTTTATGCTGAAGTTTTAAACTAGTACAACATAATAATCATCAGAAGTAAAAACTACAATGGTTATTTATTGAATTGCCGCAGTATATTCACTTGTTGTTTTCATTCTCAAAACCCGGATGTACATGAAGCTGACAATAATGTTTTCCTCGACGCAATGACTACTTGGGTGTTATGGTGCTTAGGATTTGATCACCTTTGTTTTTGTTTTAGAAACGTCGACAGAGGAAACTGTGCTCGAAGAGAGCACTTCCTTCAACGAGAAAGCGAAAGAAAAGTAAAGGCAAGCTCTTGTCAACTCTCTTATGAGAGCATGAGCGAGGCAGAGGAGGTTGATGAGGATGGAAACAGACTTGTTAACCAAAGCGGCTGCTGAACCGGCCACTGCTGGAGAATTGCTCCCATTTACTCAAAACTTTGAATCGAGAGTACAGGAAGCGCAAGAGACATAGGGGCTTCTACCCATGCTTTACCAAAAATAACCCCTCATGGTCAATAAGTCAAAAGGCATTTCGTGTTGTGGGAAATATCCAGAAAATTGGCAAAGAACACGTCTCTTGTCTGCAAAACTACCTTATATTTTATTACAGAGTTAATGTTAAAAAAGGACTATTGATTAGCCCTCGGTCATCAAAGCCTATATCTAGCATCAGACTTTGAATTATACTGTAATAGGTATTTTCTATTTATCAGTTGTTTGCAGTTATTTTTTTAGAGTATTACATTTTTATCATCAGGATTTGAATTATATTGTAACATATAAAAAATTAACAATTGTTTACAATTAGGTATATTTTATTAGAACAGAAACATATATAGATTAGAATTATTAAAAAATGAATGAGAAGTTGATATCCGCGTTGTGGTGATAAATTTGTTGTATTTCTGCATTCCTTGCCCACTGCAAAAGCGTTACAAAAATCACTTTAGCGCTGTATTTTCCAGCTCTGTAAAAGCGTTGCAAAGTTGTTTTTCACCCTGTTGCGAAAGTAGCACTAAATTTGTTATGTCTGTATTCCTCGCCTACTGCAAAAGCGCTGCAAGAATCATTTTGCGCTGCATTTTCTAGGTCTACGACCGATACGAAGTTGATATATTCACACTGTTGCGAAAGTGGCACTAAATTTTTATATGCCTGAATTCCTTACCCACTGCAAAAGCGTTGCAAAAATCATTTTGCGCAACATCTCCCAGCTCTGTGAAATACGTGTTGCAAAGTTGTTTTTCACCCTGTTGCGAAAGTGCTCTAAATTTGTTTTATATCTACATTCAGCGCCCAGTTCAAAAGCGTTGTAAAAATCACGTTTGCGCTACATATTCCAGCTTCTGCTTAAAGTCTTATTAACTCGCTTTATCTCTACTTTTCACAACCGTGACGAAATTTATATTTGTACCTATTGCAAAAATAGTGAAGACCGCATTATCGCTACATTCACTTCTTCTGTAAAACCTATGCAAATTTGTTTTTTGCACCTCTGTGAAACTATCGAAAAAAGCACTTTCACTCTAGATTCACAGCACGTGAAACTATAGTGTTGTTGTATGTTTGCACTACATTTGCGACATTGGGCAAATTCTATTATTTCATAACATTTTCAAGTGTCAAGAAAATAATACGATAAAGCGGTCTTCACTATTTTAGAATAGCAACGCAAAAGGTTATCAAATGTCTAATTTCGTTTTTGGTCAAAAGTGTGGCGAAAGTGCCCTTCAATGGTATTCGCTTTATTTTCACATTACTTTTGCATGACGTGTGAATCGGTGTTTTCGTGCAGTGACAGGAGAACAACCTCGATGAAATACTCAGCAAGTTCTGGGAGGTGAGCAAAATACCCGCAGAATACAGTGATACCGATACAAAATAAGTACATAAGAACTTCCAAAATACCATTGAATTCAACCAAGTTACTGGGAGATATAGCGTAAGACTTCCTTGGAAGAACAACAAGCACAATCTCCTAGCAACTTTACTTTGGCAAGAAAAAGATTAAGCAATCTTAAACATACACTATATAAAAAAGACCCAGAGCTTATTCAGAAATATAACAACCAAATTCTCGATCAACTCAAACGCGGTTTTATAGAGCAAGTACACGACCACAACGAGCACAAAGGAATAATGCACTACATTGCGCATTTCCCCGTGTTTAAAGAAAGTACCACTACAGCTATGAGAATTGTGTATGACGCCACAGCAAAGGTATCTCCAAAGGCATTAAGCCTTAACGACTGCCTTTTATACAGGTCCCAATCTAATGCAAGATTTACAAACCATCCTGCTTAACTTTAGAACACACAAAATAGCGTTCACAGCAGACATCGAAAAAGTCGGTCACTTTCACATTATTTGTCGCTGAATCCTAACCGACATCCATGAGGGAAAATTTATGCCACTGAAATTTTGTGAAATCAGTTCAATTTCTCATACCACAACTCGAGCTCAACACTGAAGACAGGGACGCTACAAGATTTCTTTGGCTCAAATACATCAACAAATCAGTGACAGATCCAGACAATTTAATAGTATACAGATTCTGTCGTGTACTGTTCGGAGCTGCACCATCCCCATACTTACTTCACGCTACAATTCAACACCATCTCAACAAACAAAATGATTGGATCTCAGAAGACCTTCAAAAATCAATTTACATGGACAACGTAGTGACGGGAACAGACTCCGGACCTGCAGCACTAGAGTACTACAAATCGTCAAGAAATCACTTCAAAAAGGCAGGCATGAATTTACGTCAATGGACTAGCAACTCAACAATTATAAACGGCCAAGCACGCAAAGATGGAGCAAACGCAGAGCCAACGGTAAAAATCTTAGGCCTGGTCTGGAATGCAGAATCTGATACATTATCTCTTTCATTGGCAAAACTTAACGAGAAAATCACTAACATGGAAAACATTACTAAAAGGTCGGTGCTAAGTCTTTCCTCCAAGCTATTTGATCCACTAGGGTTCGCGGAACCAGTAACAGTCAAAGCCAAGATAATGATGCAGCAACTTTGGAAACAACTTTGGAAATCCTAACCGAAAAAGGCAAAGAAAGTTGGATCAAGTGGCTAAACGAGTTGACACATTTAACCTCGCTAGAAATGCCTAGGCCATACTTCAAAGAAGACGCAAATGAATCGTCACTTCAACTTCACGTGTTTTGCGACAGCAGCAAATCAGCATACCGCGCAGTAGCTTATCTGCGAAGAAACACCCCTACAGAGACAAGATGCACTTATGTCAAAAAGTAGAGTCGCACCCGTGAAACAAGAGACGATTCCAAGACTAGAGCTTCTCGCAGCTCTGCTCGGAGCAAAACTGGCAAAGTACCTCACCACGACTGTATTATCTAACTACAAACCACTTAATCAAAGTGTTCTGTGGAGTGATTCCAAAATTGCGCTCTCATGGATCTTATCAACAAAGCACCTGCGACTACAATTTGTACAACATCGAGTACAACTAATCAGAGATATTACCTCACAAAGCACATGGAGATACTGCCAAACTGCATGCAACCCTGCAGATCAGATAACTAGAGGAGTCGACGCTTAAACATTCATATCAAAACTAAAAGATTGGAAACAAGGTCCATCATGGCTCACGAAACCCGAACAAGAATGGTCATCGATGATCAGCGACGAAATTCACCAAGACGGCGAAACAGAGGAATATTCAAACAAAACGTCAGCAAGCGCAAATCTCCCGCACACACAAGAAAACATCAGTATACTAAACATCATAGACATCACCAAGTACAGCATTTGAATAGAGTAATAGCGGAGCTCCTGTGCGGCGCGAAGCGCCGCGCGAGCAGAGCAGCATACATACGGAAAAGTGGTATCAGACATGTATAACCATCAAGTCGCTTTGAGTGGTTTGAGATATTTTGGTGTTTTTATGACGTAATCAGTGACGCCATATCACGTGACTTTGACGTTAGATAGCTATCAACCTAAAGGCAACCTTTGTCAAGTTTGGACGTTATTGGAGCTTTCTTTGCGAAGCTATGATTTTTTCTTTCTCTTTCGTGAAAAAAACCTATAGTGGTGATTCCGTGTGTTTGTCCGTCCGTCCGTAACACAGGTATCCCAATTCTAGAAAAGTCAATATCTCAAGAAGGCACCATCGCTAGATCACCAAATTTGGGTAAAATGATATATGGAGGCAGCAGGGCTGCACCATCAAGGTCACGTGGTATGACGTCATCGATGACGTCATCAAAACTAGAAAAGGCAATATCTCAAGAAGGCAACATTGCTAGGTCACCAAACTTGGGTAAAATTATTTGGAGGCAAGGTTGGTGCAGCACCAAGGTCACGTGACATGACGTCATCGATGACGTCATCAAACTAGGAAAGTCAATATCTCAAGTAGGGTAAAATGGTCTTGGAGCCAAGGGGGTGCACCAGCAAGGTCGCGTGGCATGACGTTATCAGTGTTGTCATCAAAACTATGTGAGTCGATACTAGTCCAGGCATTCTACGACAAAATGGGCCTGACCTGGAACTAATTCCCACAAAAGAAATTTCAACTGTTTTTGGTTCTTTGATCACCTCTTAATAACATATGAAAAGTCCCAGAAAATCCCGCCACGGCAACATTCCGAAAAACAGGATTTATTTGAGGCAGTCGAGAAAGCGATTTGTAGTCGCATGGAAACGAGGCTGGTATAATAAATCAGCATCGCGGCTCGAAAAAAAAAAAATGCACAAAACTACTTATCGACATTGAAAATATTTTAATTATTCAGTGCAAAAATCCCACATAACAGAGAAGAAAAAATCGAAAAAAGCAAATCGCGGTTCTTAAGTTTTCATAACAAAACAAGCAGAAAACTGAAAAATTTAAGAAATAGAAATTGCTTGTTGTTTGGACTACTTAAACTAGAACCAACGGGAAAATATAAATGTTTTACTGTTATGTTTAATTGTAAGAAAGAGAAATTGCCGAATTTGTTTATTTTACTCTAAAACTAGTGCCTCCTGAAAGCCGTCTGAAATGATGTTTCTAGCGCGCGGGCATCGTATAATTACTTAGATCAAGCGCTCGGAGTATTTCACCTGTTGCAGAAGGAAAAAAGCAATACTACAAAGATGTAAACAATTCTGCATTTATTATTGTATAAATGTAAGTAAAATGTCTTGCCCGATGTCTTGCTCGATTTCTTGAATAAGGTATTTAGCAATGGGCAATTGAATTGTTTATTTGCACTAGAAAAGGCCGTCGCAACATTGCTTGGAATAAAATTATTCTTTCACGGTCCACGATAAAATGTCATGATCACGGCTAGAGAAATTCCGAACTCTTACAAATCTGCAACAGTTTTGCTATTATAGACTTTTTGGGATACATATTCAAGAACTTATTGGAGTTTGATTCATCACGCGCATTTCCAAGCCATCTAGTTTTAATTGAATAATTCATTAGCGCTCCGCACAGATTCTAAGATTCAGACAAACAATTCATCTGAAATCATTCCATTCAGAAGGACCGCGCTTGAATACGAGCCAGGGTAGGAGTGTATACAAGCTCTCTGCTATAACGAGTGCAACTACCAGTTTACCAATTCATTTTGTATCGTTCTTTTGAGAGAAAACTGAGAAATGGGAGATACGTGTGTTTTGTTTGTCTGAGATGTTAATTAGTGTGACGTCATCTGTGTGCAGCGCTATGACCGTTGAGAACAACACCCCTGAGCCGTCTCGACTCGTTCTGGCCAAGACGGCTTTCATTATTTAAAACAGACAAGCAGTGTTCTCATCTCTTTGATCTTGCGTGCGGAGCAACGTGATTGCTGTCAAATGGAAATGGACAGCGTAAATGTCGATGTGGATCCCCCCACATTTCCACACTGGGGGTAGTGGTTCTTTAACGTCCCCCTTAAATTGGTTACAGCTTATAGTAAAGGCGAGGACGGAACCCCGGTTGATTTTTACCTTCCATCGCGCGGTCAGATTTTCCCTTTAAAATGCCATTATTAGGCGGGAAAATTGGCGAGCTTATTGGGCAGATGGTTCCGAACGGTTAACCGACGGAGAGTCTCACTAGCATACGCAGAACACTCAAGGAAGTACACATGAAGAAATAGAAAATCGTCAAGTCACCGGTTCACGCACATCCACATCCCACACGTGTCCATTGAGACGAAATGGCTGAATGCGATTTTTCAACGGGCGTGGGGGGAGAGTGAATTTTTTGTACCTGCCATGGCCAAGTTAGTACGTTGTTGATGGCCAACACGCCGAGCTACCAATAAGATGACCCACTACGGACGATCAGCGGGCAAAGGTATATATGATATGTTTATTACTTCCCACTCGCAGCTCTATATTGGTGCAACATTTTCCTTTGTGGACGGGATGAAGAGATGTTTTCCTGGCGAACTCACAGAATAAATAACGGCTAATAACAGCACAACGGCGTTATTATGAACTGATTCCGCACTCTTTAAGCCGATTGCGACGCATGATATTGTTCTTATCGTGAAGACATCCATTCTCCACCGCCGCCGAAAGCCCAGTACGTAGTGGAACTGTTTTTTATTTGCTCAGAGCCCAAGTCCACCTCGACACAAATCAAAGTATGGAACATGCGAAGAGTCCAAGCAGAGCTACGTGACGCCCCCATGCATCGAAATATGTTAAATATTGCTAAATGACCACCTCTTACTGTCCTACAAGTTTGATATCCGCCATCACACATTATAGAAGTTGATCGAATTTATATTTATAGAAAATGCGCTTTGACTTTTCGTGACATTTACACAATTACGAGCTAGGGTCACAATGCCGTGGACTGTATATCACACAAGGAAAATTTTGACTGTCGACTACGGCGATGATGCTATTTACGAAAATTCACATTCCGCCGCTTTACTGGCGACAATTGAGCAAGTTACAAATAAAGAAAATTCGTCAGTGTGCGTGTTATCGATATTAAACGTTTTTATGCGAAACTGTCTAAGTTTTGATAGAATTTAAGCAAATTAAAGGGCACTTCCGGTTGCAGCCTCGTTTTCATGTAGCACGCAGAGAGCCTCTCCGCCAAGAGCTGCAAAACGGAGTGTTGCCGTGCTGGGATTTTTTGGGACTTTTAGTATGTTCTTGTAGACGTTAATTCTAGCAGGTTTCTGAAGAGAAAGCTTTTGTGGGAATTAGTTCCAGGTCCAACCATAAAATGCCTGGACTATACCTCAATGACAGTAATATATTAATTCGAGCTCCGCTTTTAGGCAGTGCCTAAATCTATATATTACGCATCATAGCACTCGTCATACGCTTTACAAGAAGGTTGAGAAATCATGTAACGTCTAACACAGTCAACGCTGTAGCAACAGATACGAAACATGCAACTGACATTCTAATCAAATCTGTGCAACAAGAGTACTTCAGAGATATCAAAGCAAAACTCCAAACATTGCTAAAGCTAATCATCTACCAATAATGTATCAACTTGGTCTATACTTATATAATGATCTAATACGATGCAAAGGCAGACTTCAATATTCAGAATTACCGTACGACGCAAAGTTTCCAGTATTGATCCCAAAAGAGAGCTACCTAACAACACTAATTATTAGAAAGGCACACCTGATGGTATTACATGGTGGCGTAAGAGAAACACTAACTCAGCTCAGGCACTCCTACTGGATCCCTAAGGGTAGACAACTTGTAAAGAAGGAACTCAGGAAGTGCGTAACATGCAGAAAAGTAGAAGGACCGTCATTTCGCTTAGTTGCATCTCCTCCTTTACCAGAAATCAGAGTCACAGGATCCCAGCCCTTCAAAGTTACAGGAGTTGATTATGCGGGACCAATATACGTACACAACAACAAAAAGGAAGCCGCTAAAGCCTCTATCAGCCTCTTCACCTGCGCAGCAATACGAGCAGTGCATCTGGAGGTAGTACAAGACTAAACAGCCGGCGCGTTCCTTAGAGCCTTCAAAAGATTCATAAGCAGAAGAGGTATACCAGAACGGATAATCTCAGATAATGCAAAGACCTTTAAAGCGGGTGCGCAAGAGCTAAAAGCGCTCAAAACCAAGATACTTGAAGCAGCAGAAACTCAGAATTTCCTTGCAAACCACTTCATCAAGTGGAAATTCATAACAGAAAGGGCGCCATGGTGGGGTGGCTTCTATGAAAGGATGATTGGATTAGTTAAACGAAGAATGAAGAAAACAGTTCGAAACACATTTAGGCACGATGAGAATTATATCATGTAAGAATTGGATTCTTGTTAAATTCAGGGCATCTGAGGTAGTGTGTAAAACATTTTGAAAATTATGTGGAAATTTACAGGAGCTATTATATGACCAAATTTGGAATTTGTGTGATAAACGAGAAATTGTAGGGAAATATTTCAAGAACTCCAAAAATACTTTGCTAACCTGTTTTGGACCTACACATCAAAGATACAATACTACAAGTCATGAGCTTTTTCTCTCAAATAAGCCAAGGTGTTAGTCACAGAAACAATTGAAAATCACAAAATATTTGTGACATTAATATTTTCTACAGGATTTCTGTAAAGAGAAATCAAAGAAAACTTTATAAATTTATGTTAACTTTTAAGAGAATCTCAATATTTTTGTGTGAAAAATAATGCTCAAGATGCAGATACGTCTAGGTATTCATTTAAATTGAAATGTCTTATTTTTTTATTTTCAAAAACCTAGAAACGCTTGCAGAATGGAAAAAAGGGAGCTACTTTTCGCAAGTCATTCATGCTGCCCTGGTAAGAAAAAGTGGTTATTTATGGGGATAAACTTAGGTTACAAGCCTGGGGCTATAGCTATTTTGTTTCCCCATACCAATACAAAACCACTGTGCTTCATAGTGGAGCTCAGATTTACTTAAGAAAACATAGGTATGGGAAGCTGTTTGCCTTTATATTATGTCACGCGTACTGGGAGAACAAAGCCAATTGAATACCATATAGCTTCATATACTCAGAGTTTCAATATGATTTTCCCTGGAGACAAAAGGAAAAAAAATTGCTATAGAATTTTTTTTGTGAATCATGAGAGAGAATACACAAAATAATGATTGGAAAAAGAAAGGAAAAAATGATTTCAATTTGAAAGAGAAGAGAAGAAAAATAAGTAATAAGTAAAAGTATCAGGCCGTGACTTAAGGCCCTCGCGAACACTGGTCACTTGATTACTGTTGCCACACTCTGTCAACTGATCTAAGGAGGTTCACATGAATTCAGAGGTTTGGATGGTGTTAACTATAATTCAGCTTGCTTGACAATACATGTGCAAAATGGCCATTCGAAGTAATTTTAAGGCCTGTCTGACTTGAGGTCTGCAGGAGTGGCAAATCTAACTTCATACTTAGATAAACTGCTATAAATGTACAATTCACGCACCAATTCTACCTCAGAAGCTGGGGCTCAAATCATACCATGTTTCCCCTTTGGTATTGTAACATCTTGTTGAATGAGAGAGCATGACTGTCGGAATTGTGGCATACTAAATATAGAAACCTACAGAGTGACAGTAGTGACATTATGTAATTGCTGACGTTATGCCCGGTGACATACTGCTTGTGATTACCTTACTCCCTAAAGAGGGGCTTCAACCTAATGGTCACATGATAACTACATCAAAACTAGCAAAATCAATGTACAAAGTGTATGTGTCAGAAGCTCCATTTGTAAATCAATGTGTTACTAATTTGCAACTATGTCAATATTACTGATTTGCAAAATCAAAATGCATATTATGGCTAATATTTGTTTCTCTACATTTACATCAGGCAAAGTCTGAAATCATCAACGTGGAAATTCCATCAGTCTCTTCTTTGAATCCAGCTGCATTGACCACAGACGATTCAAACAATTCTAGTCCTGAAGAAATGAAGTCAGTAATAGTACAGTTTTGCTGTCTGAACAGGTCGAGAAAAAATTGGTCATTCATGACTTACTTGTACATTGTACGTATAAAGAATACTATAGTCATAGTCAATCATGTTCCTCTACGGAAAATCTGGAGGGGCAAAGGGGGTGAGTTTACTTTTCTAAATCAACTAACACTCTAGAAATTGGGGTCCAGCAGTCTTTTTCTAGTTGTTTTAATGATAATGTTAAAACATATTGTAATTCTACACATTTGAAATAACTACATTGGTAACGATCTTCCCAAACCATCAGAAAATTCCACATAAAACTGCACTGCTCAGGATATGAGTAACACTAACAGAGTATTGTGGCTAAAACGAAAAACTTATGAGAGGCAATGTCTCAAAGCCCCATAGTCAACTACCATTCCTTTGCGGTCAGATGGGTCGACTTTTCATATAATTATATAATTTTTATTTGGGTTGAAATATTCGCTTCCACCACAATAAAACAAGTCCAGACTCAAACACTGTTGTGTAGTTAGCTTGTTTAAGCATTCCGGCGACTTTAGAGATATGTTTGGAAATAGATTTGATTCAAAACATAAACAAAAGTGTGCAGAATGCCGGTTGATTATGACCATTGAGAGTAAGCTGCTATTTTTGTGTTGCCTGGCCTAGAAGCCTCAGGAATCTCTATATCAGTCTTTGTTTATTTTACTCTCCCTATACTACTTGTATGCTTTAGGCTAGTTAGTATCAATGAGCTAGTTTTATTTCATTGTCTGGGAATATAGCTTCAAACAAATTCTGTATTTTCACCAGTTCACACCTGAATTGATCAGCCCGTCAGACTCTCTTTGATTCCAGCTGCAGTGATCACAGAAGATTCAAGCAATTCTAATAATGCCGAACAACATCAGGTATCTTATGTTAATCAGTAAAATTTGAAAATCGTGCTCTTTCAGAAAGGTATATGCCGAGGCTCATTTGAGGTATGTTGGGCACATTCAGGGCATTCAAATGTGCCTAACTGTGTTCCAAAAGATATGTACCTGTTTGGGGTATACCCCAATTAATGTGCCTTGCAAGAGGTTACCTCAGGTATATTTCAGGTATACCCCAAATGTGCCTGATTTTGGTAGGGGCAAGGATCCAACTCGTGTACAATGAAGTTGTATTTAGAGTTGAAAACTCTCCATTTATGTCAATTTAAAAATGGACGCCATTTATTTTTTTACTAATTTCGCAAACATACGGCAGACACACACTATAGAAATTCACATTAGCATTGTTAATATTATAGGGATCCACAAGCAAGGCTAGGAGTTATGCCCAGGTGGTAGGTATATTGCTGAGTACACATATCTATTGACTCCTTGCAACTTATAATTCGATGATGGACATTGTCAGTGTGGCCATTCAAAATGTAATTTATTCATCCATCGTACAGAAATGCAGGGTCCTTGGGTCCACTAGATTAATGTACCTGTTTTTGGTTATACAAATCGACCTACTAATGTGATTTGACTAAACAATTATTCCTCTTGAATACTTGTTAGATTTTTACTATCATGTGACCACAATCTCCTTATTTTCTCACATAGTGTACCGTGTGCGTGGAAGATATATCACCTGGAATAAAGTTTCAAGGCCAGATAGTTGCTGGCACATATTCCATGACGACTGTCTACAGGTTATTATAATATACTGATAGTATGTCGTAATGAATGCTTTCAGTCACCCAGTTAAGGTATAATTATAAGGACAAAATAAATCACTTACTGTAAATCTAGATGAAAAATTACAACGATGAAGGTCATGATTATTATATGGTCGCAACGTTGCAACCCACGTTGTAATTTTTCACAGATTTTCAGTAAGTGAATTATTATGTATGCACGAATCGGAGTTTCCGTTGCAACAATGCGCGACAGCGCTTTAGGGCGCTAATGCCAGAGGCTATCTTTTAAGAAATAATTGGAAATACATGCACATTCCAGGTAAGATGCTCGTCAACACGAACTCCAAGCGATTTGGTAACAGCTACTTGTTTGATTTTGACTTGTTAGTGGGTTTAATTTGTGGCTTTGTCAGATGTTTTACTCGTGTTTGTGAACTATGCAATGAACAATTAAATTAATATATAATATAGATTTAGCCACTGGCTAAAAGCGGAGCTCCTGGTTACATATTTTTCCATGTGAATGGAAAATTGCAATACTTTATTTGACATGAGTTAATGTGTCATTCCAAAATCTGGGATCCTACAATTAGATTACAAGCACAAAACTTATATGTATTTTAGAGCAGGATTGCGTGAGCGAAAACTTGAACAGTCAATAAGACTATTTATTGGGTAAGAGGAATGGGCAGCAGTCGCAACACAAAGCTACCCCCCTGGATTTTTTAAATTTGAACCAACCACCCTGCAGTTCCAGTGATTTTATCATGACCACCCTGGAAATTGTGCTTACCCACCCTGGAATGTCGTATTTAAGGGTGCCCGCCCTGAAATTTCAAGCTCTACTTCCACCCACAGTGGAATTCTGAGGAATTACCCAACTGCCCAATTGGCATGGGGTGAGGCACTCCATCATATGGTAGATGGATATGCTAGGGGTTTTTTTTTGGGAGGCTCCTGAGGTCTGCCATAGGCATGAGGACGATAGGTAACAGGTAGGTCTGCCATAGGGTAAAGTTTTTTCTTGTCTCTGATAGGGTATGTATTACAGTATGGCTACCAGCACTTAGTGATAAAGACAGTTTATTTAGAACCTTTAACACATTAGCAAATTTTTTACTTATTTTTCAAGGAATCACTTCCAGAGCCAAACGGGTTACCATGGAAACACTAGTTAGCATATGGGTTTATGAGGTCTTGGTCATTCTTTGTTGTTACCAAGTTTGAATTGAATCGAAATATCCAAAACAGAATTATACATAAAACATTGTTTGGCCTCTTTGCCCAAGTCTTGTTGTGACGTCATTTTTTGCTAATTTGCATTAGTACAAATCTTGAGTATCAAAAAAGCTATGAACCAAAAGAGCTATGAACACGAAAAAAAATTCTTTCGTATTTTGAATGTGCAATCAAATAAGCCATTAAATTTCAGCCTTGAGTTGCTCTTTAACCAAACCTATTATACAATGGCTGACTGCATTTATAAACCGCACCAGGGCTAAGGACCTCCCTTAAAAAGACCCCTCCCATGGAACTTCCACTCGTGAAACCGACCCCCACCCCTGGAATTTCCACTCATGAAACCGACCCCCTCCCCTGGAATTTCCAACCCCATAAATGACCCCCACCCCTGGAATTTCCATTTTTTTCTGGCAAAATACCCCTGGGAAATCTCTTTTTGGATAAAATGTCCCTGGAAAATCACCTTTTTTACTCCTCCCCCTTGGAATTCCAGTCTCCAGACACACCCCCTCTCCTGGAATTTTCAGAGTTTAATACAGCCCCCTGGAAAATTTTCCATAGGTCCTCAACCTCCCTGGTTCGGTTTAAAAATGCAATCAGCCAATGAGTAAGACAAGAAGTTTATATTTCATGCTTAAAAAATCATGAATAGTTTATAAGAACAATACAATAGAAACACAATAAGAATCACAGGACCGTAGCATCCCGAGGGAGGGGGGCTCCCCCTATTTTTGGGGTGCAGGTACTTGTCACACCTTTCAGGGTTTAAAATCAGGCCTCTGGAAAAATTAGAAAACTTGCAAAAAAAAGTTCCAGATAGGTACCCATTAGAGGTCCATTCTATCAAATCAATCAAATTACACTTGTTAGGGACCGTTCATTTTTTATCAGGGAGGGGGGGCTGGTGGAAATGAGGGGGTACCCTGTATTTTTTGGTTGGCCCCCCTTTCATGTCCGTATTTTTTTAGGTGGCCCCCCAAAATCCAATGTATTTTTTCTGGTGCTTCCCCCCCTCTCTATTATAAATGCTTGCCCTGTAAGGTAGACTCTTGCCTAAGTGATGCAGTCTCATTCTTCTTAAAGTTTTTCTTACTTCTGTCAAAGCTAAGGAACCGATCCCCCTCAGAACTATTAAACGTTTCGTGACACCCACCTCAGGTCCTAGTAGAAAAGATTTTACATAAAGAGGGGGTCACATAATTCTTTCGTTGCAGCCAACTTTTGATAACCGCATTTCATCAAGCCTCAGTAAAAGGGTATGAAGGTTTTTGTGTATAGTCTGTCAGGAGCCCAGAAAGCTCCTAGTGAAGGGATCCTGAGCCTTTAGGCAATATTTTTCATGCGCGCCGCAAATGAAGAAATTATTATTATTCATGTGCGTGAAGCGCAGCCCAAATGACGAATTTCTATGCTTGTTGTAAGTAAACGTTGAACTCATGCTTATACCTGTGGGGTGTTCTTTCGTACATAGACTGCCCGGCAGGCCTATCAGTGCAGGGCATTTTTGAGAGGGTTTATTTGTTCTTATCAAAAAAGTAAAAGAGCATATTAGATGTTAAATTCGTCATACGCGCGAAGCGTGCCAATTTTTTTATTAAGTATTTAGTGAAATGAGAAACATATAAGCGAGTTGAAACTGCAACAAACATATTGCATGCTGTAAAAAATACAAACTTTTTGTTTCCTCCCTGTTATGTGCTTGTATTTTATTGGGTGACCCCCCCCCCCCCTCATTTCCACCAGCCCCCTCTCCCTGATAAAAATGAACGGTCCCTTAGTTGCCTGAATTTCAGACGTATTCTCCCTCGTAAAAAATATATGTCTTGCTGATACCTTTTTAGGAGCCCAAGTCAACTAAGCGATGCCATGTATGGTACCTTTTAGGGAAGAAATTGAAAGTTCCTGACAAGCACCCCTGCCCCAAAAATAGGGGAGTTCCCCCTGGGCATACTGTAGCATGTTGTAAATCTGATACAACCACTAGTGGTTGTAGCTAATTTGCATAGCAACTTTAATGAAACATATCAAGTTTCACTTCCAATTGTTTTAAAACAGACGACACTAGAAGGGAGGATGTCTTCTCCATTTTTTAAGTAGTTTAAAACATTTGCAACAATTAACAACTATTTATAGAAAAAATACACTGTATAGCGGCTTTCACATAACTGCTGTGAAAACAATTCATGAGTAATTCATTATCCTATCAAATGCATAGAAATTCAACAATTAACCAATCACAGAGCGAGAGGTGATTCACAATCTCTCTTTTTTGTCAGCAATTTAATTAGACGTATAATTGTGTAATTATTTTCTCTACACAATCTGATTGGTATAAGGATCAAAGACCATGCTCTTGACCAATCACAACCCAAACCAATCACAATTAGCAAGTTATTTGTAATTACTCATGACAGTCATGTGGAAACTGCTCTAATTATGTTTTACTTGTGTCATGGTATGGTCTTTCCGAAAGCCGCCTCTGGCAAAAGCCACCTCTGGCTGCTGTTGTCACTGAAATTTAAAGAAAATAACCAATAAGTCTGATGAGCCTCGAAGACAAAACCTGCTTATCAAAACTATGGGCCCGCTTCATGCGCAACGAAAGAAAAGTGTGATCCCCCTCGACTACCTGTAAAATACCTTTACTATGTCGAAACTAATTATTTTTTTATATTTAACATATAAGAATACGATTGCATTTGTAAAAGGAACAGCCCTGGAATAGGTCTGCACACCCACAGAGCAATATTATTCACCATCTACAGAGCAATATTATTAATTAAATGACTAGAAACCGCTACTAGTATCTTTAAACATGGGGAAATTCGGTAAGACAAAAAAAATCATGTGAAAAAATACAGAAAAAATTCCTGCAAAGCCATGGCTTGCTAAAAAAACATTCCTACAGAAATTCTAACCAGCAAAAAAATCCTGCATAACCAAAAACCTCCTACCTACCCCCCCCCCCTAAAATTTCTAATGGTCCATCCCTTTTAAACTACAGTCTATGAATTATTGTGTCTATGTTGAGCAAAATTTACATCTATGTTGTGCAAAATGTATACATTTCCATGACTTCAGTTCCCATGCCTGACACTATCGGACAGAGAAACAATGAATCCAACAATAAATTAAAAGTAAAATGTCAGTGCATATTGGCACTGATAGACAGCAACAATTATTCCTAGATAGATTTCCGCTTGCCTGTCATATGTGAAATACTCTGTGAAGCTTCCCCGCAGACAGGAATACATCTTAGGGAATTTCTACAAAATTAAATTAGCGCACAAAAGTTACTCGTTGTAGCCGAACCAAATTGAGAAGTCGAAAATGTCTCAATTTGAATTGAAAATGTCTCAATTTGAATAGCTTAGATACATTAGAAAATTCAAGAATCATTGTACCATTATCTAAACCTGAAGTTTGGAGCTGGACGAGTCCTATGATGACCAAAAGCTCGCGAGCTAAAGATGGCAGCCATGCCGCCGATGCGTGACAAGTTTTTCTTTCATGACGTTCCCGAGTCTCTCCGCCAAAAGTAAACACAGCCACGGCAGTTGTCAGCTCCACTATAACTTATATATCACTAGAAAATACGGTATTCTGATTGCAATACAGAAAAAAAGCTTAAACCACAATGGTTGAGCGTGTAAAAAACGACTAATCTCACGAGCGGCCACTATCGTCGCATTCAACTTTCATCTTTTTCAAACGAGTGAGAAAACAGCCCGCGAAAGTTCGGGAAAAACACGAATGAAAGTTTGAAGTTTGCGGTAGATAAAATCTGATTACTGCTGAATGCTCATTTTATACTCTAGCTACAAAGTTCAAGTACCTACCTTGAAAATGGGTTTCTACGCTAGCTCTTCGTTCGTCCGTCTTCTTTTGTCTTTTTCGACTTCACCATTCACTGGTATTCTTCTCTACTCCTTCTTTCCCTCGACAAACTTTTTTTTTCTATAATCATGACATCGGTCACTCTTCTTCCCGCTGGTAACTCATTTTCTAAAATCGTGATTTGTCAGCTTGATTTCAAGAGTTTTTGATGAAGAGTAAAAACCGTCGTGCGTGTTTCGTTTGTTCACTTTGCACTCTCTTTGGCGGTGGTTCATGCTTTGCCCGGCTTCTTCCCGTCGCTGTTTCTAGCTCTCTCCTCGAATAATTTCTTCCGCTTCTTCTATCAAAATTCTCTCTTTCATTTTTCTCGTCTTGTCATCGTTTTTTTTTTTTTATCAGTCAGGAAAAAGAACTCTGTACAGACGAACAGACGACAGAGTCCTGCAGAAAAATGACAAACAGTTCCGGGGTTGCCTGTGGTGGGGCGCGCAGACAGACACGGACGCGCCAGCGATACCATAATGGGAATACCGCTGAGCGTTGAAAAATGAAGTCGATAGTATACCTGAGTTCTTACTTGAGCTATTGAATTCTTCATACGCGATACCTATGGTGCTCCGCTCTGCGGCCTTCGGCCGCAAAGGAGCTCCGCTATTATTATTGTTATTATCGTTATTATCTTTGAATGCAGAAACACGGGTAAAGGTCCAACAGAACTGCCATGCCTCGAGTCTGTTATGGTAGCGTATGTTCTTGAACAACTTGTTCGAGGATAGTCAACTCGTACCAACGATAACCATTGGAATAACCATTTGTTCAGAAATATTTCTAACTAGTAATAAGTACCCGTGAAAAATTCACGAATTAAATTTTCCTTGAATGACGAAAATTATCGGATTGTCTGCCGTTGTGGAATGAACAGTTATACCGCTACGTAGAGAGATGTGCTCAAACAATTTGTAACTACGCCTGTTTTCTTTAAAGTATTAAAGTATTTGTTATCAGTTTATAGATAGGTGGCATACCGGTGTGAAATATTTGCACCGTAGCATACGATAGGAAAGGCGTTTTAAATCAGATCTTTGAAAACAATGTTCCTTGTGAATGGAAATGAGGCAAATGCCACACAATAACCCCCTAAATTTTTCCTAACAAAGGTGTTGAGGCATTGGTTTCACTGTGGTTTTGGCGCGAAAAGATCGCGCGTGTGTCGATCGATATGGTCGTATTTTCGGTCAAGAAAGAAAGGCTGAGCTGTACCACTCGAACTTCAACAACTATTGGTTTTAGATGTAAATAATATCAAGAGAAGTCCCTCGTCTAGTGAATAGGAAGGTTTAGGAAGCGCCAGAAAGGTAAAGTAAAACGTTTTAGATTCTTGCTGTTTTCAATGAAAAGTTGCTTTGCACTGCTCATCATGTTGGACTTTCTGAAAGACTTGTACAACTCGGTCAATTCGAATTCAAGTGTGTGTGATTTAAAAACTTAGCTTAAACAATCTAAGCTTATCAGTTAAACTTGGGAAAATCGCTTGAATTAGACCTTAGCTCAAGTAAAACCTTTTCCAACAAAAACATGCACACTGGAGAGATTTCCTTCCGCTCGGGTTTGTGAACTTCGTTTTTTCGGCTCGAACTTCTCTGTTTTTAGTATAGATTTCGAAATAAATAGGCTGTCAAAGGACTGTTGTTTGTGAACTGAGTGTTTGTTTATTTATAAATGGCGCGCCGGGGCTTCGTGCAACGCGCCAAAACCTTTGAATGGGATATATTGTTCACTCTAAACTTTTTGGAAAAACGACTTTTGCCTGAATATTACTATGTTATTATAATAATAACGTGCTTATATAGCGCTTTATCCTCGCGGCTCAAAGCGCTTTACATTAATGAATAACTCATCCTATAAGAACCAGCTTTATAAACATGAGTGTGTGTTAGTATTGTGAGTTCTGTGACACTGAGGTTGGGCAACTTCCGACGGTCCTAGTGGTTCTTTAACGTCCCTCTGGTTCCGGTTAGTGTAGTGTATGTGAGAGACGGGGCCTACGGTTTAACGTCCTTATCCGAGAAGACGCGAAGGTCTAACCATTTGCAGATGTTAGAGCAAAGGCAGCACCTTCTCCTCAATTATTAGAAAAAGACCCTGAGTGTTGGCCCGGCCAGGGTTTGAACTCCCAACCTCCCGAACATAAGCCCGGCGCTCTACCACTGCGCTAACCGGTGAGAGGATCGCGTAGGTTTGGACGTATTTGTTGCTTTCGGCTGCGAGAAATTGTTTATGTTTTGGTTTCTGTGGAAGACTTAAAATGGCGCCTTTGCGAACTCGATCTTCTCGCTTACGAAAACGCTTGAATTAGATCTTCCGTGCACTTCATCGTTTTCGAATAAAATGTATCCTATAACACAGTTCCCCAAGTATGCAAGAAAATGGCGTGGTTTTGAAGTTCCGTGTTGCAGCCGTTTTTCCAGGCTGCTGGGCTAACAGTTTGACCTTGACCCCCCCCCCAACATCACGTATTATATATAAGATAACGAGAAGATTGTACATAACTGATTCTATCGCTTAGAATTTCAAAATAGAGGTAGTTGTCACGTCCACATTTTGCTATGGTTTACTGAATATGAATGTATTCCTTTTCAACAACTAAGATCAGATATACCAATGGACAATCCAGAAAAAGCCTTCTTGGTTCATGACGTCAAAAGAGTTCTAGAAACGTTTTGCCTCTTAACAGTGGACATCAACAGTTACTTCTTTCCCACCCTGCTGAAGCCTTTGTTAATAATATAAGAGGATACATTGACTCCTTGCTCGATTCTCTTAAGTGTCGTATGGATCTTCACGTCACTGACAATAGGCATACTATTTTACGACATGTGACAAGTTATGTAACAAAAGCGGAAGATAAGGATCTTTAATCATCCATGTATAGCAAGCAGGTTACTCCTTTTATAAATGCCTACCGACATCTTGCTAATGTTTGTCCTTTGGAACAAGAAATGGTTTTACAATTAAGTACTCTAAAACAAGCACGGTGTTTACATGCTACACACAAAGTGGTTCCTCCAAACTTAGACAAGTATGAATCGCACCCTCTTATGAAGAAATATATAGAGAGAGGCGTCGTGGATGAGCATTTAACGGCGCTTGAATAGGCCCGTTTAAACCACTGGAATAAACCTACTGTTTCTAAAAGGAAATCCCCTGCTCTTATTGGCGTACGCTATAACAGCCTTACCAGTAATGTTTATTTCTTTCAGTATTTGTCAATGAATCATCCTCATAGATATGCTTAGAATGAAGAATGTCTTGAGCACGATTCACTTCCTGAAATTCTACAGCATTTTGCTGCTGCTTTGCAAATGCAGCCACATATGTGGAAGGAAGATAGCAATATTAGGGCTTTTCTTGAACGGGGTTGCAACAAAGATACCTATATAGGTAATATGATATCTTACATTCATGCACTAAAAGACCTCTTGGAAGTTTTTGACAATAATCTTCTTACATCTTCAGACCTTGATCCCAGTTCGACTATTGGTAGAATATATCCTATTCACAATGAACAACTGGTTTTCTTGGAGATTGTTAAGTCTCTATTAAGTAGAAGACGCTCTCACTATAACTCTGTGGATTTCTTTCAACCCACATTTTCTACCTCAGATACACAGACACCATGGTGGAAACCACTTGTTTTATATAGAAATCAGGCACAGGCAAGACTCGTGTTATGCAAGCAATTTTCGAATGGGCAATACAGCAGCAAGAGGAAGTTCTGGTGGCAGCTCCAACTGGTTTACTAGTCACATCTTATCAAATGGACTTTTTCAAACATATTGATACGGACACAGTTCATTCTTCATTTTATATCCCTGTAGAGAGGATAAACATGCTACAGTAAATGGTAGTCTTTCGCGCTATGATATAATAATTATTGATGAGATCTCAATGATTACACTCGATAACATGCGCCATATTCTTTACACTATTCAGTGCCTTGAAGTTCGACCGGTAGTTATTTTAACCGGAGGCCCATATCAGCAACAACCAATATGTACCGTAGACGGACATACAGTGCAAGTGCCAAACGCATACTGTGATTCTCAATTTAATGATATAACGACATCTTTTAACCTCACTACGCAACACCGTTCGAATGACAAAGAGTTCTCGGAGATATTAGACAACATTCGTCACTTTACTCCATCTAAGCTGATACTAAAAGACTTGGCGGAACGAAGGATAATTTGTCCAAATTGAATTTTCGAACCGTCCCGTTTTCTCTTGTTTGTAAGACAAAATCCAACAACAACAACTATTTGCGTGAGCAGAAAGGCAACTGAAACCATTAAGAACCTAGTGGTTCAAGAACTGTTAACTTAAAATATACTGCACCTCTTGTAGTATGCAATACTAAGGAGAAACAGCAACCATTATACCAAAGTATGAGACTGATGATAACTAGTAATCTCTGTAAAGCGCAGGGTGTAGTCAATGGTTAGATTGGGGAGCTGTTATACGTTAGGTCAAAGTCGCTGTTTCTAAAATTAGAAAGTGAGAAGAAAATTTTTGTTCATCCTATAACAGAATATATCGACGATAACACTACAAGAGTGTTTTATCCCATAACGTCAGCGTATGCATTGACGATATGTAAGGCGCAGGGTCAAACTCTTTCTAAAGTCGCTGTGTACTTTGATGTATTAAGAGTCCCTAAAGGTAGTGGATACGTTGCAATCTCACGTGTTAAGACATTGCAAAATATTTACTTTGTGGTTCCACCAATGAAACACCATATCACACCTGTCACCACAGCGGTAGCACATAAATTGTTCTCTTTTCGCTGAATTCAATTTTACAACGAGATGCCGTTACTATATTTATAACGTGTAGATAAGAAACAATTTGTCATGTTTTCAGAAATACTTCTAATAACAAGAAGATTTACGAAACTTTTTTTAATACCATTAGCAATATAATATTTAACGAAAAATACTTCCTTAGCTAACGAAGGAAGAACACAATAGAGTAAGTCTTTCTTTTTATGTTAATAGATTACAACAATGAACCGAAGACATCGCGCACATACACCTGGCAGGAACAATCGCCATATGGAAGCTACGGTCCTATGCAAAATTACCAATACCTCCAGACACCAATCTATCAATCTATGCAACAAACGCCTTTTCAGCCACTGTTCCAGGCAGCTCCTAGACAAACGGTCGAAATCCCGAAGAAATACAACCATTTCCCGCATAAGTGGGTCAAGCAATATGGAGCGCCATTTCCCCATGAAGATGATCAGGCTGTTTTAGGCAAACTTGAAAGGTGGAATTGCGAATGGTTTGGAAGACCAGGGATGGCAATGTCATTCATGGCTCAGACGATAATAGAGTGTACGCCAATAATAGCAGACTACGGTGGAACAGTGTTCAATGCTGATATTTCTGAATATGTTGAGAACGTGCTAGATCCTATTCAAGGAGCACTTGGGCGTATCAACAATAAAGACGTAGGTACAACGAAATGCACTGAGGAGAACATTTTTGATGTCATGGAATTTTTGCTCCGTGAAGACCATGAACTAGATAGTGCGGTACACTATGTCCAAAAAATTACTCCCGTAGGACTTTCGTGCCGAGATTTCTTTGCTGTTTTGAACTCATTTCGGGTCGAATGATAAGAATTTGACTGGGTTCAAATTTTCAGACCCCGTATACACATATTATGGGATGCATTAAAATGGAAATATGCAAATTAGGTTCTCAAAACAGGTTTTTACAAATATCTAAACAAAAATAAAACCAATATTCACCAAACTTGGTATAAAATATCTATTCAATGATTGACGTCTTTTGGGCGTTGTCGTTTCCATGGTAACATGTTTAAGGGGGGCGCAAATGTTAAACACTTAACTGCTGTGACTTTATTTTTTTACAAAAGGAGTGATGTAGACTTAACTTCGAGCTATGAATAGCTTGCAGCCCCCTTAATTGAGAAGTGTTTCAAAATATTACCGTGGGAAAATCATGAAAGAATTGCTTGTCTGGACTAAAGACACACTGCTGTCTGAAAGCAATTAGTGCTGCCGTGGGTTTTAATTTTCGAAAAGGGAGCGCTGCGTCGAGAAACGTATCACAACTAGCTTCACATTCTTGATGATGAGGTTAGACTTCACAACCCTCCCAGTAAATGAGGATCTACCTTGTGCGCAGTGCGCTTCTTTTAGAGAGGCACTCCACGGATTTAGTCGAGTAATGGTCGACTTCTATAATGACATCCTGACCTGATACTCTGTGAATATCAAACCACAGGAGAGTGAAGAACAAAGTCTAGGAGATCTGGCGCGCTTTATGTTACAGTATATCAAGCAAGTAGACAACCTTCTACGGCTCGTCCATGCCTGCCGCTCTGGGGACTGGGGAGGCTACCTTGGAAGGTCTTATCAAGTACTTCGTTACGCACGATCTTCTTAAGGTATGAGTATACCTTTGCACGAGGGATGTCACTTTTTCGCGAAAAAAAATCACTGTCGTGTCATTATTTACACTACAAGGGCCAATTATATATCGTTTTAAAGCTTATGGAATGGCCTTACTTACTAAGTGGTATATTTCTTTGCAACGGTAATTTGATGGATCATTTTCGTCATTTTGTGCTTCAGAGGAAAAGTACCAATTTTTGCTTTTTAAGAGTTCCTGCCACTTCCAGTTAATGTTAAAAGCTCCAGATTTCTGCAAAATGTATTTCCTTAGAGTGCGATCTGAAAAAAGGTGTGCGGGATTATTGATATTTTACATATTTAAAAGAAAGTCGGTCGTTTTTTCTTTAGAGCTAACAAAATATATGTTCATGTACAATATAATGAAAACAAAAGTATTCATCAGATAGACCAATCTTTTTAGCTTTAAAATGATATATGAACGACGTTTGTGGTGTAAATTGTGACGCGATACGAATTTTTTCCCCGCGAGACCCCTCAAAGGTATACTCATACCGCCAGTTTACCTCGCGTAGATGAGCACACTGGAACACGAAGATCCTAGGACGCGGGAGGCCCTGAAGACAGGGGATTTTTTGGTAGCAAAGTCAGAGATCCCGTTCACGAAGCTGTTTACAGATCAAACTCTTGAGCAGGAGATCAAATGATTGAAGTGCCACGAAGGGATGGTCGAGTTAAGTCAAGACGAAGCCGCCCTAGACTACCTTGTTACCACATCTCCGCATCTCGCCCGTATGGTTAGGCAGTATCTCAGCTGTTTTCCTAAAGTATCAAATGCCTCTGAGCGGAACGAGCACTATCATCTCTCTGGGAATATTGCTGTAACAACGCGAGAAAACGCAATGAAGCTCCGCCACTCAGAGACTGTGACACGAATTAGCGACAAGTGATCAAGCTGCGCGTAGAACGGGAGCTTCTCGGAAGGTTTCCCATGATCCAAGGAAGCAGGCCAGAGGTTGTGACAAGACTCGAACAGACCAACGGTGAGTTCGAGATGGCAATGGTGCCGCGTTGCCTCTGCTCGGTCGATGGATCGCTGTATATCTCAACTGACAAAGTTAGTTGATTGAGGAGGCCAAACAACAGCTGCAACCACAAACACTCCTGACAGAATTCTTAATAACACTACATCCAGTACTTATTGTTGATGCTATGGCCGGCGTTCAAGGTAATTATAGCAGCAGCAACAGCATCAGCAACAATAATATGTTGTCTATAACATTTTGTATTTTACTGTTTTATAGGTTAATAAAACAAGCGCCACGCTTGTCAAGAGCATCGTTTGTCAAGAGCATCGAGCGAACCGTATCTGATTTTGATGAAGTTCGAGTAGTTTTTGATCATTACTTGGAAAGAACAAGACGCGTCAGAAAAGATCCACGGCATCTGTCGAGTTGCAGAAACACCCGGAAATGAGGCTCACCATGTCCATTAAGGTCCTCCTCTCACAGTCATTGTTCGCCACTGGATAAGTAGCGCTCTCTTCAGTAACACAGCAATCAAGTTGGTCGTAGTTTACATAACAAGTTCAAATGTCTCCACTGTGAAGAAGAACATAGCCACGAAGAAGCAGACACGCTTATCCATATCCAAGTGTTGGGCTCACTGGATAAGCATTTGTCATATTTCGAGACTCCGAGACGGCCAAAATTCCGACACAAACGAGACACCGAGACGTGCGAAAAAAGCCGAGATTTTACAATATTTTTAAATAAATAACTTGTCAAAATAACTTGAACTATAACTTGAAACAGACAATAAGAAATATATTTCTCGAGTATGAAGTAATAGGCTTTATACATATACGCCTTCACAAAGCTATTTATTGAAAGGATATTATACCAAAAACGAGTGCTCGAAAATCCAAGATCCAAGATAGCCGCCGCCTCTGGTCCTGACGTCAACTCTGGTTTTTATGGTAACTAACATATATCATTCGACTCAGGTCATCAAGATACATCTCTCCGGCTAGATTGGTCGAATTATCTTGAATCTGCGCAAATATATTCGCGAAACTTATTTCTTGCATCTAATTAACATAAATTACCCCCAAATGAAGCCAGAAAAAGGGGAAGACGGGGTCGAAAATTTGAACTCCATCAGAATCTTATTATGTCAATCAGCTAAGAAATCAAGTTCGGCATGAACGTCCTACGGGAATACACAGCGTACCGCACTAAGAGACGAATATCAATAATGCATTAGAAGCGAATATCAATAATGCATTAGCGGCGATGTTCAATATAATGGTACATTTAAAAGTTTCCAGATCGTTGATGAGAAATCCTGCAGTCTATGCCAAAAAAACAAGTTCGGCGGACGGATTGCATCTGGAATTTTACAGAAAAAACAAAGACTCCAAACAGCAAAGTTGACGCTGTCAAACGTGCCCTTAATCAGCATAATTTAAAAAAATTCAAGAAAAGAAGGAAACTGGAATATAAGAATGACAATCTATCAATCAATCACTGAACACAAATTATGCTAAACAATTAAAAGTGTTTGCTCAAAATATTAATGATACTACATTTTCATATTCATGTCTTATAAAGCAACCAAAGAAATTTTATTACCTGACCTGATTATCGATTGAGGATTTTAATGGCCTTTATGATTGCACTGTGCCTTACATACGTGCTATTGTCTATCCAGATTGCAAGACCGATGAAAGTGTTCAGAGGAAACTAACTAAAAGAACTGAACTCATGTGTTTTCTGGCAATCTCCAGACACACGTTACATTTAGGTATTATAGGATTTATGACAAACACAAGTGAAGCTATTCAGTCCCGAATATTCACTGTCTGGGCAGTCTTTTTATCCACCCTGTTTGAAATGCTTGATCTCAGTCCTTGTCCTGGTGAGGTGGCATCACTGCTTCCTAAAGACTTTTGGGCATCTGGATTTCAAGACACTGTGCTTCTTGCAGATTGTACTGAAAATTGGATATATGTTCACCGGAAAACTATGATGTCAGCAATTTCACTTTTAGTACATACAAAAACCATGACACTGGGAAACAGGGATTTCGATCACACCCTATGGTAGCTTAGTTCTGTGCACAGATACCTACCCTGGTTCTATTACAGACAATGGCCTTACAGCTGATTGTGGAGTTCTAGACATGATCACAGAGAAGGGCACCACTGTGTTAACAGATAAGGGCTTTGGAATCGAGGACTTGTGTCTCTCAAAGGGCCTACTGCACAATCGTCCGCCCCTTAAATTTGATCCACAATATGATCCCAAAGAAGCTAAGTCCAAAAGCAAGGATCAGACACCACCGCTAACATTTTCCATTTAGCTTGTTTCAGGTGTATCATCGTAAAAGCTCTAATAACCCCCTATCTCTTTAGCCCCTGCTGCTCCCTCAAGTTTGTAATAACCCCCCTCCTCCTCTGCCCTCTCAAATAAGCTCTCCTCTATGAGTTCCAGAATTTTGTGGTTCCAGAAATTATCCCATACGGAACGGATTGGATTGGGAATTACAAAAGCCTTTGGGGGCTTATTAGAGCTTTCAAAGTATTGATTTGATATACTAAAATGGAGAATGAAGGCCTTACTAAGGTGAAATAAGAGCATTGGAACTGTGCTCCTGCTCTTTGTATGAATAAAATTTGTATGAATGAAATGACAGCAACAGTGCTGCTGTCATTTAATCTGTAAGTATACAGCCTCATAAAAGCAGAATAAAAGCAATTTGACACCATACAGTATAATACAAGAAAACAAACTGTCCATCACTCTAATTCACTCTAATTCCAGTAACTACTGTACATGTCATGGAATAAAGTCACAATATCTGCTAGCCTATGAAGCCTTACTAGCTTTGTTCTTGCAGTGTTATCAAGAACACATTAAGGATTGTGGAGCACACAAACATTCATGCAAGACATGCCGTAGTCTCCTCCACAGACATTCTTTCTGTCCACAGGGTGACCAACACAAATAACAGCTGGAGGAGACTAGACAAGCCAGTCCTGTCTAAAATGAGGCAGACAAATCAGCCTGAACCCTTCACACCCTTGATTTGCTCTTCTTACTGTTGATCAGTAAACATATCAACCTAGTTTTTTTAAAGTTGCAGGTCTCACCAACTTTGCTTGTGTGACGGGCCTTGAAAATTCGGGGAAGATAGTGATTCTCGAGTCCGGTCGTCCTCATAACCGCAGCAGGTCTCCAAGGTGAGCAGCATTTGGTTGATAGAACAATGTAGGTAAGGGAAGTTTGCAAAATAGATCCGTAACTTCGGGATAAGGATTGGCTCTAAGGGTTGGATCTGTCAGGCTGAGACATGAAGCCAGTGGACCTGTCTTGGACTGGGTGAGGCCCGCCTTCACGGGTGGGACGAACTCGGACCGGGAAGGGGCTGCTGGTGGATTGGCCCAGCTATGATCGCGAGGCCAATTCGGCAGGCAATGAACAACCAACTTAGAACTGGCAGTGGCAAGGGGAATCCGACTGTTTAATTAAAACAAAGCATCGCGATGGCCAGAAATTGGTGTTGACGCGATGTGATTTCTGCCCAGTGCTCTGAATGTCAAAGTGAAGAAGTTCAACCAAGCGCGGGTAAACGGCGTGAGTAACTATGACTCTCTTGAGGTAATCATCTCTCTTAAGGTAATTATACGTTCCGCGTCCGAGGCCTGTGGTAGGCACACGTGAGAGTCGGTAATGTTGTCTGCTCCTTAAGGACCCTGCGGTGCGGGGTCTGGCCTTTCCTTGACCGAGTCAGGTCGCTTATAGTTTTTCCATCTTTTGAGCCGAGCGGGTAATAGCTAAAGAAACGTCCCCCTACTAGTGGGGTTAACCCCACTCGCCTCTGTTGGGTTAGTTGCCCGACAGAGGTTGTAATTATCTGTGCTACGGAAAACATAAGAGAAGCTGCTACCCTGGCCTCTGCTGGGGTATCAGATAGTTCCGAGTCTGCGGTGGCAGGCGGCTCGGTTTGCCCCGATTGTGGGAGGGAACTCAAATCCCTCCGTGGGGTGAGTCAGCACAGAAGGAAGGCGCCTCCTGATCAGTACCATCTTGATCATCTGCCAGCACCTAGACCAAAGGCGAGATGGTCCGAAGAGGAGATGGTTCTCCTTGCCAAGACTCAGATCGCCTTGGAAAAGCAACGTAGTACGAATGTTACCAGGGGCATGCATGAGGTTCTGCCCAGTCGTACTTTTGATGCGGTAAAGAGCCTCAAAACCAAGAATGAGTTCTATGAGTTCCAGAATTTTGTGGTTCCAGAAATTATCCCATACGGAAGGGATTGGATTGGGAATTACAAAAGCCTTTGGGGGCTTATTAGAGCTTTCAAAGTATTGATTTGATATACTAAAATGGAGAATGAAGGCCTTACTAAGGTGAAATAAGAGCATTGGAACTGTGCTCCTGCTTTTGTATGAATGAAATTTGATCCACAGTATGAGAAATCTGACATTGCTCATTGCAAGCAATTTTGATGTGGCCACATTGCATATATATAATGAAAATTACATCAGACGTATGCTGGACTGGTCAATTTTAAATGCTTGTTGGCCTAAAAATAGGTGGGATGTTTTACCAGTATACAGTGCTTGCAAATATTGTAAATATGTTGTTCGACCTGATTTACCCTATAGAGGGAAGCAAATCAAAGGCTTCCAGTGTTATGATGCAACAGTGCTGCTGTCATTTAATCTGCAAGTATACAGCCTCAAAAGCAGAATAAAAGCAATTTGACACCATACAGTATAATACAAGAAAACGAACTGTCCATCACTCTAATTCACTCTAATTCCAGTAACTACTGTTCATGTCATGGAATAAAGTCACAATATCTGCTAGCCTATGAAGCCTTACTAGCTTTGTTCTTGCAGTGTTATCAAGAACACATTAAGGGTTGTGGAGCACACAAACATTCATGCAAGACATGCCGTAGTCTCCTCCACAGACATTCCTCCGTCCACAGGGTGACCAACACAAATAACAGCTGGAGGAGACTAGACAAGCCAGTCCTGTCTAAAATGAGGCAGACAAATCAGCCTGAACCCTTCACACCCTCGATTTCCTCTTCTTACTGTTGATCAGTAAACATATCAAACTAGTTTTTTTAAAGTTGCAGGTCTCACCAACTTTGCTTGTGTGACGGGCCTTGAAAATTCGGGGAAGATAGTGATTCTCGTGTCCGGTCGTCCTCATAACCGCAGCAGGTCTCCAAGGTGAGCAGCATTTGGTTGATAGAACAATGTAGGTAAGGGAAGTTTGCAAAATAGATCCGTAACTTCGGGATAAGGATTGGCTCTAAGGGTTGGATCTGTCAGGCTGAGACATGAAGCCAGTGGACCTGTCTTGGACTGGGTGAGGCCCGCCTTCACGGGTGGGACGAACTCGGACCGGGAAGGGGCTGCTGGTGGATTGGCCCAGCTATGATCGCGAGGCCAATTTGGCAGGTAATGAACAACCAACTTTGAACTGGCAGTGGCAAGGGGAATCCGACTGTTTAATTAAAACAAAGCATCGCGATGGCCAGAAATTGGTGTTGACGCGATGTGATTTCTGCCCAGTGCTCTGAATGTCAAAGTGAAGAAGTTCAACCAAGCGCGGGTAAACGGCGTGAGTAACTATGACTCTCTTGAGGTAATCATCTCTCTTAAGGTAATTATACGTTCCGCGTCCGAGGCCTGTGGTAGGCACACGTGAGAGTCGGTAATGTTGTCTGCTCCTTAAGGACCCTGCGGTGCGGGGTCTGGCCTTTCCTTGACCGAGTCAGGTCGCTTATAGTTTTTCCATCTTTTGAGCCGAGCGGGTAATAGCTAAAGAAACGTCCCCCCTACTAGTGGGGTTAACCCCACTCGCCTCTGTTGGGTTAGTTGCCCGACAGAGGTTGTAATTATCTGTGCTACGGAAAACATAAGAGAAGCTGCTACCTGGCCTCTGCTGGGTATCAGATAGTTCCGAGTCTGCGGTGGCAGGCGGCTCGGTTTGCCCCGATTGTGGGAGGGAACTCAAATCCCTCCGTGGGGTGAGTCAGCACAGAAGGAAGGCGCCTCCTGATCAGTACCATCTTGATCATCTGCCAGCACCTAGACCAAAGGCGAGATGGTCCGAAGAGGAGATGGTTCTCCTTGCCAAGACTCAGATCGCCTTGGAAAAGCAACGTAGTACGAATGTTACCGGGGCATGCATGAGGTTCTGCCCAGTCGTACTTTTGATGCGGTAAAGAGCCTCAAAACCAAGAATGAGTTCTATGAGTTCCAGAATTTTGGTGGTTCCAGAAATTATCCCATACGGAAGGGATTGGATTGGGAATTACAAAAGCCTTTGGGGCTTATTAGAGCTTTCAAAGTATTGATTTGATATACTAAAATGGAGAATGAAGGCCTTACTAAGGTGAAATAAGAGCATTGGAACTGTGCTCCTGCTCTTTGTATGAATGAAATTTGATCCACAGTATGAGAAATCTGACATTGCTCATTGCAAGCAATTTTGATGTGGCCACATTGCATATATATAATGAAAATTACATCAGACGTATGCTGGACTGGTCAATTTTAAATGCTTGTTGGCCTAAAAATAGGTGGGATGTTTTACCAGTATACAGTGCTTGCAAATATTGTAAATATGTTGTTCGACCTGATTTACCCTATAGAGGGAAGCAAATCAAAGGCTTCCAGTGTTATGATGCAACAGTGCTGCTGTCATTTAATCTGCAAGTATACAGCCTCAAAAGCAGAATAAAAGCAATTTGACACCATACAGTATAATACAAGAAAACGAACTGTCCATCACTCTAATTCACTCTAATTCCAGTAACTACTGTTCATGTCATGGAATAAAGTCACAATATCTGCTAGCCTATGAAGCCTTACTAGCTTTGTTCTTGCAGTGTTATCAAGAACACATTAAGGGTTGTGGAGCACACAAACATTCATGCAAGACATGCCGTAGTCTCCTCCACAGACATTCTTTCTGTCCACAGGGTGACCAACACAAATAACAGCTGGAGGAGACTAGACAAGCCAGTCCTGTCTAAAATGAGGCAGACAAATCAGCCTGAACCCTTCACACCCTCGATTTGCTCTTCTTACTGTTGATCAGTAAACATATCAAACTAGTTTTTTTAAAGTTGCAGGTCTCACCAACTTTGCTTGTGTGACGGGCCTTGAAAATTCGGGGAAGATAGTGATTCTCGTGTCCGGTCGTCCTCATAACCGCAGCAGGTCTCCAAGGTGAGCAGCATTTGGTTGATAGAACAATGTAGGTAAGGGAAGTTTGCAAAATAGATCCGTAACTTCGGGATAAGGATTGGCTCTAAGGGTTGGATCTGTCAGGCTGAGACATGAAGCCAGTGGACCTGTCTTGGACTGGGTGAGGCCCGCCTTCACGGGTGGGACGAACTCGGACCGGGAAGGGGCTGCTGGTGGATTGGCCCAGCTATGATCGCGAGGCCAATTTGGCAGGTAATGAACAACCAACTTTGAACTGGCAGTGGCAAGGGGAATCCGACTGTTTAATTAAAACAAAGCATCGCGATGGCCAGAAATTGGTGTTGACGCGATGTGATTTCTGCCCAGTGCTCTGAATGTCAAAGTGAAGAAGTTCAACCAAGCGCGGGTAAACGGCGTGAGTAACTATGACTCTCTTGAGGTAATCATCTCTCTTAAGGTAATTATACGTTCCGCGTCCGAGGCCTGTGGTAGGCACACGTGAGAGTCGGTAATGTTGTCTGCTCCTAAGGACCCTGCGGTGCGGGGTCTGGCCTTTCCTTGACCGAGTCAGGTCGCTTATAGTTTTTCCATCTTTTGAGCCGAGCGGGTAATAGCTAAAGAAACGTCCCCCCTACTAGTGGGGTTAACCCCACTCGCCTCTGTTGGGTTAGTTGCCCGACAGAGGTTGTAATTATCTGTGCTACGGAAAACATAAGAGAAGCTGCTACCCTGGCCTCTGCTGGGGTATCAGATAGTTCCGAGTCTGCGGTGGCAGGCGGCTCGGTTTGCCCCGATTGTGGGAGGGAACTCAAATCCCTCCGTGGGGTGAGTCAGCACAGAAGGAAGGCGCCTCCTGATCAGTACCATCTTGATCATCTGCCAGCACCTAGACCAAAGGCGAGATGGTCCGAAGAGGAGATGGTTCTCCTTGCCAAGACTCAGATCGCCTTGGAAAAGCAACGTAGTACGAATGTTACCAGGGGCATGCATGAGGTTCTGCCCAGTCGTACTTTTGATGCGGTAAAGAGCCTCAAAACCAAGAATGAGTTCTATGAGTTCCAGAATTTTGTGGTTCCAGAAATTATCCCATACGGAAGGGATTGGATTGGGAATTACAAAAGCCTTTGGGGGCTTATTAGAGCTTTCAAAGTATTGATTTGATATACTAAAATGGAGAATGAAGGCCTTACTAAGGTGAAATAAGAGCATTGGAACTGTGCTCCTGCTCTTTGTATGAATGAAATTTGATCCACAGTATGAGAAATCTGACATTGCTCATTGCAAGCAATTTTGATGTGGCCACATTGCATATATATAATGAAAATTACATCAGACGTATGCTGGACTGGTCAATTTTAAATGCTTGTTGGCCTAAAAATAGGTGGGATGTTTTACCAGTATACAGTGCTTGCAAATATTGTAAATATGTTGTTCGACCTGATTTACCCTATAGAGGGAAGCAAATCAAAGGCTTCCAGTGTTATGATGCAACAGTGCTGCTGTCATTTAATCTGCAAGTATACAGCCTCAAAAGCAGAATAAAAGCAATTTGACACCATACAGTATAATACAAGAAAACGAACTGTCCATCACTCTAATTCACTCTAATTCCAGTAACTACTGTTCATGTCATGGAATAAAGTCACACTATCTGCTAGCCTATGAAGCCTTACTAGCTTTGTTCTTGCAGTGTTATCAAGAACACATTAAGGGTTGTGGAGCACACAAACATTCATGCAAGACATGCCGTAGTCTCCTCCACAGACATTCTTTCTGTCCACAGGGTGACCAACACAAATAACAGCTGGAGGAGACTAGACAAGCCAGTCCTGTCTAAAATGAGGCAGACAAATCAGCCTGAACCCTTCAAACCCTCGATTTGCTCTTCTTACTGTTGATCAGTAAACATATCAAACTAGTTTTTTTAAAGTTGCAGGTCTCACCAACTTTGCTTGTGTGACGGGCCTTGAAAATTCGGGGAAGATAGTGATTCTCGTGTCCGGTCGTCCTCATAACCGCAGCAGGTCTCCAAGGTGAGCAGCATTTGGTTGATAGAACAATGTAGGTAAGGGAAGTTTGCAAAATAGATCCGTAACTTCGGGATAAGGATTGGCTCTAAGGGTTGGATCTGTCAGGCTGAGACATGAAGCCAGTGGACCTGTCTTGGACTGGGTGAGGCCCGCCTTCACGGGTGGGACGAACTCGGACCGGGAAGGGGCTGCTGGTGGATTGGCCCAGCTATGATCGCGAGGCCAATTTGGCAGGTAATGAACAACCAACTTTGAACTGGCAGTGGCAAGGGGAATCCGACTGTTTAATTAAAACAAAGCATCGCGATGGCCAGAAATTGGTGTTGACGCGATGTGATTTCTGCCCAGTGCTCTGAATGTCAAAGTGAAGAAGTTCAACCAAGCGCGGGTAAACGGCGTGAGTAACTATGACTCTCTTGAGGTAATCATCTCTCTTAAGGTAATTATACGTTCCGCGTCCGAGGCCTGTGGTAGGCACACGTGAGAGTCGGTAATGTTGTCTGCTCCTTAAGGACCCTGCGGTGCGGGGTCTGGCCTTTCCTTGACCGAGTCAGGTCGCTTATAGTTTTTCCATCTTTTGAGCCGAGCGGGTAATAGCTAAAGAAACGTCCCCCCTACTAGTGGGGTTAACCCCACTCGCCTCTGTTGGGTTAGTTGCCCGACAGAGGTTGTAATTATCTGTGCTACGGAAAACATAAGAGAAGCTGCTACCCTGGCCTCTGCTGGGGTATCAGATAGTTCCGAGTCTGCGGTGGCAGGCGGCTCGGTTTGCCCCGATTGTGGGAGGGAACTCAAATCCCTCCGTGGGGTGAGTCAGCACAGAAGGAAGGCGCCTCCTGATCAGTACCATCTTGATCATCTGCCAGCACCTAGACCAAAGGCGAGATGGTCCGAAGAGGAGATGGTTCTCCTTGCCAAGACTCAGATCGCCTTGGAAAAGCAACGTAGTACGAATGTTACCAGGGGCATGCATGAGGTTCTGCCCAGTCGTACTTTTGATGAGGTAAAGAGCCTCAAAACCAAGAATGAGTTCTATGAGTTCCAGAATTTTGTGGTTCCAGAAATTATCCCATACGGAAGGGATTGGATTGGGAATTACAAAAGCCTTTGGGGGCTTATTAGAGCTTTCAAAGTATTGATTTGATATACTAAAATGGAGAATGAAGGCCTTACTAAGGTGAAATAAGAGCATTGGAACTGTGCTCCTGCTCTTTGAATGAATGAAATTTGATCCACAGTATGAGAAATCTGACATTGCTCATTGCAAGCAATTTTGATGTGGCCACATTGCATATATATAATGAAAATTACATCAGACGTATGCTGGACTGGTCAATTTTAAATGCTTGTTGGCCTAAAAATAGGTGGGATGTTTTACCAGTATACAGTGCTTGCAAATATTGTAAATATGTTGTTCGACCTGATTTACCCTATAGAGGGAAGCAAATCAAAGGCTTCCAGTGTTATGATGCAACAGTGCTGCTGTCATTTAATCTGCAAGTATACAGCCTCAAAAGCAGAATAAAAGCAATTTGACACCATACAGTATAATACAAGAAAACGAACTGTCCATCACTCTAATTCACTCTAATTCCAGTAACTACTGTTCATGTCATGGAATAAAGTCACAATATCTGCTAGCCTATGAAGCCTTACTAGCTTTGTTCTTGCAGTGTTATCAAGAACACATTAAGGGTTGTGGAGCACACAAACATTCATGCAAGACATGCCGTAGTCTCCTCCACAGACATTCTTTCTGTCCACAGGGTGACCAACACAAATAACAGCTGGAGGAGACTAGACAAGCCAGTCCTGTCTAAAATGAGGCAGACAAATCAGCCTGAACCCTTCACACCCTCGATTTGCTCTTCTTACTGTTGATCAGTAAACATATCAAACTAGTTTTTTTAAAGTTGCAGGTCTCACCAACTTTGCTTGTGTGACGTGCCTTGTAAATTCGGGGAAGATAGTGATTCTCGTGTCCGGTCGTCCTCATAACCGCAGCAGGTCTCCAAGGTGAGCAGCATTTGGTTGATAGAACAATGTAGGTAAGGGAAGTTTGCAAAATAGATCCGTAACTTCGGGATAAGGATTGGCTCTAAGGGTTGGATCTGTCAGGCTGAGACATGAAGCCAGTGGACCTGTCTTGGACTGGGTGAGGCCCGCCTTCACGGGTGGGACGAACTCGGACCGGGAAGGGGCTGCTGGTGGATTGGCCCAGCTATGATCGCGAGGCCAATTCGGCAGGTAATGAACAACCAACTTTGAACTGGCAGTGGCAAGGGGAATCCGACTGTTTAATTAAAACAAAGCATCGCGATGGCCAGAAATTGGTGTTGACGCGATGTGATTTCTGCCCAGTGCTCTGAATGTCAAAGTGAAGAAGTTCAACCAAGCGCGGGTAAACGGCGTGAGTAACTATGACTCTCTTGAGGTAATCATCTCTCTTAAGGTAATTATACGTTCCGCGTCCGAGGCCTGTGGTAGGCACACGTGAGAGTCGGTAATGTTGTCTGCTCCTTAAGGACCCTGCGGTGCGGGGTCTGGCCTTTCCTTGACCGAGTCAGGTCGCTTATAGTTTTTCCATCTTTTGAGCCGAGCGGGTAATAGCTAAAGAAACGTCCCCCCTACTAGTGGGGTTAACCCCACTCGCCTCTGTTGGGTTAGTTGCCCGACAGAGGTTGTAATTATCTGTGCTACGGAAAACATAAGAGAAGCTGCTACCCTGGCCTCTGCTGGGGTATCAGATAGTTCCGAGTCTGCGGTGGCAGGCGGCTCGGTTTGCCCCGATTGTGGGAGGGAACTCAAATCCCTCCGTGGGGTGAGTCAGCACAGAAGGAAGGCGCCTCCTGATCAGTACCATCTTGATCATCTGCCAGCACCTAGACCAAAGGCGAGATGGTCCGAAGAGGAGATGGTTCTCCTTGCCAAGACTCAGATCGCCTTGGAAAAGCAACGTAGTACGAATGTTACCAGGGGCATGCATGAGGTTCTGCCCAGTCGTACTTTTGATGCGGTAAAGAGCCTCAAAACCAAGAATGAGTTCTATGAGTTCCAGAATTTTGTGGTTCAGAAATTATCCCATACGGAAGGGATTGGATTGGGAATTACAAAAGCCTTTGGGGGCTTATTAGAGCTTTCAAAGTATTGATTTGATATACTAAAATGGAGAATGAAGGCCTTACTAAGGTGAAATAAGAGCATTGGAACTGTGCTCCTGCTCTTTGTATGAATGAAATTTGATCCACAGTATGAGAAATCTGACATTGCTCATTGCAAGCAATTTTGATGTGGCCACATTGCATATATATAATGAAAATTACATCAGACGTATGCTGGACTGGTCAATTTTAAATGCTTGTTGGCCTAAAAATAGGTGGATGTTTTACCAGTATACAGTGCTTGCAAATATTGTAAATATGTTGTTCGACCTGATTTACCCTATAGAGGGAAGCAAATCAAAGGCTTCCAGTGTTATGATGCAACAGTGCTGCTGTCATTTAATCTGCAAGTATACAGCCTCAAAAGCAGAATAAAAGCAATTTGACACCATACAGTATAATACAAGAAAACGAACTGTCCATCACTCTAATTCACTCTAATTCCAGTAACTACTGTTCATGTCATGGAATAAAGTCACAATATCTGCTAGCCTATGAAGCCTTACTAGCTTTGTTCTTGCAGTGTTATCAAGAACACATTAAGGGTTGTGGAGCACACAAACATTCATGCAAGACATGCCGTAGTCTCCTCCACAGACATTCCTCCGTCCACAGGGTGACCAACACAAATAACAGCTGGAGGAGACTAGACAAGCCAGTCCTGTCTAAAATGAGGCAGACAAATCAGCCTGAACCCTTCACACCCTCGATTTCCTCTTCTTACTGTTGATCAGTAAACATATCAAACTAGTTTTTTTAAAGTTGCAGGTCTCACCAACTTTGCTTGTGTGACGGGCCTTGAAAATTCGGGGAAGATAGTGATTCTCGTGTCCGGTCGTCCTCATAACCGCAGCAGGTCTCCAAGGTGAGCAGCATTTGGTTGATAGAACAATGTAGGTAAGGAAGTTTGCAAAATAGATCCGTAACTTCGGGATAAGGATTGGCTCTCAGGGTTGGATCTGTCAGGCTGAGACATGAAGCCAGTGGACCTGTCTTGGACTGGGTGAGGCCCGCCTTCACGGGTGGGACGAACTCGGACCGGGAAGGGGCTGCTGGTGGATTGGCCCAGCTATGATCGCGAGGCCAATTCGGCAGGTAATGAACAACCAACTTTGAACTGGCAGTGGCAAGGGGAATCCGACTGGTTAATTAAAACAAAGCATCGCGATGGCCAGAAATTGGTGTTGACGCGATGTGATTTCTGCCCAGTGCTCTGAATGTCAAAGTGAAGAAGTTCAACCAAGCGCGGGTAAACGGCGGGAGTAACTATGACTCTCTTGAGGTAATCATCTCTCTTAAGGTAATTATACGTTCCGCACCCGAGGCCTGTGGTAGGCACACGTGAGAGTCGTTAATGTTGTCTGCTCTTTAAGGACCCTGCGGTGCGGGGTCTGGCCTTTCCTTGACCGAGTCAGATTGCTTATAGTTTTTCCATCTTTTGAGCCGAGCGGGTAATAGCTAAAGAAACGTGTGGGGTTAACCCCACTCGCCTCTGTTGGGTTAGTTGCCCGACAGAGGTTGTAATTATCTGTGCTACGGAAAACATAAGAGAAGCTGCTAGCCCCTGGCCTCTGCTGGGGTATCAGATAGTTCCGAGTCTGCGGTGGCAGGCGGCTCGGTTTGCCCCGATTGTGTGAGGGAACTCAAATCCCCCCGCGGGGTGAGTCAGCACAGAAGGAAGGCGCATCCTGATCAGTACCATCTTGATCATCTGCCAGCACCTAGACCAAAGGCGAGATGGTCCGAAGAGGAGATGGTTCTCCTTGCCAAGACTCAGATCGCCTTGGAAAAGCAACGTAGTACGAATGTTACCAGGGGCATGCATGAGGTTCTGCCCAGTCGTACTTTTGATGCGGTAAAGAGCCTCAAAACCAAGAATGCCAAGTACTCGAGCATCTTGCAGAGAGTTCGTGCCTCCTCCGAGATCCCCGCTGCGACGAGGGACACTCTGGTGTCGGAGGGCACTTGTATCAGGTTGGGGCAAAGGCGTGTACGCCGAGGACGGGGGACTGGAAGTGGGGAGGCTGATGCTTTGCCCCCCAATATTGAAACATCTGATACGACACCAGAAGTATGAGAAACATCTCATACGACAAAGACAAATGTCATCCATAGCTGAACCCTCGGGTCAGCCTTATGAAACTGCAATTGCTGGACCCACGGGCCAGCCTGAAACATCCACTGCTGGACCTTCGGGCCAGCCTGAAACATCCACTGCTGGACCTTCGGGCCAGCCGGAAATTGATATTTGCATGGTGTCAAACGATAATATTGCCCGCCCCGTGCCGAGGCTCACGGCCTTAAATGATACCACCCAGGCCGAGCCCCATGCGGTCGCCCCACAAAAGGGTACAGAACGCGGTTCTGTGCGTCCAGCGCTGTTGTCTCCATCCCCGGCCAGGGAGTGTCCCTCGCCCCAGGGGACCGTTGGTGGCAAGAGCTCCTGCGCTCCACCAACCATTTGAATGTGGCTAGGCTGCCTTCGGGCATGCCTGAAGATACCGTGCGGTCAATGGTGTCTTTGGAGTTGCATTCTTGGTTGGAGAAATACCATCCAGATGGGGTAAAACATGCTCGATCGAATAGGGAACGGTCATCTCCTGTCCCTAAGGGGACTAAGGACCTTAGACGCTGTCAGTATGCCCGGGTGCAGTCCTTGTTCGTCTCGCATCCGGAGTAGAAAATCTACTCGCCGGATCCTGCGTTCTGATTGGTTGATTGCTCCTCGCATGTGAACTAGCTTTCATCGATGAGCCAATAAACGTTCGAGGTGTCGACTGACGAGGGTCGGACGCAAGTGTAACACACTCTTACTTTTTAATACTAACCGGTGTCATGTCCAAGGTCAATATATCTGTTTTGCTTGACGATTGCGTGAAAGAACCAACCAACCCAACGGCAACGGCCTCTTATATTTGTTGTGTCTCCCCTAAAGTCGATTGTAACGGACCAAATAAAGGATTTCGAAGAACTGCAAGGGGTAGCAACAACTTTTACCAGCGACAAGATCCTGGACGAGTTATTGGGAAGCGAAGTAGAAATTCTCTTCGGTTCAGCAGAGTAGTTCTTGGCACCGAAATTTCTCGCATATTTGCGAAGTAGTGAGCAGCTTCGTAGCCGTTTGCAATTGATTGTTGTGGACGAATGCCATACCGTTGAAACATGGTAAGTTGGTTATTGCTTTGTCACTATATATTTTAAAAGTGCTAGTCGAATTTCTCTTCGATTTTGTGCCACGAACGCGAAGAACAAGATGTGCTCTCATTCGCTCTCACACATTTCATAGTTCCAATTGTTTCAGAACTGTTTCTCGGCACTATAAACGCTACTTACTTTTTCATTTCTCATCCAAAAGGTCGTAATAAATTTTCATTTGGAATAAAAATGCCTCTGCTCGTAGGGTACAGTTCAAGTAGCCATTGTATTTAAATAAAAATAAGTTGACAAACTGCCAATCGAGCGTTGCTGCTAGTTCATGTTGTCAACTACAGGTAAAGGTGGTTTTATGCTATGCATTTGGTTGGGTTGAGAGAGAGTCACATAAACCAGAAATATCATAAGGGCAATGGCTTTCTATCTTTTTTTTATTTAGAATTAGCCAAAAATATCATTGAACTATGTATTTGCGAGTGCGTCACATTTAAAATGCGTTGAATAAATGATTAATTTTTTATGTATTTTAGGGGCAAAGGAAAGAAAAAAGGAGAAAGCATTTAGAGCAGCTTTTGCAAATTTGGCATCACTGCGTTCATTCTGCAATAAAGGTGAAATAACAATAAACTATTGGGAACTCATAGACCTCATAGGCGTAATGTTCTTCCATTTCTGACCATGATGCATTCATTTGAATATTCTTTCTTTGTTTGGTTGATTCCATATTCATCCTTTTGGTGGGTAGCAGAAAAACAAAGAAAGAATATTCATGGGAATTCACATGATCGGAAATGGGAAGGCAGGTCTATAGACTATTTGACTCATAGAAAACACGAACGAGTAGTGTAATTGTTTAAGTAGAAGCCCACTAGCATACTACCTCTTCGGGTTGTTGCTAAAACGTTTTTATTTTCATGGTTTTAAAAAGTTTTGCGCTGGAGTTTTTGCTACTCACTCTTTTTACACAATGGATAGTGAGTGGCAGAGCCAATCAGATTGCAGGATTCATGATAGTATGCAAGTGGGTTTCTAATATAAGTCATTCTCGTACCCAAAAACCAAGAGATAAAACTACTGGTTAAACCAGATCTTCCTATTATGAGTGGACAATCTAGAATTTTTTCCATATTATAACTGGGCTGATTTACTGGGTATATATTTGCTGCAAGGTTAACAGTCAAATTTGTGAACAACTGCTTGTTCTTGTGACAACAACTGGAATTTTTCCATGTAATAGGCCATTTGCACTAACTGGGTTATGTGACTACTAAACATTCATGGAATGTAAAGAGTAGATAAACTAACTATTTTTCTGTTATTTTCTTCGGGATAATTTTAGGTGTCCCTATCCTTGCTCTAACTGGAACTGCCAACAAAAGCATGTTGAAAGTTTTCAAAGATGCACTGGCTCTCAAGAAAAGCTATCATACAACTCATCTGAGTCCAGAAAGGGCCAACATCCGCTACTCAGTTACAAAGGCAAAGAGGCAGATGGAGTTCACCAATCTAGAATGGTTAATTAATATTGATGATAGTTCTACTGAAATGCTGATCCATGCATTTGTTTCCTCAAAGATTGATTACTGCAATGCGCTTTTAGTTGGTTTACCGAAATATCAAATTAACAGGCTACAATTTGTCTTAAACACTGCAGCTCGAATCATCATATACACGTAAATACGAGCATATCACTCCGGCACTTCTCAAGTTGCATTGGCTGCCTGTTTTCTATCGTATCCATTTTAAAATTTTACTTCTTACTTACAAAGCCCTCAATGGCCTAGCACCAACATATCTAATGGAGCTACTCCATAAACGCACCTATGCTCGTTCTCTGAGGTCCTCCACTCAAGATCTTTTAAGGGTGCCTAAATCTCGGACGGCTACCTACGGGGATAGGGCTTTTTCGATCGTTGCCCCTAAACTCTGGAATGAGCTCCCTCTTGATGTGCGGCACACAGTGGGGGTAAATGCCTTTAAAAGAAAACTGAAAACAGTACTTTTTCGAAAGGCATATCCCCAACTGTCATATACTATTTAATTTTTCGACACATTTTTAACCCTATTTGTTTTCCTTTCATATTTTATTGATTTTACTGATCTTTTATCCTTTTAGTTTTTATTTCACATATTATATTTTTATGCCAAGTATTTTGTATTATAAGATAGGTACATTTAAGTATTGTAATCTCACTTTAAGCTTTTTTAGTAATGTGAAGCGCTATGAGCAATTAGTGTAATAGCGCTATATAAATGCACACTATTATTATTATTATTATTAATATGGTCAGGGAAAAAGGACTTGAAACCCCAAAGACTATAATATTTTGTTCTTCAATGAATGATATTGCAAATGTTTTTGGTTATCTTCTAAGTCAGCTTGGCAAACATGCCTATACAGGAATTCCTGGACACTCGTCATTGTCACGTTTGATAGGCCTGTACCATTCCATGACCCTAAGGCAAGAGTGTGTGACTCATTTAAGAATGACAATGGATCTGTCAGGGTAGTCATTGCATCTTCTGCTCTTAGTATGGGAGTCAACTTTAGAGACATTCGTTATGTAATACATATTGGGCCATCAAGATCTCTCGTGGACCATGTCCAGGAGTCTGGACGGGCTGGGAGAGATGATAAACTGTGCCACAACGTAATATTGTATCACGGGCAGCGATTAGCACAATGCAACCAAGAGGTGAAAGACTTTGTGAAAGCAGATGGTTGCCTAAGACAAGCTCTTTTCAAATTCTTTGATGTTATTGTAGACTCTGTTACACCAGCTCATAATTGCTGCAACAACTGTGCATCAACCTGCAAGTGTGGAACAGATAATTGCGATGGTGAAAAGTTTCCCTTTAAGCAAGAAAAGGATGACGCAGCAGAAATGTCTCCTAAAAGTGTAAGAGAAGTGTCAGAAGAAGAAAAGGAGGTTTTGGAGTCTGCTTTGATGGAGTATAGAGGAAACATTGAACGAGGCACTTCTTCATTATTTGATCCCACCAATGGCCATGGGCCTTCTGACAGTGTCATAAAGGATATTGTGGACAAAAGCCACTTGCTGTTTACACTGGATGACATGATAACACATATTGCGCTCTTCTCTGTCACACAAGCCCTTTCAGTCCTTGAAATATTTCATAACATTTTTGAGGACATCCCTTCTTGCAAAGATGTGCTTAAATGGATTCCAACTAGTGAAGAAACAGAGACTGTTTCCAATTTGTTTATGTACTCTGATGAATCAGACACTGATTCAGATGGTGATATTGTTAAAACGTGGGAGCTAGAAAGATGACTTTGGATATATAAGGTAAAAGGACCAATAAAATATTTATAAACTTTGGGGATAAAATATTCAATGTTTTCTATAAAAAACAGTGATTGGATCCTACTGAACTGTTGGCATGTTTTTATGCAAACGTTTTTAGCCCGAAAGTTGATTGTTATAAGTTTCAAGTACAAGTTTGTATTCAAATTCAATGCCTTTTTAGGTTTTCCCAGTAGAGCTGCCTCTTCAGGAGAAGTGTGTTCAAATTCAACTCAAATTCAAATGTTGCAATTTCTGAAAACACTGTAGCATGATAGTTTTGCATTGTAGACTGTGAGCTAGTCTGTCCTTTGTCAGAAAAGTCAAAAAACAAATTAAATAATATAGATTTAGGCAATGCCTAAAAGCAGAGCTCGAATAATTACTGACATGCCAGCATTACTGTCATCGCGGTATCGACTTTTCTAGTTTTGATGACGTCATCGATGACGTAATGGCACGTGATCTTGGTGGTGCATCCCCCCTGCTTCCAAAAAAACTTAATCCAAGTTTGGTCTCCTAGCAATGTTCCCTTCTCGAGATAATGACTTTTCCAGTTTTGCTGACGTCATCAATGACGTCATGCCACGTGACCTTGGTGGTGCATCCCCCTTGCCTCCAAGATAACTTTACCCAAGTTTGGTCACCTAGCGATGTAACCTTCTTGTAATATTGACTTCTCTAGTTTTGATGACGTCATCGATGACGTCATGCCACGTGACCTTGGTGGTGCACCCCCTTGCCTCCAAGATAACTTTACCCAAGTTTGGTCACCTAGCGATGTTACCTTCTTAAATATTGACTCCTCTATTTTTATGACGTCATCGATGACGTCATGCCACGTGATCTTGTTGGTGCACCCCCCTTGCCTCTAAGATAACTTTACCCAAGCTTGGTCACCTAGCGATGTTACCTTCTTGAGATATTGACTTCTCTAGTTTTGATGACGTCATCGATGACGTCATGCCACGTGACCTTGGTGGTGCACCCCCCTTGCCTCCAAGATAACTTTACCCAAGTTTGGTCACCTAGCGATGTTACCTTCTTGAAATATTGACTTCTCTAGTTTTGATGACGTCATCGATGACGTCATGCCACGTGACCTTGGTGGTGCACCCCCCTTTCCTCCAAGATAACTTTACCCAAGTTTGGTCACATAGCGATGTTAACTTCTTGAAATATTGACTTCTCTAGTTTTGATGACGTCATCGATGACGTCATGCCACTTGACCTTGGTTGTGCACCCCCCTTGCCTCCTGGATAAATTTACCCAAGTTTGGTCACCTAGCGATGTTACCTTCTTGAAATATTGACTTCTCTAGTTTTGATGACTTCATCGATGACGTCATCCCACTTGACCTTGGTGGTGCACCCCCCCTTACCTCCAAGATAACTTTACCCAAGTTTGGTCACTTAGCGATGTTGCCTTCTTGAGATATTGACTTTTCCAGTTTTGATGACGTCATCGATGACGTCATGCCGCGTGACCTAGGTGGTGCACCCCCTTGCTTCTAACATAACTTTAATTAACCCAATGTTGGTCAACTAGCGCCGTGCCGGAGCTCCGTTAAAACTAAACACGAAGGCGACAAAAATAGAATCGCGCGCGCGCGTGTGCGTTCTTGCCTATTTTCCCGCCTGAAATTGGGATGACTGTGTGCCGGGCGGACACACACACAAACACACGCACACACGGAATTACACTATACGTTTTATTCAGGAATGAAAAGAAAAAATCATATCTCCAGAAGGAAAGCTCCAATAACGACCAAAGTTGGCAAACGTTGTCTTTAGATTCATACCTGTCTATTGTCAAAGTCACGTGACATGACGTCACTGTTTACGTCATTGAAATTGACAAAAACCTCTGAAACCACTCAAAAGCGACTTCATGGTTATACGTCTCAATTCTGATACCACTTTTCCTTATGTAAGGTGCTCCGCTCAGGAGCTCCGCTATAATCATACTTTAGAGGTGCATGGATTCACATACTATTTGGATCACAGGTCCAAGATTATCTCTCTAGATTGGACACACCCTTACAAACTGATTATACAATTGACTTTTAGACCCAAGGACCGACTGGCTTGCATTCTATTTCGCACTTGTTCTACAAGAAACATTAAAACTAGAAATATCAAAACTGCATTTCTTTATTATCTTTAATTTATAGTTGGAGGGCAATCCTGCTAGTCCTTCTAAAGCAACTGAGGATGTTTCCTACCATCACTTTCTAGAAATCACTACAGCTGCTCATTGCTTTACACATTACTATTACCGTATGCATGCAACTATCAAGTTCTGTCAGCTGTTTCATTCAGAGATTAACTGAGGCGGGGGTGCGAATGAGATTGTTAAGTCTCTATTAAGTAGAAGACGCTCTCAACTATAACTCTGTGGATTGCTTTCATTCCACATTTTCTACCTCAGATACACAGACACCATGGTGGAAACCACTTGTTTTATATGGAAAACCAGGCACAGGCAAGACTCATGTTATGAAAGCAATTATCGAATGGGCAATACAGCAGCAAGAGGAAGTTCTGGTTGCAGCTCCAACTGGTTTACTAGTCACATCTTATGGACTTTTTCAAACACATTGATACGGACACAGTTCATTCTTCATTTTATATCCCTGTAGAGGAGGATAAACATGCTACAGTAAATGGTAGTCTTTCGCGCTATGATATAATAATTATTGATGAAATCACAATGATTTCACTCGATAACATGCGCCATATTCACTGTATGTCCGTCTACGGACATACAGTGCAAGTGCCAAACGCATACTGTGATTCTCAATTTAATGACATAACGACATCTTTTAACCTCACTACGCAACACCGTTCGAATGACAAAGAGTTCTCGGAGATAATAGAGTTTTTCTGTATCCTCTGTTTTTCAGAGGCCTCTGTGATTCAGTGACTGAGCACATTAACATATTTTGAATGGAGCTAATTGGTGTAACAAGTAATTAAACTTCCAAGTGTTAAAATCATTATTCAATGTGCGGCGGCGAGATAACAAAAAGACATGATTCCACCAGTTCCTAATTTTCTTTTTTCGATACTATTTTCTTGTGGAAGACTTCAGAAAACATCCACCGAAATATTCCTCCTCCACCTGCGCCACCGATACATATCTTGGTTCTAGCCATACAGCGTGTTATTCGTCTCCTTGCACAACTCAGCCTGCCAGGGCACATTCAATTTTAAGTCGAAGTTACGACGAGAATGCATGGAAAATTCGACAGCCAAGTGTCTGGAACCCGGAGCGGGTTCTATTTTTCTTCTATTTTCTCCAGATAGGTACCTGTTAGAGGTCCGTTCTAGCAAATCAAGCAAATCACACTTGTTGGTAGCCTGAGTTACAGACGTATTTTCCGTCGTAAAACATACGAGAGAAAATTACGAGGTAAAATACGTCTTGTTGGTACTTTTTAGGGAATCCTTTTTAGGGGTGTAAATCAACTAAGCGACGCCATGTTTGGTACCTTTTAGGCGTAAAATTGAAAGTTCCCGACGGGCACCCCCGCCCACAAATAGGGGGTGTCTGGAATGTGCTAGTTGCTCGCCCTGGCATTTTTTGGCTCTTGACAGGAGAAACTCCGGGAAGCTTATCGCGAATTATACAACGAATAAGTGTAGATGTCGAGGCGCGCGTATGGGACCCACTGAATCCTAGAAGGCGTGTAAGACGCACAAGACCATATTCGCTTTGTTTTCATGATAGAGTTTTACTCTGCTTCTTGTGGCTAAGGAATTGCAGCCAGCAATTTGGCATATTACTCAGTAATGTCAGCGATACGATCTACGCGATCAACCCATTTGATACCAACATTATGTTCATCGGTACGTAGATGGATAGACGAAAATGGATGGGAAAGGCAGAGAAACGAATTTGAACAGTTTCCCAATGCTGTCTGGACGGTCGCAATTCAATTAAACCGCCCCCAGGGTGAGTTACAGGGATCGTTCTACAGGCGAGATCGAGGATTTCACTTCCTCGACTTTAACGCTGTCGTGGACAATGACGGTTATTTTAGGTTTACGAGAGGTGGTTTTCTCGGGCACGCAACTGATAAGGAGACATTCGGGCTTCTACCTCCGAGATGCTTATCTCCTAGCAGATGGCGGATATCCTGCTATCCAACCACTTCTGGCGCCTTTCAAGCGTCCTAGAGGGCGGCATGCCTCGCTCGCTAACATAAAATCGGGACGAGCGAAACTACATGTAGAAAATCGCATAGGACATATTCCAATTCATCGCAGCGTTCCTCGAAGTTGAGAGCGGGAAGATTTTGATTACAGAAGCAGTTTGCGTGTTTGTTTACGTATGTTGTAGTCGCCCTTACAAATAGGCGCCGTACGTTAATAACGCGCAAACGGAAAGGTTTGCGCCAGTCCTGTAATGTGAAAACAGGCAAAAGGCAAAGAATTTTATTTCTAGAAAATCAAGTATATTATGTTACGTTACATTAAGTTTATCTGTAAATTGTCATCCAACGTTTTTGAAAAAATTTGAAAGTGTCTTGTCACGGTAGCGGGTACATGTTTAATCCGCGCCCTTCAACTAAACAGGAACATGACTTTCAATCCTACGTTCAGCCTCCTGTCTTACCATGAGCCGTTCAGAATTTAAAAACAAAGGATGGCGTCGGGTTTTCTCTTGTTGTAATTCGCTACGTACGGTGCATGATTAGACCCGTCAACTGGGTAAATAGAGTCTAGTGATGACGGAATCTCGGCGGGGGGAGGGGGGGGGGGCACTTGGCCTGGTGGCTGGATATCGCATAATTCTTTCGAAGCTTCATTATTCATAGGATCTGCGTTTTCTGTGTTTTTGGTCTTTCTGTTATTCATGATCAACTCTTCCGCCGTGTGGGACGAACCATTTAATATTTGATGGGGGAGTGGCAAATTTTGGGGGCTCGAAATTTTTTTCGCGTCCAGTTTTGCTGCTCGATTTTTACCCTAGAATGTGACTGTGCTCGATTTTTTTCCTGTATTTGTCTTTTTAGGGTTTGAGAATTACTTAAATTTAATTTCGCCGTCAAAATGACAATTGATCACTTCAATAAAGTACGATTTTAAGCTCTCCTGTTATGTTAGCATTTCGCGAAATTGGTATGTTTATAGCATCCGGAACAGTTCGGGTTTTTGGTCACCGGACCGCTTTGTAAAGTTTCATTTTCCTTCTAACTAAACAAAGGCTTGGCTATATATTCCAGAAGCCGCCAGGCAGTGGCGGGTCCACGAGGGGCCACACATTTACGAACGAGGGCTGACCAACTGAGTAGTTTAGTTTACTTGTAGGTTTCTCGAAGCTCGTCGCGATGTTAAAACTAACGAGGTTAGTGAAATTCTTACTTCTTGGAGACGAAAATCACGCTGAAGAAATGGAGTAACTGAAAAAAAAAGCACGTCACGGAAACTTTCCAATTATTAATCATAGCCCAGTACAATTTTCGTTTGTAAATACTACACCACAACATTCCCCTTTCATGCGCGCGAAGCTGCTGCGATTTTGGACGTATCAGTTGAAAGAAAGTAAACCTTTATTTACCATTTCCTGACAGTAAATTTACTTCAATTTTGAACAGAAAGCTAAGACACTTGGCAAGCGCGCATCGCGAGCCGACCAAAAAAAACACTCTATTTATAAAGTCATCAGGTTCCCTAAATAATAGTTATCAGGAGAGAGTTTGAGAGTGAGCTTGCTCGATTCTTTTTCGCCACCAGCTTTGCTTGTGCGATATTTTTTTTCTAGGTCAGAGGCTTGCTCGAATTTTTTTTCTTGGAATCTGAGAATCAAGAAGTTATGCACGAGTGATCACAATAGTTCACCATAATTAAGCGAACAAAAGATCGAGGCATTTGCATAATAGCACAGACCCTCTGTCTTTCACACCTTAGCACAGAGGATACAGGAAAACTCTAATAGACAACATTCGTCATTTTACTCCATCTAAGCTGATACTAAAAAACGGAAGGAAGGATAATTTGTCCAAATTCAATTTTCGAACCGTCAACAACTATTTGCGTGAGCAGAAAGGCAACTGAAACCACTAACAACCTAGTGGTTCAAGAACTGTTTAAACATACTGCACCTCTTGTAGTATGCAATACTAAGGAGAAGCAGCAACCATTATACCAAAGTATGAGACTGATGATAACTAGTAATCTCTGTAAAGCGCAGGGTGTAGTCAGTGGTCAGATTGGGGAGCTGTTATACGTTAGGTCAAAGTCGCTGTTTCTAAAATTAGAAAGTGGGATGAAAATTTTTGTTCATCCTATAACAGAATAAATCGACGATAAGACTACACGAGTGTTTTATCCCATAACGTCAGCGTATGCATTGACGATATGTAAGGCGTAGGGTCAAACTCTTTCTAAAGTCGCTGTGTACTTTGATATACCAAGAGTCCCTAAAGGTAGTGGATACGTTGCAATCTCACGTGCTAAGACATTTCAAAATCTTTACTTTGTGGTTCCACCAATGAAACACCATATCACACCTGTCACCACAGCGGTAGCACATAAATGGTTCTCTTTTCGCTGAATTCAATTTTACAACGAGATGCCGTTACTATATTTATAACGTGTTGATAAGAAACAATATGTAATGTTTTCAGAAACACTTCTAATAATAAGAAGATTGTACGAAACTATTTCTAATACCATTAGCAATATAATATTTAACGAAAAATACTTCCTTAGCTAACGAAGGAAGAACACAATAGAGTAAGTCTCTCTTTTTACGTTAATACATTACAACAATGAACCGAAGACATCGCGCACCATACACCTGGCAGGAACAATCGCCATATATATCAAACGACTTGTCTTGGGGGAGCAGACGGACTATATAATCAAGAAAGCCAACCGAAGAATGTATGCTCTCAGAACGCTAAAGCGCTCAGGTGTCTCGAAAACAGATTTGGTGAAGGTGTACTGCACGCTCATCCGACCTCTTCTGGAGTATGCTACTCCTGCGTATGCCAATCTGCCCCAGTATCTATCGCATGCTATAGAAAAGGTACAGAAACGCGCGTTGGCCATGGTCTTTCCAGACCTAGCGTATTCAGAGGCTCTCTCTGCCGCCAATATCGCCACGCTAGCTAATAGGCGCGATGAAGCGTGCAGTCATTTCATAGAATCATTAACACCAGCGAATCCATTGTACTGTTTAGTTAGAAGCCGCTTGGAATATAAGAACAACCCATACAACTTGAGAAATACTACAAAAACTACCATCAAACGTACAAATACGGACCGTTTTGGGAAATTCACTACGAGCTACTTTGCTTATTATCTTAATTATGTATAATTATTGTCGTCATATATTACCTATAATTCAGTGTTCTACACTGCGAAAGGTACTATTTAATAAAGGAATTATCTATCATGGAAGCTACGGTCCTATGCAAAATTACCAATACCTCCAGACACCAATCTATCAACCCATGCAACAAACGCCTTTTCAGCTACTGTTCCAGGCAACTCCTAATCAAGTAATTAGTTATCCCCTCTTCTTGCCTAATGATAACCTCAAAAAGCCATTTCACAAGGATTCGTGTTGCTGTTTTATCCTGCTTAATCGCTTTTTCCCTCAAATATCCAGTGTTTATGGTGTCGTGTTTATTCACTCCATTCTTCCAACAAACTACTTGTGCAACGAGTGGCTGCCGACATTGTTGTTGCGAGCGAACTGTCCGTCACAAACAAGATTTCAAGTAGTTTGTTCTCCCTCTTCTTGCCTAATGATAACCTCATAAAGCCATTTCACAAGGATTCGTGTAGCTGTTTTATCCTGCTAAATCGCTTTTTCCCTCAAATATCCAGTGTTTACGGTGTTTATTCACTCCATTTTTTCCAGCAAACTAACTTGTGCAACGAGGCCGCCGACAATTAATGTTCATCTCGGAAACGTTTGGCGAATATGCTTACAAATGCTCTTCAATTTGAGCTTGTAATTCCTTCTTGGATGAAATGATACAATATATTGTTCGCTACATGTCCGCCCTTTTCTGCAGCTTTTCGAAGTATTGCTTGCAAACTTTCGAGATCGACAGAAAACGTCCGTATGCAAATGATCTAAGTTTGCGTGAGTTTTGTCACGCGCGTAGTTTTAAAACACCCGGTGTCTGTCCATCACCGGGGCAACAGAGATACGCCCACGCAGGAAACCAGCTGAGTTGAGCTCGATGGGTTAGTTTTTGTTTTTTGAATTTATCTTTTTTTTTTATCTCGTGCATTAGCCTATGGTGCTTCACAGGAGTTCCGCTATCATTGCTGGCAGTGAGGGTGCTGGAAGGCGGCCACGGTACGAACCTCAAGAAGTGTACCACCCGGGCTTGGGCTCGGGTAGGTATTGGCTGACTCACGGGCGGACCAGGTCTAATGACCGTCGGTAGCCCCGAGCGATGACCCTGCCGGCGTTAGACTCAAAAACCGTCTCCAGGGCAGGACATAAACTCTGGTCCAAAAGCTGCCGCTGTGTGGTGTTGTCGTCTTTGTGATTTTCTTTTAATTCTTTTGTTTGTCGCTTTGTGTGCTTTTAGGACCGCACCGTTTTAACCATCTTTTTAACCATCCGTTAGGATTGCAATGCGTCACGTGGACGGCGGCAGCGGTCTCTAGCCAAATGCCTCGTCATCTAATTAGTGACGCGCATGAATGGATTAACGAGATTCCCTATTGACCCTATTGAGCTTGACTCTAGTCTGACTCTGTGAAAAGACATGAGAGGTGTAGAATAAGTGGGCGTAGCAATACGCCGGTGAAATACCACTACTCTTATCGCTTTTTTACTTATTCGATGAAGCGGAGGCGAACCGCTAGGTTCACGTTCTGGATTTAAGGTCTCATTCACGCAGATCGATCCGTGTCGAAGACTCTGTCAGGTTGGCAGTTTGGCTGGGGCGGCACATCTGTCAAATGATAACGCAGGTGCCCTAAGGTGAGCTCAATGAGAACAGAAATCTCATGTAGAACAAAAGGGTAAAAGTTCACTTGATTTTGATTTTCAGTATGAATACAAACTGTGAAAGCATGGCCTATTGATCCTTTAGTCTTTAGGAGTTTTAAGCTAGAGGTGTCAGAAAAGTTACCACAGGGATCAGTCTGGCTTTAATTGTCTTCTTACCGTCTCGATAATTTAGCAGTTAAAACCCACCCGCCCTCCTCGCTAATATGCATTGGTATTTTTCTATTTTGCTGGTATGTCTACTTCAAATTCTCCTTTTGATGCATTGTTACTGCATTAACTTCTTTTTTCGAGAATCTAGTCCAAATCAACTGATTTTATTACGGAAGCAATAACATGTTTTTTGAACGATTTATCCCACTGGCCTCTTTATAAGATTTGTGTTTAGATAGGACGAAGTCACACTGTGAAAACTCAAAACAATAGTGTAGACATAATCCGTAAAAAAAATGTAGAGAAATCTCCCGAAAGGATGGTGTAGACAATATTGATAAAAACAACTTAGAAACGTTAAAGCCTCATAAGAGTTATTAGCAATGAACAGCACGAATACGGTAATTCAGTAAATTACACTTAAGAACATTAACGGTCTCTTGAAACGATGGTGTAGACAATATCAAGACAATAAAAAAAAAAACTTACAACTTTTTCTTATTAACTAAACGCCTTATTGCATTTTTAAATAGGTCATATTTACAAACTTCCACAAGAACAAAAAATGTACAAAGGATTAATCTGTCATAAGATCGTAGTACAAATTGAAGTACGTTCATTAGTAAGTTCATTATACACAGTTGCCAAGTTTTTGTTATTAACAAAACACCTTATTGCATCTTTTGCCTGGAGATATGGCTTAATGTCCGTTAAAGCACCACACTTCTTGTGGTGTCCGGTGCGCTCTCGACGGCCCTTGAAAATTCGGGGAAGATAGTGATTCTCGTGTCCGGTCGAACTCATAACCGCAGCAGGTCTCCAAGGTGAGCAGCATTTGGTTGATAGAACAATGTAGGTAAGGGAAGTTTGCAAAATAGATCTGTAACTTCGGGATAAGGATTGGCTCTAAGGGTTGGGTCTGCCAGGGTGAGACATGAAGCCAGTGCACCTGTCTTGGACTGGGCGAGGCCCGCCTTCACGGGTGGGACGAACTCGGACCGGGAAGGGGCTGCTGGTGGATTGGCCCAGCTATGGTCGCGAGGCCAATTAGGCAGGCAATGAACAACCAACTAGTAAAAGGGCTTGAGTGTGCATCGTCGGGCAAAGCACGCTGCTCAATACCATGCTGAGCGGCTGCCGGCCCCAAGGGCTAAGGCTAGATGGACGGAGGACGAAATGATTATCCTCGCCAGGAAGCAGGTTGAATTGGAATATCAGGGATGTAGAAACATCGTAAGAGAAATGGCAGATTGTATCCCCGATCGTTCCTTCGAGGCCGTGAAGTCTTTGAAGACCAAGCCAAAGTACCATGCAATTTTGCAGATGGTTCGTGCCACTGCGGCTAGAGATTGGGAGGTGTCTGATGGAGATCAGTGGGTGAGTCTGAGGGGCAGTTGAGAACACCGAGTGGGTACGAGGCAAGTCCAGAACAATACGCCAATCGGCGAGACAGGAGCCCAAGACAATCAGGGCAGAGTGGTGGAGAATGTGTCATTGAACACAACAGGCCAGAGTAGGTCCATAGTATCAGACCCGAGAAGGTCTGGAAGATCATCGAATACAATGGATCAGAATAGATCCACAGGCCTAAGAAGGTCCGCAAGATTACAATCAACTCCCACTCCTACAATAAACGTAAATAACATCTTGAATGCCTCAATAACAACACAAATCCGCTCTGGACCAAGGGCCACTACGGTTTCAGATCATTCACAGGACCAGGCCATGGGTGTCTCGGTGCCTGTTCTCACAAAAGTTCCCGAACCAAGTGTGTGGTTAGATCTCCGGTGCAAGAGGTGAAAAGCCAAGTTGCAGAGCAGTGGGCACAGGATCTTTGGAGCTCAATATATTTAAGATACATACGAGTCGAGGACCCGATTCCTTCCAGCCCCCCGGGAAGGCCGGATGAGGAAACTCGGCTACTCGCTACTATTGAGTTTGAATCTTGGTCGACACGGTTCGAACGTGCGATGCGAAAGGCACGTAATCCTTCATCAGGAGCGTCGGTCCCAAGGAGTCCTCCGAAACGACCGAGGGATCTGCGGAGAAGGCAGTATGCAGCCATGCAAGAATTGTGGGCGAAGGACCGCACAAGTTGTGCGTCCCGAGCAATGGAGGGTGCATGGTTGCCTGCTGCTGGATCCAAAGTTCCCCTGGAGGAGATGGATTCTGCCTGGCGCGCCATTATGCAAAGACCATCGGTGTCGGATAAAAGGAAGCCAATACCAACTGGCCCGATCCTGTGGGATCTCTTACGTCCGATTACGATTCAGGAATTGACGGAGGCAATTAAAGACGGGTCTGGCAGGAGCGCCAGCGGGGTTGACGCGATTACCATCAAGGCGATAAGGAAGTTTGATACTGAGGATCTCAGGAGCCACTTTAACTACTGGTTGTGGCTGGGTACCCAGCCCAATCAGCTTGTCAAGGGTCGCACCATCTTTATCGAGAAGGAAGAGGGGACCGTGGATCCCCTTAATCACAGGCCAATTACTATTGCATCTGTGATTCTTCGACTGTTTCACAAGATCTAGGCAGAAGGATAATCGAGCTGGTCCCGCTCCATCAAGGACAGCGTGGTTTCCTAACTGGCGATGGCATCTACCAGAGTGTATGGATCCTTCATTCCCTTATTAACAGCAGTACTTCTTCTATCACTCCCTTATCGCTGGTGTTCCTGGACGCCAAAAAGGCGTTTGACTCGGTTAGCCATGAGTCCCTTTTGATAGCGGCGGAGAAAATTTGTTGTGCCTGAACCGCTTCTAATCTACCTCAGAGCGTTATACAGTCGCTCTGTGACGAGGTTTGAAGTTGGAGGCGAGGTGGGTAGCTCCGTTAAAGTGACCCAAGGGGTTAAGCAGGGTGATCCTCTTAGTTCCATCCTTTTTAATATCCTTATGGATTGGGTCCTTGATGATCTTGACCCCGACATTGGAGTAGAGCTGGGAGATGAGAAGATCTCCTTCTTGGCCTACGCCGACGATGTCGTGCTAGTCGCCAATACGGCGGTTGGGTTGAGTCACCAACTTAGGTCGGTCGAACGGAGCATGGCCAAGTGCGGAATGCAGCTTAGTACCGGTCCAACAAGGAAAAGTGCATCTCTCAGGATTCAGGTGGACGGCAAGGCTAAGAGATGGGTGGTGAATCCCAACCCTTTTCTCAAAGCCAATGGCCAAGTTATAAGATCAATCTCGGTCGAGGAGTCGTACCGCTACCTGGGAGTACAGGTAAGCGCGCTTGGAGTAAGGGCATCCGGTTATGAGAGCTTCAAGAAGAAGCTAGATAACTTGACGCGCGCTCCGCTAAAACCGCAGCAAAGACTGTATTGTTTGAAGGCTCATCTGCTGCCGGCTAGCTATCACGATTTGGTCTTGTCCAGATCCTCGGGCAAGTACCTAACGGGATTTCACGGCCTAATCCGTAAGGCAGTGCGTCGTTGGCTGAAGCTCCCGTTGGACACTCCTTCTGCTTTCTTATATGCGCATCCCTCAGATGGGGGTCTAGGTATCCGAAAACCTGTACCATAGTGTTCGTTTGCTGAAAAAGAAGCGAATGCTGCGCATGTCATCAGCGCCAAGTATACAGGTACATGCAATCGTTGAGGCCGAACCATTTAGGAAGGCGTTGGAATCCCAAGCCAAGGTGACCACCCTGCTAGGACAGAGGGTTGATTCCAAATCTGCCTTGAGGGCCCTCTGGCGCGAGTCGCTGATCACTTCAGCAGACGGGCGAGACCTTGCCGATTGTCCTCTGGTTTCAAGAGCTCACTCGTGGGTTCGCGATTCCAGTGGGCTCCAGTCCGGTTCCCAATTCATCGGGGCGCTAAAAGTGCGTGGAGCCTTGCTTCTAACGGCTGCAAGGGCGGCTCGGGGCGTGTCGGTGCTCGAGTCCATTGTGACTGTTGTGGGCCACGTCATCGGGAGACACTAGCTCACGTTCTCCAGACGTGCGCTAGAACCCATGGCCCGAGGAGCAGACGGCACAACGACGTTGCTGCTCTTGTAGCTAAGGAATTCCACCGACGTGGTTGGCAGGTGTTGGAGGAGCCAATCATCCCGACTCCTGCTGGTAATCTAAAGCCGGACATTGTCATGTTTAATGCTCGACGTGGCTATTCTGTTCGGACCATGTCCCCCTCGGAGTAGGGTTTGCTCAGAAAGTCGAGAAATATTCGGTCTCGGCAGTCCGCCGGTGGGTTCAAAGTCAGAGTGGTTCTGAGCCTGTAGTATCGGCTATAGTGCTCAGCTGGCGGGGGGTCATGGAACCCCAGTCGTATCGTGTGCTGAGGTCTTTGGGTGTGAGTGATAGATTTATCACTTTAGTGGCAGTTCGCGTGCTTGAAGGAGGCCACAGCATGTGGTCTTTCTTCCGACGAAGCACGTTCAAGCGGGTTGGTGTGGGTTGAATAACCCCTCCTCAATGGGGAGTTAGTCTGAAACCCGGGAATTGACGGTTGCCGGATGACGACCGCTTGCGCGGGTGATGGCCCAATCCTCCAACTCCCACTTGTCCTCAGGTCGGGACGTTAAACACATGACCGAATTAGTCGGTCGCGCGACACCGTCTGCTTCGCTTTGCTGCTGTTTTTGTCTAGCAATTTTCGTTTCGGTTTTTCAGGAGATTGGGCGGTGTCTTTTGGATTTTTTTATGCTCTCGTTACCCAAATGATTACATATGCGTCGCTATAGCGCGGCCGGCTTTCAAACTAGCCAAATGCCTCGTCATCTAATTAGTGAAGCGCATGAATGGATTAACGAGATTCCCACTGTCCCTATCTACTAGAGCAGATTTCGTATGACTGTGAAAAGTACCGCCACAAAGTTGTTCCGCGCCGCGACCGTGACCGTACCGCGACTACGCGATTTCATTGGCGATTTCATTCCATCTACAGCAGGCCAGGTTCCGTACCGCCACCGCGACAGTACCGCGCCGTACCGCGACACTTTTCACAGTCATACGAATCTGCTCTATCTAGCGAAACCACCGCCAAGGAAACGGGCTTGGCAGAATCAGCGGGAAAGGAAGACCCTGTTGAGCTTGACTCTAGTCTGACTCTGTGAAAAGACATGAGAGGTGTAGAATATGTGGCGTAGCAATACGCCGGTGAAATACCACTACTCTTATCGTTTTTTAACTTATTCGATGAAGCGGAGGCGAACCGCTAGGTTCACGTTCTGGATTTAAGGTCTCATTCACGCAGACCGATCCGTGTCGAAGACTCTGTCAGGTTGGGAGTTTGGCTGGGGCGGCACAACTGTCAAATGATAACGGAGGTGTCCTAAGGTGAGCTCAATGAGAACAGAAATCTCATGTAGAACAAAAGGGTAAAAGCTCACTTGATTTTGATTTTCAGTATGAATACAAACTGTGAAAGCATGGCCTATTCATCTATTAGTCTTTAGGAGTTTTAAGCTAGAGGTGTCAGAAAAGTTACCACAGGGATCAGTCTGGCTTTAATTGTCTTCTTACCGTCTCGATAAGTTAGCAGTTGAAACCCACCCGCCCTCCCCGCTAATATGCATTGGTATTTTTCTATTGTGCTGGTATGTCTACTTGAAATTCTCCTTTTGATGCACTGTTACTGTATTAACTTCTTTTTTCGAGAATTTAGTCGAAATCAACTGATTTTATTACGGAAGCAATAACATGTTTTTTTGAAGGATTTATCCCATTGGCCTCTTTATAAGCTTTGTGTTTAGAAGGGACCAAGTCACACTGTGAAAACTCAAACAATGGTGTAGACATAATCCGTAAAAAAAATGTAGAGAAATCTCCCGAAAGGATGGTGTAGACAATATTGATAAAAAAAACAACTTAGAAACGTTTAAAGCCTCATAAGATCGTGGTTACATTTCAAGTTATTAGCAATGAACAGCACGAATACGGTAATTAACTAAATTACACTTGAGAACATAAATGGGATCTCTTGATTGTAATGTCAAATTCCATTTTCCAGCTGGAGTCGACCGTTACAGACATCAGCTCTTAAAACCCCCCACCCTCCCCGCTAATACGCATAGGTATTTTTTTCTATTTTGCAATTACAGAATGAAGAATGAAGCCTATTATCAGCTGTTTCTATCTCGTTGCGATCAATATTTTCGGATAAATCCGGCCGAGTTTACTGTAGGGTCGAACAAGGGTTTTGGTAGCCATCCGAGGCCGTTTTTTACCGCACCAATAAAATATCAAAAACACAAATAAATGCAAGGCGCTTTGGAAAATTTAAGCTGGCAGAACTGAGGATCACATAATTTTTGCCATCTGAAGCAGTTTTTTATTTCCCAGCGTTAAAAATTGAATATTTTACGAATTTTAAATAATTACACTTTTTTGGAGCCCCCATCTATAGGGTATCTTTGACGTGCTTTATCGGGTAGGCAATAAAATACCTTGACGTGGTGACTAAATCTCACGGCATCACACTGTTGACTTGACAAGCTTTGAGGGAAAATCTTGCAAAAATCCCTGCTGAAACGAGAATAAGAGTCTAACAATATCCTCAGACAAAAATCATGGTTTCTCGCTTGAGTTTGAATCTACAGGGATATAATCAAAGCTCTCGATCGACTCTCGAGTTTCCAAGTAGTTGTTTACATCTCGAAACACTAGAACCATGTGTTAAATTGACCTCGCCAAACAACACGAAAATCCACTTTTCGCCTGCAAACGAGCTCTATTTTTCCGTAAAGTAAGAATATTCAAAAACGTACCTTGCAAGCCAATTAGGCTTAAGATTTAGGGAGAACACGAGAATCTCTTCGTCAGGTTGGTAGCATTGCGTGACGCTGGTCACGTGAATAACATACCCCAAGTGAGCACAGGTAGCCCGAAAAATGGAATACAGCGTTCTACGGCATTAAGAAGGTCGTAAGGGATATATCATTTTGTTTATTATTAATTCTTTCAACTACTACAACTACTAATAAATCATAAATTTCCTCTTGGGCAATGAGTGCTTCGCATATTTATTTTACCCGAAAAGTGAACCTTGCGCCGAAACTTGGACTTCGCGCGTGATCTGGTCGGCGCGACTCTGTCAAAGTCCATCTTGCGCTGTGAAGGTGTTTGTCCCTGACCAGTTGAGAGCTTGCTAGCTTGTGTGCTTTTTGTGGAAGAAATGAATTCTTTGCAACTGTTGACTTGACAAGACTTGAACTAACGACAACAACGAAAACGACACAGGAAATTCGCCCTCCCACAATAACTCGTTTGATATGCTTTTAGCATATCGCACGAGTTAAAAATGATTTCTTTTGAATAATAAGCAGGAATGTTAAAAAAGAGAAAAATAACGAATCTGTGGTTATGCATAATTACCTCTCTGTTTGAGCGAGTTTGTGCATGAATTTAAAGTTGCAGTGCTTATCACAGATGGCTTGTTGGAAACGTCAGCATTTCCATAATCAAAATCCCGAATCCACTGATTGAAGTTGTCTGATGTTAAGAATTTCTCACTGATTGCATACTTGATTAGCTCCTTCAGCTCATACTGCAACCCTTCTAACAAATCATGCATAGCATCACCAGGTAAGCCTTCTATAACATGGAAGTATCTGGATTGGTTCAGAATAGATCGGGCATTTATTCCAAACTGGGATGTAATATCTTCATCAGATTTTTCAATTGCTCTACAGTGTCGATCATACATTACACGTGTGCGCAGCTCAAAATCATCTTCTTCAAACTGAAAGAAATAGTGAAGAACCGCTTCAATCATTTATCGAAGATCAAATTAAATTCTCACAAAATTGACAAATGGGCACAAATATAATTGCAAAAATGATGGAAAATCCAAGCTTGCAACAACATTGTTTAATGAATGTACCATCTTTGAATTCTATTTGCATGTTATGGTATTGTTTCATGTAAAATTAGTAAAAAAGGAACAACCTAAAATAATTCGGAAGAACATTAGCTGCTGAATAATGTAGCCTCTGGACATGTTATTTCAATTTTTGCGCACTGACCTGTTCTAGTTGATCAAGTTGAATTATAAATGCCCTTAGTACTTCACTGCATCCATATTTTTTTATAACACTTCTCTTGGCTACAGCAAGGAGCTGAATTGCCTTCACTGTGAACGGTGCAGTGGGTTAATGTTCCCAAGAGTATAGTAGAAATCCCTAATATTAGCAGTAAATGAGGCAAAGAAAAACGAGGAGCAACATGAAAACATTACTGATTTTAAAGTTAATAATAACAATGACGTGGCATAATACAACAGCTAAGATAATTTTTCAAGGAATACTTTTAATGCTTAATATAACAAATTAGTTGTAAGCCCTTTAATGAGTCGCAAAACACCTTCCATGAACATGTAAATAAGACAAATTTATATTACCAACTTTATGCTTAGAGGTTTTGCTGCCCAGAGGATTCACAACTTCAACTTCATCATAATATAATATAATATAATCTGCAATGCATGTGGATTCCTTGAGAAGAGAGGGTGCTCCTTGAATGTCCTAGTATCACGGTAATCAGAAATCATCCCGTCATGTCGCTGGTGGGGATTCTCAACCTATGAGGGGGAACGCAGTTTCAGATTGGGTGTACAGTATTTCTCAAAATTCCCTACATTTTTATAGGACTTCTTAATCCTTTCTTCAAACCCTGCTAACAGAGGCAGATTTTATTTTGTATAGCCTCACCATTAAACATCACTTTGTTTTGAAGCCAAGTTTTTACGCTAAGCCAATAACATACCCAGCATCTATGTATGCCCTTGATATCTAGTAACGTATTAAGGTGACTCATTCGAAATTCAAAATGCACCCAACTGTGTCTAGAGCGCAAATCTGCGTCGCCAAACTCAAGGCTATAACTTTTACGTCTTTTCCTCTATTGTTATAATTCTTTTTTCAAATCCTACTTTAATGATGTATAAATAAGTTCTTAATAACCGATCTTCTTGGAAACATTTTTAGAAGTCACAATCTAAATTTTTGTGAGGCCCTAATTTCATATTCAGGTCGTACTAGAAAAAAATTTGCCGGTTTTTTTGGCTCAAATTCCAGAAATCGATTCCAGTTGAAGTAATCTCAAATCAAGCTAAGTTACAGAAAATTCGTCGGAACAGAAACGCGGTAATAAAAATGCTGCCAACTTTGGGCAAAGTAGAGGGCTGATTCCAGTAATTCTGCTTGGCTTGAATTAAATTTTAATAGTGCTCCGAAAACTCATTATTTTGGGCTCTTCCCTCGGCACTATGTTGTATAGTAATGTATTAAACATTGCAAATACCATGAACTACTAAAATGTTCGAGCATTATCTACCGAGGAAAGAAATCATGAAAGTGCAATGAATTTATTACAATAATGTCGCGTTAAAATGTGTTGTTATTGGGAATTATTTCTTGCTAAGATGTATATAGACGATAACCTTGTGGCATTGGTAAATTTAGTAACCAAGTTTGACCATTATATGTGCTTATTCGGAATAGAAGAAAATTGCTTCAAATCTGCGTGCAAGACTAGAGGGTGAATGCCGTAACTTTCCAATTTTCTTCTATACCGAGTAAGCAAATATAACGGTCAAACTTGGTTACTAAGTTTTACCAGTGCCACAAGGTTCTCGTCTATATACATCTTAGCAAGAAATAATACGTAAGAACGACACATTTTAACGCGACATTATTGTAATAATTTCATTGCGCTTTCACGATTTCTTTCCTCGGTAGATAATGCTCGAACATTTTAGTAGTTCATGGTATTTGCAATCGGACCTTCGGTAAAGTTTAATACATTACTATACAACATAGTGCCGAGGGAAGAGCCCAAAATAATGAGTTTTCGGAGCACTATTAAAATTCAATTCAAGCCAAGCAGAATTACTGGAATCAGCCCTCTACTTTGGCCAAAGTTGGCGGCATTTTTATTACCGCGTTTCTGGTCCGACGAATTTTCTGTAACTTAGCTTGATTTGAGATTACTTCAACTGGAATCGATTCCTGGAATTTGGGCCAAAAAAACCGGCAATTTTTTTTTTCTAGTACGACCTGAATATGAAATTAGAGCCTCACAAAAATTTAGATTGTGACTTCTAAAAATATTTCCAAGAAGATCGGTTATTAAGACCTTATTTATACATCATTAAAGTAGGATTTGAAAAACGAATTATAACAATAGAGAAAAAGACGCAAAAGTTATAGCCTTGAGTTTGGCGACGCAGATTTGCGCTCTAGACACAGTTGGGTACATTTTGAATTTCGAATGAGTCACCTTAAAGTCCCTGTTATGATTGAACTCTAAATAAACAAAGAACAATTGGCAACAAACATAGGCATAAAAATAGTGTCCAATAAAAATCTAGACTAAAAATGTGGGTTCATTCATATGCTCTGGAGAAATAATTTTTATTTAATTACCTGCTTCAAAATAGATGGGTCATTCAACCATTGCTCTAAGCTTTCAAGGAAAGGGATATCAATGACCTCGTCATCACATTGAACCCGTCTCCTCTCTGATTTTTTTGTCTGTGTCCATGATAATGGCCAAGGACGCGCTTTACAGGTTCCTTTCCAAAAAAATAAAAAATAGACTTTGTTAACCAGGGCTCAAAATTAAGAAACAATCAGTCGTAATGTTATGCCTTGTACCAGCAAGACAACACTGTAGAGACTGAAAACATGGGCGTTTTTATGTCCAAGTCTAACGAGTTGGGCACAGAAAAAAACATTTTAAGCGCATTTATGCCTGTATCGGGCACAATTTCAAGCTCCCTTAACACAGAGACAGACACCGGACATTTCAATGGGCAAGCAACATATTTTCATTTCCTGATTGGTTTAGCCAGACACCCAAGTATTTGCAGGCACATCAGATCCAAGCAAGCTTGAACGTTGAATCATTATTTTCTTTTGTGTCACAGATTAACATACTGTATTGAAACGTTTGAGTTTACCCTTAAAAGTGGTTGTCAGACAAGCACAAAAAGCGGAGCGACTGCAGAATACCCCCTCCCCGCTGATTTGCATCTCTCCGAACCACAAGCCCAAATTTTTCTTTGAATACTTGTCTTTGCCTGTGTTCAGTTTCCACATCTTGAAATGGGTTATTTCATTTGAATTTTGCCTAAATAAGTCTTGACACGTGATGTTTTGCAAATCATCGACAACGTCTTGTGCTGATAGCTCCTTACTAATGTTCACATAGACTGACTTCACAGCCACAGAGATAAGGGTGGTTGTGCTTTGGACCTATAATAATAATAATCGTTTATTATTCCTCTTGCAGTTAGGACTGAATTACAGGAATAGGTCATACATTAATACTAACATCAAAAATATTATAATAAATACACACGCCAGGACGGAAGACAAGTTACAATAAATCCAAACAGTACTTTGAAGTTACGAAGTTTCTGAAACGGTCGGTTTGGGTAGGTCTAATAAAGCGAGAGGAATCCCCTGAGAGTATCCAGAGGCGTTTTCACAGACCCTAGCACGTATAAATGGATATAGAGGACTTCCCGCCTGAATCCTCTGAACAAACCTTGAGCAGGCCAGGTCTCTCCGATCGGAAAGAGACAACAGGCCTGCCAAGGTAAGCGCGCGGCAATAGGGTTTGAATGGAAACACGATAGCGAGTGCACGCCTCTGAATACTCTCGAGCACGTTAGATAAATAGATAGGGAGATTCGCAAAGATGGGTGCGGCGTATTCTAAGATTGACCTAATGAGGGCGCAGTATACCATAACAAGGTCAGCAGGCGCGACGCCGCATTTCTTGAGTTGTCTCAGAGCGTAGAGACGTTTGTTTGTTTTCTTCAATATGAAGTCACAGTGGGCAGACCATGTCAAGTCGCTGGAGATGTAAATGCCAAGAAGCTAAAAGACTTGACAGACTGAGAGCTATCATATTGAAGAAAGCTAACACACATTTCTTTACATTTGCTAGGATTTAGTTTCACCTCTCTAAGAATGGCGTTTTTCTCGGCGCCAAACCCAAAGCAGAAGCATTTACTTCGTTCTTGGCTTTCTTGCATACCGTTAGCCACAACCAGTCCCTTAAAGTGGCAGGTTACAATTCCCACGTCTTTGACACGCCCCGACTTCTGAGTCAGCTCTCCAAGCTTGTTTTGTTGGAAAAGTTGCTGCGAGAGCCAATTTACTTTGCCGACACCCTTCCGTTCGTTAGAAAGGAAAGCTGGTTGATCAAATCTAAGACCTTGGCATATGTATACCATGCCGTAACCAACGACAGGTTCAATGTGCATGATGCTTTGGAGGATTCGAAAACAGCAGAAACAGTCATGAGCAATGCGAAGATGGCGGATTCTTTGAAAAAATGAAGGAAAAATCGAAGCCATTGGTGCAAGCAGCCCGTGAAAGGAGCGAAAATGCAGAAGCTGCTAGCAGACAGGCAACATTTAGCGCAAACTTAAAAGAGTTATTGTCCAGCTTTTATGGTAAAAAAAATGGCGACGTGTGAACTTACTTTCCCAATGCTCTGTCGTGTTCATAGTGCACTGAGTATAAAGGGTGTGGTAGCTCTCTTAGCCGGACACAATAAGCCACGAATTACAAATAAACCAGAAATAATCGCTAAGATTGTTTTGTTTTGTTTCTGAGCAAGAATAATTCCTGAATGTCTCTTTGTGTCTTTTGCGTTGTAAACTATAGGAAATTAACGGCGCGCACTTGTAATTCCGATCGAATAAATAAAGTTTTTTTTTTCTTTTGCATTTTTGCACAATCTTAATAACTTCCATAGCATGCATGCTCAACTGAGCCAACGATAAATCTCCGAGGGAACGAGAAACAAATCATGCGTTCAGTCTGCCTTCATCGACAAACCGCAATAGCTGGCTTTTCTCTACCAGCTGCAGTCAATGCGTTTTAGAAAGTCTCGAAATGGCCAACTTCGCCTGCTACGTTCTCCAATCCGTATGGTACTCAGACTCAGACTTAGCAAGGTACTTCATCTTTGTTTGCTTCACTTCGTATTCGTAGGAGGGCGGTTAGAATGGCCTGGTACGGACATAAGATGAGTAGGCTTTATTTCATCTATTATTCTCAATAGTTTGGCAACATAAGAATGCATTCGTAACGATGGTTTGTTGTCATGGCCCTTAGTGAAAGAGTTGACTACTATATGGTGAGTACGACGATTTTAGCTATACGCATTAACTAAATATGTATGGGACATATATTCTGTGTTTAATTTTGAGCCTTGTGAATTTCTCGAAGTGTTTGGTCTCAATGGAAACTACCTTTTGCTTCATGGAAGTAGAATATGTAAAGGACTTCGTGCATGCAATACTAAGTGATTTGCAACTCTAGTTTTTGAGAAATCACGAAGAAAGTAAAAATGAAGTTTTGTTTCCAAGCATTTTGCGCCGGTTTAGTAATGGTTATATTCAATTCGTTTTAACTACTACAAAATAAAAGCATCGATCAATAGGTACGCAACATTTTAGAGCGATCAGATAAAGTTGAGAGCCAATAACTGGCCTTGTAAAATACGCGTCGTCACACAAATTATTACCCGCGGGCCATCACTTGCAAGTTATTAGACAGATAAGTTGGCCAGTTGTGGCAATCTGACCATGAAATAGGCGCCATAAAGTTGGAAAATAGAACGAAAAACGTCGCTTCCTGCTTCAAAGATGGCGCTTCATGAGAATGTTCTTCAAATTCAACACAAAAACAGTACATTTCTAGTCAAGCTTTTAAGATAATGGCGGCGAACAACAACCAGAGTTATTTTCGGCTGTCATTCACGAAGCTTAAGGAGATAAAAGATATAAATATGTTATAGCAGCTTCTGGGGACGGTTAAACCAAAAGGGCGTTCGAAAAATAGGTTACCCAAGCGAACCAAGTGAACTGTCCAGTCTGGGAATCAGACTGTTTTCGTCTGAAAACGAATTGTTTGCCAGACTCAAAGGCATTGAAGACAGGATAAGAGAAACCGTGATGGCGGCTACTGAACCGCTCTTGCAAAGGATTCAGGCCCTTGAGCAAAAACTCGAGGGTACGACGAACTCAAGCTTTAGTGGGGCTAGCGAAACCCCTCCTAGCGCGAAGCGACGGAAGGTTCAACGAATTCCAGATTTATCAGTTAGTAAGACATTGTTAGAATACAGGGACGTTTGGTTTAATGAAAAAGTCGTATCATACAGGGTACTATTTTAGTTTAAACGTGTATCGCACGACATGAGGATTAGCATATATCGATAAGGCGGACGGCCACGTTTTTTGACCGCTCTGCAAACGACCGCTATTTTGTTTAAATATGGCAACTGTTGAGCAGATGAAGACGCTATTAGAACAGGAGCTTGCTCCTATTCGCTCAAAAATGAAAGAGCTTGAGAAAAATTACCAGGAAGTGCATAGTACAGCGAATTTTCTCTCAAGACAGTACGATGGTTTGCTGCAGCAGCTTTAAATGTCGAAAGAGAAGCAAGGCTCAGAGTTCAGAGAAGTTATCAGCCTGAAAACAAAGGTCCAATATCTTGAGGGTAAATTAGAAGAAGAGCAATTTGGTAGAGATGAAATTGCACAGTACATTAGAAGAGACTGCCTCGAAGTGTCTGGCGTGCAAGCTGCCGAGGATTGCCCTGCGTCCGCCATTGTTAAAGCTGTTGGCTCTTTCATTGGGGTCCCGCTACAAGATGAGGATATATCTATAGCACATACACTCCCTACATTCAGCGAAGAAGCCCCACCAAAAGTTATCGTGAAATTTACACGCCGCAGCGTACGAAACAAAGTTTCTGCAAGTAGACGCAAACTATACAAGAAAAAGGCCAAAGATCTTCCCAACTTGGGCTTGGAATACGAGGACGACCTGTACATTTCTGAATCCCTTACGCTACCACGCAAGAAGCTGTTTGGAGAAGTGAATAAGGTGAAAAAGCATCTTAAAGAGCCTGTGTCACCCCAGCGCGCAGTGGATTATGGGTATTACATCCACCATTTTGACCTCACAGCACTTGACCGTAGCGAAGGCTAGTTCTTTCAACGTGAAACACAATCTGTTTGCATCGCCCCGAGATTACGTAAAATCGCCCAAATTTTAACAAAATATTACTTAAAAATTAGTCTTCAAAGCATTGAAGCCATTATTTTAGTGATTCTGGTTGTGGTTTGCCGTATTTCTAAACTAAATGCGGCGCTGTCGAATGGCAATATGTCTGCCAAGAACCCGAGTCGCGGGAGACCGAAGAGGCGCGAAGCAGTCGTTCGTATTGCTCTGAAAAACTCTACGTACAAGCTGTGGAACCAAAGAAAAGAAGCCCTTGGCATCACAGGAATAACGCATAACGAGTTTGCAGAGCTTCTACTGCACCAGAACCTCCAAGATCTTCGCGATGCGAGGTAGTAGAAAAGCTTATTTATGCCACTCGATTTGACAGTACCCTAATATCCTTCAATTCGATCGTGCTGAGCGTAGAATTTTCTGTGTCTGAAGTCTGAATTGGGATTGTTTTGTATTATAGGTAGGCCGAAGCGACTGGACTTTTTCAGTCGACTCCCGTGAAGGCGAACCAGGATGCCTTCTCTGACAGTGTTGCTCATGTCAGTCCCGTAAAACCTGCCGAAGACAGCGAAATGCCAGTAGATGTCGACACTTTTGTGTAAGTAAATTCGATTCTTCCTTATGCTGAACTGTTCCGTTATACTGAAGTTGTTATGACAAGATACGTTTTGTCACATTCTAGTTAGAAAAGTTTATTTGTCCATCTTAGGGATGTCACTGGAATTAAAAGTTTGCCCCGCCAAGAAGCGACCGATACTTTGGTGACTGGACGTTCAAAATATCGCTATTTTAAAGCGCCTGAATCCTGCATTTGCCACTGTTCCCGATACTCCAACAGAAGAAGAAGAAAGGTTAGCCAATACCTTGCCCAAAAATGACAGGCTGTGTAGCCATTGGCTGGATGAATCATCATTTGGCCTGCTTCAGTGGTAATACAAAAACTGCTGTATGAATTTATTTGTCTCTGACTTTCCTTGCCTGACAAACAACATGAGATAAATTTTAACACGAGAAGATAAAATTTGTAGCATAAAAGTATTAGTGTCCATCTATGTCATACCTCCCTATCTGCCCATTTCCTAACTAGGCTACCTCCTTGTCTCTAATGTTGTATTTATTATTTTTTCTATTAGTTTGTTATTCCCTGCGAGCAGTGATATCCTCCTCTCTTAGGCTGGCTCAAGAGAGGAGGAAATCATTGCTTGCAGGGTAAGTTTGTTACTACTGTCAAAGTTGAAAAACTTTTTGGCAAAGCTTGGGAGTGACTAAAAATGATGGTTGGTTTGTTTTCTAGTTTGACTAAGACTGCAGTCGAAATTATACTTGACTTGGATGACAGTGAATCCTTCCCAAGCGTCGAAAATGTTCACCAACAAATATGGCCCTGCGACATTTGAAGAGTATACCAAGACTGTGCAAAGCAAGATTACAAAAGCATGGAATGAACTGAAAGTAATGAGAGAGGAAATTATGAAGTACAAGGATCATCTGGTGAAGGAGAGGGTAATAGTTGATACTGATAAAATTACGGAACTATTCCAGCAGCAGTGTTTGCAGATGGACTGCAATAAGACCAGGAAGATAATCAGCAAGAGATTGGAGGCAGGTGTATTGACCATCATTTATACTTGCTCTAATAACCACTTTGGTACATGGCACTCGAGTGATGTTCTAACAGAGAAGCGGGGCCAAAAAATATTAGTCAACTCCACCTTGATAGCAGCCCTGATCCTGATATCAGGCAATAACTACAAGAAGATGCACTTATTTGCTAAAGGTCTGAATCTGTCATTCATCTCGGCATCACTCTTTAATAGAGTGCAGACCCGTTATGCAATAGGCACCATAAGCAACTTTTGGGACAAAATGAAAGATAAGGTCTGGCATATATTTGATACGGAACGCCTTGTGCTAAGTGGTGACGGGAGAATGGACTCCCCTGGGTTCTCTGCTAAGTACTGTGTGTACTCAATGATGGAAGAGTTTTTGCATGTTATTGTGGACGTTGAGGTTGTAGACAAGAGAGAAACAGGAGGCAATTCAACGATTATGGAGAAGGTTGCATGTAAAAGGCTTCTTGAGCGGATGATTGGATGACGTCATACCACGTGACCATGTAGTTGCAACCCCCTTGCCAATAACGCAACTTTCCCGTCCCCGACCCTCCCCATACCCAAGTTTGGTTATCTGTGCTTCATCCCTTTTCCTGAGATATGATAATTACCTGTGGTGGGGCACGCAGACCGACACGCACGGACGCGCTCGCGATACCCAAATGGGAATACCGCTGAACCTTGAAAAATGAAGTCGATCGTATACCTGAGTTCTACTTTGAGCTATTGTATTCTTCCTGCGACACCTATGGTGCTCCGCTCTGCGGCCTTCGGCCGCTAAGGAGCTCCGCTATACATTATTCATGCGCGCAAATGCGCGCCGCAAATGACGAAATACTTATTATTCATGTGCGTGAAGCGCGGTCCAAATGACGAATTTCAATGCTTGTAACGTCGAACTCACGCTTACCTAAGGGGTCTTTTTTTCGAACATAGTGAGTGCCGCCAGCCAGGCCTATTACTGGAGTGCATTTTCGGGAGAGTTCGATTTTCCTCGTCTTCTTATAAACGGCGCGCGGGAAGTGCCTTCGTTGCGCGAGTTCACAAAGTGTATATTGTAGATGTCATTCTTGAAATAGTTTAATAGACACTAACAGCGGTGGATCCGGATCCGAAATGGATGCAATGTCCTAATAAAATCGAAGACAAATAGAGAGAAAGGACTAAACAGACCGAGATTTGTGCCAATGTTTCGGACTCTACTTTTAGTCCTTCATCAGGGATGTCATGGCTCAGTCACACCTGTAGTAAAATATAAAATATTTGCAACAGCGAATATGACTTTTATTGGAGAACTCGACATCTCTGGCAGAAGATGAGAAGGAGAAGTATATGTCCATTATGGACAACAGATGCATGTCCTCCGAAGAATCCATGCCGGAGAAGGAAGAGCTGGATGATGAAACGCAAGTCATTCAGCTAAGATTATAGGGTTAAAGTCCCTTTGCTGGAGAAGTGGGGATGTGAAAATATATTTCAGCGACTGGACCGCAAGGTCAGCCGCTCCAGAAATCAGAAGGGCCTTTCAATGCTCATTTAGCGTGTAAATGGCCCAGCTTCAATCAGAGATCAACCCTCTGATGCCCCAGAATGGGCTGTGAAAGTTAATCCACAATGAGTTATAACAATTGACTTCATTGCATTTTTATCTTCATTTTTTTAACGCCTTCTCTACATTTTCCACTTTTGGTAAAATGACTTAGATATTCAAAGTCTAATGTTGGAAATAAGGAAAAATGCCTGGTGGTAGCTGTCAGTTATGTCACAGGAAGTGTTAGGGTGGCCCATGGACATGGTTTACTTTTCAAACGTGCACGTTTTGTCGAAATTGTCACGTTTCTCGCTCACTGGCTGCAGTTTTGACCGTTATTTTTCAGCCAATCAGAGAAAGGTAAACCTTCGTGAAAAAATTGTCACAATTCATGGGTGGATGCAAATGGTAGTATTTGCTTAGAAGACAGCAGAACGTCAGATATTTTTTTATACTAACTTGGCTCTTTACACAAAATACTTAGTATCATTTTCTATAGTTTCCTATAGGGGTCAAAATTAAATAAAACCCTCCTGATTGAGAAAGGCATCACAGGAAATTTTTGTTATGTAATGGGTGACTTAACAACAATTAAACTTTATACAACACTACCAACAGTGGAAAGCTGGGAGTTCACTATCCTATACACAGCACGAAATGATGACTTTACGGCGTTTTTCTATCTGCGTAAATGTAATGTGTACATTTACGCACTTTTGCGTGACGTCGTAAAGGTGCGTAAAGGTTAGAAGTCCTTTACGCGACCTTAACACAGGTTGATTAAAGGCACGTAAACCATTTTACAGAAAAAACTACGCCTAGCTGTAAACATGTGAAATACGCCTGAATGTGGTTTATGAATTCCTGCATGCGAGAATCTACGCAGAAACACCATAAAATGGATCATATTGACCAAAGTATTTCCAGAACAAGAATATAGCATAAAAAGCACCAATACTAAGACTTGAGAAGCTCTTAGTAGCTCTCTTTTGAGGTAAGTTAACAACTGATAAACATTCGTGGCGTATTTCAGGTGTTCACTGTTTTCGTAGCCTGACTCAGTAACATTTGCGCAAGCGTAAAGGTGCGTAAACTCAACAATATTTACGCAACAAGTAAATGTGCGTTTAGGATCACGTTCTTTACGCAAAACATAAATCGTCGTAACGAAAGCAGCCTTTTTAAAGTTGCGCTTTGGTTACGAAAAGACAGCTTGAACAGCGAGTAACAAAATAGCAATTCGGTTAGCGACGGCTTGAGATGAAGAAAATATAATGATCGAGAAAAAACATTGAATAGCAATGAGGGGTGCGAAGGCGAAGATTTTTACCTGTTTTAGATTGACTAAAAATTGATTGATAAAAATTGACTAAAAATTGATACATAAATAGTTCACTCACACTGGTGTTTGTAGGCTAAAAAAATATAGAGATGAGTCAAGCTATACACACAAGTGCTTCTATTCTAAAAAGGGATACTTTTTCTAGTAAAATTTATAATTCAAGAGTATTTAAATGAAGTACTTCTTTAATAGAGGCTACAACAAGGACGACCCGTCGATTCAATCAAAAGCTCGTCATTTATGGTAGTGATTAAGACAGGTTATTTTACAACTTCGAGCAACGTTTGGCCAAAAATACTGTTACTCAATGATTTCTATCCTAATTTGTAGATTTGTGGTCCGCATTTCGAAATATCATAAAAGGCAGAGGACTTGGTTCGCGCCGCCACAGAAATAAGCGGTTAAAAATGGAAATATATATAATCTATATAGGCTGTGATTCACATCACCATTTTAGGTGCGAAAAATACGTCTATCTGTAAAAACAAAAATTTATTTTCTCAGCTTCCTCTGGAAATTTTTTACCGGCGCGATAATACACGAACACTACCATGAAGACCTTTGAAATGAGACTAAATTCCAAGCAACAACTTTTTTTATTTCGAGTACCAAATTTTTTTGCCGCTTTCTGGCAAAATTGCTCCAAGTTCTAAAAAAAATCTGTCTTAAATATCTGGAGGAAAATGACGACGAACAAACCACTGTTAGCGACCTTACGAATCTTATGAAAGAGTATTTGGAAGGCACAGACAAGGAGCCGTACAGCGCGCGCTGCATGAAACAAAACTCCAAGAGCACTTCGGGGAAAAACTGTTATTACTACTATAAGAAACAAAGCTAATGTTGTGACTTTTCGGCAAAATGCTGCCTCTCTGATAAATGAGTTTTACTGCCAGCCAAGAAATGATAACGAAGAGAAAAAAATATCATCTGCCGCTTAGGGAATCTTACTGCCATATTCCGCACAGACTTTCCTCCAGCCCATGAGTCTTTGTTAGAGGTTATCAGGTGCAACTGACTGCAGCACCCAAAGATTCTCGTGTAAGAAAAATGGCCTCGAGTGCTCTTCTGCCTGCGGGGTCATGTAAAGGCGAAAGTTGTTAATATATAGATTTAGCCACTGGCTAAAAGCGGAGCTCCCGGTTATAAAAATTTCTGTGCGACTGATTCCCATGTGTACATGGTTTATACTATAGGCTTTTTAAGAAAAAATGTCTCTTGATATGTATACAACAGTGTTTTCTTCGGTATGTTGCTGCATTGACACAATACAAATACAGGGACGAAAATCAGCATCCTGTCAAGTGAGATTCCTTCAGAAAAATTGAGGTATTAATTCCTTCAAATGGAATGATTCCAAAGTGCAATAAAGAGAAAAAAATTTCAAGCATAGATGGCGATGATGTCATATCACTTGACCACTTTATTTCGCGGCTCACCTGACCGTGACCTAGACTATACTACCTAGACAATCTTCCCTTCACGAGATATCAATTTGTCAAGCATAAATGACGTCATCAATTACTTCATATCACGTGACCACATCATTTCGCTCATCTGGTAACCTAGACTACACTACCCAAGTTTGGTTGTTTTAGAGTCTTCCTTTCACGAGATATTAATTTTTCACGCAGAGATGACGTCATCGATGACGACATATCACGTGACCACTGTATTTCGCTCACCTGGTGACCTAGAGTACACTACAAAAGTTTGGCTGTTTTAGAGTCTTCCCTTCACGAGATATTAATTTTTTAGGCATAGATGTCGTCATCGATGACGTCATATCACGTGACCACCTCATTTCGCTCAACTGGTGACCTAGACTACACCACCCAAGTTTGGTCGTTTTTGAGTCTTCCCTTCAGGAAATTTTAATTTTTCAGGCATAGATGACGTCATCGCTGATGTCATATCACGTGACCAACTCATTTCGCCCATCTGGTGACCTAGACTACACTCCCCAAGTTTGGTTGTTTTAGAGTGAAATAAAAATTGCTTTCATGGCTAAATAACTCTCCTCTGTTGATTTGTGGACATTTCATATCAAAATCTTTGTATTGCATTATTATCTAGCAATTTTAGTTTCGGGCTCCCTGTGGAAAAACCGAGGAAGTTTCCCCCCTTAATTTCGGCATGTTCCATCTATGGGATTCTTTGATACTTTGAGTACGTGTTTATGTCGTTGACCTCTGATATTCTGCGGTGAGAGAAATTCTGTTGAAATTTGTTCGATGTTGAACCGTAGATTCCCTGGACTAAACGGTTTTTTTTTTTCAGGACCTCGCTACATGGCGACAAAACGGCACGCTAAATCGTGGCAGCTTTCGGCCTCGGACGTGAGGCCTTTTTGGTAGCCTGGTGACTAATTTGCGACTTCATCCGACCATCCACTTCGGTAGCTCGTTTCTCACTCGTTGTTTACCGAAGAAAAGATCGGAAAACGGGAAGCTATGGCCGAAGGAAGCAGCTTTGTTCTAATACCAAACATGACGGGCTTCGGAAAGCAGAAGGCAGATTTCTGCTCTACTAGAAAGAGGCAAAATTTGAAAAACACAGCAAATAGCCGCCAGCAGCTATTTTGACCCTTGGACTACTTTTTCCATGGAGTTATTAATCCTTTTGAATTTATAGTTAGTGCGTTGATTTTTGTTTTTGGAATTTCTGTTTTAATTTAGCTCGAGACCCTTTCTAGTTCTTTAGAAATCTGTGTTTTGGACGAAAATTTCGCTCAGAATCAGTTGGTCAGGTTTTATGAAATGGGAAAACTTTACGGAGCTGAGAAGAATTTTCAAGGGCATGGCAGCGAGTGGAGTAAGTACTTCCAGTTCAGCAAGATAATGATGGTAGATGTGAAGTTATATTAGGGCTTACTTCAGAAGGAAGAGTCTTGGCTACAAGAGGTAAGAACTGAACAACAGAAATATCAAAACATTCCTCCTGATTCTTCTGTCATCTTCGCGGGTTTTTCACTGCAGAGCCATGTGTTTTTATTTTCGTGTGTCGGTTGTAAGGTTACATCTTTCTGTGGATGAATTGTACTTCGCTTTAACAGATTAGTTGAAGATATTTCGAGTTAATAATCCTCATCGGAGTATGCAGTACTTAAATTAATTTCCTTTTTCTCCATTCACCACCCTAAGCGATTGTAAAAATTGTAGAAAAGTTAGCTCTTTTGACTTTTAATTCACATCCGAGCGGCTGATCAAACCGCGCGTTTCGTTTCGTCTGTGAACTTCTAACACTAAACCTCCAAAATTGCTCAAACAGCTTTACAGCTCAAAGAAACTGAAATCATAGTCCACTGCAGTTTGATTAATCTTTTTTTCCGCTCAGAATTCAGATTGTATAATAGTAGAATGCTTTTTAAGCTAAACTCAAGTTAGAAGTCTGAACAGCATCTAGAAAAGCATAACTTAACTTACTTATAAGAAATGAAAATCAAAGTGTAAATCCAATTTCCCAATCATTCAGAAGGTAAGCTAATAAACTTATGTTCTTCACTTCCACATGAAGTTATGCTTTTGTTTATCCCAAAAGTAACTAAAAGAGGAAGCTTCCATTTAACAGAATGGAATGATTTTCAGTACAAAGGAGGCCAAAGTCTTACTTAATACTTCTTACTGTGTAATTCCCCCTGCATACTTCTTACTGTGCAATCCCCCCTGCATATTTTTTCTATGCTTCTAAAATTCAGTGACACTTGTGTCTATCAAAATGTTTCTGTAGTTATAGAATCCTGCCCACTTTATATTTGAATTTAAAAAAATGAGTGAAACAATATGCTTTTGTTGATCCCAAAAGCAACTAAAGAAGCTTCCATTTAACTGAAAGGAATGATTTTCAGTACAAAGTAGGCCAAAGTCTTACTTATACTGTGTAATTTTCCCCCTGTATGTTTTTTCTATGCTTAAATTCAGTGACACTTGTGTCTATCAAAATGTTTTTGTAGCGGAGCTCCTTAGCGGCCGAAGGCCGCAGAGCGGAGCACCATACCTAAGAAAAAAGCGTCCAGAACCAGAAAGGGATCGAAGTGATTTTTGAACGTAATTCCCGCGTGTTCCTGTGAAGCCTAATCCACAGGGTACCCAATAAGAAAAAAAACACGTCAAGAAAGGGGTCGAAGTGATTTTTGAACGTAATTCCCGCGTGTTCATGTGAAGCCAATTTCACAGGGTACCCAAAGAAAAAAAGAATGACTGAAGTGACTTTTGAACGTAATTCCCGCAAGTGTCCCTGTGCCTACTAGCTGGTGAAGCCAAATCCACAGGGTACCCAATACGAAAAAAGCGTCCAGAAAGGGGTCGAAGTGATTTTTGAACGTAATTCAAATCCCGAGTGTTCCTGTGAAGCCTTCTGACGTCACAACATGGCGCCGAATGTGAATGACCCGGGGGGGGGGGGGGGGGGGGGGGGATTGGTCGCCTTCGCGCGGTCGCGCGCCAGTGACGTCATCACATGGAGCAAGGCGGACGAGTAAGCTGGAATGACGGGGGGAGGGGTGGGTGGTCGGGGGGGAGGTATTCACGTGACTGTGACGTCATTACAGAAGATTTTAAAAATACAGTACCCGGTGAATCCTCGAGCAAATTTTAAAATGTTGAGCTACTTCTATCGCGGCCATGAAGAAAATAACTACTTTAAGCGACTACAGAAGACCTGCAGGACCAACTAGATTCGTACTACGCAAATTTCGGGACTAAAAGTGTCTGTAGAAGTCAAAAGAGTTTCTTCTTGAGCCGGCAACTACATGTCACGCTGCAGCGAACAAGGAAAAATTTAAGATCTTCGCCTTGTATTGACCTTTCTCGAGATTTCTTTGAACCTGAGGTGTTTAGAACAGGACAGTGGCTTTTTCACTGTTTTTCGAGGACTAAATAACCTGGAGGAAGCTACGTGGCTGAAACTATGTCACGGAAAAGGTAGGTTGTTTTCAACTATCGTCTCTTCTTGTTGTTTATAGCGAAGCATGATCATAGCATAGCCTAAGACCAGCAGGTCACATAAACTTGTCGGTCATGCTTAACTGCTTTGCTGGACTTACTGAAATTGTATAAAACTTGTTTTGATTCTCATCTAACGGCAGAAGCGTTGGTCGATACGGTTTGATCAGTAGGAGAAGTAAATTGTGTGAGTAGAGTAGAGCACGTGTACGTAAATCTTAATGGCGGCCCTGCGAGCTGTCCAACTTACTTTGTAATTGTTTATACTGTATAGGAGGACATTTGCAAGTTCCATGCAGGATTAACACTGAAGCTGCTCTGGATAAAGGTAAGCCTCGCTGTTCATTGTGAATCGAGCATTGCACTGATTTTTTGAATCGGCAGGACGAATTTCCTAGTCCACAAAGAACGAGCTAGCGGAAGCCTCTTTTCTCTACACTACATTTCGCTGGCTGAGGGTCTCTTTTCTCGCGACTCTCAGGCAGCGAACTGCAGAGAAAAGAGAGAGGCCTCTGCTAGCAGGAAGCTGTTTTTTTTTTCGTAAAGCAAAGGTGTTGTTAGCGTTCCTAAAAAAACAGAACTAGCCAACTTCCTCGTTTTATTGCGGGTTTTCCTCGCCTTAAGTCATGTTCTATTGTATGCTTCCATTGCAAATTTATCATGAGAATCAATTTCTACACGTATTAACTGATAAAACCTTGCCCACTGAAGCCAGAATTTTCATATTATGACTGTAGTGAAACCACTCGCAAAGTAATTAATGCACTAGTCATTTGCTTCCACCGACCCCCAACCCCCAACCCCCGCGACATGCGGGGATTTTGCCCGGCAATAGTGGGGGAAATATCAGTGGTTTGTCTTGTATTCGTGCCCCGATCCCCAGGGAGTTTACTTCAAATTTGCTATGGCTCAGATAACCGGCCGGGGGAATGGTGGGGGAAACAAAACATCTGTCTTTTTCATTTCAGAAAAGACACTCTACTGGTTTTGATCGTATTAGGAAAGTTTCTTGTATCCATCTTGTGGAGGGTGGAATTTGTCCCTTGGGTGTAGGAAATGTTTCCCCAGGGTGTAGGAAATTTGCCAAGGCGTTCTCCCCTGGTAGGCGGTGGAACTATTTCAAATTTGACAACATCTGTTTCATATTCCCCTGCTATGTCGCGGGGGTTGGGGGTCGGTGGAAACAAAAGACTAGTGCATAAGTTTATTCTGAGTAAAACCTACAGGAGTTAGTAATTACAAAGTAATTGCGAATAACTCATGACAATCATCTGAAATCCGCACAACACACCAAAAAATTACCATAAACCCTTGGGTAAGGCACTTGGCACTTTTATATTGGAAAGTGGGGAGAGGTAATTTCCAAATCTAGATTATTTGTTTGAAAAGCCCATAATTAATATTAGTATAATTGACTAAAACGATTCTGCGCACTAATTAGTCAAGAGGTTCTGAATATTTTGCTATATTCACATTGAAAGCATTGAGGATTGCCCGTACACTTACTAATGCACCAGTCAAAGTAAACTCCGAGACCCCCCATCCCGGGATATGTGGGGGCATAAAAATGAAATTGGTGCTACATCCAAATTCCCCACCCTGTGGGGACAGGTTTTATGGGCTAAATAGCACGAAATCCCCCACCCCCAGGGGCAGCCCAAGAATATGTCAACCCAACTTCATCAAAAATCTTGAGATTCTCCCTCACGTGGCAGAAAAATAAAGTAAGAAAAAATAACAAGAATGTCAATGCGGGTGCGACATAACGGAAGAAGGAAATAACAGACCATTAAAAAGCTTGCCAAAAATATCAATAAAAACTCTCACATTCGGCGGTCGCTGGCTTGTTTTGACAGCCTGCTGTATTCCCAATAGATATTGATATTTTGTATCAGAGGCACACCTATAACATATTGATCGTAGTTGTAGCTTTCTTCTGCAAAGGGCAAATCTAAGCTAAAATAGCGCTAAAAAGTCCAATCTTTTCTTTTGGAAATGCCAATGGCATGCTTGACAGTTCAAGATTCTTTCTGCCTTTTACCGCAGTTTGTCAATGTTGTTATTAATTGATGTACTAGCAATATCACATGATGAAATAAAACTGTTCTTTTATTTCAAGTTTTCAGAGAGAAGAGACCGTATGCATTTTCCGTATGCATTTTTTAGCCTGCATTTTAGACTTGCCAGTAAGAAAACTGGCCGTCATTTTGTTTTACTGAGCTAATCCCCAACTAAAGCCCCACATCCCTTGGTGAGGGATGGTAAAATGAGCTAGTGCCCCACCTACACGGGACAAAGATAGCCACTAAAAAGGTTCTAAATCCCCACCAAAGCCCCACATATCCCCCCCGGGGGGGGGGGGGGGGGTTACTTTGACTGGTGCATTACAAGAAACTAAAACAAAAATACTCCTAAATCTGATTTTTTTGTCAAAAATATAAAAGTCGCTTGAGTAATTATACTAAAACAATAGACCTGTTTCGCTACAAAGTCACGTGACCTGAATTGGGTAAACAAAGGCTTTCAACATGGTGGCCGACACAGCGAAAAACGCTAAACTTCGAAAAAAGCCTGAAAAATATAGGAAAAATCTCCTGACTAACTATCAACAAGTTCCAAGTTTGTCAGTCCTAGTCTTAGCTTCATCAGAGTCATTAATTAGTTGATCCTGTTTTGAAAGTATATGACTTCTTGGATCTGATTCTGTTTCACAATCACTGTGACTCCTCGGAATTTGAATCAGAGTCGTACAGAGTGCAAGTGTTTATTCTTTTCTTCACCCAGTTTCCGTACCCCAGTAAGCCAAGTCACATCCATATTTCACTGTAGGGAAAAAAATTATGGACATTGTATAGTTTTTCCAAGCTTGTAAATCCAGTATAATGTCGAATATTACTTTTCTTCCTTAGTTTGGTTATCGCACTTCTTAAAACTCCGAGTGAAAATCGGTGACTGAGTTTTTTCAAAACCATAATCCTGAAATCTCGTATATATAACGGCGAATAGTCACCTTGACTTCGTCTTGGTGACTTTGTCGCCGATATTTACGGCGCCTGAGGCAACTAATTGTTAAATAATGTCCAATTTATCATACAAAGGACTATAAATTCTACACTTATTTGCTCTAGAGAAATATCAGCTTTTCATTTATCAAGGGGGAGGGGCACCAATTTGTGGGTACTTATTCAAGGTTGGGTGTTCCTGTAACTCTAGAGATTTACTGTACTGTAGTGGTATGCTGCCTACATGTATACCAGGGCTGGAAATTGCACACGTATAAGTCACTTTTGCAACTAAACTTTTATCATTTGGGACTGAAGTTTCTCAGTTACATTATCACCTAGTCGGTCTGTAAAATGTGTGGTTCCAGAAAATATCCATACCCCCCCCCCCCCCCCCCAAGGGGAGGGGCACCAATTTATGGGTACTTATTCAAGGTTGGGTGTTCCTGTAACTCTAGAGATTTACTGTACTGTAGTGGTATGCTGCCTACATGTATACCAGGGTTGGAAATTGCACACGTATAAGTCACTTTTGCCCCCCCCCCCCCCCCCCCCACCGGAAGGGTGTTGAAAAGTGACCCCCCAACCCCTCTGGAATTTCCGCTTCAGAATTTCCAATGCCCTTCCGTAGGGGGGGTATGGATAATTTCTGGAACCACACAATGAAAAAAAAAAGATTGAAACCACTCGTTTTTCTTAATTTCCAGCTCTGAATACTTTATTATCTCAGGCAAGACTTCCACCTAAATTGAGAAGACCAATGTGTGGTTCCAGAAAATATTCCCTCCCCTCCCCTCCCCTCCCTTCTTGAATTTCCAAATAAAAATACAGTATTTGTATTGAAACGTTCAGGTAAATTGAGACTTTTTCAGGTCATGCTTAAAATCAGAAACTTCTACCGTACCATACATTTACAAAAAAAAACACACAATACAGTACATTATGTCATTCAATGTCTATGACATTGAAAAATAACTTAATCCATGTGCTTTTAGATTTTCTGGTATTATCCCCACACTGAGCATACTTGCATCATTCTGCTTCTGTATCACAGAATAAAAAATGTTACCATTGACATGAAGCTGATTGAAATGCTTCAAAATCTATTTTCAATACACCCTTATTCAAAGTGGGAAATTTAAAAGACTGATTGTTTTTATAATGACCAATATTTATTTGTCAATCACAAAAATGTTTTCGTTTTTAGCAACATGGTTCAGTGTAAAAGCTTGTGCTTTACTTAAAACTGCTTTTTCTTCTGCTTTGTTGCCAAAATGTCTTTCTTATTATAGTCTCTCTCTCCCTACTGGTCTACCCTTTAAGGCAGGTCCTTCATATAAGAGTGTCCTTTACCATGTCAAGGGTTCCTGTTGTTCTTCTCCTCAGAGGCCTCTTGCCTCCCACTCTATGACATTCCTTAATACACAGTGCTACCTCAGGACTGCCGAGCCAAGTGGCTGCTTAACCCTTTGACTACTGAACCGGCCAAAATCGGCCATTGCTACATACAGGAACTTGGAAAGGCTCTACTATCAAAATCACGGCAAATTGATACTTGATCTCTGATAAATTGTGTAAAAGAGTGATTTTTCTACTGACCAGAGAGGCTGAGTGGACCAGAGGCTCGGATTTCTCAAAGAAACAACCACATAATTTCACAAAAAATAACACACAATTTTGGGCATGCAAAATCACATGCTAGACTTAGCACAAGGAGCCATTTTTTCACATTAATTTCTAAACTAAATCAAACACAATCAACAACCAACAGGTTTAGCTTAAAAGTACCTTTAATCCTTAGCTCTGACCTGAAGTTTCTCCTCTGCAAGTGTATATTCAAGGAAAATATGGCGCTTTGAAATTTGAAGCGACTGAACAACAAGGCAACACAAAACCCTAGCGCTCGGGATTAGCTGTGGTAAACCAATGAAATTTCACAGTGGTTCCCCCCTGTATTGGCAGGTTAAACAAAAGATTTATATAAGTCTTTTTGCCCTGCGACATTTAAAAGCTAATAAACTACTCTCAGCTGCTTGCTTTTTATGTCTCAAACACAGATTAAACCAAATTCTGTGCTGAGCAAAAAGATTCCACTAGAAAGGAGCCAGGGTTTCTTTCACCAAAATTTTTCAACAGCTCTCAGAAGAACAGTGGAAAAAGTGAATTAAACCTGTCAGCCATACTTCTTTCTTAAGCACAGCACAAATGTATTGTCCATAATAGCCTTAATGATGTCCTATGGCCTCTTCTGAGTGGAATTTTGGTTGTATTTTGTGGCATTTTTTCAATGTGTAACCTGTGCGAGGGCTTTCCACCAACGGAAAGTAACTTATGAGTCAGCGGTAAACCTCTAAAGAAGCCCCAGCCTTCCTCTCGATAAAACACAGGAAACCCAGGAATTCGGCACTGATATGCAAAAATGTGCAGGGGTGTGTCTGTTCTGGTCTGTTTGCCCATAAAAAAGAAAGATTTCAGGGAAAATACTTCAATGGTCAAAGGGTTAAGGTGGATCGACCCAGTAATTTTGCACCCATGCCAACCAATTTTGAATTCAGCATGTTGATTTTTATGGCACAGCCAATATATGTAACACAAATGCTACCCATAGACTGAAATACCTCTCAGTACAAAAGTATGGGGAGATCAGAGTTAGTATCATGTGACAATTGGGCCACGCCTATTTCTACTCACCAGGTTCGACTGTACTGACATTTTTTTCTAAAAATGCTCTACGGTACCTCGAGATTGACTGATTGCTTACCTGTAACCGAAGTTTGACTAAATTCTACAAGCCCAATCTGAAGATAGGATTTATAAATCAGGGCTATAATTATGTAAACTTCAGTGAAGTGAATTAACATGGCAGAAGTTTGTACTTCCTGGTTATAAATTGAAAGTTTCTATAGTTCATTCTATTAATTGTGTTTGTTTGAGGAAGGCCATGCTTCTTTTTAGTAAGAATTCGATGAAATCTATGCAATTTCATTGACTTTAATGTCCAATGAAACTATGTAGACAGTGTAAAAATGCTTCTCAAAGAACCTGCCACTGGTTGTTTGAGTTGCATCTCACATAAAAACTCCTTGATTAGACAAAAAAAAAAATAGAAATCATTTCATTCATTCTTGATTTGATCAATTCATGATTTTTATGGCTTTTACAATGACAAGGGGCTCCAGTATGTTCCCTACTAAAATTTGCATGGTGAGGAGGCCGAGGGGACCACTGCCCCCTTTTTGGGGAGATTTTCCCATACATTTACTGGAACTTTTGGCCCTATTATCACTATTTGCCCACCCCTTTCCGAAACTCCTGGATCTGCTCCGTGTATGCATAGCCATGCATGGTTTTAAGACTTGGACATACAAGATCATCTGTGTTTAGGTTCACCAGAATTATTGGTTATTCTCTTTCAATTTCAGCATCAGGGCAGCGGCCAGAGACATGGTTCTTACCTTGGACAGACCATATGGCACAAGTCAAAAATAATATCAACAGTATTACTGTACATGGACTGTGGAGAAGACTCTGAAGTGAGGGGGATCTTCAGAGAATATGTATCGCAAAGTGTGTGTGTGTGTGAGGGGGGATCGTTTAGAGAAAACATGAACCATTGCTGATTAGTGAAGGATACACCCCCCTTCCCCCACCACCACCACCACGAGCTCTTCCATCCAGAATCACTTTAATGCATTTACTACCATGTGATCCATCCATGAAGTGTGACATTTTTTTCAAGAAGGTTTACTTTTAAAGTGTGCATGTGTCATGTTTCTCCTTCACTGATGGCTGCGGTTTTGACCGTTATTTTTCAGACAATCAGAGAGCAAAAAGTGTGACTACTTTTCAAAATGTGCACCTTTGAAAATTAAATCCTTCTGAAAAATCATCACACTTCATGGATGGATGAAAAATGGTAGTACATTGCTGCTATAATTTTAAGGATGTAATGCATCAACCAGTTTTGTCTAAAATTAGTCTAAACCAGCTGATGAGGGTGCAATAGCTGAGGATTGTAAAATGATACACAAAGCAATTAGCATAGCATGCGCTAGACCCTGTCTCAGTCTTGTGTTTTTGATTAGAGTATTTATCCACTGTTATTGGTTCATCTGGTTGGTGAACACTAAAACAATAGATTACTTGCTCTAGATTTCCATAATCTGAAAGTCTCCTCATTCATACTATGATCTTATAATAATGTAAATCTAGCCCAAATGAAGCTCTAGCTTGTTATAATTTTATTGTTACATAAATTGTGTAATATCGGAATAACCATGCTCTTCTCTCCATGGTGGGATTTTGCACATAGGATAGGTAGTTTTCTTAGGGGAGGGAGGAGAGGACTGGGGAAGAATCAGCAATTGTTTTCAAGAATGTGTTGACCCTCCCATGCATATTTAGGGAAAACATGTTACTCCCCATCTGCATGGGACTAGGAAAGGTACAACTGGTTCAAGCCCTCCAAGTAAACTATGCATCATCAAATTTAAATTGAGTGTATATCTTAAGTAGTGTTAGTAGTTCTAAGGTAGTCCATCTAAAATATTAACCAATTGAATGGAAAGCAACATAAAGAATGCTGTGACCTTCCCCTGAAATGCTCACACATAGGTATGGCCCTCCCCTTATGACCTCCCCCCCCCCATTTTCCAAGAAGAAGAAAAACGTTCCTTTCCTTACCATTGGAATTTCCAATAAATGCAAAGGAGGATGAATAGAAAATAAAGATGGCAAGTGACTATTCTTACTTTCTCTGCTCATGCCATGATGGGTTATTTCTTGAATGACACAAAGTACAAATAATAGCTTTTCTCTTAACTGCAGTTCTGTGCTTTGTTAGAGTCACTTGGAGAGTTTATAGTCTCCCGTATACCTGTATTCCTGTATACATCTCAAGATAATTTTGTCAATCTATTTTTTTATGGTCACATGGGCAACCCTGTTTCACTCATACGCGGAAAAACTGGGAGCTCCGCTTTTAGCCAGTGGCTAAATCTATATATTACTACTTACAGAATCCTGCACTGTATTTGAATTGTAAAAAATAAGTGACACAAAAGTATAAAAGATGGAGAATTATCAGGCATTCAAATGGGACTGGATAAGAAAATAAGGCAGCTGTCACTTTATAATATAGTAGGTAATAAACATTGGACAGAAAATACAACATAAATCACACAAAAACTATATTACAGTTATGACCTACCTATATATTTCATCTTGTGTCATTTACTGCTCTCAGGTGATTAGGTCTGCTATTTTAGTCATAAACTATTATGGGTAATAAACATTGGACAGAAAATACAACATAAATCACACAAAAACTATATTACAGTTATGACCTACCTATATATTTCATCTTGTGTCATTTACTGCTCTCAGGTGATTAGGTCTGCTATTTTAGTCATAAACTATTATGGGCAGCTTGAAACAGGGAGCAAAACATAGGTTCTCTAAATCAGTAACATTTTGTTTAACAGAATTGTAACATGCTGCTATAGAGTTAATTAATTCAAATTTGAATGGCAAAACTGCAATTTGTAAACTTCTCCTGGGACTAGTTTTACAGATAGAGGACCATTGTATTAATGCTTTGGGAATTCCATGAAAGAGCAAGTGCCAGTTAAATAAATTAGTACCCTGTTAAGAGCAGAAGAGCACTGACATGACAATCAACTGTCCCATAGGTGGTTTTCATCCGGCTGTGAAACAAAAACTAATAGTCAGTGTTTAATAGTGTCTACTAGTCATAATTACAAAGGAGAATACAATAAAAATGACTTTCGTAGTGTATAGTAGTGCCTATTTGGTTAGTATCTATTTCACAGTCGGATGAAAACAACTCTTACTACAGCCTTCAAAGCCTGAAGCCATCTATTTTACCAGTGGTGACATTCTTTGGTTTGTGTCATCTATATAATATTCTCCTACAAGTATATCAAGTGCAAAAGCTGGTAGTCACCACAGTGAAACATTTTACTGCTGGCTCATTTTCATCTGCTAATAGTCATGGCAAAAAATGATCTATTTGTTGTCAATAGATGTATTTGTTTAAAATAGAGAATAAAATATTTCATTTGTCTAGCTTATTAAATGGGGCGACAATATAAGCAAAGAGAATTTATGTCAAAATCAACCAAACCAATTTGCTTACAAAACTGTCCTGCCAGATACCCCCTCAAAAAAGAGGCAGGGATTTTTTCCATGACATATAGTTGCCACAGTGAGGGTGAAATATCTAAACTGGATGGTACTAGAGTTATCCGAAGCTTCACTCATGTCACATGGCAAGAAGCTGTGAGCATGCATGTAAGCAAGTGAAGTTTAGAATGTATGTAAGTTCAGACATAAGTATTCTTGAGCTTTCAGGTGTTATAGCATTTTTATTATTTTTTTATTCAAGAAGACATTTTGGGAATTCCTTGATTTATTTATACTGTTTTTTTTTTTACCTTAAATGTTATTGGCCTATCTTCTAGTATTAATGACAGCTTTTAAAGATATAAGCTCTAACATATAGCCTTCTCACCGATTCTGAAATCTTAGGCACCATAACACAAAGGCAGTCATTTCTAGCAACAGTTATCCTCTGGTATTCCTGATATTCTTTTTTCTGTCATTGGAGACTGACATGCTTTAGATGTGTCAGACTGTGACAAGTTCCCGTAATGCAGAATGCATACAAATCTCCATGTGTCCATGGTCCTGTCATTTGTCAAATATCAAGGCCCTATTCAACAGTGCAGTTTTTCATGTTAGTTTTTTAAATCAATTTTTGACAAACTTTTGTCTTGTTACACTCCATGACCGAGCAGCGTACTCACATCTCGAAGTATGTCAATCGCTATCTTCTTCTAAAGCATCAGGCAGTTCTTGTAAGCCATAATCATCGCTTGTGACGAAAAGTACGCTCGAAATTTGCAAGGAATTTACAGAGGAAGACGATAATAGGAGACATGGAAGCGAACTTTTACACGAGTCGAACTCGTTTGTTGAAATTCAAGAGAATCTGTAAAGCAAATGTTTTGTTCCTCGACAACAACGTCCCCTGAAGCTTTTTCCTGCAAAAGTCCTCATCTGTGCAGGGTATTAGGGTTGAACTCATCATAAATATTAAGCAAAAATCCTTCCTTGCACTGCTCCGTGTTCGAACGCGCCGCCATCTTGCTACTATCACAGAAATATACAACCGCTGACCGCGACTCAAGTCTCGGCGAACTTGCCGCTTTGGCGCGCGTATAGGCCCGCTGTGCAACCGTTTTTGGTGAATTGGAACGGTAAAGCTTTCTTTCTTGAGAATTCCATAAACACTAGCCCCGATCTGCAATTGTTTACGGACGCAGCGGGGTCCATAGGTTTCGGCAGTTATTTCTCGGGCAAATGGTTTCAGGGCAAATTGCCCTCGCATCTTGCCATCTCAAAGAAGACCGGCATTAGCATCGAGTGGCAGGAGCTTTTCCCCATAGTAGTCGCTTGTGTCCTGTGGAAGAAAGATTTCACCGGAAAACGCATCCAGTTCTGGTGTGACAACCAATCAGTAGTTCACATCGTCAATTCCGGTCACTCCAAAGTGCCTCGCATCATGTCACTAGTGCGCCGCTTAGTTAGTACGTGCATGGTTCATAATTTCTCCGTCCGTTGTAGGCATGTGTGTGGAAATTTCAACGGAATTTCTGACGCCCTATCTCGCTATCAGATGGTTCGTTTCAGGGAACTAGCACCGGAGGCAGACAAGATCCCTTGTACCGTCCCGCCTTCGCTGTTGACTCTCTAGCAACTGAGGTCAAGCAATACGCAGCACGAGCCCTAGCTGTCAACACCAAGAGAACGTATCACTCAGGCGAGAAACAGTTTATTGACTTTTGCGACTTAGATTAGGCATGCCACAATACGTACTTACTTGGCCACAGTAAGAAATTTGCATATCGTAAACGGTATTCCTGACCCCACTACGGGTATATTAATTTATGCGCGGTATCTTAAGAACTCAGGGTCAAAAGCGGACCGCTCGGCAACCGGTCACGCCTCTGCTATTTTGCAGCATCAAACCAGTGCTTCAGTCCTTGCTCAGTCTGCGCGATTTTCTTATGATCTGGGCAGCTTTCACTCTCGCATTTTTTGGTTTCTTACGCTGTAGCGAATTAACCTGCCCGTCAGTCCTCGTGTTCAACCCGGAATTTTTATCTTTCTAAGGACGATGTATTTTTGTACCCTAATTTAAACTCTGCGGATTATATGAAAGTAGTAGTCAAAACATCCAAAACTGACCCCTTCAGACAGGGATCCGTTTCCATTGCCCGCTCTCTTCATATGAGTTGTGCGCTCTTTCGGCTATGCAACAATTTTTGCGCGCTTCGCCTTCCTCTTCTGGTCCACTTTTCAGCTTTCGCTGAGGCCAATATTTGACCCGTTCGATAGTTTCCCATCTACCCAGGGACTCAGCACGCACATCCGGCTTTCCTTTCGAAAGTCTCAAAGGTCATTCCCATAGAATCGGTGCAGCCAGCTCCGCTGCCGCAGCCGTTATTCCCGATTGGCTCATAAAGGTTCTAGGCCGCTGGTCGTCTGATTGCTATCAGTTGTATATTTGTACTCCGCAAAACGTTTTGCTTTCAGTCGCGCCTAAGATGGCCTCAGTTGAGCCCGGCGCTATTGCATAAGAATTAGTCAGTGCGCTTGGGGGGATGCATTCTGCATCTGTGGCGGTTAGTTCTGTCTGGCGACTTTCCCCAAGCGGGGTTGGTTACTAAATCGGTATGCATGTGCTGCCATTGACCGACCAATACTCCCGTCCGATCCGGTCGCGTGTGTGACCGGGGAGATGGGAGAGGTCACGAAAGGTCACGTCTTGCTGTAAACATTGTCACATCATGCGCTAGTCATTACGTCAGACTAACTCACCTTCGGTCGGACTTGCCTCCCCCTCGTTATCTTGCCAAAACCGTATGTCGTGGTTACTTTCGTTTCTCTCGCGCGCAGAGCGACATTAATCGTCAATTACCGACCCCTCCCTGGTAGGTAATATTAGTTAATGGAGCCTCAAGCGCAGTGCAGTCTAAAGAGCACATTGCAATTTAACCCGCGTACAAGGGTCAAGTTATTTTACTGTAGCTCGTCCTGCGTGCAGTAATTTCACTGCCTATGTGCCTTCACCTCATTGGTCAGTCTTAGGTCTGGCTCTCAACGTGTGGACACATTTCAAGGGTCCACTGATAGACTCAACAACTTTGTAACAGTACGTTATCAGTAAATAACATTATTGTTATACGCATGTTTATTACTAAATTTAGTAAAGTGTGTGACCCTCACAATAATTCAGATATGTATTCTGCAATTGTGATTGATTAAACTATTATTATATTATTATTATATTATATCATCTTCGTCATTGTCATTTTATCTACGTATAACGTCCATCGTATCAAATATCTTCAACCGAATGTATCCTATATCATAATCAACGTAAATAAACAGTATAAAAAATTATCAACGACGAGTTCGATTCACCATAGCACCGAGAAATCCGCCTTATGTAATTGGGAATTACACGGACGGACGGACGGGAAACCGATGGCTTAAGTGTGGATACCACACAGGTATCCCACTAAAAATGACATAAAACTAACTGGGAGCTCCGCTTTTAGGCAGTGCCTAAATCTATATATTATGAAATCCGCTCTAGAGAGTAAACACCACTGCTCGCAGGGTAAGAGTAGAGCTGCAGATCGAAATTACAGTGTAAGCTTTTATTTTTACGAAGGAACATGCACTTTTATTCTATGTTTGATTCCTCGAATATTGCTATTCTTTATTTCTTATTTCTTTATTTTTGTTTACAGAAAGCCCTTGTGAGGCCTTCAAGACACGATATGGACACTGGAGGAGAACAGAGAAATTCTATATGAACTGCAGAGCAAAGATGCTTAGATGGTCTTTCAATGCATGTTATTGAAATTTAATTTTAAATATAATTTTTATTGAATTGAAATCAAATTGATGAGATATATTACTTGCACGTCCATTTTAATAATAAAGTTCGTAATTCCATGTTTGTTGTTGTCACTGTTCTTTGTCTGGTATCTATAGATTTATAGCACATTTGATTAGACGCGCAAACTGTGAGAAAATTCTTTGTTTCATCATACAATCGCATTTTTGCTAAATTCGGGGCCAAATCTCCGAGTTTTCGGTAGATTTACTATCGATGTAAATCTTATAATTGGATATCGTGTTTTCTGTATTTGCTTACATTTGCTAGCCGGAAAACCCGGGGCAAATTCTTTTTTACCATACATTTGCCTTCATTGTGAATTCAACGTCAAATCTTTAAAATTTTGCTCAACATTTCTTAAAGTCTACTGTAGCCTTGCATACCGTTGGTATACATTCGCTTTGTCATTTGAGAAGGATAGAAAATGGCAAAACAGTACAGAGACGTCGGTAAAATAATTGTCTGCTTTTGGTTTTTCTAACGGCACAAACGTCAGACAAAAAAAACATTCAAAACAAGGCCTAGTACATAGGCCGCTCTTATCATGAGCCGATCTTAATGCAAAATCTCAATAAAACAACGTTTTTTACCATCTATCGTCTGCTTGTAGCCTAAACTATTCTAAATCAAACTGGGAATGTAGAATTGATTTTAACGCCGCGAGTTTCGAGTATTTCATGGTAACAGGTTGGCACGGCTCATGATAAGAGCGGCGTATGCACTAGGCCTTAGCTATTCTATTTTTCTTTCAGACGCAGCGCCGAACAGTTGTGTACAAGCAGCTAAGAGAGCACAAGCAGTTTGTTGACTCAAGCAGAGTTTGAAGCGGAAAAAACCATTCTCGTTGGGGAGCTGAATAAGCTAAAGTGATGAGTCTTTAAGCACAGCAGCACATAAGTGCTAGTTCACAAACATAGCTTTCGAACGTAAAGCTCAAACCAAACCCAAGACGTTAGAAATAAAACGTTTATTTAACTTTTTACTTGCCGCTAGCGAAAAACTATTGCATTTCTTTATAATACTTTGCTATACCTGTCCGCAGTTCGAGTGGGAGAATTGCACATCACTTGGCATCCCAAAACGCACAATTCTGTGCTGTTAACACGACTGACGAAACAGAAAACGCAGCAAATTCTGCGATACTTAACTGCACCACAACGGCGGTGTCAGAGTTGAGCCGCGGCATGGACTGAGCTGATAGCCCGCGTAACAAGCGCAAAGGGAAAAGGGAGAGGGAGTCCCTCGGCTCCCCTTCTCCCTCCTCCCTTGGCGCTTGATACGTAATCAACTGAGCTGATTAACAGAACAGAATAGCGGCACCAAAAAAGGGGGCGATTTCCTTATCGCTGCAAGTTTTTCAAAGCTTTGGTAATTTTGATGCGTTTTTTTCTGTTCGGCCAGTCATAATCAGAGAAGAACTTTGTATTTATCATAAACATTCTAATCGAGTCTCAAGGTGAGTAGACAGGCATACGCCGAGGTCCGCAGCAAACGAGGAGAAGATTACTCCAAAAATACACTGCTCGGCATCAGAAGTGGAATCGAGAGATACCTTAATGGTCCTCCACGAAACAAGGGGATCCTAATCTCCCAAAATCCAGCCTTCAAGCGTTCCAACATGATGCTTAACGCGAAACTGAAGAGCCTGAAGAATGACGGAAAGCACAATGTGCAACACAAGCCTGTCATTGAGATAGAAGATCTCCGAAAGCTCAAATCAAGTGCTGCCATGAGTCCAAGTACTCCCAACGGTGTACTCATGAATGTGTGGTTTCACTGCACTTTATACTGGTGTCGGAGAGGGCGTGAAGGCCAAAGAAACCTCTCCAACAGCAGCTTCAAGTTTCTCAATGACGAGAACGGGCACCCGTACGCCACAATGACTCACGATGAAGCAAGCAAGAATCACCCGGGCGGGTTTGGCGACCAAGAAAGCTATGAAAAGCTGGGTCGGATGTACAAGACTGATGATCCAAATGACGGCTTCTCATCCCTCCAACTGTATCTGGCAAAGGCAAACCCCAACTGCGACCCATTTCGTTTCCGAAGATAAACTGGGCGCATCCTTCCGAAGCAATCTGGTATGAGAATCGAGTGCTCGGTGTAAAATACTTGGAAACATGATGAAGGAACTGAGTTTGGCGGCCGAACTTTCCAAGGTCTACACCAATCGCTGCGTGAGAGCCACTGCGATAACCCCCTGGTCGAATGCTGGGCTATATCAAACAGGCATATTATGGCAATTTCTGGCCACCGCAATGAGCAGTCCCTACAGAGCTACAACTCGCGGCCTTCGTCAAACCAACTACAGCAGTGTAGCAATGTTCTCTCTCGGGCCCTGAATCCAGTCAATCCAGTTCCAAGCAGCCGGCTTCAAGTTGTTCCTGAAAGCCAACACAACCAAGGAAGCTCATACGTTTCGCAGAATGTCCTCACACGGCAGGAGAAATTCAACTTTGGAGCCATCTTAAGTGGATGTTCCATCTCGTCGGTCCACGTTTCTTTCAACAACACCGACGGCAATCAAGCTTGAATTGAGCGAGTTCTAGCTCCCAAAAAGTCTTTCCTTTTCAGTCTAGAATGCTTAAAGGGGCACTCGCACGCCATGTCCGAGGGGCGCGGGGGATTATGGGTAGGCCGTTTCAAGGTGAAAAGTACACCGTGGACTCTTATTATTGTGAAAGCGAATAGACGGGGAAACTGACGATTGCGATTTGAAATCTGTTTGCATCGCCCTCAATTTACCTACGGAAAGAACAAGAAACAACTGCTAGTTATTATCGATATTTGTCCTCCATGCGAGGCTTTTTATTTTGTCGGAAAAGGATTTCAGAATTTTATTGTGAGCCCAAATGGAACGGGGCTCGAAGGAGAATCGACGAGGTCGGCCATCTTTGTTGTCGACGAAGTTAAACCGCCAGAAAAATAGGAAGCTTTGGCGCCTAGAACACCCAGTGATCTACCTACACGAGAAAGTTTTCGAGACTTGGAGGTCAGTTAGAGCCACGGGGACCTTCAGAAACGATTCAATCCTTGCTGCATATCTCCTTGGACTAGAGTTCAAGCGAAGAGAACGACTTGGTCTTGGATAGGTAGAAGTCAAGTGTGAGGAATAGTTTCTTTCTTTTCGTTGAATCATACTCCATTTAAAAGCGAATGTCAATGTAAATAATTTTTTTTCAGGTCGCTTCTAGCAGCTGAACAAGATACTCCAAAAGCTAGCACTGGCAAAAGATTTAATCCACGTAAGTTAAGTTAAGTTTCGAAATGTGTGAAATAGTTTTCTTTCTCTGTACGCCGGCTCCAGGAGATACTGTTAAGTTTCTTACAAATTTGCTTTCCTTATTATTAGATCCTGTTGCGACATCTACACCCGTTAAGCGGAAAGATTTATGTGACCCAGAGCCATCTGAGCCGGTTATCATTGAAGACACAAGTCATAGCGTTGTCGTGGATGTAGAAGGGTCTTTCCACTCTTTTACTCTTTTACTCAGTTGGTATTATGTTTTCAGGGCTTACACACCTATTATTTAAAGGCCGATAGTCTAGTACAACCTTACTTTTGGCCTACAAACAAATGAATGTGAGGAAATTCGTTTGACTAATATCCTATACCCCTGCTTTTAAATATCTTTTCCTTTTTTGTCCCCAACATAATTTTATTCTAAGCACTACTTGTTTACATTTCCCCATTTTTATTTCAGCCTGTGCTTGCAGGAAGCCCTGAAAGAGGTACAGGGAGTGGAAAGAAATACATCTGATTCAGAAAATAGTGATGATGAACCCCTTGCAAGGTGTTGTACCTATTTCTAATATTTGTTATGCAGAAATATGCTTTATGCACTAGTCATTTGCTTCCACCGACCCCCAACCCCCGCAACACGGGGGATTTTGCCAGGCAATAGTGGGGGAAATATCAGTGGTTTGTCTTGTATTCTTGTCCCAATCCCCAGGGAGTTTACTTCAAATTTGCTATGGCTCAGATAACCGGCAGGAGGAATGGTGAGGGAAACAAAACACCTGTCTTTTTCATTTCGGCAAAGACACTCTACTGGTTTTGATAGTATTAGGAAAGTTTCTTGTATCCATCTTGTGGAGGGTGGAATTTGACCGTTGGGTGTAGGAAATGTTTCCCCGGGGTGTAGGGAATTTGCCAAGGCGTTCTCCCCTGGTAGGCGGTGGAATTATTTCAAATTTAAAAACATCTGTTTCATATTCCCCTGCTATGTCGCGGGGGTAGGGGGTCGGTGGAAACAAATGACTAGTGCATTAGTATTGGATTGCATGCGACGTCATTCTATTATTCCCATAGGAATGATTGCAATCAAAGAATACCTCCCACATCAATGAGCAATTTCAGCTACAGTATAATGCCTGCATGAAAACCCACTCACTTGACGTAGAGCTGAACTGTCCCGTCCGTAAACATTGCTAACTCATTGGTCCTATTTTAATTTGACAATTTAGATCCACCCTGTTGTTACCATGTTATTAGCTACAAGTATGTCAAGTATATTTTGACTAAATTAGCAATTTTTTTGTTATTCTAGCTTTGATGGAGATGATGATGATGATGATGATCCACATCTCTTGGATGACAGTGTCGTTCTAGAAGACAGAGAAGAGGAAAACATAGATATGGATGAAGATGCTGCCAGGCCTAGTTCCCCTATTGTTGTGGTGCAGAGGATACAACTGCCACGGCCAGAGCAAATGACCACCCTAGCTCCAACCAATATTCCAGTTACCGGTAATGTTTCCTCAGAAGATAGTGCCTCACCAGAAAGCGCTCCAACCTGTGCTCCAAGGTTCACTCGTCTTGAAGAACAGTACATGCTAAAGGAGGAAGTAGACCTTGTGAATTCTTTGAAATTTATCTGTAGTGTTGAAAAGCTTGAGGCACTTCTGCGACAAAGTACATGTTCCCGCAAGGACTGCAATCTACCAATCACTATCAACAAAAAGACTGTACAAGGATGCACTGTAATCTTCTTCTACAAATGTGGAAAAGGCCATAAAGGGAAATGGGAGTCATCCCAGTCCTACAATGGACTCTACGCTAACAACTTACAGGCAGCTATTTCTTGTTGAAGCAAACATTTGTCCACTGGGCCTGTGTTTCTTTCTCTGTGGACATCTTGATGTGGCACAGCAATAATGTTTTTCCAAATAACAAAGTACTGGTAATGCTAAGGCTATTGGTAAAGTTTATAACCTCATTTCTCTGGGATCTCCTCTTTCTCTCTTGGGATAAGAGCACTTTAAAGACCTTCGTGGTGTTGGATTAAATACACCTTGCATCTGTGGCTCTGTTATTCATAATTGGTTCTGCCAGATAGATGATTAGTAACTACAAATTGACATAATAAGTTAACAAAAATGTTTTCCTTCACAGAGGCATCTGTTAGAGTTGTGATTAAGAATATATTTAAAGTAGCTTCCCGCCTCGATTAGCTTTTGAGCTATTTGCGGGTCCAGCTTTCAAAATGTATTTAAGTTTATTGTGCAATAAAGTGTTGTTGTTGTTTGTTACACCTAATTTTTTTTAGCTGTTTGTAAAATTTGATTGGTTTAAAATGTTTTTTAGATTGCTGCAGCCACGCTGTTGACAGGGAACAATTTTGGCAAGTTGGAGTTGTTGTCCAAGTGTCTGAACCTGCACTTTATCAGCGAATCAACCTTTTACCGCATCCAGGGCCTTTACACAATTCCAGTTATACAAGAATGGTGGTCCTGGATGGTAAAACAAATAATTTATGACCTTGAAAAATATATTCTCCTCAATGGGGATGGCCAGTGTGATTCTCCTGGCCATAGTGCAAAGTTCCTTTGCTACTACCTCATGGAGGCCATTAACAACTACATTATCCATATTGAGGTGAGTTTCATTTGTGTTGAAATATCATATGTATGAGCTTTAAAGACCCTGTGCCCAAGGGGTGAGACAAATAGTTTTGTTGCCCATAGAATCAGCTAAACCCCCCTATCGTGGAACAACGTATTTTTGAAAAATGCTCAAACTCTGTGGAAATTTGGAACAACCCATGGGATTCCTTATTCTCTTGCCCAAAGTTGCAAATGATACCCTGTGGAAATTCCAGGTTTGAAAAGAAGGACCCTTTTGAAATTCAAGGGTGAAACACCCTATGAATAGGGGGTAGCATATGAAATGGAGCACACCATTTTGCATGAACCAAATCATACACATAGCATGGTCTATGCTGCTACTTCTGCTCATGGTAATCATTATATCATTGTGTAGGTAGTAGATAAGAGGGAAACTTCTGGAAAGTCTTCTGCTATGGAGAAGGAAGCACTCAAACGGGCTCTTCATCACCTGCAGAATGTAATAAACCTTGCAGAGCTAGTGACGGATGCCTCATCAAGCATAAAGAAATTAATGGGTATGTGTCTGACAAAGCTATCTATTAACACTTAGTCAAATCTTACTAGTGGTCATTTTCAATGCTGTGTTCTGATTGGTTGAGCTACTAGTAGGCTATACGTTATAGCCTACTAGTAGCGAAAAGTTTCAGATTTGAAAGCCAGAAAATGGCAAATGCCCAGACCAGAAAACGTTTTTGGTTGTACAAATTGATTTGACTAAAACAATTTATTCCTCTTGCCCTCATTATGGCCTCTGAGTCAATAGCCCATTCAGCCTTCAGCGTCATGGGCTATTGACTCAGAGCCCATTTGAGCTTGAGGAATAATTGTTAAATAGCTAAATTGCAATTTTGGGGGTGAAGTGAGGGTTGAAGTTTACCTCATCATGTGAGGCATTTGGGCTTGCTGGGGTTCGCAGATGAAGGGTAAACACAATGCAATTGTGGCTTCTTGCATAAAATGGAATATAATTTAACAGTCAGAATGTAATCCTTATTTTGTAGTGGCTCATGGTGGGCTCTCTCCCTATTTTCTCTACTTCACAAGTTTACATATCAGCTTTGTCTTAATAATGTAGGCCATGGCAAACATACTTTATTTATTATTTTTTGTTACAGTTGATGAATTCAAGCAAGTGTTTCATTCCTTAGACATCTGGCACAAGGCCAAAAGCATTAGGAAAGCAATAACAAAGGTGTGTTAAAATTATATGTATTTCATTAACATGTTTTGCAATGAGCCTAATGCTACCCTTGGAGCCTGTCAAAATAGTGACTGATATTGAATTATTATTTTACATCAGTCACTTTTTATCATTGTAACGATCTTAGGTATCCAAACCAAAATCCATGGCAAAAGTTGACAAATGGGCCAGTGCTATTGTAAAGCACTTCTGGTACTGCTGCGAGATGTCATCCAAGGAGTCTAGTCCTGATGAAGCTTTGACAGTCCTCAAGGTAAGGCTTTTTCCTTGTTTAAGGTAGTCTTGACATGAAAAAATCAACGTTAAGATTATGCAACTGCAATAAATTGAGTGTGTGTGTGTGGGGGGGGGGGGGGGGGGGGGGGGGGGGGGGGGGGGGGGGTATAATGGTAGACTTTCTAGGGGAGTGAATTGAAATACATTTAATTTTATTTTAATGCAGAGCAAGTGGCTGTCCATCCTGCATCATGTTTGCAATGAGCATGATTGGACAGGTGGTCAATGTGACCATGGTCCAATTGAAGAAGAAGCGCATGAACTGCCCTGGTTTGACAAGAGAGATAAAGACTTCGAAACCCTCCAAAAGATAGTGTGTGAGCCATCTCTACTAGATAGCTTCAAGTACTATGTAAAGTTCAGGTATGTTGAAATCACTTGTGTTAACTTCACTTCCCATGTTTTATAAGCTGTATCATAGCAATGGCCTTGTGCCACTATCATACTGCCCCTCAATCAGTGATGCTTTGTTTGCTCTAACAGAGGGCTAACGCTTGACAGGTCAACATAGTTATCTTGGCCTTTAACATAAATTTCAACCTTTGGTTGTTATTGTCCATGTTTATGTCCTTGTAAATGATACCATTGTCTTCTCAGCAGACCATTTTGTTTTTTCAGTTTCAAACTGATCACCTTTTTATGTACCATTTGGTGAGTTGTTAATGGACTGCATGATCAATTTTAGTTGTACTAACTTTGAGAGTTTGGATACCACATCTTTGTTTAGTTTCCAATCAGATCTGCATTGACAACTGTTAATCATATGGCGTCGAAACAACTTTTTACATGGTACACAAAAAAAGGTGATCAAACGTTCAATGTGACAGCCACCAGTGAAGATTGAAAGGATCTACTTGGAAAGAGTAGTACTGTTTGTATTATTCTAGAGCAATAAACACTTTTTATTTCTAGCAATACCCTTTTATATTTTTTTATTGCAAATCACATAAATATGCTACACTGAATCAGGCGCCATATATACTGTAATATCAAATGGTTAATTTCTTGTTGTTTGTTGTCATAGGCACACAGGCGAACTAGAATCTGTGAATGCTTTATCACTGATGTATGCCCCAAAGCGCTGTGCTTTTCAGTAAGTATACACATCTGTTCATAAACAAAATTTCAGTCAGTACATCTGTTTTTGGTAATACAGAGGTGTTTTTGTTTTTAGCCAATTATTTTGTTTTTGTCTGTTGGTAGTAAGGTTCTGTCTACTTGTTGATTGGTTTTCTATACAGTAAGGGACTTTGACATATAATGTTACAGCTGTTTTGTGTGCAGGAACTTCGCATTGAAACATGACATAGTCTTTCAAACTCACTGCACTGTGTTTTGTTAGTAGTCAACTTTTGTAGGCTTATGATCTTGCTTGACACTCAAATAAGGTTTTAGCTGGAATTGCTTGCTATTATACCCTGAACACAGTGATCACTGATGCAGTATAACTGAAGTTAAATGATGGTCTTTTCTTTCGTAGGAATGATGCATATAAGGCCAGGAAGACACTGGCAGCCATTGACCACAACTTTCATGTTGGTAGAGAGGTGGCATTTGTTTCTCGGAAATACAATCCAAGGACAAAAGTGTGGGATGAAAAGAAAGGCAAAGTGAAAAAATCCTATGGCTACTTTACAATGATGCAAGCTAAAGTTTTCAAAGAGCGTTCACAGTCAAAGAAAAAAATGACGTCCCGTGTGCCACTTGCTCATAATGATCCTAGACGAATTGCACCAACGATAGCATCAGTACCACCACCTCAAGACATTAGAAGGAGGAGTAGATTTACAGCAGATAGCTAATTTGTGCAATTCTATGAAGATTTACAGCAGATAGCTAATTTGTGCTATCTAGTCCAGGACCAAATGTTTCTAGTATTGTTTTAGTGTGCAAATTCCAGACTCTTGTACAACCCCTGTGGAAATTTGAAGCAACCCTTCTGGGCCTGTGGAAATTCTGCAACTGCAACTGAATACCCTGTGGAATTTCCAGGGACAAAATCACACACCCTGCGGAAATTCCACGGTGAAAATCAACAAATCCTGTGGGATTTTTAGGTTCCTTGATAGGGGGTTCACAGATATTATATGGAACAGCCCAATAGACCTCCTCGGCTTGGGCGTAATGTTTTGCCCATTTCAGATCATGTGGCATTCCAATGAGTATTCTCTCTTTTTTGGAATGATTCCATATTCATATATCCTTCAGTGCGTAGCAGAAAAAGACAGAGAGAATACTCATGGGAATGCCTTGTGATCTGAAATGGGCAAAACAACCGGGCAAGCCGAGGAGGTCTACTCAAATAGCACAGCAATAACAATAATGGTTCGGTCATTCTGAATCTATTTTCACATGAACTGAAAGCAGAGAATGCCAGAGCGATAGAGTGGTTTCCATAATCCTGTGAAATAAAGTGTAATAGCCCATACAATACAAAAGAGAATTATGCTAAAGCATATTTCACAGGATTTTGGAAATCACTCTATCAAGTAGAATGAACATGGTATTCTATTTGAAATCAAATATTTATTGTCTAAAATGTGGTCTCTACTCAATTGTTTCAGTTAAAAAATCCTTCAGTATAAAATTTGTAAGCTGAAGTGAACTTGAACATGTATAATTTAAATATACTGTAAATATTTATTTAATAAAATATCAAAACAATTGTAATCATAACAGTGGCTTCTATAGAGTGCTATTGATGGAAGAGAAAAGGAAAAAGATTGTAAACTGATGTATAAAAATCTAGTATTTACATGAGACATGAGCTTATGAAAATCACTCTTTCCATTTCAATGTATTTATAATTCTGTATGTACGAACTGTAACGGCAATATCAGTTGAAAAAATATACATCCCCCAGTTGAGGACCCCAGTGTGAGCTGCTCACCCTGAAAATTTTAGCTTGTCCCTACTCCCACTTTGATTAAATAATTATAATAAATAAAATAATATCACTTATTTCTTTACTCAGTCTTGAAGTCAACAATATTCCAGGGGTCCTCCACTTGGGGATAATTGTTTGGCTTTATATATTAAAATGGTTAATTGTTTGGCTTTATATATTACAATATATTACAGACTACTTTTTGCGAACAGAGGGAACATGAACTTCACATATGTTTCAATGTGTGGCCTTAGAATTTACATGCATTCTCATTTAGAAAATTTTCCTTATAATCGCAAGTATATTTTCTACAGGAAACCCTAGTGGCTCCTGAAACCCATATATACACCTGTGTATGTTGGAAAAAGATCCCTTATTGCCCACACCACACAGGATGGGGCGACTTTGCGGTTCCCCTTTCCAAGATATCCATACCGGTCTAAGGTGTAGGCACGATATGCAGCCTTTCTGAATGATCGGCTGCTGCTGTCCTGTCTGTCATTCCTTATATCTGCCCTGTCTCTAATAAGGAGTTGCAAAACCTCAGCATCTAGACAGAGCTTGCGAAAACGACCATTTGTAGTTACACAAACCTTCTCACCACAGCACTTATTTTCAATTTCTTGCATCATTATCCTGCATAAGCCACACCTACACCAAGCAGGTGGCGGTGCTCGGGGCCTTGGGTTGGGGGCTCCAGGAGTAGATGATGTGCTGGTAGCTGACGTAGGGGATGGTCCAGCTGCTGACAAGGGAGTAGTTGGCTCCTGCTGAGGAGCCCGATTCAAAGATGATGGTGTGGATCTTGGTGCCTCATTTGAATATGCATACGGATCAGGCTCTTCGCCATCCTCGGCAATCAGAAGTGAATTGATGAAGTCAAGGCTGCCAACACCTTTCTGCAGACTTCTTACAGCCAGTTTCCTCACCATCTCCTCATCTAGAGTTGCTATAAATTCCTACAAAAGAGTGAACAAGAATTATATTTCAAATACTTTTTTAAGTAAAAGTATCTATACCAGGAATGAAAACCTGCTTTTCGTATTTGCTTATAAAGGCTGACCTTGCTGATTTGTTTTGATCTGAGAATGAAGAAAACTGTTGATATATTTCAAAAACAATAAGACTTATACATTGTCTCACCTTTACTTGTAAATTCTCCTGTCTAGTTTCTTGTTCCTCTGTTGCACGTCTTTCGGCCACCTCTGCAGTTGTGGGTCCAGGGATTTGAACCTGTTTTAAACATTCAAATACTTAGAAATATATTTTAAAACTCGTAGATTTTAGCATATCACTCTCGAAATGAGAACAATACGCATTTGGTCACACATTTGGCGCGAATACGAGCCTTGGGTTTTCTGTACTCTTACTTTGTTTTGGCACGGCTTCGAAACCCTCCAAAAGATAGTGTGTGAGCCATCTCTACTAGATAGCTTCAAGTACTATGTAAAGTTCAGGTATGTTGAAATCACTTGTGTTAACTTCACTTCCCATGTTTTATAAGCTGTATCATAGCAATGGCCTTGTGCCACTATCATACTGCCCCTCAATCAGTGATGCTTTGTTTGCTCTAACAGAGGGCTAACGCTTGACAGGTCAACATAGTTATCTTGGCCTTTAACATAAATTTCAGCCTTTGGTTGTTATTGTCCATGTTTATGTCCTTGTAAATGATACCATTGTCTTCTCAGCAGACCATTTTGTTTTTTCAGTTTCAAACTGATCACCTTTTTATGTACCATTTGGTGAGTTGTTAATGGACTGCATGATCAATTTTAGTTGTACTAACTTTGAGAGTTTGGATACCACATCTTTGTTTAGTTTCCAATCAGATCTGCATTGACAACTGTTAATCATATGGCGTCGAAACAACTTTTTACATGGTACACAAAAAAAGGTGATCAAACGTTCAATGTGACAGCCACCAGTGAAGATTGAAAGGATCTACTTGGAAAGAGTAGTACTGTTTGTATTATTCTAGAGCAATAAACACTTTTTATTTCTAGCAATACCCTTTTATATTTTTTTATTGCAAATCACATAAATATGCTACACTGAATCAGGCGCCATATATACTGTAATATCAAATGGTTAATTTCTTGTTGTTTGTTGTCATAGGCACACAGGCGAACTAGAATCTGTGAATGCTTTATCACTGATGTATGCCCCAAAGCGCTGTGCTTTTCAGTAAGTATACACATCTGTTCATAAACAAAATTTCAGTCAGTACATCTGTTTTTGGTAATACAGAGGTGTTTTTGTTTTTAGCCAATTATTTTGTTTTTGTCTGTTGGTAGTAAGGTTCTGTCTACTTGTTGATTGGTTTTCTATACAGTAAGGGACTTTGACATATAATGTTACAGCTGTTTTGTGTGCAGGAACTTCGCATTGAAACATGACATAGTCTTTCAAACTCACTGCACTGTGTTTTGTTAGTAGTCAACTTTTGTAGGCTTATGATCTTGCTTGACACTCAAATAAGGTTTTAGCTGGAATTGCTTGCTATTATACCCTGAACACAGTGATCACTGATGCAGTATAACTGAAGTTAAATGATGGTCTTTTCTTTCGTAGGAATGATGCATATAAGGCCAGGAAGACACTGGCAGCCATTGACCACAACTTTCATGTTGGTAGAGAGGTGGCATTTGTTTCTCGGAAATACAATCCAAGGACAAAAGTGTGGGATGAAAAGAAAGGCAAAGTGAAAAAATCCTATGGCTACTTTACAATGATGCAAGCTAAAGTTTTCAAAGAGCGTTCACAGTCAAAGAAAAAAATGACGTCCCGTGTGCCACTTGCTCATAATGATCCTAGACGAATTGCACCAACGATAGCATCAGTACCACCACCTCAAGACATTAGAAGGAGGAGTAGATTTACAGCAGATAGCTAATTTGTGCAATTCTATGAAGATTTACAGCAGATAGCTAATTTGTGCTATCTAGTCCAGGACCAAATGTTTCTAGTATTGTTTTAGTGTGCAAATTCCAGACTCTTGTACAACCCCTGTGGAAATTTGAAGCAACCCTTCTGGGCCTGTGGAAATTCTGCAACTGCAACTGAATACCCTGTGGAATTTCCAGGGACAAAATCACACACCCTGCGGAAATTCCACGGTGAAAATCAACAAATCCTGTGGGATTTTTAGGTTCCTTGATAGGGGGTTCACAGATATTATATGGAACAGCCCAATAGACCTCCTCGGCTTGGGCGTAATGTTTTGCCCATTTCAGATCATGTGGCATTCCAATGAGTATTCTCTCTTTTTTGGAATGATTCCATATTCATATATCCTTCAGTGCGTAGCAGAAAAAGACAGAGAGAATACTCATGGGAATGCCTTGTGATCTGAAATGGGCAAAACAACCGGGCAAGCCGAGGAGGTCTACTCAAATAGCACAGCAATAACAATAATGGTTCGGTCATTCTGAATCTATTTTCACATGAACTGAAAGCAGAGAATGCCAGAGCGATAGAGTGGTTTCCATAATCCTGTGAAATAAAGTGTAATAGCCCATACAATACAAAAGAGAATTATGCTAAAGCATATTTCACAGGATTTTGGAAATCACTCTATCAAGTAGAATGAACATGGTATTCTATTTGAAATCAAATATTTATTGTCTAAAATGTGGTCTCTACTCAATTGTTTCAGTTAAAAAATCCTTCAGTATAAAATTTGTAAGCTGAAGTGAACTTGAACATGTATAATTTAAATATACTGTAAATATTTATTTAATAAAATATCAAAACAATTGTAATCATAACAGTGGCTTCTATAGAGTGCTATTGATGGAAGAGAAAAGGAAAAAGATTGTAAACTGATGTATAAAAATCTAGTATTTACATGAGACATGAGCTTATGAAAATCACTCTTTCCATTTCAATGTATTTATAATTCTGTATGTACGAACTGTAACGGCAATATCAGTTGAAAAAATATACATCCCCCAGTTGAGGACCCCAGTGTGAGCTGCTCACCCTGAAAATTTTAGCTTGTCCCTACTCCCACTTTGATTAAATAATTATAATAAATAAAATAATATCACTTATTTCTTTACTCAGTCTTGAAGTCAACAATATTCCAGGGGTCCTCCACTTGGGGATAATTGTTTGGCTTTATATATTAAAATGGTTAATTGTTTGGCTTTATATATTACAATATATTACAGACTACTTTTTGCGAACAGAGGGAACATGAACTTCACATATGTTTCAATGTGTGGCCTTAGAATTTACATGCATTCTCATTTAGAAAATTTTCCTTATAATCGCAAGTATATTTTCTACAGGAAACCCTAGTGGCTCCTGAAACCCATATATACACCTGTGTATGTTGGAAAAAGATCCCTTATTGCCCACACCACACAGGATGGGGCGACTTTGCGGTTCCCCTTTCCAAGATATCCATACCGGTCTAAGGTGTAGGCACGATATGCAGCCTTTCTGAATGATCGGCTGCTGCTGTCCTGTCTGTCATTCCTTATATCTGCCCTGTCTCTAATAAGGAGTTGCAAAACCTCAGCATCTAGACAGAGCTTGCGAAAACGACCATTTGTAGTTACACAAACCTTCTCACCACAGCACTTATTTTCAATTTCTTGCATCATTATCCTGCATAAGCCACACCTACACCAAGCAGGTGGCGGTGCTCGGGGCCTTGGGTTGGGGGCTCCAGGAGTAGATGATGTGCTGGTAGCTGACGTAGGGGATGGTCCAGCTGCTGACAAGGGAGTAGTTGGCTCCTGCTGAGGAGCCCGATTCAAAGATGATGGTGTGGATCTTGGTGCCTCATTTGAATATGCATACGGATCAGGCTCTTCGCCATCCTCGGCAATCAGAAGTGAATTGATGAAGTCAAGGCTGCCAACACCTTTCTGCAGACTTCTTACAGCCAGTTTCCTCACCATCTCCTCATCTAGAGTTGCTATAAATTCCTACAAAAGAGTGAACAAGAATTATATTTCAAATACTTTTTTAAGTAAAAGTATCTATACCAGGAATGAAAACCTGCTTTTCGTATTTGCTTATAAAGGCTGACCTTGCTGATTTGTTTTGATCTGAGAATGAAGAAAACTGTTGATATATTTCAAAAACAATAAGACTTATACATTGTCTCACCTTTACTTGTAAATTCTCCTGTCTAGTTTCTTGTTCCTCTGTTGCACGTCTTTCGGCCACCTCTGCAGTTGTGGGTCCAGGGATTTGAACCTGTTTTTAAACATTCAAATACTTAGAAATATATTTTAAAACTCGTAGATTTTAGCATATCACTCTCGAAATGAGAACAATACGCATTTGGTCACACATTTGGCGCGAATACGAGCCTTGGGTTTTCTGTACTCTTACTTTGTTTTGGCACGGATTTGACGCTGATCCACAAGTACAGTGGCTTGAACATTTCCTGCTCTCCTTTTTACAAGGACACCTCCGTGTAACACCTCCGTGCAACTGCTTTTGCAGCTACAGGGCTCAAAAGCGGGCTGTAGAAATGTAAACAAGAGCGGCGTGTGAGAATGCAGCGCTAGATCGGCAGCACAAAGAAAATAAACCACTTCTGTTTGATAATAATACTCACAGTTTCAATGGCAGACAGTTCCAGCTCATCTGAGGCATCGGACTCCAACTCGGACGCCATTTTCGGTGAAATTTATATAAGTTGTGATGTTTTTCGCCTTGTGATTTCCTCAAGACAGCGCGCAAAGAAGTGAGTCGTTCGACTGTGATGAGCCCGCAAATTCTGACCCGCGGTAGTCCGCGCGGCATGCTATGATTGGTGACCGTAGCATCTTTTCAAAATACGGCTACCCGTGCGAGTGCCCCTTTAAGACTAGAATTTGTGATGATCCAACCTAGGATTTGAATTTTTACTCTTTGTGCTTTCATAGATAAAGAATTGTGGTTTGAGAATTATTCAAATTTAAATTTAACTTATTCTGGTCCATTTTGAAATTAAATAATATATTTATATGTTGGTGGTTGTCAATCTGGTAATGTTTTTTGTACAATTATTTAATGTTGGGAAATTTATGGAGAAAACAGGTTCAAATACCTTGGACGAAAGTTTAAGGGAGAACAATTGCATTTATTTATTTATTATCGGTATTTAAACAGGCTAGTCCAATTCAGCTATGCTGGACAGGTTTAAATTCCACAGGAGTATGAAAATGCACTGTTGTTCTGATCAAGACCTTTGTTGTACAGATCTTTCCAGGGGCCTAGCCAGTAATGCATGTATAGAACAACATTTAAAATATACAAGAAAATGTATTATGAAAGGCCCTTGACACATCATCAATCCCTTCTACAACTCTGCTTTGTAATGAAGACCCATTTAAAGACCCATAACTAGAATTTCCAGAGATTTTAAAAACGCCCATCTTCTTGTAATATCCAGGGTCAGCGAGGTCAGAGACCCCCTCCACTTGGAATTTTCAGGTTCCAGAGCTCATATAGACCCCTCTCCCCTGAAAATGTCCAAAGCATGTTGATGTTGTACTTTACAAAAGCAGAGGATGTTAAAAAAATTGTTTGGCGATTTCCTGTGAAAAATGATAGTGATGCTTGCCCTATTCCTTGGGCTATTCAAACTAATGTGCCAGTACTCATGGGTTATTTTGCTTTCCCATATTAAAGGGAGTCCAGAGGCAAATCCAGGATGTATACAAATAGAAAACTGGGTGCCATCCAAGGAAGTTTTTAACCTTAAGAGCTAAGCAGAAAGATTTTACATTGTAAAAGTGGGGTGATTATTGCAAAGGTTTTACTGAGACGTGTGAGGGGCAATATATGGTTCAACAAGGGGGTCGACTGTTATTGGTGGTCTGCTAACAAAACTCGGCTCTAGAAAGTTGCCAAAGAGCTGGATTCTATTGAATTGATGTGTAATAAAATTCAGGAAAACTGAAAACTAATTTTTCTGCCGATCTCTTAGTGTTAAAAACTTGGTTGGATTACACCCAATGCAGTTTCTATTCCATAGGGAATTAAAATTCCGAATGAGCACCCCTGTCAACTTTTTAGGAAGTCCTCCGTAAGACAAAATACCAGCTGCAACTTATTATAGAAACCAAGTGTTCTCAGACATTTACCAATTTTTTGATAGCCAAATTGTGTAATGTAATTCTAATGGATTTGAAAAAGTAAAGTGGTATACACCGAATTCAAATATGGCGCCCAGTTTGAAAAGCCATTGTTCCGGACTGACTAGCCTCGAATGCGTGCAAAAACTCCACGATTTTTAGGCTAGTCAGTCCAGATGGCTTCTCGAACTGGGCAAAATAAAAGTTAAAGAAAAAAAAGAACTTTTGACTTTTTGAACTCTTTGACTTTTGATAAAAATGTAGTCTCCAATGTGTGTTCCAGAAAATATCCATAGTACCAGAAAATATCCCCCCACCCTACAGAAAGGCATTGGGAATTCCGGAGGGTTCAATTTACTTGATCTTTTCCATAGAAATACTGCATTTTTCTTTGGAAATTCCAGATGAGTGGGGGTCACTTTTCCACAACCTTCCATAGGGGTGGTATGGATATTTTCTGGAACCACGCAATCTACAATTTAAACATCTGAAAACATTAGAATGGCTTCTATTACAATAGGCTGTGGTGTTTATGTAGAAATGTAATCCACGATTGCATTCCTAATATCATCTGCCTCGCCATCTTGCTTATCTTGTCTGTCGCAAGGACGAATGGCCATATGTAGCTGGATTCCATTTAGTTATTCGTCATTGAATTGCTCCTTCTCCAGCTCACAAAAGTTGTGCAGAATGCAGCAGGCAGTGGTTGTGACGCTCGCATGCACAACAGTCTGGTCAAGCCTTTTTCCCAGACATCGGAACCGCCCTTTCAGTCTTCCAAAAGCGTTCTCTACGACAACTCGGGTCTTGCCATGAGATCCATTGAAAGCAACCTGATCTTCTGTAAGTTTCCATAGTCTGTGTAAGGTCTCATCAGCCAGTTCGCCCGTCCGTATGCGGAGACGCCGAGAATAACGGGGGGGGGGGGGGGACTACCACGCCAGATATTCTTTTGCTGAGATACAGTGGCAAAAAGCTACGGGCGCAGCAGGCATCATAAAGGGGCGAGTTCTTGAAGACCCTCGAGTCATGCACACGCCCTGGACAACCCACATACACATCACGAAATAAATACGCACTGTCCACACAGCCTTGGAGTATGATGGAGTAAAACCCCTTCCTGTTAACATAATTATCGTGATGCTCAACTGGAGCAATGATGGGTATGTGGCAACCATCAATCGCCCCGACAACTTGGGAAAACCCGCACGCTTATTAAAGCCGGCAATTTCTCGACTGATTTCCTGCCTTCCAGTTGGAAGTCTGATAAGTCGCTCAAATAACACATTGACTGTTACTGAGCACACTTCGTTTACAATTTCGCACACAGTAGACTTGCCCACGCCGAAAAGATTAGATATTGTGCGGCATGTTGCAGTTTCGGCAAGTCGATACAGTGCGATGGCAAGCCTCTGCCGAGCCGGAATAGCTTTACCATAATTCGTGTCACGTCGTTTTATATGCGGACAGAGTTCTCGGCATAGTTTTTCGAATGTTCCTCTGCTCATACGAAAATTGTCCAGCTATTGTTCGTTATCCCAGTGGGCTTCTGTTATCTCCCAAAACGCACTGGATCGCTGCCGTATCCACATCGCTCGTACGGGAAGCTGCTCAAGATACGACACGATAGTGAGCATAAAAACAAATGCAGTCCTGTTCTTTCTTTCACATACGCCTGGCGTCTATTGAGAGACTTTTTCTTTCTTATAGAAGCCCTCTTCCTGTAATTATTTGTTTGGATTTGTAGCAAAAGTGGATAGAGATTCAGGGAAGCCATTTTGTAACAAGTGTTTTGATGTTGTTGTGGATGGACAAATTTTCACGCGAGGGGTAGGGCCTTGCGTCATTTTTTAACGCGAGAACGAGGCTGTGCGTCGCGCAAAGCATGCGTGGACTTAAACAAGTTTGGCCTGTGTGTGAACGCCACAGGAAATTTAACCGTGTTTAGTTAAACCTGGTTTAATTAAACCATGTTTAGTCAAACCTGTTTAGTTGGTGTGAATGCAGTAATAGACAGAAATAAATAATGATTGACTGTAACATTGTATCATGATAACAAAGCTTAAAGTTAGTGGCCAGCATCATAGCCAGCTGAAAGACAAAAGCATTTTCCACTCTTTTAATCCTCTGGTAATGTCATTTTTTGTCAACAGAGATCAGGCTAAGACATTTTATTTATTAGGCAGTTTGCTAGAAAATGCAAGGGATTTTCTTGATATTATCTGCTCACATGCATAACAAAGTTCCCAGGCACAACAGGCTTTGGCAATAAAAAAAATACCCCCAACCCCTGGACATTTGCTGGTTTTCCTCTACCACAGTTCGAAATGCCTACAAGCTAACTTTGCATCTATAGAGCGTGGGAGAAAAATCACTCAGATTTCCTAACACGTTTGTCTTTCAGTTGGCCAAGACGCTTTTATTCACTGTGCGTTTTTTTTATGCCGATTTAGCTTGTAGATCTCATTTCTACAAGCCAATTCTAAAGAAACAAAGTTCTAACCCTGCTTACGGACAAAACAAAATCATTTGGGTCAGGACTTTTTTCCCCGCAAGCAGATTACCCCTGATGGACATTTTGCACATTACCCCAGGATAAAACCAAACAATCAATCTGACTCCAAAGGGGCAGGGAGGAACACTTGTGCACATTTTCTTATTTACTTCTACCTGGAATATGCTATTATGCAAAATATACTATCATCTTTCTTTTTTCTTTCATGGGTCTTACAGGAATGTCAACTCTCCGGTTTTGCCAGGCATCTCAAGAGTTTTCGCTTCCCAGCAAAACTTCAAGATGACTGCCATACATTTACTGTATTTCTCCCTGGAATATTTCAGGAAATTTAGCCATTTCGAGACAATCTCCAGATTTTTTAAGTCCCTGGGTTGATGTCCCTGGTCTTAGAGATTCCATGAAATGAATGATTTTCTGATTTCTTGCTAGAGGACTGGAATCTTAGAATTCAGACTTAGGTTAAGATTTGTCACCACACTCTAAATTTTCTGTGGAATTTTAAATGCTGTTTCAAGGACTTTAAAGGTACTTTAAGGTATCAGTTATGGTATTTGATGATCCAACCCTCCAAGCCTGTAAATTTCTTTTACTGACTAGGCTACTTAGCTGTAGGTGTCCCGTTTGACTTTGATTTTTTTTTTTCAGTTCTCAGGTGCTGATGCTAGGGCTGGTTCACACATGAATTGCAACACAAGGTGCAACACAAGGTGCAAGAAGGTAGCCAAGACTTTTTCCAGGGCATCAGCTAACCCATCCTGTAACTCTAGACTCCATTTGCACTAAGCACTGTGAAAAAAAACGCTGGAATTTAAGAGGTCATATCTAGCCTGCCTGTGGCTTGGTTCATATAACCATACCACCTTTCCAGAAGTATTTTTTCAATCTTGTAACAAAAAAAAAATGAATGCAACACATCAACTCACAAGGATAGCCTACTCAAACTCTTTCTTTTTTGTTGTTCGCATGATTATGAAATTCCAAGTGCAAAAAAGCAAAATTTCAAAACACTTTGTGATTATTTGTACTTATTTTTTTATTATTATTATTATTATTATTATTATGAACATTTAACATTACATAATTTATATGCACCTTTTTCGTCTTCTTCGTTACATTGTCCATTTTACATTACACAAACATATTCCATTTCCATTTCATTTTTACATGTTTTTTTTTTCTTTTACAGACACTTAACATTACACATGCATTTTTTTTATTTCACAACGATGTCATTACATCAGCTAAACTAGCGCATCAAATGTTTACTTGTTTTGCAGTTTCTGCAGATTCTACTTTCAGCCAGTTGTCGAGAACAATCAGGAAAGCTTGGAAAAATACATCTTCAGTTTTTCTATATGCTCCGTAAATGTAGTGCTTAGCAATCATTAAACATAGGTTTAGGGGGAAGTATTTTGGTTCGCCCGGCATGTGTCCATAGAATATATTTTTTTGATAAATTTCTATGCGGACATTATTCTTTTTTTCCACCATTCAATAAAATCGTTCCAGAAAACAACAATACGAGGGCAATCAAGAAATATATGTTTTAGGTCTTGTTTTTGTGAACAAAAAAAGAGATTATTTGGAACAATAAGAATGTATTAATCGAAGGAAAATCGATTTTTTATCAAGATTGGTATCTAGGCGGGGTCACACATGTAGAAGATTTATTTGATACCAGAGGAAAATTGTTAACCGTGGAATCCCTTTATGCAAAATTCAAAATCAAAACTCATTACTTAGCCCTTGTTGGGCTCGTAAAAGCGATTCCGTCAGATTGGAAAAAATCATTAAGGAACACCCCCGGGTCACACAAGCAAATCGAACAGAAAAGGATAGTATTGCCTTATTGACATGTAAGAAAATCAGAAAAGAACTTGTAACAAAAGCCTTTAAGCCTCCTACTGCTGAAAAGCGGTTACTAAAGTGCGGCTTTTCACCACGCGAAGCAACTCTCGTTTATTCACTTCCATATAAATAACCAAAGATGTTAAGCTCAGAATCTTTCAGTTCAAGATTATTCAAAACATATTACCCTCGAATGCTACACTGTTCAGAGATAAATTAATTGATTCTGAAAATTATTTGTACTTATACTTTCAACTAGAAACATAAAAACACAGTGGAAAATGTGCATATCATCCTTTCTCGAGTGTATCTGAGTTCTGGTTGAGCTTTAAGTTTTCTAGGCCAATCGAAATATTGAAAAACTTGGGATTCCAAATATGGTATGCGGATATTTCCTTATAAGGAAGTTGTAGAAAGTCAACACTTTTTCAAGAGAACTATTTTGATATGTTATTCCAAAGCAGGATCTCACCTTATAGTGGGTAAGGGGGCTATGCTCATTTTTCTGTTGGTAGTTTTTCGTTTACTTTTACTTTAAGTGAGCATTCATTATTTATGCCAGGGGGTGGGCTGGTAATTATTAAGGGGGGGAGGGGGATGTTAAACTTGGCACGTTCAAGTAGAGGATCACCAGAAAATATGAAAGCAAGTGTGAGGATTCATCTACGTTTGATGGCAGCAATGACGTTAATTTAATATATGGATACAAGAGGTTACACACCTGTAAAATTACAACAAACTGTTTATGCACGCATCAGGAAATGTCTTAAAAATACTGGTTGTTGTGTACTTGGTATCTAGATGTCCCAACATTTCTTCCTCATCTAAAGGGGGGAGGGGGCTATCATTATTATAAAAATTGCCTAAAGGGGTTTTGAGGTTTTTATTGATACTTTGAGGGGGGTCAAGTCTTTTTGGGCTGAAGGAAAAATCTTGCGAGCCCACCCCCTTGCAATAATGAATACTCCCTACCAGAACAAGGCTTAAAACTGGATTTAAACCATTGCTCACTGGAGTTCCAGTAAATCCCCCTACAAGGAGATATACTTAGATATATTTTTTATTCGGAACTGTAAGAAATAATAATGATTTACATTGGCAAAACTCCAGTAAATATAAAAAAATACATTAATTTTTGCCTAATTTTGATTGTTTAATTTCACTTATTTGTCCAAAGAAGGGGTTCGAAGGCTTGTCATGATGGAGTGATTTTGCAAAGTAGTTCTTCTTGTTCTGTTTTGGTCGCCCATACAAAATTTTGCTATGTTTTCGGATATTTTCTATTAATTTTAGTAACATTATTCTTGTGATGCATCCAAGGGGGCCATTTGACGTAAATTGATTTTGGTTTTGATTTCTATGGTATGGAAGAGTTGATATAGTTGGGTAGGATAAAATTTCTCTTCCATTTCAGTTCTTTATTTTTATTTTTTTTCTAACACCTTGAATGACCTGCTTTGTCTCCCGTTTTCGATCCGTAGAACATGGAAGGACATTGGAAATCCCGGAGGGGTGAGGGTGGGAAGTCAATTTACTTTGGAGGGATGAGGGGAGGGGGTCTCCTCTCAACACCATTCTGTGTGGGGGGATATTTTCTGTCCGGTTCCATATTATCCATACCCTCCTACGAAGGGATTGGAAATGCCGTCAATTTACCTGACCTTTTCCATAGAAATACTGTTTTTTTCTTTGGAAATTACATAGAGGTGGTAAGGATATTTTTTTGGAAACACATGATTATGATTATGATTTTTATCATACAGTACAGATTTTTAAGGGTTTTTTTTCTTACTAGGATTCTGTTAGGGGTAGTTAGGAAACTCAGTATTATTTAGCAACTCTTTCCAAGCACAAAAAAATCTTAAGATGTTTAGGTTTTGCCAGATTTCTAGGATTCTGTAATGTGTGTTTCCAGAAATTATCCATTGAAAATTCCGGAGGGGGGGGGGGGTCAATTTACCTGATCTCTTCCATACAAATACTGTGCTTTTCTCTGGAAATTCCAGAGGGGTGGGGGTCACTTTTCAACACCCCTCCGTCGGGGGGATATGGATATTTTTTGGAACCACACAATGGGAAGTTATGTTTCTCTGGGGTTAAAATACATGTCCACAATACACAGCTCTTCAAATTCCATTTGTCTAACAAGCACCCCCACCCAACTGATAGGAGTGAGTGCTCGACCTTGACTTTTTCGATCACTAGTCCCATCAGGACAAGGACAATAGACTGTTTTGATATGACGTCATAGTGAAATAGGGCAATTATTGTCAGAAATTTGCTAATATTATTGCATGTATAACAATTAGTCGTTCTGTAAGAGGTATAAACATTCGCTGGCGCCAACGAGCAGCGCATACTTTTTTTGGAACATTCGTAAGCAGTGAACGACAACCAGGAACCATTGGTCCCCCTGCTCTACGCTCTGCCGCGGCATGGCCGCACAAATACACTACGAGCCACACCTAAAAACACATCAAGTTTTTTTCAAGTTTGTTCAACTTTCATTACCTTAATAACTAAGTCCCTCTTTTATGTCTCTTTCTCCTTGCTTTAGTGAATGCAGTTGTCGAACAGTTTAATCCATCCTACAACTATTGGGGGTATCGAGGGCAACGCAGGCAAAAAAGGGATTATCCGTATAGGCGGCCCACAGCAACTATGACATCAACTAGTCAGATATCTGTAACCAGCAAAGAAAATGTTCTCATTCCATCGCCTACAACTGTATCTGCAAGAAATGGGGCTCATCAAGGATGTCTTCCCTATTGACTGTGGTTGGTGCGACAGACAACTGAAGCAGCAGCTTATGAGATAAAATACACCCGCGCCGAGGATTACCTTTTGTTTTTTCAGTTTCGAATACACGAAGGCTGTTGGGGGCGAGGTCGCACCTGTCAATCTGTCCATCCAGCCAATGACATCAAGAGTACTATCTAGTGTAGCCAGGGCAGGTCCGATATACTTACAATCCCTCGAGGAGTTGGAGGCATGACACAAACATGAAGACTAGAAACCCATACACTTAAAATACTTTTTGCCCCACCTTGCTTGTTTCAATATTTTAATAGCTGAGACACCTACAACGAGGTGTATTTATAATGCAAATGCTTTCCACATTTATTGGCTCTTAATAACAAAACGAGATCTCAAAAAAACAAATAAGGATTCCTTTTCTTAAAACACACATAGAGAATGCCGTCCATTCTGACGACTACAGAGTAGAATGGGAGGGCATAATTGAACTGTTATTCAAGAAATGTAGAGAATAAAATATTTCTCTACATTTCATTGGATTGGATGCAAAAAAACGCACGTGCGTTCCGAACAACACAACAGTTCGCTAATCGCAACTCAAGTTCTGGGGGATAATTTTTGCATTCAAGTGTAGCTAAGCCAGTACTAGTAGGGAGTTTTAAATTTCCGTTTGAAAAAAGTTAATTTGGGAGCTCGGTATACAAGCGCGCCAGTACATGAGTGCTCCACCACTTCTCGCCACACATATATCTAAATACGGCACACTATTGGCAGTCTTGTTCCTCTTGAACGATTTCAGCTACCATCTGTACAAGTATGACCCGATCCAGCCCCACCTGATTTCTCAATAACGTAATGCTATATTAGGTCTGCAGGAGGATGGATGGATGACCACAAGCACATGGAAGAGACAAAACAAACCACAGCCACGTGTTGAAAACAAAAGAACACCTGTGTCAACAATCTTAATGTATTCCTCCGCAATAAAGAACAAGTGGTTAACTTTATATTCGGCCAAATTTTAACGGCATATCTTATACTTTAACAGTTTTGGTGCTATCAAGACTACCAATCAAGCTACATCGGCGCTTCATAGAAAGAGTTCTTGTTTACATTGAGTAGCACATGTTCATTAGCTGTTCGATAACGTGTCAAATGACTTATTTCTATCGAAAATTAGGTAGTATTTAGCGATTTTCATGAGAAATAGAGAGTAGAGAAATAGAGAGATATATTTGTAAACACGGGGTTCGCTTTGGTTACTTCATATATTCGGTTGAATGTTAACGGCATGCCCTATATCTTAACAGTTGTGGTGCTATTAAGGCTACCAATCAAGCTACATCGGAGAGAGTTCTTGTTTACACTGAGTAGCACAGGTATGTTCATTAGTCGTTGAATAATATAATTATTCTAGTTTTGGTCAGTATTTTGTAGAAGTGTCGTCGAAACTATTATCAAGAATTTGGAATGGTGAACTGTTGTCGTGAGCTGAAAATATAGCGATTTTTACTAACACATGTTCAATTTGTACATAAAATGAGCTTAATTTTATCCAAATAGATGACAAATTTAAGGTGAAAATTTAACGTTTTTCATGAGATGCCCGTGCAAAATTCACGGAGTGTAAGGGGGAATTTTTTTTACTTAAAGTGTTCTCTGTTTAAAAAAAAAAAACGGGAAAAAAGTCAGAATGGCCATATGGATGTGGGGAGGGGTTCATAATTCCCCCCTTCCATAAACTGCTCGATTTTACTAATAACCTCCCATCAGCATGAGTACCCCGTCCCACCATGCCGAAATAAATGAAGTGAGCCCAAAAGGATTTTTTTTGCACTGGTCTCCCTGATTTTGGTCTCTCAAATCGGTCAAAGAACCCGTGAAAATCGAAACCTAATTTGACTTCGGAATTGTTTGTATGTTTATCATATCTCAGCGAGGGGAGAGAAGAAACAGGTCAAGTAAAAATGTTCTAAGGACTAATAATTTTTTTTAGTTTATATTATTTATATTTTTTTCGGCTTTGTCGCTCACTTAAAAAATAGCTTGAATTAGAACTTAGCCCAAAGTGAATCATTTCCAACAAAAATATGCCCACTGGAGGGATTTCCTCCTTCTCTTCGCGGGATTGTGTCCTTCGTTTTGCGATAGAGCCGTCAGGATTTATACTTAGAGAATATTATTCATGACTTGCATGACTTAGGGCGTGCTCCGAGGGAAGCAAGGTAGTGTGTACGTTTGTTGAAACTTGAATGAAAATTTTTCTCAGCTCAAATCTTTCAAGTTTGAATTATCCCTGCACATTCCTGTATGTAATCTGTAAGAGAACCATTTAGGTTTGAATGTCAATGGTGCTTTCGGCTGCGCGAACCGAGTTCTTTTTAGTTTCTGTGGGAGAATTCAACATGGCGGCGATGGCGGCTTTGTCCCTCGCTTAAGAAATCGCTTGAATTAGAACTTAGCTCGAGGTGAATCTTTTCCAACAAAAACACGCCCACGGTCCAGATTTCCACCTTCCCTTCGGGTTTGCGAACTTCTTTTGGCGGCACAGCTTCAGGGCTAAGCGGAGCGAGTGCGGACACGATTTTCCTTACGGTATTGATATATAGATATTGTCATCGCCTATTACTAACCACGGAGCTCGCTATGGTTCCTTCAGATTCGTACGGTGGCTGATACGGGCCATGAAAAAGTCACTCCTCTTTTTGTTGTCAGCTGTTATTCAGAAACACAGGACGTTCTGAGTTATAACTGGAAATGTTCACTTATAACTGGAAATGTTCACTTATAAGTGAAACTGTTCACTTATAACTGGAAATGTTCACTTATAACTGGAAATGTTCACTTATAAGTGAAAATGTTCACTTATAAGTGAAAATGTTCACATATAAGTCAAACTGTTCACTTATAACTGGAAATGTTCACTTATAAGTGAAAATGCTCACTTATAAGTGAAACTGTTCACTTATAACTGGAAATGTTCACTTACAACTGGAAATCTTCACTTATAAGTGAAAATGTTCAGTTATAACTGGAATGTTCACTTATAAGTGGAAATGTTCACTTATAACTGGAAATGTTAAGATAGAGCGGCTCGGTTTTTTAATGTACAGCGGTTTCCCTACTATACATTGCACGTGGGCTGTCAAAGATGGTGGACACGAACGATGTACGTTAAATATCTCTTTAAAATCCTTTGTCTGAAGATCCGCGATAGATATTATTTGCATATGAAAAGTGCCGTTAAGTACTGGTTATGCTTCGGTAGGATTTTCTAGCTCATTAGGTGTTAAACGTTTGTTGAGAAGGAAGTTTTAGCTCCGAGCCTGAATGCTCGAACTACGCGTAACACACGAGCAACTTTCATCACAACAATAGATATTCTTATGCTATAGTCAGGCCAACATGTTAATAGAACATTTACTTTGTTTATTTTTATAGATATGCGAGTTTCTGCGGACTAGACAAGTGGAAGTTTCTGTCTTCAACATAATGAGGACAGAAAAGGTAAGGTCATTCTTGGCCTGAGACGGTAACACAACAAACGGGCGCTTGATACTTCTAAAAACTTTTAAGTCCCTGAGGATGATTTCAACTTGATAATTCTCTAATCATCAAATACGCTGCCAACTATCTACCTTCCTTAAACTTTAAATTTGCGGACGTAATGCCATTCACAGCCCACATGATGGTTATTTTGCCACAATATGGTAGTAGAAACCCACTGGGCGATCGTTTATTATGTCGTAGGGGGCGTTGGTTTTCCTAATTGTCTTACGATTAAAATCTTTACCCCCTAAAAATGTTCGACATAAAACTTCAAACCCCTGTAATCGTATGTTCTAAAAAAAATTAACACCTCCCATTTTTATAAGAAATGAAATTGTTAACCCCTCAAAAGATGCACTTTTAAAATAATTAAACCCCTGCCAAAACCACCGCCGCCCCTACGACATAATAAACGATCGGTCCCTTATATTGATGATACACTGTATGACATGACTTTTGTTCACTAAGGCCTAGGGCATACGTCGAATTTTAATCGTACCTAATTCAGTCGAACCTATTTATCCTGAAATAAGTACATGAATAATGCTACGTTTGCTGCAAATTAGTTCGACTCTAATTACTTGATTCTACCCCAAGTTGAATTCGAGTGGCGAACTCGGATAATTCGACTACCAGTTGCACACAGCACATGAAAAATAAAATTACATAAATCAAGTTAGGCCTAAATTTAAAATTTAATTCTAGTTTTGTTGTTGACACAGTAAACTTTGATGCTCGGTTTATAATAATTATTTGGGCAAGCACATGCATTACATCACCTTTCTTATCACCACTCTGATATTGGTTTGAATTTCAGTAGAAACAAAAATAATATCATTGGTTCTAATACAATTTGCAGAAATTATGTCAAACATTCTAAATTATTCTTCTTGATACTTTTAGTTTTATATCAGAAAAAAACAAGGAGGAAAACTATTCAATTAATCTAGACTATTTGACAGCAATCAAATGGTTCACCAATCTGTTAAACCTAGAGTAAAAAATATGAGCCCATCCAGTAGGCATAGTAAATGAATGCTTGAAATCTTTTTCAAACCAGAAACCTGCTTGAGAATTTAGATTTTGTTATGCTAATGTAATGTTAATATTTCCTCATTAATATATTCATGTTGTAAATTGGTGTTCTTTTGTTGTAGAAGTTAAATGCAGATAATTAATGTTTTGTATTATTATTCTCTTAACAGATGAATGGGACTGCAGTCGCACAAGCTACAGACCAGCAGTTACAAGACCTTGGCCTCCATGCGAAAGGAGACATTTTAGCTTTGCGAGCATTTATAGCAGGCCAACCAGACAGTACAAACAATATAAGGAAAGCAGCCCTCCTAGATAAGCTTATGAAAACCCAGAAGCCAAATAAGAAAGAGGGAGGAAGCAAGCCGGTCGAGGTTAAAGTGAAGACAAGAAAAGTGAAACTAGCATGGAAACATTTTGATGAAAAGAGAAAAGACTATGTTATGGTTAGAGAATCTACAAGGAGGTGGGTAGAGGGAGGTGTCTTTGGCTATTTCAAGTGACTATTCTGAGATTTTGGAAGTTCTCAAAGGGCTTTTCTTTCCCAGTAACAAAAGTTCCAGAGGGGAGTCATCTGCAATGGAATTTAAAGTTGCTGACTTCAAAAGTCTTCCTGTACAACAAAAGAACTTCAGACTACAAGAGTGCATTGACAGCTGTAATTTTCCTAAGCCACGACTTTATCTCCTATCAAAGTTTCAAATGGATGAGAAATCTGATGATCACGAGAAGGATCTCCCCAAGCAGGTACATAATAATTATGTAATAATTATCAGTTATTATGGTGATACTGGTGTAATGATTGATACAACAAATACTGACACCATTTTCAAGACAGTTATCAATCTGCTGGCACCCAATGGGATACTCACTTCCTCTTCCTCTACTCTGAATTAGATACTCAAAAACTGTCGACGTTTCAAAACATCCTCAGTTTGAAATACCTCTTTGCCATATTATTTGGAAGGTCTGTGAGTATTTTTGTTGGACACTCACTTCAACCATTTTGTTTATATTAATATACCCACCATTCAAATTTAGGAATAATCAGACAAATGTTTCATCCTATTTGGGATTATGTACATGTAGCTGATTTCAAATAGTTATTATAAAATAATTTAGATAGTACGCGCGCTTTGATTGGCTTAGAGCCATGTTTGCATTTCCCTGTGCAAACATGGTTGTGACGTAACACTTGAGTGATTGGCGAGCCGATAATTTCAAAACTTTTACTTTTAGAAAAAAGTAACACGTTTAAGGCAAAAACATTTATTGAAAAGTTAATATTACACATTGCACATTGAATTCACATAAAGCATGAGATTCGTAAAATAACATTGTTTTCGCTTCTTTACCTGAGCTGAGTTCGGCACACAGTTCGACAGTCTGCACAAGTTAGTTCGGTAGTCTCGTTTTGTCAATCTTAACTAATTCTGCCTCTGGATCCTCGAGTATTCAATGTTTGACAAGTCCAGAAGATGCAAATAGGTGGATTCCTTTCTTCTTTGCCATGTTTGCCGTAAATAAAGCGTTCAAATTCGCCCTTCGCTGCTAAAGCATCAACATTACACATGCCATAGTTCCGCTGCCAAATATGCAAGTTCTTGCTCGGGAGAGATTTTGTTTTGGCTTCATAGACGAAGAAACTCGGCCAACACACATATGTAAAGCAACGGCTTCTGTACTAAAGTCTTCTGTTCGCCTTCTGTCATCATTATTTTCTATTTTGAACGGAAGATAGCCCCATTTTAAGCCACGAATGTCATTTTAAAACCACTTCGCTTGCCGCCATCTCAGAAAACTTGCAGTCCGATCAGAGAGATCAGGGATTGACAAATCATGCGATAGAAGGAGCGCTCTGATTGGCTGATGCAGCCTTTTCATCTGTATGGAGAATTTAGAGTCTCATCCGCTTAAAAAACTTACTATATATATTCTACGCGCATTTTATTTTCGTAGATAATTATTTTATAAAACAAATAAAACACAGTTCCCGTGACTGCACATGCTTATGCAAACCTCGATGTGGTTTGGATAATTCTCGAGCAGGTGCAAACACTCGCCTGCGGCTCGTGTTTCCACTGATCTGCTCTCGAACTCTCCCAACCACATCTCGGTTTGCATAAGCCTGTGCAGTCACGGGAACTGTGTTTTATTTGTTAAATGCAGTCATGTGTTGGCTAATTGCATTTATGCAATCACTTTTCCATTCAATGATAACTATCAATATTAAGAAAGGCAATATGATAATCATGGCGAACTCTGTTCATGGGAGACGCATACTAAGATACCACAGGTTTGGAATTTAATGGCTATATGTGCCAGACGGCACAATAGCCGTTTTTAATTAAAACCAGTAAAATCTGCTTAACAAGCTACAAGCATTAAATTTTCAGTAAGTGTCCCACGAAGGTGAGGGCAAAATACTGTACGCCGTCCAGCTTGTCTATTGTGGCATGGCCTTGGGAGGGGGTGGGGAGCTTGTTGTTTACATCAAGAAATGGCCAAATGACGCAGAAAAACGGTTATGTCATCATCAAATAGATGTGTCGTCATGCCAAAAGAGCAAGAGGAGGGTTTTCACATTGCCGAATGGTTACCCCTGCTTCCCATAGGGGGGTTTTCATAAACTAATAATTTCGTTCTTGCATAAAGACTTATTTTCTTCGAATAATACATTTACGTTGGTCATGTCTACCCCTTGGCCCCTGAGCCACCAGTTGGTGAGTGATAATACTCCCTTTCTCCATTCATTTATAGTGCCCAATTTGCCAGGAACCAATGAACTGCAAACTTGATGTTCTTGCACACCCAGTTGGATGTACATGCCTCTTCCACCACATGTGTATCAATCAATGACACAAGGTAGCAAGATAATGAAATAGAACCTGTCAATCACACGATTGTAACGTCACTCAATTACCACTAATTAGAACTTGTATCACTCTGCCTATCTGTAAATAAACAACGAGTTCAGTCTGATCGAATCCTGCCGAAACTGGTGCCGAAACACCTTAAAAGACGTCGAAAACAGAACTAGCACATAACGGAGCAGTCAGGGGATCATATAGAGGCCACTGTACCTACGACATAAAGCGGGCAGAACGACATATGACAGAAACAGCACCCGACTTCACGGAATTAAAGGCCATCGCGGACCGACTCACGAGGAGATTGAACGAAATAGAGAAAAGGGATGAATACATCATAAAAGCACTAGAAAATGACGAGGAAGTGATGCAAGAAACGGATCAAGCCCTAACATTCAAGGATAACGTTCATTACTGAATCTTGAAGATCACTGAATTCATTACGGATGCACAAAAGCCGGTGAGTTCGTTCCATTCATCGAACATAGAAGTAAGCAAACCTAGAGCTCACATCAGTCTCTCAAAGTTACACATCAAATCATTTGACGGCAACTCTCTAGAATGGCTAACATTTTGGGATAACTTCAGCAATGCAATTCACGAAATGTTGACATATCGAATATCGATAAAATGAATTATTTAAAAGGATTAATAACCGGCAAAGCAGCGCGCGCGATCTCTGGATTGCCATTCAGACGCTAAAAGAACGTTTTGGGAGAAAACAAATTCTAATCAACGCGCATATGGAAGCGCTCTCAAAAACCTGCGCACCGTCAACAGATGTCCAACAATTAAGAAAATTCTATGACAATTGTGAAAGTAATATTCGCGCTTTAGAAACTCTGGGAGTTCAAACGGATTCTTTCGGAAGCCTGCTAATACCGATTATGTTAAAAAAGCTGCCAGAGCAATTACGATGTATAATATTTAGAGCTAATCCTGCAGCAGATTGCTCATTGAATGATCTACGAACAGCGCTTTGTCAAGAACTAGAAACAAGAGAAAAAAGTCACTAGACCGAAAACGACGAAACATTCACAACAATAGACGACGTTCTTGTACCTGCCACTAGCGCTCTTTTAACAAACGCCCAGCAACACAAAACACAGTCTCCTCCAAAAACCGGCAATGCAAACAATAAATTTGAACAAAGACCATGCACATACTGTGACGGCAAACATCGCCCAGACAAATGCCAAAAAGTGAAAACTCCAAAAGAAGAAAAGCAATACTGGCACAAAAAAGATGTTTCAATTGCCTCCGAGCAGGCCACAACAAATACAATTGTCGTGCTAGGGGACGATGTTTGAATTGCGGGCTAAAACACCACACATCAATTTGTGAACCTGTAAGCGAGCCTACTCAACCATTAAACAAAAAATCCGAAAAACGAGAAGATTCATCAACAAACAGTAGCCCCAACAATAACGCTAGTTCTGCGATGACAACACTAGTAACTAGAACCAAATATACAAATGCATTATTGCAAACTGCTCTGGTCACAGTAAGTGGACCAGACATGAAATGTCAAGCACGCATACTCCTGATACAGGATCACAGAAAACATTCATCACAAAACACTTAAGCCATAAATTACAGCTGAAATCATTTGAGAAAGAGAAGCTTGACATAACCACTTTTGGTGTAACGCAAAGCATTTCAGAAACCTACGATGTTGTAAAACTCACATTAAACGCGGTAAACGAAGACATAAATATTATAGCTTTAGAGCGCCGATCATCTGCCCACCACCTTCAGAGAACGCAAAACATATCAAAATCCCGTCGAATTCAAAGCACTAAATATTGCAGATTCAGTAACTGCGGAAGATGATCGCACGATAGACATACTCGTAGGAAACGACTTCTATGCTCAAGTCATGCTCGGAAATACCAAGAAATCAAACGATAACCAATGGAAGGCAATGGAAAGCAAGTTTGGTTGGGTCCTCTCCGGACCCTCACCCACGACAAAGGAACAAAATACACCTGGCACGTTATGCCAAGTCATTGACACACAACGAACACAGGAGAACAACCTCGATGAAATACTCAGCAAGTTCTGGGAGGTGAGCAAAATACCCGCAGAATACAGTGATACCGATACAAAAGAAGTACATAAGAACTTCCAAAATACCATTGAATTCAACCAAGTTACTGGGAGATATAGCGTAAGACTTCCTTGGAAGAACAACAAGCACAATCTTCCTAGCAACTTTACTTTGGCAAGAAAAAGATTAAGCAATCTTAAACATACACTATATAAAAAACACCCAGAGCTTATTCAGAAATATAACAACCAAATTCTCGATCAACTCAAATGCGGTTTTATAGAGCAAGTACACGATCACAACGAGCACAAAAGAATAATGCACTACATTGCGCATTTCCCCGTGTTTAAAGAAAGTACCACTACAGCTATGAGAATTGTGTATGACGCCACAGCAAAGGTATCTCCAAAGGCATTAAGCCTTAACGACTGCCTTTTATACAGGTCCCAATCTAATGCAAGATTTACAAACCATCCTGCTTAACTTTAGAACACACAAAATAGCGTTCACAGCAGACATCGAAAAAGTCGGTCACTTTCACATTATTTGTCGCTGAATCCTAACCGACATCCATGAGGGAAAATTTATGCCACTGAAATTTTGTGAAATCAGTTCAATTTCTCATACCACAACTCGAGCTCAACACTGAAGACAGGGACGCTACAAGATTTCTTTGGCTCAAATACATCAACAAATCAGTGACAGATCCAGACAATTTAATAGTATACAGATTCTGTCGTGTACTGTTCGGAGCTGCACCATCCCCATACTTACTTCACGCTACAATTCAACACCATCTCAACAAACAAATGATTGGATCTCAGAAGACCTTCAAAAATCAATTTACATGGACAACGTAGTGACGGGAACAGACTCCGGACCTGCAGCACTAGAGTACTACAATCGTCAAGAAATCACTTCAAAAAGGCAGGCATGAATTTACGTCAATGGACTAGCAACTCAACAATTATAAACGGCCAAGCACGCAAAGATGGAGCAAACGCAGAGCCAACGGTAAAAATCTTAGGCCTGGTCTGGAATGCAGAATCTGATACATTATCTCTTTCATTGGCAAAACTTAACGAGAAAATCACTAACATGGAAAACATCACTAAAAGGTCGGTGCTAAGTCTTTCCTCCAAGCTATTTGATCCACTAGGGTTCGCGGAACCTTAACAGTCAAGCCAAGATAATGATGCAGCAACTTTGGAAACAAAACATCACATGGGACGAAATCCTAACCGAAAAAGGCAAAGAAAGTTGGATCAAGTGGCTAAACGAGTTGACACATTTAACCTCGCTAGAAATGCCTAGGCCATACTTCAAAGAAGACGCAAATGAATCGTCACTTCAACTTCACGTGTTTTGCGACAGCAGCAAATCAGCATACCGCGCAGTAGCTTATCTGCGAAGAAACACCGCTACAGAGACAAGATGCACATTTCTTATGTCAAAAAAGTAGAGTCGCACCCGTGAAACAGAGACGATTCCAAGACTAGAGCTTCTCGCAGCTCTGCTCGGAGCAAAACTGGCAAAGTACCTCACCACGACTGTATTATCTAACTACAAACCACTTAATCAAAGTGTTCTGTGGAGTGATTCCAAAATTGCGCTCTCGTGGATCTTATCAACAAAGCACCTGCGACTACAATTTGTACAACATCGAGTACAACTAATCAGAGATATTACCTCACAAAGCACATGGAGATACTGCCAAACTGCATGCAACCCTGCAGATCAGATAACTAGAGGAGTCGACGCTTAAACACTCATATCAAAACTAAAAGATTGGAAACAAGGTCCATCATAGCTCACGAAACCCGAACAAGAATGGTCATCGATGATCAGCGACGAAATTCACCAAGACGGCGAAACAGAGGAATATTCAAACAAAACGTCAGCAAGCGCAAATCTCCCGCACACACAAGAAAACATCAGTATACTAAACATCATAGACATCACCAAGTACAGCAATTTGAATAGAGTAATAGCGGAGCTCCTGTGCGGCGCGAAGCGCCGCGCGAGCAGAGCAGCATACATACGGAAAAGTGGTATCAGACATGTATACCCATCAAGTCGCTTTTGAGTGGTTTGAGATATTTTTTGTGTTTTTATGACGTAATCAGTGACGCCATATCACGTGACTTTGACGTTAGATAGCTATCAACCTAAAGGCAACCTGTCAAGTTTGGTCGTTATTGGAGCTTTCTTTGCGAAGCTATGATTTTTTCTTCTCTTTCGTGAAAAAAACCTATAGTGGTGATTCCGTGTGTTTGTCCGTCCGTCCGTAACACAGGTATCCCAATTCTAGAAAAGTCAATATCTCAAGAAGGCACCATCGCTAGATCACCAAATTTGGATAAAATGATATTGGAGGCAGGAGGGCTGCACCATCAAGGTCACGTGGTATGACGTCATCGATGACGTCATCAAAACTAGAAAAGGCAATATCTCAAGAAGGCAACATTGCTAGGTCACCAAACTTGGGTAAAATTATTTTGGAGGCAAGGTTGGTGCAGCACCAAGGTGACGTGGCATGACGTCATCGATGACGTCATCAAAACTAGGAAAGTCAATATCTCAAGTAGGGTAAAATGGTCTTGGAGCCAAGGGGGTGCACCAGCAAGGTCGCGTGGCATGACGTTATCAGTGTTGTCATCAAAACTATATGAGTCGATACTATACCTCAATGACAGTAATATATTAATTCGAGCTCCGCTTTTAGGCAGTGCCTAAATCTATATATTACGCATCATAGCACTCGTCATACGCTTTACAAGAAGGTTGAGAAATCATGTAACGTCTAACACAGTCAACGCTGTAGCAACAGATACGAAACATGCAACTGACATTCTAATCAAATCTGTGCAACAAGAGTACTTCAGAGATATCAAAGCAAAACTCCAAAGCATTGCTAAAGCTAATCATCTACCAATAATGTATCAACTTGGTCTATACTTATATAATGATCTAATACGATGCAAAGGCAGACTTCAATATTCAGAATTACCGTACGACGCAAAGTTTCCAGTATTGATCCCAAGAGAGCTACCTAACAACACTAATTATTAGAAAGGCACACCTGATGGTATTACATGGTGGCGTAAGAGAAACACTAACTCAGCTCAGGCACTCCTACTGGATCCCTAAGGGTAGACAACTTGTAAAGAAGGAACTCAGGAAGTGCGTAACATGCAGAAAAGTAGAAGGACCGTCATTTCGCTTAGTTGCATCTCCTCCTTTACCAGAAATCAGAGTCACAGGATCCCAGCCCTTCAAAGTTACAGGAGTTGATTATGCGGGACCAATATACGTACACAACAACAAAAAGGAAGCCGCTAAAGCCTACATCAGCCTCTTCACCTGCGCAGCAACACGAGCAGTGCATCTGGAGGTAGTAGAAGACTAAACAGCCGGCGAGTTCCTTAGAGCCTTCAAAAGATTCATAAGCAGAAGAGGTATACCAGAACGGATAATCTCAGATAATGCAAAGACCTTTAAAGCGGGTGCGCAAGAGCTAAAAGCGCTCAAAACCAAGATACTTGAAGCAGCAGAAACTCAGAATTTCCTTGCAAACCACGTCATCAAGTGGAAATTCAAAACAGAAAGGGCGCCATGGTGGGGTGGCTTCTATGAAAGAATGATTGGATTAGTTAAACGAAGAATGAAGAAAACAGTTCGAAACACATTTAGTCACGCTGTGCTTGTAGCGCTACGGCCTATATCTATGTCTTCAGGAGAGGAGGCACAACTCATTTAAATAACAAAGAACCAATATGGCTGCCAACTTCTAATTTCTATTTCTGACGTTAGAGTTGGTATTAAGGGCAGATTTACAGCTAGGAATTAAAAGAGTGTGATTTCTTACAATGATACAAAGTTTTGGATACATTTGATCCTTGAATGAGGGGTTTAGAGGCGTATAAGTTCGCAATGTTTTGCAAAGGACATGTGAGCAGCAGGAGAACAAAATGCCAAATATCGGGGTGTTGTCCCACAAGCCAATCTGTGCGATACAGATCAAATTGAACCTTAGGCATGTACCTATCTTTCTATGTTATTTTCCTGGGTCTGCGTGTTGGGTGCTACGACGCGATTTTTTTCCGGTAGCTGCTCCTAGACTAATAATTCTAATATTCAACAAGCAGCAAGTTACATTGTAACACTTTTTGTTACTGCCATTTAAGGTCAACACCAGATCCACAGACAGGAAAAAAGAAATCAGTGGTCTGTATTGAGTATATTGTAAACTTAATCCTTTTTTATGAATGCTATAATATTAAAATCCAACCTATAATTTGTTATGGATAACCCAATTTGATATGCCATGAGAATTATATCATGTAAGAATTGGATTCTTGTTAAATTCAGGGCATCTGAGGTAGTGTGTAAAACATTTTGAAAATTATGTGGAATTTACAGGAGCTATTATATGACCAAATTTAAAATTTGTGTGATAAACGAGAAATTGTAGGGAAATATTTCAAGAACTCCACAAATACTTTGCTAACCTGTTTTGGACCTACACATCAAAGATACAATACTACAAGTCATGAACTTTTTCTCTCAAATAAGCCAAGGTGTTAGTCACAGAAACAATTGAAAATCACAAAATATTTGTGACATTAATATTTTCTACAGGATTTTTGTAAAGAGAAATCAAAGAAAACTTTATAAATTTATGTTAACTTTTAAGAGAATCTCAATATTTTTGTGTGAAAAAATAATGCTCAAGATGCAGATACGTCTAGGTATTCATTTAAATTGAAATGTCTTATTTTTTTATTTTCAAAAACCTAGAAACGCTTGCAGAATGGAAAAAAGGGGGCTACTTTTCGCAAGTCACTTCATGCTGCCCTGGTAAGAAAAAGTGGTTATTTATGGGGATAAACTTAGGTTACAAGCCTGGGGCTATAGCTATTTTGTTTCCCCATACCAATACAAAACCACTGTGCTTCATAGTGGAGCTCAGATTTACTTAAGAAAACATAGGTATGGGAAGCTGTTTTGCCTTTATATTATGTCACGCGTACTGGGAGAACAAAGCCAATTGAATTTCTGTATTTTCACCAGTTCACACCTGAATTGATCAGCCCGTCAGACTCTCTTTGATTCCAGCTGCAGTGATCACAGAAGATTCAAGCAATTCTAATAATGCCGAACAACATCAGGTATCTTATGTTAATCAGTAAAATTTGAAAATCGTGCTCTTTCAGAAAGGTATATGCCGAGGCTCATTTGAGGTATGTTGGGCGCTAATGCCATCTTTTAATAAATATTGAAAATACATGCACATTCCAGGTAAGATGCTCGTCAACACGAACTCCAAGCGATTTGGTAACAGCTACTTGTTTGATTTTGACTTGTTAGTGGATTTAATTTGTGGCTTTGTCAGATGTTTTACTCGTGTTTGTGAACTATGCAATGAACAATTAAATTAATATTATATTATTATTGTTATTATCGTTATTATTATTATCTTTGAATGCAGAAACACGGGTAAAGGTCCAACAGAACTGCCATGCCTCGAGTCTGTTATGGTAGCGCATGTTCTTGAACAACTTGTTCGAGGATATTTAACTCGTACCAACGATAACCATTTGTTCAGAAATATTTCTAACTAGTAATAAGTACCGTGAAAAATTCACGAATTAAATTTTCCTTGAATGACGAAAATTATCGGATTGTCTGCCGTTGTGGAATGAACAGTTATACCGCTACGTTTAGAGAGATGTGCTCAAACAATTTGTAACTACGCCTGCTTTCTTTAAAGTATTAAAGTATTTGTTATCAGTTTATAGATAGGTGGCATACCGGTGTGAAATATTTGCACCGAAGCATACGATAGGAAAGGCGTTTTAAATCAGATCTTTGAAAACAATGTTCCTTGTGAATGGAAATGAGGCAAATGCCACACAATAACCCCCTAAATTTTTCCTAACAAAGGTGTTGAGGCATTGGTTTCACTGTGGTTTTGGCGCGAAAAGATCGCGCGTGTGTCGATCGATATGGTCGTATTTTCGGTCAAGAAAGAAAGGCTGAGCTGTACCACTCGAACTTCAACAACTATTGGTTTTAGATGTAAATAAATGGAAGCGCCAGAAAGGTAAAGTAAAACGTTTTAGGTTCTTGCTGTTTTCAATGAAAGTTGCTTTGCACTGCTCATCATGTTGGACTTTCTGAAAGACTTGTACAACTCGGTCAATTCGAATTCAAGTGTGTGTGATTAAAAACTTAGCTTAAACAATCTAAGCTTATCAGTTAAACTTGGGAAAATCGCTTGAATTAGACCTTAGCTCAAGTAAAACCTTTTCCAACAAAAACATGCACACTGGAGAGATTTCCTTCCGCTCGGGTTTGTGAACTTCGTTTTTTCGGCTCGAACTTCTCTGTTTTTAGTATAGATTTCGAAATAAATAGGCTGTCAAAGGACTGTTGTTTGTGAACTGAGTGTTTGTTTATTTATAAATGGCGCGCCGGGGCTTCGTGCAACGCGCCAAAACCTTTGAATGGGATATATTGTTCACTCTAAACTTTTTGGAAAAACGACTTTTGCCTGAATATTACTATGTTATTTGTGAGAGGATCGCGTAGGTTTGGACGTATTTGTTGCTTTCGGCTGCGAGAAATTGTTTATTTTTTGGTTTCTGTGGAAGACTTAAAATGGCGCCTTTGCGAACTCGATCTTCTCGCTTACGAAAACGCTTAAATTAGATCTTCCGTGCACTTTATCGTTTTCGAATAAAATGTATCCTATAACACAGTTCCCCAAGTATGCAAGAAAATGGCGTGGTTTTGAAGTTCCGTGTTGCACCGTTTTTCCAGGCTGTTGGGCTAACAGTTTGACCTTGACCCCCCCCCCCCTCCAACATCACGTATTATATATAAGATAACGAGAAGATTGTACGTAACTGATTCTATCGCTTAGAATTTCAAAATAGAGGTAGTTGTCATGTCCACATTTTGCTATGGTTTACTGAATATGAATGTATTCCCTTTCAACAACTAAGAGCAGATATACCAATGGACAATCCAGAAAAATCCTTCTTGGTTCATGACGTCAAAAGAGTTCTAGAAACGATTTGCCTCTTAACAGTGGACATCAACAGTTACTTCTTTCCCACCCTGCTGAAGCCTTTGTTAATAATATAAGAGGATACATTGACTCCTTGCTCGATTCTCTTAAGTGTCGTATGGATCTTCACGTCACTGACAATAGGCATACTATTTTACGATATGTGACAAGTTATGTAACAAAAGCGGAAGATAAGGATCTTTAATCATCCATGTATAGCAAGCAGGTTACTCCTTTTATAAATGCCTACCGACATCTTGCTAATGTTTGTCCTTTGGAACAAGAAATGGTTTTACAATTAAGTACTCTAAAACAAGCATGGTGTTTACATGCTACACAAAGTGGTTCCTCCAAACTTAGACAATTATGAATCGCACCCTCTTATGAAGAAATATATAGAGAGAGGCGTCGTGGATGAGCATTTAACGGCGCTTGAATGGGCCCGTTTAAACCACTGGAATAAACCTACTGTTTCTAAAAGGAAATCCCCTGCTCTTATTGGCGTACGCTATAACAGCCTTACCAGTAATGTTTATTTCTTTCAGTATTGTCAATGAATCATCCTCATAGATATGCTTAGAATGAAGAATGTCTTGAGCACGATTCACTTCCTGAAATTCTACAGCATTTTGCTGCTGCTTTGCAAATGCAGTCACATATGTGGAAGGAAGATAGCAATATTAGGGCTTTTCTTGAACGGGGTTGCAACAAAGATACCTATATAGGTAATATGATATCTTACATTCATGCACTAAAAGACCTCTTGGAAGTTTTTGACAATAATCTTCTTACATCTTCAGACCTTGATCCCAGTTCGACTATTGGTAGAAGATATCCTATTCACAATGAACAACTGGTTTTCTTGGAGATTGTTAAGTCTCTATTAAGTAGAAGACGCTCTCACTATAACTCTGTGGATTTCTTTCAACCCACATTTTCTACCTCAGATACACAGACACCATGGTGGAAACCACTTGTTTTATATGGAAAATCAGGCACAGGCAAGACTCGTGTTATGCAAGCAATTTTCGAATGGGCAATACAGCAGCAAGAGGAAGTTCTGGTGGCAGCTCCAACTGGTTTACTAGTCACATCTTATCAAATGGACTTTTTCAAACATATTGATACGGACACAGTTCATTCTTCATTTTATATCCCTGTAGAGAGGATAAACATACTACAGTAAATGGTAGTCTTTCGCGCTATGATATAATAATTATTGATGAGATCTCAATGATTACAATCGATAACATGCGCCATATTCTTTACACTATTCAGTGCCTTGAAGTTCGACCGGTAGTTATTTTAACCGGAGACCCATATCAGCAACAACCAATATGTACCGTAGACGGACATACAGTGCAAGTGCCAAACGCATACTGTGATTCTCAATTTAATGATATAACGACATCTTTTAACCTCACTACGCAACACCGTTCGAATGACAAAGAGTTCTCGGAGATATTAGACAACATTCGTCACTTTACTCCATCTAAGCTGATACTAAAAAACTTGGCGGAAGGAAGGATAATTTGTCCAAATTCAATTTTCGAACCGTCCCGTTTTCTCTTGTTTGTAAGACAAAATCCAACAACAACAACTATTTGCGTGAGCAGAAAGGCAACTGAAACCATTAAGAACCTAGTGGTTCAAGAACTGTTGACTTAAAATATACTGCACCTCTTGTAGTATGCAATACTAAGGAGAAACAGCAACCATTATACCAAAGTATGAGACTGATGATAACTAGTAATCTCTGTAAAGCGCAGGGTGTAGTCAATGGTTAGATTGGGGAGCTGTTATACGTTAGGTCAAAGTCGCTGTTTCTAAAATTAGAAAGTGAGAAGAAAATTTTTGTTCATCCTATAACAGAATGTATCGACGATAACACTACAAGAGTGTTTTATCCCATAACGTCAGCGTATGCATTGACGATATGTAAGGCGCAGGATCAAACTCTTTCTAAAGTCGCTGTGTACTTTGATGTATTAAGAGTCCCTAAAGGTAGTGGATACGTTGCAATCTCACGTGTTAAGACATTGCAAAATATTTACTTTGTGGTTCCACCAATGAAACACCATATCACACCTGTCACCACAGCGGTAGCACATAAATTGTTCTCTTTTCGCTGATTCCAGTTTTACAACGAGATGCCGTTACTATATTTATAACGTGTAGATAAGAAACAATTTGTCATGTTTTCAGAAATACTTCTAATAACAAGAAGATTTACGAAACTTTTTTTTAATACCATTAGCAATATAATATTTAACGAAAAATACTTCCTTAGCTAACGAAGGAAGAACACAATAGAGTAAGTCTTTCTTTTTATGTTAATAGATTACAACAATGAACCGAAGACATCGCGCACCATACACCTGGCAGGAACAATCGCCATATGGAAGCTACGGTCCTATGCAAAATTACCAATACCTCCAGACACCAATCTATCAATCTATGCAACAAACGCCTTTTCAGCCACTGTTCCAGGCAACTCCTAGACAAACGGTCGAAATCCCGAAGAAATACAACCATTTCCCGCATAAGTGGGTCAAGCAATATGGAGCGCCATTTCCCCATGAAGATGATCAGGCTGTTTTAGGCAAACTTGAAAGGTGGAATTGCGAATGGTTTGGAAGACCAGGGATGGCAATGTCATTCATGGCTCAGACGATAAGAGAGTGTACGCCAATTATAGCAGACTACGGTGGAACAGTGTTCAATGCTGATATTTCTGAATATGTTGAGAACGTGCTAGATCCTATTCAAGGAGCACTTGGGCGTATCAACAATAAAGACGTAGGTATAACGAAATGCACTGAGGAGAACATTTTGATGTCATGGAATTTTTGCTCCGTGAAGACCATGAACTAGATAGTGCGGTACACTATGTCCAAAAAAATACTCCCGTAGGACTTTCGTGCCGAGATTTCTTTGCTGTTTTGAACTCATTTCGTGTCGAATGATAAGAATTTGACTGGGTTCAAATTTTCAGACCCCGTATACACATATTATGGGATGCATTAAAATGAAAATATGCAAATTAGGTTCTCAAAACAGTTTTTACAAATATCTAAACAAAAATAAAACCAATATTCACCAAACTTGGTATAAAATATCTATTCAATGATTGACGTCGTTTCCATGGTAACATGTTTAAGGGGGGCGCAAATGTTAAACACTTAACTGCTGTGACTTTATTTTTTTACAAAAGGAGTGATGTAGACTTAACTTCGAACTATGAATAGCTTGCAGCCCCCTTAATTGAGAAGTGTTTCAAAATATTACCGTGGGAAAATCATGAAAGAATTGCTTGTCTGGACTAAAGACACACTGCTGTCTGAAAGCAATTAGTGCTGCCGTGGGTTATAATTTTCGAAAAGGGAGCGCTGCGTCGAGAAACGTATCACAACCAGCTTCACATTCTTGATGATGAGGTTAGACTTCACAACCCTCCAGTAAATGAGGATCTACCTTGTGCGCAGTGCGCTTCTTTTAGAGAGGCACTCCACGGATTTAGTCGAGTAATGGTCGACTTCTATAATGACATCCTGACCTGGTACTCTGTGAATATCAAACCACAGGAGAGTGAAGAACAAAGTCTAGGAGATCTGGCGCGCTTTATGTTACAGTATATCAAGCAAGTAGACAACCTTCTACGGCTCGTCCATGCCTGCCGCTCTGGAGACTGGGGAGGCTACCTTGGAAGGTCTTATCAAGTACTTCGTTGCGCACGATCTTCTTAAGGTATGAGTATACCTTTGCACGAGGGATGTCAGTTTTTCGCGAAAAGAAATCACTGTCGTGTCATTATTTACACTACAAGGGCCAATTATATATCGTTTTAAAGCTTATGGAATGGCCTTACTTACTAAGTGGTATATTTCTTTGCAACGGTAATTTGATGGATCATTTTCGTCATTTTGTGCTTCAGAGGAAAAGTACCAATTTTTGCTTTTTAAGAGTTCCTGCCACTTCCAGTTAATGTTAAAAGCTCCAGATTTCTGCAAAATGTATTTCCTTAGAGTGCGATCTGAAAAAAGGTGTGCGGGATTATTGATATTTTACACATTTGCGGAAATATCACGTAAAAAAGGTTGAAAACAGATGTTTTTGGCAATGCTAACACAAAAATTAGCATAAAATATGTTTTAAAAGGAAAATCAAAATCCCGCACACCTTTTTTTAGATCGCCTTCTAAAGAATAGATTTTGCTTATATTTGGAGCTGTGCAATTTAATTGGAAGAAGATGGAACTTTTAAAAGAAAGTCGGTCGTTTTTTTCTTTAGAGCTAACAAAATATATGTTCATGTACAATATAATGAAAACAAAAGTATTCATCAGATAGACCAATCTTTAGCTTTAAAATGATATATGGTGTAAATTGTGACGCGATACAAATTTTTTCCCCGCGAGACCCTCAAAGGTATACTCATACCGCCAGTTTACCTCGCGTAGATGAGCACACTGGAACACGAAGATCCTAGGACGCGGGAGGCCCTGAAGACAGGGGATTTTTTGGTAGCAAAGTCAGAGATCCCGTTCACGAAGCTGTTTACAGATCAAACTCTTGAGCAGGAGATCAAATGATTGAAGTGCCACGAAGGGATGGTCGAGTTAAGTCAAGACGAAGCCGCCCTAGACTACCTTGTTACCACATCTCCGCATCTCGCCCGTATGGTTAGGCAGTATCTCAGCTGTTTTCCTAAAGTATCAAATGCCTCTGAGCGGAACGAGCACTATCATCTCTCTGGGAATATTGCTGTAAGAACGCGAGAAAACGCAATGAAGCTCCGCCACTCAATAGAGGTGCACTGTGACACGAATTAGCGACAAGTGATCAAGCTGCGCGTAGAACGGGAGCTTCTCGGAAGGTTCCCATGATCCAAGGAAGCAGGCCAGAGGTTGTGACAAGACTCGAACAGACCAACGGTGAGTTCGAGATGGCAATGGTGCCGCGTTGCCTCTGCTCGGTCGATGGATCGCTGTATATCTCAACTGACAAAGTTAGTTGATTGAGGAGGCCAAACAACAGCTGCAACCACAGACACTCCTGACAGAATTCTTAATAACACTTCATCCAGTACTTTTTGTTGATGCTATGGCCGGCGTTCAAGGTAATTATAGCAGCAGCAACAGCATCAGCAACAATAATATGTTGTCTAAAACATTTTGTATTTTACTATTTTATAGGTTAAAAAACAAGCGCCACGCTTGTCAAGAGCATCGTTTGTCAAGAGCATCGAGCGAACCGTATCTGATTTTGATGAAGTTCGAGTAGTTTTTGATCATTACTTGGAAAGTTCCTTAAAGAACAAGACGCGTCAGAAAAGATCCACGGCATCTGTCGAGTTGCAGAAACACCCGGAAATGAGGCTCACCATGTCCATTAAGGTCCTCCTCTCACAGTCATTGTTCGCCACTGGATAAGTAGGGCTCTCTTCAGTAACACAGCAATCAAGTTGGTCGTAGTTTACATAACAAGATCAAATGTCTCCACTGTGAAGAAGAACATAGCCACGAAGAAGCAGACACGCTTATCCATATCCAAGTGTTGGGCTCACTGGATAAGCATTTGTCATATTTCGAGACTCCGAGACGGCCAAAATTCCGACACAAACGAGACACCGAGACGTGCGAAAAAAGCCGAGATTTTACAATATTTTTAAATAAATAACTTGTCAAAATAACTTGAACTATAACTTGAAACAGACAATAAGAAATATATTTCTCGAGTATGAAGTAATAGGCTTTATACATATACGCCTTCACAAAGCTATTTAGTGAAAGGATATTATACCAAAAATGAGTGCTCGAAAATCCAGGATGGCGGATCCAAGATAGCCGCCTGACGTCAACTCTGGTTTTTATGGTAACTAACATATATCATTCGACTCAGGTCATCAAGATACATCTCTCCAGCTAGATTGGTCGAATTATCTTGAATCTGCGCAAATATATTCGCGAAACTTATTTCTTGCATCTAATTAACATAAATTACCCCCAAATGAAGCCAGAAAAAGGGGAAGACGGGGTCGAAAAATTTGAACTCCATCAGAATCTTATTATGTCAATCAGCTAAGAAATCAAGTTCGGCATGAACGTCCTACGGGAATACACAGCGTACCGCAGTAAGAGACAAATATCAATAATGCATTAGAAGCGAATATCAATAATGCATTAGCGGCGATGTTCAATATAATGGTACATTTAAAAGTTTCCAGATCGTTGATGAGAAATCCTGCAGTCTATGCCCAAAAAACAAGTTCGGCGGACGGATTGCATCTGGAATTTTACAGAAAAAACAAAAGACTCCAAACAGCAAGTTGACGCTGCCAAAGGTGCCCTTAATCAGCATAATTTAAAAAAATTCAAGAAAAGAAGGAAACTGGAATATAAGAATGACAATCTATCAGCTGAGTTACTGGTAAAGGAAATAGAAGACCTTAAGTCGACACTACAAGCAAAGAACAGATTGCAAAACTGCACGAAGAACTAACAACAATGCATCACTGAACACAAATTATGCTAAACAATTAAAGTGTTTGCTCAAAATATTAATGATACTACATTTTCATATTCATGTCTTATAAAGCAACCAAATAAATTTTATTACCTGACCTGATTATCGATTGAGGATTTTAATTGCCTTTATGATTGCACTGTGCCTTACATACGTGCTATTGTCTATCCAGATTGCAAGACCAATGAAAGAGTTCAGAGGAAACTAACTAAAAAGAACTCATGTGTTTTCTGGCAATCTCCAGACACACGTTACATTTAGGTATTATAGGATTTATGACAAACACAAGTGAAGCTACTCAGTCCCGAATATTCACTGCCTGGGCAGTCTTTCTATCCACCCTGTTTGAAATGCTTGATCTCAGTCCTTGTCCTGGTGAGGTGGCATCACTGCTTCCTAAAGACTTTTGGGCATCTGGATTTCAAGACACTGTGCTTCTTGGAGATTGTACTGAAAATTGGATATGTTCACCGGAGAACTATGATGTCAGCAATTTGACTTTTAGTACATACTAAAACCATGACACTGGAAAACAGGGATTTGGATCACACCCTATGGTAGCTTAGTTCTGTGCACAGATACCTACCCTGGTTCTATTACAGACACTGACCTTACAGCTGATTGTGGAGTTCTAGACATGATCACAGAGAAGGGCACCACTGTGTTAACAGATAAGGGCTTTGGAATCGAGGACTTGTGTCTCTCAAAGGGCCTACTGCATAAAACGTCCGCACCTTAAATTTGATCCACAATATGAGGAAACAGACATAAGCAAAAACTTTGATGTTGCGACACTGCGCATTTACAATGAAAACTTCATAGGACGCATGAGGGATTGGACTATCTTGAATGTATGTTGGCCAAAGAGTCGGTGTGATCTTTTGGGTTGTGTGTATAAAATTTGTGCACACATAGTCAATTTACTGTTTGATCCAATCTGTCCCAAAGAAGCTAAGTCCAAAAGCAAGGATCAGACACCACCACTAACATTTTCCATTTAGCTTGTTTCAGGTATATCATCGTAAAAGCTCTAATAACCCCCTATCTCTTTAGCCCCTGCTGCTCCCTCAAGTTTGTAATAACCCCCCCCCCTCCTCTGCCCTCTCAAATAAGCTCTCCTCTATGAGTTCCAGAATTTTGTGGTTCCGGAAATTATCCCATACGGAAGGGATTGGATTGGGAATTACAAAAGCCTTTGGAGGCTTATTAGAGCTTTCAAAGTATTGATTTGATATGCTAAAATGGAGAATGAAGGCCTTACTAAGGTGAAATAAGAGCACTGGAACTGTGCTCCTGCTCTTTGTATGAATGAAATTTGATCCACAGTATGAGGAATCTGACATTGCTCATTGCAAACAATTTTGATGTGGCCACATTGCATATATATAATGAAAATTACATCAGACGTATGCTGGACTGGTCAATTTTAATTGCTTGTGGCCTAAAATAGGTGTGATGTTTTAGGATGTGTCTACCAGTATACAGTGCTTGCAAATATTGTAAATATGTTGTTCGACCCGATTTCCCCTATAGAGGGAAGCAAATCAAAGGCTTCCAGTGTTGTGATGCAATTTGACACCATACAGTATGATACAAGAAACTAAACTGTCCATCACTCTAATTCACTCCAATTCCAGTAACTACTGTACAGTGTGTTGCCCAAACTCCGGACGGTACCCAACCTCGGACACTTTGCATTTAAAGGACAGTATTTTTAAAACGCAAAAGAAATTTAAGTTTTGATAGCACACGAACTAACAACCAACTATAATTCTCACTTGTCGTGCATTTTGTTACGTCCTCAAAACCTTTGATGCAGGAGAATAAAAGTTTACTGAGGCAAGTTGTAGCGCGTTTGGCTTTAACAGAGGATGCGAAGAAGTTATGGATAATTTGCATTTAAAAGCGTCGCGTACTGCAAAAAAATTGGTAATTATACTAGTTTACTCGTGGAGCTACCTCGCTTTTCTTCATGACAATAAAGAATTACATTAACGTTCATTATTAAGGAAACTTTCTAGTCCTGACCGCTTTTTATTACGGCACAAAGGCGATTTAGAGCTGAATTTTCGCCCCCAAGTATAGAGGGATAATTAGTGTGACAATTCGTCGCATGTTAGCAGCTACAAAATATAGATACCTACGAAGAAGAAGACCAAAACGATAAATTTGAAGTTCTTTCTTCTGTTAAATGAGCTGAAGTTTTTAAAATTTAATTGTAGAAATGCTAAATATCAAATAATAACTACTTACTAACCGAGCGCGAGGGCAGTACGGAAAAATTCCAGACTGAGGGATGAAATTTCTGCTTTACGGACCGAGCCTCTGGCCTCCGAGCCTCTGGGCCCGAAGTCTGGAATTTTTCCGTACTGCCCGAGCAAACGAGGTTAGTAAGTTGTTTATTATATGGCATTTTCAAACAAAGTTAAATAAAACAAAAATACAAAGGGAGGAGACGAAGCGAAAGTCAAACTAAACCAGCCGTAGACTTTTAATTTTATAAGCTAAGCTTAACTTAAATTTGTGAACGACCAACACAAGAACACATAAAAAGCCATTAAATTAAAAGAAAAATGAACAGTATTTTAGCCGGAAAACGATCATAGTGAAAAGACAAACTGCAGAACAATCAAGCAAGCAGAATGATTTGATGGCGAAAGGCAGCTTGCAATTTATCGAGCGAAATAATCTTACATTACATGGAGTTTTCTTACCGTATTTTTCCATCATTTAGTTCTTTCCAACGACGACTAAATTTTCCAACCAAAGAGTTTAAAGAATGTTCATCCAGAGAACCTTTGAGGATTTCGAATGATAATTCACAACTTCTCAATCTGGAAATAACCGACGAGCCAGGCGAAAATATTTTCACTGAAGTGGTTGTTGTTAGTTTTGTATCCGTGATTCATGTCCACTCTCGAGAACTAAGTTTTTAAAATCTTCGCTTGTATCCGCTGTTAGTTGCCCCTTATATTTCTGTTACATGTGAGTGAGAAGATTGTCTATGTGATGGAATATAGATTTCTTGAAAATCCATGTAAATCTGTTTGTCCTTTGTCAACAATGTCAATGAATCTCAACACGAAAACACGACTAGTCTGCCGAGCGAAGTTCTCTGAAACTTCCCGAAATGTTTCCTTGTATTACACCCATCATTTCAGTTTCCACTCAATCCAGATGGTAGTTACGTTTATAGAGGTTTTACAGTTCGGAAAGAAGAAAGGTTTAGCTTCCTCAACCACGACGAATGTTTCTTCTGTTTGAGTTTTGCTTTGCTTGAACGAAGTCTGACAGAGCCACGCGCGCCCGTTTTGTAAAATGGCGGGAATGCGTATTTGCCCACGGGCAATACGGTAAAATTCTGCCCGCTGATTAGCCAATCAGAGCGCGCGTACTATCGTTGCCATATAATAATTACATTTATTTCAACGAAGCGGGATAGCTAGAAACGGAAAATATGAGTTAAGCTCGTTACCAACAACAACCACAAATTTTCCGCTGAAATTGTATTTTATTCGCGATTCTTCGCACACAATAAAGTTATTATAAGTAGATTAATATGTTCGCTACAATTATGTTCGCAATTTCATCTTGACTGATAACACATATACTCAAAGGGAGTGGTAAAAATAATTTTTGCAGTCTGTGTCCGGAGTTTGGGCAAATTGTCCGTAGTTTTGGCAATTTTGAACAACAGAATTTTACCACACAGTTACTTATTATTTAGAGAAAAATGAGAGTTTTTACGCTGTTTACATCAGAAAACATTTTTACTTACGCTTACAAACTTTCAAACTGTTGCGACTTATTTTCAAAATGTTATAGCGATAAACGCAAAATCCGTCCGGAGTTTGGGCAACACACTGTACATGTCATGGAATAAAGTCACAATATCTGCTAGCCTATTAAGCCTTACTAGCTTTGTTCTTGCAGTGTTATCAAGAACACATTAAGGGTTGTGAAGCACGCAAACATTCATGCAAGACATGCCGTAGTATCAGACATTCTTTCTGTCCACAGGGTGACCAACACAAAGAACAGCTGTGGAGGAGACTAGACAAGCCAGTCCTGTCTAAAATTAGGCAGACAAATCAGCCTGAACCCTTCACACCCTTGATTTGCTGACTGTTGATCAGTAAACATATCAAACTAGTTTTTTTAAAGTTGCAGGTCTCACCAACTTTGCTTGTGAGTTAACCCAAGATCTAAAATGTCTTGTATTCTCGAAATTAGGTACAGAGCCTTCAAGCTTCTTCCTAAGCTGCATAAGGCTTGTGTGTTCAACATGTGCCCACTGGTCTAATAGGGGCCTTTTTTCATACATGTGAATTAACAACTCAAGCATGACTTCACTTAACACATGATTTTTAGAAACAGGGAAATAAGCTGCCCCTTTACTTTCTGGAACAAATGACATCAAATAAACTAGAGTTGTTTCTGTGGATTTCATTTGTAAGTGGCATTGAAGTAGATGACTTCTTGTGATCTAAAATTAAAGAAAATTTAAAATTCAGCTGACAAAAGAAGGGGGAGGCAATAAACAACAGTACTGATAGGAAATGACAGGAGTGTGTGCCTGAAGGAGGTGTGTGTGTGGCAGGAGGGGGGGTCACAATTATGTCTACAGCTGTGTAGATGTATAACTGACCTGGGTTAGAGGAGGTTGAGCATTTTTCAGCTTTTTCTCAATCTCCTCTGGCTCCATCTTTGCCAGCTGACTTTTATTTGGCAGGGATCGAGTAAGCAACTAAAACGTCCCTTGTATACCAGTCACTGAAGTCATTATCACAGCTAGGTTTCATCACTTTTTTTGTCACCCTCATTTTTTTGAAATCTCGTCTGGCTCCACGAAGATTTCTCAAGTACTTCAACTTGATTTGCGTTGCAGTTCTTGTCGCTGAAGAACCTTTCTTATGCCATTTCTGTAGCTTCTCGGTGGATGACATGTGCAGACAGAGTTTCTTGTTATTTGTGAAATAGTTTAGTTCAATTAGAAGGGCTATCACATGACAGCACAACCCACTTTTGCCAACTGCACATCCGCAAAATCCTTTAATAGGTATGTTATTTGCAAAGAGGACAGTTGCAGGCCTAGACACAGTGCCAGTATATGATTTCAAAATAGTAGCTTTCACAAACGTGAGGCCGGAATGCTGACAGCATTCAGAAGCTTCAACGGACATTATTGTTGTGTGCTTTTCTGAACTGCCCTTTACCGCCAGCATACTTTGCTTTCTGATATTCCATGATAGTACTTTCGGTAACAATTGGGACATTCACTTGTGTTTCTTTGCCAATAACATGCCACTTAGCAGATGCTGGTGGAATCAGTAATGGATCAAGAGCGGTGGTGAACTTGTATTCTTGTTGGATTCGAGCGACGTTTTTCTCGAATAGCAGCTTGGACTTAGCAAGTGGCTCTAATCGATCGACTAGCTCTTTCTTTTCACCACTGACTTTCAATTTGAGGACATTACAAAAATGTTAAAGTCGTTCCTTTTTTAAATCCTGAAGTTTCTTCGAGGAAATCTCGCTGAAGATTTCTTCAAAAGATGTATACTTTGCTTCGCATTTCGACGGCTGACTGTCCGCCATCTTGAAACTGGAATATAGAAAAGTCCGGAAAAATCCGCTAGTGCCAGTCCTCCGTGCGGCATGAAATTACGCAATGGTGATATAGGAAGTCTACAAGAATGGATAACAAATTGTTTAATTCCTCCTCAACTCGCTAGACCAATCAATCCTGAACGTCAGCTCAGACGAGGGATACGAGCACGAGGTACTCCAGCACCACCCAGATATCAAGGACAGTTGGAGCTACGACCTCCGAGAACTCCAGTAACAAGGCCAACTCGTCAAGCAGGAAGGACTCCAACTTCAACAAGAACACGAACACGAACAGCTAACAGAGAGCATACTTCTGCACAACAACTCCGTCGTTCTGTTCGTCGTCCCACAGTATCGACACGGGAGAGTCGAAGTTCCGAGTGGCATCCACACGGAATTAATTTGTTTATATAAGAGAAGTTAAGCGCAGAGGAAGATGATTATGCTATTGATCAAGAAACTTACAATTCGCCAGCACGCTTGGAAGTCCCTAGAAGAAGACGAGTAATAGAGTCAACGGATGAAGAAGAGAGAGAATACCGTGAAGAAGAGGCGCATGTTCTATCATATACACAAAGAGGAAAGAAACGTACATCATCTGGCTTGGCGAAACCAAAACAAGTGACAGGGGATAACAACGATGACGAAGTCAGCGAGGAAGATCATCCTCTTCAAGAAACAGCCCCCAAAAAAAAAAAAAAAGCAACGAGCAAAGAAAACTTCAAGTTCAACTGTAACTGCTGTTGAACCGCCTAGAACATTCCAAAGCTGTAAAGCAACAAAAACAAACAAGGATGTTTACGCCGCAAAACCCAAAATGATAAAGTTAACAGATACATTGTTAGCTAAAAAAAATGGCGAGAAGAAAAAACCTAATAACCATGTTGTAGACAATATTCAGATTAAAAAAACGTATTATTGTTAGCTAGAAAAATGACTAGATGAAAAAACACCAAAAGAACACAAAAAAAGCCACACGTTTGAAAGCTAATAACAAAGAAAAAAGGGGAAAAAAGAAGACAAATTAATAACACATAATAGTAAATTGAATGTAAAGATTTCTATTATAACCTTTGTGTTTAGAAGGGACCAAGTCACACTGTGAAAACTCAAAACAATAGTGAAGACATAATCCGTAAAAAAAATGTAGAGAAATCTATTTTTCCATCGTGAGGGTAGCAGCTCAGTAGCTAAAGAAGTACTAATCCGTGGTTTATCCGCGGCGCTGGGGAAGGGTTTGCAGCCCGACCTCGGTTGTAATTTATGGCGCAACTCAAAATATTTGTATAGGATCGGGAACTGCCTCTGCGGATCCCGACCATAATTTTGGAGTTGGAGAGGAGGGAGGCAACGTCTGTCCCGAGTGTGGGTCGATGTTTGCAAGTAAAAGGGGCTTGAGTGTGCATCGTCGTGCAAAGCACGCTGCTCAATACCATGCTGAGCGGCTGCCGGCCCCAAGGGCTAAGGCTAGATGGACGGAGGACGAAATGATTATCCTCGCCAGGAAGCAGGTTGAATTTGAATATCAGGGATGTAGAAACATCGTAAGAGGAATGGCAGATTGTATCCCCGATCGTTCCTTCGAGGCCGTGAAGTCTTTGAATGACAGGAGCGTGTGCCTGAAGGAGGTGTGTGTGTGTGTGGTTAGAGAAGTTTGAGCATTTTTCAGCTTTTTCTCAATCTCCTCTGGCTCCGACTTTGCCAGCTGACTTTTATTTGGCAAGGATGGAGTTTTTACTCAACTAAAAACTCCTGTTCTCCAGTGCTCACTCCATCTGGGCTAGCATCAAACCTCTTATCTTGAGGGTGCTTGTAATATCCACACTTAGTTACATTGAGGCTAGAGTCTTCAGAAAAATGAAGAAGAGCATGTTTTCTTCTTGCTTGCCTCTGATAAAGTTGGGTAATCGAGACCGCTTGGGGTTCAACATACCTCCATCAATGTTATTCCTTATTGCAAACCAACCATTGTCAAACTCTTGAACACCATTCAAACAAAGTAATGCTAGGGCCTTGCTGCTTGCAGTGATCATTCCAACTCTGAGAGCCTTCCAATCTTTAGTGCACTGATCAACAGGAACATAATTGGGCCTATTCAAGAGGTTGGGCGTTCTGATGGCTGATCCATTGCGTTTTTGTCACTGTCTAGCAAGCTGTCTGACTGTGGCTCACCACATTTTGGCCTCCATGATGACTCTATGCTCTCTCCAAACCTTGGTTTCAATACATCTTCACTGTACTCCTTGCCATCCAGTTTGTTTTGAAGGTTAGATTTGTATCTTAGATGAAGGTATAACCCTGACTTTTCGCTATGTTCAGAGAGTACTGATAAAAATGACTTTCAAAATGCATTTTCATTTCATCAATTTTGGCTTTCACTTTCTTTTCCATTTCTAAAACGTCCCTTGTATACCAGTCACTGAAGTCATTATCACAGCTACAATCAGCGACAAAAGTGGTTGAGAATTTTCCTTCGAAAATGCTTTTGTCCATTTCAACTGCGTAAGCGATGTCTTCTTGGCTTTCATTTCCCCTCCCCCTTATTCAATGTTGAAGCCCAACCACTAGCGCGTTTGACAAAACAACATTGAGTTGGGGGGAGGGGTTTTAACCAGAAGGGTAGCGGTTTATTTTATGGAAACACAACACTTTTTAGTATGGCGATCTGTAACGATTATAGACATAAAATTTTCAACAATGTTGTCGGTGATTGTCTGAAAATCGAATTTTTCGGAAATGAAGTTAAAACGGGCTAGTATGGCTAAAATCATACAAATTTGAAAGACACAACGAATTGTGTGTCCTAATTTCGAAAGTTGAAGCTACTTAGAGCCATTTGCATTTTTATTCATTGATACAGACAACAAGGTTTTCAAGGAAATTGGGGGCCATTTTGGACAGAGAACAAGAGCTGTGCCAAGAAGCTGTCAGTTGAACTAAATTAAATGATATTAAATTCGGGAGGAAACAAAGTTTATCAAAATGAGCCTTGTTAGGAGTTTTGTGGATATAAATCGTGAAAGCTACACAAAACTGAAGTTTCAGTGCAATAAGAGATCATCTTCCGGTGATGACGTCACCTGTTTGATTTGACTTCCGGTGAAGTGTGGTTCCCGAGAAAATCTGCCCATAACTTAATCGCGAAGAGAGATTTTAAGTTTCTGGGAACTTCAGGTGAATGAAATGTGCAAATATAATCATCCCGACGCAAAACAACTGGAATTGAAACGCTTTGAGGGATCTACAAACAGTTTTTAGTTGATATAACGCTTCACCGTACGGCGCGGCAAAACAAAAAGAAATCTGGCATTGTTCTCTTTATCTCTCAGAATGGTGACGCGTACGGCGTGCCGTTTTGTGTTATTTTCGTGTTTAAATTAAAGAAATCAGACTAACTCATTAACTTTTACCGTGTAAATGATAAAACAACCTGAAATAAATACTTTTCGTTGTTTTTTTGGTACTCGGTAATATGAAATTTCGAGGTTTTCGAGCTAAATCGCGAGGCACATTTCCCTTACACTCGTCAACAACATATGTATTAGCCATGTTTTCTCATTTTGTCCTCTCTTCGCTAATGTATCGACACATAATTTTCGAGATATTACTGAGAGCTAACTCATGTGCTACTTTTCGTGTGTTATCTTGTAAACAACACGATTTATGGCATCGAATGCGCGTGTTGAGAACTGGTTGTCTGTGTTTTTCTTGTTTTGCCAGGGATTTCTCTGTCAAATTTGCTCAAAAATCGTTGTTGTGCAGTTGGAATACGTTAAAAAGCCAATTCTTCGTTCAATTATTTGTTGAACAGCATCATCATAGGCCATTCACACCATTATTGGATTCCACGAAGCACCACAGTGAGCCTGGTGGCAGAATTTCCTCAAATCGATGACGTCAAGGGTCGCGCGAGGCTGTCTGCTGCATAGTTTCCAGAATAAAAAGCTCACTTTTTCGTCCAGTAGATCCGAATAATCATGATAACTACATTAAAATCATTATGAAATGATTGCTTTTGTCAATCTGCGTGAGTTTATTCGCTTTTCACCTAATGCGGTTGGTCCAGGAAGTCGTGAAAACAATAAAGCCAGTATTCCCAAGCTCAGACAATCAGCGACAAAAGTGGTTGAGAATTTTCCTTCGAAAATGCTTTTGTCCATTTCAACTGCGTAAGCGATGTCTTCTTGGCTTTAATTTCCCCTCCCCCTTATTCAATGTTGAAGCCCAACCACTAGCGCGTTTGACAAAACAACATTGAGTTGGGGGAGGGGTTTTAACCAGAAGGGTAGCGGTTTATTTTATGGAAACACAACACTTTTTAGTATGGCGATCTGTAACGATTATAGACATAAAATTCTCAACAATTTTGTCGGTGATTGTCTGAAAATCGAATTTTTCGGAAATGAAGTTAAAACGGGCTAGTATGGCTAAAATCATACAAATTTGAAAGACACAACGAATTGTGTGTCCTAATTTCGAAAGTTGAAGCTACTTAGAGCCATTTGCATTCTTATTCATTGATACAGACAACAAGGTTTTCAAGGAAATTGGGGGCCATTTTGGACAGAGAACAAGAGCTGTGCCAAGAAGCTGTCAGTTGAACTAAATTAAATGATATTAAATTCGGGAGGAAACAAAGTTTATCAAAATGAGCCTTGTTAGGAGTTTTGTGGATATAAATCGTGAAAGCTACACAAAACTGAAGTTTCAGTGCAAATAAGAGATCATCTTCCGGTGATGACGTCACCTGTTTGATTTGACTTCCGGTGAAGTGTGGTTCCCGAGAAAATCTGCCCATAACTTAATCGCGAAGAGAGATTTTAAGTTTCTGGGAACTTCAGGTGAATGAAATGTGCAAATATAATCATCCCGACGCAAAACAACTGGAATTGAAACGCTTTGAGGGATCTACAAACAGTTTTTAGGTTGATATAACGCTTCACCGTACGGCGTGGCAAAAACAAAAAGAAATCTGGCATTGTTCTCTTTATCTCTCAGAATGGTGACGCGTACGGCGTGCCGTTTTGTGTTAATTTCGTGTTTAAATTAAAGAAATCAGACTAACTCATTAACTTTTACGTGTAAATGATAAAACAACCTGAAATAAATACTTTTCGTTGTTTTTTTGGTACTCGGTAATATGAAATTTCGAGGTTTTCGAGCTAAATCGCGAGGCACATTTCCCTTACACTCGTCAACAACATATGTATTAGCCATGTTTTCTCATTTTGTCCTCTCTTCACTAATGTATCGACACATAATTTTTCGAGATATTACTAAGAGCTAACTCATGTGCTACTTTTCGTGTGTTATCTTGTAAACAACACGATTTTATGGCATCGAATGCGCGTGTTGAGAACTGGTTGTCTGTGTTTTTCTTGTTTTGCCAGGGATTTCTCTGTCAAATTTGCTCAAAAATCGTTGTTGTGCAGTTGGAATACGTTAAAAAGCCAAATTCTTCGTTCAATTATTTGTTGAACAGCATCATCATAGGCCATTCACACCATTATTGGATTCCACGAAGCACCACAGTGAGCCTGGTGGCAGAATTTCCTCAAATCGATGACGTCAAGGGTCGCGCGAGGCTGTCTGCTGCATAGTTTCCAGAATAAAAAGCTCACTTTTTCGTCCGGTAGATCCGAATAATCATGATAACTACATTAAAATCATTATGAAATGATTGCTTTTGTCAATCTGCGTGAGTTTATTCGCTTTTCACCTAATGCGGTTGGTCCAGGAAGTCGTGAAAACAATAAAGCCAGTATTCCCAAGCTCAGACAATCAGCGACAAAAGTGGTTGAGAATTTTCCTTCGAAAATGCTTTTGTCCATTTCAACTGCGTAAGCGATGTCTTCTTGGCTTTAATTTCCCCTCCCCCTTATTCAATGTTGAAGCCCAACCACTAGCGCGTTTGACAAAACAACATTGAGTTGGGGGGAGGGGTTTTAACCAGAAGGGTAGCGGTTTATTTTATGGAAACACAACACTTTTTAGTATGGCGATCTGTAACGATTATAGACATAAAATTCTCAACAATTTTGTCGGTGATTGTCTGAAAATCGAATTTTTCGGAAATGAAGTTAAAACGGGCTAGTATGGCTAAAATCATACAAATTTGAAAGACACAACGAATTGTGTGTCCTAATTTCGAAAGTTGAAGCTACTTAGAGCCATTTGCATTCTTATTCATTGATACAGACAACAAGGTTTTCAAGGAAATTGGGGGCCATTTTGGACAGAGAACAAGAGCTGTGCCAAGAAGCTGTCAGTTGAACTAAATTAAATGATATTAAATTCGGGAGGAAACAAAGTTTATCAAAATGAGCCTTGTTAGGAGTTTTGTGGATATAAATCGTGAAAGCTACACAAAACTGAAGTTTCAGTGCAAATAAGAGATCATCTTCCGGTGATGACGTCACCTGTTTGATTTGACTTCCGGTGAAGTGTGGTTCCCGAGAAAATCTGCCCATAACTTAATCGCGAAGAGAGATTTTAAGTTTCTGGGAACTTCAGGTGAATGAAATGTGCAAATATAATCATCCCGACGCAAAACAACTGGAATTGAAACGCTTTGAGGGATCTACAAACAGTTTTTAGGTTGATATAACGCTTCACCGTACGGCGCGGCAAAAACAAAAAGAAATCTGGCATTGTTCTCTTTATCTCTCAGAATGGTGACGCGTACGGCGTGCCGTTTTGTGTTAATTTTCGTGTTTAAATTAAAGAAATCAGACTAACTCATTAACTTTTACCGTGTAAATGATAAAACAACCTGAAATAAATACTTTTCGTTGTTTTTTTGGTACTCGGTAATATGAAATTTCGAGGTTTTCGAGCTAAATCGCGAGGCACATTTCCCTTACACTCGTCAACAACATATGTATTAGCCATGTTTTCTCATTTTGTCCTCTCTTCACTAATGTATCGACACATAATTTTTCGAGATATTACTAAGAGCTAACTCATGTGCTACTTTTCGTGTGTTATCTTGTAAACAACACGATTTTATGGCATCGAATGCGCGTGTTGAGAACTGGTTGTCTGTGTTTTTCTTGTTTTGCCAGGGATTTCTCTGTCAAATTTGCTCAAAAATCGTTGTTGTGCAGTTGGAATACGTTAAAAAGCCAAATTCTTCGTTCAATTATTTGTTGAACAGCATCATCATAGGCCATTCACACCATTATTGGATTCCACGAAGCACCACAGTGAGCCTGGTGGCAGAATTTCCTCAAATCGATGACGTCAAGGGTCGCGCGAGGCTGTCTGCTGCATAGTTTCCAGAATAAAAAGCTCACTTTTTCGTCCGGTAGATCCGAATAATCATGATAACTACATTAAAATCATTATGAAATGATTGCTTTTGTCAATCTGCGTGAGTTTATTCGCTTTTCACCTAATGCGGTTGGTCCAGGAAGTCGTGAAAACAATAAAGCCAGTATTCCCAAGCTCAGACAATCAGCGACAAAAGTGGTTGAGAATTTTCCTTCGAAAATGCTTTTGTCCATTTCAACTGCGTAAGCGATGTCTTCTTGGCTTTAATTTCCCCTCCCCCTTATTCAATGTTGAAGCCCAACCACTAGCGCGTTTGACAAAACAACATTGAGTTGGGGGAGGGGTTTTAACCAGAAGGGTAGCGGTTTATTTTATGGAAACACAACACTTTTTAGTATGGCGATCTGTAACGATTATAGACATAAAATTCTCAACAATTTTGTCGGTGATTGTCTGAAAATCGAATTTTTCGGAAATGAAGTTAAAACGGGCTAGTATGGCTAAAATCATACAAATTTGAAAGACACAACGAATTGTGTGTCCTAATTTCGAAAGTTGAAGCTACTTAGAGCCATTTGCATTCTTATTCATTGATACAGACAACAAGGTTTTCAAGGAAATTGGGGGCCATTTTGGACAGAGAACAAGAGCTGTGCCAAGAAGCTGTCAGTTGAACTAAATTAAATGATATTAAATTCGGGAGGAAACAAAGTTTATCAAAATGAGCCTTGTTAGGAGTTTTGTGGATATAAATCGTGAAAGCTACACAAAACTGAAGTTTCAGTGCAAATAAGAGATCATCTTCCGGTGATGACGTCACCTGTTTGATTTGACTTCCGGTGAAGTGTGGTTCCCGAGAAAATCTGCCCATAACTTAATCGCGAAGAGAGATTTTAAGTTTCTGGGAACTTCAGGTGAATGAAATGTGCAAATATAATCATCCCGACGCAAAACAACTGGAATTGAAACGCTTTGAGGGATCTACAAACAGTTTTTAGGTTGATATAACGCTTCACCGTACGGCGTGGCAAAAACAAAAAGAAATCTGGCATTGTTCTCTTTATCTCTCAGAATGGTGACGCGTACGGCGTGCCGTTTTGTGTTAATTTTCGTGTTTAAATTAAAGAAATCAGACTAACTCATTAACTTTTACCGTGTAAATGATAAAACAACCTGAAATAAATACTTTTCGTTGTTTTTTTGGTACTCGGTAATATGAAATTTCGAGGTTTTCGAGCTAAATCGCGAGGCACATTTCCCTTACACTCGTCAACAACATATGTATTAGCCATGTTTTCTCATTTTGTCCTCTCTTCACTAATGTATCGACACATAATTTTTCGAGATATTACTAAGAGCTAACTCATGTGCTACTTTTCGTGTGTTATCTTGTAAACAACACGATTTTATGGCATCGAATGCGCGTGTTGAGAACTGGTTGTCTGTGTTTTTCTTGTTTTGCCAGGGATTTCTCTGTCAAATTTGCTCAAAAATCGTTGTTGTGCAGTTGGAATACGTTAAAAAGCCAAATTCTTCGTTCAATTATTTGTTGAACAGCATCATCATAGGCCATTCACACCATTATTGGATTCCACGAAGCACCACAGTGAGCCTGGTGGCAGAATTTCCTCAAATCGATGACGTCAAGGGTCGCGCGAGGCTGTCTGCTGCATAGTTTCCAGAATAAAAAGCTCACTTTTTCGTCCGGTAGATCCGAATAATCATGATAACTACATTAAAATCATTATGAAATGATTGCTTTTGTCAATCTGCGTGAGTTTATTCGCTTTTCACCTAATGCGGTTGGTCCAGGAAGTCGTGAAAACAATAAAGCCAGTATTCCCAAGCTCAGACAATCAGCGACAAAAGTGGTTGAGAATTTTCCTTCGAAAATGCTTTTGTCCATTTCAACTGCGTAAGCGATGTCTTCTTGGCTTTAATTTCCCCTCCCCCTTATTCAATGTTGAAGCCCAACCACTAGCGCGTTTGACAAAACAACATTGAGTTGGGGGGAGGGGTTTTAACCAGAAGGGTAGCGGTTTATTTTATGGAAACACAACACTTTTTAGTATGGCGATCTGTAACGATTATAGACATAAAATTCTCAACAATTTTGTCGGTGATTGTCTGAAAATCGAATTTTTCGGAAATGAAGTTAAAACGGGCTAGTATGGCTAAAATCATACAAATTTGAAAGACACAACGAATTGTGTGTCCTAATTTCGAAAGTTGAAGCTACTTAGAGCCATTTGCATTCTTATTCATTGATACAGACAACAAGGTTTTCAAGGAAATTGGGGGCCATTTTGGACAGAGAACAAGAGCTGTGCCAAGAAGCTGTCAGTTGAACTAAATTAAATGATATTAAATTCGGGAGGAAACAAAGTTTATCAAAATGAGCCTTGTTAGGAGTTTTGTGGATATAAATCGTGAAAGCTACACAAAACTGAAGTTTCAGTGCAAATAAGAGATCATCTTCCGGTGATGACGTCACCTGTTTGATTTGACTTCCGGTGAAGTGTGGTTTCCGAGAAAATCTGCCCATAACTTAATCGCGAAGAGAGATTTTAAGTTTCTGGGAACTTCAGGTGAATGAAATGTGCAAATATAATCATCCCGACGCAAAACAACTGGAATTGAAACGCTTTGAGGGATCTACAAACAGTTTTTAGGTTGATATAACGCTTCACCGTACGGCGCGGCAAAAACAAAAAGAAATCTGGCATTGTTCTCTTTATCTCTCAGAATGGTGACGCGTACGGCGTGCCGTTTTGTGTTAATTTTCGTGTTTAAATTAAAGAAATCAGACTAACTCATTAACTTTTACCGTGTAAATGATAAAACAACCTGAAATAAATACTTTTCGTTGTTTTTTGGTACTCGGTAATATGAAATTTCGAGGTTTTCGAGCTAAATCGCGAGGCACATTTCCCTTACACTCGTCAACAACATATGTATTAGCCATGTTTTCTCATTTTGTCCTCTCTTCACTAATGTATCGACACATAATTTTTCGAGATATTACTAAGAGCTAACTCATGTGCTACTTTTCGTGTGTTATCTTGTAAACAACACGATTTTATGGCATCGAATGCGCGTGTTGAGAACTGGTTGTCTGTGTTTTTCTTGTTTTGCCAGGGATTTCTCTGTCAAATTTGCTCAAAAATCGTTGTTGTGCAGTTGGAATACGTTAAAAAGCCAAATTCTTCGTTCAATTATTTGTTGAACAGCATCATCATAGGCCATTCACACCATTATTGGATTCCACGAAGCACCACAGTGAGCCTGGTGGCAGAATTTCCTCAAATCGATGACGTCAAGGGTCGCGCGAGGCTGTCTGCTGCATAGTTTCCAGAATAAAAAGCTCACTTTTTCGTCCGGTAGATCCGAATAATCATGATAACTACATTAAAATCATTATGAAATGATTGCTTTTGTCAATCTGCGTGAGTTTATTCGCTTTTCACCTAATGCGGTTGGTCCAGGAAGTCGTGAAAACAATAAAGCCAGTATTCCCAAGCTCAGACAATCAGCGACAAAAGTGGTTGAGAATTTTCCTTCGAAAATGCTTTTGTCCATTTCAACTGCGTAAGCGATGTCTTCTTGGCTTTAATTTCCCCTCCCCCTTATTCAATGTTGAAGCCCAACCACTAGCGCGTTTGACAAAACAACATTGAGTTGGGGGGAGGGGTTTTAACCAGAAGGGTAGCAGTTTACTTTATGGAAACACAACACTTTTTAGTATGGCGATCTGTAACGATTATAGACATAAAATTCTCAACAATTTTGTCGGTGATTGTCTGAAAATCGAATTTTTCGGAAATGAAGTTAAAACGGGCTAGTATGGCTAAAATCATACAAATTTGAAAGACACAACGAATTGTGTGTCCTAATTTCGAAAGTTGAAGCTACTTAGAGCCATTTGCATTCTTATTCATTGATACAGACAACAAGGTTTTCAAGGAAATTGGGGGCCATTTTGGACAGAGAACAAGGGCTGCGCCAAGAAGCTGTCAGTTGAACTAAATTAAATGATATTAAATTCGGGAGGAAACAAAGTTTATCAAAATGAGCCTTGTCAGGAGTTTTGTGGATATAAATCGTGAAAGCTGCACAAAACTGAAGTTTCAGTGCAAATAAGAGATCATCTTCCGGTGATGACGTCACCTGTTTGATTTGACTTCCGGTGAAGTGTGGTTCCCGAGAAAATCTGCCCATAACTTCATCGCGAAGAGAGATTTTAAGTTTCTGGGAACTTCAGGTGAATGAAATGTGCAAATATAATCATCCCGACGCAAAACAACTGGAATTGAAACGCTTTGAGGGATCTACAAACAGTTTTTAGGTTGATATAATATAAAATTCTCAACAGTTTTGTCGGTGATTGTAGGTTTCATCACTTTTTTTGTCACCCTCATTTTTTTCAAATCTCGTCTGGCTTCACGAAGATTTCTCAAGTACTTCAACTTGATTTGAGTTGCAGTTCCTGTCGCTGAAGAACCTTTCTTATGCCATTTCTGTAGCTTCTTGGTGGATGACATGTGCAGATAGAGTTTCTTGATATTTGTGAAATAGTTTAGCTCAATTAGAAGGGCTATCACATGACAGCACAACCCACTTTTGCCAACTGCACATCCGCAAAATCCTTTAAGAGGTATGTTATTTGCAAAGAGGACAGTTGCAGGCCTAGACACAGTGCCAGTATATGATTTCAAAATAGTAGCTTTCACAAACGTGAGGCCGGAATGCTGACTGCATTCAGAAGCTTTAACGGACATTATTGTTGTGTGCTTTTCTGAACTGCCCTTTACCGCCAGCATACTTTGCTTTCTGATATTCCATGATAGTACTTTCGGTAACAATTGGGACATTCACTTGTGTTTCTTTGCCAATAACATGCCACTTAGCAGATGCTGGTGGAATCAGTAATGGATCAAAAGCGGTGGTGAACTTGTATTCTTGTTGGATTCGAGCGACGTTTTTCTCGAATAGCAGCTTGGACTTAGCAAGTGGCTCTAATCGATCGACTAGCTCTTTCTTTTCACCACTGACTTTCAATTTGAGGACATTACAAAAATGTTAAAGTCGTTCCTTTTTAAATCCTGAAGTTTCTTCGAGGAAATCTCGCTGAAGATTGTTTCAAAAGATGTATACTTTGCTTCGCGTTTCGACGGCTGACTGTCCGCCATCTTGAAACTGGAATGTAGAAAAGTCCGGAAAAATCCGCTAGTGCCAGTCCTCCGCGCGGCATGAAATTACGCAATGGTGATATAGGAAGTCTACAAGAATGGATAACAAATTGTTTAATTCCTCCTCAACTCGCTAGACCTATCAATCCTGAACGTCAGCTCAGACGAGGGATACGAGCACGAGGTACTCCAGCACCACCCAGATATCAAGGACAGTTGGAGCTACGACCTCCGAGAACTCCAGTAACAAGGCCAACTCGTCAAGCAGGAAGGACTCCAACTTCAACAAGAACACGAACAGCTAACAGAGAGCAGACTTCTGCACAACAACTCCGTCATTCTGTTCGTCGTCCCACAGTATCGACACGGGAGAGTCGAAGTTCCGAGTGGCATCCACACGGAATAAATTTGTTTATAGAAGAGGAGTTAAGCGCAGAGGAAGATGATTATGCTATTGATCAAGAAACTTACAATTCGCCAGCACGCTTGGAAGTTCCTAGGAGAAGACGAGTAATAGAGTCAACGGATGAAGAAGAGAGAGAATACCGAGAAGAAGAGGCGCATGTTCTATCATATACACAAAGAGGAAAGAAACGTACATCATCTGGCTTGGCGAAACCAAAACAAGTGACAGGGGATAACCACGATGACGAAGTCAGCGAGGAAGATCAAACTCTTCAAGAAACAGCCCCCAAAAATAAAAAAAAAGCAACGAGCAAAGAAAACTTCAAGTTCAACTGTAGCTGCTGTTGAACCGCCTAGAACATTCCAAAGCTGTAAAGCAACAAAAACAAACAAGGATGTTTACGCCGCAAAACCCAAAATGATAAAGTTAACAGATACATTGTTAGCTAAAAAAATGGCGAGAAGAAAAAACCTAATAACCAGATTAAAAAAACGTATTATTGTTAGCTAGAAAAATGACTAGATGAAAAAACACCAAAAGAACACAAAAAAAGCCACACGTTTGAAAGCTAATAACAAAGAAAAAAGGGGGAAAAAAGAAGACAAATTAATAACACATAATAGTAAATTGAATGTAAAGATTTCTATTATAACCTTTGTGTTTAGAAGGGACCAAGTTACACTGTGAAAACTCAAAACAATAGTGAAGACATAATCCGTAAAAAAAAATGTAGAGAAATCTATTTTTCCATCGTGAGGGTAGCAGCTCAGTAGCTAAAGAAGTACTAATCCGTGGTTTATCCGCGGCGCTGGGGAAGGGTTTGCAGCCCGACCTCGGTTGTAATTTATGGCGCAACTCAAAATATTTGTATAGGATCGGGAACTGCCTCTGCGGATCCCGGCCATAATTTTGGAGTTGGAGAGGAGGGAGGCAACGTCTGTCCCGAGTGTGGGTCGATGTTTGCAAGTAAAAGGGGCTTGAGTGTGCATCGTCGTGCAAAGCACGCTGCTCAATACCATGCTGAGCGGCTGCCGGCCCCAAGGGCTAAGGCTAGATGGACGGAGGACAAAATGATTATCCTCGCCAGGAAGCAGGTTGAATTTGAATATCAGGGATGTAGAAACATCGTAAGAGGAATGGCAGATTGTATCCCCGATCGTTCCTTCGAGGCCGTGAAGTCTTTGAATGACAGGAGCGTGTGCCTGAAGGAGGTGTGTGTGTGTGTGGGAGGAGGGGGGTCACAATTATGTCTACAGCTGTGTAGATGTATAACTGACCTGGGTTAGAGAAGTTTGAGTATTTTTCAGCTTTTTCTCAATCTCCTCTGGCTCCGAGTTTGCCAGCTGACTTTTATTTGGCAGGGATCGAGTTTTTACTCAACTAAAAACTCCTGTTCTTCAGTGCTCACTCCATCTGGGCTAGCACCAAACCTCTTATCTTGAGGGTGCTTGTAATATCCACACTTAGTTACATTGAGGCCAGAGTCATCAGAAAAATGAAGAAGAGCATTGTCTTCTTCTTGCTTGCCTCTGATAAAGTTGGGTAATCGAGACCGCTTGGGGTTCAACATACTTCCATCAATGTTATTCCTTATTGCAAACCAACCATTGTCAAACTCTTTAACACCATTCAAACCAAGTAATGCTAGGGCCTTGCTGCTTGCAGTGATCATTCCAACTCTGAGAGCCTTCCAATCTTTAGTGCACTGATCAACAGGAACATAATTGGGCCTATTCAAGAGGTTGGGCCGTTCTGATGGCTGATCCAATGCGTTTTTGTCACTGTCTAGCAAGCTGTCTGACTGTGGCTCACCACATTTTGGCCTCAATGATGACTCTATGCTCTCTCTCCAAACCTTGGTTTCAATACATCTTCACTGTACTCCTTGCCATCCAGTTTGTTTTGAAGGTTAGATTTGTATCTTAGATGAAGGCATAACCCTGACTTTTTGCTATGTTCAGAGAGTACTGATAAAAAATGACTTTCAAAAGGCATTTTCATTTCATCAAGTTTGGCTTTCACTTTCTTTTCCATTTCTAAAACGTCCCTTGTATAGCAGTCACTGAAGTCATTATCACAGCTAGGTTTCATCACTTATTTTGTCACCCTCATTTTTTTCAAATCTCGTCGAAGATTTCTCAAGTACTTCAACTTGATTTGAGTTGCAGTTCTTGTCGCTGAAGAACCTTTCTTATGCCATTTTTGTAGCTTCCCTGTCCATGGTTCGAGTGGGAGAATTGCACATCACTTGGCATCCCAAAACGCACAATTCTGTGCTGTTAACACGACTGACGAAACAGAAAACGCAGCAAATTATGCGATACTTAACAGCACCACAACGGCTGAGCCGCGGCATGGACTGAGCTGATAGCCTGCGTAACAAGCGCTAAGGGAAAAAGGAGAGGGAGTCCCTAGGCGCCCCTTCTCCCTCCTCCCTTTGCGCTTGATACGTAATCAACTGAGCTGATAAACAGAACAGAATAGCGGCACCAAAAAAGGGGGCGATTTCCTTATCGCTGCTTTTCAAAGTTTTTCAAAGCTTTGGTAATTTTGATGCGTTTTTTTTGTTCGGCCAGTCATAATCAGAGAAGGACTTTGTATTTATCATAAACATTCTAATCGAGTCTCAAGGTGAGTAGATAGGCATACCGTTGGACGATACTCCGGCCAATTTTTCAAGTGAATCGCTTTGAGCGACAGACTATTTTCACTGGTCATGGGAGTTTAAGCCGCGTTTGTGTCCCTAGACCCATAAGGCTGATTAGGGCATGCAACCGCTTGATTTTCCGCACGTCAAAAAGCGAATTTAAATACATAAAAACTCTATCAGGAAAATCGAAGCTGGAATTGATAGCCATACAACTGCCTATTATTTTCTTTGTCTAATGTCCTTGTCTTGTAAAGCCATAGCTCAGTAATTCATATTAGTTTGAATTCCGAGAAACATTGCATAAAATCCAAGGAAAAAACTTAACCCTTAACTCTATATTCATTATTAGAAAATATGGTAGACAAAATGTCTGACATTTTCCAAACGTATTCAGTACGTCGGAAATATTTTCGAATGTTAATACGCCGAGGTCCGCAGCAAACGAGGAGAAGATTACTGCAAAAATACACTGCTCGGCATCAGAAGTGGAATCGAGAGATACCTTAATGGCCCTCCACACAACAAGGGGATCCTAATCTCCCAAAATCCAGCCTTCAAGCGTTCCAACATGATGCTTAACGCGAAACTCAAGAGCCTGAAGAATGACGGAAAGCACAATGTGCAACACAAACCTGCCATTGAGATCTCCGGAAGCTCAAATCAAGTGCTGCCATGAGTCCAAGTACTCCCAACGGTTTACTCATGAATGTGTGGTTTCACTGCACTTTATACTGGTGTCGGAGAGGGCGTGAAGGCCAAAGAAACCTGTCCAAAAGCAGCTTCAAGTTCCTCAATGACGAGAAGGGGAATCCGTACGCCACAATGACTCACGATGAAGCAAGCAAGAATCACCCGGGCGAGTTTGGCGACCAAGAAAGCTATGAAAAGCTGGGTCGGATGTACAAGACTGATGATCCAAATGACGGCTTCTCATCTCTCGAACTGTATCTGGCAAAGGCAAACCCCAACTGCGAAGCACTTCGTTTCCGAAGAGAAACTGGGCGCATCCTTTCGAAGCAATCTGGTAAGAGAATCGAGTGCTCGGTGTAAACAAACTTGTAAACATGATGAAGGAACTGAGTTTGGCGGCCGAACTTTCCAAGGTCTACACCAATCGCTACGTGAGAGCCACTGCGATAACCCTCTGGTCAAATGATGGACTATCAAACAGGCATATTATGGCGACTTCTGGCCACCGCAATGAGCAGTCCCTACAGAGCTACAACTCGCGGCCAACTACAGCAGTGTAGCAATGTTCTCTCTCGGGCCCTGAATCCAGTCAATCCAGTTCCAAGCAGCCAGCTTCAAGTTGTTCCTGAAAGCCAACACAACCAAGGAAGCTCATACGTTTCGCAGAATGTCCTCAGACGGCAGCAGAAATTCAACTTTGGAACCATATTTAGTGGATGTTCCATCGCGTCGGTCCACGTTTCTTTCACATCACCGACGGCAATCAAGCTTGAATTGAGCGAGTTCTAGCTCCCAAAAATAGTCTTTCCTTTTCAGTCTAGAATGCTTAAGCTCTTGATTAAGCTTTGGAATAGTTTTGCTATCTAGATCCGCTTGTAAAGACACTTTCTCAAGGGAGAATATCACTAAAGTTTCACTCCTACTCGCTTCGAACTGAACACTTTGAAATCTTCAACTTTCATGTTTGGAGGCATGACTCAAACTCGCAATTTGATTGGTTGTGCATCTAATTCGCGCGATCTGATTGGTTATTGCAAATGCACACGTATATAAGGAAAATTTGTATTTTGAATTAAATTCTTCTCATTTCTTCAGCCGTCTTTCGTTAATATTTTTTTGTATTCTCGAGCAGGCGCAAACACTTGCCTGCGGCTCGTGTTTGCACTGATCTGCTCTCGAATTCTCCCAACCACATCTCGGTTTGCATTAGCCTGTGCAAACACAGTAAATGTGTTTTATTTGTTTAATCTTAGCTCATCGCTCAGCGCGCGCGGCAATTTGACTCACGGAGAATATTTGTTATTCAAAGCACGAGTGGCCAACAATCCTTTGCGCCGACACTATATATAACACAAACTTATTTCGCTATTATATTAATAATTCTGATATTCTCAATTATATTAATAATTCCGATACCGATACCATGTAGGTCACAGCATTGATAATCTAACGCATACAGATATGAAAGTGCTACTGAAAAGACTTTTTCACCCACAGCGGGCCTATACGCGCACCAAAGAGGTGCGTTCGCCAAGACTTGAGCCCCTGTCAGCGGTTTAATAGTAGCAAGATGGCGGCGCATTCGAGCACTAGCAGTGCAAGGAAGGATGTTTGCTCTTTATTTACGATGAGTTCTATCGTCATACCCTGCCCTAGATGAGAAACACCAAGAACTGCATCGTTGAATAGGGACTTCATACATGACTAGGGACAGGGTCATGGACATTTGTATGCATTCTGCATTACGGAAACTTAGCTGAGTCTGAAACTATCTGACACATCAAAAGCATGCCAGTCTGCCAGCGGAAATTGCGGCTTTAAATGACTGCCTTTGTTTATGTGCCTGGATTCCAGGACCTGTGAGAGGCTATGAAGATAGGCCAATAACATTTAAGGTATAATGATATTGAAAAACTGCAGTATAAATAAATCAAAGGAATTCCCATAAAGCCGTCTTGAATAAAAATTAATTACCAAAAATACTATGAGAACTCAAGAATACTTGTGCCTGTATCTGCATACTTCACTTGCTTACATTTATCCATGCCCAGGTTAATTTCTATCGCGCAGCCAACACAACACACATACTACCCATAGACTGCAATACATGTCAGTACAAAGGTAGGGTAGATCGGAGTTAGTATCTCGTGACAATTGGGTCACGCCTATTCCTACTCTCGCCCCAGTTTCAGGCTGTACCGACATGTCTACGGTACCTCGAGATTGACTGATTGCCTACGTGTAACCGAAGTTTGACTAAATTCTACAATCTACAAGCCCGATCTGAAGATATTTTAGGATTTATAAATCATGTAATTCATAAATTATGTAAAATCCAGTGTTATAAATTGAAAGTTTTTATAGCTTTATTCTATTTGTGTATGTTTAAGGAAGCTCATGCTTTTTTAAGAATTAAATATTTCTTTGCGATTTCGAAAACGACACAATGTAAGTTAATCAACATAATGGCCCCACGCATCAGCTTACTGCGAAATTCGGGCCTACTTTCACGAAAGTTGGACTGATATGAAAAATCGTAATTTGTCTCCAACGTTTCACATCAATTGAAATCCTCTATGGTAATCAACTGTGGACGCAAAGATAGATAAATATTGCATGGATTCGTGTAGTTTCTGCTCAGGGACAAGCTTCTGTTCCTCGAACGAATTCCAAAGCGGGACACGTTGATATTCTCGTCTGACTGCTCTCCGAATCGTCCCCGATATATGGCAATGCATAACAAAAGACCGAAAAACCCAAGAAAATTATCATACATCGGAGACTAGCCAAGCAAGGACAAGCCCACGTGCGCTCCACTGGAATTCGTCCCAGAGTAGAAACTAGAGAAATCCATCAAATATTTGCCGATCTTTGTGTAATGCAGGAAATTTGATGCCGGTGTCCCTACGCCAGAGAAAGAACAAATTGCACACGAAAAGTGGACTATGAAACTGAATTTATTTACAAAATAAGAAAATGGATGAAGTGAATAGAAAAATACGCATCTCCCGATGAGACTACAGGCAGTAAACAAGATACTTGAAACTACATTTCCAGACTAGACCGACAAATCCTTCACTAACCGAATTCGCTCTTACTGGCACAAAACAATCTAATTTCTGGTCTTGACCTTTCAAAAATACCACCACAGGACACTAACCAAAGCCTGACAAGGGGCCTAGCACCCCAAAAAGCTCGTAAACTTTGCTTGTTGTTCTTGACTGGAGAGCAAGAGAAAGAGAGCGAACCATGTGCTCGCAGACATTTTATATAGGTTCAAAACATAGGAGGAGGTCTTGCATAGAAATTCGAAGCGGGAGGTTTTGAATTTCTATGCAAGACCGACTCCGTAGTTTTGAACTTGTTTACATACCTACCACACCCAAATTCTATTGTTTTTATGGAAAGCTCATTATCACTGTTTTATTTTTTTTCTGAATGCCATTGTCAAAACTTCAAAAAGAAATAAAGACTTCTAATAATGTTCCTGAATTTGGAAATGAGTAGGCAGCCTTTTGGGAATTTCTTATGAAAGAAATAATTAAAAGCGTTTGAAACTTCTTGCCTTTCTGTGTGATAATTGCTTTCGAGGAATAAATGAGCTTTTGCTAGGTTCAGGTGACAAGTTATTATGTGGGTCTCTGGATGAAAGCAATAGCTGGGGTTTTCGACTTAGCTGGATTCTATCAGTCTCCCACCACAGGGATTCCATGAGAGACACGCATGCGCACAAGAGGTCAATTGCACGCTTCGCCGCCATCTTTGTTGGTCGATCGTCAAAATCGTTGATAGAAATCTCCATTTATCAACCTCTTCGCGGAACCATCCGGCTTCCATCTGGCCAAGAGATGAAATGGAGACACTAACAAGCCTGATAGTGGATAATCCAGCAGAAGCACAAGTTTGCTCGATTGAAAATCAGGCAGAAACGGACTCGGCGATGCCGAATCTTCTCAACATTGCTGATGGCAGGTCTGAGAGAGACAAATCGCCATCCAGCCAACACTCACAGAGACTTTCGGCGCAGCCAAAGTCCAGAGGAAAAAACAGTATAAGTGCTAGTACCCTGAAAGAGGGACAACTTTTAAAGTTGCCGGAGGGAACCTCCAGTGCAGCAAAAATAAGCACTGAAAAAGCGCGGGAAACATCAACCGCTATAAAGAGCAAGAGCTCCACGAGAGCATCTTCAGCTGCTGCTCCCGAGGGAGAATCAGACCTCCACCAGCTTAACTCAAAAATCGAGAAGCTGACTGCTGTTGTCAGTTCGGTGCTGCCAGTGGTGAAAGCAATTCAGGCAGCGTACGAGGATTCCCTGATTGATGACGGGGATCAGTCTGATAAACAGGCATCAGAGTCGGGAGACAGCGATGATGAGCAGCCAGATGAACCAGCTGCAAAAAAGGCTAAAACTCCCTCAGCCTCCGCGGAGGGAGGAGTGTTAGAGTCCCTGGTATTTGAGGTTACAGGGAAGGAAAAAACTAGCCCAGCTGTACCAGAGAAGATTGCGACTATAATTAACAGCATATTAGCCTCTGGGGTTAGTGAGGAGATCACTAACTCCAAAATGGAACCAATTAATAGGCCAGAAAACTGTAAACTACAAATCACCAAGGTAAATCAGAAAATTTGGGATATTGCTCTTAAGCAAACCCGAAACATGGATGCTCGAATCCAGAAACTACAGGAATTACTGGTGAAAGGGCTCACACCTATTGTACAACTGGCAGGTTCTGCCGGAATTGCTTTGGAAGATACAGCCAAACCTCTACCAGATGCAAAAACCATCTGGGAAGGCCTATCTACAGCTATGGTTCTGTTAGCTGCGGCCAATCACTCACTTAATATGTGCAGACGAGACATGTTCAAGGCAGATCTCGACAAGAATTACAAGACGCTTTGTAACAATAAGCATCCTGTGGAAGATGAACTGTTTGGAAATGACCTGACAGAACGTTTTAAAGCTGTGAAAGAAAGCAACAAAGCAGCTAAGCAACTCACCCGAAACCATGAGAAACAGCAGGATCGTTACCAGCCCCGTGGGAAATTTTTACAAGTGGAGGGGGCGATCTGCACCATGGAGACGCTCCCGAGGACACAACAGCAGTTACAAACCGTCCTACAGCCAGCCCAGCAAAGGGACCAAGAGCAAAAAGCAGCAGTAGACTGCTTGTCTTCAAGTTCAGTAAGTGAATCCTGTGCTGAAGGTACAGGCAAACCCTTGTTGGCTGCAAGTGAAACTGGTAATCATAATTCTACATTCCAGGGAGGAATGATCCAATTTTCACTTTCGAACTGGAAACAAATAACCTCAGACCCTGTAATTCTTGCTGCGGTACAGGGTTATAAAATTGACTTCATGCTCAATCCAGTTCAATTTTGTAAACCCAGACCTATCCGGTGCTCTGCTACAGAGCATTATAATATTTCCTCACAGGTTGAAGATTTTCTGGAGAAAGGCATTATTATTGAAAGCTCATATGATCGAAATCAGTTTGTATCAAATGTTTTTCTTAGAGAAAAGAAAAATGGAAAATTCCGTATGATCCTTAATTTGAAAGAACTTAATAATTGGATCAACTACAGCCATTTCAAAATGGATTCAATACAGACTTGTATTAACCTTATGCAGCCTAATTGTTTTATGAGCTCCAAAGATCTTCGAGATGCTTATTACTCTGTCCCTATACATAGGGATCACCATAAATTCCTCAAATTTGTTTGGGAGAATAAGGTCTACCAGTTCACTTGTTTAGCTCAAGGGCTCGCCTGTGCTCCTCGCTTGTTTACGAAAATAATGAAGCCTGTGTTTGCTCACTTGAGAGAGAAAGGACACCTTTCTAGCTATTATTTAGATGACTCCTTTCTGGTGGGCTATTCTTATGATAAATGCCAGGCCAACATTAATGACACACTTCATACACTTAACATGTTTGGATTTTCTCCAAATTTAGACAAATCAGTCGCTACTCCGACACATATTGTACAACACCTGGGATTTATCTTGAACTCACAAGATATGACTGTTACAATATCAGAGGAAAAAATCAGAAAGCTGACTGAGATTGCATACTCAATATTAGACTCACCAGAGGTGTCAATCAGGAGGGTCTCAAATTGATTGGTCACATGGTGTCACTTTTTCCTGCAGTTGAGTATGGGGCACTTTTCTACAGACAGCTGGAATAGAAAAGGCAACTGCCCTCAAGGCTGTTCAGGGCAACTTTGATGCTTTTATGACACTATCGGATCAAGCTAAATCTGACATACTGTGGTGGATATCAAATGCTCGGTTATACAAGAAAATTATAAATCATGGAAATCCTGATATTACCATCACCACAGATGCATCCCACCAGGGGTGGGGGGCTGCTCGAGGCCACTTGTCCACAGGGGGGAGATGGTCACCGCAGGAGCAGGATGAACATATTAATGTCCTGGAATTGAGAGCCATTTTACTAGGCTTACAGTCCCTATGTAAGGATCTTGATCATACTCATGTGAAGGTCCTATCTGATAACACTACAGCTGTTGCTTATGTAAAGAATATGGGAGGTTCACATTCCATTCACTGCAACAACATAGCTAGGGAAATATGGTTGTGGTGTATGCATAGGAGTGTTTGGCTCTCAATCTCTCACATTCCAGGGGTCGATAATACTGCAGCAGACAGGGCCTCAAGGGTTTTCCATGACCATACGGAATGGAGACTAGACCCTGCTATTTATTCCCAGATAACAATATCCTGGGGTCACCCAATATTGACATGTTTGCATCTAGGCTTAATTTCCAGACTCTTCCCTATGTGGCATGGAAACCTGATCCAGGGGCCAAAGCAATTGATGCATTCACTTTAAGTTGGAATGAATTGTTCATTTACGCTTTTCCACCTTTCAGCATCATATCCAAAGTGCTCCAGAAGATTCTGGCAGATCAGTCGGAAGCTATAGTGGTGGTTCCTCTCTGGACAACGCAAAGCTGGTACCCTCAAATTCCAAGAATGTTGGCAAAGGAACCATTGCTTCTTCCTCAGAGAGACAACATCCTGTATCTTCCCAATGCCCCAAACGAGAAACACCCTCTAAGAAAAACCCTACGGTTAATGGCCTGTCGATTATCCGGAAAAGCCTCTCAGACCAAGGAATTTCAACGCAAGCTCCAGAACTTATACTCAGTTCATGGAGGGAAGGAACTCAAAAACAGTACCAGACCTACCTACGTAAATGGGAGATATATGCGACTGGACGATCTGCAGATCCCCTTCACCCTCCTATAAACATAGTTTTGGACTTTCTCACGGACCTATACAGTAAAGGTCTCGGACATTCTGCACTGAACACTGCTAGATGTGCGCTGTCATCATTTATCACGTTAGAAGGCAATGTTACTGTGGGAAACCATCCCCTGGTTCAGAAACTTATTAAGGGGGTCTTCCAGACAAGACCATCTTTGCCCCGCTACCAGAATACCTGGGATACAAAAACGGTACTGACTTTTTTGCGCTCTCTTCCTGATCTTCATGAGATTAAGCTCAAAGAGTTGACATTAAAACTGGTCATGTTATGTGCATTAATCACTGGTCAAAGGTGTCAGTCCCTACACCTCATGGATTTGAACCACATGACAAAGACAGAGTCTTCATATACGTTCTTTATAGAAGATCTTGTTAAGCAATCTAAGTCTGGTAAAGCACAGCCAGTCCTGGAGATAGGGAAATTTGCGGAGGATCCTAAACTGTGTGTATATTCAGTAGTTGATGAATACATCGGACGAACAGTGCTTTTGAGAGAGAACGAGTCCCACTTATTCATAAGTTACGTTAGACCTCACAAACGGGTATCTAAAGACACTGTTAGCAGGTGGATTAAGAAAGTAATGCAACTTTCAGACATAGACACATCAATCTATAAACCACATAGCACCAGAGCAGCGTCCACAAGCAAAGCTAAACAGTGCAATGTTCCTATCTCAGACATTATGCAGACTGCAAGCTGGTCCAGAGAGTCTACCTTTCACAAGTTTTACAATAAGGAGATCAACACTCAAGACTTGAATAGTTTTGGTCGCACAATTTTATTAGATGCTACTTGTTCATGATACATGGCATTTACTGTAGCCCCCAGAAGTTTTGGGATACATACTACTATAGTTTGTTATTAGAGTTGACATTTTGTTTTCAACTTTATAGATGACAATAAAACATGTTGTTTACATATTCTGGCTTCTTGCCTTCATGCCTCAAGGCTTTAAAATCTCATGGAATCCCTGTGGTGGGAGACTGATAGAATTTTAAAATTAAACGAGACTTACCTGGAAGTTGAAGTTTGATTGGAATTCTATCAGTCGCCCACAGAACAGGGATTACATGCCCACCCACTTTGGCCACCCTGTCATTTCACTGGTCACTGTCATTTTTCTTGAGGCATTCAGCCTTTAAAGATTGACCTCTTGTGCGCATGCGTGTCTCTCATGTAATCCCTGTTCTGTGGGCGACTGATAGAATTCCAATCAAACTTCAACTTCCAGGTAAGTCTCGTTTAATTTTAAAATTATTTGTTATCCTCTAAAGAGCAAAGCAATGAGTGATGTCAGCGATGATTCAGAAATGTTTCTTACTCAGAGCACTTTCCGAGAGCAAAAGCGGGACGATGGATTTGGAGTCGATTTACTGGATATTTTTCCAAGTTACGATATATCTGAAACTGAAGTCAAGGGAGTGGAAGTTGAAAATGAGGAGAACAAGTTTCGCTTCGGGGAACCATTGCTTAGATCTGAGGTAGAGGAGAAGATTGCTGACGGCGTACCGAAGTCGACAAGATACAAAGATGCTTGGGCAGCGAAACTATTCGAGGAGTGGCGGCATGAAAGGAATCTTCGTGTTTGCAACAGATCTCATTCTTCCCAGATTGAAATATTTCTCAACCCACTGGACAAGAAGTGCGAAAAGCTGTCAGTAGCAAATATCCAGCTGATACTCTTCACGGCATTGTCGCTGCGCTGCAACATTTTTTGAAAGGCAAGGGACGAATGGTTAGATTATTTAATGATGACAAGTTTCAGCACATAAAAAACGCTCTCGACACGATGATGAAACAGGCTAGTGCTAGTGGCTTAAAAGAAAGCAATGCGAAGTGATCAGTCTCAGTGAAGAAGAAATGCTATGGACTGAAGGTATGCTTGGTGATTCCACCCCTCAACAATTATTAGACACAGTCGTGTACTTGTTTGGTATACATATTGCCTTACGAGGAGGAGGCGAGCACCGGAGACTGAGAGACGGAGAACTGTCCCAGGTCAGACTAGAAGAAGACAGAGAAAATGGCATACGATACCTAATATACCGCGAAGATGTCTCAAAGACGAATGCTGGAGGATTAAAGAGAGGAAAAAAGCCCCAAGATTACTCGTGCCTTCGAAAATACCGATAATCCAGAGAGATGCGTTGTGCGTTTTTACGAAAAATATGTTCAACTATGGTGAGTATATAGAAATAAATTGATTTGTCAAGTTGTTTATAGGATTGTTTCTGTTTTTCTTTGGAGAAAATACCGATAATCCAGAGAGATGCGTGGTGCGTTTTTACGAAAAATATGTTAAACTATGGTGAGTATATAGAAATAAATTGATTTGTTTATAGGATTGTTTTTGTTTTTCTTTGGAGAAGGGCATGTTGCGATAGATAATTTGTTGTTTGTGTATTTTAGTTTCCATCTTTACTTGGCGCTTGAACGAGATGAAAAGTGGCACTCAATTATTATGTCTTCTTTTTTAATAATAACGTAAAAATTAGCTGTATTTTTTTTTTGAACAAATGAACTATAGCTGTTTAGGTAATGGGATATCTAATGGGATATTGAAATACGAACGAGAGTTACTGAATGATATTGCGCCTTACTATAATAACACGTTATTTATTGAAATTATTTTGTTTTTCAGTCCCAGTCCAAGTGAATCAACGAAGTTCGCTTTCTATCTGACACCCCTGAAACATGCCAAGCCTGGTTGTTGGTACAGCACCGTGCCGGCTGGCCATAATAGCCACGGTAGGACAGTGAATCGGCTTTGCCAAGGGGCAGGGATACCTGGACACTGAACTAACCATTCCCTCAGAGCTACAGCAGCTACGAGGCTCTTTGATAAAGGAGTTGACGAGCAACTTATTTGCGAGAAAACAGGTAAGCTGAACATTCTGGAGTAATAACATAATGAACAAAAATGCTTCAGTTGGAATCTAACGAACGTTTGAGGTCATTTATGTTAAGTTTTTTAAATTCTGCGAAGTTCAGCAGAAATCAGAAGGAATTAAACTTAGTTTACAGTTGACGCGGTTTCCATTGTTATTCGTAGGGATTGAACTCGGATAATGACTCTCACAAACTAAAAGTCGGGGAGGGATTTGAATTCTCCAGGGAAAGGTTGGGGTTGATAAATTGAATTGAATTGAATTTCTAGGTAAATATATTGCTCATTATGGATTCATAGGTAAGTATATGGCTCATTATGGCTCATAGGTAAGTATCTAGATACTTACCTATGAATAATAATTTATAATAATAATAATTTATTAATTTAAATTGCGCTTTTTACATATAATGATCAAAAGCGCATTACACGCATACATATTCTGTACAATTTAAAATATATATACAACAAAATATAGGGATAATGGTAGATACAAAGATAATGAATAATATAAAATACATAAATATATAAATAATAATAATAATTAATAAATAAATAACTAATTAAAATTGAGTATAAAAAAAGTCTAAGAAGTGTTAAAAGCAAGTCTAAACAAATGTGTCTTAAGAAGACCTTTGAAACTTGAAATGTTAGACATGTTTCAGAAGGAATCCATAATAAGCCATATACTTACCTATGAATCTATAATGTGTGGTTCTAGAAAACATCCCCCCTTCCGGAAGAGTGTTGAAAAGTGACCCCCCACCTCTCTGGAATTTCCGAAGAAAAATACAGTATTTGCATGGAAAAGATATCCCTTCCTATTATCCTTCCTATGGATAATTTCTGGAACCACACAATAAGCCATTTTTACCTAGACTTCAAGGGGCACTGTCACGGTTGTTCCATCAAAATATTTTAAAATAAGACCAGTGTTACAGAAACAATTCCGAACCTATATTATGTTTCAAAATGCCAATTAGCAATCCAATTCCATCCGCTCGATTATACACGAAAATACTCCAAATTTGTATTGATCTAAGAGCTGAAAGGTTAGTTTAAAAACGTAGACGATTATTCTGTTGATTTCTAGCGAGTTTGACTGCATTTAAGCTACTCAAAATGACCCCAAGTTTGGACCAAATTCATGATAAAGCATGACAGTGCCTCTTTCACAATGACTAATTCAATTATCAACCCAAACATTTAACTAGTGAATTCAAATCCATACACTTACCCCGAGAAAAAAACATCCAATAATCTCAGTTTATGCATCTATACTGACTATCTGTCTATAACCAATATTTGCTCTTGATTATCCTTTATGCGAATCCCGTTGAACGCCACAAAACACGATTTCCGAGAACGCCTTCACTTGAACCATTTGAGAAGCGTTTGTCCAGTCTACTTGCTTGGTCTCCTTGCCATAGAGTGTGTTTAAGTAAACCTGTAAATACAGATAAAATCATGCCCAGGTTAATTGCATATCTAATCGTAGAGAGCAACCAACGAGCGCAAAATACCTGAAACTTGCCTTCAGTTTCGCCAACTTGAATCAGCTCCACAACGTTATGCAAATTGAGCTGTAGTAGCTGTAGCTGTCAGGGCGTGGTACAAACGAAAATAACCAGTGAGGACGTAGTTGCTTTTGTCTCTATTATTTTCGCTCTACAAAGGAGTTATTTTGTCTCTAGTCTATCATTATCCTCGTTCTTTGTGTTGAGGTATAGGGTATTGTTGTATCCAACCAGAGAGGAGCTTTAAGCAGCTACGTACCGACCAAAACAACAGCGCTTTAATGAGTTGCGCTTTTACAAAAGGCCACTTGATTGATTGGACTGGCTGTTGTACGAAAACAAAAGACGTAATTCGTGTTTGGAAACCTTTGTCAATCATGGTTGAATAAAAGTTGTCATTCATTTTCTTCAGCATCACAACTTTATTGTGCATGGTAAAAATTAATTGCAATAAGTTTCTCTGGGAACCCACTTCTATGAAAGCAGCTAAATAACTAACAATAGTTCCTATTGGAATCCGCTATCTTTTTCAATTGTAAACTGTACTCCTTTCAAAACTGTTCAATTCAATGAGAAGAATGCATTTCACTTGTTCCTGTTTTCTGAAAACCTTGTCAACTGTAAACTAAGTCCGTTAATTACCTCGATTCTCGGCAATAACCCCAATACATCCCGCGGGCCTACGGCCCTTGGGATGTATTGCGGTTATTGCCTCGAATCTCGGTAATTAACTCTAACATATCCAACAATTAGATTCAACGAAAAATAACTCTATTACATGTAATATATTTTAAAGTGTCGCTCGAATAATCTGGAACATTGAATAAACATGTACATTTATATCCTAAACAATGAGGTAAATTGTATATTTTCAGGTCATCGAAGTAATGCTGTGAGAGCGTATAAACGAACATCGACAAATAAAGAAATCGAGGTATCACGGATTTTGTACGGAAATGGAAGTACGGGAGAGACAGTAGAGAAAAAATTGAAGACTGGCGATGATGATGAGAGCGCTCCTGTACTAGTAAAGCGGTCCGACGAAGGAATACCAAGCGTGAGCTTGAACTTAAACATTTTCGTGAAATAGATTGCATTGTTTTGTTGCATTAGAGTTTTCCTGTATCCTCTGTGCTAAGGTGTGAAAGACAGAGGGTCTGTGCTATTATGCAAATGACTCGATCTTTTGTTCGCTTAATTATGGTGAACTATTGTGATCACTCGTGCATAACTTCTTGATTCTCAGATTCCAAGAAAAAATTCGAGCAAGCCTCTGACCTAGAAAAAAATATCGCACAAGCAAAGCTGGTGGCGAAAAAGAATCGAGCAAGCTCACTCTCAAACTCTCTCCTGATAACTATTCTTTAGGGAACCTGATGACTTTATAAATAGAGTGTTTTTTTTTGGTCGGCTCGCGATGCGCGCTTGCCAAGTGTCTTAGCTTTCTGTTCAAAATTGAAGTAAATTTACTGTCAGGAAATGGTAAATAAAGGTTTACTTTCTTTCAACTGATACGTCCAAAATCGCAGCAGCTTCGCGCGCATAAAAGGGGAATGTTGTGGTGTAGTATTTACAAACGAAAATTGTACTGGGCTATGATTAATAATTGGAAAGTTTCCGTGACGTGCTTTTTTTTTCAGTTACTCCATTTCTTCAGCGTGATTTTCGTCTCCAAGAAGTAAGAATTTCACTAACCTCGTTAGTTTTAACATCGCGACGAGCTTCGAGAAACCTACAAGTAAACTAAACTACTCAGTTGGTCAGCCCTCGTTCGTAAATGTGTGGCCCCTCGTGGACCCGCCACTGCCTGGCGGCTTCTGGAATATATAGCCAAGCCTTGTTTAGTTAGAAGGAAAATGAAACTTTACAAAGCGGTCCGGTGACCAAAAACCCGAACTGTTCCGGATGCTATAAACATACCAATTTCGCGAAATGCTAACATAACAGGAGAGCTTAAAATCGTACTTTATTGAAGTGATCAATTGTCATTTTGACGGCGAAATTAAATTTAAGTAATTCTCAAACCCTAAAAAGACAAATACAGAAAAAAAATCGAGCACAGTCACATTCTAGGGTAAAAAATCGAGCAGCAAAACTGGACGCGAAAAAAATTTCGAGCCCCCAAAATTTGCCACTCCCCCATCAAATATTAAATGGTTCGTCCCACACGGCGGAAGAGTTGATCATGAATAACAGAAAGACCAAAAAGACAGAAAACGCAGATCCTATGAATAATGAAGCTTCGAAAGAATTATGCGATATCCAGCCACCAGGCCCAAGTGCCCCCCCCCCCCCCCCCCCCTCCCCCGCCGAGATTCCGTCATCACTAGACTCTATTTACCCAGTTGACGGGTCTAATCATGCACCGTACGTAGCGAATTACAACAAGAGAAAACCCGACGCCATCCTTTGTTTTTAAATTTTGAACGGCTCATGGTAAGACAGGAGGCTGAACGTAGGATTGAAAGTCATGTTCCTGTTTAGTTGAAGGGCGCGGATTAAACATGTACCCGCTACCGTGACAAGACACTTTCAAACTTTTTCAAAAGCGTTGGATGACAATTTACAGATAAACTTAATGTAACGTAACATAATATACTTTGATTTTCTAGAAATAAAATTATTTGCCTTTTGCCTGTTTTCACATTACAGGACTGGCGCAAACCTTTCCGTTTGCGCGTTATTAACGTACGGCGCCTATTTGTAAGGGCGACTACAACATACGTAAACAAACACGCAAACTGCTTCTGTAATCAAAATCTTCCCGCTCTCAACTTCGAGGAACGCTGCGATGAATTGGAATATGTCCTATGCGATTTTCTACATGTAGTTTCGCTCGTCCCGATTTTATGTTAGCGAGCGAGGCATGCCGCCCTCTAGGACGCTTGAAAGGCGCCAGAAGTGGTTGGATAGCAGGATATCCGCCATCTGCTAGGAGATAAGCATCTCGGAGGTAGAAGCCCGAATGTCTCCTTATCAGTTGCGTGCCCGAGAAAACCACCTCTCGTAAACCGTCATTGTCCACGACAGCGTTAAAGTCGAGGAAGTGAAATCCTCGATCTCGCCTGTAGAACGATCCCTCTAACTCACCCTGGGGGCGGTTTAATTGAATTGCGACCGTCCAGACAGCATTGGGAAACTGTTCAAATTCGTTTCTCTGCCTTTCCCATCCATTTTCGTCTATCCATCTACGTACCGATGAACATAATGTTGGTATCAAATGGGGTTGATCGCGTAGATCGTATCGCTGACATTACTGAGTAATATGCCAAATTGCTGGCTGCAATTCCTTAGCCACAAGAAGCAGAGTAAAACTCTATCATGAAAACAAAGCGAATATGGTCTTGTGCGTCTTACACGCCTTCTAGGATTCAGTGGGTCCCATACGCGCGCCTCGACATCTACACTTATTCGTTGTATAATTCGCGATAAGCTTCCCGGAGTTTCTCCTGTCAAGAGCCAAAAAATGCCAGGGCGAGCAACTAGCACATTCCAGACACCCCCCTATTTGTGGGCGGGGTGCCCGTCGGGAACTTTCAATTTTACGCCTAAAAGGTACCAAACATGGCGTCGCTTAGTTGATTTACACCCCTAAAAAGGATTCCCTAAAAAGTACCAACAAGACGTATTTTACCTCGTAATTTTCTCTCGTATGTTTTACGACGGAAAATACGTCTGTTACTCAGGCTACCAACAAGTGTGATTTGCTTGATTTGCTAGAACGGACCTCTAACAGGTACCTATCTGGAGAAATAGAAGAAAAATAGAACCCGCTCCGGGTTCCAGACACTTGGCTGTCGAATTTTCCATGCATTCTCGTCGTAACTTCGACTTAAAATTGAATGTGCCCTGGCAGGCTGAGTTGTGCAAGGAGACGAATAACACGCTGTATGGCTAGAACCAAGATATGTATCGGTGGCGCAGGTGGAGGAGGAATATTTCGGTGGATGTTTTCTGAAGTCTTCCACAAGAAAATAGTATCGAAAAAAGAAAATTAGGAACTGGTGGAATCATGTCTTTTTGTTATCTCGCCGCCGCACATTGAATAATGATTTTAACACTTGGAAGTTTAATTACTTGTTACACCAATTAGCTCCATTCAAAATATGTTAATGTGCTCAGTCACTGAATCACAGAGGCCTCTGAAAAACAGAGGATACAGAAAAACTCTATTAGATTGCATTGATTTGTTGCATTAGATTGCATTGATTTATTGTTTAAATAAAATTCGGGACTTTTTCTGGAATTATTTTGCACCAGTGATGTGAAATGTAATTTGATTAATTTAGTGAAGTGAGGGGGCTGAATGTAAGACCCGGTACAGGTCTTACATCCAAATGTAAAGCCGGGTCGAGGTTTTACATTTGGATGTAAGACCTGTACCGGGTCTTACATTCAGCCCCGCACTCCCCTAAATTAATCAAATGCTGCTACCATCTTTTAAACTAGTAGGTTTTGCATCAGGGTTCAAGACCTGCATACAACAATAGGATTTGGGTATGGTAGGTTTTTAAATATTGTGACTGCGAGTCACGTGCTAGAGCTCAGCCAATCAGCTGATCGTATCGCTTGTGCGCGCCAAGTACAAAAAACTACTAAAGGGAAATAAATAAAAGACAAGTCCGGTAATTACTATGAGATAAAATCTCAACTGTCACATTTGCGTTCCCAGTTTACAGCCTTAGAGTTTTTTAATTCATATCAAACGTTTGAGACAAACTTTACGTTGATCCATTGGAGTCTTCTAAAATTTTGAAGCGAGATAAAACTACGATTTTTTTAATCAGACTAGCTTTCGTAAAAGTAGGCCCAAATTTCGCGTTCAGCTGATGTGTGGAGCATGTTGATACTTATTTCTGTATTTCTCGAATATAATAATATTATTATAATAATAAAATTTAATTGTTATCAAAAGCATGACCTTCCTTGATCATTACAAATAGATTGTGCTATAAAAACATTCAATTTATAACCATGAAGTACCGCAACATCTGACATATTTATTCACTACACTGAATTTTACAGAAATTATTGCCCATAGGATTTATAAATCCTAAAATATCTAAAACGACGGAAAGAGGAGATTTGCTTCAATGGAAAGAGACGAAATGGACTCTTTGCTTGACTCTGCTCAAGCAAAGAAAACGAAATACGCTACGGGATACGCGGTTTCGGTTTTCAAAGGTGAGTTTTTACAACAACTACACTTTACTTATTTTACTTAAGTTATTTTACTTTTATTAGCGGTGTAAAAAATGATAACAAAACATTTGCATTCTATAACAAAAGAACAACGCTAAAAGGATCTTCGTTGATGATTTATTTAAAAAGGAAAAAGACATTTTGGTATTACAACTAAACAATTGTCGCAGTTTATTTGTTTGAAACTCAATTGTGTGTAAGCTTAAATTTACACAAGAAAAACATTCAATTTGGAGCCCAGTTGTTGTAGGAAACTAATTGAATGAATGAAAACTTATTGGTTTTAAGTTAAATAAATGTTTGTTGTTATGTTTTTCTATTTAGAATGGGCTTAGCAGAAAGAAATAACGAGCGAGTTACATGAAATGACCGAGCCGGAGCTGGACGAAAATGTCCGTATGTTTTACGCCGAAGCGTGCAATAAACAAGGCGAATACTATGGAAAGTCTACCCTTCTGGGATTTAGAAACGGAATTGAAAGGTTTCTTAACAACCCCCCTCATAATAAAGGAGTAAAACTCGCCACAAGTGATAAGTTTCAGTGGTCAAACAAGTTGCTGGTTGCGAAAATAAAAAACTTAAAACAGCAAGGAAAACAAAACACCAAGGACAAACCTCCCATCGCAAATGCCGATCTTCAAAGCCTGAAAACGCACCAAATAATGTCACCAACTACTCCAACAGGGCTTCTTCATAATGTGTGGTTCCACGTTACACTGTATTGGTGCCGAAGAGGGGTCGAAGGCCAGAGAAATCTCAGTTCAGCAAGTTTCAAGTTTGAAGCAGATGAGAACGGCCGCAAGTTCGCAACGATGGCGCACGACGAGGCGACCAAGAATCGACCAGGCGGTATTGCTGACCCAAGTAACGGCTTCGAGAAAGAAGCCAGGCTCTACCAGACAGATGATCAAATGACGGTTATGATGCCCTCCAGTTATATATCACCAAGCTCAATCCAAATGCACCGCATTCTCCCAATACCCACGACGGAAATGGTCAGATTCTGACCCAATCTGGTGCGAGAACCGGCCGTACGGAGTAAACAAGCTTTCCACAATGATGAAACAAATGAGTTTGGAAGCTGGATTATCACAAATATATACCAACCACTGCGTCAGGGCAACTGCAATCACTTTGTGGTCAAACGAGGCGACCAAGAATCGACCAGGCGGTATTGCTGACCCAAGTAACGGCTTCGAGAAAGAAGCCAGGCTCTACCAGACAGATGATCAAATGACGGTTATGATGCCCTCCAGTTATATATCACCAAGCTCAATCCAAAATGCACCGCATTCTTCCAATACCCACGGCGGAAATGGTCAGATTCTGACCCAATCTGGTGCGAGAACCGGCCGTACGGAGTAAACAAGCTTTCCACAATGATGAAACAAATGAGTTTGGAAGCTGGATTATCACAAATATATACCAACCACTGCGTCAGGGCAACTGCAATCACTTTGTGGTCAAACGCAGGTCTCGCTAATCGCCACATTATGGCAATTTCAGGCCATAGAAATTAACAGTCGCTCGCCAGCTACAACGCTCGTCCTTCCATCGCTCAATTGGAATATTCCAGCGACGTTCTTTCAAGAGCACTTACTGGACCAAGCTCAGCTCTCCAGCTTCAGATTCCATCAAACACCAGCCATCCTCAAGCCAGTTGTGCTGTTACTCATCACAGATCCAGTTCAGTTGCCCAGAACAACTCCATACCCGAAGATTTCAACTTTGGAAGCATGTTCTCCGGATGCACAATCGGCACTGTGCAAATTCAAGTCAATCCCAGGCACGAATAAGCTCTAGATCGCTTGAAACTGCGTTTGTTTCACTTGTGCCTCGTCCTATTGTCACAGGACGATTTTGAGCTCGATGGCCTGTAATTTGTCGATAAATCTCCGCCTTCCAAGCCAGAACATGTGTATATGTACCGACATTTTGACATTAGAATTTGAAATGCCGCTTGTCAGCTGTCACACGGGGTTTTCCTGGTTTACGTGTCCGGCTAAGTAGCATAGATGGTAAATTAAGATAGGGTGATTATGTTATGTCTTATTGAATTGTATTATCACATTATAGCTGCATATATGACTTTCAGCAGTGATTACTGCTTGTAGGGCGCTGGCTATATATCCAAAATAAACAGGAGTTCTCCTGAACTGTTTAATGTGTTGTGTTATGAAGTGGAGGCAAAATTGGAAACTTTCCGCCATCTTGAATCTGGTGGCTTATCTTTTATCGTTGCCAAGAGCAACCACATGGCCAATGATCTACTGGATATCGCTACACACATGCGTGAGACCCCATTGTATTGTGTCACGCTACTAGGTGCTGACAGACGTTAACATAACTCTGTGACATTTCATATCCACTCTAGTGTTTCTCACAGTGACTCGTGTTCAGTGTATACCAGCTCAGATCTGGTGGCTAGAAAGAAATGACTTTTATAGAGCGTGTGAAATCGGGTGAGTTCATCGATATTTTTTCTGCTAACAACGCGCCAAATATTATCATCACAGTCACGTTGTTTTCTCTATCATTCATTCAAATGAGTGTCACCGTCGTTTCACTAATGTAACTGACTTAGACTTTTCTTTTCAGATCCAGGCGTGTTTAGCCTATCCATGGTATCAGTCCTCTGTAATTCGGTGCTTTTGGTTGGGTTGTGGTGTGCTTTGAGGCCAAAGCGACACAAACGAAAAAAGTTTCAACGGCTGTTCAGTCGCATACATCAAAGGACTCCCTCAAGAAGTGGTTATTCGACTCCCTTTGAATCGGTGGGTAGAGAAATTGTATAATCTTGCTGAGTAGTTTCTCGGGATCTTTGCATTCCTTAGTTACCCTAAACCTACTAAGAATGCGACACTAAAATTGATATTGTTGTGACAATTTTAAAGTGACTCCCACAAAATGAAACGCCTTTTTCAGACATTTTTTAAGTCGCTCGCGTCGCGTCACAAATGGTTATGTTACAGCTGAAATCGTTGCATCGCGACCACCCTCTTTCAAAAAAGTTCCACTTTTGCAATGCACTTGAATTGATTCTTGAGATAAAACTATTGTGTCACTCGTCTGTTGCATTTGTTACCTTTCAGCTAGCGGACTGTGAAGGAAAATACCCTCGACCTTGAGACCACGACGATTTCCAAGAAACAACTATTATAACCGCGCGTGACCGTAGCAGTGATAGCAGTAGAATCTTCTTGATCACTCCACGCACTCGCGCCTCGTCAAGTTGCGACTCATTTCGACTCGGAATTAGCGACCTTCGAAGTCCAAGAAGAAATTATTTTCAATGTTGCAAGTCTAACTGCAATGCTTTTCATCAAAGTCTCGGATCGAAGCTCGTACTGTAGTTTTGTGCTGTCAAGGAACCGGTTTAGTTTGTGTCAAGTCACGACTGAGTTTATTCGTGTCCCGCTTCATAATACAGCTTTGGTATATCAATCCCGAAATCTACCCTTTCAAACATGTATATTGACTGCCAAAATACAGCTTGGATCCAAGTTATTATGGATTTTCGGTCTGCAAGATCCCCCTTCGCAGAGTTTCTTCGTCGTAGGCGATGGAAGTCGAGGGAACATTAGGAGGAAATTACCTAGCAACCGTTTCATTGACGGAACGGAAGTGCATTGCAAAGTGGGACTTTTTGAAAGAGGGTGGTCGCGATGCAACGATTTCAGCTGTAAACCTCGACTATTGGTGCTTTTAATAATTTGTTCGAATTTATTTTGAACAGTCGTAATTTTACAAACGTCCCTCCTATGCGAAAAATCTTCGCGCATTTTTTTCTGAAACTTTTGATTTGGGGTAATTCGAACTATTTTTTTTGTCATTCAAGTTTAAAGAACAATGTAAGAGCGAAAACTGTAGTAAAAGATAGAGGTAAAAAATGACCATGTTGGATGAGGTTGAGCATGACATCGTCGAAGGCTGAGGCAAATAACACAGGCACGAGGTTTTGCTAACTAACGATTTCATGCGAAAACCGAACTCAATAATTGTTTTATTATTGTACATTGAAAGAAAGACAAATTGAAACGATGCCAACGAGGGGCTTGGGAACAACCCAACATTGAACGTGACATGCTAAATGAAATATCCGCTGCTGATATTCCATTAAGCATGTGAAGTTCACGCGACATAGATACAATACAATACATTTCGCATTTCCTATTTTACATTTTTACATTATTTTTGCTTTCTTAAGCCTTCATATATTTACGTTTTCAGATATAGATATAATAAAAAGGACAAAGATTTCAGTATAAGAAAAATGCATAGGGCCTAATTTAACCATAAGGTTTTCTAGCTAGACACTAGGCAGTTTAAATTAATCATTTTCTTGCAGCTATCACTCAGTTAGAAAAGCAAAATTGGGAAATGCCAAGAAAGCAAAGCTGAGCGTGCACAATTACAAAACACAGAAATAAATATAGAGTAGAAAACTAATTTTCATTGAGTGTCTGTTATGAAATATATTGCTTGAGAAGTAGGTGTTGTCGATCACATATCTATACAAACACACACGAAAAAGTAATAAGGTGAAGAAAAGGTTGAAATGGAAGTATATCTTGACTAACAACGGTCGTATATATTTACATATATTTATACTGTAGAATATGGTGAATTGTGGGGCCAGAACAATCCCTACCAGTAGAAGGATCCGTAAAAGGATTCACAGTTGGTCGGCTTGATAATGAAGAGAAGAATTAATGAATGAGCCAAACCAGCAACTTCTAAAGTTCCATAAAAATTTATTTAAACGTTTCGGCCTTCGGCCTTCATCAGTAAAAGTTTTAAAAACTAGTGTCCAAACTGAATAACTAACGAGATTACAAGTAATAAATAGGGTTAAAACAATAGGGTTAAAAATACAAAGCTGATTGTGTTAAAAATGTATTTAAGGAAACATAGGAGATTTAAAAACCTTAACACTATTCATTGCAAGCATTCTACTATGTAAACTTTATTCTATTTAATGACCTATATTCACACGCTTGTTTAGACCGTGTGGCTGGAGACATCTAAGTTGCGAGGTCCAATAAGGTTCGCGATTCAAAAGTACTGTTTCTAAATTCTCACGGGCTCTAATTTGTTCTATGACTGTGAAGTCAAAATCCTAAGTGCGTGCGGCGAGCTATTAAAATGTTTTGTAACTTCGCAGGTCTTTCTGTTGGCGCGCATATGCGATTTATGGTTACGAAAGCGGACTTTAAATTCGTTCTTTGTAGATCCAATATATGGAAGTCTACAAAGATTGCACGATACTAAATATATAACATTTGTTGAATTGCAGCTTACGCTCTCCTTAATAGAGTAAGTGCGACCCGTTGCAAAACCACTAAATTTATCGGTGTCTAAAAGAAAATTATTGCATAGGTCACACCTCTTTTGACAATGCGAACAACGCCCTCCCTCCTCTTGGTTGTCTGGGCGTGGCCGAAATTTAGAGGGTGCTATGAGCTCTTTTAGATTTTTGGTTCGTCTAAAAGAAGGCATGAGAGACTTAGGCGGAAAAGCCGCCTGAAGTAACTGAGAATTATATACGAGATGGCTGTGCTTATTAATTACCTTGGCGATTACCCATTTCTCACTCCATTCTTTAACACTATGAAAACATTATGATCCCACTGTTTCTCATTTTCATAGTGTTAAAGAATGGAGTGAGAAATGGTTACGGAAAAGCAGATATCCCGCGAGGTTGCGGAATGGGTTACGGAAGTTACACCTAAGCCTGGCGTGGCTTTTGGAAATGTTAAGACTCATAAGCCAGGAAATCCCTTGCGCCTTATCACGTCTTGCTGCGGCACGGCAATTGAGCGGCTATCTGCTTTTACCGAGCACTTTCTCAAGCCATTTTCCCAGAAACTTCCGTCCTTTCTTAAGGACACGACTGACCTTATCAATAAGATTAATGAGCTTAATAGTAGGGGGCCCCTCCCACAAGATACACTTCTTGTTTCATGGGACGTGGTAGCAATGTTCCCAAATATCGATAACAATTTAGGTATAACCGCAGTACGTAAAGCGCTTGATAGTAGGGAGGTCAAAATTCCGTCCACGGAATGTATCGTAGAAGCAGTACAAATCTGCTTAAAGTCTAATAATAGCACATTCGGGGGGGAGCACTTTGTTCAGTGTCATGGTACCGCTATGGGACCAAAAACGCATGCAGCTACGCTGACCTGGCTATGGGCCACATAGATGAGCTCGCTATCCAGGGTCCTGTAAAACCGAATTTATGGTGGAGGTACAGGATGATGTAGTTGAAGTTTGGACACACGGGTTGGACAAACTTCACGAGTTTACAGACTACATCAACTCCCTGTACCCCACCATTAAATTTGAGTTGGTATTTTCAGAAACAAAGCTCAACGTATTAGACCTTACTCTTAATCTAGTAGATGGCTTTATTTCTACGGATATCTATTCTAAGCCCACTGATAGCCATCTTTACTTACCATTTAATAGTTCACACCCTATACATTGTAAGCGCGCGGTGCCTTATGGGGTAGCTCTGAGGCTCAATAGGAACTGCTCTTCCCAGGAGCAACGGAATTTGCGCGCCCGTGAGTATCAGGCTTATCTAGAGCATCAGGGCTACCCCAAACCCCTTATTCAAGGCAAATTCAATAAAGCCTTTAGAAAAGAAAGGTCTGAATTACTCAGACCAACCCCTAGAGAAGCTAAGAAAATTATACCTCTCGTACTAGATTACAATCCTAGATTGCCAGATATCGCCAAGGTAATTAATAAGCACAGCCATCTCGTATATAATTCTCAGTTACTTCAGGCGGCTTTTCCGCCTAAGTCTCTCATGCCTTCTTTTAGACGAACCAAAAATCTAAAAGAGCTCATAGCACCCTCTAAATTTCGGCCACGCCCAGATAACCAAGAGGAGGGAGGGCGTTGTTCGCATTGTCAAAAGAGGTGTGACCTATGCAATAATTTTCTTTTAGACACCGATAAATTTAGTAGTTTTGCAACGGGTCGCACTTACTCTATTAAGGAGAGCGTAAGCTGCAATTCAACAAATGTTATATATTTAGTATCGTGCAATCTTTGTAGACTTCAACATATTGGATCTACAAAGAACGAATTTAAAGTCCGCTTTCGTAACCATAAATCGCATATGCGCGCCAACAGAAAGACCTGCGAAGTTTCAAAACATTTTAATAGCTCGCCGCACGCACTTAAGGATTTTGACTTCATAGTCATAGAACAAATTAGAGCCCGTGAGAATTTAGAAACAGTACTTTTGAATCGCGAAGCTTATTGGACCTCGCAACTTAGATGTCTCCAGCCACACGGTCTAAACAAGCGTTGTGAATATAGGTCATTAAATAGAATAAAGTTTACATAGTAGAATGCTTGCAATGAATAGTGTTAAGGTTTTTAAATCTCCTATGTTTCCTTAAATACATTTTAACACAATCAGCTTTGTATTTTTAACCCTATTTATTACTTGTAATCTCGTTAGTTATTCAGTTTGGACACTAGTTTTTAAAAATTTTACTGATGAAGGCCGAAGGCCGAAACGTTTAAATAATTTTTTATGGAACTTTAGAAGTTGCTGGTTTGGCTCATTCTTTAATTCTTCTCTTTACATATATTTATATATATTTACGAGCTGCACAGTTAGCAATAAACCGGGAAGCTTGTTGTAGACATTTTGAGATAAATAATGTAAATATTTTGAGAACGTCATGTTTCGCGCCAATTTCTAGGGTTTTGTTAATTTATGTGCATATTTAATGAAAAAATAAAGGTTTTTACAAAACGACACAACATGGCGCCCAACGTGTGGCCGGGGCGAAATATGCGAGTGAAGTAAAGCGATAGAACGATAGAAATTCGAAGAAATGGCCGATAAAGAGAAGCAAGACAGACTTAAAGCGATTCGAGGCGCTCAGAGGCGTCGTAACGAAGTTAGTTAAGGAAATCGACGAGTTGTTGACCCCGGTTCCCGAAGAAGAATAGCTGCGACTAAAAGTAATGCAGCATCAACTCGAAGCGAAGATAACGACTCTAAACGAACTAGACAAGGATATTCTATCGCTATGCAAAGCAGACGAGATCCTAATAGATATCGAGGAAGCCGAGAACGTAATGGCAAGGACCATACATTACAAGCAACGAATCGAGAAAGCGACGATAAGTACAACTTCACCATGTGTCACAAGTACAAGGACAATCACAGTCGAATTCCCAGGCGAACCAAATTACCGAAATTTACATTACTCCAGTTTAAGGGAGAAGTCACCAAACGGCAAGATACTGGGATAGATTTAATGCAGCTGTTAATTCCGCTGATGATGTTCCGGTGATACAAACGTTCAACTATCTGAACTTGACACTCGAGGGAGCAGTGTCCCGAGCGATACAAGGACTCCCTTTGACTGAAGAGAATTATGAGAATGCAGTGGATATTTTGAAGGAGAGGTTTGGCAAACCACAAGAGAGGTTTGGCAACCACGGCTCACATAGACGAATTGTTGAAGCTGCAAGCAAGTACAAGCGGAGCTTTGCCAGAGCCAGGAGCTCTAAGATTTGTTTATGATCAAATTAGTGTGAATATTCGAGGCTTGGCGACGTTGGGGTAGCTTCTGATCAATACGGAACCATGTTAATACCGATAATAATGTCAAAAATTCCCAGCGAAATAAGACTGCAAATTGCAAGGAAGTCTAAGGGAGATGTTATAAAGAAAGAAGTTGAGGCCAGAGAAGAGAGTGAGAGATTCAAGACTGGTGGCGAGACACAAGGATCAAAGTCCAAGAAACCCCACACCAAATGTGACGGCAAAGGCTTTGTTTACTGGTGCAAATATTCAATGCGCTTACTGTGGTGATAATCGTTTCTCAGCATCATGTGAAAAATTCAAGGATCCGCGGAAAAGGAATAAAATACTAATTCATGACAATCGATGCTTTAAATGTTTGAGAACATCTCACAGAGCAAAGGACTGTCGGAGTATCGTCACTGTAATGGACACCATCATCAGTCGATTTGTACCTCATACGGGAGTGCTCCACCCTGGAAAGCTGATGGCTCATCAACGGTCGAGAAAGGGAACATCAGAATCGAAGAAGTCTGAACCGCCAGGCGTGTGCATAACAAGGGCGAAGATTGTTCTACTGCAGACAGCTTCAGTGACAGCTGTAAATGAGGAAAATTCAAATGCGAAACCAGTGAGAGTATTGCTGGATAGTTGGAGTCAGCGTTCCTATGTGACTAATATATAGATTTAGCCACTGGCTAAAAGCGGAGCTCCCGGTTACATGTTTCCGTGAGCATAAAACACGGTTGCCATGTGTATATGGTTTTCACTGTGGACGGGTTGTGTGGAAGACTATAACCTACACCAATGGAATAACCCTTCACTCATTTTTGTGTAATATGTTATGTTCCAAGCCCTCCGAGAAATATTCCGTAACTCATAAAGTGGTAGCTCTTAAAAGGACAATAGACCTTTTTCCAAAATGGCCGCCGCAAATTCACATGTATTAAAATTAAACTGACTGAAAATCAAATACTGGCACAAGAAAGAGTATCCTCACATTAGTAGTACTTTAAATTTTCGCTGTGCCAAATGCCATGTCAGCTGAGAAAGCAGAGTCTGAAAATTGAAAATTTTACAGAGATTTGTATGACTGGGGCTATGACGCATACCCCCAGTCATACAAACGTCTGTAAATTTTCAAATTTTCAACGTTCGTTTTCTCAGAAGATATTGGATATAATGTAGCGAAATTTTGGAGTTTTACTAAAGTGATGATGTGTGTTCTAGTGCTGGTGTTCATTTTTAACAAAAATCGATTTGAATTTTTGGCGGCCATTTTGGAAAAAGGTCTATTAATGGAATGGAAATGGTCCTTTCCCTTACCATTCCTTCCCTTACCATTTAGCTGTACAGCTGTACATACAAAGCAGGATGAATACAAAGACCAAATTGGCAACCAACTTTTCTGAATTTCTCTGCTCATTCCAGGTTGGGTATTTTCTTGAATCTTTTATGAACATATTGACAAATAAAAGCTTTTCTCTTTATAGCATGTTTGTCTTTGTTAGAATCGTACCTTTCATAGCACATGGATGTTTTCCCTAAAAGACGCTTGAGAGGGCAAACACTTTTTTAATTGTGTGGTTCCAGAAAATATCCATACCCCTCCCTCATGGAAGGGTGGTAAAAATCGTCCCCCCAACCCCTTAATTTCTTAAGGTTTATTAGTTTCGTACCCTGTCGTAATTTTTACCTACGGTTTAGTGTTTGTTCTCTGCAATATTTTAGTTCGCTGTTCCTTTACGTTATACCTCGCCTTAATTTACGGTTTAGGCTTCAGTTTTTCTCCGTTATTTTTTCACATTACTTTTTAATCAGTTGTCCGGTTATCATGTTTATCGTGCCATTATTGTTTTGCTTGTGTTTGTTTTCTCATACACGCCCGTGTTCCTATTCACCTCTAGGGTGCCGTTGGGTTTTTATCGTTGATTCTTATTTCTACGCTTAGTTATCCTATCTATTTATACTCTTGTTATCTTGCTAGCTGACCCACGCGTTTACTGCATTATATTAGATGTTCGAATGTTTTAACTTACGGAGGGGCTAGCTATTTAACTTTTAGACCATAACAGTTTACATTGGCATTAGAGCGGATTTCAGATGACTGTTGTGAGTAATTCGCAATTACTCTGTCATTACTCCTAGAGGTTTTTCCTTTATGGTGTAATTACTTTGCAATTGGTTTCGCTGCAGTCATATGAAAACCGCTCTATGTATATGTTGCAAAATTAGTAATGTTTTATTATCTAAAATTCGCACGTTTTCAGAATTTGTAAACCTAGCTCCATATATCTAGTACCCTGGGTTGACCATTTATAGTTTATCTGGCCAGTTCTTGTAAAGGGGGGAAAACCATGAACCCCCCCCCCCCCCCCCCCCCCCCCCCCCACACACACACACACACACACACACACACATTTTCCAGTTGTTATTGCTGTTCCATTACGGGAAAACCGGGGAATACTCACCTATGCTAATATTCCCATTAGTGATGACGATTGTGTTAATACAACAAGGAGTTCGGGGCTTTATGCCATGTGGATTGCGTAAGCAATGTACATCCACGACCTGAATTTTTTCTCCCCATTTCGTTTTATTATCAGCTACAAGGTCTGAAGGACGAAGTAAAAGTGTTGAAAAGCCTAGCAGGTTCTGGCTCGGTGACAGCCGCCTTGGCTCACGTGAGACAGTTGTTAGCTCGGCCCGCGGCAATCTTCGATGGCTACGCGACGTTTGCTGCCTTAGAACAGCTCACCGACATAGCAAGAGAGAAGGGTGATGGGAAAGCGTCTCGCTACTCAATCGTTTGCAGACACGCAAGATCCCTTCTGGGTTCGCCTGCGCTACAGTCGGTTCTGAGTAAGCTGGTGGGATCAGATGAAGAGATGGCCATAGCTAAAGAAGTCAATAAGGCAATTAAACAATCTGCTACAACGCCCCAGGCCTCTGGTTCACAACCGACGCGTCGACCCCAGCCACCCCTGAGGCTGTTTTGCTAAGTCATCCCCTCTGCACCGCGGAGGTGGGATCGTCGTCAACGTCAGCCCGTGTGTTACCGCTGTAACCGTTCAGGGCACTTTGCTCGCTTTTGTTTGGATAAACAGTAGAGCCATGGTTAATAAAGAATAGGCTCGACAATAACTGCACTCAAGCCAATAAAACATTCTAAGTCTAGTAAAGCTTCCTTTGTTCATCGTGTATATTGTACGTCCATCGTGTTCCTTAGCTCCTAGTACAACCAGCATAGTTCTTGCACTATCGGTACACCCGCAGTAGCGCCCTGCTATATTTTTCATTTTCGGTTGCCCCGTTTTACTACCATTACCTAGCGAAGTTCTCAAGCCTTTGCTGTTTTACCCTTCGCCCCTATTTTATGGGCTATAATTTCTAATAGGGAACATACTCACCTGTTAAGCTAGAAATTAAACAACACCCTTTTTTGTGCAGCGATCACCCGTAAATAATAGTCTATTCCTCCCGTCCCTACTCTTTGTTTGTGCCCTTTCGGCCACGACCAGAGGGGTTTATCTTAAGGCCGATTTAGACTGTACGATTTTCGCTTACAACAATCGCATGCGACACGCTTGCGACATGACTTAGCTCGTAAGCACATGTCGTAGAGGCGTTGTAGGGCTGATTTAGACTTTGCGATTCGAGTCGTATGCTGATGCGAGCATGTCGCATGCGATGGTTGTAGGCGAAAATCGTACAGTCTAAATCGGCCTTTACATTTACCCTACAACTGTCTTCGGACGGTTTCTGGTCCGGCCCAGCTAGTGTATAACCTTCCCTTCCATTGCTAGTTTCTTTTTCCGTTAATGTGTTTAGTGACCCGCCCTTTCCTGTTTCGTATTCCAAGGGGTTTGCAAGTTTGTGCCTATCATACTTTAATGGACAACCAACTGTGTGTGACCTCTCGTGGTGTGCAAGGGAAGGTATCCCCAATAGTTGGGTCGGACCGTTACCGTCCGCGGAATCAGTGGCCAGCGGTCTAGTAAAAGCCTCACCCAATATGCTGAGATTCCAAGTGTTCAGCGGTTGTCGAGCTAGACGGCCACGTTTTTTTTACTCTCTCTCTTCGGAGAGAAATTAACTTGAAATATAACTAAATTCGTAGTGAGTTGAAAGAGGAAAAAGAAGGTACAATGGCTACTGGAACTAGAAAAGGAAAGAAGGCAGAAGAAAAGAAAGACAAGCAAGATTTTGAGGATTTCGTAAGGCAGAGCCTTCGTTCTCTCTGTGAGGACATGGCGACAGTGAAAACGGGACAAGAGTTAATCAACAAGGAGCTTTCGACTCTGAAAACTAACGTTGAGGAAAACGCAAAGGTCATAGAGAAACAGAGCCATAGGCTGGAAATTGTTGAAGGGGACGTTCACGTTGCCTGTACCAAAATAGACAAGTTGGAAACTACAGTGAATGAAGACCACGATACAAAGATTTCTCAAATGTACGAGCGACTTCTCAGTCAGGAACGATACTCGCGAGAGTACAACCTACGTTTCTACAACATCCCTGAGACCGTCGGAGAAGATTGTATAGATAAGCTGCTGGATATATTTCAGTCTGATATGGGATACCGACCAGAGTTAGAGAACGCGCACAGAGTTGGAGGTCATCGTGAGGATGGTAAATCCAGACCAATAATCGTAAAGTTCCTCTACAGGCCGGAGCGCCACCGCATTCTCCTGAAGCGCGGGAATTTAAAGAACGGGGTCTGGCTTTCCGAGGATCTTATCTGGGAGGATAGACAAAAAAAGAAGCAGTATAAAGATGCCATGAAGGAAGCATATGAAAGGGGTCAAAAACCAAGATTTTACAGAGGTAGTTTATATATAGACGGTGTGAAACAAACATGAGCCACAGTAAGCAAGAATCAAGTCCAAAATGCAGCCTGGTCAGTGAGTCTTTAATTAAGCAAGAACCAAGTTCAAATTCAGTATATATTGTTTGATTTATATTCTACTAGATGTGTAGAATTTAGATATGGTAATGAATTGTGATTTCTCGCAAAATGATCCGGATTTGAATTTCAAATCGTACATTGACCATGGCATTTTCACGCTTGATAAGTTGAATGAATTGTCTACTATTGTGAAGCCTCAATTTGCCGCGCTTCATTTAAACGCACGAAGTTTAGATAAACGCTTTAATAAGTTATGTGATCTGTTGAGTTCAATTCCCTTTGCGTTTGACGCGCTAGGATGTTCGGAATCTTGGCTAAAAGATGAAACTGATCTCGAGAAATTTCACATACCTGGTTATTCTATGATCACCGATAATCGTACCTATGCGTCCCGAGGCGGGGCGACACTTTATTTGAAAACGGATTACAAATTCCAAATTAGACATGATTTGGCAGTATTGCCTATCAAATTGCTGACCATTTGCCTGTTTTTTCGATAGTATACGATCCTAAAAATAGCCCATTTCCAGATAGTACAGAATTTCGAGACTTTAAAAAATTTAATAGGTCAAGTTTTCGCTCTGATCTCCAACAGATTGATTGGTCTACCGTATTAACTTGTCGCGAAGATACTGAAAGCTACTCAAGATTCTCACATATATTTAATAAAATAAGTAATAACCACGCTCCTATTAAAACTACTAAATTAAAGAGTAGTACACAGAAGCCGTGGATAACCACTGTTTTATCTGCCAAAAAATGTTTTACTGCCAATCGAACCTTTCTTTTCTCTTTACTCTTTTTCTAAATAACCTATCAATTTTCTATATATAGGGCACATAACTAGCTTGCTATAGAGTGCCCTATCTCTTCAAAAATACAAAAATAAAAATAATAATGTATTAATAATCAGTATTTATTGTAAAATATTTTTCTTTTTTGAAGAGATGAATAATTAAAAACTGAAAACTGAAAAACTGAAACTGAGATTCCGTGACCCTAAACATTTCCGCGCTGGAAACCTCACCCGCTGCTACCCCTTCTGGCAAAAGATTACAAAAGACCAGCCATCCAAGGATTTCGTTCTATCAATCATAGAAAACGGCGTTAATATTTTCGATTATTTCACGCCTTTCCATGGCAAGTTTCGAGGAACAGTCTACAATTCGGACCAATCTCCACACACGATTTTTGATAACGCTCCCTCCTGTGCAAACTTCAAAGAATTTATTACAGGGACAATTAGGGATAGAGTACGCAATTGGTCGTGTAGGCGAAGTCACACCCCCGCATTTGGTTATGCCAATCACGGTGGAACCTAACAAGCCACGCATGTGCCATGACGAGCGGTTTTTAAACTGCTGGATTAAGGACTCGCCTTTTCCCCTCGACTTCGTAACTGACCTACCCAGATACATAGGGCATAATCATTTCCAGTCAACCTTTGACGACAAGAGTGGCTACGATCACGTTCCGCTACATCCAGACAGCTCTACCTTTTTTGGACTCCAGTGGAATGGTTGTTTTTTTTGTGTATACCTCCCTTCCTTTTGGCTGGAAAGCGAGTGCGTTCATTTGGGTTAGCAGCCACTAGCTATAAACGTTCGCTGAGCGTCCCATGTACACAATATATCGATGACCGGGATATCGGGCAATTGCGATTGCCTGCCTGCTACAAGGGTCCCCCTTTTTCGAATTTCGAGCTCGCTGAGATGGCGTCTTTCATATAATCAGATTGGGTTATTTCATTGGTCTCAAGAAGAGCGTTCTAACCCCCTCAACTTCCGTGCGGTTTCTAGGCTTTTACGTGGACTCAACCAAGCAGACTTTCATCCTCCCTGAAGATAAAAAGGAGAAATTTGCACGACTAATGGACAGCATCCTGGCAAACAAGTCCGTTTCTCTCAAAAGTCTTCAAAGATTTGCAGGGAAGACAACTTCTTTCGCGCTTGTTGTCCCAGCGGCGAAACTTTTTACCAACTCAGTGTTTCAGGCCATTGGTCGAGCGTCAAGAAATAACACCACACAGTTCCATCTGACCGCCACGCTCCGTAGGGAAATCGAGCACTGGAAATTCCTCGATTCATGGACCGGCCACATGGCTTGGAAACCTGAAGCTCACATGCAGGTTCAGCTATATTCAGACGCCTCCAATTCAGGATGGGGAGGCTGCTTGTTTCAACCGGGAAAATCTCCCACCGAACGTAGAGGTTATTGGGACCAGCATGTAAGAGAAAAACCCATTGCGGTGAGAGAAGCCCTCGCGTTATTACATGCTCTACGACACCTCCTCGGGCACTCAGCTAATGTCAGGGTGGACGTATTCGTCGATAACAAGTCTCTCCTAGGCTGTTGGCAAAGGCAACTGTCTAAGTCGAGCGAGATTTCAGACGTTATGAAGGAAATCTCCGAGCACGCCATCGCGAGGAATCTGACGCTATCATTGAAGTTCGTCCCTTCTACGCGTAATCCGGCGGATAGACCTTCACGTTGCCTCTCCGACCTAAGTTGTAAGCTAAACTCAGCCACGTGGAAGCAAGTGGAGTCGGCATTCGGTCCCCATACGATAGACCTCATGGCTATGTCCTCCAATGTAATGCACGACAGATCAGGCCGACCTCTGCGTTTCTTCTCGGAGCTTCCGTCTCCAGACGCCGTGGGCACTGACGTTTTCGCCCAATCGATTCCCCCATCAGAGAACGCATACCTCTTCCCCCGTTTGTGCTATTTGGGCCACTCCTTAAGCACTTAGCAATTCAAGGGTGTCAATACACGATGCACGTACCCGACTTGACGCCAAGGAAATACTGGTGGCCACTCCTAGAACGCAGCGCCATGGCTGCCCTTAAGCTCGATAGCAAGGGCTGCAAGTCCACCCTTCTGTTCCCATCCACAACAATAGATTGGGAGGCGCGTCCTCTCCAGTGGGACTTATGGGCCTTCCATGTTTTCTCCATACCATGAATATGTTACCAAGGAACATTTAAGGCCCCCCTTAAATAGGTGTCGCCCTACATTTACTTTCTGACGGGGTACGTGTTATTAGCTATGACCAACAATAAAATCTCCATTGAGAGTGCACGGTCCTACCTGTCCACATTTCGGAACTCAGGGAAAAGCCCGCTGTCGGTGCCCCACCAGGTTAGCTGCAGGTACAGTGGACAGTTTAATCGGAAAATTGCGCTCTGTTTTCGCACAGGCGGGACGTTCGGGGGATTGGAACGACCTCCTTCATTTAGGAAACCCCGCTACTCATTTTTCGGTTAGACAGTACCTCTCGACGGTGCGTGAGGAGCAAGCTGCGGCGCACGTCATACCTAAGCAAGCCAAGCCTATGTTCTATGATAAACTAGTCAAGCTATGCAGACACCTCAGAGGTCAGGTATTTCTCAACACCGCAACCCCCGATCAACGCTACCTATATGCACGGGACCTCGCGTTCTTTTCCGTCGAGTTTTTTGCAGGGGACAGAGCCTCCGACCTCGGTCGCGTTCAAACTAAAGAAATCCTGGTCACACGCAACAATGACGGGTTTTGGTTCAACCACACAGTAGGGAAGACGTTGCGCGGAGGAGGAGAAACCAACACCTTTGCGGTCATGAAGTGCGCGGACCCCATCATTTGTCCAGTACAAAACCTGCGCCTGCACGTGCAACTCTGTGACCTCATGAGTATAAATCTTCGAGAGGGGTATCTTTTTCGGACCCTCAACAGCCGCAAGGACGTTACTGTTAACCCGTTCAGCTGGTCAGCCGTCGCCAACAGGCTCGTACTCCACCTAAAGAATGCCGGAATCAAAGGAAAGGAGACAATGCACGGCTTTCGAAGCGGCTGCGCCATTAAACTTTCGCTGTTGGCGTATCCCCCAACGACGTAGCTAAGCATGTTGGTTGGAGATCGACTTCAACAGCAGAATACTACACACAAACGGCAAAAGTCATGAAGGCGGAAAAGGTGGCGCGGCTATTGGCCGACAGCACCACCAAGCCCAAGGCCCTCGATGACGCTTTTGCTTACAATAATGACCTGGGAGAACTTGTTACCGCCTTCCCATAGAGTATATACCAACTTCGCACTTTTTCGGATTTCGGATTTTGGATTTTCTGAGTTTTGGGAGAATATAGCTTTTGTGTAGCAGGGAACGCCAATTTAACGTTATGGGGGACTCAATGTCAGGGTCTGACTTTGAGCAGGGGTTTGCCGAGGAACAAATCGGCCTCCCATAACTTAATCCCATTAGAGGCAGTAAGCGGCAACTTCCCCGGTGAAAATGGCTAACTATTTTCACTAGGGAACTTTGCGCGAAATTCCGATACGATCAAGTCTACCAATCAGGTTACCCCAAGGGGTTTCTGCCCTTTGTGGTAGGTTCTCGTATATCGCACTGGCTACGTATTTAAGGCACAACATTATCTAATTCGGGGCTCTTCTCTACAGATCTACGCTAGCGGGTAAGGCTCTATTAGTTTTCGACCCACCCGCTTCCCCTTAGGCAACGTGGCACCACGCTCGGCTCAGCTTCTTTCTAGCCACCTTATTGCCTCGTCAAAATCGGCCTCCCATAACTTAATCCCATTAAAGGCAGTAAGCGGCAAGTTTCCCGGTAAAAATGGTTTACTATTTGTATGGAAAAGATCAGGTAAATTGACCCCCACCCCCCAGAATTTCCAATCCTTTCCATTTGGAAAAGGGTATGGATATTTTGTGGAAACACATTGCTGACATTCCCCAGTCCTCCTCCAAAGATAAAACTACCTTCCCTATGTGCAAAACCCACCATGTATGGTTAATCTGGTATAACACAATTATGTAACAAAAGATTATAACAAGCTGGAGATTTACATGGTGCGAATGAGGAGTCTTGATCAGTTCATGGAAATCTAGAGCAAGTACTCTATTATTTTAATGTTCACAAACCAGATGATCTAACAATCATGGATACATTTTCTTTTCAAAAACACAAGACAGAGTGATGAGCAGGCTATACTAATTGCTTTGTATAACATCAGCTTAGTACCTATAATTTAGTAGTAATTGAATTACAGCAGCATTGCATTCTCACTAGCTGGTATAGGCTAATTGTAGACGAAGTTGGTTGATGCATTTACATCCTTATAAATAGAAAAGCTGTAAATGCATTAAACTGATTCTTGACAAGTATTTAGAAATCATAATACATAGACATAGGCATAGATAGTCTTTATTGCGACAGTACACCATGGGATGCATGTGGCGTTATAACAATAAGTACTAAAAAGTGTAATAAATGTAAACTTAGTTATGGAAAACAAAGAGGGGACAAGGCGATGCCATTACATATTGTATTTTAATTCATGGATGGCAGAGCGTGGTGGGTGGGTAGCCCCCGGTGGGGGTTATCCCAAGTAAGAGTGATAGGGGTGCTCGTTAGGACATCCGAAAATATACCCTAAAAAATAACAGGACATAAAAATACACCCCCTAAAAATACCTTCTAAAACAAAATGACCCCTAAAAATACCAACAATAAACCTGTTTTGTCATTGTTTATTGCTTCTCATCTCAAAACAAGCTTGTTCTTAGAGCTATAAATAAACAGAGAAAGGCACAATGTTTCTCCGATACCCCCTAAAAATACCTCACAGTCGATTTTGACTACTAAAAAAATACGATGAGCATCCCTATCAGGTCGACATGTGAAGAAGCCCCTTCCAGTGACTTATTTCATCTTGTTCAGTTTCCAGAGTGGTCTTCCTAAACACGTGGAGAAAGACGTATAATAGTAGTCAAGACAGTACATTAGGCAACAAATACATTTAGAGTGTATTAGTGCTAAGTATGCTATTTCACCGATTTATCTAAACCACTTTAGTGTATTTGGCACATCCGATATTAATATTAAGGAAGGTTATAGAGTGGAGGCGAAAAGGCCTCCAGGGAGAAGAACCGGGATGCTTGACATGGTAAAGGATGCAAACTGCATCACCACCGAAGGGACAGGAAATGCCAGGTCAATTTACCTGATTTCTTCCATACAAGTACTGTATTTTCCTTTGGAAAATTATTTTCTGGAAGCACACATTGAAAAAAACATTTGAAGCATTTCAATCTGTCATTTCAAGGGTAAAACAACAACTTATTCTGTGAGACAGAGCGGAAATGACCTGGTTAGATCACTAAATTTCAGGTCAGGTTAGCTCCTCATTTGATCAAAAACAAACTATCAAAAATAACTTTTTTCTAATGGATCCGTCTTTGAGATATTAGGCTTTAAACGTTGGTTTCTGTACCATTTTACGGGAGAATTAGTAGTTCGATGAGAAATTATGCAAACTTTGCTCAGTCATAATATCTAAATTCATATTCTTTAATTTTCTTAAAATTTGGAATTAAGCTTTTGGCCTTAGAAACTCTTTGTATACGAAATCTTGAGCTTACTAGAGTTTACTAGAGGGGTGGGGGGATGTATACTACAGGGGCGGAGGGGCAGAGGTTTTTGAGGGGGGATCTTTGGAAAAGGGAGGATGTCAGGTTCTTTACCCTTTTTACAGCCCTGAATGGATGTAAATACAATGTAGTTGTTTAGAACTGCATTCACATACTGTAATTAACATGCTACCTAGGCCAAAATGAAAATTTTTGATCCCAGTTGGGAAACTCACACATTCCCACTTGGGATCTCAGATTTAAGCTTGGATCCAACCTGCGTTTTCGTTTAGGTCAGAAATAAACACCTTGGGTATCTTATAGTCCAGTCTGGGATTATCTCCCCTTCAGGGTCATACTACCTCCCAAACAGTTGGGATAACACAGGGGCGGCAGAGCACCCTAAAAAGTGGGGGTGCCGAAGAGGCACAAAATGAAGTGGGCTACATCACCTCACATACATTTTGATGAAAATATGTCACAATGTAATCTTAACCCCTACTGAGCCTAGCGTCAAAACAGAAACAAAAGGGCAAACAAAAAGGTTCTTCTGTTCCCTCTTCTTTACGTGTAAATACCACAAAATATATATAGGTTTACAAAGCTCAGTACCCACCCCCAGTTAAAAAAGTGAGCACCCCCCGCCTATGTAACAGCTAAAGGATTACAGTAGTGCTTATATTACCTAGGTACTAGTTTTATGTTAAAGATGTACTGGACCAGTGTTATTATGATGCACAAAAAATAAGTGTTCGATAAAAAAATTCAAACAGGGAAACCTTTGTTTTTTGGGCATAGAAACATATGGAACAGAATAAAATGTTTTGCCAAAAGCAAGGCCACCCCTTAATTGCACCAGTGCGTCCCCCCCCCCCCCCCCCAACCCCCTCGATAAATAATGACCGGTCCTTAAACAGCAGGAGTTAGCAGTGAAAAGAGATTAGTTCTCATCAATAAGTACACTGCACGTAAAATTGCCACTCCGACAGTCTACAATCCAACATGGGTGCAAATAACAAAAGGATTAGTTTTGTAATTAAGTTTTTGTTTTCTTGAGTCATAACTTCAGTTTTCAGTTTTCCATTAGCTTAGACATGCCAACTTCTGAAATGCAGAGAAGAGAGACCTGTGCTAGCAGGAAAACAAAAACAAACAGAAAACGACATAATTTTCCCGTCCTTACAAAAACAGAAATGTGACAGGATAAACATTAATTTGCAAGGAAGGAATGGTTCAGTGGATATCTCAGCATTGTGTTTTCCAAGTATTTGTTCGACAGTGTCTGCGAAAGTCAATGTGTCCGACTACCTGCACTTACAGGATTTGGAGCTGGCAGACAACACAATTCTGGATGGTAACGAAGAGACAATCGATATATTTATAGGATGAGATTATTATTTTGACATCATTTCTGGAAATGTCATTCGTGGAAGTAGTGGACCAGTTGCGGTGCAAAGCAAATTCGGTTGGATTTTGTGTGGACCAACTGAAGGTAATGCGGTGGATGTAACATGTGCGAACCTGATAATTGAGAGACATGGGTCCCACTTATTTCACTTGAATCAAATGAACCAAAGGATGAACTCATTGATTGTTTACAACAATTTTGGAATACAGAGTATTATTGTAATCAATATTTATACAGGCTGGTCAAGTTCAGCTAATGCTGGTTTAAATTGAGGCCTGTGGTTAGTATTGTGAGCCCTGCACTGAGGATGGGCAACTTCCGACGTCCCCGTGGTTCTCTTTAACGTCCCTCTGGTTCCGGTTAGTGTAGTGCATGTGAGAGACGGGACCTACGGTTTTACGTCCTTATCCGAGAAGACGCGAAGGTCTAACCATTTGCAGATTTACTGCAAATTACTGTGCGACTACGTCAACCGGGCCATCTCAAAAAAAGTTTGTCATTTAGAGATCCAAACCATTTTAAGCAAATCTAATACCTGCAACACATCTGACAATAAGTAATTAAGTGTTTTGAAGTTATTTCTGCCCATAATTTCCACAACTTTTACGAGAAAAGCGATATTTCGGTGTCTCAAATCTCAAGAAAGTCATGATCCTTTGTTCTGTACTCGCTTTCTGATTGGCTAACTTCTTACAAAATGGCCCGGTTGACGTAGTCGCACAGTAAAGCAAAGGCAGCACCTTCTCCTCAGTTATTAGAAAAAGACCCTGAGTGCTGGCCCGGCCGGGGTTTGAACTCCCAACTTCCCGAACATAAGCCCGGCGCTCTACCACTGCGCTAACCGGTCGTCGGTCAGAGTCAGTGGGAGTAACCCCGGGAGAGGCAGACAAACAGTTTAGTTCAGCAACTTTAAGGGACATACAATTTAAAGAGTGTGAGTCTAAATATAAGAAAGTTCTGCCTTGGAAGACAGAGCTTGATTATCATTACGGTTTATGTATTAGAAAGTTGCACCAGCTGCATGCACGTCTCAAGAAAAATAAGGAAGTTTTACAGGACTATGATCTGATAATAAAGCAACAAGTGGAGACTGGCATTATTGAGCCTTTACTGAGGAACAATATTTTGAAGGAGACAACCATTTCATGCCTCGTTTTGAAATTTCGAGACAGGACAGCGAAACTACTAAGCTGCGTGTAGTATTCGATGGGTCTGCCAAAGATAGTGAAGATTCTCTCCCAATCAATGACTGTCTGGAGAAGGGACCTAACCACACCCCACATGTGTTTGATGTATTGACAAGGTTTAGCGGACACCCTGTTGCGATAACTGCTGACATTGAGAAAGCTTTTCAACAGATTTCTATTGACACAAATGACAGAGATAAACTGAGATTTCTATGGATTGATGATGTTAAGACCGAGAGACCGAACATTGTACAGTATCGATTTTGTCGACTAGTGTTTGGGCTGACGTCAAGTCCAGCGATTCTGAATGCAACGCTGCAGCATCATTTCGCGAATTATAAACAATCACAGAGAGAATTATTGAGTAATTCATTGAACGTGGATGATTTTGCGGAGCAAATGATATTAATTCTACATATAAAGTATATCAACAGTCCAAGACCATCATGCAGGAGGGAGGTTTCAACTTACGTAAATGGAATACCAGCTCGAGCAAACTACAGGAGCAATAATCAATAAGGAGACCGAACAGGAAGTGAGTGACCCGGATATAAATATACTGGGTTTTAGTTGGGACACTTGTACGGATGAGTTTCATTTTGACTTTACCGATATTGTATTTGAAATGTCAAATCTCTTAGTAGGTGAGATCAGTTTTGAAAGCTTAGGGATTAGGGAATGCGGACCTCCCTGAAAACAGTAAGAAACCTGTTTTGTTACCCTCGCATCATAGATATACGGAGCTACTTATTGAGGAGAAACATAAACATGTTCATCATAATGGGGTTCGAGACACCTTAAATAGTATCAGAGAAACACATTGGATAATTCGGGGACGAGAAGCAGTTTAGAAAGTTGTACGACGATGTGTCGTGTGTAAGATATTTGAAGGGAGATTCTTTGCACCAGGGCAGACATCAGATTTGCCACCTGATCGTGTCACAGAAGGACCACCATTTTTGATAACTGGCCTGGATTTCGCAGGGCCGTGTTATGTTAAGAATCCAGACTCGAACACTATGAACAAGGCTTATGTTTGCTTGTTTACATGTGCGAATACGCGTGCTGTACATTTAGAGGTTACCAAGAACTTGACAGTCGCATCATTTTACAAGCATTTCGATGGTTTACGAGTCGAAGAGGATTACCAGATATAATATTGTTCATCAGTACTTGGCTAACAAACAAGCTGTATGGGAGTTGATCGTGGAGAAAGCCCCTTGGTGGGGAGATTTTGGGAACGCTTAGTGTGTAGTATTAAGAGATGTTTGAAGAAAACTATAGGTTGATAATCTTTTAGTTTTGAGGATTTGCGAGCACTGATTGTTGCGATTGAGTGCACTCTGAACAATAGGCCATTGACATATGTTTATGATGATGTTAATGGAGTGTCGTATGCATTAACCCCGGCCGACTTAGTTTATGGACACCAGACTGCAACAACACCAACTCAGCGACAGGCGAATGTAATTAGTACATTTAAGACACTCACTAGGAGAGTAAAGCATATTTTTCAACTATTGGAGAGATTTGCTAAGCATTGGCGTCACGAGTACTTGTAAGGATTACAAGAGACACAGCGAAAGCAAAACGGTCCAGGAAATGGAGCCACACCCGTGTCTGTAGGGGATGTAGTGATTCTTAAGAATGAATCGACAGCTCGATGCGTGTGGAAGTTAGCTCGTGTGATAGAGTTATTACGAGGCAAGGACGGAGTAGTTAGAGCAGTCAAGATTAATGTACTTAACAAGGACCCAAACAGGGGAACGACAACACTGAGGAGTCCAATTCAGCACTTGATTCCGTTGGAAGTCAGATAACTTTCAGTGATACACTCATTGGTCAGGATATTCGGTTCAGGAGAAAATACTTGGGCAGCTTTATAGTATTCATATTTGGATCTTTTATTTCACATAACATTCACATAAGCATGAACTGTAAACATAAATGTTTACAATTCGTGTTCATTTGATCATTGAATCTGATCAACCCCGGGAGTGTTGTAGACATTTTGAGATAATTATGTAAATATTTTGCTTACGTCATGTTTCGCGCCAACATCTAGCGTGTTGTTATACTTAATGATAAAAAAAAGGTTTTTACAAACACAGCACGAAATGCCGACTTTACGCATTTTTTTAACAAACGAAAAAATGCGCAAAGGTTGTAGGTCATCTTTACGCATGTGTTCGAATGCGTAAATTTGCGTAAAGCAGAGGAAGCCTTTTTACGCACACGTTCATGTGCGTAAAGCTTCGTAAATACAACACCATTTTTACGATAATTTTACGTTTGCGTAAAAGTGTGTAAAGTTAAGGACTCTACGTCACTCGCGGTCTTGTGCTATGACATGTTTACCTCCACCTACTTTATGTTTTCGCTACTCCCCTGTTGACATATCTTTAGATATTATTTTAATTGTATAAAAAGCTTAGTAGACAAAAGCGATAAATTCCCATGCGAAATCCATTGGTCTGATTCTTAAAACTTCTAAACTTTGATTTCCTTGATTTGGAGAACCATTTGATCATGGATGAACGCGAGAGAATCAGAGAGAATTAGGCACTTGGCAAAGTTTTCAAGTTTGCGACACTGAATTTCCCAGCAAAAAAATTGCCGCAATATTCGAACGCAGAGTGTTTTGCTCCAAAGATTGTTGTCGCACTAGCAGGGATGCCAACTCAGCTTTTTTCTCCCGCTTGAATTTTGGAGATTTTCTCTCACGTTCCCTTGTATCTCCCACCAATATTTCTGGGAGAATCGCGAACCTTTTCTAGCAAATTTTGACCGCAAAATCCGAAAGTTTGTAAAGTGCGACCCCTGCCTAAAATATGAAGCGAATACCACGTGACTTGTATCTTCCAATCATCGGGATTCATGACGTCATTAACTTCACATTACCCGAAGGGCAAAGCGAGTCGAGCGAGCAGCGAAGGTGAAAGAGATTGGAGTGTCGATTGGAGTTGTTTACTACCGTGCTAATACTTTCTGCAAGAATAGTTCGCAGGACAAGATGGCGCTAAACTTAAGCGATCACTATGCAGTTCTACTAAAGGAGACAATCAAAGAAAACAGAGCTTTGAGGGAGCAGCTGCAAAGAGTCGAGTTCAGAACATCGGTGTGATATCGAGCGGAGGTTGACGGCTTGTGCGACCGGCTAACTGAGGAAAATGCACCTGAAACAACCGAATATTGCAATTAGTAAGTCCCTAGTAAGAAAGTTTGTTAGACATATATGAAGTATAAACTTGTTTGTTGTTCTGAAGATATGCAAGGGCGGACACAAGGGCATTAGGACCTGTGTAAGCAAAATGTCTTGATATTTTTGAAGTGCCAATGCGACGACTGAAATTTCTGCTAGGGTGTGATTTTTTTATGGATGCTCACAATTAAAAGGTCCCAATTGAGACTAGGCATCTTAGATAATGAGGAGTTTTTGTGTCTCAATGCTTGTAGTATTTCCTCACTCTTATGACTTTTAGGATGATTTCTGTATGACGTACAAAGTAATGGTGAAAGAGGATGAAAACGTCCAAGGATTTGATCTCAAAGAAAGATACAAATACCGTAGTTGAATTTAGACACAAGGTTCTGGTATAAGGCGGATACAACCGCTCACTTTCACACTTGAATCTGCAATTATAATTGGATAACTCAACAGAAAAAGTCGAGAATTTTCAGTCTCCAACCAAGCTTGCTTTTATAGGACCTCAACAATTGGGTTAAAACCCACAAAAACTTTTTATTTCCCATGTGAAAATAACACAGTCACTTGCCTGTGCTTCATGCTCTTTTAGGTTTAAACTCAACTCATTGATGTTTCCAGAATAAACAATGTCGAGACAGGTGGAATCAGGCGAGACATTGTTTATTCTGGAAATCACAAAACACCGAATTCAATAATTGTTTTATTATACATTGATTCAGTAAAAATACTTTTTTTCTGTCAAGCACTTTCTTTTACACAAGCGCCTTGTTAGATAGGAAAAACATTCAAGTGATCTAGTCCCATTATGCATTGCGCGCGTAGGATCAAGAATCAGCTAGCTGATTCTTCAAGAATCAGCATGCTGATTCTTGGAGACCATCAAAGTGCGTGATTCCCAAAGTAAAGCGCGCGCATTTAGCCAATCAGAATCGAGATAGTGAATACAATGTATAATAAAATAATTAATCATACACATGAAAAAATTCTGGATTCTGATTGGCTGAGAGCAGTGCTGTTTTTAGGTAACAAAGTGCAAAAATGGTTAACAGAATGCAAATTATTTTGAAATACTAATAGGATTACAAAATATTTTGATAACGGCTATTATGTTAACTCGTTCATGCTCAAATTCTGTCAGGTTTTGGTTCAGATTTCAATCAATGAAAAATGTGTGTGGTTCAGTTTTATGCAGATTTGTGAATGACTCCTGAAATTTTTACATGTGTATTGTTAAAAGGAAATCAATTTACCACTGATTAGTTGCAAGTATGCATACTGGGAAAGCAGCACGTATGGAAAGCAAACACAATTTAACAAAATGTGATTTTTATTCCAGCTGCAGCAAGCATCTATCTACGATCACTAAGAGACACACAGGCGTCAAAGTAGAAGAGGGCACCAGGAAGAAAGAGAGAGGTAAGTTATTAAAAACTCAGACCATGACTGTGAATATGTGCTTGGTTATTCCATTTCACTCTTTAAACTGAGACAAGAACAATTAAGGCCACTTGCACGAACTGGATCATGTGACCCCAACGACATCTTAACAAGATGTTTTGTCAAAATCAATTCCAGAAACCTGAGGCAAATGGCAGGGAGTTGAATTTTCAAGAATGTATTGGATTTGGGTCACATGGCTCAGTTAGTGCAAGTGGCCTACTATTGTACCTTGTTTTACGGTACCCTCTTCCTCTCATGTGGATATAGGAATGTTGGCCACCTAACACTTAGGCTAACCCATGGCCTTTTTACTGGAATATGCAACCTTAAAGTAAAATCACCCCATTTGACTTATAGAAAACAAAAACATTATAGACATTTTTTTCATATTAAGGTTTAAAATGGCTGAAGTAGATACATTACATTTTAACTTCTCTACTTCTTTTGATATTACCAAGCACATCAAAAACCTGTTAGATTATCAGCATACTGTAACTTCCACAAAAAATATTCATAACAAAATCAATTTTAATGCCTCTGCATTTTGGTTAGGTAGCGAAAGTGTAATCAAGCATTACAATAACAATCAAAAAGTATAATTCTGTGACACCTTTATTACCACTGTATGCATTGCTACGCAACCCAAAATTTCAATGTTGCGATAGGTGATTGGCGGTTATTAGCCGTCAATCAAACCAAAATGCTGGATTCGGCTACTTCAACGGGTCGCGTTTTACAAAATCAACCAAAATGGTTTGAAGCTATCCTTCGGCTTCCTTGACTCAAATGTTTTGCTTTCTGGATTAAGAAAATTGACAATAATTTTCTTGCGTGAAATCGCCAATCATCCAACAGGTGAATTTTGAAGTCATGTAGCAATGCTTGTTTAGATCTTGTTTAGTTTTTATTATCTGTATCTTGTGCAAAGAGCCAATCAAAATAGCTGATATTTTGCAATATTCGTAGAAAGTTTAGGGATTTGTTTTGGATTGTGCATTTCTTGTAAATAAGCTTTGAGTGGTCAGACCCTATAACCAGGAATAAAAACATGCATATTTTTAAAACTCATTGCTAATGGCCAACGCCTCAAGGGGATTACCAAGGATTTTGATATTTCCAGGCTAATACCAAGACAGATCTGTTTTGTAAAGTCTTGGTCCATGTAAAGGAATCCACAGAAGTTTTGGATCCGGGATCCCTACCCAGAGATCCCATTCTCTGGATCCCGGATCCATCACTCTGGATCCCGGATCCCTCACTCTGGATCCCGGATCCCTCACTCTGGATCCTGCATCCCACACCTCTGGATCCTGGATCTCTCATTCTGGACCCTGCATCCCACACCTCTGGATCCTGGATCTCTCATTCTGGATCCTGGATCCCGTACTCTCAACCCGGATCCCGTAGTCTGGATCCCGGATCCCCAACCTCAAATTTAGCTCGATCCCAGATCCCTTTACATGGGCCGAAAAGTCCTGATTCTGTTATCTGACACGCACAAAATTGCAGGTGTATGTCTGTAGGCTTTTCAACTGTTTTGATATTCTAGGCCCTAGTTATTTAAGCTTATCTCTATGTTGTGCTTTTCAGAAACTGGCCAGACGAATTTCAGAAGATGATGATGTGGATGACAGATTGAGGACAAAGCTGTGTAAAGTCCTCATGAGTACATTGTAAATAAGTTCTGGCGAGAGTGGGTTGGACGAAGACGGAGAGGCTCGTGTTTTGTTTATTAAGCAGTTGTCATGGGCTACACTTAATGACTGTGTAACTTTTTAATAATTTGGCGTGAACTACTTTGTTTCAGTTCGATTTATGATACATGTTTTTTTTAGTAAGACCTCTAGCAGAAGACTGAAGTACACATATAGAAAATGATACATAAATAGAAAAATATTGCAATTTTACGACAACGAATGTAGAACAGTTAGCACGGCTTTTTTATTTTAGTTGTTTCGCAACGGCAACAGGTTGTCTTGTCATGTATCTCTATGAATGTACATAAAATATATCATTTTAATGCATGCTCACTTGTTGTAAATACTACCGTGTGAAAACCGAGATTAAAAATGAAATGGCATTCCAATACTATGTGTCACGTTTGTTTAATGTGCTAGTAAAATATACTACAAGATGATCATATTTACAAAGGAATAATAAAAGATTAATACAGCTGAACGGAAGCAACTGAAAAGCAAGCCGAGACCGACCGCAGATAAAACTAGTATTTACGCTTATAATCGCAAAAGTGGCGCGCGTAAATACCACTTTTAAACGGATTTACGGCTGGCGTACTTCTGCGTAAAAATGACCTTTCAGCTCATTTACGTGATGCGTAAAGAGAGCGATTTTCGGGGACATTACGCAGGCTTTACGCACCCCGGAAACTACTGCGTAAAGACTGTGTTTACGCAAAAGTAAAGACGACGTAAATATGCGTAAACTTTATATTTACGCAATCATTACGTTATCTTAACGCAAGCGTAAAAATGGCATTTCGTGCTCTGAAAACAACGATACAACAAAGCTTTATCCAAAAATTTCTGTTCTATTTGTAATCGTCAACTCAAATTAAAGCCTATAAATTACTATCAGCATTTTGAAGCCTATAAATTACTATCAGCATTTTTTGAAATTTTTGGACACGGCTTACTTGTAAACCAGTATTTCTAGATTTTTAGCTGAATGTAATTACCGTGTATAAATAAAGTATTATTATTATAACTGTATTAGTTTGGCAATTTCCGGTGGAATTATTCTTAATTTTTGTAGCAAATCTGTATGCAAATTTCGGCTTCGTGTGCGAGTGCTGTTTAGATAAACGTCTTTGTGAACGATCGCCCGGCATCCACAAACCCATTCGTTTTAACTTCAAGTTCCTGGACTACCACAAAGTAGTGCTGTTTGAGGATCTTACATTGACCATATATGGAACGTTCCATTAGATTTCATTTTGCAAATAAATATCCCGTGAACTACGCTTGAATATGAACTGTGCAAACAATATGAAAACCGTGATGTAAACATGACATTCTCTTCACTTTTAAATCACTACTTTTCACATGAGTGAATCCATTTTTTCGTCCAGTGAATTACTCGTTGCAATGTACGAGACAGGACATATGATGATGAAAATGTCCATTCAGAATCTGGAAGGTTCGCACATTAGAAGCAACCAAGAAGAGCAAAGAAACTTTTCAACACAGACGAAGCATCACACCAATAACATTCAACAACAACAACCACGTAACAATACAATACTTTCTGTCTACGTTCCGTTTCCCCTTCGCTCTGCTTCCCCATCAAGATCTGATACTGGCCCTGATAATCCTACTCTGGCGTCTCCTACTACAATAAAATGTTCAGAGTAGGTTAAAGTAGATGGATCTATAATGGAAAGATCGTTACGGGGAAGATCGTTACGAGAAAGCTTTGCCGGGAGGTCAAAGCAAACAAAAAGTGAGCAAACAAAGCGATATAGTTTCAGAATCTTCCCAGAGCCTAAGAAAATTTTAGGTATATGCACATGCTTTGCAGTTTGTGATGGGGATCAGGTGTCGCTATTGTGACACAAAATCCCGAAACTTATAAAAGCATTACACCCCAGTGAAATAACTGGCATCAAGCTTGCCTCATAAGCGAGGAGATGGATTCGAAGGACGTAAAATTGACGTATGGAACAATATCAAACAATTGCAAGGGGGACCTTCGAGTAGGAATGATCCTCGTAACCGATAAAACAATTGATAGTCACCATCGCCGAGCCAGTGTTATATCCTTGGATATATAAATAGAGTATTATGTGGACTTATCCATAGCCTCGCCACAGACAAAATAGAGATTCCAGAGAGGTTGGCCGGTTATTTGCCTTTTTCGTTTCTAGGTAAGGGTGGTGAGATTCTAAATATGGGCAGGCAATATCCTCTTTTGCGGCGAGAGGTTGGGCTCCTTGATGGATCACTCGGGTAATCCGATGGAGGTGCTGAAAAAAACGGTAGAGGGGATCAGTCAACGAGTGAGTATGGATTCTTTTGTCAATCCTTATGGAAGATCTTTAGCAGAACTTTGTTGTGGAAATGGTCTGTTGATCATGAATGGTCGGACAAAAGGAGATTATATGGGCCAGTATACTTGTCAAACGTATAATGGGGCCAGTGTTGTGGATTATGCGATTGCCTCTCTTGGATTATACTCAGAAATTTGTCATTTCACGGTGTCCAGTATCAGTGAGTTGTCCCATCATTGCTATCTCTCATTTTCTATAGCAATGGGGACACGTAGAGTTCAGTCTAGGGATTCGGTCAACCTAGCATCTTTACCGGTTTCTCTACGCTGGAGTGAGGCCTTTTCGAGTGATTTTAAAGATCTGTGTGAATCTGAAGAGTTTATAGAAACTGTAGAAATAATTTTTGTATCGTGTGATGAGTCGAATAGCCAGATTGCAGTAGATGCTCTAGCGAGTGAATTTACTAGAGTTTTAGTGGATACGACGGAAAACGTGATGTCTGCAAAACGGAGAACGCGGTGCCCTAAAAGATCTCGTCGTACTACGGTTCAAAGGCAAAAGTGGTTTGATAGGAATTGCTATGTTGTTCGAAAAGAGTTACGCAATTTAGGTTATTTGTTGTCCAAGTACCAAGTGACCCCTACTTGAGACACAAGTTTTTTGGTGCTAAGAAGGATTATAAAAAGTTAGTAAAACGCACGAAGCGCCGTTTTGAGAATGAGTTATTAGATAAAATCGAATCTCTTCAAGAGAATAACCCACAGGAATACTGGAAGTTGGTCAATTTAGTAAAAGGTCAAAGTGATAAAGGTGTGTCAACGGATGTCCCTGCGGATGAATGGTTTAACTATTTCAAAGGGCTCAATACTGTTTCCTTTCCGGATGTCGGTAGAAGCGTTGAAGCTAGTTTTGTTAGTGATTTTGAGACCTGGGCTGCTAATGGAAATGAGATTTTAGATGCTCCGGTATCCGTTGAAGAAGTTTGTCGTGTTGCGAAAAAACTGAAAAACAGAAAAGCAAGTGCACGTGATGTTCTAAACAATGAGATGATTAAGCAGTGTGTCGGTCCTTTATCGCCATATTTTGCACGATTATTCAATATAATACTTTCTCGAGGTTTTTTCCCGAGGGTCTGGTCAGAAGGGCTCATAGTGCCAATTCATAAGTCTGGAGATAAATTGGATCCTGGTAATTATAGAGGCATTTGTGTCAGTAGCTGTTTGGGGAAGTTCTTTACGCTAATTTTGAACAATCGGTTGACGAGGTTCTTGGAGGAAAATGGGCTTATGAATGTCAATCAGATAGGTTTTAGGAAGGGCTTTAGGACTACAGACCATGTATTGGTTCTCAAATCCCTTCTTGAGTATTACAAGAAGAAAAAGCCGTTATTTGCGTGTTTTGTGGATTTTAGGAAGGCTTACGATAGTGTATGGCGCGAAGGTCTCTTTTATAAGGTTATTCGATCTGGGTGCAGCAAGAATTTTGTTCGGATTCTTTTAAATATGTATTCGTCAGTCCAGTCCTCCGTGAAACTAAAGGAGGGACTCACGCCTTTTTTCCGTTCAGATATAGGGGTTAAACAGGGCTGCAATCTTAGTCCAACATTGTTTAATATGTTCCTCAATGATTTACCACATATCTTTAGTGGTGATTCGTGCCGGCCAGTTTCTTTGAACGGCTTCCCTTGTAACTGTTTGTTATATGCTGATGACTTGGTGATATTCTCTGAGACAGAGGCGGGCCTACAGTGTTGTCTACACCGGTTGAGTGTTTATACGAAAAAATGGAAACTGTCGGTCAATATGAAGAAATCCAAAGTTATGGTATTTGGCACTCCAGCGATACGGCGTCCATTCTTGCTTTCTCGCTGGACTCTTGGTGAAGAATATTTAGGATGTGTGGATGAGTATGTATACTTAGGGATAACTTTACACGTCTCAGGTAACTTTAAACGGGCCCGAAAACGTCTCTTTAATAAGGCCTTAAGGGCTTATCATAGTTTATTTGCTAAGTTTACAAATCTTGAGAGAGTACCAATAAGAGTGATGTTAAAACTTTTCTCGTCACTAGTGCTTCCGGTTTTATTGTATAATTGCGAGATCTGGGGTGTATATGAATTAGGTCGAACGCCAATTTTGATTTGTTTAAAGATAAACTCTTTAAGAATATAGGTGACATAGAGAGACTTCATCTCAAATTTTGTAAGAGGTTGCTTGGCGTGCACAACAAATCCGTAAACATAGGCGTGTATGCAGAGCTGGGTAGAAGACCCCTAATCATTACAATTATGACCAGGGTTGTTAAATATTGGTTGCGAGTTTCTAATAGTATATATAAGGACACACTAGTTGGAAAGGCGGCAAGGGGGTGTATCCAGTCTGATTCTCAGGGAAGTATTATTACAGATTATCTATTGAAATTAGGAGGTTTTGGGAGTTTAAATGACCTTGCGATTCCATTTGAAAGAATTAATTCAATCTCGAATAGGGTAAATGATTCCTTGAATAAATGTTATGATCATGAATGGAAGTGCCAGATCCAACTGTCTAGAAAGCTTAAAACTCTGAATCTTGTAAAACCGCGTTTAGAATTTTCCTGTTATCTGTTTAAAATTGCAAATGTTCAATACAGAAAGGCGGTGGCGAGATTTAGGCTTTCAGCCCATCGATTTCCGGTTGAATCTGGGAGATATTCAGGACTTGACCATGACTCGCGAATATGTACACTGTGTAACCGAAATGAGATTGGTGATGAACAACACTATTTTTCCTTCTGTTGTAATGATAAGATTTTACCCATCAGAAGTCAATTTCTACATGATGTGAAAGAGATCAATCCAACTTTTAATTTTTTTAGTTGTAACGATCTTTTTCTGTATTGTATCTCAATGAATGACGAATCGATCATTAATCGGACAGCTAAATTTATCAATGATTTAATGTACCAGTATGATCTACTATGATTTTTGGTACAGTTTTCCATTTCTCTTAATGTTTGTATGATTTATTGTATGTATTCTCATGTATCGATGACGGTATAAGTAGAATAAACGTCTTCATAATCTTGACTTTTGACACAAAGTTGGAGTGACTTTTGTTTTAGAATAAGTAAAGGATACACATTTTTACTATAAATTATACAAAGAGAAAATTCATGTGTCCCGTCTGCCGGAAGTTACAAATGAGCCAATGGGACAACATTCCGATTTCGGGCACTTTTGTTACAAGATGCTCACATGTTCTTTGTAAAATTGTAAAGTTATTTAAAGCCTGTAAAACTAAAAATCTTACCAAGAAACACATCAAACTCTGCATACATGTAGAAGTAAATGCGTTTCAAATGGTAAGATATAAACTTGTGCCGTAATTTCCGTACGTATTGTAAAAATAAAGGTTGAAGAGATATCTGTGACTGCGGCCATTTTGAACTTTTGTTTTTCATGAGGTTCCTTTGTTATTCATAAGTTCCTAATGTCTGAAAAGTCAATAATCACATAGACAGTACAGGATTCCAGGCGTAATATATATAGTTTTAATGGTCTGATATCTCTTCACCGACGTTGTTTGAATCATTTAACTAGGTAATTTCAATTAAAGAAAAATGTTTTTGATATTTTCTAATAAACCAAAGAAAATATACGACGGCAGTAAAATGTCCACATAAGTGGTCAATGCATTGGAGGGATATTTTTTATAAATAGAGAGAAAGGACAAAACAGATAAGATTTGTGCCGACGTTTCGGACTCTTACTTTCAGTCCTTCATCAGGGCGGTTACAGAAATCGTCGGCACAAATCTTATCTGTTTTGTCCTTTCTCTCTATTTATATTCGATTTTATTGGGACATTGCATCCAATTTGGATCCAGATCCATCGCTGTTAGTGTTTTCAAAACTATTTCAAGGGATATTTTTTACAAACGCAGACATTTAGGCACGCTGTACTTGTAGCGCTACAGCCTATATCTCTGTCTTCAGGAGAGAAGGCACAACTCATTTGAATAACAAAGAACTAACATGGTTGCCAGCTTCTAATTTCTGTTTTTGACGTTAGATTGGCTATTAAGAGCAGATTGAAAGCTAGGAATTTAAAGTGTATGATTTCTTACAATGATGCAAAGTTTTGGATAGTTTTGATCCTTGAATGAGGGATTTACAGGCATATAAGTTCGCATTTTTTTACAAAGGACATATGACCAGAGAGGGAACAAAATACGCAATATCGGGGTGTTGTCCATGAGCCATTATGTGCGATACGGATCAAATTGAACCTTAGGCATGTTCCTATCTTTCTATGTTATTTTCCTGGGTCTGCGCGTTGGGTGCTACGACGCGATTTTTTTCCGGTAGCTGCTCTCAGACTAGTAGCTGTACAATAGTAAAGGCAATTTTTCTTTAGTAACACATATGGTTTCAGAATTCAGAATTAGTTACGAGATGCAGGCATGAGAACAAATACTATGCAGCGAATCAGAGAAAGAGCTCCGCGACAGTACCATCAAGTAACTCGAACATCACGCTGGGGCCAACCACCCCCCTAAATCAGTCATCAAAGGCTCGCCATAGCTTTTATCCCTTGTGTCTATTTTTACCAAACTTCGGACATTGGATGACATTATAAAGACAAATATTTTGTATTAAGTGGTCACCATGGTGTTTGTGACGTCACTGGCGATGACGTAATCATTGGACCATTTTTCGTAATGTCGATTCTGCTTGCTTTTTATAGCGGCAATGATTTTAACAAGAGAAGATGAAAACTCGAAAACCCACTGCTTTTAGGGCTTATATAAGCTAAGTTATGATTTTTTAATGATTTGTATAAGGTTGGATCTACCTTAACAGTTGAAAAAATAAGAAGTAATTATTGTACAGTAACATTTTCCGTGTTTAAAATCCAAAAAGGTATACACATGACGTCATAGATTATGACGTCACAATCTAACAACGCTTTATATTTTCGGTCTAAGAACGAAATTAAAAATTTCAAAATCATACGATTTTAGATACCATTTTGCTTGTTTTCCCATACATGTACTACTGTAACAAAAATTTAGGGGAAAGGAGGGGGTCAAACGGTTTTCGGTTTTCAACATCTCTTGTTAAGGTATTAGAATAGGCTAAAATTCCAAAAAAATTGACCCCCTCAGATTTATCTCATTTTCACACTGTGAGGCCATTGGGAGGCATAATTTGCATATTTGAAGAAAACAATTATTTACATCCAGCAGTTCTCCCGAAAAACGCTATCGAAATTCTGCTGATGTGCCTAAAACGTGCGCGCAGGGGGTCTAGGCTGGTTGCTAGCGACGAGTTTCTTGTCAGCGGTTTCTGGTTTGCATGTGGTAATTTAACGCCAACTTCACAGTGGAGCGGGCGCCATGGCCGGAGTAAATGTCAACCTGGAGCTTGCACTGGAAGCGTTCAACGCTGAATTCGTGCGAAATGGGTAAGTATCATAAATACGATGTCCTTAAATCGTTTTCTCTATTACTTTTTTCTCTGACGGTTGGTTATTTGACGTTTAGCTTTGGAAGAGCGCCGTCTGGTCTCATGAAGATAATGCGGTCGTTCAAGTTGAAGGCCGGCGAGAAGCCATCAGAGGGCCGAGGTCGCCTTTACAAGCGACTTTGGTGCTTGTTATGGGTAGGTGAATTGCTTTTATGGCTAAAATAAAACCTACACTGATTGTTTGTGTGAAAAATACTGAGAAATAATGACTATAAAAGCAGAAACTTTCAATGATAACACAGCTTCAGTAAAGTTCACACCTCGCGTTCGTTCAACGCGGCGTGTTTTGTTCATGGTTTCCTCTTGAGCTGAAGCCGCTTGATTAGCTATACATTTCTATTCTGACTTTGCATTCAAAGAAGCGCAAAACAAAACAGCCAAAGACAAATTGTGTTCCATCAAAACTACGCATATTGCGCGCGTCACAAAATTAATGTCCAGTTCAAGGGATTGCTTGCAATATTAGTTTTTTTCGACCTCAAATAAAGTCCCAACCCGTTGCCCTACTAGTTTCCTATCACATCTCAATGTACTTCGAGCGCAGATAATAATGAATCTAATCTGTTCTTTTATACCCTACATACGGTAGCGGGAAGACTTTGAGAAGTGGGCTTCAAAGATGGCCCACATATTTATACCCGGAGACGCTGAAAGAAGTGGTCAGGAGGTTGGTTCCTGGAGATATCCAGGAGTTCGACGATCCGGACCACGATTCTGTAAGTTTATGATTTGAAACACCACTGACAGATGCAGTTCCGACATGGTGTTTTATTACTTTTGCCAATGGTATGAAGTATTACTTTCTTTAGGTGGGCTTTCACAGAACTAAATTTCAATACTAAACTCTAAGGACTCCAATAAAGGCTGGTGCAAGTTCAAGCTGAAGGCACGTGTGAATCATAACGATGTTACTAGTTTGCTTGCGCTTGCGTGCGCTTACTAGCGCAAGTACAATGCGAATGCTACGTCTCGTTTTACTTGCTCTTGCGCTCTAGTATAGACAAAGGAAATGTATGAGTTTGATATCCTTGCACTTGCGTTCGTGGGGGGCTATAAGCTTTAGGGGTCTATTTGTGTCAGAGCGTACTGATGTGTCTCTCAGAAGCTGACCCTTCTTTAGAGTGTAATTTTTACTCTGTTCCTGAGAAACTAAAAATAGGTTCCTGCATGTCCCAGAATATTGAGCATCTGTCACATTTAGTTCTCAGTGTAAAGTGTACACGATTCCAAAGCAAAAGATAAACACCCTTCTTGGTACTTTCCACGTGATTCAAATACATCAATACATACCACACATTTGGGCAGTCGCAAAAAAACAAAAAAATTCGCAACCCCCTGTTGAGGACCCCAGTCACAGCTACCCATCCTGGATTTTTTTAACTTGAACCACCCACCCTAGAATTCCAGTGATTTTTTCATGACACCCTGGAAATTGCGCTTACCCACCCTGGAATTTCGTATTTAAAGGGTGCCCACCCTGGAATTCAGGAATGCTATTCCTGCGTTCTAATTGGCTGTATTTTATGTGACGCGATATAAAAGAGTATATCCCTCATGTCTAAACTTACTTTTATTGTACACAGGTGTACAGGGTTAATATTGCTGATCTGGCAGATGCCAAGTGGCCCAAAGCATAGACACCAGGCATTGAAGAGGAAATGTATAGTTTAATTGTTTACCTTTTTATACAAAATAATAACAATACCAAAAATATATGTACATAGTGGTTTTATTTACAAGATATTTATACAAAGGCCTTGGAGCTCTCAAGGTCAAAACTGATATCTATGTTATAAGCACTGAAACATTCTTTAATAAGTTTATGTGATAATCAATCAATGCTGATCAACCAATCAATGCTGATCAATCAATCAATGCTAATCAATCAATCAATGCTGATCAATTAATCAATGCTGATCAATCCCAAAAATATATGTACCCCGGGAACAGGCGGCACTAGTTTTTGACCCCACCCCCCTCCCTCTACATGGTTTACCCCCCATGCATATAGAAGAGGTCAAAGTGGTCTGAGAGGTCAAACTAGAGGTTGACAAAGTGCATTTTTGAGGCTAACACAAATAACGGCAGAGCAGCGACCAGTTGATATACCTAGAGTTGTAATAGCGTCGTTCTGAGAGCCTGCAGATTTTCACTAGAGCCTGCAGATTTTCACTAGAGCCTGCAAAATGGCATGTACAGTAGCTGATCTTCGCAAGTTGTGGAAGGAAGAACTTATCAATGATGTTAGGAGAGAGGTTAAATCAGCAATCGAATCTCTTAAAGCCGAAATGACGGCAATCAACAAGAGAATGAATGACATCGAAACCTCATGCAATTTCTTGTCTAATAAATACGACACGGTTCTTACAAGCATCCACGAAATCAAGAAATATAATCAACAGGCAGAGCAAAGACTGGATGGCGTTACCTCAGATATAAGTAACGCAAGAGATGAAAGCTACGACAATATGCTTCGAATCGATGCCCTCGAGCAATATGGCCGCCGGGATACGCTCGAAATTCAAGGGATTCCCGAGATTGGTGTCCAGTTGGTGTTGGAGACAGCACGGTTGGCTGATGTAGAGCTGGGAGCTAACGATATCTCCGTTGCTCATAGACTCCCATCAAAGAAACAGGGAAATATTATTGTAAAGTTCACTCGTAGAGCGAAATGCGACGAGTTCTACAATGGGAGGAAGAGGCTGAAAACGAAGAGAACGAAGGACCTACCATCGGTCCGTGCTGTTCCTGAATCGACTACTGTGAGTCATAAGTCAAGAATTTACATTAACGAGAGCTTAACTCCCTATAGGAAGCGCTTATTTAATCGAGTCCTTGAGTTTAAGAAATCGTATAATTATAAGTACTTGTGGACTAATAATGGCCGAATCATGCTCCGAGAATCAGACTCGTCACAATCTCATCGCTTTATTTCACATGAAGACTTCGATCAATTTCTTGATCTGTTATCTCAGAATTATTAAGTTTTTCACTTATCTTGTTCAATATGGCTGACAATGAGGAGCTCATAAATAATTTACCGTTTTATTCTCTGTCCGACAACGAATTTAAACGCTTCCTTGGAATCTGGTCTGCCCCTATAAATTTAAACTCACTAGATGACCTTTATAATCTGTTTCCAACCCCGACAAATTGATGAATGTGATCCCGATTTAACACTTAGTACACCGTGTTCGGAGTATTTATCCGTTAATGACATAAACAAATCAATAAAGAAATGTGGTAATAATCCTTTTAATTTTCATTTTAATACAAGGAGCCTTTCTAAGAATTTTAATGCTCTTGAAGAAATCTTAGACTCTATCGATCTGAACCCTGATATTAGGGTGATATTATAGGATATTATAGGCATAACAGACTGATATTATAGGCATAACAGAAACAAACTGATATTATAGGCATAACAGAAACTAAACTAAATGAGTTTTCTATTGATAATTTAAATCTTAGCAGTTACACTCTTATTCATACCCATAATTCTAAAACCAATGCTGGTGGAACTGCTCTCTATACCTCTAATTCTCTCAAGGCCACTCCCCGCTCTGACATCCAATTTAACATGGACCTTGTTGAATCCAGTTGGTGCGAAATTGACAATGGAAGCCGCAAGAAAACCATTCTGGTTGGTTGTATTTATCGACATCCTAACAGCAATTTAACTGTCTTTATGGATCAACTAAATGATATTATTAAATCCATTAATCCCAATAAGTGTGAATTATTCTTGTGCGGTGACATAAATATAGACTTTATGAAAGTCAATACTCATCCTCAAACAGAGGAATATTTAGATATGCTTTTTTCGCATGGCCTAATGCCAATAATTACTAAACCTACACGCATAACTTCCCACACTGCCACCTTAATTGACCACATTTACACCAACTGTCCAATTTCCCAGGTTATACCTGGCATAGCCACTGTCGACATCTCTGATCATCTTCCGGTGTTTTGTATTATTCAATCCAAATTAGAAAGGAAAAACTCACGAAGATATTATAGAGACTTCTCCAAGTTCAAACCTGATAATTATTTGTATGACATAGGACTGATTAACTGGGGGGAGCTGCTTGATTCTTCAAAATCATTGGATGAGAAAGCCCATGGTACTATTAATGCTATAGTTCTGTTATTAGTAAGCATGCACCAATGAAACTGGCCTCTAATGCAAAACAAAAACAGCTTGATAAGCCCTGGATAACCAAAGGCTTACTAAAATCAATAAAACGCAAGCAAAAGATGTATTTATCTCACTTTCTGAGCCGCAACCAAGAAAAAATAGTAATCTATAAGAAATACTCTAATACTCTTTCCCATCTCATTGATAAAAGTAAACAGGCATATTACCAATCTGAATTTGCGAGGTGTAAAGATAATTTAAAGTCCACATGGAAACTCATTGGTAACCTTATTAAGAGAAAAACCAAAAGTCAATCACAACCTAATGACAGAGCGGAAATGACCTGCTTAGACCACTAAATTTCAAATAATAAGGTCAGGTTAACTCAGAAAAGCTTGATTTTTTGCATACAGACTCCTTGTCTTATTAGAAACAAAATATCAAAAATGACTTTTTTCTAATGGATCCGTCTTGAGATATTAGGCTTTAAACTTTGGTTTCTGTGCTATTTTATGGGAGAATTAGTACTTTGATCAGGAATTCTGCAAACTTTGCTCAATCATATCTAAAATTCATATTCTTCAATTTTCTTACAAATTTGGAATTAAGCTTTTAGCCATAGAAACTCTTTGTATACGGAGCTTATATATTAAATATGGCGAAGTTAGACATTTCATTTTTGGTCATTTCCGCTCTGTCCACCTAATAGGATTATGTATAAAAATAGAACCTTCACGGATCCTGTTGATATTGCTGATAAACTTAATTCTTTCTTCAATATAGGACCCAACCTAGTGGGAAATTAACAGTTGATCCATCTGTGAGCCCCACCCAATACATAACTCATTTTGCTTGATAAGATGTACAGATATGGTGTTCGGGGGACCCCTTTCAACTGGTTTTTAAGCTACCTAACAGACCGCAAGCAGTACGTAAAAATTGATAATGCAGAATCTTCTCTACAACCAATCACTTGCGGGGTTCCTCAAGGATCTACACTTGGCCCATTACTGTTTTGATCTATATAAATGACCTCCCTAATTCATCAAACAAATTAAACTTCAGAATATTTGCTGATGATACCAATATTTTTTATTCCTCCAAAAGCTGTGGCAATCTTGAACAAACAGTAAACGATGAACACAGTAAAGTTTTGAAATACTGCAATGCCAATAAGTTATCTATTAATTACAAGAAAACAAACTTTATGCTAATTGCTTCTCCTAGGCGAAAGGTCTCTATTAACATTACTGCATGCGATATTACTCAAGAAAGCCATATCAAATATTTAGGTATCTTTATTGATGACCACCTTAAATGGGATGCACAAATCAAACATGTTAATTGCTCTTTATCAAAAAAACACAGGAATCCTAAATAAATTACGATATTATCTACCCCTTAGCACACTCAGGCAACTCTATTATAGCTTTATTTACCCTTATATTCCTATGGCCTCATGAGCTGGGGAACTGCATGCCAAACTCGCCTTAAATCTGTAAAGTTCAAAATGAACAAATGTATCAAATCCATCTTTTTTGCTTCCAGAAGAGAAAATGCATCCAAATATAATAAGCTTTTAGAAATTCATAACCTTGATAGCATGTTCAACATTAAAATAGTTTCTCTCATATATCAAATCAAACATTTTCCAATCAAACCCCAACTGCCCTCCATAACTTGATTGTCCTGGCCTCAGAAATACATAAATATTGTACCCGATATGCCTCTAAAGGAAATTTATACAGACCAGCTTCCAGAACAAACTATGGACTTTCACGCTTTCAAACAATTGCAAGTAGAATCTGGGAGATGGTCCCTTACAACATTAAGATTATGCCATATAAAAATTTTGTTTCTCATTATAAAAAGCACCTCCTTCACAGCCAAAATTATTAATTTCTTTTTTTTCACAAATAATGAAAACTGATAAAAGTAAACAAATGACAAAATATGCAAAAAAAACTACACTGTAAACTTTTTTTATTATTTCTATGTAGGTAAGCTTTGTAATTGTAATTAGTCTCTCTATTTTCAGTAGTAGTGACCATCTCGAAAGCCATGCGCTACTATGGTCACTACGCACTTTGCTTTTGTTTTTATACATTATAAATTTTTATTATAGTTGTTTTCTTTTTGTAGTGTATAACCTTGTTTGTTGTAATATAATATGTGCTAATAACTGAACTGAACTAGGTTCCAGCTTGAACCCCCACCCATTCAGAATTTCGGAATGCCGCCCATCCCGGGTACATATATTTTCTGGAATTGCCCATTATTGTATTTGGAACGAACATCAACAATTTAAAGAAGACTTATGATTTACATAGATTCTATTAATCTAATGGAAAATAGAAACAATGACAGGGGCTGATTTGGTGATTTTGGGAACATGGCCCTGACTTCTGACAAGAATTAGTATGATTATGACTTTTGGTTCACCTATATGCTCCCCCTTCATCCACACCTGTCATTGCAATTGTTTCAATGGCTCAAAAATATGCCTATATTGTCATTTTTAAATATTATTATGTAAATGTTATTGTAATCATTGATGAACGAGAACAGTTTCAATAAATAAGACATGATTTTAATAATTCATGCATTGACTTATGTATTTCACCTCAAGGTTGTTCTCTAGTGTAAATCACTCTACAAGGAAATTTCTGTCCTTATACTTGCATTGGTATTTACCAGCCTCCCTCAAAAAATCCCGACCAAACAAGTGCATAACAAAGCAAGTTCACTCATTGCAATATATACTGAAAAAAATTGTAAAACTCTCAAGAAGCTGACAGGGATGTGTTTTGTCTAACAGAGTACTTTCTATCCTATTCCCATAGCCTTCTCTAGTTGACTGTTTGTTGGAGCCAAATATCTGCAATTTCGGATTCTCTAAAAATTCTTGAACCATTTGAAATTCTCATGGAATTACCATCAACGGTTGCGTCCAGAACCTCCATCAGTCATTGTGTTGGAGGGGCTCTGGGAGCAAGAATGGAAAAATGTTTTACATGCATTCATTTATCATGAATTGCAAAGCTCATATAACCCCTATTTTTAAAGCAATTTGACAAAAAGAAGAGATAATCCAAGCTTTCAAATAATATATGTCGCTTGTGAATCGCATGTTCAAACCTCTGTAGATAATTGCAGTAGAAGCTTGATCTTTCTTTTTGTTAGAATGCCCTAAAGATAAGGGTTATATGCACTCTTACCAACATATACATCATGAAAGGGTGAATGGCTGATTGAAAAATTTGTAAGCATTGTACTAAAAATCTAGAAAATCAGCTAAAACTCACCCCCAAGTAAAACTATGCCACATCTGAACTTGGGCTACCTGTGGTGCATACTAGTTAGACAATGCTTTCAAGTGAAATACTGTAGAATATCCCATGCATCACTTATATTTTCTGGTAAACACACAAGTCTTCAGACAAGAAATACAAGTGAAAAGTGGGATATTCTGCTGTATGCCATGAGAATACATTGTTTAAAGTTATTAACTATTTTATACCACGCTACAGAAAAATAAAGCCAACGATTTATGCAAATATAGTACTGAATTCACAATGCCATACCTGCATTCTGATTGGCTGTATTTTTTGTGGTGTGGTATAAAACCGAATATACAACTCTCTAGCTACTTTTATTCCTCTTGTTTTCAGGGCAATCTCTGTGAGATGTCCTCTTATGTGTAGTAGACCCACATCTACATGCCTTACCACTTACAATTGTCATCTGACCATTAACTGTGTCCTTCTCCATAAGTGCCTGTGCTCCTGCATCTTCATTGTCACTACCTTCCTCATTGCCACTTCCATCGTCTTCCTGACCATATGAATGCTGTACTCTCTGCTGCTTTACCCACTTTTTTCTTGCTTCCTGATCTTCTGCTCTTGCAACTTTCATACTAATTCTGTTCTGCTTGACCCGTTCCAACTTCTGCTTCTCTAAAACTTTCTTTCGTTCAACTACAGCCTTTCTAATGCACTTACTACTGGTGGGATGACAGGAAGACCTAATCTCTCATACAGTTCTGTGATCCAGTGATATGAAGGGCCTCTGACATCATAGCACCAAGTCATGTTTCCTTGACACAACCCACAGTTGGTGGAAGTCACATAATGTAATCTAGAAAAAAGGAAACAATTGAATAATGCAATCTAGAAAAAAGGAAACAATTGAGCACAGATATTAGTGGCCCACTGCATATCAGTGAGTACAATATTGTGACATATAATCGGTAGGCAGTATCCCACGATATGTGTCATCATTGGCACCACATAATATTTAGTTATTGTAAACAAAAATTCCTTCTGGTATAGGCATGTGAACTATCAAATTTAGTCACAGTAACTTTGAAAATAGCATTGATGGTGCCATGTGTTGACTAATTTATCAACTGTCTCTGATAAAGTCATGAGCGTGGAACCGGGGGAAGGCGTACACCTCTGGCTTTAGGTTTTGGGTAACTTTACTTTATTTGAGTTTCACTACTCGTAAAAACCTCTTGTCGGTAATTGTAAACTTTATTTGAGTTTCACTACTAGTAAAAACCTCTTGTCGGTAATTGTAAAACTCTGCTTAGCCCATAACAGTACAGATAGGTCCCTGTCTTACCTGCAGAGGCTTTGGTCTTTTGATCTGAATTTAGGGAGCACATTAAAGTGTGCCTCGCACAAGTTACTGTGGCCACGTCCCATCACAGGATGGATAACCTTGTCTGCATCCATCGCTCTCCTTTCGCATTCTATCTGATACTCTAACTTGTGATATGGGCAGGTCAGCTTATTCTTGGTGTGATACTCTTTCCCTTCACACTCAGGATTGTTCTCATCCTCACATTCCTTACAGCTGCAGACTTTCTAAGGATGAAAACCGCACTTTATACCCTCTCCCCATTCATGAACGTCCATGCAGTGGTACTTCCCGAGTGCCCTTAATCTTCGGGCATACTCTTCCGGTGCGGTACACTGCTGCAAGCAGCAGAAATGGTTGATTTTGGCAGATTTAATAAATGATGCCGACAAACAACCACACTTCTTACTGTGTCTTTTACAAGCACATTCCACATTTTCAATTTCAGGAAATTTATCTTTCCATTTAGTTTTCATATCTGACGAGAACCTCTTTCTCTTTGCTGCGTCAGCTAGCTGATTGCCGTGAACCCGACCCACGTGTCCTCCACACTTGAAAACTTTCCCCTCTGGATGGTGTTCTTCAAAGCTCTTAGGGGAGCTGGAGTCACCATCTTGCCAGACACTTTCAACCTTGAAACCCTCGTCTTTAGCCTGCTTGTAGCATTCTCCCGCTAGTACTCCTTCCATCGACTTTGATGTTCCCTCGTACAGTTCCTCGTCTGCTACATCATCCTTTCCCCTCATACATTTGTGTCCGTACCATAAAATCCCTCCTGTCAAATAATTTTTCACAATAAACGAACCGTTCTTGCTGAAATGTCCCCTTGTATGCCATACGCCGTCTGTTGTCACCACTGCCCTTTTCCAACTTCCTAGTACATCCTCTTCCAACTCTTTCATCTTCTCTTTCTCCTCCTCACACATTTCATCTAGTATGTCTCTGATGTGTGGATACACGCGCTTGATTACATCATAATATGCTGCTTTCGAAATGCAGCTTATCCCCAGGCACTGTCTCAATGTCAAATCAAACTTGGCGAATCCGTGTCCGGTGATCAGGAAGGCAACACCTAATGCAAGGCCGACCACTGTCCTTCTCGACCCTTCCACCAGGGCTGAGCCTTTGAAAGTCAAGCGCCTTTGCCTGCAACCATCACAGAGAAAACTCGCAGACAAGCTGCCACCAAGCCCTGTTGGTTGTACATCTACCATCACAAGTGCATCTGAAAATAAAAAGAAGTGTTCGAATAAGAATTATACAACAACACAAGTAACACTTGCTATAAGAGTACAGATACACGGTGGACAAAAATCCCTGTTTGTTGTTGTATAAAACAAATAGATCTCGTTTTTTGTGAGTATGTACTACTCTTCCCAGTAGAGCGTTACACCTCACGGTTTTTCAGCCCGCCGGCGGCAGTCTAAAATTGATCGCGTGATCAACTTTTTTGTACCACGTGATGGGTTGCTTGTTGCTTGATCACGCGATAAATTTCAGACTGCCGCCGGCGGGCTGAAAAACCGAGAGGTGTAACGCTCTACTGGGAAGAGTAGTACTGTAATAGATACACAGAAGATGTCACAGAATGTCATGAACAACAGTCACACAACTTGACTTCGTCTCGTTGGCTACTTTTTGTTCATGACATTATGTGACGTCATCTGTGTATCTATTACAGTACACACACACGCAAAACGAGATCCATTTGTTAAATAACACATGCTTTATATAATAATAATGCATGCTTGTAATTGTAGTAATGTTATGTAGATATTTCACCGTGAAATGTGAAAGGTCTCGAATGTGCACTAGCTTTCACTGCTATTCGAGTGTTGTTTCTTGTTGTTTGAGTTATTTAGTTTGCTTAGATTTGTATTTTTATCAATATAATGCTCTGTGCTTTTTCGTGAAATACTTATTTCCCCTCTCGAAAATATGCTAACTATTATAAGCATAGAAATGTTCAAATACTGGAATGCATGATCTCCTAAGTACCTAACCATTTGATTCTCATTCGAGGGATTCGAGCGAAACATAGGAAGAGATGCGTTTTTAACACTAGCACTGATTGCTCACCTTCACAGCCAGGAGTATTACACTTTGAAGTGTCATTTATTTGCTCTACAAAGTCCATCAACTGCGGGGTCTCGCAGATAAACATTCGGCGCTCGACATCCACAGGAGCAAGGGGACCGATGAATCTGTTGTCGGTGTCGCTTTCCACACTCTTCGCACATTTCTCAGCTTCTGAGTCGGTTTCAAGAGTGAAGTCCGGGTCTTTCTCCGCATCATCGTCAGATTCAGTGCTCGATTCGTCTGACAACAAACATTTCTTGCGATCTCTCGTCTTGAAGGTATCTTTCACACTCTTCTGGGTTTTATAAACCGTCTTTCCTGGACTGACAAACTGCTCACGAGTTACCCCGCTTCTTTCTACTTCTTGTGTTTCCCAGCGAGCTGGTAATTCAAAATCCCTCATGCTTCCAACTCCCACTCCTCTTTTATCGTGAGCTAGTCTCGATTTCTCTTGTGAAAGCCGCTTCTTTTCAGATTTTAAGAGTTTAGGTTTCTTTTTCGGCGACATACTCGCGTATAAACATGACTCTAAGACTGGAGTTGCGCACTGAAATTCACGCATGCGCTTTGCCCATAGCAACGGCAACCAAACATATCCCCTTCAGGGGGAGGGAGCGCACAAAACACAAAGTTGAGCATAAAATCAACATATCCAGCGGAAAACCACCAGAATATCTTCAAAATGGCGGGAAACTACTCTTTTGAAGAATCGAGGCTGGATTTCTAGAGTTTGTATCGATTTTTATTTATTTACAAGACGAAATGTTTGAGTTTGATTGACATGTGACTACTCAATCACGTTTTGCAAGCCCAATTCTGCTCGTATCTGGATACAACTTGGCATAGTTATTGCTGAAATAATAACGGAGAATTCTGTGGCAGTGCATCAAGATTGAAGATCAAGTTAATAATTGCCAGCCTGTTCAATCTTATATTCTAGGATGTTACTTTTTTAATAGAAATATTATACGTATGAAAATGCACTGCCACAGATTTCTTGCTTTTGACCTAGCAACAATAAATCAGCTTTTAGTTTTAGTCTGCATGCAATGCACTTCCCACAAAATGCGAATAAAGGGAAAAAAGAGGAGTCGTACTTAATCCAATTAACACCTTTTGCTGTCATTTATGTCAATAAAAAATATTTTTCTGACCAACCAGGCATTGTAGATTTCATTTTTAGTATGCATTTACACAGTTTCCAGTGGAGGACCTCCACAATTTGAGACAAATGAACCCCATTTTGGCCTATGCTAGTACCTTAAGGTGCATGATCGCCATTACAGAAATAGTACATATTCCAATTCTTAAAAATAATCAAACGATTGCGCAATCTCTGGTGACGTCACGAAACCTCATAGCGACCCAAATTTGGTTAATATAGACCGAATGCAAAATTCACGCGCGCGCTTCCGGTTAGCACGAAAACGAGGCTTATGTTGGCGAAACATGATACGAGCTGACCCGTGACCGTATCATTTCTTTCCTTGTTTTGGTCACACGACAATTTGCGGCGCCCATTTTCACGGTTTTTCCAGATCTCTTACCTCTTTTAAATAGCAAAACACCAAGAATACCGTATTTTACAGTTCCTTGAATATTTTTATGGTCAAATTGTATTCGTAATGTAGCTTTTTGACGAGTTTCGCGGCGAGCGGAGAGGAAGTTTCAGTGTTTCAAAACACGAAGTGTTGCAACATGGCCGACGAGCAAACAACGCAAAATCCAGGTAAACATGCTTAACATTTAATTCTATGAAGCCGATTTTTACTTCAAAACTTTCGAATGACAACTACCTGGTTCTAGTTTTTATGACCTTGATTGTTTGATGTTTGTTGAAGTTTTAGACAACAACAAAGAAATCGCAACGCCAGCGGGAACACAAAGACGTACTACTGGACATCAGTGCTCGTATTGGCAATGTGTAAACAAATTCTACGCTTCAGATGGGAAGAAAACTGATTTCCATTTCTTCAGTGTACCTTTGAATAATCCTGAAAAGACACTGTGGTGTAATAAAATGGGCAAGGTTGATGGCAAAGACGGTTTTACCGTCACTGAATTCACAAAAGTGTGTCATGTTCACTTCGAGAAAACAGACATTTTAAAAGTTCCTGGGGGAAAGAGATGGCGTTTGAAGCAAGGCGCCCGGCCAAAAAGGCACAATTTAAAGCGAAAGCCACCATTGGAGAGGGGTGAGCCAGATATTAAGCCAAGGAAACCAGATATTTATTTTACAATCAAACGCGCGTGCATTCGTTTTTTATTCATCCTCTTATACAAGATTTAACGAAAAATAAACTCTGAAGTAGATTAAATAATATAAAAAGATCCTATGTTGTTAGAAATTCATGTATCATTGACACGGGGAATTCCGCTATAAACTGAGTGGAGCCCCATGCGTATCATTCAACGTCACATGAGAAAGCAACCCATCCAAGCCAAAACGATACGTTCAGCGGCTTACGAAAACATCGCGGGCTCTTATTTACGCATGCGCACTTGCGTTAGTGGCGACCCGTGTACACAGCCAATCACAGTCCGTCTTGGATCACTGAGCGCGCGCTTCATTTTGTCCTCAGCACAGCGCCGCGGTGCTTTGACGCGGTGCTTGGCAGAGGACACGGACCGGAAGTCGCTACTTCATTTTCCCGCCGAAAAAACTCACAAAACACGCGCCCGCGTCGGCTCACTCGAGTTCATTCAGAGGAAATTTTTGTTGAGTCAAACTGAGACAAACTCGTGGGTGCGAACCACGCCAAATTTGCTCAAAAGAATTCTCTAATGATTGTCAAAATATTTCGGATTCGATTCCTTCGCCGATATTTCATAATGTTGTTTAGTCATTTTGGAGAAACTATGAGAGAGTTGCAAAAGATTCAAAGGCTAGATTGCAGAATATCCGGCCCACGGCGAAGCAAGACTTCGGCGTTCTTCTGAAGAAAAACAAGGCAACAGTTTCTTTCGTAAAAGCTGCAAACGACGTGTTCTTCGAATACTCATATGAGATCTACGAACAGGGAGCCATAGAACTGGATTGAACAGGATTGACAATAACAGAAAATTGCAACGGTTTTAGCCGAATAATATATTTAGGAAAATTGGCTTTGTGCCGGAGACTTTCGGAGGAAAGAAGAAACGACTTCACTATCAGTTATCGGTAAGCACAAAGCTTGAAATTGCTTCTTATGCTATTTATATTTTTAGCTTCCAAGTTTATTGCATTCCTGATGAGAAATTCTGACTGCTTTAGTTGGCTCCCTCAAGGTTTCTTTTTCTCCGGCTAAACTCGAATTATAGTTTTGAGTAAGCTTGACTTTTTGGCCCTGCTTTGCCTTATGTAAACAGGTCATTTCTGATATTCTAGCCTTGATTTTCCTTTGTCACAAGTTAGATTTAGTTAGTACATTGAGACAAATACTATGTCAAGTATTCTTTGTTGTGGATTTCGCTGAAAATCTTATTTTTTCATTTTTATTTTAAGGAGATTATCTTTTCTCGGTTGTGAACTGCGACTTGTTAGCATTTCAGAACGCGCTAATACTATCATTGCCATATAACGGTAACATGAATTTTCTTGATTTAAACTGTAAAGGCGAGCTCCCTGTGAGTAAGACGTGGAGTGTGTATGATTGGAGTTCCGCTTTTAGGCATTGCCTAAATCTATATATTACATCATAAATAAAATATTTAAGCAACACCAATTCTTCTCGTGTTGAGTAATGTCCGTCTTATTGCTCTGCGCTTGAATTGCTAGTTTATTAAGAGCATACTGTTAGAGAGCTTTAAAAATAAACTTCTTTTTGGAAATATGTTCTCTCTTGAGCATTTTTTTTTAAAAACGCTGGTACGACTTTTTGACGATCTACGCGATGATTGCGGCAAAACTCCATGCGCAAGCCCACGCGTTTTCCACAATACGTTCATTAGCGCAATAGGATTAGCAGCAAAATAGGATCAGCGGCACAAAAGGATCAGCGGCACAATAGGATCAGCGGCACAACAGAATCACCGGGATGATAGGAGGATCCTTGCTGGCGTCATTGTTTACATTCACGAAATTTTGAAACGCCGTTTAGCTTCGAAAATGCAACGAAAAGCTCAAAAGTCTTGACCTGTTTCCTTTCTTTCCGTGTCATTTTTCAGGCTAGTTGAAGCTTTTCAAAATTGTGTGAAAATCATTGGAGCAAAACACTAATTAGCGCACATGTTTCCTCTAAATATCACCTTGAAATTTTCTAATTATGTTTTACTTACAGTACTGTATTGATATTCAGAACGCATCATTTCATAGCTCCCTCAAACGGTCTGATTCTGAACATTGCTTATGCTAATGAGCTCAAAATGTAAACAAGGAGCCTTCTATATGATCAGCGGTACAATAGGATCAAAGTGTAAATGCATTTCTGATACTGTTTCCTCGGACGGTCGTATTTAACAGTTGCTCGATAACTAATAGCAATGCTGGGATTTCGATCCAGGTTGACTTACGCTGGCATATAAAAAGGCGCAATTAAAGCGGTTGCTTACCTAAAAAGCTTCCAAACAGTCTACATCCTCATCATTATCATGTCTACAAACGACAACATAGAAATTATTTGGAAGACTAGTGACGAATGGCACGACACGGGTTACAGCGCAAAAAGAAAAGACATAAAGCTTGTTTCAAATGCTGGTGGAAAATCGCGATGGCCAGACCTAAAACCCGGAGATGCAGTTCTTGTAAAATTCGGCAAAGAATGGTGCGAAGCAGAAGTTATCGAGAGATGGTCTAAGAAATAATGGAACAGTAAATATCACTAAAGCGCATTGTTCCATGTTTTAGGGTTTACAAAAATTGAAACCTTGCATACTTATTCTCATTTATTATTATCATAGGTGGCACGGATCAGTCACCGCCAGAAGTCAATAAGAATCCTGTACCTGAAACCTCCGAGCAGGCCCCAAAAGAGACGCCAGCATCTGAACCTATACTTGAACCGGCCTCCAACATGACCCTTGAACCAAACACCGTCGGTGATCCATGTACAGAGTTTTTGCGTGAGCAAGAGGACAGGGAAGCTGTTTGGACGACAAGAGGTCGAAGAGGTAGAAACCCTAAAAGTTCAGCTAAGAGAGAAAACTGAAGAATGCGAACAACTGCAGAAAAAGGTCGACAATCTGGAGGAAAGGTCCCAATCACAATCTGATATGGGGATATTAGCGACGGAAAAAATCTGCAGGGTAAAGTTATTTTCGTGTTCAGTAGAGTGGTTCGTTCTAGGCGCTTTTCCTAAAGCCCTTGTTTTTAAATGATTGGAGCGTTCTTCCTACTAAAGGCCTCTATCCTTTGCGTTTTTTATAGGTTGTTACCAGGATTGAAAAAACCGTCTCGCATATGGAGCACCGCATGCTTGATGCCGTTAAACAGCTGACTGAGAGAATTGATGCACTTGAGTCTATGGCGATGCCGGCCCCTGCTGGTTTTGTTGTTAGCAGCGAAACTCCTATGGTAAGACATGATTGCGTCATCGTCTACAGTAATAATAGTTCGCGCCCTATTCACTGTGCGACTACGTCAACCGAGCCATCCCGTAAAAAGTTTGTCATTTAGAGTTTTAAACTATTTTTCACAATTTGTAAAGAAACGCGAATATTTCGATGTCTGAGTTTCAAGAATGTCACGATCCTTTGTTTTGTACTCGCTTAGATTCTTACAAAATGGCCCGGTTGACGTAGTCGCACAGCGAAATTTCGTAGAGACCTGGCAGCCGCTAATTACGTCCCTTTAATGATTATAGGAATTGGACAGTCAAGAACTACCAACGGAGATGTCCGACTTGCCAACGATCGACCTCAGAACTGGAGAGACTTTGCCATGATTCCCCGCCTGACGAACACCCTGCATCCGAAAAATCCAGAAACGCCATTAGCCGTCTCAACTCCTAATACAAGCCAGCAAGCGACAACACCTACCGGCTCAACCGTAACAGATCTCCTGCAAAGCTGTGTTACGCCGAGGAAAATCGAGCTTCTTCTATCTATGTTCCTTCCACATTTCTTCACTGAGGCCGAGTTTGCTTGTGCTAACACAGAAGGGACCCAAAAGAAAAAACAACTGAACAGCACTAAACTAAAATCTTTGAAAGGTAAATAAACTACCACATGTTCGAGGAAAAAACTATCATCAAATTGAGAACTTGTTCTTTCGAGTTTTTGCAAAAGAATCGTGCGGTTCAGTAGACGGGTTCAGCTTGGACGGCACTGTTATATCAAAGGAGGGAATTTTTGTGCAGAACAATGCTTATGTCGATATTTATTTTATGTTTCAGCCCTGCTTTTTACCCAATATCCTGTTGCTCACTGTGACAACCACGATGTATGCTGGCGAAAGGTCAAGTCAGCAATCAACAACAGGTGTCGCTACCTCAAGTACATTAATGAGAAGGCCGTCAAGATTGCTCGCGCAAAATAGAACAAAATGTAAAAAAAATGGCTTGCATACATTTTTGTAAGAATTGAGCTTTGATTACGCAATTAGAGCAACATGGAAAAAAATAACATGGTGAATGCATAAAGTTTATTTTTTTTGTAAATTAGAACTTTAAAATAAAAGGCGAATAAAGTACAAAAGCCAAATCACGTTTATGTTTAATTTTAACATAATGAACTTCGTGCAGTGCAGTAGAATGGTTTCCATTGCACCGAAACCAAGCAGGCAAGTCGCGACCTGCACTAGGCGAAAAAGAGAATTGTTATAGCCGCTCTCCGTTTTGCATAAAATCCTTAACTTGTCGCGCAACATTTTGCGTTACAAGTTGATGATCGATGTTGCGCGTTTTTCAACTCGCCCAACAACTTAAATAAATGCTTGCAAATCGGGCGTTGATCGATAAGTGTTTGAATTCTGGAATGAAAAAAGGCAGCAAAAAATCATGTAACTAAGCAAAGAATCGTCTTCGCTCGCGGCATTAAAATTTGTAGCAACCGCAAATAAATCAGATAGAACAACTTCAACTTCGTCAGTTTAAATCACTTTTTAAAGTGCTACTCAAGGCTGAAATTTTAATGGCTTATTTTATTGCACATTCAGAATAAGGAAGAATGCCATTTATTTCGCGCTCATAGCTCTTTGGTTTCAAAGATATTGAAGATTTTTACTTATGCAAATTAGCAGAAAATGACGTCACAACAAAACAAGGGCAAAAGAGGCCAACAATGTTTTATGTATAATTCTGTTTGGGATAGTTAGATTCACTTAAAACTTGGTAATAACAAAGAAGGACCAAAACCACAACCTGACATGTTTATTATTGTTTCCATGGTAACGCTATTGACACTAGGGCTGTCTGTTTAAAAAATAGGAAAAATCTGAAACTTATTCACCTACAAGTGAAGTACTACAATACTTTGCCAAAATACTCTGGGTTGTGTTGACAAACAAATCAGGAAGTTTCGAAGACTTTCACTACTTTAGGCAATATTTCACAGATTTTTCCAGGAATCACTTCTATAGCCAAACGTGTTACCATGGAAACACTAATTAGCATATGGATGTATGAGGTCTTGGTTCTTCTTTGTTATTACCAAGTTTGAAGTGAATCTAATTATTCCAAACAGAATTATTAATCAAACATTGTTGGCCTCTTTTGCCCTTGTCTTGTTGTCACGTCATTTTTTGCTAATTTGCATAAGTAAAAATCTTGAATGTCTCTGTAACCAAAAGAGCTAGTTACGCGAAATAAGAAATATTTTGAATGTGCAATCAAATAAGTCATTAAAATTTCAGCCTTGAGTAGCACTTTAAAGCGTCTTTGTCGAGTAAATTCAACAGATGAGATTGTTTTGCTACAGAAACTGCAAGCCGGAAAAAGACCGAGACACGAAGTGATTTCATGACACGATCGTTTGATCAAACGCTTTTGCTTAGATAATTAAAAACTCGAGACCGTTAGGCGAGACGTTTGATCTAACGCTCTTAATACTCATGAATAATTCCTATCGAAACATGAATAATTCACTAACGATCTCTTAGCTGGGCCTAACGATTTGATCTTTATGATACGTTTTCTCATGCAGGGTCACAAATTGTTCCGTCTTAACTATTGTATTACAAATTATAAATAGTCTATACAAGAAACATATTTCTACTCATAGTCAGCTAAGCAATGAATTTGTTTTATAAATTGAATATTGAAATACCATTGAATTTGGCCTTATTGAAGGTTGTAACAGCATGGGCTTTGAGGTGGAGGAGAGCGATTTTTTGGTTTTCCCTCACATGGCAATACCACGTTTAACAGACTGCATAAGGTGGCTGCGGCTCCCTCCGAAGCAGAGGTCCATGAATTCATTAGGTTTCTAATGACTCCAAATGCTAAGCCGGATTTCATGCTAGATAAGGGCAAAAAGGCCGGAACGACGTTGTATGCAGCTAACGTCATTGCAGCTAAAAGTAGCCTGAAACTTGCTTGATAACCCATTGGTTATGGCCTACAAGTGCATACTGAGGACTTCAAGGAACAGAAATCGACGTCACTGTGCCCTTTGGCTATTTACGCCCGACTCTCGCGTTTTTTTGTCCAATCAGCCCCACAAACGAGCTTAATAAATGCAGAACGAAAAGACCACGTGACCACCGAGCAAGATGACTCTGTTCTATTAAGCCTTCCCGATTTTCCAAATATTGAGGTCAAAATCTATCTTCATCCTCTTCAGGACAAGTACATCAAAGAATAATTTCGATGCTACAATCTTCTATATATTAATACCGTAAGCCAAATCGTGTCCGCACTCGCTCCGCTTACCCCTGAAGCTTTGCCGCCAAACGAAGTTCACATACCTGAAGAGAAGGTGGAAATCTCGACAGTGGGCGTGTTTTTGTTGGAAAAGATTCATCTTGGGCTAAGTTCTAATTCAAGCGATTTCTTAACCGAGAGACAAAGCCGCCATAGCGGCCATGTTGAAATCTCCCACAGAAACTAAAAAAGAACTCACTTCGCACAGCCGAAAGCACCATAAGACCTTCAGACCTTAATGGTTCTGTTACAGATTACATACATGAATGTGCAGGGATAATTCTAATTCGAAAGCTTTGAACTGACAAAAATTTTCATTCAAGTTTTAACAAACGTACACACTACCTTGCTTCCCCCAGAGCGCGCGTTCAGTCATGCTAAGTCGAAATGACACATTTGTAGCAAAGCCATGAATAACACTCTCTAAGTATAAATCCTGACGGCTGTATCGCAAAACGAAGAACACAATCCCGAAGAGAAGGAGGAAATCCCTCAAGTGGGCATGTTTTTATTGGAAAAGATTCACTTTGGGCTAAGTTCTAATTCAAGCGATTTTTTAAGCGAGGGACAAAGCCGAAAAAAAAATGAAATCATAAACTAAAAAAATTCTTAGAACATTTTTACTTGACTATTTCTTCTCTCCCCTAACTGAGATATGATAAACATGCAAACACTTCCGAAGTCAAATTGGTTTTATGTAATAGGTTTCATTGCGTTTTCCATTTTTCGCGGGTTCTTTGACCGATTTGAGAGACCAGGAGACGTATACCAGGCCGAATATATTACCGAGGTTTTCTCTACTACGCTCGTAGCACCGTAGTAGCGTAGTGGCATATCTTACAAACCTTGCATTCTCAAACCGCTTGTGATAAGGTAGAAATAACAAGCAAAGTTCAAAGCATAAGTATCTCGATCTCGGAAAACTGTGATGAATAAAATATAGTTTTAGCAAACTGCACCGTATTACCGTAGTAGCGTAGTGGAGAGTCGGAATGAACTATATTTCAGCAAAATGCACCGTATTACCGTAGTAGCGTAGTGGAGAGTAGGAATAAAATATAGTTTCAGCAAAGTGCACCGTATTACCGTAGTAGCGTAGTAGCGTAGTAGCGTAGTGGAGAGTGGGAATAAAATATAGTTTCAGCAAACTGCACCGTATTACCGTAGTAGCGTAGTGGAGAGTGGGAATGAACTATATTTTCAACAAATGCACCGTATTACCGTAGTGGAGAGTGGGAATGAACTATAGTTTCAGCAGAATGCACCGTATTACCGTAGTAGCGTAGTGGGAATGAACTATATTTTCAGCAGAATGCACCGTATTACCGTAGCAACGTAGTGGAGAGTGGGAATGAACTATATTTCAGCAAAGTGCACCGTATTACCGTAGTAGCGTAGTGGAGAGTAGGAATAAAATATAGTTTCAGCAAAGTGCACCGTATTACCGTAGTAGCGAAGTGGAGAGTGGGAATAAAATATAGTTTCAGCAAACTGCACCGTATTACCGTAGTAGCGTAGTGGAGAGTGGGAACGAACTATAAGCACGGGTGGCGCAGCGTTACGGCGCTCGCCTCTCACCGCTGTAGCCCGGGATCGATTCCCGGCAGGGACGTGGACATTCTTTCTCTTATTTCCTGCCGTGAAAAGAGCTCAGGCTTCATTGTGGGCTGTAAAAAGCTTGTGCTTCCTTAGTCTTTCGGATGAGACAATAAACCGAGGTCCCGTCTCCCTCCGCTTCCATATCCAATTCGAGGGGGACGTAAAAGAACCCTGGGATGCTGATACAGGTCTTCAGGTCTAACTAAAACACGCCACAGACGCACGGGACGAAGAGCCACCTCGTGGATGTGCCCAATGTGTGAATCCGTTATTATTATTATTATATTTTCAGCAGAATGCACCGTATTACCGTAGTAGCGTAGTGGAGAGTTGGAATGAACTATATTTCAGCAAACTGCACCGTATTACCGTAGTAGCGTAGTGGAGTGGGAATAACATAGTTTCAGCAAACTGCACCGTATTACCGAAGTAGCGTAGTGGAGAGTGGGAATAAAAAATAGTTTCAGCAAACTGCACCGTATTACTGTAGTAGCGTAGTGGAAAGTGGGAATAAAATATTGTTTCTGCAAAGTGCACCGTATTACCGTAGTGAAGAGTGGCAATGAACTATATTTTCAGCAAAGTGCATCGTATTACCATAGTAGCGTAGTGGAGAGTGGGAATAAAATATAGTTTCAGCAAAGTGCACAGTATTACCGTAGTAGCGTAGGGGAGAGTGGAAGAAGAAATATAGTTTCAGCAAACTGCACCGTATTACCGTAGTGGAGAGTGGGGATGAACTATATTATCAGTAAACTGCACCGTATTACCGTAGTAGCGAAGTAGAGAGCGGAAAATATATTTTGTTCCAACTTTCCACTACGCTACTACGGTAATACGGTGCAGTTTGCTGAAAATATTAGTCCATCACCTAGAGTGGTTCTAATACTCATCTCTGTAGAACAGCAGAGACTGCTACCATTTAAAAGTTTAACTGTTTAGCATTCAAAAAAACCGACCCCGGACAAACAGATCGGTAGCTTTCGATTAGAAATTCGAGTTTAAAAAAAAGTAGGTGAACTCCCCGGCAGCCGCCATTTTGTTTCTCGGAGGAAACCCCGCGTCCAGGTCCAATGAATAAACAAATACCCGAAAAAGCTTCAAAATGCTTGTTTGTTTTTCATTCTATAGATTGTTATTATCGAAAACAGTTGTGATCAGCGTTTTTTATGTTTTGGGTGGATTTTCGGTAGAAATTTTTTAAGCCAACTCTGTATTCTCTCGATAACGCGATTCAGAGTTTTGAATTGATTTAATTATAACTTCAATGCGAGCACAAATTTCCGTAAAATTATTACCTTCGCTTTACATATTCTTCTTTCAAAGTAAAGATATTTTGTTTAAAACTAGGATTTGTAGTACATAGCTCAAGCATCTTAGGCGTAATTGGCTACGACGCGGCAATATTATTCGCTTCGCCGCGCTCGCAAATTCTAAAGGCTGATTTTGTGGCTTAATTTTTACTTTATATTCTGAAATTATCTATCATTAGACCTTTTTGGGTGTATTTTTACGTTGGTACTTTGAAGGCTTTCGAACACGACACGTGTATGCAATAAGTACAACAAGAACTCAGTGCAAGCGCTAATGTTTCGAAATCTTGCTACGTGGCAAAGTCTTAAATTGCAGGAGAAAGGCTGTATCAAATCAGCCTTCCGTTAATTCTGTGACGAGATTATTACTTAGATTGTTGTCGAAATAGCGTTATGAAGCTGAAAGGATCACGCCGTCTTCAAAGTGTAACCCCGACCCAATGGCAGCTCATGGCATTCCAGTTCGACAGTATCTTCTTAAGATTCAGTCGTCATTCGAAATCTCAACTGATTTGTCGAGATTTGCCACCACGACTGTGCGTACTTAGCGGTATCTACAGTAAAAGCATTTTTCTCGATTTCGTCTGTTGGCAGGCCTCGATGATACGCAAATCTTGAAAGAAGAAAACGTATGATTGTTGCACGGTTAGTAGGGCGTGGCATTTTAACTAATTTAGTAGCGTCCACTTTACCAGAGTCCATTTCAGAAAACCCGTCTCACCTGAAAGATACGCAGGTATAATGTTCAGGTTTTGAAAAGGCGAGGTATATTCAAACATGTTATCTGATTTAGTACAGTTCCGGCGACGACGCCCCGTTGTGAATCCGTGACGTGTTAATATCGCGCGTTCCTTTTGCTAGAAACATGTGAGAGGAAACAAGGGAGGAAATATAATTGCTAATCTTATAATTGGAGTTGATCGATCAGAACTGGTGCGCATTGTATAGATTACTGACTATCGAACACGCCCACGTGTAGTGTGGCTCTGCATGTCGCCACACCTGCAATCAGATGGCTAATGTGATGTCATCTCCGTGCATTTCAGTCATGCTTTGATATTGCAGCACCACGTTCGTTTGCATGTGCACGACATCAGCTCTAAAACCTCCTCAGGTGCGGGATTAGAGTCAAGCCATGATTCAAACTCCAACCAAACTGGATGTGCCCTCCGTTAGATTCCAGTCATAGCCGTGAAGAGAAGGGACTTGGGGACACGCCTTCGTTGCTCTTCTCCAATTTGCTGCCTGGTAATTTGCGCGTGCCACGTAAAAGCGCAATGACAATTGACAGAGTGGGAGCGACTCCGGATCTACCTTGACTTCTTTGATAAGGTACTACTCTGAACGTCGCCTCAGGTACCCTCCACTCCTACTACGGTAATAATACGGTGCAGTTTGCTGAAACTATATTACATTACCACTCTCCACTACGCTACATCGGTAATACGGTGCAGTTTGCTGAAACTATATTTTATTCCCACTCTCCACTACGCTACTACGGTAATAACGGTGCATTCACAGTTCATTCACACTCTCCACTACGCTACTACGGCAATACGGTGCAGTTTGCTGAAAATATATTTTATTCCCACTCTCCACTACGGTACTACGGTAATACGGTGCCCTTCGCTGAAAATATATTTAATTCATCACAGTTTTCCGAGATCGAGATACTTATGCTTTGAACTTTACTTTTATTTCTACCTATCACAAGCGGTTTGAGAATGCAAGGTATGTAAGATATGCCACTACGCTACTACGGTGCTACGAGCGTAGTAGAGAAAACCTCGGTCATATATCGGGACCCTTATGAGGAGACGGACTCACGCGAGCGATTTTGTCGCAACAAAATCAGGGAGACCAGTGCAAAAAGAAAAATCCTTTGGGGGTACGCATGCTGATGGGAGGTTACTAATGTACTAATGTTACTAATGTTACTAATGTAAATCGAGCAGTTTATGGAAGGGGGAACTCAGGGAAATCATGAACCCTCCCCCAATCCATATGGCCATTGTGATTTTTTTCTTTCCTGTTTTTATAAAAAAAGAACACTTTAAGTAAATAAATTTCCCCTTACACTCTGTGAATTTTTCACAGGCATCAGCTAGTAACAATAATTATTTTTAGGGTTTAGACTGCTATTTCCATATCTAATAACAATCAGCGGCCGATACAATCCAAGCAACCTCGAGCGCTACAACATGTCCGTGTCCAAGGTTGGTACAATGGATCTCGATTCTACTCAAAAGCTACCAAGAAAATGGACGATAAAAGCACACCAAACGTTCAAATGCAGATGCAGCCAAAAGACGAAATATGCACCAAACTCGATTTTGCCTCAGAGGACGCCGTAGAAGTACCCGACGTCATTCGCCTAGCAGTCCCATAATGATTGAGCCGCACAATTTGTAGACTCTCTATGGCCGATGCTCGAGGAAATCAAGACCGATAAGTCTAGAAATGGCCACTGAAGCAGTAGACAGATATGTATCTACAAAGACGTTCAGGAACACGGTCGCAGAGAGCATTCGCTTCAATATAAATGAAGCAATGAAAGATCTAAACATGAAAGTGGACTTGAAAATAGACAGCAAACTTGACGATACTGAACAATCTTCAAGGCGCAACAACATCAGGATCGATGGAGTACTACAAGTAGACTCACAAGGAGATACAAACGCGCTAGTGATCTCAACTTCAAAAGAAAAAAAAACGGAATAGAATTATCCAATGCAGATATCTGTCAGTCGCATCGGGTGGTGACATTGAAACCATCAAAACCCCGACAGATCATCGTAAAACTCCTGAAAAAAAGAAACAGATAACAAGGCCAACTGAAGGTGGCCAATAAGCAATAAACGAAATTAACACAAAACCGAAACATGAGATTAATAAGTCATGGACTACCGACGGAGTGATCCACGTAAGATCCAAAACAAATCAATTCACTCACCCCTGCACCTCCAAGACCTAGACCAGTTCATCATAACAATCTGTAGTAAGTAGTCAGATCGATAATTTTTCAGATGGAATCTAACCTGGATTCAGGTTAACTACACAAGAATGCTTTATTACTCTTTGATTTGACTAAAATGAATCAAACTTGGCACACTTATCCATTACATTTGTTTACGCAATCCTGCTGATACTGTTGCCATGGCAACCATGGCAACGTATATTGAGCAAGGTGACGCAACCAGTACGTCTGTATAACATATATTTTTCGAAATATTTATTTTTGCAAAATAGTCTTTCTTCACTGATATATCACAAGGATGAGTCTTTCTTTGTAAAATAGACTTTGCAGTTGGGCCACCGTGAAAAGCTGCAAAAATATAAGTGACTTAAAAACTAGAATCATTTCATTTCATATCTTTCGCTGTATTTACGCATTTATACTCCGCGACATAAGGAAATAATACGCGAGCAAAGTCTAATTGTGAAAGCTTACCCGCTTAAGTGTCTCTTTATGGGTATTTCCCCTCGAAAAACGTTGATTAAGTACTCCCCATTTACTTCTAAAGTGAGCAACCGGCGCACACTAGCCGCCATCTTGAAAAGACAACTCATAATCTGCCCCCTCCCCCAAAGGACTGTATTATCATATTTGTATTAGCCAATCACGTCTCGTTTCACGGAAGGCTTCCAAATATCCAAGATGGCGGACGAACAAGGCCGATTTTGGCTAGTTTTCAGGACGAATTTTCGTATAGCCTATCGCACTTTTTGGAGCAATAATTTCCATATTTATAGAGTAGTACAGCATAGCCCCCATTGCTTCTGTTTAATTATTCATCAGAAGTTCTACAGATCAAGTGAGATGTGTTTATTGTGCCTCAAACGATGAGATTTATCCCATAGGAGCTGTAAGGGACGCTTCGCTTCTGTGCGAAAAACAAAACGTTAATAACAGCCCTATTCCCGCCTAATTCTCTAGTTTCTGTTATCTTCCCCAGGTGCACAACGTTTGGTGGGTAGATAATAACGGAAAACCTTTACGTGAGTTGGCGTGCAACAAGTAAGCAAGGCGAAAATATCATTTCAAATGTCCGTAAAAATCGAATGCGCTTGGGCGAGGGTTCTTGTAAGGGAAAGCAAATATATTTGCAACTTGCAGAAGGAATATGGAGAGGGTCAAGCTAAATTTGGGGCAAGAGTCTTGACTGAGCGCTACAAAATTTATCAGGAGCATTTTGCCGAATATCCTGATATGTGCATTGAGAATCAAAAGGAATTAACAGGATTTCGAACATATTAGACACCAAATTTGGTTCCTGGAGAAAAAAGAAAGACAAGGATAATTATTTGGAGCGGTTTAAACCCGAGAACTGGCGAGATGAGAAGACAATCACTAAACAGGGCAAGAATAATCACTCTCTGACAAGCTGCAGGACATGCAGTCTAGTAAATTCCAGATATTAAATGTTATTTCCTAATTCTAAACACAATAGAAAACAGAGCAAGATACCACTAGCCGAGATAAATGACATTTGCAAGCAGCTCCCGAAAATGAAGCAGCCAAAAATAACAAAGAAAACTCTCAAAGAAATAGGAAAAGCCATATTCCAAAGTTTAATGAAACATGCAAAGAAAATTACAATAAAATAATGAGTGAAATTCTTCTTTTAGTCCCTGAAGCTGGCATCCAGAAGAAGCTCTCACCTAATGAAAAAAGAGAAAGTAAAAGGGAGACTCAGAGAAACACAAAAAAATGAAATCCAGGAGCAAATTAGGGACAATGATACAAATACTTATTTATGCTTGAGGCAGTCTTATAAAGCAAGAAGCGACCAGACAATGAGCCAGTTTTTTGAAAGCAAGAAAGAGGCCAGGAAAAGGGTTGAAAAAACAATCACCAGAGCAGAAAAGTAGATCTCACACTCCTTCAGCAGAAAACATTGAAGGGAATTTTGAAAAACTGCTCATTGATGCCAAAACATGGGAGGGTACAGAGATGAATATATGCTTAGAAGGAAAGGCTCACCAGATCAGCTTAAAAATCGTGGACAAGTCCTAAAGACATACTTGGAAGCTAATGGAATTGACACTATCAAGAGAATCACAGCCCATAACAGATGTACTGGAGATGACGTGAAAGGTGAGAGAAAGACTATATATTGTAGTATACTTGTAGGGTAAAAATTGAGAATAGAGAATAATAGAGACTAGTATAATACTCAAATGATAATAAGAATTTCTACACGCTGATTTGTCGAGAGGTTCATTATTCAATTGGATAATTCCAAATAGTGGGCATTATCGTAATTTACCACACAGGCAAATTATAATATCTCTCAACTATTAATAAAATAAAATTATTATTTTTTCTGACTATTTCCTTACAGTACCTTCTTTGTATAGGTTTCAAGGTTCGACGTGCCATTCACAAACAAAAAGGAATATCTGTCTCAATCCAAGTGCCTAGAAGCAACAAAGAAATAAAAGAATGTGTAAAGCCCTCATTAACAATGGGACCTCTAATCTTGGTGTACCTGTGGTAGAGACGGAAGTTGTCAAATTAGGAGTCAACGAACATGGAGTAGTGGAAAAAAGTCTGTGAATGTGAATACACGAAAGATACCATTTGAGGAGATCAGAAAGGAGGCACTGACGAAACATAAAGACTTCCTAAGAATTAAAGATGATGATTATTACAACAATCTAACTAAAGATAAAGTTGTTTCCGAACTCAAGAGAATAAATGAGAGCACAGAAGGGGATTTTGAAGAAATGAATGAGAAGCTAAAGAAATTCCAACGCCAAAGACATTGGCTGCTTTGGCACGACCACTACACCATCTCTAGCCATGGCCACATGCTATTTTGTCTGAGAGAGATGTATGAACCTGCAGTCCACCTCTCACGGGAGGAAGTACTACAACAAACAGGAAGGGATGTCGTCGCTGACTGAAATAAAACGCACTTCTGATTATTGTTAACCAAAGAACAATCTGTGTTATTCGCTGTTTTACCAACAAATTATGTGTCTTTTTCAAGTATTATTTCTTGATCAAAGAAAGGCATAATTTCATTAGCGAACAAACGAGCTGCTCTGTCAAACTCATGCCTGTGCTTTATAGGAAAAATCAGTTATTTGCTGCTTCAACCCGGGCCCGCTTCAACTTCGATCATTTCCGACTTTTACTAACCATTGCATTTTGTGAGTTTAATATAATAATAATAATACAAAATTTCTATAGCGCCATTTCCTGAAGCTCAATGGCGCTTTACAATTATCTAAGTAACTAAAACGAAGAGGTTAGCGAAACAAATTTACAGTTCAAATATTAAAACGATCTAAAACATCATAAAAAATATATAATAATGACAGAAATAACTTTAAAATGACTAAAATTTAATTCAGGTACTTTTCCGTCGTGACAACGCCTTTCTGGTCTAAGCAATGTTAATCGCGTGTCGGATATTTGCTTACACGAGAGCGAAATATACGCAGATAGATGGGGCCGGGACTGCCAGAAAGAAAAGCAAAGAGCAGAAAAGCCTAAAGGCCGAAGTTCGGTGAAATTCGCGTTGCTGAAAGAAAGCAGGGAAAAATCCCTGGTTAAAGGGATCACCAGGCCGTGTTGCAATGTTTGTCTAGTTAGTCTAGAGAAATCCTATGAAAACTGTAGATTCAATTTTTACACGCACTTCTGACCGAAAAGCAGAACATTCTTGACAATGTGAGAAATACGACCTTATGTTCAGTCTTTACTTAGTCAAATTCAATAGGATGTAGGCTCTATTTCTAGCCCTTTGTTCAAGAAATTTTCTTTCTGTTCCCTTGAGACAGCTGATTGACAGTCGTCGAATTCCCGTGAGCGCCAGCAACAGCCAATCACTAGTACCTTTCTATAATTTGACGGTTAGCGCACTCAAGCATGCGAGCAATGTTTTGTTGCATCGAATTATCTGCCGCCACGTAAAATGTCACGGAGAACAATACCCATATTCTGCGCCATGTAACAATAAAAACACACTCTACCACTCCTTTCAGCCAGTAGGTAATTATAACAAGACACTTTGACCAATCAGGGCGCCAATTCTTATAATCACGAGTGATTAACAGCTAGTAGGTATTGTTTCTTTCGTCTTCATGCTTCGGTGACTAACAAAATTTATTTTGTAGATACGTGCAACCGGAGGTGAAGTATGAGGATGAGGCGAGTGGTGTCCTTCCAATCAACGAGTCAACTGTTGTGGATATATCCATTGACAGCTCGGGTGTTCGTGGAAGCCAATTGAACGAGGAAGATCTCCAAGAGCATTACGAGCGCCAACTACCAAACATTCCAGAAGAGTGAGTACACAACATCAAAAGCCTACTATCCTGCGGCTGCGACCAGGTAACCTCTAGCATGGTCATGCAGCGACATCTTATGTCACCCCTAGACACCCCTGTTAAACCTAACAACAGGTATACAGCTACTCCTGCAAAATTCTTTACGAAAAAGCTGGAAGGCTCAGGCCTTGGCACAGTAGAACAATCTGGCCGCAAAGCACTCCAATTTAACAAGCGCTCTTGGGAGGACCTCGAACCAGACGCTCGTGACATCGTGAACAGGTGCGGCATAACATTGGCCTCTTATAAGATATCTATAACAAGCGCTCTTGGGAGGACCTCGAACCAGACGCTCGTGACATCGTGAACAGGTGCGGCATAACATTGGCCTCTTATAAGATATCTAAGACGTCATAAAAAAACGTTATTTCTTTCCAAACCCCCAAATAAGATTGTATCAAAAGTTTGATAGATTATATGATTTAGATGTGACTAGGTGTAAGCTAATATTATGCTTTTATAATTGCTCACCTTGTCTCAATATAGATAGACCACTATTAAGGTGGATCGACCCAGCAATTTTGCACCCATACCAACCAATTTTGAACCTCTCATATAAAAACAGTGTCATTTCTATAGCGCAGCCAATATAACACACATACTACCTATAGACTGAAATACATGTCAGTACAAAAGTTGGGGAGATCGGAGTTAGTATCACGTGACAATCGGACCACGCCTTTTTTTACTCTCGCCCCAGTTTCAGGCTGTACCGACATTTTTTTCGATAAATCCTCTACAGAACCTCGAGATTGACTGATTGCCTACGTGTAACCGGAGTTTGACTAAATCTACAAGCCCAATCTGAAGATATTTTAGGAATTATAAATCAGGGCTATAATTTATGTAAAATCCAGTGTTATGAATTAACATGGCATAGTTTGGTACTTCATGGTTATAAATTGAAAGTTTTTATAGCTCATTCTATTTGTGTATGTTTAAGGAAGGTCATGCTTTTTATCAGAATTATATATTTCTTTGCGATTTTCAAAAACATAGAATTGTAAGTATCAACATAATGGCCCCGCGCATCAGCTGAACGCGAATTTTGGGCCTACTTTCGCGAAATTTGGACTACTTTAAAAAATCGTAGTTCTTTTTCGCTTCAAATTTTTGGACGACTCCAATGGATCCATGTAAAGTTTGTGTCCAAAGTTTCATGTTCATTGAAATCCTCTAAGGCTGTCAACTGGGAACGCAAAGATCGGTAAATACTGGATCGATTTCTGTAGTTTTTACTCTGGGATTTGCTATTGTTCCCCGTTCGGCACAAAATCGAATTCCAATGGAGCGCACGTGGGCTTGTCCTTGCTTGGCTAGTCTCCGACGTATGATAGTTTTCTTAGGTTTTTCGGTCTTTTGTTATGCATTTAATTACCATATGTCGGGGACGATTCGGAAAGAAGTCACGCGCAAATATTAATATATCTTGAATATCGTGTGCCGCATTGGAATTCGATTTTGTGCCGAACGAAGAACAAAAGCTAGTCCCTGAGCAGAAACTACACGAATCCATCCAATATTTATCGATCTTTGCGTCCACAGTTGATAACCATAGAGGATTTCAATTAATATGAAACTTCGGAGACAAACCTTACACTGACCAATCGTCCAAAAAATGAAAAAGTGAAAAAAAACTACGATTTTTCAAATCAGTCCAAATTTTTGTGTAGGCCCAAATTTCGCAGTAAGCTGATGCGTGGGGCCATTATGTTGATACTTACATTTGTATCATTTTCGAAATCGCAACGAAATATTTAATACTAATAAAAAGCATGAACTTCCTTAAACATACACAAATAGAATGAGCTATAAAAACGTTCAATTTATAACCATGAAGTACCAAACTATGCCATGTTAATTCATAACACTAGATTTACATAAATTATAGCCCTGATTTAGAAATCCTGAAATATCTTCAGATCGGGCTTGTAGAATTTAGTCAAACTCCGGTTACACGTAGGCAATCAGTCAATTTCGAGGTACCGTAGAGCATTTATCGAAAAAATGTCGGTACAGCCTGAAACTGGATGAGAGTAAAAATAGGCGTCGCCCGATTGTCAAGTGATAATAACTCCGATCTCCCCAACTTTGGTACTGACATTATTTCAGTCCCTGGGTAGTATGTGTGTTATATTGGCTGCGCTATAGAAATCAAACTGTTTTTTATAGCGGAGCTCCTTAGCGGCCAAAGGCCGCAGAGCGGAGCACCATAGGTATCGCAGGAAGAGTTCAATAGCTCAAAGCAGAACTCAGGTATACGATCGACTTAATTTTTCATGGTTCAGCGGTATTCTCTGGTATCGCGGGCGCGTCCGTGCGTGTCTGCGCGCCCCTCCACAGGTAAACCAACCCCTAATTTTTGTCCGCGGTGTGAATTTAGTGAAGTGGCGGGAAAAGCAGAGAGACAAACAACGACGGGAGCAAGCTAAGGAGAACATGTCGGAGGAGGAAAAAGAGAGTAAACGCCAGAAGGAAAGAGACCGATATGAGCTTGCTAAACAGGTCATGTCGGAGGAAGAAAAGTAAAGAAACGACAGCGGGAAAGAGAGCGAAGTGAGAGGGAAAGAGCTCAGACCATCTCTGAGCAGGAAAAGGAGAGAAAACGAAGAAATAACTTTACGGAAAGTGAACTTGAAAGAGAGCGTCGACGCAAGAGGTTGTCGAGAGATTTGACGGCGGAAGAAGAATTTCAGACGAGTAGCGTTCAAGGAGGATTGGAACCTCCCAGAATACCCTGCGCGCCCAATTTATCACTTAACACCAGTCATGCGTTACTTAAATCGAGTGTTTCGCGGCAAAACTAGGTCACTTTTGGAGAACTTTTTTCGTCATATCTAGCACTTATATGCATATACTTTGGTATCTACGCATTCTTTAACTTGTATTTACCTATGTTTTGCAAAAAAAACAGCAGTTATTGCGAAAAAGTTACGAGTCGAGACGATTATTCTTGTGCTCTATTACACAACTGCGGCCTTTGTACTTGGTCACGCGTTCAACCCCTTAGTTATAAATGTACACAGCCTTCTTATGATTGGATACATTAGAGATTTTTGGCATGTATATTGTAATATAAGGGTCACACAAGGCTAAGGAGTCAAATGTACTCTAATGTACTCAGGTTTCGATGAATGCGACCCGTTCAAACATCGAGCATAAATTGGCGTGAGTTGTCGATCATTGCTAACCATTTCCGGGCACTCTATTCACAATATGGGGATCTTTTCCATCTAGATTTAATTCCCTATCCCTGCTTGAGTTAGAAATAGGCTGGATATTACTACATGTTACTTCAAGACCATGAAATACCAAGGTTTTTGTGTTTTAATGGAAAATCGAGCCATCGCTATTATCATTGTGACGAGCCAGTGCGACAAGACGATTAATCTTCGAATCAGTTAAGCTAGTGCCATATTATTCTTTTATTCGATATCATGGGAACTCAATGCTGTCAAATTGTTTTTCAAAGTCATACAACACAGCACATTGGAAAGTACTCAGATGATTTCTTGATTTCCTGGATTACAAACTCATAGACGTGAACGCAAATCTCAGCGCAAAACGGACGTGTGTTCTAGTCACGGACAAGATTGCTCTGTAGTATGTTAACAAATAATACGGATACAATGAGGAGGTTCAACTTTGTCCAAACCAGTAATAATTGTAGAAGTAGGCACTCTTATCCTGAACCTCGTATTAGTAGCGGGTATTACGTTATTACTTTGCACAAAGATATATATGAAGTCACTCGCTGTAGCGGCTTTATTATCTCGACAGGCGACGCTCGGCGTGTGCTGAAACCGAAATACGGATGGAGCCTTCTGGTCCAAAAAGTCTTACAAATTTATACTAATGAAATCACGAAATTGAAGTCTATTTATTGCACGCGCGATCGTTAGGAGTCCATGTATTTCGGAGCGATCACTTCGTGTTGTTGTCTCGACGGAAGCAAGTGACAAATGACACTGAGACATCAAGGACGCCGCCTTAATAATATAAACCATACTGATGCATTCTGGGAAGGTATTCCAATCCTCCTTGAGTAGCGTTACACAAAGTGAAGGCCGCCAGAATAAAGCTGAAGACTCATGTGTCATGAGGATGTCTCTCGTAGTAATGAGAAAAACACAAAATCGACAGTTTATTGGTAAGTAAATACAAAATACGTCTTCCTTGATCTTTCTTTGTGTCTGATGAAGTCTTTGTTATCTTTAGGCCGCGACAATAACAGCTTTGCACAGCTTTGCTCGCAATTACAAATTGGCAATGATAAGTCACTATAAATTGTAGCATTGTTCAGGTTCATATAGCAGGCCTATTTGTCTACAGACCCTACAGTCAACAATCAGCACAATCCGTAGCTGCGATTATCAGAATCCGAATTGACTGAGAATCCGAAAATCCGCTCGAATTTTTTCTTAAATCCTTAATCCGTGTGCTATTTAGGCCCAAATCCGCCGATCCGGGCTTACAATGAAACCATCACAATATGTCCTAGTCCTTGTTATGTTTTTTATATATTTTTTGCTAAAAGGCTGTCTGACAACAGGTTTAGTGATTAGCTGCAAACACGTTTCTATCAAGCACCTTTTGATGGGGGCGCGTTTAGGTAATGCAGCACAAAATTAATAAAATCGTTGGATCCTGTTTGCGTTTTTTTAAAACTAATTTTCGTTTAATTGATTGCAACGCTCATAACGCCATGTTCAGGCTAAAATCATAAAAACGTCAGCGACTGTAGTGCGATGCGAAGGATTTCATGTGGGAGCGGGCGGTCCAAAATGAAATGACAGAGACTCTAGTTACTAAAAAGCTTGGCATTTAAGACGATGTCATTATTTCTTTAAAACGAGTAGACATTACTTGCACAGATAGATTGATATTGTCCCCTTGACTATAACGTCAGGCTCCACAATGTCAATTCTACAAATGTTCTGTAGTTTAATCCTTTATCTTAATAGTATGTTTGAACCGAACGTTTTTTGTGCTGCAACAGATTGACTCCTCTTTTAAAACTCCCTGGAACATTTGAATGCACTTTTTGTTCTTTCCAGTAAATAAATAGCAGTTTCTTTCATGGTGAATGTCAAAGTAAAACCAGTGCACATATTTTCCTTCATGTTGTACCAGTCTTTCTGTTAGCCAGATCACTTGATTGACTCGTTTTTTTTTAATCAACACCACTCCAATAAAAGCTTATAAGAAGCCAACGTTCAGCGATTTTTAGTGGACATCCATTTCCATCGAAGAACAGGAACAGCCTGATGTGTCTTTATCAGTAAGTGCTTTTTTCCAAAACAAATTCTTGTAAGACTTTGGCCAAAGATGAATTGATTAAAACACGTCACCATTGATAACATAAAGCAGATCTGTCCTCAACTTTGAGATTTCTGGTTTAGTAGATTGTTTGACTCTTGGAAATATCTTCTGATTTCGGTAGAATCCATTGTTAGAGTGTAGAGCTAGGAAGGTGACAGAGGAAAGTGACAGCATTCATTGTTGCCCCTAGCAACGAACCTTGGGTAATTTGCATAAAGCTCTCTGCATATTACAGTCTTCAACACGGCGTTTCTCAAGCAGCATGCTGACAAACTGCAATATTTTGTCAAAGTTTTTTTTCGTCATCAGGACTTTAGGGTTCACGATTTTACAAATTCCTTTAGTCTTATCTGTGATCAAGAGCTCCGTTTACGATGGGAGAAATGGGGAGTTACCAAGTGATGAGTCATTCAGAGCCGAAGCAGCAAACATGTTATTCTTTCATCCGTCGTTGGAGAAGAACGATATTGAAAATTTTAGGGAATTTCACCAACTTGGGATAGAATGTGGTCAACCTGTTGGGGCAGTTCTATTAACTGATAGAGAACATTGTCGCCTCTGCCAGAAAAAGCTGTTGCTGGATAAAAGTTCACATCCCGTTGTTTTATATCACGACAGATTAGGAACATTTCTTGGTTGCAGGCAAACCAAATTCTGTCGTCATTGTAAAGTATATGAACACTATGGCTACTGGACCAAAGACGGCAAGAGACACTTCGACGAAAATGCACTGAACAACCAGTATTTGTTGTCTTCTGAGGAGACCGCATTCGACATGATTTGTTATCGAGATTAAACAACTTGCTCATCGTTGGTGCTATACCGTTCTCAACAGAAAGGAGGAGACTCCCGTAAACAGCTCTCCAAAGGCAAAGAAAAAGAAATGGTAAATAAAATGCGCAACTTGTTGTGCTGAGTTTGCCGTGATTGTCTTGCCCTTATGGAGTTTGAAAAAATCAGTTAACCTCACCTTCGTTCAAACTCCACAGGGTGAATAAAAACAACACTTCCAAGAGCCAGGTGAATTTCGTGGATTTTTATTAATAATTTCTTACAAGAGAAAATGAAAACGCGGTTACCCTGACAATGTCGTCGCTAACGCCCTTAGCCGCGCCCGTTCAATCGACAGAACCGCAGCCTTGCAGCCATCAGAACCCACTCTAGAGGATAGGATTCCCTTCCCCCTTACTTTTCATCCTACTAACCTAGCAATCAAGCATTTTGTATCCAAGAACTTTAAGATCCTACAAGGGACCCGGAAACAGCCGCCATTTTCTCCAAGCCGCCTTGTTCTCTTTTAAGCGGGACCGAAACTTGCGCAATTCTCTTGTTAGAGGCGTTCTCACGCCTGGCGGTCTACAGCCCGGCACTTTCAAATGTACTAGAAATTGCACAACGTGTGATCATGTCGTTTCCACCACACGGATCCTCGGCCCTAGAGGCGAGTCTTTTAACATCACGGATCACTTTGATTGCACCACCGCCAACGTCATATATTGTATTACTTGCTCCCGCATGATCTATATAGGACAAACCGGTCAATGCTTTCTACGCGCTTTTGACAGCATCGCAATGATGTGAACAAAAATGACACTTCAATCTTCCCGGTCACACTAGGGATCATATGACTGTTTGCGGTGTTTCTCTTCACAACGGTCTAATCATTCTCGCTCTCAGAAGAGAATAGACTTATTCTTTCACTCGGTTGCCGATCACCCCACGGCATCAATGAATTTTTCTCTTATATCTAGTTTTCTACATCTCATCATATTCCTCTTTCTTTACTTTTATCACTAGTTTGCGATTTTAATGGCCCATGGCATCCTTTGTTATTCTTAACCAATTATCACCTTTAGTCATTCCGAATGTTTATCTGTTGCCTAGCAACGGCTCTACATTTACTTTATATACAGCCCCACTCCTCTGTTTTCTCTCTTTGCTCCGACGAAGGGCTAACGCTCGAAACGTCAGCAAAACACCATTTTTCCACGGCGTTTAACATAAATCTCAACCTTTGGTTGTTGTTGTTCATGTTCACGTCTCCGCCGACGCAGACCGCCTAGTTTTCCCGTAAAACTAGTCATACCAAGAGAAATGATATTGTCTTGTTTCTTACCAATTTTCGAGTAACAAATATGAGCTTGGGTCCCCCGAGCGCATGACATCAGCCTACTCATTCAATATCAATGTAAACAAATTTAAAACAAGTTGTGTGATTCCAGAAATTATCCATACCCCCTACAGATTGGATTGGAAATTCTGGAGGGGTAGGGGGTCAATTTACCTGATCTTTCTCGTACAAAGACTGTAATTTTCTTTGGAAATTCCAGAGGGATGGAGGGCCACTTTTCAACACCCTTCCATGTGGGGGGGGGACCACACATTATTATTTTTTATATTTGTGATGCCTCTTTCTGTAGCATGTATTAAGAGAGGTTTGCACTAACGATCACCTGAAGGTTGCAAAATAATTTTTTTTCAAATCTCTCAAAATTGGCTCATCAAAGGGTTTTGGTCACAGCCTCGAATGATATAAGTTTTAGATCCATCGGATTTTTATTTTGGTCAAATTGCACGAACATCGAAAATTTGCCAACTTCCGGTTTTAGAGCGTGATTTTACCGTTCCCACAAAAAGACTAAAAATACCTAAATTTCCAGCTCGTGGTGGCAAACAAATTTCGGAACCCAAAAGCAGACATAATTTCGAACATATGGAGTTGTTTTGTATTATCGTAAGACAAATAGAATATTTTACAGATATTTTAATGTTTTACATTTTTCCCCTTGTTTCACAAAGCCCAAGTTCGATAGGCTATTTCGCCAAGGTTACATGGAAAACTAGATAAATAATTATATAACGGTGAAGAGTAATACCCTTTATTTATAAATATAAAAAAGAGTTTTTCGGGTAGTTTGAATTGGAGGCCGCGACAGTCGCCAAACTGAACACAATTTCATCACAAATTTAGCGGTCTTTCGAGAGAAAACAAGCGATATTACTTACCGTAGATCACGTTAATTCCACTGAACTCTCGAAATGAACTTCTTGACATGCTATCCAATAAGTAGAATAGGGCTTTAGGTCATCTGGAAGAAATTTGAGTCTTTTTTGAAGCCGTGAAAGAGATCGATGACCTTGTGTTGCCGCCATTTGACCAAATTCCAAACAGTGTCACGTTGACCGAAGCACATCGCAAGAAAGATTTCTCAGTCAAATGTCCGCCAAAAGTAGAAAATATTGCGTCCCAGAACAATATTTCCTCTTAGTACTGGCTTAAAGGGTTTGTTGTTGGCAAAACAATCCTTATTCCACGCAGAAATCAAATGTTACGAAGAAGAACTCGGCAACCTCGTTGTTACAAATTAACAAATTTGCGTTACAGGGGACGCAGTCAGTTACGTCATTTGGGTCCATGTAACGCAATTACAAAGGCACAGTTGTCACGGCCTGGTCAGCTCGTCGCGGTCCTGATTTTTGTCAAAACATTTTACGTAAAATAAGAGTAGTTTTCCCAACAACAAGCCATTTTAGCCAGTACTTAGAGGAAATAGCATTCTAGGCTGCAATATTTTCTTCTCTTAGCGGACATTTGACTGAGAAATCCGTCTTGCGATGTGCTTCGGTCAACGTGACATTTGGTCAAGTGGCGGAAACACCAGGTCATCGAACTCTTTCACGGTTTCAAAAAGACTCAATTTCTTCCAGATGACCTAAAGGCCTACTCTACTTATTGGATAGCATGTCAAGAAGTTCATTTCGAGAGTTCAGTGGAATTAACGTGATCTACGGTAAGTAACATCGCTTAATTGCTCTCGAAAGACCGTAAATTTGTGCTGAAATTGTGTTCAGTTTGGCGACTGTCGCGGCCTCCAATTCAAACTACCCGAACAACTCTTCGATATTATAAATAAAGGGTATTACTCTTCACCGTTATATAATTACTTGTCTAGTTTGTTCCATGTAACCTTGGCGAAATAGCTCATCGAACTTAGGCCTTGTGAAACAAGGGGAAAAATGTAAAACATTAAATATCTGTAAAATATTCTTTATTTGTCTTACGATCATACAAAACTACTCCATATGTTCGACATTATGTCTGCTTTTGGGTTCCGAAATTTGTTTGCCACCACGAGCTGGAAATTTAGGTATTTTTAGTCTTTTTGCGGGAACGGTAAAATCACGCTCTAAAACCGGAAGTTGGGCAAATTTTCGATGTTCGTGCAATTGACCAAAATAAAAATCCGATGGATCTAAAACTTATATCATTCGAGGCTGTGACCAAAACCCTTTTGATGAGCCAATTTTGAGAGATTTGAAAAAAATTATTTTGCAACCTTCAGGTGATCGTTAGTGCAAACCTCTCTTAATGTGACTACAAATTTTGATCAGATCTATTGCCACCCTTTAGGCTATCAGTTTTGTTAATATCTTTAACTATAATTTATTTTGTCAGTGGCAAGATGGAAATATTGAAGAAGCTTTTGTTGGAGAGACAGCTATTAGACAGGATGCTTGAGGAAGGATTTTTATTATGTCCCATATGTCTCATATGACAGGAATACACTGGTGATGGACATAACTGAAGCTTAACATCAAGCATTTGTTAAGAGATGGAGAGGTAAATTAAAAAGCCTGCATACATTGCGCTATATGCCACATTAACATCATTCCACAATGCCTCACACCCATACATGTTTGGTGGATTTCAAAGAAAACCTTCTCGTGGCTGAATGGCGAGTGCATAGCATGAGCAGAAAACAAAAAAATCCCCTATCTTTGTTGAATAGGGTTTCAGAAAACCATCATACAGTTTCCCCTGTGAAGTTCTATATTTTTCCCATATAGCATCTGCAAGTCATATATGTTGTGGCATATACAGGTAAAACTTTTGCGCTTTGTTCCTTAGATTATGGTGCTTGGACATTCCGATGAGGGAGGGGCAAAAATAGAAAACCCAGGGGAGGAGGTCTATTTCACAATGTAAATTCCAGGGAAGATAATCTATTGAGGGAGCTCCTCAACCCCCCTCCCCCTACAATTTAAAATAGCAATCATTCTAAATTGACTGGATACTAAAATTATGAATTCTGTTGTTAGATCACAAGTGTAACACACCTGGTTGTGGGAATGTGATTGTCATGGATGGAAACATGAAAAATTCACGACAAGTTTGTGCAGGCCAGGATTTGGGTGCCCTCACATTTGAACACATGGAAGGGAATATCATTATTGGTACGAAATATTAATTTTAATTGATTTTTATTAAGGGAAGAACCATACCATAAATTTTTTGGTAAAGTAGTTCTGGTCACTTAATTTCCATCATGTGGAAATCAAAGCAACCCCTGTGGAAATTCTTTATTGTCTTGTGGGCCTGTGGAAATTTCACAGGTGCATTTGAACACCATGTGGAAAATCCAGTGGGTTCCTTAATGGAGGGGTAATGGATATAATATGGAACCACCCAATGTGCGAGTAAACGTTAATGAGGACTCTGATAAATGACTGAATATTGGTAATAAGGATGACCACGGATTTGACGACCTTTCATTTAAGGTTTGACTGTGTATATGTTTGTTGTGTACTAAATTTGCAACCACCCTCCACCTTCATTGACACACTGAAGTGAAATATGATTGTGTGTGTGTGTGTGGGGGGGGGGGGTCAGGTGGTGGGGGCCAGGTGTGTGACTGAGGCTACAGCTGCCATGACTTGACAAGAAGTTTTGAACTTCTTTACAAATGAAATTGAGAATTGTGGTGAGGAAATAAAAAACAACTGTACAAAATAAATTAACAGTTTCCCACTGTCTATGAATGACCACTGTATGCATTGCTACGCGACCTTCAACATTCACTGTTGCGATTGGCGATTTTACGCAAGAAAATTTTAATATCAATTTTCTTGAACAGAGAGTTAAACATTCTAGGCAAGGGAAGCCAAAGGATAGCTTAAACCATTTGGTTGATTTTGCAATCAATATCGATCCAATAAAGCAGCCAAATCCAGCGTTTTGGTTTGATTGACGGCTAAAAATCGCCAATCGTCCATCGCAACATTGAATTTTGAGGTCGCGTAGCAATGCATACAGTGGTAAAACTGAATTTTAAAAAAATAAACCTTATAAGGGTGCTTTAAATGTGGCTAGGTGACACTTAACAGAGGTCCTAAGGAGGTGAACTCTATAATTATGGAATAAAACTCTTCTATTAAGGTACTACAGGAGGCTCCCGAGGGTACACTTTGAAAAATTATATCTCGCTTTATATTTCGTTTTACCCAATCAGCATTTCAGCATGTTTTTATTAAACATTTATCTTTGTTTTGATGTAATGCGCATACCGATACCACGCCCTGTTTCGCGAGTATCGGTCTCCATAGTAACCACTACATTTCCACTAAAATCTAAAAACTCACATTTTCTTAACAACAGACCCAAACTAAGTGCACCAGTTTATTTTGCATTAAAAAGGGGCAAAATTGGCCGTGCCCGTAGCAAAAAATTAATAAGTTTATAGGTTACCGATTAAAAAAGTCAAAACGCAACAGAATTAATAATATCATGAGTTTCCACACGGGCATGGTCAAAATCCTTCTAAATGCACTATCTTATCGTTTCAGATAGTTTCAGAGACAGAGCTGAAATCTACACGCACTTATTCATCATTTTCGGTGTTCAAGCGCCTTTTTCGATTCTATGGCTTTGTTCGCTTCGGTTGGCAAGATGCGTCTGTGTAGGTTATTTTTAACCAGTCAGCGGTCTTTTGTATTCAATATTTCTCCCCTAATAAGGATATTTTGCCCTTATACAGCAATGTTTTTCGCACGAAAATAAGTACACGCTACTAAGCAAAGTAAATCGGATTAAATTTCACTCAAGTTTCAGAAGTTTCAGAACAAACCGCATAGCTGCGAAATTTTGGGTTTTACAACATTGGCTTTTTATAACAAGTAAGAATCTGTTTTTTAAGCTGCCAAAAACATGTTTTTATGTCTCAGGAATGATTCATCGATCAATGCACACGGCATGACTCCACCAGGGATTAAATACTGGAAATGAAATGCGATCCGGCTTGACCAACACAACAACTGATAATATTTCATTGTTTTTAACATTAGGAGAGGAAAAGAAGCAACCTCTGGAACTTATTTCGTTGCTACAAATGATTAAAACCACTATGAACAAAAATAAAGTACTTTCTCGCATATTAAAGCCGAATTCTGTGTCCAGTTAATGACTAACAGTAGGTCAAGGGTCACTGCAACAATACCAGATAAATACTCGGGCAGGATAAAAACAAGGTATAACATTACACTCCACCAGGGATTAAATACTGGAAATGAAATGCGATCCGGCTTGACCAACACAACAACTGATAATATTTCATTGTTTTTAACATTAGGAGAGGAAAAGAAGCAACCTCTGGAACTTATTTCGTTGCTACAAATGATTAAAACCACTATGAACAAAATAAAGTACTTTCTCGCATATTAAAGCCGAATTCTGTGTCCAGTTAATGACTAACAGTAGGTCAAGGGTCACTGCAACAATACCAGATAAATACTCGGGCAGGATAAAAACAAGGTATAACATTACAATATTTGGCGCGAAAAAACGTTGCATTTCTCTCTCGATTTTTGTAGGAATTCGTGAAATGTCAAAGTTTTAAACTACGCTATATGATAAATAGTATCACCAGCATCAGGTTGGGTGATTCTGGGGAGAATTGAAATTTCGATCATGAGCCTCCTCTAGTACCTTAAGCTGATAAAATCATGTTATGAAGGTCCATAATGACTAATTTCAGTGGTTTGTCAACATGACAACGAGCAAATAATCTCAAAGTCACAATTCTGCCCGAATGGGGGTTTCTTGAAGCTGGGAGCTAGGTTAACGGAGGCTGTCACACAACTGTGCAGCTGTTCTGTGCCTCTCAAAACAAGGAAGTTATGTCCCAAAACAGTGGCCAGCGAAGGCTGAAAACCACTTACATACATATTCTTCAATAGTTTTGTAATAGGATGGTCTAAATAGTTTTCCTCTGTGATCGATCCTGATGCGCGTATCATGACAGCCTCCCTTTAACACTCTATGGATTTCTATGTGCATGGGGGGGGGGGTCAAATCAGTGCTGCCCGTCCTTAGGGTACATAATATTTTTTTCTGGAATTGCCCAATTATTTCTGAAATTATTTTTCCGTTTTGTCTAGTACTGGATTTGCAAGGCTCGACAAAGGTGATGATACCATTGAAGAAGAGGTAAAAACGTAGAAAAATCACATGTGGAACAGAAAAAGGAAAGCACCAAGCAAAAAACAACAAGACAGCTGGTAAGCACAACACTAGGATGAGGAATCATATAAAGGTGAATACATCTATAACATAAGGCACATTTTTGCAGGAATAATGGTATTTGAGAAACCATGTGAAATCGTAGTTGATGTAAAAGAGATGTACAGAAGTGAAAGCAAAACACAAGTCTATGCATTTCTGTCCACACTCATGGAGGAACATGTGAAAAGTGAATCAATTAAGTGTCATAAATTTGGTATAATTTTGGCCCATCACACTAAAAGTTTTCAATTGTAATACATGTATTTGTCAAATTTAAGTATGTTTTGTTTGAGCCAGCTTGACATTCGCAGGTCCCTTTCCATAACACTGATGCTTTTAAAATTACACAACCTCCAGGTTGTTATATGTTCATGTTTACATATTGCACTGGGATAACTAAATTTTTACAGAAACTAGTCCTTAACCAACTTGACATATTGCATTTTGAAAATTCTGTGTTACCTTAGGCAGCCACCCTCTATTAAATGAGGCTTTATATATATGTAAAATAGCCAATGTTGAAGTGCATTATAATTAGCACTATTATGAAGCCACAAGCATCTAAATACCATTTGAGAAAAGTTGTGTAAGTTACAAAATATTGATAACAGGGAATATTTCCCTAATCTTTGCTTGGACACATCCCACGGATGCTACTCCAGTGGCAGTTGTGTGAGAAAAATTCCAGCTCAAAATCTACCTCCATTGAGCGAGTAATCTTCTAAGGACACGATGCTTTTAAATGGCACTCAACGCTTAATTTTTGAACAACCTGTCAAAAAATAGGTCCAATTCTAATCACCAAAAATATATTAAGTTTACTGTGAATAAGCAATATAACAGTTCGGGTTTGTTAAAATGACCTATTAACTGTTAAATCAATACAAATCTATAGTGTTTTTATCTATTGTTAAGAGGATAAAATTGGATTGCGATTTGAATTATTTGCTTGTCAGGCAACCATGCAAGTGCTGTACTTTATTTAGTGTATGAAGTTAAAATAAGAAAATCAACGGTCCATAAATCCTGACATTAAGAATTTGATTGCCATCATAAACTCTACTGATTTTACTACAGTCAACTGAAATTACTTTGATATGAAAAAATTCACACCATCATTGTAATATGGTATGTTTTTTTTTCAGCTACAGTGTGTTATGATGATGCCTGCCACTTGAAGAAATTTGCAGCTAATCCTGTAAGCTCCCACAAGACTGAAACTGCAAAAAAAAGTTACAGCTTTGGACATGTTCTGTGATAGGTTTCATTTCAAGAACCATATAGATCCTGGTGTAAACGTAACTGCAACCCATACTCATATTTGGCCTTACAGGTAAATTTTAATTGAGAAAGTTTGCTGTCACATAATGTTGGTCACGTGTAGAAATGAATGTATAATATACACATGTAACAATTTCAATTTTAATCACTCTCCATAATCAGCACTTCAGCACTATTCTAAATGTAACTCAACGCCACTTGAAACTTGTAAGAAAGTCACTCACTTTCACCTCCTAGCTTCGAGACCTAGCTTCTAAAGCATGCCGATTGAAGCAGTGTCAGTGTTAGGTGAACAGGCGAGATCAAGTTCCTGAAAGGAGTGCCTTTCCTAAATTGCACTTACTATAACAATTGATCAATGGGTGGTTGTGTATCATCAGATAAGCCTTATTAGTAGACCCCAATCGCATACTATCACGAATCCTGCAATCTGATTGGCTATATATAATGTATATAATGTATATATAATATATAATATATAATGTATATATATATATATTATATATATAATATAATATATTAGTAGAACCCAATCGCATACTATCACGAATCCTGCAATCTGATTGGCTATATATAATGTTCTAAAACCATGAAAAAAAAATATGTTTTGGCAACAACTCGAAGATGGTATGCTAATGGGTTTGTACTAAAACAATTAGACTTTACTCGTTCTCGTTTTCTATGAGTCAAATAGTCAACTCGGCGCTACGCGTCTCGTAAACTATCTATTGACTCATAGAAACTCGAACTCGTAGTCTAACTGTTAAATGGCAAAACAGACATTTCATAAGTCAATAATCATTTTTAAAGTTTTTTTGTTTAATGTCTTTCCACAGAATGTGAATACAGAAGCATGTGAACCACTGTTCTCCTGGCTGTCAACCTTTAGCAGAATTACAAAACATATGAACAGATGGCGTTTTCTGTTCCTCGTGCACTACATAATAGATAGTCACAACAGTGATGTTGAATCAGCATTGTAGAAAATATTCTTTCCTGCTTTTGGGCCATTCATGTACCAGTAAAATGCCAAAAAAAAAACATTAGTGAAGCGTATACATGTACAAAGCCACTAAAAGGGGCTTACAGTGTATCTAAGGCCTGCATAAGTGACAACCTAAGCATTTTCTAGAGGTTTAATTGAAGATTCAATTCCATTGGCTGATTGACTTTTATGTGCCGAGTCAATAGTCAGTTTCCATATCAGCTTACCATATCTGGTCAAAACTGTGTATATTTCCCAGATAATAATAAAGACCAGTGACCAAATTAGATGTTCACTCTTGTCAAATAATGAGTATTTTAATAATAATAATTATTGAATGGTATTATGTTGAACTTTTTATCTTCAAGTCACCGTTTATTTTCTTTTTATTATATAGACAAACCAGAAAAAATATCCAAATCACTAGTGATTTTCTCTAAGAGTGGGCCCACTAGTGAGGATATGAAAAATATGTCACTCAGGCCCCGGATGTAGCTTCGTATGAGATCTACGAGTGGCGTATTTCCCAGTAAAACACTCGTATCTATATAATCAATAGTAATACGTATGGAGGGTGGGCTAAAATTATGTGAATAGTGGGAGGGCACGCTTTTGGAACGAGGAAAACATACAATGGGCCAACTCCTTATCAATGAAATTGTAGGAGGCCGCACTCTTTGCTTTGAAAATGAAGAAGCTTATCAATGGTAATAAGAACGGAGGGTGGGGACAGTAATGCTTTTGGAACGAGGAAAACATACAAAGATATAGCTTCTTACTTTTTACAAATCAATGGTAATAAGAACGGAGTGTGGGGACAGTAATGCAAAACAAGAATGTTTCAATTTTGTGAGGAAGCCATTCTAGTGCCCGATCACCACTTTTCTCGACTAAAATCATGCGACTGAAACCCAAGAATAGTGGGAGGGCACGCTTTTGGAACGAGAAAAACATACATTGGGGCTCACTCCTTATCAGTGAAATTGTAGGAGGCCGCACTTTGAGAACAAGGCACAAACAGTGTGAGGGCACCCTTTGGGAATAAGTAAAACATTGTGGCTCACTCCTAGTTAAATGGTCGTAGGACATCAAGAAAAACATACAGTAGGGCTCACTCCTCACTAGTGAAAATGTAGGAGGCCGCACTATCAATGGTAATAAAACCGCCACTTTTCTCCCTTAAAACTATGTAAATAGTGGGAGGGCACTCTTTTGGAACGAGGAAAACATACATTGGGCCCCACTCCTTATCAGTGAAATTGTAGGAGGCGGCACTCTTAGAAAGATATGAGATATGAAAATAAAATTAATATCTTCAAGCCACCGTGTATTTTTCTTTTATTATATAGACAAACCAGAAAAAATATTCCAAATTGATTTCCAAGCACTTTTGTTTTGACCGATATCCTCACTAGTGACATTCTCTAATAGTGGGCCCACTAGTGAGAATATGGAAAATATGTCACTCCGGCCCCGGATGTAGCTTCGTATGAGATCTACGAGTGGCGTATTTCCCAGTAAAACACTCTCGTCTATATAGTCAATGGTAATACGTACGGAGGGTGGGCTATAATTATGTGAATAGTGGGAGGGCACGCGTTTGGAACAAGGAAAACATACATTGGGCCAACCCCTTCTAAGTGAAATTGTAGGAGGCCGCACTCTTTGCTTTGAAAATAAAGATATAGTTTCTTACTTTTTACAAATCAATGGTAAGAAGAACGGAGGGCTAAAATTATGTGAGTAGTGGGAGGGTGCGCTTTGAGAACGAGGAAAACATACATTGGGGCTCACTCCTTACCAGTGAAATTGTAGGCGAGCACACTTTGAGAACAATGAAAACATGAACATTTTTGCTCACGGAGGGGGCACAATTTAAGAACAAGGAACACATTAGAATTTTGGCTCTGCACCCTCACCAGTCAAATTTTGGGAGGGCACGCTTTGAGAACGAGGAAACAAACATTGGGGTTCACTCCTTACCAGTGAAATTGTAGGCGAGCACACTTTGAGAACAAGGAAAGCATGACAATTTGGGCTCACAGAGGGGGCACAATTTAGGAACAAGGAAAACATTAGAATTTGGGCTCTGCACCCTCACCAGTGAAAGTTTGGGAGGGCACGCTTTTGGAACGAGGAAAACATACATTGGGGCTCACTCCTTACCAGTTAAATAGAGGATATTACACGGTGGTGCAATGCTATGAGTTTTATTTTCGAGTGGCAACGAATGAGCACAGCGAATGAGTAAAATATTGTTTTTAAACTCATATCTTCAAGCCACCATGTAATTTTCTTTTTATTATATAGACAAAACAGAAAAGTTATTCCAAATTGATTTCCAAGCACTTTTGTTTGACCGATATGCTTACTACTAGTGAGGATATAGAAAACAAATAAACCATCTTCAAGGACTCACAAACTAAGTATGTCACTCAGGTCCCGGGTGTAGCTTCACATGAGATCTACGAGTGGCGTATTTCTCAGTAAAATACTCGTGTCTATATAATAATGTGTGGTAGAACACGATTTGAAAATAAATATATAGCTTCTTACCTATGGCGCGTTTTCAGGGTCAAAATTAAAAAGAGTTTCATCGTGGATTTTGAATTGCATAAAAAACATTCTTTACTCATTTGGATTTACTTGTAAATATCTTTTGCATTTCGATAAGAAAATGATAAACATTTTGCGTTGCACGCATTTTCGAATTGAATTCGCATTCAACAAAAGCAATCATTTATGTTTTTAAAAAAACTGTCTCACGCGTATTCAGCACAAAACTGTATTCGTATTTCGATTTGAATAATTTCCGCCAATTTGTTTTAGTTTTATAACTATTTTGTTTTCTTAAAAAACTTCACGTCTTCGAATTTTGTTTTGATTGAAAATTGTACGCATTTCGATTTGAATACTTTCCGCTAGGCGTTCCTTCTTCGAATTTTGTTTTGATTGAAAATTGTACGCATTTCGATTTGAATACTTTCCGCTAGGCGTTCCTTGTTGACACGCTCGGCCCCCAGGGCCTAACCCGTATCGATTCGCCCGAGGCCCCTGGACCGAACCTGGGCCGCCAGGCCGCCCCGTATCAACATGACTGAAAGTTGTGGCATGCGTTGTGTGAGGTCTTTTGGTTGGCGCACGGATCAGTGTAGGAGAAGTCATTTTAAGGACGGTGCCTACAAAAAGGAGTATTTTTTTCGCACTTAATGACTATGTGGCATTGAAAGGTAATGTGAAAGGCTATCGATTTCCGATAAAAAAATGTTAGGGTACCCACGCAAGTTTTCGAGATAACCCATCCCCAACACCCTAAAACAGCAGAATAAGCGTTTTTTTTTTTAAATTACGAAAAAAAAATATTTTTTCTCGATAGTTTTATTTCAATTCTACTTTCGCTCGTAAAATCAGCAGCTATTATTACATTTGTTGGATTCCATAACAAATAAATGTAAATTTCGGCTTTTAAAGGTATTTTAGGGGTTAAAATTTTCTACAGAAGGCCCAAAATCTACCCTGACACCCGCTACTTTATGCGTTAAAAAATAGCCTCAGCATATTTTTCGCACGTTAAAAATTGCAAATACGCTGCGGAGGTTTCATATTTTCGATTGATGTAAAAAAATATAGGGGTAGCCACGCAATTTTTAGAACTATCATGCATTTTAACAGCAGGTAGAATGGTTAAGTGACAAATCTGCGCACCCCTCCCCTGTGAGTAGAAATTGACATTCAAATGGCGACTATTTAAGTAAGAGGGGAAAAGTGGAAAAATCAAGGTAACTACGTGGTATATTGACTAAAAATCATTTAAACATTGATTTTAGACAAAAATGTAGTATATTTGATTCCACAATTAATAACAAGCAGGTCGAGATTATTGAAATTAGCAAGGCGAAGTTACGAAGTCAGGTTCTTTTTCAAACGATAACAACGACATTTTTGTCATTTACAAAGCGAGTCTCGTACAAACATTATTGAAGTGAAACTGCATGTACGCCATATAACTTAAAGTATAAATATACATTAAGTTTTCTGATTATTGTGTGGTATTTTTTTGCGTAAAGATACCTAGACTTTTAGTATCAAACGGATGGCTACTTTTACTCAGAGAAAAATCCCGATATTTTTACTAAATGTAAACTTTTGTAGGATATTTCCCAAAGAAAGTTCCAACTGAAGGTAATTCACAGAGAAAAACAAAGAAAAAAGAAGAAAAAGGAGAAAAAAGACAAAACAATCCACGGCCCCGAGTGAGTTCCGAACCTGGAGTACTTGCTGTCCGTCTAGCGCGCTAAGCACTTGCGCCATCGATACTTAGATGAAAATATGGTAGAGAAAAATGCTACAAATACAGACATCCGTATAGAATGCGCGAGCAGGATGCGCAGTAGCAATTGTAGGCACCGTCCTTAAATAGCTCTGTGTCAATATGGATCCAAATGTCTTGAGGGAATGCGCCGAAAGACTGATAGACACTGCGAATATGATGGCCACCACGTCCACAGTCTCTACAGCGGCCGCCTCTGCCTCAGTAGTGACGACCAGCAGCGCTACTGCTTCTTCGCACATGGCGGCGTCGTCACCTTTGGCTTTAGCTAGAAGTAGAACTATACCAACAGAACCAAGGACCGAATTAAACCGCGTCTTTGGCCATCGTCCCCCAACTGGAGGTAATGTTCGTAGAGGGAGCGGCGTTGGGCAACGGGGCGCCAGGTCGACAAGCACTAACAGAACCAGAAGACCAACACAGAGCTGGACACGTGCTGTTGTTTGCTTGGCGTCGGCTGACTCCAGCACAACTCCCTCCCCAGCTGAGCGAATCGCGTTGTCGCTGAACAACCTCGGCGAAACAAATTGAGTTCCCCAAGTTTGGGAACGGCGCACAAGTCCACCAGTGCATACTGGACACTTTCCCGCAGCTTGGCCAGCATGGCTATTCGTGCTGAGGACAGCCGGCGAGTCGGGACGAAACAGGGATCTAATGGAAGTTCCGATGCCTGCCACCGGTTTTTCAGTTGAATTTCTGAGGAGCGCGCTGGGGCAGGCAAAGGCTTACGTGAGACCATTACAAGGCGAAATACCCCTTGCAGTTGAAAAGGTGAGAAACGTTTAGGGGTTCTGGATAAGGGCCGCCATAATTTTCACACAATTTTGATCGTTCCAAAGGCCAAAGCAATGGCTTGGGGGAAAGGGGAGGCCTTGGTCTGCTGCTGCAACATTTCATTAGTTACTAGTATTAACTGTTCACTTTGAATAGATGCTCACATAAAAACACATCAAACACTTTCATGCGATATGTAAATGCATGTATCAATGTAAAGACGGAGAGGGGGGGACGAGCAGAAGTGGGGCATTTGACTTTTTTCCAATTTTTTGATCAAATTTCCGACTCTTGGGACTGGAAAGGAGTTCAAATGACATGAAAATTCCTTACCTGGGGACGCGTCCTGCTGTACATCCTTGTGCTAGTTTTCTTGTGATTTGGTGAGCTTTCGTGACCGCTTCGCCTATGGGACTGATCGTTTTATAACATAATAATATGGATGCAAAACATTTTCGATTCTAATTGGTCGAGAGTACTGCAATTACAAAAGTAATTTGCACTCCAAAAAAGTAATTGCACTCAAATGAGTGCAGGTATTCCATGAAGCTGATTGGCTAAATAAACAATGGATTTTGCGAACGAGCCAATCAAATGCGCGCTAGCTGTCACGCCACTCGATCTGTTTGAGACTTCTCAACAAGATGGGAGATCGATAGATGGCGTTGGATGGAGGGAGAAATTCGGTTCCTTTTCATGAAAATCATCTTCCGAAACCTTTGGAAAGCAAAATGTGAATTCCTTATGGACTTGAGCAAGACTTGTTTTAGTTTTCATTCTTTGTTATGGAAGTATATGAAGGGAAATCTTCGTTGACTGTGAATCTAGCGGCGGGAAACGCCAGCGATGAAAATGAACTAGAAGTGTACAAGAACACATGCGATACGGACAGTTTTCCGGATCAAATTCCTGTCAATCTTGGTTGTTTAGCTGTTACAAGAAAGTTTACACAAGAGAATACTTCAGGTATGTCTTCTGTGGAAGTTTACCTAGCTATGTTCACCTTTCTGGACAATATTCTGCCCATTTTTGGTGACCGAAAATGCACAAGCAACTAAGTTAAGCTTTCAAAAGCAATTCAAACTGAAAGAAACAAACCAATTAATTAATACAGGCTCTCTTATGTTTTTTTTACCTTGGAATCTGAAATAAAGTTTATGATTGTCAAAACAGAATTCCACCTGCTTCTAGCATAAAATAAATTTTTGTGTCAAGTATATTTATGTAAAGTTAGGTTTTGTAAACTTTGCTCGCTTGTCTCGCACGCGTTCAGTGCGTTGTGGACGCTGCAAATAAGGTCTTTCTCTAAAAATTTTTGCATCCATATTATTAATAAGTAATCATACGACTATTCTCGTTCAATTTGGGATTAATTACACTCGTGAGTTTTTCAATACAACAATACTCAGATAAGGGTCGTCGAATTGGGACAAAAAAAATATTTGTAAAAAAACAACTTTCAGTAGTATCTGTTTTCTTTTGATCAGGCGTAAACTCCTGATGTTTACTCTAATCTGTCCTTGAAAATGATCCTCAGCAGCATTGTATCCCCGAGATCCAAGCTTGTACTTGACTACCATTGTTTTTATAAAATAAAACGACCTTGTGCGTCTTTTAGAGTGGAAAAGAAGGAGGACCTAGTGCGTCATTTTTTAGTTAAAGAAAGCGCCTAAAACAAGGTAATTATTTATTATTCGTCCCTATACACAAACTGTTTTCTAGAATGAATCTCGTGAGATCGATTATCGTTAGTTTTATGTAGAGTTGAATTTTTCAACAAGTTTAGTATTCTTTCGTTAAAGAGTAGTAGTGATGAAAACACACGCGTTTGGCTTTTATCGTACTGTAGTTTATAAATAATTAAAATAACGTTGTTTGAATCACGTATCACGTCAATCCAGCGTTACCGTTGCCAAAAATGAATCTCGTTGCCTGAAATGTTGGCAACGCCGTTGACAAACGTGATTTTAAACCACATGCATTACTACTCCCGGAGGTAGGAAAATAACGGATTCACCCGGATAACTTAACTGCTAGCTATAAAAGTCGTCATCCACGTTGGCTGCAGCCATCAGCCACACGCCGAGTCCTGCAATGAATTTCTAAACCGAACCACTTAAATATAGGTCTAAATTCTAGGCTGAATATAACGGAAATGAGGCAAAAACCACAAACCTTGATAAACAGCTTGGCTAGCTTGCACAGAGCTTTGACGGAAAGAAGAAAGCTTCTGGAAATGACAAAGGTTTAAACAGGTGCCGGTCAGCCCACCTAACTAAGACCGAGACAACCAACTCCAAAAAGTCGAGTCGACGAGCAGCAGAGGCGATGTAAATAGGTTTTTAGCCACAAACAACAGAGACAAGAGCGAATGACAATATGCTAATGAGAGCATAACTTATATTCACTAATTGGCTCAGTGAGTATAGTGGTTTTACTTGGCTTGTGATTGAACTAATGTTGAATTAAACGCAGCTGTGCAATAACCTTGTCACAAAAAAACGATTTAAATTATTTACTTGCGGGATTCCTGTGTTGCACGCGCGCGCGCCAAAAATGGCGCAAAAAAAGAAATCAGCCAATCACAATATTTCTATGACAGACACTAAGGGACCTTTATTTCGGTCCTTCTTCAGGGCCCTGAAGAATAAAAGTCCGAAACGTTGGCAAATCTTGCGTTTCTGTGTTGGTTTTTCCTTCTTTACAATATATAAGATCAGAAACATATAACTCAGTTCAAACATGTAACAGCGAACCATGCTTTGGATTATTCGTGGCGAGTTGACCACATTTGGTCAATAAATGAACTCGTGTCTGCTAACCAAAGCAGGTTATAATTTCATGATATTTCATTTTTTGCTCAAATAAAGTAAAGTAACAGTGGTAAGTGATGATATCTATACTAACATTTAATATATTGAATTCTTGCAACGACATATTCCGCAAATGTTTCTTATAAGATATATTCTTTTAGTATATACTACACGGGAACCTCCATAGATCGCGCGTTTTTATTGGTTCGCTATCTCGGGATATTGCCACAATATTCCGAGATCGAAAGCATTAGCCCGAGATTGAGGAGCCCGAGTGCAAGTGGTTCTGATATTTTTACTTTCTAAAGGAACAATCTGATTCGAAATGCAACAAAAATTCTTCAGATTTCAAATCAGAGAGAGAATGTATTTCTTGAACTTCGAAAGTTTGCCGTTCTTGTCTTTCAGTTCTTCAGAATCAGAGGTCGGTGACACTTTTGAGAGACGAATTACATTCACAACAACATATTCATTAAAGGCAATTTTGTCGAAAACATATCACAAGAAACTCTTAATCTACTTTGCCGAACATTTACCTGTAGGTTGAAAGGCACAGTAAATCGTAGAAATCAGTCATTGAGTGCAGTTTAAAAGAGAAATTCCTCTTTGTCCCAGAGTTTGAAGAGGTTAATTTCCCAAATGCCACATTTAGTGTCGTTCGGTTCGGGAGTGTTCCCGTGTAGTATATACTAAAACAATTATTCTCCTCAGGCTCCGTGAATAGTGGCGAATAGTCGCATACTATTCGCCACAATTCACTTCGCCTTCGGCGAATTATTGTTAAATATTTTGAGGGCATTTAAATGCAACATTTTAGCCTGTAGGTTCTTTGATGCAGGATTTACTGTTTTCACTAAAAAGCCTTACGTTTATCCACTATACTCCCAGGTGAACAAGTTAAACGAGCGAGGGGAGACACCACTGCATAAGGCTGCTATCGGTGGTGATGCAGAGAAAGCTCGCACACTCATTGAGCGGGTAATTTTAGGAATGCTAAGCGTGGAAAATGGTAAAAAAAATAAACAACGACGCTTCTGGAAACGGGTTGTACAGGTTCGCAAAATAAGTAATAGCGGAGCTTCACGCGCAGGAAGCGGATGCTCATAGTTAAGAGAATAATGTATAGGTATGGATCTGATTTTTGAACGCGCGTGCGGTGTACATCCGACGTCCCTGTACCACCACAGGGTTCCCATCAAGAAAGAAAAAGCTGAATATCTCGAGAACGGAATAATAATAATAATATGGTGTTTTTTAGTGCTGCTTCTACTATAAATCCAGCAGCGCTTTACAATTTAATATATGTTTACAATAAATGAATACAATTCTGCTCATAAAAATAAATAGTAACAAAGTAAAAAATGTTAAAAAATTAAAAACATACGTCCTATCTACAAACAGTAAAAACGTTTAAAAAGATACGTTTTAAGTTTAGATTTAAAGGAGGAAAGTTCATTGCAGCCCCTGATGTACTTAGGTAGGGCATTACCTGTAGATTGAAAGGCACAGTAAATCGTAGAAATCAGTCATTGAGTGCAGTTTAAGAGAGAAATTCAGTTACACGTGGCCATGTTGTCGCTTGATCACGGGCCATCCGACATCGAACGTATTTAAAGTGGTCTCTCTTTTTATGAACAAGGTCTTTCTCTTTGTCCCAGAGTTTGAAGAGGTTAATTTCCCAAATGTCTGTTTGAATATTCCAAGCGAATCTTGAATTTCTCTGCCAGCGGGTTGAAAAATATAGTCATCCATCGGTGGTGAAAATAGCGACCGAAGGCAAAGTATTTTCAACATTCCATAATCCAGGGCACAAAATGCGAATTGATCCCTCGAATCCATCCTTGCAGCCTTCTAACAACTTCAATCTTTTATCGTAGACGATATTAAGGTTTTAAAACAAGTGATTTCTCGCGTTTTGCTTCTCTAAAACAGCAGCAAGTTTCCATCGTGTGTTGAGTAGCCGAGTGCTTGTAGTGAAGTCTGACGTAATGTCGCGTGCGTGACAAACGTCACGCATACAGAGAGGGCTACAAAATGTCGGCAAGTGCCACATTTAGTGTCGTTCGGTTCGGGAGTGTTCCCGTGTAGTATATACTAAAACAATTATTCTCCTCAGGCTCTGTGAATAGTGGCGAATAGTCGAATACTATTCGCCACAATTCACTTCGCCTTCGGCGAATAATTGTTAAATATTTTGAGGGCATTTAAATGCAACATTTTAGCCTGTAGTTCTGTATGAAACTAGGTTCTTTGATGCAGGATTTACTGTTTCACTAAAAAGCCTTACGTTTATCCACTATACTCCCAGGTGAACAAGTTAAACGAGCGAGGGGAGACACCACTGCATGAGGCTGCTATCGTAGGTGATGCAGAGAAAGCTCGCACACTCATTGAGCGGGTAATTTTAGGAATGCTAAGCGTGGAAAATGGTAAAAAAAATAAACGACGCTTCTGGAACCGGGTTGTACAAGTTCGCAAAATAAGTAATAGCGGAGCTTCACGCGCAGGAAGCGGATGCTATAAATCCAGCAGCGCTTTACAATTTAATATATGTTTACAATAAATGAATACAATTCTGCTCATAAAAATAAATAGTAACAAAGTAAAAAATGTTAAAAAATTAAAAACATACGTCCTATCTACAAACAGTAAAAACGTTTAAAAAGATACGTTTTAAGTTTAGATTTAAAGGAGGAAAGTTCATTGCAGCCCCTGATGTACTTAGGTAGGGCATTCCATAATCTTGGTGCAGTATACGAGAATGCCCTGCAGCCATGTGTTTTTAATGACCACGAGGGCTGCACAATTAGTCCTCTGTTCGAAGATCTGAGAGCTCTTTTGGGGATGTAGGTCTTTTGGGGATGTAGGTCTTTTAAATATTTCGGAGCTAAGTCATTAAGGGACTTAAAAGTTAAAAGTAAAATTTTGAAATCAATCCTGGCAGCTACAGGTAACCAGTGCAGCTCTTTCAGTACAGGAGTAATGTGGTCATGCTTCCTCGTACGGGTTAACAGCGCGCGTCGGAGTTTTGAACACATTGGAGTTTGCTCAATTGATTTTGATTTAGGACTGATAATAATAGATTACAATTGTCAAGTTTAGAAGAAATAAAGGCATGTATTAAAATTTCACAGTCATGGAAATAAATACATTTTCTTATTTTTGTAGTGTTCCGGAGATGATAAAAAGAGGATTTACATATGTTGTTCATTTGCTTGTCCATTGATAACACCTCATCGAACCACACGCCTATATTCTTTGCGGACTCAGATGGCTTAATAATGTCCGATCCGACAAGGATGGACTCAAGGTGAGGTGATGACCGATGGCGTGGATTTATTAAAAGGACTTCTGTCTTCTCGCTATTCAGCATGTGAGTTCACTTTCAGCCATCCATTGCTTTATGTCGGATAGGCACGTCTCAATACGCGACTTGACCATGGCAAGTTCTCCGGGAGTTTGTGGTTTAAAAAAAAGAAAGAGTTAGGTGTCACCCGCGTAGAAGTGAAATTTAATAACATGCCTTCTAATAACGTTTACAAGGGGTGCCGTGTCCGTGGAATACAGTATTGGTCCCAGTACTGATTCCCGTGGGACGCCGCATTCGAGTCTCCTGTCCGAAGTTCGAGCATCTGAGATCCGTACAAACTGAAAACGATCAGATAGATAAGAGCGTAACCAAGAAAGAGCCCTGCCAGTAATTCTATAGCGGTGTTCAAGGCTATTCAATAGAATGCTGTGATCCACGGTGTCAAAGGCAGCGGACAAGTCAAGGAGCACAAGTATCACACATTCTTTGTTATCAATGGCACGAAGTATATCATTATGAATGCGCATGAGAGCAGTTTCAGTACTATCGCCAAGCTTAAAGGCAGACTGAAGCTCGTGAAGGTTATTATTTACCATATGTTGGGTGAGCTGTACAGCTGCCACTTTCTCAGTTGCCTTTGAGGCGAACTGTAGGTTTGCAACTGGTCTGAAATTACTTTTTTCTCGTGATAAAGTGGCACTTTCTTAAGTGAGGGGTCCACTATACCCTTTTTGAAACTAACAGGAACTTCTGCGTTTTGAAAAGATAAGTCGATCATCAAGCGAAAACAGGCAGAAGAAGCTCAAAACACTTATTCACTACTGAGCTGGGGATGGGGTCTAGGTCGCAGGACTTCTTTGACATAGGCCTACTCCGGGTCCTAAAGTCGCCGTTTCTTTGGGAGACTATAGGCGACTTAAGCAAAATCCAAGGTTGTGGGATGCGACTTTGAGCGACCTTACAAAAAAAACCTATTAACTTTGTGTGACTATAGGCAACTTTGGGCGACTTTAGCAAAATCATCATGACCATAATCAAGATCTTTAGCAACTACCTGCCTCTTCTTACCCTATCCCACCTCTTCCCACCCACCTGTCACATATCTTGTCTGCTTTCACTCATTTTCATTTTTTTTTTTCATCTCACCCAAAACAAATTTCACCTGTTCAGAACTCTTCCTCTCTATTATTTGAAAATGAGGAAGAAGCCTTTTTAAAGTTATTGAGACCTGTGAATGACTTTTTATTGATTAAATATGAGGCAAACCATCCTTATATCTCTAGGAAATAGTAATTTGCAAAAGTAAACCTCGCATTCCATCTTATAGAGTAAGAATAACTTGCAATGGGCTGTTCCAAAAAATAGCCATTCCCCCCTACCAAGAACTCCAAATTTTCAAAAATTGATGGAATCACACAATCATTTCTGGAATCACACAATGTTTTTATAGCCTATGCAAATATTGTTACTATCGTCAATTGCCGACCCCTCCCTGGTAGGTAATTTTAGTTAATGGAGCCTAAAGCACAGTGCAGTCTAAAGAGCACATTGCAATTTAACCCGCTTACAAGGGTCAAGTTATTTTACTGTAGCTCGTGCACTTAGTTTCCTGCTTGCAGTAATTTCACTGCCTATGTGCCTTCACGTCATTGGTCAGTGAAACACACGCGCTATGAGTCATAACTTGCCTCACCACGTACACTGGTCATTCTATCGCGAGCCTGCTCGAGTTTACACCAATTTGCGCTCTCAAAATTTTTTTACAATTTCTACAATGCCGAAACAAAAGTCCTCGAGTTCTAATGCCTCCGGCTCTTCAGAGGACATGAGCAAGCTATCCGCGGAGGTACTCCGCCTTAGACTTCAGGCCCTCAACCTTTAGTCCGGTCAATTTAGCGTTTAACCTGGAAAAAATTGCAACATGGGATTTTATACAGCAAATTCTCAGGAACATATGTGACAAATACGTGTCCAAATTTTGTGAAAATCCGTTCGGGGAAGTTGGTTAAATTTGGGGTTTTCCGTCTGCACGAAGGAAAGCCCGTTGTTTAAGTCTGAGTTCATTGTGTACCGTCTTTCCCCCGTCGCGACAAAAGCATGATTTTCAGACACTTGAACATATACGCTTAGAGAAAACTTACGATCATTTATAACGAGTGTTCAACTATCATCTGCACTACAGCTTCTACCAGAAGGTTGGAAACTACGAGAATCACATCGTCCTTTAGTAAAGTGATAAATTATACGATCACATACGATACCGGAGAAACGAACACCACTGAACCACTTGCGGATCTATCGCATAAACTTAGCAAACCTAATTATGTTTACGTTTGGATAATTATTTCAGTCCTTGCGTTTACTATGCTGTTGCTTATTGCATCGATAGTTCTGGTAAAAAAGTCAAGAAAGAGACAGCGCCAGCGACAAATATACACTCCGAACCCTCTACCTTTATTCTCGCTAACAGAGTATTTGATAGAAGAAGAAGAGGGAAACGAGAGAGACGAGAACTGTTTAGAACAAGAGACCTTGAATTTGTGAAACATTACTAAACGGATCAATGTTGTGTTTTCGTGAGTGGACTCTATTGTTGTTGACAGCACACAGATGGTGAAAATGCACACCATAAAAGAACCAGCCACATTGACTTTAGATGATATACTTCAATTCATCAAGATTAAAGACGTTTTTTTTTTACCCGTGAGGTCAAACTTGTTGATATTTACAGTAATAACATTTAAGCTTATTGTACAGTTTAAATAAACTTACGTGTTGAGTTCGTGAAACACTCTTTAGTGTATTGTGTTCAGTCTCATGCTCTAGAACTATTAATTTGCTCTCTTTAGTGTTGACTATTATATGCTACAACTGCGTTTCGTTGCATGGAATATGAAAACTACTCGCAATCTACTTTTCACTTTTCTCTCACAGAGACATCAAGTCGTCGGATATTTGATTATCTACTGCTCTATAGAATGAAGGTTCATTATTATTACTGTCCAAACTCCCTTGATCATCGTCATCAACAAATAGTACATCATCCATGGTAAGTGAACCTTCACTTTCTGACTCATCTGATGTCTGCATCAGATCAATGTTCTCATTACCATCACTCTCACTTCCTCTTTGCTCTGCATTTGCATTCATTTGATTGTTGTTCTTATACGGGAAAAGTTCTCCAAGTGGTGTCTGGGTTGTAGATGTTTTGTCACCAATGTTACTAGTAGTAGTGTAAAACATTCCATCTGGAAGTTCTTGAATAGCAGAACAGTCAATGGGTCTGGTGGTGTTTTCAGCCACACTACTCTCATCCCAGTAAAACCCATAGGGTATAGAATTACCATTGTCCACAAGAATTCTCTTGTCATACACGACTTGGTAGGATTTGACCTCCTTTTTGTTGACTACACGGCGAGTCACAGGTTCCCTTGTGATTTTCCTTTCATTGACAACACAGATTTTTTCATTTTGATCTAGGTTCGTAACTAGTCTTTTCATGCTGCTAACATTCAGTAGTCTACTGTTTTTGGAATTTAGTCTAAACCCCTTGATCTTTGCACAGCATTCATTGGTGTTGGTCACATATCCATATGACTTTGGCCCAGTGCACACAAATTCCTTGATGTAGGTGTTTTCGCCATGTGTTTTTGAAAGTTCATCTGTTAGCCCCCTAAGGTAGTCTGACAGTTGTGGGTGGTAGCTATCACTTTCTCTACTTATGTAAATCAGACTGTCGGTGTCAATATAGACTAAACGTGCTTTGTTTAACCCCCCCCTGACTAACTTCCTCTTGACTAGGACATAAGGGAATAATGTGCTTTAAAAGTTCTAGCCTAGCATGAGCTGTTGTAAAGATGGCAACAAACAGATAAACCGAATTACTTTGTTTTTCAAACTCCTTCTTTTTAGAGTAAACTACCTCAGCTACATTTTGGGTTAAAAGAAATAAGTCATGTATAACATCTTCTGACGAGTTGATCAGCTCAAAAAATCGCTTTGGCTCAAACACAAACTCAGATTCAGGTCTATTTGTGCGCATAGCATATCGCCCCCAGAGTGAAGTAAGACATAATTTAGAAATGGACCTCAACCTTGGATTCGGCTTGATGAATTCCTGTCTGAGGAGAACCCCTTCATGTCTATGGTATCGATGTATGCCTGTTTTTGTTCATCTGTGTTAACCCATGTAGGATAGCCTGAACTTTCTTGTTTTGTTCTTAAAAAAGTGTTAACATACTCTTTGAAAAGTTGATCGGATGATTCTTCAAAATTCCATATTTCTTTTGTTTGAATGAGAATATACCCATGATCCAGGCGAAAAAAAGCTCAGGTGTAGCCCAGGTTCCCCAGAAAGCTACAGACTAGCTGTATGTGTACATCGCTCCTTTTTCACCTCGGCACACTTAACACAAAGGGGAAACATCAGCTTATCATTGACACGGACCGGAAGTATGCCCAAATACAGATGTTTTGGAGCAAGTACTTGACATTTTACGATTCCGTGATAAGTTCTGATATCCCTGAAGTCGCTACTTATCAAATCTGGGTGAAAAATCGGGAAATGTCTAGTATGCTTTAAAATAAACGGATATAAACTATTAACATCTGAAAAGAAGCCTTTCTCACCCTCACTAAATTTATGACAGAGCCGAAAGCCATTACATCCTCCACCAAAGAAACTATCTCTTGGGTCTAGAGGGGTCACCTGTTGAAACGATCTCTCAAATTGCTTGTATTCCTCCGTTTTACATAGTTGGTCAAACTCGCATTCCCAAATGAAAAACACTTTGTAGCCTAGCTCTTCCAAACGTTTAAGTCGTTCAGTTGTTTCTCTGTATATTTGTGTGTTCAACTTATTAGTCTTGTGGACGTTTTGGGCATCTAAAGGGAAGCACTTTGGGCATGAATGATGGGAGCACCCCAAGAACTCGAAGCAGATGTCATTATTTTCTTCAAAGTAGGAACTCTCTTTCAAAAATCCGTCTGGATAGTATTTTCTTCCCGTGGTTGGGTGAGTAATCACATGTTCACCATCGTTTTCAGCATGTTGGATTCTACTGCTGATTTTAATGCTGAGAAACTCTAACCATTTGATTGATTTTGCTGAATACAGCTGTTTCTTATTCCTGTATAGATTCGGGGTATGATAGCAATAGTACGTTCTTTGAGAAAGTTTTTTTTGTAACAAGCCATACAGGCTGCAGCCACCGTCACAGATTGAAAGCAATCAATACCGGTCTCGTCAAGAAAAATCGAGCGAAATCTCAAGGATGCTAATCTTAGTATTCTCGTGTCCTGAATACAATAGCTACGCAGAGATTATCTGAAATTAAACACATAGTTTGATTCTCTCATTCTGTATGCCACTGAGTAAGCTTGTCGCGTTCCCCCTCTGACAATTCATCCGGAGAATAAACTGCAAATGAGGAATGACTCCGCAATAGTTGTTCTCAAAGTTTTCTCTGGTGTTGAAAAGATGGGGAAAGTCACCCTTGCGTAAATTTGTTTCATCAAGACCAAACGCTTTTGGCAGTTTACGAAGTGGTAACTGAAAGAAATTTAAGCTATCAATTATCCATATTCCGAAGTCTTGAATAAAAATCTGCATGATCCTTTGTCCGTTGCGAATGATTCTTATGTCCAGTGTTGGCATTTTCTCCAAATATAAGCAAGGATAAAACAACTATCAAACCTGCTCGAGTTGTGCGCCAGCGCCGTGAAATTGCGATGCCTTTCGTTAATCAAGAACGAACAAAAATCATCAATTGTGGTATAACCTTCAAACACTGTTGTCTCACCTTCAAAATTCTGACAGACAGCAAAATTGGGAACGTGTTCGTTGGTGCTTTGATCCGTTTCAAAATCAAAGAACAGAAGGTTCTCTGACGGTTGTTTACCAGGGTCTCGTTGCATAAAGCACAAGTGCCCTGGTAACACATACTCCTTACAATTCCAACACACGAGCTCGCCACAAAGATGGATGTCTCTTCTTTTAGTGTCAATCACATCATTACATTGTGTACAACGAAAACTTTTTTCACACCGAGACAGATACGTTTGGCCTTTTTTTTGTGATGTTTTTCTTGTGCGCATCAAAACAAGCCTGTGAGTTGCAAAATTTGTGACATGTATCGCATTCTATAACCGCAGCCCCTACAGGCTTCTTACAGGATTTTGTATAACAGACTTTGCAAGCGTTATTACAGGGATGATTGAAATAGTTATTGTAGAACAGCTTACATTTTTTGCAGTGAAACAATTTACTAATGAGACTATGAAGCTTGTCAGGCTTTACGACGTTAAAATGGCCATCGCTGTAATAGAGGATAACCTTTTTATCCCTTTCAGGCCCTGAAATCACTATGCTGTTATTAAGACCAAAATCGATTACTAAAATTTGGTACACATTCTGAAAGGAGTTGATGTCTTCCAAAGAACAAGGGGTACTTTTGCTTTCCTATGCAAGGCTACAGCAAGCCGTTTTTGAATCGGTTTACCAATGCAAATTTGTTTTAGTTTTGCACTTTTGACGTGAAGCTCCATGCCTGTGACAATAGCTCGCGCTGCGCAAAAGTGGTCACCGTCACCGTTATGATAGTTTTTTTCATTTTACAGTGTTTTCCGTATTTAGGACCTTGAGCCCCTTCCTTCTCCCTGCACCGACGCGACTGGGCATTTTTAATGCAACAACATCAACCGTGAAGCTTTGGTCCAGAGGTATACTTTCATCGGATTGCAAGACTTTTTCATTTCGGTCAAAATTAACGCTGGGGTCTGCACTTTAACGGAAACTAACTTTGTGCTTAACTTTTAACATTTTTGAGCAGATCATAACTCTCATTTTATCTTTCTCGTTATCGAGGCTACATTTTTGCTTGATTTCGTTTATAATACGAGCTATTATATTTTCCACGGGTTCAGTGCTATCGATCAACAAATCGCTGCTTTGTGTTTGGTCATTTAGACTCACCTTAGCAGAGTATGCACAATTGTCAGCGCCATACTTCTTTACATCTCGTTCAGATATTTTCTTTAAACTATAATTTAAACTGTTTGATTGTTCAGTAAAGCTACCACCCCCATCACTGCCACGTTGGTTAATATGGATCTCTTGGCTAGACTCGTTCGAGCTTGAATGCCGATCACGGTCGTGCTGATTTTGATCAATTCCCGTATCCAACTGTGAAGTTCTTGTACTTCCCCACGTAGCTCTTCATTTCGACTTTCATCGTCAAGGGAAAGCTTTATAGTTTCATTAAGAGTATTCGTAGCCAACGTCTGCAACCTGACGATTTTGTTCCAATTAGGTTTTCTTTTTTTCAATTCTTTACCCGATCGTTTCAGGTACTTAAATGCGATCTTTCTTTGCTTCAAAAATTTCTTTTTCTTTTGTTTTAGTCGAGACGCAGAAGGGGGTGATGGCGCACCCTTCATTGCGTCGCAATAATGAAATGGGGTCATCAGTGTTTGGGTGTGTTGTACTAAGATGCTACCAAAATAGAACTGGTAGGGATACATGATAGACGTTTGGATATATTAAAGTTTTAATGAAAACGTGGGCGGTAAAGGTACATCACTCTCTATGGCTTTGTTTGCCGACTTTCCAAAGAGCATTCGATCAACGAAAGAATCGTTTGTTATTTATGTTTTAAAGAAGCACAGAGAAAGCGTAACTTTACGCCTATTGCACTCCAGAATAGAACAATATTGATCGAATTTATTATTATTGTAGGGGATACTGAGAGGAGCAGGAGACTTTTTTACGAGTCATGACGCGGCTCGAACGCATTCACACACACACACTTACACACACACATAAGACACAATTATCAGCACTCATTTTTAATAAAACAGGTTTATTGACTATGCTACCTATTAAATACATCCCAAGGTCTCATCTACAATCCTCGACAGATTATCTTGAATAATTTGTTGACTTGACCTTTTAGCAAGCATGCAACACGTTACCTCTTTATTCGTCATCGTTTCTCCCCCCTCCCCCCTTCAATGTTGGTAAAAAAACGCCCAAAATCTTTTGCCTAGCCCATCCAACATTGAGAGGGGTGGGGGAGAGGGCAGGATATCAATTTTAGCCAACTAATCTGTCTAAGATTGTCTGTGAGCCTTTCAGGTTTGATTACCATGCGACCGGAATCACTTGCAAAAATGGCTGTTATTGCTAGAAACTAACAACGGCGCGGTAGTGTGTACTTTTGAAACATCAATGTATCGTAAAAACGTTGCCGTTTTTTATGTAGTAAATGAGGTAGTAATCATTAATAGTAGTTCTTTTTAACATTATTGTTTTACGAGTTTGTTGATGAGCGACGTTAGTTGCTATAGAGCTTTGGTGTTATACTTCTGATTTTAGTTCAGCACACTTATTCTGAGCAAAGTTAGTATTTTTTGTGCCTGGCTGGGTGGTAGGGGTGTAAAGTAGTCTGAAATTTTGGATTATTGTGCGTCTCTATGGAAACCAGATGAGACTCGATACATTGTGTGCATGTTAGATAGAGTGCGCGGTGTGAGAGCTGAGGTTGGCTGTGCGTACTGTTTCTGAAAGATAGATCAGCAAGTAATACTGCCGTCATGCTCTACATGCTTTGCGAAACTCGTTCTTCAGCAGTAGAGAACTCAAAGTATCCAAGAAAACACTAGTAACGCGATTGTTGCGACATGAGAGTTATTTATAGACTCAAAGTCTGAACGATTCACCACACGAAGCACCATTTCATGAGCTCTCTGACAGAAAACTTTCTCTCTGAAGCAAAATCTTTTTCAGCGAAAAGCATAAACCCGCCGTGTAGTTTTATTAAGCGTGATTAGATCAAGTTAGAAACGTCAGTTACAGTATTTTCAAACGAGAAATGATTTTCACGCCAGACAAAAGAAGAATGTAATAATTTTTTTAGTAGGGCGATTCACCATTCAAAATGTCTCTCAGAATCGCTAGCGTAAAAAGCCTGCTCTAAAAATATATGCAAGTGAAACTTTTTATTGGCAGTTTTCAGTTGGGAATTTCAAATTCTAGCAAAGAGAGGTTTGTTTTGGAAAAAAGAGCTCACACAATGGTGCTTCGGTGTGGTGAATCGTGAGACTGTGACTGGTCATTGCGTGACTTTGAAACTGACTAAAGCTTTATTCTCTCTGTTTTACATTTTGTTACATAGGAAAGTATACTACATTTTTCAATTTTAAGCACCGTGCAAGCAAATGTTGCCGTTGTTAGTAACTGAAAACGAAAATAGTTTTTTCTCAACTTGTTTCCAAACTTAGTCAGGTGTAAACCATCGCGTCACTGAATTACCGCTACCGAAACTCACTCCAAGTTATTTGTTCTAAACTACAACGAAACCAAACTTTGTTTTATACTGTAAGTCCTTGCACAAAAAACTATCCAGCATTTTCCAATGTGAAAAAACTATATTTTTTCAAACGTCACACTTACTACGCAAAAGCACTCCCTTTCGTGTTTAATCTGGGTAACTTCTGTAGGTCACTGTAAAGACAATCCTCGACAGATTATCTTGAATAATTTGTTGACTTGACCTTTTAGCAAGCATGCAACACGTTACCTCTTTATTCGTCATCGTTTCTCCCCCCTCCCCCCTTCAATGTTGGTAAAAAAACGCCCAAAATCTTTTGCCTAGCCCATCCAACATTGAGAGGGGTGGGGAGAGGGCGGGATATCAATTTTAGCCAACTAATCTGTCTAAGATTGTCTGTGAGCCTTTCAGGTTTGATTACCATGCGACCGGAATCACTTGCAAAATGGCTGTTATTGCTAGAAACTAACAACGGCGCGGTAGTGTGTACTTTTGAAACATCAATGTATCGTAAAAACGTTGCCGTTTTTTATGTAGTAAATGAGGTAGTAATCATTAATAGTAGTTCTTTTTAACATTATTGTTTTACGAGTTTGTTGATGAGCGACGTTAGTTGCTATAGGGCTTTGGTGTTATACTTCTGATTTTAGTTCAGCACACTTATTCTGAGCAAAGTTAGTATTTTTTGTGCCTGGCTGGGTGGTAGGGGTGTAAAGTAGTCTGAAATTTTGGATTATTGTGCGTCTCTATGGAAACCAGATGAGACTCGATACATTGTGTGCATGTTAGATAGAGTGCGCGGTGTGAGAGCTGAGGTTGGCTGTGCGTACTGTTTCAGAAAGATAGATCAGCAAGTAATACTGCCGTCATGCTCTACATGCTTTGCGAAACTCGTTCTTCAGCAGTAGAGAACTCAAAGTATCCAAGAAAACACTAGTAACGCGATTGTTGCGACATGAGAGTTATTTATAGACTCAAAGTCTGAACGATTCACCACACGAAGCACCATTTCATGAGCTCTCTGACAGAAAACTTTCTCTCTGAAGCAAAATCTTTTTCAGCGAAAAGCATAAACCCGCCGTGTAGTTTTATTAAGCGTGATTAGATCAAGTTAGAAACGTCAGTTACAGTATTTTCAAACGAGAAATGATTTTCACGCCAGACAAAAGAAGAATGTAATAATTTTTTTAGTAGGGCGATTCACCATTCAAAATGTCTCTCAGAATCGCTAGCGTAAAAAGCCTGCTCTAAAAATATATGCAAGTGAAACTTTTTATTGGCAGTTTTCAGTTGGGAATTTCAAATTCTAGCAAAGAGAGGTTTGTTTTGGAAAAAAGAGCTCACACAATGGTGCTTCGGTGTGGTGAATCGTGAGACTGTGACTGGTCATTGCGTGACTTTGAAACTGACTAAAGCTTTATTCTCTCTGTTTTACATTTTGTTACATAGGAAAGTATACTACATTTTTCAATTTTAAGCACCGTGCAAGCAAATGTTGCCGTTGTTAGTAACTGAAAACGAAAATAGTTTTTTCTCAACTGTTTCCAAACTTAGTCAGGTGTAAACCATCGCGTCACTGAATTACCGCTACCGAAACTCACTCCAAGTTATTTGTTCTAAACTACAACGAAACCAAACTTTGTTTTATACTGTAAGTCCTTGCACAAAAAACTATCCAGCATTTTCCAATGTGAAAAAACTATATTTTTTCAAACGTCACACTTACTACGCAAAAGCACTCCCTTTCGTGTTTAATCTGGGTAACTTCTGTAGGTCACTGTAAAGACAATCCTGGACAGATTATCTTGAATAATTTGTTGACTTGACCTTTTAGCAAGCATGCAACACGTTACCTCTTTATTCGTCATCGTTTCTCCCCCCTCCCCCCTTCATGTTGGTAAAAAAACGCCCAAAATCTTTTGCCTAGCCCATCCAACATTGAGAGGGGTGGGGGAGAGGGCGGGATATCAATTTTAGCCAACTAATCTGTCTAAGATTGTAGGTTTCATCTACGTTTATGGAACAAAAATGTCCTTGTTTATAAGATCCTTAGTCCACAATCTACAACCCAGTAATATCATTTTCTGTTTCTTTTAACCCATACAAATGATTGTCTAAGTTGTTTTGTTTTTTCTTTCACTGTATCGCTGAGGCTTTTTCTTCAAGGAGGGAAAAGGTTTCAGAAAGTCTAGGACATCAATCTCCTCACTTTCTCTCTTGATATGTATGTGTAGTGGGAATGCTAACGCCCCTTGTTGTGATGGTGGTTGTGGTATAACTTCTAACGTCTCCTGTCCGTCTTGTCCATCTTCTCCGGTCCTGGTGGACTTGTCTTTCTTTCTTCCTTGTTCCCAGTTACCTCGTGTTTTTTTACTTGGGTACTGGTCCGCCCTCCTTAGAACTACACATCACGCCATAATGTCTTTCCGTAAGTATTTGATTCATTTTATAATTTTTTTGCTGTGCGTTAAGATAAACGGTGGATTCAATCGACCATTTCTGAAGAAATATAGTTTTTATCTATGGTGATTAATTAAGGTATTTTTTTTTTCTTGTAGAATGCGACAACTGTGCGGCCACAATTTGTGTGGCCGTTGTGGCATTCAAATAACTCAAAACGGGTTTAATTGCACCGCATGTGGGTAAGTTATAAAGAGGATTTTCACCTTGAATTCTAAAGTAATACTTAGTGACTGTTTTTTTTTTTTCCTTTTTTACCAGAGCAAAAGTCGAGGGAGTAGGGGCCTCTGGGTCGGTGGATTCATGTGCGCGTTAATGCGCAACATTGAGGTCCCTCGATAGTAACTATACAGACTCTGTATCGTTGTGCCAGCTATGGAGAAAAAATCAAAATCATGTTTACCCGAAATCATTTTGGACTTGAGCTCTATCCTATATTAAACGCCTCATTCTTGTAATAAGAATCTACAACAGCAACTCAATACGTATTTTGTTTTTATTTTTCAGCAATGCATCAAAGAAATAGACCTTCAATGGTGCGAGGAACAAGTTGTGCGTGTGTGGAATGTGTGTGTATATATGTATGAGTTGGTTGTCTTTAATAAACTGTAATTTCTGTTTCAAATATCGTGTGGACTTTTTATAGTTATATAAAGGGAACTCTGGCTTTCTGTCGGAATTTGGCGAGAGGGGCATAGGAATGCTACACGGATTACATACCTCCACCCACGTACTGAATGAAAGGAGTTCTTTTACATGGGTTAATGAAAAAGCTGTCATGTCAGCTTAGTAAAGGCTTACATTTGAAATTCAACAGTCGTACATGCATTATTTAATAAAAGCAGGGTTACAAAGGCTCCAGTCATTGCGCTAAACACTGCCATCGCAGCAGGGTCACAAAGGCTCCTGTCGTTCCGCTTAGCACTGTCACCGCGAAAGCAAACTAAAAACGAGTTTATTAAAAAACAACATCAAGTGGCGATGTTTACGGCTGTTTACACAAAAGATATTTTTTGTTGGGTGTGTGCGCCACGAGGTGATATGAATAATTAATTGTTTTACCCTACAAAGATATCATTTAATTTATAGCGGAACTCCCCGTGCCGAAGGCACGGAGTGGAGCCCCATACGTATCATTCAACGTCACATGAGAAAGCAACCCATCAAAGCCAAAACGATACGTTCAGCGGCTTACGAAAACATCGCGGGCTCTTATTTACGCATGCGCACTTGCGTTAGTGGCGACCCGTGTACACAGCCAATCACAGTACGTCTTGGATCACTGAGCGTGGTGCTTGGCAGAGGACACGGACCGGAAGTCGCTCCTTCATTTTCCTGCCGAAAAAACTCACAAAACACGCGCCCGCGTCGGCTCACTGGATCAGAGTTCATTCAGACGAAATTTTTGTCGAGTCAAACTGAGACAAACTCGTGGGTGCGAACCACGCCAAATTTGCTCAACAGAATTCTCTAATGATTGTCAAAATACTTCGGATGCGATTCCTTCGCCGATATTTCATAATGTTGTTTAGTGATTTTGGAGAAACTATGAGGGAGTTGCAAAAGATTCAAAGCCTCAAAGGCTAGATTGCAGAATACCCGGCCCACGGCGAAGCAAGACTTCGGCGTTCTTCTGAAGAGAAACAACAGTTTCTTTCGTAAAAGCTGCAAACGACGTGTTCTTCGAATACTCATATGAGATCTACGAACAGGGAGCCAGAACTGGATTGAACAGGATTGACAATAACAGAAAATTGCAATGGTTTTAGCCGAATAATATATTTAGGAAAAATGGCTTTGTGCAAAAGCTTGCCAAGTAAGAATGAATTCAACTCAACACGACGGAGACTCTCGGAGGAAAGAAACGACTTCACTATCAGTTATCGGTAAGCACAAAACTTGAAATTGCTTCTTATGCTATTTATATTTTTAGCTTCCAAGTTTGTTGCATTCCTGATGAGAAAATTCTGACTGCTTTAGTTGGCTCCCTCAAGGGTTCTTTTTCTCCGGCTAAACTCGAATTATAGTTTTGAGTAAGCTTGACTTTTTGGCCCTGCTTTGCCTTATGTAAACAGGTCATTTCTGATATTCTAGCCTTGATTTTCCTTTGTCACATGTTAGATTTAGTTAGTACAATGAGACAAATACTATGTCAAGTATTCTTTTGTGGATTTCGCTGAAAATCTTATTTTTCATTTTTATTTCAAGGAGCTTATCTTTTGTCGGTCGTGAACTGCGACTTGTTAGCATATCAGAACGCGCTAATACTATCATTGCCATATAATGGTAACATGAATTTTCTTGTTTTAAACTGTAAAGGTGAGCTCCCTGTGAGTAAGACGTGGGGTGTGTATGATTGGAGTTCCGCTTTTAGGCATTACCTAAATCTGTATATCACAGAAATGGCCACTTTTTCACCGATCTGTACGTGCCCTCGAGGTACTATGACATAGAACAACTTAACCCGGCTTTCATGGGACAATCATATTGAGGAAAAATCAAAAAAGATCTCTGCAGCTATAGGTGCCCTCAAACGCGTAAGGCCTTTCATTTCATCCGCTTCCGCCACACTAATTTATCATCACTCATCCAGCCCCACTTTGACTATTGTAGTCCTGTGTGGGATGGAAGTAGTGCAAAACTATCCGACAAATTGCAAAAACTCCAAAATAGGGCGGCCAGAGTAATCACCAAATCCAGTTATGACTGTAGCGCAACTGCACTCCTTGAGAGCCTACACTGGGACAAATTATCGATAAGAAGGAAAAAACACAAATCCATCCTAATCTTCAAATATTAAATAACCTTGCCCCATCTTACTTAAGAGATCTCTTCATTAACCGAACCACACCGTATACACTAAGAGACCATAAAACCAAATTAAATCTGCCCAAGCCACGAACAAATTACCTTAAAAGGGCGATCAGCTACGACGGGGCTTGGCTCTGGAATTCTCTGCCCTGCGATATTCGTACCGCTTCTTCTCTTGGGCAATTCAAACGAAAAATTGAAGAATACTATAACATACTATTCGACTCCCACACGGCAATCTTGTAAATCAGTATTAACAAGAAAACAGCCCGTCACTTCGTGACGCTAGAAGACCCAGCCTAAGTTCCCCCTTCCATAAACTGCTGATTTACATTACTAATGACCTCCCTTTTTGTGTGTTTGTTTTGCACTGGTCTCCCTGATTTCGGTGGAGAAAATGACGCACGTGTGTGTGTCTTGGTGAGTCAGTCCGGTTCTCAAATCTGTCTAAGAACCCGCTAAAATTGAAAACGCAGCCTATTACAGAAAAACATTTGACTTCGGAATTGTTTGTATAATGCTTATCAGTAAGGCACGAGAGAAGAAACAGGTAAAGTTAAACTGTTCTAAGAAATTTCTTAGTTTATCATAGGAATATTTAGAGAATATCATTAGCGCGCGCTCTGTAGGCAGTGCCAGGTGTAAGTTTGTTCAAACTTAAATGAAATTTTTCTCAGCTCAAATCTTTCTCGAATTAGAATTATCCCTACACACAAATGTAAGTAATCTGTAATAGAACCATTTAGGTTTAGATGACTATGGTGATTTCGGCTGTGCGAACTGAGTTCTTTTTTAGTTTCTGTGGGAGATTTCAAAATGGCGGGATGGCAGCTTTGTCCCTCGCTGAAAAAATCGCTTGAATTAGAACTTAGCCAAAGGTGAATCTTTTCCAACAAAAACACGCCCACTGTGGAGATATCCACTTTCTCTTCAGGTTTGTGAACTTCGTTTGGCGACACAGCTTCAGGGCCAAGCGGAGTGAGTGCGGATGATTTAGCCAATCAGAAACGTTTGCGCAGACAACCCGATTATAATAGTATAGATATGTATTTTTTATCCATCACATGTTTGTATATCACTGAAGATTTTTACCGTTTATAAATAAATGTGTATGTAACGCGATAACAAATACATCAGAACTTGTCTCTACATATGAATCTACTGTTCCAGGACTGATAAGAAAAACGTAGCATGATAACAAATGGCTAATTTCTTACAGAACTCGATTCTAAGACATGAATCTCTTTGCAGGATATTGGTACAGCAGTAAAAGCTTTAGTGATGTGAATAAATTGTTTTTTTTTATTTATCCGAAAGAGAGATATATTTTAAATTTATTCAGAAATTGTCACTTTTCCACGGTTGGGCGCGGCCGCAAAAAGGTACTATCGCTGACCCAATATGTACGTAGTGATGGTGTTTAGCCTTATTCTACTTGTTGTACAGCGATGTCTGCTCTAGTTGGAAATGTGGGCGCTTTTGACGAGAAATTCGCCGATTATGTGGGTCGTTTTGATGCGTTTCTTGTCCCGAACGAAATCTCGGATGAGAGAAAAGTGCATGTTCTTATCGCCATGGTGGGGCCACAAGCAAATAAACTGTTAAAGAACCTCTGTGATCCAGCTGACCGAAAGACCAAGACGTACAAAGTGTTGACGGAGATGCTTCAAGCACAATGCGATCCTGAACCGATTATAGCAGAACGTCACAAGTTTTGGACAGCTGCTCAACCACATGAGGAAAGTGCTTCAGACTTTGTCGTCAGACTGAGAGGCCTACTGATGTCTCACAATTCAGGTCTTTCCTAGGCATGACGAATTTCTACTCTAAGTTTATTCCAGGGTATTCGTCAAAACTACATCCTTTGTTTGACCTTCTAAGTGCAGAGTCAAAGTGGTTCTGGAGTGAATCTTGCGGGCCAGGGAGGCTCTTCACGTGAGAAGGTACTCATACACTATGATCCTAAAAGGTCCCTGGTATTGAGTGTCCGCTTGGCATAGGGCAGTACTGAGTCATAGAATGGAAGATGGGTCTGAAAGGCCTATAGAGTATGCATCTAGAACCCTCAATGGTGCTAAAAAAAACTATGCACAAATTGAGAAAGAGGGATTGGCAATTGTGTTTTGAGTGAAACGATTCAATTCGTGCCTTTCTGGCAATCATTTTACATTGGTCACTGACCATGAACCCCTAACACACATTTCTGGGACTAAGAATGACATCCCTGCTTTAGCAGCTGCACAGCTGCTGAGATGGTGTTTATATGCAGATTGAACTAAATGCTTGCGTGAAGGGGGCAAAGTCTCGAGGGGGGGAGACGTTTTTTTTTTTAAAGAGAATGTGCAGGGCAGGGACTTGACCGATCTAGATGAAGACATTGTGAACAGCATTGTAGGTATGTACATATGGTAAATGAAAAGGCGGATGCATTATTGCCAAACATGATGGCATTATGGGTGTTTCTATACTTTAGAACAGAAATTTGAAGCGAATGGGGGGTTTGCAGGTGTTGCGTGACATTTTGAATTTGAACCCAGCAATATAACAATACCATATTTGAAAAGAGCTCACCGAAATAATGTGAAATCCTAAAATTTGATGTGGTTTCAATAAATAACACAGAAGTTATGAGCATCGGAAGTTGGTTGTTTTCCCATAGGTTTAATGTTGTGGTGGGCAACAGCTGCCCACCTCAACATTAAACGTATAGAGAAACAGCCTACGTTGGGCGCCAATCATTATCAAGCTTCTCCTTGCCACACCCACATTAAATTCACACGTGCAAACACCTGAGGAAACTGTGTGCATTGGTGGCAAATATACTGGTGCACCACAAAATGAGCACCAGACACGTACATGTGTATTTTTTAATATGAACAGAATAAAAATAATATGATGAACTCAGTATAATATAATGCAGTATAATATAATTTTTTTAACTCTTAGTTTTTAATTCATTTAGCATTAAAAATGTAATTTGTTCTGTTTATTCATAGTATTATTTTTTTAAAGTAAGTAACTTTTAACTTATAATATTGTAAAGTGGGAATATCAATTTCAAATGGAAGAATCCAGATTACCACATATTATAACACACACCTTGCGGCAAAATTGTTTCCAACCCCTCTTTTGTAGTGAGCTCTGTAATCAACGATGGACCAGGGAATACTTTTACGAAGCCCATCGCATGTTCATGCCGAACAGCGCAGTAGAACCTGCTGATGTTACATGCGAGCAGGCTGTGACACAGTCAAAGGGAGAAACAATTCTTACCGAGCAACAAAAATACAAAAAGGCATTCCTTGTTGCGCAGAAACTTGCATCCTTGGCAAGTGAAACCTGTTAAAACGGCTGTGCTGCCATATCGTGGGAAAGTGGTGACGAGGTTGCAATACGAAAAACACCAATAGGAAATTGTAAGCTGGAGCCGGAAGATGAGCAGCAGGAACAAGAGCAACTCGAGATTGAGCCGCAAGCTGCATGTCTCGATGTGGAAGATACGCAAACAAGTAAGTTAATATCCATGATATTGGCCTTTTTATGTATCGATATGCGACGTGATAATTCTCATTCCAAATGTTTCAGTTTACGCGTACAAGCGTGTACAGTAATACAAATCATTATCACACCTTCCTGTTAGAGGTCATGCTGATACCTACATTTAGCCAAGGGGGCCGAGATGGTAGATACTGAAATATCAAGACAATTTCTTTAGTGTATTAGTTCTAAGTGCTTTTTCTCTGTTTAGCTCTCCTTTCAGAGATCAAACTGCCACCGAAGATGAAAAGGTGTGGAAGGCCCAAAGGGGCAGAGACAACAGCGATAGGACTACCCAAAAAGAGGCGAAAAGTAGAGGGAAAACCCACGATGTTCGTCCATAAATCAACATTGGAAAAGGAGAAATGTAAGAAAGATATCCTCATAAGTATGATCAGTTTGACAGCCAAGGCTCAGCAACAGTCAATTTAAAAAATAGTATATTTGCATAATTTGTGTGCTACCACAGATCCTTTTCAGTTTTGTCTACAAAAATGCCCAATTTTTCCCATTAAAAATGCAATTTTTCTTATGAAAAAAACAACACATTTAGTATATCTAAAAACCATACAAATCACTTGAGCAATAACATTAAAACAATTAGAAGCCTTGTGCCATGTGATTTATGGTATACTTTGGCAAATATTATACTTTTGTAATAAAATCCAGCTCGGTTATTTTCTTGTAGTTATACTAGAAATGGTCATCAACAGTAAAGTGATCGAAGACATCTGAGGGAAGAGAGACTGGTAACCATAGAGGATTTAAGGACAGGAAAAATCCCCAAAAAGATCATGGATGGGATGATCAACATCTTTTGCGTGAAAAAATATTTTGAACGTTCATCGTGGATTCACTAATGGATGCATTGTCAAAAGTTGACAAAAACGTCAAGTATGAGTGCAAATGCTGCTGCAGAGACTTGCAAGAAGATGAGACACAGATAGGGTGTGACCGCTGTCTAGAGTGGTTCCACCTGAAATGCATTGGAAAGAGTCGGCTGCCTAAAACCAGGACATGGATTTGCAATAGCTGTTTGTCCAGTAGTATATAGAGAAGGACCTTCAGATTAGCTCATTGCATTTTTAAACCGCACCAGTGGGGTTGGGGACCACCCTTAAAAAGACCCCCTCCCCTGGAATTTCCACTCGTAAAACAGACCCCTCCCTGGAATTTCCAACCTCATTAAGGACGTCCTCCCCTAGAATTTCCATCTAGTCTGGCAAAATACCCCTGGGAAATCAGTATTTTTGGATAAAATGACCCTGGAAAGTCACCTTTTTTACCCCTCCCCTGCAGACATAGCCCTCCCGTGGAATTTCCAGAGTTCAAAACAACCACCCTGGGAAATTTTCTGCAGCTCCTCAACCATCCCCCCCCCAATTCCCCCACCCCTGGTGTGGTTTAAAACCCCAGGTGCGGTTTAAAAATGCAATCAGCCATCATTAATTTGGTGAGGAGGGGGAGGGACGTGATTTTTCGACTTGTGGTATTGCATTCTATTTTTCGGGCCATGATTTGCTTCGACAATATGAAATTGTCTCTTTTCATGTCATGGAATCTATAACACCACTGATATAAGATGTAGCGAGGTAATACTATGAATAGGACAATTGCACTATTGCGTCATTGACTACGACTACCAGAATCCTTTTCAGTTTTCCTTTTTCAATGCAGATGAGCCGCCATTGGAAATAATAGGCGGTAATTGCCTGAACAAAGGAACAACGCAAAGGTGTTTGGTAGTCGTAGTAAAATATCTCATAATGAAAATTTCCCATTTCTTTGCTCAAATTTCTATACAGCGCAGTATCCCAGAAAAAAAAAATGAGTGTCTCTAGATGGTTAAACGACCTTCTGTACTCTAGTCAGACGCTTTACCACTAAACAAAGAAATTTAGTTTATTAAGAGATTATTAACCAAGCTGTATGGGAAATATTAGACCGAGGTCTTACAGTGCAGACCGAGCGATAGCGAGGTCTGTACAAAAGACCGAGGTCTGATATTTCCTGTACAGACCGAGCAAGTGAGTTAATAATTCGTTTATTATATGGCTCAATTAAATTGACTTTTGGTTCGTCTTCATCCGGGACACGGGGCTAAATACAGAAAATATAGCCCATGGGCAATACGCAAAATATAGCATGTGCGCCAGCCAATCAGATCAGAGGAAACTGTCAAGCCATATAATAATATTTCACACACGCTTGCCTTTCTTTACAGTTTATAAGAGTAGCGAGGATTTCGCATAATGATATAGTTTACATTCTAGGATATTATTCTTGGGTTGCAAGTGACGTCACTGGGGGTCAAACTGGTGGTACAGTAAAAAACTCGCATAAAAGAACAAGTGGATTAAGAACACTCAGGCTGAAATTTGGCCAAAAGGGTACCTTATACATAAGAACACATGCAGCCTGAAAAATGAAAATTGTTCTTGTATAAAAAATGGCTGCCAATTAGATTCCAGTACAGTAATCCAGTACAGTAGAGTACTGAGTAGATCAATATAATGTGCTACACCATTGCACACAAATTCTGCAGAAGGTACGGTATGGGGATTTCCAGGGTGCATTTAGCAATTGTTTTTGGAATAATTGTTGTTACCTTCTGTCAATCACATTCTTTATTTGACAGTTGGTAGTGTATGCAGTATTTGATGTTAAGAATAGCATTCATCTGTTAACATTTCATCGTTTAAAAAGAAACTCACTGAATTTTTGCTTTCTCGTCCTTAATTTTTCTTGTAATCTTTATTGTCTGTTTCGTGCTTGAATATTAATATTATTATTTAACTGTAAAGAGGGGGCCTCCTCGCACAAGCCTTGTGGTTTTTGAGGCCCTCTCGCCTCTATATTCTTCTGTGTGTACTGACTGTATTTAATCTGATGATGGCAAATAAACTTGACTTGACTTGAAGAAACAATTTTAAGAACACCTTAAGAACATTTTGAGGCTGATTTTGCAGAAAATCCCCAATGTATAAGAACAAAATCAGCCTGAATCACCAAAACACCTGTTCTTTTATGCAGGTTTTTACTGTTTACAACAAAAGTAAGTTCATTACAGTAGCTCCCATTGTTCAGGGCACCAGCATGGCCGCCGCGCTTTGTAGTTTAATTCCCAAAGGAATGGTTGCAACCCAAGAATACAGACGTAAGAGAAGTGTCTGGAGGATGATGGAGCTTATTAGCCAGTTTGTACAATTAAAGAATATTACAATCTATGCAATTTTCTTGAGCTAGTTCCCTTCAAATTTACAAATAATTAACATGTCCGTACGAATAGCATTTCAAGGTTCGTGTACGGAAAGGATAATTTTTCTACATTCATTCTAAAAGCTCCATATGAATGCCTTTGTTCTGGAGAACAATTATTTGCCTCTTTAGTGCACAATGTCACAACATTTGAAATCAAAACCTATGGAGTGTTCCCAAAGCGCTTGCAATTTAAAAATCTCCGTACGAATAGCATTTCCAGGTTCGCGTACGGAAAGGATAATTTTCTACACAATTCAAGATGATTTTCAAATGCCTTAAAGTTCTAATACACCATGTCTTTGTTCTAGGAAACAATCGGTTGCAATAATAAAGTAGAAAAATGTGCCCATGAGTGTAGGAAGAGACTGCACATTTAATGGCGATCGTCTTTTATTTCTCAGTGTCACGCGATGTTGACAACGTAATCTCTCTATCAAAACCAAACCAACATTAAAATCTTTGCAGCTTTTCCAAAGCGTGTAATCAGTCTCTACAGTTATAGAATATTAAAATCTGCCCAGTGAACTAATTCCCGTCAAATTTGCAAGGAATCAGAATGTTTGTACAAATAGCGTTTCAAGGTTCGCGTGCGGAAAGGATAATTTTCTTCAATTTAAGGTAATTTTTCAAAGTTCTACAAGCTCCATGCTTTTGTTCAGGAGAAGAATTACTGCCACTCATTGTGCAATTATCACTAAATGTGCACGAGTGTGGGTCATGAGCCCTACCAAAGACTGCAGATTGAACACACATTCTCTGCGTAGGCCAAACAAAAACTCGAAATCAAAATCTATGGAGCGTTTCGCAAGCGCTTAGAGAGTCTACAATTATAGAATATTACAGTCTATCCAGTTGAGCTACTTTCCGCAAAATTTGCAAGAAATGAAAATGTCCGTACGAATAACATTTAAAGGTTCACGTACGGTTACCGTACAAATAGCCACTTTCAAGAAAGGTTGAATGAGAACCCGGGGGGGGGTTACTCCCTTACAGGAGCTATACGGGTATGTGCCGCCAAATGGGGTCCAGATTTCTTCCTCCAGCCGATAGGACAGGGTTATCGTTTAGGAACCGTCCTCTAGAACAGGGTATGATAATGAAGACCACCCAGTAAAATCTTCAAGGAAGCGACCCGGCGGTCACGTATTGCTTTATTAAATGTAAAGAATTCAACAAGTGATAACATTCTATTGCAGATAAAACCCGTAACATGTATCCAACTACAATTTTGATTTACAGGTATCAGTAATTTCTCTTTAGAACGGGGTCTCATTTTGGGTGCAAAAAACGGGGTAGCTTTTGTTCAAAAAATCGTTTTAGAACGGGGTCCGCATTTGAAATTCTCAGCGGCACATACCCACCCTATATCAAGCCAAGTACCCCTTCCCCCCCCCGGAATGAGAAGCACTTAAATGTGGCTTTCCTACGTTTACATACATAATAACACACATAAAAGTGGACTTATTCTAGTCTTGCGTAGAGTGGCCTGGCAAAGATTTTTCATTCTGACGAACTGGTGAGGGAGAATGAAAATACGATCTCGGGCTCTATGGAGTTCCATCGCCGCCACTATTCAATGCTTGTGTTTTCAACTCGACGTTCCCAATTTTTGCCATGCCTGGAATGCAAACATTCAACATTGCACATTCAAGGTTGATCACTGCACATTCGACATTCAAATATGTGCATTTTATAAAATTGAAACATATTCGGCTGGTTCTCTAAAATTCGGCATCGTTTTGAATTTGGCATCGTTTTGAATTCGGCATGGTTGCCAATTCGGTATGGTTGTGAATTCGACATGGTTGTGAATTATGCTTACGTCATCAAACGACCGCTGACCAACGAAATAACAAGTATTGCGGACTCGTGTCACGTCCCTGCCCCCGAGATTAGTGATGTCGTTCTTTTTCCTTACCGGGGTTGGCTACCACCATTACGCAATCCTCCCAACAAAGTTTTGCTTGTAAATGAGGGAATGGCTATACACAAAACATGGGTCCGCTAACACGAACGGGAAGCTATTTGCGATTGCAATGAGACATTGTACTCCCCCCCCCCCAACCAAAATTCCTGGTTACGCCCCTGTATACGTACTTTGGTTTATTTAACAATTAGACCTCAAGGCCGAATGTGAGTAATGTGAGTAATGTGAGAATTCACAACCATACCGAATTCGCAACCATGCCGAATTCACAACCATGCCGAATTCACAACCATGTCGTGTGAGTAATAAGATTCTTGGGCGGTATTGTATTCACAAAGAAATCGGTCGAATATTGTGCGAATTCTTACATTTTCAACACTTGAGTGAGCTTTAATAACTTCAAATTATTGTAAGGAAGCCGCAAAGTGAAGTTGGCTACAGCGAGAGACAGTAAGAACAGTTATCGTTGAGAATCAAAGTTTTTTTGAGTTTGGAGAATACATCGACTCATTGGCAAATCCATTAGCATCTAAACAACAATGTTGGATGAATAACAGCCTCAATTTTCGCCTTGAGGAAAGTGAAGACGAGTCTCAAAAACACAGTGAACTTGCGTGACACGAAGAGCTGGGACAGCTATATATCTACTTTGTTACTAGTGCTTATGTCATCAAAGTCCCTGTGGCGCAGTTCGTTAGCGCGTGACTCGCCGAATCTCTTGAAGTTAAGGCGTTCCGGCGAGGTTAGTAGTTGGATGGGTTGCCAGTTGGCTATAACCAGTTGGATTAGTGATCAACCATGAAGGGTGGGGAGATATACCGAGAGGGAAGGGTTGATGTCAAAAGTAGCCAGGGGGGTATGATCAAGGGTTCAAAGGTCGTTGCCTGGACTTGAAAAGCAGTAAAATCAGTGGCAACCACCACTCCCCCCTGTCTGTTGCAAAGTCATAAAGTCAACTAGAAAGGGTCCTATTCCAAACACACTGCAGCACCACGCACATGAAAAAGCACTAATAACTAATAAGCAGGGAGGGGAGGGATGTTAGTTATACTAACAGTGAACTTCATGGAGAACCATCTATTGAACCGGAAATAGATACATACATAGTCCGAGGGTGACGACTAAGAAGCAATTTGCATACTGCAAATAGCTTCAAAAAGTGAGAATGATTTGAATCATTGGCCAGAAGACCGTTATCTGTAATACTATCTACAAATGTAAAATTCACTTGCGCCTACTACTTGCGTGAGTCCAAGTTAAGTTAGGACTATTTGTTACCTTCCCCGGGAGAGTGCTGACTTAAAAGTGTTCCTCAGTGACGAAAAGATCGTAAACACTACTCCAGGGGGCAGGGACATGACCCGAGTCCGCCATACTTGGTATAATTTCTTGATCAGCAGTCATTTGATGACGTAAGCAAAATTCACAACCATGCCGAATTCACAACCATACCTAATTCCCAACCATGCCGAATTCACAACCATGTCGAATTTGCAGCGATGCCGAATTCATAACCATGCCGAATTCACAGCGATGCCGAATTTAAAACCAAGCCGAATAAAATGAAAAAAGTTAAATGTCGAGTGCCCAAACAAGGCAAAAATACAGCAAAATGAAATTTGAATGTCAAATGTGCAGTGATTAATCTTGGATGTTCAACGTTGAATGTTGCATTTTCCAGGCATGGCAAGAATTCGGAATGTCGAGTTAAAAATACGAGCATTGAATTTTGGCGGGGATGGAACTCCATAGGGCTCGGCATCACCTTCTTTCTTCCCCAAATCGGGAAATCGTCTATAGCCAAATACGACGAAACAAACCTTACCTTCGGGTATTTCAGTGCCAACAATTGCTTTAGAAATCCAGCGGAAACCTTCCTTGTGTTAAACGGAGACGATGTCGATAACTTTTGATGCTTTTATAGCATTCTTCGCTGCGTTTTGAGCGAAACTCGCTCACCATTTCGTTCAGCCTGCAAACGCCGCCATCTTGAAATGATTTCGCGCCGCTGGGACTAGAACCCAGCTCCTAAGCGACGAGTGGAAAACAGGCTACCCGCGTAGTACGAGTTGTACACTCAGCGAGAAACTAAAAATCTCAAGTGTTCACAAACATCTATTCTCAGTTCACCTGAGGATAAAAAGAAGAAAGGCGCAATGGCATTGATAATACAAATTTATCCGTTTGCAACAAAAGTCTCGATCCCCTCGTCACACGTCACGCACGTGCATTTCACCACAGGGATCCTGAATTCCAGGCAATAGAGACGCAACGACTGAGTCGTAGATTTGTCACAATAATAGTACAAACGAAAACACTGTATTGTACAGAGTAAAATGGTCTTATTTTATCATCATTCTCAGAAATAGCGTGTATGAAAATATAACTTTACTAGTAACAAATTTCGGAAAAAGCAAGCGCGTTGTCTGTGACCCTTACCGACCCCCTAGGGAGTATTTTGACAGTCCGCACATGCCAGTACTGGAACTTGGGGGTTTTGGCAACACGTGGGCGCGCCTCAAAACACTCATCAGAACTGACTTTTCAGAGGTAAGAGGGAAGATTTTATTGTAAAACTTTAGTTCCTTACCAATAACAACGAGTTCATCATAAATAAAATGTACTTGATTTTGACCATTAAGCTGTAAAAGTGGCGTAGTTTTCGCTGCTCGACTCTATCATCATTCACATGTTGCAGTGTGATAACATCGGATAACATGGTGGATACTTTTCAGAAAGGCGAAGTGTCGAGTTATAAGTCGAGTTGTCGTACTTTAAACTATGGAAACTATGGATTAGGTGGCATTTAGAGAGCGCTTGAAAGACATCAGTGACAAATTGCTTTAACGGGAGCTAAGCGGCGAGAGAAAAAAGAGAACCTAAACTGCTGTCGATTTCTCCGAGTCAATTTGCTTCTCGGTTACTCTGGGTTGGTAACATTTTCTCGCTATAAAAACTCATACTTTCGGGGAACTGGTGTGGGATGTCCAGAACTTTTAGGGCTTATCGAAGCAGAATAGTAAGTCCATTTTCGAATTATAGTGCTCTAGGCATAAAACAGGGGCACCCAACGAGACAATACCGTAAAACAGCTCAGAATACCATTATAAGTCGTTGCTGAGCATACAAATGACTGTAAACTGGGTATTTTTAATCCCTACAAATTTTATATCTGTTCGGATTTCGTAGCTGAAAGTTTTGGATGCGAAAATATTAGGGATTGAAATCAAGTCTTCCGAAAATGCTAGGGGAAAGACTCTATCCGAAAATTTTAGGTGACCTTTTTAACGGCAAAAATCCCCCAAAATTAGTAAAATTTAACCTTTTTGTGCTATTCGAAAAATCCAGTGGATCTTATGATCTATATACGAAAGTTAAAGCTTGAAATTCTGAAGCGAAAGTTTCAGCTCTCAGGCCCCCATCCGAATAGATATTTTACCGAAAATAATCGTTGGGTGCCCCTGATAAAAACGGAGCATTACTACCGAAATCACTAAACTGCCGGCACCCTCGAAAATTCGATCGATCGTTTGTCAGTTTCGGTTCGCTCGTCTGGCTGTTTTGATCGATCCAAATGGTCACGTGACATTTAAATTTTGTACCAAACATGGAAAACACGCTTTTTCGATTGTTTGATACAAAAATTTAAATGTCACGTGACCATTTGGATCGATCAAAACAGCCAGACGAGCGAACCGAAACTGACAAACGATCGATCGAATTTTCGAGGGTGCCGGCAGTTTAGTGATTTCGGTAGTAAAAGGTCCTGGGAGGGACTCCCCCCTATTCGTGGTTTGCATGTGACGTCACTGCGGCCATGTTGGTGGTGCAGAACAAAAGAAAGTTCATTTGCTTTTATTCAGGGCACCAACATGGCCACCGTGCTTTTGTTTATTTTATTCCCAAAGGAATGATTGCAAATCAAGAATTTTTGGGGCACGGGTGTTCGTCGGGAACTTTTGATCTTTCCCCTAAAACGTACTAAAAAGACACATTTTCCTCATAATTTTCTCTTGTATTTTTTACGAGGGAAAATATGTCTGAAATTCAGGCTACAAACAAGTTTGATTTGCTTGATTTGCTAGAATGGACCTCTAACAGGTACCTACCTGGAAAAAAAATTACAGTGGGAGCCTCAGTTTGATTCAATACCAGGCGTAACTAATTGATAAAAATTGATAATCAATTTCCAATTGATCCAATTGATAGGCAATTGATATCAATTGATTATCAATAGTTACCATAGCCTGCTTGCAGGCGTAAGATGGTGTTTTTTCTGCCAAGAAAGCCGAGTTTCAGATCGCTAGGTGCCATCTTGGATTTTTGGTCACGCAGCCTGAGAGCGAACCAAAAAAAAACGAAGGTCTGCCTCGCCAGTTTGTCAACTCTCGCCCCTTATGCGTTAAAAAAAACAGCCTCAGCATATTTTCGAAGGTCAAAAATTGTAAATACACTGCTGAGGTTTTATATTTTCGAATGATGTAAAAAATATAGGAGTAGCCATGCAATTTAAATATCACGCCTTTTAACAGCGTAGAATGGTAAAGGGACAAATCTATGCACCCCTCCCCTGTAAATAGAAATTGACATTGAAAATGGTGACTCTTTAAGCAAGAGGGGAAAAGTGGAAAAATAACGGTAACTACGTGGCACATTGCCTAATCAAAGGCATGCCATAGGCCAACTCGTGGGTGTTTTTCTTTGAAAAACTTTTAGAAATTAGTTGTTTAAGAAGACTCTATCAATTTGGTGGAAGGCTCCTATATTTTTGGGCAGGCCTGCTCAATGAGAAAAACAAATTTGACTCCTAACTGATACCGACATGAGTGCGTAGCCCCTAAAATATACCATTAAGAAAAAATTCAGGGAAAAATGTCACAAGTTTGTTGTTGAAGCTCTTGGTCACCTGTATTTGTGGCATACAAACTGTCTCTTCCTTTAAGTCAACAAATACATTGCAGTATTTGACACATTTATTAGCTTGAGTTAACTATGTGTATGTTTTTATTGTTGCTATTAGAATGGTGAACTACAAAGTAGCATACAGCAGATTTCAGATGACTGTTGTAATTTGCAATTACTTTGTAATACTCCGATAGGTTGTATTCAGAATTTGTGTACAGATTACCTTGCGATTGGTTTCACTACCGTCATACGAAAACTGCTCTATACTGTAATTTATTGTCATGTATTGCAATTTTGCAACTTATATTTGGTCAAAAGTACACTGTATACCTTGAAACAGTTTGACATTATGATGACACTCTAGGCACTGTACATCATTGTCTAGTTTTGCACACAAACCATCAATATTGCCTTCTGCTTTACTTGCTTTGCTTTTTGTGACACAACTTTTTTAGGAATATATAAACTAATTCTGGTAGTTGCTTTACAGTTTATTTTTTCAAACAGTGGCATAAGTCATAGTAGAGTAAGCCATGTGCAGTAGTCAACCATACAGCAGAATTTGGAGCTGTATTCACAGGTGACCCAAACTATTATTCTGTATTTCTATTAGCCTGATAATGTTAAATTAGTAAGCTTTTGAGGGCTGTTTTAGAACACAAATATATAAGAGAATTGTATAGTGTTTTTGAGGGGTAAAATTGAGTGTGAAAATTTATAAAAATGGGCAAGATTTTTACACACACTTGTTTGTTGTCTCTCTTGGATCTCTCCTAAGGGAGTCACACTGAGGATATCTCGTGGAAGAGTAAATAGAATGACTCCATACTTCTCAGGAGAGATCCCAAAGAGACAACAACAAGTGAATTTTACCCCTCAAAAACACTATACAAATTCACTTATATTTCTGTCCTAAAACAGCCCTCAAAAGCTGTCTAATTTAACATTATCAGGCTAATAGAAATACAGACTCAGAGCTTGGGTCACCTGTGCTGTATTGGGTGTTCCTCCTCTAGCATTTGTGTATTCTTTTAAAGTTGTCACCTCAAGCAAACATTGTGCTCTGCCCTTCAGTTGTTGTGCAGACCACTTCACAGGAATCGATGAGCCTTCAATTAGGAAGAGAAATGAAATCAACTCCCAAGATCTCCTGCTTTCAAGCTTAATAATATAGATGCAAAAATTACTTGTTTCTGATTGGTCGAGAGCAGTGCAATTACAAAAGTAATTTGCACTGCAAAAAAGTAATTGCACGAAGCTGATTGGCTAATAAACATGGATTTTGCATACGAGCCAATCAATTGCACGCTAGCTGTGTCACCCCACACCCCCACCCCCCACGCCCCCCCCCCCCCCCAAAAAAAAAAGTTGGAGATCGATGGCTCTGAAAAATGACTCCTAGATGGAGGGAGAATCGGTTTCTTTTCATGAAATTCGTCTACGGAAACTTGTGGAAAGCAAAATGTGAATTCCTTATGGACTTGAGCAAGATTTGTTTTAGTTTTAGAAGTTTTAAAAGTTTTAGAAGGAAATGAAGGAAAATCTTTGTTGACTGTCAATCTAGCGGGAAAAGCCAGCGATGAATGGGGAACTACGTCTGCACGAACGCATGAGATAAGGACAGTTTAATTCCTGGGTCAAATTCCTTCAAATCTTGGTTGTTTAGTTACAAGAAAGTTAACACAAGAGAAGACTTCAGGTATGTTTTCTGTGGAAGTTTATCTAGTCTGCTATGTATACCTTTCTGGACATATTTTGCCCGTTTTGCTTGACCGAAAATGCACAACTAACTAACTTAAGAAAGTATTTTTGATTCAAAAGCAATTCAAACTGTCTAAAAAAGAAACCAACCAGGCTCTCCTATGTTATTTTACCTTGGAATCTGAAATAAAGTTGATGATTGACAAACAGAATTCCACCTCCTTCTTGTACAAAATGAATTTGTTGTGTCTAAAGTTTATTTAGGTTTTGTACTTTGCTCGTTTGTTTGACACGCGTTCGGTGCATTTGTGATCGCTGCAAACCTGCTGACAGTCTTTCTCTGAACTTTGCATCTATATTATTAATAAGTAATCATACGACTATTCTTGTTCAATTTGGGATTAATTACACTCGTGAGTTTTTCAAAAAGCTCAAATTGCACTCACCCTACGGGCTCGTGCAATTTCGATACTTTTTGAAAAACTCACTTGTGCAATTAATCCCAAATTGAACTCGAAGTCGTATGATTACCTATACTAATGAAGGCAAATTCAAAAGACACGAACAATTAATCAGCCTTTCAACTGCTAGCTAATTTGGATTTGTATATTCGTGTGTTATAGAGCGGATTGAATTGGATTGTACGAAAAGGCATTTTGGATTTCTTACCAGGCTGAACGAGTTTTAAAACCAGCGAAAGCTATAAAATCTTCGTACAAACGGCTTTTTTATAATAGGTATAAAGTTTCAATTCTCCTTTTTCTTTGTAACACTCAATACCCGGGGGGGGGGGGACTCCCATATTTTTTGACCGGGGATGATCGTCGGAAATTTTCAGTTTCACCCCTAAAAGATACCAAACATGGCGGGCCATAGCGTGGCTCAAAAAAATTATTACCCTAAAAGATACCTTAAAAGATGAAGTCTTATGTGCCAAGTAGGCGCGAAGGACACAGGTAACAGGGGAAAAATACCGTGTTTGTTGAAAAATTCCGTGTTTGTTTCTAATTCATCGTCTTCTCATCAAATAATCTCTCTTTCTTACACGGTTTTTAGAAGCACCATCATGAGAAAAAGCAATTTGGACACAGTTTCGGCCCTGAAAGATACCAATCTGGCTAAAATTTATTGAAGATCAAGATCACCCCTAAAAGAGACCAAACCAACGTGATTTTAACCCCTAAAAGATACAACGATCATCCCCGGTCAAAAAATATTGGAGTCCCCCCCCCCCCCCCCCCCCCCCCCCCCCCCCCCCCCCCCCCCACCCCCCCCCCCCCCCCCCCCCCCCCCCCCCCGGGACTCAATAATTGCGAGCGAGCGTTAGCGAGCGAGCATACTAATCTTGACAAGTCCTAACGCGCGCAGAGCATTCTGGGATAGCCGCAAGATGATATCCGTGCAGCGTTGAGATTTTTCGTCTGGATGACTGGAACAATGGGATCTAATCGATATCCAATCGATATCAGTTGGGGTCACATTTTCAAGATGGCGGCTGCGGCGGCTACGCGATGGTAAACTCTGGTTCTTCGACTTAAAACTGTTCTCTCAAGCCCTGAGAGCGGACTTTTGTTTCTAAGTAAGTTCTTCGTTTCTTTCACTTGCAATTTTAAACCTCCGTTATTTTATATTATACCACTTGACCTTTTGTCCCGCAGTTTTTGCTGTGTTTCGACGATAGATTCCACGGCAACCAAAGCACATTTCGCTTTCTCTCCATAGGCATAGGACTGACCTTCCCTTTTCATAATGAATGCCAAGCAAGACAAGCATATTATGCGGGAAGGTTGTGATTACAATAGATGGTATACAAGCAGCGACAAGCAGACAACAGTTATCGAACCTATATATAGCTGATTCCGATACAATCATTGAAACAGAATTGACATACTGGATTGTTTCAAATTAATATAACAACACGATCAACCTCTAAACCATTCTCGTACCCAGAGCTCCCCGGCTCGTCTGTTCGCAGGGGAGGCTCTGGGGACATCCATTTGAGGGCCGTCGCTGATTGGCTGATTTTGAGCGTTCGAGCATGCGCTGAAAGGTCTTTCTCTCAACGGCTCTGTATTAAATCTCGCGCATGCGTCAGTGGCTGTCACCAGAGCCTCCCCGCGAGGTTATGAGCCGGGGAGCTCTGGGTTCGAGAATGCCTCTAAACATCCTAAGGCTTTAAATAATTTTGAGATTGTGCAAGAGACTCCATACAATGGTTGTGACAATTGTACTAAACAGTCTATTGCATTTGCACTCTCATATTCAGTCACCTCATGAAGCTGCATTACATAGACAATATTATGCCATGTGGAGATATTTGAGTGATAAAATTTATAAATTTGAGCACAAGATGATCATATTTTTTAGCTACCAGTGACAAAAGAAATCATTTGCCTTGGATATTGCTCTTCTGATGATTTCTACAGAGGAGGCACATTCTCTATTGCCGCGAGCACTTCACTTTCTATTAGAAACTTCTAGTAATATAATGTATGATTCTGAGTTGTTTTGTGGATCACTGGTCCTATTTTATAACATTTTATTGAAACAACCGTGACACAACCCCTTTATAAACTCACCTGTAAACGCGATTCAGATCCGCTTGACAATATCGCGAGTTCACGAGTGTGGAGTTGGTTATTCCTTCAACCATTATTCAGTCGAATTTCCGCAAAAAGAAGAAGAAACAGGCGATGAACATCCCTCATTATCCAAGCTACGGACTGAGCCATCGAAATATTGTGATACGAAATATCTCGAACCCAGATCTTCTCCGCTATTTATTACTAGATTTGGGTTCCCTGTGGTAAAGACGGGAAATTTGGGGGGGGGTCGCTTGTTTGTCCTTGTTTTACCACGAATTTGTGCCCCTATTCAAATCGGCCGAAAACATTCCACGGGCACTGAGAAGCACGGAAACCACTGAAATGTGAGTTATGCTCACCTAGAACCAGAAACATATAAGTTTATATGTTTCTGCTAGAACACAATAAAAGAGCGGGCAATCCTATTGCTCACTCTCTTCTCGCATTTTGCGAGTGCTGGCCGGATTTGCTGGTGTTTTGTTCCTGTGACATGGCTCAAGTTCCCGTCCGCCCCGCCACCCCGTTGTAGCCCCAACACCTGTTCCTGGTTCTTGCTGTACCAACCACCTCAGCTCAGCCCCAGCTGTTCCTCCAGCTCCTGTTGTTCCACAGCGCTGGCTCAAGCCAACCAGCCACTTAGAGCAGACCACACGTAGATTTTACCTTGAGCCCTTGGTTGCTAAGTGGCCGATTCCCTCTGTCTATCTTTGCACATTTTGCTGTAGTCACTCGGGCTTCGCAAGTGTTTAAGAGCGGATGTCTGTAACGGTCGACTCCAGCTGGAAAAATAGATTTTGACATTACATGTCAGAATGAAGCCGGTTATCAGCTGCTTCTAACGATATATTTTTTATCTCGTTGCGATCAATATTTTCGGAGAAATCCGGCCGAGTTTAGTATCGGGTCGAACATGGGGTTTGGGTAGCCTTCCGAGGCCGTTTTTACCGCACCAATAAAATATCAAAAATAAAAACAAATGCAAGGCGCTTTGGAAAATTTAAGCTGGCAGAACTCAAGAGCACATAATTCTTGTCATTTTAAGCAGTTTTTTATTCCACTGCGTTGAAAATTGAATATTTTACGATTTTTTTAATAATTACACTTTTTTTGAGCCCCCATCTATATGGTATCTTTGACTTGCTTTATCGGGTAGATCCATGTACATTTGAGAACTGAAATTTACTCAGGGTAATAGAGCGATGATAGATGTTCACAAATATCAAATAACTTTTGTGGGCAAGCTACTTTTGTAACCAGCAGGAGGCGGTAAAAATACCTTGACATGGCGACTAAAAGCTCACGGCATCACACTGTTGACTTGACAAGCGTGGAGGGAAAATCTTGCAAAAATCTCTGCTGAAACGAGAATAAGAGTCTAACAAATATCCTCAGACAATAATCATGGTTTCTCGCTAGAGTTTGAATCTGCAGAGATAAAATATAATCTCTTGATCGACTCTCGAGTTTCCAAGTGTTGTTTACATCTCGAAACAATAGAACCATGTGTTAACTTGACCTCGTCAAACAGCACGAAAATCCACTTTTCGCCTGCAAACGAGCTCTTATTTTTCCGTGAAGTAAAGAGAAACACCTTCGGAATATTCAAAAACGTACCTTGCAAGCCCTATTCGACAAGATTTAGGGCCATTTTAATGGAGAACACAAGAATCTCTTCTCCGAGCCCGTCAGTTTGGTAAGCATTGCGTGACGCTGGTCACGTGAATAACATACCCCAAGTGAGCACAGGTAGCCCGAAAAATGGAATACAGCGTTATACGGCGTCAATAACATCGTACGCGATATACTATTTTGTTTATTATTAATTCTTTAACTACTACCGCTACTAATAAATCATAAATTCCCTCTTGGGCAATGAGCGCTTCGCATATTGATTTTACCCGAAAAGTGAACCTTGCGCCGGAACTTGACAGAGTGAGTCGCGCCGACCAGATCACGCGCGAAGTCCAAGATCCATCTTGTGAAGGTGTTTGCTCCTGACCAGTTGAGAGCGTGCTAGCTTGTGTGTTTACTTTTTGAGGAAGTTTTCGAAATTGTTAAAATTTGAAGAATACATTATTTGAATAATACCTACAATAAATTGTTTCAAAGCAAAATATCCAGTAAATAAATTGTTTACAGACATGCAATAAATAAAATATTTGCACCGGCAACCCGCAGAAAAAAAACTGATTTGTATGTTAAAAAGTCCCCCTAGGCCCTAGAACCACCCGCCGTCACTCGATGATATGGTCCCTTGGTATCCTGTTTTACTTGTGCAAGGTTCACTTTTCGGGTAAAATATGCGGAGCGCTCATTGCTCAAGAGGGAATTTATGATTTAGTAGTAGTTGAAAGAATTTAATAATAAACAAAGTCGTATCCCGTACGACGTTCTTACGCCGTAGAACAACGCTGTGTTCCATTTTTCGGGCTACATGTGCTCACTTGGGGTATGTTTTTCACGTGACCAGCGTCACGCAATGCTTACCAATCTGACTGGCTCGGAGAAGAGATTCTCGTGTTCTCCATTAAAATGGCCCTAAATCTTGTCGAATATGGCTTGCAAGGTACGTTTTGAATATTCCGATGGTGTTTCTCTTTACTTTACGGAAAAATAGAGCTCGTTTGCAGGCGAAAAGTGGATTTTCGTGTTGTTTGGCGAGGTCAAGTTAACACATGGTTCTAATGTTTCGAGATGTAAAAAACAGTTTTGAAACTCGAGAGCTTTGATTTTATCTCTGCAGATTCAAACTCAAGCGAGAAACCACGATTGTCTGGGGATATTTGTTAGACTCTTATTCTCGTTTCAACAGAGATTTTTGCAAGATTTTCCCTCCACGCTTGTCAAGTCAACAGTGTGATGCCGTGAGCTTGTAGTCGCCATGTCAAGGTATTTTTACCGCCTCCTGCTGGTTACAAAAGTAGCTTGCCCACAAAAGTTATTTGATATTTGTGAACATCTATCATCGCTCTATTGCCCTGAGTAAATTTCAGTTATCAAATGTACATGGATCAACCCGATAAAGCACGTCAAAGATACCCTATAGATGGGGGCTCCAAAAAAGTGTAATTATTTAAAAATTCGGGAGCAACTGCAGAATGCCCGTTTTCTATTTTTAACCACTTCTCTCATGGGCTGGTCCGCGGTGCTGAGGTTGGAGAACGAATAATTAAAGAGCGAAGATACTCTAATCCCTGGCACCGTGGTCCGCGGTGCTGTAGTCTAAAAATGAATAATTAAAGAACGAAGATAATGTAATCTTAGTCCGGTCAATTTAGCGTTTAACCTGGAAAAAATTGCAACATGTGAGAAATACGTGTCCAACTTCTTGGTTCCTGAATAATAAAACAATTATTGAATTCGGTTTTCGCATGATAGTGAGATTTGGCAACGCCTCGAGTTAGTGTTATCCGCCTCAGCTCCGCTTCGGCAGATAACACAAACCTCGGCGTTGCCAAATCTCACTATCATGCTCAACCTCATCCAATAAGTGTTAATTGGCATCTTCTGTTATCCAAAACTGCATCTTATGAGGGTAAAAAGCTCCTCTGTGGCTGTTTCTCACAACGAAACAACCTGAAAACATGTTTGCAAAACTTTGCGAGATTTTCGCTTAGTTACGTAGGGAATGCGATTCATGACGTCGAGAATTATAATTCCACGGCCGCGCGCACTTCAAAATGTCGAGATTTCAGAAGCCTCTAAATCAGCCCAAAACAGACCCGATCTCCTGAAATTTGAAACTAAGGGATTCCTGAGAAGGTGTTGTTGCGATTTAGCGTTTCAAAAGTCTCGGATTACGCTGCGTTTTGTCTCTGTCTGGCCTGGAATTATGTAAACAATCGCCTGACGTCCGTAGTCAGCGATGCGGAAGTTTGCTAAATTATGGGCAAACGGGAAGTGAATTCTGCTCTCAGGTTTGTGAATTTGAAGTATGCAGATTTGTTAAAATGCGTCGCACTGTTTAGTCACGATGATGGTGTTGGTAATTAGCTATTCTTGTACCAATATTGCTAGTAGTTCTTTATTTTTCTTGTATTTTAACTGGAGTAGTCAATTTTTGAGTTGTTTGATTTTGTTGTTTGTGCGGCTTGTGTGTTTCTAAGCAACCCTAAACTAGAATATTTTCTTGCTCTTTACAAGTGAAAATTCAAATTTTGAGCCATCTAACTGCCTTAGCAAAAACCTTACTATTTGACATTTGGCTTTTAGTAGCTCTTACATGTTGTTGGAAATGTCATTTGGGCTGAAACAGAGACAACTAGATTTTTATCTGGAATTTCAATTTAGAAAACCTCATCAACCATTTACAAATCTGCACACATTTTTAGACACTGAACTTTATGCCAGGAGACAAGGCCTGAATTTTTTAGACCTAGTCGGCTTTCGCAGTCGGTCGATGAATTGTAAAGCAAATATAAGAGATTTGGAGGTCAAAAAATCTGAATATGTGCCTGTTTTGTAGCAGCCACTGTTACTTGTTGTAAGAGTTGTGGTATGAGAAATTGAACTGATTTCACAAAATTTCAGTGGCATAAACTTTCCCTCATGGATGTCGGTTAGGATTCAGCGACAAATAATGTGAAAGTGACCAACCGACATGTTGTCGGTAAGCCCTAAATTTCATTGACCGAGTGATATTTGTGACTACAGCAAAAGCAAAGAGTTGTGCTATTTTAAGCTCTCACTATACACTCAGATGGCTTCCCTTTCTAAAGGCTGTATAGCGATTAGAATAGAATTATGACGTCACAGATTAGTGATTAGTAGAACAACGCATGATCTTGAACACATAGATAGAATCTGAACCTAATTAAAGAAATGACGAAAAAGTAATTGGGCGGACGATGGTGAATGAACGGTCGAGGAAACATTCGATACCCGAGGTTGGAAACGGGCTGAAACTTCTTACACAGAAGAACTGAGTGAAATGGCAGACGACGCCGAATCTGAAAGACGAACAGCGCGACTACGTTTTACAAGAAAACGAAATGAATTATTGAATTGCCTAGAAGAGCGAGGTAAACCCAAATAGTAGAAAATCTTTACACCGAACTCACTGAGTCGTGGAACTCACTTGAAGGTAACCAAGATACATACATCAAGTATTTGAAAGATAAAGAATTAGATGTCGCTGAAAAATGGATCATTGAACTACAAAGACTTTACACAGATGCGAAAACAAAACGAATTGAATATATGAACGAAGTGCAGAGAAAGCGAGCGGAATCGAACACTGAACGTACCATCGAGCAATGTCAAATTAGGAGAGGAAATGCGCGCGCAGTTTTCGATGCTATACAGAGAGATATCTCGCGCGTTATGGCAACTGAGGAAATTCTGATTTCACCAATCAAAAGACTTCAAGTCCAACTTGAGGACGCATACCGCGAATGCAAACAAGCTCACGAAAAGCTACTCGATAATTTAGATAAGAGAAAAGCAGAAGATGAAATACAATGGATCTCCACCATTCAAAAAATATACAATGAACTGTTAGAAGTTTTAGAAACTCGAATTGAAAAAATTGATAGAAAAATCCATGGCAATGTTCCCCCAGAAAATGCAAATATCAGATCTAGTAACATACACCTAGAAAAGGTTAAGATGCCGCGATTTGAAGGGGAAATACGGAGCTATCCCCAATTCAGAAAAGACTTCCAAACGCAAGTACAACCTTACTTGAATACCAGCGCCGTTGCATACACACTCCGATCCTGTCTTGGAAAAGATCCACTGAGACAAGTGAAAAGCGTTGACGATGATATAGATGAGATGTGGAGTCGGCTTGACGAAAAGTATTGCGCTCCTGCAAAAGTCGTCGATATGATCATAAATGACATCAAGCGTTTTGAAATAATCAATAATGGTGAAAATAAGAAATTCCTAGAATTTGTTGATGTCGTGGAGGAAGGATATAGAGGTTTGAAGCGACTCGGCTTAGAAGCAGAAATAACTACAACAAGTTCAGTGAGCATAATAGAAGCAAAACTACCATCTAAGACCAGAAGAGACTGGGCTATGGTCGTTAGCTGTAACGACCATAGCCCAGTCTAGCAGGTACACATCCTTCGATGATACAGCAAGGTTTAAAACCAACAAGTAACGAAGATGAAACAGAGATAAGTTCATACACAGAGAAATACGAGAGCTTGAAAAGGGAAATCAAAGAATTGAAAACACGGAGATGTACAGAAATTGAACAGATCAAGAATTTGTTCTATTGTGTTCTAAGAGAGAAAGACGAGCAAATAGACAAACTAAAGTTAGAGAACAACAATCTCATAGAAATGATCGATTCCAGACAAGATATGATCAAAATAAAAGATGAATCTAACAAGAAAGAAAAAGATAAAGCACTTGACATAGAAGCAGCAATACCCAGAAACATCCTTACCATACATGAAACCAACGTGAACGCAGACGCCCCAACACATCGCAAACAAAAAAAGACGCAAAAGGAAAAGGAGACTCAACCAAGCTTCAACATTATTCCTAACTTGATTTTAAACTTAAAGCAACCTTGAATATCTAAAACTGTATATATTCTAAAACTATGACTATAAGATAGTACAATTGGCATAACATCTCTTTTCGATATGAGGGGGGAGTGTATCGCTGAGAATAGCGATTAGAATAGAATTATGACGTCACAGATTCTGTTTTGCACAGGGGCACAGTCGAGGATAGTTCCGAGTCAGTTGGATTTTTTTTTTACACTTTATTCAATATACAAAAAGTCAAACTGAAAATAAAAGAAATAAGTATTAATATTCGGTCTGTACATTGATGGATCTTGGGTAATATAAAGGAAATCTACTTACACTTGTTATCCTTCTGACTCCGCGGTCTTCGATCTTGATTCTGAGCTTTCAGTTGACGCCATGTCAACGTAGTTTCTATGACTTGTTTTCCCGCCACACTTTGGACGCGGTTAGCGTTTTATACTTACTGTTACGTAATGCATTGTTATTTAACAATAACTAGAATAAACTATTATTGAATTTCGCATTGAACGATTCATTGTTCAAAACAGATTCATTAAGTAGAACAACGCATGATCTTGAACACTGAACACTGATTGATCCTTCCTCACCGTAGATCACACATACGCTACCGGGTAAATATAATATATAGATTTAGCCACTGGCTAAAAGCGGAGCTCCTGGTTATAAAATTTTCTGTGTGAATGAAAGGGATTCCCATGTGTACATGGTTTACATGGTTGCTTTAGAGTCTTCCCTTCACGAGATATTAATTTTTCAAGCATAGATGACGTCATCGATGACGTCATATCACGTGACCACTTCATTTCGCTCGTCTAGTGACCTAGACTACACTACCAAAGTTTGGTTGTTTTAGAGTCTTCCCTTCACGAGATATTAATTTTTCAAGCATAGATGACGTCATCGATGACGTCATATCACGTGACCACTTCATTTCGCTCATCTAGTGACCTAGACTACACTACCAAAGTTTGGTTGTTTTAGAGTCTTCCCTTCACGAGATATTGATTTTTCAAGCATAGATGACGTCATCGATGACGTCACATCACGTGACCACTTCATTTCGCTCATCTGGTGACCTGGATTACATTACCCAAGTTTGGTTGGTTTAGAGTCTTCCTTTCATGAGATATTCATTTTCAAGCGTAGATGACGTCATCGATGACGTCATATCACGTGACCACCTCATTTCACTCATCTGGTGGCCTAGACTACACTACCCAAGTTTTGTTGTCTTAGAGTCTTCCCTTCACGAGATGTTGATTTTTCAAGGATAGATGACATCATCGATGACGTCATATCACGTGACCACCTCATTTCGGTCATATCTGGTGGCCTAGACTGACACTACCCAAGTCTGGTTGTTTTAGAGTCTTCCCTTCACGAGATATTGATTTTTCAAGCACAGATGACGTCATCGATGACGTCACATCACGTGTCCGTGTTACAGCACCCCCCCTTGTGGCATAGACAAAATATCCCAAGATTGGTTGTTTTAGAGTCTTCAATTCACGAGATATTGATTTTTCAAGCATAGATGACGTCATCGATGACGTCACACCACGTGTCCGTGTTACAGCACCCCCCTTGTGGCATAGACAAAATATCCCACGTATGGTTGTCTTATCATGTTCCCTTGAGGAGATATATTTTTTTCTTTGCATACCACAGGGTTCCCATGTGTACACGGACGGACGGACGACGGACGGACGGCGTACGCTATAGGTTTAATACCAGAAAAATAAAGAAAAAATCATATCTCCCGAAGGGTAGCTTCTATAGAAGCCAAACTTGGACAAAGTTTCAAAGACCATAAGAGGAACTCTACACCAATGTCACGTGCCCTTACGTCATCAATGACGTCATCAAAATGATCCATAATGCCCGTGACGTTCAAAAAGCAACTCGATAGTATAATATATAGATTTAGCCACTGGCTAAAAGCGGAGCTCCTGGTTATAAAATTTTCTATGTGAATGAAAGGGATTCCCATGTGTACATGGTTTATATGGTTGCTTTAGAGTCTTCCCTTCACGAGATATTAATTTTTCAAGCATAGATGACGTCATCGATGACGTCATATCACGTGACCCAAGAGTGGATTAACAAGAGTTAGAATCTTTCGTACAGTATTTGTCCACATCACAGTCAGAAAAGTGTCTATTTTTAGATTTGAATTTCGCGCGCGAAGTATTCGAATGCTCAGGTTCGAATGCTCGTATACCCAATACGCAACAAATAGAGAATATCGTACCTTATCTTTGCGACTTTAAAGGTTTTTCGATTGATCTGCGATTTAATTTTAGGCTGGATCTCACAACTGTTTGCGTGGCGAGAAAGTGGGAACCCTGTGGATGACGAATTTTCGCGGGAATCCTAGTTCTAAAAATAGACACTTTTCTGACTGTGATTCGGGCGTACATAGTAAATATAGAAACTCTTGGTAATCCACTCTTGGTGACCACTTCATTTCGCTCATCTGGTGGTCTAGACTACACTACCCAAGTTTGGTTGTTTTAGAGTCTTCCCTTCACGAGATATTAATTTTTCAAGCATAGATGACTTCATCGATGACGTCATATCACGTGACCACTTCATTTCGCTCATCTGGTGGCCTAGACTACACTACCCAAGTTTGGTTCTTTTAGAGTCTTCCCTTCACGAGATATTAATTTTTCAAGCATAGATGACGTCATCGATGACGTCATATCACGTGACCACTTCATTTCGCTCATCTGGTGGTCTAGACTACACTACCCAAGTTTGGTTGTTTTAGAGTCTTCCCTTCACGAGATATTAATTCTTTAAGCATGGATGACGTCATCGATGACGTCATATCACGTGACCACTTCATTTCGCTCATCTGGTTGTCTAGACTACAATACCCAACTTTGGTTGTTTAAGAGTCTTCCCTTCACGTGATATTCATTTTTGAAGCATAGATGACGTCATCGATGACGTCACATCACGTGACTACCTCATTTCGCTCATCTGGTGGCGTAGACTACACTACCCAAGTTTGGTTGTTTTAGAGTCTTCCCTTCACGAGATATTGATTTTTCAAGCATAGATGACGTCATCGATTACGTCATATCACGTGACCACTTCATTTCGCTCATCTAGTGACCTTAGTCCAGTCCCTGAACTCTCCTTCGCGGCTCCGTTGTTTCCTGTGGTCGCCGAAAGGAGAGTCCAGAAACCTTTGGATGCGCATGCGCTAGATCTGACCAAGAACTTGGGTTTTTTCGTTAGTGCGCATGATCCAAACACCGCTGTCGAAGATTGTTTGTTGAATTTTAGCGGTTACGGTCACAAGGGCGTCCTATCTTGATAGCCAACAATCAATTTCCGACAACGGTATTTGGATCATGCGCACTAACGAAAAAACCCAAGTTCTTGGTCAGATCTAGCGCATGCGCATCGAAAGGTTTCTGGACTCTCCTTTCGGCGACCACAGGAAACAACGGAGCCGCGAAGGAGAGTTCAGGGACTGGACTACTAGTGACCTACAATCTTAGACAGATTAGTTGGCTAAAATTGATATCCCGCCCTCTCTCTCCCGCCCCTCTCAATGTTGGATGGACCAGGCAAACGATTTTGGCCGTTTTTGACCAACATTGAAGGGTGGAGGGGGGAGAAACGATGACGAATAAAGAGTAACGTGTTGCATGCTTGCTAAAAGGTCAAGTCAACAAATTATTCAAGATAACTTGTCGAAGATTGTCTTTACAGTGATTTACTAGAAGCACTCAGAATAAACACGAAAGGGAGTGCTTTTGCGTAGTATAACTGTGACGTTTGCAAAACTATAGTTTTTGCACATTGGAAAATGCTGGATAGTTTTTGTGCAAGGACTTAGAGTATAAAACAAAACTTGGTTTCGTTGTAGTTTAGAACAAATAACTCGGAGTGAGTTTCGGTAGCGATAATTTAGTGACGCGATGGTTTACAAACGCGATATTAGTGACATGACAAGAGCTCGTGCTTTTTGTCTGCGTAGAATGAGGGGACTTCCACTCGAAAAAGTTGCAAGGATATGTAAAATATCCTATTCTAGTTCTAGGAGGTACGCAATGGACGAGCCTGCTGAAAAGAAGACAAGAATCGAGAGAAAGAAAACAGGACCCAAACGAAAGCTGACGCGCCTACACGAACGCAACATAATCAAGGCTCTACACGCACTTAGAGAGAAGGAGGGCAATTTTAGCGTCAAAAGAATTATGCAGGAAGCTGGTATTAGCGTAGAATTTGTGTCCCCGAGAACAGTTTGTCGAGTTTTGAACAGTCGAGGCTACTTTTATTTGCAAAGTAGAAAGAAGGGACTATTGAATGCAAGTGATTTGTCTAAAAGAGTGAATTTTGCGAAAAAAATCCGAAGAGAGTACAACAAGGATCTGTGGACGAAAGACATGGCATTCTACTTGGACGGCACTAGCTTTGCTTATAAACGCAATCCATTTGATCAAGCACGGGCACCCAGAGGTCGAGTTTGGCGAAAAAAAAGTGAGGGGACTACCCCAGGCTGCGTGGCAAGGGGTCGAAAAGAGGGAACGGGGTTGACACTGGTGAAGCTTATAGTGGCGATTTCGTACAAGAAAGGAGTAATACTCTGTGAGCCATACGAGAAAATGAATGGACAGTTTTTTGCTGACTTTATCGAACAACACTTTCCAAGGATGTTTCAAATAGCGGACAAGGGTACAAGTCGTTTATGGCTGCAAGACGGGGATCCTTCTCAAAATTCACGCCTAGCGCAGAACGCAATGGAAAATACAAATGCAAAACTGTTGAAAATACCTGCCAGAAGCCCAGACCTCAACCCTATAGAAAACTTTTTTCATATAATTGGTAGGAGGTTGCGGGAAGACGCTCTAAACTTAGAGATTACTAGCGAATCATACCAGGAGTTTCAGCTACGAGTTATTAACACTATGCGCAGCGTTCCCGTAGATCTAATCGACAACCTTATAGGGTCTATGAAAAGTCGCTTGTCAGCTGTTATTGCTAAAAAGGGCTATCGCTTGAATTACTAGTTCATTTTCCGCGATCGCAAGCTCCCCAAATGCTTATAGTTAAACTAGAATTCGATTGTGCAGCTGTATTTTGTATGTTGTACCGACACCTGACTGATTGCGGAACAAAGTCGAGAAAAAACATATTTTTCGTTTTCAGTTCTTAACAACGGCAAAATTTACTTGTACGGTGCTTAAAATTGAAAAATGTTGTATACTTCCCTATGTAACAAAATGTACAACTTATAATAGAGAGAATAAAGTTTCAGTTCAACTTAAAAAAAGCTTTTGCTTTAGTCAGTTCGCGTGGACAAGCCTAAGTCACGCAATGACCACTCAGGTCTCACGATTCGCCACAACGAAGCACCATTCTGTGAGCTCTTTTTTCCAAAAAAAACCTCTCTTTGCTAGAATTTAAAATTCCCAACTAAAAACTGCCAATAAATAGTTTCATTTGCATAAATTTTAGAGCAGGCTTTTTACGCTAGCGATTGTAAGAGAGATTTTAAATGGTGAATCGCCCTTCTAAAAAAAAATTACATTATTCTTTTGTCTGGCGTGAAATTCATTTATCGTTTGAAAATGCTGTAACTCGCGTTCTTAAATTAATCTAATCACGCTTAATAAAACTACACCGCGGGTTTATGCTTTTCGCTGGAAAAGATTTTGCTTCAGAGAAAAAGTTTTCTGTCAGAGTGCTCATAAAATGGTGCTTCGTGTGGTGAATCGTTCAGTCTTTGTGTCTATAAATAACTCTCACGTCGCAACAATCGCGTTACTAGTGTTTTCTCGTATACTTTGAGCTCTCTACTGCTGAAGAACGAGTTTCGCAAAGCATGTAGAGCATGACGGCAGTGTTACTTGCTGATCTATCTTTCTCAAACAGTACGCACAGCCAACCTCAGCTCTCATACACGCGCACTCTGTCAAGCTCTAATATGCACACAATGCATGAGTCTCTTCTGGTTTCCATAGAGACGCACAACAATCCAACATTTCAGACTACTGTAGACCCCAACCACCCAGTCAGGCACAAAAAATACTAACTTTTCTCAGAATAAGTGCGCTGAACTAAAGTCAGAAGTGAAACACCAAAGCCCTATAGCAACTAACGGCTCATGTCGACAAACTCGTAAAACGATAATGCTAAAAAGAACTACTACTAATGATTACCAGCTCATTTATTGCACAACAAAAACGGCAACGTTTTTACGATACATTGATGCTTCAAACGTACACACTGCCGCGCCGTTTTGGTTTGTAGCACTACAAGCATTTTTGCAAGTGATTCCTGTCGCATGGTAATCGGACCTGCAAAACTCACAGACAATCTTAGACAGATTAGTTGGCTAAAATTGATATCCCGCCCTCTCTCTCCCGCCCCTCTCAATGTTGGATGGACCAGGCAAACGATTTTGGCCGTTTTTGACCAACATTGAAGGGTGGAGGGGGGAGAAACGATGACGAATAAAGAGTAACGTGTTGCATGCTTGCTAAAAGGTCAAGTCAACAAATTATTCAAGATAACTTGTCGAAGATTGTCTTTACAGTGATTTACTAGAAGCACTCAGAATAAACACGAAAGGGAGTGCTTTTGCGTAGTATAACTGTGACGTTTGCAAAACTATAGTTTTTGCACATTGGAAAATGCTGGATAGTTTTTTGTGCAAGGACTTAGAGTATAAAACAAAACTTGGTTTCGTTGTAGTTTAGAACAAATAACTCGGAGTGAGTTTCGGTAGCGATAATTTAGTGACGCGATGGTTTACAAACGCGATATTAGTGACATGACAAGAGCTCGTGCTTTTTGTCTGCGTAGAATGAGGGGACTTCCACTCGAAAAAGTTGCAAGGATATGTAAAATATCCTATTCTAGTTCTAGGAGGTACGCAATGGACGAGCCTGCTGAAAAGAAGACAAGAATCGAGAGAAAGAAAACAGGACCCAAACGAAAGCTGACGCGCCTACACGAACGCAACATAATCAAGGCTCTACACGCACTTAGAGAGAAGGAGGGCAATTTTAGCGTCAAAAGAATTATGCAGGAAGCTGGTATTAGCGTAGAATTTGTGTCCCCGAGAACAGTTTGTCGAGTTTTGAACAGTCGAGGCTACTTTTATTTGCAAAGTAGAAAGAAGGGACTATTGAATGCAAGTGATTTGTCTAAAAGAGTGAATTTTGCGAAAAAAATCCGAAGAGAGTACAACAAGGATCTGTGGACGAAAGACATGGCATTCTACTTGGACGGCACTAGCTTTGCTTATAAACGCAATCCATTTGATCAAGCACGGGCACCCAGAGGTCGAGTTTGGCGAAAAAAAAGTGAGGGGACTACCCCAGGCTGCGTGGCAAGGGGTCGAAAAGAGGGAACGGGGTTGACACTGGTGAAGCTTATAGTGGCGATTTCGTACAAGAAAGGAGTAATACTCTGTGAGCCATACGAGAAAATGAATGGACAGTTTTTTGCTGACTTTATCGAACAACACTTTCCAAGGATGTTTCAAATAGCGGACAAGGGTACAAGTCGTTTATGGCTGCAAGACGGGGATCCTTCTCAAAATTCACGCCTAGCGCAGAACGCAATGGAAAATACAAATGCAAAACTGTTGAAAATACCTGCCAGAAGCCCAGACCTCACCCTATAGAAAACTTTTTTCATATAATTGGTAGGAGGTTGCGGGAAGACGCTCTAAACTTAGAGATTACTAGCGAATCATACCAGGAGTTTCAGCTACGAGTTATTAACACTATGCGCAGCGTTCCCGTAGATCTAATCGACAACCTTATAGGGTCTATGAAAAGTCGCTTGTCAGCTGTTATTGCTAAAAAGGGCTATCGCTTGAATTACTAGTTCATTTTCCGCGATCGCAAGCTCCCCAAATGCTTATAGTTAAACTAGAATTCGATTGTGCAGCTGTATTTTGTATGTTGTACCGACACCTGACTGATTGCGGAACAAAGTCGAGAAAAAACATATTTTTCGTTTTCAGTTCTTAACAACGGCAAAATTTACTTGTACGGTGCTTAAAATTGAAAAATGTTGTATACTTCCCTATGTAACAAAATGTACAACTTATAATAGAGAGAATAAAGTTTCAGTTCAACTTAAAAAAAGCTTTTGCTTTAGTCAGTTCGCGTGGACAAGCCTAAGTCACGCAATGACCACTCAGGTCTCACGATTCGCCACAACGAAGCACCATTCTGTGAGCTCTTTTTTCCAAAAAAAACCTCTCTTTGCTAGAATTTAAAATTCCCAACTAAAAACTGCCAATAAATAGTTTCATTTGCATAAATTTTAGAGCAGGCTTTTTACGCTAGCGATTGTAAGAGAGATTTTAAATGGTGAATCGCCCCTTCTAAAAAAAAAATTACATTATTCTTTTGTCTGGCGTGAAATTCATTTATCGTTTGAAAATGCTGTAACTCGCGTTCTTAAATTAATCTAATCACGCTTAATAAAACTACACCGCGGGTTTATGCTTTTCGCTGGAAAAGATTTTGCTTCAGAGAAAAAGTTTTCTGTCAGAGTGCTCATAAAATGGTGCTTCGTGTGGTGAATCGTTCAGTCTTTGTGTCTATAAATAACTCTCACGTCGCAACAATCGCGTTACTAGTGTTTTCTCGTATACTTTGAGCTCTCTACTGCTGAAGAACGAGTTTCGCAAAGCATGTAGAGCATGACGGCAGTGTTACTTGCTGATCTATCTTTCTCAAACAGTACGCACAGCCAACCTCAGCTCTCATACACGCGCACTCTGTCAAGCTCTAATATGCACACAATGCATGAGTCTCTTCTGGTTTCCATAGAGACGCACAACAATCCAACATTTCAGACTACTGTAGACCCCAACCACCCAGTCAGGCACAAAAAATACTAACTTTTCTCAGAATAAGTGCGCTGAACTAAAGTCAGAAGTGAAACACCAAAGCCCTATAGCAACTAACGGCTCATGTCGACAAACTCGTAAAACGATAATGCTAAAAAGAACTACTACTAATGATTACCAGCTCATTTATTGCACAACAAAAACGGCAACGTTTTTACGATACATTGATGCTTCAAACGTACACACTGCCGCGCCGTTTTTGGTTTGTAGCACTACAAGCATTTTTGCAAGTGATTCCTGTCGCATGGTAATCGGACCTGCAAAACTCACAGACAATCTTAGACAGATTAGTTGGCTAAAATTGATATCCCGCCCTCTCTCTCCCGCCCCTCTCAATGTTGGATGGACCAGGCAAACGATTTTGGCCGTTTTTGACCAACATTGAAGGGTGGAGGGGGGAGAAACGATGACGAATAAAGAGTAACGTGTTGCATGCTTGCTAAAAGGTCAAGTCAACAAATTATTCAAGATAACTTGTCGAAGATTGTCTTTACAGTGATTTACTAGAAGCACTCAGAATAAACACGAAAGGGAGTGCTTTTGCGTAGTATAACTGTGACGTTTGCAAAACTATAGTTTTTGCACATTGGAAAATGCTGGATAGTTTTTTGTGCAAGGACTTAGAGTATAAAACAAAACTTGGTTTCGTTGTAGTTTAGAACAAATAACTCGGAGTGAGTTTCGGTAGCGATAATTTAGTGACGCGATGGTTTACAAACGCGATATTAGTGACATGACAAGAGCTCGTGCTTTTTGTCTGCGTAGAATGAGGGGACTTCCACTCGAAAAAGTTGCAAGGATATGTAAAATATCCTATTCTAGTTCTAGGAGGTACGCAATGGACGAGCCTGCTGAAAAGAAGACAAGAATCGAGAGAAAGAAAACAGGACCCAAACGAAAGCTGACGCGCCTACACGAACGCAACATAATCAAGGCTCTACACGCACTTAGAGAGAAGGAGGGCAATTTTAGCGTCAAAAGAATTATGCAGGAAGCTGGTATTAGCGTAGAATTTGTGTCCCCGAGAACAGTTTGTCGAGTTTTGAACAGTCGAGGCTACTTTTATTTGCAAAGTAGAAAGAAGGGACTATTGAATGCAAGTGATTTGTCTAAAAGAGTGAATTTTGCGAAAAAAATCCGAAGAGAGTACAACAAGGATCTGTGGACGAAAGACATGGCATTCTACTTGGACGGCACTAGCTTTGCTTATAAACGCAATCCATTTGATCAAGCACGGGCACCCAGAGGTCGAGTTTGGCGAAAAAAAAGTGAGGGGACTACCCCAGGCTGCGTGGCAAGGGGTCGAAAAGAGGGAACGGGGTTGACACTGGTGAAGCTTATAGTGGCGATTTCGTACAAGAAAGGAGTAATACTCTGTGAGCCATACGAGAAAATGAATGGACAGTTTTTTGCTGACTTTATCGAACAACACTTTCCAAGGATGTTTCAAATAGCGGACAAGGGTACAAGTCGTTTATGGCTGCAAGACGGGGATCCTTCTCAAAATTCACGCCTAGCGCAGAACGCAATGGAAAATACAAATGCAAAACTGTTGAAAATACCTGCCAGAAGCCCAGACCTCAACCCTATAGAAAACTTTTTTCATATAATTGGTAGGAGGTTGCGGGAAGACGCTCTAAACTTAGAGATTACTAGCGAATCATACCAGGAGTTTCAGCTACGAGTTATTAACACTATGCGCAGCGTTCCCGTAGATCTAATCGACAACCTTATAGGGTCTATGAAAAGTCGCTTGTCAGCTGTTATTGCTAAAAAGGGCTATCGCTTGAATTACTAGTTCATTTTCCGCGATCGCAAGCTCCCCAAATGCTTATAGTTAAACTAGAATTCGATTGTGCAGCTGTATTTTGTATGTTGTACCGACACCTGACTGATTGCGGAACAAAGTCGAGAAAAACATATTTTTCGTTTTCAGTTCTTAACAACGGCAAAATTTACTTGTACGGTGCTTAAAATTGAAAAATGTTGTATACTTCCCTATGTAACAAAATGTACAACTTATAATAGAGAGAATAAAGTTTCAGTTCAACTTAAAAAAAGCTTTTGCTTTAGTCAGTTCGCGTGGACAAGCCTAAGTCACGCAATGACCACTCAGGTCTCACGATTCGCCACAACGAAGCACCATTCTGTGAGCTCTTTTTTCCAAAAAAAAACCTCTCTTTGCTAGAATTTAAAATTCCCAACTAAAAACTGCCAATAAATAGTTTCATTTGCATAAATTTTAGAGCAGGCTTTTTACGCTAGCGATTGTAAGAGAGATTTTAAATGGTGAATCGCCCTTCTAAAAAAAAATTACATTATTCTTTTGTCTGGCGTGAAATTCATTTATCGTTTGAAAATGCTGTAACTCGCGTTCTTAAATTAATCTAATCACGCTTAATAAAACTACACCGCGGGTTTATGCTTTTCGCTGGAAAAGATTTTGCTTCAGAGAAAAAGTTTTCTGTCAGAGTGCTCATAAAATGGTGCTTCGTGTGGTGAATCGTTCAGTCTTTGTGTCTATAAATAACTCTCACGTCGCAACAATCGCGTTACTAGTGTTTTCTCGTATACTTTGAGCTCTCTACTGCTGAAGAACGAGTTCGCAAAGCATGTAGAGCATGACGGCAGTGTTACTTGCTGATCTATCTTTCTCAAACAGTACGCACAGCCAACCTCAGCTCTCATACACGCGCACTCTGTCAAGCTCTAATATGCACACAATGCATGAGTCTCTTCTGGTTTCCATAGAGACGCACAACAATCCAACATTTCAGACTACTGTAGACCCCAACCACCCAGTCAGGCACAAAAAATACTAACTTTTCTCAGAATAAGTGCGCTGAACTAAAGTCAGAAGTGAAACACCAAAGCCCTATAGCAACTAACGGCTCATGTCGACAAACTCGTAAAACGATAATGCTAAAAAGAACTACTACTAATGATTACCAGCTCATTTATTGCACAACAAAAACGGCAACGTTTTTACGATACATTGATGCTTCAAACGTACACACTGCCGCGCCGTTTTTGGTTTGTAGCACTACAAGCATTTTTGCAAGTGATTCCTGTCGCATGGTAATCGGACCTGCAAAACTCACAGACAATCTTAGACAGATTAGTTGGCTAAAATTGATATCCCGCCCTCTCTCTCCCGCCCCTCTCAATGTTGGATGGACCAGGCAAACGATTTTGGCCGTTTTTGACCAACATTGAAGGGTGGAGGGGGGAGAAACGATGACGAATAAAGAGTAACGTGTTGCATGCTTGCTAAAAGGTCAAGTCAACAAATTATTCAAGATAACCTGTCGAAGATTGTCTTTACAGTGATTTACTAGAAGCACTCAGAATAAACACGAAAGGGAGTGCTTTTGCGTAGTATAACTGTGACGTTTGCAAAACTATAGTTTTGCACATTGGAAAATGCTGGATAGTTTTTTGTGCAAGGACTTAGAGTATAAAACAAAACTTGGTTTCGTTGTAGTTTAGAACAAATAACTCGGAGTGAGTTTCGGTAGCGATAATTTAGTGACGCGATGGTTTACAAACGCGATATTAGTGACATGACAAGAGCTCGTGCTTTTTGTCTGCGTAGAATGAGGGGACTTCCACTCGAAAAAGTTGCAAGGATATGTAAAATATCCTATTCTAGTTCTAGGAGGTACGCAATGGACGAGCCTGCTGAAAAGAAGACAAGAATCGAGAGAAAGAAAACAGGACCCAAACGAAAGCTGACGCGCCTACACGAACGCAACATAATCAAGGCTCTACACGCACTTAGAGAGAAGGAGGGCAATTTTAGCGTCAAAAGAATTATACAGGAAGCTGGTATTAGCGTAGAATTTGTGTCCCCGAGAACAGTTTGTCGAGTTTTGAACAGTCGAGGCTACTTTTATTTGCAAAGTAGAAAGAAGGGACTATTGAATGCAAGTGATTTGTCTAAAAGAGTGAATTTTGCGAAAAAAATCCGAAGAGAGTACAACAAGGATCTGTGGACGAAAGACATGGCATTCTACTTGGACGGCACTAGCTTTGCTTATAAACGCAATCCATTTGATCAAGCACGGGCACCCAGAGGTCGAGTTTGGCGAAAAAAAAGTGAGGGGACTACCCCAGGCTGCGTGGCAAGGGGTCGAAAAGAGGGAACGGGGTTGACACTGGTGAAGCTTATAGTGGCGATTTCGTACAAGAAAGGAGTAATACTCTGTGAGCCATACGAGAAAATGAATGGACAGTTTTTTGCTGACTTTATCGAACAACACTTTCCAAGGATGTTTCAAATAGCGGACAAGGGTACAAGTCGTTTATGGCTGCAAGACGGGGATCCTTCTCAAAATTCACGCCTAGCGCAGAACGCAATGGAAAATACAAATGCAAAACTGTTGAAAATACCTGCCAGAAGCCCAGACCTCAACCCTATAGAAAACTTTTTTCATATAATTGGTAGGAGGTTGCGGGAAGACGCTCTAAACTTAGAGATTACTAGCGAATCATACCAGGAGTTTCAGCTACGAGTTATTAACACTATGCGCAGCGTTCCCGTAGATCTAATCGACAACCTTATAGGGTCTATGAAAAGTCGCTTGTCAGCTGTTATTGCTAAAAAGGGCTATCGCTTGAATTACTAGTTCATTTTCCGCGATCGCAAGCTCCCCAAATGCTTATAGTTAAACTAGAATTCGATTGTGCAGCTGTATTTTGTATGTTGTACCGACACCTGACTGATTGCGGAACAAAGTCGAGAAAAAACATATTTTTCGTTTTCAGTTCTTAACAACGGCAAAATTTACTTGTACGGTGCTTAAAATTGAAAAATGTTGTATACTTCCCTATGTAACAAAATGTACAACTTATAATAGAGAGAATAAAGTTTCAGTTCAACTTAAAAAAGCTTTTGCTTTAGTCAGTTCGCGTGGACAAGCCTAAGTCACGCAATGACCACTCAGGTCTCACGATTCGCCACAACGAAGCACCATTCTGTGAGCTCTTTTTTCCAAAAAAAACCTCTCTTTGCTAGAATTTAAAATTCCCAACTAAAAACTGCCAATAAATAGTTTCATTTGCATAAATTTTAGAGCAGGCTTTTTACGCTAGCGATTGTAAGAGAGATTTTAAATGGTGAATCGCCCCTTCTAAAAAAAAAATTACATTATTCTTTTGTCTGGCGTGAAATTCATTTATCGTTTGAAAATGCTGTAACTCGCGTTCTTAAATTAATCTAATCACGCTTAATAAAACTACACCGCGGGTTTATGCTTTTCGCTGGAAAAGATTTTGCTTCAGAGAAAAAGTTTTCTGTCAGAGTGCTCATAAAATGGTGCTTCGTGTGGTGAATCGTTCAGTCTTTGTGTCTATAAATAACTCTCACGTCGCAACAATCGCGTTACTAGTGTTTTCTCGTATACTTTGAGCTCTCTACTGCTGAAGAACGAGTTTCGCAAAGCATGTAGAGCATGACGGCAGTGTTACTTGCTGATCTATCTTTCTCAAACAGTACGCACAGCCAACCTCAGCTCTCATACACGCGCACTCTGTCAAGCTCTAATATGCACACAATGCATGAGTCTCTTCTGGTTTCCATAGAGACGCACAACAATCCAACATTTCAGACTACTGTAGACCCCAACCACCCAGTCAGGCACAAAAAATACTAACTTTTCTCAGAATAAGTGCGCTGAACTAAAGTCAGAAGTGAAACACCAAAGCCCTATAGCAACTAACGGCTCATGTCGACAAACTCGTAAAACGATAATGCTAAAAAGAACTACTACTAATGATTACCAGCTCATTTATTGCACAACAAAAACGGCAACGTTTTTACGATACATTGATGCTTCAAACGTACACACTGCCGCGCCGTTTTTGGTTTGTAGCACTACAAGCATTTTTGCAAGTGATTCCTGTCGCATGGTAATCGGACCTGCAAAACTCACAGACAATCTTAGACAGATTAGTTGGCTAAAATTGATATCCCGCCCTCTCTCTCCCGCCCCTCTCAATGTTGGATGGACCAGGCAAACGATTTTGGCCGTTTTTGACCAACATTGAAGGGGGGAGGGGGGGGAGAAACGATGACGAATAAAGAGTAACGTGTTGCATGCTTGCTAAAAGGTCAAGTCAACAAATTATTCAAGATAACCTGTTGAAGATTGTAGACTACACTACCAAAGTTTGGTTGTTTTAGAGTCTTCCCTTCACGAGATATTCATTTTTCAATCACTGATGACGTCATCGATGACGTCACATCACGTGTCCGGGTTACAGCACCCCCCTTGTGGCATAGACAAAATATCCTAAGTATGGTTGTCTTAGCGTGTTCCCTGAGGAGATATAATTTTTTCTTTGCATACCACAGGGTTCCATGTGTACACGGACGGACGACGGACGGACGACGGACGGACGGCGTACGCTATAGGTTTAATACCAGAAAAATAAAGAAAAAATCATATCTCCCGAAGGGTAGCTTCTATAGAAGCCAAACTTGGACAACTTTCAAAGACCATAAGAGGAACTCTGTACCAAAGTCACGTGCCCTTGCGTCACGTGCCCTGACGTCATCAAAAACTTGGACAAACTTTGAAAGACCATAAGAGGAACTCTGTACCAAAGTCACGTGCCCTTGCGTCACGTGCCCTGACGTCATCAAAAAGATCCATAATGCCCGTGACGTTCAAAAATCAACTCGATAGTATAGTATACGTTTTTCTCTTAGGTATGGTGCTCCGCTAGCGCGGGCCTTCGGCCCGCGCAGGAGCTCCGCTATTAATTTGATTGTGAACATTCCTAAGAAGATACATTTTTTCTATATAATTATACTGTTACCTTATAGGTATCGATAGAATCTGAACCTAATTAAAGAAATGATGAAAAAGTAATTGGGCGGACTTTTGAGAACGATGGTGAATGAACGGTCGAGGAAACAAAGGCATCATTCCCACCTTTCTTGTGCAGACTTGCAGATGCCGCGGCTCTTTTCAAAGACCACGGAGCAGTCCAATTCAAAAAGGTCCGGCTAATAATGATGTCCTGGAAGAAACTAATGTGCCAGGTAAGCAGAGGGTTCCAAATTATTTGACTGCTTAGTGAGCGCTGTCACAGTGCAGAGAGCATTTTTTTAACTACATAAGTAAATTACTTACGCTTTCGAAGTCCGACGCTGAAAAACACGCAAAAAACGTTCCCATTATCCATAGTAAACCTTATTGGCATATTCTGTTATCCAAAACTGCATCTTATGAAGGTAAAAAGCTCCTCTGTGGCTGTTTCTGACCACGAAACAACGTGAAAACATGTTTGCAAAACTTTGCGGGATTTTCGCTTACTTACGTAGAGAATGCGATTCATGACGTCGAGAATTATAATTCCACGGCCGCGCGCACTTCAAAATGTCGAGGTTTCAGAAGCCTCTAAATCAGCCCAAAAGAGACCCGATCTCCTGAAATTTGAAACTAAGGGATTCCTGAGAAGGTGTTGTTGGGATTGAGCAAAAGTCTCGGATTGCGCTGCGTTTTGTCTCTGTCTGGCCTGGAATTATGTAAACAATCGCCTGACGTCCGTAGTCGGCGATGCGCAAGTTTGCTAAATTATGGGCAAACGGGAAGTGAATTCTGCTCTCAGGTTTGTGAATTTGAAGTATGCAGATTTGTTAAAATGCGTCGCACTGTTTAGTCACGATGATGGTGTTGGTGATTAGCTATTCTTGTACCAATATTGCTAGTAGTTCTTTATTTTTCTTGTATTTTAACTGGAGTAGTCAATTTTTGAGTTGGTCGATTTTGATGTTTGTGCGGCTTGTGTGTTTCTAAGCAACCCCAAACTAAAATATTTTCTTGCTCTTTACAAGTTAAAATTCAACTTTTGAGCCATCTAGCTGCCTTAGCAAAAACCTTACTATTTGACATTTGGCTTTCAGTAGCTCTTACATGTTGTTAGAAATGTCATTTGGGCTGAAACAGAGACAACTAGATTTTTATCTGGAATTTCAATTTAGAAAACCTCATCAACCATTTACAAATCTGCACACATTTTTAGACCCTGAACTTTATGCCAGGAGACAAGGCCTGAATTTTTGAAACCTAGTCGGCTTTCGCAGTCGGTCGATGAATTGTAAAGCAAATATAAGAGATTTGCAGGTCAAAAAATCTGAATATGTGCCTGTTTTGTAGCAGCCACTGTTACTTGTTGTAAGAGTTGTGGTATGAGAAATTGAACTGATTTCACAAAATTTCAGTGGCATAAATTTTCCCTCATGGATGTCGGTTAGGATTCAGCGACAAATAATGTGAAAGTGACCAACCGACGTGTTGTCGGTGAGCCCTAAATTTAATTGACCGAGTGATATTTGTGACTACAGCAAAAGCAAAGAGTTGTGCTATTTTAAGCTCTCACTATACACTCAGATGGCTTCCCTTTTTAAAGGCATCATTTCCACCTTTCTTGTGCAGACTTGCAGATGCCGCGGCTCTTTTCAAAGACCACGGAGCAGTCCAATTCAAAAGGTCCGGCTAGTAATGATTTCCTGGGAGAAACTAATGTGCCAGGTAAGCAGAGGGTTCCAAATTATTTGACTGCTTAGTGAGAGCTGTCACAGTGTAGAGAGCATTTTTTTAACTACATAAGTAAATTACTTACGCTTTCGAAGTCCGACGCTGAAAAACACGCAAAAAAACGTTCCCATTATCCATAGTAAACCTTATTGGCATCTTCTGTTATCCAAAACTGCATCTTATGAAGGTAAAAAGCTCCTCTGTGGCTGTTTCTGACAACGAAACAACGCGAAAACATGTTTGCAAACTTTGCGGGATTTTCGCTTACTTACGTAGAGAATGCGATTCATGACGTCGACAATTATAATTCCACGGCCGCGCGCACTTCAAAATGTCGAGATTTCTAAGCCTCCAAATCAGCCCAAAAGAGACCCGATCTCCTGAAATTTGAAACTAAGGGATTCCTGAGAAGGTGTTGTTGCGATTTAGCGTTTCAAAAGTCTCGGATTACGCTGGGTTTTGTCTCTGTCTGGCCTGGAATTATGTAAACAATCGCCTGACGTCCGTAGTCGGCGATGCGGAAGTTTGCTAAATTATGCGCAACGGGAAGTGAATTCTGCTCTCAGGTTTGTGAATTTGAAGTATGCAGATTTGTTAAAATGCGTCGCACTGTTTAGTCACGATGATGGTGTTGGTAATTAGCTATTCTTGTACCAATATTGCTAGTAGTTCTTTATTTTCTTGTATTTTAACTGGAGTAGTCAATTTTTGAGTTGGTTGATTTTGATGTTTGTGCTGCTTGTGTGTTTCTAAGCAACCCCAAACTAAAATATTTTCTTGCTCTTTACAAGTTAAAATTCAAATTTTGAGCCATCTAGCTGCCTTAGCAAAAACCTTACTATTTGACATTTGGCTTTCAGTAGCTCTTACATGTTGTTAGAAATGTCATTTGGTCTGAAACAGAGACAACTAGATTTTTATCTGGAATTTCAATTTAGAAAACCTCATCAACCATTTACAAATCTGCACACATTTTTAGACCCTGAACTTTATGCCAGGAGACAAGGCCTGAATTTTTGAGACCTAGTCGGCTTTCGCAGTCGGTCGATGAATTGTAAAGCAAATATAAGAGATTTGCAGGTCAAAAAATCTGAATATGTGCCTGTTTTGTAGCAGCCACTGTTACTTGTTGTAAGAGTTGTGGTATGAGAAATTGAACTGATTTCACAAAATTTCAGTGCCAGTGGCATAAATTTTCCCTCATGGATGTCGGTTAGGATTCAGCGACAAATAATGTGAAAGTGACCAACCGACGTGTTGTCGGTGAACCCTAAATTTCATTGACCGAGTGATGTTTGTGACTACAGCAAAAGCAAAGAGTTGTGCTATTTTAAGCTCTCACTATACACTCAGATGGCTTCCTTTTCTAAAGGCATCATTTCCACTTTTCTTGTGCAGACTTGCAGATGCCGCGGCTGTTTTCAAAGACCACGGAGCAGTCCAATTTAAAAGGTCCGGCTAGTAATGATTTCCTGGGATAAACTAATGTGCCAGGTAAGCAGAGGGTTCCAAATTATTTGACTGCTTAGTGAGCGCTGTCACAGTGCAGAGAGCATTTTTTTAACTACATAAGTAAATTACTTACGCTTTCGAAGTCCGACGCTGAAAAACACGCAAAAAACGTTCCCATTATCCATAGTAAACCTTATTGGCATCTTCTGTTATCCAAAACTGCATCTTATGAAGGTAAAAAGCTCCTCTAAAGCTGTTTCTGACAACGAAACAACGCGAAAACATGTTTGCAAAACTTTGCAGGATTTTCGCTTACTTACGTAGAGAATGCGATTCATGACGTCGAGAATTATAATTCCACGGCCGCGCGCACTTCAAAATGTCGAGATTTCTAAGCCTCTAAATCAGCCCAAAAGAGGCCCGATCTCCTGAAATTTGAAACTAAGAGATTCCTGAGAAGGTGTTGTTGCGATTTAGCGTTTCAAAAGTCTCGGATTACGCTGCGTTTTGTCTCTGTCTGGCCTGGAATTATGTAAACAATCGCCTGACGTCCGTAGTCGGCGATGCGGAAGTTTGCTAAATTATGGGCAAACGGGAAGTGAATTCTGCTCTCAGGTTTGTGAATTTGAAGTATGCAGATTTGTTAAAATGCGTCGCACTGTTTAGTCACGATAATGGTGTTGGTAATTAGCTATTCTTGTACCAATATTGCTAGTAGTTCTTTATTTTTCTTGTATTTTAACTGGAGTAGTCAATTTTTGAGTTGGTTGATTTTGATGTTTGTGCTGCTTGTGTGTTTCTAAGCAACCCCAAACTAAAATATTTTCTTGCTCTTTACAAGTCAAAATTCAAATTTTGAGCCATCTAGCTGCCTTAGCAAAAACCTTACTATTTGACATTTGGCTTTCAGTAGCTCTTACATGTTGTTAGAAATGTCATTTGGGCTGAAACAGAGACAACTAGATTTTTATCTGGAATTTCAATTTAGAAAACCTCATCAACCATTTACAAATCTGCACACATTTTTAGACCCTGAACTTTATGCCAGGAGACAAGGCCTGAATTTTTGAGACCTAGTCGGCTTTCGCAGTTGGTCGATGAATTGTAAAGCAAATAATATATAGATTTAGCCACTGGCTAAAAGCGGAGCTCCCGGCACAGGCTTCCCAGGATCATTGAGCGAACTTTAGAGTTGATAGTTTGCAGTTTTATAGTGTCGCTGTGTGAAGTTTGACTGAGTTCGATTAGCGCTAAAATATGAGTATCTACGAAAAATTAAAAGTATGAAAAATACCCTTTCTAGTCCTTTATTACTTCAATAAATCACTACTTGCGTTTAGTCGGTCAGAAATACAATTTTAAGCATATGTACTATATGTAGTGTGAGAGGTGACAATAAAATTGGCTAAAACTCGCTTAAAATTGTATTTCTGACCGACTAAACGCAAGTAGTGATTTATTGAAGTAATAAAGGACTAGAAAGGGTATTTTTCATACTTTTTAATTTTTCGTAGATACTCATATTTTAGCGCTAATCGAACTCAGTCAAACTTCACACAGCGACACTATAAAACTGCAAACTATCAACTCTAAAGTTCGCTCAATGATCCTGGGAAGCCTGTGCTCCCGGTTACATGTTTCCCTGAGAATAAAACATGGTTGTCATGGGTACATTGTTTGTCACTGTGGACTGGCTGTGTGGAAGACTATAACCTACCCAATGGAATGATTCTAACAAAGCACAAACATACCATAAAGAGAAAAGCTTTCATTTGTCAATATATTCATAAAAGATTCAAGAAAATACCCACCATGAAATGAGCAGAGAAATTCAGAAAAGTTGGTTGTCAATTTTGGTATTTGTATTTATCCTGCTTTGTATGTATTGGAAATTCCAATGGTAAGGGAAGGAATGGTAAGGGAAGGAATGGTAAGGGAAGGGCCATCCCAATTCGTGAGCTTTTCAGGGGAGGGACCATTTCCATTACATTAATTGTCCTTTTAAGAGCTACCACTTTATGAGTTACGGAATTGTTCTCGGAGGGCTTGGAACATAACATTACACAAAGGTGAGTGAAGAGTTGTGCCTTTCCTAGTCGATCCCATGCACATTACATGGATGTTTCCCTAAAAGACGCATGAGAGGGCATTTTTTTTTAATTGTGTGGTCCCAGAAAATATCCATACCCCTCCCTCTCGAAAGGTTGGTGAAAATACAGTACTTGTATGGAAAAGATCAGGTAAATTGATCCCAATCCCTCCAGAATTTCCATGGGGGAGGGGTATGGATATATTGTGGAACCACACTTTGCTCAAATTCCCAAAGAAAAAACCTACCTACCCGATGTTCAAAACCCACCATGTATGATGTATGGTTAATTTGGTTAACACAATTATGTAAGAAAAGATTTTAACAAGCTGGAGATTTATATGGTACAAATGAGGAGTCTTCAGTTCATGGAAATCTAGAGCAAGTAGTCTATTGTTTTAATGTTCACAAACCAGATGATATAACAATCATGGATACATTTTCTTTTCAAAAACACAAGACAGAGTCATGAGCAGGCTATACTAATTTTTATGTATAATATCATCTTAGTACCTCAGCTATAATTGAATTGCAGCAGCATTGCATTCTCGCTAGCTGGCATAGGCTAATTGTAGACAAAGTTGGTTGATGCATTTACATCCTCTTAAATAATAAAAGCACTGCAAATGCATTAAACTGATTCTTGACAAGTATTTAGAAATCATAAGACATAGACATAGACATAGATAGTCATTATTGTGACAGTACACCATGGGATGCATGTGCCGTTATTACAACAAAGTATTAAAAAAGTGTAATAAATGTAAACTTGGAAAAGAAAGAGGAGAAAAGGCGATGCCATTACATATTGTATTCTAATTCATGGATGGCAGGGGGGAGGAGGGGGTAGCCCTTGCCCTTCCACTGTTTTCTGTAAAGTTTTCCCTCTTATCTCTCATTGCCATACATAGTCTCTTATGAACTTCAAAGTCTGTTCTGCAGTCCATGTAATACTATTTATATAATTTTTGGCCTGTCCAAGAGCCATTTCTGGCTGCTGCTTTGTCGCTGAAATTGAAAGAGAAAAGCAATAAGTCTGATGAAGCTTAAAGACAAATCTTCTATTTTACAGTCTTAAATAATACCATGCATGGCTAATTGGATACTATACATGTACGTTTTAGTGATGAATTCATGAAATCAAGAATGAATGAAATGATTTCTAATTGTTTTGTCTATGATTGACTAATTCCATCTCGTTCAGTTTCCAGAGTGGTTTTCCTAGACCCGTGAAGACATATAATATTCAAAGTGTAGTAGTAAAGACAGCACATTAGAGAACAAAGAAATTAGAGTGCATTAGTGCTAAGTATGCTATTTCACGGATTTATCAAAACCAGTTTACTGTATTTGGCACATCAGATATTAATATTAAGGAATGTTAAAGAGTGGAGGCCAAGAGGTGTCCATGGAGAAGAAGAACCGGGATGCTTGACATGGTAAAGGATGCAAATTGCATCACCACCGAAGGGACAGGAAATTCCAGAGGGGTGGGGGCAGGTCAATTACCTGATTTCTTCCATACAAGTACTGTATTTTCCTTGGGAAATATCAGATGGGTAGGGAGATCACTTTTTCAACACCTGCTCTGTGTGTGTGTGGAGGGGAGGGAGGGAGGGGTATTTTCTGGAAGCACACATTGAAAAAAGATTTGAAGCATTTCAATCTGTCATTTCAAGGGTAAAACAGTACTTGATGATTTGGTTGTTGTACATTTTTCCAAAGGTTATTTGTTTGACATCTTTTTGCCAAAAAATATTTCCATTTACATGACCAGAACCTAAATTCTAGATGCAATGATCACAAAAATCTTCGCAGTAATGTATGCTCAGTATATATTGAGTTATATAATAATAAATAATAATTTATTGATTTATAGTGCGCTTTTTAACATAATGATCAAAAGCGCATTACACGGTATATCTAACTATTAACTCACTAATTATATAGCCAGCTCGAAATCCCATTGTGCCGGCAGATCGATTTTTCTTGAATCGTCCAATTATTTTTTAATTGGATCGCGCGCGCTCTAATTGGACAGTTCGCGCTAAAATTGGACAGTTTGGGTTTGAACATGGATGTTATATAATTAATAAATAACAGGACTCCAAGCTTGTCCAATTAAGAAAAAAATGGATGATTCCTCGGAACTCCAAATAGGACTCGGCCTCCGGCCTCGTCCAATTTTGGAGTTCCTCTGAATCATTCAATTTTTTCTTAATTGGACAGCATGGAGTCCTATTATATATACATATTATGTACAATTTAAAATATATATACAATAAAATATAGGGATAATGGTAGATACAAAGATAATGAATAATATAAAATACATAAATTATTAAAAAGTTATGTTTAATATATTGACAATTCTGATAGCTCAAAATTGTTTTCTTTAAGATGTTCTAGGGCTTAATTTTTAAGCAAGAGCTGAAAAACTCTACTTAAAATTATACTTATGAGTTTGATAGGAATACAAGAAAATATTTGAGAGGTAATCTGGGATTCCTCCATTTTGGGTTTTGTACATCATCAATGCTAGCTGTTTGTCCCTCCTGGTCTCAAGATTGTCCCACTCCAGCTCATTAAGTAAATCCCTTGACCGTTTATCATAATTTGAGAAGGTCAAAACCCTGGCTGCCCTGTTTTGGAGTATCTGGAGGGTGTTTGCCATTCCTTTGCCACATGTCCCCCATACAGCACTACAGTAATGAAAATATGGCTGTATGAGGGAGTTAAAGTCCTGAATGGATGCAAATACAATGTTGTTGTTTCTGCATTCACTAAATTAACATGCTACCTATGCCAAAATGAAATTTTTTGATCCCAGTTGGGAAATTCACACATTCCCACTTGGATCTCAGATTTAAGCTTCGATCCAACCTGAGTTTTCATTTAGGTCATATATAAACACCTTGGGTATCTTAAATAGTCCAGTCTGGTATTATCTTATCATACTACCTCCCAAACAGTTGGGATAACACAGGGGCGGAAGAGCACCCTAAAAAGTGGGGGTGTCGAACAGGCAAAAAATGAAGTGTGCATGTAATTTCTATTTTCCATGTTTTCACCTCACATATATTTTGATGAAAATATGTCACAATGTAATCTTAACCCCTACTGAGACTAATGTCACAACAGAAACAACAGTTTAGTGTTTATATTACCTGGGTACTAGTTTTATGTTACAGATGTACTGTACCAGTGTTATTATGATGCACAAAAAATAAGTGTTCAATAATAAAACTCAATTAGGGAAACCTTTGTTTTTTGGGCATAGAAACATTAATATGGAACAGAATAAAGTGTTTTGCCAAAAGCAAGGTGAATACAGTGGCACTGGTGCCAAAATACTAGCTTGCCTTGAACCGTCTTGGTTTTCTCTTCTAGTTTTCATTTTTGTGACATTCCTTCGCTTTCCAAAACGTGACACGACTCGGTCGTTCGGTCTTGGACTATTAATTAAATAAAAATAAAATAAAAACCCACCTTTTACGGTTCCTCCATGTAATTTTAGTCCCCCAAAAAGCCACTGTTCTATTATAAACGCCTCGTGTCCGCTAGACCACGACTGTAGTGTTTCATGTTTGTCACCCGTTTGTCAAAGTTGGCTGCTCGCCGAATCTCGCCTCTCGGCTTTCTTATTGTCAACTTGAAGAACTCTTTTGACTTCTACATACACTTGTTGCTCCGAAATTTGCGTAGTACGATTCTAGTTGGTTCTCACAGCCGCTCCTCCCAAGTGTAGTTTCGTCTTGTGCATTGGCCACGAATCGAAGTAACTCAATATTATAAATCTTTCTCGGTTTCTTTCTTGGTTTCCTGTAGTGTGACGTCAGTATCGAGCCAGCAGCGCCCCCCTGACTACCTACCCCTCCCCCTGTCGCGTCGCTCGGCTCCATGTTGTGACGTCACCGGCGAGTGATCGCGAACGCGCGACCATCACCAAAGCATCGACCACCCACCCCTCCCCAGTCACTCGGGTGTCACTCACTTGGCGGCGCCATGTTGTGACGTCATACCAATCTGTGACGTCAGGCTTCACGGTACGCACGGGAAAATGGCGGGAAATCTCGACGTCGAAAATTCACTCGCATCCCTTTGCGACCTGTGATGCTTTGGGTACCCTGTGGGAATTCATACATGCGCTATTATTTGCGATCGTTTGGACGCTTTTTCCTTAGGTATGGTGCTCCGCTCTGCGGCCTTCGGCCGCAAAGGAGCTCCGCTATAAGAGATTTGCAGGTCAAAAAATCTGAATATGTGCCTGTTTTGTAGCAGCCACTGTTACTTGTTGTAAGAGTTGTGATATGAGAAATTGAACTGATTTCACAAAATTTCAGTGGCATAAATTTTCCCTCATGGATGTCGGTTAGGATTCAGCGACAAATAATGTGAAAGTGACCAACCGACATGTTGTCGGTCAGCAATGAGTGCAATACGTGGCCATTCTTCTCTTGCCACATATCGAATTTCGGTCTTCACGACTTTAAAATGCAGACACTACGTAGTTTGCCGTAGTTCATGTCAGAGTTGAAATTTCAAAGACGTGAAGGCCGTGTATTCGGCATTCCGTGTTTCTGGTTTCACACGACCGGCGATTATATAGCCTCGTTCACGAGCTTAGCCTCATTTTAAAGCATGATACTGTCACGAAATTACTAAAGCATGATACTGTCACGAAATTACAAGATGGCGGCTGTTATTACAAGACGCTACAACGATAGAAGGGAATTTTAGTCGGCTTTTGAACCTGAGAAGGTACTTCAAACAATTACAGAAGGTAGAAATGTAATACTAACAGGCTCAATGAATATGCAAACTTTGTTGGGGGAAATAGTGAGGCAAGTGCAAGATCAAACGAGGAAACAAAACAGCTAGTCATTTGATAAAACACAGTATAAATACAGTCTCTCAGTTTTGTACTTTGGCGCTAGGGTGAAGTTTCTAGTATTTAATGAAGTTTTCTGTTCATTGTATTTACAGCGGTAACTATTACTAAAGGTTAGAGTAAGTGTTTATTGCTTTAACTTCACACCGTTTTATCAAAATAACAATCGTTCCAAAAAATGCTGTAAATACCACAGAAAGATTCGGGCAATATATTTTGCAGAAAAGATATAATATGCAGAATAAGTTGCAGAATGGGTATAAAATGGAGACTCACCTAAAATTGTTTAAATTATTTTAAAACGATGGATAGCATCTCCTAAAATAATTATCTGTCGGAGCCCTAGAAAAAGAGTTTCCAAGATTCACTTGGGGGAGCATAACTTTAGACTTGATTATAATTATTGATTTTCTCAAGGGACTCACACATTTGCCGAACAACAAATATCATTTGATTTACAAAATGGCAAGACAATAAACATTATATATAATAATTTGCAATCTGCATTGAGTGTATTATATTGACTGGAGAAAGTTTCTTTTATCTGTATTAAAGGGGCATGCTTACTGTTTGCGCACCGTGGACATAAAACACTTAAAATTGTTAAAGTGAAAACACATGTATATTTTACTGTACTAATCAAAATAATCCCCCAAATGCTGTTCAAGGTGGCCTTGACCTGTTATCAAAAGGATGGAATTGGATTGCGATTTAGGCTATTTCTTGTCAGAGAAGTGAAGCCCCTTGTCCAGGGTAACTTAATCAGAATTATTTGCCATATCATATCATTGACCCACAAAATTATAACCTTACCTGACAAAATGTGTTCTAATCTAACTGCTGACAATAATTTGCTAAAAACTAAAGCTGTGCTATGATGGAAAGTCCCTGTATCTTTGGGAAGTGAGATGAAGTGGGTACAGCAGACTATTTATGTTAGATTGTATGAACTCATGTCATGCATTTCTAAATATGGCTGTATATGTACTTGACGTGATGGTTATTGTTGATTATGAGCACTCTTGCGTATAAACCACACTGAAGATATTCTAATTAGCTCTTTTGATGTTTTAGGCGGATGCATAGGCGTACAGAAGTTGTTGCAGCTTGTGTGTTCCCTTACCTATGTACACTTGCTGAAGAAAGCAACCTGGCCACTCAGACTCTAATAGACAGTAGACACTTAATTGGGATCTTCATCACGAAAAAATGGCACAGGCAGATAGAGACAGATATGTGGTCCAAAGACTGCTCATGTTATTCTTACAACATAATAAAAATAACCTGAAAAAAAATCTCTTAGGGTTCAAGGCACAGAATAAGTTTCCGAGGGGGTACGTGAAACAAAGTAGCTCTTCCGTGGGTATTTCCGAGGGGCAACCTGAAAATTTGTCACTTCCGAGGGGGGCTGTGATACCAAAATACTCTTATCCCCTAAATACAAGAACCTATTTAGCCTAGAAAATGGAAAACAGGCTGTTATTTTCAAAAATCAAAATTTTAGTGCAGTGCTTGGAAAGAATTCTGTTCAGAAAAATAGGATCTTGCAGTTGCTGTGCAAATGGTATTGAGTGCAGCTAGACAGCTATGTGGAGCTATATAAATTTATAGTGTTCTAGTGATGTTTATGTTCTATTACTTCTCAACAAAGTAATATATAGATGTAGCCAGTGGATCTCCAAAATCCCTATAAAAAGCTATATTTCTCATTGGCTGGTCAAAGATCCTACTAACCATCTGTGAGACACCCTCCATTCAGATTTGTCCTCATCGCCCCCCTCCATTGGAATTTCTAGGGGTCTGAAGGATCTTCAACACTGATGATGGAAACAGCCCCTCCCTGAGTATTTATTGGTTGCTTTAAAAAAAACACTGCTTTCCCCACTGTTTAGACAGACTCCACCCCTAATGTTTTTGTACTCTGAAGACCAGGTGTAAAAGTCTGAAAAACTTGTTTAGAAAAGCAAGCATAGTTAAGGAGGCTGCCTACAGTTTTTCTTGCGCTTGACCACTTGAATTTATACAACTGTAGCTCCTAGATACAGAAAGCTATCAAAACCAAATTTCGACCACTTACTGGAGAAATATTTAAATTTCTAGTAATGTATTTGTTATTGCCATCGGAGTTGCCATAGCAACGTTACAAGGGGGGTCCCTTTTTGATTGACAGGCATCTGAAGTGTTATTCGATCTAAACTTTTGTAACGACACCCTGGGCCTTACTCTTTGTTAAACTCATCGTCTGATAAGTTGGGGTTAGGTACCGGAGCGTCATGAGGTCACTCGACCGACGCTCCCCGAGAAACCATGGCAACCGGGCCACAGCTCCCCGCTCCACCAAGGGAGGCACCTGTCACACTGATTGCTCAGTGGAATATACTTACCTAAGGGAGGGCGGGAGGGAAAACACACTGGCCATCAGCGTTTTGCCCTCGAAGCGTGTAATGCAGGCCAGCGAGATGTGGGATATGCGGGGAGTCCCAGGGGTCGAACCGCGCGCCAGGAGTCCGACTGTAATCGATATATGGTCGGACAGCGCAATGCTACGACTCGGTTTAACTTCGCCTGAATTGCATTCAGCCACATTATAGTTGCCTACCCCTACACAAAGTTTGGAGAAAATCCTTAAGGCCGAATTCAAATAAATCAAGTCTACTTTTTTGGCTGCAAATTCTATCTATCTCTCTATAGCAATTTGATGTCTTTTCAATCAGCAATCTCGTTCCACGATCCTGCCTATATTTTGGTTAGCACCAAGACTCAAGACTCGGGGATAATTTATTTTTTTGGTAAAGCTTTGGGCTTCTGGTTTAAAAAAATTGCTGCTCCAGTTTTGGGCTCTAAATCAACTAGGCATGCCCTCCCCAAGCCCTGAATCTTGCCGCTGGCCAATCAAAGGAGACCTTTAAATGGATGTTCCAGAGCCTCCCTGGCGAGCAAACGAGCCTGGAACGAAATTATGCCACTGACGTTGGGGCAAACCCAAACGCCTTTAAGAGGGAAACACCCAGCCACAGCGTATCACCTGTACAGAACAATACAGAACATGTAGATCCGCCATGCATGCCCAAGAGTTAGTGACCTTGGGTTGGAGTGAAGCGAAGGGCATGGTAAGAAGAGTAGAAAAACTGTTGAAAGGTTTTCTTTTCTCTTGGAAATTTTTTTAGATAATTACAAAGAATGAGAATCAGGTCTGATGATTTTCTGCAGATGCAATTGGTGACCAATAGACCTCTTTTTGATCTTAAATTTCTTCTTGGATGTGAGGCTCATGGGAATATATCAAACGAAACCTGTCGGCATCAAAACTTGAATAATTTTATTTCTTTTGTTTTATTCCTATCAAAAGTGGTCTATTCAAAAAGTAATGTGGACATTTACCTTCATACTAAAGCACATAATAAATAATGGTACCATAAAAAAGTGAATTTGTGCAATGTGTGGTTCCAGAAAAAATCCATACCCCTACAGAAAAGATCCCAGAAGGGTGGAGGGGTGAAATTCTCTTTTATTTCTTATATATTTACTGTATTTTTTATTCCAGAGGGGTGTGTGTGGGGGGGGGGGGGGGAGGTATAATTTCTAGAATCACACAAATCCAGTTAAAAATTCATACCCCCACCTTGAAGGCAATGCACTCTTGGCCCCAGCCCTCTGGCATTCCAAAGTAAAACCTTTATTTATTTTTTGTTCATTAAAAGGGGGGACTTGAACTTTAGTGAAGAAGATTTAGTGGCAGAAATTTGTTATTTTAGATTTAAATTGTATGATGCATAGCCTGATTTTGGCAGTTCATCCATTGGCTGCCTGACATTTCGCTGTCTGATTCCAAACCTGCCTACAATGCGGGACAAAATTGTTGTCGCCTATTTTGAACCTGTCCAGTAAATAGGGGTTCCATGTACCACACCGGTCCCCTCATCTTCCCTCCCCCTCCCCCCACTACAATGTTGTTTACCGCGAAAAGTCATCCTCGGAATTTGATGACTGTTACCTCCAACATTGAAATGGGGGGAAGGGGGGTTCGCGTGATATTGTATTAGGAAGAAAAACAATTTACTAGTGAAGGGTAACCAAAAATCAGCTATTTGTGATAGACGCGACAACTAATTTTGTCCGGCATTGTATTTGACACTTTCTTGTGTATTTTTCGAAAATTCTCTATAGGAAACCGCTGTAATTAGTTTTATCGAAAGTTAACCGATGGAAGTTAAAATGCAACTCGGTTTTTCTATTGTCACTCTATTTATTTCCAGCATGACGGGCAAAAAAGGCGATTTTTTTCTCGTGGAAGAGAACACCAAAATAGCTTTCGCTCCACGGCACGTGCGTTGCCCATGGTAACGGTTGCCTTCGCCTTCCTCAGGGACTTTTGCTGAGGTCTCAATGCATTCGTTGGGTTGATAGAAGGTGGAACGAATACTTCTGTGCTGTTTTTGTCAGAAAATGGCTGAAATTCCGGCGAATGCTTCCGATTCTAGTTCAAGTAGTGGGTTGTGCGAGTGCAGCTGTGAGCAGTCGAAAACACTGGCCTCGAAAGAAGAAGTGAGAAAAGTATACTTAATAACTTACAGTCAAGCGAACATTGAAAAGTTTCCACATCGTGAAACTTTCGCCTATGCTGTTGTAAACTCGTTCAAGGATACTGCATCAAATGTTGTTCAGTGGTGTTGCTGCAGAGAGCATCACATGGGAGGAGGTCAACACTATCACATGGCAATAAAACTTGACCGTAATCAGCGATGGCTTAGTGCCAAACGAAGACTGGAAGAAGTTCATGGAATTTCTGTAAATTTTTCAAGCATCCATTGTAATTATTATAGTGCTTGGAAATATGTGACTAAGTGTGACGATGGTTATATAGAAAGTGACAAACATCCCGATTTACGCGACTTTGAAAGGCCAAAGACAACTCGTGCGAGCGTGGCGCTAATGGCGAAGACAGCAATAAGCTTAGTGACAGTGCAGGCCAGAACAATCGAAAACGGGAAGACGACATTGCCGATTCCGATGGCGATGAAGACAGAGAAAGGCCCAAACGAAAAAGCGGAGATTAAGTTCTTATGAACTGTCTCGAATAATTGTGGAAAAAGGCATTAAAAGCAGACTGGAACTGTTAGCATTCGCCCATTCACAGGAGGTTGAGGGAAAAACTGATATTGCCGAGTTTATTGTGAATCGCGGAGCAAAAGCAGTCAATGAAATCATTGAAACAGCGTGGGACTTGCATACCGCTAACGAGAAGCTTCGTCGTTCTAAACAAACTAGAATGGAATTGCTAATAGAGGCAAAAGACTCTCCTTGCGTCGAGGGTTGTAATGGTCAGTGGCTTCAAAGTGCTAAAGAGGTTTTACACACGAATGGGATTCAGACCTCGTATTTTGCCGACTCTGTACGGGATCTTTTAGAAAAAGGTCGAGGGAAATACCGCAATGTGATGATAGTGGGCCCTACAAACTGTGCGAAAACCTTTATTTTGATGCCGCTAACTCTGATTTATGCAACATTCTGTAACCCAGCGAGCACGACTTTTGCCTGGGTGGGAGCCCAGGAATCAGAGTGTCTTTTCCTAAACGACTTCCGTTGGTCTGCAAACGTTATCCCATGGCATGATTTTCTATTACTTTTAGAGGGTCAGCTGGTTCATCTACCAGCTCCCAAAACGTATTATAGTAAGGATCTTGTGTTCGATCAGGATACTCCCATATTCTGTACAGGAAAAACCCGTTTGTTTACATAAAAGGCGGCGCAGTTGATCAGAGAGAAACTGATATGATGTCTGTGCGATGGAAAACATTTTACTTTCATCGCCAAATACCAGAAGCACAACACAAAGAAATGTCTCCATGTGCCAGGTGCTTTGCGCGATTAATTCTCCCGCCATAGCCAAAATAAACCGAGAAAGACTGGCGACGGGTAACACCACGGGTAACACTATATTGAAAAAGATTAAGACCTCTAGTTACTTTTTCTTTGTTGGAAGCGTTACCCGTGTAACCCGTTGGCGTTTTGGCGTTCACTCCCGTACAGTATTCTCATCGCCAGGACCGAAGTAAATAAGCGAATGCTGTTGTAAATACATATTTATTACTTATAAAAGTAATTGATAAATATATGAATGAATCAATGTTCAATAGTCACGTGTACGATAGTACAGCCGTGCGCGCGTCCAAGCGCACGGGCCTACATTACGTCATATCCGGTTATTTTTTCGGAATTAAAGAAAACGCATTTTTACATTTCATTTCTTAATATTTAAGCCGTTGTCCTTTACTTTTGGTAATTCCGTCAATTCTTTCAGGTAAACTTTCTATAGTTTTATCTATTAGGTTTTTCGGTATTCCATAAATTGTATCTTTCACTCGCTTTGCAAATTCAGTGTAAGTTTCCCTCTCAATATTTTTATGCAAAGCGTCAGAATCCAGCTCTCTCCTCACTAAATGGAAAAAGTTCTCGATTACATTAATATCAGGAGACTTCGGTGGAATAGATAACAGTTTCGCTCTTACTTTTCTCAAAGCCCTCCTCGCTTCAGCACTATTTTGACTGGGGTCGTTGTCTTGTACCCATAACTTAGTTCTCTGTTTCTTGGCTCGCCGAAATGTGTCACTAAATTCTCTTTTCACTAAGTCCGCGAAGTAAGGCCCATTAAGTTTTTCATACTGGTCGCACAGTACAACACCCTCTCTGTATGTTATAGCTACCATTAGTCGTACTAGTTTCCCTCCTGTCCCCACCTTGTGTCCTTTCGCTGTGCAATTACGAGACAAGCCCTCCTCCTTTTTCCTCCAAATTCGCGCTTTCGGTGACGCTGCTTGTGCACGAGGATTTCTCTTAAACACAAAACTCACCCCGTCCAGATAAAAGGCAACTTTCTGCGTCCAGACTGAGGCATCGTACTTTCGTTTCACCATTCGCGCAAATGCCATCCGTTTATTGCAAGCATCCTTGTCTAATACCCCTTTTTACGGGCTGGAAGTGAGTAGTACTTATTTCTGTTTAAATATCTACGAACAGTTCGTATTGAAACCATGTTTGCCGGTATTTTTGAAACTTGCATAAGGCGTTTGACGGTAAACGAACCTTCTTTTTCCCGAAGATTGTCTATTTCGCGTACTAATCGTCGCACATCACGTGGCGCTAATTTTCGCGGCCGCCCGGCATTCATTTTTCCTTCCTGGGTTTTCTTTCTTTTTGACTGTGAAATGCGTCCTGTAAATTGTTCTTTAGCAATCCGCTGGATAGTCCGCTGTGACACACAATACCTTTTAGCCAGCACTGAAGATTTCACTCCACCGTGACATCGAAGAAAACGTAGATAAGCTCTTTTTTCTGGCCTAATTTTTGCTTTGAACGCCATTTTCCTCGTGCGCCATTCCTTGCTCGCGCGCATTGACTAAAATTGCCCTTAATTATCGATAATTCCATTGTTGTTAAGCAATTACGGAAATTCCAATTACCGTTCTATACAAATCCTGTCGAGTCTAATACACCACCTATACATCAGTCCATGGCTCTTTCTTTCTTTTTCATAAAAACAGAAAACGTACTAAATACAATGCGGGACAAAATTGTTGTCGCCTATTTTGAACCTGTCCAGTAAATAGGGGTTCCATGTACCACACCGGTCCCCTCATCTTCCCTCCCCCTCCCCCCACTACAATGTTGTTTACCGCGAAAAGTCATCCTCGGAATTTGATGACTGTTACCTCCAACATTGAAATGGGGGGAAGGGGGGTTCGCGTGATATTGTATTAGGAAGAAAAACAATTTACTAGTGAAGGGTAACCAAAAATCAGCTATTTGTGATAGACGCGACAACTAATTTTGTCCGGCATTGTATTTGACACTTTCTTGTGTATTTTTCGAAAATTCTCTATAGGAAACCGCTGTAATTAGTTTTATCGAAAGTTAACCGATGGAAGTTAAAATGCAACTCGGTTTTTCTATTGTCACTCTATTTATTTCCAGCATGACGGGCAAAAAAGGCGATTTTTTTCTCGTGGAAGAGAACACCAAAATAGCTTTCGCTCCACGGCACGTGCGTTGCCCATGGTAACGGTTGCCTTCGCCTTCCTCAGGGACTTTTGCTGAGGTCTCAATGCATTCGTTGGGTTGATAGAAGGTGGAACGAATACTTCTGTGCTGTTTTTGTCAGAAAATGGCTGAAATTCCGGCGAATGCTTCCGATTCTAGTTCAAGTAGTGGGTTGTGCGAGTGCAGCTGTGAGCAGTCGAAAACACTGGCCTCGAAAGAAGAAGTGAGAAAAGTATACTTAATAACTTACAGTCAAGCGAACATTGAAAAGTTTCCACATCGTGAAACTTTCGCCTATGCTGTTGTAAACTCGTTCAAGGATACTGCATCAAATGTTGTTCAGTGGTGTTGCTGCAGAGAGCATCACATGGGAGGAGGTCAACACTATCACATGGCAATAAAACTTAACCGTAATCAGCGATGGCTTAGTGCCAAACGAAGACTGGAAGAAGTTCATGGAATTTCTGTAAATTTTTCAAGCATCCATTGTAATTATTATAGTGCTTGGAAATATGTGACTAAGTGTGACGATGGTTATATAGAAAGTGACAAACATCCCGATTTACGCGACTTTGAAAGGCCAAAGACAACTCGTGCGAGCGTGGCGCTAATGGCGAAGACAGCAATAAGCTTAGTGACAGTGCAGGCCAGAACAATCGAAAACGGGAAGACGACATTGCCGATTCCGATGGCGATGAAGACAGAGAAAGGCCCAAAACGAAAAAGCGGAGATTAAGTTCTTATGAACTGTCTCGAATAATTGTGGAAAAAGGCATTAAAAGCAGACTGGAACTGTTAGCATTCGCCCATTCACAGGAGGTTGAGGGAAAAACTGATATTGCCGAGTTTATTGTGAATCGCGGAGCAAAAGCAGTCAATGAAATCATTGAAACAGCGTGGGACTTGCATACCGCTAACGAGAAGCTTCGTCGTTCTAAACAAACTAGAATGGAATTGCTAATAGAGGCAAAAGACTCTCCTTGCGTCGAGGGTTGTAATGGTCAGTGGCTTCAAAGTGCTAAAGAGGTTTTACACACGAATGGGATTCAGACCTCGTATTTTGCCGACTCTGTACGGGATCTTTTAGAAAAAGGTCGAGGGAAATACCGCAATGTGATGATAGTGGGCCCTACAAACTGTGCGAAAACCTTTATTTTGATGCCGCTAACTCTGATTTATGCAACATTCTGTAACCCAGCGAGCACGACTTTTGCCTGGGTGGGAGCCCAGGAATCAGAGTGTCTTTTCCTAAACGACTTCCGTTGGTCTGCAAACGTTATCCCATGGCATGATTTTCTATTACTTTTAGAGGGTCAGCTGGTTCATCTACCAGCTCCCAAAACGTATTATAGTAAGGATCTTGTGTTCGATCAGGATACTCCCATATTCTGTACAGGAAAAACCCGTTTGTTTACATAAAAGGCGGCGCAGTTGATCAGAGAGAAACTGATATGATGTCTGTGCGATGGAAAACATTTTACTTTCATCGCCAAATACCAGAAGCACAACACAAAGAAATGTCTCCATGTGCCAGGTGCTTTGCGCGATTAATTCTCCCGCCATAGCCAAAATAAACCGAGAAAGACTGGCGACGGGTAACACCACGGGTAACACTATATTGAAAAAGATTAAGACCTCTAGTTACTTTTTCTTTGTTGGAAGCGTTACCCGTGTAACCCGTTGGCGTTTTGGCGTTCACTCCCGTACAGTATTCTCATCGCCAGGACCGAAGTAAATAAGCGAATGCTGTTGTAAATACATATTTATTACTTATAAAAGTAATTGATAAATATATGAATGAATCAATGTTCAATAGTCACGTGTACGATAGTACAGCCGTGCGCGCGTCCAAGCGCACGGGCCTACATTACGTCATATCCGGTTATTTTTTCGGAATTAAAGAAAACGCATTTTTACATTTCATTTCTTAATATTTAAGCCGTTGTCCTTTACTTTTGGTAATTCCGTCAATTCTTTCAGGTAAACTTTCTATAGTTTTATCTATTAGGTTTTTCGGTATTCCATAAATTGTATCTTTCACTCGCTTTGCAAATTCAGTGTAAGTTTCCCTCTCAATATTTTTATGCAAAGCGTCAGAATCCAGCTCTCTCCTCACTAAATGGAAAAAGTTCTCGATTACATTAATATCAGGAGACTTCGGTGGAATAGATAACAGTTTCGCTCTTACTTTTCTCAAAGCCCTCCTCGCTTCAGCACTATTTTGACTGGGGTCGTTGTCTTGTACCCATAACTTAGTTCTCTGTTTCTTGGCTCGCCGAAATGTGTCACTAAATTCTCTTTTCACTAAGTCCGCGAAGTAAGGCCCATTAAGTTTTTCATACTGGTCGCACAGTACAACACCCTCTCTGTATGTTATAGCTACCATTAGTCGTACTAGTTTCCCTCCTGTCCCCACCTTGTGTCCTTTCGCTGTGCAATTACGAGACAAGCCCTCCTCCTTTTTCCTCCAAATTCGCGCTTTCGGTGACGCTGCTTGTGCACGAGGATTTCTCTTAAACACAAAACTCACCCCGTCCAGATAAAAGGCAACTTTCTGCGTCCAGACTGAGGCATCGTACTTTCGTTTCACCATTCGCGCAAATGCCATCCGTTTATTGCAAGCATCCTTGTCTAATACCCCCTTTTTACGGGCTGGAAGTGAGTAGTACTTATTTCTGTTTAAATATCTACGAACAGTTCGTATTGAAACCATGTTTGCCGGTATTTTTGAAACTTGCATAAGGCGTTTGACGGTAAACGAACCTTCTTTTTCCCGAAGATTGTCTATTTCGCGTACTAATCGTCGCACATCACGTGGCGCTAATTTTCGCGGCCGCCCGGCATTCATTTTTCCTTCCTGGGTTTTCTTTCTTTTTGACTGTGAAATGCGTCCTGTAAATTGTTCTTTAGCAATCCGCTGGATAGTCCGCTGTGACACACAATACCTTTTAGCCAGCACTGAAGATTTCACTCCACCGTGACATCGAAGAAAACGTAGATAAGCTCTTTTTTCTGGCCTAATTTTTGCTTTGAACGCCATTTTCCTCGTGCGCCATTCCTTGCTCGCGCGCATTGACTAAAATTGCCCTTAATTATCGATAATTCCATTGTTGTTAAGCAATTACGGAAATTCCAATTACCGTTCTATACAAATCCTGTCGAGTCTAATACACCACCTATACATCAGTCCATGGCTCTTTCTTTCTTTTTCATAAAAACAGAAAACGTACTAAATACAATGCGGGACAAAATTGTTGTCGCCTATTTTGAACCTGTCCAGTAAATAGGGGTTCCATGTACCACACCGGTCCCCTCATCTTCCCTCCCCCTCCCCCCACTACAATGTTGTTTACCGCGAAAAGTCATCCTCGGAATTTGATGACTGTTACCTCCAACATTGAAATGGGGGGAAGGGGGGTTCGCGTGATATTGTATTAGGAAGAAAAACAATTTACTAGTGAAGGGTAACCAAAAATCAGCTATTTGTGATAGACGCGACAACTAATTTTGTCCGGCATTGTAGTTGTGTTCTGTGACATTTGAGACATTGTATCTATGTACTTCAAAAAGTCAAGCAACAGACTCCTTATAATTCACTCAAACTAACTTTTCTCAGCAGTTGTACTTTCTTTGAAGCCATGTTTTAACAGTATAAAAGTTTTTGTTTGTAGATTGAGTACAAATGTCAATGCTAAGGGACCGATCGTTTATTACGTCCACGGGGGCGGGGGGGGGGGGGGGGTTTCTAAATTTATTGAATGTTAAAATTCGCACCCCCCTCATTAAAAAGGCGATACAAAAATAACCCCCACATAACCTCGATGTTCTAAAAACTTACCCCCCATCCTGTAACCAGATCCCCGTTTGAACTAATGGAAGACAATTTACAGAAATTTCTCTTGTTGCGCGCGAAGCGCGCCCTAATTTTTATGCATGATATGAACGCATTTCACCAAACCTCAAAGAAAATGTAGATGAACATTCCATCTGCTATGTGTAGTAAACAAAGATCGCAAATGACGTGCGTGAAGCAGGGTCAAAATGACGAATCTCTATCCTCGTAAAGTGAAACTCACGCTTGCCTAATAATTAGGCCTTCTTTTTTCGAAGAGAGACAGCTCCGATGCTTATTACTGCAGAACGTCTTTTTGGGGAGAGTTAGTTTTTTCTCCCGGCTAAGATATATTTTCTTGTAATGACATTCGTAGCCATTCCATTTCGCACGTTCTCAAAAACTATATTGTACATTCCGTTGCGCGCGAAGCGCGCCGAAATTGGCGTACTTGCTATATGGCGTAGCGCTGTATGCCACGACGCGATAGCTTGTACATATTATTATTTAGTTTGAACCAGTGTCCCTGAAAAAATTACCCCCTCTTTTGAGAGAGCGTGCCAAAAAATTACCCCCCTAAAATCTATGTCTTCTAAATTTTTACCCCCACCCAAATTCCACCGCCCCCCCCGTAGACGTTATAAACGATCGGTCCCTAAAGACGGCTTTTGAAATATAAATTGCAAAACATTTTGACATCCACTCCTAGCATTTATCCCAAATTTCACTACAAACCATGCTATTACCTATTGTTGTTGAAATTCTTTGGCATTTGATTGGACAGTGAATTACTCATGAATTGCTTTCACAAAGTCATATGAAAACTGATCTAAGAGCTTTCCTAAAATGTAATTCCTCCAAATTACAGCTTATTAGAAAAAGCTACATGTTGTATGAAAGAACATCATCAAATTATTATTATTATTATAAATTGCCAAATAACATTATGTTTAAACCTTTTTTAAACCATACAAATGTGTTCTGATAATGTAATATATTTCAGTAGAATTTGGAGTTCCGCTTTTAGGCAGTGCCTAAATCTATATATTATTGTAAATAGTACATATACTATTATTGTAGCGATCTGGCAAGCATTGGTTGTTCAAAAGCGTATTAACTTTAACCCTGGTTTAAGAGTTAACACCGGTTTAACTTCCCTAATCCCAGTTTAACTAAACCAGGGTTAAAATGATGTTTCTCGAAAGAGGGTTTAGTTAAAATTAAACCTGGATTAGCTAAACCAGAGTTAACTCAATTTAACCAAGGATTAACCCGGTAAAACCAGTTTTACTGCCAATAAAAATAGAAAAACACACTGCTCGAGATCGTTCCAAAATAATTTAAGTGCAACAACAAATTTTTCGTAGTCGTAATTTCCTTTTGTACAAACCACGCACGTCTGCACAAACAAAGGAGTGTTTAGTTTTCATAAGCAAAACTGCTGAATGAAAAATGTTGAAGACCTCAAATAAATATATCGAGCTTTTCAAGAGAAAATGCAAGCAAGAGGGAGCAAAAGTAAGGAAAAAAGCAAAAAGTAGAATTACAAATAAGCTCAAAAACAAATTTCACAAGGAATACAAGCAACGTGACGGCTAGATCAAATAAGCGAAGTGCTTACCGGTTGGTTCCCTCTCAAAATCCCAAGCTCGTTCAGTATAAATTCCATGCTTTTGTACAAAACCCATCAATAAAAGAAGATTCAGCTTCATTCCTCAAATGTTCCTCCATGCTATCCTTCATGAGAGATAAAAAAAGTCTTTTGACACTTATTAGTGGCTTTTGGGTCGAATTGACGTGAAAATGAATCCTAATCCATTTCGCACACACGAGTTTTCTTCTTTTTATTTGACACACGGTGAATTTCTCTGAATGAACTTGACCCCGAGACACAGGCGCGGGCGCGTGCTTTGTGCGTTTTGGCGGGAAAACCGTCTATTAAAATAGAATAATAAAGTTATTGCGGCGGACGGAAGACTTACAAAAGACGAAATTGTTTTTAAAAATAATTTTTCAATAGCTTTCCATGCTATCTTTGCGCCTTATTGCGATCAGCTTGATCAAGCTTGAAAAATAAAAACAAAGCAACTCACGTATTCAAACATGAGCCTGTGTTTTCTTGTTTTTACGTCTCAAAGCTTTTTCGAACCTAAAAGCCCAGGCAAGCATTTATAAAAACAAACAATAGTTGCGTTGTCGTCTTCTATTTTACTGCTAGTGGCCCATTTAAACCTGGATTAGCGACTTAAACCACCCCCAAGAGGTGTTTTAAATTTAAACCTCGATTTGCCATATTTTAAAACCGGATTAAAGTTAAACCACTTTCTAGCAACACCTCTAGCGCGTGCGCTCAAATCAGGATTAAAGTTATTCCGCTTTTGAACAACGGGGGCCAGTAGTTGAATTGAGTTGGTATAAGGCCAAGTAAAAAAAATAGATGTTTCCCGTCCCCGCCCGCGTCATTTTTGGGGGCCGCTTCAAATTTTTATTATTTATTATTTTACCTAAAAGCCTACATAAAACAAGAAATAACTGGTGCTTCTGACTTTGAAAGCATTGCCGAATAAACTAAAACCTTAGTTTCGGCAATATCTGACTTGAAATTGATGGATATGCGAAATATTCCTACAAATGTAAAAATATTTCCTACAGTATAAATTTAATCAGCTAGTTTGACACACTGAACCCAGTACAAGGTTGAAAAAAGTTGTATTTATTTTTAAGTGCATTTAATATTTCACCTCGGAACTCGTACTATCTCTTGGGAAGAGTCATAAATACACCTCGTTGTCATCCATATACGTATTGCCAGTCAAAGAAACCATATCATTGGAAATAATGAAAAATCAGGAAATAAAATAAAAAGCCGCCCGCCCGCTCGTTTTTAAAAAGAAATCCGGACGGGTAACATTTGTTTTTTTTTACTTGGCCTAAAAAAGAACGTATACTGGATTTCAAGCCGAAGACAAAGAACCTTTTTTTTTTTCCGTACAATACAATTTATATCTCCTTTCCCTCCCAAGCCCGTACAGCCAGTATGAGATGATATAAATTGGACTATATGTCTTTTTTTTTACGAGAGAGGTCCATGTAACTTTTCCCATTTTGTAATATGAAAGAGTACTTTATTGGCAAGCTGTGCAGCCTTATATTCTCACAGGGAAAAAAATGGATTTCCAAATTAGTATATCATTGGAAAATATGTGCTTTTAAAATACCAACATAGGTATATCATTGGTATTTCCAAAAAGTTCCAACTATTTTCCAATGATATACCAATAATGGAATTTTTCACCAAAACGTTTAGGGATTTCATTGGGATATCATTGGACAACTAGACATAAAAGTGCCAACACTGGGAGATCATTGGTTTAACATTTGTGAAATACCAATAATATACCAACTATGGACCAATGTTTATCTTTAGCGTGTTCCAATATTGGTATTTATATGGTATTTTAGAAAGAGATGTCCAATTTTTGTCCAACCTTGGAAAACAATCATGTTAATTGACCAATAATATTCCATGAAACTACCGACATTGGAACACGCTAAAGATAAACATTGGTCCATAGTTGGTTTATTATTGGTATTTCATAAATACATGTCCAATGTAAGTCCAACCTTGGAAAACAATCCTGTTAATTGACCAATAATATTCCATGAAACTACCGACATTGGAACACGCTAAAGGTAAACACTGGTCCAAAGTTGGTGTATTATTGGTATATTATAAATGAACGACCAATAATATTCCATGAAAATACCGACATTGGAACACTCTAAAGGTAAACATTGGTCCAAAGTTGGTGTATTATTGGTATATTATAAATGAACGACCAATAATATTCCATGAAACTACCGACATTGGAACACGCTAAAGATAAACATTGGTCCAAAGTTGGTGTATTATTGGTATATTATAAATGAACGACCAATAATATTCCATGAAAATACCGACATTGGAACACTCTAAAGGTAAACATTGGTCCAAAGTGGGTGTATTATTGGTATATTATAAATGAACGACCAATAATATTCCATGAAAATACCGACATTGGAACACGCTAAAGATAAACATTGGTCCAAAGTTGGTGTATTATTGGTATATGATAAATGAACTACCAATAATATTCCATGAAACTACCGACATTGGAACACGCTAAAGGTAAACATTGGTCCAAAGTTGGTGTATTATTGGTATATTATAAATGAACGACCAATAATATTCCATGAAAATACCGACATTGGAACACGCTAAAGGTAAACTTTGGTCCATAGTTGGTGCATTATTGGTATATTATAAATGAACGACCAATAATATTCCATGAAAATACCGACATTGGAACACGCTAAAGATAAACATTGGTCCATAGTTGGTGTATTATTGGTATTTCATAAATACATGTCCAATGTAAGTCCAACCTTGGAAAACAATCCTGTTAATTGACCAATAATATTCCATGAAAATACCGACATTGGAACACGCTAAAGGTAAACATTCGTCCATAGTTGGCGTATTACTGGTATTTCAGTCGTATGAACATTAATTTGTATCTTAAGTGTCAGTCCCCTTGCCAAAGGTTATACTGATGCACCCATCCTCCTTGTGAAATCCCAAGAATGCTTGTAAAGTGAATGTCCTGTATACGAGAACTTTCCGGCTTCCATAGGCCACCGTCTGTCTGAATGAAGAACCGCCCTTGAACAACCTTTCTCCTCAGAGAGAAATCCACAACCCTTGCTCTCCATACCTGTTCTTCATCACCTTTTACTTTTATCATGTCATTTTGCACAGGGAAATAAGGGATAACAACAGTTTCAGTGTTAACAGGAAATATCCTCCTCATAAAATCCATGACTGCATACTGCGTAATGCCTGTATCAGCTGGTGTAACAAATGGAAACAAAATCACCTTCCGGCTTAGAGCAGTCATCGGTAATAGTAGGTGCCTATCAGTTTCTATGACAAGTTCAGTTCCTTGACCAGTGTATCCAGAATGAGTAAACTCTTTAACTTTCATGTGAGAGCGGTATAGTCCATTAACCCGAGTGCTGAACAGTTTAACTAACATTACTATAGCTTCGCCTTCTGGAGTTACAGCAACAACAAATTCTTTCTCTCTGTATAATAAACCATCAAAGCCATGTTTAGGCTTCAAAACACTTCGGCAGGAGAAGCCATCACGTTCAATATTAATATCATCTTCATCATTGTCGTTGTGAACTCTGGCAATTTCACTGCAGTCAGCATAAGACAGGTCCAAGGGATGGGCTCCTCCTGTAAGAATTCCTCTTGCAAACTGTTGCTCAGGAGCTGTACTTGACAACTGCATTGCATATTTCTTTGTCTTTGACCAACTCTGCAAAAAATAATTGAATTTAGATAACTTTTCGCCGCAATAACAACATTGAGTGCTCAGCAGAAAATCTGGACAATATCGTCAACAACGTAATACAGTGCTGGTACCAGCATATCCTCTTTAAATAATATTATAATATAGCTACAATATAACGTGCGCTCTGATTGGTCCAAATCTATTCTCTATTACACCGATAAAGGAACGGTTCTCGCCCTCTATATCATAAAAGCATTAGAACACAATTCTATGACTTTATCGGCAAATAGAGCACTTGTGATGCTGAGAGAGACACTTGAAACGTTTTCGTGCTCTATTGCGCCGATAAAGTCATAGGAAGTTGTGCTCTAATGCTTAATTCAATATTTCTATAATAGTGCAAATTAACATACACTCAATGATCAAAATGCGCTTGAGTGGATGGGTGTGCACTGTCGAGGGGCGAGGGCAGCGGGTTTGAACGGTTGAATTGTAATAGGCCAAAATTGAACAAAACCAATAATAAGCGAAAAGGTTGTCGGACCTTAAGGATTGTTTTACAATTTTCAAATATAATATGGTGATTATAAACTGATTAGGACTATATACGTTGTTAGCCATGATGTTTGCCAAAGCATACCTTATCAGCATCCATCTTTCCAAATTCAACCACAGGCAAGGCACAATCTCTTTGAATTTTCACCACTTCTCTTTGAATTTCTGTAGATGCAAAAGTGCACTCCACATTTTTGTGGTTGTTTGATTGGTTTATATATCTCTGAACGGCTCTCTCTTGAACCCAACAGGAATAATTGTCTAGTCCACTAAAGCGCCTGATATCATCTTTGAAGTGAAGAAGATTGTGAAGAGTGATGTGGCAACTCGTTGGGCCATGGTTCTCTTCGACAAGGACAGCATATCTTAGAGCCATAGCATGGAACATATTGGCATCATCCTCTGACCAACCAAATCTTGCATGGTTTTTCAGAAACTCAGCAATGCGGGATATGCATGCCCATTCTTCACTTTGGCGCTCTGATAGCAATCCATCGAAGGCAACTTGTGAGGCTGGAAATGCAAACCTGATGTACTCCTCTGCTGTTAAAAACAAGACACACAATGAATTCCAAAATGATGTTTCTGACACAACACAATCTATGAGTCAGAGAAATGGTAATCTTGGATACCCTAAGTGTCTGTATTGCTTATTACCTTTCCAATATCCTAATCTTTTCGATATCCCCTTTGGAATTCTTGAAGCTTTGAATTCTGAAAGCCAGAGTGAGCATAAATTTAAATTTCACACACAAATGAACACTTTCTTAAGGTTAATACATAATTCTCAAGAAATAAGTGTCTAACATTTCTGGTAATCGCTCTCTGATAATCACTTGAATAATTGTTAACTAAACATGTTTTAAATAACAATAATCATATAATCCCACTTACCTGGGGTCCAGGGTATTTTATTTAGTCGTTCATCCACCTGCTTCCAGTCAATTTGGTGTAGCTCATCTTCTTTCAAGAAGTTAATCTCATTTTTTACCACATTGAGAGGAATTCCATGCATCTCATCAAAGACCAAATCTTGGTCATATGAAAATCCATACAGAGGGTATAATCGGGACAATATGGAAAAGCCAGTGTATCCAGATTGCTTCGCCATTTCTTGCCTTACTGTCACACGTTCCTCCTCTTCAATTTGTTTCAAAAGGTTTACATTTGCAAATACATGTTTTTCCTCAGGTGGGTATCTTGTGAGTTGTCTGAATCCTGTATAATAGTAGTGGTTTGAATCTGGGATGTATGTACCTGGAAGAAAATAATTATTATACCCTTGTTGTTGACATATTGGTTTTTTATAAATGGTATGTGGATACAAGCTTAATCAAATATAGAGACTTTCTGTAACATGCTTTACTTCAATCTTTTAATCCTGAAAAAAATTCACATTCTATTTATAAGAGAACCTACTTTCAGTTCTGCAGCGGCGACACCCACTTTTTCCGCACTTAATAAATTTCCAACTTCGCACTGCCCATTGTGATCGCCAGTCCAACAAAGGATCAGATGCCTGATGGTTATTTTTCCTGCTGGCATTCCACACACTTGTGCTCAATACTGCACATTGATTCCTTCAACATCAAAGAATAGATTTTCTAATTTATTAGAATGGAGTCTCATCCTACCTGAAAGGTGTCTTATAGATAGATCAAAAGATCTGTTGTACATCTACATATTGTGATGGTAGTGAAAAAAAAGAGAATGGTCACAAGTTTCAGACCTAAGTCGGCCCCTAGACTCTTCCAAACCACCACAGTACAGTAGTGTGGCTTGACAAAAGAGTGATAAAAAATTCAAGGGTAGAGGATGGAGCGAACTGTCTGGTTCCTGCCCCAACAGCACTCTTTAGCTTTCTTTATGGCACAGAAAATTTCTGCAGAAACCCATCCATGGGAAAAGCTGAATTTCCCATGGTAGAAGACTGGAAAGTGTTCAGATTTCCTATAACTATCCATGCTAATTCCGAACACTTCCCATGCATGTGCTTCGGGACATTCAACTTTTCCCATGAATGAGTTTTTGCATAAAATTCCTGTTATGTCTTGATATGTAGTTTCATATTGTGCTTTGCATTTCAAGCCAAGGTAATTACCTACATACCTATATTATTATACACGTACAGTATTTTATATGTTAATGAATTTTGAGACCTATATCCAATTACCTTCACCTCATTAAGATGGCTGGCCCTTGCTTATCTCACTATTCCATCTGGCTCTGCTCATTACAACTGCTTATTTAGCATCCTTACATGTACTGTAGATAAAGTATGTTATCAAGGAATGCCAACGAAACACAAGCTATCACAAACGGTGGATATGTGAACACTGGTTCATAGTTCAATAGTTAATTATATTATATAATTGTATTTTTTGTCCTCACGCCTCTTGTGGAAATCAGTTCTAAGTTGTTGGGGCAAGCACGTATTAATAAAGTTTTACCTACCTACCTGTACCATTTAAAGTACAGGAATGGATCAAACTCCAGCATCATGGTAATGCATCATTACAGAAAAAATTCATACAATAACTGTTCCCAACACACGTAGGATTTATGAACCGAAACTGAATGCCACTTCATAACTGATTATCAAACTGCTCCACTGAGCCCCGGTGATATTTTTTTGCCCACCTGTCAAGAGTAATTTCAGACTTATACAAATAGCAAGATGGATGTTGTATTATAATCATGTACCTAGTATAATCTACAAGAAAACCTTGTCTGTTACAGTACAAATGCTGTTTTCACTACAATATTAGAAAACGGTGACAATTATTACCAAAGTGCCGAAGAAATTTAGAGGATCATGCAGGATTTGATCTCCCTTTCACCATCACAGGCCTCTATAGAGGCCAAAAACACCTCATTTAATTATAACTTCCATAGAATCAGGCCATTTTTAATTTGGGGTGTCTGGAACTATTCAAGTATTATAAAAGCATGCTGATGAAGTATAAGAAATCCTTTTAAAAAACTGTTGATGGGATGGGTTCTGTCTGGACTTTTGCCAGTGGTGAAAGGGTTAAAATGCATTTTTGCAAAGTGTATGTTTGTATTTCAACTAGCGGATTTCAAATATTAACTAGCTGACTGCCACCCTGAGCAGTGTGTTTGGTTGCCTTCTCTTATCTACTACTGTATATATTTGTTATCCATTTTTGTCTGCGATTCTTTTGCACTAAACACAATGAACATAATGAGCCATTGCACTCACCATTGATGAATCCATCCTCTATTTCTCTGATAAGAGGCTCTATGAAGGGATCCAATGAAAGCGGTCTCTTGCAAGGAAGCAGATATGATGGTACAAATCCAATGACATACACTTCATCAGTGTGGGAGCGATCAACTTTTGTCATTGTAGCAATGGTGATTTCAATTGCACCTGCAAGATAATCAATTAATCAATCAATTTATTATATTGCAAATAGCAAAGCTACATTATAATCTCATTTTCTTAACCTTATTCTTAACCTTATTGCTGCCTAGTGTTTAACAAAAGCTAACAACCTTTTCTAATCTGTCATTACTCACCACAGCCTCTTGCTGATGTTGAGAATGGCTGCCAACCATCCCAATGGGCTAAGATAAAATACCAACAATAAGTCTTTGCATTATAAATGGTTCATGTACAGTATGATCAACTTAGAGCAGATCTCAAAAGACTATGGAAAACCAAATGCAAAGTGAAATAAGCAAGTTCCTAAAACAACTGACATGACAAAACATCCCTGGTGAACTGGCCCATGGGCTGGATTTTGAGTGGGGTTCATGCAGTAAGAGGAAATATAGGGACCAGATGCAGATTTGTTTGAGAGCAAGGTAGACTATAATACAGAGAATATTTTAACTGAATCATGCAGGGGGTTGGGGGGAGGGTTCATCTGAACCCCAGTGTACTGGCCTGGTGAACAACAATGTGGACCAGATGTAGTAGATTTGAATAGTGATGGCATAAGCACAAGGTGGATGCAAGCTGGGCAAGTGATTTATTCACAAAAAGTAATATGAAAACTACTTTTACTGTAGGCGAAGATCTGACAATTTGGCTCATTACATACCTATATATGCCAGATTCCCTGGATCTCCTTTTGTTTTCTGAATGGTGGTGGAGAAAGAGGTAAAGCATCCAGGACAAGTGATCTGACATTCACCACAAGCCTGTGGTGCCTGCACTAGTGTTTCGGCTGATATAATGACTTCACAGTTAGGATTAGGGCAGCACACAGGAAGTGCCCATTCTTGATCTGGGTCCCAAAAATAAGATAACTCTGCAAATCTAGAACCATCCCATATTTCCTTCTTACAGCTCCAGCCCCAGTCCTGTGTACAACTTTGTGGCATCCAGTGGTTTTTTTCTGCCCAGTGTGCAGTCATTTTCTTACACATTAATGGGGATGAGCATCATCGCTTTATTTTGTCACATAATCCCAAATAATAAAAAGGAATGGTGCCCTTTTTTCCACAATATCTGCATTCTTCATCCTTAAATTGGAGAAAACTATAATTACATGGGTGCATTGGATCCAAGCACACCCGGTAAAGTTTAGCATCACTGTATCCCAGTTCTTCAAGCATTTTTTGACCTCCTCCCAATTATTTGGCCAAATTCTGCATTGCCAGGTACTTCGTCATTATTGTAGGCATAGTCATAAAGGCTGTGACCCCAGTGAAGTAAATCTTCAAGTGCTTTTATTGAGAAGCCATGTTCACCTTTGATCGAAACTAATTTCAAAATAGTATGTTGAATAAAGGTTCTAAAGTGTTCTCTAGCAGCGGGCTCATCAGCGGCATCAGAATCCCCTTCATCGCTGCCCTCGTCATCCATGGGAAAGTAATTTAGATCACTAAAAGCGAATGACGCTTCACTGCCCAGATTATTATCGTCACCATCACTATCACCATCGTCTGATGTGGAATCCTGTCCACCTTCTAATTCGTTTGTTGCGGCTAGATTTCTAGAGAAATGTGAATCAGATTCGCAGTGAAAGTCGGAAGCAAAGTTGGAACTACGGGATATTTCTGCGGTGGCTTTACGATGTCTCCAGCCAGTTGTGACTGGCACTGCTTTTCCACGACAGATATCACAAGGGCAGTGTACATGCAATTGGCCAGTTTCACACCAGCAATGATGAAGCATTGGACCCGCTTTACCGGTACACGGCGATAATTCTGCCATTTTGAACTCTATACCCATTTTTAACTAGGCGTTCCTTTCTATAACCTTGACCACAGGGAAACCAAAAGACAATGGCTGTGATGTTCAACATGTGTTTTTTGTATCTATCCATAATTTTTCAACTCAATTTTCGAAAAGTTTTCTATTTGCTTTACGACTGTGTGCTCCCGTTTGTCGACCCTCTGGATTTTTCAGGTGGTTGCAATTGATTCATTTGGCTCGCTTTTGGGCTTCCTGTCTCCGCGCGCGTGGGACTGGTAATAGACATTACCCAAAATGCAATGCCTTCCTAGTAGGTTTTCGCGGTTTTCGCGGGCTTTGTCGTTGCGTTGTTGCATTTCGCAGAAAGAAGGTAAGGGGAACTGAGGTTTTCGCTTTTTAAAAACTCGTAAAACCCTTGCAAACAGCTTCAGGACTAAGTATAAACACAGTTGTCACATCTGTGCATGTTGCTTATCATGAAGGACTTATGTTCATGTATTTTTTAGCAGCCATGGAGTCAAGTGAACAGTTAGTCCCTGAAGTCGAAGGTGAGAAACTAGACAATATAAGCTTTGTAGTTCTGTTTGCTAAAGTTTTTTACGGCTGTTGACCTCTTATTAAACTGCTTTAATAAGTATTTTATGCTCTAACTTTACAACTTTCTAATTCCTAAGGTTATTTATAGCTTCAAGAAGTGCGAACATCTTTCATAGTATAACACGTTCGGCAAATGCAAGCGAATTATTTTCCCGCCATTTTGGATGGCTTTTCTGGAAGTTGTTTATGGCCATTATCTCCCTGCATTTTCTTCTACTTTTTAGTGTTTTCTTGTGTTTTTTAAATACGCAAAAAAAGTAGAAACTTATTCAAAGCACAGAATGAGATAGAAGTGGCCTCTGCTAGCAGGGAAGCTGTGTAATGAATCTACCATCTTAAATAGTGCAAAACCAAGAAATCTGAAAAACCAGAGATAAGTTTATCTTGGGAATGATTAGTGGAAGTTTTTTTTGAAAGGTTGGTCAGTAGACGAGGTTGAAGAATGGCTGGTGAAAAACAACTTCAAAACGGAGGCACAGCTATTTAAGGGTACTGCTGAATTCAGTCCAATTGAAATATCTCAAAGGTTCTTGGTGATTTCAGTCATTGGAATTAGAGTTGCTATGTTTTTCATAATTATACTTTTTACATGTATTTTAGATGAGGATGTATCTGGCAAATGTTTGAGACAACTTGATCGTCAAGTGCTAAAGGATATGGGAATCAGTTCCATTGGGAGACAGCTGGAACTAATGAGACTAATTAAAGACCTTCTTGGTGAGCTGTCCATGTGTTCTATTCAACAAATATATTGTCTTGTCAATATGCTAAGCATTGAACTGATTTATTTAGGAGAGGGGGGGGGGGGGGGGAAAAAAAACAAAGGTGGGTCAGCACGTTGTGATTTATCTCAGTGCTAGTATACCGGTAGAGTGAATTTCAGATGACTGTGTCATGAGTACCGTAACTCACTATACTCCTATAGGTTTTATACACAATTGATGTAATCACTATGCAATTGGCTTTGACACTACAGTCATATTTTTTAGGGTGGAAATTTGGGCTTCCTGACCGTCATCCCTACTATTTCAGTGACTGGGGGCTTATAAGTGGGATGTTCATCAATTCTTTGTCATTCTCCCCTAGCTCCCCACCCCTGTAATAAACACAGAGAAATGCAATTGATATTTTTTTTGCCACCATTTTACTATTGACTAGTAACTGCAGTGGCACACAGATATAAATTGATGACCTTTGTTAAATAGATATGTCTTTTTCTTAGATATACCACCACATTGCTATTGGCTCTAACGTTTCTGCAATCATTGATTCATTATGTGCAGATACTCCAGCTGCAACTGGAGGTGACTGCAGCCCTTCTTCTTCTTCCAAAAAAGGGCTGGAAGTGTGGAAAATAAAAATATCTAATGGTGACAAATCATTGTGGACGAATGAACAGAGGACTCTGTACAATTCAAAGTAAGAAAACATTTTTTATAATGATAGTAATGATACAACTTAAAAAATGGTAGAGGTAGAGTTACTTATTGAGCTCCAATATTGCATGTCTGGGACAGAAAAGTTCTAACACACGTGATTCATTCCTGTCACTAAAGTATTTCAATGGTTTCCTTCGAAAATTATCCCAGTGGCTTAAAAGACATTCTCCCTTTTTCTGAAGAACAAATGCTCTTACACATTTACAAAATTAAGTAAAATAGAGAACATTCTAATATCGACAGTGGACTCAGCCCTACTGCACAGGGGGCCCGAAATGCATATCTTAAATGTATTTTTTCCATATTTTTTGGGCAGCTCTCCAAAAAATAAGTCAAACTGTAATATGTCTTAGTTCTCTAGCTCTAAGTCGTCACATTTTGCACCAGTTTTAGCATTATTTTAATAGACTTCGTATATGCAGCTAAAAAGCCTATCAATCATTTTTTTTCTCGATTTCTGTTGGATTGAAGTTCACGACAGTTGCCAAGGGCATTTCAAAACACCTTCTGTTCAATACAAGTTTTTTCAAGACGATTGACTTGACTGTATCTTTCATGCAAATTTGGATCCTTCAATATTTCAGCATGCAGAATAATCTATTCATAGATTTCAGGCCACAGTAGAACTGTCACATTTTTTGTTGTTGCTTTTCTTTCTTTTTTTTTTTTCTATCTGCCGAAAGAAATGACATAGATCAAACAGCCAGAAGCGTGTTACAGTAGTTTAGAGGGCAAAATGTTGCCTTTGACAGTCTTACTCATGGGTGGCTTCTGCATGCTGGAACAAATAGCATGTATGGCTGTGCAACAAGTAGATGCTGATGCAATTCCACAACATTACCCAACTCAGGAATGCACATTTAACTATATTTGTCTCCCTCCCTCTAATTTGTATTCTCTATATTTTATACCAAATGCTATTAAGTATTGAATGGTAACTTAATTATCTTAATTATATGTCTTATATATTTGAACCAAACAGATCTAGCATTATAGTCCAAGAGGCAAGCAAGGTCTGGAAGGGAAATAAGAAGATATATTTCAAAAACAACGAAGAACAAAAACTGCGTTTAGCTGAGCTTGCAAATAAGCTTGTACCTACATGCTCAATCCAAGAAATAGGATTTGGTTATAGTATGTATACATTATTTCTTTTTGCATCATGTGGTACCTCTATTAAACGGCCAACCTCTATCAAGCAGCCACTTTTCAAAGTCCCAAAATATATGTCACTCAAGTACTGTATTCATAATAAAAGTAAAAGTAAAGAAACTGTGCTTTATAGCGCTTACATTTTGGAGGCAAACCTATATTAAGTGGCCACTTTGCTCGGTCCTGAGGGTGGTTGCTCAATAGAGGTACCACTTTATTGGAAGGTCTACTTATTGGAACATTCCTGAGTAAAATAATAAATGTGTTAATCATATGGATTATAATATTTGAATTTGAGGTGCCATCCGCCACCATATCATGCAATGGGCACAAGAGAAAAATAGGCGAATAAGCAATGGTTATGATTACGAGGTAAGTAGTTAATGTGTGTATCTGAATGTTGCCATACTCATTTATAATATAGCTACGACATAACGTGTGCTCTGATTGGTCCAAATCTATGCTCTATTTCACTGATAATGTAATGATTCTCCCTCGCTATGTCAAAAAAGCATTAGAGCACAATTTTCTATGACTTTATCAGTAAATAGAGCACTTGTTGTGATGGGAGAGACACTCGAAACGTTTTAAAATCACTCGCCTGCGGCTTGTGATCTTACAACGTTCTCGTGTCTCTCCCAACATCATGCGTGCTCTATGCGCCAATAAAGTAATAGAAAGTTGTGCTCTAATGAAATATACCACATTGGCTAATTGTATTTACCTACATCTTGTAATGCCACCCATTCAGATCATGTGATGATTCCTCGCACAAGTGCACAAGTGTTGTGCATAACCAATTTTTCTCACCTGACCGAGTGCACCAGTGTATGTGCAGAACTAAAACTATCCACAAGGAATCATCACATGATCTGAATTGGGTGGCAAACAAGAGGTAAATACCATTAGCTGATTTGGTCTACTATTCCTTATTAAGAATGCCATAAGTAACTTATTCCTTTTATGTCAATAGGCAGAGCATAAGCCAGCAAAAAGGTGTAAATCTTCCTCGTCGTCTGCCTCGTCTACTGATACTGGTACGGTATAAGTTGAATAGTGCCTACTGCTGGAAGCTCCCACACCTTTCACATTCCTGTAATTGGTTGTTTTAAACAAATCTCCATGGAATCATTTCACTCCCAACCACACAGGGCTCACCTTAGAGCACTGCATGCTAAACTGACTGAAATTGTATATGCAGTGCAAACAAAATGCAATATTTTCTAGTTGTGTAAGTAACACATTGATGTCTGCGATAAAATAAAATTGGTAATAAAATTTGAGGTAGAATTTCAGGGTGGACAATATACAAGCAATTCAAACCTTTCATTGTATGGAAAAATCTGGGGTGTGTTGGTCATGGTGGTCACTTAACACCACACTGGAATTCCAGGGTGGGGAGTGGTATCAGTGTGGTACTTGGAATTCCAGGGTGGGTGGCTCATACATACTGGAATTCCGGTGACTTCATATGAGAATTTAGGGTGGGTGGTCCACAAAGTTGGCCTTGAAAAGAATTACAATGTCCCCACCCCTGGTATTATACATACATCGACCACCTTCTCCGTGCAGGCTAAAGTGTACTGTTGTTTTAATCCTTCCCGTCCTTTTAACATTTAATGCCATATCATTTTTTTCTCCAACGTTAACTCCCTCATAACTATGCCAGATGACAATGGTGATCTGACCATCGTAATGATGATAATCCTTTTTTCTGTAGAATTGGAGGAACTAGATGGTGGATCAGATGATGGGGTCAGCACAAGTGTGGATGATATTACTCAGCAAGGCGCCGGTGTTGTTATCATGGTTCTCTTCCAAGCAAATGCAATAAGAGAGATGAGCTTGCGGATGCACTTTTGGCGTCTTTGCAAAGAGCTACAAATAAGATTTAGGAGTAAGTCAAAATATGAGCTTCTCATTCCAATGGCCAAGGCTCTGGTTGCTCAAGGATTTGTGATACCATCAAAAGATGAAATCAACTACAAGGCCCTAAAGAGGGAAGACATCAAGGTCACAGCTTCGTCAAAGGCTTTAGTAGCTAAACTCACTGACAAGCAGGAAGATGATAGCGCAGATTCTATAGATACCAGTGGTACATTGTCTCCGACCTCGCCACCACTCACTGAAAGTGACACGGTTGATGAAGACCCTGACAACTTTGAACTGTGAACTTATGTGAGCGTTTGTTGAGTTATTGGTAGAGGTATGTGCACCTAAAAACACATTGAGAACAACAAAGACACTTTGCATTCAAATGTGTTATCATGGTTCTCTTCCAAGCTACTGCAATAAGAGAGATGAGCTTGCGGGTGCACTTTTGGCGTCTTTTGCAAAGAGCTACAAATGAGTTTCAGGAGTTAAGTGAAATATGAGCTTCTCATTCCAGTGGCCAAGGCCCTGGTCGCTAAAGGAATTGTGATACCATCAAAAGATTAAATCAACTACAAGACCCTAAAGAGGGAAGACATTGAGGTCAAAGCTATCGTCGAAGGCCTTGACAAGCAGGAAGATGATAGTGCAGATTCTTTAGATACCAGGGTACATTGTCTCCTCGCCACCACTCTTTGAAAGAAACACTGTTGATGAAGTACACTGACAGTCTTGACCTATGAACTTTAATGTGAGCGTTGTTGAGTTATTGCTACAGATCATGTGCACCTAAAACACATTGAGAACAACATTCAAAGACACTTAGAACTCAAAGGCTATAAGGTTTAATACAGAGAACCTTTGTGGCACGTCCTGGAAAAACAATCATACACGTCCTTATAGTTTAACCAAATTAAATGTCAACCTATATATCGTTGGAAAGCTTACAGAAAGGACTAGCAGGCTCGGCAAAAAGAAATATTTTATTAATAAACATAGTTTTCTTTAAGGATTGATTAAATCCTTTGGTGTGCCATTTCAACGAGCCAACGCACTGCTTGACCTAGACTCCCAAGTAACACATTGTTTAAATCCTTAAAGGTGTTTCTCAAAAACCGTGTCTGCTTTTTTAACACGGTTTTTGAGAAACACCTTTAAGGATAAAACAATATGTTACGTGGAAGTCATGGTCAAGCAGTTTGCTTGCGTTAACTCATTAAAATGGCACACCAAAATATATTTTATCAATCATTGAAAAAAAATTTATTAATAACTTATTTATTTTTTCCATAGCCCGCTAGTCCATTCTATAAGCTTTCCGTCCATTCTATAAGCTTTCCGACATGTTTTGATTAAACTAAGGACGTGTATTCGATTGTTTTTCGAGGGCGTGGCACAAAGTTTCTCAGTAACTTAACTATGAAATAAGAGTTGATAAAATATTATCAATGTATATTTTAAACATATTGTCCTCATATTTCCTATCCTACTTTCTCATCCATAATTTTGTTGACAACTGTGTGCCAAACATTGGTAAATTATGTGATATCATGGAGCTAGAAAACTATTTTACCAATTGATGTACAGATCAGATGGTACATAATTTACCAATGTGTGACTGAAATCACTGAGGTTTCACATGAGAGAGATCACTGGGATATCACATGGTGTACCGGTATTGGTACATGGTGTACCAAAGCGGGAGATCATTGGGATATCACATGGTGTACCAGTATTGGTACATGGTTTACCAATGCGGGAGATCATTGGGATATCACATGGTGTACCAGTATTGGTACATGGTTTACCAAAGCGGGAGATCATTGGGTTATCACATGGTGTACCAGTATTGGTACATGGTTTACCAATGCGGGAGATCATTGGGATATCACATGGTGTACCAGTATTGGTACATGGTATACCAAATTGGTAAACTAATAATAATTTACCAATATTGGTATTAATTCCACTTTTCCAATGTTGGAATATATTGTTGTTTACCAATAAAACTCCAATGATATACTCGTGAAAAACCAAATAGATTCCAACATTGGAAATCCATTTTTTTTTCCTGTGTCTATCCGACGATAATACTTCAAAAGAGTAATGAATTGGTTTAATGTTGGGATTTGATGTTTATCACGTGATTTATAAATAAGTATTTTATATAGAAGAAGAATAAAATTGACCAAAGAGTTCTTGTCTTTGCTTTTATCAACTCCTAATAGAACTACCGCAAGGCTTAATGGGGGGATTTCTACTTGGGCCTCTCTCACAAGCCACTCTCTTATTTCAAAGTAAAAGTTTTTTGCTTCGATGCATTCAAAAAATATATGATCGATGGTTTCAAGATAGGTGTGACAGAAAGAACACCTAGGAGAATCCGCTAATTTAAATTTATACAGTTGTTTATTCAAAAATAATGTATTATTTAATATTTTATATTGAAAATTGCGAAGATATGTATCAATCGTACTGAATTGCCATTGCGCATATACTTTTTCCCAATCTATGGCCATACCCACTCTTTGTTCGATGTTTGAATGAGATGTAGGGGGTTTAAATTTGCTTTTAATAAAAACCAGTAAAGTTGTTTAGACGTTAATTTTGATAATAGCACAGTACTTTCTCCCAGGTATATTTTCGCGCTGCTGTTGCCGATTTCTTGGGAAGTATGCCAGTCCCTTTGTACAACAGTTTTCCATGTTATTGGAATTGATAGTAAAAGTTTGTTCCATTGTAAAAAGAGACCCTCCTTAACACCCCTGGCTATTAATTGATTCCACGTACAAAAGGAATCCTGACAAAAGATGTCCCGTACACACATAATTCCATTAGACACAAAGCTACTGTAATGTTTCGCCTCTATATCTTAAATAAACTTGTTGTTCCAAAGGGGCTGACAGAGTATCATCTCAATATCATTTTCAGGATCGCAGTGGCTCATATTTGACCAAATCTTTAATACGTGTTTATAAAACACGGAAATTCCCTCTGGGATAACTGAATCGTCAAAGTTCATTCCAATACAACAAATACCCCCAATTGGACCAAGGTAATAGTTAGGGATTAGTTTCCAGTCTCTTTGCTCTGGATCTAAGAGCCTTTTGGCCCAACTCCCTAAGTGTGACTTAATTTTACTTGAGAAATCTAACGATCTCAAGCCGCCTTCCGCATAGTCGCCTATCAGGGTGTCGTGCTTTATTTTTGGCTTTCTGCCGTTCCATATAAATTTATTAATTTCGGTTTGAACCTTCTTGATGAACGATTCCGGAACAAACATTTTAGAACACACGTATTCTAATTTAGAAACTCCCAAAGATTTGATTATCTGAATCTTACCAAAGATTGTGAGGTTGCGCATGTTCCAGATTGACAACACCGATTTAAAATTGTCTAGCGGCCTCTCAAGGTTATTTTTCTGACTATATGTATCGTTATATGAGAAGTAAATGCCTAAAATTTTGGTGCCTTTGTGTAAAAAATCTACCCATTTAAAGTTATAGTTCCTGCCTGATAAGTTTTCATTCCCATATAGCCAGCCAACTTCAGACTTCGAGTGATTTAAGCGCAAAGACGAGAAGGTGAAAAACTCCTCAAAAGTTGACAAAACCTCATCTAGAGAGTCGAAATCACGCAAGAGGAAAGTGGTATCATCCGCGAACATAATCGTTTTTTTTCCTTTCCCATCAGGTCTACCCCTCTGATACTAGGGTTGACCCTTATTTTTGTAGCTAAAATTTCTATTACCAAAACAAAGAGCTGGGGACTGATAGGATCTCCCTGTTTCGAACCACGCCCTATTGGGAAATACGGGCTAGAGTGACCATTATTAATTATACAACTTTGATTATTCTTAAAACAACCCGAATCCAACGAATAAAACTAGACCCAAAACCGAATTTCTGCAGTGTTGCAAAGATAAAATTATGCTCGATAGTGTCGAATGCTTTTTCGAAGTCTGCTGCAAATAAAAGGGTTTTCTTTTTTTTGTCACGAACGTAGTACATTATGTCTTGCAAAAGTCTTATTGGCTCTCCTATTTGGCGGCCTTTGACAAAGGCTGCCTGGTCACCGCTAACCACTGAAGGCAAAACCACGGACATTCTATTACTTAGGGCTTTGGTACAAATTTTGGCATCAACGTTTATTAAACTTATTGGGCGCCAATTTTTCAAAAAACGGACATCTTTGTCTGGCTTTTCTAATGACGTAATAATTGCCTGTTTTTGAGTAGTTGTTAGTTCTCCCTTTTCGTAACAGTCATTGAGGCACCCTACCATTGCCTCGCCCAGACTGCTCCAAAAGGCGAGATAAAATTCCCTAGAAAGCCCATCACTACCCGGCGTTTTCCCGTTTCCTAATTGTTTCAAACTTTCGTAACATTCATTGATCGTTAACAGCCCTTCGCATTTGGCTTGCTCTTCTTCACTTAATCGAGGAGTATTGATTGCAGATAAGTAACTTAGGCATTCGTTTTCGATTTTGACACCTTTTAGGTGAATAAAGACCGGCATAATAACTCTGAATGGCACAAAGCACCTGCTTTGGCTCAGTTATAGTAACTTCGCCTGTATTGTCCTCCGCTACTATCTTTTTGATGTGTGACTTTGCTTTATTTCGTTTTTCTAAAGATAAGAAATATGAATTACTCTTTTCGCCCCATTGGTGCCAGGTCGCCCTCGAGCGTACAATAATGCCTTCTGTCACGTAATCACTGTAAACCTCTAATTCGTTTCTCAACTGCTTCAGCCTATCCGACATCTCCATATTTGTATCCCAATTTTCTGTAGCCTCAATTTTCTTGATTTCATCTTCAATGTTGCTATATTTAGTACGGAGACGTTTCGCTCTTTCTTTCGAGAAGCGCATTGAGAATTTGCGTATTTCATATTTTAAGAGCTCCCAACGAAGTTGTGGATTAAAAATATCTGCCTGATCTACGGTGGCCCATAACTGTCACAGCAAATACAAATTCACCACAGCAAAAACAAATCACTCACGGCAAATACAAATTCACCACAGCAAAAACAAATTCGCCACAGCAAAAACAAGTCCCTCACAGCAAATACAAATTCACCACAGCAAAAACAAAATCGCCACAGCAAAAACAAATCACTCACAGCAAATACAAATTCGCCACAGCAAAAACAAATTCACCACAGCAAAAACAAATTTGCCACAGCAAAAACAAATCACTCACAGCAAATACAAATTGTACTGCAGTACTTTCTGGTCAGCGGGATTATTTACCACAGGAAGCCCAACAACATTTCTCGATAATGTTTAGAGAGTTGCTTTAGTCTTTACAGAAGGTGCAGCAGTTACTTTCAACACTAAATATCCAATGAATACTTTTATACTACAATCGTAAAACAAGAAAAATGCACTATTAAAGATAATGGCACATCTTTGCTCGTCAGACATGGTCGTGGTGTGGGTAGCCTGTGTTGGTACCCAGTCCTTACCGTATGAGGAAGTTCCCGCATTCCTTCCTCATCTTTCCCCATCATCGGCTTGAGTTCTTCGTCTTTGATCATGTTTTGCACAAACTGCGCAGCGGAATTCGGGAATGAGGGAAAGTTTTGCCACATGTGTGGACAAGGTGAGTTTCTAAATAAGACCATTGCGGTTACTAGACTTTTATTATTGATTGTGTTGGCATTTGCCGATGCTGTTTCATAATACATGTCTCTTCACGCCATCGCGATGCGAGATCGTTGCGAAAATATCAAGCAAATCGAGAAGATTTTAATCGTTTACCCGCAAAAGGTTGACGCTATAGCGACTGTGAAGTTGAGCAGTTATGTATTTCTTCATTCTATGCCTGTAAAATCTGTGCATCGATGCGTATTAAAAAGCCTGTCGTCAATTTCTTGGCTTTCACGTATCACGTGACCAAACTAAAACTCCCTAAATATGCCTTTATTCCATAGATATTGTCATATACTTGTGGTTAAGCGAGTTTCAGGTCAACCAAGTAAATATTTGTGGAGTTCAGGAAAATACAATTTTAGTAAGAAATGTATGGGAACTTTGCGATTCGATGCCTTGTTTATTTCTCTGATGACATCTTTGAAAAACATCTAATTCACACACAAATAGTATGGACTAACAGAAGAAGGTCAATTGCTCTTTGTGACCAAATTTCAGGGAGATGTGTTATTTTCTGAATGAAATATAAGTAACGTAATACGCGTCAAGATTACAACAAAATGTATGGAGCCACCATCTTGGTGCCCCTTTGAGGGACACCAAGATGGCGGCCAAGTCACGAAGTTCCTCAAAAGCGCACAATAATAATAGGAATAACATCGAATGACATTTGTAGTTATTCTTAATCATATATTCTCTACTAGTTTTCAAATTAGACCATAACCTCCTGTTCAAATTCCCAATCGACTCTTCGAAATTCATGACCGGGTGTTGTATGTTATAATGGGTATTTATTTAGAATTATTGGTACGCAAATGAATGAAAGGGTCACAAACCAAGTATTTTTGGGGTATCAGAGAAAGATTGTGGCTTTCACTAATCAATGGTATTTTTTAGAATTTAGGGGTATGCAAATGAATGAAAGGGTCACAAACCAAGCAAAACATAAAACATAAGCTCTAAAAACAAGCTTGTTTTGAGATGAGAAGTACTTTAGGTATTTTTTAGGGAGTGGAATTTTATTTTTTTTATTTTTAGGGTATTATTTTTGGATGTCCCAACAAGCACCCCTATCACCCATACTTGGGAGAACCCCCCCCCCCCCGCTTTTTTTATTCTGCATACTGTATGCTACAATGTCTCTGTGGAGTTTTGCATGGCTTGCCTGCTCAGCAAAATGGTGCTGAGAAAGAAAAAGAAGCCTGTTCCATGTTTTGTTCATTGCAGACTGTTGAACGGAAGGTAGATATAAAAGCTTACAGCTTGTGGAGCCATGCAATGAAATGAAAGGTTTATAAGAAAGAAATAATGCATTCCTCCCTTACAAAAAAGGCTCCATAATACTCCTTATTTTATTTTGTTTCCAGAAAAACAATCTACCAGTCAAGGACCATCAAAGGATTCTTTCCCTTGTAAACCTAGTACTTCTGGTACTGTAGCAATAAAATCTTTTGATAAGTATCGCCAACAGAAAGGGAAAGAATGGAGCAGAAAAGGAAATAGGCTCAAGAACAAAACAAAAAACAGTTTGAAAGAAGAAGAAGAAGTCTTAGTTTATATTGGGTTAATGGAATGGAATGGCAAGGCAGAAGTTTTAAGACCCAAACGAGGGAAAAAGCTTGCCTTGAGACTGTTAAATACTCTTACTTACCCTACAATAAAGAAAAAAGCTGAAGAAAAATGGAAATCTTACCACAGTAATCTATATGCAGAAGAAGAGGAATACCTTCTGATTTGTGAAGATGGGAAAAAGGCAATGTTTCTGCCAGGCACCAGTGAGCTTTTCACAATAAAGAGATACAAAGAGGAGACAGGTAAGGAGTACAATAGGATAACTCTTTACTTGTGCTCCCAGTCAGACTATGACAAGTCCTTGGGACTTTCTTCATCTGAAAGTGCTGATGAGTTTGATGTTGATACTGGCCCAGCTAAGAAGTATCAGAAAAAGATGACTAGTTTTCATACTAATGTAGAGGCCCATCACGTACACACTGTAAGTGATCATGAAGAGATAAAAACAGATGAACAGCTTGCATGGAAAGTTCAGGCAGACTGGAACAAGGAACTCTTAGACCAGACTACCAGTGATCATGGCATTGACAAGGTACATGAAGTCACCGATGAAAGCTCATCTTCAGTACAACCACCTCTGGATATAACTGGTGTTTATAAACAACTTAAAGCAAAAGTAAATCACGACTCAGGTCACTTCTACATTGTGACAAGAAGAAATGCACCACTGAGCAGGGTTTTGAGCATCTGGCAAAGGCAAACCAAGAAACGTCACCAACATTTCCTTTAGAAGTGAAGTATACAGCAGAATTAGGTATTGATTCAGGTGCAATAGCTAAAGAATTTTTGCATGTTACAGTAAACCAGATAGGGAAGAACATTTTCCCAGATGGATCCCCTGTTAATTCTACATATCATGTTCAGAGTGGAAATTTCAGAACATGTGGAGAAATAGTTGCCACATCACTTGCACAAGGAGGCCCGTCACCATGTTTTTTTGAGAAATGTGCATACAAAAGCATGTTTGAGGATACTAGAGATTTTGAAGATATTTCAGATGATGACCTGGCACCTAAATAACTAGAACTTTTAAGTGAAATCAGCAAGGATCCAACCAAGCATATTGACTTTATAAGTGAGAATGGATATGGAGGTATCATTGACAGTAAACATGTAGATGCTATAATTAGATCATTGAAGGTTAGCTTGGTTAGTCATCGCATGCTGTATATGCGAGAATTTCGGAAGGGTCTGGATGCATATGGACTTGGAGACATAATTCAATCCAACCCTGACTTATGTGCAGCTCTGTTTGTAAAGGAAATGAAAAACCACCACCAGATGCAAACTACCTTTTCTCTTTAATGCACCCTGTGTATTCAGAGGCTGGCACTTCAAGGAAGAACTTAGAGGAAATGGTAATGGACCACTTCCAAGATTTCTTAATTGAGGTTGAAGACACCCAAATCAGTGGTTATAAGGAAGCAGTTGCTTGGAACACTGATGGAGATGAGGAGCAAGAGACACAAGATCCAGCAGAATGTAATTCTAATGGGGAGATGTTCATCACTCCTGACGTGTCAGTACCAGGCATAATGGGTTGGCTAACAGGCCAGAGGCATCGTCATGCATTTGAAGAAGAGAAGATAGTAATTACTGTGAAGTTTGATCATGACTGCATGTTACGGTCACCAAATCACACCATTTGTTTCCCATTGGTGGGTGCATGTGGACATGATATCACCCTACCAACATCCCACATGAGTAAGAAAGATGATTTTAAGGATGTGTTTGTCACTGCATTTTCCAAGGGACAAGCATTTGCTCGACATTAAATTCTAAGACACCATGAGACATGACCAGCACAGTACAAGACCATAACCTTGGATAATACATGAAGTACTATAATATTCAATCCGTTAACTAATTTCTCATAATATACTAATGTGAGGTTCCATATGAAAAAATTCCAGAAAGATGGTGGGTTTTACATCCCAATTTTTAAGTGTCCAGTTGAAATATTGTGAGAGCATCATAGTAATATCATTTCAACTTTGTATAGTACAATGCATTATATCAGTAACCTTTTGTAGGAGGGGGTTGAGGTTGTGGTACATGTAGCCATGGTTGTTTTCAGGACTCACAAAGGAACATTAGTATTGTCTCCTGCAATCCCCTTTGTCTCTACCCCATCCTTGGCCCTGCTGAATTGAGCTATTTTTTTACTATATAGCTTCTTGACATTAAAATCATTAAAGTTCATTAGGGGAGGTGTTATTAATAGATTAGTGATAATTAACTTTAATTGGGTTTGCATAAACTTTAGTTTCAATATTTCAATTAATTATGGAATACATTTTTAAACACAATAATGCAATCATGAATTGAATTGAACATTCCACTGTAGGGTGACTCTGGATGTTATGTGACTGTAATTGGGAGAGGGGCTGGTACAGTTTAGTGATTATTGAATTAAATTGGAATTGATTATAATACATCAGGATAGTTAAACACAAGGTTCCAGCATAAAAGGGATAACTCCTCCCGCCCCAAAATGCCTGCAAAAGAACAAATAAATAATTATTTCTTAGGTGTTTTTGCTCGCATTTTGAATTCTAAATTTTGAATGTCGCGGTACAGAGAGACAAAGTGAGATGCTCACTTTGACAGCTGATTGATAACTGATTGTTCTCGAGCCTGGGGGTGGGAGGAGTTATCCCTTTTATACCGGAACCTCGTGTTTAAGATGTAGCAATACATTGTTATATGGAGTGCTATATTGTTTGATGTTCTATTAAAAATACTGATCTTCATGTTATCATCACGTTTCACTAGTCAGTATTATATTATTGTTACTGTTACAGTTTAGTGATTATTAGATTTTATTTGAATTGATTGTAATGAGTTCAGGATAGTTTAGAATTGATTATAATTAGTACATGATAGTTTAGAAGTAGCAATTTGAACTGATTGTAATGAAATCAGGAAGGTTTTTGTGTCAATCCATTGTTATATGGAGTGGTATATTGTTTGATGTTCTAATAAAAACTGATCTTCATGTTGTCATATCACTTTTCACCTTTTTGCACTCTGTCCAGTTAAAATGATTCAAGTAGTATCCTATAACCTCCTATTTAAGAGGGGTCAGGGGGTCAATTTGCCCGATCTTTTCCATAAAAATACTGTATTTTTCTTTGGAAATTCTAGAGGGGGTTAAGGGGGGTATGGATATTTTCTGGAACCACACAATATTGCTAAATAATTTTTTTTCACATCACTTTATGACCTTTTCTCCACTAAGATACACTCTGACTGACATAAGCCACGTCTGACAAAAAGGGGAGGGAGAATGTCTTACTGGGGGAAGGGAGGGGGGTCAAATATTTCTATTTTCTTCCTCCAGTCTCCCTAATCTACAATATTATGGACAGTCCCCTAGAGAACCTGGTTAAAATAAACATCTAAAATCATCTAAGTTTCATACTTGATTTACCAAATTCAATCAAGAGTATTGTGTATTTCCAAAAAATATCCTACCCCCTATGGAGGGGATTTGAAATTCCAGAGGGGTGGGGGGTCAATTTACCTATCTTTTTTTTTTTGGGGGGGGGGGGGGGTTGAATATTTTTTTGGAAACACACATTGCATAATTATTTAAATCAGCCGATGGAAATGGATGACTTCGTATGTTGCTTGCCGTCAAAAATCTTTAAACAGCTTTTCTTGTTTTAACCTCTAAAAGTCCCATATGATATAATACTGGTAAAATTGGTAGCTTTTTTTCTATCCACCATTCTCAGAAATGTGCATAAGTGTACAATACAACTGGTAGGCATCTTTCCAGTCTTTTGGATTACCTACTCCAAGTTCTTGGGAAGCATAATTAAAGTACTCCTGGTATTCATTGATGGCATCTTTTGTAACAATATTTAAGGAAAGAAAATCCGTTTCTGCTTCTGTGACTCTCTGTAGAAGATCAGGCATTGCTCCATGATGCTCTGGTAAGAAAAACAGTGAGTCAGGTCTGCCTGGGACAGTATCAAATCGTGATGAGCGGATATAGTGAGTGTTCCAGTGCTCTACCACAGAATTCAAATCATCTTGTAAAATACCTGAAAAACAGTACCACAGACATTCTTTACTTAACTCAGAAGAAGTGTCAATTGCACCTTCAGATTCCAGGTCTTTAAAGAAATTCCTCCACCAACAGGATCTATTCTTGGAATAAAAGACCACCATCCCTCAATTCGTTGGTTACGTGGGGAAGGTACGTATCTGTGGGACTCTGGGTTATCTCGAAAATAGCTTTGGGCTGCTGCAACTATTGCATTTTCTGTTCCAAGGTCTGTAACCATTTCAACTGGGCAACCCATCAACTCTCTCACAGTATTCAAGTAGAAGGTGGCTATGTTATCAGGAGAGTTGTTAGAAGGTGTTACATGGAGCCAAAGTATCTTTCTGCTAAAACCATCAATTGCCCCATGAATAGGAAAACCCCAAGGTTTTAATTTGTCGTAACCATCAAGATGCCAGGCATAGTTAGGTCCTGGGTTATGATAGGTTCTTCTTTTCAAGCGGTGAGCTTTCCTTGCTTCCACCCCTTCCGGATCTAGCTCCTTCAAAATATCCTGTACTACAACACGTGGAATTCGAAGTCCTTCGATTTCTAAAGTGTGCAAGACTGTTCGGTAACCACCAGGTTAGCCAGGGCCATTTATTATCTCATTTATACGCCTCCTTGCCCTTTCATACATCTCTCCTGCATCTTTTTTAAGAAAGAAACCTCTCCTACTAAGGCCATATGACTTAAGCCTTCTTAATAGTGAACTATAGCTCATTTCAACATTGTGCCGTTTGGCTAGGAAAAGAAGAATTTCCTCATATGAATATCCTCGTTGGAAGTAGTATCTTATTATTGTCTCTTCATCGAAGGTGCCTTTCTCGTCACTATCTTCTGACTGATTAGCAACTGTTGCTGACAAGGAAAAAATGAAAACAACAAAATAAATATAAGCTTAAGTTAAGCTTAAACAATAGAAAACAAGTTGGACATAGAAAGTTTAATTGGCAGAAGGATCCTGTCCTCTTATGAAAAGCACGAAGATATGAAGGTTAAACTATACCGACTAAGTGATTATGTAACCGTAATGGTCTTATTTGGAAACTCACCTTGTCCACACATGTGGCAAAACTTTCCCTCATTCCCCAATTCCGCTGCGCAATTTGTGCAAAACATGATCAAAGACGAAGAACTCAAGCCGATGATGGGGAAAAATGAGGAAGGAATGCGGGAACTTCCTCATACGGTAAGGACTGGGTACCAACACAGGCAACCCACACCACGACCATGTCTGACGAGCAAAGATGTGCCATTATCTTTAATAGTGCATTTTTCTTGTTTTACGATTGTAGTATAAAAGTATTCATTGGATATTTAGTGTTGAAAGTAACTGCTGCACCTTCTGTAAAGACTAAAGCAACTCTCTAAACATTATCGAGAAATGTTGTTGGGCTTCCTGTGGTAAATAATCCCGCTGACCAGAAAGTACTGCAGTGCAATTTGTATTTGCTGTGAGTGATTTGTTTTTGCTGTGGCAAATTTGTTTTTGCTGTGGTGAATTTGTTTTTGCTGTGGCGAATTTGTATTTGCTGTGAGTGATTTGTTTTTGCTGTGGCGATTTTGTTTTTGCTGTGGTGAATTTGTATTTGCTGTGAGGGACTTGTTTTTGCTGTGGCGAATTTGTTTTTGCTGTGGTGAATTTGTATTCGCCGTGAGTGATTTGTTTTTGCTGTGGTGAATTTGTATTTGCTGTGACAGTTATGGGCCACCGTACTGATCAAGCTCTGCTTTAAATGACTTTATACCATTTTCCAGGCTTTCCTGAAATTGCTTGTCATTAATCAGTGAGTTGTTAAAGCGCCAAAACGACGGGCCGCGCCTATTTTCGTGCAAAGGTCTAAACGATAATACAATAGCCGAATGATCCGTAGAAGGAGCGGCAATAATATCACATTTCTCGGTGACTTGTTGTAAGGTGTCTGACACAAAAAAATAATCAAGGCGCCGGTGAATGGTGGTAGTTTTGCCCTCATGGTAGCGAGGGCCTGGGCCTCTCCATGTGTAACGTTTGGTATCTAGTGGGGCGGATATGTGCATGAATTGTTCGCTTTTAGGTAAAAATCATCAAATTTTGCAGAAAGATACCTTTTTGCGAGCAAATAAGTTTTAGAAAATGGGGCCACCATGAAATTTCAAATTTGGTGACTTAAGGGCTATTTCCAAAATGGCCGCCAATTTCAAACCGGAAGTGAAATGGAAAATGCATTTATCGATTGTATATAGTTCTAAATTATTTCAAAACGATATAATTACGTTTCACGACCATTGTTACATGTTCCTGACCCTTTTTGCTGCATCAGTACCTTTAAAATCCACATACTTAACGATAACCGGAAGTGAAATCTTGCCAAACCGGAAGTAAACAATTCTAACTAAAAAACTTCGTAAATGTCGCGTTTTTATCGGTCATGAACGGAATTAGCAAAGAGGCAAGCATTGTTTCGGCTAGTATTACAATGTAGCTCTTGGTAATGTGCTGAAACTATTCGTTTTTAGGTATTTCTTGTATAAATTACCGCCATTTTGAACCGGAAGTAAAACACCCCCGAAAGACAAGCCATTGTTATTCAATTACCCCGAAATGTTACAAATGTACGTTGCAAGATAGTTTATGTGTGTTTTGAACCTTTTCCATGCATGAATATCTTTTTAAAATGTCATTTAACAAGAACCGGAAGTGAAATATTAACAAACCGGAAGTGAAGTTTTGCCGGGGAAACTACGGAGTTGCTTGTGCCGGCAACCATTCTTTCGGCTAACATAACATTATAACTAGTTGATTTGCTGTGATGTTTCTTTCTGAGGCATTTTTTAAAATAAATCATTAGAAATAAAAAACGCAATTATGAACGGAAGTAAAATACCAAAAGGCCCAAAATCTCGTGTAAGTTTTGAAGGCTGTCCCAGGAAATTTGAAGACTATTTAAACTATTTTCGTGGTTTTCATATTGTGCACGACGAAATTTAGGCATACAGAAATGTATTTATGACCACGGGCTCTCGTTTTGCTGCTTCTTTAGCCGGCGTAATGTCGACGGTGCCTTAGTAAACAAGTCAACATTTTTCAGGAACCGTCCACACTACGTCGGCTAAATTTGAAAACGGCTAATTTGTCCAGCTAAAAGTGGTCTATATAAAACGCATACCCGGCATTCTCAATTTATCCACCTTCGGCAGCGTTTTGAAAAAGTTCCGTTTTCGGTGGAAATTTAGCCAGTGTATTTTGGACGGAAGGCACAGCCCTCAAAATAGTTAGCCGTTTTCACATTTAATCGGCGGCGTAGTGCGGACGGCCCCCTGAAACTGCTCCTTTAAAGGTGCGGGGCAATATATCGCTTATCGATGTGCTCACTTCTTTTATGCTCGCTTTTCATTAGTATGATAACATTTTTCTCCTTGGCGACTTTAATGCGAGGGTGGGCAGGAATAGCGAGCTTTTGGAAGAGTACGATTCAGTATAGACGGCGTATAGACTTTAAAATTTAAAATAAGAAAAGTCGGCGTTACAACGTAGGTTTTAGTTGTATTTGAGTACAATATTTCGGCTGGTGCCTTAATGGCATGATAGGCTTATATATCAGGTGAAACGTGATACATAAAAATTATGATGATGATGACGTTTGTGATATTACACTAGATAAGAGATATACAAATTAAAGGAAAAGACAAAGAAAAGATAAATACAATGTTGGGAAGTGCAATTCCAACGGTTTGCTGCTAATCACCTTATGTTACATGCAACCCCCAGTGGGATACTCAGAAAATAAGCAAACATGACGGGGGGAGGGGTGGTCCGACGAATTTTTTGAGGGCTTGAAAATTTACACGTATTTTTGGGGGTCAAGAAATCTGCAGCGTATTTTTTTGGGTCAAACATGTGCATTTGTCAGAATAACGAAGGCGATGGTAAGTGCGGACAACTGCTGGACCGATCAGCGACTCATTCGAGTTACAGCGAAGAACACCAGGACTGGTTTGATGAGAATGACCGTGTGATCACGCAGCTGATCACGCAGCTGATAAGAAAACTACGTCCTCTTTGATAGGCAGCGTGATTATTCGAATGAGAGCAAGAGAAAGACCAATCACACTATCAAAGCTGATGAAGTCCAGAGGCGAATTCGAGGATAAGTGGTGGGCAAATAAGGCACGTGAGATGCCTTGACGAAAAGGGTGATACCGCAGCCTATGTCCCACCAGGATAGTGACGGGACTCTCTTGAAAGACCCCAAAAGCATTAACCGCCGCAGTGGCGGATCCAGGGAAAAATCTGACTGTAGCGCAGTTGTGATTTATGTCAATAAATGACAAAACAAATATAAAAACTCCCTGAAATCTGACTGTAGCATTTGCTACCGTTGCAATATAATAGTCTAAATCCGCCCCTGCGCCGCTCTCACTTCCAAGAGCTCCTGAACCGTTATTCCTCTGTCGACAAGTCCGTCTATGACGCGAGTTAAAGAACTCTCTGTTGAACGCAGGAGTGAACGCAGGCCCGCCGAGATACGAACCGCTGTCACACAGATGAAAAACGGCAAAGCTCCAGGTATTTACGGCTAGGCAGCTATCCAAGGCCAAGGCCTTTGACTCTGTCAACTCCGTCAAAATCTGTCTTGGCCAAATGTGATTGTCCTGAGAAATTTATTATCATTCTCAGACCTCTGCATGACGGCATGGTTGCAAGGTTCCTTGACTTAATAGGTCCAACAGCTTGCCATTCGACGTGCGGACCGATGTCAACGAAGCTACACGTTTCTCTATCTTTATATAAACAATCTTTCAGATATTCAAATACAAACTTCCTGAAAGAGTAGCAGTATCTACCGACTGACGGGAGATTATTCAATCTAAAAAGGCTCAAAGCAAAAACTAAGACTTCCACAACTTTCCTTTATCGAGCTTCAATACGCTGATGACAACTGTGTCTGTGCCAATTCTGTGGAGAGCCTCCAGGCTATTCTGAAATCGTTTGAGCAAGCATACCAACTGTTAAACCTGTGTGTCAACGTGAAAAACTGAGATCCTTTACCAATCCGCGCCAGGTCAAGCAAATGTTTCTCCTTCCCTAAGATCAACGAAAGAAAACATCAGGGTTCGGCTTTCTGAATGACAAAAATCCAGGATTTTCCAGGTGGTTTATTAGGTAGGAATGACCCCTACCAAAAAAAACATAAGTTGGCCAGGATGTCATAATTTGCAGCCCAAAATCAGATTCACGAAACTGACAGATTCGCAACATTTCAGTTGATTGAAACATTTTTCCATGAGTTTTCCAAGATTTTGCTTCAAATCACCTACTGGACGAATGCGCTACATAGGGTCTTCGAGGATAAAGGTATACAAACCAATACCAAGGTGAAGATTTACAAGGCGGTGGTATTACCTTCACTCTATGGCTCGGAATCCTGAACCACCTACATGCGCTACTTAAAAACCATTGAAAAGTACAATCAGCGCTGCCTGCGCCGCATTCTAGGCATTAGTTGGATGGATCGCCGAGCGAACAACAGTTTCCTAGAGGAAGCCAACTGCACAAGCAGAGAAGCCATGGTATCTCAGCCTGCTGATTTTTGGGTAGGGGTGTGCCGCGAAGGTCTCCAAAACCTGACCCTTTGCCCTACCGCAGAGCTGAAGTTAGTCACCAGGGTGGCCCAATTGGTCGCAATCAAAGCGGAATCATGTTCATTTTGTTAATCAGTTTATTTTAAAATAAACTGTCTTTCAACTAATTGCGCAGCACAACTTTTATCAAAATTTGTTTGCACTTGGCCATACTAAAATACATACCCTATCAGCGACCAAATGAAACAAAAAAACGAAACCCTACCGTAGACCTCAGGAGCCCAAACCAATAGGGCGGCGCATACCCGTATACCATATATGAGGGGGATCTCAGCACACGTAAAGATATGGAGATATGGATTTATCTTCTCGTTTTCATTTGATTTTGCGCTCGTTCGCTGTACTCGCTCTTGAAATATCAAATTCAATCCTTCGCCGGGAGGCATAAAATAATCTTTGTATTAATGATGTTTTATGACGATTTGACCGAGCCAGGCAACATTTGTCGAAACACTAGTCATCCATTACAACTACAAAACCCAGTCTATGGCCGTGGTGCGATAAAAAAAACCCTCCAATTTCCCCTATTTGACCTCGTGTATTTTTTTTTTTTTTTACAACAAATCGCGTTTTCTTTCCTATTCCGCTATCAAACCTTTATCCCACATTGAATTGTATACACCTGTTTCGATTAACGTTAAACCGTGTATCGTGAACTGTGCTAAGTCGCAATGATAATTCTTGCCTAAAACGAAGCAGTTCATGTCAAATTGTGTCTCAAGTAGTAAACAAAGTGCCATTGTGTGGTTTTAATCTAGTTTGGAAAAAATTCAAATTCATATTCGAGGAAAATGCGAGAAATATCGTCTTCACTATGATGCATGGTTCATGGTTTTACGTTTTACGGAGCAACACTAATTGAAATAGGTGTATAGAGCCATTTTAAGGTATCTATACAACGAAGGAGAGCGAATTCCCAATTATGCTTCTTTTAGCATATATCTAGAATTGCACAGAAAATGCCCTCTGTGCAAGTTTTTACTTTTCAGTTCTACAATGGCGATATTTTTTAAATTATCAAATTTTATGGCAACTGTTACCATAGCAACGACATAATTTGAAATAACGCATCCAAATCCGCCAAGCCCCACTGAGTACCCAGATCATTTATTTCTCTATATCACATTCATTTAACCACACAATTGTTTTCAGCGATATCTAATAGCAGTGCTGAGGACTGAAAGAACACTAGTCCATGAGCCAGGGCCGCAAAAATATGACCAACGTAGCACCCCCCACGGGACATAATGAAACTAGTATCAAATTAAAGGTAATTTACCATACTTTCAGAATTTGCTTGTTTCCAAGTTTAAAAGGGGTACCACAAAGCAGGAGCAAAGCAAATATAACAGGGGGTGGGTGGGGAAATATTATTTATCCGGAAAACTACAAAAATACATCAGTTCATATCTTTTTCTAGGAACATCATATTTCTTTCATATTTTCAGGAACAAGCAGTCAATTCATGCTTAACATGTAGTGATGACGTCAGGCACAGTATGTGTTGCCATGGCAACGGCTGACAAGAAATTAAATAAAAACCGTATTGTTGGTTTTTTGATGTCTTATTTAAGCAAAAATTGCGTTAATTAAATTGATTGAGCACTAAATCAGTATAAAATCACATCCAAGTTCTACATTCAATGGTATTCAATGAAACGAAGTCTTTCCGGCTAACAGAATGGTTGTTGAGACTAGTAGCAGCTATATAGGTGGGTACCCTGTGGTATCTATTATTCAGTTAAAATATGGCATCACTTAATATTTTCTCCTCGCTAAAATGGCAAATCTTCCTCATGCTTTTAAGCGATGCAGCCAATTTATTTTGGACATATAGTGATAGTTTCAGGTCAGTACATGTTATCATGGCAACCCTGCCACAGTAAATGACAAGAATAATAAATCATAGGATTTGTTTTCTCTTAAAAAAATACTGATATCTGAAATACCACACAACATCCCATTATCCTTGTAAATTACTGCTGCAGCATTGCAAGTGTGCTATTCCATGATTTGTATCCCAGAATGCATCAGATACAATATCCCATGATTCTTTGCATGCTTCACACATTTCAGAGGCCGCCATCTTGAATATCGGTATTCACTAAAAGAAGCCAAACGTTACTCCTTTGAGCATTATTTATAGAGCTAACTCCTCTAAAACTCTCTTTTATAATGGATCTTACTTAGGAAGATTTGCTTAGTTTTAAAGGCTGAGCTTAAAGCAACTTCTCTGTACGAACTGTAAGTATTCCTGTAACAGAAGCGAAAGTCTTTCAAATGATATTTGTTCTGTGTTTTTATATGCAATTATGTCATTGGTCACTTAAAGAATATTCGTTTTTATTTTAGAGGAAATCTTTTTCCTGAAACTTCTTATTGAGAATGTGTTCCAGTCTTCAGAGATAAATTGTAAGTTGGAAAACCTTGAAATAATGTTTGCTATGTATAGATAAAAAAGTTTTTCATTTACAAACAATGTTGAATTATTTCTTTCTAAATAGATCTCTAATATCCTTTTTTCTTCGAATTTCCAGAATTTGATCATTACTGGTTGTCAAATGTAAAGTGTAACAATGGAAAACAATGAAATAAGATCTTTAAAACGTCCACGAAGCCAAAGTGTCGAGCCAGACTGGCAAAAGTGTCTGTGTCACATTGTCAAGAATAATAGGGAGAATGTAACACCGTTTACCGGAAAGAGTTGGAAAAAATTCGAAGAATGTTCAAACAAACGACAAGATAATGTTTGGTTCCTCATGAAGAACTACTGGAAAGAAGGTCCCAAAGGCGGATATCACCGTCAGTGCTATCAAAGATATACTAACAAAGATCACATATCAAGAAAAGAAACTACCTGTACCTCGTCCAACCTACCCTCTGAAATCAACACTGTCGACAAAACCTTTGAACCGGCTCCAAAGCGAATTCATAGATCGCATGCAAAAGAGTTCAACAAAGACATGTGCGTGATATGCCAGCAAGACAAAAGAATCGGTAAAAAGGGGGCGAGGATCAAGGAGGCATTGACGTTATGCACTAGTGAATTTGGAAGCGAATTCCTCAAAAAAGCCGCTGAAATAAGAAATGACGACTACGTGCTTTTGCATATCAGAGATCAAGACTGCATTGCAATGGATATCAAGTACCACAGATCGTGTTATAAGAATTATGTGTGACCTGAGGCGTTGACCACTCTGGAATCACAAAACTGTGCTCTGGAAGACGCACAATCCAAATCCTACGGCGATGCGTTCGACGAAATAAAGCAGTTCGTTCAAAGAGAAGTTATCAATAATTCAAAGGTGCTCAAGATGTCAGATCTGGTGCAAACGTTTGTTAGTCATGTGGTAGAGAAAGGTGTGGAGATATCTCAATATCGATCATCCAAACTAAAGCAGAGATTGAAAGCTGCGTTTAGAGATCAATTAGAATTCCAGAAACCATCGGATCCCACCAAGTCTGAACTTGTTTTTAGTTCTCTTGTAAAGAAAGGTGATATCGTAGAGACATTTGTCACAAACGAAGAAGCAAGCAGAGACACAGAAGATGAGATCATTGAGCCAGCAGGTTCTGAGGAGGAAAGTGCCTACCAGGTGTTTCATGTAGCAAAGAAAATCAGATCCCTTATATCTAGCATAGAGCAATTTATACCATGGCCACCAAGCGCCACCGACTTAGATTTTAACGAGGTACCTGTTCCCGACCTAGTTTATAACTTGCTAGCTTGGTTAATCACGTCTGATTCAGAATATAGTTCTGAGAGAGTTACTGTGCCAAATCACGTCCATCGATGGATTCTCGCTATAGCACAAGATCTTATTCACTGCACTAGCCGTGGCCGTATTAAGACCCCAAAACATGTGCTCCTCCCAATGACTGTGAAAAGTCTCACGGGCAACGTGGAAGTAGTCACTTTGCTTAACAGGTTTGGTCACGGCCTTTCATATTCTCAGATCGAGGAGATTGAGACATCAATCGCAGAACAGCAGATAGCTAAACAGCAAAATGGAGTTTTGCTGCCCAGTGTGTGCACCCCAAATGTCCCGGCAGTTTTTTGCTGGGATAATAACGACCTGCAAGAGGAAACATTATCAGGTAACACACTTCACATTTTTAGGATCTATGTTTCTTCCCTAGCATGAAAATTATTACCATTAACTTCCGTTTTTGCTATCACGAGAGATCTATTAGAGAAATACACTATACAAAAAAGTAGATTCTCTAGTAGGGGAATCAATTAAAAGATTCCCGCAACAAACCTGATTATTTAGAGCACAAAGCTCTCTAGTTTCACCCAGAGCTCTTGATCACTTGATGCTTTGTGATGTTGATGCATTTGTGGAGTGAGTTGAAACCAGCGAATCTTGGTGGAGATATAAGCATTTGAAGTTACCAACATTTACCAAAACACGGCCAGAAAATCGTCTAGTGAAAACCCTCATACACAGCTCTGTATTTATGAAGTCCTATATAATTTCGCCCATATTAATAATTATATTTAATTTTCTGAAACTGTGAAAACGCCCGCGCCCAAGACATGAAGTTGTATTTATTCCTTTTTCCTTGTTCACCTAGGCAAGGGCACTACACACTGCACTAATGGGATCGTCATACAACGGAAGCCGTTGACGTGTGCCCCTCCGCCAGACATGAGTACAGCTGATGAAGCTCGTTTAAAGAGACGATCAGTCACACACAACTCCGCTGATGTTCTTCCTTACTATTCTGGTCCTAGACAAGGTCCCGCTGCGGTACTTATTGACACCATACAAGTTCTACAGACCACCCCGGAGAAAAGAGAAAGAGCCCGTTTAATCAACTTTGGTTGGATGCTGTGTCGCCAGCCATTTGAAGATACCTTGTTTTCGATGCATAACGAGCCACAGCAAGTGATGCCCGCCTGGACCGGATTTAATATCAGAATGAACGATGATTGCGCACTTGGAGAAAGCACTGTTGGGTACTGTCCTGTAATCGAGTCCAGCCCAACAGAACTGCCAACTGTTTATACAATACTGAAAAGGTCCATGCAAATGGCAGATGAAATAGGCCAGACAGATGTCATAGTGGTCTTTGATCAAGCCATTTATGCTAAGGCACTCGAGATCCTTTGGCAACGACCAGAGGAATTTGCATCAGTCGTGTTGAGGATGGGGGGTTTCACACCTTAGGAGCTTTCCTTCATGTTATTGGTAAGAGGTTTGCTGGGGCGGGCCTTCAAGACATACTCATCGAAAGTGGCGTGGTTGCTTCTGGATCGGTCGCAGGGGTCCTTGAAGGGAAGCACTACAATCTGGCTGTTCGCACGCATAAGGTAAATGTGATCTCTTCTGCGTACGCTCAAACTCGCATTTTTTTACAAAAATGACAGTTGAAAACGGCGCGCTTAATGACCTTCTAGTTTTATTTCTTCATCATTATTCTTTGTTTAATTATAGTTTGTGACAATAATTTCGAAAACCAAATAAGTCAATGTCAATTTTCGTGAATATTTTAGTAAGCACATCTAATCATTCGCAAGGATCAGGGATATTTGCCAGTTTGTTTTTAGACTGAAAACTAATTCAGCTGAGTCCTTGAAATGAACATGTTTGATCTTTAGATTGTTTACGAGGCACTGCACCGACTCCAGTGGCAAGAATTCCGAGGATGGCTCATTAGTAGAGGAGAGAGTACCAATCATCCCACTATCGTGAGGGCCCTGAATCTCGTGAGAGAGAATCTCAACAAAGCAAATGTTGATGCTTTGATGTCTATGCCGGAATTCGTAGAGCTGGCTGACCTTTACAAGCAGTACTGTCAGGATGAAAGTGGCGGCCCAGTAAAGCTGTTTTGGAATTCCTATCTTGAAATGGTAGCTACGGTACTCGACCTCATAAGAGCCACCAGGGAAGGAAACTGGGAACTGCACCTGGAATGTATCAAACTTATTCTGCCTTGGTTCTTTGCATATGATCACACAAATTATGCGCGGTATTTACCTGTGTATCTGGTTCATATGCTTACTCTTCCTGGTACACATCCCGAAGCTTACAGCATGTTGTCTCAAGGAGATTTTGGTGCGCAGCGTACATCTTCGCATGGCTTCTCGCAGCTACCAGTTGATCAAACGATCGAACAAACCCTAAATCGGAACACAAAAACCAAGGGAGGAATAATAGGTTTTAGCCTCAAGAAAGGAGCGGTACAGCGTTGGATGCTTACTGCACATGCAAGAGCAAGCTTTGTTGACCGTTGCAGAGAGATGGCTTCCTTGCAAGACACACAAGACAAGACACACAAAGAATTTGGATCCAAACGGTTGAAGAGGGATGAAGAAGACGTCAAGAAAGTCATGGCGGTCGTTAGCAATTGGATGAATCCTTTTGAAAAATCTGATGAGCTGATGAGCCTGAGTTCGGGGTCTGTTGCGAGTGGCGGTTTGAGAGAAGACCTGTTAAAGGCAAACGAGGAGGAAAGGCTGCACTCCAATCATTTGTAGAAGAAAGACTAACCAGCAATCAGAAGGGAATCTTTGAAACTATCCCCAAGCTGAAGTTAGGGAGATTTGGAGCAGTGAAAAAGATCGTAAATGTCGGAGGCAAGAGTGTTGTACTGCGAGCTGATAGGAATCTGTTCGCACGACTGGTTGTGATAGGACAGAGTCGACAGGTCGACTTGAAAGATCTACTCACTCATGAACTTGGGCCAATCCCCTGGTCTTTAGCTTTAAGCGATGGCACGTTAGCTAAAACGACCAAGTCAGTTCTCGCAACGCTTATTGAAGACGGCATCGAAGGTCCACAGAATCTGCCAGATTATTCAGTTGTGATAATTGACGCTATGGCTTTGCTGCAGAACATTACAAGAATACCGGACAGATTTGCCGATCTTGCGGAGCTGATATTGAGTATTGTTTTCAAACTCGCTGGAGAAGCAAGAAGGATTGACTTCGTTGCAGACCAATATCCTCTTATTTCTATCAAGAACATAGAACGTGAGAGAAGAGGAAAGGCCGGCCAGCTTATTGTACAGATAACAAGTCCCCAGCAACTCTGTCCGCGTCAGTGGAGAAAGTTCTTAGCGAATGGTCCCAACAAAACCAACCTGATGACATTTCTTGCCCGTGAATGGGGAACGGACAGATTTACCGATAAGTTTGAACAAGGCCAGGTCTTTTATGTTACTCACGGAGAGGTGTGCACCAAGATTTCTTTAGATGCGGAAGGTAGGATTTCCTTATGCGCTGTGAATGAGCTCTGGAGTAATCAAGAGGAAGCAGACACCAGGATGTTCCTCCGTGCCCTGCATGTATCTGAGGAAGGTCACGAACGACTCCTGATCAAGTCATCCGACACAGATGTTGAGGTAATAGCGTGCCATCTGCAAGAGCATATTGCCGCCGAAATGACCCTCTTGAGTGGTACAAGACGACGAGCAAGGATCATTAATGTATCGCGTGTCTGTGAGGAGCTCGGTGTTGCGGTTTGTAGAGTGTTGCCAGGTCTACATGCTTTAACTGGCTGTGACACGGTCAGTAGTTTCGCAGGAAAGGGCAAGAAGACTGCTGTAGATATTGTACAGAGGGATGACAATCTTCGTACAATCATAGGTACCATTGGTGAGCATGTGCCACCTAGAGAGGATGACCTTACAGATGTAGAGAGGTTTGTGTGTCGGCTGTACAATGATAGCTGCAGCTGTAACATTAACGATACAAGATACAAGATATTTTGCAAGAGCCAAAAGATTGATTCCCACAGGCTTCCTCCCACTCATGACGCTCTTGCTAAACACATTAGACGCGCAAATTACCAGGCTTATATCTGGAAACATGCCTTAGACGCCAGGATTCCAAACCAACAACCAGATGGTCAGGGATGGAAAAGAACCGGGCAAGGTCTAGAGATTGACTGGACTGAAATGGCGCCTGCTCCTGATGCCGTTATGGAATTGATGTGCTGTGGATGTAAAGGGAAGTGTGAAAATCGTAGGTGTTCCTGTGTAAAGAACAACCTTCCCTGCACAGAAGCGTGTTCCTGTTCTGAAGAATGCGCAAACAGCAACAACCAAGAGAGTGATGAGGAATCTGACAACAGCGAGGAAGAAGATGAAGAGGAGGTAGATGACGTACCTTAAGAATCCAAGGCAAATGTCCCATATCCTGTACACAACGCAACGGTCATTCAATGTTATACTCCCTGTTTTGCAAAATATCACCCAATATGGCTGGCTAGCGGTATGTTTATAGACATTGTATCGAGGCTTTACCAGTAGAATTCCTAGTACTGGAGCAATACCTGTGGTGCATCAGGTAATTTACCATAGCTATTGAGGATTTTAGCAGAAACATTTTAGTAAATATACAAGTGAGTGTAAAGTAAGGGCTCTTGTTGCTCTTGTCATTTCAAAATGTCTTGTATTTATAGGGCTAACCTTTTACATCAGGTAACACCGCTTTATTGCTAGTCTCATAGGAAATGTAAGTGGAACATTTCGTTTAATCCTGTTCAGTAATAAGCTAAAAAAAAAGCTAAAACCCCTTAGCATTAGTTATCAAGGAGACAAGTAACATTCCCAACATGCGAAAAAACATGGTCACACAACTATGAAATAAAGTAAAGGCACAAACTTTGAGATAGCAAACAGACTTTACTTTTGTTCTTACCCGTGACTATTTAGATACCCACATGGTTGCTACTTGACATTTTGTAATGCCATCTTGTAAGCCTGAAAGACTCGGTTCTATTAAAGTGTGCTTTTATACTAAATGAGTGCTTAACTTCCAAGAAGTTTTGCCTTAAATACGACAACAAATCAGCCAAAACGTCTTTTTGACCATCCTTGTCAGCCGTTGCCATGGCAACATATACTGTGCTTGACGTCATCACTGCATGTCGAGCATGATTTGGTACCATGTTCCTGAAATTATAAAGGGCATTAGGCGTTTCTAGTGGAAAATATGGTGCATTTTGTGTCCTTTTTTTAACTGTAACATACCACAGGGTACCCACATATTTAGTGTTAAAATGCCATTCTATGAGCTAGAAAGACTTTGTTTGATTGAATCATATTATATGCAGATCTTGAGTGTAATTCTGAACTGAATTTGTGCTTAATAACGTCAACTTACGCAATTTCTGCCATAAATGGGACAACAAATCAGCCAAAAATGCGTCTTTTAGGACATCATTTACAGGCGTTGCCATGGCAACACATACTGTGCCTGACGTCATCACTACATGTTAAGCATGACTTGACTGCTTGTTCCTAAAAATATGAAAGAGATATGATGTTCCTAGAAAAAGATATGAACTGATGTATTTTTGTAGTTTTCCGGATAAATAATATTTCCCCACCCACCCCCTGTTATATTTGCTTTGCTCCTGCTTTGTGGTACCCCTTTTAAACTTGGAAACAAGCAAATTCTGAAAGTATGGTAAATTACCTTTAATTTGATACTAGTTTCACTATGTCCCGTGGGGGGTGCTACATTTCTCATTTTTTAGGCCACTTCTGAGAATAAGCCAAATCAGGGTTTAAGAAAAACCGCGAGAGTCCTGGGTCGAGGGGGAAAAAACTTGACCGGAAGTAATTATGTTCCATATGTTTCACTGTAAAATATCTCGGTTTTAGGCTCGATTAGTTGTGCTCTGGCGTTGTAATTCGCAGCTTTATACGGAAATATCGAGCACAGGATTTTAGATTAATCCTTTCTTCGCTGGAATCAAGGCAGTTTTGATCCTGAAATTATTTTCTGTTCGAGAAAACGAGAAAACGAGACTCGAGGTAAGTCGCTTCTCCGTCGGTCGGTACTCTACCGAATGACAAGCACGAGTTGATGTGTTCTTTTTTTCCTTCAAAAGGACTAATACCGGTAAGAGTATTTTTATTTTATAGATAAATCCGTTCTTTCAAGCAATTATTCATCTATGCAGCTGTAAATGGCTTACATGTATTCGGCATAAAATCCTATTCAAGGACGGCCAAGCAAAAAACTCCGAGCACGTGAAAAACATAAACAAATCTAATCTTTCGTGGTTTCGCCATCAGTTTCGGCAGAGGGGAAGGGGAAAAGCTCAAATCGCGGATCGCAGCCACACTGCTGATGATAAGAACTGACTGGTGAACATCGCACGGAAGTTCTTTCCTCGAGTGAGTTCTCTTACAACTCCCTGTGTTTCTCCTGTTTGCTTTAAACACAAATCCTCGTCGAATGGAAGAATAATAATTATATTTACGTTTCTGAATATGAATAAATATCCAGAACATGTCATCAATCATGTTTCTTGTTCAAGTTATATGTCACTTGAGACTCGATAGAGAACCAAATGGAGAAGCCGACTTACTTCGAGTCTCGTTTTCTAGAGAAGATTAACTAATTTCACGATCAAAATTAAACCGCCTTGATTCTAGCGAGGAAAGGATTAATCTAATATCCTGCGCTCGATATTTCCGTATAAAGCTGCGAATTACAATGCCAGAGAAAGATTCGATTTGTTAATGTTTTTCAGATCACGTGCGCGGAACCTTTTTACTTGGCCGTGACACAACATTATTTCAAAAGATCAACTGGATTTCATGAACAAGCCATTTACAGCTGCACAGGGAAATAATTGCTTGAAAAAACGGATTGATTTATAAAATAAAAGGGTTTTAATAGTCCTTAGAACACATCAACTCGTGCTTGTCATTCGGTAGAGAACCGACCGAAGGAGAAGCGACTTACCTCGAGTTTCGTTTTCCCGTTTTCTTGAACAGAAAATAATTTCAGGATCAAAACTGCCTTGATTCTAGCGAAGAAGGGATTAAATTAATATCCTGTGCTCGATATTTCCGTATAAAGCTGCGAATTACAACGCCAGAGCACAACTAATCGAGCCTAAAACCGAGATATTTTACAGTGAAACATATGGAACATAATTACTTCCGGTCAAGTTTTTTCCCCCTCGACCCAGGACTCTCGCGGTTTTTCTTAAACCCTGATTTGGCTTATTGGCTCATGGACTACACGTGCTATGCGGAGCTTGCTTGGCTATTTTAAGGGGGGCATGTGCTCAAATTAGACATTTTTTTAAACTGTTTCATCTTAATAATGAATTAAACTTGAAAAAATGTATTGGCAATGTTGGCAAAATAAAGTGTTAGCTTAAGATAACAGTTAACTGTAACAATTGCTATATATTTTTAAGATTACTTCCCTGGCAACCGTTGCTATGGTAACGAAAATCCAACTGAAACCTATCCGAAAAGAGACCTCTTGAGGAAAGTCAAAGCACATCCTAATATTAACTCATTCGATCCATGCTCTAGAAAGATATGACTTTTTGCCTTTTCTTATTTTATAGAAGAGCGAAATTCACAGAGGCTTTCTGACCCCACCCCCCTCAAATTTAACCAAATTTAACAAGAGTTGACAGCAAATTCACGATGGCCCCATTTGAAATTTTGAACTAGCATATCAAACTGCACATATTGTCAAAGTTTGGTGATTTTTACCCAAAAGCGAACAATTCACCTAAATTTCTGCACATATCCGCCCCACTAATCAGGGTTACGTAGTCGCCAAATATCACAAAGGTCAAGTTCGGCCATTAAACTTTGCATAGTCTCTATAGATTTTATCTTTAAAGAAGGTTTCCCACCTTTAGCTTCTAAGCATTCGTCAAAAAATAAATTTTGGTCGCCTCCCCAAACAATCGGGATGTCATCTGGGTAATTGGCCTCTGTAATATGTCTAATTATTTCCTTCATCAGTTCCACCTGTTCCTTTTCGGTGTTCGGGACATAGGAGTTCAATAGCAAAAAGGATTCACCCTGTATAGTGCAGTGAATAGCGAGAAAGCGGCCTGAGGTGTCGTTATGGTTTGAGAGAATCTTGTATTCTAAGAGCTCGCCAAAAACTATAGCCGCACCCCTACTATTACTTGTTCCATAGGAATGGAAAATTTCACCCCGGTATTCGTTTCGCCATTTACGCTCAATGTCGTGGGAAGCGTGCGTTTCTTGCAAAAAAGCGACCCCTGTTTTAGTACCATGATTATTTAGATAATTAAATACTTTTTTGCGCTTTTTGTTGTCCCGAATTCCCTTGACATTAAGCGAAATAACACTGAATTCAGTATTTGAATGCATTATATGAACGTTTCGAGATTCTTGGATAAAAAGACTCTAGCCCCTGGATGATAATAATACTGAAACTGCGGCATAAATAGACCAGCGAAAAGGAGATAAATACAGACAACATATTAACTAAATTATTCACATAAACGCGGCCTAAGAGAGAGGTATAAATAAAAGAAATAAAGAACAGCTATATTTGTTCTTGCCTCTCGACAGAGTCAAAAATTGACAAAGAACTTGCTTCTAGCAAGGTAGGCGAGTTGGTTATTCTTTTAGTAGATTTAGTTATTCACTAAGACTCAGTTATTCACTAAGACTTAGTTTCTTAAGATTTAGTTTCCTTAGTATTTTAGCTTTTTAATTCATTTGATTTCGCTCGCTAAGTTCTTTTAAACTTAAAAGTTTACAGTAAGGGGTGGACCATTAGAAACTGGGGGAGGGGGGGTGGCAATTCCCAAAAAAAAATTCGCGCAAGGCCAATCCCTTCGAAAAAATATTCTTGCAGAGATTCAAGCTAGAAAATAAAAATCCTACAAAGACATGGCTTGGGCTCTCGCTAAAAAGCTGTCTGCGGCTGCATATTTATTTAAAAATGAAAGCAGTCTGGATGAAGCAGCGAAACCTGAAGTCCGAAAAGGAGATACCAAAATTTCGGCGCGCGAAGAATAGAACTAGTATAATTTCTTAGAGCTCGCGCAACAAAGACATTGCCTTAGAAGAACAAGTGTCTTGCCAAGGGAAACAAACTCTCCCAAAAATGCCCTTGCAGTGATAGACCTGACAGGCAGTCACTATGTTCAAAGAAAGAACACTTAGGTAAGCGTGACTTCGACGTTACAAGTATAGCAATTATTCGTCATTTGGACTGCTTCACGCAAATGAAAATAATTTCGTCATTTGCGAAATTAAAACCTACAGGCTTTGCTTACTATAAACATAAAACCGGAATGTTGATCTATCCTTTCTCTGAGGCTTGATTGCGTTTACCAAAAATCGAGCGCGCTTCGCGCGCAACGATAGAAAAATGCGATACCCTATATAAATATAGCATAAGAAAATTTGCTGTACATATACATAGAGGAACAGGATTTTCTTACTCCATTTCTGAACCAATATAAATATGATATAAGAAAATTGGGTTGATGCATATATATACAGCAATAGGATTTGGGTGGCCTGTGGGAACGGAACGCCACGGTATATATCCACTGTCCAGCTGTCTATGCTTCTCACTTTGACAAGTTTCGGTATATATGTATAACGTGTTATGACTACAAGATATGTTGTATGTGTGTCTGCCGAAAAAAAATTCGTACATCGCTTTCGAGCCCGAAAAAAAATTCTTGCACAACTTGATCACCGGAAAAAAAATTCATACGCAAAAATATTGCCACCCCCCCCCCCCCCTCCCCCACTTTCTAATGGTCCACCCCTAACTTCAACAGTTTATTTTAAGTCACGTAACATGTAGTCTTATTCTAGTTAGCGCATTTCGACTACTTTCAATAAGTTTAGTTAACTTTTGGTCTTAACTTTCTAGCTATAATAATCTAGGCAAAACTATGTTCTTTCTAGTTGCTTTTGCCGTGTATTTCTTGTATCGTTTCGCTAGGATTTCTCCAGTAAAACTAAGCGCGCTCAAGCTTATAGAATTGTTGTTGCATCAATTTACATTCCGTTGCACGTGAGTTTCTAGCAATATTCTTTCGCATTCTTTCGCGCATTAAGTAGTCTTGTTTTACGGTAATTCCATTCTCTTTTATTAGTATTAATCGTAATCTAGTTTTGCAATTCATTGGGGAAACTGCATTCGTTCTTTTGGATAATTTCAGTCCGTAAACTATTTTGGTTTCATTCATGTTTGCGACCACAAGGTCAAGCTTTAGGTTAAATCTATTTGTTCGCAATTTAGATCATTTCCTTACAGTTTATCGCTGTAATTATAGCGGAGCTCCAGCGCGGGCCGAAGGCCCGCGCAAGCGGAGCACCATACCTAAGGGAAAAACGTATACTATCGAGTTGATTTTTGAACGTCACGGGCATTATGGATCATTTTGATGACGTCATTGATGACGAAAGGGCACGTGTAATGTAATGTAATGTAATGTAGGCACTTGTATACCGCAAATTATCATATGAATATGTTCAAATGCGGTTTACAGATGTGGATATGTCTGATCCCTAAGATGCGGACTGCGATTTATACAATGCAGTTTACAATCATGAGTGGTTGTTAGATTACATTCTGTGGTGAGCACTGTGATTGTTTAACGTCCCTCGCATAGTGGTTAAGTGTAGTGGGCTGAGAGACGGGACCTCGGTTTTAATGTCTCATCCGAAAGACGTGACTTTGGTGCAGAGTTCCTCTTATGGTCTTTGAAAGTTTGTCCAAGTTTGGCTTCTATCGAAGCTTCCCTTCGGGAGATATGATTTTTTCTTTATTTCTCTGGTATTAAACCTATAGCCAGCTGATCTGAGATCGTGACGTCACATGACGTCACGGAAAAACTGGGTTATCACCTTGCCCGCGATACTTGTCAGCGGTATCACCCATTAGGCTCTCATGCTCAAGGAAAATAATGGCGGACTTCGAAGGGAGAAAAAAGCCCATCATTTTCTCTGGCTTCGGAGGTCCACATTTCTAAAGTGATTGTCCTAGTTTTCACTCAAAATGGTTACTTAGTAGCAGAGTTTTATGAATGAAAGAAGAATCCAACTTTTAACTTGCGATTTGTTGATTTTTGGCTGGTTTATACTGGCTCCCATTCGTTCCGCACCCGATACCCGCCGACACTACGATAACTCCCAGTTGCTGCTTACAAATGCCAACTCTAAAAGCCCTGACATAGAGCTCACACGCTTGGTAAGGAGGTAATGGCTTCTTCATTGAAGGAATTGATAAAAACAGCGTACTATATCTTGTCGAGAGCTCTGTTTTCTGTACGAGATTCCTAGGAGGTATGATGCGCGGATGACGTTCGAACAATGAAAGGAATGAATGTCCGAAACATTGGCGTTAATCCTGCTTCTGGTTGGTCTTTGTCTTTATATATAAAGCAAGCAAGCAAACTCTCAAAAAATGGCACACTTCTGTACCTACAGCTTAAACAAAATCCGCTCTTTTTTTTTTACTTCTTTTATGGCTGTTAAACTTGTTTCTTAAAGCCAGAAAAGGAAAACACACAGCGAAGAGGCCTAATCAAGATTGTATTAACCCTGAACAAAGCAACATTAGACACGAAGGCAGCACTTTCTAACCAATTATTAGAAAAATAATAATGGCCACTGTACAATGTTTGTACTGTCACTGTGTTTACATGTAAATGAGACAAAGTAAACAAACAGTCACCATACAAACACTTTATTTCAGATACAAATACAAATCAATATTAAGCCTGAAATAAATGGCTTCACTAGATTATGGCTTCACTAGAAGTGTTGGGAATGGTTATATTGTCATTTACCTATTTACTAAGCAAAATAATATTGAGCAAATATCCGAAACCTGATTAATGTTTTTATTGTGCTTTGCTATGCCATGTGAAGCAAATGGTTGGTTGTTATAACTGTGGAGTTTTTAAATATTCATGAACCCAGCTGGGCACGGATGGCAGTGATGTCTCAGGATTTGTTCCATCTACCTGATAACATGAAAACAAGACAATCAGGCAAATAATAATAATAACAATAATAATAAAGCTCAGATGATCTGGGCTTTGTAATTAATAACAGAGCAATGTTTGCATATTTTCCTGGTCTATGGTAGTTGAATCCCAAAAATTAGTTGAATTTTGAAAGCTATTTTGCTATTATTTAGATTTTGATAATCCTTAGAAAAAGCAGGAAGAACTGCAAACGTTTTTCCTTTTCCAAAAAATGCCTATAGGCCCCTCAGACACTGCATTCCATAAAACTGTAGCTAAGGCTACCAAGAATGTATTATTTTTTAGGCTGTGCGAAGCAGCCAGCAACTAGCCATGTTCTTTGGGGCTGTAAGTATAGCCTTCTTGGATTTTATATTAATCAACCTGACACTACCATAGAACTTGAAATTAAAAGACTTTTTGCAGTCACAGTAAGGATGGCATACCTGGGAGGCTGTGGCCCATTAGAAGTGTACCAAGTACTATTTGGAGGTGCAAATGATTTCAATTTGCTAATTGGTGGTTTTGGGGGTCCGTACATCCCTTACTTGTCCAAAAATCTTCATACATTGGAAATAATAATCAAATCAACTTTCTTTCAAGAGAGTAGCATGTGACGAAAACTTGTTCCCCTCCTGTAGTATTCATTCTTCACCCTTATTCTATTAAATGTATCAGTTAATTCCAGCACTGACCATGCCCAACTGTCATTTTTTAGAAAGAAATATGGTTCATAAAAACCATCCCTCCTGCATTTATCACATTATAAACCACAGACATCCTCCTTTTATTGCTTAAGTATGTTCCCTGTATTTTTCAGCTTCTAAGGGCTGGTTCACAGTCATCATAGCAACAGAAAAAAAAACACGGTCATCATAGCAACAGGAAATAAACACATCTTAGAAAATTGGCCATAATTTATATCACATAGAACATTTGGATGAATTTTTTTACAACAAAAATGCACTCACATTCCACTGCTTCGGCTGTCACAATGATCAGACCCTTCCCTGCTTAGCAGAGGCCACTTCTATCTTGTTTTGTGTTTTGAAGTAGCTTCAAAACTTTTGCGCAGTTGAAACACACAAGAAATCAATCATAAATTAAAAGTAAAAAGAAACGCGCAAGATAAAAAGTAGCCTCTACTCGCAGGGAATTCAGACTCCAACCAAAGTTAACCCCTGGTTGCTACAGATAACATATTCGAAGAAATATTCCGCTCTTCGAGACAGACATTTCGAAATGTCCTTTTTAAAGGAAAAACTTACATTTGTAGAAGTTGGTAGGCGTAGCCTTGGCTCAGAAGTTCGGCTGGACGCACTGAGAAATAACGGTTCAAGCACTGCAGCACCACTCCTTGAGGCTGATCATGATACCAATAACAATCTCAAAGTCTCCCCGGATCATCGAAGATCATTTCCAGAGCTTCTTGCTCTTCTGGTTTCATATTGTTTTGTACACAAAATCACTCGGAAGTTCTCCCTGCCAATCTCGACCTATCCAATCTCGAGTTGTTTTTTGAAGACAACAACAGAAATTTGCAGCGTGGCATCACGCAAAAGTCCTGTGACTCATTCAGGCCTTGTCGAGATCCACAGCATACGAAATGAAGTCGATTAGACGGCAGAAAACAGTAAAAAGAGAAACTCAATAAGCGAAAAACTGATCTCCCCTTCGCGAATTCTGAGTCCCGCCATCTTGCAGGCCAGGTTACCAAGGGTGATAACCCAGTTTTTCAAACTCCCTCGATTCTGATTGGCTAATATTTTTTCTCGGATCAGCTGGAGTGTCCGCCGTCCGGTGTCCGTCCGCCGTCCGGTGTACACATGGGAACCCTGTGGTATGCAAAGAAAAAATTATATCTCCTCAAGGGAACATGCTAAGACAACCATACTTGGGATATTTTGTCTATGCCACAAGGGGGGTGCTGTAACACGGACACGTGATGTGACGTCATCGATGACGTCATCAATGATTGAAAAATCAATATCTCGTGAAGGGAAGACTCTAAAACAACCAAACTTGGGTAGTGTAGTCTAGGCCACCAGATGAACGAAATGAGTTGGTCACGTGATGTGACGTCATCGATGACGTCATCTATGCTTGAAAAATCAATATCTCGTGAAGGGAAGACTAAGACAACCAAACTTGGGTAGTGTAGTCTAGGTCAACAGATGAGCGAAATGAGTTGGTCACGTGATATGACGTCAGCGATGACGTCATCTATGCCTGAAAAATCAATATCTCGTGAAGGGAAGACTCTAAAACAACCAAACTTGGGTAGTGTAGTCTAGGCCACCAGATGAGCGAAATGAGTTGGTCACGTGATATGACGTCATCGATGACGTCATCTATGCTTGAAAAATCAATATCTCGTGAAGGGAAGACTCTAAGACAACAAAACTTCGGTAGTGTAGTCTAGGCCACCAGCTGAGCAAAATGAGGTGGTCACGTGATATGACGTCATCGATGACGTCATCTATGCTTGAAAAATCAATATCTCGTGAAGGGAAGACTCTAAGACAACAAAACTTGGGTAGTGTAGTCTAGGCCACCAGATGAGCGAAATGAGGTGGTCACGTGATATGACGTCATCGATGACGTAATCTATGCTTGAAAAATCAATATCTCGTGAAGGGAAGGCTCTAAGACAACAAAACTTGGGTAGTGTAGTCTAGGCCACCAGATGAGCGAAATGAAGTTGTCACGTGATATGACGTCATCGATGACGTCATCTACGCTTGAAAAATGAATATCTCATGAAAGGAAAACTCTAAACCAAACAAACTTTGGTGATGTAATCCAGGTCACCAGATGAGCGAAATGAAGTGGTCACGTGATGTGACGTCATCTTTGCTTGAAAAATCAATATCTCGTGAAGGGAAGACTCTAAAACAACCAAACTTTGGTAGTGTAGTCTAGGTCACTAGATGAGCGAAATGAAGTGGTCACGTGATATGACGCCATCAATGACGTCATTTATGCTTGAAAAATTAATATCTCGTGAAGGGAAGACTCTAAAGCAACCATGTAAACCATGTACACATGGGAATCCCTTTCATTCACACAGAAAATTTTAAAACCAGGAGCTCCGCTTTTAGCCAGTGGCTAAATCTATATATTAGCTCTAACCTTTTGTCCTTGTGTTAACAAGCCGTTTCCATTTTTGTTAGAACATTTCCACAATGTTTTGCTGTATAATTTCCCATAGTTTTATCAGTATAATTTCGTACATCTACGCGAATCGCTTTTGCAACACGCGTCGCTTGTCATGTTTTTCTTAATTAGCTTAGAATATGCATACGTGCTACGTCACTTCCGCCACTATTTTTATCCTAGAAAACTAATGTTTTTCTGTTTTCTTATTTCATTTTTGGTTATAAAAGTCTTAGCCTTTAATACTTTTAGTGCGCAATCTTTCATTACATTTCAGTCTTCTTTGCTAGATATTTACTAGTAATTTTGGTATATTTTCTGTACATGTTTTTATACAATTTTTGGCATAATTTCCTGTCATAGATAAGACGCTTTCATGCTCAACCTCATCCCAAAATAAGTTATATCGAGGGTGTTTCAACCCCGAAGAGGTTTGATCCTATGAAAGAATTGAAAAGGGTATGGAAATCGTAGCCAGTAGTATTTTTACTAACCTCAAGGCAATGCCCACCGCTGACGCAGATAAGTACAGTTGTGTAGATTGAACACGGACGCCTTTCAATGCAGATCTCGATATCGATCCCACTATGGCGTGAACCCTTGTTTGTGTTTGTGTTGGGGGGGGGGGGGGGGGCGTTCAATTTGTAAAATAGAGTCGTAAAGTGATTTGCCTCAATGATTTTGCATCAATGTTTCCAATTGAGAAGTCAAGTGTAACAGGCCAAGGGCTCAGCGGCTGGAGTTTTAATAATTGTATACGGGTCTTATAGTAAATAAATCTTATCAGTGATTTTTTATGTACAGTCAGTGCCCCCAATAATTTTTCGCTTCCGCCGTTGTTGTCCGAATCCACTAGAATGTTTTTAATTATGTTATTCATCATAAAGAGCCTCTATTATTGCAAAAGTGAAGCTTGTCCAACCACCATTAGAAAAGTGATGGGGGGAGGGGTGGGGAAAGAACAAAAAAAATCCATACACAGAAAATCATCGAGAAAAAATGCATGCAACAAGAAGAGGAAAGAAAAAAAAAACATGCAAGCCAACCTAGAAACTGGGATCATTGAGTCTTAAAAGTGCAGGTATGGCGTTTCAGAGAAACAATAATTTCAAATTTTCTCCGGGAGAGAATTCCGGACCCCCCTAGTCAAAAGGTTCTCTTACCAAAAGAAAGTTCGCCTTTGATTTTCACGTGTGTCGACGAAGTAGTTACAAAAGAAGGTAGTACAGAAAAAAAAACAAAGGCAGGGTTGTACTCCTGGACATGACAAAGGAGAGCTTGGAGAAATGCAAGCGCTGACTGATTTCGCTGATATTTTACAAATACTCCTATACTATGTATTTGGTTTCATTGATATAGGTGTAAGTTTAGGCCTGACTGCCGAGACGAAATGACGTGGCTGTCTATACAGCTTTTAGGAACAGAGCGCTGTGAATGAGGTTTAGGAAAAAAGCAGAAAAAAAATCCATGCAAGCCATCAGACCCAGAAAAAAATCCATGCGCACTTTTCGATTCCTAAAAAAAATCCATGCAAGCTCCCCACTTCCCCTCCCCCCGAAAAAAAAATGTAAGTCAATCTTTCTACTGTTACACGTGAGTCACGTGGTACTGTCCATCAAGACAATTGACAGGACACATGGTTTGAGCGCCTAGTGCACAAGTACACATTCTGTCCCGGGGAAGAAACGCATCAGTTCAGCCCAGTCTGTGTTCAGTCATGTCTTCCGTGATTGTGATCGAGTATAAAGACAAATCCATAGGGTTGCCTCCGTTTTCAATCAGCAAAGCCACACTGGCTGATTTCTTCAATGTTCAAGAAAGCGGTATGCATCTGAGGGTACGACTGGAGACTTCTAACGGTAGCAAAACGGAGAACGTGTGGCCTATGTCAAACGGAAAGTTTTCAATCCCATGCAATGTCACTAGAGCTTAGTTGGTGGGCTTCGACAATGATTCAGATGACGAAGATCTGATGCAGTCCCCATTTGAGATGAGGTAGGTATTCCTCTTCCCGCCAACAGTTGCTAAGTTTCATTTTTTTAAATCTGGGCAAAATCTTGAGTTGAAATGCCAGTTCGTTTTTTTACAGACCTACCGTGAACACACAGCCATGTACTCGGCCTTCGACCAGCTACTCGGAGAACCCTTTCAACACAGTTCGAAGCAAACTGGACACTGGTGCACTATTACCGGCCGGAAAGCGAGTGGTTCCGGGTCTGTCCTTCATAGGCAAAAAGACTAAGAAACCGGCTCATGTGATCAAGGATTTTAGTTTCTCTGTACTGGACGAGAACGACCAACTGGTACATATATATGCGATTCACATCAACATCAATGAAGTTATGGAAAGATTTGGGAAATTATCCGTTGAAGTAATCACTGCAGCGGTAGAGAATGAACTACTACAGCGAGGATAGGTGCTGCGCCTCATAATCCTGGACTCGAAAGGGCAGCCCATAATGGACTCCACAGAGTCAAGAAGTAAGTAGTATTATAGACTGTTATTCCCGCAATTCACCTACTGTCGATTGCAGCTACCCTTCCATACACGCTAGACAAAAACATGTTCTCTCTCAGTTAACTTCAAAGTTTCCGAGAAGATTTGGCAATGGTCGTGAGAAAAGGTAAAAAGTTCGGTTGTTTTATTCCTTATGACAAGAAAAACAATAAAGCTAGCAGAATATGAACTTTCAGTCAAATTTATAAGTTTGAAACGAAATTGCGGGCCAAAACGTTCAAGATTCCCCGTCAAAATATTAAGTTTTTCACTCTCTAAACTTCAAAGTTTCACGTGCCGACAGCGGTCCCTAATAGCTGATGTCGATTTTAATAGTCCAGAACTCCCTACCTGTAAACATTTTTAATTCTACATTTATGCTTGGGTTTTGGAATCCCGAAAAACCTGGTTCAAAGGAAAGTTTTCGGGAGAGACTGAGCTCCCGAGACGGGCGGGAATGAAACTGTTATGTTCTGTTCTGAGATGCAGACACTATTGATAACCGCAAGGAGGTTATGCTTTATTTCAAATAATATTTGAATTAGCAAATTAGAAAGGATAGCGAAGAACTTTTGAATTAGTTAATTAAAATTTCAAATAAAAAATTTTCGAACGCGAGAAATATGGCCTCGGGCGTTCGAGAAGGGCTGTGTAAAATTAGACAAAATGTAGAAATACAAAGCAGCAAACCTATTTCGTGCTAGTGTAGTGCGACAATACATCTGAGAGCAAGGAGAAGTCGTTGCTGAGAAATTATGAAGCAACTTGAAATCTAACTGCGAAATATTTCTTTAATTTTGCCAAAAGATTGTTGGTGGTAATAAAACTTTCACGCGTTGGGCAGTATGGTGTTCCCACGAATGTTCCCACACGCTCCAAACCGAGACATTCTATTTTAGGCCGCGTCGACGGGGATTCAGAAACTCACGACTGTTTTTTGAAATTTTTTTTTTGCTTATCGGCGGCTCGTGCCAGCGCTTGCCATGTACAAGAATATCTTCAGTGGTGACATGCTTCAAAATCAAAATAATTACAGCTGGATAGGTTTACGAACGAAAGCGTCCCGGGCTAGAATATACAGCTTTCATGAGTAAATTATCCAGAGTTAATTAACATTCTACAGTTCTAATAATTGATATTGTACGACACGAAAAGTAAGCTTCAATAGGCAAAAACTGCGCGTCGCTAACAAGCTCACCGAGAAAATGTGACGTTTTCCCGCCAACAAATGCACATGTTAAAAACCTGTTTTATTGCAATTTGATTGGCTCATACAATTAAAATTGCGCGCTTCTTATTGGTCACGGAATTTGACGGATACCCCCTAGTGTCAGCTGAAAAATCAATCAGCGCTATCTAGCCTGCGTCTAGACTCAGGCTAGGCTTTGAGGCTGTCACCACTTTGTTTAGACGTTTCCCACGACATGCCTCAGGCAAGCCACTCAACTAGATATAGCTGTCTCAGAGCTGTCAAATTTATTGGTCAAATAAAGTGGTTCAAGATTTTTCAAGCTGTTTTGAAAATGCCAAAAATAAATCATCAGGCAGCCGCTAACCAGTTTACTGCGGATAATTTCCTCGCTCGTGTTGCACTACCTACGCGACTCACTAAAATTCCCCATCGCTTGCTTTCAAAATAATTTCATCCTAAGAGGGTTAATACTGACTTGTGGGAATTCTAGCATTTGAACTTCACCAAAGCTTAAATAAATATCATGGCGTCGTGAGAGCGAACAACTCGAGTGAATCGTAGTGTGAAGACAGATTTTTTTCAGATTAAGATTTGCATTCGTGCGACGCGCACTTACCTTTCTACCTTGGCCACCCAGGAAAGTTTTGAGAAAGTTAGCAAATCAGCGTGCGAGAAAGCCCGACTTGATTGACAGTTTCTTTGAAAACAGTTTTCAAGTCGAAACACTCCAGTCCCCGCGAGTCGAGTCTTTTAAGATGACTGAGGTTTTCGGCAAAGGAATATAAACTTACAGAAATATGCAAAGGAATTCGAGAATCGTTGTTTCCAAACGCTGGGCTCGCTTAGATATACAGCCTGGCGAACATGTATTGACGTGTTCTTCCAAAGTCCTCGAAAGCTTCAGTGCTCGCGGAGAATGAGAGATCAAGAAGCTTACAGGAGGATTAAACCTTTAAAACCTGTTGACCTTCTCAGAGGTTCGGTCGGTTCCTCTACTATAAATAAATACCATGTCCGTTTCACGTTTCTCTATTGTATTTATTGATCTAAAAAAGGCCTTTGATACTGTTGATCACCCATAACTTCTTCGAAAGCTTGAGAGCTACGGTGTATCCGGCACCGCTGTCCGCTGGTTTGAATCCTATCTCAGCGACCGCGGACAGTGTTGCGTGATTGACGGTGAAATTTCTAGCACCAGAATTTTGAAATGTGGCGTCCCACAACGAACAATTTTAGGCCCGCTCCTCTTCTTGATTTGTATTAACGATCTGCCTGCCTGCCTTGAGTTCAGTGAAACACATATGTACGCAGATGATACCAGCCTAACAGTCCCTGGTTCATCTGGTTTTGAAATTGAATGCAAATTGAATTTAGACCTTGAAAACATACGGAACTGGCTTCTGGCAAACAGGCTGAGTATTAATACGACAAAAACAGAACTTTTAATTGTGGGATCGCGCCAAAGGTCTTCTCGCATGTCTTGCCCGTCGCCTAAAATCGGCGGGGTTGATTTGCCAAAAGTGAGCTCGACGAAATCGCTCGGCGTACACATTGACGAGACCCTGACATGGTCAAGACATGTCGAGGAAACCTGTAAAAAATTAACAAGGGCAATTGGTGCAATTAAGAGAATTAGACAGTTTGTCCCTCCCTCCACTCTTCGAGCAATGTATCAGTCCTTTGTCCAACCCTACTTCGATTATTGTAGCGTAGTTTGGGAAGGGATAGGATCTGACCTGGCCTCTAAACTGCAAAAACTTCAAAATCGAGCCGCCAGGATCATTACATCCTCTAGTTATGATTCTAGCTCTGGGCCCTTACTTGCTGAACTTGGGTGGGACAGACTGTCAGTTCGTCGGCAGAAAATGGTAGCTGTTGAAATGTTCAAAATTTACAACAACCTAGCCCCAGATTATCTCTCAATGAAGTTCAAGAGGACGCTAGCTAACTATGACATTCGAGGGTCTTCTTCGACCTTGCAATTACCCCTCCCTAAAACGAATTATGGGAAAAGGCGAATCGGCTACCGAGGAGCCTACATTTGGAATAAATTACCCAAAGAATTAAGGGAAAGCAACTCACTAAGTTCATTCAAACTTAAATTAGATAAGTTGCCTCCTAGCTTCTTTGAATATCTTTAAATGAATATTTTAAATTATTATACATCTGTACATTTTCAAATTTTTAATATATTATTATAATTTAATTCTTTACATGATAGATTTGTCACACGGCTTTTATGAAAACCAGCGATTCCCGCTGATAGAAATACCGTGTATAAATAAAAAGTCTATCTATCTATCTGACCCGCGTTGGCCAGCTAATGGAAGGCTGCTAGGAGTACGATATCACGGCTCATTAGCGGAGAATTTTCCTCCCGCCAGAAACACCCTCGCGCCAAAACCACTAGATCGAAAGAAAGAAGAAATGGAGCAAAATTTGATCATTCTGGGTGTTCAAATTGCGAGTACTTTGTCAGAACTCGAGAAAATGAAGACTGAGTAAGAGGAACTAACTCCAAATTTCACAGGCGTACGAGCGAGAATCAGTGCCGGCTAACGCCTCGTGCGACTCTTACGCTACCTTCGTGCTCTCTCAACTATCCGCGTGCTTCCAGAACTGGATATACGCACGCTAAGCATGGACCATTCCTTAAGAATTCACCTAGAATTAAACTTGTGAAATGTTTTTAGCGGGTTTCTAGTAAAAATTCGAGAAAAATGTTTATTTATGCCAGTTGTACACATTTTGTCTTGCTCTGAAATTAGTCAAAATCAGAGTGGATCTCGGGTTTACATTTCATTTCAGCGCACTGCTTGTAATTTCATACTTCCACTAGCGGAGATTTAATAGAATTCACCTAGAATTAAACTTGTGAAATGTTTTTAGCGGGTTTTTAGTAAAAATGTTGTGTTCCAGTATCGAATGTAGTTGAATATCATTATAATAGAGGACGTTTCAGAGAAAGTATTCCTTTTGCATGTGACTTGACTTATTATTTCCCAGCGTATACTGCATAGCACGGGATTTTACTTCGCCAAATCATTTGGCCTAACGGTAAACAGGTCAACGGATCGTAATATTGAGAAAGCGCGCTAAACACTAGCTTACTGTTTAGAGATTATCGTACAAACATTGTGGACAGAGATTTCAATGAAAGTAACTGAACGTCAGCTATTACAAAGTTGTTTTTTTCACGAGATCACATTTATTTGATTTTATTTAAATGAAATTTATTGGTCATTACGAAAGCACTAACCTCTCTACACCCGTACCGTGTGCGTTTCTTATCCCAAGCAAAATAAACAATGAAGTGCTCCAATATGTGTGCGGAAAAACTACCGAGCATTTATGCTAGAGAAATACAAAGCCGACTGTTGCTTGACGGTGTAGCCAATCTCTTTGATTTGTCCAGCGCTTCACAGATAAACAAGAGATTGAATCGCGATTGATACAAGATCTTTCATAAACTGACCCCAATACCAACAGTCGAAGGGTATCTGCAAACAATTTCCAATTTTTGAGGAAACTTTTACGAGGCAAGCATGCCGGCATTCGAATTTCAAAGATATGCTTCGAATCAGCCACCGAGTAGATCTGACGATCCATCGAATGGATACTAGAGTACGAGCTTCTCCACTTCTTTGAAGAAGCAGTCTTTGATCTGCTTTCACCACATCAACGCTTGTTGCACGATGCTTGAAAAGTCAAGAAACAAGAATAGCTATTCATTTCAAATCAACGACGCAAATTGGTTTGGTTACTTCAGATACTGTGGCTGTGTTACTCAAGCGCTCACCTCTCGATATGCAGTCGTCTCCGCAATATTATGTTCTTAATTGTTGTGTGTTACTGACTCGGTGCGTCTTCAACGCGTAGAGTTCTTCTTGGGATTCGGTTCAAGTTGCATCTCTCTCCAAACACGCTTTGAATATATACCGTTACCGGGAAACGTTGTCACCCAAAAAGCCTATAAGCTTGAAGCGCAAAGGATGATGGGGGCATCTAAACTGCTACTGTTTGATCTGAATTCAGACAGTTATCGCAACCACAGGTAAAATCATTAAATTTCAGCATATTTCTAAGCATGTTTGTTTCTAACAGTTTACAGAAATTGAAATAAATATTTACCCATACTCCCTAGCGAACCAAGCTTTGTTGCTTTTTACAGTGACAACGTATCCCGGAAACGGTATATACAAATAAGAATATACTAGAAACGTTTGTAGATATCTCAAGTAATGTTCGGACACACATCTTCAACCGATTTTTGCCTCGGATTATCCTACTACTCTCATTAAAAGTATTCTAAGTAGTTAGTTCTTGTGTAAATAAATTATGCGAAATTATTTCTTTTAAGTGACTTAGCCTTGTCAATCAAGTCAGGCTTTCTCGCACGATCATTGGATAACTTTCAAAAACTTTCCTGGGTGGCTACGGTGGCAAACGTCGCACACTGCGCGAATAAAGACTTCATCGTCCGATTTTTTCGAAATACGAATAGCGCTGGTAACGCTAGATTCTTTGCGCACTTAGCGATTCAGGGATATTGCGATTACCCGCGCAAAAGAACTAATACGTGCACCGAGTGCCGTCCCATGCCGTTGTAGCATCGACATTAATTTCGCATTTTGTTAGAGTTAATTACCGAGATTCGAGGCAATAACCCCAATACATCCCAAGGGCCGTAGGCCCGAGGGATGTATTGGGGTTATTGCCGAGAATCGAGGTAATTAACGGACTTAGTTTACAGTTGACAAGGTTTTCAGAAAACAGGGACAAATGAAATGCATTCTTCTCATTGAATTTAACAGTTTTGAAAAGGAGTACAGTTTACAATTGAAAAAGATAGCGGATTCCAATAGGAACTATTGTTAGTTATTTAGCTGCTTTCACAGAAGTGGGTTCCCCAGAGAAACTTATTGCAATTAATTTTTACCATGCACAATAAAGTTGTGATGCTGAAGAAAATGAATGACAACTTTTATTCAACTATGATTGACAAAGGTTTCCAAACACGAATTACGTCTTTTGTTTTCGTACAACAGCCAGTCCAATCAATCAAGCGGCCTTTTGTAAAAGCGCAACTCATTTAAGCGCTGTTATTTTGGTCGGTACGTAGCTGCTTAAAGCTCCTCTCTGGTTGGATAATACAACAATACCCTATACCTCAACACAAAGAACGAGGATAATAGACTAGAGACCAAAGAACTCCTTTGTAGAACGAAAATAATAGAGACAAAAGCAACTACGTCCTTACTGGTTATTTTCATTTGTACCACGCCCTGACAGCTACAGCTCAATTTGCATAACGTTGTGTCCAGCAAAACGGATGGAACTGATTCAAGATGGAGAAACTGAAGGCAAGTTTCAGGTATTTTGCGCTCGTTGGTTGCTCTCTACGATTAGATATGCAATTAACCTGGGCATGATTTTATCTGTATTTTCAGGTTTACGTCTTAAACACACTCTATGGGCAATGAGACCAAGCAAGTAGACTGGACAAACGCTTCTCAATATGGTTCAAGTGAAGGCGTTCTCGGAAATCGTGTTTTGTGGCGTTCAACGGGATTCGCACAAAGGCTAATCAGGAGCAAATATTGGTTATAGACAGACAGTCAGCATAGATGCATAAACTGAGATTATTGGATGTTTTTTCTCGGGGTAAGTGTATGGATTTGAATTCACTAGTAAAATGTTTGGGTTGATAATTGAATTTAGTCATTGTGAAAGGGGCAACTGTCATGGTCTATCATAAATTTGGTCTAACTTGGGGTCATTTTAAGTAGCTTAAATGCAGTCAAACTCCCTACAAATCAACAAAATAATGGTCTACGTTTTTTAACCAACCTTTCAGCTGCTAGATCAATATAAATTTGGAGTATTTTCGTGTATAATCGAGCGGATGGAATTGGATTGCTAATTGGCATTTTTGATTTTCGAACAGGCTGAACAAGCCTCTTTTTCTTTTTGAGACTAATTTGAAACAGAATATAGGTTCGGAGTTGTTTCTGTAGAACACTTGTCTTATTTTAAAACATTTTGATGAAACAAACGTGACAGTGCCCCTTGAAGTCTTGGTAAAAATGGCTTATTGTGTGGTTCCAGAAATTATCCATAGGAAGGATAATAGGAAAGGATATATTTTCCATACAAATACTGTATTTTTCTTCGGGAATTCCAGAGAGGTGGGGGGGTCACTTTTCAACACTCTTCCGGGAGGGGGGGGGGGGTATTTTCTGGAACCACACATTATTGATTTACAGGTAAGTATATGGCTTATTATGGATTAATAGGTAAATAACTAGATATTTACCTATTAATCCATAATGAGCCATATATTTACCTATTAATCCATAATGAGCAATATATTTACCTAGAAATTCAATTCAATTCTATTGATCAACCCCAACCTTTCCCTGGAGAATTCAAATCCCTCCCCGACTTTTAGTTTGTTGAGATTCATTATCCGAGTTAATTCCCTACGAATAACAATGGAAACCGCGTCAACTGTAAACTAATTAGACTTTTTTCCCTCCAGTACGGCCCCCGCGCAAGAAAAATGTCTTCTTGGTAAGGGATGTAAAAACGTTTGCAAAAAATACCCTTGACTGGGGGGTTTGAGTGACGGGCAAGCCTTGTACATCCTTTGTTTTTGCTGTGTGTGTGTGTGTGTGTCGTGTGTGGGGCTGCCTGTGACTTGATTTCACCATTAACAACCTATTTTATCGTTTACAGAGCAGGCCTACTGGACAACCCAAAGAACCTTCAGAGTTATACCCATCGATGTATTCAAGAAATGGAAGCCCGGTGTCTGGAATGCTCTAAATGCCAGCTTCGAAGAGAAGCAAGAAGTGCAGCAACACAGCCTGCAAACAGGCAGTGAATATCCTCAGTAAGTCAAAATTCTTAGTTTAACAATAATTTTGGGCTCTTAAAATGAAGGAGAAAAATTTGCACATTAGAATTTGGGGAATAGGGAGTTTGCCCCAATAATTGGGTTCTCCACTTTGAAAAAAAAGTAGAAGCAATACCATGAAATAATTGTAAAGTTCTGTAGCTCCCGGCTTCAATTTAACATATTGAAGCGTTGTGTAATAAAACACGCAACATTTCCAGCGTTTCACTGGCAAACTCGGGGATGAATGGTCCGTGGATGATCTGCTGAACAAGATCTTTTTACTTATTTCACTGATACTGAAGGAAGAGTTCAATTCTAAGTAAAGTTTGAAACCATTAGGCGTTGTTATGGTAACCTGTTTTGTTGCCGATCGCGTGACTGAGTTTTGACCCCAAACTGTTTCTCCTGGGGAAAACCCCTTATTAGACACTCAAGCTCGGGAACCTGGTATGCCCTGGAACCAAGTGTGTAACAAGGTTGCGCATTAGCGAGCAGTCCCTCAAATAGAAGGGTCGTTACCCATGAAAGGAAACAACAACAATAAGTGTAATGCCCTCTGTTTTTACAAAATGGCAAACAAATTTCTTTAAAAATTGCAAATATTCTAAGTATGGCACCCTACTTGAGGATCCATGGCCACTTACCCTTTTTCCGCGGCAAACTAGTAGTTATGCGGGAGTACCCCCTCCTCCTTCTCAGGGTTTATGACCCCGCCCAACTTCAATGAGAAGTTCGTGCTTCAATGCGTAACGTGACGTCGCAACAACGTGAATTAAAATCTGTCCATAGCCATGGGAATGGGTACCTCGAAATTTGTCTATTTAGAAAATTTGGGGTCAAAAGGTTAAAAACTGCCGAGAATATTGAAAATGAAGTAAAAAATGCAAATTAGTTTCCATAAGTAAATAAGTTTCTAACGCCTTCGGAATATAAAGATAGCTAAAAATCATGGAAAAATAAAACCAAATGCGTTTAATTCAGGGAAGTAGCTTTAAAATCAAACGAAGTTTATATTTAGATTTTCGTACACGGCCTATTTCGCTCACAGCTCTTTTGAGAAATTGTTTGTTTACATTGCCATATCTTCGCTAGTTTTTAACCGATCGCTCTCAAACTTACCAGTTTTACTAAATTAAAGGATCTCTTTCCAGTGGTGGATTCGAATTTTAGTTTACCTCTTTATCAAAATTTAGACACGTGACCGCTTTTACGCCCGCATGGCGCATATTAAAAGAGTGGACCAAATACCAAAGCGACGTTTTTTTTGAAATCGGTGTATAGACTATTACAGGTGGTTTGTTTTATTGATTTTGTTTTATTTCACCAGGACAACCAGGACAAGTTTGAGCAAATAATGACGGTACTGGCAGATGTTAGGGAGGCCACTAAAGTACAAAAGGATATCAAGCAAGTGCAGGAGGTTTTCCAGTGCACCATTTGTCATATGACGTCATCGGGATGTGGCCAGATGATAGGGTGCTTTTTGTGTGTGTCCAAGTTGAAGTCTTGTCCATTATGCAGGGCCTGCATGCCGGATCAAGCTACACGGAAACCACTTTTCGTGCGTGGTCTCGCGGCAATTCTAGGTATGCCCGACATATCAATGGCGTCGGCACTTAAAGAGGCAAATCAACAAGACGAGGACACTGAAGAGGAAGAGATTGTGCTGTGAACACATTGCAACGATGCCCTAAACACAAGGTCTCTGCCTCCACGCAGTAGAAAACCCGCCTGCCCTGTTTGTTAGTGGACGCAATTGTAAATATTACCTCAAAACACCCAACACCCAACAGATGTAATGGAACGGTTTCCTTTTCCGTTTGAGCGGGGGTGCTGTGGTTTTTTCTCCTTAACACATCATGTTCTTTATGTAAATATTCGTGTAATCAAGCAATCTCGTGCCCAAGCCCGTCGCCTTTGGCCAGCGGCAAGAGATCATTAATCGTTGGGTCTTCCGGTCTGAGTCTGTACTGTTTTACGTGAGTTTTTTTTCTTTCATTTTATTAACTTTAGCGAGTGTAAAAGCCGAATTCTTTAAGCTCCATCGGCTACGCATGTGCTCACAAATTTGAATTTTCCTGAGTCCTGAATCTTGCAGCTGGCACAGAAATTGACGGCCTCTGGTCACGATTGATAATCAAGAAATTGTTTCCCATGGGTGCCAGTGGGGGAAGCAAACCCACAGGTCTATTCGGTGCTTTATAAAGCATCAGGACTGTTTGTTTTTTGGCACAGTATATACCTCCCAGACGGACTAGAGAAGACCCGGCTCTGTTTGTAAGTGGTCTTTTGGAGTATGCAGACCAATGTGAACTGCTTACCATTACTGTATCGCATGTTGGCAATTTTGTACTTATACACTCTTGATGAATGACAGATAATCATTAATCGGAGATATGTTTCTGTTTGAATTTCATATAGTCATTTTCAAAAAGACTAATCGTTTCGAACTGCACACGGATCGTAATTGGCTTGGAAACGGCGTTAAGGCATATATAACTTTTATTTGTGTTTATAATCCTGCACTAATCATGTTTGTAATCAGTCCGGTTCATATCCAGATTTGGGTATACCAATTAAGCTGGTTATGCAGTCATTGCGCAATAAAATGGCGGATCCAGATTGTACACGGACACCTCTAAGTTTTACGGCCCTTCTAGCTCAATATAGTGCCTACCCATGAAACTTTGCGCTCCTAGTATTGGCAGAGGGTTGAGGAAGCCATTTTGAATCCAAATCAGCGATCTGTAAGGCGAAGGACGAATATTTTCAAGATTTTCTATCAGTGTTCCTGAGATTTTCGGGAAAAATTTCTCTAAACAGTGAGATAAAAGTCTAATTTACTATGTTGTGCACCACTTTTGGTAAAAAACGCACCTATTAGTTCGAAAGTACGGTAGTTAAACTTCTATTTGCCGTTGAGATCGGCTGGGTGCATCGCCATTTCACGGGGTGCAAGCCATGTGAACGCAGGATTTCTAGCCGAGCGGTACTGCGATCGTGATGGAAAGGCACCGACTGTTTGTAGCGAGTCGATGCCGACTTTGTGCAAGGTACATTGGGTCGCCGAGTTACAGCAGAAAGAAAGGACAGAAAAAGGGCAAGAAAAAAACACTCAAGAATACCTTTGCTGCGGAATTTTCTCGTTTTTGGGACATCGATGTGACCACTGAAAGCAATGAAATCTTCCCTGAGCAGATTTGTTCGGCTTGCAGGAGACACTTATACAGGCTTCGCCAGGGAGAGACAGAGAAACGAGAAATAGCGGTATGGACTGGTCACTCCGAAGAGAGTTGTATTTGCTGCAAAAAACGTAAACTGGAGGGTGATGCTGACGATAATGAAAGCAATACCGATAGCGCTGAAAGCCAAGGACAAGACGACGAAGACTATGATTTTGAGTCACTTTTGAAGAGCTGCCATTTGTTTACAGATGAACAGGCAAATGAAATCGCGAACCGTCTGTCACAGACCCATGGATTAATTTTCTTATCAAAGGCAAATTTGGCGATGTCTCTCAATAAACTTCCTAGGGACGAATTACTCAACATTACAGAAACAATATTTCGAAATGAAAGACATGAAATAAGGTCTGACGCTTTGCAATGCAGTCAGACATACAAGGATCTGGATAAGCTGGTTACTCTAAATTCAGAAACTTGGACTCAGAGTCGCAATGCTATTTTAAATAGCGCTTTAACAGGGCTATCTGGTGACTGCAGCTAAGTAGATACAAGAAAGGTAGCTGCCTGTGATCAGCTGTATTCCATTGCTTCACCAGGCTTTATAAGCCCTTTGGCTTTTGCCTGCAATCTCATGATGTATTCCATTGCTCGTAGCAAGTTTGTGAACAATATCTTTGGTAAGCTTTACCCAGCTGGTTCATTTGGCACTGTAAAATCCTGGCTGAATCAGCTCACCATGACAGTTCCTGAGTTTCCTAAAGGGGATGTCCTCTCTGCCATTGATAATGACCAAGTTTTGATAAAGAAGTGGACGGTCAGGAAAGACAACCGGGCTCAGATCAGCATTTTAACAAGTGTATGTGTTGCTGGCATAAATAGCAATGGTAGCTTGCAACAGGACAGGGCATTAGCCCCAGGGTATGTATGTGTAAATTCTGTTCACTTTATGTTTTTGTTGCCTGTAGGTGTTCAAGACAACACTATGGTTTGACATCATAACTCTGATGGTAAAACAATTTGGTTAAATGACAGGCTGCATTCGATCACATCTGAAATGTGCAATTTGCCCATGACAAGATTAGTGAGCTGGGAAGGTCTCCACAGGTTGTAGCTAACTTGAAGTGCTTAATCTGCAATATAGGATATGGGACAAACAACATTGATTTGCCTAGGCCTGCTAGAACAATTTTTGTATCACGACAGATTGTCTTTCCGTACTGGTTGCATTAGCTTCACAATCTTTGAGCCTTTTCTAGAATGGCAGAGTGGACACATGTGCGATCTTAGAGCTGTCTTTTGAAGGCGAGTGGATGTTGCTTTTGTAATGTGCTTATAAAAAATCTCATTCTGTCAGGTAGCTGCAACCAATCTTTCACATATTGGCCTTCAAAACCAGATGTCAGCCGGACACCCTCAGTTCAGTGATCACTAATCTTGTCATGGGTTACACAAACCCATTTGAATCTGCATGTTTGCTTCCCCAACATTGAGATGATATAGTCACCAATGGCATTTATGGGATTCAAGAAATTGATTGTAATGTAAAAAAAGTTTTTGTATTTTGTTCAAAGCAGCATGAGACAGAATTCAGGACGTTCAACTTCAACTATAAGCTACCATTTAGCAATTTGTTAAATTTTAGAGTTATTTGTGATAGCTTTTTTTTTACTTCAGGGAGTGGAATACCAGGTGCGTAGCTGCCAAAACGGATGACACGGAGAAAGAGAAATTGATCGCAGACTGTAGCATGAGCCAACAACAGAAGGATTTGTTGCGACAGGAGGTATTATTTTGCATGAGACCATTTTGTGAACGGATCTGCACAATTATTTTTTTAGCCCAGTGTACATATGTGCATGCATTATCTATGATGGGTTTTCTGCTCACAAAATTTAGGTTAGGCTCAAATGACATTATTGGAAAATCATCCTACTGTAGATATGCATGAGGACACAGTGGGTTCAAGAAATAGTCAGCAAACCATCCAACGATATGACCGGTGGAAAAACAAAAGGAATTTTCGACCCATGGAATTCCACCCATAGTCCAGTAAACTTATGGTGCAAAATGAAACAAATTGCAACAAGAGGTTTTTCTTCAGTCTGTTGCTCTATACAATCACCTGTAAAAAATCAGAATAAATCCGTCCATGCAAACATCTACAAATTCATGTTTGAAAATTGGCGGCCATTTTGGCCTTTGTTATTAAAATGAGTTCTGACACACTTAGCTCTATCAAGTTCTGGAGATTCTCTAGACTTCACAGCATTTCCTGGCCAGCATTTCCAATCTTAATATTGTGCTTGACTCAAATACAAATGCAAAAGAATGAATTCAAACACAGAGGCTACCATGACTCTGTACAATGGGTCATTTCTATGCTAACGGAAGCATTAAATTATTTGCCTGTTCAGTGCTATAGTCTAGAAAAATGAGTTTGAGTATAGAGTTCCAAGTGCGACAAAACTCATTAATAACAAAAGGCTAGAAGACCGTGAACAAAAGAAATGTTAAGTTTATTTTCAACACAAATTTTCAGGTTGTTTGCATGGATGCCAGTGATTCTAGAGGTACCATGTTCCATTTTGAGGGCTTTTTCACCCTAAGTTTACTGGACTAAGAGTTGTCTTTTGTGTCAAAAATACAAGCCATCAAATAACATAGGAAAGAGGCCTCTGCTAGCAGGGGAGCCATCCTCTCATCAAAAGAGCACTCAATTCAACTCATGGTAGATATTTTTCTTGTGTTTAGAACAAAAGCTTTATGCAAGAACTACTTGAGAAAGTTGTGAAGGAGCACACATTGAAGGATGGAAAGGCAGTTGATGATATTGATGCAAGAGTGACAGAAATCCAAGCAAAAGAAGGAATGAGGATCTGCCCTGTGTGCTCCACAGTCATGGAAAGAAAAAAGCGGAAATGCATCAACGCAGATTGTGGAGTCAACTTGAAAGCTTCAGAGAAGAAGCTCGATGGAAGTGAGATTCTTGGGACTGCTCTTGTCGCACCCACAAGGCAGTATGCTCACCGGATTAAAGAGTACCATCTTGAGTTTAAAGTGGATGAAGTGAGCAACAAAGCAGTTATGAGTGTAAAAGATATACTGGCAGATTCCTGTGATGAGTATTCACATGTCCCTAGCAACCATCCAGATGATCCTGTAACAGTCACAGCAAGCGCCCCAGTATTTGTAAATCCTAACTCATTTGAGTCAGTCAAAGTTGTACTTAGAAAACTTGGGTCAGCAGCAAAAATCAAAAGATACCACCCAGAGCTCGCCGATGCAAGGGAGTGGCTTTCTGTCACAATGGATGGCCTCCCATATCTTCTCTGTAGAGAAGTACTCAAGTCTGTAAAATTGTGTTCCTTGTGTGGAACTGAAGTCTCAGCCTCCAGTAGTCAGGCACACACCCTTTCAGAGCACCTTGGTCAGAGAGTCACATATATCAATGAATTGACTGGGTACTCCTAAGGATAGGCAAGCTTCATCATGAGATGAACATGGCAAGGACGTTCCTTGCTGTGAATTGGGAAGTTTACCTGTCTTCTCTGGCACGTGAGCTTGGCTTCACTAGTGATGCTGCACAAAACTTTGTGAAAAGGGGGTCTGATCATCACAAGACAATGTCCATACTGAAGGTTGCACACATAGGCCTCCTATCAGAGCTTCTTGTGCCATATGTTAAGGAAAAGTTGGCAACTGGGGAGGTGATGTCTGTGAAAAACTACCTCCTTCATTGGCTACCTGCAAAGGGCTGGCCTGACCCCATATACCGCTACATATTTCACACCACCTTCACCTATCTGACGGGTTTGCACGTCTATAGGATGGGAGTCAGGAGGAATAATACTAATTTCCTTCTTACTGGTCAAATGGCGTTTGCTCCACTGTTTCACAAAAGCAGTGTCTCTAAATATGCCTTGATTGACCTTTATGACAGGTGAGGAAATGGGATTGTAGTTCTTCATTAAAACTGTACAGTGTTCAAGTTACTTCGATTTTTATGATCTAACAAACTGGATCATAAAATTGAAAATGAAAATAAATGGATAAGTCTCAAATTTTGGAAATGTCAGATCTACAAAAGGCATTTTTTCCATATTTTGTAGGGGAGGGAAGGCTATCCTTACTGGTTAAAGTAGAAAAGTGCTTCTTTGTGTAATAATTATAATGCATTTTGCACATCTCTTATTTTTAGTCTTGACAGGGCCTCGTTTCCCCCCGAGCTATCCCAGTTTGTGACATCTACCGAGTCAATTACGATTACCGGTAACAAGAGCAAAGGTGAAGATATGGACGCGCGCCTTGAAGAGGTCAACAAGCAATCCAAGACTTGGCAACACGGAACTATGGCTGCCATGGACTGGCTGAGAATCTTCAGAAACCTTGGTAACTTAAGTGAGGTAAGTATCTTACTCCAAACATGTTATACCACAACAATTGGAGACATCAACATGCAATTGGCAGTCTCAGCCCCCTAAAAATAAAAATACCTCCCTCCCCTCTGGACTTTCCAATTCCCTCCATGGTGGGGGTATGGATCTTTTCTGGAAATACACAATGAAAGATAAATAAAGAAAAACTATACAATGTAAAATCAAGGGTGAGCTAACACCCAGGGTTGTCAGGAAGAACTTTAGTAGCATTCCAAGGTGGGGGTGGCTAGCTGAGTCTTTGGTCATCAACAGCAGGTTGCATAAGGTTTTCCATGATCCCAAAGATGTTGTCTATGCATAAAATTATAAACAAAATATAAACTCATCTCTGTTGAGGGCATTAGTTGCAGCTTCTCACTCGAGAAATTGTTTACACTAATTGGTCCATGGCTTTGTGGGATTCCATACTATGATAAGAAGAGTGTGTTGAATAAATTGCACTTTCTGTGTCTTTAGTATATTTTTTTTCACAATTGGTGTGTTGAATTTTCTTGGTGTCATGTAATGTCGGCTCTAACTTTGGTTTACTTGTTTTGTAGATAAGAAAGTGGCTTTTATCTATCATTGGCTTGAAAGACCCCAAAGATGACTGTGCAGTGAGCAGAAGAAGATATGACTTTTGTGAAGAGGTCACAGCTTGGAGGGTAAAACTCAGAAGAGAAAGGTACACTTAATAATGTTAATACTTTACATGCCATATATAAGTATGTCTCAGTCTTCTAAATGTTAAAGCCCCATAACTAGGAAACTAGTTACCTACATGTAACTTGGAAACTCTCCTAGGTGAATTTCCTTTTTTAATATTCACTTCAAACCACAATAAAAAAGTTCATAATCAAACTCTGATTAACAGTGATTTGGATATACAGGTACAAATAAATATAAGTGAAATTAACCGACGTTTCGGTGTCATTCTGACGCCATTGTCAAGGTGCTATACAAGGTAAATATGCAAACGGAGAGAAAAAGCTAAGTTGTGAAATTTATATATGAAAGAAGGTGGAGTAAGCTAATTAAAGAAATACTCAATCAAACATATGTTATATACTGTAGTTGGCTTGCTTAAGCATTTAAGATTACTTTAGGTATATATGTGTGGAAAGAGTTCGCGTTTGAACTCTCCCCTGCTATAGCTGATATTTACAACTCCTCGTTGGAACAGGGTTATTTTCCATCAGAATTAAAACAAGCTATTGTGGCCCCCGTCCCGAAATGCCGCCCTCCAAGGATTGTAGATAGTGATCTGAGGCCAGTCTCTTTGACTTCGCCTTTGGCTAAAGTACTTGAGGGTTTTTCTGCTGAATCTCTTCTCAGAGGAGTATGGGACAAGCTCGACATCAAGCAATTTGCTCTTCCAGGAAGATCCACGACGCAAGCTCTGGTATACTTGCTGCACACTATTTTGGAGTCTATTGATTCTGGTGAGATGTATGCCAGAATATTTTTCTCAGACTTCACCAAGGGTTTCGATCTTGTGGATCATAACGTCTTGCTGCGTGAGCTTGAGGACCTAGATGTGGAACCACATTTGGTCAGATGGATTGCTGCCTTTCTTACCGGCAGAAACCAGAGAGTGAGGGTAGGCGCAGTCCTTTCCCAGCCTATAACTCTGAATGGGGGAACTCCCCAGGGGACAAAATTGGCTCCTCTACTATTTTGCATCCTTGTGAACAAAATGGCGTCGAACTGTGTTAATAGAATCAAATATGTAGATAACGCAACTGTCATGGAGTTTGTCCCCAGGCTTTCTCCTTCGTACCTGAATTTACTGTTTCGGATATCTACACCTTTGCCTCCTCTAGGGGCATGGTGCTTAACAGTAAAAAATGCAAAGAAATGTGTATTAGTTTTCTACAGTACTCCCCTTTTCCACCAGCCCCTCTTCTGGTTGGTAATTCCCTGATTGAAAAGGTCTCTTGCTACAAAGTGCTAGGCGTTTATTTGTCGGATAATCTTACATGGAACGAGCATGTCATACATATTGTTAAGAAAGGCAGCAAACGCTTGTATGCACTACGTGCACTTAAGAAGTGTGGGTTATCGAATAACCAGTTAATTCTTGTTTTCTGCAGCGTCATTAGGTCTGTCTTAGAATATGCGTGCCCCGCCTGGGCTGGCCTCACTCAGTATCTGAGTGACCATATAGAATCGGTGCAAAAAAGGGCGCTGAAGATCATTTCTCCTCATTTGCGGTATGAGGATGCGCTCGCACAAGCAGACCTAAAGACGCTACAGCAGAGGAGAGAGGATGCATGTATTAAATTTCTTAGGCGATCCCGCTCCTCCTCCCCTCTGCTGGGCAGCTTAGTTCAACAAGTGTCACACGAAAGGCCATATACTCTGAGATCAGGTTCGTCCGCCACTGTACCTGTGACGGCTAAAACAAACAGATTCGGAAATCTATGTACGATCAAATATCAGAGCCAACTGTAAATAGCATTTCAGTACCATAATATTTATACTTATGTAATATCGATATTGTAATTAGTGTTCTGACCGGCCTCGTAATTCAGCAATTGCTGCGATATGGCTTTATTAAACAATTATTATTATTATTATTATTATTATATTTTGGAAATAGATTTTGTTCAAAACATATTCAAAGAATTATGGTTGATTATAGAGCTTTAAGCTTGGGAATACCACTGGTACTGGCCATGACTAAGGAAAGGCAATTATCTTCCCAAAATGTCTGTAGAGATACTTGAATGGCCTGTGGGGATGGACACAAATCCATTCTAGAGTATTTGAACAGAAGTATGTTTCATTTGGTAATCATTAAAACATGTGATACACCAACAAGAAATATGGCAGCATGACTGACAAGCCTCTCATTAATGCAGAAAGGCTTTTGTGCTTTCACGTGAACACAAGGCTGTTCTGTCAAGAGATTGTTATTCAAATTTGCTGCCATATTTAGAATTGGTGTATAGTTTACACATGACCCACTGTTTATTTCCTTCTGGATGATCTCAGTTGTTTTGCTGCAAGAGAAGCCAATAAGATGTTTTGTTTCATTATTACAGGTATCTCATCCCCCAAAAGATCCCCAGCAGGATAAGAGGCCATTGTGTTCCATTGATGGAAAAGAACTGGATGACGAACTTTTGGATATGGATGCAACCTTAATGACCAACAGGAGGATGCTGCTGGAGAAGATGATGATACGTGGCTATGACCGCAAAGAGATCAACATCAAGCCTCTCTATGTAACAAAAGAGGAAAAAGCCTTAGCAGAAGATGTGAAAAGTCTGACAAAAAGTGCTATTCTTTTGCGTATTTCTGATAAGATTAATCTTGTTTATTCTGAAGAAGTCAAAGACAGTTTCAGAGATAAGCTTGCACATTTCAAGAGAAATGTTGATTCAACTGCAAAGCAGCATATTATTCGCTTGTGTGAAGAGGTTGAAGACGAGATACGGCACCAGACAGAACGCGATGCCTCATGCATCGAGACTGAAATGTCAGACTCAGAAGAGTAAATACTTTTAAAATACTCATAAATTATTCATCAGTCAACTGACCAGTAAAGTGAGGAATAATCGATCTCAGAGAAGTAGAACAGACAAAGGGCAGCACTCCTGACATAATGTTTGTGCACTGACAACTTCCATGTGGGACAGGATTCATGGGCACAATCTTGACTTTTTCCATTCTATGAATGACTATTGCGGTAATCGGATTGTCACAAGTAAAAAAGTATGATTAGTTTGACTGACATGTTTTTATTGGTCAGGTGACTGATGAATAATTGTGTCAGAACACTTTCAGTTTGTGTTTTAAATAGTACACAATATCAGGAAAAAGAGAACCTATATCTCTAGTTATTTTTAGTTTGGAAAGATCACAAGAAAATGTACTTTTTAGTGTCAAAATTAACTGGGAAAAAAGTCTGCCCCAACAGGAGGCTTGTCCTTCCCCTTCCCAGAACAAGAGTTTATAGCTACAGCCTCACTTACTATAATTACCATTGATTTTGTTTTCTGTTTGTACTTTTTATATAAGCATCAATTTCAAGAGCAAAAATACAATCAACGTAACAGTGTGCCCAGGGGCCCTCCTGTTTCTATGTACGTTCACATTTCAATAATTAGAGTATTTCATAGTAGTCTTTATGGTCGGACCATTATATTTTGGGGGAGCATTATTTCTTTTTTCTAACTTAGAGTCTTCATGGAGAATTTTTTCGCACCAAATTAGCATATTTTTCTTGTGAGATTTGTTGTGCGCAATATTTTTTCCTCAAAATATGTAATGGTCCGCTCATGTCTACAAATTCCAATACAGTGCGATTGAGAATTTTGTATTGATTTCATCGATCGCCCAACAAAACACTTTGACAACTATTCAAATGTCCAGTAATAACATTGTAAATAGGCGTAGTATTAACGCGTTCAATCTTGATATTTATAAAATAGCAACATCACAAGACCATCCAGGTACGTGTTGTAGTATTGTGTTTCTTGTACTTTCCAAGCGGTGAATTATGATGATGAAATGTTAGTAATGGTGTCTTCGTCTCGCACAAATGTTAATGAGATATCCGGCTGAATCACTTGCACGGGAATCTCTTCTCTCCTAACTTTAGGAGCAGGATTTTCACTAATCAGGTCCGCAACAGGCGCTGGAAAATTGCGGAATAGAATTTCTCTTGGTGCTAGTGTTGGTGCTAACGTCTTATTGGGATTTATCCCCAGAAGACGCGCTAGTGGACTCGCAATTTCCACTTTATCCGGAGTACTTTCTAAGGGCGAGACTCCAGGCACCCTGTCTATAGCTTCGTCCTCTGATCTACCCATGGGGTTCTTTACTACTTCTTGACCTTCTTTTGGTTTCAATTTGCCCTCTAAATATTGCTCCATAAAGGGTTCACTGCCCCAAACGAGTCTCTTTCTTGGTGTTTGAATGAGCAAAAAGATGCCGGCTTGTGTCAAAGCGTTTAACTTTGCAGCATTATGGAAGAGTGTTTCCTTTCTCTTGAACAATGTGGCTGCTCGTTTTGCGCTGTCCGTTATGTAGCATATTTTCTCCTTGGGGCGCCGACTTATCTTCTTAGCAGTTGATTTTGACGAAGTTGCATCGCTGTGAACATAAAATGAGATATTTGTTTTTAACATTAATGTATCAGTGGCTGGCGATCTTTGCACGAATGAAACCATAGTTAGTAGAAACAGAACGTGTTTCGCTCGCCGCCATGCTCTTCGATCGAGCAAACACGAGTTTAAAACGTACCCTGCTACTTTCTGGAATTGTGCCCTTTGCGGCGGTGTTTCTGGGGTTTCTTGAATGTCCATAATTCGCCCACGTCGCTGCCAGGATGCAACTCAGAAAGCACTGCTTGGAACTGACACGCGCCGGGGAATTCTTTGTATTGTTGCGCAAGTTGTCACTTTACTTGCCCACGTGTTACCTTTTCGCACCATATTTTGTTTACATTTTGCGACTGGCGAATCACATTGAAGAATTAAAGTTCACCAGCCAATCAGAACGAAGCCGGCTGTAAAGTAACCCCCAGGAATGCGGGATTGCGCGAAGCTTTGTCCAGTTTTTTCCTGTCCGACAACAGCAGCTCAAAAAGTTAGATTTTGTGTGCTTCACCGCCAAGAAAACGCAGGATACCTATTTTAGCGATGGCCAAGCGAGGTAAGTTAGTACTCATGTCACTCTTTATTCATGAAAACGTCAAAAACGCGATGTTGGAGCATTGAAATAGTCTGTTCTTGCTTACAGCAAGCGACTCAAGCCTCGACTTAGACGTAATCGAAGTGAGGAACGCTTTTATCAAAGGGTAATAATAAATAATAACTGTTCTATACTTAATACAGACCCGACCGACTCCCACAGAGACTCTACCCAGTTCGGCTAATATAAACGTCTGGGCTGATTTTGTGGCTTTTATTGAAGGTATCAAGAACATAAAATCAAGCTTCCTGTGGGAACACGTGTCGAAGCTCGCATCGAGGAAGCATCAGCTAAACGTCTCGACGAAAACGCCGTCATTTGCTTTGTTCCCGATGATCTCGACGAACAAACACTTGATACCACTATGTCCAGTAAGTCAGCGGGAACTTCTTACAAGATTAGAGACGTGGTAGGGAAAACTGTCGGTCGAGTGCAGTACTTCTTGTCTGGGGTATTTTGGAGGCTGCTCGTCGACAGAAAAGTCTCCAAACTGACAGGGTAAGATAAAAGTAGTTGTCGTGTATAAGTTTCTAAAGCATAGCTGTCAACCCCCATAGCACAGAAATCTTGAGATTTTGCAGAAAATGCAACAAATGTATAAGAAACGTCCAAGGTTGTTATGCGGGAGAATACAGTTAACTTTTGTGACAATCAAAGCAAAATTTAAGCTTGACAAAAGGTTCAAAATCTTGAGTCCCCAAATTAGTATGGGAAATATCCCATGCTACTAGGTTTTTCTGACACGTGAATAAAGTTATTCATTCATTCATACTAAATTTCACTTTTATATAGTGGGTTAATGTATGAAGCCACTGGGCTAATTGACACAAAACCATTCACATAAGAAGCTTCACTTTCCCTTAAAGCAGAATAAGAGTCCCCAAATTAGTATGGGAAATATCACGCTACTAGGTTTTTCTGACACGTGAATAAAGTTATTCATTCATTCATACTAAATTTCACTTTTATAATGATAGTGGGTTAATGTATGAAGCCACTGGGCTAATTGACACAAAACCATTCACATAAGAAGCTTCATTTTCCCTTAAAGCAGAATAAGATTTTTACATAGAAATCACCAAAAGGTTCCCTTGATCATTTACTGTGGAATTCCATGGTGATGTGCTTCAACAAACAACAAATCATATTTAGAAAATTTACAGATTTCTTAATTGTTGTTCCTTTGTTATAGTGTGATTGATGGCCTTCCCTTGCATAGTAAAAAGCCAAAGACGGAGCAGCGCTGGGTCAAGAATAAACAAGCAGGTGGGGGCGTTGTTATCCCTGTCACATGGCACTTAGAAGTGGCACCCACTACTGATGCAGCATCAGTGACAGAGCTAGTAAGAGCGTCTCTGCCAGAAGTCGAAGGCCATGAAGATATGGAAATTGTGGTAAGTGCCATAGTATGGCTAGGTCTTGCTGTATAGTGTGGACTCCTTGTGTAAGTCATCCATGTGGTAAGCGGTCACGTGCCCGCTATATTCGTTCAGGGTCCAGGTGCCATCTTGGATGCCAGGGAATAAACTGTTGTCAGGTGAAACCTACTTACTGTCTCTACTTAATGGAGTGGTGGCAGCGATAGGCAATTGGTGGCAGCGATAGGCAATAATATGCAATCAGTACTCCCTGCATAAGGGTAACAGTTCACAGAAGAAGCAAAGAAAAAAGGGAAACAGTGCATTACATGGGAAAGGTCTAAATAAACTAGTAAATCAGCAATGGAAAGGCTAACTGCTTCTTTTTGTGCCACATTTGATTGGATAATCAGCAGTTCTGGCCCCAAAACAAAACCTTGATAATGTTTCATGTCAGAGTGCATGTGCATTTGTCACTCAAGTAGAATATTGAAGTAATAGCACTGACATTTCTGCCCAGGGAAGCCCTAATGCATTTTGAATTACCCCATAAAACAAATAAGATTTATTAATGGTACCATGGGTAAAGTGGTATGCTGATTGCCTATCTCTCTGCTATCTAGTTTTGAGACCTGGCAGCAGGGAGTCATGTCTTTGAGCTATACAGGGGCTAGAATGTTTTGCTAATTCTGCTCTGCTGTTACTTATCTTTTGGGTTTGACAATAAACCAAGGACCATTCTTCTCTGTGAACTGCACCAAAGGCTACAGACTGCAATTAATTACCCCAATTTTGTATTTAAGCCAAACTTTAAAAACTGCAGTCCAATCTTAAAGGTCATACATCTTGTGCAGTATACAAATATATACACCTAATTCAATAACGTTGCTTTGGGAATTGGTGTTTGGCCTTTGAAACCGATTGTTTGGTGGTTAAACTCAAGCAAAGAATCCCATTGTTTTCAGCGCTTCAGTGGCCAAAGTCTAAAGCAAACTTTTTGAATTAGGTGTATATTTGCAATATACAAATGCAAATAAATTAGTGTAAACATTATTCTCCAAAGTACCAGAAGCAATTTAGTTGCCTGTACAAGTGGATTTTCAAAACCTTTCTTTTCTTCTCAAGGTACGGTCATCAAGAAAACGCAGCCACCAGGAATAGAAACAGCTGGCTACTTACCTTGTCAAGGGGCATCTACTGTACAAGGGGCATCTACCAGGAATGAGGATACTTTCCAGGCCCAGCATTTTTGTTTTAACATGAGAAAATAGAAGTTGAAATATTTTTTATTCAACTGGTTGTTTTTCCAGGCTCAGTCACACAAAGCACAGGTGTTGAAGAGAGCAAATAAAAGGAAATAAAAGAAAAATAAAAGACAATATTGTTTTTTTATAACAAACTGGATTGTGACATGGGGTGCTTAGAGGGGCAGTGTCATGGATATTAAAATAAACAAAAGACCAGTTGTCTTCCCAATCCATCCCAAAAGCTTGTTAGGTTTCCATAATTTGGACCATTTTTAGAACAAATTTGTAAGGAAGATTGTCTATGAGCTCCTGTTTACTTGAGACCCTTACAGCCAAATTCGTAGTATCGCGATGATCCAAATCTCAAATCCGTGTTTTGCACTTTTATTTTTGTCGATTCTGCGCTGTCACTCAAACCGTCTAGGCCAATCAATTCCTTACCCTGTTCTGCCTAGTGCAGTCAAATAGGTTTCTGACGCGACAGAAAGCCAGGCGACTGCACTAAGGGGAAACAAGGCAAGGAATTGATTGGCCTAAACGGTTTGAGTGACAGCGAAGAATCACCAAAATAAAACAAGGATTTTAGATTTGGATTGTCGCGATACTACGAATTTGGCTGTAAAAAAAAAAACAGATCAATATTTGGGGTTTTTCTGTGATGGGAGTATTTGTTTGGGAGAGTACACTCGAATTCAAGAGTTCTTCAGCTAATGGAGAAGGAAGGGGTGCATTTTCTAATGTATACAGCTGCCCAATTTTGTTAGACCAAAACCTTGCTTTCTCCTTGTATTCTCTGTGTTTTCTGAAATATGTTATTAAATGGCATGGGCTTGGTTTAATACACCAATTAAGTTATGGTTCTTGCCTGCTAAATCATAAAAGCATTAGCACAACTTTCTATGACTTTATCAGGAATAAAGCACTTGTGATGTTGGCAGAGACACTAAAAACGTTTTAAAATCACTCGCCTTGTGTCTCTCCCAAAATCACACATACTCTATTACACTGACAATATCATAGAAAGTTGTTAAAGTTATATGGGAAGTAAGAGGTCAATGGACCCCCAACCCCTCTGGTATTGCCAATTCCCTCCGTGATGGGGGTATGGCTCTTTTCTGGAAATACACAATGCTTTTTTATATAAACAACTATTTTCTTGAATGGTCCATGATTGAGCATGTAGTGACTGAAAACTCATCTACAACTTTGTGAACTGGTTGTACTGCCAAACTGAACCTACCAGTTAAAGATGCATGATTAGGGACAGGGTTTGCTAACATAGTACTTGCAAAGTCCCCTTGGATTTTCTTTTCTCTCCTTGAAAGTTCTATAATTTCAAACAAATGTCTGGAAAAACCCAATGACAATAATACATTTCCTAATTTTCCAAATATTATTTAACCCAAGCTACAATTGCTTTATACTTATATAAGACTGACACAAAGAAACCCCTGCTCGTCTGGGCAGAACCAAACAGGCGAATTTTCTCTACTTCCAAGTTCCTTGTAAGACAGGTACACAGGGTTCACAGGATCGTGGAAATGCCGTATAATGTGTACTTTTGAGAGAAATATTGCATTTTCAGTTGTATTAGGAAACACTGTAGAAAATGCTTAATTTTTTCTGTAAACAATCCATCAGTTGCAATAAAATTAAAGACTACTTACTCTGTGTTCATCTGGTGATTGTTTTGTCTACTTCAGTGCGGGGATTTAGAGCCATTTTTGAGCGTGAAATCCAGTGCGAACTGATGCAATATTTATCTCAAAAGTACACATTATACGGCATTTCCACGATCCTGTGAGCCCTGTGCGAGGTGCAGACTGTCAAACCTTTCTAGCATCATGTTTCGTACGTTCAGACACTAGATTGATAGAAACTTTAATGTCAAAAACTTTAATCATCTATTGTAGGCTGTTTTGCTTTGCACCCAACGAGGCGAAACACAAAGAAAACCAAGCGAAGGGAAGAGTGGATACGATGTGGGCTACTAGCAGGGTACTGTGGCTCCATGGTTCGAATTTAGCCTCTGAGATGAAGTCTTTTTCACTGTTCACTTGACTTCTAGTCTTTTGTAAAGAGGATTATTCATGTTTTCATCCTTCGTGGTACATTATCGGAGAATAATTGCCGGATTAGCTTGCTTGGTAATTATCATAAAGAAGTTAAAGATGAACTTGATTCTTCTGAGGTTAACTTACGCACGCAACTCTGTTTCCAGTTTAAATCTTTAACCGAATTATAATTATCAAGCTTCTATCAAGTAAACATCTGCTCCCTTAAATCTTTATTAGCTATTTTGCCAAGCCGAGGAACATTTAGTTGAGTTGTAGCAATCAAGGAATATCAACTGTGTTTTTGGCTACTGAGCCTTTCGTTCCTTTCGGCCTTTCGTTCAACTAACAGATTCAAAGCGCCGTCTGGTCAGCCTTCCTGAGTTTTTAAAATGAAAGTCTTATTGAATACTCTGATCAAAATATTTTCTTTTGCAGTATGTGTACTTTCTGAAGGCGAGAACGATCAAGTTGTAGGAGGCCTTACTATCTATTACCGCCGCCATCTTGTATGTTTTGATCTATAACGTGAACAATGGTTTCCATAGTAACGATGAGTTAATTGGTATACCCAAATCTGGATATGAACCGGACTGGTAATAGAAATGAAAGATCTGATTGCATCTGCAAATGTGTCTATCTTTCCATGGACAATGTCAGAAAATATTGTTGCAAATGAAGGATTCTTTGACATGAATAAATGTTCTCTTGATTCTTGAAGATGTTCCAATTCGGCCAATGGGTCAATTCCAACATCTGTGGAAGTGCTCAGGCTTCCACCTCTTTCTCTATACATCCTAACAGCCTCTGCAGTGGAGGGAATCGTGAAAGTTGACAACTTGGCAGTATGATTTGATTCCCTCATTTTGTTGACTGGCACACATCCTCTTGGCCCTAAACAAATATACATTTCTTCAATGAAACAATCTAATGCGGTACTCTGCCTCTGCATTAGTAAAATAAGTCCGTGATTATGTTTGAGGGCCAAAGGGAGGGGGGGAGGGGATCAATTCAATTCGATTTTATACCGCCAAAGTACATAAGTGAAAGGCGGAAGAAATATCGCACTAAAAAGGACGACAATAGAAACTGAAATTGGATCAAGAACTCTACCTTAAATGACCCCTCTTGGTGGTGTCTTCTGAACACCTCCATTCCCTGGAATTTCTAGGCAATTCAAAAACCTCTGTAGCCGAAACCGACGCCTTTCCCATGGAATTTCCAGTGTTTTCAGGGCACTGTGGCCTCTTGGAATTGGAATTCCAATTCCTTTTTTTTAGACTCCCCTGGAATTTCCAGGGACTGAAGTAGACCCCCCCCCCCCCCGGAATTTCGTGGGAATTGTTTGTGAAGATAATGTATCGAGTTAAAGTATTTTTCCCAGTAAAGCACCCCGGTAGATTTGGGAAAACTGATAACACGGTTAAAAACCCTATACAAAGCCTGGTGGAAAAGGGTTTTAAAGGCAAGAAGATAGAAAAATTCAGTTAAAGGAAAACTCGCGCGCAAAAATACTAAAAGATCGGTGCTGATCAGTCGCTGAAAGTTCAAAAACCAACCTCGGGCACTTTTAAAAGTAGCTCGAATGACTCCATTTTCTAGATTTTCCGTATATCATAGTATAGATTTCTGATAAAAGTAATACATTAACTAGCCTGCTAGCCGGCTCTCCAGTGGGGTTTTTCGGATATTTTAATTTTTTTGGCACGCGGGATTCCTGTCACATATCCGAAAAACCCCACTGGAGAGCCGGCTATACATAAAGGACATGAGCATTTCATTGAAGCCATGTCATTGTCAACTAAGGTTGTAGTCGGCTTTCAATGGCCGATTTATCATTTAGAAACAAACATATAATTTGTTACTTTTTCGTTTTGTTTTTTTTCTTCTTCGCCCCTTCGTAAATGAAAATCGCCGAAATAAGTCTATCTGCAATTACATGTAACAATATCTACTGAGGTTCCCGGGCACTAGTGCCTGAGTACCGACAAGTGCCTGAAATCGTGTGCACACAGGAAAATGACAGAAAACGTTACCCAACTTTGTGCCCGAGTACAAGGTCTAGACTTGGGCACCAGTGCTGTGCTAACCTGAGTTTCAGGCCGTTTTTCGCCTCCCTCTAAAATACCGGGAAACGAAAAGAGGGCCTGATACAAGTACTGTAATATTTCCATGTTTTGCGGCCAAAATATGGTCGCAGCCTCTGATTGGCTGAAAAACAATGCAAGTAAAATCCGATGCTCTGATTGGCCCGTTTCAGCTAGCATGAATCTACCACTTCCGGTAGCTTCGACCTCTCGACGACCGCCATTGCTCTCGTCGCGAGGCATTTTGAAATGACTTCTTTTGAGACTGCTCTAAAAGAATGCGAAGATGTATTTTCTATTTCTCTGAAGGCCGAACAGAAGCTGTGTATCCGAAAGATAATTAAGGGTATTTACTATTTTTCTTGCACATTTCTTGCACAACAGCATTTGCTTTCCTCTACATACGTTTATTCCCACGCTCTCAAGAAGTTGTCCAAGCACAACAGAACTAGAACTGGATACTTTACCGATAATGGCTTGATTCATTGTGGGCGAAAAAAGGTGAACAGAACCGCATTTCGATCCATATTTCAAGACTAAATCATCGTGACAAACAACACAGGAGCGAGCGCTCGCCATTTTCACTTCGAAACTGTTTACTTTTCTCGTTTTCCCAGGCTTGAAAGTCATTGATGCGCAACATTTTTGACAGCCGACGTCTGTTTTGATATGAATTTGACAGCGGCCTTGAAAGGGGGCGGCCAACGCGGCGCCCAGTACTTGTGTCAGGCGTAATTTTATTTTTCTCCCTCATTTTCTCTCGGAAAAATAAAAATTCCGGCTGATACTCAGGCTACTGCTGTGCCCGAATTTTGGCTTGGGCCAAAATGGCGTGTTCTTATCAGTGCCCGCCCAGGGTAGCTCGCCTAAGCGGGTGACCCGGCTGCCCGGGTTAAGTTCTCCCCATATAAACAGGCCCTTAGGCTCGGTTTCCACCCCCACTGACGGCTGGTCGCACGACTTGGCTGCGATGCACGTGACGTCATCTAATTAAAATTCAATCCTGCTACCTTGATGCACACCAACTGGCAAAATTGGAATCAACGTGGACCAACTTTCTTCGAAAACTTGTCCGCAATGGGTTCGAGCGTGTCAATGCTCCAGCTCGACTAAACAGCACGAGCACAGCTACCCCCCCCTGAGAATGGTGATGTAGACTGGCGCTACAAATACTCCTACACTGACAGTCTGCTACTCACCCACTCCATACCGATCCGTACGTTTTACCTTCAACAACACCTAAAATACATCGCTCATGTCACTCGTCTCCCTAACTCCAAAAACAGATTCTTTTTCGAACTAATAAAAAACCGTACAGCCGTGATAAATGGAAACAATATGAATCGCTTACTGACCTACCAAAAGAACAACTTCAACGGGAAATGCAGGTCAAGGAGAAGTTCCTGCAGCTGCTGGCAAGGGCAGTCGGCACCCCCACCTGCTGAAACAGTGGAGGGGGAAACACGATGATGATGATGATTAACAGGATTTGGCGGGCGGTCGTGGTGTCACATTTTTCCCGCATTCGATATGCCTATGTTGTTAACGTTTCTGTAGCAAACCTGACAAAATATGACAACCAATACACCTAGAAAAATTGCAGAGTCTATCACAGGATTTTGTTTTCTGCAGCAAAAAAGTCAAAGATAAAAAAAAATTACGAACGCATATTTTCCCTGCCGACGCGACGATTGTGCGCCCCCGCGAAAAAATCTGTAAAAACAAGATCACAATCCCAGCGAAGTTCAACAAAAAGGATAGTCTCCCTCGCAGCCCGTTCTTTGTGTCGGTCACGCAACGCTTCCCTCCCCACGAACGGCTGCTCACATTCGAACCACATTCCTTTCATAAAATCTGGCCAATCACGTTGAACGTTCCATATTTAGGAACTTCTACGCGCGTCTTCTACTCAGCCAATCAGAAAGCATTTTACTTCTGTAACTTTATGACGTATTTTTCTTGAGGTGTGAGATCAAAATGGCGTCCATCGGAGAAGCATTTACTTTTGTTACTTGCCATTAGAAACAGCGCGTCTCCCAAGCAAAATGGCCGACAAAATGACCGAAAAGGACTGGAAACCATTGAGAACTCTATCATAGGGATTCCTGTGTGTTTTATACTGATCACTGCAGACTTCGAAAGAATGACAACAACGGACCATTTGCACAGTTGAATTTTTCACGGATTTTCAAGCATGCTAGTGTAGCCGCTAGCTTTTCGCCCATGGATTTGCGAATGTGGAATATAAATACAAAGTACAAAGGAGAGTACAAGTTTTTATACTTTTAAAACACTGCTTCAGAGGTGACTCCAATGCAACGAAACGCGTTTTTCAGAAACTCGCTCGCGACGCGTCAAAAATGGTCGGATATTTTTTAGCTCTGGATATGTTAAACCTCGACTATTGGTGCTTTTAACTATTCGTTCGTATTTGTGAGCCACATTTGCTTATGCGAGTCGACATTCTAACAGTGGTATTTTTACAAAAGTCCCTCCTATGCGAAAAATCTTCGCGCGTTTTTTCTGAAACTTCTGATTTGGGGTCATTCGACCTTCCTTTTTTCGTCATTCAAGTTTGGAGAACTGAATTGTACGAGCGAAAATTGCAGTACAAGATAGGGCCAAAAAATGACTATGAAAGTGGAGCAATATCAATGTGCCCTTATAATACCTTGTACGAATAACAATTCTTTAAACAGCACTTGTAAAGTGAAGACAGTGAAGTTATTGAGAAAAAGTCTCAACTCAGGCAGCCGAACCAGCACTGAGCTGGAGCATGTGCTCGCGGTAGCACGACTCATTCACGAATTCAAGCTCAGTTCAAGTTGTTTATCTTTTTTAAGCAGCCGTGTTGCCTGAAACTATCGAAAACTAGCACAAAGCCGGGACGCCCAGAAAAGAAAGACGCCAACAAGCAAGCAGAGGCCGAAGGCTTCTCACTTAAAGCCAACAAGCCGCCTAAAACGGCAGCTTCTGCGAGCGAAAATTCCCTCGCTATCAAAGGCAAAGCCGCCACCAATGTGACTGTGAGTCACTCAAACACCAACAAAGCCTCACCACCCCAATCCGGGAGCGAGCTACTCCAGTTCGGAGCCATGATGGCGGATAACTTTGCACAGCTCCACGTTTCATTGACTCAGGCTATTGAGTCCTACGACCCAGATGAGGGGTCAGAATACGAAAGCGATGGCTCGCCCGCCGAATCAGATCGAGGGGGCTCGGAGAATGAGCCACCGCCAAAGCGACCACGATCAGTCCCAGCCAGTGTTGCTGGAGAAAAAGGTGGCATAAGGAAAGTCCTAAACACTATTGCAGAAAAACTGGAGATGCAGGAAAAAGTAGACTCTGATGTTGACCCAGAGCTAGCAACCATGATCAACAAACTGATTTTCAGGAAATAAAAACCTGATGAAGAAAAACTCAAAGAAAAGCTAGGTCTAATCCTCAGACCTCGAAACTGCACCTCCTTGGTTACCACAAAGGTGGATGAGCTAATTTGGCAACGATTGAGGCCACAAACACGCTCTTTCGATTCACGGACACAAGTAGCCCAGACTTGTGTGATCAAGTCAGTAACACTTCTGGCTCAAATGCTTAACAAAGCATTAAACCTGAAGACAAAATTCCAGACCTACTGAAGCCACCAGTTTCTGATAAAAGTGGCAATGCAGAGGAAGTACTTTAAGGCGAAATAGACACCCTTATTAAGGAGGGGAAGAGTGCTCTTGAAATCATGAGCTTTGCTAATTATGAGGTCAATGCACGCAGAAGAGAGTGTATAAAACCAGATCTTAATGAAGAGTACACCTCTCTGTTCTCAGCATCAGTCCCAATAAATGAATTCTTGTTTGGAGGAGACACATCCAAAAGACTGGAGGAAATAGATAAAACAAACAAAGTTGTCAGAAAGGCAATGGGCCAAAACACCAGAGCACGACAGTATAAAGTTACTAACTCCAGCAGAAGCCGTGGTCGTAGTCAACGATCATACCAGTGCCCTCGAAAGCATCGCTACTCGCAGAGTTCTTTTTTAGGAAAACGTCCTTCCCCCTCCAACAACAACTATCAGAGAAATCAAAAAGGAGGAAAGGGGAAGGAGTCAAAGAGCTAAATACAGCACATGCAAATGCAACTGACACACCTGAGGTAAGAAATGAAGAAAGACCCTAATAGAATTTAATGGGGATTCTTTTTAACTTTTCAGCACAAGCCAATTAAAAGCAGGTAGACTAAATAAGTTTGCATCAAAATGGGAGCATCTGACATCAGATTCCCATATTCTTGACACAGTGAAACACTGTCACATAGAGTTTGTGGAAGATTTCCACATTTGCAATCAAATCTGTGTTAGAACCCAAAGGTTCAATAATGAGGAAGACAAAATTATTGCCAATGAAATTGAAAAGCTTTGTGAAAAAGGGGTCATTGAAGAAACAAATCACTGCACAGGAGAGTTTATCTCCCGAACCTACCGAATTATTCTCAATCTCAAATCATTCAATGAATTTGTGAAATACCATCGCTTTAAAATGGAGAGCATCCAGTCTGTTCTCAAATTGGTTAAGCATAACTGTTACATGGCATCAGTGGACCTCAAAGATGCATATTACTCAGTCCCCATTGCATATGGACACAGAAAATGTCTGAGTTTTCAATGGAAACACAAACTTTTTCAGTATACCTGTTTTCCCAATGGCTTGGCATGCTGCCCACGCCTGTTTACCAAATTACTTAAACCTGTGTATGCAACCCTTAGGGAAAAAGGGCATGAAGTAGTCCCCTATATTGATGACTCTTACATTCAAAGGGATACTGAACAAGAATGCTGGGAAACTGCTAAGCAAACTGCTTTACTGTTGCAGGATCTAGGGTTTATTATAGGGTTTATTATCAATATTCAAACCCTCACAAGAACTGTTGTTCTTAGGGTTTTTGATAAATTCATATAACATGACAGTTACCCTAACAAAAGAGAAAACAAGCCTAACAAAAGGAGCTTGTTTGGAATTGCTTGAATCAGACTATCCTAAAATAAGAGATGTTGCTAAAGTCATAGGTCTTATGATCAGCAGTGCTCCTGCAGTAGAACTGGCTATGTTATACTATCGTTCACTAGAGAATGAGAAAATTGATGCACTCAAATCTAATTATGGCAACTTTGATGCTCACATGGAGCTTAGCCCCTCAACTAGATCAGATCTTTTAAAAGTGGTGGGTTGAAAATATTGAATTTTCAAGCAAGAAAATTTCTCAACCTAAACCTGACATAGTAATCACAACTGATGCTTCAAAAGAAGGGTGGGTGGCAGTGAGAGGTGACAATGCCACAGGGGGTAGGTGGTCCCCTGATGAGTCATGTCTACACATTAATGAGCTTTAACTTCAGGCCATTTACTTTGCACTTAAGTCATTATGTACTGATGTCAGCAACTCACATACAGTAAAAACCCGTGTATAAGAACCTGCTTTTTTCAAGGTTAGCCTCAATAATTTTGGAAAATTTCTTATACATTTACTGTAAGGTTCTTATGGAAATGGTGTATAAAATAGCAAATTTTAGCCTAACAGGTTCTTAATTTTCAGGTTCTTATATGTGGGTTTTTACTGTATTAGAGTCATGTCAGACAACACTACTACTGTGTGTTATATTAATAATATGGGTGGAAGTAAAGCCACACTATGCAATGATATTGCAACTTGCTCTAGACAAAAGGAATTATTTAAGTGCCGCTCACCTGCCGGGGAAGCAAAACGTACTGGCAGATAGAGAGTCGAGAGTATTTAATTGCCCCCGCAGGAGGCATTATAGAACCCCCCGCGTAAAGAGAATATATAGGGGTATATGGCAGAAAAAATCTCAGTTTGCTGCCAAAAAGCCTGCAAACAGTATCGGTTAATGTTTCTGATTGGATGAGGAGATCATGTGACTCGCAAAAGCCTGCAAACAGTATCGGGTAACGTTTCTGATTGGATGACAAGCTCACGTGACTCGCAAAGCGACAAAAACTGGTGTTGTGGGGTTTCTTACGACGTAACTGAGACACAAGACAGTGATTGATCGAGCTGAGATTGATTTGTTTCGGCAAGCAGGAAGACAACGTGAAAAAAAAAAATAAAAGACTAGGGAAATTTGCGAGTTTGCGATAGCATCAATGATCATTACAGCAAGCTGAAACGCTACTGATTCAACAGGAAACGGAAGTCGAATATGTAATAAAGATACGTTACGATTTCATTCTACCGATGATGCAGCCAAATACGGTGAAGTGAAAAAAAGACCTTGATCTAACGATATTTCTCGATTTTCCGATGCAAATCCATTCTCCCAAGTGTATAGAATTGACCTTCAAAGCTAAACTGAAACTGAGTTAGTCCTATCAACAAGGACGCGACAAGGAAAGCACTGCTTGTGTCGACTTGTGAAACAGGCTCTCAAAAAGTGCTCCACAGAAAAGCCGCTCTTCAAAGAGGGGATGGAAACGATTTTTTACTCATTTACTTAACCTTGGAATCTAGCATTTTATCTCATATGCAATAACGATAGGTATAAGTATTGCACTATGTTAGCAATACTTATTCAGCGCTTCCATTTTCCTAGGCGTTTCGTAAAATCGGTCGTACCGGACTCGCGACGTATCGGTTTAAAACAATGTAGGAAATTATGTGTACGGCGATGCAACAGCAAAAGAGCCAGGGGCGTACGCAGCCTATAGGCCTGCAGTCACGGGACTGCATATTTTTTGGATATCTTTGGTACAAGTACTGCGTTGCATTCATGATTTTGACCTGTAGGTTAGTAAAATCCAGCGATTGTGACTGCAATCAAAGCTGTGATCTGAAGCAGAAGTCCAGTAACGTTATAAATTTCATAATAAAATGCATGAAAATTCTTAAAAGCACGGGGGCAGCTTTAGTGAGAACTATTTCTAGTGATAGAACTCTGGGGCCCTTTTGAGACTGATTTGTTTGCATCACGCCTCAATAAACAGGTTGATGATTATATCTCATTGAAACCTGACCCTGAGGCCAGGACAGTCGATGCATTCTCAGTAGTTTGGGATATTTTTATGCGTTTCCGCCTTTTGCTCTTATTGACAGATGCCTGCAGAAAATAACAGAGGAAAAGGCAGAGGGTGTGATAAGTGTACCAATGTGGCCAACTCAAACCTACTACCCAAGAGTAATGTCAATGGTGATTCAACCCCCAAAACTTCTACTTGTGAAAGAGAACTTACTAAGACTACCTCACTCTCAAGCAAGCCATCCACTTTGGAAGAAAATGCAACTGATAGCATGTCTTGTGTCTGGAAAAGTCTGGAAGCAAGAGGAATTCCGACAGAAGCAAAGGAAATCATGCTCCAGTCATGGAGAAAGTCAACAAAAGTCCAGTATGAAGTACACTTCAGGAAGTGAAAATTGTTCTGTAGTGAAAGGAACATTGATCCCAATGACTTGTCTGTGAGTAATGTGATACTTTTCCTAACACGCCTATATAATACAGCTCGATTAACACTGTGCGATCAGCCCTCTCATCCCTGGACTGTGTTAGCACTATTCCTGTTGGACAAGATCAGTTTGTTTGCAAATTCATGAGAGGGGTGTTCAACTCAAGACCTACTCAAAGCCGTTACACTATGATGTGGGATGTCAAAAAAGTCTTAGACTTTTCAGGCAATGGAAAGATAACTCTGAACTTACATTGAAGGAATTATCAATGAAAACGGTTACAGTAGTTGCATTAATCTCAGCACAAAGAGTACAGTCTATACACAAATTGAATTTGTCATCTATGCTCCAAGGAGATGATAAATTGGTTTTCAAACTGGATTTACTAAAACAGAGCAGGCCTTCAATAAAATCACCAGTTATGGAGTTAAAGAAGTACTCAGATAATCCCAAGATTTGTGCTGTGACCATGTTGCTATCATATATCGAACAATCAGAGGCAATGAAAGTAAGTTATTCATAACTCATATTAAGCCCATAAGCCTTCGTGTTCTAGTACCATCAGCAGATGGGTTAAATCCACACTAACATTAGCTGGAATTGACATCAAGGCATTTGGCGCACATAGTACACGTGCTGCTTCCTCATCTGCAGCCAAGAAAGCAGGTGTCCTTGTTACAGATATATTAAACACTGCAGGATGGTCATCAGAAAGAACATTTGCAAAGCATTATGATGTTCAAATTAAAGAGCCAAACACATTTGCAGATGCATTGTATAATGCTTAACTTAATTCATGTGTGGTCTATCATTGCTGTAATAATACGTTTATGAAAGTTATGTTACAGGGTGTTTTATCTTAGCCCTATTTAGGCTCTCACAGTACATGTGTACATTAATGCCTGTTTATATCATAACAGTCTATTTTTATTGCATAATTTTGCATTGCTTTTGACAGGCCTGTATTTATCAGGCTTCAAACTCTCACATGATCCCTCTGGCTGATGACGTAGAAGAATTAGAAAATTAAACGAGACTTACCCTAAGTCGAAGTTTGATTGGGATTCTACTACGTAATCTTAAGCCAGAGGGATCAGGTGCCCACCCTTTTTTGTGGTGAGCCCTTCCTGTAATATTATATTGGATGATAAACACAGGCCAGTTATCTTTAAATACTGAAGTACGCATGCGCGCTGCAATCTCACATGATCCGACTTAGGGTAAGTCTCGTTTAATTTTCTAATTTGACCTCCACCTTCATATTCAATGAGGCTCCAAAAGAGGAAGTGACGTCACGCGAAACCCAAGAATTGGCATTGTGTTTGAGTTCGCATCCTTTCGATTTGCATGTGTGATCGATCTCAGAAAAAACGGCTCTAAAAATCATTTATTTCCCTAACCCCGTAGGCTGATTTACAAATACACCTCAGTTGTAAAGGCTTGACCGTTTCTAATTTACACGTTTTTAATGCAAAAGTGCACGCTTGTGAGAACAACGAATCCGCAATTTTGCGAAGTGTGGTGTGTCAACCTGTATGCAAATCAGCTACTGAAAATTGATCTAGCCACGAATCTGATTGGCTGAGCGAAAACAATGGAAAACTAGCCGTCAGTGGGGGGTGCTTCGGCAGACATTATCGCCTTCCGAGGACTTTCGGAATACCTTCCGAAAATCATTCAATCTGTACAAAACTCTGCCGCTATAGGGCTAGTAGCAAGGGCGAAGAAGAACGACCACATAACACCGGTACTCAGATCTCTTCATTGGTTACCTATACGTGCTAGGATTGATTTTTAAGTTCTCATCTTAGTTTTAAAGCTCTTCACAACCAGGCTCACGATTACATTACTGAAATAATTTCTATCTATAAACCAGCTCACCGACTAAGGTCTACAGATCATTTGCTGCTACAGGTTCCACAAACTAAACAAAAACCTACGTAGATCTTTCTCTGTCTATGCCAGCAAATTGTGGAACTCTGTACCTTAATCATCAAAATTGGGTGATCACGTGATCTGTAACAACGAAATTCGGATTCAGCGTGAAATTTTACTCGAGAATCATCTTGTTGGGTCATCCCACGTCAAATCGCCGAAGGCTGTATATTGACCCTCTCCAATTTCAATAAAAATCATACCTTGAGTGCCTTTTAAGGTCAATAACAAGATTCCAAAGTTTCAGCGACAAGGACTCAATAGTTTTTGAGATACAGGCGCATGAAATTTGTTGACCACGCCCATTTTGTAGTATTGATGAGCGAGACTCCGATTTTAAGTAGCTGATATCTGCACTCGCATCATGGCAAACTTCAAAATCGTATTTCTTTCCCTAGCTGTACTACTTACACTTCCCAAAATAGCCAGTATATACAGCCTTCGGCGATTTGACGTGGATTGACCCTGTTACCAACTTCTACTAAAATATGCCTTATGACTTGCGATTTTTAGAAATCTCGACTAGTCTAATAGTCATAAAGTAATAGTTATCGCCTAAGATACACAACATAAACGAGTTCACCGTAGCGGTGCTTTGATTTCTGAGTGTAATTACTTTACTTACCTGGAATTCTATGGTGGTTCCAAGATTTAACAAGATTATCTGATCCAACTTTACTGACTTGTATTGTGACCCACGACACGGAAAATATAACAAGGGAATTGTCCATATCAAATACTTCATTTTCTTGGATAAAGCACAGCGCCCTTTTTAGTGGGTAATTAACGCGAAGATTTTCTTCGGGCCACACTCGTTCTGCTCTGTAATTTTTGGTTGAAGGAGTTTGTCTCCAGGGAGACCGTGTCTGATCAAACCTCTCATGCTTCAGCAGTTCTTGTACAAAAATACATAAACAGAACTCTGTCCCATGATCAACGCGTAAGTGGTCAAACAATCCAAACTGTAAGAGTAGTGGCCTATGAGAAAGAAGACATAATTTTGTAAATGACATTATAAAATAACTCCAGTGAGTTTCGCGCGCTGATTGGTCGAGATAAAAAGTACATAGACACGCTTCTGGGTGTTGGTTATTTTATAAAAGAATCTACTTCCATGTTTTTATCGGTTTTACAATTGAATTTTACAATTCACCATGAAATGTTTTTCGCAAGTGCTGCCATCAGGCTATGGTACATAGGAAAAATGTGTTCTATTTCTTTTATAAAATAACAAAAAGCGCGCCCCATGTACCATAAGATTACCATAACGTTATGGTAAATGGTTTTCGACCAATCACAGCGCGCGTAGTATCCAAGTTATTTTATAAAGTGGTATATTGTCACACAGGCTGGGGTAAATAGGGGCCGCTGTAAATAGACTGCTTGAGCATGGTGAGAGAAACGGGAAAAACACTTACTTCTCATGTGAATATTTCATCACTAGCGAGACCACTAATTTACAGGGAAATATAGCGTGCACCAGAAGTACCCTAGTACAGTAGTAGTAGTAGTAGTAGTAGTAGTGGTAGTGGTAGTGGTAGTGGTAGTGGTAGTGGTAGTGGTAGTGGTAGTGGTAGTGGTAGTGGTAGTGGTAGTGGTAGTGGTAGTGGTAGTGGTAGTGGTAGTGGTAGTGGTAGTGGTAGTGGTAGTGGTAGTGGTAGTGGTAGTGGTAGTGGTAGTGGTAGTGGTAGTGGTAGTGGTAGTGGTAGTGGTAGTGGTAGTGGTAGTGGTAGTGGTAGTGGTAGTGGTAGTAGTAGTAGTAGCAGTAAAACTATTTTTCAGTACGCCAACACATCCAACATATACATAGGCTGATTTCCAATAGGGGCGTACAATACTTCTAAATACAATAATATAGTCTCATAGAATTACAAAAGACAAAAAATCGAATACATGTAGATAGAGTATAATTGTTAGTTATCGCTTCTACCTAAGTACTCATACTTATGATTTCCTTAATTTTCATGATGCGTATTTAGACACGAGAATAAAATACGGCTGCGAAACTTGAGCGTTGTTGTTCGCCGACAAAGCCGAAGTTCAGCTTAGGCCGTTCGATTTACTCGAGAGTCTTTTCGTTTCACTCGAGAGCCGTCTTCAGTAAAAGAAATGGTTGCAAAATAGATAGTTCGCTTGATGATTGCCGGTCTCTCTTTTACACTTGGCGCCTGCCTGTGTGTACTCTAAACATTCTGCACGTTTTTTGCTTGAAAAGTGCGTGCGTTGTCATGGAATCAAAGAAAGCAAGCGTACTGTGAAAGTCCCTCACACGAAATGTCAATTAAAAATAATATTTTGATGTTCAGCGTTTTCTTTTCTTGAGTGTTTCAAATTCAAGTAATAGACTGTTTCAACTTCAAACACCACGCTTTTATTTAACCTGTAGCAGCGAGATATGATTTCGAATCGCAAAAGAAATTGTGCGAAGAAAAAGCCGTTCACCTGTAGCTTCATCGAGACACAAAAGCGTATTATAGACAAGAAGTCGATAGCGCTGAAGTATTTTTTACTTCACCCGGGAAGTAACACTAAAATGTTCTACTTTGATAAACAAAACTGTAACGCTAGTCTGGCCGGCTTGATTTCTCGTTAATCGCGCGCTAGCGAATAACATACCGGCGTTTGTTTGGATTTCTTTCTTTCGCTTTTGAACAACACTTAAATGTTCTGTGTAGCCAGTTTAAAGATTAACCTTTATTTGGTAAAACATTTTGAAGACTCGAAAGGCTCGCGAGTCAAGAGCGCCTCGAGTCTTTCGAGTGTCTTGTTTAATTAGGCTACTCATTAAAAATAGACTCGCGAGCCTCGAGTCTTTCGAATAAAAATAGACTCGAGACTCGCGAGTCGATGTTACGTTACTCGAGAGCGGTACGGTAGAAATAAAACTGGGGGCAAGCATGTTTCTACCAGGGAAGCACGCGCACCACGTTTCTTGCATAACGATGAAGTATTTACTCAATATATTAATTTTGTCCTATTTCTCTGATTCACACGCGAGTAGTCCGTAATTCTGCACGTAATTCTGTGTGTAACTGCATTGACCAACGCCCAAACCAACCTTTTTCTCAAATGGGGAAATAGACGTAATTCAGTGATAATAATAATAATAATAATAGTCTTTATTCAATAATATCTCCAGACAGACGTGGAAATTTACAGTATACAATAATTAATTACAAGTAGGAAAAAAGGCAACGATTAATGAAAGAGCTCTTAAACCGCTCAGTGCGTACGCGCGGAAGCAAATAAGGATGCCCCCTCCTCCTGAGCGTACGAGCTCTCAGTGGAGGAAGGAGGTCATCCAGGGCTGTAGGAGTCGGCCCTGTTATTACCTTCCACAACTTCCGGTCCTTTTCTATCAGAAGCTCAGTTATCGTGTATTTGCGTTTGCAATAGCCCCATTTACATGCTCTTTTGAAGAGGCTGTCCACCCTACTAAGATATTTATCGTACGCGGCACAGCCCCACACTTCTAAAGCATACATGAAAATGGATACAATCAGGCTCTGGAATAATAAGTCTAGCTGGTCTATAGGATATTTATAATACTTACACGTTCTAAGAATATAAAGCCTGCTACTAGCTCGTTTGAGTACCTCATCTAAGTGAGAGTCCCAGTTCGTTGGGTCTGCCTCAAATGTCACACCTAGCAATTTAAGGCTAGACACCTGTTTGATGCCAGGAATAGGCGATGGCGGAGTCTTTGGAGTTCTTCCCTTAAGCACCAATTCCCATGTTTTCTTTAGGTTAAGGGTCATACTATTTCGTTCCGCCCATGTCTTGATCGAGTCTACTTCAAGTTCCACGAAGCTATTATCTACACTATCTTTAATAGGGATGCTGAGTGTTAAATCATCCGCATATTTCAAGAGTAGATTACGTGAGGGGTGGACCGCCTTAATATCATTAACCATAAGTGAAAATAGCACCGGACCTAACACGGTGCCTTGAGGAACTCCTCGATTGATGGTCTTGTAGTTGGTGGTGATACCATCAACTTTAACCCTCTGCTGCCTGTTGCTAAGGAAACTAATTATCCAGTTTGTTAAATATGGATTGATGTTAAGTGCGCGCAATTTGGAACATAGCTTGGCATGGGACACAGAATCAAAAGCCTTGCTGAAATCAAAAGAAAAAATTCTAACAAAGTCAGCTACGCCGTCTAGCCACTTCAGCCAAAAAAACTGATTCTTGACTAAGGCCATTGTTGTATTGTGGCCTTGCCTATAAGCAAACTGATCTAAGTCGATTGTAAGTTTCCATGTTTCAGAAAGTTCGCCTCTGTACACTAGCCTTTCAAAGAGACGCATAATGATACATGTTAACGATATTGGTCTTAGTTGGTTACATGTACTGAATGGTGTTTCCTTAGGGGATGGCATAATATTTGCTAGCTTCCAGGCTACAGGTACAGAATGACATGCTAATGAGGTGTTAAACACGTGAGTCACTATCGGAGCCAAGTCATAGGCATAATCCTTCCAGAACCAGAATGGTAAGTCATCCGGGCCAGCGGCTGTCCTCTGTAGATGTAGGAGGGCTTGCGTTACATCCGAGATAGATACTTGAGGTGGTCTCGTGCCCTCGGGAATCAGCGCAGGTTCTGGCACAGAGTAGTCAGGATCCGTATTGATTTCAGCAAAGTATTCATTGATAGCGTCTGGTGCAATGATGGAGCTTTTCGGCGAAGCTCTTTTTCTGCCAGTGATAGTATTCACAGTATCCCACCACGCCCTTGTCCCTTTGTTCTGACGAGAAGCCTGTTTCTGGACGGAAAGTCTCTGATTATTTCTAATAAGGATGTTAATCCTGTCCTGTAGCGTCGCAATGGTTGCCGGGTCACTGTGCGCTCCAATCAGGCGACGTCTCCTCTTTAGCAGGTGTTTGACTAGCGGTGAGATAAACGGCGGATCTCTGTCAGATGTTCGAACAGAAATCAGCGGAAAACAATCATTGAATAGCGTATTCAAAGTACCTTGCAGTTTTGTTGTTTTTTCATGAATGCTTTCCAAGTGCGTGATTTCATGCCAGTTTAAAACGCCAAGTTCGTGTGACAATTTGAGCCTATTGTGCTCACGTACGTCACGAAATTCCGAGATCTTGCGGACGGCCTTGGTCGTTACCCTTGGGACCGCTAGTGCCATTGAGTGGTCTGACCTAATTAGACTTTTAGATACCACTACATTTTTCCAGAGAAACGGTACGTTGGTAATAAAAACATCAAGAATTTTATTGAGTCTGGTCGGATGTTTTACCATTTGTGTGAGCGACGCCTGGGTCAGCAATTCCTTATATCTTAATTTATTTACATCTCCTGCGATTATTATCTTGGCATAAGGATCTTGTCCGGTTATTGTGTTGCATGCCCCTAGCAGATTTTCAATTAATTCATCACTCGCGTATGCTGGATCAGGAGGTTCAGGGTAGTACACAGCGCATACGTGAAACTCAGAGTTTGGGGTTGATATTTTAGCCCATAAACACTCCAAAGGATCTCGTGACCAGTCTTTAAGGACCAGCGATTTCCACGTATTTCTGTAGATGATTGCTACGCCTCCACCACGCCGTCCTATCCTGTCCTTTCGAAGCATAGCATAGCCCTTTGGGCAGACAAGATAAGATGGAATTCTTGAATGCAACCAGGTCTCAGAGATAACACATATATCACATTGAAGCGACGTGAGATCTGCATACAGCGCAGGCAAAGCATCCGGTTTTCCGACAGATCTAGCATTAACCACTAAACACTTAGGTATAACCTTAGGTGGCGAAGGCACAGGTTCAGGGTTAATTGTCCTTAAAATCCTTGAAATACACTGAGGTCGTGTTGTTCTATCCCTCCTGGTCTGATTGTATACAACAATAATCCGTTTTCTCTTTCGACCGCCTCGCTTCCCTCTATATCGGAACAGCCTAAGGTCTTTAAAAGTTCTGATACTAAGGCTCGCAGGTTTCACAGCATTTTTCCTTAGTAGCAAAAGCTGGTTTCGGCTGTATGATATACAACAAGTGTCTTGAGCTGGATCTTCAGTGTTTTCAGAATTCAACTGTTCCAGCATCGTCCGAGGGCCGGGCTGGGGGTGAACATCCATACAGATCGTTATGTCCACAGGTGCCACGAGTAGATGACCATGTTTTGACCAGATTACAATAGGCCTTCGTATGAAAACATGGCGGCAACTTGACCACGAAGGCAGGGGTTGTCGAATACTCTGGAATTGAATGCAACCTTCCACCCATTCCTGGGCTAAATAATTTCCATTTCCATTGCCGACTCGGTTACTGCTCAAACAGAAATCAAATAAGCCATTAGAATGGATATAGAAAAGGACCAACTGAGCAGCTAAAATGAACGTGGCAGCCATATCGGCACCTGCGGAATCGATGATCGTGCTTGTATCATACTACTTACCTAAAAAGGTACTGATAAATAAGAATTGGATTCTTTTTGGGAATTGTTATCATGCCAAGAATCATCCTACTACAACCATCAGTAGCATGGATATGGGTCACGCCAAATTCCTGAGCAAGCTTCTCATTCTGGTCCATATGGAGCTTGTACCCAAAATAGGGAGCATAGTATGGAATTGGGTTGGTTCTATCCAACAGATCATGTGTTCTTTCCTTGTGAGCTTGTGGAGCAACAAACTGAAGCATTTTTGATATTCTCTTCTGGCTGATTTCCTTGCAAGTGGAGTCTTCCAGCAATTGATACCGCAGGGTTCCCTGCATCAGGCGTCGCCAATATGAATGCCCATACTACAAAAGAAGATGTTATGAGGGTCTCAATGGGGGGTAGCAGTCTCAGTTAACAGCTACATTTTGGTAGTTTGTCAGTTAACAGCTAAATTTTAAGCATATTCTCAGTAATACCATGATCGCCTCGGTTTCCTTTGTTCTCCGACGAACATTTATTAGCTAAATTCCCTCATTATAAATGCAAGGGAAATTTAGTAGACAAAAGAATCCTTTGTCTTTTACTAAATTTCCCTGTTGGAGAGGGAGATTTAGTAAAAGACAAAAGATTCGTTTGTCTACTAAATTTCCCTTGCATTTATAATGAGGGAAATTTAGAAGCCAAAAGCTCTTGTCTCCAACAAATCTTCTCTCCTTGTTGAGAGAACATAGTTCACAAGGAATTCGAGCGGAAATCTAATCGAGACGAGCAAAACTTGTGCGGACTCGTATCCTGCCTAAATATATGCGCGCGCTGGAATTTATTCATGAGCCCACATTGTAAAATCTATATGTACAGCTGACTTTTGTGTAGAAGCTGCAGTCAAATTCCAAATTGCGTGATCTTTTCGATACGAAGCGAGATTTCGAATAGTGTTTACGATTCAGATAACACATCGAGTGATTGATTCCGAAGCGATAATATCATGTTTGAACAAGAGAAAATGATATATTTTCTCTTGATTTGTAGTAATAAAAGAAAATATTGTGTAAGTCCGCGATTTTCTGATGTGTGCACTATTTATAGCTAGAAGTTTCTGAATGTTTTTGTGATAGGGCGGATATGGTTCTAATTACGCTTGGTGCAAACTGCGCTTGTACGCTTGTATTTTTTGCGGCCAAGACTAGATTTCTTGGATTTTTCTAAACTAATGAACTGAAAATGCGGCCTACGCAATGTCAGGAAACACACAAATAGGGAGTTCAGAATACTTTGAACCTTTCAAGTGCCAGCACTCCAGGCAATGACTTCATCACCGCTGGCGACAATAACTTCACAAGCCATCCAGCTATGAAACTTTTTTACTGCAAATCAATCCATTTACATCAGTGCTATGTCTTTATAGTGCTATGTTTTTATGTTATAATCTTCCCGAGATCTGCTTCGCTATGGCGCTGGCTGGAACCTAACTCGAAAACCACTTAAGTCTACTAATTAGACTCTAGGCATTTCCGGTCATATATTTCTATTGATGTTTCTCGTTCATATTCAGTATGTTGGACATAAATTCCAAGAACCACTCCACGGCGATACGAACGAATGTGGATAGCAGAATATCTGTGCTGACTCTCGTCATGGTACTTGGTTCAGTTTTTCCACAACAAAATATTGAACTTTCACCTGAATAATTACTTGCAATGCATTGTTAATTTCAAGTTGGCAAGCGAAGAATACTTGAAATCTCGATATCCTTTTCCTTGAAAAATTCAAATGTTTCATATCTCCAATGCGTCAAAGCCCTCGTAGCATTCTATTTCATACGACTTTCAGTTTCCATTGCTTTAAATCTGTTAAATCGAGTCACGGATCAGCGAAGATCTCTGAATGAATTTTTTGGAGTGTAATTGCAAATGACATTGCTGCACTGTCGGAAGCTAAGAATACTTATTTGAATGAATTTTTTTCAGTATGTTCAGACACAAATTCCAAGAACCACTCTACGTCGATACGAATGAATGTAGATGGTAGAATGTCTGTGCCGACTCTCGTCATGGTACTTGGTTCAGTTTTTCCACAACAAAATAGTTAATTTTCACCTGAATAATTCTTGCCATAACATTGCTAATTTCAAGATGCAAGCAAACAATACACTTGAAATCTCGATATGCTTTTTCTTGGAAAATTCAAATCTTTCATAACTCCAATGTCTCAAAGCATTCCCTGCTACTTTCCACTGCTTTAAATCGAGTCTCGGATCAGCGAATATCTCTGATTTAATTTTTTCGAGTGTAAATGCAAATGACATCGCTACACTGTAGGAAGAATACTTATTTGAATGAAATATTTTTTTTCAGTATGTTGGACACAAATTCGAAGAACAACTCCACGGCGATACGAATGAATGTAGATGGTAGAATGTCTGTGCCGACTCTCGTTGTGGTACTTGGTTCAGTTTTTCCACAAAAAAGTATTTAATTTTGACCTGAATAATTATTGCTACAACATTGTCAATTTCCAGATGGCAAGTACTGCACAGAAATTTCAGCAGAATACACTTTCGTGATGCTTTTTCTGGGTAAATAATATCTTCTACACCTCGAAGCATTACAGGTGACTTTCCATTGCTGTTCAAAGTGCCTCGGATCAGCGAGGATCACTGAATGAATGTTTTTCATTCGAAATACAATTAGAAACGACCGCTTGAAGAAAATAAATTTCTTAAGTAACTTCGACATGAATTTCAAAAGTCACTCCACTTTTGCTTGAATCCTCCAAGGAAAACTGAATGTATTTGGAATTTCTAGCGTGGTACTTGGTTCAGTTTTCGAGGAATGAGACGTCAAAATATCCTCTCTCGAATCACATGGCTCATCTTGCAAAAATATCTCAGGAATATTCAGTGAGTTAAAACGCGATCCCGGGAAAATTCCAAGCTTCATCTTTGTGCTGGATGCAAAGTACGGATGTTCATCACGATTAGTTGAAGTTTTCAGCTTTCTTCGTTTCTCCGATCAGCTAAAATATAATTATAAAACTCCGCTGTCGTTGCCGACACATTTCAAACAGAATTGCAACGTCAGAGTTTGACTGTGGGGAGGGGGGTTGTTTTCTCTTACTGCGCATGCGAAATAACAGCAGGTCAGCAGCTTCACTGAGGGCTCAGCTCAAGATTAGTTTGCGAAGAGATGTACGGCTGGAATTCCTTGTGAGTTGAAGACAAGCCCCTTGTCTTCTAGGCGTGGGTGAACGAGAACTGTCTTGAACACCCAAGTCGAACCAAGCGCTGCAATGCGCGTATTGGACGACTTGCCTGCTATAGTCAGCGCCAGCTCTGCTTTTATCCATGTGGGACGGTTGCTCATTTGAAACGCTCATTTGATAAGCATCTGTACTGCGCCGCGGATGGCTGCATATTTTATGGCTTCTTAATATTTTTTACAAATTGCTTCTCCATTTTCATCTTAAATGTTCCTTGAATGTCAAACAACATATACTTCGGAGGAAACAGTGGCCACTCTATCGTGGAAGAAGAGCCGGGAAAAGGGCAAAAGCCAGAGAAAGAAATCGATTTTATGAAATCGGCAAAGTTCAACCAAGAGAATTCAAGCGTGAATTGAACATCTACCCAAGGACCCGCAATTTGAACAACTGCGTGCTGGTTTCGAGAGAAAAGTACCTTCCTACGAATGCAACAACTGAAGGGTCAAGAAATGAATTTGTTCCATCATTCTTTCTCTCGAATCTGATGTCGCTTGCGCCTAAAATAGATGAAGTCCGGCACGTTGTCCAAAATGCAAATTTTGACTTTGTTTGTGTAACAGAAACATGGCTTAAAGATCACATTCAAGACTCTGTGGTGGCTATCGACGGTTTTAACTTAATCCGGAGGGATAGACAGAAAATCGAACACGGCGGGATCTGCATTTATATAAGGGACACGATATCCTTCTCCGTTTTGGATGATTTACAAGACAACCATCTTGAAGTTTTATGGCTAGACCTACGACCGTCGCGTCTCCCAAGGGGCGTCTGTAATATTGTGGTTGGTGTTATTTATCATCCACCAAAATCAGCAAACCAGGAAATGTTAGATTATTTGACGAGGTGTTTGTCAAATGTTGAGACGCGCTTTCCGAATTGTGGAGTCATCTTATTGGGGGATGTAAACCAGCTGAACACAGCAAGATTGATGTCTAATTACGACCTCAAGCAAATAGTTCACTTTCCCACTCGTGGCCGGAATACTCTTGACAAAGTTCTTACAAATTTGAAGCAATTTTATGATCCACCAATCCCGAGGCCGCCCTTTGGACTGTCCGATCATTTGTCGGTCGAGGTTCCGCCAAAAATCCGACCAAAGAACTTGGAGATGAAATTTACAGTGAAATCAAGAGACCTGAGGCCGAGCCGTCGCTTAGCAATTAGGTATTATCTCAAACAAGTGGACATCACAGCGCTTGTCGACTCTGCTGATTCCTGCCAAGAGAAAGTATCTGTTTTACAAACCATTGTCCAAACAGGACTCGATTACGTGGCTCCCGTAAGAAAGAAAACCGTTCACAATACGGAACCCCCATGGATCAATCCGAGTCTAAAAGGCCTTATTAAAAGGCGCCAACGCGCACTGAGTACTGGCGACGTCGAAGAGTTTAAAAAACTCCGAAATCGCGTCAACCGTGAACGCAAGAAATGTCGAGCTAAGTATGATGAGCATGAGGTGGAGCATCTAAAGGAATGCTCGCCGTCTGTGTGGTGGAAAGAGGTGAAGTGTGCGTCTGGTGCGCAGAGCAATGTAATCAAATCACTCAAGCGTTTAGATGGAGTGGACAATAAAACGGAAGTTGAGCTCGCTAACCTAGTGAACATGGCTTTTTTGGCTCCCATGAACGACTTTCAACCTTTAGTCTGCAACAATGCTTCCGTAGAGCCTAACCCTATTCCCGAGTCGCCATTGGTAGTTACCGCCGCATCAGTCTTCAAAAAACTGTCCGCGATTAACCCAACTAAGGCCCAGGGGCCTGATGGGATACCAGGATGGATTTTGAAAGAAAATGCCGACGTGTTTGCCGGACCCGTTCAGGGTATTCTGAATTGTTCGTATCGGGATGGTCGCCTACCCCCCCAGTGGAAGGAAGCAGACATTGTGCCGATTCCCAAGCAGCGGGTGATTTACGATGTCAATAAACATTTACGCCCTGTCTCACTCACACCAATTCTGTCGAAGCTCGCGGAGGAGTATGTTGTTGAGAGTTTCGTGAAACCTGCTGTCCTCGCTAGGATTGACTGTCATCAATTTGGAGCAATACCAAAGTCATCTACGGTACAGGCTCTTATAAGCATGACACATTCATGGTTGAGTGACACGGATGGGAATGGGGCAACAGAGCGGGTCATACTTTTCGACTTTCGAAAAGCGTTCGATCTTATTGATCACAACATACTCGTAAGGAAACTCGCTGGCTTTGATATACCTAGGGAAATCGTGTTATGGATCGTAGATTTTCTCCGTGATAGAAAGCAAAGGGTAAAGCTCGTTCAAGATTGTCTGTCTGAGTGGGGAAATATCCCTGCCGGTGTTCCACAAGGTACAAAATTAGGACCCTGGTTATTTATTATAATGATTAATGACCTCTGTGTACCAGGCGTGGAAATTTGGAAATATGTTGATGACATCACGATGTCTGAGTGCGTAGATAAGAACAGTTCAAGTAACATTCAAGAGGCCGTTGATCAGCTTTCCACTAAATCCGGTGCAGACAAATTTCAGTTAAATGAAACCAAATGTAAAGAGCTAAGGATCAATTTCTCTAGGAGCGAGAAAATTTTTACCCCAGTTAAAGTGAACAATAAGGATATAGAAGTTGTTAAGAGTGCAAAATTGTTAGGTGTTACGATAAGTAACGATCTAAAATGGAACGAGCATGTATCAACAATAGTAAGCAAAGTATCCTCGCGGTTGTATTTTTTGAGGCAGCTAAGGCGGGCAAATATTGTAACTAAAGATCTGCTATTGTTTTATGTAACATGTATTAGACCACTTACTGAGTACGCATGCCAGCTATACCACAATTCCTTGCCCATGTATCTGAGCAACGATCTCGAGAGACTGCAGAAGCGAGCTATGGGGATCATTTTTGGACCCGGACTTAGTTATATAGAAACTCTAGAGAAAGCTGGTTTAACAACATTATTTGAACGACGTAGAACTCTAACACAGCGGTTGTTTAATGATGTTATCAGCGACAGTTCCCATAAGCTTCACGGCTTGCTTCCACAGAAGCGCAATGTAAATTATAATTTAAGAACCAAGCGCACATTTGTAAGTCAAAATTGTAAAACTAAAAGATGTCTTTCCAGTTTTATGAATTTCAATACAACTTCTCATGTAAATAGTTAGTCGCTTTTTAATAATCATATAGCTTTTAGAATAGTATTTTCAGTATCAATAGTTATATACCAATTTTATAGTACATTTATATTTATTATTATTATGATTGTAATTTATAAGTATATTTCAGCCTTTGGGCTGCAACTCTTATGGAAAATAAACTATCTATCTATCTATCATCTATCACGCGCATGCTCGTCCGATGAAACTTCTTCGATGACATCACGCTAAATTGTTGTCATTTTTCGACCTGAAATTCTTAAAACTTTGGTCTCTCATCTTCTTTCACTCTCTGCGGTTCGTTTAGGGCTCTCTTCTCGCTGGCACAAAATCAAAAGCGCTGCGCGTCATGATTGAAGAGAAAAAGAAAAAAAAGTAGCGTGTCTTCTGTGTTACTCGAACTCGGAGCATCAGCAATGAAATAAATGCAAATATTTTCAGTTCATCGATGCCAGGTCTCTCGGGAGAATAAAAGTACAATAGTCGCTGCGCTTGGACCGCGTTTGTTAGTCCAGCTCAACAGCACTCGAAAAACTGGTTTATTTCCTCGGCGATCATAGTATTACAAATTTATAGCATGGCAACTCGGGGTATCTAGTGATTAAATTTCCCCTCAAGCCTTGAGATAATTTGTAAAAGTCCCTCCGCCACAAATCATCCCTCGGCTTGTGGGGAAATTTAATCACCAAATACCCCTCGTACCATGCTATAACTTAAATAATTATCAGTTAAATTTTCCGACTCTCAGTTAACTAAGGCAATAAAGTCTGACAGTTGTACAGCACATTTTTTTCTGGCGGTAGGCAGAAAATCGATGCATTCAAATTTAATTCTGCTAAAATCGTCGTATCACAATCTATATTTTCAAAACTTGGCTGGGTGTGTAAAAAAGATGACAATTAGTACAGTATCCCCTGAATCAGGGACTGCAGCATTTATACTTTCATGTCTGTGTGTGGGGGCTTATAGATACAAATTGAAATGTACCGAAAAAGAGTGTGCTTGGGGTAATGGTGGTACAGCCACCTGTCCTTCTCCCCTCTGCAGTCCCGTAGCAGTAGATCCTCAACCATTGCCGGATTTCAAACCATTAGGACCGAGATTCTCGGGTGTTTGAGAAATGGGCACCTGGAGCAAATCTGTTAACATTAAGGTGACTCCAACATAAGTAAAAGGATATTTCTAACTCGCTCGCGTGACGTCAAAAATGGAGGGATATTTTTCAACTATAGTTGTGTGTTTGGATATATTTAAAAGAGTCATGTTTGCTAAATGCGAGCCGAGATTCTAACAGTGGTGTTTTAGAAACAGCCCTCCTGAGCGCAAAATAATCTGGCGATTTTTTTTTTCAATTTAGTCATATTTTATTGAAATTTTAAACAAAGAATTACATTACAATTACATTTCAAATACATGATACTGAAACTTCAAATTCTGGGTCTTCAGATGGTCGTCTCTATCTCTGCCAAGTTTGAAGAGCTTATTTTGCGTGCCGACATAGGTCTAAAAAGTGACCATGAAGACATCACAATGTCTTGAGGCTGTAACAGAAAATTCCAGATAAACCCAATATGGGCAGTTTTTCAGGTCAGTACAGTTGCCAATGCTTTAATATCTACGTATAAGTTGCTAAAATTTCAAGGTTGTAGCTTAAACAATGCTTTGGGATTTCCAATTGCGTAGAGTAAGAAAAAAGACTAAAACATTCTAAACATTATAGAATTTTTTTTGGGATTGAAGCACTTTATTATTGACTATATAAAATTACATATATTATTTGAAAGGGGGTTTTTTTTTACATAAGTTTTCTTCATGAGTAAATAACAGAAATACAGGAATACAAGGCTAACATTACATAACACTCAACAGGGACGAAATCCGAATAGCTTGTTACATTGTTTGAAGTTCGGGGTGGAGTTTAAACCATTTCTCAATATGAAATTTTAATTTTCCTTTCTCGCGAGCAATCATGCTTTCCAATTTAAAAACCTTCTCAACTTCTTTTACAAAGACTATTATTCGTGGCTTCGTATTTCTTATTTTACAGCTATAAATAAATTGTTTAGCTATCAGCAAAAGATGGTTAAGTAAAATAAACTTCTCTAAAGGAAAGATACCAAGTATGAGAATTTATAGAATTTAAAACTACCTCAGTTGAAAATACACTACAAAAATACAAACTGTTTGTCCTAGTACAGCCCTTCATCTATAATGATAGGCTATTCAGTTCGTTTTCTGCAGCTTCGGTTTGCATAAATTAGACCTAATTGCACTGTAGGAGAGGCCTAAAATGTGTTCAGCATTCTCTCTGAATCTAAGTTAATGACTTCATTTTTTTGAATGTCATCGGCATCATTCGATAAAAATTAATTAAATTTAAACAATAGAAACCATTCCGACGTCTGTTATTGAGCATATTTTCATATGGAAATGTTATTCATGCATTCATGCCGATTCATGACGAGTGCAGCCGAATGCAATCGGAAAATACAAAAATACTAAACTAAAATGCTAAAATACTTTCAAGCTCTACTGCACATCCCAGTAAATTAATAATGTAATGGAACAGATTGTTTTACAACATCGAGCAATTGTGCCATGAAGTGGCAAAAAATCTTGTTACTCAAGAAAAAGAACATTATTGCTCTAATTTTTGTAAGCTTTATATGTATCTATGCACAGAAACATGGGAGACGTTCACACTTCAAACAACTGGATTTACTTTAGGAGAAAGAAAATTTCTGCCTTGAGTGGCACTTTAAGCTTATAGTCAAGGGTTGGGCGCTTTATTGTTAGGCACATATGATCATATTTACATGTAATTTGGCATAGCAGATGGAGAAAAATAGCATAAAAAAAATTTTTCTTTCGAAAATGTTTAATAGAATGGATGTATGTACTTCTTGGATGTATTTCTTCCTTGAGTTGCACTTTAACCCTTTGGTGAAACCCCTGTAAAAATGGTTAGCCGTTGTAGATAGCTGTAGATAGCTGACATCCTATTCGACAAGATAAAATTATGAATGACTAGGCTTTGAATGTCCAATTTTACTTCTGCTGTCAAATTTATTTTACAAATGCTCACTTGATCTTATTTTGGGTTGGTGTAATGAGGGCCGCAAAATGTGTATGTCTGATACTCTTATTCTCGATCATTTCAATGAAATCTCCCCAAATTTCACCTTGCAAGGTACAGTAAAAACAACATTCTACATTTGCACTAACCTATCATTTTGTATTTTGAGATACAGTCAAAGCTCTCTGTGCGACCGCTCTCGTAAGCGACCAGCTTCCATAACGACCATTTTCCCGAAACCCCGTTTGAAATGTCACATAAACTCTGTTATTTCAAGCTCTCGTAAGCGACCGCCTTATCGATGGGACCAGCTCCGTTAGCGACCACAATTTCAAATCACCAACATAGATTTTCTATTGTTTTAAGCTCTCGTAAGCGACCACAGTACTTTTTGTCTTTAAAACATCAGTCATCACCTCATAAATACCTAAACTGATACAAGCTGCACCATTGAAATGCTATTTTCTACATTTTCTATGTACATATTTGCGGTTATATATTCTTAATTAAAGTCGGGAAATAAATCAAACTATTTTAAGCATTAGTATCACATGATATTTTCTAGATTTATTGTACTAAGCTCTCGTAAGCGACCAACACCTATTGTTCAAGTAGGAAGGCACTTGGTGCACTACTGGAAGGAACCATGTGAAAAATGATGTGAACTTAGTGTGAAACACAAAACATGTGAAATCAAGCATGTGAAACTGATGATGTGAAATGGCGAATCATGTGAAATGCATGTGAAATATTTTTCTGAAGAGAAGTCTTATTTCACATGCTGTGAAATTAATGTGAAATGATTATCATCATGTGAAATAACTGTGATTTTTTTTCTAGAAAAAAGGACAAACTTGAACATCCACTGCTTCTGGAATTAATCCTCAAAAAAATTTTTCAAAGCTAAATTTCAATTACCTCGATCCTAAATAGAACATTGGCTGATGAAAAATTTATTGAATGTGTTTATCTGCAGTAAAACCACGGTGTAGTTAAATCTTCTATCGAAAAATATCGCTAAATAAAACTATAAGGGACTTCGCCTGAGTGTAAAGAAAAATTGTTATATACATCACAGAAACGATACATTTTTGTTCGTGCTATTTCAAAAATAGAATATTGCATGCTGACAATTTTCGATTGAGTGAAATGTCCGAGCGGGACCTGGGCCGATTCAATGTCGCATCTAATTGGCTAGTATAAAAGGGCGCCGATTTCAGCATAGGATCATATTTCAATAACGAACATCCTACACACAGTTCATGGATCGGAGTTTCTCGAAATGGCAGTATTATTTCTGGCAAACTTCATGCCCTGACACACAAAGGTGATCATCGTCTAGTCCGCGATTTCTTCTTATGTTTTCCTGATTGTACTAACGAGGAAAAGCAAAGCAATGCTTCCGTTATAGAGAGGTGAGTCCACAGAGTTCATGATGCATTCTTATCACTTCAGCGCTTATTATACTTTGGCCGTGTATATAAATACGTAAAGTACTTGTTAATTAAGAAACAACTAACTTGAAGAAGTCAGTTCGTTGAAAACTGGAATAGTTTATTTCACCTCATTGGGATTCATTTAAAGTGTATCGATAGCGGCCTTTTCGTACTCGCACGAGCCGCGCGCCGGCGTCTAGTTTATAATAATGTGAATCAAAAGTTAATTTAACCTTTGTTTATAACCTACACTTTGAATTGCCCTTTGTGCAAATAAGTTATGGGTAATTCTAAATACCGTATTTACCCGTATATAAGACGCACCCGTATATAAGACGCACCTTGAATTTTGAGGTCATTTTGGCAAAAAAATCAATTTCTAAAGATTTTCAATTTGTATTTCGTGCAACAGCACTTCCATAAAGAAATTGCATGAAAAATAGACTGGCAGTAAATGGAAAATGACAATATAAACATGAGGGCAAATGTTTTACGCCACGAACAGATGAGTAAAATATTCCAACTGTTTCTTCATTTTATTTTGTTTGTTTGAGATAAATCTTGTGCTACACACGATTTCAAGCAAATTTAAATAGTTGTGCTAATATTTCTATGCATTCTGTGTGATTTTATCGCAAAAATCCCGGAGTTCGTAGTCACGAGTGTCGACGAGCGCCATCTTTGATTTTTGGACGTGCGTCCTGGGCCGAGTGACAAAATCCAAAATGGCGCTCGCGACTACGAACTCCGAGATTTTTGCAATAAAAACAGCCTCCAGCGCCTGCTGGCAGGTTTCACGGATCGAAATCGTAACTTTATTATGTGCAACCGAACCACACAACCATGAATCAGCAAATTTGTAAAGGATCTTTTGTATTGGTTGTTATGCAAATTCCCAAAAGTGATGTTCCGTGTATAAGACGCACCCCGATTTTGATGGTCATTTTGGAGTGAATAAAGTGCGTCTTATATACGGGTAAATACGGTAGTCATTGTACTGTTAAACTAGAAACTTAGCCTTTTGTTCTGGTTTATCGGAATGAGAGTATGTTGATGCAGAAACACGCTACGTAGGTTTTATTTTGAACTCGGCGATCCGGCGATCAATCGGCTTTATAATCGATCAGCTTTAGGTCTTCATAAGCCTCAAAATGTGATCGTTAAATGTTGTCTCTCACCTCTGAATAATTGTGATGAACAATTGCCCTTACAAATGTGAGCCATAACTGATTAATAACTCCTAAGTTCTGCATGATTGTTGGTATGAACTTCTGCATCCGTTTGTAAAGCGTGTTTGTAAATTTTGACACTTTTTACAGCTCCAACGGAGAAATTGACATATCACGCGTTTCCGGTGCATACCTATTATGTTATGTAAACTCTGAAAAGAAATGATCATCATATCATGACACTATGCCTTTACCAGTGATTTTATATATAGCAAACAAGTTTTAATTTCCAGAAGTGGCAAAGTCGTTGTAGTGTAATTTGTTTTTTCACATATGGTAAAAAATATTTCACATAATATTTTCTCAACTTCTACAGTGTGAGTACGCTTTTATTGTTCTCCTATCTTATGCTTTTTAACATTAGACTGTGGAGCTGTTATTAAATAATTTCTATGATTAAACAGCAACAATGCTCCAGTACATGCACAGGTATTTTTTTAGGATGATGTTCTCATGTTAATGCAGCTGCAGGTCTGCATCAAATCTCTGAATTTCACATCCTAAACAATTTCACACCAATTTCACATATACGCAGTCCATATAGTCCCATAAATTTCACATGAATTTCACATGTTTTTATGATGTGAAAAGGATCAGCCCAGTTCACATCCATTTCACACCATCATTTCACATGGTTAACATGTGAAATACCATGTGAAATACGGTCTAATTTCACATGACCATTTCACACACATTTCACATGAATTTCACATGGTTCCCTCCAGTAGTGGGTGGTTGCTTACGAGAGCCGTTCTCGTAAGCGCCCAGCTCCGTTAACGACCGCAATTTTCAGTTCCCGAGGTGGTCGCTTACGAGAGCTTCCACTGTATAATACAGGCCTGTAGGCTGGTTTTGGAGCGTGGGGGGTGGTCGCTTACGAGAGCTTCCACTGTATAATACAGGCCTGTAGGCTGGTTTTGGAGCGTGGGGGGGGGGGGATGCGATTTTTCTTGGAGGTGGAAAAAGATATATCATAACTTGTCATAACTTTCGGACCTGTGGTAGGCCTAATTTACCCAGGAACAAGCAAACTACTGGGTGTTTCATTAACGAAAATGAAGCAAAAAAATGAAAATTGTCCCCAGACTACGGGCCTGTAATATACCTCCACATTACAGGCATATTCTTCCCAAACACTTACAAACACAAAATTTCAACATCCCCACCTGTGTATGTACGCAGCTAAGGAGGTCTGTCTCTAGTCTATATTGAAATTTGTAAATATAATATAAGTCTGAAGCCATGCCTGTTAAAAAGCATGACTTTGGGCTTTACATGTACATGGCAAACAATGTAAAATAACTAAATCAGAAGCCAGGTATGGCCTAAAACTGACTCATTTCTCTGACTTCAGATATGTTTGCCAAAAAAAAATTCCTTCCCATTACTGAATTTCACCAGCAATTTCTGACAAAAATTTTACTGGACTTGGTGCTGACTTATGCCGTGAGAGGACTTCATGATGCCCCAGTAATCTGAGAAATCAGGAAATGGCCAAAATTACTGTATCCGAAAATTCAGCTGCTTTCTGCAGTGTTTCACTCATCTGTCAAAAATGTTGCTTTTCCGATAAACATGGCCTTGTTTGAATGTCTGAGCCCAAGACATTATGGTCAGCTGTGCTATTGAGCTTGTCCTACTGAAAACTGAGAGGGGGGTCATTGTCATACAAAGACTCTAAAATCATGAATTTTCACACAAAACACGGCTGTCACCAAAGGGTTAAAGTCTAAAAGTTAAATTTACCTGTATCACATTTGATGTAACCCTTTCCCCAAGCTCTTCATCTGATACCCATCTTACTGCAGAGACATTCACATCTCTTTCTTTACAGTATCTTCTAATACTCCTTGCACTTAAACCTGGTGTTCCTGATAAAATCATAATATCAATCACAAAAATGTAACAGAGAAGAAGAAATTTTAATTCAATCATTACAGAGGCTCGAAATGGATTTTCCAGAGCACTGAGCACCAGATATAATAATCTGGATGAGTTGGTGGTGAAAATGCAGTATGTACAGCTTGTGACAACAAATGTAACAATAGGAATGCATAAAAAACATTGTTTTCTTGAAAACTCCAAGGGAAATTTTTCTCAAAAAAATATCACAAAGAGTAATTTCAACTCGTCAAAAAAAGTTGTTATGAACATGCTCACGTCAGCAAAAAAGCTTTTTGGATAATTTCATGTTCCTAACAACAACTTTTTTTTATTTATGATCAACTGATAACTCTTTTTCACAATCATTATTAATTGTGATTTTGAGAAAAACGTACCACAGAGTTTTTGAGAAAACAATAATTTAAAGTGAAAAAGAAGGCATTTTCACCACCAACTCATCCAGACAGTGCATTTCAGTAAACTAGGAGTGCGTTCAGACTCGCTAAATTATCTAGATACCACGGGGGGCATCTCGCTTGGCAAGTCTGGACAATTTTTTCCAAGCGCGATAATCTTTGCCAGTGACCCCCGGGAAAGCCGTGGAACGCTTTCATCTTTGCTGTCAGTTCAAGCGACCTCGCAACATGGCTTAAGCGAGTTGCTCAACATTGACCGATTTCTGTGTTCATGGAGCCTTTACTGACAGATACAATTTCCAGAACCTGTTTATCTCTTCAAAACTTGTGTTCAATTAATACATTTCCTTTATATAAACATATTAAATCAAGATGTCATGCAAATATCTTCAACATGGAAGTGAAAATCAGACAAAATAGTGAAGTTTTTTTTTTCGTTTTTGTATCACCTTTGTCAACACCATCAGCAGGGTGCAGTCTTGCATAACAAACCTGGGTTCGAGTTTTATGACAATATTATAAGTAAATGTTTGTTGCGCACTAGCTCAGAAAAAAATTTCTGAGTCTCTAGATGGGTTTTGATCCCACGACCTTCTGTACTCTAGTCAGATGCTCTACCACTGAGCTACCAGAGATCCCATGGTCTCGAAAGGTCGCTGACAACTAGTGCCCATTTGGGAAACCCGTAAATTTTACGACAGAACACGCTTCATGCTGCCGGTGTTAACTGATGACTCAAGTGCCATGGCTGATCTAAGCTAGTAAAAATTGACCGAGTCTGAACACACCCTAGGTAACAAACACTTGAATGAATCTTGAAAACATTTACACGTAAATCTCACTACCAACGAACATTGGCAGGCTCAATCTTATTATTTTCGCTAGCTTATGACTTGAAACATTTCGAAGGTCAATTTTTGCCACAGCACGCAGTGGTGTGTCTGTACAAAACAGAACAATAGTGTAATGAATGGTCACGAGTCCGTTAGCGTTTACCCTTATCGACAGAGGGAGCTTCCCGCCAAACGGCAAAAGAGCATTATATCGATCGGTAATAACAAACAACTACGAACAGTCTGACGTACAGTATACTTTCTCGAAGTAAAATCGGTTCGATACGTACCTGGGAAACAAGTTTTAAGTTCAGCACTTATTGCTTCATAATACATCTTCGCTTTTACGCACCCTTCGATGTCCAACATATCAAACAGATCGGCCGCCATCTTGGTTCTTCCCTAGTTTCCGAGCAACCTCGTTTCGAGGCAACCTCGTTTTGGAGCAGCCTCGTTTCCGAGCAACCTCGTTTCGGGGCAACCTCGTTTCCATAATGAATTGCGTGACCACAACATGAAAGTGAGGCTAAGTTCGTGACCACTGCATGAAGTCGAGGCTGCTTAATCGCCGAAGGCGAAACACAAATCACAGAATGCCGAAAGAAATTTTCAGTTTATCATTTCTCACATGGCCATGTGGTACACTGGAATACTTCGTGCTGTAGACTTTTCTGGAGTTAGTACACTTTTGGAAATAGTCTCTCTTTATTTCAGAAAAAGAATAAACGGAAAGGAAAGCGCGACCTCTGTTTCAGTTATAATAGGGCGAAGCACCTAATTTTCTGCGGGAATATTTCCACCGAGGGCGCGGTGTTAAATCAATTAACTCGCACGCTTTCTCATGAAATACAATGTTTTAGCTGTATTCGTAGCTGCCAGTATAAAAATCACTTTTGTGCGTTAGATGGCTGCATGACGTACAAAACGTGCGCGCAATAGAACACGACGACGTCATAGACACAATCAACCGAGTTGGAACGTAACGATGTAATTAGCGGAAAACAGTTTGTCGAACCTCTTCGATCGTTTGTGCAGGGACGGACAAAATGACTTGAAAAGCGTGGCTTCCGTGGGATTAAAACTACAATGCTGAAGTAGGTAAACTCAAAATCCCAAATTCAAATACGCTACAGGAAACCAACCTTAGACGTCTACGGCCATACCATCGGGAAAGCACCGGTTCTCGTTCGATCACCGAAGTTAAACCCGGTCGGGCGAAGATAGTACTTAGACGGGTGACCGCTTGGGAATACTTCGTGCTGTAGACTTTTTTGGAGTTAGTACACTTTTGGAAATAGTCTCTCTTTATTTCAGAAAAAGAATAAAAGGAAAGCGCGACCTCTGTTTCAGTTATAGTAGGGCGAAGCACCTAATTTTCTGCGGGAATATTTCCACCGAGGGCGCGGTGTTAAATCAATTAACTCGCACGCTTTCTCATGAAATACAATTTTTTAGCTGTATTCGTAGCTGCCAGTATAAAAATCACTATTGTGCGTTAGATGGCTGCATGACGTACAAAACGTGCGCGCAATAGAACACCATGGTCGGGCGAAGATAGTACTTAGACGGGTGACCGCTTGGGAATACTTCGTGCTGTAGACTTTTTTGGGAGTTAGTACACTTTTGGAAATAGTCTCTCTTTATTTCAGAAAAAGAATAAACGGAAAGGAAAGCGCTACCTCTGTTTCAGTTATAGTAGGGCGAAGCACCTAATTTTCTGCGGGAATATTTCCACCGAGGGCGCGGTGTTAAATCAATTAACTCGCACGCTTTCTCATGAAATACAATTTTTTGGCTGTATTCGTAGCTGCCAGTATAAAAATCACTTTTGTGCGTTAGATGGCTGCATGACGTACAAAACGTGCGCGCAATAGAACACGACGACGTCATAGACACAATCAACCGAGTTAGAACGTAACGATGTAATTAGCGGAAAATAGTTTGTCGAACCTCTTCGATCGTTTGTGCAGGGACGGACAAAATGACTTGAAAAGCGTGGCTTCCGTGGGATTAAAACTACTATGCTAAAGTAGGTAAACTCAAAATCCTCCAATTCAAATACGCTACAGGAAACCAAGCTTAGACGTCTACGGCCATACCATCGGGAAAGCACCGGTTCTCGTTCGATCACCGAAGTTAAACCCGGTCGGGCGAAGATAGTACTTAGACGGGTGACCGCTTGGGAATACTTCGTGCTGTAGACTTTTTTGGAGTTAGTACACTTTTGGAAATAGTCTCTCTTTATTTCAGAAAAAGAATAAAAGGAAAGCGCGACCTCTGTTTCAGTTATAATAGGGCGAAGCACCTAATTTTCTGCGGGAATATTTCCACCGAGGGCGCCGTGTTAAATCAATTAACTCGCACGCTTTCTCATGAAATACAATTTTTAGCTGTATTCGTAGCTGCCAGTATAAAAATCACTATTGTGCGTTAGATGGCTGCATGACGTACAAAACGTGCGCGCAATAGAACACCATGGTCGGGCGAAGATAGTACTTAGACGGGTGACCGCTTGGGAATACTTCGTGCTGTAGACTTTTTTGGAGTTAGTACACTTTTGGAAATAGTCTCTCTTTATTTCAGAAAAAGAATAAACGGAAAGGAAAGCGCGACCTCTGTTTCAGTTATAATAGGGCGAAGCACCTAATTTTCTGCGGGAATATTTCCACCGAGGGCGCGGTGTTAAATCAATTAACTCGCACGCTTTCTCATGAAATACAATGTTTTAGCTGTATTCGTAGCTGCCAGTATAAAAATCACTTTTGTGCGTTAGATGGCTGCATGACGTACAAAACGTGCGCGCAATAGAACACGACGACGTCATAGACACAATCAAGCGAGTTAGAACGTAACGATGCAATTAGCGGAAGATAGTTTGTCGAACCCCTTCGCTCGTTTGTGCAGGGACGGACAAAATGACTTGAAAAGCGTGGGTTCCGTGGGATTAAAACTACAATGCTGAAGTAGGTAATCTCAAAATCCTCCAATTCAAATACGCTACAGGAAACCAAGTTTAGACGTCTATGGCCATACCATCGGGAAAGCACCGGTTCTCGTTCGATCACCGAAGTTAAACCTGGTCGGGCGAAGATAGTACTTAGACGGGTGACCCTTGGGAATACTTCGTCCTGTAGACTTTTTTTGGAGTTAGTACACTTTTGGAAATAGTCTCTCTTTATTTCAGAAAAAGAATAAACGGAAAGGAAAGAAAGGAAAGCGCGACCTCTGTTTCAGTTATAGTAGGGCGAAGCACCTAATTTTCTGCGGGAATATTTCCACCGAGGACGCGGTGTTAAATCAATTAACTCGCACGCTTTCTCATGAAATACAATTTTTTAGCTGTATTCGTAGCTGCCAGTATAAAAATCACTATTGTGCGTTAGATGGCTGCATGACGTACAAAACGTGCGCGCAATAGAACACCATGGTCGGGCGAAGATAGTACTTAGACGGGTGACCGCTTGGGAATACTTCGTGCTGTAGACTTTTTTGGAGTTAGTACACTTTTGGAAATAGTCTCTCTTTATTTCAGAAAAAGAATAAACGGAAAGGAAAGCGCGACCTCTGTTTCAGTTATAATAGGGCGAAGCACCTAATTTTCTGCGGGAATATTTCCACCGAGGGCGCGGTGTTAAATCAATTAACTCGCACGCTTTCTCATGAAATACAATGTTTTAGCTGTATTCGTAGCTGCCAGTATAAAAATCACTTTTGTGCGTTAGATGGCTGCATGACGTACAAAACGTGCGCGCAATAGAACACGACGACGTCATAGACACAATCAACCGAGTTGGAACGTAACGATGTAATTAGCGGAAAATAGTTTGTCGAACCTCTTCGATCGTTTGTGCAGGGACGGACAAAATGACTTGAAAAGCGTGGCTTCCGTGGGATTAAAACTACAATGCTGAAGTAGGTAAACTCAAAATCCCCAATTCAAATACGCTACAGGAAACCAACCTTAGACGTCTACGGCCATACCATCGGGAAAGCACCGGTTCTCGTTCGATCACCGAAGTTAAACCCGGTCGGGCGAAGATAGTACTTAGACGGGTGACCGCTTGGGAATACTTCGTGCTGTAGACTTTTTTGGAGTTAGTACACTTTTGGAAATAGTCTCTCTTTATTTCAGAAAAAGAATAAAAGGAAAGCGCGACCTCTGTTTCAGTTATAGTAGGGCGAAGCACCTAATTTTCTGCGGGAATATTTCCACCGAGGGCGCGGTGTTAAATCAATTAACTCGCACGCTTTCTCATGAAATACAATTTTTTAGCTGTATTCGTAGCTGCCAGTATAAAAATCACTATTGTGCGTTAGATGGCTGCATGACGTACAAAACGTGCGCGCAATAGAACACCATGGTCGGGCGAAGATAGTACTTAGACGGGTGACCGCTTGGGAATACTTCGTGCTGTAGACTTTTTTGGGAGTTAGTACACTTTTGGAAATAGTCTCTCTTTATTTCAGAAAAAGAATAAACGGAAAGGAAAGCGCTACCTCTGTTTCAGTTATAGTAGGGCGAAGCACCTAATTTTCTGCGGGAATATTTCCACCGAGGGCGCGGTGTTAAATCAATTAACTCGCACGCTTTCTCATGAAATACAATGTTTTAGCTGTATTCGTAGCTGCCAGTATAAAAATCACTTTTGTGCGTTAGATGGCTGCATGACGTACAAAACGTGCGCGCAATAGAACACGACGACGTCATAGACACAATCAAGCGAGTTAGAACGTAACGATGCAATTAGCGGAAGATAGTTTGTCGAACCCCTTCGCTCGTTTGTGCAGGGACGGACAAAATGACTTGAAAAGCGTGGGTTCCGTGGGATTAAAACTACAATGCTGAAGTAGGTAATCTCAAAATCCTCCAATTCAAATACGCTACAGGAAACCAAGTTTAGACGTCTATGGCCATACCATCGGGAAAGCACCGGTTCTCGTTCGATCACCGAAGTTAAACCCGGTCGGGCGAAGATAGTACTTAGACGGGTGACCCTTGGGAATACTTCGTCCTGTAGACTTTTTTTGGAGTTAGTACACTTTTGGAAATAGTCTCTCTTTATTTCAGAAAAAGAATAAACGGAAAGGAAAGAAAGGAAAGCGCGACCTCTGTTTCAGTTATAGTAGGGCGAAGCACCTAATTTTCTGCGGGAATATTTCCACCGAGGGCGCGGTGTTAAATCAATTAACTCGCACGCTTTCTCATGAAATACAATTTTTTAGCTGTATTCGTAGCTGCCAGTATAAAAATCACTATTGTGCGTTAGATGGCTGCATGACGTACAAAACGTGCGCGCAATAGAACACCATGGTCGGGCGAAGATAGTACTTAGACGGGTGACCGCTTGGGAATACTTCGTGCTGTAGACTTTTTTGGGAGTTAGTACACTTTTGGAAATAGTCTCTCTTTATTTCAGAAAAAGAATAAACGGAAAGGAAAGCGCTACCTCTGTTTCAGTTATAGTAGGGCGAAGCACATAATTTTCTGCGGGAATATTTCCACCGAGGGCGCGGTGTTAAATCAATTAACTCGCACGCTTTCTCATGAAATACAATTTTTTGGCTGTATTCGTAGCTGCCAGTATAAAAATCACTTTTGTGCGTTAGATGGCTGCATGACGTACAAAACGTGCGCGCAATAGAACACGACGACGTCATAGACACAATCAACCGAGTTAGAACGTAACGATGTAATTAGCGGCAAATAGTTTGTCGAACCTCTTCGATCGTTTGTGCAGGGACGGACAAAATGACTTGAAAAGCGTGGCTTCCGTGGGATTAAAACTACTATGCTGAAGTAGGTAAACTCAAAATCCTCCAATTCAAATACGCTACAGGAAACCAAGCTTAGACGTCTACGGCCATACCATCGGGAAAGCACCGGTTCTCGTTCGATCACCGAAGTTAAACCCGGTCGGGCGAAGATAGTACTTAGACGGGTGACCGCTTGGGAATACTTCGTGCTGTAGACTTTTTTGGAGTTAGTACACTTTTGGAAATAGTCTCTCTTTATTTCAGAAAAAGAATAAACGGAAAGGAAAGCGCGACCTCTGTTTCAGTTATAATAGGGCGAAGCACCTAATTTTCTGCGGGAATATTTCCACCGAGGGCACCGTGTTAAATCAATTAACTCGCACGCTTTCTCATGAAATACAATTTTTTAGCTGTATTCGTAGCTGCCAGTATAAAAATCACTATTGTGCGTTAGATGGCTGCATGACGTACAAAACGTGCGCGCAATAGAACACCATGGTCGGGCGAAGATAGTACTTAGACGGGTGACCGCTTGGGAATACTTCGTGCTGTAGACTTTTTTGGAGTTAGTACACTTTTGGAAATAGTCTCTCTTTATTTCAGAAAAAGAATAAACGGAAAGGAAAGCGCGACCTCTGTTTCAGTTATAATAGGGCGAAGCACCTAATTTTCTGCGGGAATATTTCCACCGAGGGCGCGGTGTTAAATCAATTAACTCGCACGCTTTCTCATGAAATACAATGTTTTAGCTGTATTCGTAGCTGCCAGTATAAAAATCACTTTTGTGCGTTAGATGGCTGCATGACGTACAAAACGTGCGCGCAATAGAACACGACGACGTCATAGACACAATCAAGCGAGTTAGAACGTAACGATGCAATTAGCGGAAGATAGTTTGTCGAACCCCTTCGCTCGTTTGTGCAGGGACGGACAAAATGACTTGAAAAGCGTGGGTTCCGTGGGATTAAAACTACAATGCTGAATTAACTAAATTCAAAATCCTCCAATTCAAATACGCTACAGGAAACCAAGCTTAGACGTCTACGGCTATACCATCGGGAAAGCACCGGTTCTCGTTCGATCACCGAAGTTAAACCCGGTCGGGCGAAGATAGTACTTAGACGGGTGACCCTTGGGAATACTTCGTGCTGTAGACTTTTTTGGAGTTAGTACACTTTTGGAAATAGTCTCTCTTTATTTCAGAAAAAGAATAAACGGAAAGGAAAGAAAGGAAAGCGCGACCTCTGTTTCAGTTATAGTAGGGCGAAGCACCTAATTTTCTGCGGGAATATTTCCACCGAGGGCGCGGTGTTAAATCAATTAACTCGCACGCTTTCTCATGAAATACAATTTTTTAGCTGTATTCGTAGCTGCCAGTATAAAAATCACTTTTGTGCGTTAGATGGCTGCATGACGTACAAAACGTGCGCGCAATAGAACACGACGACGTCATAGACACAATCAAGCGAGTTAGAACGTAACGATGCAATTAGCGGAAGATAGTTTGTCGAACCCCTTCGCTCGTTTGTGCAGGGACGGACAAAATGACTTGAAAAGCGTGGGTTCCGTGGGATTAAAACTACAATGCTGAAGTAGGTAATCTCAAAATCCTCCAATTCAAATACGCTACAGGAAACCAAGTTTAGACGTCTATGGCCATACCATCGGGAAAGCACCGGTTCTCGTTCGATCACCGAAGTTAAACCCGGTCGGGCGAAGATAGTACTTAGACGGGTGACCCCTTGGGAATACTTCGTCCTGTAGACTTTTTTTGGAGTTAGTACACTTTTGGAAATAGTCTCTCTTTATTTCAGAAAAAGAATAAACGGAAAGGAAAGAAAGGAAAGCGCGACCTCTGTTTCAGTTATAGTAGGGCGAAGCACCTAATTTTCTGCGGGAATATTTCCACCGAGGGCGCGGTGTTAAATCAATTAACTCGCACGCTTTCTCATGAAATACAATTTTTTAGCTGTATTCGTAGCTGCCAGTATAAAAATCACTATTGTGCGTTAGATGGCTGCATGACGTACAAAACGTGCGCGCAATAGAACACCATGGTCGGGCGAAGATAGTACTTAGACGGGTGACCGCTTGGGAATACTTCGTGCTGTAGACTTTTTTGGGAGTTAGTACACTTTTGGAAATAGTCTCTCTTTATTTCAGAAAAAGAATAAACGGAAAGGAAAGCGCTACCTCTGTTTCAGTTATAGTAGGGCGAAGCACATAATTTTCTGCGGGAATATTTCCACCGAGGGCGCGGTGTTAAATCAATTAACTCGCACGCTTTCTCATGAAATACAATTTTTTGGCTGTATTCGTAGCTGCCAGTATAAAAATCACTTTTGTGCGTTAGATGGCTGCATGACGTACAAAACGTGCGCGCAATAGAACACGACGACGTCATAGACACAATCAACCGAGTTAGAACGTAACGATGTAATTAGCGGCAAATAGTTTGTCGAACCTCTTCGATCGTTTGTGCAGGGACGGACAAAATGACTTGAAAAGCGTGGCTTCCGTGGGATTAAAACTACTATGCTGAAGTAGGTAAACTCAAAATCCTCCAATTCAAATACGCTACAGGAAACCAAGCTTAGACGTCTACGGCCATACCATCGGGAAAGCACCGGTTCTCGTTCGATCACCGAAGTTAAACCCGGTCGGGCGAAGATAGTACTTAGACGGGTGACCGCTTGGGAATACTTCGTGCTGTAGACTTTTTGGAGTTAGTACACTTTTGGAAATAGTCTCTCTTTATTTCAGAAAAAGAATAAACGGAAAGGAAAGCGCGACCTCTGTTTCAGTTATAATAGGGCGAAGCACCTAATTTTCTGCGGGAATATTTCCACCGAGGGCACCGTGTTAAATCAATTAACTCGCACGCTTTCTCATGAAATACAATTTTTTAGCTGTATTCGTAGCTGCCAGTATAAAAATCACTATTGTGCGTTAGATGGCTGCATGACGTACAAAACGTGCGCGCAATAGAACACCATGGTCGGGCGAAGATAGTACTTAGACGGGTGACCGCTTGGGAATACTTCGTGCTGTAGACTTTTTTGGAGTTAGTACACTTTTGGAAATAGTCTCTCTTTATTTCAGAAAAAGAATAAACGGAAAGGAAAGCGCGACCTCTGTTTCAGTTATAATAGGGCGAAGCACCTAATTTTCTGCGGGAATATTTCCACCGAGGGCGCGGTGTTAAATCAATTAACTCGCACGCTTTCTCATGAAATACAATGTTTTAGCTGTATTCGTAGCTGCCAGTATAAAAATCACTTTTGTGCGTTAGATGGCTGCATGACGTACAAAACGTGCGCGCAATAGAACACGACGACGTCATAGACACAATCAAGCGAGTTAGAACGTAACGATGCAATTAGCGGAAGATAGTTTGTCGAACCCCTTCGCTCGTTTGTGCAGGGACGGACAAAATGACTTGAAAAGCGTGGGTTCCGTGGGATTAAAACTACAATGCTGAAGTAGGTAAATTCAAAATCCTCCAATTCAAATACGCTACAGGAAACCAAGCTTAGACGTCTACGGCTATACCATCGGGAAAGCACCGGTTCTCGTTCGATCACCGAAGTTAAACCCGGTCGGGCGAAGATAGTACTTAGACGGGTGACCCTTGGGAATACTTCGTGCTGTAGACTTTTTTGGAGTTAGTACACTTTTGGAAATAGTCTCTCTTTATTTCAGAAAAAGAATAAACGGAAAGGAAAGAAAGGAAAGCGCGACCTCTGTTTCAGTTATAGTAGGGCGAAGCACCTAATTTTCTGCGGGAATATTTCCACCGAGGGCGCGGTGTTAAATCAATTAACTCGCACGCTTTCTCATGAAATACAATTTTTAGCTGTATTCGTAGCTGCCAGTATAAAAATCACTTTTGTGCGTTAGATGGCTGCATGACGTACAAAACGTGCGCGCAATAGAACACGACGACGTCATAGACACAATCAAGCGAGTTAGAACGTAACGATGCAAATAGCGGAAGATAGTTTGTCGAACCCCTTCGCTCGTTTGTGCAGGGACGGACAAAATGACTTGAAAAGCGTGGGTTCCGTGGGATTAAAACTACAATGCTGAAGTAGGTAATCTCAAAATCCTCCAATTCAAATACGCTACAGGAAACCAAGTTTAGACGTCTATGGCCATACCATCGGGAAAGCACCGGTTCTCGTTCGATCACCGAAGTTAAACCCGGTCGGGCGAAGATAGTACTTAGACGGGTGACCCCTTGGGAATACTTCGTCCTGTAGACTTTTTTGGAGTTAGTACACTTTTGGAAATAGTCTCTCTTTATTTCAGAAAAAGAATAAACGGAAAGGAAAGAAAGGAAAGCGCGACCTCTGTTTCAGTTATAGTAGGGCGAAGCACCTAATTTTCTGCGGGAATATTTCCACCGAGGGCGCGGTGTTAAATCAATTAACTCGCACGCTTTCTCATGAAATACAATTTTTTAGCTGTATTCGTAGCTGCCAGTATAAAAATCACTATTGTGCGTTAGATGGCTGCATGACGTACAAAACGTGCGCGCAATAGAACACCATGGTCGGGCGAAGATAGTACTTAGACGGGTGACCGCTTGGGAATACTTCGTGCTGTAGACTTTTTTGGAGTTAGTACACTTTTGGAAATAGTCTCTCTTTATTTCAGAAAAAGAATAAACGGAAAGGAAAGCGCGACCTCTGTTTCAGTTATAATAGGGCGAAGCACCTAATTTTCTGCGGGAATATTTCCACCGAGGGCGCGGTGTTAAATCAATTAACTCGCACGCTTTCTCATGAAATACAATGTTTTAGCTGTATTCGTAGCTGCCAGTATAAAAATCACTTTTGTGCGTTAGATGGCTGCATGACGTACAAAACGTGCGCGCAATAGAACACGACGACGTCATAGACACAATCAACCGAGTTGGAACGTAACGATGTAATTAGCGGAAAACAGTTTGTCGAACCTCTTCGATCGTTTGTGCAGGGACGGACAAAATGACTTGAAAAGCGTGGCTTCCGTGGGATTAAAACTACTATGCTGAAGTAGGTAAACTCAAAATCCTCCAATTCAAATACGCTACAGGAAACCAAGCTTAGACGTCTACGGCCATACCATCGGGAAAGCACCGGTTCTCGTTCGATCACCGAAGTTAAACCCGGTCGGGCGAAGATAGTACTTAGACGGGTGACCGCTTGGGAATACTTCGTGCTGTAGACTTTTTTGGAGTTAGTACACTTTTGGAAATAGTCTCTCTTTATTTCAGAAAAAGAATAAAAGGAAAGCGCGACCTCTGTTTCAGTTATAATAGGGCGAAGCACCTAATTTTCTGCGGGAATATTTCCACCGAGGGCGCCGTGTTAAATCAATTAACTCGCACGCTTTCTCATGAAATACAATTTTTTAGCTGTATTCGTAGCTGCCAGTATAAAAATCACTATTGTGCGTTAGATGGCTGCATGACGTACAAAACGTGCGCGCAATAGAACACCATGGTCGGGCGAAGATAGTACTTAGACGGGTGACCGCTTGGGAATACTTCGTGCTGTAGACTTTTTTGGAGTTAGTACACTTTTGGAAATAGTCTCTCTTTATTTCAGAAAAGAATAAACGGAAAGGAAAGCGCGACCTCTGTTTCAGTTATAATAGGGCGAAGCACCTAATTTTCTGCGGGAATATTTCCACCGAGGGCGCGGTGTTAAATCAATTAACTCGCACGCTTTCTCATGAAATACAATGTTTTAGCTGTATTCGTAGCTGCCAGTATAAAAATCACTTTTGTGCGTTAGATGGCTGCATGACGTACAAAACGTGCGCGCAATAGAACACGACGACGTCATAGACACAATCAAGCGAGTTAGAACGTAACGATGCAATTAGCGGAAGATAGTTTGTCGAACCCCTTCGCTCGTTTGTGCAGGGACGGACAAAATGACTTGAAAAGCGTGGGTTCCGTGGGATTAAAACTACAATGCTGAAGTAGGTAATCTCAAAATCCTCCAATTCAAATACGCTACAGGAAACCAAGTTTAGACGTCTATGGCCATACCATCGGGAAAGCACCGGTTCTCGTTCGATCACCGAAGTTAAACCCGGTCGGGCGAAGATAGTACTTAGACGGGTGACCCCTTGGGAATACTTCGTCCTGTAGACTTTTTTTGGAGTTAGTACACTTTTGGAAATAGTCTCTCTTTATTTCAGAAAAAGAATAAACGGAAACGAAAGAAAGGAAAGCGCGACCTCTGTTTCAGTTATAGTAGGGCGAAGCACCTAATTTTCTGCGGGAATATTTCCACCGAGGGCGCGGTGTTAAATCAATTAACTCGCACGCTTTCTCATGAAATACAATTTTTTAGCTGTATTCGTAGCTGCCAGTATAAAAATCACTATTGTGCGTTAGATGGCTGCATGACGTACAAAACGTGCGCGCAATAGAACACCATGGTCGGGCGAAGATAGTACTTAGACGGGTGACCGCTTGGGAATACTTCGTGCTGTAGACTTTTTTGGAGTTAGTACACTTTTGGAAATAGTCTCTCTTTATTTCAGAAAAAGAATAAACGGAAAGGAAAGCGCGACCTCTGTTTCAGTTATAATAGGGCGAAGCACCTAATTTTCTGCGGGAATATTTCCACCGAGGGCGCGGTGTTAAATCAATTAACTCGCACGCTTTCTCATGAAATACAATGTTTTAGCTGTATTCGTAGCTGCCAGTATAAAAATCACTTTTGTGCGTTAGATGGCTGCATGACGTACAAAACGTGCGCGCAATAGAACACGACGACGTCATAGACACAATCAACCGAGTTGGAACGTAACGATGTAATTAGCGGAAAACAGTTTGTCGAACCTCTTCGATCGTTTGTGCAGGGACGGACAAAATGACTTGAAAAGCGTGGCTTCCGTGGGATTAAAACTACAATGCTGAAGTAGGTAAACTCAAAATCCCCAATTCAAATACGCTACAGGAAACCAACCTTAGACGTCTACGGCCATACCATCGGGAAAGCACCGGTTCTCGTTCGATCACCGAAGTTAAACCCGGTCGGGCGAAGATAGTACTTAGACGGGTGACCCCTTGGGAATACTTCGTCCTGTAGACTTTTTTTGGAGTTAGTACACTTTTGGAAATAGTCTCTCTTTATTTCAGAAAAAGAATAAACGGAAACGAAAGAAAGGAAAGCGCGACCTCTGTTTCAGTTATAGTAGGGCGAAGCACCTAATTTTCTGCGGGAATATTTCCACCGAGGGCGCGGTGTTAAATCAATTAACTCGCACGCTTTCTCATGAAATACAATTTTTTAGCTGTATTCGTAGCTGCCAGTATAAAAATCACTATTGTGCGTTAGATGGCTGCATGACGTACAAAACGTGCGCGCAATAGAACACCATGGTCGGGCGAAGATAGTACTTAGACGGGTGACCGCTTGGGAATACTTCGTGCTGTAGACTTTTTTGGAGTTAGTACACTTTTGGAAATAGTCTCTCTTTATTTCAGAAAAAGAATAAACGGAAAGGAAAGCGCGACCTCTGTTTCAGTTATAATAGGGCGAAGCACCTAATTTTCTGCGGGAATATTTCCACCGAGGGCGCGGTGTTAAATCAATTAACTCGCACGCTTTCTCATGAAATACAATGTTTTAGCTGTATTCGTAGCTGCCAGTATAAAAATCACTTTTGTGCGTTAGATGGCTGCATGACGTACAAAACGTGCGCGCAATAGAACACGACGACGTCATAGACACAATCAACCGAGTTAGAACGTAACGATGTAATTAGCGGAAAATAGTTTGTCGAACCTCTTCGATCGTTTGTGCAGGGACGGACAAAATGACTTGAAAAGCGTGGCTTCCGTGGGATTAAAACTACAATGCTGAAGTAGGTAAACTCAAAATCCCCAAATTCAAATACGCTACAGGAAACCAACCTTAGACGTCTACGGCCATACCATCGGGAAAGCACCGGTTCTCGTTCGATCACCGAAGTTAAACCCGGTCGGGCGAAGATAGTACTTAGACGGGTGACCCCTTGGGAATACTTCGTCCTGTAGACTTTTTTTGGAGTTAGTACACTTTTGGAAATAGTCTCTCTTTATTTCAGAAAAAGAATAAACGGAAAGGAAAGAAAGGAAAGCGCGACCTCTGTTTCAGTTATAGTAGGGCGAAGCACCTAATTTTCTGCGGGAATATTTCCACCGAGGGCGCGGTGTTAAATCAATTAACTCGCACGCTTTCTCATGAAATACAATTTTTTAGCTGTATTCGTAGCTGCCAGTATAAAAATCACTATTGTGCGTTAGATGGCTGCATGACGTACAAAACGTGCGCGCAATAGAACACCATGGTCGGGCGAAGATAGTACTTAGACGGGTGACCGCTTGGGAATACTTCGTGCTGTAGACTTTTTTGGAGTTAGTACACTTTTGGAAATAGTCTCTCTTTATTTCAGAAAAAGAATAAACGGAAAGGAAAGCGCGACCTCTGTTTCAGTTATAATAGGGCGAAGCACCTAATTTTCTGCGGGAATATTTCCACCGAGGGCGCGGTGTTAAATCAATTAACTCGCACGCTTTCTCATGAAATACAATGTTTTAGCTGTATTCGTAGCTGCCAGTATAAAAATCACTTTTGTGCGTTAGATGGCTGCATGACGTACAAAACGTGCGCGCAATAGAACACGACGACGTCATAGACACAATCAACCGAGTTAGAACGTAACGATGTAATTAGCGGCAAATAGTTTGTCGAACCTCTTCGATCGTTTGTGCAGGGACGGACAAAATGACTTGAAAAGCGTGGCTTCCGTGGGATTAAAACTACTATGCTGAAGTAGGTAAACTCAAAATCCTCCAATTCAAATACGCTACAGGAAACCAAGCTTAGACGTCTACGGCCATACCATCGGGAAAGCACCGGTTCTCGTTCGATCACCGAAGTTAAACCCGGTCGGGCGAAGATAGTACTTAGACGGGTGACCGCTTGGGAATACTTCGTGCTGTAGACTTTTTTGGAGTTAGTACACTTTTGGAAATAGTCTCTCTTTATTTCAGAAAAAGAATAAAAGGAAAGCGCGACCTCTGTTTCAGTTATAATAGGGCGAAGCACCTAATTTTCTGCGGGAATATTTCCACCGAGGGCGCCGTGTTAAATCAATTAACTCGCACGCTTTCTCATGAAATACAATTTTTTAGCTGTATTCGTAGCTGCCAGTATAAAAATCACTATTGTGCGTTAGATGGCTGCATGACGTACAAAACGTGCGCGCAATAGAACACCATGGTCGGGCGAAGATAGTACTTAGACGGGTGACCGCTTGGGAATACTTCGTGCTGTAGACTTTTTGGGAGTTAGTACACTTTTGGAAATAGTCTCTCTTTATTTCAGAAAAAGAATAAACGGAAAGGAAAGCGCTACCTCTGTTTCAGTTATAGTAGGGCGAAGCACCTAATTTTCTGCGGGAATATTTCCACCGAGGGCGCGGTGTTAAATCAATTAACTCGCACGCTTTCTCATGAAATACAATGTTTTAGCTGTATTCGTAGCTGCCAGTATAAAAATCACTTTTGTGCGTTAGATGGCTGCATGACGTACAAAACGTGCGCGCAATAGAACACGACGACGTCATAGACACAATCAAGCGAGTTAGAACGTAACGATGCAATTAGCGGAAGATAGTTTGTCGAACCCTTCGCTCGTTTGTGCAGGGACGGACAAAATGACTTGAAAAGCGTGGGTTCCGTGGGATTAAAACTACAATGCTGAAGTAGGTAATCTCAAAATCCTCCAATTCAAATACGCTACAGGAAACCAAGTTTAGACGTCTATGGCCATACCATCGGGAAAGCACCGGTTCTCGTTCGATCACCGAAGTTAAACCCGGTCGGGCGAAGATAGTACTTAGACGGGTGACCCCTTGGGAATACTTCGTCCTGTAGACTTTTTTGGAGTTAGTACACTTTTGGAAATAGTCTCTCTTTATTTCAGAAAAGAATAAACGGAAAGGAAAGAAAGGAAAGCGCGACCTCTGTTTCAGTTATAGTAGGGCGAAGCACCTAATTTTCTGCGGGAATATTTCCACCGAGGGCGCGGTGTTAAATCAATTAACTCGCACGCTTTCTCATGAAATACAATTTTTTAGCTGTATTCGTAGCTGCCAGTATAAAAATCACTATTGTGCGTTAGATGGCTGCATGACGTACAAAACGTGCGCGCAATAGAACACCATGGTCGGGCGAAGATAGTACTTAGACGGGTGACCGCTTGGGAATACTTCGTGCTGTAGACTTTTTTGGAGTTAGTACACTTTTGGAAATAGTCTCTCTTTATTTCAGAAAAAGAATAAACGGAAAGGAAAGCGCGACCTCTGTTTCAGTTATAATAGGGCGAAGCACCTAATTTTCTGCGGGAATATTTCCACCGAGGGCGCGGTGTTAAATCAATTAACTCGCACGCTTTCTCATGAAATACAATGTTTTAGCTGTATTCGTAGCTGCCAGTATAAAAATCACTTTTGTGCGTTAGATGGCTGCATGACGTACAAAACGTGCGCGCAATAGAACACGACGACGTCATAGACACAATCAAGCGAGTTAGAACGTAACGATGCAATTAGCGGAAGATAGTTTGTCGAACCCCTTCGCTCGTTTGTGCAGGGACGGACAAAATGACTTGAAAAGCGTGGGTTCCGTGGGATTAAAACTACAATGCTGAAGTAGGTAATCTCAAAATCCTCCAATTCAAATACGCTACAGGAAACCAAGTTTAGACGTCTATGGCCATACCATCGGGAAAGCACCGGTTCTCGTTCGATCACCGAAGTTAAACCCGGTCGGGCGAAGATAGTACTTAGACGGGTGACCCCTTGGGAATACTTCGTCCTGTAGACTTTTTTTGGAGTTAGTACACTTTTGGAAATAGTCTCTCTTTATTTCAGAAAAAGAATAAACGGAAACGAAAGAAAGGAAAGCGCGACCTCTGTTTCAGTTATAGTAGGGCGAAGCACCTAATTTTCTGCGGGAATATTTCCACCGAGGGCGCGGTGTTAAATCAATTAACTCGCACGCTTTCTCATGAAATACAATTTTTTAGCTGTATTCGTAGCTGCCAGTATAAAAATCACTATTGTGCGTTAGATGGCTGCATGACGTACAAAACGTGCGCGCAATAGAACACCATGGTCGGGCGAAGATAGTACTTAGACGGGTGACCGCTTGGGAATACTTCGTGCTGTAGACTTTTTTGGAGTTAGTACACTTTTGGAAATAGTCTCTCTTTATTTCAGAAAAAGAATAAACGGAAAGGAAAGCGCGACCTCTGTTTCAGTTATAATAGGGCGAAGCACCTAATTTTCTGCGGGAATATTTCCACCGAGGGCGCGGTGTTAAATCAATTAACTCGCACGCTTTCTCATGAAATACAATGTTTTAGCTGTATTCGTAGCTGCCAGTATAAAAATCACTTTTGTGCGTTAGATGGCTGCATGACGTACAAAACGTGCGCGCAATAGAACACGACGACGTCATAGACACAATCAACCGAGTTGGAACGTAACGATGTAATTAGCGGAAAACAGTTTGTCGAACCTCTTCGATCGTTTGTGCAGGGACGGACAAAATGACTTGAAAAGCGTGGCTTCCGTGGGATTAAAACTACAATGCTGAAGTAGGTAAACTCAAAATCCCCAAATTCAAATACGCTACAGGAAACCAACCTTAGACGTCTACGGCCATACCATCGGGAAAGCACCGGTTCTCGTTCGATCACCGAAGTTAAACCCGGTCGGGCGAAGATAGTACTTAGACGGGTGACCCTTGGGAATACTTCGTCCTGTAGACTTTTTTGGAGTTAGTACACTTTTGGAAATAGTCTCTCTTTATTTCAGAAAAAGAATAAACGGAACGAAAGAAAGGAAAGCGCGACCTCTGTTTCAGTTATAGTAGGGCGAAGCACCTAATTTTCTGCGGGAATATTTCCACCGAGGGCGCGGTGTTAAATCAATTAACTCGCACGCTTTCTCATGAAATACAATTTTTTAGCTGTATTCGTAGCTGCCAGTATAAAAATCACTATTGTGCGTTAGATGGCTGCATGACGTACAAAACGTGCGCGCAATAGAACACCATGGTCGGGCGAAGATAGTACTTAGACGGGTGACCGCTTGGGAATACTTCGTGCTGTAGACTTTTTTGGAGTTAGTACACTTTTGGAAATAGTCTCTCTTTATTTCAGAAAAAGAATAAACGGAAAGGAAAGCGCGACCTCTGTTTCAGTTATAATAGGGCGAAGCACCTAATTTTCTGCGGGAATATTTCCACCGAGGGCGCGGTGTTAAATCAATTAACTCGCACGCTTTCTCATGAAATACAATGTTTTAGCTGTATTCGTAGCTGCCAGTATAAAAATCACTTTTGTGCGTTAGATGGCTGCATGACGTACAAAACGTGCGCGCAATAGAACACGACGACGTCATAGACACAATCAAGCGAGTTAGAACGTAACGATGCAATTAGCGGAAGATAGTTTGTCGAACCCCTTCGCTCGTTTGTGCAGGGACGGACAAAATGACTTGAAAAGCGTGGGTTCCGTGGGATTAAAACTACAATGCTGAAGTAGGTAATCTCAAAATCCTCCAATTCAAATACGCTACAGGAAACCAAGTTTAGACGTCTATGGCCATACCATCGGGAAAGCACCGGTTCTCGTTCGATCACCGAAGTTAAACCCGGTCGGGCGAAGATAGTACTTAGACGGGTGACCCTTGGGAATACTTCGTCCTGTAGACTTTTTTTGGAGTTAGTACACTTTTGGAAATAGTCTCTCTTTATTTCAGAAAAAGAATAAACGGAAAGGAAAGAAAGGAAAGCGCGACCTCTGTTTCAGTTATAGTAGGGCGAAGCACCTAATTTTCTGCGGGAATATTTCCACCGAGGGCGCGTGTTAAATCAATTAACTCGCACGCTTTCTCATGAAATACAATTTTTTAGCTGTATTCGTAGCTGCCAGTATAAAAATCACTATTGTGCGTTAGATGGCTGCATGACGTACAAAACGTGCGCGCAATAGAACACCATGGTCGGGCGAAGATAGTACTTAGACGGGTGACCGCTTGGGAATACTTCGTGCTGTAGACTTTTTTGGAGTTAGTACACTTTTGGAAATAGTCTCTCTTTATTTCAGAAAAAGAATAAACGGAAAGGAAAGCGCGACCTCTGTTTCAGTTATAATAGGGCGAAGCACCTAATTTTCTGCGGGAATATTTCCACCGAGGGCGCGGTGTTAAATCAATTAACTCGCACGCTTTCTCATGAAATACAATGTTTTAGCTGTATTCGTAGCTGCCAGTATAAAAATCACTTTTGTGCGTTAGATGGCTGCATGACGTACAAAACGTGCGCGCAATAGAACACGACGACGTCATAGACACAATCAAGCGAGTTAGAACGTAACGATGCAATTAGCGGAAGATAGTTTGTCGAACCCCTTCGCTCGTTTGTGCAGGGACGGACAAAATGACTTGAAAAGCGTGGGTTCCGTGGGATTAAAACTACAATGCTGAAGTAGGTAATCTCAAAATCCTCCAATTCAAATACGCTACAGGAAACCAAGTTTAGACGTCTATGGCCATACCATCGGGAAAGCACCGGTTCTCGTTCGATCACCGAAGTTAAACCCGGTCGGGCGAAGATAGTACTTAGACGGGTGACCCTTGGGAATACTTCGTCCTGTAGACTTTTTTGGAGTTAGTACACTTTTGGAAATAGTCTCTCTTTATTTCAGAAAAAGAATAAAAGGAAAGCGCGACCTCTGTTTCAGTTATAATAGGGCGAAGCACCTAATTTTCTGCGGGAATATTTCCACCGAGGGCGCCGTGTTAAATCAATTAACTCGCACGCTTTCTCATGAAATACAATTTTTTAGCTGTATTCGTAGCTGCCAGTATAAAAATCACTATTGTGCGTTAGATGGCTGCATGACGTACAAAACGTGCGCGCAATAGAACACCATGGTCGGGCGAAGATAGTACTTAGACGGGTGACCGCTTGGGAATACTTCGTGCTGTAGACTTTTTTGGAGTTAGTACACTTTTGGAAATAGTCTCTCTTTATTTCAGAAAAAGAATAAACGGAAAGGAAAGCGCTACCTCTGTTTCAGTTATAGTAGGGCGAAGCACCTAATTTTCTGCGGGAATATTTCCACCGAGGGCGCGGTGTTAAATCAATTAACTCGCACGCTTTCTCATGAAATACAATTTTTTGGCTGTATTCGTAGCTGCCAGTATAAAAATCACTTTTGTGCGTTAGATGGCTGCATGACGTACAAAACGTGCGCGCAATAGAACACGACGACGTCATAGACACAATCAACCGAGTTAGAACGTAACGATGTAATTAGCGGCAAATAGTTTGTCGAACCTCTTCGATCGTTTGTGCAGGGACGGACAAAATGACTTGAAAAGCGTGGCTTCCGTGGGATTAAAACTACTATGCTGAAGTAGGTAAACTCAAAATCCTCCAATTCAAATACGCTACAGGAAACCAAGCTTAGACGTCTACGGCCATACCATCGGGAAAGCACCGGTTCTCGTTCGATCACCGAAGTTAAACCCGGTCGGGCGAAGATAGTACTTAGACGGGTGACCGCTTGGGAATACTTCGTGCTGTAGACTTTTTTGGAGTTAGTACACTTTTGGAAATAGTCTCTCTTTATTTCAGAAAAAGAATAAACGGAAAGGAAAGCGCGACCTCTGTTTCAGTTATAATAGGGCGAAGCACCTAATTTTCTGCGGGAATATTTCCACCGAGGGCACCGTGTTAAATCAATTAACTCGCACGCTTTCTCATGAAATACAATTTTTTAGCTGTATTCGTAGCTGCCAGTATAAAAATCACTATTGTGCGTTAGATGGCTGCATGACGTACAAAACGTGCGCGCAATAGAACACCATGGTCGGGCGAAGATAGTACTTAGACGGGTGACCGCTTGGGAATACTTCGTGCTGTAGACTTTTTTGGAGTTAGTACACTTTTGGAAATAGTCTCTCTTTATTTCAGAAAAAGAATAAACGGAAAGGAAAGCGCGACCTCTGTTTCAGTTATAATAGGGCGAAGCACCTAATTTTCTGCGGGAATATTTCCACCGAGGGCGCGGTGTTAAATCAATTAACTCGCACGCTTTCTCATGAAATACAATGTTTTAGCTGTATTCGTAGCTGCCAGTATAAAAATCACTTTTGTGCGTTAGATGGCTGCATGACGTACAAAACGTGCGCGCAATAGAACACGACGACGTCATAGACACAATCAAGCGAGTTAGAACGTAACGATGCAATTAGCGGAAGATAGTTTGTCGAACCCCTTCGCTCGTTTGTGCAGGGACGGACAAAATGACTTGAAAAGCGTGGGTTCCGTGGGATTAAAACTACAATGCTGAAGTAGGTAATCTCAAAATCCTCCAATTCAAATACGCTACAGGAAACCAAGCTTAGACGTCTACGGCCATACCATCGGGAAAGCACCGGTTCTCGTTCGATCACCGAAGTTAAACCCGGTCGGGCGAAGATAGTACTTAGACGGGTGACCCCTTGGGAATACTTCGTGCTGTAGACTTTTTTGGAGTTAGTACACTTTTGGAAATAGTCTCTCTTTATTTCAGAAAAAGAATAAACGGAAAGGAAAGAAAGGAAAGCGCGACGCTTCAGTTATAGTAGGGCGAAGCACCTAATTTTCTGCGGGAATATTTCCACCGAGGGCGCGGTGTTAAATCAATTAACTCGCACGCTTTCTCATGAAATACAATTTTTTAGCTGTATTCGTAGCTGCCAGTATAAAAATCACTTTTGTGCGTTAGATGGCTGCATGACGTACAAAACGTGCGCGCAATAGAACACGACGACGTCATAGACACAATCAAGCGAGTTAGAACGTAACGATGCAAATAGCGGAAGATAGTTTGTCGAACCCCTTCGCTCGTTTGTGCAGGGACGGACAAAATGACTTGAAAAGCGTGGGTTCCGTGGGATTAAAACTACAATGCTGAAGTAGGTAATCTCAAAATCCTCCAATTCAAATACGCTACAGGAAACCAAGTTTAGACGTCTATGGCCATACCATCGGGAAAGCACCGGTTCTCGTTCGATCACCGAAGTTAAACCCGGTCGGGCGAAGATAGTACTTAGACGGGTGACCCCTTGGGAATACTTCGTCCTGTAGACTTTTTTGGAGTTAGTACACTTTTGGAAATAGTCTCTCTTTATTTCAGAAAAAGAATAAACGGAAAGGAAAGAAAGGAAAGCGCGACCTCTGTTTCAGTTATAGTAGGGCGAAGCACCTAATTTTCTGCGGGAATATTTCCACCGAGGGCGCGGTGTTAAATCAATTAACTCGCACGCTTTCTCATGAAATACAATTTTTTAGCTGTATTCGTAGCTGCCAGTATAAAAATCACTATTGTGCGTTAGATGGCTGCATGACGTACAAAACGTGCGCGCAATAGAACACCATGGTCGGGCGAAGATAGTACTTAGACGGGTGACCGCTTGGGAATACTTCGTGCTGTAGACTTTTTTGGAGTTAGTACACTTTTGGAAATAGTCTCTCTTTATTTCAGAAAAAGAATAAACGGAAAGGAAAGCGCGACCTCTGTTTCAGTTATAATAGGGCGAAGCACCTAATTTTCTGCGGGAATATTTCCACCGAGGGCGCGGTGTTAAATCAATTAACTCGCACGCTTTCTCATGAAATACAATGTTTTAGCTGTATTCGTAGCTGCCAGTATAAAAATCACTTTTGTGCGTTAGATGGCTGCATGACGTACAAAACGTGCGCGCAATAGAACACGACGACGTCATAGACACAATCAACCGAGTTAGAACGTAACGATGTAATTAGCGGAAAATAGTTTGTCGAACCTCTTCGATCGTTTGTGCAGGGACGGACAAAATGACTTGAAAAGCGTGGCTTCCGTGGGATTAAAACTACTATGCTGAAGTAGGTAAACTCAAAATCCTCCAATTCAAATACGCTACAGGAAACCAAGCTTAGACGTCTACGGCCATACCATCGGGAAAGCACCGGTTCTCGTTCGATCACCGAAGTTAAACCCGGTCGGGCGAAGATAGTACTTAGACGGGTGACCGCTTGGGAATACTTCGTGCTGTAGACTTTTTTGGAGTTAGTACACTTTTGGAAATAGTCTCTCTTTATTTCAGAAAAAGAATAAAAGGAAAGCGCGACCTCTGTTTCAGTTATAATAGGGCGAAGCACCTAATTTTCTGCGGGAATATTTCCACCGAGGGCGCCGTGTTAAATCAATTAACTCGCACGCTTTCTCATGAAATACAATTTTTTAGCTGTATTCGTAGCTGCCAGTATAAAAATCACTATTGTGCGTTAGATGGCTGCATGACGTACAAAACGTGCGCGCAATAGAACACCATGGTCGGGCGAAGATAGTACTTAGACGGGTGACCGCTTGGGAATACTTCGTGCTGTAGACTTTTTTGGAGTTAGTACACTTTTGGAAATAGTCTCTCTTTATTTCAGAAAAAGAATAAACGGAAAGGAAAGCGCGACCTCTGTTTCAGTTATAATAGGGCGAAGCACCTAATTTTCTGCGGGAATATTTCCACCGAGGGCGCGGTGTTAAATCAATTAACTCGCACGCTTTCTCATGAAATACAATGTTTTAGCTGTATTCGTAGCTGCCAGTATAAAAATCACTTTTGTGCGTTAGATGGCTGCATGACGTACAAAACGTGCGCGCAATAGAACACGACGACGTCATAGACACAATCAAGCGAGTTAGAACGTAACGATGCAATTAGCGGAAGATAGTTTGTCGAACCCCTTCGCTCGTTTGTGCAGGGACGGACAAAATGACTTGAAAAGCGTGGGTTCCGTGGGATTAAAACTACAATGCTGAAGTAGGTAATCTCAAAATCCTCCAATTCAAATACGCTACAGGAAACCAAGTTTAGACGTCTATGGCCATACCATCGGGAAAGCACCGGTTCTCGTTCGATCACCGAAGTTAAACCCGGTCGGGCGAAGATAGTACTTAGACGGGTGACCCTTGGGAATACTTCGTCCTGTAGACTTTTTTTGGAGTTAGTACACTTTTGGAAATAGTCTCTCTTTATTTCAGAAAAGAATAAACGGAAACGAAAGAAAGGAAAGCGCGACCTCTGTTTCAGTTATAGTAGGGCGAAGCACCTAATTTTCTGCGGGAATATTTCCACCGAGGGCGCGGTGTTAAATCAATTAACTCGCACGCTTTCTCATGAAATACAATTTTTTAGCTGTATTCGTAGCTGCCAGTATAAAAATCACTATTGTGCGTTAGATGGCTGCATGACGTACAAAACGTGCGCGCAATAGAACACCATGGTCGGGCGAAGATAGTACTTAGACGGGTGACCGCTTGGGAATACTTCGTGCTGTAGACTTTTTTGGAGTTAGTACACTTTTGGAAATAGTCTCTCTTTATTTCAGAAAAAGAATAAACGGAAAGGAAAGCGCGACCTCTGTTTCAGTTATAATAGGGCGAAGCACCTAATTTTCTGCGGGAATATTTCCACCGAGGGCGCGGTGTTAAATCAATTAACTCGCACGCTTTCTCATGAAATACAATGTTTTAGCTGTATTCGTAGCTGCCAGTATAAAAATCACTTTTGTGCGTTAGATGGCTGCATGACGTACAAAACGTGCGCGCAATAGAACACGACGACGTCATAGACACAATCAACCGAGTTAGAACGTAACGATGTAATTAGCGGAAAATAGTTTGTCGAACCTCTTCGATCGTTTGTGCAGGGACGGACAAAATGACTTGAAAAGCGTGGCTTCCGTGGGATTAAAACTACAATGCTGAAGTAGGTAAACTCAAAATCCTCCAATTCAAATACGCTACAGGAAACCAGCTTAGACGTCTACGGCCATACCATCGGGAAAGCACCGGTTCTCGTTCGATCACCGAAGTTAAACCCGGTCGGGCGAAGATAGTACTTAGACGGGTGACCCCTTGGGAATACTTCGTCCTGTAGACTTTTTTTGGAGTTAGTACACTTTTGGAAATAGTCTCTCTTTATTTCAGAAAAAGAATAAAAGGAAAGGAAAGCGCGACCTCTGTTTCAGTTATAGTAGGGCGAAGCACCTAATTTTCTGCGGGAATATTTCCACCGAGGGCGCGGTGTTAAATCAATTAACTCGCACGCTTTCTCATGAAATACAATTTTTTAGCTGTATTCGTAGCTGCCAGTATAAAAATCACTATTGTGCGTTAGATGGCTGCATGACGTACAAAACGTGCGCGCAATAGAACACCATGGTCGGGCGAAGATAGTACTTAGACGGGTGACCGCTTGGGAATACTTCGTGCTGTAGACTTTTTTGGAGTTAGTACACTTTTGGAAATAGTCTCTCTTTATTTCAGAAAAAGAATAAACGGAAAGGAAAGCGCGACCTCTGTTTCAGTTATAATAGGGCGAAGCACCTAATTTTCTGCGGGAATATTTCCACCGAGGGCGCGGTGTTAAATCAATTAACTCGCACGCTTTCTCATGAAATACAATGTTTTAGCTGTATTCGTAGCTGCCAGTATAAAAATCACTTTTGTGCGTTAGATGGCTGCATGACGTACAAAACGTGCGCGCAATAGAACACGACGACGTCATAGACACAATCAACCGAGTTAGAACGTAACGATGTAATTAGCGGAAAATAGTTTGTCGAACCTCTTCGATCGTTTGTGCAGGGACGGACAAAATGACTTGAAAAGCGTGGCTTCCGTGGGATTAAAACTACAATGCTGAAGTAGGTAAACTCAAAATCCTCCAATTCAAATACGCTACAGGAAACCAAGCTTAGACGTCTACGGCCATACCATCGGGAAAGCACCGGTTCTCGTTCGATCACCGAAGTTAACCCGGTCGGGCGAAGATAGTACTTAGACGGGTGACCCCTTGGGAATACTTCGTGCTGTAGACTTTTTTGGAGTTAGTACACTTTTGGAAATAGTCTCTCTTTATTTCAGAAAAAGAATAAACGGAAAGGAAAGAAAGGAAAGCGCGACCTCTGTTTCAGTTATAATAGGGCGAAGCACCTAATTTTCTGCGGGAATATTTCCACCGAGGGCGCGGTGTTAAATCAATTAACTCGCACGCTTTCTCATGAAATACAAAGCTTATTCGTAGCTGCCAGTATAAAAATCACTGCGTTAGATGGCTGCATGACGTACAAAAGCTGCCAGTATAGAAAATGCACTATTGTCGCGTTGAGATGGCTGCATGACGTACAAAACGTGCGCGCAATAGAACACCATGGTCGGGCGAAGATAGTACTTAGACGGGTGACCGCTTGGGAATACTTCGTGCTGTAGACTTTTTTGGAGTTAGTACACTTTTGGAAATAGTCTCTCTTTATTTCAGAAAAAGAATAAACGGAAAGGAAAGCGCGACCTCTGTTTCAGTTATAGTAGGGCGAAGCACCTAATTTTCTGCGGGAATATTTCCACCGAGGGCGCGGTGTTAAATCAATTAACTCGCACGCTTTCTCATGAAATACAATTTTTTAGCTGTATTCGTAGCTGCCAGTATAAAAATCACTTTTGTGCGTTAGATGGCTGCATGACGTACAAAACGTGCGCGCAATAGAACACGACGACGTCATAGACACAATCAAGCGAGTTAGAACGTAACGATGCAATTAGCGGAAGATAGTTTGTCGAACCCCTTCGCTCGTTTGTGCAGGGACGGACAAAATGACTTGAAAAGCGTGGGTTCCGTGGGATTAAAACTACAATGCTGAAGTAGGTAATCTCAAAATCCTCCAATTCAAATACGCTACAGGAAACCAAGTTTAGACGTCTATGGCCATACCATCGGGAAAGCACCGGTTCTCGTTCGATCACCGAAGTTAAACCCGGTCGGGCGAAGATAGTACTTAGACGGGTGACCCCTTGGGAATACTTCGTCCTGTAGACTTTTTTGGAGTTAGTACACTTTTGGAAATAGTCTCTCTTTATTTCAGAAAAAGAATAAACGGAAAGGAAAGAAAGGAAAGCGCGACCTCTGTTTCAGTTATAGTAGGGCGAAGCACCTAATTTTCTGCGGGAATATTTCCACCGAGGGCGCGGTGTTAAATCAATTAACTCGCACGCTTTCTCATGAAATACAATTTTTTAGCTGTATTCGTAGCTGCCAGTATAAAAATCACTATTGTGCGTTAGATGGCTGCATGACGTACAAAACGTGCGCGCAATAGAACACCATGGTCGGGCGAAGATAGTACTTAGACGGGTGACCGCTTGGGAATACTTCGTGCTGTAGACTTTTTTGGAGTTAGTACACTTTTGGAAATAGTCTCTCTTTATTTCAGAAAAAGAATAAACGGAAAGGAAAGCGCGACCTCTGTTTCAGTTATAATAGGGCGAAGCACCTAATTTTCTGCGGGAATATTTCCACCGAGGGCGCGGTGTTAAATCAATTAACTCGCACGCTTTCTCATGAAATACAATGTTTTAGCTGTATTCGTAGCTGCCAGTATAAAAATCACTTTTGTGCGTTAGATGGCTGCATGACGTACAAAACGTGCGCGCAATAGAACACGACGACGTCATAGACACAATCAACCGAGTTAGAACGTAACGATGTAATTAGCGGAAAATAGTTTGTCGAACCTCTTCGATCGTTTGTGCAGGGACGGACAAAATGACTTGAAAAGCGTGGCTTCCGTGGGATTAAAACTACTATGCTGAAGTAGGTAAACTCAAAATCCTCCAATTCAAATACGCTACAGGAAACCAAGCTTAGACGTCTACGGCCATACCATCGGGAAAGCACCGGTTCTCGTTCGATCACCGAAGTTAAACCCGGTCGGGCGAAGATAGTACTTAGACGGGTGACCGCTTGGGAATACTTCGTGCTGTAGACTTTTTTGGAGTTAGTACACTTTTGGAAATAGTCTCTCTTTATTTCAGAAAAAGAATAAAAGGAAAGCGCGACCTCTGTTTCAGTTATAATAGGGCGAAGCACCTAATTTTCTGCGGGAATATTTCCACCGAGGGCGCCGTGTTAAATCAATTAACTCGCACGCTTTCTCATGAAATACAATTTTTTAGCTGTATTCGTAGCTGCCAGTATAAAAATCACTATTGTGCGTTAGATGGCTGCATGACGTACAAAACGTGCGCGCAATAGAACACCATGGTCGGGCGAAGATAGTACTTAGACGGGTGACCGCTTGGGAATACTTCGTGCTGTAGACTTTTTTGGAGTTAGTACACTTTTGGAAATAGTCTCTCTTTATTTCAGAAAAAGAATAAACGGAAAGGAAAGCGCGACCTCTGTTTCAGTTATAATAGGGCGAAGCACCTAATTTTCTGCGGGAATATTTCCACCGAGGGCGCGGTGTTAAATCAATTAACTCGCACGCTTTCTCATGAAATACAATGTTTTAGCTGTATTCGTAGCTGCCAGTATAAAAATCACTTTTGTGCGTTAGATGGCTGCATGACGTACAAAACGTGCGCGCAATAGAACACGACGACGTCATAGACACAATCAAGCGAGTTAGAACGTAACGATGCAATTAGCGGAAGATAGTTTGTCGAACCCCTTCGCTCGTTTGTGCAGGGACGGACAAAATGACTTGAAAAGCGTGGGTTCCGTGGGATTAAAACTACAATGCTGAAGTAGGTAATCTCAAAATCCTCCAATTCAAATACGCTACAGGAAACCAAGTTTAGACGTCTACGGCCATACCATCGGGAAAGCACCGGTTCTCGTTCGATCACCGAAGTTAAACCCGGTCGGGCGAAGATAGTACTTAGACGGGTGACCCTTGGGAATACTTCGTCCTGTAGACTTTTTTGGAGTTAGTACACTTTTGGAAATAGTCTCTCTTTATTTCAGAAAAAGAATAAACGGAAAGGAAAGAAAGGAAAGCGCGACCTCTGTTTCAGTTATAGTAGGGCGAAGCACCTAATTTTCTGCGGGAATATTTCCACCGAGGGCGCGGTGTTAAATCAATTAACTCGCACGCTTTCTCATGAAATACAATTTTTTAGCTGTATTCGTAGCTGCCAGTATAAAAATCACTATTGTGCGTTAGATGGCTGCATGACGTACAAAACGTGCGCGCAATAGAACACCATGGTCGGGCGAAGATAGTACTTAGACGGGTGACCGCTTGGGAATACTTCGTGCTGTAGACTTTTTTGGAGTTAGTACACTTTTGGAAATAGTCTCTCTTTATTTCAGAAAAAGAATAAACGGAAAGGAAAGCGCGACCTCTGTTTCAGTTATAATAGGGCGAAGCACCTAATTTTCTGCGGGAATATTTCCACCGAGGGCGCGGTGTTAAATCAATTAACTCGCACGCTTTCTCATGAAATACAATGTTTTAGCTGTATTCGTAGCTGCCAGTATAAAAATCACTTTTGTGCGTTAGATGGCTGCATGACGTACAAAACGTGCGCGCAATAGAACACGACGACGTCATAGACACAATCAACCGAGTTAGAACGTAACGATGTAATTAGCGGAAAATAGTTTGTCGAACCTCTTCGATCGTTTGTGCAGGGACGGACAAAATGACTTGAAAAGCGTGGCTTCCGTGGGATTAAAACTACAATGCTGAAGTAGGTAACTCAAAATCCCCAATTCAAATACGCTACAGGAAACCAAGTTTAGACGTCTACGGCCATACCATCGGGAAAGCACCGGTTCTCGTTCGATCACCGAAGTTAAACCCGGTCGGGCGAAGATAGTACTTAGACGGGTGACCCCTTGGGAATACTTCGTCCTGTAGACTTTTTTGGAGTTAGTACACTTTTGGAAATAGTCTCTCTTTATTTCAGAAAAAGAATAAACGGGAAAGAAAGGAAAGCGCGACCTCTGTTTCAGTTATAGTAGGGCGAAGCACCTAATTTTCTGCGGGAATATTTCCACCGAGGGCGCGGTGTTAAATCAATTAACTCGCACGCTTTCTCATGAAATACAATTTTTTAGCTGTATTCGTAGCTGCCAGTATAAAAATCACTATTGTGCGTTAGATGGCTGCATGACGTACAAAACGTGCGCGCAATAGAACACCATGGTCGGGCGAAGATAGTACTTAGACGGGTGACCGCTTGGGAATACTTCGTGCTGTAGACTTTTTTGGAGTTAGTACACTTTTGGAAATAGTCTCTCTTTATTTCAGAAAAAGAATAAACGGAAAGGAAAGCGCGACCTCTGTTTCAGTTATAATAGGGCGAAGCACCTAATTTTCTGCGGGAATATTTCCACCGAGGGCGCGGTGTTAAATCAATTAACTCGCACGCTTTCTCATGAAATACAATGTTTTAGCTGTATTCGTAGCTGCCAGTATAAAAATCACTTTTGTGCGTTAGATGGCTGCATGACGTACAAAACGTGCGCGCAATAGAACACGACGACGTCATAGACACAATCAACCGAGTTAGAACGTAACGATGTAATTAGCGGAAAATAGTTTGTCGAACCTCTTCGATCGTTTGTGCAGGGACGGACAAAATGACTTGAAAAGCGTGGCTTCCGTGGGATTAAAACTACAATGCTGAAGTAGGTAAACTCAAAATCCTCCAATTCAAATACGCTACAGGAAACCAAGCTTAGACGTCTACGGCCATACCATCGGGAAAGCACCGGTTCTCGTTCGATCACCGAAGTTAAACCCGGTCGGGCGAAGATAGTACTTAGACGGGTGACCCCTTGGGAATACTTCGTCCTGTAGACTTTTTTGGAGTTAGTACACTTTTGGAAATAGTCTCTCTTTATTTCAGAAAAAGAATAAACGGAAAGGAAAGAAAGGAAAGCGCGACCTCTGTTTCAGTTATAGTAGGGCGAAGCACCTAATTTTCTGCGGGAATATTTCCACCGAGGGCGCGGTGTTAAATCAATTAACTCGCACGCTTTCTCATGAAATACAATTTTTTAGCTGTATTCGTAGCTGCCAGTATAAAAATCACTATTGTGCGTTAGATGGCTGCATGACGTACAAAACGTGCGCGCAATAGAACACCATGGTCGGGCGAAGATAGTACTTAGACGGGTGACCGCTTGGGAATACTTCGTGCTGTAGACTTTTTTGGAGTTAGTACACTTTTGGAAATAGTCTCTCTTTATTTCAGAAAAAGAATAAACGGAAAGGAAAGCGCGACCTCTGTTTCAGTTATAATAGGGCGAAGCACCTAATTTTCTGCGGGAATATTTCCACCGAGGGCGCGGTGTTAAATCAATTAACTCGCACGCTTTCTCATGAAATACAATGTTTTAGCTGTATTCGTAGCTGCCAGTATAAAAATCACTTTTGTGCGTTAGATGGCTGCATGACGTACAAAACGTGCGCGCAATAGAACACGACGACGTCATAGACACAATCAACCGAGTTAGAACGTAACGATGTAATTAGCGGAAATAGTTTGTCGAACCTCTTCGATCGTTTGTGCAGGGACGGACAAAATGACTTGAAAAGCGTGGCTTCCGTGGGATTAAAACTACAATGCTGAAGTAGGTAAACTCAAAATCCTCCAATTCAAATACGCTACAGGAAACCAAGCTTAGACGTCTACGGCCATACCATCGGGAAAGCACCGGTTCTCGTTCGATCACCGAAGTTAAACCCGGTCGGGCGAAGATAGTACTTAGACGGGTGACCGCTTGGGAATACTTCGTGCTGTAGACTTTTTTGGAGTTAGTACACTTTTGGAAATAGTCTCTCTTTATTTCAGAAAAAGAATAAAAGGAAAGCGCGACCTCTGTTTCAGTTATAATAGGGCGAAGCACCTAATTTTCTGCGGGAATATTTCCACCGAGGGCGCCGTGTTAAATCAATTAACTCGCACGCTTTCTCATGAAATACAATTTTTTAGCTGTATTCGTAGCTGCCAGTATAAAAATCACTATTGTGCGTTAGATGGCTGCATGACGTACAAAACGTGCGCGCAATAGAACACCATGGTCGGGCGAAGATAGTACTTAGACGGGTGACCGCTTGGGAATACTTCGTGCTGTAGACTTTTTTGGAGTTAGTACACTTTTGGAAATAGTCTCTCTTTATTTCAGAAAAAGAATAAACGGAAAGGAAAGCGCGACCTCTGTTTCAGTTATAATAGGGCGAAGCACCTAATTTTCTGCGGGAATATTTCCACCGAGGGCGCGGTGTTAAATCAATTAACTCGCACGCTTTCTCATGAAATACAATGTTTTAGCTGTATTCGTAGCTGCCAGTATAAAAATCACTTTTGTGCGTTAGATGGCTGCATGACGTACAAAACGTGCGCGCAATAGAACACGACGACGTCATAGACACAATCAACCGAGTTAGAACGTAACGATGTAATTAGCGGAAGATAGTTTGTCGAACCTCTTCGCTCGTTTGTGCAGGGACGGACAAAATGACTTGAAAAGCGTGGGTTCCGTGGGATTAAAACTACAATGCTGAAGTAGGTAATCTCAAAATCCTCCAATTCAAATACGCTACAGGAAACCAAGTTTAGACGTCTACGGCCATACCATCGGGAAAGCACCGGTTCTCGTTCGATCACCGAAGTTAAACCCGGTCGGGCGAAGATAGTACTTAGACGGGTGACCCTTGGGAATACTTCGTCCTGTAGACTTTTTTGGAGTTAGTACACTTTTGGAAATAGTCTCTCTTTATTTCAGAAAAAGAATAAACGAAAGGAAAGAAAGGAAAGCGCGACCTCTGTTTCAGTTATAGTAGGGCGAAGCACCTAATTTTCTGCGGGAATATTTCCACCGAGGGCGCGGTGTTAAATCAATTAACTCGCACGCTTTCTCATGAAATACAATTTTTTAGCTGTATTCGTAGCTGCCAGTATAAAAATCACTATTGTGCGTTAGATGGCTGCATGACGTACAAAACGTGCGCGCAATAGAACACCATGGTCGGGCGAAGATAGTACTTAGACGGGTGACCGCTTGGGAATACTTCGTGCTGTAGACTTTTTTGGAGTTAGTACACTTTTGGAAATAGTCTCTCTTTATTTCAGAAAAAGAATAAACGGAAAGGAAAGCGCGACCTCTGTTTCAGTTATAATAGGGCGAAGCACCTAATTTTCTGCGGGAATATTTCCACCGAGGGCGCGGTGTTAAATCAATTAACTCGCACGCTTTCTCATGAAATACAATGTTTTAGCTGTATTCGTAGCTGCCAGTATAAAAATCACTTTTGTGCGTTAGATGGCTGCATGACGTACAAAACGTGCGCGCAATAGAACACGACGACGTCATAGACACAATCAAGCGAGTTAGAACGTAACGATGTAATTAGCGGAAGATAGTTTGTCGAACCCCTTCGATCGTTTGTGCAGGGACGGACAAAATGACTTGAAAAGCGTGGGTTCCGTGGGATTAAAACTACAATGCTGAAGTAGGTAAACTCAAAATCCTCCAATTCAAATACGCTACAGGAAACCAAGCTTAGACGTCTACGGCCATACCATCGGGAAAGCACCGGTTCTCGTTCGATCACCGAAGTTAAACCCGGTCGGGCGAAGATAGTACTTAGACGGGTGACCCCTTGGGAATACTTCGTCCTGTAGACTTTTTTGGAGTTAGTACACTTTTGGAAATAGTCTCTCTTTATTTCAGAAAAAGAATAAACGGAAACGAAAGAAAGGAAAGCGCGACCTCTGTTTCAGTTATAGTAGGGCGAAGCACCTAATTTTCTGCGGGAATATTTCCACCGAGGGCGCGGTGTTAAATCAATTAACTCGCACGCTTTCTCATGAAATACAATTTTTTAGCTGTATTCGTAGCTGCCAGTATAAAAATCACTATTGTGCGTTAGATGGCTGCATGACGTACAAAACGTGCGCGCAATAGAACACCATGGTCGGGCGAAGATAGTACTTAGACGGGTGACCGCTTGGGAATACTTCGTGCTGTAGACTTTTTTGGAGTTAGTACACTTTTGGAAATAGTCTCTCTTTATTTCAGAAAAAGAATAAACGGAAAGGAAAGCGCGACCTCTGTTTCAGTTATAATAGGGCGAAGCACCTAATTTTCTGCGGGAATATTTCCACCGAGGGCGCGGTGTTAAATCAATTAACTCGCACGCTTTCTCATGAAATACAATGTTTTAGCTGTATTCGTAGCTGCCAGTATAAAAATCACTTTTGTGCGTTAGATGGCTGCATGACGTACAAAACGTGCGCGCAATAGAACACGACGACGTCATAGACACAATCAACCGAGTTAGAACGTAACGATGTAATTAGCGGAAAATAGTTTGTCGAACCTCTTCGATCGTTTGTGCAGGGACGGACAAAATGACTTGAAAAGCGTGGCTTCCGTGGGATTAAAACTACAATGCTGAAGTAGGTAAACTCAAAATCCTCCAATTCAAATACGCTACAGGAAACCAAGCTTAGACGTCTACGGCCATACCATCGGGAAAGCACCGGTTCTCGTTCGATCACCGAAGTTAAACCCGGTCGGGCGAAGATAGTACTTAGACGGGTGACCCCTTGGGAATACTTCGTCCTGTAGACTTTTTTTGGAGTTAGTACACTTTTGGAAATAGTCTCTCTTTATTTCAGAAAAAGAATAAACGGAAACGAAAGAAAGGAAAGCGCGACCTCTGTTTCAGTTATAGTAGGGCGAAGCACCTAATTTTCTGCGGGAATATTTCCACCGAGGGCGCGGTGTTAAATCAATTAACTCGCACGCTTTCTCATGAAATACAATTTTTTAGCTGTATTCGTAGCTGCCAGTATAAAAATCACTATTGTGCGTTAGATGGCTGCATGACGTACAAAACGTGCGCGCAATAGAACACCATGGTCGGGCGAAGATAGTACTTAGACGGGTGACCGCTTGGGAATACTTCGTGCTGTAGACTTTTTTGGAGTTAGTACACTTTTGGAAATAGTCTCTCTTTATTTCAGAAAAAGAATAAACGGAAAGGAAAGCGCGACCTCTGTTTCAGTTATAATAGGGCGAAGCACCTAATTTTCTGCGGGAATATTTCCACCGAGGGCGCGGTGTTAAATCAATTAACTCGCACGCTTTCTCATGAAATACAATGTTTTAGCTGTATTCGTAGCTGCCAGTATAAAAATCACTTTTGTGCGTTAGATGGCTGCATGACGTACAAAACGTGCGCGCAATAGAACACGACGACGTCATAGACACAATCAAGCGAGTTAGAACGTAACGATGCAATTAGCGGAAGATAGTTTGTCGAACCCCTTCGCTCGTTTGTGCAGGGACGGACAAAATGACTTGAAAAGCGTGGGTTCCGTGGGATTAAAACTACAATGCTGAAGTAGGTAATCTCAAAATCCTCCAATTCAAATACGCTACAGGAAACCAAGTTTAGACGTCTATGGCCATACCATCGGGAAAGCACCGGTTCTCGTTCGATCACCGAAGTTAAACCCGGTCGGGCGAAGATAGTACTTAGACGGGTGACCCCTTGGGAATACTTCGTCCTGTAGACTTTTTTGGAGTTAGTACACTTTTGGAAATAGTCTCTCTTTATTTCAGAAAAAGAATAAAGGAAAGAAAGGAAAGCGCGACCTCTGTTTCAGTTATAGTAGGGCGAAGCACCTAATTTTCTGCGGGAATATTTCCACCGAGGGCGCGGTGTTAAATCAATTAACTCGCACGCTTTCTCATGAAATACAATTTTTTAGCTGTATTCGTAGCTGCCAGTATAAAAATCACTATTGTGCGTTAGATGGCTGCATGACGTACAAAACGTGCGCGCAATAGAACACCATGGTCGGGCGAAGATAGTACTTAGACGGGTGACCGCTTGGGAATACTTCGTGCTGTAGACTTTTTTGGAGTTAGTACACTTTTGGAAATAGTCTCTCTTTATTTCAGAAAAAGAATAAACGGAAAGGAAAGCGCGACCTCTGTTTCAGTTATAATAGGGCGAAGCACCTAATTTTCTGCGGGAATATTTCCACCGAGGGCGCGGTGTTAAATCAATTAACTCGCACGCTTTCTCATGAAATACAATGTTTTAGCTGTATTCGTAGCTGCCAGTATAAAAATCACTTTTGTGCGTTAGATGGCTGCATGACGTACAAAACGTGCGCGCAATAGAACACGACGACGTCATAGACACAATCAAGCGAGTTAGAACGTAACGATGCAATTAGCGGAAGATAGTTTGTCGAACCCCTTCGCTCGTTTGTGCAGGGACGGACAAAATGACTTGAAAAGCGTGGGTTCCGTGGGATTAAAACTACAATGCTGAAGTAGGTAATCTCAAAATCCTCCAATTCAAATACGCTACAGGAAACCAAGTTTAGACGTCTATGGCCATACCATCGGGAAAGCACCGGTTCTCGTTCGATCACCGAAGTTAAACCCGGTCGGGCGAAGATAGTACTTAGACGGGTGACCCCTTGGGAATACTTCGTCCTGTAGACTTTTTTTGGAGTTAGTACACTTTTGGAAATAGTCTCTCTTTATTTCAGAAAAAGAATAAAAGGAAAGCGCGACCTCTGTTTCAGTTATAATAGGGCGAAGCACCTAATTTTCTGCGGGAATATTTCCACCGAGGGCGCCGGTGTTAAATCAATTAACTCGCACGCTTTCTCATGAAATACAATTTTTTAGCTGTATTCGTAGCTGCCAGTATAAAAATCACTATTGTGCGTTAGATGGCTGCATGACGTACAAAACGTGCGCGCAATAGAACACCATGGTCGGGCGAAGATAGTACTTAGACGGGTGACCGCTTGGGAATACTTCGTGCTGTAGACTTTTTTGGAGTTAGTACACTTTTGGAAATAGTCTCTCTTTATTTCAGAAAAAGAATAAACGGAAAGGAAAGCGCGACCTCTGTTTCAGTTATAATAGGGCGAAGCACCTAATTTTCTGCGGGAATATTTCCACCGAGGGCGCGGTGTTAAATCAATTAACTCGCACGCTTTCTCATGAAATACAATGTTTTAGCTGTATTCGTAGCTGCCAGTATAAAAATCACTTTTGTGCGTTAGATGGCTGCATGACGTACAAAACGTGCGCGCAATAGAACACGACGACGTCATAGACACAATCAACCGAGTTAGAACGTAACGATGTAATTAGCGGCAAATAGTTTGTCGAACCTCTTCGATCGTTTGTGCAGGGACGGACAAAATGACTTGAAAAGCGTGGCTTCCGTGGGATTAAAACTACAATGCTGAAGTAGGTAAACTCAAAATCCTCCAATTCAAATACGCTACAGGAAACCAAGCTTAGACGTCTACGGCCATACCATCGGGAAAGCACCGGTTCTCGTTCGATCACCGAAGTTAAACCCGGTCGGGCGAAGATAGTACTTAGACGGGTGACCGCTTGGGAATACTTCGTGCTGTAGACTTTTTTGGAGTTAGTACACTTTTGGAAATAGTCTCTCTTTATTTCAGAAAAAGAATAAACGGAAAGGAAAGCGCGACCTCTGTTTCAGTTATAATAGGGCGAAGCACCTAATTTTCTGCGGGAATATTTCCACCGAGGGCGCCGTGTTAAATCAATTAACTCGCACGCTTTCTCATGAAATACAATTTTTTAGCTGTATTCGTAGCTGCCAGTATAAAAATCACTATTGTGCGTTAGATGGCTGCATGACGTACAAAACGTGCGCGCAATAGAACACCATGGTCGGGCGAAGATAGTACTTAGACGGGTGACCGCTTGGGAATACTTCGTGCTGTAGACTTTTTTGGAGTTAGTACACTTTTGGAAATAGTCTCTCTTTATTTCAGAAAAAGAATAAACGGAAAGGAAAGCGCGACCTCTGTTTCAGTTATAATAGGGCGAAGCACCTAATTTTCTGCGGGAATATTTCCACCGAGGGCGCGGTGTTAAATCAATTAACTCGCACGCTTTCTCATGAAATACAATGTTTTAGCTGTATTCGTAGCTGCCAGTATAAAAATCACTTTTGTGCGTTAGATGGCTGCATGACGTACAAAACGTGCGCGCAATAGAACACGACGACGTCATAGACACAATCAAGCGAGTTAGAACGTAACGATGCAATTAGCGGAAGATAGTTTGTCGAACCCCTTCGCTCGTTTGTGCAGGGACGGACAAAATGACTTGAAAAGCGTGGGTTCCGTGGGATTAAAACTACAATGCTGAAGTAGGTAATCTCAAAATCCTCCAATTCAAATACGCTACAGGAAACCAAGTTTAGACGTCTATGGCCATACCATCGGGAAAGCACCGGTTCTCGTTCGATCACCGAAGTTAAACCCGGTCGGGCGAAGATAGTACTTAGACGGGTGACCCCTTGGGAATACTTCGTCCTGTAGACTTTTTTTGGAGTTAGTACACTTTTGGAAATAGTCTCTCTTTATTTCAGAAAAAGAATAAACGGAAAGGAAAGAAAGGAAAGCGCGACCTCTGTTTCAGTTATAGTAGGGCGAAGCACCTAATTTTCTGCGGGAATATTTCCACCGAGGGCGCGGTGTTAAATCAATTAACTCGCACGCTTTCTCATGAAATACAATTTTTTAGCTGTATTCGTAGCTGCCAGTATAAAAATCACTATTGTGCGTTAGATGGCTGCATGACGTACAAAACGTGCGCGCAATAGAACACCATGGTCGGGCGAAGATAGTACTTAGACGGGTGACCGCTTGGGAATACTTCGTGCTGTAGACTTTTTTGGAGTTAGTACACTTTTGGAAATAGTCTCTCTTTATTTCAGAAAAAGAATAAACGGAAAGGAAAGCGCGACCTCTGTTTCAGTTATAATAGGGCGAAGCACCTAATTTTCTGCGGGAATATTTCCACCGAGGGCGCGGTGTTAAATCAATTAACTCGCACGCTTTCTCATGAAATACAATGTTTTAGCTGTATTCGTAGCTGCCAGTATAAAAATCACTTTTGTGCGTTAGATGGCTGCATGACGTACAAAACGTGCGCGCAATAGAACACGACGACGTCATAGACACAATCAACCGAGTTAGAACGTAACGATGTAATTAGCGGAAATAGTTTGTCGAACCTCTTCGATCGTTTGTGCAGGGACGGACAAAATGACTTGAAAAGCGTGGCTTCCGTGGGATTAAAACTACAATGCTGAAGTAGGTAAACTCAAAATCCTCCAATTCAAATACGCTACAGGAAACCAAGCTTAGACGTCTACGGCCATACCATCGGGAAAGCACCGGTTCTCGTTCGATCACCGAAGTTAAACCCGGTCGGGCGAAGATAGTACTTAGACGGGTGACCGCTTGGGAATACTTCGTGCTGTAGACTTTTTTGGAGTTAGTACACTTTTGGAAATAGTCTCTCTTTATTTCAGAAAAAGAATAAAAGGAAAGCGCGACCTCTGTTTCAGTTATAATAGGGCGAAGCACCTAATTTTCTGCGGGAATATTTCCACCGAGGGCGCCGTGTTAAATCAATTAACTCGCACGCTTTCTCATGAAATACAATTTTTTAGCTGTATTCGTAGCTGCCAGTATAAAAATCACTATTGTGCGTTAGATGGCTGCATGACGTACAAAACGTGCGCGCAATAGAACACCATGGTCGGGCGAAGATAGTACTTAGACGGGTGACCGCTTGGGAATACTTCGTGCTGTAGACTTTTTTGGAGTTAGTACACTTTTGGAAATAGTCTCTCTTTATTTCAGAAAAAGAATAAACGGAAAGGAAAGCGCGACCTCTGTTTCAGTTATAATAGGGCGAAGCACCTAATTTTCTGCGGGAATATTTCCACCGAGGGCGCGGTGTTAAATCAATTAACTCGCACGCTTTCTCATGAAATACAATGTTTTAGCTGTATTCGTAGCTGCCAGTATAAAAATCACTTTTGTGCGTTAGATGGCTGCATGACGTACAAAACGTGCGCGCAATAGAACACGACGACGTCATAGACACAATCAAGCGAGTTAGAACGTAACGATGCAATTAGCGGAAGATAGTTTGTCGAACCCCTTCGCTCGTTTGTGCAGGGACGGACAAAATGACTTGAAAAGCGTGGGTTCCGTGGGATTAAAACTACAATGCTGAAGTAGGTAAACTCAAAATCCTCCAATTCAAATACGCTACAGGAAACCAAGTTTAGACGTCTACGGCCATACCATCGGGAAAGCACCGGTTCTCGTTCGATCACCGAAGTTAAACCCGGTCGGGCGAAGATAGTACTTAGACGGGTGACCCCTTGGGAATACTTCGTCCTGTAGACTTTTTTGGAGTTAGTACACTTTTGGAAATAGTCTCTCTTTATTTCAGAAAAAGAATAAACGGAACGAAAGAAAGGAAAGCGCGACCTCTGTTTCAGTTATAGTAGGGCGAAGCACCTAATTTTCTGCGGGAATATTTCCACCGAGGGCGCGGTGTTAAATCAATTAACTCGCACGCTTTCTCATGAAATACAATTTTTTAGCTGTATTCGTAGCTGCCAGTATAAAAATCACTATTGTGCGTTAGATGGCTGCATGACGTACAAAACGTGCGCGCAATAGAACACCATGGTCGGGCGAAGATAGTACTTAGACGGGTGACCGCTTGGGAATACTTCGTGCTGTAGACTTTTTTGGAGTTAGTACACTTTTGGAAATAGTCTCTCTTTATTTCAGAAAAAGAATAAACGGAAAGGAAAGCGCGACCTCTGTTTCAGTTATAATAGGGCGAAGCACCTAATTTTCTGCGGGAATATTTCCACCGAGGGCGCGGTGTTAAATCAATTAACTCGCACGCTTTCTCATGAAATACAATGTTTTAGCTGTATTCGTAGCTGCCAGTATAAAAATCACTTTTGTGCGTTAGATGGCTGCATGACGTACAAAACGTGCGCGCAATAGAACACGACGACGTCATAGACACAATCAACCGAGTTAGAACGTAACGATGTAATTAGCGGAAAATAGTTTGTCGAACCTCTTCGATCGTTTGTGCAGGGACGGACAAAATGACTTGAAAAGCGTGGCTTCCGTGGGATTAAAACTACAATGCTGAAGTAGGTAAACTCAAAATCCCCAATTCAAATACGCTACAGGAAACCAAGCTTAGACGTCTACGGCCATACCATCGGGAAAGCACCGGTTCTCGTTCGATCACCGAAGTTAAACCCGGTCGGGCGAAGATAGTACTTAGACGGGTGACCCCTTGGGAATACTTCGTCCTGTAGACTTTTTTTGGAGTTAGTACACTTTTGGAAATAGTCTCTCTTTATTTCAGAAAAAGAATAAACGGAAAGAAAGAAAGGAAAGCGCGACCTCTGTTTCAGTTATAGTAGGGCGAAGCACCTAATTTTCTGCGGGAATATTTCCACCGAGGGCGCGGTGTTAAATCAATTAACTCGCACGCTTTCTCATGAAATACAATTTTTTAGCTGTATTCGTAGCTGCCAGTATAAAAATCACTATTGTGCGTTAGATGGCTGCATGACGTACAAAACGTGCGCGCAATAGAACACCATGGTCGGGCGAAGATAGTACTTAGACGGGTGACCGCTTGGGAATACTTCGTGCTGTAGACTTTTTTGGAGTTAGTACACTTTTGGAAATAGTCTCTCTTTATTTCAGAAAAAGAATAAACGGAAAGGAAAGCGCGACCTCTGTTTCAGTTATAATAGGGCGAAGCACCTAATTTTCTGCGGGAATATTTCCACCGAGGGCGCGGTGTTAAATCAATTAACTCGCACGCTTTCTCATGAAATACAATGTTTTAGCTGTATTCGTAGCTGCCAGTATAAAAATCACTTTTGTGCGTTAGATGGCTGCATGACGTACAAAACGTGCGCGCAATAGAACACGACGACGTCATAGACACAATCAACCGAGTTAGAACGTAACGATGTAATTAGCGGAAAATAGTTTGTCGAACCTCTTCGATCGTTTGTGCAGGGACGGACAAAATGACTTGAAAAGCGTGGCTTCCGTGGGATTAAAACTACAATGCTGAAGTAGGTAAACTCAAAATCCCCAATTCAAATACGCTACAGGAAACCAAGCTTAGACGTCTACGGCCATACCATCGGGAAAGCACCGGTTCTCGTTCGATCACCGAAGTTAAACCCGGTCGGGCGAAGATAGTACTTAGACGGGTGACCCCTTGGGAATACTTCGTCCTGTAGACTTTTTTTGGAGTTAGTACACTTTTGGAAATAGTCTCTCTTTATTTCAGAAAAAGAATAAACGGAAAGGAAAGAAAGGAAAGCGCGACCTCTGTTTCAGTTATAGTAGGGCGAAGCACCTAATTTTCTGCGGGAATATTTCCACCGAGGGCGCGGTGTTAAATCAATTAACTCGCACGCTTTCTCATGAAATACAATTTTTTAGCTGTATTCGTAGCTGCCAGTATAAAAATCACTATTGTGCGTTAGATGGCTGCATGACGTACAAAACGTGCGCGCAATAGAACACCATGGTCGGGCGAAGATAGTACTTAGACGGGTGACCGCTTGGGAATACTTCGTGCTGTAGACTTTTTTGGAGTTAGTACACTTTTGGAAATAGTCTCTCTTTATTTCAGAAAAAGAATAAACGGAAAGGAAAGCGCGACCTCTGTTTCAGTTATAATAGGGCGAAGCACCTAATTTTCTGCGGGAATATTTCCACCGAGGGCGCGGTGTTAAATCAATTAACTCGCACGCTTTCTCATGAAATACAATGTTTTAGCTGTATTCGTAGCTGCCAGTATAAAAATCACTTTTGTGCGTTAGATGGCTGCATGACGTACAAAACGTGCGCGCAATAGAACACGACGACGTCATAGACACAATCAACCGAGTTAGAACGTAACGATGTAATTAGCGGAAATAGTTTGTCGAACCTCTTCGATCGTTTGTGCAGGGACGGACAAAATGACTTGAAAAGCGTGGCTTCCGTGGGATTAAAACTACTATGCTGAAGTAGGTAAACTCAAAATCCTCCAATTCAAATACGCTACAGGAAACCAAGCTTAGACGTCTACGGCCATACCATCGGGAAAGCACCGGTTCTCGTTCGATCACCGAAGTTAAACCCGGTCGGGCGAAGATAGTACTTAGACGGGTGACCGCTTGGGAATACTTCGTGCTGTAGACTTTTTTGGAGTTAGTACACTTTTGGAAATAGTCTCTCTTTATTTCAGAAAAAGAATAAAAGGAAAGCGCGACCTCTGTTTCAGTTATAATAGGGCGAAGCACCTAATTTTCTGCGGGAATATTTCCACCGAGGGCGCCGTGTTAAATCAATTAACTCGCACGCTTTCTCATGAAATACAATTTTTTAGCTGTATTCGTAGCTGCCAGTATAAAAATCACTATTGTGCGTTAGATGGCTGCATGACGTACAAAACGTGCGCGCAATAGAACACCATGGTCGGGCGAAGATAGTACTTAGACGGGTGACCGCTTGGGAATACTTCGTGCTGTAGACTTTTTTGGAGTTAGTACACTTTTGGAAATAGTCTCTCTTTATTTCAGAAAAAGAATAAACGGAAAGGAAAGCGCGACCTCTGTTTCAGTTATAATAGGGCGAAGCACCTAATTTTCTGCGGGAATATTTCCACCGAGGGCGCGGTGTTAAATCAATTAACTCGCACGCTTTCTCATGAAATACAATGTTTTAGCTGTATTCGTAGCTGCCAGTATAAAAATCACTTTTGTGCGTTAGATGGCTGCATGACGTACAAAACGTGCGCGCAATAGAACACGACGACGTCATAGACACAATCAAGCGAGTTAGAACGTAACGATGCAATTAGCGGAAGATAGTTTGTCGAACCCCTTCGATCGTTTGTGCAGGGACGGACAAAATGACTTGAAAAGCGTGGGTTCCGTGGGATTAAAACTACAATGCTGAAGTAGGTAATCTCAAAATCCTCCAATTCAAATACGCTACAGGAAACCAAGTTTAGACGTCTATGGCCATACCATCGGGAAAGCACCGGTTCTCGTTCGATCACCGAAGTTAAACCCGGTCGGGCGAAGATAGTACTTAGACGGGTGACCCCTTGGGAATACTTCGTCCTGTAGACTTTTTTGGAGTTAGTACACTTTTGGAAATAGTCTCTCTTTATTTCAGAAAAAGAATAAACGGAAAGGAAAGAAAGGAAAGCGCGACCTCTGTTTCAGTTATAGTAGGGCGAAGCACCTAATTTTCTGCGGGAATATTTCCACCGAGGGCGCGGTGTTAAATCAATTAACTCGCACGCTTTCTCATGAAATACAATTTTTTAGCTGTATTCGTAGCTGCCAGTATAAAAATCACTATTGTGCGTTAGATGGCTGCATGACGTACAAAACGTGCGCGCAATAGAACACCATGGTCGGGCGAAGATAGTACTTAGACGGGTGACCGCTTGGGAATACTTCGTGCTGTAGACTTTTTTGGAGTTAGTACACTTTTGGAAATAGTCTCTCTTTATTTCAGAAAAAGAATAAACGGAAAGGAAAGCGCGACCTCTGTTTCAGTTATAATAGGGCGAAGCACCTAATTTTCTGCGGGAATATTTCCACCGAGGGCGCGGTGTTAAATCAATTAACTCGCACGCTTTCTCATGAAATACAATGTTTTAGCTGTATTCGTAGCTGCCAGTATAAAAATCACTTTTGTGCGTTAGATGGCTGCATGACGTACAAAACGTGCGCGCAATAGAACACGACGACGTCATAGACACAATCAACCGAGTTAGAACGTAACGATGTAATTAGCGGAAATAGTTTGTCGAACCTCTTCGATCGTTTGTGCAGGGACGGACAAAATGACTTGAAAAGCGTGGCTTCCGTGGGATTAAAACTACTATGCTGAAGTAGGTAAACTCAAAATCCTCCAATTCAAATACGCTACAGGAAACCAAGCTTAGACGTCTACGGCCATACCATCGGGAAAGCACCGGTTCTCGTTCGATCACCGAAGTTAAACCCGGTCGGGCGAAGATAGTACTTAGACGGGTGACCGCTTGGGAATACTTCGTGCTGTAGACTTTTTTGGAGTTAGTACACTTTTGGAAATAGTCTCTCTTTATTTCAGAAAAAGAATAAAAGGAAAGCGCGACCTCTGTTTCAGTTATAATAGGGCGAAGCACCTAATTTTCTGCGGGAATATTTCCACCGAGGGCGCCGTGTTAAATCAATTAACTCGCACGCTTTCTCATGAAATACAATTTTTTAGCTGTATTCGTAGCTGCCAGTATAAAAATCACTATTGTGCGTTAGATGGCTGCATGACGTACAAAACGTGCGCGCAATAGAACACCATGGTCGGGCGAAGATAGTACTTAGACGGGTGACCGCTTGGGAATACTTCGTGCTGTAGACTTTTTTGGAGTTAGTACACTTTTGGAAATAGTCTCTCTTTATTTCAGAAAAAGAATAAACGGAAAGGAAAGCGCGACCTCTGTTTCAGTTATAGTAGGGCGAAGCACCTAATTTTCTGCGGGAATATTTCCACCGAGGGCGCGGTGTTAAATCAATTAACTCGCACGCTTTCTCATGAAATACAATGTTTTAGCTGTATTCGTAGCTGCCAGTATAAAAATCACTTTTGTGCGTTAGATGGCTGCATGACGTACAAAACGTGCGCGCAATAGAACACGACGACGTCATAGACACAATCAAGCGAGTTAGAACGTAACGATGCAATTAGCGGAAGATAGTTTGTCGAACCCCTTCGCTCGTTTGTGCAGGGACGGACAAAATGACTTGAAAAGCGTGGGTTCCGTGGGATTAAAACTACAATGCTGAAGTAGGTAACTCAAAATCCTCCAATTCAAATACGCTACAGGAAACCAAGTTTAGACGTCTACGGCCATACCATCGGGAAAGCACCGGTTCTCGTTCGATCACCGAAGTTAAACCCGGTCGGGCGAAGATAGTACTTAGACGGGTGACCCCTTGGGAATACTTCGTCCTGTAGACTTTTTTGGAGTTAGTACACTTTTGGAAATAGTCTCTCTTTATTTCAGAAAAAGAATAAACGGAAAGGAAAGAAAGGAAAGCGCGACCTCTGTTTCAGTTATAGTAGGGCGAAGCACCTAATTTTCTGCGGGAATATTTCCACCGAGGGCGCGGTGTTAAATCAATTAACTCGCACGCTTTCTCATGAAATACAATTTTTTAGCTGTATTCGTAGCTGCCAGTATAAAAATCACTATTGTGCGTTAGATGGCTGCATGACGTACAAAACGTGCGCGCAATAGAACACCATGGTCGGGCGAAGATAGTACTTAGACGGGTGACCGCTTGGGAATACTTCGTGCTGTAGACTTTTTTGGAGTTAGTACACTTTTGGAAATAGTCTCTCTTTATTTCAGAAAAAGAATAAACGGAAAGGAAAGCGCGACCTCTGTTTCAGTTATAATAGGGCGAAGCACCTAATTTTCTGCGGGAATATTTCCACCGAGGGCGCGGTGTTAAATCAATTAACTCGCACGCTTTCTCATGAAATACAATGTTTTAGCTGTATTCGTAGCTGCCAGTATAAAAATCACTTTTGTGCGTTAGATGGCTGCATGACGTACAAAACGTGCGCGCAATAGAACACGACGACGTCATAGACACAATCAAGCGAGTTAGAACGTAACGATGCAATTAGCGGAAGATAGTTTGTCGAACCCCTTCGCTCGTTTGTGCAGGGACGGACAAAATGACTTGAAAAGCGTGGGTTCCGTGGGATTAAAACTACAATGCTGAAGTAGGTAATCTCAAAATCCTCCAATTCAAATACGCTACAGGAAACCAAGTTTAGACGTCTATGGCCATACCATCGGGAAAGCACCGGTTCTCGTTCGATCACCGAAGTTAAACCCGGTCGGGCGAAGATAGTACTTAGACGGGTGACCCCTTGGGAATACTTCGTCCTGTAGACTTTTTTGGAGTTAGTACACTTTTGGAAATAGTCTCTCTTTATTTCAGAAAAAGAATAAAAGGAAAGCGCGACCTCTGTTTCAGTTATAATAGGGCGAAGCACCTAATTTTCTGCGGGAATATTTCCACCGAGGGCGCCGTGTTAAATCAATTAACTCGCACGCTTTCTCATGAAATACAATTTTTTAGCTGTATTCGTAGCTGCCAGTATAAAAATCACTATTGTGCGTTAGATGGCTGCATGACGTACAAAACGTGCGCGCAATAGAACACCATGGTCGGGCGAAGATAGTACTTAGACGGGTGACCGCTTGGGAATACTTCGTGCTGTAGACTTTTTTGGAGTTAGTACACTTTTGGAAATAGTCTCTCTTTATTTCAGAAAAAGAATAAACGGAAAGGAAAGCGCGACCTCTGTTTCAGTTATAATAGGGCGAAGCACCTAATTTTCTGCGGGAATATTTCCACCGAGGGCGCGGTGTTAAATCAATTAACTCGCACGCTTTCTCATGAAATACAATGTTTTAGCTGTATTCGTAGCTGCCAGTATAAAAATCACTTTTGTGCGTTAGATGGCTGCATGACGTACAAAACGTGCGCGCAATAGAACACGACGACGTCATAGACACAATCAACCGAGTTAGAACGTAACGATGTAATTAGCGGAAATAGTTTGTCGAACCTCTTCGATCGTTTGTGCAGGGACGGACAAAATGACTTGAAAAGCGTGGCTTCCGTGGGATTAAAACTACAATGCTGAAGTAGGTAAACTCAAAATCCTCCAATTCAAATACGCTACAGGAAACCAAGCTTAGACGTCTACGGCCATACCATCGGGAAAGCACCGGTTCTCGTTCGATCACCGAAGTTAAACCCGGTCGGGCGAAGATAGTACTTAGACGGGTGACCGCTTGGGAATACTTCGTGCTGTAGACTTTTTTGGAGTTAGTACACTTTTGGAAATAGTCTCTCTTTATTTCAGAAAAAGAATAAACGGAAAGGAAAGCGCGACCTCTGTTTCAGTTATAATAGGGCGAAGCACCTAATTTTCTGCGGGAATATTTCCACCGAGGGCGCCGTGTTAAATCAATTAACTCGCACGCTTTCTCATGAAATACAATTTTTTAGCTGTATTCGTAGCTGCCAGTATAAAAATCACTATTGTGCGTTAGATGGCTGCATGACGTACAAAACGTGCGCGCAATAGAACACCATGGTCGGGCGAAGATAGTACTTAGACGGGTGACCGCTTGGGAATACTTCGTGCTGTAGACTTTTTTGGAGTTAGTACACTTTTGGAAATAGTCTCTCTTTATTTCAGAAAAAGAATAAACGGAAAGGAAAGCGCGACCTCTGTTTCAGTTATAATAGGGCGAAGCACCTAATTTTCTGCGGGAATATTTCCACCGAGGGCGCGGTGTTAAATCAATTAACTCGCACGCTTTCTCATGAAATACAATGTTTTAGCTGTATTCGTAGCTGCCAGTATAAAAATCACTTTTGTGCGTTAGATGGCTGCATGACGTACAAAACGTGCGCGCAATAGAACACGACGACGTCATAGACACAATCAAGCGAGTTAGAACGTAACGATGCAATTAGCGGAAGATAGTTTGTCGAACCCTTCGCTCGTTTGTGCAGGGACGGACAAAATGACTTGAAAAGCGTGGGTTCCGTGGGATTAAAACTACAATGCTGAAGTAGGTAATCTCAAAATCCTCCAATTCAAATACGCTACAGGAAACCAAGTTTAGACGTCTACGGCCATACCATCGGGAAAGCACCGGTTCTCGTTCGATCACCGAAGTTAAACCCGGTCGGGCGAAGATAGTACTTAGACGGGTGACCCTTGGGAATACTTCGTCCTGTAGACTTTTTTTGGAGTTAGTACACTTTTGGAAATAGTCTCTCTTTATTTCAGAAAAAGAATAAACGGAAACGAAAGAAAGGAAAGCGCGACCTCTGTTTCAGTTATAGTAGGGCGAAGCACCTAATTTTCTGCGGGAATATTTCCACCGAGGGCGCGGTGTTAAATCAATTAACTCGCACGCTTTCTCATGAAATACAATTTTTTAGCTGTATTCGTAGCTGCCAGTATAAAAATCACTATTGTGCGTTAGATGGCTGCATGACGTACAAAACGTGCGCGCAATAGAACACCATGGTCGGGCGAAGATAGTACTTAGACGGGTGACCGCTTGGGAATACTTCGTGCTGTAGACTTTTTTGGAGTTAGTACACTTTTGGAAATAGTCTCTCTTTATTTCAGAAAAAGAATAAACGGAAAGGAAAGCGCGACCTCTGTTTCAGTTATAATAGGGCGAAGCACCTAATTTTCTGCGGGAATATTTCCACCGAGGGCGCGGTGTTAAATCAATTAACTCGCACGCTTTCTCATGAAATACAATGTTTTAGCTGTATTCGTAGCTGCCAGTATAAAAATCACTTTTGTGCGTTAGATGGCTGCATGACGTACAAAACGTGCGCGCAATAGAACACGACGACGTCATAGACACAATCAACCGAGTTGGAACGTAACGATGTAATTAGCGGAAAATAGTTTGTCGAACCTCTTCGATCGTTTGTGCAGGGACGGACAAAATGACTTGAAAAGCGTGGCTTCCGTGGGATTAAAACTACAATGCTGAAGTAGGTAAACTCAAAATCCCCAATTCAAATACGCTACAGGAAACCAAGCTTAGACGTCTACGGCCATACCATCGGGAAAGCACCGGTTCTCGTTCGATCACCGAAGTTAAACCCGGTCGGGCGAAGATAGTACTTAGACGGGTGACCGCTTGGGAATACTTCGTGCTGTAGACTTTTTTGGAGTTAGTACACTTTTGGAAATAGTCTCTCTTTATTTCAGAAAAAGAATAAAAGGAAAGCGCGACCTCTGTTTCAGTTATAGTAGGGCGAAGCACCTAATTTTCTGCGGGAATATTTCCACCGAGGGCGCGGTGTTAAATCAATTAACTCGCACGCTTTCTCATGAAATACAATTTTTTAGCTGTATTCGTAGCTGCCAGTATAAAAATCACTATTGTGCGTTAGATGGCTGCATGACGTACAAAACGTGCGCGCAATAGAACACCATGGTCGGGCGAAGATAGTACTTAGACGGGTGACCGCTTGGGAATACTTCGTGCTGTAGACTTTTTTGGAGTTAGTACACTTTTGGAAATAGTCTCTCTTTATTTCAGAAAAAGAATAAACGGAAAGGAAAGCGCGACCTCTGTTTCAGTTATAATAGGGCGAAGCACCTAATTTTCTGCGGGAATATTTCCACCGAGGGCGCGGTGTTAAATCAATTAACTCGCACGCTTTCTCATGAAATACAATGTTTTAGCTGTATTCGTAGCTGCCAGTATAAAAATCACTTTTGTGCGTTAGATGGCTGCATGACGTACAAAACGTGCGCGCAATAGAACACGACGACGTCATAGACACAATCAAGCGAGTTAGAACGTAACGATGCAATTAGCGGAAGATAGTTTGTCGAACCCCTTCGCTCGTTTGTGCAGGGACGGACAAAATGACTTGAAAAGCGTGGGTTCCGTGGGATTAAAACTACAATGCTGAAGTAGGTAATCTCAAAATCCTCCAATTCAAATACGCTACAGGAAACCAAGTTTAGACGTCTATGGCCATACCATCGGGAAAGCACCGGTTCTCGTTCGATCACCGAAGTTAAACCCGGTCGGGCGAAGATAGTACTTAGACGGGTGACCCCTTGGGAATACTTCGTCCTGTAGACTTTTTTTGGAGTTAGTACACTTTTGGAAATAGTCTCTCTTTATTTCAGAAAAAGAATAAACGGAAAGGAAAGAAAGGAAAGCGCGACCTCTGTTTCAGTTATAGTAGGGCGAAGCACCTAATTTTCTGCGGGAATATTTCCACCGAGGGCGCGGTGTTAAATCAATTAACTCGCACGCTTTCTCATGAAATACAATTTTTTAGCTGTATTCGTAGCTGCCAGTATAAAAATCACTATTGTGCGTTAGATGGCTGCATGACGTACAAAACGTGCGCGCAATAGAACACCATGGTCGGGCGAAGATAGTACTTAGACGGGTGACCGCTTGGGAATACTTCGTGCTGTAGACTTTTTTGGAGTTAGTACACTTTTGGAAATAGTCTCTCTTTATTTCAGAAAAAGAATAAACGGAAAGGAAAGCGCGACCTCTGTTTCAGTTATAATAGGGCGAAGCACCTAATTTTCTGCGGGAATATTTCCACCGAGGGCGCGGTGTTAAATCAATTAACTCGCACGCTTTCTCATGAAATACAATGTTTTAGCTGTATTCGTAGCTGCCAGTATAAAAATCACTTTTGTGCGTTAGATGGCTGCATGACGTACAAAACGTGCGCGCAATAGAACACGACGACGTCATAGACACAATCAACCGAGTTAGAACGTAACGATGTAATTAGCGGAAATAGTTTGTCGAACCCCTTCGATCGTTTGTGCAGGGACGGACAAAATGACTTGAAAAGCGTGGGTTCCGTGGGATTAAAACTACAATGCTGAAGTAGGTAATCTCAAAATCCTCCAATTCAAATACGCTACAGGAAACCAAGCTTAGACGTCTACGGCCATACCATCGGGAAAGCACCGGTTCTCGTTCGATCACCGAAGTTAAACCCGGTCGGGCGAAGATAGTACTTAGACGGGTGACCCCTTGGGAATACTTCGTCCTGTAGACTTTTTTTGGAGTTAGTACACTTTTGGAAATAGTCTCTCTTTATTTCAGAAAAAGAATAAAAGGAAAGCGCGACCTCTGTTTCAGTTATAATAGGGCGAAGCACCTAATTTTCTGCGGGAATATTTCCACCGAGGGCGCCGTGTTAAATCAATTAACTCGCACGCTTTCTCATGAAATACAATTTTTTAGCTGTATTCGTAGCTGCCAGTATAAAAATCACTATTGTGCGTTAGATGGCTGCATGACGTACAAAACGTGCGCGCAATAGAACACCATGGTCGGGCGAAGATAGTACTTAGACGGGTGACCGCTTGGGAATACTTCGTGCTGTAGACTTTTTTGGAGTTAGTACACTTTTGGAAATAGTCTCTCTTTATTTCAGAAAAAGAATAAACGGAAAGGAAAGCGCGACCTCTGTTTCAGTTATAATAGGGCGAAGCACCTAATTTTCTGCGGGAATATTTCCACCGAGGGCGCGGTGTTAAATCAATTAACTCGCACGCTTTCTCATGAAATACAATGTTTTAGCTGTATTCGTAGCTGCCAGTATAAAAATCACTTTTGTGCGTTAGATGGCTGCATGACGTACAAAACGTGCGCGCAATAGAACACGACGACGTCATAGACACAATCAACCGAGTTAGAACGTAACGATGTAATTAGCGGCAAATAGTTTGTCGAACCTCTTCGATCGTTTGTGCAGGGACGGACAAAATGACTTGAAAAGCGTGGCTTCCGTGGGATTAAAACTACTATGCTGAAGTAGGTAAACTCAAAATCCTCCAATTCAAATACGCTACAGGAAACCAAGCTTAGACGTCTACGGCCATACCATCGGGAAAGCACCGGTTCTCGTTCGATCACCGAAGTTAAACCCGGTCGGGCGAAGATAGTACTTAGACGGGTGACCGCTTGGGAATACTTCGTGCTGTAGACTTTTTTGGAGTTAGTACACTTTTGGAAATAGTCTCTCTTTATTTCAGAAAAAGAATAAACGGAAAGGAAAGCGCGACCTCTGTTTCAGTTATAATAGGGCGAAGCACCTAATTTTCTGCGGGAATATTTCCACCGAGGGCGCCGTGTTAAATCAATTAACTCGCACGCTTTCTCATGAAATACAATTTTTTAGCTGTATTCGTAGCTGCCAGTATAAAAATCACTATTGTGCGTTAGATGGCTGCATGACGTACAAAACGTGCGCGCAATAGAACACCATGGTCGGGCGAAGATAGTACTTAGACGGGTGACCGCTTGGGAATACTTCGTGCTGTAGACTTTTTTGGAGTTAGTACACTTTTGGAAATAGTCTCTCTTTATTTCAGAAAAAGAATAAACGGAAAGGAAAGCGCGACCTCTGTTTCAGTTATAATAGGGCGAAGCACCTAATTTTCTGCGGGAATATTTCCACCGAGGGCGCGGTGTTAAATCAATTAACTCGCACGCTTTCTCATGAAATACAATGTTTTAGCTGTATTCGTAGCTGCCAGTATAAAAATCACTTTTGTGCGTTAGATGGCTGCATGACGTACAAAACGTGCGCGCAATAGAACACGACGACGTCATAGACACAATCAAGCGAGTTAGAACGTAACGATGCAATTAGCGGAAGATAGTTTGTCGAACCCCTTCGCTCGTTTGTGCAGGGACGGACAAAATGACTTGAAAAGCGTGGGTTCCGTGGGATTAAAACTACAATGCTGAAGTAGGTAATCTCAAAATCCTCCAATTCAAATACGCTACAGGAAACCAAGTTTAGACGTCTATGGCCATACCATCGGGAAAGCACCGGTTCTCGTTCGATCACCGAAGTTAAACCCGGTCGGGCGAAGATAGTACTTAGACGGGTGACCCCTTGGGAATACTTCGTCCTGTAGACTTTTTTTGGAGTTAGTACACTTTTGGAAATAGTCTCTCTTTATTTCAGAAAAAGAATAAACGGAAAGGAAAGAAAGGAAAGCGCGACCTCTGTTTCAGTTATAGTAGGGCGAAGCACCTAATTTTCTGCGGGAATATTTCCACCGAGGGCGCGGTGTTAAATCAATTAACTCGCACGCTTTCTCATGAAATACAATTTTTTAGCTGTATTCGTAGCTGCCAGTATAAAAATCACTATTGTGCGTTAGATGGCTGCATGACGTACAAAACGTGCGCGCAATAGAACACCATGGTCGGGCGAAGATAGTACTTAGACGGGTGACCGCTTGGGAATACTTCGTGCTGTAGACTTTTTTGGGAGTTAGTACACTTTTGGAAATAGTCTCTCTTTATTTCAGAAAAAGAATAAACGGAAAGGAAAGCGCGACCTCTGTTTCAGTTATAGTAGGGCGAAGCACCTAATTTTCTGCGGGAATATTTCCACCGAGGGCGCGGTGTTAAATCAATTAACTCGCACGCTTTCTCATGAAATACAATTTTTTAGCTGTATTCGTAGCTGCCAGTATAAAAATCACTTTTGTGCGTTAGATGGCTGCATGACGTACAAAACGTGCGCGCAATAGAACACGACGACGTCATAGACACAATCAACCGAGTTAGAACGTAACGATGTAATTAGCGGCAAATAGTTTGTCGAACCTCTTCGATCGTTTGTGCAGGGACGGACAAAATGACTTGAAAAGCGTGGCTTCCGTGGGATTAAAACTACTATGCTGAAGTAGGTAAACTCAAAATCCTCCAATTCAAATACGCTACAGGAAACCAAGCTTAGACGTCTACGGCCATACCATCGGGAAAGCACCGGTTCTCGTTCGATCACCGAAGTTAAACCCGGTCGGGCGAAGATAGTACTTAGACGGGTGACCGCTTGGGAATACTTCGTGCTGTAGACTTTTTTGGAGTTAGTACACTTTTGGAAATAGTCTCTCTTTATTTCAGAAAAAGAATAAACGGAAAGGAAAGCGCGACCTCTGTTTCAGTTATAATAGGGCGAAGCACCTAATTTTCTGCGGGAATATTTCCACCGAGGGCGCCGTGTTAAATCAATTAACTCGCACGCTTTCTCATGAAATACAATTTTTTAGCTGTATTCGTAGCTGCCAGTATAAAAATCACTATTGTGCGTTAGATGGCTGCATGACGTACAAAACGTGCGCGCAATAGAACACCATGGTCGGGCGAAGATAGTACTTAGACGGGTGACCGCTTGGGAATACTTCGTGCTGTAGACTTTTTTGGAGTTAGTACACTTTTGGAAATAGTCTCTCTTTATTTCAGAAAAAGAATAAACGGAAAGGAAAGCGCGACCTCTGTTTCAGTTATAATAGGGCGAAGCACCTAATTTTCTGCGGGAATATTTCCACCGAGGGCGCGGTGTTAAATCAATTAACTCGCACGCTTTCTCATGAAATACAATGTTTTAGCTGTATTCGTAGCTGCCAGTATAAAAATCACTTTTGTGCGTTAGATGGCTGCATGACGTACAAAACGTGCGCGCAATAGAACACGACGACGTCATAGACACAATCAAGCGAGTTAGAACGTAACGATGCAATTAGCGGAAGATAGTTTGTCGAACCCCTTCGCTCGTTTGTGCAGGGACGGACAAAATGACTTGAAAAGCGTGGGTTCCGTGGGATTAAAACTACAATGCTGAAGTAACTAAATTCAAAATCCTCCAATTCAAATACGCTACAGGAAACCAAGCTTAGACGTCTACGGCCATACCATCGGGAAAGCACCGGTTCTCGTTCGATCACCGAAGTTAAACCCGGTCGGGCGAAGATAGTACTTAGACGGGTGACCCTTGGGAATACTTCGTGCTGTAGACTTTTTTGGAGTTAGTACACTTTTGGAAATAGTCTCTCTTTATTTCAGAAAAAGAATAAACGGAAAGGAAAGAAAGGAAAGCGCGACCTCTGTTTCAGTTATAGTAGGGCGAAGCACCTAATTTTCTGCGGGAATATTTCCACCGAGGGCGCGGTGTTAAATCAATTAACTCGCACGCTTTCTCATGAAATACAATTTTTTAGCTGTATTCGTAGCTGCCAGTATAAAAATCACTTTTGTGCGTTAGATGGCTGCATGACGTACAAAACGTGCGCGCAATAGAACACGACGACGTCATAGACACAATCAAGCGAGTTAGAACGTAACGATGCAATTAGCGGAAGATAGTTTGTCGAACCCCTTCGCTCGTTTGTGCAGGGACGGACAAAATGACTTGAAAAGCGTGGGTTCCGTGGGATTAAAACTACAATGCTGAAGTAGGTAATCTCAAAATCCTCCAATTCAAATACGCTACAGGAAACCAAGTTTAGACGTCTATGGCCATACCATCGGGAAAGCACCGGTTCTCGTTCGATCACCGAAGTTAAACCCGGTCGGGCGAAGATAGTACTTAGACGGGTGACCCCTTGGGAATACTTCGTCCTGTAGACTTTTTTTGGAGTTAGTACACTTTTGGAAATAGTCTCTCTTTATTTCAGAAAAAGAATAAACGGAAAAGAAAGAAAGGAAAGCGCGACCTCTGTTTCAGTTATAGTAGGGCGAAGCACCTAATTTTCTGCGGGAATATTTCCACCGAGGGCGCGGTGTTAAATCAATTAACTCGCACGCTTTCTCATGAAATACAATTTTTTAGCTGTATTCGTAGCTGCCAGTATAAAAATCACTATTGTGCGTTAGATGGCTGCATGACGTACAAAACGTGCGCGCAATAGAACACCATGGTCGGGCGAAGATAGTACTTAGACGGGTGACCGCTTGGGAATACTTCGTGCTGTAGACTTTTTTGGAGTTAGTACACTTTTGGAAATAGTCTCTCTTTATTTCAGAAAAAGAATAAACGGAAAGGAAAGCGCGACCTCTGTTTCAGTTATAATAGGGCGAAGCACCTAATTTTCTGCGGGAATATTTCCACCGAGGGCGCGGTGTTAAATCAATTAACTCGCACGCTTTCTCATGAAATACAATGTTTTAGCTGTATTCGTAGCTGCCAGTATAAAAATCACTTTTGTGCGTTAGATGGCTGCATGACGTACAAAACGTGCGCGCAATAGAACACGACGACGTCATAGACACAATCAACCGAGTTAGAACGTAACGATGTAATTAGCGGAAAATAGTTTGTCGAACCTCTTCGATCGTTTGTGCAGGGACGGACAAAATGACTTGAAAAGCGTGGCTTCCGTGGGATTAAAACTACAATGCTGAAGTAGGTAAACTCAAAATCCTCCAATTCAAATACGCTACAGGAAACCAAGCTTAGACGTCTACGGCCATACCATCGGGAAAGCACCGGTTCTCGTTCGATCACCGAAGTTAAACCCGGTCGGGCGAAGATAGTACTTAGACGGGTGACCCCTTGGGAATACTTCGTCCTGTAGACTTTTTTGGAGTTAGTACACTTTTGGAAATAGTCTCTCTTTATTTCAGAAAAAGAATAAACGGAAACGAAAGAAAGGAAAGCGCGACCTCTGTTTCAGTTATAGTAGGGCGAAGCACCTAATTTTCTGCGGGAATATTTCCACCGAGGGCGCGGTGTTAAATCAATTAACTCGCACGCTTTCTCATGAAATACAATTTTTTAGCTGTATTCGTAGCTGCCAGTATAAAAATCACTATTGTGCGTTAGATGGCTGCATGACGTACAAAACGTGCGCGCAATAGAACACCATGGTCGGGCGAAGATAGTACTTAGACGGGTGACCGCTTGGGAATACTTCGTGCTGTAGACTTTTTTGGAGTTAGTACACTTTTGGAAATAGTCTCTCTTTATTTCAGAAAAAGAATAAACGGAAAGGAAAGCGCGACCTCTGTTTCAGTTATAATAGGGCGAAGCACCTAATTTTCTGCGGGAATATTTCCACCGAGGGCGCGGTGTTAAATCAATTAACTCGCACGCTTTCTCATGAAATACAATGTTTTAGCTGTATTCGTAGCTGCCAGTATAAAAATCACTTTTGTGCGTTAGATGGCTGCATGACGTACAAAACGTGCGCGCAATAGAACACGACGACGTCATAGACACAATCAACCGAGTTAGAACGTAACGATGTAATTAGCGGAAAATAGTTTGTCGAACCTCTTCGATCGTTTGTGCAGGGACGGACAAAATGACTTGAAAAGCGTGGCTTCCGTGGGATTAAAACTACAATGCTGAAGTAGGTAAACTCAAAATCCTCCAATTCAAATACGCTACAGGAAACCAAGCTTAGACGTCTACGGCCATACCATCGGGAAAGCACCGGTTCTCGTTCGATCACCGAAGTTAAACCCGGTCGGGCGAAGATAGTACTTAGACGGGTGACCCCTTGGGAATACTTCGTCCTGTAGACTTTTTTTGGAGTTAGTACACTTTTGGAAATAGTCTCTCTTTATTTCAGAAAAAGAATAAACGGAAAGGAAAGAAAGGAAAGCGCGACCTCTGTTTCAGTTATAGTAGGGCGAAGCACCTAATTTTCTGCGGGAATATTTCCACCGAGGGCGCGGTGTTAAATCAATTAACTCGCACGCTTTCTCATGAAATACAATTTTTTAGCTGTATTCGTAGCTGCCAGTATAAAAATCACTATTGTGCGTTAGATGGCTGCATGACGTACAAAACGTGCGCGCAATAGAACACCATGGTCGGGCGAAGATAGTACTTAGACGGGTGACCGCTTGGGAATACTTCGTGCTGTAGACTTTTTTGGGAGTTAGTACACTTTTGGAAATAGTCTCTCTTTATTTCAGAAAAAGAATAAACGGAAAGGAAAGCGCGACCTCTGTTTCAGTTATAATAGGGCGAAGCACCTAATTTTCTGCGGGAATATTTCCACCGAGGGCGCGGTGTTAAATCAATTAACTCGCACGCTTTCTCATGAAATACAATGTTTTAGCTGTATTCGTAGCTGCCAGTATAAAAATCACTTTTGTGCGTTAGATGGCTGCATGACGTACAAAACGTGCGCGCAATAGAACACGACGACGTCATAGACACAATCAAGCGAGTTAGAACGTAACGATGCAATTAGCGGAAGATAGTTTGTCGAACCCTTCGCTCGTTTGTGCAGGGACGGACAAAATGACTTGAAAAGCGTGGGTTCCGTGGGATTAAAACTACAATGCTGAAGTAGGTAATCTCAAAATCCTCCAATTCAAATACGCTACAGGAAACCAAGTTTAGACGTCTATGGCCATACCATCGGGAAAGCACCGGTTCTCGTTCGATCACCGAAGTTAAACCCGGTCGGGCGAAGATAGTACTTAGACGGGTGACCCCTTGGGAATACTTCGTCCTGTAGACTTTTTTGGAGTTAGTACACTTTTGGAAATAGTCTCTCTTTATTTCAGAAAAAGAATAAAAGGAAAGCGCGACCTCTGTTTCAGTTATAGTAGGGCGAAGCACCTAATTTTCTGCGGGAATATTTCCACCGAGGGCGCGGTGTTAAATCAATTAACTCGCACGCTTTCTCATGAAATACAATTTTTTAGCTGTATTCGTAGCTGCCAGTATAAAAATCACTATTGTGCGTTAGATGGCTGCATGACGTACAAAACGTGCGCGCAATAGAACACCATGGTCGGGCGAAGATAGTACTTAGACGGGTGACCGCTTGGGAATACTTCGTGCTGTAGACTTTTTTGGAGTTAGTACACTTTTGGAAATAGTCTCTCTTTATTTCAGAAAAAGAATAAACGGAAAGGAAAGCGCGACCTCTGTTTCAGTTATAATAGGGCGAAGCACCTAATTTTCTGCGGGAATATTTCCACCGAGGGCGCGGTGTTAAATCAATTAACTCGCACGCTTTCTCATGAAATACAATGTTTTAGCTGTATTCGTAGCTGCCAGTATAAAAATCACTTTTGTGCGTTAGATGGCTGCATGACGTACAAAACGTGCGCGCAATAGAACACGACGACGTCATAGACACAATCAACCGAGTTAGAACGTAACGATGTAATTAGCGGAAATAGTTTGTCGAACCTCTTCGATCGTTTGTGCAGGGACGGACAAAATGACTTGAAAAGCGTGGCTTCCGTGGGATTAAAACTACAATGCTGAAGTAGGTAAACTCAAAATCCTCCAATTCAAATACGCTACAGGAAACCAAGCTTAGACGTCTACGGCCATACCATCGGGAAAGCACCGGTTCTCGTTCGATCACCGAAGTTAAACCCGGTCGGGCGAAGATAGTACTTAGACGGGTGACCGCTTGGGAATACTTCGTGCTGTAGACTTTTTTGGAGTTAGTACACTTTTGGAAATAGTCTCTCTTTATTTCAGAAAAAGAATAAAAGGAAAGCGCGACCTCTGTTTCAGTTATAATAGGGCGAAGCACCTAATTTTCTGCGGGAATATTTCCACCGAGGGCGCCGTGTTAAATCAATTAACTCGCACGCTTTCTCATGAAATACAATTTTTTAGCTGTATTCGTAGCTGCCAGTATAAAAATCACTATTGTGCGTTAGATGGCTGCATGACGTACAAAACGTGCGCGCAATAGAACACCATGGTCGGGCGAAGATAGTACTTAGACGGGTGACCGCTTGGGAATACTTCGTGCTGTAGACTTTTTTGGAGTTAGTACACTTTTGGAAATAGTCTCTCTTTATTTCAGAAAAAGAATAAACGGAAAGGAAAGCGCGACCTCTGTTTCAGTTATAATAGGGCGAAGCACCTAATTTTCTGCGGGAATATTTCCACCGAGGGCGCGGTGTTAAATCAATTAACTCGCACGCTTTCTCATGAAATACAATGTTTTAGCTGTATTCGTAGCTGCCAGTATAAAAATCACTTTTGTGCGTTAGATGGCTGCATGACGTACAAAACGTGCGCGCAATAGAACACGACGACGTCATAGACACAATCAAGCGAGTTAGAACGTAACGATGTAATTAGCGGAAGATAGTTTGTCGAACCCTTCGATCGTTTGTGCAGGGACGGACAAAATGACTTGAAAAGCGTGGCTTCCGTGGGATTAAAACTACAATGCTGAAGTAGGTAATCTCAAAATCCTCCAATTCAAATACGCTACAGGAAACCAAGTTTAGACGTCTACGGCCATACCATCGGGAAAGCACCGGTTCTCGTTCGATCACCGAAGTTAAACCCGGTCGGGCGAAGATAGTACTTAGACGGGTGACCCCTTGGGAATACTTCGTCCTGTAGACTTTTTTGGAGTTAGTACACTTTTGGAAATAGTCTCTCTTTATTTCAGAAAAAGAATAAACGGAAAGGAAAGAAAGGAAAGCGCGACCTCTGTTTCAGTTATAGTAGGGCGAAGCACCTAATTTTCTGCGGGAATATTTCCACCGAGGGCGCGGTGTTAAATCAATTAACTCGCACGCTTTCTCATGAAATACAATTTTTTAGCTGTATTCGTAGCTGCCAGTATAAAAATCACTATTGTGCGTTAGATGGCTGCATGACGTACAAAACGTGCGCGCAATAGAACACCATGGTCGGGCGAAGATAGTACTTAGACGGGTGACCGCTTGGGAATACTTCGTGCTGTAGACTTTTTGGAGTTAGTACACTTTTGGAAATAGTCTCTCTTTATTTCAGAAAAAGAATAAACGGAAAGGAAAGCGCGACCTCTGTTTCAGTTATAATAGGGCGAAGCACCTAATTTTCTGCGGGAATATTTCCACCGAGGGCGCGGTGTTAAATCAATTAACTCGCACGCTTTCTCATGAAATACAATGTTTTAGCTGTATTCGTAGCTGCCAGTATAAAAATCACTTTTGTGCGTTAGATGGCTGCATGACGTACAAAACGTGCGCGCAATAGAACACGACGACGTCATAGACACAATCAAGCGAGTTAGAACGTAACGATGCAATTAGCGGAAGATAGTTTGTCGAACCCCTTCGCTCGTTTGTGCAGGGACGGACAAAATGACTTGAAAAGCGTGGGTTCCGTGGGATTAAAACTACAATGCTGAAGTAGGTAATCTCAAAATCCTCCAATTCAAATACGCTACAGGAAACCAAGTTTAGACGTCTACGGCCATACCATCGGGAAAGCACCGGTTCTCGTTCGATCACCGAAGTTAAACCCGGTCGGGCGAAGATAGTACTTAGACGGGTGACCCCTTGGGAATACTTCGTCCTGTAGACTTTTTTGGAGTTAGTACACTTTTGGAAATAGTCTCTCTTTATTTCAGAAAAAGAATAAAAGGAAAGCGCGACCTCTGTTTCAGTTATAATAGGGCGAAGCACCTAATTTTCTGCGGGAATATTTCCACCGAGGGCGCCGTGTTAAATCAATTAACTCGCACGCTTTCTCATGAAATACAATTTTTTAGCTGTATTCGTAGCTGCCAGTATAAAAATCACTATTGTGCGTTAGATGGCTGCATGACGTACAAAACGTGCGCGCAATAGAACACCATGGTCGGGCGAAGATAGTACTTAGACGGGTGACCGCTTGGGAATACTTCGTGCTGTAGACTTTTTGGGAGTTAGTACACTTTTGGAAATAGTCTCTCTTTATTTCAGAAAAAGAATAAACGGAAAGGAAAGCGCGACCTCTGTTTCAGTTATAATAGGGCGAAGCACCTAATTTTCTGCGGGAATATTTCCACCGAGGGCGCGGTGTTAAATCAATTAACTCGCACGCTTTCTCATGAAATACAATGTTTTAGCTGTATTCGTAGCTGCCAGTATAAAAATCACTTTTGTGCGTTAGATGGCTGCATGACGTACAAAACGTGCGCGCAATAGAACACGACGACGTCATAGACACAATCAACCGAGTTAGAACGTAACGATGTAATTAGCGGAAATAGTTTGTCGAACCTCTTCGATCGTTTGTGCAGGGACGGACAAAATGACTTGAAAAGCGTGGCTTCCGTGGGATTAAAACTACAATGCTGAAGTAGGTAAACTCAAAATCCTCCAATTCAAATACGCTACAGGAAACCAAGCTTAGACGTCTACGGCCATACCATCGGGAAAGCACCGGTTCTCGTTCGATCACCGAAGTTAAACCCGGTCGGGCGAAGATAGTACTTAGACGGGTGACCGCTTGGGAATACTTCGTGCTGTAGACTTTTTTGGAGTTAGTACACTTTTGGAAATAGTCTCTCTTTATTTCAGAAAAAGAATAAACGGAAAGGAAAGCGCGACCTCTGTTTCAGTTATAATAGGGCGAAGCACCTAATTTTCTGCGGGAATATTTCCACCGAGGGCGCCGTGTTAAATCAATTAACTCGCACGCTTTCTCATGAAATACAATTTTTTAGCTGTATTCGTAGCTGCCAGTATAAAAATCACTATTGTGCGTTAGATGGCTGCATGACGTACAAAACGTGCGCGCAATAGAACACCATGGTCGGGCGAAGATAGTACTTAGACGGGTGACCGCTTGGGAATACTTCGTGCTGTAGACTTTTTTGGAGTTAGTACACTTTTGGAAATAGTCTCTCTTTATTTCAGAAAAAGAATAAACGGAAAGGAAAGCGCGACCTCTGTTTCAGTTATAATAGGGCGAAGCACCTAATTTTCTGCGGGAATATTTCCACCGAGGGCGCGGTGTTAAATCAATTAACTCGCACGCTTTCTCATGAAATACAATGTTTTAGCTGTATTCGTAGCTGCCAGTATAAAAATCACTTTTGTGCGTTAGATGGCTGCATGACGTACAAAACGTGCGCGCAATAGAACACGACGACGTCATAGACACAATCAAGCGAGTTAGAACGTAACGATGCAATTAGCGGAAGATAGTTTGTCGAACCCCTTCGCTCGTTTGTGCAGGGACGGACAAAATGACTTGAAAAGCGTGGGTTCCGTGGGATTAAAACTACAATGCTGAAGTAGGTAATCTCAAAATCCTCCAATTCAAATACGCTACAGGAAACCAAGTTTAGACGTCTATGGCCATACCATCGGGAAAGCACCGGTTCTCGTTCGATCACCGAAGTTAAACCCGGTCGGGCGAAGATAGTACTTAGACGGGTGACCCCTTGGGAATACTTCGTCCTGTAGACTTTTTTTGGAGTTAGTACACTTTTGGAAATAGTCTCTCTTTATTTCAGAAAAAGAATAAACGGAAACGAAAGAAAGGAAAGCGCGACCTCTGTTTCAGTTATAGTAGGGCGAAGCACCTAATTTTCTGCGGGAATATTTCCACCGAGGGCGCGGTGTTAAATCAATTAACTCGCACGCTTTCTCATGAAATACAATTTTTTAGCTGTATTCGTAGCTGCCAGTATAAAAATCACTATTGTGCGTTAGATGGCTGCATGACGTACAAAACGTGCGCGCAATAGAACACCATGGTCGGGCGAAGATAGTACTTAGACGGGTGACCGCTTGGGAATACTTCGTGCTGTAGACTTTTTTGGAGTTAGTACACTTTTGGAAATAGTCTCTCTTTATTTCAGAAAAAGAATAAACGGAAAGGAAAGCGCGACCTCTGTTTCAGTTATAATAGGGCGAAGCACCTAATTTTCTGCGGGAATATTTCCACCGAGGGCGCGGTGTTAAATCAATTAACTCGCACGCTTTCTCATGAAATACAATGTTTTAGCTGTATTCGTAGCTGCCAGTATAAAAATCACTTTTGTGCGTTAGATGGCTGCATGACGTACAAAACGTGCGCGCAATAGAACACGACGACGTCATAGACACAATCAACCGAGTTAGAACGTAACGATGTAATTAGCGGAAAATAGTTTGTCGAACCTCTTCGATCGTTTGTGCAGGGACGGACAAAATGACTTGAAAAGCGTGGCTTCCGTGGGATTAAAACTACAATGCTGAAGTAGGTAAACTCAAAATCCCCAATTCAAATACGCTACAGGAAACCAAGCTTAGACGTCTACGGCCATACCATCGGGAAAGCACCGGTTCTCGTTCGATCACCGAAGTTAAACCCGGTCGGGCGAAGATAGTACTTAGACGGGTGACCGCTTGGGAATACTTCGTGCTGTAGACTTTTTTGGAGTTAGTACACTTTTGGAAATAGTCTCTCTTTATTTCAGAAAAAGAATAAAAGGAAAGCGCGACCTCTGTTTCAGTTATAGTAGGGCGAAGCACCTAATTTTCTGCGGGAATATTTCCACCGAGGGCGCGGTGTTAAATCAATTAACTCGCACGCTTTCTCATGAAATACAATTTTTTAGCTGTATTCGTAGCTGCCAGTATAAAAATCACTATTGTGCGTTAGATGGCTGCATGACGTACAAAACGTGCGCGCAATAGAACACCATGGTCGGGCGAAGATAGTACTTAGACGGGTGACCGCTTGGGAATACTTCGTGCTGTAGACTTTTTTGGAGTTAGTACACTTTTGGAAATAGTCTCTCTTTATTTCAGAAAAAGAATAAACGGAAAGGAAAGCGCGACCTCTGTTTCAGTTATAATAGGGCGAAGCACCTAATTTTCTGCGGGAATATTTCCACCGAGGGCGCGGTGTTAAATCAATTAACTCGCACGCTTTCTCATGAAATACAATGTTTTAGCTGTATTCGTAGCTGCCAGTATAAAAATCACTTTTGTGCGTTAGATGGCTGCATGACGTACAAAACGTGCGCGCAATAGAACACGACGACGTCATAGACACAATCAAGCGAGTTAGAACGTAACGATGCAATTAGCGGAAGATAGTTTGTCGAACCCCTTCGCTCGTTTGTGCAGGGACGGACAAAATGACTTGAAAAGCGTGGTTCCGTGGGATTAAAACTACAATGCTGAAGTAGGTAATCTCAAAATCCTCCAATTCAAATACGCTACAGGAAACCAAGTTTAGACGTCTATGGCCATACCATCGGGAAAGCACCGGTTCTCGTTCGATCACCGAAGTTAAACCCGGTCGGGCGAAGATAGTACTTAGACGGGTGACCCCTTGGGAATACTTCGTCCTGTAGACTTTTTTTGGAGTTAGTACACTTTTGGAAATAGTCTCTCTTTATTTCAGAAAAAGAATAAACGGAAAGGAAAGAAAGGAAAGCGCGACCTCTGTTTCAGTTATAGTAGGGCGAAGCACCTAATTTTCTGCGGGAATATTTCCACCGAGGGCGCGGTGTTAAATCAATTAACTCGCACGCTTTCTCATGAAATACAATTTTTTAGCTGTATTCGTAGCTGCCAGTATAAAAATCACTATTGTGCGTTAGATGGCTGCATGACGTACAAAACGTGCGCGCAATAGAACACCATGGTCGGGCGAAGATAGTACTTAGACGGGTGACCGCTTGGGAATACTTCGTGCTGTAGACTTTTTTGGAGTTAGTACACTTTTGGAAATAGTCTCTCTTTATTTCAGAAAAAGAATAAACGGAAAGGAAAGCGCGACCTCTGTTTCAGTTATAATAGGGCGAAGCACCTAATTTTCTGCGGGAATATTTCCACCGAGGGCGCGGTGTTAAATCAATTAACTCGCACGCTTTCTCATGAAATACAATGTTTTAGCTGTATTCGTAGCTGCCAGTATAAAAATCACTTTTGTGCGTTAGATGGCTGCATGACGTACAAAACGTGCGCGCAATAGAACACGACGACGTCATAGACACAATCAAGCGAGTTAGAACGTAACGATGCAATTAGCGGAAGATAGTTTGTCGAACCCCTTCGCTCGTTTGTGCAGGGACGGACAAAATGACTTGAAAAGCGTGGGTTCCGTGGGATTAAAACTACAATGCTGAAGTAGGTAATCTCAAAATCCTCCAATTCAAATACGCTACAGGAAACCAAGTTTAGACGTCTATGGCCATACCATCGGGAAAGCACCGGTTCTCGTTCGATCACCGAAGTTAAACCCGGTCGGGCGAAGATAGTACTTAGACGGGTGACCCCTTGGGAATACTTCGTCCTGTAGACTTTTTTGGAGTTAGTACACTTTTGGAAATAGTCTCTCTTTATTTCAGAAAAAGAATAAAAGGAAAGCGCGACCTCTGTTTCAGTTATAATAGGGCGAAGCACCTAATTTTCTGCGGGAATATTTCCACCGAGGGCGCCGTGTTAAATCAATTAACTCGCACGCTTTCTCATGAAATACAATTTTTTAGCTGTATTCGTAGCTGCCAGTATAAAAATCACTATTGTGCGTTAGATGGCTGCATGACGTACAAAACGTGCGCGCAATAGAACACCATGGTCGGGCGAAGATAGTACTTAGACGGGTGACCGCTTGGGAATACTTCGTGCTGTAGACTTTTTTGGAGTTAGTACACTTTTGGAAATAGTCTCTCTTTATTTCAGAAAAAGAATAAACGGAAAGGAAAGCGCGACCTCTGTTTCAGTTATAATAGGGCGAAGCACCTAATTTTCTGCGGGAATATTTCCACCGAGGGCGCGGTGTTAAATCAATTAACTCGCACGCTTTCTCATGAAATACAATTTTTTAGCTGTATTCGTAGCTGCCAGTATAAAAATCACTTTTGTGCGTTAGATGGCTGCATGACGTACAAAACGTGCGCGCAATAGAACACGACGACGTCATAGACACAATCAACCGAGTTAGAACGTAACGATGTAATTAGCGGAAATAGTTTGTCGAACCTCTTCGATCGTTTGTGCAGGGACGGACAAAATGACTTGAAAAGCGTGGCTTCCGTGGGATTAAAACTACTATGCTGAAGTAGGTAAACTCAAAATCCTCCAATTCAAATACGCTACAGGAAACCAAGCTTAGACGTCTACGGCCATACCATCGGGAAAGCACCGGTTCTCGTTCGATCACCGAAGTTAAACCCGGTCGGGCGAAGATAGTACTTAGACGGGTGACCGCTTGGGAATACTTCGTGCTGTAGACTTTTTTGGAGTTAGTACACTTTTGGAAATAGTCTCTCTTTATTTCAGAAAAAGAATAAACGGAAAGGAAAGCGCGACCTCTGTTTCAGTTATAATAGGGCGAAGCACCTAATTTTCTGCGGGAATATTTCCACCGAGGGCGCCGTGTTAAATCAATTAACTCGCACGCTTTCTCATGAAATACAATTTTTTAGCTGTATTCGTAGCTGCCAGTATAAAAATCACTATTGTGCGTTAGATGGCTGCATGACGTACAAAACGTGCGCGCAATAGAACACCATGGTCGGGCGAAGATAGTACTTAGACGGGTGACCGCTTGGGAATACTTCGTGCTGTAGACTTTTTTGGAGTTAGTACACTTTTGGAAATAGTCTCTCTTTATTTCAGAAAAAGAATAAACGGAAAGGAAAGCGCGACCTCTGTTTCAGTTATAATAGGGCGAAGCACCTAATTTTCTGCGGGAATATTTCCACCGAGGGCGCGGTGTTAAATCAATTAACTCGCACGCTTTCTCATGAAATACAATTTTTAGCTGTATTCGTAGCTGCCAGTATAAAAATCACTTTTGTGCGTTAGATGGCTGCATGACGTACAAAACGTGCGCGCAATAGAACACGACGACGTCATAGACACAATCAAGCGAGTTAGAACGTAACGATGCAATTAGCGGAAGATAGTTTGTCGAACCCCTTCGCTCGTTTGTGCAGGGACGGACAAAATGACTTGAAAAGCGTGGGTTCCGTGGGATTAAAACTACAATGCTGAAGTAGGTAATCTCAAAATCCTCCAATTCAAATACGCTACAGGAAACCAAGTTTAGACGTCTATGGCCATACCATCGGGAAAGCACCGGTTCTCGTTCGATCACCGAAGTTAAACCCGGTCGGGCGAAGATAGTACTTAGACGGGTGACCCCTTGGGAATACTTCGTCCTGTAGACTTTTTTTGGAGTTAGTACACTTTTGGAAATAGTCTCTCTTTATTTCAGAAAAAGAATAAACGGAAAGGAAAGAAAGGAAAGCGCGACCTCTGTTTCAGTTATAGTAGGGCGAAGCACCTAATTTTCTGCGGGAATATTTCCACCGAGGGCGCGGTGTTAAATCAATTAACTCGCACGCTTTCTCATGAAATACAATTTTTTAGCTGTATTCGTAGCTGCCAGTATAAAAATCACTATTGTGCGTTAGATGGCTGCATGACGTACAAAACGTGCGCGCAATAGAACACCATGGTCGGGCGAAGATAGTACTTAGACGGGTGACCGCTTGGGAATACTTCGTGCTGTAGACTTTTTTGGGAGTTAGTACACTTTTGGAAATAGTCTCTCTTTATTTCAGAAAAAGAATAAACGGAAAGGAAAGCGCTACCTCTGTTTCAGTTATAGTAGGGCGAAGCACCTAATTTTCTGCGGGAATATTTCCACCGAGGGCGCGGTGTTAAATCAATTAACTCGCACGCTTTCTCATGAAATACAATTTTTAGCTGTATTCGTAGCTGCCAGTATAAAAATCACTTTTGTGCGTTAGATGGCTGCATGACGTACAAAACGTGCGCGCAATAGAACACGACGACGTCATAGACACAATCAACCGAGTTAGAACGTAACGATGTAATTAGCGGCAAATAGTTTGTCGAACCTCTTCGATCGTTTGTGCAGGGACGGACAAAATGACTTGAAAAGCGTGGCTTCCGTGGGATTAAAACTACTATGCTGAAGTAGGTAAACTCAAAATCCTCCAATTCAAATACGCTACAGGAAACCAAGCTTAGACGTCTACGGCCATACCATCGGGAAAGCACCGGTTCTCGTTCGATCACCGAAGTTAAACCCGGTCGGGCGAAGATAGTACTTAGACGGGTGACCGCTTGGGAATACTTCGTGCTGTAGACTTTTTGGAGTTAGTACACTTTTGGAAATAGTCTCTCTTTATTTCAGAAAAAGAATAAACGGAAAGGAAAGCGCGACCTCTGTTTCAGTTATAATAGGGCGAAGCACCTAATTTTCTGCGGGAATATTTCCACCGAGGGCGCCGTGTTAAATCAATTAACTCGCACGCTTTCTCATGAAATACAATTTTTTAGCTGTATTCGTAGCTGCCAGTATAAAAATCACTATTGTGCGTTAGATGGCTGCATGACGTACAAAACGTGCGCGCAATAGAACACCATGGTCGGGCGAAGATAGTACTTAGACGGGTGACCGCTTGGGAATACTTCGTGCTGTAGACTTTTTTGGAGTTAGTACACTTTTGGAAATAGTCTCTCTTTATTTCAGAAAAAGAATAAACGGAAAGGAAAGCGCGACCTCTGTTTCAGTTATAATAGGGCGAAGCACCTAATTTTCTGCGGGAATATTTCCACCGAGGGCGCGGTGTTAAATCAATTAACTCGCACGCTTTCTCATGAAATACAATGTTTTAGCTGTATTCGTAGCTGCCAGTATAAAAATCACTTTTGTGCGTTAGATGGCTGCATGACGTACAAAACGTGCGCGCAATAGAACACGACGACGTCATAGACACAATCAAGCGAGTTAGAACGTAACGATGCAATTAGCGGAAGATAGTTTGTCGAACCCCTTCGCTCGTTTGTGCAGGGACGGACAAAATGACTTGAAAAGCGTGGGTTCCGTGGGATTAAAACTACAATGCTGAAGTAGGTAAATTCAAAATCCTCCAATTCAAATACGCTACAGGAAACCAAGCTTAGACGTCTACGGCATACCATCGGGAAAGCACCGGTTCTCGTTCGATCACCGAAGTTAAACCCGGTCGGGCGAAGATAGTACTTAGACGGGTGACCCCTTGGGAATACTTCGTGCTGTAGACTTTTTTGGAGTTAGTACACTTTTGGAAATAGTCTCTCTTTATTTCAGAAAAAGAATAAACGGAAAGGAAAGAAAGGAAAGCGCGACCTCTGTTTCAGTTATAGTAGGGCGAAGCACCTAATTTTCTGCGGGAATATTTCCACCGAGGGCGCGGTGTTAAATCAATTAACTCGCACGCTTTCTCATGAAATACAATTTTTTAGCTGTATTCGTAGCTGCCAGTATAAAAATCACTTTTGTGCGTTAGATGGCTGCATTACGTACAAAACGTGCGCGCAATAGAACACGACGACGTCATAGACACAATCAAGCGAGTTAGAACGTAACGATGCAAATTAGCGGAAGATAGTTTGTCGAACCCCTTCGCTCGTTTGTGCAGGGACGGACAAAATGACTTGAAAAGCGTGGGTTCCGTGGGATTAAAACTACAATGCTGAAGTAGGTAATCTCAAAATCCTCCAATTCAAATACGCTACAGGAAACCAAGTTTAGACGTCTATGGCCATACCATCGGGAAAGCACCGGTTCTCGTTCGATCACCGAAGTTAAACCCGGTCGGGCGAAGATAGTACTTAGACGGGTGACCCCTTGGGAATACTTCGTCCTGTAGACTTTTTTTGGAGTTAGTACACTTTTGGAAATAGTCTCTCTTTATTTCAGAAAAAGAATAAACGGAAAGGAAAGAAAGGAAAGCGCGACCTCTGTTTCAGTTATAGTAGGGCGAAGCACCTAATTTTCTGCGGGAATATTTCCACCGAGGGCGCGGTGTTAAATCAATTAACTCGCACGCTTTCTCATGAAATACAATTTTTTAGCTGTATTCGTAGCTGCCAGTATAAAAATCACTATTGTGCGTTAGATGGCTGCATGACGTACAAAACGTGCGCGCAATAGAACACCATGGTCGGGCGAAGATAGTACTTAGACGGGTGACCGCTTGGGAATACTTCGTGCTGTAGACTTTTTTGGAGTTAGTACACTTTTGGAAATAGTCTCTCTTTATTTCAGAAAAAGAATAAACGGAAAGGAAAGCGCGACCTCTGTTTCAGTTATAATAGGGCGAAGCACCTAATTTTCTGCGGGAATATTTCCACCGAGGGCGCGGTGTTAAATCAATTAACTCGCACGCTTTCTCATGAAATACAATGTTTTAGCTGTATTCGTAGCTGCCAGTATAAAAATCACTTTTGTGCGTTAGATGGCTGCATGACGTACAAAACGTGCGCGCAATAGAACACGACGACGTCATAGACACAATCAACCGAGTTGGAACGTAACGATGTAATTAGCGGAAAATAGTTTGTCGAACCTCTTCGATCGTTTGTGCAGGGACGGACAAAATGACTTGAAAAGCGTGGCTTCCGTGGGATTAAAACTACTATGCTGAAGTAGGTAAACTCAAAATCCTCCAATTCAAATACGCTACAGGAAACCAAGCTTAGACGTCTACGGCCATACCATCGGGAAAGCACCGGTTCTCGTTCGATCACCGAAGTTAAACCCGGTCGGGCGAAGATAGTACTTAGACGGGTGACCGCTTGGGAATACTTCGTGCTGTAGACTTTTTTGGAGTTAGTACACTTTTGGAAATAGTCTCTCTTTATTTCAGAAAAAGAATAAAAGGAAAGCGCGACCTCTGTTTCAGTTATAATAGGGCGAAGCACCTAATTTTCTGCGGGAATATTTCCACCGAGGGCGCCGTGTTAAATCAATTAACTCGCACGCTTTCTCATGAAATACAATTTTTTAGCTGTATTCGTAGCTGCCAGTATAAAAATCACTATTGTGCGTTAGATGGCTGCATGACGTACAAAACGTGCGCGCAATAGAACACCATGGTCGGGCGAAGATAGTACTTAGACGGGTGACCGCTTGGGAATACTTCGTGCTGTAGACTTTTTTGGAGTTAGTACACTTTTGGAAATAGTCTCTCTTTATTTCAGAAAAAGAATAAACGGAAAGGAAAGCGCGACCTCTGTTTCAGTTATAATAGGGCGAAGCACCTAATTTTCTGCGGGAATATTTCCACCGAGGGCGCGGTGTTAAATCAATTAACTCGCACGCTTTCTCATGAAATACAATGTTTTAGCTGTATTCGTAGCTGCCAGTATAAAAATCACTTTTGTGCGTTAGATGGCTGCATGACGTACAAAACGTGCGCGCAATAGAACACGACGACGTCATAGACACAATCAAGCGAGTTAGAACGTAACGATGCAATTAGCGGAAGATAGTTTGTCGAACCCCTTCGCTCGTTTGTGCAGGGACGGACAAAATGACTTGAAAAGCGTGGGTTCCGTGGGATTAAAACTACAATGCTGAAGTAGGTAACTCAAAATCCTCCAATTCAAATACGCTACAGGAAACCAAGTTTAGACGTCTACGGCCATACCATCGGGAAAGCACCGGTTCTCGTTCGATCACCGAAGTTAAACCCGGTCGGGCGAAGATAGTACTTAGACGGGTGACCCCTTGGGAATACTTCGTCCTGTAGACTTTTTTGGAGTTAGTACACTTTTGGAAATAGTCTCTCTTTATTTCAGAAAAAGAATAAACGGAAACGAAAGAAAGGAAAGCGCGACCTCTGTTTCAGTTATAGTAGGGCGAAGCACCTAATTTTCTGCGGGAATATTTCCACCGAGGGCGCGGTGTTAAATCAATTAACTCGCACGCTTTCTCATGAAATACAATTTTTTAGCTGTATTCGTAGCTGCCAGTATAAAAATCACTATTGTGCGTTAGATGGCTGCATGACGTACAAAACGTGCGCGCAATAGAACACCATGGTCGGGCGAAGATAGTACTTAGACGGGTGACCGCTTGGGAATACTTCGTGCTGTAGACTTTTTTGGAGTTAGTACACTTTTGGAAATAGTCTCTCTTTATTTCAGAAAAAGAATAAACGGAAAGGAAAGCGCGACCTCTGTTTCAGTTATAATAGGGCGAAGCACCTAATTTTCTGCGGGAATATTTCCACCGAGGGCGCGGTGTTAAATCAATTAACTCGCACGCTTTCTCATGAAATACAATGTTTTAGCTGTATTCGTAGCTGCCAGTATAAAAATCACTTTTGTGCGTTAGATGGCTGCATGACGTACAAAACGTGCGCGCAATAGAACACGACGACGTCATAGACACAATCAACCGAGTTAGAACGTAACGATGTAATTAGCGGAAATAGTTTGTCGAACCTCTTCGATCGTTTGTGCAGGGACGGACAAAATGACTTGAAAAGCGTGGCTTCCGTGGGATTAAAACTACAATGCTGAAGTAGGTAAACTCAAAATCCCCAATTCAAATACGCTACAGGAAACCAAGCTTAGACGTCTACGGCCATACCATCGGGAAAGCACCGGTTCTCGTTCGATCACCGAAGTTAAACCCGGTCGGGCGAAGATAGTACTTAGACGGGTGACCCCTTGGGAATACTTCGTCCTGTAGACTTTTTTTGGAGTTAGTACACTTTTGGAAATAGTCTCTCTTTATTTCAGAAAAAGAATAAACGGAAACGAAAGAAAGGAAAGCGCGACCTCTGTTTCAGTTATAGTAGGGCGAAGCACCTAATTTTCTGCGGGAATATTTCCACCGAGGGCGCGGTGTTAAATCAATTAACTCGCACGCTTTCTCATGAAATACAATTTTTTAGCTGTATTCGTAGCTGCCAGTATAAAAATCACTATTGTGCGTTAGATGGCTGCATGACGTACAAAACGTGCGCGCAATAGAACACCATGGTCGGGCGAAGATAGTACTTAGACGGGTGACCGCTTGGGAATACTTCGTGCTGTAGACTTTTTTGGAGTTAGTACACTTTTGGAAATAGTCTCTCTTTATTTCAGAAAAAGAATAAACGGAAAGGAAAGCGCGACCTCTGTTTCAGTTATAATAGGGCGAAGCACCTAATTTTCTGCGGGAATATTTCCACCGAGGGCGCGGTGTTAAATCAATTAACTCGCACGCTTTCTCATGAAATACAATGTTTTAGCTGTATTCGTAGCTGCCAGTATAAAAATCACTTTTGTGCGTTAGATGGCTGCATGACGTACAAAACGTGCGCGCAATAGAACACGACGACGTCATAGACACAATCAACCGAGTTAGAACGTAACGATGCAATTAGCGAAAATAGTTTGTCGAACCTCTTCGATCGTTTGTGCAGGGACGGACAAAATGACTTGAAAAGCGTGGCTTCCGTGGGATTAAAACTACAATGCTGAAGTAGGTAAACTCAAAATCCTCCAATTCAAATACGCTACAGGAAACCAAGTTTAGACGTCTACGGCCATACCATCGGGAAAGCACCGGTTCTCGTTCGATCACCGAAGTTAAACCCGGTCGGGCGAAGATAGTACTTAGACGGGTGACCCTTGGGAATACTTCGTCCTGTAGACTTTTTTTGGAGTTAGTACACTTTTGGAAATAGTCTCTCTTTATTTCAGAAAAAGAATAAACGGAAAGGAAAGAAAGGAAAGCGCGACCTCTGTTTCAGTTATAGTAGGGCGAAGCACCTAATTTTCTGCGGGAATATTTCCACCGAGGGCGCGGTGTTAAATCAATTAACTCGCACGCTTTCTCATGAAATACAATTTTTTAGCTGTATTCGTAGCTGCCAGTATAAAAATCACTATTGTGCGTTAGATGGCTGCATGACGTACAAAACGTGCGCGCAATAGAACACCATGGTCGGGCGAAGATAGTACTTAGACGGGTGACCGCTTGGGAATACTTCGTGCTGTAGACTTTTTTGGAGTTAGTACACTTTTGGAAATAGTCTCTCTTTATTTCAGAAAAAGAATAAACGGAAAGGAAAGCGCGACCTCTGTTTCAGTTATAATAGGGCGAAGCACCTAATTTTCTGCGGGAATATTTCCACCGAGGGCGCGGTGTTAAATCAATTAACTCGCACGCTTTCTCATGAAATACAATGTTTTAGCTGTATTCGTAGCTGCCAGTATAAAAATCACTTTTGTGCGTTAGATGGCTGCATGACGTACAAAACGTGCGCGCAATAGAACACGACGACGTCATAGACACAATCAACCGAGTTAGAACGTAACGATGTAATTAGCGGAAATAGTTTGTCGAACCTCTTCGATCGTTTGTGCAGGGACGGACAAAATGACTTGAAAAGCGTGGCTTCCGTGGGATTAAAACTACTATGCTGAAGTAGGTAAACTCAAAATCCTCCAATTCAAATACGCTACAGGAAACCAAGCTTAGACGTCTACGGCCATACCATCGGGAAAGCACCGGTTCTCGTTCGATCACCGAAGTTAAACCCGGTCGGGCGAAGATAGTACTTAGACGGGTGACCGCTTGGGAATACTTCGTGCTGTAGACTTTTTTGGAGTTAGTACACTTTTGGAAATAGTCTCTCTTTATTTCAGAAAAAGAATAAACGGAAAGGAAAGCGCGACCTCTGTTTCAGTTATAATAGGGCGAAGCACCTAATTTTCTGCGGGAATATTTCCACCGAGGGCGCCGTGTTAAATCAATTAACTCGCACGCTTTCTCATGAAATACAATTTTTTAGCTGTATTCGTAGCTGCCAGTATAAAAATCACTATTGTGCGTTAGATGGCTGCATGACGTACAAAACGTGCGCGCAATAGAACACCATGGTCGGGCGAAGATAGTACTTAGACGGGTGACCGCTTGGGAATACTTCGTGCTGTAGACTTTTTTGGAGTTAGTACACTTTTGGAAATAGTCTCTCTTTATTTCAGAAAAAGAATAAACGGAAAGGAAAGCGCGACCTCTGTTTCAGTTATAATAGGGCGAAGCACCTAATTTTCTGCGGGAATATTTCCACCGAGGGCGCGGTGTTAAATCAATTAACTCGCACGCTTTCTCATGAAATACAATGTTTTAGCTGTATTCGTAGCTGCCAGTATAAAAATCACTTTTGTGCGTTAGATGGCTGCATGACGTACAAAACGTGCGCGCAATAGAACACGACGACGTCATAGACACAATCAAGCGAGTTAGAACGTAACGATGCAATTAGCGGAAGATAGTTTGTCGAACCCCTTCGCTCGTTTGTGCAGGGACGGACAAAATGACTTGAAAAGCGTGGGTTCCGTGGGATTAAAACTACAATGCTGAAGTAGGTAATCTCAAAATCCTCCAATTCAAATACGCTACAGGAAACCAAGTTTAGACGTCTATGGCCATACCATCGGGAAAGCACCGGTTCTCGTTCGATCACCGAAGTTAAACCCGGTCGGGCGAAGATAGTACTTAGACGGGTGACCCTTGGGAATACTTCGTCCTGTAGACTTTTTTTGGAGTTAGTACACTTTTGGAAATAGTCTCTCTTTATTTCAGAAAAAGAATAAACGGAAAGGAAAGAAAGGAAAGCGCGACCTCTGTTTCAGTTATAGTAGGGCGAAGCACCTAATTTTCTGCGGGAATATTTCCACCGAGGGCGCGGTGTTAAATCAATTAACTCGCACGCTTTCTCATGAAATACAATTTTTTAGCTGTATTCGTAGCTGCCAGTATAAAAATCACTATTGTGCGTTAGATGGCTGCATGACGTACAAAACGTGCGCGCAATAGAACACCATGGTCGGGCGAAGATAGTACTTAGACGGGTGACCGCTTGGGAATACTTCGTGCTGTAGACTTTTTTGGAGTTAGTACACTTTTGGAAATAGTCTCTCTTTATTTCAGAAAAAGAATAAACGGAAAGGAAAGCGCGACCTCTGTTTCAGTTATAATAGGGCGAAGCACCTAATTTTCTGCGGGAATATTTCCACCGAGGGCGCGGTGTTAAATCAATTAACTCGCACGCTTTCTCATGAAATACAATGTTTTAGCTGTATTCGTAGCTGCCAGTATAAAAATCACTTTTGTGCGTTAGATGGCTGCATGACGTACAAAACGTGCGCGCAATAGAACACGACGACGTCATAGACACAATCAAGCGAGTTAGAACGTAACGATGCAATTAGCGGAAGATAGTTTGTCGAACCCCTTCGCTCGTTTGTGCAGGGACGGACAAAATGACTTGAAAAGCGTGGGTTCCGTGGGATTAAAACTACAATGCTGAAGTAGGTAATCTCAAAATCCTCCAATTCAAATACGCTACAGGAAACCAAGTTTAGACGTCTATGGCCATACCATCGGGAAAGCACCGGTTCTCGTTCGATCACCGAAGTTAAACCCGGTCGGGCGAAGATAGTACTTAGACGGGTGACCCCTTGGGAATACTTCGTCCTGTAGACTTTTTTGGAGTTAGTACACTTTTGGAAATAGTCTCTCTTTATTTCAGAAAAAGAATAAAAGGAAAGCGCGACCTCTGTTTCAGTTATAATAGGGCGAAGCACCTAATTTTCTGCGGGAATATTTCCACCGAGGGCGCCGTGTTAAATCAATTAACTCGCACGCTTTCTCATGAAATACAATTTTTTAGCTGTATTCGTAGCTGCCAGTATAAAAATCACTATTGTGCGTTAGATGGCTGCATGACGTACAAAACGTGCGCGCAATAGAACACCATGGTCGGGCGAAGATAGTACTTAGACGGGTGACCGCTTGGGAATACTTCGTGCTGTAGACTTTTTTGGAGTTAGTACACTTTTGGAAATAGTCTCTCTTTATTTCAGAAAAAGAATAAACGGAAAGGAAAGCGCGACCTCTGTTTCAGTTATAATAGGGCGAAGCACCTAATTTTCTGCGGGAATATTTCCACCGAGGGCGCGGTGTTAAATCAATTAACTCGCACGCTTTCTCATGAAATACAATTTTTAGCTGTATTCGTAGCTGCCAGTATAAAAATCACTTTTGTGCGTTAGATGGCTGCATGACGTACAAAACGTGCGCGCAATAGAACACGACGACGTCATAGACACAATCAACCGAGTTAGAACGTAACGATGTAATTAGCGGAAATAGTTTGTCGAACCTCTTCGATCGTTTGTGCAGGGACGGACAAAATGACTTGAAAAGCGTGGCTTCCGTGGGATTAAAACTACAATGCTGAAGTAGGTAAACTCAAAATCCTCCAATTCAAATACGCTACAGGAAACCAAGCTTAGACGTCTACGGCCATACCATCGGGAAAGCACCGGTTCTCGTTCGATCACCGAAGTTAAACCCGGTCGGGCGAAGATAGTACTTAGACGGGTGACCGCTTGGGAATACTTCGTGCTGTAGACTTTTTTGGAGTTAGTACACTTTTGGAAATAGTCTCTCTTTATTTCAGAAAAAGAATAAACGGAAAGGAAAGCGCGACCTCTGTTTCAGTTATAATAGGGCGAAGCACCTAATTTTCTGCGGGAATATTTCCACCGAGGGCGCCGTGTTAAATCAATTAACTCGCACGCTTTCTCATGAAATACAATTTTTTAGCTGTATTCGTAGCTGCCAGTATAAAAATCACTATTGTGCGTTAGATGGCTGCATGACGTACAAAACGTGCGCGCAATAGAACACCATGGTCGGGCGAAGATAGTACTTAGACGGGTGACCGCTTGGGAATACTTCGTGCTGTAGACTTTTTTGGAGTTAGTACACTTTTGGAAATAGTCTCTCTTTATTTCAGAAAAAGAATAAACGGAAAGGAAAGCGCGACCTCTGTTTCAGTTATAATAGGGCGAAGCACCTAATTTTCTGCGGGAATATTTCCACCGAGGGCGCGGTGTTAAATCAATTAACTCGCACGCTTTCTCATGAAATACAATGTTTTAGCTGTATTCGTAGCTGCCAGTATAAAAATCACTTTTGTGCGTTAGATGGCTGCATGACGTACAAAACGTGCGCGCAATAGAACACGACGACGTCATAGACACAATCAAGCGAGTTAGAACGTAACGATGTAATTAGCGGAAGATAGTTTGTCGAACCCTTCGCTCGTTTGTGCAGGGACGGACAAAATGACTTGAAAAGCGTGGGTTCCGTGGGATTAAAACTACAATGCTGAAGTAGGTAATCTCAAAATCCTCCAATTCAAATACGCTACAGGAAACCAAGTTTAGACGTCTACGGCCATACCATCGGGAAAGCACCGGTTCTCGTTCGATCACCGAAGTTAAACCCGGTCGGGCGAAGATAGTACTTAGACGGGTGACCCCTTGGGAATACTTCGTCCTGTAGACTTTTTTGGAGTTAGTACACTTTTGGAAATAGTCTCTCTTTATTTCAGAAAAAGAATAAACGGAAACGAAAGAAAGGAAAGCGCGACCTCTGTTTCAGTTATAGTAGGGCGAAGCACCTAATTTTCTGCGGGAATATTTCCACCGAGGGCGCGGTGTTAAATCAATTAACTCGCACGCTTTCTCATGAAATACAATTTTTTAGCTGTATTCGTAGCTGCCAGTATAAAAATCACTATTGTGCGTTAGATGGCTGCATGACGTACAAAACGTGCGCGCAATAGAACACCATGGTCGGGCGAAGATAGTACTTAGACGGGTGACCGCTTGGGAATACTTCGTGCTGTAGACTTTTTTGGAGTTAGTACACTTTTGGAAATAGTCTCTCTTTATTTCAGAAAAAGAATAAACGGAAAGGAAAGCGCGACCTCTGTTTCAGTTATAATAGGGCGAAGCACCTAATTTTCTGCGGGAATATTTCCACCGAGGGCGCGGTGTTAAATCAATTAACTCGCACGCTTTCTCATGAAATACAATGTTTTAGCTGTATTCGTAGCTGCCAGTATAAAAATCACTTTTGTGCGTTAGATGGCTGCATGACGTACAAAACGTGCGCGCAATAGAACACGACGACGTCATAGACACAATCAACCGAGTTAGAACGTAACGATGTAATTAGCGGAAAATAGTTTGTCGAACCTCTTCGATCGTTTGTGCAGGGACGGACAAAATGACTTGAAAAGCGTGGCTTCCGTGGGATTAAAACTACAATGCTGAAGTAGGTAAACTCAAAATCCCCAATTCAAATACGCTACAGGAAACCAAGCTTAGACGTCTACGGCCATACCATCGGGAAAGCACCGGTTCTCGTTCGATCACCGAAGTTAAACCCGGTCGGGCGAAGATAGTACTTAGACGGGTGACCCCTTGGGAATACTTCGTCCTGTAGACTTTTTTGGAGTTAGTACACTTTTGGAAATAGTCTCTCTTTATTTCAGAAAAAGAATAAACGGAAAGAAAGAAAGGAAAGCGCGACCTCTGTTTCAGTTATAGTAGGGCGAAGCACCTAATTTTCTGCGGGAATATTTCCACCGAGGGCGCGGTGTTAAATCAATTAACTCGCACGCTTTCTCATGAAATACAATTTTTTAGCTGTATTCGTAGCTGCCAGTATAAAAATCACTATTGTGCGTTAGATGGCTGCATGACGTACAAAACGTGCGCGCAATAGAACACCATGGTCGGGCGAAGATAGTACTTAGACGGGTGACCGCTTGGGAATACTTCGTGCTGTAGACTTTTTTGGAGTTAGTACACTTTTGGAAATAGTCTCTCTTTATTTCAGAAAAAGAATAAACGGAAAGGAAAGCGCGACCTCTGTTTCAGTTATAATAGGGCGAAGCACCTAATTTTCTGCGGGAATATTTCCACCGAGGGCGCGGTGTTAAATCAATTAACTCGCACGCTTTCTCATGAAATACAATGTTTTAGCTGTATTCGTAGCTGCCAGTATAAAAATCACTTTTGTGCGTTAGATGGCTGCATGACGTACAAAACGTGCGCGCAATAGAACACGACGACGTCATAGACACAATCAACCGAGTTAGAACGTAACGATGTAATTAGCGGAAAATAGTTTGTCGAACCTCTTCGATCGTTTGTGCAGGGACGGACAAAATGACTTGAAAAGCGTGGCTTCCGTGGGATTAAAACTACAATGCTGAAGTAGGTAAACTCAAAATCCTCCAATTCAAATACGCTACAGGAAACCAAGCTTAGACGTCTACGGCCATACCATCGGGAAAGCACCGGTTCTCGTTCGATCACCGAAGTTAAACCCGGTCGGGCGAAGATAGTACTTAGACGGGTGACCCCTTGGGAATACTTCGTCCTGTAGACTTTTTTGGAGTTAGTACACTTTTGGAAATAGTCTCTCTTTATTTCAGAAAAAGAATAAACGAAAGGAAAGAAAGGAAAGCGCGACCTCTGTTTCAGTTATAGTAGGGCGAAGCACCTAATTTTCTGCGGGAATATTTCCACCGAGGGCGCGGTGTTAAATCAATTAACTCGCACGCTTTCTCATGAAATACAATTTTTTAGCTGTATTCGTAGCTGCCAGTATAAAAATCACTATTGTGCGTTAGATGGCTGCATGACGTACAAAACGTGCGCGCAATAGAACACCATGGTCGGGCGAAGATAGTACTTAGACGGGTGACCGCTTGGGAATACTTCGTGCTGTAGACTTTTTTGGAGTTAGTACACTTTTGGAAATAGTCTCTCTTTATTTCAGAAAAAGAATAAACGGAAAGGAAAGCGCGACCTCTGTTTCAGTTATAATAGGGCGAAGCACCTAATTTTCTGCGGGAATATTTCCACCGAGGGCGCGGTGTTAAATCAATTAACTCGCACGCTTTCTCATGAAATACAATGTTTTAGCTGTATTCGTAGCTGCCAGTATAAAAATCACTTTTGTGCGTTAGATGGCTGCATGACGTACAAAACGTGCGCGCAATAGAACACGACGACGTCATAGACACAATCAACCGAGTTAGAACGTAACGATGTAATTAGCGGCAAATAGTTTGTCGAACCTCTTCGATCGTTTGTGCAGGGACGGACAAAATGACTTGAAAAGCGTGGCTTCCGTGGGATTAAAACTACTATGCTGAAGTAGGTAAACTCAAAATCCTCCAATTCAAATACGCTACAGGAAACCAAGCTTAGACGTCTACGGCCATACCATCGGGAAAGCACCGGTTCTCGTTCGATCACCGAAGTTAAACCCGGTCGGGCGAAGATAGTACTTAGACGGGTGACCGCTTGGGAATACTTCGTGCTGTAGACTTTTTTGGAGTTAGTACACTTTTGGAAATAGTCTCTCTTTATTTCAGAAAAAGAATAAAAGGAAAGCGCGACCTCTGTTTCAGTTATAATAGGGCGAAGCACCTAATTTTCTGCGGGAATATTTCCACCGAGGGCGCCGTGTTAAATCAATTAACTCGCACGCTTTCTCATGAAATACAATTTTTTAGCTGTATTCGTAGCTGCCAGTATAAAAATCACTATTGTGCGTTAGATGGCTGCATGACGTACAAAACGTGCGCGCAATAGAACACCATGGTCGGGCGAAGATAGTACTTAGACGGGTGACCGCTTGGGAATACTTCGTGCTGTAGACTTTTTTGGAGTTAGTACACTTTTGGAAATAGTCTCTCTTTATTTCAGAAAAAGAATAAACGGAAAGGAAAGCGCGACCTCTGTTTCAGTTATAATAGGGCGAAGCACCTAATTTTCTGCGGGAATATTTCCACCGAGGGCGCGGTGTTAAATCAATTAACTCGCACGCTTTCTCATGAAATACAATGTTTTAGCTGTATTCGTAGCTGCCAGTATAAAAATCACTTTTGTGCGTTAGATGGCTGCATGACGTACAAAACGTGCGCGCAATAGAACACGACGACGTCATAGACACAATCAAGCGAGTTAGAACGTAACGATGCAATTAGCGGAAGATAGTTTGTCGAACCCCTTCGCTCGTTTGTGCAGGGACGGACAAAATGACTTGAAAAGCGTGGGTTCCGTGGGATTAAAACTACAATGCTGAAGTAGGTAATCTCAAAATCCTCCAATTCAAATACGCTACAGGAAACCAAGTTTAGACGTCTATGGCCATACCATCGGGAAAGCACCGGTTCTCGTTCGATCACCGAAGTTAAACCCGGTCGGGCGAAGATAGTACTTAGACGGGTGACCCCTTGGGAATACTTCGTCCTGTAGACTTTTTTTGGAGTTAGTACACTTTTGGAAATAGTCTCTCTTTATTTCAGAAAAAGAATAAACGGAAACGAAAGAAAGGAAAGCGCGACCTCTGTTTCAGTTATAGTAGGGCGAAGCACCTAATTTTCTGCGGGAATATTTCCACCGAGGGCGCGGTGTTAAATCAATTAACTCGCACGCTTTCTCATGAAATACAATTTTTTAGCTGTATTCGTAGCTGCCAGTATAAAAATCACTATTGTGCGTTAGATGGCTGCATGACGTACAAAACGTGCGCGCAATAGAACACCATGGTCGGGCGAAGATAGTACTTAGACGGGTGACCGCTTGGGAATACTTCGTGCTGTAGACTTTTTTGGAGTTAGTACACTTTTGGAAATAGTCTCTCTTTATTTCAGAAAAAGAATAAACGGAAAGGAAAGCGCGACCTCTGTTTCAGTTATAATAGGGCGAAGCACCTAATTTTCTGCGGGAATATTTCCACCGAGGGCGCGGTGTTAAATCAATTAACTCGCACGCTTTCTCATGAAATACAATGTTTTAGCTGTATTCGTAGCTGCCAGTATAAAAATCACTTTTGTGCGTTAGATGGCTGCATGACGTACAAAACGTGCGCGCAATAGAACACGACGACGTCATAGACACAATCAACCGAGTTAGAACGTAACGATGTAATTAGCGGAAAATAGTTTGTCGAACCTCTTCGATCGTTTGTGCAGGGACGGACAAAATGACTTGAAAAGCGTGGCTTCCGTGGGATTAAAACTACAATGCTGAAGTAGGTAAACTCAAAATCCTCCAATTCAAATACGCTACAGGAAACCAAGCTTAGACGTCTACGGCCATACCATCGGGAAAGCACCGGTTCTCGTTCGATCACCGAAGTTAAACCCGGTCGGGCGAAGATAGTACTTAGACGGGTGACCCTTGGGAATACTTCGTCCTGTAGACTTTTTTGGAGTTAGTACACTTTTGGAAATAGTCTCTCTTTATTTCAGAAAAAGAATAAACGGAAAAGAAAGAAAGGAAAGCGCGACCTCTGTTTCAGTTATAGTAGGGCGAAGCACCTAATTTTCTGCGGGAATATTTCCACCGAGGGCGCGGTGTTAAATCAATTAACTCGCACGCTTTCTCATGAAATACAATTTTTTAGCTGTATTCGTAGCTGCCAGTATAAAAATCACTATTGTGCGTTAGATGGCTGCATGACGTACAAAACGTGCGCGCAATAGAACACCATGGTCGGGCGAAGATAGTACTTAGACGGGTGACCGCTTGGGAATACTTCGTGCTGTAGACTTTTTTGGAGTTAGTACACTTTTGGAAATAGTCTCTCTTTATTTCAGAAAAAGAATAAACGGAAAGGAAAGCGCGACCTCTGTTTCAGTTATAATAGGGCGAAGCACCTAATTTTCTGCGGGAATATTTCCACCGAGGGCGCGGTGTTAAATCAATTAACTCGCACGCTTTCTCATGAAATACAATGTTTTAGCTGTATTCGTAGCTGCCAGTATAAAAATCACTTTTGTGCGTTAGATGGCTGCATGACGTACAAAACGTGCGCGCAATAGAACACGACGACGTCATAGACACAATCAACCGAGTTAGAACGTAACGATGTAATTAGCGGAAAATAGTTTGTCGAACCTCTTCGATCGTTTGTGCAGGGACGGACAAAATGACTTGAAAAGCGTGGCTTCCGTGGGATTAAAACTACAATGCTGAAGTAGGTAAACTCAAAATCCTCCAATTCAAATACGCTACAGGAAACCAAGCTTAGACGTCTACGGCCATACCATCGGGAAAGCACCGGTTCTCGTTCGATCACCGAAGTTAAACCCGGTCGGGCGAAGATAGTACTTAGACGGGTGACCCTTGGGAATACTTCGTCCTGTAGACTTTTTTGGAGTTAGTACACTTTTGGAAATAGTCTCTCTTTATTTCAGAAAAAGAATAAACGGAAAGGAAAGAAGGAAAGCGCGACCTCTGTTTCAGTTATAGTAGGGCGAAGCACCTAATTTTCTGCGGGAATATTTCCACCGAGGGCGCGGTGTTAAATCAATTAACTCGCACGCTTTCTCATGAAATACAATTTTTTAGCTGTATTCGTAGCTGCCAGTATAAAAATCACTATTGTGCGTTAGATGGCTGCATGACGTACAAAACGTGCGCGCAATAGAACACCATGGTCGGGCGAAGATAGTACTTAGACGGGTGACCGCTTGGGAATACTTCGTGCTGTAGACTTTTTTGGAGTTAGTACACTTTTGGAAATAGTCTCTCTTTATTTCAGAAAAAGAATAAACGGAAAGGAAAGCGCGACCTCTGTTTCAGTTATAATAGGGCGAAGCACCTAATTTTCTGCGGGAATATTTCCACCGAGGGCGCGGTGTTAAATCAATTAACTCGCACGCTTTCTCATGAAATACAATGTTTTAGCTGTATTCGTAGCTGCCAGTATAAAAATCACTTTTGTGCGTTAGATGGCTGCATGACGTACAAAACGTGCGCGCAATAGAACACGACGACGTCATAGACACAATCAACCGAGTTAGAACGTAACGATGTAATTAGCGGCAAATAGTTTGTCGAACCTCTTCGATCGTTTGTGCAGGGACGGACAAAATGACTTGAAAAGCGTGGCTTCCGTGGGATTAAAACTACAATGCTGAAGTAGGTAAACTCAAAATCCTCCAATTCAAATACGCTACAGGAAACCAAGCTTAGACGTCTACGGCCATACCATCGGGAAAGCACCGGTTCTCGTTCGATCACCGAAGTTAAACCCGGTCGGGCGAAGATAGTACTTAGACGGGTGACCGCTTGGGAATACTTCGTGCTGTAGACTTTTTTGGAGTTAGTACACTTTTGGAAATAGTCTCTCTTTATTTCAGAAAAAGAATAAAAGGAAAGCGCGACCTCTGTTTCAGTTATAGTAGGGCGAAGCACCTAATTTTCTGCGGGAATATTTCCACCGAGGGCGCGGTGTTAAATCAATTAACTCGCACGCTTTCTCATGAAATACAATTTTTTAGCTGTATTCGTAGCTGCCAGTATAAAAATCACTATTGTGCGTTAGATGGCTGCATGACGTACAAAACGTGCGCGCAATAGAACACCATGGTCGGGCGAAGATAGTACTTAGACGGGTGACCGCTTGGGAATACTTCGTGCTGTAGACTTTTTGGAGTTAGTACACTTTTGGAAATAGTCTCTCTTTATTTCAGAAAAAGAATAAACGGAAAGGAAAGCGCGACCTCTGTTTCAGTTATAATAGGGCGAAGCACCTAATTTTCTGCGGGAATATTTCCACCGAGGGCGCGGTGTTAAATCAATTAACTCGCACGCTTTCTCATGAAATACAATGTTTTAGCTGTATTCGTAGCTGCCAGTATAAAAATCACTTTTGTGCGTTAGATGGCTGCATGACGTACAAAACGTGCGCGCAATAGAACACGACGACGTCATAGACACAATCAAGCGAGTTAGAACGTAACGATGCAATTAGCGGAAGATAGTTTGTCGAACCCCTTCGCTCGTTTGTGCAGGGACGGACAAAATGACTTGAAAAGCGTGGGTTCCGTGGGATTAAAACTACAATGCTGAAGTAGGTAATCTCAAAATCCTCCAATTCAAATACGCTACAGGAAACCAAGTTTAGACGTCTATGGCCATACCATCGGGAAAGCACCGGTTCTCGTTCGATCACCGAAGTTAAACCCGGTCGGGCGAAGATAGTACTTAGACGGGTGACCCCTTGGGAATACTTCGTCCTGTAGACTTTTTTGGAGTTAGTACACTTTTGGAAATAGTCTCTCTTTATTTCAGAAAAAGAATAAACGAAACGAAAGAAAGGAAAGCGCGACCTCTGTTTCAGTTATAGTAGGGCGAAGCACCTAATTTTCTGCGGGAATATTTCCACCGAGGGCGCGGTGTTAAATCAATTAACTCGCACGCTTTCTCATGAAATACAATTTTTTAGCTGTATTCGTAGCTGCCAGTATAAAAATCACTATTGTGCGTTAGATGGCTGCATGACGTACAAAACGTGCGCGCAATAGAACACCATGGTCGGGCGAAGATAGTACTTAGACGGGTGACCGCTTGGGAATACTTCGTGCTGTAGACTTTTTTGGAGTTAGTACACTTTTGGAAATAGTCTCTCTTTATTTCAGAAAAAGAATAAACGGAAAGGAAAGCGCGACCTCTGTTTCAGTTATAATAGGGCGAAGCACCTAATTTTCTGCGGGAATATTTCCACCGAGGGCGCGGTGTTAAATCAATTAACTCGCACGCTTTCTCATGAAATACAATGTTTTAGCTGTATTCGTAGCTGCCAGTATAAAAATCACTTTTGTGCGTTAGATGGCTGCATGACGTACAAAACGTGCGCGCAATAGAACACGACGACGTCATAGACACAATCAACCGAGTTAGAACGTAACGATGTAATTAGCGGAAAATAGTTTGTCGAACCTCTTCGATCGTTTGTGCAGGGACGGACAAAATGACTTGAAAAGCGTGGCTTCCGTGGGATTAAAACTACAATGCTGAAGTAGGTAAACTCAAAATCCTCCAATTCAAATACGCTACAGGAAACCAAGCTTAGACGTCTACGGCCATACCATCGGGAAAGCACCGGTTCTCGTTCGATCACCGAAGTTAAACCCGGTCGGGCGAAGATAGTACTTAGACGGGTGACCCCTTGGGAATACTTCGTCCTGTAGACTTTTTTGGAGTTAGTACACTTTTGGAAATAGTCTCTCTTTATTTCAGAAAAAGAATAAACGGAAACGAAAGAAAGGAAAGCGCGACCTCTGTTTCAGTTATAGTAGGGCGAAGCACCTAATTTTCTGCGGGAATATTTCCACCGAGGGCGCCGTGTTAAATCAATTAACTCGCACGCTTTCTCATGAAATACAATTTTTTAGCTGTATTCGTAGCTGCCAGTATAAAAATCACTATTGTGCGTTAGATGGCTGCATGACGTACAAAACGTGCGCGCAATAGAACACCATGGTCGGGCGAAGATAGTACTTAGACGGGTGACCGCTTGGGAATACTTCGTGCTGTAGACTTTTTTGGAGTTAGTACACTTTTGGAAATAGTCTCTCTTTATTTCAGAAAAAGAATAAACGGAAAGGAAAGCGCGACCTCTGTTTCAGTTATAATAGGGCGAAGCACCTAATTTTCTGCGGGAATATTTCCACCGAGGGCGCGGTGTTAAATCAATTAACTCGCACGCTTTCTCATGAAATACAATGTTTTAGCTGTATTCGTAGCTGCCAGTATAAAAATCACTTTTGTGCGTTAGATGGCTGCATGACGTACAAAACGTGCGCGCAATAGAACACGACGACGTCATAGACACAATCAACCGAGTTAGAACGTAACGATGTAATTAGCGGAAAATAGTTTGTCGAACCTCTTCGATCGTTTGTGCAGGGACGGACAAAATGACTTGAAAAGCGTGGCTTCCGTGGGATTAAAACTACAATGCTGAAGTAGGTAAACTCAAAATCCCCAATTCAAATACGCTACAGGAAACCAAGCTTAGACGTCTACGGCCATACCATCGGGAAAGCACCGGTTCTCGTTCGATCACCGAAGTTAAACCCGGTCGGGCGAAGATAGTACTTAGACGGGTGACCCTTGGGAATACTTCGTGCTGTAGACTTTTTTGGAGTTAGTACACTTTTGGAAATAGTCTCTCTTTATTTCAGAAAAAGAATAAACGGAAAGGAAAGAAAGGAAAGCGCGACCTCTGTTTCAGTTATAGTAGGGCGAAGCACCTAATTTTCTGCGGGAATATTTCCACCGAGGGCGCGGTGTTAAATCAATTAACTCGCACGCTTTCTCATGAAATACAATTTTTTAGCTGTATTCGTAGCTGCCAGTATAAAAATCACTATTGTGCGTTAGATGGCTGCATGACGTACAAAACGTGCGCGCAATAGAACACCATGGTCGGGCGAAGATAGTACTTAGACGGGTGACCGCTTGGGAATACTTCGTGCTGTAGACTTTTTTGGAGTTAGTACACTTTTGGAAATAGTCTCTCTTTATTTCAGAAAAAGAATAAACGGAAAGGAAAGCGCGACCTCTGTTTCAGTTATAATAGGGCGAAGCACCTAATTTTCTGCGGGAATATTTCCACCGAGGGCGCGGTGTTAAATCAATTAACTCGCACGCTTTCTCATGAAATACAATGTTTTAGCTGTATTCGTAGCTGCCAGTATAAAAATCACTTTTGTGCGTTAGATGGCTGCATGACGTACAAAACGTGCGCGCAATAGAACACGACGACGTCATAGACACAATCAACCGAGTTAGAACGTAACGATGTAATTAGCGGAAATAGTTTGTCGAACCTCTTCGATCGTTTGTGCAGGGACGGACAAAATGACTTGAAAAGCGTGGCTTCCGTGGGATTAAAACTACAATGCTGAAGTAGGTAAACTCAAAATCCTCCAATTCAAATACGCTACAGGAAACCAAGCTTAGACGTCTACGGCCATACCATCGGGAAAGCACCGGTTCTCGTTCGATCACCGAAGTTAAACCCGGTCGGGCGAAGATAGTACTTAGACGGGTGACCGCTTGGGAATACTTCGTGCTGTAGACTTTTTTGGAGTTAGTACACTTTTGGAAATAGTCTCTCTTTATTTCAGAAAAAGAATAAAAGGAAAGCGCGACCTCTGTTTCAGTTATAGTAGGGCGAAGCACCTAATTTTCTGCGGGAATATTTCCACCGAGGGCGCCGTGTTAAATCAATTAACTCGCACGCTTTCTCATGAAATACAATTTTTTAGCTGTATTCGTAGCTGCCAGTATAAAAATCACTATTGTGCGTTAGATGGCTGCATGACGTACAAAACGTGCGCGCAATAGAACACCATGGTCGGGCGAAGATAGTACTTAGACGGGTGACCGCTTGGGAATACTTCGTGCTGTAGACTTTTTGGGAGTTAGTACACTTTTGGAAATAGTCTCTCTTTATTTCAGAAAAAGAATAAACGGAAAGGAAAGCGCTACCTCTGTTTCAGTTATAGTAGGGCGAAGCACCTAATTTTCTGCGGGAATATTTCCACCGAGGGCGCGGTGTTAAATCAATTAACTCGCACGCTTTCTCATGAAATACAATGTTTTAGCTGTATTCGTAGCTGCCAGTATAAAAATCACTTTTGTGCGTTAGATGGCTGCATGACGTACAAAACGTGCGCGCAATAGAACACGACGACGTCATAGACACAATCAAGCGAGTTAGAACGTAACGATGCAATTAGCGGAAATAGTTTGTCGAAACCCTTCGATCGTTTGTGCAGGGACGGACAAAATGACTTGAAAAGCGTGGGTTCCGTGGGATTAAAACTACAATGCTGAAGTAGGTAAACTCAAAATCCTCCAATTCAAATACGCTACAGGAAACCAAGCTTAGACGTCTACGGCCATACCATCGGGAAAGCACCGGTTCTCGTTCGATCACCGAAGTTAAACCCGGTCGGGCGAAGATAGTACTTAGACGGGTGACCCCTTGGGAATACTTCGTCCTGTAGACTTTTTTGGAGTTAGTACACTTTTGGAAATAGTCTCTCTTTATTTCAGAAAAAGAATAAACGGAAAGAAAGAAAGGAAAGCGCGACCTCTGTTTCAGTTATAATAGGGCGAAGCACCTAATTTTCTGCGGGAATATTTCCACCGAGGGCGCGGTGTTAAATCAATTAACTCGCACGCTTTCTCATGAAATACAATTTTTTAGCTGTATTCGTAGCTGCCAGTATAAAAATCACTATTGTGCGTTAGATGGCTGCATGACGTACAAAACGTGCGCGCAATAGAACACCATGGTCGGGCGAAGATAGTACTTAGACGGGTGACCGCTTGGGAATACTTCGTGCTGTAGACTTTTTTGGAGTTAGTACACTTTTGGAAATAGTCTCTCTTTATTTCAGAAAAAGAATAAACGGAAAGGAAAGCGCGACCTCTGTTTCAGTTATAATAGGGCGAAGCACCTAATTTTCTGCGGGAATATTTCCACCGAGGGCGCGGTGTTAAATCAATTAACTCGCACGCTTTCTCATGAAATACAATGTTTTAGCTGTATTCGTAGCTGCCAGTATAAAAATCACTTTTGTGCGTTAGATGGCTGCATGACGTACAAAACGTGCGCGCAATAGAACACGACGACGTCATAGACACAATCAAGCGAGTTAGAACGTAACGATGCAATTAGCGGAAGATAGTTTGTCGAACCCCTTCGCTCGTTTGTGCAGGGACGGACAAAATGACTTGAAAAGCGTGGGTTCCGTGGGATTAAAACTACAATGCTGAAGTAGGTAAATTCAAAATCCTCCAATTCAAATACGCTACAGGAAACCAAGCTTAGACGTCTACGGCTATACCATCGGGAAAGCACCGGTTCTCGTTCGATCACCGAAGTTAAACCCGGTCGGGCGAAGATAGTACTTAGACGGGTGACCCTTGGGAATACTTCGTGCTGTAGACTTTTTTGGAGTTAGTACACTTTTGGAAATAGTCTCTCTTTATTTCAGAAAAAGAATAAACGGAAAGGAAAGAAAGGAAAGCGCGACCTCTGTTTCAGTTATAGTAGGGCGAAGCACCTAATTTTCTGCGGGAATATTTCCACCGAGGGCGCGGTGTTAAATCAATTAACTCGCACGCTTTCTCATGAAATACAATTTTTTAGCTGTATTCGTAGCTGCCAGTATAAAAATCACTTTTGTGCGTTAGATGGCTGCATGACGTACAAAACGTGCGCGCAATAGAACACGACGACGTCATAGACACAATCAAGCGAGTTAGAACGTAACGATGCAATTAGCGGAAGATAGTTTGTCGAACCCTTCGCTCGTTTGTGCAGGGACGGACAAAATGACTTGAAAAGCGTGGGTTCCGTGGGATTAAAACTACAATGCTGAAGTAGGTAATCTCAAAATCCTCCAATTCAAATACGCTACAGGAAACCAAGTTTAGACGTCTATGGCCATACCATCGGGAAAGCACCGGTTCTCGTTCGATCACCGAAGTTAAACCCGGTCGGGCGAAGATAGTACTTAGACGGGTGACCCTTGGGAATACTTCGTCCTGTAGACTTTTTTGGAGTTAGTACACTTTTGGAAATAGTCTCTCTTTATTTCAGAAAAAGAATAAACGGAAAGGAAAGAAAGGAAAGCGCGACCTCTGTTTCAGTTATAGTAGGGCGAAGCACCTAATTTTCTGCGGGAATATTTCCACCGAGGGCGCGGTGTTAAATCAATTAACTCGCACGCTTTCTCATGAAATACAATTTTTTAGCTGTATTCGTAGCTGCCAGTATAAAAATCACTATTGTGCGTTAGATGGCTGCATGACGTACAAAACGTGCGCGCAATAGAACACCATGGTCGGGCGAAGATAGTACTTAGACGGGTGACCGCTTGGGAATACTTCGTGCTGTAGACTTTTTTGGAGTTAGTACACTTTTGGAAATAGTCTCTCTTTATTTCAGAAAAAGAATAAACGGAAAGGAAAGCGCGACCTCTGTTTCAGTTATAATAGGGCGAAGCACCTAATTTTCTGCGGGAATATTTCCACCGAGGGCGCGGTGTTAAATCAATTAACTCGCACGCTTTCTCATGAAATACAATGTTTTAGCTGTATTCGTAGCTGCCAGTATAAAAATCACTTTTGTGCGTTAGATGGCTGCATGACGTACAAAACGTGCGCGCAATAGAACACGACGACGTCATAGACACAATCAACCGAGTTAGAACGTAACGATGTAATTAGCGGAAAATAGTTTGTCGAACCTCTTCGATCGTTTGTGCAGGGACGGACAAAATGACTTGAAAAGCGTGGCTTCCGTGGGATTAAAACTACTATGCTGAAGTAGGTAAACTCAAAATCCTCCAATTCAAATACGCTACAGGAAACCAAGCTTAGACGTCTACGGCCATACCATCGGGAAAGCACCGGTTCTCGTTCGATCACCGAAGTTAAACCCGGTCGGGCGAAGATAGTACTTAGACGGGTGACCGCTTGGGAATACTTCGTGCTGTAGACTTTTTTGGAGTTAGTACACTTTTGGAAATAGTCTCTCTTTATTTCAGAAAAAGAATAAAAGGAAAGCGCGACCTCTGTTTCAGTTATAATAGGGCGAAGCACCTAATTTTCTGCGGGAATATTTCCACCGAGGGCGCCGTGTTAAATCAATTAACTCGCACGCTTTCTCATGAAATACAATTTTTTAGCTGTATTCGTAGCTGCCAGTATAAAAATCACTATTGTGCGTTAGATGGCTGCATGACGTACAAAACGTGCGCGCAATAGAACACCATGGTCGGGCGAAGATAGTACTTAGACGGGTGACCGCTTGGGAATACTTCGTGCTGTAGACTTTTTTGGAGTTAGTACACTTTTGGAAATAGTCTCTCTTTATTTCAGAAAAAGAATAAACGGAAAGGAAAGCGCGACCTCTGTTTCAGTTATAATAGGGCGAAGCACCTAATTTTCTGCGGGAATATTTCCACCGAGGGCGCGGTGTTAAATCAATTAACTCGCACGCTTTCTCATGAAATACAATGTTTTAGCTGTATTCGTAGCTGCCAGTATAAAAATCACTTTTGTGCGTTAGATGGCTGCATGACGTACAAAACGTGCGCGCAATAGAACACGACGACGTCATAGACACAATCAACCGAGTTAGAACGTAACGATGCAATTAGCGGAAGATAGTTTGTCGAACCCTTCGCTCGTTTGTGCAGGGACGGACAAAATGACTTGAAAAGCGTGGGTTCCGTGGGATTAAAACTACAATGCTGAAGTAGGTAATCTCAAAATCCTCCAATTCAAATACGCTACAGGAAACCAAGTTTAGACGTCTACGGCCATACCATCGGGAAAGCACCGGTTCTCGTTCGATCACCGAAGTTAAACCCGGTCGGGCGAAGATAGTACTTAGACGGGTGACCCTTGGGAATACTTCGTCCTGTAGACTTTTTTGGAGTTAGTACACTTTTGGAAATAGTCTCTCTTTATTTCAGAAAAAGAATAAACGGAAAGGAAAGAAAGGAAAGCGCGACCTCTGTTTCAGTTATAGTAGGGCGAAGCACCTAATTTTCTGCGGGAATATTTCCACCGAGGGCGCGGTGTTAAATCAATTAACTCGCACGCTTTCTCATGAAATACAATTTTTTAGCTGTATTCGTAGCTGCCAGTATAAAAATCACTATTGTGCGTTAGATGGCTGCATGACGTACAAAACGTGCGCGCAATAGAACACCATGGTCGGGCGAAGATAGTACTTAGACGGGTGACCGCTTGGGAATACTTCGTGCTGTAGACTTTTTTGGAGTTAGTACACTTTTGGAAATAGTCTCTCTTTATTTCAGAAAAAAAATAAACGGAAAGGAAAGCGCGACCTCTGTTTCAGTTATAATAGGGCGAAGCACCTAATTTTCTGCGGGAATATTTCCACCGAGGGCGCGGTGTTAAATCAATTAACTCGCACGCTTTCTCATGAAATACAATGTTTTAGCTGTATTCGTAGCTGCCAGTATAAAAATCACTTTTGTGCGTTAGATGGCTGCATGACGTACAAAACGTGCGCGCAATAGAACACGACGACGTCATAGACACAATCAACCGAGTTAGAACGTAACGATGTAATTAGCGGAAATAGTTTGTCGAACCTCTTCGATCGTTTGTGCAGGGACGGACAAAATGACTTGAAAAGCGTGGCTTCCGTGGGATTAAAACTACAATGCTGAAGTAGGTAAACTCAAAATCCTCCAATTCAAATACGCTACAGGAAACCAAGCTTAGACGTCTACGGCCATACCATCGGGAAAGCACCGGTTCTCGTTCGATCACCGAAGTTAAACCCGGTCGGGCGAAGATAGTACTTAGACGGGTGACCGCTTGGGAATACTTCGTGCTGTAGACTTTTTTGGAGTTAGTACACTTTTGGAAATAGTCTCTCTTTATTTCAGAAAAAGAATAAAAGGAAAGCGCGACCTCTGTTTCAGTTATAGTAGGGCGAAGCACCTAATTTTCTGCGGGAATATTTCCACCGAGGGCGCCGTGTTAAATCAATTAACTCGCACGCTTTCTCATGAAATACAATTTTTTAGCTGTATTCGTAGCTGCCAGTATAAAAATCACTATTGTGCGTTAGATGGCTGCATGACGTACAAAACGTGCGCGCAATAGAACACCATGGTCGGGCGAAGATAGTACTTAGACGGGTGACCGCTTGGGAATACTTCGTGCTGTAGACTTTTTGGAGTTAGTACACTTTTGGAAATAGTCTCTCTTTATTTCAGAAAAAGAATAAACGGAAAGGAAAGCGCGACCTCTGTTTCAGTTATAATAGGGCGAAGCACCTAATTTTCTGCGGGAATATTTCCACCGAGGGCGCGGTGTTAAATCAATTAACTCGCACGCTTTCTCATGAAATACAATGTTTTAGCTGTATTCGTAGCTGCCAGTATAAAAATCACTTTTGTGCGTTAGATGGCTGCATGACGTACAAAACGTGCGCGCAATAGAACACGACGACGTCATAGACACAATCAAGCGAGTTAGAACGTAACGATGCAATTAGCGGAAGATAGTTTGTCGAACCCCTTCGCTCGTTTGTGCAGGGACGGACAAAATGACTTGAAAAGCGTGGGTTCCGTGGGATTAAAACTACAATGCTGAAGTAGGTAATCTCAAAATCCTCCAATTCAAATACGCTACAGGAAACCAAGTTTAGACGTCTATGGCCATACCATCGGGAAAGCACCGGTTCTCGTTCGATCACCGAAGTTAAACCCGGTCGGGCGAAGATAGTACTTAGACGGGTGACCCCTTGGGAATACTTCGTCCTGTAGACTTTTTTTGGAGTTAGTACACTTTTGGAAATAGTCTCTCTTTATTTCAGAAAAAGAATAAAAGGAAAGCGCGACCTCTGTTTCAGTTATAATAGGGCGAAGCACCTAATTTTCTGCGGGAATATTTCCACCGAGGGCGCGTGTTAAATCAATTAACTCGCACGCTTTCTCATGAAATACAATTTTTTAGCTGTATTCGTAGCTGCCAGTATAAAAATCACTATTGTGCGTTAGATGGCTGCATGACGTACAAAACGTGCGCGCAATAGAACACCATGGTCGGGCGAAGATAGTACTTAGACGGGTGACCGCTTGGGAATACTTCGTGCTGTAGACTTTTTGGGAGTTAGTACACTTTTGGAAATAGTCTCTCTTTATTTCAGAAAAAGAATAAACGGAAAGGAAAGCGCTACCTCTGTTTCAGTTATAATAGGGCGAAGCACCTAATTTTCTGCGGGAATATTTCCACCGAGGGCGCGGTGTTAAATCAATTAACTCGCACGCTTTCTCATGAAATACAATTTTTTAGCTGTATTCGTAGCTGCCAGTATAAAAATCACTTTTGTGCGTTAGATGGCTGCATGACGTACAAAACGTGCGCGCAATAGAACACGACGACGTCATAGACACAATCAACCGAGTTAGAACGTAACGATGTAATTAGCGGCAAATAGTTTGTCGAACCTCTTCGATCGTTTGTGCAGGGACGGACAAAATGACTTGAAAAGCGTGGCTTCCGTGGGATTAAAACTACAATGCTGAAGTAGGTAAACTCAAAATCCTCCAATTCAAATACGCTACAGGAAACCAAGCTTAGACGTCTACGGCCATACCATCGGGAAAGCACCGGTTCTCGTTCGATCACCGAAGTTAAACCCGGTCGGGCGAAGATAGTACTTAGACGGGTGACCGCTTGGGAATACTTCGTGCTGTAGACTTTTTTGGAGTTAGTACACTTTTGGAAATAGTCTCTCTTTATTTCAGAAAAAGAATAAACGGAAAGGAAAGCGCGACCTCTGTTTCAGTTATAATAGGGCGAAGCACCTAATTTTCTGCGGGAATATTTCCACCGAGGGCGCGTGTTAAATCAATTAACTCGCACGCTTTCTCATGAAATACAATTTTTTAGCTGTATTCGTAGCTGCCAGTATAAAAATCACTATTGTGCGTTAGATGGCTGCATGACGTACAAAACGTGCGCGCAATAGAACACCATGGTCGGGCGAAGATAGTACTTAGACGGGTGACCGCTTGGGAATACTTCGTGCTGTAGACTTTTTTGGAGTTAGTACACTTTTGGAAATAGTCTCTCTTTATTTCAGAAAAAGAATAAACGGAAAGGAAAGCGCGACCTCTGTTTCAGTTATAATAGGGCGAAGCACCTAATTTTCTGCGGGAATATTTCCACCGAGGGCGCGGTGTTAAATCAATTAACTCGCACGCTTTCTCATGAAATACAATGTTTTAGCTGTATTCGTAGCTGCCAGTATAAAAATCACTTTTGTGCGTTAGATGGCTGCATGACGTACAAAACGTGCGCGCAATAGAACACGACGACGTCATAGACACAATCAACCGAGTTAGAACGTAACGATGTAATTAGCGGCAAATAGTTTGTCGAACCTCTTCGATCGTTTGTGCAGGGACGGACAAAATGACTTGAAAAGCGTGGCTTCCGTGGGATTAAAACTACAATGCTGAAGTAGGTAAACTCAAAATCCTCCAATTCAAATACGCTACAGGAAACCAAGCTTAGACGTCTACGGCCATACCATCGGGAAAGCACCGGTTCTCGTTCGATCACCGAAGTTAAACCCGGTCGGGCGAAGATAGTACTTAGACGGGTGACCGCTTGGGAATACTTCGTGCTGTAGACTTTTTTGGAGTTAGTACACTTTTGGAAATAGTCTCTCTTTATTTCAGAAAAAGAATAAAAGGAAAGCGCGACCTCTGTTTCAGTTATAATAGGGCGAAGCACCTAATTTTCTGCGGGAATATTTCCACCGAGGGCGCCGTGTTAAATCAATTAACTCGCACGCTTTCTCATGAAATACAATTTTTTAGCTGTATTCGTAGCTGCCAGTATAAAAATCACTATTGTGCGTTAGATGGCTGCATGACGTACAAAACGTGCGCGCAATAGAACACCATGGTCGGGCGAAGATAGTACTTAGACGGGTGACCGCTTGGGAATACTTCGTGCTGTAGACTTTTTTGGAGTTAGTACACTTTTGGAAATAGTCTCTCTTTATTTCAGAAAAAGAATAAACGGAAAGGAAAGCGCGACCTCTGTTTCAGTTATAATAGGGCGAAGCACCTAATTTTCTGCGGGAATATTTCCACCGAGGGCGCGGTGTTAAATCAATTAACTCGCACGCTTTCTCATGAAATACAATGTTTTAGCTGTATTCGTAGCTGCCAGTATAAAAATCACTTTTGTGCGTTAGATGGCTGCATGACGTACAAAACGTGCGCGCAATAGAACACGACGACGTCATAGACACAATCAAGCGAGTTAGAACGTAACGATGCAATTAGCGGAGATAGTTTGTCGAACCCCTTCGCTCGTTTGTGCAGGGACGGACAAAATGACTTGAAAAGCGTGGGTTCCGTGGGATTAAAACTACAATGCTGAAGTAGGTAATCTCAAAATCCTCCAATTCAAATACGCTACAGGAAACCAAGCTTAGACGTCTACGGCCATACCATCGGGAAAGCACCGGTTCTCGTTCGATCACCGAAGTTAAACCCGGTCGGGCGAAGATAGTACTTAGACGGGTGACCCCTTGGGAATACTTCGTCCTGTAGACTTTTTTGGAGTTAGTACACTTTTGGAAATAGTCTCTCTTTATTTCAGAAAAGAATAAAAGGAAAGCGCGACCTCTGTTTCAGTTATAATAGGGCGAAGCACCTAATTTTCTGCGGGAATATTTCCACCGAGGGCGCCGTGTTAAATCAATTAACTCGCACGCTTCTCATGAAATACAATTTTTTAGCTGTATTCGTAGCTGCCAGTATAAAAATCACTATTGTGCGTTAGATGGCTGCATGACGTACAAAACGTGCGCGCAATAGAACACCATGGTCGGGCGAAGATAGTACTTAGACGGGTGACCGCTTGGGAATACTTCGTGCTGTAGACTTTTTTGGAGTTAGTACACTTTTGGAAATAGTCTCTCTTTATTTCAGAAAAAGAATAAACGGAAAGGAAAGCGCGACCTCTGTTTCAGTTATAATAGGGCGAAGCACCTAATTTTCTGCGGGAATATTTCCACCGAGGGCGCGGTGTTAAATCAATTAACTCGCACGCTTTCTCATGAAATACAATGTTTTAGCTGTATTCGTAGCTGCCAGTATAAAAATCACTTTGTGCGTTAGATGGCTGCATGACGTACAAAACGTGCGCGCAATAGAACACGACGACGTCATAGACACAATCAAGCGAGTTAGAACGTAACGATGCAATTAGCGGAAGATAGTTTGTCGAACCCCTTCGCTCGTTTGTGCAGGGACGGACAAAATGACTTGAAAAGCGTGGGTTCCGTGGGATTAAAACTACAATGCTGAAGTAGGTAAACTCAAAATCCTCCAATTCAAATACGCTACAGGAAACCAAGTTTAGACGTCTATGGCCATACCATCGGGAAAGCACCGGTTCTCGTTCGATCACCGAAGTTAAACCCGGTCGGGCGAAGATAGTACTTAGACGGGTGACCCTTGGGAATACTTCGTGCTGTAGACTTTTTTTGGAGTTAGTACACTTTTGGAAATAGTCTCTCTTTATTTCAGAAAAAGAATAAAAGGAAAGCGCGACCTCTGTTTCAGTTATAGTAGGGCGAAGCACCTAATTTTCTGCGGGAATATTTCCACCGAGGGCGCCGTGTTAAATCAATTAACTCGCACGCTTTCTCATGAAATACAATTTTTTAGCTGTATTCGTAGCTGCCAGTATAAAAATCACTATTGTGCGTTAGATGGCTGCATGACGTACAAAACGTGCGCGCAATAGAACACCATGGTCGGGCGAAGATAGTACTTAGACGGGTGACCGCTTGGGAATACTTCGTGCTGTAGACTTTTTTGGAGTTAGTACACTTTTGGAAATAGTCTCTCTTTATTTCAGAAAAAGAATAAACGGAAAGGAAAGCGCGACCTCTGTTTCAGTTATAGTAGGGCGAAGCACCTAATTTTCTGCGGGAATATTTCCACCGAGGGCGCGGTGTTAAATCAATTAACTCGCACGCTTTCTCATGAAATACAATTTTTTAGCTGTATTCGTAGCTGCCAGTATAAAAATCACTTTTGTGCGTTAGATGGCTGCATGACGTACAAAACGTGCGCGCAATAGAACACGACGACGTCATAGACACAATCAACCGAGTTAGAACGTAACGATGTAATTAGCGGCAAATAGTTTGTCGAACCTCTTCGATCGTTTGTGCAGGGACGGACAAAATGACTTGAAAAGCGTGGCTTCCGTGGGATTAAAACTACTATGCTGAAGTAGGTAAACTCAAAATCCTCCAATTCAAATACGCTACAGGAAACCAAGCTTAGACGTCTACGGCCATACCATCGGGAAAGCACCGGTTCTCGTTCGATCACCGAAGTTAAACCCGGTCGGGCGAAGATAGTACTTAGACGGGTGACCGCTTGGGAATACTTCGTGCTGTAGACTTTTTTGGAGTTAGTACACTTTTGGAAATAGTCTCTCTTTATTTCAGAAAAAGAATAAAAGGAAAGCGCGACCTCTGTTTCAGTTATAATAGGGCGAAGCACCTAATTTTCTGCGGGAATATTTCCACCGAGGGCGCCGTGTTAAATCAATTAACTCGCACGCTTTCTCATGAAATACAATTTTTTAGCTGTATTCGTAGCTGCCAGTATAAAAATCACTATTGTGCGTTAGATGGCTGCATGACGTACAAAACGTGCGCGCAATAGAACACCATGGTCGGGCGAAGATAGTACTTAGACGGGTGACCGCTTGGGAATACTTCGTGCTGTAGACTTTTTGGAGTTAGTACACTTTTGGAATAGTCTCTCTTTATTTCAGAAAAAAGAATAAACGGAAAGGAAAGCGCTACCTCTGTTTCAGTTATATAGGGCGAAGCACCTAATTTTCTGCGGGAATATTTCCACCGAGGGCGCGGTGTTAAATCAATTAACTCGCACGCTTTCTCATGAATACAATGTTTTAGCTGTATTCGTAGCTGCCAGTATAAAAATCACTTTTGTGCGTTAGATGGCTGCATGACGTACAAAACGTGCGCGCAATAGAACACGACGACGTCATAGACACAATCAACCGAGTTAGAACGTAACGATGTAATTAGCGGCAAATAGTTTGTCGAACCTCTTCGATCGTTTGTGCAGGGACGGACAAAATGACTTGAAAAGCGTGGCTTCCGTGGGATTAAAACTACAATGCTGAAGTAGGTAAACTCAAAATCCTCCAATTCAAATACGCTACAGGAAACCAAGCTTAGACGTCTACGGCCATACCATCGGGAAAGCACCGGTTCTCGTTCGATCACCGAAGTTAAACCCGGTCGGGCGAGATAGTACTTAGACGGGTGACCGCTTGGGAATACTTCGTGCTGTAGACTTTTTTGGAGTTAGTACACTTTTGGAAATAGTCTCTCTTTATTTCAGAAAAAAGAATAAAAGGAAAAAAAAGCGCGACCTCTGTTTCAGTTATAATAGGGCGAAGCACCTAATTTTCTGCGGGAATATTTCCACCGAGGGCGCGTGTTAAATCAATTAACTCGCACGCTTTCTCATGAAATACAATTTTTTAGCTGTATTCGTAGCTGCCAGTATAAAAAATCACTATTGTGCGTTAGATGGCTGCATGACGTACAAAACGTGCGCGCAATAGAACACCATGGTCGGGCGAAGATAGTACTTAGACGGGTGACCGCTTGGGAATACTTCGTGCTGTAGACTTTTTTGGAGTTAGTACACTTTTGGAAATAGTCTCTCTTTATTTCAGAAAAAGAATAAACGGAAAGGAAAGCGCGACCTCTGTTTCAGTTATAATAGGGCGAAGCACCTAATTTTCTGCGGGAATATTTCCACCGAGGGCGCGGTGTTAAATCAATTAACTCGCACGCTTTCTCATGAAATACAATGTTTTAGCTGTATTCGTAGCTGCCAGTATAAAAATCACTTTTGTGCGTTAGATGGCTGCATGACGTACAAAACGTGCGCGCAATAGAACACGACGACGTCATAGACACAATCAACCGAGTTAGAACGTAACGATGTAATTAGCGGAAATAGTTTGTCGAACCCTTCGATCGTTTGTGCAGGGACGGACAAAATGACTTGAAAAGCGTGGCTTCCGTGGGATTAAAACTACAATGCTGAAGTAGGTAATCTCAAAATCCTCCAATTCAAATACGCTACAGGAAACCAAGCTTAGACGTCTACGGCCATACCATCGGGAAAGCACCGGTTCTCGTTCGATCACCGAAGTTAAACCCGGTCGGGCGAAGATAGTACTTAGACGGGTGACCGCTTGGGAATACTTCGTGCTGTAGACTTTTTTGGAGTTAGTACACTTTTGGAAATAGTCTCTCTTTATTTCAGAAAAAGAATAAAAGGAAAGCGCGACCTCTGTTTCAGTTATAATAGGGCGAAGCACCTAATTTTCTGCGGGAATATTTCCACCGAGGGCGCGGTGTTAAATCAATTAACTCGCACGCTTTCTCATGAAATACAATTTTTTAGCTGTATTCGTAGCTGCCAGTATAAAAATCACTATTGTGCGTTAGATGGCTGCATGACGTACAAAACGTGCGCGCAATAGAACACCATGGTCGGGCGAAGATAGTACTTAGACGGGTGACCGCTTGGGAATACTTCGTGCTGTAGACTTTTTTGGAGTTAGTACACTTTTGGAAATAGTCTCTCTTTATTTCAGAAAAAGAATAAACGGAAAGGAAAGCGCGACCTCTGTTTCAGTTATAATAGGGCGAAGCACCTAATTTTCTGCGGGAATATTTCCACCGAGGGCGCGGTGTTAAATCAATTAACTCGCACGCTTTCTCATGAAATACAATGTTTTAGCTGTATTCGTAGCTGCCAGTATAAAAATCACTTTTGTGCGTTAGATGGCTGCATGACGTACAAAACGTGCGCGCAATAGAACACGACGACGTCATAGACACAATCAACCGAGTTAGAACGTAACGATGTAATTAGCGGAAATAGTTTGTCGAACCCCTTCGATCGTTTGTGCAGGGACGGACAAAATGACTTGAAAAGCGTGGGTTCCGTGGGATTAAAACTACAATGCTGAAGTAGGTAATCTCAAAATCCTCCAATTCAAATACGCTACAGGAAACCAAGTTTAGACGTCTACGGCCATACCATCGGGAAAGCACCGGTTCTCGTTCGATCACCGAAGTTAAACCCGGTCGGGCGAAGATAGTACTTAGACGGGTGACCCCTTGGGAATACTTCGTCCTGTAGACTTTTTTTGGAGTTAGTACACTTTTGGAAATAGTCTCTCTTTATTTCAGAAAAAGAATAAACGAAAGAAAGGAAAGCGCGACCTCTGTTTCAGTTATAGTAGGGCGAAGCACCTAATTTTCTGCGGGAATATTTCCACCGAGGGCGCCGTGTTAAATCAATTAACTCGCACGCTTTCTCATGAAATACAATTTTTTAGCTGTATTCGTAGCTGCCAGTATAAAAATCACTATTGTGCGTTAGATGGCTGCATGACGTACAAAACGTGCGCGCAATAGAACACCATGGTCGGGCGAAGATAGTACTTAGACGGGTGACCGCTTGGGAATACTTCGTGCTGTAGACTTTTTTGGAGTTAGTACACTTTTGGAAATAGTCTCTCTTTATTTCAGAAAAAGAATAAACGGAAAGGAAAGCGCGACCTCTGTTTCAGTTATAATAGGGCGAAGCACCTAATTTTCTGCGGGAATATTTCCACCGAGGGCGCGGTGTTAAATCAATTAACTCGCACGCTTTCTCATGAAATACAATGTTTTAGCTGTATTCGTAGCTGCCAGTATAAAAATCACTTTTGTGCGTTAGATGGCTGCATGACGTACAAAACGTGCGCGCAATAGAACACGACGACGTCATAGACACAATCAAGCGAGTTAGAACGTAACGATGTAATTAGCGGAAGATAGTTTGTCGAACCCTTCGCTCGTTTGTGCAGGGACGGACAAAATGACTTGAAAAGCGTGGTTCCGTGGGATTAAAACTACAATGCTGAAGTAGGTAAACTCAAAATCCTCCAATTCAAATACGCTACAGGAAACCAAGCTTAGACGTCTACGGCCATACCATCGGGAAAGCACCGGTTCTCGTTCGATCACCGAAGTTAAACCCGGTCGGGCGAAGATAGTACTTAGACGGGTGACCCCTTGGGAATACTTCGTCCTGTAGACTTTTTTTGGAGTTAGTACACTTTTGGAAATAGTCTCTCTTTATTTCAGAAAAAGAATAAAAGGAAAGCGCGACCTCTGTTTCAGTTATAATAGGGCGAAGCACCTAATTTTCTGCGGGAATATTTCCACCGAGGGCGCCGTGTTAAATCAATTAACTCGCACGCTTTCTCATGAAATACAATTTTTTAGCTGTATTCGTAGCTGCCAGTATAAAAATCACTATTGTGCGTTAGATGGCTGCATGACGTACAAAACGTGCGCGCAATAGAACACCATGGTCGGGCGAAGATAGTACTTAGACGGGTGACCGCTTGGGAATACTTCGTGCTGTAGACTTTTTTGGGAGTTAGTACACTTTTGGAAATAGTCTCTCTTTATTTCAGAAAAAGAATAAACGGAAAGGAAAGCGCGACCTCTGTTTCAGTTATAATAGGGCGAAGCACCTAATTTTCTGCGGGAATATTTCCACCGAGGGCGCGGTGTTAAATCAATTAACTCGCACGCTTTCTCATGAAATACAATTTTTAGCTGTATTCGTAGCTGCCAGTATAAAAATCACTTTTGTGCGTTAGATGGCTGCATGACGTACAAAACGTGCGCGCAATAGAACACGACGACGTCATAGACACAATCAACCGAGTTAGAACGTAACGATGTAATTAGCGGAAATAGTTTGTCGAACCTCTTCGATCGTTTGTGCAGGGACGGACAAAATGACTTGAAAAGCGTGGGTTCCGTGGGATTAAAACTACAATGCTGAAGTAGGTAATCTCAAAATCCTCCAATTCAAATACGCTACAGGAAACCAAGCTTAGACGTCTACGGCCATACCATCGGGAAAGCACCGGTTCTCGTTCGATCACCGAAGTTAAACCCGGTCGGGCGAAGATAGTACTTAGACGGGTGACCCCTTGGGAATACTTCGTGCTGTAGACTTTTTTGGAGTTAGTACACTTTTGGAAATAGTCTCTCTTTATTTCAGAAAAAGAATAAACGGAAAGGAAAGCGCGACCTCTGTTTCAGTTATAGTAGGGCGAAGCACCTAATTTTCTGCGGGAATATTTCCACCGAGGGCGCGGTGTTAAATCAATTAACTCGCACGCTTTCTCATGAAATACAATTTTTTAGCTGTATTCGTAGCTGCCAGTATAAAAATCACTATTGTGCGTTAGATGGCTGCATGACGTACAAAACGTGCGCGCAATAGAACACCATGGTCGGGCGAAGATAGTACTTAGACGGGTGACCGCTTGGGAATACTTCGTGCTGTAGACTTTTTTGGAGTTAGTACACTTTTGGAAATAGTCTCTCTTTATTTCAGAAAAAGAATAAACGGAAAGGAAAGCGCGACCTCTGTTTCAGTTATAATAGGGCGAAGCACCTAATTTTCTGCGGGAATATTTCCACCGAGGGCGCGGTGTTAAATCAATTAACTCGCACGCTTTCTCATGAAATACAATGTTTTAGCTGTATTCGTAGCTGCCAGTATAAAAATCACTTTTGTGCGTTAGATGGCTGCATGACGTACAAAACGTGCGCGCAATAGAACACGACGACGTCATAGACACAATCAACCGAGTTAGAACGTAACGATGTAATTAGCGGAAGATAGTTTGTCGAACCTCTTCGCTCGTTTGTGCAGGGACGGACAAAATGACTTGAAAAGCGTGGGTTCCGTGGGATTAAAACTACAATGCTGAAGTAGGTAATCTCAAAATCCTCCAATTCAAATACGCTACAGGAAACCAAGCTTAGACGTCTATGGCCATACCATCGGGAAAGCACCGGTTCTCGTTCGATCACCGAAGTTAAACCCGGTCGGGCGAAGATAGTACTTAGACGGGTGACCCCTTGGGAATACTTCGTGCTGTAGACTTTTTTTGGAGTTAGTACACTTTTGGAAATAGTCTCTCTTTATTTCAGAAAAAGAATAAACGGAAAGAAAGAAAGGAAAGCGCGACCTCTGTTTCAGTTATAGTAGGGCGAAGCACCTAATTTTCTGCGGGAATATTTCCACCGAGGGCGCGGTGTTAAATCAATTAACTCGCACGCTTTCTCATGAAATACAATTTTTTAGCTGTATTCGTAGCTGCCAGTATAAAAATCACTATTGTGCGTTAGATGGCTGCATGACGTACAAAACGTGCGCGCAATAGAACACCATGGTCGGGCGAAGATAGTACTTAGACGGGTGACCGCTTGGGAATACTTCGTGCTGTAGACTTTTTTGGAGTTAGTACACTTTTGGAAATAGTCTCTCTTTATTTCAGAAAAAGAATAAACGGAAAGGAAAGCGCGACCTCTGTTTCAGTTATAGTAGGGCGAAGCACCTAATTTTCTGCGGAATATTTCCACCGAGGGCGCGGTGTTAAATCAATTAACTCGCACGCTTTCTCATGAAATACAATGTTTTAGCTGTATTCGTAGCTGCCAGTATAAAAATCACTTTTGTGCGTTAGATGGCTGCATGACGTACAAAACGTGCGCGCAATAGAACACGACGACGTCATAGACACAATCAACCGAGTTAGAACGTAACGATGTAATTAGCGGAAAATAGTTTGTCGAACCTCTTCGCTCGTTTGTGCAGGGACGGACAAAATGACTTGAAAAGCGTGGGTTCCGTGGGATTAAAACTACAATGCTGAAGTAGGTAATCTCAAAATCCTCCAATTCAAATACGCTACAGGAAACCAAGTTTAGACGTCTATGGCCATACCATCGGGAAAGCACCGGTTCTCGTTCGATCACCGAAGTTAAACCCGGTCGGGCGAAGATAGTACTTAGACGGGTGACCCCTTGGGAATACTTCGTCCTGTAGACTTTTTTGGAGTTAGTACACTTTTGGAAATAGTCTCTCTTTATTTCAGAAAAAGAATAAAAGGAAAGCGCGACCTCTGTTTCAGTTATAGTAGGGCGAAGCACCTAATTTTCTGCGGGAATATTTCCACCGAGGGCGCGGTGTTAAATCAATTAACTCGCACGCTTTCTCATGAAATACAATTTTTTAGCTGTATTCGTAGCTGCCAGTATAAAAATCACTATTGTGCGTTAGATGGCTGCATGACGTACAAAACGTGCGCGCAATAGAACACCATGGTCGGGCGAAGATAGTACTTAGACGGGTGACCGCTTGGGAATACTTCGTGCTGTAGACTTTTTTGGAGTTAGTACACTTTTGGAAATAGTCTCTCTTTATTTCAGAAAAAGAATAAACGGAAAGGAAAGCGCGACCTCTGTTTCAGTTATAATAGGGCGAAGCACCTAATTTTCTGCGGGAATATTTCCACCGAGGGCGCGGTGTTAAATCAATTAACTCGCACGCTTTCTCATGAAATACAATGTTTTAGCTGTATTCGTAGCTGCCAGTATAAAAATCACTTTTGTGCGTTAGATGGCTGCATGACGTACAAAACGTGCGCGCAATAGAACACGACGACGTCATAGACACAATCAAGCGAGTTAGAACGTAACGATGTAATTAGCGGAAGATAGTTTGTCGAACCTCTTCGATCGTTTGTGCAGGGACGGACAAAATGACTTGAAAAGCGTGGGTTCCGTGGGATTAAAACTACAATGCTGAAGTAGGTAATCTCAAAATCCTCCAATTCAAATACGCTACAGGAAACCAAGTTTAGACGTCTACGGCCATACCATCGGGAAAGCACCGGTTCTCGTTCGATCACCGAAGTTAAACCCGGTCGGGCGAAGATAGTACTTAGACGGGTGACCCCTTGGGAATACTTCGTCCTGTAGACTTTTTTGGAGTTAGTACACTTTTGGAAATAGTCTCTCTTTATTTCAGAAAAAGAATAAACGGAAAGGAAAGAAAGGAAAGCGCGACCTCTGTTTCAGTTATAGTAGGGCGAAGCACCTAATTTTCTGCGGGAATATTTCCACCGAGGGCGCGGTGTTAAATCAATTAACTCGCACGCTTTCTCATGAAATACAATTTTTTAGCTGTATTCGTAGCTGCCAGTATAAAAATCACTATTGTGCGTTAGATGGCTGCATGACGTACAAAACGTGCGCGCAATAGAACACCATGGTCGGGCGAAGATAGTACTTAGACGGGTGACCGCTTGGGAATACTTCGTGCTGTAGACTTTTTTGGAGTTAGTACACTTTTGGAAATAGTCTCTCTTTATTTCAGAAAAAAATAAACGGAAAGGAAAGCGCGACCTCTGTTTCAGTTATAATAGGGCGAAGCACCTAATTTTCTGCGGGAATATTTCCACCGAGGGCGCGGTGTTAAATCAATTAACTCGCACGCTTTCTCATGAAATACAATGTTTTAGCTGTATTCGTAGCTGCCAGTATAAAAATCACTTTTGTGCGTTAGATGGCTGCATGACGTACAAAACGTGCGCGCAATAGAACACGACGACGTCATAGACACAATCAACCGAGTTAGAACGTAACGATGTAATTAGCGGCAAATAGTTTGTCGAACCTCTTCGATCGTTTGTGCAGGGACGGACAAAATGACTTGAAAAGCGTGGCTTCCGTGGGATTAAAACTACAATGCTGAAGTAGGTAAACTCAAAATCCTCCAATTCAAATACGCTACAGGAAACCAAGCTTAGACGTCTACGGCCATACCATCGGGAAAGCACCGGTTCTCGTTCGATCACCGAAGTTAAACCCGGTCGGGCGAAGATAGTACTTAGACGGGTGACCGCTTGGGAATACTTCGTGCTGTAGACTTTTTTGGAGTTAGTACACTTTTGGAAATAGTCTCTCTTTATTTCAGAAAAAGAAAAAAAGGAAAGCGCGACCTCTGTTTCAGTTATAATAGGGCGAAGCACCTAATTTTCTGCGGGAATATTTCCACCGAGGGCGCCGTGTTAAATCAATTAACTCGCACGCTTTCTCATGAAATACAATTTTTTAGCTGTATTCGTAGCTGCCAGTATAAAAATCACTATTGTGCGTTAGATGGCTGCATGACGTACAAAACGTGCGCGCAATAGAACACCATGGTCGGGCGAAGATAGTACTTAGACGGGTGACCGCTTGGGAATACTTCGTGCTGTAGACTTTTTTGGAGTTAGTACACTTTTGGAAATAGTCTCTCTTTATTTCAGAAAAAGAATAAACGGAAAGGAAAGCGCGACCTCTGTTTCAGTTATAATAGGGCGAAGCACCTAATTTTCTGCGGGAATATTTCCACCGAGGGCGCGGTGTTAAATCAATTAACTCGCACGCTTTCTCATGAAATACAATGTTTTAGCTGTATTCGTAGCTGCCAGTATAAAAATCACTTTTGTGCGTTAGATGGCTGCATGACGTACAAAACGTGCGCGCAATAGAACACGACGACGTCATAGACACAATCAAGCGAGTTAGAACGTAACGATGCAATTAGCGGAAGATAGTTTGTCGAACCCCTTCGCTCGTTTGTGCAGGGACGGACAAAATGACTTGAAAAGCGTGGGTTCCGTGGGATTAAAACTACAATGCTGAAGTAGGTAATCTCAAAATCCTCCAATTCAAATACGCTACAGGAAACCAAGTTTAGACGTCTATGGCCATACCATCGGGAAAGCACCGGTTCTCGTTCGATCACCGAAGTTAAACCCGGTCGGGCGAAGATAGTACTTAGACGGGTGACCCCTTGGGAATACTTCGTCCTGTAGACTTTTTTGGAGTTAGTACACTTTTGGAAATAGTCTCTCTTTATTTCAGAAAAAGAATAAAAGGAAAGCGCGACCTCTGTTTCAGTTATAGTAGGGCGAAGCACCTAATTTTCTGCGGGAATATTTCCACCGAGGGCGCCGTGTTAAATCAATTAACTCGCACGCTTTCTCATGAAATACAATTTTTTAGCTGTATTCGTAGCTGCCAGTATAAAAATCACTATTGTGCGTTAGATGGCTGCATGACGTACAAAACGTGCGCGCAATAGAACACCATGGTCGGGCGAAGATAGTACTTAGACGGGTGACCGCTTGGGAATACTTCGTGCTGTAGACTTTTTTGGGAGTTAGTACACTTTTGGAAATAGTCTCTCTTTATTTCAGAAAAAGAATAAACGGAAAGGAAAGCGCGACCTCTGTTTCAGTTATAGTAGGGCGAAGCACCTAATTTTCTGCGGGAATATTTCCACCGAGGGCGCGGTGTTAAATCAATTAACTCGCACGCTTTCTCATGAAATACAATTTTTTAGGCTGTATTCGTAGCTGCCAGTATAAAAATCACTTTTGTGCGTTAGATGGCTGCATGACGTACAAAACGTGCGCGCAATAGAACACGACGACGTCATAGACACAATCAACCGAGTTAGAACGTAACGATGTAATTAGCGGCAAATAGTTTGTCGAACCTCTTCGATCGTTTGTGCAGGGACGGACAAAATGACTTGAAAAGCGTGGCTTCCGTGGGATTAAAACTACTATGCTGAAGTAGGTAAACTCAAAATCCTCCAATTCAAATACGCTACAGGAAACCAAGCTTAGACGTCTACGGCCATACCATCGGGAAAGCACCGGTTCTCGTTCGATCACCGAAGTTAAACCCGGTCGGGCGAAGATAGTACTTAGACGGGTGACCGCTTGGAATACTTCGTGCTGTAGACTTTTTTGGAGTTAGTACACTTTTGGAAATAGTCTCTCTTTATTTCAGAAAAAGAATAAACGGAAAGGAAAGCGCGACCTCTGTTTCAGTTATAATAGGGCGAAGCACCTAATTTTCTGCGGGAATATTTCCACCGAGGGCGCCGTGTTAAATCAATTAACTCGCACGCTTTCTCATGAAATACAATTTTTTAGCTGTATTCGTAGCTGCCAGTATAAAAATCACTATTGTGCGTTAGATGGCTGCATGACGTACAAAACGTGCGCGCAATAGAACACCATGGTCGGGCGAAGATAGTACTTAGACGGGTGACCGCTTGGGAATACTTCGTGCTGTAGACTTTTTTGGAGTTAGTACACTTTTGGAAATAGTCTCTCTTTATTTCAGAAAAAAAATAAACGGAAAGGAAAGCGCGACCTCTGTTTCAGTTATAATAGGGCGAAGCACCTAATTTTCTGCGGGAATATTTCCACCGAGGGCGCGGTGTTAAATCAATTAACTCGCACGCTTTCTCATGAAATACAATGTTTTAGCTGTATTCGTAGCTGCCAGTATAAAAATCACTTTTGTGCGTTAGATGGCTGCATGACGTACAAAACGTGCGCGCAATAGAACACGACGACGTCATAGACACAATCAACCGAGTTAGAACGTAACGATGTAATTAGCGGAAATAGTTTGTCGAACCTCTTCGATCGTTTGTGCAGGGACGGACAAAATGACTTGAAAAGCGTGGCTTCCGTGGGATTAAAACTACTATGCTGAAGTAGGTAAACTCAAAATCCTCCAATTCAAATACGCTACAGAAACCAAGCTTAGACGTCTACGGCCATACCATCGGGAAAGCACCGGTTCTCGTTCGATCACCGAAGTTAAACCCGGTCGGGCGAAGATAGTACTTAGACGGGTGACCGCTTGGGAATACTTCGTGCTGTAGACTTTTTTGGAGTTAGTACACTTTTGGAAATAGTCTCTCTTTATTTCAGAAAAAGAATAAACGGAAAGGAAAGCGCGACCTCTGTTTCAGTTATAATAGGGCGAAGCACCTAATTTTCTGCGGGAATATTTCCACCGAGGGCGCGGTGTTAAATCAATTAACTCGCACGCTTTCTCATGAAATACAATGTTTTAGCTGTATTCGTAGCTGCCAGTATAAAAATCACTTTTGTGCGTTAGATGGCTGCATGACGTACAAAACGTGCGCGCAATAGAACACGACGACGTCATAGACACAATCAAGCGAGTTAGAACGTAACGATGCAATTAGCGGAAGATAGTTTGTCGACCCCTTCGCTCGTTTGTGCAGGGACGGACAAAATGACTTGAAAAGCGTGGGTTCCGTGGGATTAAAACTACAATGCTGAAGTAGGTAATCTCAAAATCCTCCAATTCAAATACGCTACAGGAAACCAAGTTTAGACGTCTATGGCCATACCATCGGGAAAGCACCGGTTCTCGTTCGATCACCGAAGTTAAACCCGGTCGGGCGAAGATAGTACTTAGACGGGTGACCCCTTGGGAATACTTCGTCCTGTAGACTTTTTTTGGAGTTAGTACACTTTTGGAAATAGTCTCTCTTTATTTCAGAAAAAGAATAAAAAGGAAAGCGCGACCTCTGTTTCAGTTATAATAGGGCGAAGCACCTAATTTTCTGCGGGAATATTTCCACCGAGGGCGCGGTGTTAAATCAATTAACTCGCACGCTTTCTCATGAAATACAATTTTTTAGCTGTATTCGTAGCTGCCAGTATAAAAATCACTATTGTGCGTTAGATGGCTGCATGACGTACAAAACGTGCGCGCAATAGAACACCATGGTCGGGCGAAGATAGTACTTAGACGGGTGACCGCTTGGGAATACTTCGTGCTGTAGACTTTTTTGGGAGTTAGTACACTTTTGGAAATAGTCTCTCTTTATTTCAGAAAAAGAATAAACGGAAAGGAAAGCGCGACCTCTGTTTCAGTTATAATAGGGCGAAGCACCTAATTTTCTGCGGGAATATTTCCACCGAGGGCGCGGTGTTAAATCAATTAACTCGCACGCTTTCTCATGAAATACAATGTTTTAGCTGTATTCGTAGCTGCCAGTATAAAAATCACTTTTGTGCGTTAGATGGCTGCATGACGTACAAAACGTGCGCGCAATAGAACACGACGACGTCATAGACACAATCAAGCGAGTTAGAACGTAACGATGTAATTAGCGGAAATAGTTTGTCGAACCTCTTCGATCGTTTGTGCAGGGACGGACAAAATGACTTGAAAAGCGTGGCTTCCGTGGGATTAAAACTACAATGCTGAAGTAGGTAAACTCAAAATCCTCCAATTCAAATACGCTACAGGAAACCAAGCTTAGACGTCTACGGCCATACCATCGGGAAAGCACCGGTTCTCGTTCGATCACCGAAGTTAAACCCGGTCGGGCGAAGATAGTACTTAGACGGGTGACCCCTTGGGAATACTTCGTCCTGTAGACTTTTTTTGGAGTTAGTACACTTTTGGAAATAGTCTCTCTTTATTTCAGAAAAAGAATAAAGGAAAGCGCGACCTCTGTTTCAGTTATAATAGGGCGAAGCACCTAATTTTCTGCGGGAATATTTCCACCGAGGGCGCCGTGTTAAATCAATTAACTCGCACGCTTTCTCATGAAATACAATTTTTTAGCTGTATTCGTAGCTGCCAGTATAAAAATCACTATTGTGCGTTAGATGGCTGCATGACGTACAAAACGTGCGCGCAATAGAACACCATGGTCGGGCGAAGATAGTACTTAGACGGGTGACCGCTTGGGAATACTTCGTGCTGTAGACTTTTTGGAGTTAGTACACTTTTGGAAGTCTCTCTTTATTTCAGAAAAAGAATAAACGGAAAGGAAAGCGCGACCTCTGTTTCAGTTATAATAGGGCGAAGCACCTAATTTTCTGCGGGAATATTTCCACCGAGGGCGCGGTGTTAAATCAATTAACTCGCACGCTTTCTCATGAAATACAATGTTTTAGCTGTATTCGTAGCTGCCAGTATAAAAATCACTTTTGTGCGTTAGATGGCTGCATGACGTACAAAACGTGCGCGCAATAGAACACGACGACGTCATAGACACAATCAACCGAGTTAGAACGTAACGATGTAATTAGCGGAAATAGTTTGTCGAACCTCTTCGATCGTTTGTGCAGGGACGGACAAAATGACTTGAAAAGCGTGGCTTCCGTGGGATTAAAACTACAATGCTGAAGTAGGTAAACTCAAAATCCTCCAATTCAAATACGCTACAGGAAACCAAGCTTAGACGTCTACGGCCATACCATCGGGAAAGCACCGGTTCTCGTTCGATCACCGAAGTTAAACCCGGTCGGGCGAAGATAGTACTTAGACGGGTGACCGCTTGGGAATACTTCGTGCTGTAGACTTTTTTGGAGTTAGTACACTTTTGGAAATAGTCTCTCTTTATTTCAGAAAAAGAATAAACGGAAAGGAAAGCGCGACCTCTGTTTCAGTTATAGTAGGGCGAAGCACCTAATTTTCTGCGGGAATATTTCCACCGAGGGCGCCGTGTTAAATCAATTAACTCGCACGCTTTCTCATGAAATACAATTTTTTAGCTGTATTCGTAGCTGCCAGTATAAAAATCACTATTGTGCGTTAGATGGCTGCATGACGTACAAAACGTGCGCGCAATAGAACACCATGGTCGGGCGAAGATAGTACTTAGACGGGTGACCGCTTGGGAATACTTCGTGCTGTAGACTTTTTTGGAGTTAGTACACTTTTGGAAATAGTCTCTCTTTATTTCAGAAAAAGAATAAACGGAAAGGAAAGCGCGACCTCTGTTTCAGTTATAATAGGGCGAAGCACCTAATTTTCTGCGGGAATATTTCCACCGAGGGCGCGGTGTTAAATCAATTAACTCGCACGCTTTCTCATGAAATACAATGTTTTAGCTGTATTCGTAGCTGCCAGTATAAAAATCACTTTTGTGCGTTAGATGGCTGCATGACGTACAAAACGTGCGCGCAATAGAACACGACGACGTCATAGACACAATCAACGAGTTAGAACGTAACGATGTAATTAGCGGAAATAGTTTGTCGAACCCCTTCGCTCGTTTGTGCAGGGACGGACAAAATGACTTGAAAAGCGTGGGTTCCGTGGGATTAAAACTACAATGCTGAAGTAGGTAATCTCAAAATCCTCCAATTCAAATACGCTACAGGAAACCAAGTTTAGACGTCTACGGCCATACCATCGGGAAAGCACCGGTTCTCGTTCGATCACCGAAGTTAAACCCGGTCGGGCGAAGATAGTACTTAGACGGGTGACCCTTGGGAATACTTCGTGCTGTAGACTTTTTTGGAGTTAGTACACTTTTGGAAATAGTCTCTCTTTATTTCAGAAAAAGAATAAAAGGAAAGCGCGACCTCTGTTTCAGTTATAGTAGGGCGAAGCACCTAATTTTCTGCGGGAATATTTCCACCGAGGGCGCGTGTTAAATCAATTAACTCGCACGCTTTCTCATGAAATACAATTTTTTAGCTGTATTCGTAGCTGCCAGTATAAAAATCACTATTGTGCGTTAGATGGCTGCATGACGTACAAAACGTGCGCGCAATAGAACACCATGGTCGGGCGAAGATAGTACTTAGACGGGTGACCGCTTGGGAATACTTCGTGCTGTAGACTTTTTTGGAGTTAGTACACTTTTGGAAATAGTCTCTCTTTATTTCAGAAAAAGAATAAACGGAAAGGAAAGCGCGACCTCTGTTTCAGTTATAATAGGGCGAAGCACCTAATTTTCTGCGGGAATATTTCCACCGAGGGCGCGGTGTTAAATCAATTAACTCGCACGCTTTCTCATGAAATACAATGTTTTAGCTGTATTCGTAGCTGCCAGTATAAAAATCACTTTTGTGCGTTAGATGGCTGCATGACGTACAAAACGTGCGCGCAATAGAACACGACGACGTCATAGACACAATCAAGCGAGTTAGAACGTAACGATGCAATTAGCGGAAGATAGTTTGTCGAACCCCTTCGCTCGTTTGTGCAGGGACGGACAAAATGACTTGAAAAGCGTGGGTTCCGTGGGATTAAAACTACAATGCTGAAGTAGGTAACTCAAAATCCTCCAATTCAAATACGCTACAGGAAACCAAGTTTAGACGTCTATGGCCATACCATCGGGAAAGCACCGGTTCTCGTTCGATCACCGAAGTTAAACCCGGTCGGGCGAAGATAGTACTTAGACGGGTGACCCCTTGGGAATACTTCGTCCTGTAGACTTTTTTTGGAGTTAGTACACTTTTGGAAATAGTCTCTCTTTATTTCAGAAAAAGAATAAAAGGAAAGCGCGACCTCTGTTTCAGTTATAGTAGGGCGAAGCACCTAATTTTCTGCGGGAATATTTCCACCGAGGGCGCCGTGTTAAATCAATTAACTCGCACGCTTTCTCATGAAATACAATTTTTTAGCTGTATTCGTAGCTGCCAGTATAAAAATCACTATTGTGCGTTAGATGGCTGCATGACGTACAAAACGTGCGCGCAATAGAACACCATGGTCGGGCGAAGATAGTACTTAGACGGGTGACCGCTTGGGAATACTTCGTGCTGTAGACTTTTTTGGGAGTTAGTACACTTTTGGAAATAGTCTCTCTTTATTTCAGAAAAAGAATAAACGGAAAGGAAAGCGCGACCTCTGTTTCAGTTATAATAGGGCGAAGCACCTAATTTTCTGCGGGAATATTTCCACCGAGGGCGCGGTGTTAAATCAATTAACTCGCACGCTTTCTCATGAAATACAATGTTTTAGCTGTATTCGTAGCTGCCAGTATAAAAATCACTTTTGTGCGTTAGATGGCTGCATGACGTACAAAACGTGCGCGCAATAGAACACGACGACGTCATAGACACAATCACCGAGTTAGAACGTAACGATGTAATTAGCGGCAAATAGTTTGTCGAACCTCTTCGATCGTTTGTGCAGGGACGGACAAAATGACTTGAAAAGCGTGGCTTCCGTGGGATTAAAACTACAATGCTGAAGTAGGTAAACTCAAAATCCTCCAATTCAAATACGCTACAGGAAACAAGCTTAGACGTCTACGGCCATACCATCGGGAAAGCACCGGTTCTCGTTCGATCACCGAAGTTAAACCCGGTCGGGCGAAGATAGTACTTAGACGGGTGACCCCTTGGGAATACTTCGTGCTGTAGACTTTTTTGGAGTTAGTACACTTTTGGAAATAGTCTCTCTTTATTTCAGAAAAAGAATAAACGGAAAGGAAAGCGCGACCTCTGTTTCAGTTATAATAGGGCGAAGCACCTAATTTTCTGCGGGAATATTTCCACCGAGGGCGCCGTGTTAAATCAATTAACTCGCACGCTTTCTCATGAAATACAATTTTTTAGCTGTATTCGTAGCTGCCAGTATAAAAATCACTATTGTGCGTTAGATGGCTGCATGACGTACAAAACGTGCGCGCAATAGAACACCATGGTCGGGCGAAGATAGTACTTAGACGGGTGACCGCTTGGGAATACTTCGTGCTGTAGACTTTTTTGGAGTTAGTACACTTTTGGAAATAGTCTCTCTTTATTTCAGAAAAAAATAAACGGAAAGGAAAGCGCGACCTCTGTTTCAGTTATAATAGGGCGAAGCACCTAATTTTCTGCGGGAATATTTCCACCGAGGGCGCGGTGTTAAATCAATTAACTCGCACGCTTTCTCATGAAATACAATGTTTTAGCTGTATTCGTAGCTGCCAGTATAAAAATCACTTTTGTGCGTTAGATGGCTGCATGACGTACAAAACGTGCGCGCAATAGAACACGACGACGTCATAGACACAATCAACCGAGTTAGAACGTAACGATGTAATTAGCGGAAATAGTTTGTCGAACCTCTTCGATCGTTTGTGCAGGGACGGACAAAATGACTTGAAAAGCGTGGCTTCCGTGGGATTAAAACTACAATGCTGAAGTAGGTAAACTCAAAATCCTCCAATTCAAATACGCTACAGGAAACCAAGCTTAGACGTCTACGGCCATACCATCGGGAAAGCACCGGTTCTCGTTCGATCACCGAAGTTAAACCCGGTCGGGCGAAGATAGTACTTAGACGGGTGACCGCTTGGGAATACTTCGTGCTGTAGACTTTTTTGGAGTTAGTACACTTTTGGAAATAGTCTCTCTTTATTTCAGAAAAAGAATAAAAGGAAAGCGCGACCTCTGTTTCAGTTATAGTAGGGCGAAGCACCTAATTTTCTGCGGGAATATTTCCACCGAGGGCGCCGTGTTAAATCAATTAACTCGCACGCTTTCTCATGAAATACAATTTTTTAGCTGTATTCGTAGCTGCCAGTATAAAAATCACTATTGTGCGTTAGATGGCTGCATGACGTACAAAACGTGCGCGCAATAGAACACCATGGTCGGGCGAAGATAGTACTTAGACGGGTGACCGCTTGGGAATACTTCGTGCTGTAGACTTTTTTGGAGTTAGTACACTTTTGGAAATAGTCTCTCTTTATTTCAGAAAAAGAATAAACGGAAAGGAAAGCGCGACCTCTGTTTCAGTTATAATAGGGCGAAGCACCTAATTTTCTGCGGGAATATTTCCACCGAGGGCGCGGTGTTAAATCAATTAACTCGCACGCTTTCTCATGAAATACAATGTTTTAGCTGTATTCGTAGCTGCCAGTATAAAAATCACTTTTGTGCGTTAGATGGCTGCATGACGTACAAAACGTGCGCGCAATAGAACACGACGACGTCATAGACACAATCAAGCGAGTTAGAACGTAACGATGCAATTAGCGGAAGATAGTTTGTCGAACCCCTTCGCTCGTTTGTGCAGGGACGGACAAAATGACTTGAAAAGCGTGGGTTCCGTGGGATTAAAACTACAATGCTGAAGTAGGTAATCTCAAAATCCTCCAATTCAAATACGCTACAGGAAACCAAGTTTAGACGTCTATGGCCATACCATCGGGAAAGCACCGGTTCTCGTTCGATCACCGAAGTTAAACCCGGTCGGGCGAAGATAGTACTTAGACGGGTGACCCCTTGGGAATACTTCGTCCTGTAGACTTTTTTTGGAGTTAGTACACTTTTGGAAATAGTCTCTCTTTATTTCAGAAAAAGAATAAAAGGAAAGCGCGACCTCTGTTTCAGTTATAATAGGGCGAAGCACCTAATTTTCTGCGGGAATATTTCCACCGAGGGCGCCGTGTTAAATCAATTAACTCGCACGCTTTCTCATGAAATACAATTTTTTAGCTGTATTCGTAGCTGCCAGTATAAAAATCACTATTGTGCGTTAGATGGCTGCATGACGTACAAAACGTGCGCGCAATAGAACACCATGGTCGGGCGAAGATAGTACTTAGACGGGTGACCGCTTGGGAATACTTCGTGCTGTAGACTTTTTTGGGAGTTAGTACACTTTTGGAAATAGTCTCTCTTTATTTCAGAAAAAGAATAAACGGAAAGGAAAGCGCGACCTCTGTTTCAGTTATAGTAGGGCGAAGCACCTAATTTTCTGCGGGAATATTTCCACCGAGGGCGCGGTGTTAAATCAATTAACTCGCACGCTTTCTCATGAAATACAATTTTTTGGCTGTATTCGTAGCTGCCAGTATAAAAATCACTTTTGTGCGTTAGATGGCTGCATGACGTACAAAACGTGCGCGCAATAGAACACGACGACGTCATAGACACAATCAACCGAGTTAGAACGTAACGATGTAATTAGCGGCAAATAGTTTGTCGAACCTCTTCGATCGTTTGTGCAGGGACGGACAAAATGACTTGAAAAGCGTGGCTTCCGTGGGATTAAAACTACAATGCTGAAGTAGGTAAACTCAAAATCCTCCAATTCAAATACGCTACAGGAAACCAAGCTTAGACGTCTACGGCCATACCATCGGGAAAGCACCGGTTCTCGTTCGATCACCGAAGTTAAACCCGGTCGGGCGAAGATAGTACTTAGACGGGTGACCGCTTGGGAATACTTCGTGCTGTAGACTTTTTTGGAGTTAGTACACTTTTGGAAATAGTCTCTCTTTATTTCAGAAAAAGAATAAACGGAAAGGAAAGCGCGACCTCTGTTTCAGTTATAATAGGGCGAAGCACCTAATTTTCTGCGGGAATATTTCCACCGAGGGCGCCGTGTTAAATCAATTAACTCGCACGCTTTCTCATGAAATACAATTTTTTAGCTGTATTCGTAGCTGCCAGTATAAAAATCACTATTGTGCGTTAGATGGCTGCATGACGTACAAAACGTGCGCGCAATAGAACACCATGGTCGGGCGAAGATAGTACTTAGACGGGTGACCGCTTGGGAATACTTCGTGCTGTAGACTTTTTTGGAGTTAGTACACTTTTGGAAATAGTCTCTCTTTATTTCAGAAAAAGAATAAACGGAAAGGAAAGCGCGACCTCTGTTTCAGTTATAATAGGGCGAAGCACCTAATTTTCTGCGGGAATATTTCCACCGAGGGCGCGGTGTTAAATCAATTAACTCGCACGCTTTCTCATGAAATACAATGTTTTAGCTGTATTCGTAGCTGCCAGTATAAAAATCACTTTTGTGCGTTAGATGGCTGCATGACGTACAAAACGTGCGCGCAATAGAACACGACGACGTCATAGACACAATCAAGCGAGTTAGAACGTAACGATGCAATTAGCGGAAGATAGTTTGTCGAACCCCTTCGCTCGTTTGTGCAGGGACGGACAAAATGACTTGAAAAGCGTGGGTTCCGTGGGATTAAAACTACAATGCTGAAGTAGGTAATTCAAAATCCTCCAATTCAAATACGCTACAGGAAACCAAGCTTAGACGTCTACGGCCATACCATCGGAAAGCACCGGTTCTCGTTCGATCACCGAAGTTAAACCCGGTCGGGCGAAGATAGTACTTAGACGGGTGACCCCTTGGGAATACTTCGTGCTGTAGACTTTTTTGGAGTTAGTACACTTTTGGAAATAGTCTCTCTTTATTTCAGAAAAAGAATAAACGGAAAGGAAGAAAGGAAAGCGCGACCTCTGTTTCAGTTATAGTAGGGCGAAGCACCTAATTTTCTGCGGGAATATTTCCACCGAGGGCGCGGTGTTAAATCAATTAACTCGCACGCTTTCTCATGAAATACAATTTTTTAGCTGTATTCGTAGCTGCCAGTATAAAAATCACTTTTGTGCGTTAGATGGCTGCATGACGTACAAAACGTGCGCGCAATAGAACACGACGACGTCATAGACACAATCAAGCGAGTTAGAACGTAACGATGCAATTAGCGGAAGATAGTTTGTCGAACCCCTTCGCTCGTTTGTGCAGGGACGGACAAAATGACTTGAAAAGCGTGGGTTCCGTGGGATTAAAACTACAATGCTGAAGTAGGTAATCTCAAAATCCTCCAATTCAAATACGCTACAGGAAACCAAGTTTAGACGTCTATGGCCATACCATCGGGAAAGCACCGGTTCTCGTTCGATCACCGAAGTTAAACCCGGTCGGGCGAAGATAGTACTTAGACGGGTGACCCCTTGGGAATACTTCGTCCTGTAGACTTTTTTTGGAGTTAGTACACTTTTGGAAATAGTCTCTCTTTATTTCAGAAAAAGAATAAACGGAAAGGAAAGAAGGAAAGCGCGACCTCTGTTTCAGTTATAGTAGGGCGAAGCACCTAATTTTCTGCGGGAATATTTCCACCGAGGGCGCGGTGTTAAATCAATTAACTCGCACGCTTTCTCATGAAATACAATTTTTTAGCTGTATTCGTAGCTGCCAGTATAAAAATCACTATTGTGCGTTAGATGGCTGCATGACGTACAAAACGTGCGCGCAATAGAACACCATGGTCGGGCGAAGATAGTACTTAGACGGGTGACCGCTTGGGAATACTTCGTGCTGTAGACTTTTTGGAGTTAGTACACTTTTGGAAATAGTCTCTCTTTATTTCAGAAAAAGAATAAACGGAAAGGAAAGCGCGACCTCTGTTTCAGTTATAATAGGGCGAAGCACCTAATTTTCTGCGGGAATATTTCCACCGAGGGCGCGGTGTTAAATCAATTAACTCGCACGCTTTCTCATGAAATACAATGTTTTAGCTGTATTCGTAGCTGCCAGTATAAAAATCACTTTGTGCGTTAGATGGCTGCATGACGTACAAAACGTGCGCGCAATAGAACACGACGACGTCATAGACACAATCAACCGAGTTGGAACGTAACGATGTAATTAGCGGAAATAGTTTGTCGAACCTCTTCGATCGTTTGTGCAGGGACGGACAAAATGACTTGAAAAGCGTGGCTTCCGTGGGATTAAAACTACTATGCTGAAGTAGGTAAACTCAAAATCCTCCAATTCAAATACGCTACAGGAAACCAAGCTTAGACGTCTACGGCCATACCATCGGGAAAGCACCGGTTCTCGTTCGATCACCGAAGTTAAACCCGGTCGGGCGAAGATAGTACTTAGACGGGTGACCGCTTGGGAATACTTCGTGCTGTAGACTTTTTTGGAGTTAGTACACTTTTGGAAATAGTCTCTCTTTATTTCAGAAAAAGAATAAAAGGAAAGCGCGACCTCTGTTTCAGTTATAATAGGGCGAAGCACCTAATTTTCTGCGGGAATATTTCCACCGAGGGCGCGGTGTTAAATCAATTAACTCGCACGCTTTCTCATGAAATACAATTTTTTAGCTGTATTCGTAGCTGCCAGTATAAAAATCACTATTGTGCGTTAGATGGCTGCATGACGTACAAAACGTGCGCGCAATAGAACACCATGGTCGGGCGAAGATAGTACTTAGACGGGTGACCGCTTGGGAATACTTCGTGCTGTAGACTTTTTTGGGAGTTAGTACACTTTTGGAAATAGTCTCTCTTTATTTCAGAAAAAGAATAAACGGAAAGGAAAGCGCGACCTCTGTTTCAGTTATAATAGGGCGAAGCACCTAATTTTCTGCGGGAATATTTCCACCGAGGGCGCGGTGTTAAATCAATTAACTCGCACGCTTTCTCATGAAATACAATGTTTTAGCTGTATTCGTAGCTGCCAGTATAAAAATCACTTTTGTGCGTTAGATGGCTGCATGACGTACAAAACGTGCGCGCAATAGAACACGACGACGTCATAGACACAATCAACCGAGTTAGAACGTAACGATGTAATTAGCGGCAAATAGTTTGTCGAACCTCTTCGATCGTTTGTGCAGGGACGGACAAAATGACTTGAAAAGCGTGGCTTCCGTGGGATTAAAACTACTATGCTGAAGTAGGTAAACTCAAAATCCTCCAATTCAAATACGCTACAGGAAACCAAGCTTAGACGTCTACGGCCATACCATCGGGAAAGCACCGGTTCTCGTTCGATCACCGAAGTTAAACCCGGTCGGGCGAAGATAGTACTTAGACGGGTGACCGCTTGGGAATACTTCGTGCTGTAGACTTTTTTGGAGTTAGTACACTTTTGGAAATAGTCTCTCTTTATTTCAGAAAAAGAATAAAAGGAAAGCGCGACCTCTGTTTCAGTTATAATAGGGCGAAGCACCTAATTTTCTGCGGGAATATTTCCACCGAGGGCGCGGTGTTAAATCAATTAACTCGCACGCTTTCTCATGAAATACAATTTTTTAGCTGTATTCGTAGCTGCCAGTATAAAAATCACTATTGTGCGTTAGATGGCTGCATGACGTACAAAACGTGCGCGCAATAGAACACCATGGTCGGGCGAAGATAGTACTTAGACGGGTGACCGCTTGGGAATACTTCGTGCTGTAGACTTTTTTGGAGTTAGTACACTTTTGGAAATAGTCTCTCTTTATTTCAGAAAAAGAATAAACGGAAAGGAAAGCGCGACCTCTGTTTCAGTTATAGTAGGGCGAAGCACCTAATTTTCTGCGGGAATATTCCACCGAGGGCGCGGTGTTAAATCAATTAACTCGCACGCTTTCTCATGAAATACAATGTTTTAGCTGTATTCGTAGCTGCCAGTATAAAAATCACTTTTGTGCGTTAGATGGCTGCATGACGTACAAAACGTGCGCGCAATAGAACACGACGACGTCATAGACACAATCAAGCGAGTTAGAACGTAACGATGCAATTAGCGGAAGATAGTTTGTCGAACCCCTTCGCTCGTTTGTGCAGGGACGGACAAAATGACTTGAAAAGCGTGGGTTCCGTGGGATTAAAACTACAATGCTGAAGTAGGTAATCTCAAAATCCTCCAATTCAAATACGCTACAGGAAACCAAGTTTAGACGTCTATGGCCATACCATCGGGAAAGCACCGGTTCTCGTTCGATCACCGAAGTTAAACCCGGTCGGGCGAAGATAGTACTTAGACGGGTGACCCTTGGGAATACTTCGTCCTGTAGACTTTTTTTGGAGTTAGTACACTTTTGGAAATAGTCTCTCTTTATTTCAGAAAAAGAATAAACGGAAAGGAAAGAAAGGAAAGCGCGACCTCTGTTTCAGTTATAGTAGGGCGAAGCACCTAATTTTCTGCGGGAATATTTCCACCGAGGGCGCGGTGTTAAATCAATTAACTCGCACGCTTTCTCATGAAATACAATTTTTTAGCTGTATTCGTAGCTGCCAGTATAAAAATCACTATTGTGCGTTAGATGGCTGCATGACGTACAAAACGTGCGCGCAATAGAACACCATGGTCGGGCGAAGATAGTACTTAGACGGGTGACCGCTTGGGAATACTTCGTGCTGTAGACTTTTTTGGAGTTAGTACACTTTTGGAAATAGTCTCTCTTTATTTCAGAAAAAGAATAAACGGAAAGGAAAGCGCGACCTCTGTTTCAGTTATAATAGGGCGAAGCACCTAATTTTCTGCGGGAATATTTCCACCGAGGGCGCGGTGTTAAATCAATTAACTCGCACGCTTTCTCATGAAATACAATGTTTTAGCTGTATTCGTAGCTGCCAGTATAAAAATCACTTTTGTGCGTTAGATGGCTGCATGACGTACAAAACGTGCGCGCAATAGAACACGACGACGTCATAGACACAATCAAGCGAGTTAGAACGTAACGATGTAATTAGCGGAAGATAGTTTGTCGAACCCCTTCGATCGTTTGTGCAGGGACGGACAAAATGACTTGAAAAGCGTGGCTTCCGTGGGATTAAAACTACAATGCTGAAGTAGGTAATCTCAAAATCCTCCAATTCAAATACGCTACAGGAAACCAAGTTTAGACGTCTACGGCCATACCATCGGGAAAGCACCGGTTCTCGTTCGATCACCGAAGTTAAACCCGGTCGGGCGAAGATAGTACTTAGACGGGTGACCCCTTGGGAATACTTCGTCCTGTAGACTTTTTTTGGAGTTAGTACACTTTTGGAAATAGTCTCTCTTTATTTCAGAAAAAGAATAAACGGAAACGAAAGAAAGGAAAGCGCGACCTCTGTTTCAGTTATAGTAGGGCGAAGCACCTAATTTTCTGCGGGAATATTTCCACCGAGGGCGCGGTGTTAAATCAATTAACTCGCACGCTTTCTCATGAAATACAATTTTTTAGCTGTATTCGTAGCTGCCAGTATAAAAATCACTATTGTGCGTTAGATGGCTGCATGACGTACAAAACGTGCGCGCAATAGAACACCATGGTCGGGCGAAGATAGTACTTAGACGGGTGACCGCTTGGGAATACTTCGTGCTGTAGACTTTTTTGGAGTTAGTACACTTTGGAAATAGTCTCTCTTTATTTCAGAAAAAGAATAAACGGAAAGGAAAGCGCGACCTCTGTTTCAGTTATAATAGGGCGAAGCACCTAATTTTCTGCGGGAATATTTCCACCGAGGGCGCGGTGTTAAATCAATTAACTCGCACGCTTTCTCATGAAATACAATTTTTTAGCTGTATTCGTAGCTGCCAGTATAAAAATCACTTTTGTGCGTTAGATGGCTGCATGACGTACAAAACGTGCGCGCAATAGAACACGACGACGTCATAGACACAATCAACCGAGTTAGAACGTAACGATGTAATTAGCGGCAAATAGTTTGTCGAACCTCTTCGATCGTTTGTGCAGGGACGGACAAAATGACTTGAAAAGCGTGGCTTCCGTGGGATTAAAACTACTATGCTGAAGTAGGTAAACTCAAAATCCTCCAATTCAAATACGCTACAGGAAACCAAGCTTAGACGTCTACGGCCATACCATCGGGAAAGCACCGGTTCTCGTTCGATCACCGAAGTTAAACCCGGTCGGGCGAAGATAGTACTTAGACGGGTGACCGCTTGGGAATACTTCGTGCTGTAGACTTTTTTGGAGTTAGTACACTTTTGGAAATAGTCTCTCTTTATTTCAGAAAAAGAATAAAAGGAAAGCGCGACCTCTGTTTCAGTTATAATAGGGCGAAGCACCTAATTTTCTGCGGGAATATTTCCACCGAGGGCGCCGTGTTAAATCAATTAACTCGCACGCTTTCTCATGAAATACAATTTTTTAGCTGTATTCGTAGCTGCCAGTATAAAAATCACTATTGTGCGTTAGATGGCTGCATGACGTACAAAACGTGCGCGCAATAGAACACCATGGTCGGGCGAAGATAGTACTTAGACGGGTGACCGCTTGGGAATACTTCGTGCTGTAGACTTTTTTGGAGTTAGTACACTTTTGGAAATAGTCTCTCTTTATTTCAGAAAAAGAATAAACGGAAAGGAAAGCGCGACCTCTGTTTCAGTTATAATAGGGCGAAGCACCTAATTTTCTGCGGGAATATTTCCACCGAGGGCGCGGTGTTAAATCAATTAACTCGCACGCTTTCTCATGAAATACAATGTTTTAGCTGTATTCGTAGCTGCCAGTATAAAAATCACTTTTGTGCGTTAGATGGCTGCATGACGTACAAAACGTGCGCGCAATAGAACACGACGACGTCATAGACACAATCAACCGAGTTAGGTAACGATGTAGCGGAAAATAGTTTGTCGAACCTCTTCGATCGTTTGTGCAGGGACGGACAAAATGACTTGAAAAGCGTGGCTTCCGTGGGATTAAAACTACAATGCTGAAGTAGGTAAACTCAAAATCCTCCAATTCAAATACGCTACAGGAAACCAAGCTTAGACGTCTACGGCCATACCATCGGGAAAGCACCGGTTCTCGTTCGATCACCGAAGTTAAACCCGGTCGGGCGAAGATAGTACTTAGACGGGTGACCGCTTGGGAATACTTCGTGCTGTAGACTTTTTTGGAGTTAGTACACTTTTGGAAATAGTCTCTCTTTATTTCAGAAAAAGAATAAAAGGAAAGCGCGACCTCTGTTTCAGTTATAGTAGGGCGAAGCACCTAATTTTCTGCGGGAATATTTCCACCGAGGGCGCGGTGTTAAATCAATTAACTCGCACGCTTTCTCATGAAATACAATTTTTTAGCTGTATTCGTAGCTGCCAGTATAAAAATCACTATTGTGCGTTAGATGGCTGCATGACGTACAAAACGTGCGCGCAATAGAACACCATGGTCGGGCGAAGATAGTACTTAGACGGGTGACCGCTTGGGAATACTTCGTGCTGTAGACTTTTTTGGGAGTTAGTACACTTTTGGAAATAGTCTCTCTTTATTTCAGAAAAAGAATAAACGGAAAGGAAAGCGCGACCTCTGTTTCAGTTATAGTAGGGCGAAGCACCTAATTTTCTGCGGAATATTTCCACCGAGGGCGCGGTGTTAAATCAATTAACTCGCACGCTTTCTCATGAAATACAATGTTTTAGCTGTATTCGTAGCTGCCAGTATAAAAATCACTTTTGTGCGTTAGATGGCTGCATGACGTACAAAACGTGCGCGCAATAGAACACGACGACGTCATAGACACAATCAACCGAGTTAGAACGTAACGATGTAATTAGCGGAAATAGTTTGTCGAACCTCTTCGCTCGTTTGTGCAGGGACGGACAAAATGACTTGAAAAGCGTGGCTTCCGTGGGATTAAAACTACAATGCTGAAGTAGGTAATCTCAAAATCCTCCAATTCAAATACGCTACAGGAAACCAAGCTTAGACGTCTACGGCCATACCATCGGGAAAGCACCGGTTCTCGTTCGATCACCGAAGTTAAACCCGGTCGGGCGAAGATAGTACTTAGACGGGTGACCGCTTGGAATACTTCGTGCTGTAGACTTTTTTGGAGTTAGTACACTTTTGGAAATAGTCTCTCTTTATTTCAGAAAAAGAATAAACGGAAAGGAAAGCGCGACCTCTGTTTCAGTTATAATAGGGCGAAGCACCTAATTTTCTGCGGGAATATTTCCACCGAGGGCGCCGTGTTAAATCAATTAACTCGCACGCTTTCTCATGAAATACAATTTTTTAGCTGTATTCGTAGCTGCCAGTATAAAAATCACTATTGTGCGTTAGATGGCTGCATGACGTACAAAACGTGCGCGCAATAGAACACCATGGTCGGGCGAAGATAGTACTTAGACGGGTGACCGCTTGGGAATACTTCGTGCTGTAGACTTTTTTGGAGTTAGTACACTTTTGGAAATAGTCTCTCTTTATTTCAGAAAAAGAATAAACGGAAAGGAAAGCGCGACCTCTGTTTCAGTTATAATAGGGCGAAGCACCTAATTTTCTGCGGGAATATTTCCACCGAGGGCGCGGTGTTAAATCAATTAACTCGCACGCTTTCTCATGAAATACAATGTTTTAGCTGTATTCGTAGCTGCCAGTATAAAATCACTTTTGTGCGTTAGATGGCTGCATGACGTACAAAACGTGCGCGCAATAGAACACGACGACGTCATAGACACAATCAAGCGAGTTAGAACGTAACGATGCAATTAGCGGAAGATAGTTTGTCGAACCCTTCGCTCGTTTGTGCAGGGACGGACAAAATGACTTGAAAAGCGTGGGTTCCGTGGGATTAAAACTACAATGCTGAAGTAGGTAAATTCAAAATCCTCCAATTCAAATACGCTACAGGAAACCAAGCTTAGACGTCTACGGCCATACCATCGGGAAAGCACCGGTTCTCGTTCGATCACCGAAGTTAAACCCGGTCGGGCGAAGATAGTACTTAGACGGGTGACCCCTTGGGAATACTTCGTCCTGTAGACTTTTTTTGGAGTTAGTACACTTTTGGAAATAGTCTCTCTTTATTTCAGAAAAAGAATAAACGGAAAAAAGAAAGGAAAGCGCGACCTCTGTTTCAGTTATAGTAGGGCGAAGCACCTAATTTTCTGCGGGAATATTTCCACCGAGGGCGCGGTGTTAAATCAATTAACTCGCACGCTTTCTCATGAAATACAATTTTTTAGCTGTATTCGTAGCTGCCAGTATAAAAATCACTTTGTGCGTTAGATGGCTGCATGACGTACAAAACGTGCGCGCAATAGAACACCATGGTCGGGCGAAGATAGTACTTAGACGGGTGACCGCTTGGGAATACTTCGTGCTGTAGACTTTTTTGGAGTTAGTACACTTTCGTTTCAGTTATAATCGGACTGAAACCTAATTTTCTGCGGGAATATTTCCACCGAGGGCGCGGTGTTAAATACAATTAACTCGCACGTTTCTCAAAACTCAAAATCCTCCAATTCAAATACGCTACAGGAAACCAAGCTTAGACGTCTACGGCCATACCATCGGGAAAGCACCGGTTCTCGTTCGATCACCGAAGTTAAACCCGTCGGGCGAAGATAGTACTTAGACGGGTGACCGCTTGGGAATACTTCGTGCTGTAGACTTTTTTGAGTTAGTACACTTTTGGAAATAGTCTCTCTTTATTTCAGAAAAAGAATAAAAGGAAAGCGCGACCTCTGTTTCAGTTATAATAGGGCGAAGCACCTAATTTTCTGCGGGAATATTTCCACCGAGGGCGCGGTGTTAAATCAATTAACTCGCACGCTTTCTCATGAAATACAATTTTTTAGCTGTATTCGTAGCTGCCAGTATAAAAATCACTATTGTGCGTTAGATGGCTGCATGACGTACAAAACGTGCGCGCAATAGAACACCATGGTCGGGCGAAGATAGTACTTAGACGGGTGACCGCTTGGGAATACTTCGTGCTGTAGACTTTTTTGGAGTTAGTACACTTTTGGAAATAGTCTCTCTTTATTTCAGAAAAAGAATAAACGGAAAGGAAAGCGCGACCTCTGTTTCAGTTATAATAGGGCGAAGCACCTAATTTTCTGCGGGAATATTTCCACCGAGGGCGCGGTGTTAAATCAATTAACTCGCACGCTTTCTCATGAAATACAATGTTTTAGCTGTATTCGTAGCTGCCAGTATAAAAATCACTTTTGTGCGTTAGATGGCTGCATGACGTACAAAACGTGCGCGCAATAGAACACGACGACGTCATAGACACAATCAACCGAGTTAGAACGTAAGCGGAAAACAGTTGTTTGTCGAACCTCTTCGATCGTTTGTGCAGGGACGGACAAAATGACTTGAAAAGCGTGGCTTCCGTGGGATTAAAACTACAATGCTGAAGTAGGTAAACTCAAAATCCTCCAATTCAAATACGCTACAGGAAACCAACTTAGACGTCTACGGCCATACCATCGGGAAAGCACCGGTTCTCGTTCGATCACCGAAGTTAAACCCGGTCGGGCGAAGATAGTACTTAGACGGGTGACCCCTTGGGAATACTTCGTGCTGTAGACTTTTTTGGAGTTAGTACACTTTTGGAAATAGTCTCTCTTTATTTCAGAAAAAGAATAAAAGGAAAGCGCGACCTCTGTTTCAGTTATATAGGGCGAAGCACCTAATTTTCTGCGGGAATATTTCCACCGAGGGCGCGGTGTTAAATCAATTAACTCGCACGCTTTCTCATGAAATACAATTTTTTAGCTGTATTCGTAGCTGCCAGTATAAAAATCACTATTGTGCGTTAGATGGCTGCATGACGTACAAAACGTGCGCGCAATAGAACACCATGGTCGGGCGAAGATAGTACTTAGACGGGTGACCGCTTGGGAATACTTCGTGCTGTAGACTTTTTTGGGAGTTAGTACACTTTTGGAAATAGTCTCTCTTTATTTCAGAAAAGAAATAAACGGAAAGGAAAGCGCTACCTCTGTTTCAGTTATAGTAGGGCGAAGCACATAATTTTCTGCGGGAATATTTCCACCGAGGGCGCGGTGTTAAATCAATTAACTCGCACGCTTTCTCATGAAATACAATTTTTTGGCTGTATTCGTAGCTGCCAGTATAAAAATCACTTTTGTGCGTTAGATGGCTGCATGACGTACAAAACGTGCGCGCAATAGAACACGACGACGTCATAGACACAATCAACCGAGTTAGAACGTAACGATGTAATTAGCGGAAATAGTTTGTCGAACCTCTTCGATCGTTTGTGCAGGGACGGACAAAATGACTTGAAAAGCGTGGCTTCCGTGGGATTAAAACTACTATGCTGAAGTAGGTAAACTCAAAATCCTCCAATTCAAATACGCTACAGGAAACCAAGCTTAGACGTCTACGGCCATACCATCGGGAAAGCACCGGTTCTCGTTCGATCACCGAAGTTAAACCCGGTCGGGCGAAGATAGTACTTAGACGGGTGACCGCTTGGGAATACTTCGTGCTGTAGACTTTTTTGGAGTTAGTACACTTTTGGAAATAGTCTCTCTTTATTTCAGAAAAAGAATAAACGGAAAGGAAAGCGCGACCTCTGTTTCAGTTATAATAGGGCGAAGCACCTAATTTTCTGCGGGAATATTTCCACCGAGGGCGCCGTGTTAAATCAATTAACTCGCACGCTTTCTCATGAAATACAATTTTTTAGCTGTATTCGTAGCTGCCAGTATAAAAATCACTATTGTGCGTTAGATGGCTGCATGACGTACAAAACGTGCGCGCAATAGAACACCATGGTCGGGCGAAGATAGTACTTAGACGGGTGACCGCTTGGGAATACTTCGTGCTGTAGACTTTTTTGGAGTTAGTACACTTTTGGAAATAGTCTCTCTTTATTTCAGAAAAAGAATAAACGGAAAGGAAAGCGCGACCTCTGTTTCAGTTAATAGGGCGAAGCACCTAATTTTCTGCGGGAATATTTCCACCGAGGGCGCGGTGTTAAATCAATTAACTCGCACGCTTTCTCATGAAATACAATGTTTTAGCTGTATTCGTAGCTGCCAGTATAAAAATCACTTTGTGCGTTAGATGGCTGCATGACGTACAAAACGTGCGCGCAATAGAACACGACGACGTCATAGACACAATCAACCGAGTTAGAACGTAACGATGCAATTAGCGGAAGATAGTTTGTCGAACCCCTTCGCTCGTTTGTGCAGGGACGGACAAAATGACTTGAAAAGCGTGGTTCCGTGGGATTAAAACTACAATGCTGAAGTAGGTAAACTCAAATCCTCCAATTCAAATACGCTACAGGAAACCAAGCTTAGACGTCTACGGCCATACCATCGGGAAAGCACCGGTTCTCGTTCGATCACCGAAGTTAAACCCGGTCGGGCGAAGATAGTACTTAGACGGGTGACCCCTTGGGAATACTTCGTGCTGTAGACTTTTTTGGAGTTAGTACACTTTTGGAAATAGTCTCTCTTTATTTCAGAAAAAGAAAAACGGAAAGGAAAGAAAGGAAAGCGCGACCTCTGTTTCAGTTATAGTAGGGCGAAGCACCTAATTTCTGCGGGAATATTTCCACCGAGGGCGCGGTGTTAAATCAATTAACTCGCACGCTTTCTCATGAAATACAATTTTTTAGCTGTATTCGTAGCTGCCAGTATAAAAATCACTTTTGTGCGTTAGATGGCTGCATGACGTACAAAACGTGCGCGCAATAGAACACGACGACGTCATAGACACAATCAGCGAGTTAGAACGTAACGATGCAATTAGCGGAAGATAGTTTGTCGAACCCCTTCGCTCGTTTGTGCAGGGACGGACAAAATGACTTGAAAAGCGTGGTTCCGTGGGATTAAAACTACAATGCTGAAGTAGGTAATCTCAAAATCCTCCAATTCAAATACGCTACAGGAAACCAAGTTTAGACGTCTATGGCCATACCATCGGGAAAGCACCGGTTCTCGTTCGATCACCGAAGTTAAACCCGGTCGGGCGAAGATAGTACTTAGACGGGTGACCCCTTGGGAATACTTCGTCCTGTAGACTTTTTTTGGAGTTAGTACACTTTTGGAAATAGTCTCTCTTTATTTCAGAAAAAGAATAAACGGAAAGAAAGAAAGGAAAGCGCGACCTCTGTTTCAGTTATAGTAGGGCGAAGCACCTAATTTTCTGCGGGAATATTTCCACCGAGGGCGCGGTGTTAAATCAATTAACTCGCACGCTTTCTCATGAAATACAATTTTTTAGCTGTATTCGTAGCTGCCAGTATAAAATCACTATTGTGCGTTAGATGGCTGCATGACGTACAAAACGTGCGCGCAATAGAACACCATGGTCGGGCGAAGATAGTACTTAGACGGGTGACCGCTTGGGAATACTTCGTGCTGTAGACTTTTTTGGGAGTTAGTACACTTTTGGAAATAGTCTCTCTTTATTTCAGAAAAAGAATAAACGGAAAGGAAAGCGCGACCTCTGTTTCAGTTATAGTAGGGCGAAGCACCTAATTTTCTGCGGGAATATTTCCACCGAGGGCGCGGTGTTAAATCAATTAACTCGCACGCTTTCTCATGAAATACAATTTTTTGGCTGTATTCGTAGCTGCCAGTATAAAAATCACTTTTGTGCGTTAGATGGCTGCATGACGTACAAAACGTGCGCGCAATAGAACACGACGACGTCATAGACACAATCAACCGAGTTAGAACGTAACGATGTAATTAGCGGCAATAGTTTTGTCGAACCTCTTCGATCGTTTGTGCAGGGACGGACAAAATGACTTGAAAAGCGTGGCTTCCGTGGGATTAAAACTACTATGCTGAAGTAGGTAAACTCAAAATCCTCAATTCAAATACGCTACAGGAAACCAAGCTTAGACGTCTACGGCCATACCATCGGGAAAGCACCGGTTCTCGTTCGATCACCGAAGTTAAACCCGGTCGGGCGAAGATAGTACTTAGACGGGTGACCGCTTGGGAATACTTCGTGCTGTAGACTTTTTTGGAGTTAGTACACTTTTGGAAATAGTCTCTCTTTATTTCAGAAAAAGAATAAAAGGAAAGCGCGACCTCTGTTTCAGTTATAATAGGGCGAAGCACCTAATTTTCTGCGGGAATATTTCCACCGAGGGCGCGGTGTTAAATCAATTAACTCGCACGCTTTCTCATGAAATACAATTTTTTAGCTGTATTCGTAGCTGCCAGTATAAAAATCACTATTGTGCGTTAGATGGCTGCATGACGTACAAAACGTGCGCGCAATAGAACACCATGGTCGGGCGAAGATAGTACTTAGACGGGTGACCGCTTGGGAATACTTCGTGCTGTAGACTTTTTTGGAGTTAGTACACTTTTGGAAATAGTCTCTCTTTATTTCAGAAAAAGAATAAACGGAAAGGAAAGCGCGACCTCTGTTTCAGTTATAATAGGGCGAAGCACCTAATTTTCTGCGGAATATTTCCACCGAGGGCGCGGTGTTAAATCAATTAACTCGCACGCTTTCTCATGAAATACAATTTTTAGCTGTATTCGTAGCTGCCAGTATAAAAATCACTTTTGTGCGTTAGATGGCTGCATGACGTACAAAACGTGCGCGCAATAGAACACGACGACGTCATAGACACAATCAACCGAGTTAGAACGTAACGATGTAATTAGCGGCAAATAGTTTGTCGAACCTCTTCGATCGTTGTGCAGGGACGGACAAAATGACTTGAAAAGCGTGGCTTCCGTGGGATTAAAACTACTATGCTGAAGTAGGTAACTCAAAATCCTCCAATTCAAATACGCTACAGGAAACCAAGCTTAGACGTCTACGGCCATACCATCGGGAAAGCACCGGTTCTCGTTCGATCGATCACCGAAGTTAAACCCGGTCGGGCGAAGATAGTACTTAGACGGGTGACCGCTTGGGAATACTTCGTGCTGTAGACTTTTTTGGAGTTAGTACACTTTTGGAAATAGTCTCTCTTTATTTCAGAAAAAGAAAAAAGGAAAGCGCGACCTCTGTTTCAGTTATAATAGGGCGAAGCACCTAATTTTCTGCGGGAATATTTCCACCGAGGGCGCGGTGTTAAATCAATTAACTCGCACGCTTTCTCATGAAATACAATTTTTTAGCTGTATTCGTAGCTGCCAGTATAAAAATCACTATTGTGCGTTAGATGGCTGCATGACGTACAAAACGTGCGCGCAATAGAACACCATGGTCGGGCGAAGATAGTACTTAGACGGGTGACCGCTTGGGAATACTTCGCTGTAGACTTTTTTGGAGTTAGTACACTTTTGGAAATAGTCTCTCTTTATTTCAGAAAAGAATAAACGGAAAGGAAAGCGCGACCTCTGTTTCAGTTATAATAGGGCGAAGCACCTAATTTTCTGCGGGAATATTTCCACCGAGGGCGCGGTGTTAAATCAATTAACTCGCACGCTTTCTCATGAAATACAATGTTTTAGCTGTATTCGTAGCTGCCAGTATAAAATCACTTTGTGCGTTAGATGGCTGCATGACGTACAAAACGTGCGCGCAATAGAACACGACGACGTCATAGACACAATCAACGAGTTAGAACGTAACGATGCAATTAGCGGAAGATAGTTTGTCGAACCCCTTCGCTCGTTTGTGCAGGGACGGACAAAATGACTTGAAAAGCGTGGCTTCCGTGGGATTAAAACTACAATGCTGAAGTAGGTAATCTCAAAATCCTCCAATTCAAATACGCTACAGGAAACCAAGTTTAGACGTCTATGGCCATACCATCGGGAAAGCACCGGTTCTCGTTCGATCACCGAAGTTAAACCCGGTCGGGCGAAGATAGTACTTAGACGGGTGACCCCTTGGAATACTTCGTCCTGTAGACTTTTTTGGAGTTAGTACACTTTTGGAAATAGTCTCTCTTTATTTCAGAAAAAGAATAAAAAGGAAAAAAGGAAAGCGCGACCTCTGTTTCAGTTATAGTAGGGCGAAGCACCTAATTTTCTGCGGGAATATTTCCACCGAGGGCGCGGTGTTAAATCAATTAACTCGCACGCTTTCTCATGAAATACAATTTTTTAGCTGTATTCGTAGCTGCCAGTATAAAAATCACTATTGTGCGTTAGATGGCTGCATGACGTACAAAACGTGCGCGCAATAGAACACCATGGTCGGGCGAAGATAGTACTTAGACGGGTGACCGCTTGGGAATACTTCGTGCTGTAGACTTTTTTGGAGTTAGTACACTTTTGGAAATAGTCTCTCTTTATTTCAGAAAAAGAATAAACGGAAGGAAAGCGCGACCTCTGTTTCAGTTATAATAGGGCGAAGCACCTAATTTTCTGCGGGAATATTTCCACCGAGGGCGCGGTGTTAAATCAATTAACTCGCACGCTTTCTCATGAAATACAATGTTTTAGCTGTATTCGTAGCTGCCAGTATAAAAATCACTTTTGTGCGTTAGATGGCTGCATGACGTACAAAACGTGCGCGCAATAGAACACGACGACGTCATAGACACAATCAACGAGTTAGAACGTAACGATGTAATTAGCGGAAAAGTTTTTCGAACCCTTCGATCGTTTGTGCAGGGACGGACAAAATGACTTGAAAAGCGGGTTCCGTGGATTAAAACTACATGCTGAAGTAGGTAATCTCAAAATCCTCCAATTCAAATACGCTACAGGAAACCAAGCTTAGACGTCTATGGCCATACCATCGGGAAAGCACCGGTTCTCGTTCGATCACCGAAGTTAAACCCGGTCGGGCGAAGATAGTACTTAGACGGGTGACCCCTTGGGAATACTTCGTCCTGTAGACTTTTTTGGAGTTAGTACACTTTTGGAAATAGTCTCTCTTTATTTCAGAAAAAGAATAAACGGAAAGAAGAAAGGAAGCGCGACCTCTGTTTCAGTTATAGTAGGGCGAAGCACCTAATTTTCTGCGGGAATATTTCCACCGAGGGCGCGGTGTTAAATCAATTAACTCGCACGCTTTCTCATGAAATACAATTTTTTAGCTGTATTCGTAGCTGCCAGTATAAAAATCACTATTGTGCGTTAGATGGCTGCATGACGTACAAAACGTGCGCGCAATAGAACACCATGGTCGGGCGAAGATAGTACTTAGACGGGTGACCGCTTGGGAATACTTCGTGCTGTAGACTTTTTTGGAGTTAGTACACTTTTGGAAATAGTCTCTCTTTATTTCAGAAAAAGAATAAACGGAAAGGAAAGCGCGACCTCTGTTTCAGTTATAATAGGGCGAAGCACCTAATTTTCTGCGGGAATATTTCCACCGAGGGCGCGGTGTTAAATCAATTAACTCGCACGCTTTCTCATGAAATACAATGTTTTTAGCTGTATTCGTAGCTGCCAGTATAAAAATCACTTTTGTGCGTTAGATGGCTGCATGACGTACAAAACGTGCGCGCAATAGAACACGACGACGTCATAGACACAATCAACCGAGTTAGAACGTAACGATGTAATTAGCGGCAAATAGTTTGTCGAACCTCTTCGATCGTTTGTGCAGGGACGGACAAAATGACTTGAAAAGCGTGGCTTCCGTGGGATTAAAACTACAATGCTGAAGTAGGTAAACTCAAAATCCTCCAATTCAAATACGCTACAGGAAACCAAGCTTAGACGTCTACGGCCATACCATCGGGAAAGCACCGGTTCTCGTTCGATCACCGAAGTTAAACCCGGTCGGGCGAAGATAGTACTTAGACGGGTGACCGCTTGGGAATACTTCGTGCTGTAGACTTTTTTGGAGTTAGTACACTTTTGGAAATAGTCTCTCTTTATTTCAGAAAAAGAATAAAAGGAAAGCGCGACCTCTGTTTCAGTTATATAGGGCGAAGCACCTAATTTTCTGCGGGAATATTTCCACCGAGGGCGCCGTGTTAAATCAATTAACTCGCACGCTTTCTCATGAAATACAATTTTTTAGCTGTATTCGTAGCTGCCAGTATAAAAATCACTATTGTGCGTTAGATGGCTGCATGACGTACAAAACGTGCGCGCAATAGAACACCATGGTCGGGCGAAGATAGTACTTAGACGGGTGACCGCTTGGGAATACTTCGTGCTGTAGACTTTTTTGAGTTAGTACACTTTTGGAAATAGTCTCTCTTTATTTCAGAAAAGAATAAACGGAAAGGAAAGCGCGACCTCTGTTTCAGTTATAATAGGGCGAAGCACCTAATTTTCTGCGGGAATATTTCCACCGAGGGCGCGGTGTTAAATCAATTAACTCGCACGCTTTCTCATGAAATACAATGTTTTAGCTGTATTCGTAGCTGCCAGTATAAAAATCACTTTTGTGCGTTAGATGGCTGCATGACGTACAAAACGTGCGCGCAATAGAACACGACGACGTCATAGACACAATCAACCGAGTTAGAACGTTAGCGGAAAATAGTTTGTCGAACCTCTTCGATCGTTTGTGCAGGGACGGACAAAATGACTTGAAAAGCGTGGCTTCCGTGGGATTAAAACTACAATGCTGAAGTAGGTAAACTCAAAATCCTCCAATTCAAATACGCTACAGGAAACCAACTTAGACGTCTACGGCCATACCATCGGGAAAGCACCGGTTCTCGTTCGATCACCGAAGTTAAACCCGGTCGGGCGAAGATAGTACTTAGACGGGTGACCGCTTGGGAATACTTCGTGCTGTAGACTTTTTTGGAGTTAGTACACTTTTGGAAATAGTCTCTCTTTATTTCAGAAAAAGAATAAAAGGAAAGCGCGACCTCTGTTTCAGTTATAGTAGGGCGAAGCACCTAATTTTCTGCGGGAATATTTCCACCGAGGGCGCGGTGTTAAATCAATTAACTCGCACGCTTTCTCATGAAATACAATTTTTTAGCTGTATTCGTAGCTGCCAGTATAAAATCACTATTGTGCGTTAGATGGCTGCATGACGTACAAAACGTGCGCGCAATAGAACACCATGGTCGGGCGAAGATAGTACTTAGACGGGTGACCGCTTGGGAATACTTCGTGCTGTAGACTTTTTTGGGAGTTAGTACACTTTTGGAAATAGTCTCTCTTTATTTCAGAAAAAGAATAAACGGAAAGGAAAGCGCTACCTCTGTTTCAGTTATAGTAGGGCGAAGCACCTAATTTTCTGCGGGAATATTTCCACCGAGGGCGCGGTGTTAAATCAATTAACTCGCACGCTTTCTCATGAAATACAATTTTTTAGCTGTATTCGTAGCTGCCAGTATAAAAATCACTTTTGTGCGTTAGATGGCTGCATGACGTACAAAACGTGCGCGCAATAGAACACGACGACGTCATAGACACAATCAACCGAGTTAGAACGTAACGATGTAATTAGCGGCAAATAGTTTGTCGAACCCTCTTCGATCGTTTGTGCAGGGACGGACAAAATGACTTGAAAAGCGTGGCTTCCGTGGGATTAAAACTACAATGCTGAAGTAGGTAAACTCAAAATCTCCCCAATTCAAATACGCTACAGGAAACCAAGCTTAGACGTCTACGGCCATACCATCGGGAAGCACCGGTTCTCGTTCGATCACCGAAGTTAAACCCGGTCGGGCGAAGATAGTACTTAGACGGGTGACCGCTTGGGAATACTTCGTGCTGTAGACTTTTTTGGAGTTAGTACACTTTTGGAAATAGTCTCTCTTTATTTCAGAAAAAGAATAAAAGGAAAGCGCGACCTCTGTTTCAGTTATAGTAGGGCGAAGCACCTAATTTTCTGCGGGAATATTTCCACCGAGGGCGCGGTGTTAAATCAATTAACTCGCACGCTTTCTCATGAAATACAATTTTTTAGCTGTATTCGTAGCTGCCAGTATAAAAATCACTATTGTGCGTTAGATGGCTGCATGACGTACAAAACGTGCGCGCAATAGAACACCATGGTCGGGCGAAGATAGTACTTAGACGGGTGACCGCTTGGGAATACTTCGTGCTGTAGACTTTTTTGGAGTTAGTACACTTTTGGAAATAGTCTCTCTTTATTTCAGAAAAAGAATAACGGAAAGGAAAGCGCGACCTCTGTTTCAGTTATAGTAGGGCGAAGCACCTAATTTTCTGCGGGAATATTTCCACCGAGGGCGCGGTGTTAAATCAATTAACTCGCACGCTTTCTCATGAAATACAATGTTTTAGCTGTATTCGTAGCTGCCAGTATAAAAATCACTTTTGTGCGTTAGATGGCTGCATGACGTACAAAACGTGCGCGCAATAGAACACGACGACGTCATAGACACAATCAACCGAGTTAGAACGTAACGATGTAATTAGCGGAAATAGTTTGTCGAACCCCTTCGATCGTTTGTGCAGGGACGGACAAAATGACTTGAAAAGCGTGGCTTCCGTGGGATTAAAACTACAATGCTGAAGTAGGTAAACTCAAAATCCTCCAATTCAAATACGCTACAGGAAACCAAGCTTAGACGTCTACGGCCATACCATCGGGAAAGCACCGGTTCTCGTTCGATCACCGAAGTTAAACCCGGTCGGGCGAAGATAGTACTTAGACGGGTGACCGCTTGGGAATACTTCGTGCTGTAGACTTTTTTGGAGTTAGTACACTTTTGGAAATAGTCTCTCTTTATTTCAGAAAAAGAATAAAAGGAAAGCGCGACCTCTGTTTCAGTTTAAATAGGGCGAAGCACCTAATTTTCTGCGGGAATATTTCCACCGAGGGCGCGGTGTTAAATCAATTAACTCGCACGCTTTCTCATGAAATACAATTTTTTAGCTGTATTCGTAGCTGCCAGTATAAAAATCACTATTGTGCGTTAGATGGCTGCATGACGTACAAAACGTGCGCGCAATAGAACACCATGGTCGGGCGAAGATAGTACTTAGACGGGTGACCGCTTGGGAATACTTCGTGCTGTAGACTTTTTTGGAGTTAGTACACTTTTGAAATAGTCTCTCTTTATTTCAGAAAAAGAATAAACGAAAGGAAAGCGCGACCTCTGTTTCAGTTATAGTAGGGCGAAGCACCTAATTTTCTGCGGGAATATTTCCACCGAGGGCGCGGTGTTAAATCAATTAACTCGCACGCTTTCTCATGAAATACAATGTTTTAGCTGTATTCGTAGCTGCCAGTATAAAAATCACTTTGTGCGTTAGATGGCTGCATGACGTACAAAACGTGCGCGCAATAGAACACGACGACGTCATAGACACAATCAACCGAGTTAGAACGTAACGATGTATTAGCGGAAAATAGTTTGTCGAACCTCTTCGATCGTTGTGCAGGGACGGACAAAATGACTTGAAAGCGTGGCTTCCGTGGGATTAAAACTACAATGCTGAAGTAGGTAAACTCAAAATCCTCCAATTCAAATACGCTACAGGAAACCAAGCTTAGACGTCTACGGCCATACCATCGGGAAAGCACCGGTTCTCGTTCGATCACCGAAGTTAAACCCGGTCGGGCGAAGATAGTACTTAGACGGGTGACCGCTTGGGAATACTTCGTGCTGTAGACTTTTTTGGAGTTAGTACACTTTTGGAAATAGTCTCTCTTTATTTCAGAAAAAGAATAAACGGAAGGAAAGCGCGACCTCTGTTTCAGTTATAGTAGGGCGAAGCACCTAATTTTCTGCGGGAATATTTCCACCGAGGGCGCGGTGTTAAAAATCAATTAACTCGCACGCTTTCTCATGAAATACAATTTTTTAGCTGTATTCGTAGCTGCCAGTATAAAAAAATCACTTTGTGCGTTAGATGGCTGCACGACGTACAAAACGTGCGCGCAATAGAACACCACGACGTCATAGACACAATACCCGAGTTAGAACGTAACGATGTAATTAGCGGAAATAGTTTGTCGAACCTCTTCGATCGTTTGTGCAGGGACGGACAAAATGACTTGAAAAGCGTGGCTTCCGTGGGATTAAAACTACAATGCTGAAGTAGGTAAACTCAAAATTCTCCAATTCAAATACGCTACAGGAAACCAAGCTTAGACGTCTATGGCCATACCATCGGGAAAGCACCGGTTCTCGTTCGATCACCGAAGTTAAACCCGGTCGGGCGAAGATAGTACTTAGACGGGTGACCCTTGGGATACTTCGTCCTGTAGACTTTTTTGGAGTTAGTACACTTTTGGAAATAGTCTCTCTTTATTTCAGAAAAAGAATAAAAGGAAAGCGCGACCTCTGTTTCAGTTATAGTAGGGCGAAGCACCTAATTTTCTGCGGGAATATTTCCACCGAGGGCGCGGTGTTAAATCAATTAACTCGCACGCTTTCTCATGAAATACAATTTTTTAGCTGTATTCGTAGCTGCCAGTATAAAACACTATTGTGCGTTAGATGGCTGCATGACGTACAAAACGTGCGCGCAATAGAACACCATGGTCGGGCGAAGATAGTACTTAGACGGGTGACCGCTTGGAATACTTCGTGCTGTAGACTTTTTTGGAGTTAGTACACTTTTGGAAATAGTCTCTCTTTATTTCAGAAAAAGAATAAACGGAAAGGAAAGCGCGACCTCTGTTTCAGTTATAATAGGGCGAAGCACCTAATTTTCTGCGGGAATATTTCCACCGAGGGCGCGGTGTTAAATCAATTAACTCGCACGCTTTCTCATGAAATACAATGTTTTAGCTGTATTCGTAGCTGCCAGTATAAAATCACTTTTGTGCGTTAGATGGCTGCATGACGTACAAAACGTGCGCGCAATAGAACACGACGACGTCATAGACACAATCAACCGAGTTAGAACGTAACGATGTAATTAGCGGCAAATAGTTTGTCGAACCTCTTCGATCGTTTGTGCAGGGACGGACAAAATGACTTGAAAAGCGTGGCTTCCGTGGGATTAAAACTACTATGCTGAAGTAGGTAAACTCAAAATCCTCCAATTCAAATACGCTACAGGAAACCAAGCTTAGACGTCTACGGCCATACCATCGGGAAAGCACCGGTTCTCGTTCGATCACCGAAGTTAACCCGGTCGGGCGAAGATAGTACTTAGACGGGTGACCGCTTGGGAATACTTCGTGCTGTAGACTTTTTTGGAGTTAGTACACTTTTGGAAATAGTCTCTCTTTATTTCAGAAAAAGAATAAAAGGAAAGCGCGACCTCTGTTTCAGTTATAATAGGGCGAAGCACCTAATTTTCTGCGGGAATATTTCCACCGAGGGCGCGTGTTAAATCAATTAACTCGCACGCTTTCTCATGAAATACAATTTTTAGCTGTATTCGTAGCTGCCAGTATAAAAATCACTATTGTGCGTTAGATGGCTGCATGACGTAAAAACGTGCGCGCAATAGAACACCATGGTCGGCGAAGATAGTACTTAGACGGGTGCCGCTTGGGAATACTTCGTGCTGTAGACTTTTTTGGAGTTAGTACACTTTTGGAAATAGTCTCTCTTTATTTCAGAAAAGAATAAACGGAAAGGAAAGCGCGACCTCTGTTTCAGTTATAATAGGGCGAAGCACCTAATTTTCTGCGGAATATTTCCACCGAGGGCGCGGTGTTAAATCAATTAACTCGCACGCTTTCTCATGAAATACAATGTTTTAGCTGTATTCGTAGCTGCCAGTATAAAAATCACTTTTGTGCGTTAGATGGCTGCATGACGTACAAAACGTGCGCGCAATAGAACACGACGACGTCATAGACACAATCAACCGAGTTGGAAACGATGTTAGCGGAAAATAGTTTGTCGAACCTCTTCGATCGTTTGTGCAGGGACGGACAAAATACTTGAAAAGCGTGCTTCCGTGGGATTAAAACTACAATGCTGAAGTAGGTAAACTCAAAATCCCAAATTCAAATACGCTACAGGAAACCAACCTAGACGTCTACGGCCATACCATCGGGAAAGCACCGGTTCTCGTTCGATCACCGAAGTTAAACCCGGTCGGGCGAAGATAGTACTTAGACGGGTGACCGCTTGGGAATACTTCGTGCTGTAGACTTTTTTGGAGTTAGTACACTTTTGGAAATAGTCTCTCTTTATATTTCAGAAAAAGAATAAAAGGAAAGCGCGACCTCTGTTTCAGTTATAGTAGGGCGAAGCACCTAATTTTCTGCGGGAATATTTCCACCGAGGGCGCGGTGTTAAATCAATTAACTCGCACGCTTTCTCATGAAATACAATTTTTAGCTGTATTCGTAGCTGCCAGTATAAAAATCACTATTGTGCGTTAGATGGCTGCATGACGTACAAAACGTGCGCGCAATAGAACACCATGGTCGGGCGAAGATAGTACTTAGACGGGTGACCGCTTGGGAATACTTCGTGCTGTAGACTTTTTTGGAGTTAGTACACTTTTGGAAATAGTCTCTCTTTATTTCAGAAAAAGAATAAACGGAAAGGAAAGCGCGACCTCTGTTTCAGTTATAATAGGGCGAAGCACCTAATTTCTGCGGGAATATTTCCACCGAGGGCGCGGTTTAAATCAATTAACTCGCACGCTTTCTCATGAAATACAATTTTTTAGCTGTATTCGTAGCTGCCAGTATAAAAATCACTTTTGTGCGTTAGATGGCTGCATGACGTACAAAACGTGCGCGCAATAGAACACGACGACGTCATAGACACAATCAACCGAGTTAGAACGTAACGATGTAATTAGCGAGCAAATAGTTTGTCGAACCTCTTCGATCGTTTGTGCAGGGACGGACAAAATGACTTGAAAAGCGTGGCTTCCGTGGGATTAAAACTACAATGCTGAAGTAGGTAAACTCAAAATCCTCCAATTCAAATACGCTACAGGAAACCAAGCTTAGACGTCTACGGCCATACCATCGGGAAAGCACCGGTTCTCGTTCGATCACCGAAGTTAAACCCGGTCGGGCGAAGATAGTACTTAGACGGGTGACCGCTTGGGAATACTTCGTCTGTAGACTTTTTTGGAGTTTAGTACACTTTTGGAAATAGTCTCTCTTTATTTCAGAAAAAGAATAAAAGAAAGCGCGACCTCTGTTTCAGTTATAGTAGGGCGAAGCACCTAATTTTCTGCGGGAATATTTCCACCGAGGGCGCGGTGTTAAATCAATTAACTCGCACGCTTTCTCATGAAATACAATTTTTTAGCTGTATTCGTAGCTGCCAGTATAAAAATCACTATTGTGCGTTAGATGGCTGCATGACGTACAAAACGTGCGCGCAATAGAACACCATGGTCGGGCGAAGATAGTACTTAGACGGGTGACCGCTTGGGAATACTTCGTGCTGTAGACTTTTTTGGGAGTTAGTACACTTTTGGAAATATCTCTCTTTATTTCAGAAAAAGAATAAACGGAAAGGAAAGCGCTACCTCTGTTTCAGTTATAGTAGGCGAAGCACCTAATTTTCTGCGGGAATATTTCCACCGAGGGCGCGGTGTTAAATCAATTAACTCGCACGCTTTCTCATGAAATACAATGTTTTAGCTGTATTCGTAGCTGCCAGTATAAAAATCACTTTTGTGCGTTAGATGGCTGCATGACGTACAAAACGTGCGCGCAATAGAACACGACGACGTCATAGACACAATCAACCGAGTTAGAACGTAACGATGCATTAGCGGAAAAGTTTGTCGAACCTCTTCGCTCGTTTGTGCAGGGACGGACAAAATGACTTGAAAAGCGTGGCTTCCGTGGGATTAAAACTACAATGCTGAAGTAGGTAAACTCAAAATCCTCCAATTCAAATACGCTACAGGAAACCAAGCTTAGACGTCTACGGCCATACCATCGGGAAAGCACCGGTTCTCGTTCGATCACCGAAGTTAAACCCGGTCGGGCGAAGATAGTACTTAGACGGGTGACCGCTTGGGAATACTTCGTCCTGTAGACTTTTTTTGGAGTTAGTACACTTTTGGAAATAGTCTCTCTTTTATTTCAGAAAAAGAATAAAAGGAAAGCGCGACCTCTGTTTCAGTTATAATAGGGCGAAGCACCTAATTTTCTGCGGGAATATTTCCACCGAGGGCGCGTGTTAAATCAATTAACTCGCACGCTTTCTCATGAATACAATTTTTTAGCTGTATTCGTAGCTGCCAGTATAAAAAATCCTATTGTGCGTTAGATGGCTGCATGACGTACAAAACGTGCGCGCAATAGAACACCATGGTCGGGCGAAGATAGTACTTAGACGGTGACCGCTTGGGAATACTTCGTGCTGTAGACTTTTTGGGTTTTAGTACACTTTGGAAATAGTCTCTCTTTATTTCAGAAAAAGAATAAACGGAAAGGAAAGCGCGACCTCTGTTTCAGTTATAGTAGGGCGAAGCACCTAATTTTCTGCGGGAATATTTCCACCGAGGGCGCGGTGTAAATCAATTAACTCGCACGCTTTCTCATGAAATACATTTTTTAGCTGTATTCGTAGCTGCCAGTATAAAAATCACTTTTGTGCGTTAGATGGCTGCATGACGTACAAAACGTGCGCGCAATAGAACACGACGACGTCATAGACACAATCAACCGAGTTAGAACGTAACGATGTAATTAGCGGCAAATAGTTTGTCGAACCTCTTCGATCGTTTGTGCAGGGACGACAAAATGACTTGAAAAGCGTGGCTTCCGTGGGATTAAAACTACTATGCTGAAGTAGGTAACTCAAAATCCTCCAATTCAAATACGCTACAGGAAACCAGCTTAGACGTCTACGGCCATACCATCGGGAAAGCACCGGTTCTCGTTCGATCACCGAAGTTAAACCCGGTCGGGCGAAGATAGTACTTAGACGGTGACCGCTTGGGAATACTTCGTGCTGTAGACTTTTTTGGAGTTAGTACACTTTTGGAAATAGTCTCTCTTTATTTCAGAAAAAGAAATACAAGGAAAGCGCGACCTCTGTTTCAGTTATAGTAGGGCGAAGCACCTAATTTTCTGCGGGAATATTTCCACCGAGGGCGCGGTGTTAAATCAATTAACATCGCACGCTTTCTCATGAAATACAATTTTTTTAGCTGTATTCGTAGCTGCCAGTATAAAAATCACTTTTGTGCGTTAGATGGCTGCATGACGTACAAAACGTGCGCGCAATAGAACACGACGACGTCATAGACACAATCAACCGAGTTAGAACGTAACGATGTAATTAGCGGAAAATAGTTTGTCGAACCTCTTCGATCGTTTGTGCAGGGACGGACAAATGACTTGAAAAGCGTGGCTTCCGTGGGATTAAACTACAATGCTGAAGTAGGTAAACTCTCAAATCTCCAATTCAAATACGCTACAGAAACCAAGTTTACGTCTACGGCCATACCATCGGGAAAGCACCGGTTCTCGTTCGATCACCGAAGTTAAACCCGGTCGGGCGAAGATAGTACTTAGACGGGTGACCGCTTGGGAATACTTCGTGCTGTAGACTTTTTTTGGAGTTAGTACACTTTTGGAAATAGTCTCTCTTTATTTCAGAAAAAGAATAAAAGGAAAGCGCGACCTCTGTTTCAGTTATAGTAGGGCGAGCACCTAATTTTCTGCGGGAATATTTCCACGAGGGCGCGGTTAAATCAATTAACTCGCACGCTTTCTCATGAAATACAATTTTTTAGCTGTATTCGTAGCTGCCAGTATAAAAATCACTATTGTGCGTTAGATGGCTGCATGACGTACAAAACGTGCGCGCAATAGAACACCATGGTCGGGCGAAGATAGTACTTAGACGGGTGACCGCTTGGGAATACTTCGTGCTGTAGACTTTTTTGGAGTTAGTACACTTTTGGAAATAGTCTCTCTTTATTTCAGAAAAAGAAAAACGGAAAGGAAAGCGCTACCTCTGTTTCAGTTATAGTAGGGCGAAGCACCTAATTTTCTGCGGGAATATTTCCACCGAGGGCGCGGTGTTAAATCATTAACTCGCACGCTTTCTCATGAAATACAATTTTTTAGCTGTATTCGTAGCTGCCAGTATAAAAATCACTTTTGTGCGTTAGATGGCTGCATGACGTACAAAACGTGCGCGCAATAGAACACGACGACGTCATAGACACAATCAACCGAGTTAGAACGTAACGATGTAATTAGCGGAAAATAGTTTGTCGAACCTCTTCGATCGTTTGTGCAGGGACGGACAAAATGACTTGAAAAGCGTGGCTTCCGTGGGATTAAAACTACAATGCTGAAGTAGGTAAACTCAAAATCCTCCAATTCAAATACGCTACAGGAAACCAAGCTTAGACGTCTACGGCCATACCATCGGGAAAGCACCGGTTCTCGTTCGATCACCGAAGTTAAACCCGGTCGGGCGAAGATAGTACTTAGACGGGTGCCCGCTTGGGAATACTTCGTGCTGTAGACTTTTTTGGAGTTAGTACACTTTTGGAAATAGTCTCTCTTTATTTCAGAAAAGAATAAAAGGAAAGCGCGACCTCTGTTTCAGTTATAGTAGGGCGAAGCACCTATTTTCTGCGGAATATTTCCACCGAGGCGCGGTGTTAATCAATTAACTCGCACGCTTTCTCATGAAATACAATTTTTTAGCTGTATTCGTAGCTGCCAGTATAAAAATCACTATTGTGCGTTAGATGGCTGCATGACGTACAAAACGTGCGCGCAATAGAACACCATGGTCGGGCGAAGATAGTACTTAGACGGGTGACCCGCTTGGGAATACTTCGTGCTGTAGACTTTTTGGGAGTTAGTACACTTTTGGAAATAGTCTCTCTTTATTCAGAAAAAGATAAACGGAAAGGAAAGCGCTACCTCTGTTTCAGTTATAGTAGGGCGAAGCACCTAATTTTCTGCGGGAATATTTCCACCGAGGGCGCGGTGTTAAATCAATTAACTCGCACGCTTTCTCATGAAATACAATTTTTTAGCTGTATTCGTAGCTGCCAGTATAAAAATCACTTTTGTGCGTTAGATGGCTGCATGACGTACAAAACGTGCGCGCAATAGAACACCATGGTCGTGCGAAGATAGTACTTAGACGGGTGACCGCTTGGGAATACTTCGTGCTGTAGACTTTTTTGGAGTTAGTACACTTTTGGAAATAGTCTCTCTTTATTTCAAAAAAGAATAAAAGGAAAGCGCGACCTCTGTTCAGTTATAGTAGGGCGAAGCACCTAATTCTGCGGGAAATTTCCACCGAGGGCGCGGGTTAAATCAATTAACTCGCCGCTTTCTCATGAAATACAATTTTTTAGCTGTATTCGTAGCTGCCAGTATAAAAATCACTTTTGTGCGTTAGATGGCTGCACGACGTACAAAACGTGCGCGCAATAGAACACCACGACGTCATAGACACAATCAACCGAGTTAGACGTAACGATGTAATTAGCGGAAAATAGTTTGTCGAACCTCTTCGATCGTTTGTGCAGGGACGGACAAAATGACTTGAAAAGCGTGGCTTCCGTGGGATTAAAACTACAATGCTGAAGTAGGGTAAACTCAAAATTCTCCAATTCAAATACGCTACAGGAAACCCAGCTTAGACGTCTACGGCCATACCACGGGAAAGCACCGGTTCTCGTTTCGATCACTGAAGTTAAACCCGGTCGGGCGAAGATAGTACTTAGACGGGTGACCGCTTGGGAATACTTCGTGCTGTAGACTTTTTTGGAGTTAGTACACTTTTGGAAATAGTCTCCTTTATTTCAGAAAAAGAATAAAAGGAAAGCGCGACCTCTGTTTCAGTTATAATAGGCGAAAGCACCTAATTTTCTGCGGGAATATTTCCACCGAGGGCGCCGTGTTAAATCAATTAACTCCCACGCTTACTCATGAAATACAATTTTTTAGCTGTATTCGTAGCTGCCAGTATAAAAATCACTTTTGTGCGTTAGATGGCTGCATGACGTACAAAACGTGCGCGCAATAGAACACCATGGTCGGGCGAAGATAGTACTTAGACGGGTGACCGCTGGGAATACTTCGTGCTGTAGACTTTTTGGGAGTTAGTACACTTTTGGAAATAGTCTCTTTTTATTTCAGAAAAAGAATAAACGGAAAGGAAAGCGCTACCTCTGTTCAGTTATAGTAGGGCGAAGCACATAATTTTGCGGAATATTTCCACGAGGGCGCGGTGTAAATCAATTAACTCGCACGCTTTCTCATGAAATACAATTTTTTGGCTGTATTCGTAGCTGCCAGTATAAAAATCACTTTTGTGCGTTAGATGGCTGCATGACGTACAAAACGTGCGCGCAATAGAACACCATGGTCGGGCGAAGATAGTACTTAGACGGGTGACCGCTTGGGAATACTTCGTGCTGTAGACTTTTTTGGGAGTTAGTACACTTTTGGAAAAGTCTCTCTTTATTTCAGAAAAAGAATAAACGGAAAGGAAAGCGCGACCTCTGTTTCAGTTATAATAGGGCGAAGCACCTAATTTTCTGCGGGAATATTTCCACCGAGGGCGCGGTGTTAAATAATTAACTCGCACGCTTTCTCATGAAATACAATGTTTTAGCTGTATTCGTAGCTGCCAGTATAAAAATCACTTTTGTGCGTTAGATGGCTGCATGACGTACAAAAACGTGCGCGCAATAGAACACGACGACGTCATAGACACAATCAACCGAGTGGAACGTAACGATGTAATTAGCGGAAAATAGTTTGTCGAACCTTCGATCGTTGTGCAGGGACGGACAAAATGACTTGAAAAGCGTGGCTTCCGTGGGATTAAAACTACAATGCTGAAGTAGGTAAACTCAAAATCCCAAATTCAAATACGCTACAGGAAACAAACCGAGCTTAGACGTCTACGGCCATACCATCGGGAAAGCACCGGTTCTCGTTCGATCACCGAAGTTAAACCCGGTCGGGCGAAGATAGTACTTAGACGGGTGACCGCTTGGGAATACTTCGTGCTGTAGACTTTTTGGAGTTAGTACACTTTGGGAAATAGTCTCTCTTTATTTCAGAAAAAGAATAAAAGGAAAGCGCGACCTCTGTTTCAGTTATAGTAGGGCGAAGCACCTAATTTTCTGCGGGAATATTCCACCGAGGGCGCGGTGTTAAATCAATTAACTCGCACGCTTTCTCATGAAATACAATTTTTTAGCTGTATTCGTAGCTGCCAGTATAAAATCACTATTGTGCGTTAGATGGCTGCATGACGTACAAAACGTGCGCGCAATAGAACACCATGGTCGGGCGAAGATAGTACTTAGACGGGTGACCGCTTGGGAATACTTCGTGCTGTAGACTTTTTTGGGAGTTAGTACACTTTTGGAAATAGTCTCTCTTTATTTCAGAAAAAGAATAAACGGAAAGGAAAGCGCTACCTCTGTTTCAGTTATAGTAGGGCGAAGCACCTAATTTTCTGCGGGAATATTTCCACCGAGGGCGCGGTGTTAAATCAATTAACTCCCCGATTCTCATGAAACTTTTTTTTGAAATACAATTTGTAGCTGTATCGTAGCTGCCAGTATAAAAATCACTTTTGTGCGTTAGATGGCTGCATGACGTACAAAACGTGCGCGCAATAGAACACGACGACGTCATAGACACAATCAACCGAGTTAGAACGTAACGATGTAATTAGCGGCAAAATAGTTTGTCGAACCTCTTCGATCGTTTGTGCAGGGACGGACAAAATGACTTGAAAAGCGTGGCTTCCGTGGGATTAAAACACTATGCTGAAGTAGGTAAACTCAAAATCCTCCAACTCAAATACGCTACAGGAAACCAAGCTTAGACGTCTACGGCCATACCATCGGGAAAGCACCGGTTCTCGTTCGATCACCGAAGTAAAACCGGTCGGGCGAAGATAGATAGTACTTAGACGGGGACCGCTTGGGAATACTTCGTGCTGTAGACTTTTTGGAGTTAGTACACTTTTGGAAATAGTCTCTCTTTATTTCAGAAAAAGAATAAAAGGAAAGCGCGACCTCTGTTTCAGTTATAATAGGGCGAAGCACCTAATTTTCTGCGGGAATATTTCCACCGAGGGGCGCCGTGTTAAATCAATTAACTCGCACGCTTTCTCATGAAATACAATTTTTTAGCTGTATTCGTAGCTGCCAGTATAAAAATCACTATTGTGCGTTAGATGGCTGCATGACGTACAAAACGTGCGCGCAATAGAACACCATGGTCGGGCGAAGATAGCACTTAGACGGGTGACCGCTGGGAATACTTCGTGCTGTAGACTTTTTTGGGAGTTAGTACACTTTGGAAATAGTCTCTCTTATTTCAGAAAAAGAATAAACGGAAAGGAAAGCGCTACCTCTGTTTCAGTTATAGTAGGGCGAAGCACCTAATTTTCTGCGGGAATATTTCCACCGAGAGCGCGGTGTTAAATCAATTAACTCGCACGCTTTCTCATGAAATACCATGTTTTAGCTGTATTCGTAGCTGCCAGTATAAAAATCACTTTTGTGCGTTAGATGGCTGCATGACGTACAAAACGTGCGCGCAATAGAACACGACGACGTCATAGACACAATCAACGAGTTAGAACGTAACGATGTAATTAGCGGAAAATAGTTTGTCGAACCTCTTCGATCGTTGGTGCAGGGACGGAAAAATGACTTGAAAAGCGTGGCTTCCGTGGGATTAAAACTACAATGCTGAAGTAGGTAAACTCAAAATCCTCCAATTCAAATACGCTACAGGAAACCAAGCTTAGACGTCTACGGCCATACCATCGGGAAAGCACCGGTTCTCGTTCGATCACTGAAGTTAAACCCGGTCGGGCGAAGATAGTACTTAGACGGGTGACCGCTGGGAATACTTCGTGCTGTAGACTTTTTTGGAGTTAGTACACTTTTGGAAATAGTCTCTCTTTATTTCAGAAAAAAGAATAAAAGGAAAGCGCGACCTCTGTTTCAGTTATAATAGGGCGAAGCACCTAATTTTCTGCGGGAATATTTCCACCGAGGGCGCCGTGTTAAATCAATTAACTCCCACGCTTACTCATGAAATACAATTTTTTAGCTGTATTCGTAGCTGCCAGTATAAAAATCACTTTTGTGCGTTAGATGGCTGCATGACGTACAAAAACGTGCGCGCAATAGAACACCATGGTCGGGCGAAGATAGTACTTAGAGACGGTGACCGCTTGGGAATACTTCGTGCTGTAGACTTTTTGGGAGTTAGTACACTTTTGGAAATAGTCTCTCTTTATTTCAGAAAAGAATAAACGGAAAGGAAAGCGAACCTCTGTTTCAGTTATAGTAGGGCAGCACATAATTTTCTGCGGGAATATTTCCACCGGGGGCGCGGTGTTAAATCAATTAACTCGCACGCTTTCTCATGAAATACAATTTTTTGCTGTATTCGTAGCTGCCAGTATAAAAAATCACTTTTGTGCGTTAGATGGCTGCATGACGTACAAAACGTGCGCGCAATAGAACACCATGGTCGGGCGAAGATAGTAAAGCGGGTGACCGCTTGGGAATACTTCGTGCTGTAGACTTTTTGGGGTTAGTACACTTTTGGAAATAGTCTCTCTTTATTTCAGAAAAAGAATAAACGGAAGGAAAGCGCGACCTCTGTTTCAGTTATAATAGGCGAAGCACCTAATTTTCTGCGGGAATATTTCCACCGAGGGCGCGGTGTTAAATCAATTAACTCGCACGCTTTCTCATGAAATAAAATTTTTAGCTGTATTCGTAGCTGCCAGTATAAAAATCACTTTTGTGCGTTAGATGGCTGCATGACGTACAAAACGTGCGCGCAATAGAACACGACGACGTCATAGACACAATCAACCGAGTTGGAACGTAACGATGTAATTAGCGGAAAATAGTTTGTCGAACCTCTTCGATCGTTTGTGCAGGGACGGACAAAATGACTTGAAAAGCGTGGCTTCCGTGGGATTAAAACTACAATGCTGAAGTAGGTAAACTCAAAATCCCCAATTCAAATACGCTACAGGAAACCAAGCTTAGACGTCTACGGCCATACCATCGGGAAAGCACCGGTTCTCGTTCGATCACCGAAGTTAAACCCGGTCGGGCGAAGATAGTACTTAGACGGGTGACCGCTTGGGAATACTTCGTGCTGTAGACTTTTTTGGAGTTAGTACACTTTTGGAAATAGTCTCTCTTTATTTCAGAAAAAGAATAAAAGGAAAGCGCGACCTCTGTTTCAGTTATAGTAGGGCGAAGCACCTAATTTTCTGCGGGAATATTTCCACCGAGGGCGCGTGTTAAATCAATTAACTCGCACGCTTTCTCATGAAATACAATTTTTAGCTGTATTCGTAGCTGCCAGTATAAAAATCACTATTGTGCGTTAGATGGCTGCATGACGTACAAAACGTGCGCGCAATAGAACACCATGGTCGGGCGAAGATAGTACTTAGACGGGTGACCGCTTGGGAATACTTCGTGCTGTAGACTTTTTGGAGTTAGTACACTTTTGGAAATAGTCTCTCTTATTTCAGAAAAAGAATAAACGGAAAGGAAAGCGCGACCTCTGTTTCAGTTATAATAGGGCAAAGCACCTAATTTTCTGCGGAATATTTCCACCGAGGGCGGGCGCGGTGTTAAATCAATTAACTCGCACGCTTTCTCGTGAAATACAATGTTTTAGCTGTATCGTAGCTGCCAGTATAAAAATCACTTGTGCGTTAGATGGCTGCATGACGTACAAAACGTGCGCGCAATAGAACACGACGACGTCATAGACACAATCAAACGAGTTGGACGTAACGATGTAATTAGCGAAAATAGTTTGTCGAACCTCTTCGATCGTTTGTGCAGGGACGGACAAAATGACTTGAAAAGCGTGGCTTCCGTGAGATTAAAACTACAATGCTGAAGTAGGTAAACTCAAAATCCCCAAATTCAAATACGCTACAGGAAACCAACCTTAGACGTCTACGCCATACCATCGGGAAAGCACCGGTTCTCGTTCGATCACCGAAGTTAAACCCGGTCGGGCGAAGATAGTACTTAGACGGGTGACCGCTTGGGAATACTTCGTGCTGTAGACTTTTTGGAGTTAGTACACTTTTGGAAATAGTCTCTCTTTATCAGAAAAAAGAATAAAAGGAAAGCGCGACCTCTGTTTCAGTTATAGTAGGGCGAAGCACCTAATTTTCTGCGGGAATATTTCCACCGAGGGCGCGGGTTAAATCAATTAACTCGCACGCTTTCTCATGAAATACAATTTTTTAGCTGTATTCGTAGCTGCCAGTATAAAAATCACTATTGTGCGTTAGATGGCTGCATGACGTACAAAACGTGCGCGCAATAGAACACCATGGTCGGGCGAAGATAGTACTTAGACGGGTGACCGCTTGGGAATACTTCGTGCTGTAGACTTTTTTGGAGTTAGTACACTTTTGGAAATAGTCTCTCTTTATTTCAGAAAAAGAATAAACGGAAAGGAAAGCGCTACCTCTGTTTCAGTTATAGTAGGGCGAAGCACCTAATTTCTGCGGGAATATTTCCACCGAGGGCGCGGTGTGTAAATCAATTAACTCGCACGCTTTCTCATGAAATACAATTTTTTGGCTGTATTCGTAGCTGCCAGTATAAAAATCACTTTTGTGCGTTAGATGGCTGCATGACGTACAAAACGTGCGCGCAATAGAACACGACGACGTCATAGACACAATCAACCGAGTTAGAACGTAACGATGTAATTAGCGGCAAATAGTTTGTCGAACCTCTTCGATCGTTTGTGCAGGGACGGACAAAATGACTTGAAAAGCGTGGCTTCCGTGGGATTAAAACTACAATGCTGAAGTAGGTAAACTCAAAATCCTCCAATTCAAATACGCTACAGGAAACCAAGCTTAGACGTCTACGGCCATACCATCGGGAAAGCACCGGTTCTCGTTCGATCACCGAAGTTAAACCCGGTCGGGCGAAGATAGTACTTAGACGGGTGACCGCTTGGGAATACTTCGTGCTGTAGACTTTTTTGGAGTTAGTACACTTTTGGAAATAGTCTCTCTTTATTTCAGAAAAAGAATAAAAGGAAAGCGCGACCTCTGTTTCAGTTATAATAGGGCGAAGCACCTAATTTTCTGCGGGAATATTCCACCGAGGGCGCCGTGTTAAATCAATTAACTCGCACGCTTTCTCATGAAATACAATTTTTTAGCTGTATTCGTAGCTGCCAGTATAAAAATCACTATTGTGCGTTAGATGGCTGCATGACGTACAAAACGTGCGCGCAATAGAACACCATGGTCGGGCGAAGATAGTACTTAGACGGGTGACCGCTTGGGAATACTTCGTGCTGTATACTTTTTTGGGAGTTAGTACACTTTGGAAATAGTCTCTCTTTATTTCAGAAAAAGAATAAACGGAAAGGAAAGCGCTACCTCTGTTTCAGTTATAGTAGGGCGAAGCACCTAATTTTCTGCGGGAATATTTCCACCGAGAGCGCGGTGTTAAATCAATTAACTCGCACGCTTTCTCATGAAATACAATGTTTTAGCTGTATTCGTAGCTGCCAGTATAAAAATCACTTTTGTGCGTTAGATGGCTGCATGACGTACAAAACGTGCGCGCAATAGAACACGACGACGTCATAGACACAATCAACGAGTTAGAACGTAACGATGTAATTAGCGGAAAAAGTTTGTCGAACCTCTTCGATCGTTTGTGCAGGGACGGACAAAATGACTTGAAAAGCGTGGCTTCCGTGGGATTAAAACTACAATGCTGAAGTAGGTAAACTCAAAATCCTCCAATTCAAATACGCTACAGGAAACCAAGCTTAGACGTCTACGGCCATACCATCGGGAAAGCACCGGTTCTCGTTCGATCACCGAAGTTAAACCCGGTCGGGCGAAGATAGTACTTAGACGGGTGACCGCTTGGGAATACTTCGTGCTGTAGACTTTTTTGGAGTTAGTACACTTTGGAATAGTCTCTCTTTATTTCAAAAAAAGAATAAAAGGAAAGCGCGACCTCTGTTTCAGTTATAGTAGGGCGAAGCACCTAATTTTCTGCGGGAATATTTCCACCGAGGGCGCGGTGTTAAATCAATTAACTCGCACGCTTTCTCATGAAATACAATTTTTTAGCTGTATTCGTAGCTGCCAGTATAAAAATCACTTTTGTGCGTTAGATGGCTGCACGACGTACAAAACGTGCGCGCAATAGAACACCACGACGTCATAGACACAATCAACCGAGTTAGAACGTAACGATGTAATTAGCGGAAAATAGTTTGTCGAACCTCTTCGATCGTTTGTGCAAGGGACGGACAAAATGACTGAAAAGCGTGGCTTCCGTGGGATTAAAACTACAATGCTGAAGTAGGTAAACTCAAAATTCTCCAATTCAAATACGCTACAGGAAACCAGCTTAGACGTCTACGGCCATACCATCGGGAAAGCACCGGTTCTCGTTCGATCACTGAAGTTAAAACCCGGTCGGGCGAAGATAGTACTTAGACGGGTGACCGCTTGGGAATACTTCGTGCTGTAGACTTTTTTGGAGTTAGTACACTTTTGGAAATAGTCTCTCTTTATTTCAGAAAAAGAATAAAAGGAAAGCGCGACCTCTGTTTCAGTTATAATAGGGCGAAGCACCTAATTTTCTGCGGGAATATTCCACCGAGGGCGCCGTGTGTTAAATCAATTAACTCCCACGCTTACTCATGAAATACAATTTTTAGCTGTATTCGTAGCTGCCAGTATAAAAATCACTTTTGTGCGTTAGATGGCTGCATGACGTACAAAACGTGCGCGCAATAGAACACGACGACGTCATAGACACAATCACCGAGTTAGAACGTAACGTTGTAATTAGCGGCAAATAGTGTCGAACCTCTTCGATCGTGTGCAGGGACGGACAAAATGACTTGAAAAGCGTGGCTTCCGTGGGATTAAAACTACTATGCTGAAGTAGGTAAATCAAAACCTCCAATTCAAATACGCTACAGGAAACCAAGCGTAGACGTCTACGGCCATACCATCGGGAAAGCACCGGTTTCGTTCGATCACCGAAGTTAAACCGGTCGGGGAAGATAGTACTTAGACGGGTGACCGCTTGGGAATACTTCGTGCTGTAGACTTTTTGGAGTTAGTACACTTTTGGAATGTCTCTCTTTATTTCAAAAAAAGAATAAAAGGAAAGCGCGACCTCTGTTTCAGTTATAGTAGGGCGAAGCACCTAATTTTCTGCGGGAATATTTCCACCGAGGGCGCGGTGTTAAATCAATTAACTCGCACGCTTTCTCATGAAATACAATTTTTTAGCTGTATTCGTAGCTGCCAGTATAAAAATCACTTTTGTGCGTTAGATGGCTGCACGACGTACAAAACGTGCGCGCAATAGAACACCACGACGTCATAGACACAATCAACCGAGTTAGAACGTAACGATGTAATTAGCGGAAATAGTTTGTCGAACCTCTTCGATCGTTTGTGCAGGGACGGACAAAATGACTTGAAAAGCGTGGCTTCCGTGGGATTAAAACTACATGCTGAAGTAGGTAAACTCAAAATTCTCCAATTCAAATACGCTACAGGAAACCAAGCTTAGACGTCTACGGCCATACCATCGGGAAAGCAACGGTTCTCGTTCGATCACTGAAGTTAAACCGGTCGGGCGAAGATAGTACTTAGACGGGTGACCGCTTGGGAATACTTCGTGCTGTAGACTTTTTTGGAGTTAGTACATTGGAAATAGTCTCTCTTTATTTCAGAAAAAGAATAAAAGGAAAGCGCGACCTCTGTTTCAGTTATAATAGGGCGAAGCACCTAATTTTCTGCGGGAATATTTCCACCGAGGACGCGTGTTAAATCAATTAACTCCCACGCTTACTCATGAAATACAATTTTTTAGCTGTATTCGTAGCTGCCAGTATAAAAATCATTTTGTGCGTTAGATGCTGCATGACGTACAAAACGTTGCGCGCAATAGAACACCATGGTCGGGCGAAGATAGTAATTAGACGGGTGACCGCTTGGGAATACTTCGTGCTGTAGACTTTTGGGAGTTAGTACACTTTTGAAATAGTCTCTCTTTATTTCAGAAAAAGAAAAAACGGAAAGGAAAGCGCTACCTCTGTTTCAGTTATAGTAGGGCGAAGCAGCACCTATTTTCTGCGGGAAATTTACACCGAGGGCGCGGTGTTAAATCAATTAACTCGCACGCTTTCTCATGAAATACAATGTTTTAGCTGTATTCGTAGCTGCCAGTATAAAAATCACTTTTGTGCGTTAGATGGCTGCATGACGTACAAAACGTGCGCGCAATAGAACACGACGACGTCATAGACACAATCAACCGAGTTAGAACGTAACGATGTAATTAGCGGAAAATAGTTTGTCGAACCTCTTCGATCGTGTTGTGCAGGGACGGACAAAATGACTTGAAAAGCGTGGCTTCCGTGGGATTAAAACTACAATGCTGAAGTAGGTAAACTCAAAATCCCCAATTCAAATACGCTACAGGAAACCAAGCTTAGACGTCTACGGCCATACCATCGGGAAAGCACCGGTTCTCGTTCGATCACCGAAGTTAAACCCGGTCGGGCGAAGATAGTACTTAGACGGGTGACCGCTTGGGAATACTTCGTGCTGTAGACTTTTTTGGAGTTAGTACACTTTGGAAATAGTCTCTCTTTATTTCAGAAAAGAATAAAAGGAAGCGCGACCTCTGTTTCAGTTATAGTAGGGCGAAGCACCTAATTTTCTGCGGGAATATTTCCACCGAGGGCGCGGTGTAAATCAATTAACTCGCACGCTTTCTCATGAAATACAATTTTTTAGCTGTATTCGTAGCTGCCAGTATAAAAATCACTATTGTGCGTTAGATGGCTGCATGACGTACAAAACGTGCGCGCAATAGAACACCATGGTCGGGCGAAGATAGTACTTAGACGGGTGACCGCTTGGAATACTTCGTGCTGTAGACTTTTTGGGAGTTAGTACACTTTTGGAAATAGTCTCTCTTTATTTCAGAAAAAGAATAAACGGAAAGGAAAGCGCTACCTCTGTTTCAGTTATAGTAGGGCGAAGCACCTAATTTCTGCGGGAATATTTCCACCGAGGGCGCGGTGTTAAATCAATTAACTCGCACGCTTTCTCATGAAATACAGTGTTTTAGCTGTATTCGTAGCTGCCAGTATAAAAATCACTTTTGTGCGTTAGATGGCTGCATGACGTACAAAACGTGCGCGCAATAGAAACACGACGACGTCATAGACACAATCAACCGAGTTAGAACGTAACGATGTAATTAGCGGAAAATAGTTTGTCGAACCTCTTCGATCGTTTGTGCAGGGACGGACAAAATGACTTGAAAAGCGTGGCTTCCGTGGGATTAAACTACAATGCTGAAGTAGGTAAACTCAAAATCCTCCAATTCAAATACGCTACAGGAAACCAAGCTAGACGTCTACGGCATACCATCGGGAAAGCACCGGTTCTCGTTCGATCACCGAAGTTAAACCGGTCGGGCGAAGATAGTACTTAGACGGGTGACCGCTTGGGAATACTTCGTGCTGTAGACTTTTTTGGAGTTAGTACACTTTTGGAAATAGTCTCTCTTTATTTCAAAAAAAGAATAAAAGGAAAGCGCGACCTCTGTTTCAGTTATAGTAGGGCGAAGCACCTAATTTTCTGCGGGAATATTTCCACCGAGGGCGCGTGTTAAATCAATTAACTCGCACGCTTTCTCATGAAATACAATTTTTTAGCTGTATTCGTAGCTGCCAGTATAAAAATCACTTTGTGCGTTAGATGGCTGCACGACGTACAAAACGTGCGCGCAATAGAACACCACGACGTCATAGACACAATCAACCGAGTTAGAACGTAACGATGTAATTAGCGGAAAATAGTTTGTCGAACCTCTTCGATCGTTTGTGCAGGGACGGACAAAATGACTTGAAAAGCGTGGCTTCCGTGGGATTAAAACTACAATGCTGAAGTAGGTAAACTCAAAATTCTCCAATTCAAATACGCTACAGGAAAACAAGCTTAGACGTCTACGGCCATACCATCGGAAAGCACCGGTTCTCGTTCGATCACCGAAGTTAACCCGGTCGGGCGAAGATAGTACTTAGACGGGTGACCGCTTGGGAATACTTCGTGCTGTAGACTTTTTTGGAGTTAGTACACTTTTGGAAATAGTCTCTCTTTATTTCAGAAAAAGAATAAAGGAAAGCGCGACCTCTGTTTCAGTTTATTATAGGGCGAAGCACCTAATTTTCTGCGGGAATATTTCCACCGAGGGCGCCGTGTTAAATCAATTAACTCCCACGCTTACTCATGAAATACAATTTTTTAGCTGTATTCGTAGCTGCCAGTATAAAAATCACTTTGTGCGTTAGATGGCTGCATGACGTACAAAACGTGCGCGCAATAGAACACCATGGTCGGGCGAAGATAGTACTTAGACGGGTGACCGCTTGGGAATACTTCGTGCTGTAGACTTTTTGGGAGTTAGTACACTTTGGAAATAGTCTCTCTTTATTTCAGAAAAGAATAAACGGAAAGGAAAGCGCTACCTGTTTCAGTTATAGTAGGGCGAAGCACTAATTTTCTGCGGGAAATATTTCCACCGAGGGCGCGGTGTTAAATCAATTAACTCGCACGCTTTCTCATGAAATACAATTTTTAGCTGTATTCGTAGCTGCCAGTAAAAAAATCACTTTTGTGCGTTAGATGGCTGCATGACGTACAAAACGTGCGCGCAATAGAACACGACGACGTCATAGACACAATCGACGAGTTAGAACGTAACGATGTAATTAGCGGAAAATAGTTTGTCGAACCTCTTCGATCGTTTGTGCAGGGACGGACAAAATGAGTGAAAAGCGTGGCTTCCGTGGGATTAAAACTACAATGCTGAAGTAGGTAAACTCAAAATCCTCCAATTCAAATACGCTACAGGAAACCAAGCTTAGACGTCTACGGCCATACCATCGGGAAAGCACGGTTCTCGTTCGATCACCGAAGTTAAACCCGGTCGGGCGAAGATAGTACTTAGACGGGTGACCGCTTGGGAATACTTCGTGCTGTAGACTTTTTTGGAGTTAGTACACTTTTGGAAATAGTCTCTCTTTATTTCAAAAAAAGAATAAAAGGAAAGCGCGACCTCTGTTTCAGTTATAGTAGGGCGAAGCACCTAATTTTCTGCGGGAATATTTCCACGGAGGCGCGGTGTTAAATCAATTAACTCGCACGCTTTCTCATGAAATACAATTTTTTAGCTGTATTCGTAGCTGCCAGTATAAAAATCACTTTTGTGCGTTAGATGGCTGCACGACGTACAAAACGTGCGCGCAATAGAACACCACGACGTCATAGACACAATCAACCGAGTTAGAACGTAACGATGTAATTAGCGGAAATAGTTTGTCGAACCTCTTCGATCGTTTGTGCAGGGACGGACAAAATGACTTGAAAAGCGTGGCTCGTGGGATTAAAACTACAATGCTGAAGTCGGAAACTCAAAATTTCCAATTCAAATACGCTACAGGGAAACCAAGCTTAGACGTCTACGGCCATACCATCGGGAAAGCCGGGTCTCGTTCGATCACCGAAGTTACACCCGGTCGGGCGAAGATGTACTTAGACGGGTGACCGCTTGGGAATACTTCGTGCTGTAGACTTTTTGGAGTAGTACACTTTTGGAAATAGTCTCTCTTTATTTCAGAAAAAGAATAAAAGGAAAGCGCGACCTCTGTTTCAGTTATAGTAGGGCGAAGCACCTAATTTTCTGCGGGAATATTTCCACCGAGGGCGCGGTGTGTTAAATCAATTAACTCGCACGCTTTCTCATGAAATACAATTTTTTAGCTGTATTCGTAGCTGCCAGTATAAAAATCACTATTGTGCGTTAGATGGCTGCATGACGTACAAAACGTGCGCGCAATAGAACACATGGTCGGGCGAAGATAGTACTTAGACGGGTGACCGCTTGGGAATACTTCGTGCTGTAGACTTTTTTGGGAGTTAGTACACTTTTGGAAATAGTCTCTCTTTATTTCAGAAAAAGAAATAAACGGAAAGGAAAGCGCTACCTCTGTTTCAGTTATAGTAGGGCGAAGCACCTAATTTTCTGCGGGAATATTTCCACCGAGGGCGCGGTGTTAAATCAATTAACTCGCACGCTTCTCATGAAATACAGTTTTTAGCTGTATTCGTAGCTGCCAGTATAAAAATCACTTTTGTGCGTTAGATGGCTGCATGACGTACAAAACGTGCGCGCAATAGAACACGACGACGTCATAGACACAATCAACCGAGTTAGACGTAACGATGTAATAGCGGAAATAGTTTGTCGAACCTCTTCGACGTTTCTGCAGGGACGGACAAAATGACTTTTGAAAAGCGTGGCTTCCGTGGGATTAAAACTACATGCTGAAGTAGGTAAACCGGTCGGGCGAAGAGATAGTCCTTAGACGGGTGACCGCTTGGGAATACTTCGTGCTGTAGACTTTTTTGGAGTAGTACACTTTTAATTAAATCAATAACTCGCACGCTTTCTCATGAAATACAATGTTTTAGCTGTATTCGTAGCTGCCAGTATAAAAATCACTTTTGTGCGTTAGATGGCTGCATGACGTACAAAACGTGCGCGCAATAGAACACGACGACGTCATAGACACAATCAACCGAGTTGAACGTAACGATGTAATTAGCGGAAAACAGTTTGTCGAACCTCTTCGATCGTTGTGCAGGGACGGACAAAATGACTTGAAAAGCGTGGCTTCCGTGGGATTAAAACTACAATGCTGAAGTAGGTAAACTCAAAATCCCCAAATTCAAATACGCTACAGGAAACCAACCTTAGACGTCTACGGCCATACCATCGGGAAAGCACCGGTTCTCGTTCGATCACCGAAGTTAAACCCGGTCGGGCGAAGATAGTACTTAGAGGGTGACCGCTTGGGAATACTTCGTGCTGTAGACTTTTTGGAGTTAGTACACTTTTGGAAATAGTCTCTCTTTATTTCAGAAAAAAGAATAAAAGGAAAGCGCGACCTCTGTTTCAGTTATAGTAGGGCGAAGCACCTAATTTTCTGCGGGAATATTTCCAACGAGGCGCGCGGTGTTAAATCAATTAACTCGCACGCTTTCTCATGAAATACAATTTTTTAGCTGTATTCGTAGCTGCCAGTATAAAAATCACTATTGTGCGTTAGATGGCTGCATGACGTACAAAACGTGCGCGCAATAGAACACCATGGTCGGGCGAAGATAGTACTTAGACGGGTGACCGCTTGGGAATACTTCGTGCTGTAGACTTTTTTGGGAGTTAGTACACTTTGGAAATAGTCTCTCTTTATTTCAGAAAAAGAATAAACGGAAAGGAAAGCGCTACCTCTGTTTCAGTTATAGTAGGGCGAAGCAACTAATTTTCTGCGGGAATATTCCACCGAGGGCGCGTGTTAAATCAATTAACTCCACGCTTACTCATGAAATACAATTTTTAGCTGTATTCGTAGCTGCCAGTATAAAAATCACTTTTGTGCGTTAGATGGCTGCATGAGTACAAAACGTGCGCGCAATAGAACACCATGGTCGGGCGAAGAGAGTACTTAGACGGGTGACCGCTTGGGAATACTTCGTGCTGTAGACTTTTTTGGGAGTTAGTACACTTTTGGAAATAGTCTCTCTTTATTTCAGAAAAAGAATCAACGGAAAGGAAAGCGCTACCTCTGTTTCAGTATAGTAGGGCGAAGCACATAATTTTCTGCGGGAATATTTCCACCGAGGGCGCGGTGTTAAATCAATTAACTCGCACGCTTTCTCATGAAATACAATTTTTAGCTGTATTCGTAGCTGCCAGTATAAAAATCACTTTTGTGCGTTAGATGGCTGCATGACGTACAAAACGTGCGCGCAATAGAACACCATGGTCGGGCGAAGATAGTACTTAGACGGGTGACCGCTTGGGAATACTTCGTGCTGTAGACTTTTTGGAGTTAGTACACTTTTGGAAATAGTCTCTCTTTATTTCAGAAAAAGAATAAACGGAAAGGAAAGCGCTACCTCTGTTTCAGTTATAATAGGGCGAAGCACCTAATTTTCTGCGGGAATATTTCCACGAGGGCGCGGTGTTAAATCAATTAACTCGCACGCTTTCTCATGAAATACAATTTTTTAGCTGTATTCGTAGCTGCCAGTATAAAATCACTTTTGTGCGTTAGATGGCTGCATGACGTACAAAACGTGCGCGCAATAGAACACAACGACGTCATAGACACAATCAACCGAGTTAGAACGTAACGATGTAATTAGCGGAAAATAGTTTGTCGAACCTCTTCGATCGTTGTGCAGGACGGACAAAATGAGTTGAAAAGCGTGGCTTCCGTGGGATTAAAACTACAATGCTGAAGTAGGTAAAACTCAAAATCTCCAATTCAAATACGCTACAGGAAACCAAGCTTAGACGTCTACGCCATACCATCGGGAAAGCACCGGTTCTCGTTCGATCACCGAAGTTAAATCCGGTCGGGCGAAGATAGTACTTAGACGGGTGACCGCTTGGGAATACTTCGTGCTGTAGACTTTTTTTGGAGTTAGTACACTTTTGGAAATAGTCTCTCTTTATTTCAGAAAAAGAATAAAAGGAAAAGCGCGACCTCGTTTCAGTTATAGTAGGGCGAAGCACCTAATTTTCTGCGGGAATATTTCCACCGAGGGCGCGGTGTTAAATCAATTAACTCGCACGCTTTCTCATGAAATACAATTTTTTAGCTGTATTCGTAGCTGCCAGTATAAAAATCACTTTTGTGCGTTAGATGGCTGCACGACGTACAAAACGTGCGCGCAATAGAACACACGACGTCATAGACACAATCAACCGAGTTAGAACGTAACGATGTAATTAGCGGAAAATAGTTTGTCGAACCTCTCGATCGTTTGTGCAGGGACGGACAAAATGACTTGAAAAGCGTGGCTTCCGTGGGATTAAAACTACAATGCTGAAGTAGGTAAACTCAAAATTCTCCAATTCAAATACGCTACAGGAAACCAAGCTTAGACGTCTACGGCCATACCATCGGGAAAGCACCGGTTCTCGTTCGATCACCGAAGTTAAACCCGGTCGGGCGAAGATAGTACTTAGACGGGTGACCGCTTGGGAATACTTCGTGCTGTAGACTTTTTTTGGAGTTAGTACACTTTTGGAAATAGTCTCTCTTTATTTCAGAAAAAGAATAAACGGAAAGGAAAGCGCGACCTCTGTTTCAGTTATAGTAGGGCGAAGCACCTAATTTTCTGCGGGAATATTTCCACCGAGGGCGCCGTGTTAAATCAATTAACTCCCACGCTTACTCATGAAATACAATTTTTTAGCTGTATTCGTAGCTGCCAGTATAAAAATCACTTTTGTGCGTTAGATGGCTGCATGACGTACAAAACGTGCGCGCAATAGAACACCATGGTCGGGCGAAGATAGTACTTAGACGGGTGACCGCTTGGGAATACTTCGTGCTGTAGACTTTTTTTGGAGTTAGTAACTTTTGGAAATAGTCTCTCTTTATTTCAGAAAAAGAATAAACGGAAAGGAAAGCGCTACCTCTGTTTCAGTTATAGTAGGGCGAAGCACCTAATTTTCTGCGGAATATTTCCACCGAGGGCGCGGTGTTAAATCAATTAACTCGCACGCTTTCTCATGAAATACAATTTTTTAGCTGTATTCGTAGCTGCCAGTATAAAAATCACTTTTGTGCGTTAGATGGCTGCATGACGTACAAAACGTGCGCGCAATAGAACACAACGACGTCATAGACACAATCAACCGAGTTAGAACGTAACGATGTAATTAGCGGAAAATAGTTTGTCGAACCTCTTCGATCGTTTGTGCAGGGACGGACAAAATGAGTTGAAAAGCGTGGCTTCCGTGGGATTAAAACTACAATGCTGAAGTAGGTAAACTCAAAATCCTCCAATTCAAATACGCTACAGGAAACCAAGCTTAGACGTCTACGGCCATACCATCGGGAAAGCACCGGTTCTCGTTCGATCACCGAAGTTAATCCGGTCGGGCGAAGATAGTACTTAGACGGGTGACCGCTTGGGAATAGTTCGTGCTGTAGACTTTTTTGGAGTTAGTACACTTTTGGAAATAGTCTCTCTTTATTTCAAAAAAAGAATAAAGGAAAGCGCGACCTCTGTTTCAGTTATAGTAGGGCGAAGCACCTAATTTTCTGCGGGAATATTTCCACCGAGGGCGCGGTGTTAAATCAATTAACTCGCACGCTTTCTCATGAAATACAATTTTTTAGCTGTATTCGTAGCTGCCAGTATAAAAATCACTTTTGTGCGTTAGATGGCTGCACGACGTACAAAACGTGCGCGCAATAGAACACCACGACGTCATAGACACAATCAACCGAGTTAGAACGTAACGATGTAATTAGCGGAAAATAGTTTGTCGAACCTCTTCGATCGTTTGTGCAGGGACGGACAAAATGACTTGAAAAGCGTGGCTTCCGTGGGATTAAAACTACAATGCTGAAGTAGGTAAACTCAAAATTCTCCAATTCAAATACGCTACAGAAACCAAGCTTAGACGTCTACGGCCATACCATCGGGAAAGCACCGGTTCTCGTTCGATCACCGAAGTTAAACCCGGTCGGGCGAAGATAGTACTTAGACGGGTGACCGCTTGGGAATACTTCGTGCTGTAGACTTTTTTGGAGTTAGTACACTTTTGGAAATAGTCTCTCTTTATTTCAGAAAAAGAATAAAAGGAAAGCGCGACCTCTGTTTCAGTTATAGTAGGGCGAAGCACCTAATTTTCTGCGGGAATATTTCCACCGAGGGCGCGGTGTTAAATCATTAACTCGCACGCTTTCTCATGAAATACAATTTTTTAGCTGTATTCGTAGCTGCCAGTATAAAAATCACTATTGTGCGTTAGATGGCTGCATGACGTACAAAACGTGCGCGCAATAGAACACCATGGTCGGGCGAAGATAGTACTTAGACGGGTGACCGCTTGGAATACTTCGTGCTGTAGACTTTTTTGGGAGTTAGTACACTTTTGGAAATAGTTTCTCTTTATTTCAGAAAAAGAATAAACGGAAAGGAAAGCGCTACCTCTGTTTCAGTTATAGTAGGGCGAAGCACCTAATTTTCTGCGGGAATATTTCCACCGAGGGCGCGGTGTTAAATCAATTAACTCGCACGCTTTCTCATGAAATACAGTGTTTTAGCTGTATTCGTAGCTGTCAGTATAACAATCACTTTTGTGCGTTAGATGGCTGCATGACGTACAAAACGTGCGCGCAATAGAACACGACGATGTCATAGACACAATCAACCGAGTTAGAACGTAACGATGTAATTAGCGGAAAATAGTTTGTCGAACCTCTTCGATCGTTTGTGCAGGGACGGACAAAATGACTTGAAAAGCGTGGCTTCCGTGGGATTAAAACTACAATGCTGAAGTAGGTAAACCCGGTCGGGCGAAGATAGTACTTAGACGGGTGACCGCTTGGGAATACTTCGTGCTGTAGACTTTTTTGGAGTTAGTACACTTTTAATTAATCAATTAACTCGCACGCTTTCTCATGAAATACAATGTTTTAGCTGTATTCGTAGCTGCCAGTATAAAAATCACTTTTGTGCGTTAGATGGCTGCATGACGTACAAAACGTGCGCGCAATAGAACACGACGACGTCATAGACACAATCAACCGAGTTGGAACGTAACGATGTAATTAGCGGAAACAGTTTGTCGAACCTCTTCGATCGTTTGTGCAGGGACGGACAAAATGACTTGAAAAGCGTGGCTTCCGTGGGATTAAAACTACAATGCTGAAGTAGGTAAACTCAAAATCCCCAAATTCAAATACGCTACAGGAAACCAACCTTAGACGTCTACGGCCATACCATCGGGAAAGCACCGGTTCTCGTTCGATCACCGAAGTTAAACCCGGTCGGGCGAAGATAGTACTTAGACGGGTGACCGCTTGGGAATACTTCGTGCTGTAGACTTTTTTGGAGTTAGTACACTTTTGGAAATAGTCTCTCTTTATTTCAGAAAAGAATAAAAGGAAAGCGCGACCTCTGTTTCAGTTATAGTAGGGCGAAGCACCTAATTTTCTGCGGGAATATTTCCACCGAGGGCGCGGTGTTAAATCAATTAACTCGCACGCTTTCTCATGAAATACAATTTTTTAGCTGTATTCGTAGCTGCCAGTATAAAAATCACTATTGTGCGTTAGATGGCTGCATGACGTACAAAACGTGCGCGCAATAGAACACCATGGTCGGGCGAAGATAGTATTTAGACGGGTGACCGCTTGGGAATACTTCGTGCTGTAGACTTTTCTGGAGTTAGTACACTTTTGGAAATAGTCTCTCTTTATTTCAGAAAAAGAATAAACGGAAAGGAAAGCGCGACCTCTGTTTCAGTTATAATAGGGCGTAGCACCTAATTTTCTGCGGGAATATTTCCACCGAGGGCGCGGTGTTAAATCAATTAACTCGCACGCTTTCTCATGAAATACAATGTTTTAGCTGTATTCGTAGCTGCCAGTATAAAAATCACTTTTGTGCGTTAGATGGCTGCATGACGTACAAAACGTGCGCGCAATAGAACACGACGACGTCATAGACACAATCAACCGAGTTAGAACGTAACGATGTAATTAGCGGAAAATAGTTTGTCGAACCTCTTCGATCGTTTGTGCAGGGACGGACAAAATGACTTGAAAAGCGTGGCTTCCGTGGGATTAAAACTACAATGCTGAAGTAGGTAAACTCAAAATCCCCAAATTCAAATACGCTACAGGAAACCAACCTTAGACGTCTACGGCCATACCATCGGGAAAGCACCGGTTCTCGTTCGATCACCGAAGTTAAACCCGGTCGGGCGAAGATAGTACTTAGACGGGTGACCGCTTGGGAATACTTCGTGCTGTAGACTTTTTGGAGTTAGTACACTTTTGGAATAGTCTCTCTTTATTTCAGAAAAAGAATAAAAGGAAAGCGCGACCTCTGTTTCAGTTATAGTAGGGCGAAGCACCTAATTTTCTGCGGGAATATTTCCACCGAGGGCGCGGTGTTAAATCAATTAACTCGCACGCTTTCTCATGAAATACAATTTTTTAGCTGTATTCGTAGCTGCCAGTATAAAAATCACTATTGTGCGTTAGATGGCTGCATGACGTACAAAACGTGCGCGCAATAGAACACCATGGTCGGGCGAAGATAGTACTTAGACGGGTGACCGCTTGGGAATACTTCGTGCTGTAGACTTTTTTGGAGTTAGTACACTTTTGGAAATAGTCTCTCTTTATTTCAGAAAAAGAATAAACGGAAAGGAAAGCGCGACCTCTGTTTCAGTTATAATAGGGCGAAGCACCTAATTTTCTGCGGGAATATTTCCACCGAGGGCGCGGTGTTAAATCAATTAACTCGCACGCTTTCTCATGAAATACAATGTTTTAGCTGTATTCGTAGCTGCCAGTATAAAAATCACTTTTGTGCGTTAGATGGCTGCATGACGTACAAAACGTGCGCGCAATAGAACACCACGACGTCATAGACACAATCAACCGAGTTAGAACGTAACGATGTAATTAGCGGAAAATAGTTTGTCGAACCTCTTCGATCGTTTGTGCAGGGACGGACAAAATGACTTGAAAAGCGTGGCTTCCGTGGGATTAAAACTACAATGCTGAAGTAGGTAAACTCAAAATCCCCCAATTCAAATACGCTACAGGAAACCAACCTTAGACGTCTACGGCCATACCATCGGGAAAGCACCGGTTCTCGTTCGATCACCGAAGTTAAACCCGGTCGGGCGAAGATAGTACTTAGACGGGTGACCGCTTGGGAATACTTCGTGCTGTAGACTTTTTTGGAGTTAGTACACTTTTGGAAATAGTCTCTCTTTATTTCAGAAAAAGAATAAAAGGAAAGCGCGACCTCTGTTTCAGTTATAGTAGGGCGAAGCACCTAATTTTCTGCGGGAATATTTCCACCGAGGGCGCGGTGTTTAATCAATTAACTCGCACGCTTTCTCATGAAATACAATTTTTTAGCTGTATTCGTAGCTGCCAGTATAAAAATCACTATTGTGCGTTAGATGGCTGCATGACGTACAAAACGTGCGCGCAATAGAACACCATGGTCGGGCGAAGATAGTACTTAGACGGGTGACCGCTTGGGAATACTTCGTGCTGTAGACTTTTTTTGGAGTTAGTACACTTTTGGAAATAGTCTCTCTTTATTTCAAAAAAAGAATAAAAGGAAAGCGCGACCTCTGTTTCAGTTATAGTAGGGCGAAGCACCTAATTTTCTGCGGGAATATTTCCACCGAGGGCGCGGTGTTAAATCAATTAACTCGCACGCTTTCTCATGAAATACAATTTTTTAGCTGTATTCGTAGCTGCCAGTATAAAAATCACTTTTGTGCGTTAGATGGCTGCACGACGTACAAAACGTGCGCGCAATAGAACACGACGACGTCATAGACACAATCAACCGAGTTAGAACGTAACGATGTAATTAGCGGAAAATAGTTTGTCGAACCTCTTCGATCGTTTGTGCAGGGACGGACAAAATGACTTGAAAAGCGTGGCTTCCGTGGGATTAAAACTACAATGCTGAAGTAGGTAAACTCAAAATTCTCCAATTCAAATACGCTACAGGAAACCAAGCTTAGACGTCTACGGCCATACCATCGGGAAAGCACCGGTTCTCGTTCGATCACCGAAGTTAAACCCGGTCGGGCGAAGATAGTACTTAGACGGGTGACCGCTTGGGAATACTTCGTGCTGTAGACTTTTTTGGAGTTAGTACACTTTTGGAAATAGTCTCTCTTTATTTCAGAAAAAGAATAAAAGGAAAGCGCGACCTCTGTTTCAGTTATAATAGGGCGAAGCACCTAATTTTCTGCGGGAATATTTCCACCGAGGGCGCCGTGTTAAATCAATTAACTCGCACGCTTACTCATGAAATACAATTTTTTAGCTGTATTCGTAGCTGCCAGTATAAAAATCACTTTTGTGCGTTAGATGGCTGCATGACGTACAAAACGTGCGCGCAATAGAACACCATGGTCGGGCGAAGATAGTACTTAGACGGGTGACCGCTTGGGAATACTTCGTGCTGTAGACTTTTTTTGGAGTTAGTACACTTTTGGAAATAGTCTCTCTTTATTTCAGAAAAAGAATAAACGGAAAGGAAAGCGCTACCTCTGTTTCAGTTATAGTAGGGCGAAGCACCTAATTTTCTGCGGGAATATTTCCACCGAGGGCGCGGTGTTAAATCAATTAACTCGCACGCTTTCTCATGAAATACAATGTTTTAGCTGTATTCGTAGCTGCCAGTATAAAAATCACTTTTGTGCGTTAGATGGCTGCATGACGTACAAAACGTGCGCGCAATAGAACACGACGACGTCATAGACACAATCAAGCGAGTTAGAACGTAACGATGCAATTAGCGGAAGATAGTTTGTCGAACCCCTTCGCTCGTTTGTGCAGGGACGGACAAAATGACTTGAAAAGCGTGGGTTCCGTGGGATTAAAACTACAATGCTGAAGTAGGTAATCTCAAAATCCTCCAATTCAAATACGCTACAGGAAACCAAGTTTAGACGTCTATGGCCATACCATCGGGAAAGCACCGGTTCTCGTTCGATCACCGAAGTTAAACCCGGTCGGGCGAAGATAGTACTTAGACGGGTGACCCCTTGGGAATACTTCGTGCTGTAGACTTTTTTTGGAGTTAGTACACTTTTGGAAATAGTCTCTCTTTATTTCAGAAAAAGAATAAACGGAAAGGAAAGAAAGGAAAGCGCGACCTCTGTTTCAGTTATAGTAGGGCGAAGCACCTAATTTTCTGCGGGAATATTTCCACCGAGGGCGCGGTGTTAAATCAATTAACTCGCACGCTTTCTCATGAAATACAATTTTTTAGCTGTATTCGTAGCTGCCAGTATAAAAATCACTATTGTGCGTTAGATGGCTGCATGACGTACAAAACGTGCGCGCAATAGAACACCATGGTCGGGCGAAGATAGTACTTAGACGGGTGACCGCTTGGGAATACTTCGTGCTGTAGACTTTTCTGGAGTTAGTACACTTTTGGAAATAGTCTCTCTTTATTTCAGAAAAAGAATAAACGGAAAGGAAAGCGCGACCTCTGTTTCAGTTATAATAGGGCGAAGCACCTAATTTTCTGCGGGAATATTTCCACCGAGGGCGCGGTGTTAAATCAATTAACTCGCACGCTTTCTCATGAAATACAATGTTTTAGCTGTATTCGTAGCTGCCAGTATAAAAATCACTTTTGTGCGTTAGATGGCTGCATGACGTACAAAACGTGCGCGCAATAGAACACGACGACGTCATAGACACAATCAACCGAGTTAGAACGTAACGATGTAATTAGCGGAAAACAGTTTGTCGAACCTCTTCGATCGTTTGTGCAGGGACGGACAAAATGACTTGAAAAGCGTGGCTTCCGTGGGATTAAAACTACAATGCTGAAGTAGGTAAACTCAAAATCCCCAATTCAAATACGCTACAGGAAACCAACCTTAGACGTCTACGGCCATACCATCGGGAAAGCACCGGTTCTCGTTCGATCACCGAAGTTAAACCCGGTCGGGCGAAGATAGTACTTAGACGGGTGACCGCTTGGGAATACTTCGTGCTGTAGACTTTTTTGGGAGTTAGTACACTTTTGGAAATAGTCTCTCTTTATTTCAGAAAAAGAATAACGGAAAGGAAAGCGCGACCTCTGTTTCAGTTATAGTAGGGCGAAGCACCTAATTTTCTGCGGGAATATTTCCACCGAGGGCGCGGTGTTAAATCAATTAACTCGCACGCTTTCTCATGAAATACAATGTTTTAGCTGTATTCGTAGCTGCCAGTATAAAAATCACTTTTGTGCGTTAGATGGCTGCATGACGTACAAAACGTGCGCGCAATAGAACACGACGACGTCATAGACACAATCAAGCGAGTTAGAACGTAACGATGCAATTAGCGGAAGATAGTTTGTCGAACCCCTTCGCTCGTTTGTGCAGGGACGGACAAAATGACTTGAAAAGCGTGGGCTTCCGTGGGATTAAAACTACAATGCTGAAGTAGGTAACTCAAAATCCTCCAATTCAAATACGCTACAGGAAACCAAGTTAGACGTCTACGGCCATACCATCGGGAAAGCACCGGTTCTCGTTCGATCACCGAAGTTAAACCCGGTCGGGCGAAGATAGTACTTAGACGGGTGACCCCTTGGGAATACTTCGTGCTGTAGACTTTTTTTGGAGTTAGTACACTTTTGGAAATAGTCTCTCTTTATTTCAGAAAAAGAATAAACGGAAAGGAAAGAAAGGAAAGCGCGACCTCTGTTTCAGTTATAGTAGGGCGAAGCACCTAATTTTCTGCGGGAATATTTCCACCGAGGGCGCGGTGTTAAATCAATTAACTCGCACGCTTTCTCATGAAATACAATTTTTAGCTGTATTCGTAGCTGCCAGTATAAAAATCACTATTGTGCGTTAGATGGCTGCATGACGTACAAAACGTGCGCGCAATAGAACACCATGGTCGGGCGAAGATAGTACTTAGACGGGTGACCGCTTGGGAATACTTCGTGCTGTAGACTTTTCTGGAGTTAGTACACTTTTGGAAATAGTCTCTCTTTATTTCAGAAAAAGAATAAACGGAAAGGAAAGCGCGACCTCTGTTTCAGTTATAATAGGGCGAAGCACCTAATTTTCTGCGGGAATATTTCCACCGAGGGCGCGGTGTTAAATCAATTAACTCGCACGCTTTCTCATGAAATACAATGTTTTAGCTGTATTCGTAGCTGCCAGTATAAAAATCACTTTTGTGCGTTAGATGGCTGCATGACGTACAAAACGTGCGCGCAATAGAACACGACGACGTCATAGACACAATCAACCGAGTTGGAACGTAACGATGTAATTAGCGGAAAACAGTTTGTCGAACCTCTTCGATCGTTTGTGCAGGGACGGACAAAATGACTTGAAAAGCGTGGCTTCCGTGGGATTAAAACTACAATGCTGAAGTAGGTAAACTCAAAATCCCCAAATTCAAATACGCTACAGGAAACCAACCTTAGACGTCTACGGCCATACCATCGGGAAAGCACCGGTTCTCGTTCGATCACCGAAGTTAAACCCGGTCGGGCGAAGATAGTACTTAGACGGGTGACCGCTTGGGAATACTTCGTGCTGTAGACTTTTTTGGAGTTAGTACACTTTTGGAAATAGTCTCTCTTTATTTCAGAAAAAGAATAAACGGAAAGGAAAGCGCTACCTCTGTTTCAGTTATAGTAGGGCGAAGCACCTAATTTTCTGCGGGAATATTTCCACCGAGGGCGCGGTGTTAAATCAATTAACTCGCACGCTTTCTCATGAAATACAATGTTTTAGCTGTATTCGTAGCTGCCAGTATAAAAATCACTTTTGTGCGTTAGATGGCTGCATGACGTACAAAACGTGCGCGCAATAGAACACGACGACGTCATAGACACAATCAAGCGAGTTAGAACGTAACGATGTAATTAGCGGAAGATAGTTTGTCGAACCCCTTCGCTCGTTTGTGCAGGGACGGACAAAATGACTTGAAAAGCGTGGGCTTCCGTGGGATTAAAACTACAATGCTGAAGTAGGTAATCTCAAAATCCTCCAATTCAAATACGCTACAGGAAACCAAGTTTAGACGTCTACGGCCATACCATCGGGAAAGCACCGGTTCTCGTTCGATCACCGAAGTTAAACCCGGTCGGGCGAAGATAGTACTTAGACGGGTGACCCTTGGGAATACTTCGTGCTGTAGACTTTTTTGGAGTTAGTACACTTTTGGAAATAGTCTCTCTTTATTTCAGAAAAAGAATAACGGAAAGGAAAGAAAGGAAAGCGCGACCTCTGTTTCAGTTATAGTAGGGCGAAGCACCTAATTTTCTGCGGGAATATTTCCACCGAGGGCGCGGTGTTAAATCAATTAACTCGCACGCTTTCTCATGAAATACAATTTTTTAGCTGTATTCGTAGCTGCCAGTATAAAAATCACTATTGTGCGTTAGATGGCTGCATGACGTACAAAACGTGCGCGCAATAGAACACCATGGTCGGGCGAAGATAGTACTTAGACGGGTGACCGCTTGGGAATACTTCGTGCTGTAGACTTTTCTGGAGTTAGTACACTTTTGGAAATAGTCTCTCTTTATTTCAGAAAAAGAATAAACGGAAAGGAAAGCGCGACCTCTGTTTCAGTTATAATAGGGCGAAGCACCTAATTTTCTGCGGGAATATTTCCACCGAGGGCGCGGTGTTAAATCAATTAACTCGCACGCTTTCTCATGAAATACAATGTTTTAGCTGTATTCGTAGCTGCCAGTATAAAAATCACTTTTGTGCGTTAGATGGCTGCATGACGTACAAAACGTGCGCGCAATAGAACACGACGACGTCATAGACACAATCAACCGAGTTGGAACGTAACGATGTAATTAGCGGAAAACAGTTTGTCGAACCTCTTCGATCGTTTGTGCAGGGACGGACAAAATGACTTGAAAAGCGTGGCTTCCGTGGGATTAAAACTACAATGCTGAAGTAGGTAAACTCAAAATCCCCAAATTCAAATACGCTACAGGAAACCAACCTTAGACGTCTACGGCCATACCATCGGGAAAGCACCGGTTCTCGTTCGATCACCGAAGTTAAACCCGGTCGGGCGAAGATAGTACTTAGACGGGTGACCGCTTGGGAATACTTCGTGCTGTAGACTTTTTTGGGAGTTAGTACACTTTTGGAAATAGTCTCTCTTTATTTCAGAAAAAGAATAAACGGAAAGGAAAGCGCTACCTCTGTTTCAGTTATAGTAGGGCGAAGCACCTAATTTTCTGCGGGAATATTTCCACCGAGGGCGCGGTGTTAAATCAATTAACTCGCACGCTTTCTCATGAAATACAATGTTTTAGCTGTATTCGTAGCTGCCAGTATAAAAATCACTTTTGTGCGTTAGATGGCTGCATGACGTACAAAACGTGCGCGCAATAGAACACGACGACGTCATAGACACAATCAAGCGAGTTAGAACGTAACGATGCAATTAGCGGAAGATAGTTTGTCGAACCCCTTCGCTCGTTTGTGCAGGGACGGACAAAATGACTTGAAAAGCGTGGGTTCCGTGGGATTAAAACTACAATGCTGAAGTAGGTAATCTCAAAATCCTCCAATTCAAATACGCTACAGGAAACCAAGTTTAGACGTCTATGGCCATACCATCGGGAAAGCACCGGTTCTCGTTCGATCACCGAAGTTAAACCCGGTCGGGCGAAGATAGTACTTAGACGGGTGACCCCTTGGGAATACTTCGTCCTGTAGACTTTTTTGGAGTTAGTACACTTTTGGAAATAGTCTCTCTTTATTTCAGAAAAAGAATAAACGGAAAGGAAAGAAAGGAAAGCGCGACCTCTGTTTCAGTTATAGTAGGGCGAAGCACCTAATTTTCTGCGGGAATATTTCCACCGAGGGCGCGGTGTTAAATCAATTAACTCGCACGCTTTCTCATGAAATACAATTTTTTAGCTGTATTCGTAGCTGCCAGTATAAAAATCACTATTGTGCGTTAGATGGCTGCATGACGTACAAAACGTGCGCGCAATAGAACACCATGGTCGGGCGAAGATAGTACTTAGACGGGTGACCGCTTGGGAATACTTCGTGCTGTAGACTTTTTGGAGTTAGTACACTTTTGGAAATAGTCTCTCTTTATTTCAGAAAAAGAATAAACGGAAAGGAAAGCGCGACCTCTGTTTCAGTTATAATAGGGCGAAGCACCTAATTTTCTGCGGGAATATTTCCACCGAGGGCGCGGTGTTAAATCAATTAACTCGCACGCTTTCTCATGAAATACAATGTTTTAGCTGTATTCGTAGCTGCCAGTATAAAAATCACTTTTGTGCGTTAGATGGCTGCATGACGTACAAAACGTGCGCGCAATAGAACACGACGACGTCATAGACACAATCAACCGAGTTGGAACGTAACGATGTAATTAGCGGAAAACAGTTTGTCGAACCTCTTCGATCGTTTGTGCAGGGACGGACAAAATGACTTGAAAAGCGTGGCTTCCGTGGGATTAAAACTACAATGCTGAAGTAGGTAAATTCAAAATCCCCAAATTCAAATACGCTACAGGAAACCAAGCTTAGACGTCTACGGCCATACCATCGGGAAAGCACCGGTTCTCGTTCGATCACTGAAGTTAACCCGGTCGGGCGAAGATAGTACTTAGACGGGTGACCGCTTGGGAATACTTCGTGCTGTAGACTTTTTTGGAGTTAGTACACTTTTGGAAATAGTCTCTCTTTATTTCAGAAAAAGAATAAAAGGAAAGCGCGACCTCTGTTTCAGTTTAATAGGGCGAAGCACCTAATTTTCTGCGGGAATATTTCCACCGAGGGCGCCGTGTTAAATCAATTAACTCGCACGCTTACTCATGAAATACAATTTTTCAGCTGTATTCGTAGCTGCCAGTATAAAAATCACTTTTGTGCGTTAGATGGCTGCATGACGTACAAAACGTGCGCGCAATAGAACACGACGACGTCATAGACACAATCAACCGAGTTAGAACGTAACGATGTAATTAGCGGAAATAGTTTGTCGAACCTCTTCGATCGTTTGTGCAGGGACGGACAAAATGACTTGAAAAGCGTGGCTTCCGTGGGATTAAAACTACAATGCTGAAGTAGGTAAACTCAAAATTCTCCAATTCAAATACGCTACAGGAAACCAAGCTTAGACGTCTACGGCCATACCATCGGGAAAGCACCGGTTCTCGTTCGATCACTGAAGTTAAACCCGGTCGGGCGAAGATAGTACTTAGACGGGTGACCGCTTGGGAATACTTCGTGCTGTAGACTTTTTTGGAGTTAGTACACTTTTGGAAATAGTCTCTCTTTATTTCAGAAAAAGAATAAAGGAAAGCGCGACCTCTGTTTCAGTTATATAGGGCGAAGCACCTAATTTTCTGCGGGAATATTTCCACCGAGGGCGCCGTGTTAAATCAATTAACTCCCACGCTTACTCATGAAATACAATTTTTTAGCTGTATTCGTAGCTGCCAGTATAAAAATCACTTTTGTGCGTTAGATGGCTGCATGACGTACAAAACGTGCGCGCAATAGAACACCATGGTCGGGCGAAGATAGTACTTAGACGGGTGACCGCTTGGGAATACTTCGTGCTGTAGACTTTTTTGGGAGTTAGTACACTTTTGGAAATAGTCTCTCTTTATTTCAGAAAAAGAATAAACGGAAAGGAAAGCGCTACCTCTATTTCAGTTATAGTAGGGCGAAGCACCTAATTTTCTGCGGAATATTTCCACCGAGGGCGCGGTGTTAAATCAATTAACTCGCACGCTTTCTCATGAAATACAATGTTTTAGCTGTATTCGTAGCTGCCAGTATAAAAATCACTTTTGTGCGTTAGATGGCTGCATGACGTACAAAACGTGCGCGCAATAGAACACGACGACGTCATAGACACAATCAGCGAGTTAGAACGTAACGATGCAATTAGCGGAAGATAGTTTGTCGAACCCCTTCGCTCGTTTGTGCAGGGACGGACAAAATGACTTGAAAAGCGTGGGTTCCGTGGGATTAAAACTACAATGCTGAAGTAGGTAATCTCAAAATCCTCCAATTCAAATACGCTACAGGAAACCAAGTTTAGACGTCTACGGCCATACCATCGGGAAAGCACCGGTTCTCGTTCGATCACCGAAGTTAAACCCGGTCGGGCGAAGATAGTACTTAGACGGGTGACCCTTGGGAATACTTCGTGCTGTAGACTTTTTTGGAGTTAGTACACTTTTGGAAATAGTCTCTCTTTATTTCAGAAAAAGAATAAACGAAAGGAAAGAAAGGAAAGCGCGACCTCTGTTTCAGTTATAGTAGGGCGAAGCACCTAATTTTCTGCGGGAATATTTCCACCGAGGGCGCGGTGTTAAATCAATTAACTCGCACGCTTTCTCATGAAATACAATGTTTTAGCTGTATTCGTAGCTGCCAGTATAAAAATCACTTTTGTGCGTTAGATGGCTGCATGACGTACAAAACGTGCGCGCAATAGAACACGACGACGTCATAGACACAATCAACCGAGTTGGAACGTAACGATGTAATTAGCGGAAAACAGTTTGTCGAACCTCTTCGATCGTTTGTGCAGGGACGGACAAAATGACTTGAAAAGCGTGGCTTCCGTGGGATTAAAACTACAATGCTGAAGTAGGTAAACTCAAAATCCCCAATTCAAATACGCTACAGGAAACCAACCTTAGACGTCTACGGCCATACCATCGGGAAAGCACCGGTTCTCGTTCGATCACCGAAGTTAAACCCGGTCGGGCGAAGATAGTACTTAGACGGGTGACCGCTTGGGAATACTTCGTGCTGTAGACTTTTTTGGAGTTAGTACACTTTTGGAAATAGTCTCTCTTTATTTCAGAAAAAGAATAAAAGGAAAGCGCGACCTCTGTTTCAGTTATAGTAGGGCGAAGCACCTAATTTTCTGCGGGAATATTTCCACCGAGGGCGCGGTGTTAAATCAATTAACTCGCACGCTTTCTCATGAAATACAATTTTTTAGCTGTATTCGTAGCTGCCAGTATAAAAATCACTATTGTGCGTTAGATGGCTGCATGACGTACAAAACGTGCGCGCAATAGAACACCATGGTCGGGCGAAGATAGTACTTAGACGGGTGACCGCTTGGGAATACTTCGTGCTGTAGACTTTTTTGGGAGTTAGTACACTTTTGGAAATAGTCTCTCTTTATTTCAGAAAAAGAATAAACGGAAAGGAAAGCGCTACCTCTGTTTCAGTTATAGTAGGGCGAAGCACCTAATTTTCTGCGGGAATATTTCCACCGAGGGCGCGGTGTTAAATCAATTAACTCGCACGCTTTCTCATGAAATACAATGTTTTAGCTGTATTCGTAGCTGCCAGTATAAAAATCACTTTTGTGCGTTAGATGGCTGCATGACGTACAAAACGTGCGCGCAATAGAACACGACGACGTCATAGACACAATCAACCGAGTTAGAACGTAACGATGCAATTAGCGGAAGATAGTTTGTCGAACCCCTTCGCTCGTTTGTGCAGGACGGACAAAATGACTTGAAAAGCGTGGTTCCGTGGGATTAAAACTACAATGCTGAAGTAGGTAAACTCAAAATCCTCCAATTCAAATACGCTACAGGAAACCAAGTTTAGACGTCTACGGCCATACCATCGGGAAAGCACCGGTTCTCGTTCGATCACCGAAGTTAAACCCGGTCGGGCGAAGATAGTACTTAGACGGGTGACCCCTTGGGAATACTTCGTCCTGTAGACTTTTTTTGGAGTTAGTACACTTTTGGAAATAGTCTCTCTTTATTTCAGAAAAAGAATAAAAGGAAAGAAAGAAAGCGCGACCTCTGTTTCAGTTATAGTAGGGCGAAGCACCTAATTTTCTGCGGGAATATTTCCACCGAGGGCGCGGTGTTAAATCAATTAACTCGCACGCTTTCTCATGAAATACAATTTTTTAGCTGTATTCGTAGCTGCCAGTATAAAAATCACTATTGTGCGTTAGATGGCTGCATGACGTACAAAACGTGCGCGCAATAGAACACCATGGTCGGGCGAAGATAGTACTTAGACGGGTGACCGCTTGGGAATACTTCGTGCTGTAGACTTTTTTGGAGTTAGTACACTTTTGGAAATAGTCTCTCTTTATTTCAGAAAAAGAATAAACGGAAAGGAAAGCGCGACCTCTGTTTCAGTTATAATAGGGCGAAGCACCTAATTTTCTGCGGGAATATTTCCACCGAGGGCGCGGTGTTAAATCAATTAACTCGCACGCTTTCTCATGAAATACAATGTTTTAGCTGTATTCGTAGCTGCCAGTATAAAAATCACTTTTGTGCGTTAGATGGCTGCATGACGTACAAAACGTGCGCGCAATAGAACACGACGACGTCATAGACACAATCAACCGAGTTGGAACGTAACGATGTAATTAGCGGAAAATAGTTTGTCGAACCTCTTCGATCGTTTGTGCAGGGACGGACAAAATGACTTGAAAAGCGTGGCTTCCGTGGGATTAAAACTACAATGCTGAAGTAGGTAAATTCAAAATCCCCAAATTCAAATACGCTACAGGAAACCAAGCTTAGACGTCTACGGCCATACCATCGGGAAAGCACCGGTTCTCGTTCGATCACCGAAGTTAAACCCGGTCGGGCGAAGATAGTACTTAGACGGGTGACCGCTTGGGAATACTTCGTGCTGTAGACTTTTTTGGAGTTAGTACACTTTTGGAAATAGTCTCTCTTTATTTCAGAAAAAGAATAAAAGGAAAGCGCGACCTCTGTTTCAGTTATAATAGGGCGAAGCACCTAATTTTCTGCGGGAATATTTCCACCGAGGGCGCGGTGTTAAATCAATTAACTCCACGCTTTCTCATGAAATACAATTTTTTAGCTGTATTCGTAGCTGCCAGTATAAAAATCACTTTTGTGCGTTAGATGGCTGCATGACGTACAAAACGTGCGCGCAATAGAACACGACGACGTCATAGACACAATCAACCGAGTTAGAACGTAACGATGTAATTAGCGGAAAATAGTTTGTCGAACCTCTTCGATCGTTTGTGCAGGGACGGACAAAATGACTTGAAAAGCGTGGCTTCCGTGGGATTAAAACTACAATGCTGAAGTAGGTAAACTCAAAATTCTCCAATTCAAATACGCTACAGGAAACCAAGCTTAGACGTCTACTGCCATACCATCGGGAAAGCACCGGTTCTCGTTCGATCACTGAAGTTAAACCCGGTCGGGCGAAGATAGTACTTAGACGGGTGACCGCTTGGAATACTTCGTGCTGTAGACTTTTTTGGAGTTAGTACACTTTTGGAAATAGTCTCTCTTTATTTCAGAAAAAGAATAAAAGGAAAGCGCGACCTCTGTTTCAGTTATAATAGGGCGAAGCACCTAATTTTCTGCGGGAATATTTCCACCGAGGGCGCCGTGTTAAATCAATTAACTCGCACGCTTACTCATGAAATACAATTTTTTAGCTGTATTCGTAGCTGCCAGTATAAAAATCACTTTTGTGCGTTAGATGGCTGCATGACGTACAAACGTGCGCGCAATAGAACACCATGGTCGGGCGAAGATAGTACTTAGACGGGTGACCGCTTGGGAATACTTCGTGCTGTAGACTTTTTGGGAGTTAGTACACTTTTGGAAATAGTCTCTCTTTATTTCAGAAAAAGAATAAACGGAAAGGAAAGCGCTACCTCTGTTTCAGTTATAGTAGGGCGAAGCACCTAATTTTCTGCGGGAATATTTCCACCGAGGGCGCGGTGTTAAATCAATTAACTCGCACGCTTTCTCATGAAATACAATGTTTTAGCTGTATTCGTAGCTGCCAGTATAAAAATCACTTTTGTGCGTTAGATGGCTGCATGACGTACAAAACGTGCGCGCAATAGAACACGACGACGTCATAGACACAATCAAGCGAGTTAGAACGTAACGATGCAATTAGCGGAAGATAGTTTGTCGAACCCCTTCGCTCGTTTGTGCAGGGACGGACAAAATGACTTGAAAAGCGTGGGTTCCGTGGGATTAAAACTACAATGCTGAAGTAGGTAATCTCAAAATCCTCCAATTCAAATACGCTACAGGAAACCAAGTTTAGACGTCTATGGCCATACCATCGGGAAAGCACCGGTTCTCGTTCGATCACCGAAGTTAAACCCGGTCGGGCGAAGATAGTACTTAGACGGGTGACCCCTTGGGAATACTTCGTGCTGTAGACTTTTTTGGAGTTAGTACACTTTTGGAAATAGTCTCTCTTTATTTCAGAAAAAGAATAAACGGAAAGGAGAAAGGAAAGCGCGACCTCTGTTTCAGTTATAGTAGGGCGAAGCACCTAATTTTCTGCGGGAATATTTCCACCGAGGGCGCGGTGTTAAATCAATTAACTCGCACGCTTTCTCATGAAATACAATGTTTTAGCTGTATTCGTAGCTGCCAGTATAAAAATCACTTTTGTGCGTTAGATGGCTGCATGACGTACAAAACGTGCGCGCAATAGAACACGACGACGTCATAGACACAATCAACCGAGTTGGAACGTAACGATGTAATTAGCGGAAAACAGTTTGTCGAACCTCTTCGATCGTTTGTGCAGGGACGGACAAAATGACTTGAAAGCGTGGCTTCCGTGGGATTAAAACTACAATGCTGAAGTAGGTAAACTCAAAATCCCCCAAATTCAAATACGCTACAGGAAACCAACCTTAGACGTCTACGGCCATACCATCGGGAAAGCACCGGTTCTCGTTCGATCACCGAAGTTAAACCCGGTCGGGCGAAGATAGTACTTAGACGGGTGACCGCTTGGGAATACTTCGTGCTGTAGACTTTTTTGGAGTTAGTACACTTTTGGAAATAGTCTCTCTTTATTTCAGAAAAAGAATAAAAGGAAAGCGCGACCTCTGTTTCAGTTATAGTAGGGCGAAGCACCTAATTTTCTGCGGGAATATTTCCACCGAGGGCGCGGTGTTAAATCAATTAACTCGCACGCTTTCTCATGAAATACAATTTTTTAGCTGTATTCGTAGCTGCCAGTATAAAAATCATTATTGTGCGTTAGATGGCTGCATGACGTACAAAACGTGCGCGCAATAGAACACCATGGTCGGGCGAAGATAGTACTTAGACGGGTGACCGCTTGGGAATACTTCGTGCTGTAGACTTTTTTGGGAGTTAGTACACTTTTGGAAATAGTCTCTCTTTATTTCAGAAAAAGAATAAACGGAAAGGAAAGCGCTACCTCTGTTTCAGTTATAGTAGGGCGAAGCACCTAATTTTCTGCGGGAATATTTCCACCGAGGGCGCGGTGTTAAATCAATTAACTCGCACGCTTTCTCATGAAATACAATGTTTTAGCTGTATTCGTAGCTGCCAGTATAAAAATCACTTTTGTGCGTTAGATGGCTGCATGACGTACAAAACGTGCGCGCAATAGAACACGACGACGTCATAGACACAATCAAGCGAGTTAGAACGTAACGATGCAATTAGCGGAAGATAGTTTGTCGAACCCCTTCGCTCGTTTGTGCAGGGACGGACAAAATGACTTGAAAAGCGTGGTTCCGTGGGATTAAAACTACAATGCTGAAGTAGGTAATCTCAAAATCCTCCAATTCAAATACGCTACAGGAAACCAAGTTTAGACGTCTATGGCCATACCATCGGGAAAGCACCGGTTCTCGTTCGATCACCGAAGTTAAACCCGGTCGGGCGAAGATAGTACTTAGACGGGTGACCCCTTGGGAATACTTCGTCCTGTAGACTTTTTTGGAGTTAGTACACTTTTGGAAATAGTCTCTCTTTATTTCAGAAAAAGAATAAACGGAAAGGAAAGAAGGAAAGCGCGACCTCTGTTTCAGTTATAGTAGGGCGAAGCACCTAATTTTCTGCGGGAATATTTCCACCGAGGGCGCGGTGTTAAATCAATTAACTCGCACGCTTTCTCATGAAATACAATTTTTTAGCTGTATTCGTAGCTGCCAGTATAAAAATCACTATTGTGCGTTAGATGGCTGCATGACGTACAAAACGTGCGCGCAATAGAACACCATGGTCGGGCGAAGATAGTACTTAGACGGGTGACCGCTTGGGAATACTTCGTGCTGTAGACTTTTTTGGAGTTAGTACACTTTTGGAAATAGTCTCTCTTTATTTCAGAAAAAGAATAAACGGAAAGGAAAGCGCGACCTCTGTTTCAGTTATAATAGGGCGAAGCACCTAATTTCTGCGGGAATATTTCCACCGAGGGCGCGGTGTTAAATCAATTAACTCGCACGCTTTCTCATGAAATACAATGTTTTAGCTGTATTCGTAGCTGCCAGTATAAAAATCACTTTTGTGCGTTAGATGGCTGCATGACGTACAAAACGTGCGCGCAATAGAACACGACGACGTCATAGACACAATCACCGAGTTGGAACGTAACGATGTAATTAGCGGAAAATAGTTTGTCGAACCTCTTCGATCGTTTGTGCAGGGACGGACAAAATGACTTGAAAAGCGTGGCTTCCGTGGGATTAAAACTACAATGCTGAAGTAGGTAAACTCAAATCCCCAAATTCAAATACGCTACAGGAAACCAAGCTTAGACGTCTACGGCCATACCATCGGGAAAGCACCGGTTCTCGTTCGATCACCGAAGTTAAACCCGGTCGGGCGAAGATAGTACTTAGACGGGTGACCGCTTGGGAATACTTCGTGCTGTAGACTTTTTTGGAGTTAGTACACTTTTGGAAATAGTCTCTCTTTATTTCAGAAAAAGAATAAAAGGAAAGCGCGACCTCTGTTTCAGTTATAATAGGGCGAAGCACCTAATTTTCTGCGGGAATATTTCCACCGAGGGCGCCGTGTTAAATCAATTAACTCCCACGCTTTCTCATGAATACAATTTTTTAGCTGTATTCGTAGCTGCCAGTATAAAAATCACTTTTGTGCGTTAGATGGCTGCATGACGTACAAAACGTGCGCGCAATAGAACACCATGGTCGGGCGAAGATAGTACTTAGACGGGTGACCGCTTGGGAATACTTCGTGCTGTAGACTTTTTTGGGAGTTAGTACACTTTTGGAAATAGTCTCTCTTTATTTCAGAAAAAGAATAAACGGAAAGGAAAGCGCTACCTCTGTTTCAGTTATAGTAGGGCGAAGCACCTAATTTTCTGCGGGAATATTTCCACCGAGGGCGCGGTGTTAAATCAATTAACTCGCACGCTTTCTCATGAAATACAATGTTTTAGCTGTATTCGTAGCTGCCAGTATAAAAATCACTTTTGTGCGTTAGATGGCTGCATGACGTACAAAACGTGCGCGCAATAGAACACGACGACGTCATAGACACAATCAACCGAGTTAGAACGTAACGATGTAATTAGCGGAAAATAGTTTGTCGAACCTCTTCGATCGTTTGTGCAGGGACGGACAAAATGACTTGAAAAGCGTGGCTTCCGTGGGATTAAAACTACAATGCTGAAGTAGGTAAACTCAAAATCCTCCAATTCAAATACGCTACAGGAAACCAAGCTTAGACGTCTACGGCCATACCATCGGGAAAGCACCGGTTCTCGTTCGATCACCGAAGTTAAACCCGGTCGGGCGAAGATAGTACTTAGACGGGTGACCGCTTGGGAATACTTCGTGCTGTAGACTTTTTTGGAGTTAGTACACTTTTGGAAATAGTCTCTCTTTATTTCAGAAAAAGAATAAAAGGAAAGCGCGACCTCTGTTTCAGTTATAGTAGGGCGAAGCACCTAATTTTCTGCGGAATATTTCCACCGAGGGCGCGGTGTTAAATCAATTAACTCGCACGCTTTCTCATGAAATACAATTTTTTAGCTGTATTCGTAGCTGCCAGTATAAAAATCACTATTGTGCGTTAGATGGCTGCATGACGTACAAAACGTGCGCGCAATAGAACACCATGGTCGGGCGAAGATAGTACTTAGACGGGTGACCGCTTGGGAATACTTCGTGCTGTAGACTTTTTTGGGAGTTAGTACACTTTTGGAAATAGTCTCTCTTTATTTCAGAAAAAGAATAAACGGAAAGGAAAGCGCTACCTCTGTTTCAGTTATAGTAGGGCGAAGCACCTAATTTTCTGCGGGAATATTTCCACCGAGGGCGCGGTGTTAAATCAATTAACTCGCACGCTTTCTCATGAAATACAATGTTTTAGCTGTATTCGTAGCTGCCAGTATAAAAATCACTTTTGTGCGTTAGATGGCTGCATGACGTACAAAACGTGCGCGCAATAGAACACGACGACGTCATAGACACAATCACCGAGTTAGAACGTAACGATGTAATTAGCGGAAAATAGTTTGTCGAACCTCTTCGATCGTTTGTGCAGGGACGGACAAAATGACTTGAAAAGCGTGGCTTCCGTGGGATTAAAACTACAATGCTGAAGTAGGTAAACTCAAAATCCTCCAATTCAAATACGCTACAGGAAACCAAGCTTAGACGTCTACGGCCATACCATCGGGAAAGCACCGGTTCTCGTTCGATCACCGAAGTTAAACCCGGTCGGGCGAAGATAGTACTTAGACGGGTGACCGCTTGGGAATACTTCGTGCTGTAGACTTTTTTGGAGTTAGTACACTTTTGGAAATAGTCTCTCTTTATTTCAAAAAAGAATAAAAGGAAAGCGCGACCTCTGTTTCAGTTATAGTAGGGCGAAGCACCTAATTTTCTGCGGGAATATTTCCACCGAGGGCGCGGTGTTAAATCAATTAACTCGCACGCTTTCTCATGAAATACAATTTTTTAGCTGTATTCGTAGCTGCCAGTATAAAAATCACTTTTGTGCGTTAGATGGCTGCACGACGTACAAAACGTGCGCGCAATAGAACACCACGACGTCATAGACACAATCAACCGAGTTAGAACGTAACGATGTAATTAGCGGAAAATAGTTTGTCGAACCTCTTCGATCGTTTGTGCAGGGACGGACAAAATGACTTGAAAAGCGTGGCTTCCGTGGGATTAAAACTACAATGCTGAAGTAGGTAAACTCAAAATTCTCCAATTCAAATACGCTACAGGAAACCAAGCTTAGACGTCTACGGCCATACCATCGGGAAAGCACCGGTTCTCGTTCGATCACTGAAGTTAAACCCGGTCGGGCGAAGATAGTACTTAGACGGGTGACCGCTTGGGAATACTTCGTGCTGTAGACTTTTTTGGAGTTAGTACACTTTTGGAAATAGTCTCTCTTTATTTCAGAAAAAGAATAAAAGGAAAGCGCGACCTCTGTTTCAGTTATAATAGGGCGAAGCACCTAATTTTCTGCGGGAATATTTCCACCGAGGGCGCCGTGTTAAATCAATTAACTCGCACGCTTACTCATGAAATACAATTTTTTAGCTGTATTCGTAGCTGCCAGTATAAAAATCACTTTTGTGCGTTAGATGGCTGCATGACGTACAAAACGTGCGCGCAATAGAACACCATGGTCGGGCGAAGATAGTACTTAGACGGGTGACCGCTTGGGAATACTTCGTGCTGTAGACTTTTTTGGGAGTTAGTACACTTTTGGAAATAGTCTCTCTTTATTTCAGAAAAAGAATAAACGGAAAGGAAAGCGCTACCTCTGTTTCAGTTATAGTAGGGCGAAGCACCTAATTTTCTGCGGGAATATTTCCACCGAGGGCGCGGTGTTAAATCAATTAACTCGCACGCTTTCTCATGAAATACAATGTTTTAGCTGTATTCGTAGCTGCCAGTATAAAAATCACTTTTGTGCGTTAGATGGCTGCATGACGTACAAAACGTGCGCGCAATAGAACACGACGACGTCATAGACACAATCAACCGAGTTAGAACGTAACGATGTAATTAGCGGAAAATAGTTTGTCGAACCTCTTCGATCGTTTGTGCAGGGACGGACAAAATGACTTGAAAAGCGTGGCTTCCGTGGGATTAAAACTACAATGCTGAAGTAGGTAAACTCAAAATCCTCCAATTCAAATACGCTACAGGAAACCAAGCTTAGACGTCTACGGCCATACCATCGGGAAAGCACCGGTTCTCGTTCGATCACCGAAGTTAAACCCGGTCGGGCGAAGATAGTACTTAGACGGGTGACCGCTTGGGAATACTTCGTGCTGTAGACTTTTTTGGAGTTAGTACACTTTTGGAAATAGTCTCTCTTTATTTCAAAAAAAGAATAAAAGGAAAGCGCGACCTCTGTTTCAGTTATAGTAGGGCGAAGCACCTAATTTTCTGCGGGAATATTTCCACCGAGGGCGCGGTGTTAAATCAATTAACTCGCACGCTTTCTCATGAAATACAATTTTTTAGCTGTATTCGTAGCTGCCAGTATAAAAATCACTTTTGTGCGTTAGATGGCTGCACGACGTACAAAACGTGCGCGCAATAGAACACACGACGTCATAGACACAATCAACCGAGTTAGAACGTAACGATGTAATTAGCGGAAAATAGTTTGTCGAACCTCTTCGATCGTTTGTGCAGGGACGGACAAAATGACTTGAAAAGCGTGGCTTCCGTGGGATTAAAACTACAATGCTGAAGTAGGTAAACTCAAAATTCTCCAATTCAAATACGCTACAGGAAACCAAGCTTAGACGTCTACGGCCATACCATCGGGAAAGCACCGGTTCTCGTTCGATCACTGAAGTTAAACCCGGTCGGGCGAAGATAGTACTTAGACGGGTGACCGCTTGGGAATACTTCGTGCTGTAGACTTTTTTGGAGTTAGTACACTTTTGGAAATAGTCTCTCTTTATTTCAGAAAAGAATAAAAGGAAAGCGCGACCTCTGTTTCAGTTATAATAGGGCGAAGCACCTAATTTTCTGCGGGAATATTTCCACCGAGGGCGCCGTGTTAAATCAATTAACTCCCACGCTTACTCATGAAATACAATTTTTTAGCTGTATTCGTAGCTGCCAGTATAAAAATCACTTTTGTGCGTTAGATGGCTGCATGACGTACAAAACGTGCGCGCAATAGAACACCATGGTCGGGCGAAGATAGTACTTAGACGGGTGACCGCTTGGGAATACTTCGTGCTGTAGACTTTTTTGGGAGTTAGTACACTTTTGGAAATAGTCTCTCTTTATTTCAGAAAAAGAATAAACGGAAAGGAAAGCGCTACCTCTGTTTCAGTTATAGTAGGGCGAAGCACCTAATTTTCTGCGGGAATATTTCCACCGAGGGCGCGGTGTTAAATCAATTAACTCGCACGCTTTCTCATGAAATACAATGTTTTAGCTGTATTCGTAGCTGCCAGTATAAAAATCACTTTTGTGCGTTAGATGGCTGCATGACGTACAAAACGTGCGCGCAATAGAACACGACGACGTCATAGACACAATCAACCGAGTTAGAACGTAACGATGTAATTAGCGGAAAATAGTTTGTCGAACCTCTTCGATCGTTTGTGCAGGGACGGACAAAATGACTTGAAAAGCGTGGCTTCCGTGGGATTAAAACTACAATGCTGAAGTAGGTAAACTCAAAATCCTCCAATTCAAATACGCTACAGGAAACCAAGCTTAGACGACTACGGCCATACCATCGGGAAAGCACCGGTTCTCGTTCGATCACCGAAGTTAAACCCGGTCGGGCGAAGATAGTACTTAGACGGGTGACCGCTTGGGAATACTTCGTGCTGTAGACTTTTTTGGAGTTAGTACACTTTTGGAAATAGTCTCTCTTTATTTCAAAAAAGAATAAAAGGAAAGCGCGACCTCTGTTTCAGTTATAGTAGGGCGAAGCACCTAATTTTCTGCGGGAATATTTCCACCGAGGGCGCGGTGTTAAATCAATTAACTCGCACGCTTTCTCATGAAATACAATTTTTTAGCTGTATTCGTAGCTGCCAGTATAAAAATCACTTTTGTGCGTTAGATGGCTGCACGACGTACAAAACGTGCGCGCAATAGAACACCACGACGTCATAGACACAATCAACCGAGTTAGAACGTAACGATGTAATTAGCGAAAATAGTTTGTCGAACCTCTTCGATCGTTTGTGCAGGGACGGACAAAATGACTTGAAAAGCGTGGCTTCCGTGGGATTAAAACTACAATGCTGAAGTCGGTAAACTCAAAATTCTCCAATTCAAATACGCTACAGAAACCAAGCTTAGACGTCTACGGCCATACCATCGGGAAAGCACCGGTTCTCGTTCGATCACTGAAGTTAAACCCGGTCGGGCGAAGATAGTACTTAGACGGGTGACCGCTTGGGAATACTTCGTGCTGTAGACTTTTTTGGAGTTAGTACACTTTTGGAAATAGTCTCTCTTTATTTCAGAAAAAGAATAAAACGAAAGCGCGACCTCTGTTTCAGTTATAATAGGGCGAAGCACCTAATTTTCTGCGGGAATATTTCCACCGAGGGCGCCGTGTTAAATCAATTAACTCCACGCTTACTCATGAAATACAATTTTTTAGCTGTATTCGTAGCTGCCAGTATAAAAATCACTTTGTGCGTTAGATGGCTGCATGACGTACAAAACGTGCGCGCAATAGAACACCATGGTCGGGCGAAGATAGTACTTAGACGGGTGACCGCTTGGGAATACTTCGTGCTGTAGACTTTTTTGGGAGTTAGTACACTTTTGGAAATAGTCTCTCTTTATTTCAGAAAAAGAATAAACGGAAAGGAAAGCGCTACCTCTGTTTCAGTTATAGTAGGGCGAAGCACCTAATTTTCTGCGGGAATATTTCCACCGAGGGCGCGGTGTTAAATCAATTAACTCGCACGCTTTCTCATGAATACAATGTTTTAGCTGTATTCGTAGCTGCCAGTATAAAAATCACTTTTGTGCGTTAGATGGCTGCATGACGTACAAAACGTGCGCGCAATAGAACACGACGACGTCATAGACACAATCAACCGAGTTAGAACGTAACGATGTAATTAGCGGAAAATAGTTTGTCGAACCTCTTCGATCGTTTGTGCAGGGACGGACAAAATGACTTGAAAAGCGTGGCTTCCGTGGGATTAAAACTACAATGCTGAAGTAGGTAAACTCAAAATCCTCCAATTCAAATACGCTACAGGAAACCAAGCTTAGACGACTACGGCCATACCATCGGGAAAGCATCGGTTCTCGTTCGATCACCGAAGTTAAACCCGGTCGGGCGAAGATAGTACTTAGACGGGTGACCGCTTGGGAATACTTCGTGCTGTAGACTTTTTTGGAGTTAGTACACTTTTGGAAATAGTCTCTCTTTATTTCAAAAAAAGAATAAAAGGAAAGCGCGACCTCTGTTTCAGTTATAGTAGGGCGAAGCACCTAATTTTCTGCGGGAATATTTCCACCGAGGGCGCGGTGTTAAATCAATTAACTCGCACGCTTTCTCATGAAATACAATTTTTTAGCTGTATTCGTAGCTGCCAGTATAAAAATCACTATTGTGCGTTGGATGGCTGCATGACGTACAAAACGTGCGCGCAATAGAACACCATGGTCGGGCGAAGATAGTACTTAGACGGGTGACCGCTTGGAAATACTTCGTGCTGTAGACTTTTTTGGGAGTTAGTACACTTTTGGAAATAGTCTCTCTTTATTTCAGAAAAAGAATAAACGGAAAGGAAAGCGCTACCTCTGTTTAAATTATAGTAGGGCGAAGCACCTAATTTTCTGCGGGAATATTTCCACCGAGGGCGCGGTGTTAAATCAATTAACTCGCACGCTTTCTCATGAAATACAGTGTTTTAGCTGTATTCGTAGCTGCCAGTATAAAAATCACTTTTGTGCGTTAGATGGCTGCATGACGTACAAAACGTGCGTGCAATAGAACACGACGACGTCATAGACACAATCAACCGAGTTAGAACGTAACGATGTAATTAGCGGAAAATAGTTTGTCGAACCTCTTCGATCGTTTGTGCAGGGACGGACAAAATGACTTGAAAAGCGTGGCTTCCGTGGGATTAAAACTACAATGCTGAAGTAGGTAAACTCAAAATCCTCCAATTCAAATACGCTACAGGAAACCAAGCTTAGACGTCTACGGCCATACCATCGGAAAGCACCGGTTCTCGTTCGATCACCGAAGTTAAACCCGGTCGGGCGAAGATAGTACTTAGACGGGTGACCGCTTGGGAATACTTCGTGCTGTAGACTTTTTTTGGAGTTAGTACACTTTTGGAAATAGTCTCTCTTTATTTCAAAAAAAGAATAAAGGAAAGCGCGACCTCTGTTTCAGTTATAGTAGGGCGAAGCACCTAATTTTCTGCGGGAATATTTCCACCGAGGGCGCGGTGTTAAATCAATTAACTCGCACGCTTTCTCATGAAATACAATTTTTTAGCTGTATTCGTAGCTGCCAGTATAAAAATCACTTTTGTGCGTTAGATGGCTGCACGACGTACAAAACGTGCGCGCAATAGAACACCACGACGTCATAGACACAATCAACCGAGTTAGAACGTAACGATGTAATTAGCGGAAAATAGTTTGTCGAACCTCTTCGATCGTTTGTGCAGGGACGGACAAAATGACTTGAAAAGCGTGGCTTCCGTGGGATTAAAACTACAATGCTGAAGTAGGTAAACTCAAAATTCTCCAATTCAAATACGCTACAGGAAACCAAGCTTAGACGTCTACGGCCATACCATCGGGAAAGAACCGGTTCTCGTTCGATCACTGAAGTTAAACCCGGTCGGGCGAAGATAGTACTGAGACGGGTGACCGCTTGGAATACTTCGTGCTGTAGACTTTTTTGGAGTTAGTACACTTTTGGAAATAGTCTCTCTTTATTTCAGAAAAGAATAAAAGGAAGCGCGACCTCTGTTTTAGTTATAATAGGGCGAAGCACCTAATTTTCTGCGGGAATATTTCCACCGAGGGCGCCGTGTTAAATCAATTAACTCCCACGCTTACTCATGAAATACAATTTTTTAGCTGTATTCGTAGCTGCCAGTATAAAAATCACTTTTGTGCGTTAGATGGCTGCATGACGTACAAAACGTGCGCGCAATAGAACACCATGGTCGGGCGAAGATAGTACTTAGACGGGTGACCGCTTGGGAATACTTCGTGCTGCAGACTTTTTGGGAGTTAGTACACTTTTGGAAATAGTCTCTCTTTATTTCAGAAAAAGAATAAACGGAAAGGAAAGCGCTACCTCTGTTTCAGTTATAGTAGGGCGAAGCACATAATTTTCTGCGGGAATATTTCCACCGAGGGCGCGGTGTTAAATCAATTAACTCGCACGCTTTCTCATGAAATACAATTTTTTTGGCTGTATTCGTAGCTGCCAGTATAAAAATCACTTTTGTGCGTTAGATGGCTGCATGACGTACAAAACGTGCGCGCAATAGAACACGACGACGTCATAGACACAATCAAGCGAGTTAGAACGTAACGATGTAATTAGCGGCAAATAGTTTGTCGAACCTCTTCGATCGTTTGTGCAGGGACGGACAAAATGACTTGAAAAGCGTGGCTTCCGTGGGATTAAAACTACTATGCTGAAGTAGGTAAACTCAAAATCCTCCAATTCAAATACGCTACAGGAAACCAAGCTTAGACGTCTACGGCCATACCATCGGGAAAGCACCGGTTCTCGTTCGATCCCCGAAGTTAAACCCGGTCGGGCGAAGATAGTACTTAGACGGGTGACCGCTTGGGAATACTTCGTGCTGTAGACTTTTTTGGAGTTAGTACACTTTTGGAAATAGTCTCTCTTTATTTCAGAAAAAGAATAAAAGGAAAGCGCGACCTCTGTTTCAGTTATAATAGGGCGAAGCACCTAATTTTCTGCGGGAATATTTCCACCGAGGGCGCCGTGTTAAATCAATTAACTCGCACGCTTTCTCATGAAATACAATTTTTTAGCTGTATTCGTAGCTGCCAGTATAAAATCACTATTGTGCGTTAGATGGCTGCATGACGTACAAAACGTGCGCGCAATAGAACACCATGGTCGGGCGAAGATAGTACTTATTACATGATTGACACCTTTTCTATTGTTATTCAAGACCCTTTATTTTACTTAAATCCCTATGAATTAATTACATTCTTAAAGAACGGGGAGGGCTTGAAGTTTCAACAGGGAAGATTGGGGCTATTATTGAATAATTAGTCATAAATGACCCGCATTATAAATGCGCGGGTCTTTATGGAACAATTGATTCTCATAAATGACCCGGCGCATTTATAATGAGGAGCAATTATGACTAATTAGACAAATAAAGCCCACCCCTTCTGATGCTGAAACACATTTACAGCTAAATACTACAAAGTTGTTTGCTAGGTTAAATTGAAAATAAATATATATTTGAACAAAAAAATGTAATTACTAGCTTTAACTGAATAGTGTGTCTCTAAATTGCAAATTGGCGATTCTTTCTACTTTTCTACTAAATTTAACTATAATTAATATGGAGTAAGTAGATGTTATAGGTAACCTTGCTAGCCGGTTTCCATTTCTGCTTCACGCTCAAACAAACTGTGAAAGAAATGGAAATAAGTTAGAGTTAATTACCGAGATTCGAGGCAATAACCCCAATACATCCCAAGGGCCGTAGGCCCGAGGGATGTATTGGGTTATTGCCGAGAATCGAGGTAATTAACGGACTTAGTTTACAGTTGACAAGGTTTTTCAGAAAACAGGGACAAATGAAATGCATTCTTCTCATTGATTTAACAGTTTTGAAAAGGAGTACAGTTTACAATTGAAAAAGATAGCGGATTCCAATAGGAACTATTGTTAGTTATTTAGCTGCTTTCATAGAAGTGGGTTCCCCAGAGAAACTCATTGCAATTAATTTTTACCATGCACAATAAAGTTGTGATGCTGAAGAAAATGAATGACAACATTTATTCAACTATGATTGACAAAGGTTTCCAGACACGAATTACGTCTTTTGTTTTCGTACAACAGCCAGTCCAATCAATCAAGCGGCCTTTTGTAAAAGCGCAACTCATTAAAGCGCTGTTATTTTGGTCGGTACGTAGCTGCGTAAAGCTCCTCTCTGGTTGGATAATACAACAATACCCTACCTCAACACAAAGAACGAGGATAATAGACTACAGACAAAGAACTCCTTGTAGAACGAAAATAATAGAGACAAAGCAACTACGTCCTTACTGGTTATTTTCATTTGTACCACGCCCTCACAGCTTACAGCTTCTACAGCTCATTTGCATAACGTTCTGTCTAGCAAAACGGATGAAACTGATTCAAGATGGAGAAACTGAAGGCAAGTTTCAGGTATTTTGCGCTCGTTGGTTGCTCTCTACGATTAGATATGCAATTAACTTGGGCATGATTTTATCTGTATTTTCAGGTTTACGTCTTAAACACACTCTATGGGCAATGAGACCAAGCAAGTAGACTGGACAAACGCTTCTCAATATGGTTCAAGTGAAGGCGTTCTCGGAAATCGTGTTTTGTGGCCTTCAACGGGATTCGCATAAAGGATAATCAGAAGCAAATATTGGTTATAGACAGACAGTCAGCATAGATGCATAAACTGAGATTATTGGATGTTTTTTTTTCTCGGGGTAAGTGTATGGATTTGAATTCACTAGTTAAATGTTTGGGTTGATAATTGAATTAGTCATTGTGAAAGGGGCAACTGTCATGGTCTATCATGGATTTGGTCTAACTTGGGGTCATTTTAAGTAGCTTAAATGCAGTCAAACTCCCTACAAATCAACAAAATAATGGTCTACGTTTTATACCTAACCTTTCAGCTGCTAGATCAATACAAATTTGGAGTATTTTCGTGTATAATCGAGCGGATGGAATTGGATTGCTAATTGGCATTTTTGATTTTCGAACAGGCTGAACAAGTTTCTTTTCTTTTTAAGACTAATTTGAAACAGAATATAGGTTCGGAGTTGTTTCTGTAGAACACTTGTCTTATTTTAAAATATTTTGATGAAACAAACGTGACAGTGCCCCTTGAAGTCTTGGTAAAAATGGCTTATTGTGTGGTTCCAGAAATTATCCATAGGAAGGATAATAGGAAAGGATATATTTTCCATACAATACTGTATTTTTCTTCGGGAATTCCAGAGAGGTGGGGGGTCACTTTTCAACACTCTTCCGGGGGGGGGGATATTTTCTGGAACCACACATTATTGATTTACAGGTAAGTATATGGCTTATTATGGATTCATAGGTAAATAACTAGATATTTACCTATTAATCCATAATGAGCCATATACTTACCTATTAATCCATAATGAGCAATATATTTACCTAGAAATTCAATTCAATTCTATTGATCAACCCCAACCTTTCCCTGGAGAATTCAAATCCCTCCCCGACTTTTAGTTTGTGAGAGCCATTATCCGAGTTAATTCCCTACGAATAACAATGGAAACCGCGTCAACTGTAAACTAAAAATCATTAGAACATTGAGCTCATAAGAATACATTTGCACAACACATTTTAAATTTTTTCGTCAATACATTTTACCAGTTTGTCAAATTTAGGATGGACCTCGTACGTCGCAGCATCAACGGCACACAGGTCTAATACGTTCAAGTTAGTCATGCAATTTAAATTCACGAGACCGTCCATTTCAACTGTTATAATAAACCAATTACTATAAATAAGAACTTTAGTTAAACTTACCATGTCGTTCCCAATCGCCAACTACAGGACACTTTGAAATGTATTATCTCTTGAACAGCTTAAAACCACACAGTGAGTGCCGAGTTCTTCGCGCGCTTATTACATGATTGACACGGTTTCCATTGTGTTTTTGAGGTCTCCAACTAACATACATACCTCGCAACTAACTTAAAGCCGGGAAGGGATTTGAAATTCTCTAGGGAAGAGAGGGGCTGATGAAAAGAATTGAATAGCTGTAAGTGGAACATCCCGGGTATATACAGAGTTAAATACCTCATTAAATAAACATTAGGTATTTAACTCAGTTAAATACATGGACATTCTACTTACCGCTACCAGATCTAGTCACCCCCAAACTCTTTTCCTAGTGAATTCAAATCCATATACACTTATCCCGAGAAAAAATCTCAGTTTATGCATCTATATGACTATCTGTCTAATTGTTAAATAGAGCGTATTTCATATGACTGTAGTGAGACCAATCGCAACGTGATTACAGCAATTCTGAATAAACTTATAGGAGTAATTACAAAGTAATTGCGAATAACTCACGACAGTCATCTGAAATTCGCTCTATTTGCTCCTGCATGATTATCCTTTATGCGCGAATCCCGTTGAACGCCACAAAACACCATATCCGAGAAACACCTTCACTTGAACCGACTTGAACAATAAAGCGTTTGTCCAGCCTACTTGTTTGGTTTCCTGGCCCATAGAGTGTGTTCAAGCAGGTAAACCTGAAAATACAGATGAAATCGTTTACATATCTTATCTTAGAGAACAACCAACGAGCGCAAAATACCTGAAACTTGCCTTCAGTTACTCCAGCTTGAAGCAGTTCCGATCCATGTTGTTGCTCAGCGTTATGCAAATTGACTTGTAGCAGTCAGTGCGTGGTACAAACGAAAATAGCGTTTGAATGAGTCGCGCTTTTACAAAAAGCCACTCGATTGACTGGCCTGGCTGTTTTGTTCCAAAACAAAAGACATAATTCGTGTTCTGCTAACAAATGAATGCACTCAAGGTGTATATTTTTGTTTGGACCTTTGTCAATCATGGTTGAATAAAACCTGTCATTCATTTTCTCTGGGGAACGTACTTCTATGAAAACAGCTAAATAACTAACAATAGTTCCTATCGGAATGCGCTACCCTTTTCAATTGTAAACTATACTCCTTGTCAAGACTTTTGAAATTCAATGAGAAGAATGCATTTCATTTGTTCCTTTTTTCTGAAAACCTTGCCAATCCTGTAATAAGCCAGTTAATTACCTCGATTCTCGGCAATAACCCAAATACATCCCGCGGGCCTACGGCCCTTGGATGTATTTGGGTTATTGCCTCGAATCTCGGTAATTAACTCTTACATAATGCACCCTTTCAGTCTTGAGACCTCAAGCGTTGTTTTTTCCTCCGAAACTCGTTCTCAGTCGCCAACTTAGAACTACTAGTTCAGCACTCAAGCACTGACTCCTACAAAATGACGACCTAAAATCGCGAAAAACAGGTGTTTTGATTTCTTTTGTTGTTTGGTACAAAAAGAAGTACTTCCATTGGTCGTTTAAAAATGAATGCATGAAAGCTAAAGGAACAATAGCCAAACACTTCTGTTTGTAGTCTCCCAACCACCAACCACTCTAGGGATATATTCTTTAATTTAATGAAACGGGGCTTTAGAATGCAAACAAATCTATTATGAAAGGCACTTTCTCTGCAGTGAAATTGCCACGCAAAATACACGTTATTATGAGAAGTTGAAAAGAAAAAAGACAATCAAGGCATCACAGATTTCCCAGCCAACACTGACGACAATAGCTTTCAAAACATTTTTCATCCTTTTGTTCCGATACGACTTAAACCTCAGGGGATATCCCTCTACTGGAAAAATAAAGATCCCTGTTGATTTATATGGTTAAAAATCGCTTATTTGACGAAGTATTTTCGATTTTTTAATTGTTAATGCGCTCCACCCGATAGTAAAATCACCTTAGATCATGTAATAAGTCAGTTAAATACTCGGTCTTCGGCAATATGGCATATAAATAACCTCGGGCCTACGGCCCTCGGTATTTATATGCCATATTGCCTCAGCCCTCGGTATTTAACTCTTACTTAGACGGGTGACCGCTTGGGAATACTTCGTGCTGTAGACTTTTTTGGGGGTTAGTACACTTTTGGAAATAGTCTCTCTTTATTTCAGAAAAAGAATAAACGGAAAGGAAAGCGCTACCTCTGTTTCAGTTATAGTAGGGCGAAGCACCTAATTTTCTGCGGGAATATTTCCACCGAGAGCGCGGTGTTAAATCAATTAACTCGCACGCTTTCTCATGAAATACAATGTTTTAGCTGTATTCGTAGCTGCCAGTATAAAAATCACTTTTGTGCGTTAGATGGCTGCATGACGTACAAAACGTGCGCGCAATAGAACACGACGACGTCATAGACACAATCAACCGAGTTAAACGTAACGATGTAATTAGCGGAAATAGTTTGTCGAACCTCTTCGATCGTTTGTGCAGGACAGACAAAATGACTTGAAAAGCGTGGCTCCGTGGGATTAAAACTACAATGCTGAAGTAGGTAAACTCAAAATCCTCCAATTCAAATACGCTACAGGAAACCAAGCTTAGACATCTACGGCCATACCATCGGGAAAGCACCGGTTCTCGTTCGATCACCGAAGTTAAACCCGGTCGGGCGAAGATAGTACTTAGACGGGTGACCGCTTGGGAATACTTCGTGCTGTAGACTTTTTTGGAGTTAGTACACTTTTGGAAATAGTCTCTCTTTATTTCAAAAAAGAATAAAAGGAAAGCGCGACCTCTGTTTCAGTTATAGTAGGGCGAAGCACCTAATTTTCTGCGGGAATATTTCCACCGAGGGCGCGGTGTTAAATCAATTAACTCGCACGCTTTCTCATGAAATACAATTTTTTAGCTGTATTCGTAGCTGCCAGTATAAAAATCACTTTTGTGCGTTAGATGGCTGCACGACGTACAAAACGTGCGCGCAATAGAACACCACGACGTCATAGACACAATCAACCGAGTTAGAACGTAACGATGTAATTAGCGGAAATAGTTTGTCGAACCTCTTCGATCGTTTGTGCAGGACGGACAAAATGACTTGAAAAGCGTGGCTTCCGTGGGATTAAAACTACAATGCTGAAGTAGGTAAACTCAAAATTCTCCAATTCAAATACGCTACAGGAAACCAAGCTTAGACGTCTACGGCCATACCATCGGGAAAGCACCGGTTCTCGTTCGATCACTGAAGTTAAGCCCGGTCGGGCGAAGATAGTACTTAGACGGGTGACCGCTTGGGAATACTTCGTGCTGTAGACTTTTTTGGAGTTAGTACACTTTTGGAAATAGTCTCTCTTTATTTCAGAAAAGAATAAAAGGAAAGCGCGACCTCTGTTTCAGTTATAATAGGGCGAAGCACCTAATTTTCTGCGGGAATATTTCCCCCGAGGGCGCCGTGTTAAATCAATTAACTCCCACGCTTACTCATGAAATACAATTTTTTAGCTGTATTCGTAGCTGCCAGTATAAAAATCACTTTTGTGCGTTAGATGGCTGCATGACGTTCAAACGTGCGCGCAATAGAACACGACGACGTCATAGACACAATCAACCGAGTTAGAACGTAACGATGTAATTAGCGGCAAATGGTTTGTCGAACCTCTTCGATCGTTTGTGCAGGGACGGACAAAATGACTTGAAAAGCGTGGCTTCCGTGGGATTAAACTACTATGCTGAAGTAGGTAAACTCAAATCCTCCAATTCAAATACGCTACAGGAAACCAACCTTAGACGTCTATGGCCATACCATCGGGAAAGCACCGGTTCTCGTTCGATCACCGAAGTTAAACCCGGTCGGGCGAGGATAGTACTTAGACGGGTGACCGCTTGGGAATACTTCGTGCTGTAGACTTTTTTGGAGTTAGTACACTTTGGAAATAGTCTCTCTTTATTTCAGAAAAAGAATAAAAGGAAAGCGCGACCTCTGTTTCAGTTATAATAGGGCGAAGCACCTAATTTTCTGCGGGAATATTTCCACCGAGGGCGCCGTGTTCAATCAATTAACTCCCACGCTTACTCATGAAATACAATTTTTTAGGTGTATTCGTAGCTGCCAGTATAAAAATCACTTTTGTGCGTTAGATGGCTGCATGACGTACAAAACGTGCGCGCAATAGAACACCATGGTCGGGCGAAGATAGTACTTAGACGGGTGACCGCTTGGGAATACTTCGTGCTGTAGACTTTTTGGGAGTTAGTACACTTTTGGAAATAGTCTCTCTTTATTTCAGAAAAAGAATAAACGGAAAGGAAAGCGCTACCTCTGTTTCAGTTATAGTAGGGCGAAGCACCTAATTTTCTGCGGGAATATTTCCACCGAGGGCGCGGTGGTTAAATCAATTAACTCGCACGCTTTCTCATGAAATACAATGTTTTAGCTGTATTCGTAGCTGCCAGTATAAAAATCACTAATCATCTAACACAGCCATTAATATCTGAGCTCTTTGATTGGCTGACAGAGAGCAGCCTGCTCCCAGCAATATAAGCACCTCATGCATGACTGATTTCACAAGTGATGTGCTGACACATCCAGGACAGCCATGATATTTAAGCACTCTGATTGGCTGACAGAGAGCAGTCTGCTCCTTTCAAATCAGGGAAATCAATATCTGTAGCCTGATTGGTTAACATCAGGGCAGGCTGCTCTAGAGGTCAGGGCTTAAAAAAGTTCCAGTTTAGATTGACATTTTCCAGTTTAGAATGACACTTTGTTATTTTTAAAATCCAGGTGACTTGGGGTTCCAAGTATGGTTTGGTTCATTTTCGGATGAGCAGGTCAATGAAATCACAAGGTCTCTGACGTCCATGTATGGCTCAGGAAAAACCAAGGTATGGTGAGATGGCAGAATTTTAATCAGCCAATATAGCGAGAATGTCAGATGACCTTGCATTTAGTTCAGCATTCCTATTGGTTGGGGGAGGGACCAATTAGAATGTGTATAACTAAAACCAAAAGCACCATTATAGTCTGGCAGAATGGTGCAAAAAATTATTTCCTGGCGACGTCTGTTGTTCTTATGGTCTATCACAAAGCCCTCTGCAATGGCTGATTGCATTTTTGTTCTGCACCGAGGGGGTTGAGGACCCATGGAATTTTTCCAAGGAGGGGTCTGTTTGAGCCCTGGAAATTCCAGGGGAGGGGGTATATTTGTCCTGATTTTTATCAAAATCCCATTGTTCTCGGGAATTTTGTGATGGAAATTCCAGGGGAGGGGGGTGGTCTGAGAGTCTGGAAATTCCAGGAGAGGGGGTTGGTTTAAAAATGCAATTAGCCAATAGCATAGCACTGTGCATGCCAGGTCAGCACCTACGCATTTATACCATCTGCTGCATCCTGTCTCCATCTTGTAGCCGCATTCTAGGATGGCTCCCGGTTTGGTCACTTCTGCTAGTCCAACCCCAATCGCTAGGAGAAGTAACTAGAGTAGGGCCTCACGGGACACTTCACCTAAATAAAGCCAGACTGAAATACTCATCTCTTAGCATCTTGCTTTCGAGCGTTAGCAGTTGGAGGGATGTTGTCAGTGTCACACAGCTTTCGGGTGAACAGGTCTTTGTGTGCACTGTTGACCCCCGGGGGGTTGACCCCCGGGGGCGCTCCAGACCGAAATGTACGGGGATGCTCGGCCCAGACTCTCAACCCCTTACCCTTTCATATACCAAATTTGGCCCTAAAAAGGTACCCCTTTCATATACTAAAGTCATAAAAGGTACCCCTTTCATATACCAACGTCGAAAAAGGTCTCCCTTTCATATACCAACATCGATGCTTTTCAACTGTTAATAAACCACTTATTGCCACCAACGAGGCTATTCTTTGTTGCGTAACGATCACGTTAGAGTGCTTAGTGCATTTGTGCGGCGCTGGCGGCGCTATTTCTGTATCCTTTATTATATACTTAAACAGCGAATTTTGAGACCCTTTCATATACCAAAATCTGAAAATTACCCAACCCTTTCATATACCTATAAGCCTGAAAACCCTACCCCTTTCATATACCTGCGGCCTGAAAAAACCTACCCCTTTCGGGCCGAGCATCCCCGTATAGTCGATTATAGGGAGTCCCCCCCCCCCCCCCGGGTGTTGACCATCAAGCACATGTTCGTTCACTCTTACTAGTATTGGTAAAGCGCCAATTAGGGAGGGTAACGGTAGCATTGCAATCAATTTCTGGAAGACATCTGTCATGTCCTTGTAATGATGACCAATCAGTCCATGCCGATTGAAAATCGGTTAGCGGCTTTTTTTTAATTAGTTTTTATTTGGCTCTCTGTGATTATACTGACATGTCATTATAATATCTATAAAATTATTTACATTTTTCTTTCTTTCTTTTTTTATTTTTTAATTACATTTGTTTGTTTATTTGATATATGATTTTTTCACCTGATATATATTTTTTGCTTTTTTCACAATGAGAAAACCGTTTTCAATGCTGTTGCGTTTCCCCCTCCCATGCTCCTGTCCCAACCCAAAGACCCCAACCCTGCACCGAGCAAAAAACAAAACAAAAAACAACAAAAAAACAGGGACAGTAAATAAAATAAGCAACTAAACAAGAAAAAAAAAAAAACAAAACGAAAGATAACCCTTCCCCGCCCTATTAATACCTACGGCATAAAGAGCCTCGAGGGCAGAATAAAAGAAAAATTAATAAAGAAAAGGAAGTCACTCATTAACTGTGCGATCACAGATCAGCGGCAGCAATGAAAGCACAAAATGATTGTTATTTCGCATAAAATTTAAAGGAAGAGAGCTTTTAGTTTGTCCCATTTTGCCACATGGAGCGGAGAAGTTTTGCTTTCATTGCACACAATCTTTCTACCTTTTCGTATTCTTTCAATTTAGACACCAAACCATGAAGCGAAGGGGGCATGCTATAATTTCTTGCTTTGTAGACGTAATTTTTAAAGACGAGGATGATAAAATTGACCATTTGGCCGTCTTCCGTGCCTACAATAGCTGTTTTCGGAGTAAGCTCTGCTAGTTGAATATCGAATTGGCTCATCAGCGTTTTCAAAGCTAAGTATAAGTTCCTTATAATCACGCATTCGGCAAATAGATGGGTGACCGTTTCTAGGATTGTTCACTCCTGTTAACCAAACACACCAATTATGGAATATTTAATATCAAATATAAAGGGGCTAAGATATGGAATTCTTTACCTGAAAACTACAAAACCATCCCTATCCACCTTTTTAAAAAGAAAAATTATTTGTAAGAATAAGTGATTTTATGCTTTTCGTCTGTTATTTTATGTAATAAGAAAGATAAAAGTCTTAAAATTGTGTACTGTAATATCGAAATGTGTGAATAAGGCAATAGAAGTACGCTCACCTCCCCTGACGGGAGCGCAATTGTCATGGTGGCGTTTGCGTATGACGTAACAAGTTTGCGTGTGTCATTGTTTGGGCCACCATTTTGTTTTCGCCTCGGAGGTGCCAAGAAGTTTTTACCCTCCGCCTCCCCTTTTTCTCCACCATGACTGATTGTTTGTATTTGTTTTTCCATTGTAACTGGTAATGTTTGAGTTACCGTTTTTAGTGCCTCCACCTTTGCGTGGTAGGAAATACATTGTCACTTTTTAACTATTTAAGAATGAAGTTGATATTAAAACGGCTATATGCACAGATATAGCCATATTTATACCAAATTGGTGTCTGTCCTCTCTAGCCCCGCAAACAGAGCTCAGCAGCAATAGCAAAACCTGTTTGGGACTTGTGTCTCCAAGAAAAGGCATAAAAGAATTATCGATGACTTCGTCAACTCGTATTGATCCTGTCAAGGTTTGTTTAATTTTTGTTTCTTTTGCCTTCTTTTTTCTCTTCTTTTTCTAGCTGGCTGCTTTTCCTCGCTTTTTTTTTTTTAAAAAAGAGAATGAAAAGAAAAACATTTGATAATCTCCTGGCTCTCCCGCGTTTGTTAGCCCTTTTGGTTATTGCGGGGAGCCAGCTCTGTTCTTTCTAAAAAAATGAAAAAAATAACTTAAATTAAAAAAACAATGGTTAAATTATCCCTGTAAAAAATTTATATGTAAATGTAAAAAAACAAAAACAAAAAAAAGATGTACTTTAAAAAAAAAAAGAAAATGATAGAACAGAGGAAATAAACAAACCTCACTGCACCGGTGGAATGGAAGGAAATTTATCTGCGCTTATATAAGACAACTATTAGCTCTTATCTTAGATCTTTCCAGTACAAAATTCTGCATAATATTTTATATCTTAAGGCTAAATTGTATAAATTTAATCTTAGCGACACGCCGAGGTGCCCCCTTTGTAGAGAGCACCTAGATTAGGATTAGCCGTTGGAGTTTCAGATGTCTGCGCAACTGAAATCTCTTGAATCATATACCTATATACCTATATAACCGGTTGATGGGGTTATTGTCGATTTGGGGGAAGCGTCTTTCTGATTGGTTGAAAAATACAATGTCAGCCCGCACGCCCAGCCGTCGGTGGGGGAGGATCGCAGGCTCACTCCAACCGTGGCGGCTGGAACCTAGCCTAGAAAAAGTCTCACCAATCCATGATAGATGAAAATCTTTATTATATATTATGTTTAGTTTCAGGACATTGATTACATCACCAAGGTGTTGCTACCAGAGACGCTTGTACTGATCTACACCAGGCTGTTCAGCTGCACACGAGATGAGGTTAGTAACTTACGGTATGGGAAATGACTTTCCTGTGATTGAGGACAAAGCCTCCTCTGCAGAAATTTCTCTATGCCTTTTCTCTCATCTTATAATCTCTCTTCCCCTGCGTGATGCATGATTAAATACTTTCAGCAGGCATAAGGAGTGATTTGACCCCTAAATTTGCATGATACGTGACCATATAGAAAATTGTCAGTCATTTGCAGCCCTGTAGTTACAAAACAAAGATTTTTGGTTCGCACTTTTGAACTTACCTTTAGAAGGCTCGCATGGGACATTTTAGTTGTAGCTCTTAGAGTAAACAAACTTGTAATTTGACATCCTAAGGGACCAGTCATTATTTAAGTCGGAGGAGGGGGGGGGGGGGGGGGGGGGGGGGGGGGTTGGAGGAAAAAAAATTCAGGGGAAAAAGGGGGGCCTGAAAAACAAAAAAAGTAAGAAAAGGGGGTCCTCAAAGCCTAGGAGCAGAACTGAAGCTGACAAGTGAGGCATAGAAACAGTATGAAACCTGGTCATTACAAGAAAATTTCTTGTGGATTCAATGGGCCTTGGCACTGTCTGATGACTCTTTTTTTCTTTTCTCTAAGGCGGAGCAACTTCTACAAACAAGAGCGACATGTCCTCCATTATTGGTTTGATATGTAGGTGCCATCTGCATACAGGCCAATAGTTTTTTTCTGTATGATTAGTAGTATTTTTCTGTAAATTGGGGATGTTCTTTAAAGAACAGAACAAAACATGTATTCCCAATCATTTTTGGATCCGCCATGGATATGTAGGATGGACATGCCATCTACATGCTTCAGGAAGATTCAATTATCAGTCTATTTTTCCCTCTGGGACCTTCGTTCTATTGTGCAGTGCAAGGTCAACCTTGGCCTCCGTTTCAGACAAAGGCTTGACTACTTTTAACGCAACTGTGAAATGGAGCTTTGACGCAATAGTTAATGAGACTCCACAGGCAGCCAACGTTCAACGTTCTAACCACAAGCAACGTCTTGGTTGAACAGAAATGTGCATATTTGCTATGTTCAAACAAATTCAACATCCGTAGAGAAAATGTGCGGGCATTGGAAAATTGTTCAATAAAGCAAGAAAAACCCCACTTTTGCAGCGTCTTGGTACATATTTATGTGGATAAAATTTCCCAATGCCAACACGTTGGGAAAATTAGGCCTATGGCAAACGTCGAACTGCAGTCGCACGATCTTAATTTCTTCAAAAGAAGCCGCCTCATTATATTTCATAATGGATAATTATCTATTGTTTCAATTGATTCTTTTTTCTTTCTTTATTGACCAATTTCGTCAATTTCGTAAGACGGCTCGCCTTATTTTTTCTGGCACTCACCTCCCAGTGTTTGAATCAGAGCTATTCCCAACTAGCTTTTCCTACAGTTGTCTAGATATGATTGAACTTTCCAAAATTCAAGTGAGGTGCATAAGTTTACGACTTCTAAATTTCTTTTCTTTTTGTTCAGTTTGAGATGATGAACGCAATGGCCATGAGAGGTGGAGGTTCGGTTCGAGGCTGCTACTTTGAAGAGTCCGTGTTCAACAAATTGATTATGCCAGGTACGAAGTTCAATTACATCCGATTTGGTTGGCCTGCTGGAAATGAAGTTGAAATAAAGTCCAAATTGAAGACTGAAATCCAGATGAAAAGACATTATAAGAGCAACTTTAAAGCAGACACCAATACTGGTTATTTGTGCCCCTTTATGGAGGACGTAGACATAATCTTGAACAATGAAGGTGTGGTATGTTCGATTAAAAAGTTTGACTCATTGGCCCAAGACAAAAAGGGATTCTGGAAATCTGCCAAGAAAGAATGGATTACAGTTCTCATGACACCATACAATATCATGGACAAACTAGAAAAATCAAGTTGTGCTCTTGCATTGGAATACAAACAAGGGAAATTCAACATTGGAACGGCCGACTTCCTGAGCGATGACATTCGTCGGCTACTACAAAGTGACGATATGTAGGATGGACATGCCATCTGCATAAGTGCGCCTATAATTTATTGCTCCTCTGTTTGTTCTTCGATGAAATGCCAAACTGTCTTAAAACATCTAGAAATGTGAAGAAGCACGACGAAACGTGGCGCGAATGTGTTATCTTCACACGTGATCCTCTCCCGTGTGAAGATATCAAGTTTACGCGCGCGAGAAAACCTGGTATTTCATCGGAGTTATATGATAAACGTACGTATATGTAGTTGTATACATTTAATTAAAATTTCTATTCATCAAACGTTATGAAAAAGCTTCTAATACCTTAACCTACGTTGAAGTATCAACCTCTCCCACATGCATTATGTCGAGTGCTTCGACGAGCCACTTTCGCAGTTGCTGAAAACTCTCAATTATGGCTGGCGAACCTCCGACTCCACCAACTCCACCAACTGAGCCGGTTACTCCGGAAGAATCGCCTCCCCTTCGCCGAGTCCGAAGCGGCTTAAACTGGTGCGCCAGGATGCGAAGTGAATAAATATAAAGAGGCTCAGCAATGAGTTCATTTCCCCGGGAAACCTTAGTTTCCCACCCAACAAAATAAATGAATCTCTGTCAAGGAAAAGCGGGCCTCGACGCAATTTCGATCGATGATCGAAGATAACCTGGGCCAGAGCCTCCGACAGCAAGTAAGGCAGAGGTGGGTCTGGGAACGAGATTGATCAAACACCATGCTCCTCAGCGTTTTGATAATCTCGCAATCTCGTCCCCAGATCCTTCACTGTCTTGGCCGAGCCGACGAGCAAAGGCTCTGGCCGAATCCGGTCCCATCCAGCACGTGCACAGCGGTCAAACACTGCGCATGCTCAAGAATGAGGTCCAAGATGGCGGACATTCGAGCAATCGATATCATGAATCGAGGAAGAAAAAGTGTACTTTTCTAGCCACTGACTTCTGTTCACCTTCTCAAAGAAGAACAACTTTGGACATTAGAGGATTGTTGTACATGTTATATTTTTATTTTGTTGATCTGTGCGTCGGCGACTTTGTTGTTGGATGCCAAAATCAGAATTCAGCGGATATTTCTAACTTAAGGTAAGTTACGTCACGCACAAGCTTACTGTTGCTGAACTCTTTTACTATTTCAAGCACTACTCTTTTCCCATAGAATCGTATTTACAGAAAACCCTAATACTACTGTACTGAATACGCCAAGCAGAGAGCTTACAAAAAAACCTGGCGATATGCTTGCATTCAAGTCAAAGAGAACTTAACTTTAGCTGAGCAATCTAGCAGTACACACGATTATAACATATTGTATAGCTTTGCCCTTCCTCACATCATCCATTCCAAGTCTTCTGCCTTCATCTTTCTCTCCATATTGTTTCGAGAAATCTTCACTACCTGTTCTTTATCCTTACAGCCGATTGCTGACTGAATTCACAAGGATGGGGTGGATAATAATATAGCTTTGCCAACAAGGGTACCAAAGATCCATACAAACAAAAAGGAGAAGATTGTCTTAGGGGAAACATGCAAACAAGTTATTGATTATTACAACTGCTGCATGACTGGGCTCTTCATCTACAAATGGGGGGCCTTGCAACGGGGGTTACCCATCGTGCAAGACATTAGTGGCTCTTAGTCATGATGACTGTTCCATTTTGTATACTCCAATGAAGGGATCAGGAGAATAACAAAAACAAAGACCATCAGGGACATGGTCATTATTCAGTACCTCCACTGGATTGCCCACCTGTGCAGAGGGTCACCAGCACAAGACTCATGAAAAAGATACTGTTTGCCCTTCCCTCAAGAATGTATTATAGAGACCTGTGGCTGAAGATAGCAAACTTGTCGAGAGTAACACCAGGCAAAGTGAGCTGCAGGCCAAATGGGAATTCAGCGGGCCACTGGGCTGCCTCCAGAGTGACTATTGTCATAAAGGAGAACTGTACTGTACTGCTAATGTGCAAAGAAAAAAGCATACAGAATATGCGAGGAACACTATTTCAATGTGAATTACTCTTCAAACTGGTGACTGTTGGTTTAACTTTGAAATGATCTTAACTTTGAAATTGTTATTTTAGATAGACCGTGAGTCTCTACTTTGGGCTGAAAAGAACCTGTGTATTTGTTCACCAGTTGTCTCAAAGCTTCTTTTGTTTAGTAGAACGAATCATGGTCTAGTGAGAGCTGAACACAAAGGTTTTGTGCGGTTAACCTCAAATTCTGTCACAATCATGTTTCTGCAAATCAAGGCTGCACTATTTCCATTGTATTTGCCAAAATAATTTCCATGTAAGAGCAGGTGTTGGAGCCATTTTGGTCATTAATTAATGTATAGATTGAAAGATTATTCTCAAAGAAATATTCAGAATTGCAGGCTTGGAAGTTCTAGTAGTTATCCTTTTTAGGATAGAAAGGTTGGGTATTTTTTGGGTATCAATTTTGGGAGCAGGTATTTTTGGGGATATAAAATAATAGCTCAGGTGTTGGGGGTATGAAATTTGGAATTTTCTGTCAGGTTTTTTTTTTCTCAAATATCTAGCCCATGTTGACTCTGGAATTCTATTTTTGGGAATAGCAACCCTGGAATTTTACACATGCACTACAATACAAACCCTAGAATTCCAGGTTCCTTTAAGAACACCTACCCTGGAATTCTGTAGCCTGAAGGTCCTCAATGAGACTACTGATTGTGTGTGGACTGGTGAAAACACTGAAATGTGAATGCTTAATTTACTTAACAATCTGTTGTTGAAGAAGGTAACATAATCTAATATTGGTACATGCTCACTGAGAAGAAACCAAAGGTATTTGCTGATAATCACAGAGTTTGAGGTGACTAATTGTTTTATTATGATTGCTCATTAGATCTTGGCATAAAAACACTTAGTATTTTAGTTGGATTTTTCCATGACAAATCTCATGATCCATCAGGCACCACACAGAGTAACAACAAAAGCATGGTTCATATTTCGTTTCTGTAAGGCATTTGAGAATTTGACTCAATAAGATTCTATAAAAATCAATAATGATTAGGGCTCAAAAGTTGTGAGTATCGATTTTTACTGATTTCCGATATTACTCACTATTAATCAACTGATGGTTATTGAGTATTATTATCCAACTTGTCTCAGGCAAGTACAACTATCGCCTATCACAGGAGTAAGACTGGAACAAGTCCAAATATACAGCGATTATAATTTGACTCTAATGTGCTTGCTTTATTTTATAATGAAAAATATGTTGGATAATAAAACTTATTAGAAATTTTAGTGTAGAATATCGCTGGATACTTTTTCTCAACTTCAGACTAAAAAAAACTATCCAGCAATATTCTACACTAAATTGTCTAATAATTAACATATCCCCCGAAGGAAAGGTGAATAGCAGTGGATATATACAGAGACACGAAGCGTTGAGGTATATATCCACCGCTAGGCACCGACCCTGAGGGGGATAGTAAGTTGTTTTTAGTATAATACCAAATCAGTAGAATAAAATATGATAATTAAAAGGTTCAAAATGAAGTATCATGCACCAAATGAGCCGCCATTTTGAGAGTTTTCTCAAAAAAGTAAATAGTACTGGATATCTACTAGTTCAGGAACCAATCAGAGCACGCGAAAGTGATTATATTCACTGATTTGGTATATACTAAGATATACATATTGAGTAATTTGAGTAGTTTCTGATGATTGATTATTATAGAGTAGTGAGGTCGGGAGTTGACATGTGGGAGTACCTCCCAGATTTTGAACACAGCTACATCTCTCTGCAGCAATATCCCAGTTTGGAATCATGTAATGGGGAACTCCCCTGTCACCCTCCCCCTCCACCCTTTCTTATTTTGTTGTACACTTCCAAGAGAAATTAAGCATTATAATATGACAAAACATTTATGCTAAATGAATTTATTACTGAAAATGTGCTACTTCCAGTCATCAATTAAGCTTACTCTTATGTTCCTTCGAGGTGAAAAAAATACAACTTGCAAACTTTTAATTACCTTCAAGTTTTCATTTTCACTTCAATTCGTGGTCTATTTCGTGCCAGGAGAGTAATTCTTTCCTCAATTCTTTACAGCAGAATATCGCTTAAAGCCTTTCGCTATGTCGTTTGTTGTCAAAGTCTTGTTTTTGAGCTTTTTGCACAACATTTGCAGCATCATTATCCGCTCCCGAGATTACAGGGGTGCCTGCCATTGAAAACAGGCAACCAGCGACTTCAAATCTCTAAAGCGCGAGCTGGAAAAAAGGGAAAAATTCTGGAAAACTAACATAAACACGGAGAACTGCTCAATAAGCAAACTCACAAAATTCTGAGCTTATATATTCAGACGAATCCTTATACGAGGGCAAAATGCCCATTCGAACGTGTTTACGTGCTAATTTTAGCCATGTGTGCTGGAACGTACTGCGCGTGCGCGTGGGTTTGACCGCTACATACATTCTCGAACCCAGAGCTCCCCGACTCGTAACGAGCCGGGGAGCTCTGGGTACGAGAATGGCCCCCTTCATGCGTAGACGTTTTTCAGACCTCAGATCGACGGATCGACGAGGGACGCGTCGCCATTATGGCAAGTCGATTGCTTGAATTTGTGGCGGGCCTATATGGTCCTACTGGTTCGTTTGTGGACTTGGGATATGGGTTTCCTACCTCAAATTATTCATTCTCACAAATTCAATTTGGTAAAATTCACTTCAAAAATGATCATTATGGCCGCACGGTAAGGCCTTATGTCACGCTAAGTGAAGCAAAAATTTGAAAAATATGACCCGTAGTCTTTAAATGATCTTTTCAAAACAATGACTGAAAAACATCAAATTTAAATCCGATTCCATCCACTCAGTAACAGAAGCAGAAAGCTCAAAATTGTATTCATTTGACAGATGAAAGGTTTTTCTACATTTTGGATATTCTCAATGAACCAAACGGTTTTTCTCGTCAAACTTGGGCTTTATTTTTCACCGATAAACCACGGAAATCAGTCGTTCATTGCTTAAATATGCGAGTCTTCAAGCGTCAAGTGATATATCCACTGCTATTCACATATTACATATTTCAAGCAACCTTGCTGGGTCTTTCCACAGTAACCGTATGTCACGGAGTCTACAGCACTGTGATATTTAATCAAGGAGTTTTCACCTCTTTTAGTAGTAAGTTGCCAATGGTATTGACAACTATTTTTTAACCGTTTAGTTGAACCACTTTTAAACATGTTTAACTGGTTGGTGTGAATGCAGCACTAATCTTTATTTTTTAAAAAGTCTGTGTAAGGAAATTTTTCTCTCTCAATAATTTGGTATTTAACAGATATATTATATATTAATGAAATTTATTTCAACCTACCTTAGTTATTAATTCCACTTGTTTTTTTTCCTTTAGAGGACTATATTCTTGCAACGCCTTTTTGAAAAACACTTGGATTGCGTTAAATCGAAAGGAGGTACTAAAGAAGAGGAGCAAAAGGCTTACCAGCGTCTCGACAAGTTCCTGGACAGTGAAATGGTGAAAAGTGATAACTATCCTTGGGTAACGGCTGCCAATGAAAAAGAATTTAATGCCATCTTTGCAAATAATGTAATTATACCTCTCACAAGTTCTACCTGCATTATCAACTTTAAGCCTAAGGGCACGGAATATCACGAAAGCTTAAAACTGCCAAAGGAGTATGGAGTGAAGGACTAGTAATAGGTAAGAAAATTTTGCTTCTATCAAGTAATGAGCTTTTGTCAGGTATTTTTAAATTCATGAAACTAAAAAAGAATTACCATAGCTTGAAAGAGCATGTTAAAATTAGCAAAAAAGTGAAGTTTGAAGGAATTAAATCCAAAAATTGAGAGAATATGAATTTTTGAAGTGTGATTTTGATTTTTGAAAATTCATATGTTTATGAGTTTTGAAAGTTACTTCATCAAACTTCAAAGTTTTACTAATTTTTACATACTCTTTCCAGCTATGCTAATTATGTTTCTGTACTGTGACTTTGGAATTATGTGATAAAAGCTCATTTCACAAAAACTTAAATGGACCACTGTCACAGGTTGATCATGTATGAGCAAACTTGAAATAATACCATGATCTCCTCAGGCTCCATTGTTTTTTGAGAGACGTTTACTGACTAGCATCCCTACCTCTTTCATGAATTGCCACCAGGAACATTATTTTATAGAACAACTTCCAAGGTCAACATTTGAATGAAATTTCTAAATTATTCCAACCTATCTAAATAACATTTTGTCAAAAATAGAACAAAATTCACCTTCTATACTTAGATTTATTTGCACAATTTGCAGCAAAATTATAACTAGCTCAAACTTCGAAGATTTTGATTATTAGTACCCTATTTGCAAATTTTAAAAAACAAAGCGTTACAAAATCATGTTTACTATGCAAAGTTTCAACTACCGGGCCACTTTAAAGGAGCATTGTTTTTGTTTACATGACTCAATGTATCAGAAACTGTATAAATGGTACTTTTTACCAAACATTCTAACTTTTATGGTATTACGATGTATAAACTGACAGAAACATTAATTATTCAATCATTATTGAGTCTCTGAATTTTGATGGCATCAAAAACGGTGGCAAATCAGTGCATTATGGGCAGGGTGAGCTGGCTCCTTTAAGTCACATTAATTTTTGAATGAATACACAATGCTCCTTTCTATTTTTCAAAATTCATTTTGAGGCATGGGATTTGATGACTTCCAAGTGTTTGTCAGCCCAGCGAAATTTGGTGCATGGCGAGCGACGTTATCAACTGATGCCGTTGTTCCTAACGACATTGTACTATGGGACTCAAAATGGTCTCCTTTCTCACTCCAGTGATAAGCGTAGTAAACCCCCAGGAAACTAAAAGCACCAATCAATCAATCACTCAAAAATTTCCATTCACTTTTTGATAGAAATTGTAGTATATTGATAATAGGACAACAACATGACTTTTGAAGGGCATATTTTTATTTGTTGCCCAAGTACCACAAGGTGCAAATGATGCTACAAGGGCCACAAATAAAAAAGATTGTCCGATTATCATCAATATACTATCTAGATCAAAAATTATTTGTAAATTGTGTATACTTTCAAATGTTGACAGACTTTTGCTATTATTTACAGGCTCCCCCGGATTATATCATGGAGAGTTAGACATGGTTGTCGCCCCACCGGGATCGAAGGATGTATTGAATCAAAAACAGGTGTGATGCTAAAGAGCAACTGAAGATATCTATGTATAATGAGTCTTGTACAGTGCCACTCAGAACTAATGCCCTTGAGAAATGGTAGTAGCCTCTGTCACTGTTAACTCGTTTACTTTAAAAACTAGTTTCCGAGGATGTACATTACATCCTAGAAACCCAGGCAGTAGACTTGTTTCTTTAAAAACCAGTTTCTCTGGGAGTGAGCTGTGACACCTTATGCTGTTCATTACCCGCACTGAAACATTCATTAAAGTGAAAGAACATAGCCATAAGGGGTGGACCATTAGAAGATGGGGGAGGGGGGGGGTGGCAATTCCCCAAAAAAAATTCGCGCAAGGCCAATCCTTCCAAAAAAAAATCTTGCAGAGATTCAAGCTAGGAAATAAAAATCCTACAAAGACATGGCTTGGGCCACATTAAAAAGATGTCTAACGTAATTATTCCAGCAACTTCTCTTTTGCATTTTTCTAGTCACTTAATAAAAGTTTCGTGAGTTCGACGTTGCAAGTATAGAAATTCGTCATGTGGCTTCACACAAATGAATAATAATAATTTCGTAGTTTGCGGCATCAATAATAAAACCTACAGGCATTGTTTATTATACACAAAAAACGGAACGTTCGTCAAATGCGTTTATGAAAATTTGCGCGCAACGGAAGAAAAAGTCTTCTACCATGTCAAATAGGGGCCGGGGGATGGCGAAAACGTTTAACAGCTTCATTCTTTTTGCAACCAATAAAAATATAGCATAAGAAAATTTGTTGTACCTATACATACAGCAACAAGATTTTCTTAAAAATATTCATGGTCCACCCCTAATTCTAATTCCATGCTAAGTTCATTAATGAAAGTCCCATTGCTCTGATTGAGTGTTTCTTCACGTTGTTGAATGCCTATTCGCACTAATGTGCCCCCTTTGAGTCGGCAGGCTTAAAGGGATTAAGTGCTCACCCTCTGACGTCTGATTGACACTAGTGCCACCCCATTAGGGGTGTGCCGTTTTAATAGATAAGGCAGATTACTCTAAGTCATGCGCTCACAGTTTATTCTGAATCATTCACGTATACTACATAGTCCAGATAGCTCTTGCTTCACTTTTCTTTCCCACCCACCCACCCGGGTGTGACAGAGAAGACTTATATGTCAAGTGTGGTTCTGTCTGTACTCTTATCAGATAAATAAACTTCTCTCTGGGCCAAACAGACAAGCGTCATTTTGATTGTTTGTGGGACGATATGAGTGGGAATTACATTGCTATTTTGCTTGAATAAATGTTTCAGTTCAGTTAATGAACAGCAAAAGGTGTAGTACTTTTTATGTGACCATGTGACACGGTTCAGCAGATTCAGTGCATGCCCTCATGTTGCTTAACTGTCTGAGTCATTGTCTGAGAAAACCGGGCAGAGTCAAAAGATGGCGGTCAGCCTTTTTACTTCAAACTTTCACCGTTTAAAAGTTATTGGATAAAAATAAGAGTGGCTTAAAATCCAAATAGTTTATACAACTAATCCAGGAAGTAAACATAATAATATGATACATAGTCTATGGTGGCCGAGGACTGCCACATCAATTTTTTCATTCTATATATATGATCTTAATATCATTTCATATTAAATTAGAGAACTATGAGGCTATGATGATGAATTTCGTACACTAAAGGGTAAACAGTTCCATACTCTAATAACCCTGGGATGAAAAGAATAACTAAATGAATTAAACATAAATTTGAGGTAATTTGTGTGCCAACAGACTTTTAGTTCACGAGGTCACCACTGATTGATATTGATGTAAATGCTATTTTACTAGTTCCAGTTTTTTCAAATGAAGAAGGAGCAGAAGAAGGACAAGAAGAAGAGGAAGAACTAGTAGAAAAAGGAAAGGAACCACCAGTGAAAAAAGTGAAACCAGGCGATCGTAACATGTCGGAGACCAGTGGTAAGTTCTATCTAGATCATTACGTTTAGAATCATGAGAAGGAGAACAGCTAGTGCTGTGAAGTTAGTTAATAATAATAATAATAATATAATAATAATAATAATAATAATAATAATAATAATAATAAATGATATTTTGTGATATTTTGTGAGGAGTGATTTTCATGAGGGCCCTCAATACAAAGAAAAATTATAGAAAATAATATGCTTAAAGTGCCACTCAAGGCAGAAATGAAACTTTTCCACTAAAAAGTTCAATTATCCTATGAAACGTTTGCGATAAAGTAACGTCCTTTGCAAGCGCCGCGAATATTCTATGGATTTTTGAATATTTATAGTTGGCGCCTTTTCTTCGTTCGGCTTTGTGTGTTGCATTCTGGGATAGAAAAAAACAGTAACACAGGTGATGACGTAAAATGACGCTCAATGCAGACAAGGTGTTTTGGTTTGCAGAAGAGTTTTAGTGGTGTGAGATCGCTCGACGAACATGTGAAGCGAAAAATACCCTGAAATATGGTTCGAAAGTACTTGTTTATGGCAGTGTATGGCAAGCAGACCCCAAGAAAGATGTTGAAGTCGATATTTTACAGTGCTGAAGCGCTATTCTGAGCAGGAAAGAACTTTTGCTTCGAGAATCTGTTGCGTATCAATTGGGCGATTTGCTCGGCAGGGAAATAATTTTTTCCTTCGACTTACCGATTCAAAAATTATATTGCTGAAATCCTGCTCGCATTTATGGTCAAGCATTCGACGAATGGTAGCGGAGAAAGCAAGGAAATGAACCTTGGTTGGGACCGTCTGAGTGCGAATATGCAGTACGCTTTGTTTGATAACTGACCGAACGAACTGTTCGATTTCCCTGCATGCACGGAAATTTTCTTTCCCTTCGCTATAAAGTCGAATGGGTACTGGAGGAAGCGAAGAAAAGAACATGTATTGATGTGGGGACCGTACGAGTGCAAACACCGAGACTGCGTTTATAACTGACCGGGGATCGAACTGTTCATTCTGCAAGCGCAAACATTTTATTGAGTTGTAATAATAAATCTGGTCGAGCGTGCGTATCAAGTTGGCCGATCTATTCGGCAGGGAAATTATTGTTTCCTTAGACTTACCGATTAAATAAGTATATTGCTAAAATCATGTTGGCATTATGGTCAAGTATTCAAATGGTAGCGGAGAAAGCGAAGTAGAAGAACTTTGTTGGGACCGGTCGAATGCGGTACGCGCTTGTTCCACCGAACGAACTGTTCGAAACCGCAGGCAAGATTACTCTTCCTCTCCACTTGCTTTCTACTATGGTCAAAATATTCGAATGGTATTCGAGGAAGCGAAGAAAAGAACATGGAGTTACTGGGGACCGTCCGAGTGCAAACATTTACTGCGTTTAGTCAGAGTCCTTGGTTTAGTTGACATCTGTTCGGCAAGCGTTTTACTGAGTTGTAGTTCGTGTAATAATTGTTTCTGTAAAAGTAAGCTTACATGCGATGAGTATTTCTTTGTGATATTCATGCAAGATTCAAGGGAACAGTGGTGATTTTGCCGATGAACGAGAGGGTCGCGAAGAAATCACTATTGCACTTAGTTACTATACTATGCACTTGCTTTTATCAAATGTGAATAGAGCGAATTCATAGAGCACAACTCATTTAACTTCCCTGCTAGCAGAGGCCTCTTTTCTCTTGCATTTCTCTGGCTAAGAGAAATGCAGAGAAAAGAGGCCTCTGCTGGCAGGGAATCATTTAACATGATTTAACAATCACGGGAGTAAAGACCAATTCTCATTTCTACAATTGTTTGATACTCAAATCTTGAACTTGCATTATACCTAGTTCCCGGAAAATGTTGCGTGTGAAAATATAAACATATTCGAGAAACTATCTTCGTGTTCATTTGGGCTAGAGAGAAATGCTCAGTCTATAGTTGCTTAATGGTGCCCTTATTATTCCGTGTCAGTAGAGACAATTTACTCGCTCTTACCTGTGAACAGGCCATTTAGGCCTGTAAGGTTGCTAGCTGTTATGAAATTGAGCAAACTGCTGGTAAGATAGAACATTAACAGAACACCTAGCTCCAGTAGATTGATTAAGAAGGGGAAGGACATTCACCACTTCTCTTGCCTTTCCCATCTTAGGGCCTGTTCACATGAAGTTGGGGGAACCCAGGTAGCTGGGGTACCCCAGCTTGGTGAGGTTGAAACAGCTTGGTGAGGTTGAAAAAATATGAGCATTCACATGACCCCTGGGTGCTGTGGTCAGCTTGTGAAAATCGGAATGGTGGCTTAATGGTTATGTTGCTAAAACCATCTCACTGTGAACTCAAAAGTTATTATTTTGGTTAGTTATGTTGGTCATGTTGTTCTTTTTATTGATACAAAGTAGTCACTGATGATTGAAAACGTGTGTAAATTATTGTATTTGAAGCAAGTGGAGAAACAGAGGTTAGTGCTACCTCACACCAGCACACCAGGTTTGATAAAAAACCTCACCTAGGCTGATGACCTGGTCTGATGAGATGGGTTGCCTGCCTACGTGGGGTCCCCCACCTGCCATGTGAACACATGAGCAAGAAAAGAAGAGAGTTTATGTGGAAATGCGAGTAACCCAAACCGAACCGGGGTACCCATGATCTTCAAGTGAACATGAGGCCCAAGTTGACATTCACCTAGGTAATGCACGTTATGTTAAACATGGCACATTTATATCAAAATATTTCATTCTCACGTCTATCCCATGAAGGTACTGTGGCTGTTGGCTACAAAATATTTCAGAGAATTCCATCCCACATTACATGGCCAATCATTAAAAGATTTTTCATCTAGGTGCTGTTCGCAACAAACTGAAATGATTTAGTCACCATATTGTTTAGTTACCAAATGAATCATTATTCTAAACCTAGATGAATGGTTTTTCCCTATAGGCCAAAATTGGCTAACATGTAACATTTATTCCTCAAGCCCAAATGGACTAATTCCCTGGGTCTCCAAGGATGATATCAGTGTGCATTTTGTTAGTATCTATTTCACAGTTGGATGAAAAGCACTCTATTGACTCAGAGGCCATTAGGGCAAAAAGAATAACTGTTTTTAGTCAAATCTCACTAGAAGTTCAATTAGTATAGCCAAAAATGTTTTCTGGTCTGGTCATTTGACAATTTTTGGCTTTATAGAAATCCAACACTTTTTGCTACTAGTAGGCTATATAACAATTAGACCTTGAGCCCGAAAGGGCTATGGGCCAATAGCCCCATAAGGCCGCAGGCAATAGTCCACTAGTTGGGTGATACTAATAAGCTTTAGTAAAACTTTACATTGTTCATTATCCTTTGGGGTCAGGAAATGTCAGATCTGTTTTTCAGGCCCATGCAAGTGCATTGGTAGTTGTCAGACCCTGTTACCCCCTCCTATCATGTAATATCCTGTGGCCTTGACCCAAGGGGGTACTCTTATATTTAACAATTATTCCTCGAGCCAAATGGGCTCTGGGTCAATAGCCCATGAGGCAGAAGGCCGAATGGGCTATTGACTCAGAGGCCATGAGGGCGAGAGGAATAATTGTTTTAGTCAAATCACACTAGAAGGCCAATTTGTATTGCCAAAAAAAAATGTTTTGTTCTGGTCATTTGCCATTTTCTGGCTTTCAAATCCAACACTTTTCGCTACTAGTAGGCTATAACTTATAGCCTACTAGTAGCTCAAACAATCAGAACGCAGCATTGATAATAGGCCACTAGTCTGATTTAACTAAAAGGTATTACAGACACAAGCCACCTGATTGGGTATGGTTTTGAGCTCTGAGGTATAAAATAGGGCCGCTTGTTTTGAAATGGTCTGTGATAGGGTTAAGACGAATAAAACTGAGTGAATATGCTGTATACAGAGTAGTGCCACTGTGCACAAATTAGTCGATCTAATTGCACATAGTTCAAGCACAAGTTATATTATATTATTTAATATTTTGAAAATTTATGTCTGGGAATTTTGAGGTTGGGGTGGCTCACCCCTGACCCCTACAGTTAAATAGATGGAGTACCTCCCAGCAAGGTTCACATACATGCAATTCACTTGGAGCTCTAGGGGGCCTCCATGCAAAAACTACTATGGAAAAGAAGCACAAAGATTGCAAAGTGTTGAACTCTACTGCCAAGCAGGAACACTGTGTCTACTATGGAGGAAGCCAATCCTGTGCCATAGTACTAAAAAAAGCAGAGGGTTCTACAGAATCCAATTCATGAATTTCCTACTTTTTCGGACCGAATCATACAGCAGTTTTTCCAGGGTTTTTGTGGTTGTTGGTTGCTGATACAGGGCTCTAGAATACAGACAATAAAACAGACCATTTTAGAAATGAAAATTGGTCTTTACTCCCGTGATTGCCAAACGAGCTAATGCTGTATGTAGCTCTATTTACATTTGATAAAAACAATGCGCAGTAGTAGCAACAAAACTATAGTGATTTCTTCGCGACCCTCTCTCTCGTTCATAGGCACTTGAATCTTGCATGAATAAATGAAGACCATAAAGAAATATTCATTGAATGCACTTATAGAAACAATAAGCGTACCATGTATTATTATATTACACGAACTACAACTCAGTAAAAATGTTTGCGCTTGCCGAACAGTTCGGTCAACTAATCGCAGTCTTTGCACTCGGACGGTCCCCAAATAACTCCATGTTCTTTTCTTCGCTTCCTCGAATACCATTCGAATATTTGACCATAATAGAAAGCAAGTGGAGAGGAAGAATAATCTTGCCTGCGGTTCGAACAGTTCGTTCGGTCAGAACGCGTACCGCATTCGGACGGTCCCAGCCAAGGTTCTTCTACTTCGCTTTCTCCGCTAACATTCGAATACTTGACCATTATGCCAACAGGATTTTAGCAATATACTTTTCTAATCGGTAAGTCGAAGGAAACAATAATTTCCCTGCCGAATAGATCGGCCAACTTGATACGCACGCTCGACCAGATTTATTATTACAACTCAATAAAAATGTTTGCGCTTGCACAACTGTTCGGTCGCCGGTCAGTTATAAACGCAGTCTCGGTGTTTGCACTCGGACGGTCCCCACATCAATCCATGTTCTTTTCTTCGCTTCCTCCAGTACCCATTCGACTTTATAGCGATCAGTTCGTTCGGTCAGTTATCAAGCAAACGCGTACTGCATATTCGCACTCGACAGACGGTCCCAACCAAGGTTCATTTCCTTGCTTTCTCCGCTATATACCATTCGCATGCTTGACCATAAATGCGAGCAGGATTTCAGCAATATAATTTTTTAATCGGTAAGTCGAAGGAAAAAATTATTTCCCTGCCGAGCAAATCGCCCAAATTGATACGCACACTCGAACAGATTCTCGAAACCAAAGTTATTCCCTGCTCAGAATAGTGCTTCAGCACTGTAAAATATCGACTTCAACATCTTTCTTGGGGTCTGCTTGCCATACACTGCCATAAACAAGTACTTTCGAGCCATATTTCAGGGCATTTTTTCGCTTCACATGTTCGTCGAGCGATCTCACACCACTAAAACTCTTCTGCAAACCAAAACACCTTGTCTGCATTGAGCGTCATTTTACGTCATCACCTGTGTTACTGTTTTTTCTATCCCAGAATGCAACACACAAAGCCGAACGAAGAAAAGGCGCCAACTATAAATATTCAAAATCCATAGAATATTCGCGGCGCTTGCAAAGGACGTTACTTTATCGCAAACGTTTCATAGGATTATTGAACTTTTTAGTGGAAAAGTTTCATTTCTGCCTTGAGTGGCACTTTAAAATATATCTAAAATTATAAATAAAATTATAAATATGTGAGAAGAAAACAAACTAATGTACAATAGCCTATAAACGATAAAAAGTTCTACAACTGTATCCAAAAGCAAACAAAGTTTCCATTATTATTATTAATTTTATTACTCAGGAAGTGTATTATTATGAAAATGAGTTTGTTCGTTTTTTTTTTTTTTGCAGAGAAGGACTCACCGAAATTCCATCAGTCCATTTCAGCGCTGTTAATGTTCGCCAAAATTCAAAGATATCGCCACGAGGATGAATCCAATGCTTTTCCCATGCTTATCGTTTCCCCCAAAGATGTTGTCATTCTAATCTATCAACCGGAAACTGATACTTTAATGATTACTCAAGCTTTGCCATGGTCCATGTTGGCGTTTTTTTATGTGTGGGCAGTTCTGCATCATAGTATAATTCCAATCAAATTTCCATCATCAGCGAAATTTGAATGTGGATACAAAGCGGCTACTTCAAATCTTCCAATGGGTGAGGCTTGGTACTTAGAGGATGCAACAGTGTTCCACAAAATCCCTAGCTTTAAGTTAACATCATTGTTCTCTCTGTCTAGCGTTGTAGAGTGATATAGCGCAACATAAATATTCTGGATGTCATTTGCATGATGGAGGCAGCCATCTACAAAACCAATATACTATAATAATATTTGCATCTGTAATATGGCACCGTATGCAGTAAATTAACTGCGAAATATTGCCTTTGTATGTAATATGGTACCGTATCTTGCAGTAAATTAACTGCGAATATTGCCTCTGTATGTAATATGGTACCGTATCTTGCAGTAAATTAACTGCGAAATATTGCTTCTGTATACTACTAGTCAGACCACAACTGAACATTGCTGCGCAGTGTGGGACCCCTATGAAGCAGGCGACATAGCAAAACTTAAAGTACAACGAAGGGCTGCGCGATTTGTAAAGGCGGACTATCGCCGAGAAGCTAGTGTCACCTTGTTACGAGTCTTCATTATGCTGCACAACAGGGGACAGGGATCAGCAGAGACAAACGAGTGGATGTACTTTGCTCACTTTTTATTCATCGAGTTCTGCTCCACTCTCTACTGTCTCTACTCTCTACACAATCAAGTTTTTATACAATTTCTACTATTTCAATTAAGACTTAGGAACCAAGGTGAAGCTAGCGGGCAACTCAGCGGGCAACTCGGTGAAGTTAGCGGCAACTCAGAATGTAATGTTTTGGCACATATCTCCTGAGGCTTTTGACCAATCATCACGAGAATTGCACACAAGTGTACAAATATGATAACAAACATTTCCATGCATTTGTTTTATTACATATTATCAATCACGTGATCCAGTGACGTTTTACATTTCAGCGGGCAAGTCGATAAATCGCTTTTTGGCCGATAACTAGTCCCCGTTTTAGCCGATAATCTCCAAACTTTCACTTGAGTGTACAAATAAGAAAACAAACAAGAAGGTATATTTTATGTGAACATTAAGTCATAAATCACTTAGTGAGAAGAAAGCCTATATCTCGAAACCAGAATGGAAAAGTGTCAAAAAAACTTCGAAAATATGACAAATAGCCCATAATCAGGACAAACATGCACTTTCACAAAGTGACGTCATCAATCACGTGACCGTGGGAAAATCGCCTATATCTCGAAACAAGAACGGAAAAGTGTCAAGCTTCAATTTAGCTCTTCCCAATTCACTGTATCTTTGCTCTTGTTTGATCAAAGCAAATGAGTACGAGTCTACAGATGTGCCATTTATACCTTCCCCTCACCATTCCACCTGATAATCCCTGGGGTTCTCTGAGCTTGACCAAATTGGAAGTAAATTCCCTGGCCTGGGTATTGGGGCATAGACAAGACACTGATTTTTCCCCACTATTACCTGGGAAAATCCCTCGGCATGTCCCGAGGGTTGGGGGTTGGTGGAAGCAAATGATTAGAATGATTAGTAGACTGACTAGTGTAATTACCTTATAAACTGTCTCTCCAGAGATTTCAGGAAAAATCAATCAGCCTTGTACTTTGTAGAGTTTGGATAAAATTAATTTTGACTTGCAATAGCCTAGTTGTGTTTGCAAACTCATTCATTGCCAAACGTTTTCTGTATAAAGTACAAACAGAGTTGGCATTCATCACAATTAATAAAAGATATCAGAAAAAATGCTGCCTTTGGTGTTCTCCTTTCCTTCTGTAGCTCGATTGCCAATAGTTGCAATAAAAGGCTCCATACTAATTGTGTCCCGTGGATCTTGCAAGTAGGTCCTGTGGGTTTGTAAGCTAGCTTTAATCAGAGATTTTGACGGATGTAATTCTGCCTCAATGTCACGCCAACAACTCAATATTGGATACCAAGAATACAACAGTACTCTTGGGCCACTGAACATGTCTACAAGTCCAAGAGGTACAGCGTCATCATTAAGGGGGTGTAGTTGCAAGACCAGAGGGATGCAAATAAAATTGAATTTGATATCTCAAAAATGCAACAACCGGTTCTTTAGGGTCACTGTCATGTGTCTCCTGCACAGCAATAGGCTCTATCTCCAGCCGTTGTTTCTTCCGGTCGTGCCTCCCTCCCCCCACAGAGTGCTGACCGAGGGCTCAAGGGCTCACAACAACGAGCTGGAATTCGAGCCTAGCACAGCAATGTCCTTACAAGGATCGAAATCGCTCCCAATACAGGTATAAAGTTGCAGATATTCATCTCAAAATTCACTTTAATTCACCTAAAATATTTTCTTGGTGTGATGCCTATATCGATGTGTTATATATGACTCGGCAATGTCATATTTCTTGCCACAACACTGCATCTCGAAACCTGGATGCTGTTTAAAAAAGCCTTCACACAGTTCCTCCATGAGAAATCATTGTATCCTTCTTGTCGAACTGTCCAATTTTTGTTCTCGCTTTCTCTGAGAATTGTTTCGAATTCTCTTCCCGCTTGCTGATCTCCTCGACTAACTTGTCTTGGAGACTGGTTGCATCCGTGGTCTTCTTCTGTCTTCTTGTGTCCTCTCCGTAGCACTCGCTACCATCTCTGGCTGACTGTCGTCAGCTTCCTCCGTCAGCTTCCTCTTCTTCCGGCGGTGTCGAAGGCTGCTACCATCTCTGGTGGCAAGTGTTTGACTGGTTCCCAAGTGTTGTCATCTTCAGTATATCCAACCCATGAAACGAGCATCTCTACTCTTCCTTTTCTCTTTCTTTTCTTTAGGATCTCTTTGACGTAAAATATTCCTTGTAGTATTTCTGGCTCTGGCGCCTTCCGTTTGACATCTTGGCGGTTGTGATTAAACGGCGTCCGTCCCTGCCCTTTTAACCACTCCTGCGGATCGGAATCAATGCGTTTTGATTGGTTGTTCACAAGAGCCAATCAAAAGGCGAGATCAATCTACGTGAACAAAGGGTAATTGGCTTCTAATTGGCTCTCGTGAACAACCAATCAAAACTGGAGGGATGATGTGAAGAAAAAATATCAGAGTTTTATGCTAACTTTTATCAATTTTGATCATTTTTTGTGATAGGATGACCTTGTATTTTTGAAACGTGAAACAACGTGCAAAATTCTGCACGCTTCAAGATGAACGCAAAAATAACCCTTACAGGGAATATCGGTTTTAAGTTAGTCGAGAAACCACGGTGGGCTCGCGGGCGCACAAAATCGGCGGTTTTTAAAACGTGGGCATGTTTTCGCGGCATTTTGGGTTGTTTACGTTGTCAAGGCAGCGTGCGGAAAGTCGTTCGAAAATCTAATGCTGCTACTGAGATCGCTTCCCAAAAGTGCTTTTTTGGCGCGACATTTTAGTCTACATAATAAATAACATATGATACATAATCCTTGAGTATTGCTTTTCAGAAACTAATAGTATTTTTTGTCCTAACTCAGAATTTATTCTTGATTTGCCTTATTTTTGGTGACTCCTTCTTCTTCTTCGGTGTCGTCTTTCGGCGATCGTGCGCGCGCGAAATTCTGACATGCTTAGCTTAGACCCTTTCTAGTGTGAAAAAGAATCCGTTTTTCTCTGAAAATCTGAATGAACAAATTTTAAGTTATGGTCTAATCTATCGTACAAGAAAGAAAGACAAAGCTTAAAGATTTTGTTCTAAAGTTATTAAACGTCAAAGACGTCAATCGCTCAGCTCCGAGTGTTAAATTATCGCTCCCGATGCAATCTCGAGCACTCTACGGAGATTGCTAATGACGTCATTGTTTGTTTAACCTCGTCGATATTTTTTCGTCTATAAGCCGTATAGGTATCGATCTTCTCTAGACCTAAAATTAGCACAAGAGGAAGACATTTTGTCTCACAAGAGGATGGAGAAGATTGACCTTTTGCGCGCGAGAATGAGTTTTCTCTGGGCGACGAGGAAAGCTGCAAACGAGTCGAACAGAACAAGTACCTATTTCTTTTTAATTTCTGCGTTAAATAAAATTCTAAAAAGAACAAATTATTCGTTTGGTTGTCTGTAAGTGGTGCATTTGTGTCACCTCTTCGTATTTTGGTTTGATGAAGTTATTAAACTTTTCGGGAGCAGTCATGAAACCGTGCTAGTGTTTTCGTAGTTGTTATGATGCGATCTTAACTGCACGCCAGAAACAGCGAAAGTTTAGTTGATCTAACTATGGCGTCCCTTTGTGCAGAAGCCGAAATGCATGAAGCCGCTCGCTTCGAAGTTTAATTCGGTCTTATAAGATTATTCCTAGCTCGATTGCCATGAAACTTATATCATGTTAAGCTCATGAAACCGTGCTTAGTTATTTTTTAGTTGTCATGATGCGATCTAACTGCACGCCAGAAAACAGCGAAAGTTTAGTTGATCTAACTTGGCGTCCCTTTGTGCAGAGCCGAAATGCATGAAGCCGCTCGGCTCGAAGTTTAATTCGGTCTTATAAGATTATTCCTAGCTCGATTGCCATGAACTTATATCAAGTTAAAGCTCATGAAACCGTGCTTAGTTATTTTGTAGTTGTTATGATGCGATCTTAACTGCACGCCAGAAAACAGCGAAAGTTTAGTTGATCTAACTTGGCGTCCCTTTGGCAGAAGCCGAAATGCATGAAGCCGCTCGGCTCGAAGTTTATTCGGTCTTATCAGATTATTCCTAGCTCGATTGCCATGAAACTTATATCAAGTTAAAGCTCATGAAACCGTGCTTAGTTATTTTGTAGTTGTTTTGATGCGATCTTAACTGCACGCCAGAAACACGCGAAAGTTAGTTGATCTAACTTGGCGTCCCTTTGTGCAGAAGCCGAAATGCATGAAGCCGCTCGGCTTCGAAGTTTAATTCGGTCTTATCAGATTATCCTAGCTCGATTGCCATGAAACTTATATCAAGTTAAAGCTCATGAAACCGTGCTTAGTTATTTTGTAGTTGTAATGGTAAATAAACTTGACTTGGCGTGATGTTTTTAGATTCTTGTATCATGAAATTCTGCAGAAAAATATATTTTGAAAACTGAGAAAGGTCGCAAATAACGGAATATTTTTACCTCCCATGCTCTTTTTGGTCTGGGCGCGTAGGGCTTTAACGACAAACTTTCTTGAAATAGCTAACCTAGGACCATAGTGCGAATCTGGAAACCATAGCGTGAACCTGGGTACAATAGCGCATGCGCATGCTGTTTTGGTGGGTCGGGCAACATATGTGCAGTTTATCAATCTCGTACCCAGAGCCCGTGCATCTTTAAGCCAGCGGCAAGATACAGGGCTCTGGAATAATCATTTTTTTATACCCAAAATCTGGGTACTCTTCAGTGCGCATGCGTTTCACCTTGACCGTTACTAAAATCATGGATTTATCACACAGTTCTTCGATATGTTTTAGGAATTTTTCACATTTTACAGTCGTGGTTATAAAACCACCAAAAAGAGCTTTAAAACATGAATTACTGAGATATTTCACTCAGTTTTGAGCAGGTTTTGTTTTAGCAAAACAGCGCGCGTTCTGTTAGACATTGAAAGTGGCGTGATCTTCGTCAGCAGCGCGCGCGCGACAAATTTGTCAACACTGAATATTTGCCTCAGAATCAAGACTTTTGTTGCATGATTTGTCGTGTTATAACGCTAGTTTTGGAAAATTGATCTTACGAAATGCTTACGAAAATTCATAACAAAAGATCTACAAGTGGAAAGACTTTAAAGCGCAGCGTTTTTGATACCGAAATATGTTTTCGCCCAACAGGTGATGCTTGTGTGAAAAATATTTTCTGTTAGATTTCCTCCGAATTCAAATCGCGCCGCATGGGCAGTGGAGAGGAATGACGAGCCAATGAAAATCGTCGCACGACTTGATTATTCCAGAGCTCCGTATCTTGGCGCTGGCCTAAAAGATACGCGGCTCTGGAAACGAGATTGCGGTTTATATTGGCATTGTTGCACATTTGCGCATGCGCACGCTGTATTGGCTGGGTCGGCATCATCTGCGAGACCAAGAGTTATGGTGTAGCACCAACCACAGTATAAAGTTTTAACCATTTTACTTCCCTATCTTCCCGCTCAACCTTCTCATCGTTAACTTCAAAACTATTCTAAAAACAGGGTACTGAAGTTTCTGTTTTTATGGCACCACTGTTCTCAATATAACCCGAGAAAGCCGGATGTACACCTTTCGTACTTTTCTGGCAATTTCAGAAAACTAAATATTATGGTGTAGCACCAACCACAAATAAAACCGCTTGCGGCGACCATGCCAAACAAGACAACATACTTGATCTGATACAGCCATTGCAAAGTACCACGTCAACGCGATGGGATGCACCCGTAGTGTTGGAAACGTGTGCTGTCAGGGTGCGCTTCTGTTGAATTCTTGCAAGTGTTAGTGCCGTTGCAAAGCATTGGGACAGTCCACCGTTGTGTAATGACCATGTGTGGTGGTGTATGTATACAGAAGCATTTGGTCATGACTTTATTTCATTTGGGTGGTTCCTAAAGGAACCGTTTTGGAGCTCAAACTCCTTAATGTGCACGACCGGTTGGCCCGTACAACTTTGCCCAGGACTTCATCAGCTGTCTTCCTGTTGTTTTCTCGGTCCACGAGTTTCACGAGTGTTCTGCACGAGTTTCTAGCGTGAACTCATGGATAGGATTAGTTCAAAAACCCCCAAATTCAATCAAGACTCTTCCCTGACTTTCCAGGAAGGTTCTCTGGTTCTGCACGAGTTTCTAGCGTGAACTCATGGATAGGATTAGTTCAAAACACCCCCATATTCAATCAAGACATCTTCCTGACTTTCCAGGAAGGGTCCTCCGGTTCTGCAACGAGTTTCTAGGTGTACTCATGGATAGGATTAGTTCAAAACCCCCAAATTCAATCAAAACATCTTCCCTGACTTTCCAGGAAGTTCCTCCGTTCTTCACGAGTTCTAGTGTGAACGCATGGATAGGTTAGCTAAAAACAACCCTAAATTACATACAAAGTGGCAGCCCCAGCAGTTGAGGGATCCCTGTGTAATATTCAATCAAGACATCTTCCCTGACTTTCCAGGAGTTCCTCCGTTCTGCACAAGTTTCTAGGGTGAACTCATGGATAGGATTAGTTCAAAACACCCCCAAATTCATCAAGACATCTTCCCTGACTTTCCAGGAAGGTCTCTGGTTCTGCACGAGTTTCTAGCGTGAACTCGATTAGTTTCAAAAACCCCCCAAACTCAATCAAAACATCTTCCCTGACGTTCCAGGAAGTTCCTCCGGTTTTGCACGAGTTTCTAGTGTGAACGCATGGATAGGATTAGCTAAAAACAACCCTAAATTACATACAAAGTGGCAGCCCAGCAGTTGCGGGATCCCTGTGTAAATATTCAATCAGTTTCTAGTGTGAACGCAGGGAGAAATAGGATTAGCTAAAAACAACCCTAATAGGATTAGGATTAGTTCAAAACCCCCCAAATTCAATCAACAACATCTTCCCTGACTTTCCAGGAAGTTTCCTCCGGTTGTGCACGAGTTTCTATCGTGAACTCATGGATAGGATAGGAGTTTCTAGCGTGAACTCATGGATAGGATAGTTCAAAAACCCCCAAACTCAATCAAAACATCTTCCCTGACTTTCCAGGAAGTTCCTCCGGTTCTGCACGAGTTTCTAGGGTGAACTCATGGATAGGATTATTTCAAAACACCCCCAAATTCAATCAAAACATCTTCCCTGACTTTCCAGGAAGTTCCTCCGTTCTTCACGAGTTTCTAGTGTGAACGCATGGATAGGATTAGCTAAAAACAACCCTAAATTACATACAAAGTGGCAGCCCCAGCAGTTGAGGGATCCCTGTGTATATTCAATCAAGACATCTCCCTGACTTTCCAGGAGTTCCTCCGGTTCTGCACGAGTTTCTAGCGTGAACTCATGGATAGGATTAGTTCAAAACCCCCCCAAATTCATCAAAACATTTTCCCTGACTTTCCAGGAAGTTCCTCCGGTTCTTCACGAGTTTCTAGTGTGAACGCATGGATAGGATTAGCTAAAAACAACCCTAAATTACATACAAAGTGGCAGCCCCAGCAGTTGAGGGATCCCTGTGTAAATATTCAATCAAGACATCGTCCCTGACTTTCCAGGAAGTTCCTCCTGTTCTGCACGAGTTCCTAGCGTGAACTCATGGATAGGATTAGTTCAAACACCCCCCAAACTCAATCAAAAATCTTCCCTGACTTTCCAGGAAGTTCCTCCGGTTGTGCACGAGTTTCTAGCGTGAACTCATGGATAGGATTAGTTCAAAACACCCCCAAACTCAATCAAAACATCTTCCCTGACTTTCCAGGAAGTTCCTCCGAATGTGCACGAGTTTCTAGTGTGAACGCATGGATAGATTAGCTAAAACAACCCTAAATTACATACAAAGTGGCAGCCCCAGCTGTTGCGGGATCCCTGGTTAATATTCAATCAAGACATCTTTCCCTGACTTTTCAGGAAGTTCCTCCGGTTCTGCAACGAGTTTCTAGCGTGAACTCATGGTAGGATTAGTTCAAAACACCCCCAAATTCAATCAAGACATCTCCCTGACTTTCCAGGAACAACATGGGCGGGCGAAGATAGTACTTAGACGGTGACCGCTTGGGATACTTCGTGCTGTAGACTTTTTTTGGGAGTTAGTACACTTTTGGAAATAGTCCTCTCTTTATTTCAGAAAAGAATAAACGGAAAGGAAAGCCTACCTCTGTTTCAGTTATAGTAGGGCGAAGCACCTAATTTTCTGCGGAATATTTCCACCGAGGGCGCGGTGTTAAATCAATTAACTCGCACGCTTTCTCATGAAATACAATGTTTTAGCTGTATTCGTAGCTGCCAGTATAAAATCACTTTTGTGCGTTAGATGGCTGCATGACGTACAAAACGTGCGCGCAATAGAACACGACGACGTCATAGACACAATCAACCGAGTTAGAACGTAACGATGTATAAGCGGAAAATAGTTTGTCGAATCTCTTCGACGTCGTTTTGTGCAGGGACGGACAAAATGACTTGAAAGCGTGGGGTTCCGTGGGATTAAAACTACAATGCTGAAGTAGGTAACTCAAAATCCTCCAATTCAAATACGCTACAGGAAACCAGCTTAGACGTCTACGGCCATACCATCGGAAAGCACCGGTCTCGTTCGATCACCGAAGTTAACCCGGTCGGGGCGAAGATAGTACTTAGACGGGTGACCGCTTGGGAATACTTCGTGCTGTAGACTTTTTTGGGAGTTAGTACACTTTTGGAAATAGTCTCTCTTTATTTCAGAAAAAGAATAACGGAAAGGAAAGCGCTACCTCTGTTTCAGTTATAGTAGGGCGAAGCACCTAATTTTCTGCGGGAATATTTCCACCGAGGGCGCGGTGTTAAATCAATTAACTCGCACGCTTTCTCATGAAATACAATGTTTTAGCTGTATTCGTAGCTGCCAGTATAAAAATCACTTTTGTGCGTTAGATGGCTGCATGACGTACAAAACGTGCGCGCAATAGAACACGACGACGTCATAGACACAATCAACCGAGTTGGAACGTAACGATGTAATTAGCGGAAAAAATAGTTTGTCGAACCTCTTCGATCGTTTGTGCAGGGACGGACAAAATGACTTGAAAAGCGTGGCTTCCGTGGATTAAAACTACAATGCTGAAGTAGGTAAACTCAAAATCCCCAAATTCAAATACGCTACAGGAAACCAACCTTAGACGTCTACGGCCATACCATCGGGAAAGCACCGGTTTCTCGTTCGATCACCGAAGTTAAACCCGGTCGGGCGAAGATAGTACTTAGACGGGTGACCGCTTGGGAATACTTCGTGCTCTAGACTTTTTTGGGAGTTAGTACACTTTGGAATAGTCTCTCTTTATTCAGAAAAGAATAAACGGAAGGAAAGCGCTACCTCTGTTTCAGTTATAGTAGGGCGAAGCACCTAATTTTCTGCGGGAATATTTCCACCGAGGGCGCGGTGTTAAATGAATTAACTCGCACGCTTTCTCATCAAATACAATTTTTAGCTGTATTCGTAGCTGCTCCAATAAAAATCACTTTTGTGCGTTAGATGGCTGCATGACGTACAAAACGTGCGCGCAATAGAACACGACGACGTCATAGACACAATCAACCGAGTTAGAACGTAACGATGTAATTAGCGGAAAATAGTTTGTCGAACCTCTTCGATCGTTTGTGCAGGGACGGACAAAATGACTTGAAAAGCGTGGCTTCCGTGGGATTAAAACTACAATGCTGAAGTAGTAAACTCAAAATCCTCCAATTCAATACGCTACAGGAAACCAAGCTTAGACTCTACGGCCATACCATCGGGAAAGCACCGGTTCTCGTTCGATCACCGAAGTTAAACCCGGTCGGGCGAAGATAGTACTTAGACGGGTGACCGCTTGGGATACTTCGTGCTGTAGACTTTTTTGGAGTTAGTACACTTTTGGAAATAGTCTCTCTTTATTTCAAAAAAGAATAAAAGGAAAGCGCGACCTCTGTTTCAGTTATAGTAGGGCGAAGCACCTAATTTTCTGCGGGAATATTTTCCACCGAGGGCGCGGTGTTAAATCAATTAACTCGCACGCTTTCTCATGAAATACAATTTTTAGCTGTATTCGTAGCTGCCAGTATAAAAATCACTTTTGTGCGTTAGATGGCTGCACGACGTACAAAACGTGCGCGCAATAGAACACCACGACGTCATAGACACAATCAACCGATTAGAACGTAACGATGTAATTAGCGGAAAATAGTTTTTTCGAACCTCTTCGATCGTTTGTGCAGGGACGGACAAATGACTTGAAAAGCGTGGCTTCCGTGGGATTAAAACTACAATGCTGAAGTAGGTAAACTCAAAATCCTCCAATTCAAATACGCTACAGGAACCAAGCTTAGACGTCTACGGCCATACCATCGGGAAAGCACCGGTTCTCGTTCGATCACCGAATTTAAACCGGTCGGGCGAAGATAGTACTTAGACGGGTGACCGCTTGGAATACTTCGTGCTGTAGACTTTTTTGGAGTTAGTACACTTTTGGAAATAGTCTCTCTTTATTTCAGAAAAAGAATAAAAGAAAGCGCGACCTCTGTTTCAGTTATAATAGGGCGAAGCACCTATTTTCTGCGGGAATATTTCCACCGAGGGCGGCCGTGTTAAATCATTAACTCGCACGCTTTCTCATGAAATACAATTTTTTAGCTGTATTCGTAGCTGCCAGTATAAAAATCACTATTGTGCGTTAGATGGCTGCATGACGTACAAAACGTGCGCGCAATAGAACACCATGGTCGGGCGAAGATAGTACTTAGACGGGTGACCGCTTGGAATACTTCGTGCTCTAGACTTTTTGGAGTTAGTACACTTTTGGAAATAGTCTCTCTTTATTTCAGAAAAAGAATAAACGGAAAGGAAAGCGCTACCTCTGTTTCAGTTATAGTAGGGCGAAGCACCTAATTTTCTGCGGGAATATTTCCACCGAGGGCGCGGTGTTTAATCAATTAACTCGCACGCTTTCTCATGAAATACAATGTTTTAGCTGTATTCGTAGCTGCCAGTATAAAAATCACTTTTGTGCGTTAGATGGCTGCATGACGTACAAAACGTGCGCGCAATAGAACACGACGACGTCATAGACACAATCACCGAGTTAGAACGTAACGATGTAATTAGCGGAAAATAGTTTGTCGAACCTCTTCGATCGTTTGTGCAGGACGGACAAAATGACTTGAAAAGCGTGGCTTCCGTGGGATTAAAACTACAATGCTGAAGTAGGTAAACTCAAAATCCTCCAATTCAAATACGCTACAGGAAACCAAGCTTAGACGTCTACGGCCATACCATCGGGAAAGCCCGGTTCTCGTTCGATCACCGAAGTTAAACCCGGTCGGGCGAAGATAGTACTTAGACGGTGACCGCTTGGGAATACTTCGTGCTGTAGACTTTTTTGGAGTTAGTACACTTTTGGAAATAGTCTCTCTTTATTTCAGAAAAAGAATAAAAGGAAAGCGCGACCTCTGTTTCAGTTATAATAGGCGAAGCACCTAATTTTCTGCGGGAATATTTCCACCGAGGCGGCCGTGTTAAATCAATTAACTCGCACGCTTTCTCATGAAATACAATTTTTTAGCTGTATTCGTAGCTGCCAGTATAAAAATCACTATTGTGCGTTAGATGGCTGCATGACGTACAAAACGTGCGCGCAATAGAACACCATGGTCGGGCGAAGATAGTACTTAGACGGGTGACCGCTTGGGAATACTTCGTGCTCTAGACTTTTTTTGGAGTTAGTACACTTTGGAAATAGTCTCTCTTTATTTCAGAAAAAGAATAAACGGAAAGGAAAGCGCTACCTCTGTTTCAGTTATAGTAGGGCGAAGCACCTAATTTTCTGCGGGAATATTTCCACCGAGGGCGCGGTGTTAAATCAATTAACTCGCACGCTTTCTCATGAATACAATGTTTTTAGCTGTATTCGTAGCTGCCAGTATAAAAATCACTTTTGTGCGTTAGATGGCTGCATGACGTACAAAACGTGCGCGCAATAGAACACGACGACGTCATAGACACAATCAACCGAGTTAGAACGTAACGATGTAATTAGCGGAAAATAGTTTGTCGAACCTCTTCGATCGTTTGTGCAGGGACGGACAAAATGACTTGAAAAGCGTGGCTTCCGTGGGATTAAACTACAATGCTGAAGTAGGTAAACTCAAAATTCTCCAATTCAATACGCTACAGGAAACCAAGCTTAGACGTCTACGGCCATACCATCGGGAAAGCACCGGTTCTCGTTCGATCACCGAAGTTAAACCCGGTCGGGCGAAGATAGTACTTAGACGGGTGACCGCTTGGGAATACTTCGTGCTGTAGACTTTTTTGGAGTTAGTACACTTTTGGAAATAGTCTCTCTTTATTTCAGAAAAAAATAAAAGGAAAGCGCGACCTCTGTTTCAGTTAAATAGGGCGAAGCACCTAATTTTCTGCGGGAATATTTCCACCGAGGGCGCCGTGTTTAAATCAATTAACTCGCACGCTTTCTCATGAAATACAATTTTTTAGTGTATTCGTAGCTGCCAGTATAAAAATCACTATTGTGCGTTAGATGGCTGCATGACGTACAAAACGTGCGCGCAATAGAACACCATGGTCGGGCGAAGATAGTACTTAGACGGGTGACCGCTTGGAATACTTCGTGCTGTAGACTTTTTTGGGAGTTAGTACACTTTTGAAATAGTCTCTCTTTATTTCAGAAAAGAATAAACGGAAAGGAAAGCGCGACCTCTGTTTCAGTTATAGTAGGCGAAGCACCTAATTTTCTGCGGGAATATTTCCACCGAGGGCGCGGTGTTAAATCAATTAACTCGCACGCTTTCTCATGAAATACAATGTTTTAGCTGTATTCGTAGCTGCCAGTATAAAAATCACTTTTGTGCGTTAGATGGCTGCATGACGTACAAAACGTGCGCGCAATAGAACACGACGACGTCATAGACACAATCAACCGAGTTAGAACGTAACGATGTAATTAGCGGAAAATAGTTTGTCGAACCTCTTCGATCGTTTGTGCGGGACGGACAAAATGACTTGAAAAGCGTGGCTTCCGTGGGATTAAAACTACAATGCTGAAGTAGGTAAACTCAAATCCTCCAATTCAAATACGCTACAGGAAACCAAGCTTAGACGTCTACGGCCATACCATCGGGAAAGCACCGGTTCTCGTTCGATCACCGAAGTTAAACCCGGTCGGGCGAAGATAGTACTTAGACGGGTGACCGCTTGGGAATACTTCGTGCTGTAGACTTTTTTGGAGTTAGTACACTTTTGGAAATAGTCTCTCTTTATTTCAAAAAAGAATAAAAGGAAAGCGCGACCTCTGTTCAGTTATAGTAGGGCGAAGCACCTAATTTTCTGCGGGAATATTTCCACCGAGGGCGCGGTGTTAAATCAATTAACTCGCACGCTTTCTCATGAAATACAATTTTTTTAGCTGTATTCGTAGCTGCCAGTATAAAAATCACTATTGTGCGTTAGATGGCTGCATGACGTACAAAACGTGCGCGCATATAGAACACCATGGTCGGGCGAAGATAGTACTTAGACGGGTGACCGCTGGGAATACTTCGTGCTGTAGACTTTTTGGAGTTAGTACACTTTTGGAAATAGTCTCTCTTTATTTCAGAAAAAGAATAAACGGAAAGGAAAGCGCGACCTCTTTTTTCAGTTATAGTAGGGCGAAGCACCTATTTTTCTGCGGAATATTTCCACCGAGGGCGCGGTGTTAAATCAATTAACTCGCACGCTTTCTCATGAAATACAATTTTTTGCTGTATTCGTAGCTGCCAGTATAAAAATCACTTTTGTGCGTTAGATGGCTGCATGACGTACAAAACGTGCGCGCAATAGAACACGACGACGTCATAGACACAATCAACCGAGTTAGAACGTAACGATGTAATTAGCGGCAAATAGTTTTTGTCGAACCTCTTCGATCGTTTGTGCAGGGACGGACAAAATGACTTGAAAGCGTGCTTCCGTGGGATTAAAACTACTAGGCTGAAGTAGGTAACTCAAAATCCTCCAATTCAAATACGCTACAGGAAACCAAGCTTAGACGTCTACGGCCATACCATCGGGAAAGCACCGTTCTCGTTCGATCACCGAAGTTAAACCCGGTCGGGCGAAGATAGTACTTAGACGGGTGACCGCTTGGGAATACTTCGTGCTGTAGACTTTTTTGGAGTTAGTACACTTTTGGAAATAGTCTCTCTTTATTTCAGAAAAAGAATAAAAGGAAAGCGCGACCTCTGTTTCAGTTATAATAGGGCGAAGCACCTAATTTTCTGCGGGAATATTTCCACCGAGGGCGCCGTGTTAAATCATTAACTCGCACGCTTTCTCATGAAATACAATTTTTTAGCTGTATTCGTAGCTGCCAGTATAAAAATCACTATTGTGCGTTAGATGGCTGCATGACGTACAAAACGTGCGCGCAATAGAACACCATGGTCGCGAAGATAGTACTTAGACGGGTGACCGCTTGGGAATACTTCGTGCTGTAGACTTTTTTGGGAGTTAGTACACTTTTGGAAATAGTCTCTCTTTATTTCAGAAAAGAATAAACGGAAAGGAAAGCGCTACCTCTGTTTCAGTTATAGTAGGGCGAAGCACCTAATTTTCTGCGGGAATATTTCCACCGAGGGCGCGGTGTTAAATCAATTAACTCGCACGCTTTCTCATGAAATACAATTTTTTAGCTGTATTCGTAGCTGCCAGTATAAAATCACTTTTGTGCGTTAGATGGCTGCATGACGTACAAAACGTGCGCGCAATAGAACACGACGACGTCATAGACACAATCAACCGAGTTAGAACGTAACGATGTAATTAGCGGAAAATAGTTTGTCGAACCTCTTCGATCGTTTGTGCAGGGACGGACAAAATGACTTGAAAAGCGTGGCTTCCGTGGGATTAAAACTACAATGCTGAAGTAGGTAAACTCAAAATCCTCCAATTCAAATACGCTACAGGAAACCAAGCTTAGACGTCTACGGCCATACCATCGGGAAAGCACCGGTTCTCGTTCGATCACCGAAGTTAAACCCGGTCGGGCGAAGATAGTACTTAGACGGGTGACCGCTTGGGAATACTTCGTGCTGTAGACTTTTTTGGAGTTAGTACACTTTTGGAAATAGTCTCTCTTTATTTCAGAAAAAGAATAAAAGAAAGCGCGACCTCTGTTTCAGTTATAATAGGGCGAAGCACCTAATTTCTGCGGGAATATTTCCACCGAGGGCGCCGTGTTAAATCAATTAACTCGCACGCTTTCTCATGAAATACAATTTTTTAGCTGTATTCGTAGCTGCCAGTATAAAAATCACTTTGTGCGTTAGATGGCTGCATGACGTACAAAACGTGCGCGCAATAGAACACCATGGTCGGGCGAAGATAGTACTTAGACGGGACCGCTTGGGAATACTTCGTGCTGTAGACTTTTTTGGGAGTTAGTACACTTTTGGAAATAGTCTCTCTTTATTTCAGAAAAAGAATAAACGGAAAGGAAGCGCGACCTCTGTTTCAGTTATAGTAGGGCGAAGCACCTAATTTTCTGCGGGAATATTTCCACCGAGGGCGCGGTGTTAAATCAATTAACTCGCACGCTTTCTCATGAATACAATGTTTTAGCTGTATTCGTAGCTGCCAGTATAAAAATCACTTTTGTGCGTTAGATGGCTGCATGACGTACAAAACGTGCGCGCAATAGAACACGACGACGTCATAGACACAATCAACCGAGTTAGAACGTAACGATGTAATTAGCGGAAAATAGTTTGTCGAACCTCTTCGATCGTTTGTGCAGGGACGGACAAAATGACTTGAAAAGCGTGGCTTCCGTGGGATTAAAACTACAATGCTGAAGTAGGTAAACTCAAAATCCTCCAATTCAAATACGCTACAGGAAACCAGCTTAGACGTCTACGGCCATACCATCGGAAAGCACCGGTTCTCGTTCGATCACCGAAGTTAAACCCGGTCGGGCGAAGATAGTACTTAGACGGGTGACCGCTTGGGAATACTTCGTGCTGTAGACTTTTTTGGAGTTAGTACACTTTTGGAAATAGTCTCTCTTTATTTCAAAAAAAGAATAAAAGAAAGCGCGACCTCTGTTTCAGTTATAGTAGGGCGAAGCACCTAATTTTCTGCGGGAATATTTCCACCGAGGGCGCGGTGTTAAATCAATTAACTCGCACGCTTTCTCATGAAATACAATTTTTTAGCTGTATTCGTAGCTGCCAGTATAAAAATCACTTTTGTGCGTTAGATGGCTGCACGACGTACAAAACGTGCGCGCAATAGAACACCACGACGTCATAGACACAATCAACCGAGTTAGAACGTAACGATGTAATTAGCGGAAAATAGTTTGTCGAACCTCTTCGATCGTTTGTGCAGGGACGGACAAAATGACTTGAAAAGCGTGGCTTCCGTGGGATTAAAACTACAATGCTGAAGTAGGTAAACTCAAATTCTCCAATTCAAATACGCTACAGGAAACCAAGCTTAGACGTCTACGGCCATACCATCGGGAAGCACCGGTTCTCGTTCGATCACCGAAGTTAAACCCGGTCGGGCGAAGATAGTACTTAGACGGGTGACCGCTTGGGAATACTTCGTGCTGTAGACTTTTTTGGAGTTAGTACACTTTTGGAAATAGTCTCTCTTTATTTCAGAAAAAGAATAAAAGGAAAGCGCGACCTCTGTTTCAGTTATAGTAGGGCGAAGCACCTAATTTTCTGCGGGAATATTTCCACCGAGGGCGCGGTGTTAAATCAATAACTCGCACGCTTTCTCATGAAATACAATTTTTTAGCTGTATTCGTAGCTGCCAGTATAAAAATCACTATTGTGCGTTAGATGGCTGCATGACGTACAAAACGTGCGCGCAATAGAACACCATGGTCGGGCGAAGATAGTACTTAGACGGGTGACCGCTTGGGAATACTTCGTGCTGTAGACTTTTTTGGGAGTTAGTACACTTTTGGAAATAGTCTCTCTTTATTTCAGAAAAAGAATAAACGAAAGGAAAGCGCTACCTCTGTTTCAGTTATAGTAGGGCGAAGCACCTAATTTTCTGCGGGAATATTTCCACCGAGGGCGCGGTGTTAAATCAATTAACTCGCACGCTTTCTCATGAAATACAATTTTTTAGCTGTATTCGTAGCTGCCAGTATAAAAATCACTTTTGTGCGTTAGATGGCTGCATGACGTACAAAACGTGCGCGCAATAGAACACGACGACGTCATAGACACAATCAACCGAGTTAGAACGTAACGATGTAATTAGCGGCAAATAGTTTGTCGAACCTCTTCGATCGTTTGTGCAGGGACGGACAAAATGACTTGAAAAGCGTGGCTTCCGTGGGATTAAAACTACTATGCTGAAGTAGGTAAACTCAAAATCCTCCAATTCAAATACGCTACAGGAAACCAAGCTTAGACGTCTACGGCCATACCATCGGAAAGCACCGGTTCTCGTTCGATCACCGAAGTTAAACCCGGTCGGGCGAAGATAGTACTTAGACGGTGACCGCTTGGAATACTTCGTGCTGTAGACTTTTTTGGAGTTAGTACACTTTTGGAAATAGTCTCTCTTTATTTCAGAAAAAGAATAAAAGGAAAGCGCGACCTCTGTTTCAGTTATAATAGGGCGAAGCACCTAATTTTCTGCGGGAATATTTCCACCGAGGGCGCCGTGTTAAATCAATTAACTCGCACGCTTTCTCATGAAATACAATTTTTTAGCTGCATTCGTAGCTGCCAGTATAAAAATCACTATTGTGCGTTAGATGGCTGCATGACGTACAAAACGTGCGCGCAATAGAACACCATGGTCGGGCGAAGATAGTACTTAGACGGGTGACCGCTTGGGAATACTTCGTGCTGTAGACTTTTTTGGGAGTTAGTACACTTTGGAAATAGTCTCTCTTTATTTCAGAAAAAGAATAAACGGAAAGGAAAGCGCTACCTCTGTTTCAGTTATAGTAGGGCGAAGCACCTAATTTTCTGCGGGAATATTTCCACCGAGGGCGCGGTGTTAAATCAATTAACTCGCACGCTTTCTCATGAAATACAATTTTTTAGCTGTATTCGTAGCTGCCAGTATAAAAATCACTTTTGTGCGTTAGATGGCTGCACGACGTACAAAACGTGCGCGCAATAGAACACCACGACGTCATAGACACAATCAACCGAGTTAGAACGTAACGATGTAATTAGCGGAAAATAGTTTGTCGAACCTCTTCGATCGTTTGTGCAGGGACGGACAAAATGACTTGAAAGCGTGGCTTCCGTGGGATTAAAACTACAATGCTGAAGTAGGTAAACTCAAAATTCTCCAATTCAAATACGCTACAGGAAACCAAGCTTAGACGTCTACGGCCATACCATCGGGAAGCACCGGTTCTCGTTCGATCACCGAAGTTAACCCGGTCGGGCGAAGATAGTACTTAGACGGTGACCGCTTGGGAATACTTCGTGCTGTAGACTTTTTTGGAGTTAGTACACTTTTGGAAATAGTCTCTCTTTATTTCAGAAAAAAATAAAAGGAAAGCGCGACCTCTGTTTCAGTTATATATAGGCGAAGCACCTAATTTTCTGCGGAATATTTCCACCGAGGGCGCCGTGTTAAATCAATTAACTCGCACGCTTTCTCATGAAATACAATTTTTTAGCTGTATTCGTAGCTGCCAGTATAAAAATCACTATTGTGCGTTAGATGGCTGCATGACGTACAAAACGTGCGCGCAATAGAACACCATGGTCGGGCGAAGATAGTACTTAGACGGGTGACCGCTTGGGAATACTTCGTGCTGTAGACTTTTTTGGAGTTAGTACACTTTTGGAAATAGTCTCTCTTTATTTCAGAAAAAAAATAAACGGAAAGGAAGCGCGACCTCTGTTTCAGTTATAGTAGGGCGAAGCACCTAATTTTCTGCGGGAATATTTCCACCGAGGGCGCGGTGTTAAATCAATTAACTCGCACGCTTTCTCATGAAATACAATGTTTTAGCTGTATTCGTAGCTGCCAGTATAAAAATCACTTTTGTGCGTTAGATGGCTGCATGACGTACAAAACGTGCGCGCAATAGAACACGACGACGTCATAGACACAATCAACCGAGTTAGAACGTAACGATGTAATTAGCGGAAAATAGTTTGTCGAACCTCTTCGATCGTTTGTGCAGGGACGGACAAAATGACTTGAAAAGCGTGGCTTCCGTGGTATTAAAACTACAATGCTGAAGTAGGTAAACTCAAAATCCTCCAATTCAAATACGCTACAGGAAACCAAGCTTAGACGTCTACGGCCATACCATCGGGAAAGCACCGGTTCCTCGTTCGATCACCGAAGTTAAACCCGGTCGGGCGAAGATAGTACTTAGACGGGTGACCGCTTGGGAATACTTCGTGCTGTAGACTTTTTTGGAGTTAGTACACTTTTGGAAATAGTCTCTCTTTATTTCAAAAAAGAATAAAGGAAAGCGCGACCTCTGTTTCAGTTATAGTAGGGCGAAGCACCTAATTTTCTGCGGGAATATTTCCACCGAGGGCGCGGTGTTAAATCAATTAACTCGCACGCTTTCTCATGAAATACAATTTTTTTAGCTGTATTCGTAGCTGCCAGTATAAAAATCACTTTTGTGCGTTAGATGGCTGCACGACGTACAAAACGTGCGCGCAATAGAACACCACGACGTCATAGACACAATCACCGAGTTAGAACGTAACGATGTAATTAGCGGAAAATAGTTTGTCGAACCTCTTCGATCGTTTGTGCAGGGACGGACAAAATGACTTGAAAAGCGTGGCTTCCGTGGGATTAAACTACAATGCTGAAGGTAAACTCAAAATTCTCCAATTCAAATACGCTACAGGAAACCAACCAGCTAGACGTCTACGGCCATACCATCGGGAAAGCACCGGTTCTCGTTCGATCACCGAAGTTAACCCGGTCGGGCGAAGATAGTACTTAGACGGGTGACCGCTTGGGAATACTTCGTGCTGTAGACTTTTTTGGAGTTAGTACACTTTTGGAAATAGTCTCTCTTTATTTCAGAAAAAGAATAAAAGGAAAGCGCGACCTCTGTTTCAGTTATAGTAGGGCGAAGCACCTAATTTCTGCGGGAATATTTCCACCGAGGGCGCGGTGTTAAATCAATTAACTCTCCACGCTTTCTCATGAAATACAATTTTTTAGCTGTATTCGTAGCTGCCAGTATAAAAATCACTATTGTGCGTTAGATGGCTGCATGACGTACAAAACGTGCGCGCAATAGAACACCATGGTCGGGCGAAAATAGTACTTAGACGGGTGACCGCTTGGGAATACTTCGTGCTGTAGACTTTTTTGGGAGTTAGTACACTTTTGGAAATAGTCTCTCTTTATTTCAGAAAAAGAATAAACGGAAAGGAAAGCGCTACCTCTGTTTCAGTTATAGTAGGGCGAAGCACCTAATTTTCTGCGGGAATATTTCCACCGAGGGCGCGGTGTTAAATCAATTAACTCGCACGCTTTCTCATGAAATACATTTTTTAGCTGTATTCGTAGCTGCCAGTATAAAAATCACTTTTGTGCGTTAGATGGCTGCACGACGTACAAAACGTGCGCGCAATAGAACACGACGACGTCATAGACACAATCAACCGAGTTAGAACGTAACGATGTAATTAGCGGAAAATAGTTTGTCGAACCTCTTCGATCGTTTGTGCAGGGACGGACAAAATGACTTGAAAAGCGTGGCTTCCGTGGGATTAAACTACAATGCTGAAGTAGGTAAACTCAAAATCCTCCAATTCAAATACGCTACAGGAAACCAAGCTTAGACGTCTACGGCCATACCATCGGGAAAGCACCGGTTCTCGTTCGATCACCGAAGTTAAACCCGGTCGGGCGAAGATAGTACTTAGACGGGTGACCGCTTGGGAATACTTCGTGCTGTAGACTTTTTTGGAGTTAGTACACTTTTGGAAATAGTCTCTCTTTATTTCAGAAAAAGAATAAAAGGAAAGCGCGACCTCTGTTTCAGTTATAGTAGGGCGAAGCACCTAATTTTCTGCGGGAATATTTCCACCGAGGGCGCCGTGTTAAATCAATTAACTCGCACGCTTTCTCATGAAATACAATTTTTTAGCTGTATTCGTAGCTGCCAGTATAAAATCACTATTGTGCGTTAGATGGCTGCATGACGTACAAAACGTGCGCGCAATAGAACACCATGGTCGGGCGAAGATAGTACTTAGACGGGTGACCGCTTGGGAATACTTCGTGCTGTAGACTTTTTTGGAGTTAGTACACTTTTGGAATAGTCTCTCTTTATTTCAGAAAAAGAATAAACGGAAAGGAAAGCGCGACCTCTGTTTCAGTTATAATAGGCGAAGCACCTAATTTTCTGCGGGAATATTTCCACCGAGGGCGCGGTGTTAAATCATTAACTCGCACGCTTTCTCATGAAATACAATGTTTTAGCTGTATTCGTAGCTGCCAGTATAAAATCACTTTTGTGCGTTAGATGGCTGCATGACGTACAAAACGTGCGCGCAATAGAACACGACGACGTCATAGACACAATCAACCGAGTTGGAACGTAACGATGTAATTAGCGGAAAATAGTTTGTCGAACCCTCTTCGATCGTTTGTGCAGGGACGGACAAAATGACTTGAAAAGCGTGGCTTCCGTGGGATTAAAACTACAATGCTGAAGTAGTAAACTCAAAATCCCCAATTCAAATACGCTACAGAAACCACCTTAGACGTCTACGGCCATACCATCGGGAAAGCACCGGTTCTCGTTCGATCACCGAAGTTAAACCCGGTCGGGCGAAGATAGTACTTAGACGGGTGACCGCTTGGGAATACTTCGTGCTGTAGACTTTTTTGGAGTTAGTACACTTTTGGAAATAGTCTCTCTTTATTTCAGAAAAAGAATAAAAAGGAAAGCGCGACCTCTGTTTCAGTTATAGTAGGGCGAAGCACCTAATTTTCTGCGGGAATATTTCCACCGAGGGCGCGGTGTTAAATCAATTAACTCGCACGCTTTCTCATGAAATACAATTTTTTAGCTGTATTCGTAGCTGCCAGTATAAAATCACTATTGTGCGTTAGATGGCTGCATGACGTACAAAACGTGCGCGCAATAGAACACCATGGTCGGGCGAAGATAGTACTTAGACGGGTGACCGCTTGGGAATACTTCGTGCTGTAGACTTTTTTGGAGTTAGTACACTTTTGGAAATAGTCTCTCTTTATTTCAGAAAAAGAATAAACGGAAAGGAAAGCGCTACCTCTGTTTCAGTTATAGTAGGGCGAAGCACTAATTTTCTGCGGGAATATTTCCACCGAGGGCGCGGTGTTAAATCAATTAACTCGCACGCTTTCTCATGAAATACAATTTTTTGGCTGTATTCGTAGCTGCCAGTATAAAAATCACTTTTGTGCGTTAGATGGCTGCATGACGTACAAACGTGCGCGCAATAGAACACGACGACGTCATAGACACAATCAACCGAGTTAGAACGTAACGATGTAATTAGCGGCAAATAGTTTGTCGAACCTCTTCGATCGTTTGTGCAGGGACGGACAAAATGACTTGAAAGCGTGGCTTCCGTGGGATTAAAACTACTATGCTGAAGTAGGTAAACTCAAATCCTCCAATTCAAATACGCTACAGGAAACCAAGCTTAGACGTCTACGGCCATACCATCGGGAAAGCACCGGTTCTCGTTCGATCACCGAAGTTAAACCCGGTCGGGCGAAGATAGTACTTAGACGGGTGACCGCTTGGGAATACTTCGTGCTGTAGACTTTTTTGAGTTAGTACACTTTTGGAAATAGTCTCTCTTTATTTCAGAAAAAGAATAAAGGAAAGCGCGACCTCTGTTTCAGTTATAATAGGGCGAAGCACCTAATTTTCTGCGGGAATATTTCCACCGAGGGCGCCGTGTTAAATCAATTAACTCGCACGCTTTCTCATGAAATACAATTTTTTAGCTGTATTCGTAGCTGCCAGTATAAAAATCACTATTGTGCGTTAGATGGCTGCATGACGTACAAAACGTGCGCGCAATAGAACACCATGGTCGGGCGAAGATAGTACTTAGACGGGTGACCGCTTGGGAATACTTCGTGCTGTAGACTTTTTGGGAGTTAGTACACTTTTGGAAATAGTCTCTCTTTATTTCAGAAAAAGAATAAACGGAAAGGAAAGCGCTACCTCTGTTTCAGTTATAATAGGGCGAAGCACCTAATTTTCTCTGCGGGAATATTTCCACCGAGGGCGCGGTGTTAAATCATTAACTCGCACGCTTTCTCATGAAATACAATGTTTTAGCTGTATTCGTAGCTGCCAGTATAAAATCACTTTTGTGCGTTAGATGGCTGCATGACGTACAAAACGTGCGCGCAATAGAACACGACGACGTCATAGACACAATCACCGAGTTAGAACGTAACGATGTAATTAGCGAAAATAGTTTGTCGAACCTCTTCGATCGTTTGTGCAGGGACGGACAAAATGACTTGAAAAGCGTGGCTTCCGTGGGATTAACTACAATGCTGAAGTAGGTAAACTCAAAATCCTCCAATTCAAATACGCTACAGGAACCAAGCTTAGACGTCTACGGCCATACCATCGGGAAAGCACCGGTTCTCGTTCGATCACCGAAGTTAAACCCGGTCGGGCGAAGATAGTACTTAGACGGGTGACCGCTTGGGAATACTTCGTGCTGTAGACTTTTTGGAGTTGTACACTTTTGGAAATAGTCTCTCTTTATTTCAGAAAAAGAATAAAAGGAAAGCGCGACCTCTGTTTCAGTTATAGTAGGGCGAAGCACCTAATTTTCTGCGGGAATATTTCCACCGAGGGCGCGGTGTTAAATCAATTAACTCGCACGCTTTCTCATGAAATACAATTTTTTAGCTGTATTCGTAGCTGCCAGTATAAAAATCACTTTTGTGCGTTAGATGGCTGCATGACGTACAAAACGTGCGCGCAATAGAACACGACGACGTCTAGACACAATCAACCGAGTTAGAACGTAAACGATGTATTAGCGGAATAGTTTGTCGAACCTCTTCGATCGTTTGTGCAGGGACGGACAAAATGACTTGAAAAGCGTGGCTTCCGTGGGATTAAAACTACAATGCTGAAGTAGGTAACTCAAAATCTCCCAATTCAAATACGCTACAGGAAACCAAGCTTAGACGTCTATGGCCATACCATCGGGAAAGCACCGGTTCTCGTTCGATCACCGAAGTTAAACCGGTCGGGCGAAGATAGTACTTAGACGGGTGACCGCTTGGGAATACTTCGTGCTGTAGACTTTTTTTGGAGTTAGTACACTTTTGGAAAAGTCTCTCTTTATTTCAGAAAAAGAATAAAAGGAAAGCGCGAACTCTGTTTCAGTTATAGTAGGGCGAAGCACCTAATTTTCTGCGGGAATATTTCCACCGAGGGCGCGGTGTTAAATCAATTAACTCGCACGCTTTCTCATGAAATACAATTTTTTAGCTGTATTCGTAGCTGCCAGTATAAAAATCACTATTGTGCGTTAGATGGCTGCATGACGTACAAACGTGCGCGCAATAGAACACCATGGTCGGGCGAAGATAGTACTTAGACGGGTGACCGCTTGGGAATACTTCGTGCTGTAGACTTTTTTGGAGTTAGTACACTTTTGGAAATAGTCTCTCTTTATTTCAGAAAAAGAATAAACGGAAAGGAAAGCGCGACCTCTGTTTCAGTTATAATAGGGCGAAGCACCTAATTTTCTGCGGGAATATTTCCACGAGGGCGCGGTGTTAAATCAATTAACTCGCACGCTTTCTCATGAAATACAATGTTTTAGCTGTATTCGTAGCTGCCAGTATAAAAATCACTTTTGTGCGTTAGATGGCTGCATGACGTACAAAACGTGCGCGCAATAGAACACGACGACGTCATAGACACAATCAACCGAGTTGGAACGTAACGATGTAATTAGCGGAAAAGTTTTGTCGAACCTCTTCGATCGTTTGTGCAGGGACGGACAAAATGACTTGAAAAGCGTGGCTTCCGTGGGATTAAAACTACAATGCTGAAGTAGGTAAACTCAAAATCCCCCAATTCAAATACGCTACAGGAAACCAACTTAGACGTCTACGGCCATACCATCGGGAAAGCACCGGTTCTCGTTCGATCACCGAAGTTAAACCCGGTCGGGCGAAGATAGTACTTAGACGGGTGACCGCTTGGGAATACTTCGTGCTGTAGACTTTTTTTGAGTTAGTACACTTTTGGAAATAGTCTCTCTTTATTTCAGAAAAAGAATAAAAGGAAAGCGCGACCTCTGTTTCAGTTATATAGGGCGAAGCACCTAATTTTCTGCGGGAATATTTCCACCGAGGGCGCGGTGTTAAATCAATTAACTCGCACGCTTTCTCATGAAATACAATTTTTTAGCTGTATTCGTAGCTGCCAGTATAAAAATCACTATTGTGCGTTAGATGGCTGCATGACGTACAAAACGTGCGCGCAATAGAACACATGGTCGGGCGAAGATAGTACTTAGACGGGTGACCGCTTGGGAATACTTCGTGCTGTAGACTTTTTTGGGAGTTAGTACACTTTTGGAAATAGTCTCTCTTTATTTCAGAAAAAGATAAACGGAAAGGAAAGCGCTACCTCTGTTTCAGTTATAGTAGGGCGAAGCACCTAATTTTCTGCGGAATATTTCCACCGAGGGCGCGGTGTTAAATCAATTAACTCGCACGCTTTCTCATGAAATACAATTTTTAGCTGTATTCGTAGCTGCCAGTATAAAATCACTTTGTGCGTTAGATGGCTGCATGACGTACAAAACGTGCGCGCAATAGAACACGACGACGTCATAGACACAATCAACCGAGTTAGAACGTAACGATGTAATTAGCGGAAATAGTTTGTCGAACCTCTTCGATCGTTTGTGCAGGGACGGACAAAATGACTTGAAAAGCGTGGCTTCCGTGGGATTAAACTACAATGCTGAAGTAGGTAAACTCAAAATCCTCCAATTCAAATACGCTACAGGAAACCAAGCTTAGACGTCTACGGCCATACCATCGGGAAAGCACCGTTTCTCGTTCGATCACCGAAGTTAAACCCGTCGGGCGAAGATAGTACTTAGACGGGTGACCGCTTGGGAATACTTCGTGCTGTAGACTTTTTTGAGTTAGTACACTTTTGGAAATAGTCTCTCTTTATTTCAGAAAAAGAATAAAAGGAAAGCGCGACTCTGTTTCAGTTATAATAGGGCGAAGCACCTAATTTTCTGCGGGAATATTTCCACCGAGGGCGCCGTGTTAAATCAATTAACTCGCACGCTTTCTCATGAATACAATTTTTTAGCTGTATTCGTAGCTGCCAGTATAAAAATCACTATTGTGCGTTAGATGGCTGCATGACGTACAAAACGTGCGCGCAATAGAACACCATGGTCGGGCGAAGATAGTACTTAGACGGTGACCGCTTGGAATACTTCGTGCTGTAGACTTTTTTTGGAGTTAGTACACTTTTGGAAATAGTCTCTCTTTATTTCAGAAAGAATAAACGGAAAGGAAAGCGCTACCTCTGTTTCAGTTATAGTAGGGCGAAGCACCTAATTTTCTGCGGGAATATTTCCACCGAGGGCGCGGTGTTAAATCAATTAACTCGCACGCTTTCTCATGAAATACAATGTTTTAGCTGTATTCGTAGCTGCCAGTATAAAAATCACTTTTGTGCGTTAGATGGCTGCATGACGTACAAAACGTGCGCGCAATAGAACACGACGACGTCATAGACACAATCAACCGAGTTAGAACGTAACGATGTAATTAGCGGAAAATAGTTTGTCGAACCTCTTCGATCGTTTGTGCAGGGACGGACAAAATGACTTGAAAAGCGTGGCTTCCGTGGGATTAAAACTACAATGCTGAAGTAGGTAAACTCAAATCCTCCAATTCAAATACGCTACAGGAAACCAAGCTTAGACGTCTACGGCCATACCATCGGGAAAGCACCGTTTCTCGTTCGATCACCGAAGTTAAACCCGGTCGGCGAAGATAGTACTTAGACGGGTGACCCCTTGGGAATACTTCGTGCTGTAGACTTTTTTGGAGTTAGTACACTTTTGGAATATCTCTCTTTATTTCAAAAAAGAATAAAAGGAAGCGCGACCTCTGTTTCAGTTATAGTAGGGCGAAGCACCTAATTTTCTGCGGGAATATTTCCACCGAGGGCGCGGTGTTAAATCAATTAACTCGCACGCTTTCTCATGAAATACAATTTTTTAGCTGTATTCGTAGCTGCCAGTATAAAAATCACTTTTGTGCGTTAGATGGCTGCACGACGTACAAAACGTGCGCGCAATAGAACACCACGACGTCGATAGACCAATCACCGGTTAGAACGAACGATTTATTAGCGGAAAATAGTTTTGTCGAACCTCTTCGATCGTTTGTGCAGGGACGGACAAATGACTTGAAAGCGTGGCTCCCGTGGATTAAAATAACAATGCTGAGTAGGTAAACTCAAAATTCTCCAATTCAAATATCTATACAGAAACCAAGCTTAGACGTCTACGGCCATACCATCGGGAAAGCACGGTTCTCGTTCGATCACTGAGTTAAACCCGGTCGGGCGAAGATATACTTAGACGGGTGACCGCTTGGGAATACTTCGTGCTGTAGACTTTTTTGGAGTTAGTACACTTTTGAAATAGTCTCTCTTTATTTCAAAAAAAGAATAAAGAAAGCGCGACCTCTGTTTCAGTTATAATAGGGCGAAGCACCTAATTTCTGCGGGATATTCCACCGAGGTGCGCCGTGTTAAATCAATTAAACTCCCACGCTTACTCATGAAATACAATTTTTTAGCTGTATTCGTAGCTGCCAGTATAAAATCACTTTGTGCGTTAGATGGCTGCATGAACGTACAAACCGTGCGCGCAATAGAACACCGGTCGGCGAAGATAGTACTTAGACGGGGAACCGCTTGGAATACTTCGTGCTGTAGACTTTTTTTGGGAGTTAGTACACTTTTGGAAATAGTCTCTCTTTATTTCAGAAAAAGAATAACGAAGGAAAGCGCGACCTCTGTTTTCAGTTATAGTAGGGCGAAGCACCTAATTTCTCTGCGGTAATATTTCACCGAGGGCGCGGTGTTAAATCAATTAACTCGCACGCTTTCTCATGAATACAATTTTTTAGGCTGTATTCGTAGCTGCCAGTATAAAAATCACTTTTGTGCGTTAGATGGCTGCATGACGTACAAAACGTGCGCGCAATAGAACACCATGGTCGGGCGAAGATAGTACTTAGACGGGTGACCGCTTGGGAATACTTCGTGCTGTAGACTTTTTTGGGTTAGTACACTTTTGGAAATAGTCTCTCTTTATTTCAGAAAAGAATAAACGGAAGGAAAGCGCGACCTCTGTTTCAGTTATAGTAGGGCGAAGCACTAATTTTCTGCGGGAATATTTCCACCGAGGGCGCGGTGTTAAATCAATTAACTCGCACGCTTTCTCATGAAATACAATTTTTTAGCTGTATTCGTAGCTGCCAGTATAAAAATCACTTTTGTGCGTTAGATGGCTGCATGACGTACAAAACGTGCGCGCAATAGAACACGACGACGTCCATAGACACAATCAACCGAGTTAGAACGTAACGATGTAATTAGCGAAAATAGTTTGTCGAACCTCTTCGATCGTTTGTGCAGGGACGGACAAAATGACTTGAAAAGCGTGGCTTCCGTGGGATTAAAACTACAATGCTGAAGTAGGTAAACTCAAAATCCCCAATTCAAATACGCTACAGGAAACCAAGCTTAGACGTCTACGGCCATACCATCGGGAAAGCACCGGTTCTCGTTCGATCACCGAAGTTAAACCCGGTCGGGCGAAGATAGTACTTAGACGGGTGACCGCTTGGGAATACTTCGTGCTGTAGACTTTTTTGAGTTAGTACACTTTTGGAAATAGTCTCTCTTTATTTCAGAAAAAGAATAAAGGAAAGCGCGACCTCTGTTTCAGTTATAGTAGGGCGAAGCACCTAATTTTCTGCGGGAATATTTCCACCGAGGGCGCCGTGTTAAATCAATTAACTCGCACGCTTTCTCATGAAATACAATTTTTTAGCTGTATTCGTAGCTGCCAGTATAAAAATCACTATTGTGCGTTAGATGGCTGCATGACGTACAAAACGTGCGCGCAATAGAACACCATGGTCGGGCGAAGATAGTACTTAGACGGGTGACCGCTTGGGAATACTTCGTGCTGTAGACTTTTTTGGAGTTAGTACACTTTTGGAAATAGTCTCTCTTTATTTCAGAAAAGAATAAACGGAAAGGAAAGCGCGACCTCTGTTTCAGTTATAGTAGGGCGAAGCACCTAATTTTCTGCGGGAATATTTCCACCGAGGGCGCGGTGTTAAATCAATTAACTCGCACGCTTTCTCATGAAATACAATTTTTTAGCTGTATTCGTAGCTGCCAGTATAAAAATCACTTTTGTGCGTTAGATGGCTGCATGACGTACAAAACGTGCGCGCAATAGAACACGACGACGTCATAGACACAATCAACCGAGTTAGAACGTAACGATGTAATTAGCGGCAAATAGTTTGTCGAACCTCTTCGATCGTTTGTGCAGGGACGGACAAAATGACTTGAAAAGCGTGGCTTCCGTGGGATTAAAACTACTATGCTGAAGTAGGTAAACTCAAAATCCTCCAATTCAAATACGCTACAGGAAACCAAGCTTAGACGTCTACGGCCATACCATCGGGAAAGCACCGTTCTCGTTCGATCACCGAAGTTAAACCCGGTCGGGCGAAGATAGTACTTAGACGGGTGACCGCTTGGGAATACTTCGTGCTGTAGACTTTTTTGGAGTTAGTACACTTTTGGAAATAGTCTCTCTTTATTTCAGAAAAAGAATAAAAGGAAAGCGCGACCTCTGTTTCAGTTATAATAGGGCGAAGCACCTAATTTTCTGCGGGAATATTTCCACCGAGGGCGCCGTGTTAAATCAATTAACTCGCACGCTTTCTCATGAAATACAATTTTTTAGCTGTATTCGTAGCTGCCAGTATAAAAATCACTATTGTGCGTTAGATGGCTGCATGACGTACAAACGTGCGCGCAATAGAACACCATGGTCGGGCGAAGATAGTACTTAGACGGGTGACCGCTTGGGATACTTCGTGCTGTAGACTTTTTTGGAGTTAGTACACTTTTGGAAATAGTCTCTCTTTATTTCAGAAAAAGATAAACGGAAAGGAAAGCGCTACCTCTGTTTCAGTTATAGTAGGGCGAAGCACCTAATTTTCTGCGGGATATTTCCACCGAGGGCGCGGTGTTAAATCAATTAACTCGCACGCTTTCTCATGAAATACAATGTTTTAGCTGTATTCGTAGCTGCCAGTATAAAAATCACTTTTGTGCGTTAGATGGCTGCATGACGTACAAAACGTGCGCGCAATAGAACACCACGACGTCATAGACACAATCAACCGAGTTAGAACGTAACGATGTAATTAGCGGAAAATAGTTTGTCGAACCTCTTCGATCGTTTGTGCAGGGACGGACAAAATGACTTGAAAAGCGTGGCTTCCGTGGGATTAAAACTACAATGCTGAAGTAGGTAAACTCAAAATCCTCCAATTCAAATACGCTACAGGAAACCAAGCTTAGACGTCTACGGCCATACCATCGGGAAAGCACCGGTTCTCGTTCGATCACCGAAGTTAAACCCGGTCGGGCGAAGATAGTACTTAGACGGGTGACCGCTTGGGAATACTTCGTGCTGTAGACTTTTTTGGAGTTAGTACACTTTTGGAAATAGTCTCTCTTTATTTCAGAAAAGAATAAACGAAAGCGCGACCTCTGTTTCAGTTATAGTAGGGCGAAGCACCTAATTTTCTGCGGGAATATTTCCACCGAGGGCGCGGTGTTAAATCAATAACTCGCACGCTTTCTCATGAAATACAATTTTTTAGCTGTATTCGTAGCTGCCAGTATAAAAATCACTTTTGTGCGTTAGATGGCTGCACGCGTACAAAACGTGCGCGCAATAGAACACCACGACGTCATAGACACATCACCGAGTTAGAACGTACGATGTAATTAGCGGAAATAGTTTGTCGACCCTCTTCGATCGTTTGTGCAGGGACGGACAAAATGACTTGAAAAGCGTGCTTCCGTGGATTAAAACTACAATGCTGAAGTCGTAAACTCAAAATTCCCAATTCAAATACGCTACAGGAAACCAGCTTAGACGTCTACGGCCATACCATCGGAAAGCACCGGTTCTCGTTCGATCACCGAAGTTAAACCCGGTTCGGGCGAAGATAGTACTTAGACGGGTGACCGCTTGGGAATACTTCGTGCTGTAGACTTTTTTGGAGTTAGTACACTTTTGGAAATAGTCTCTCTTTATTTTTCAGAAAAGAATAAACGGAAAGGAAAGCGCGACCTCTGTTTCAGTTATAATAGGGCGAAGCACCTAATTTTCTGCGGGAATATTTCCACCGAGGCGCGGTGTTAAATCAATTAACTCGCACGCTTCTCATGAAATACAATTTTTAGCTGTATTCGTAGCTGCCAGTATAAAATCACTTTTGTGCGTTAGATGGCTGCATGACGTACAAAACGTGCGCGCAATAGAACACGACGACGTCATAGACACAATCAACCGAGTTGGAACGTAACGATGTAATTAGCGGAAAAAGTTTGTCGAACCTCTTCGATCGTTTGTGCAGGGACGGACAAAATGACTTGAAAAGCGTGGCTTCCGTGGGATTAAAACTACAATGCTGAAGTAGGTAAACTCAAAATCCCCAATTCAAATACGCTACAGGAAACCACCTTAGACGTCTACGGCCATACCATCGGGAAAGCACCGGTTCTCGTTCGATCACCGAAGTTAAACCCGGTCGGGCGAAGATAGTACTTAGACGGGTGAACCGCTTGGAATACTTCGTGCTGTAGACTTTTTTGGAGTTAGTACACTTTTGGAAATAGTCTCTCTTTATTTCAGAAAAAGAAAAAAGGAAAGCGCGACCTCTGTTTCAGTTATAGTAGGGCGAAGCACCTAATTTTCTGCGGGAATATTTCCACCGAGGGCGCGGTGTTAAATCAATTAACTCGCACGCTTTCTCATGAAATACAATTTTTTAGCTGTATTCGTAGCTGCCAGTATAAAATCACTATTGTGCGTTAGATGGCTGCATGACGTACAAAACGTGCGCGCAATAGAACACCATGGTCGGGCGAAGATAGTACTTAGACGGGTGACCGCTTGGGAATACTTCGTGCTGTAGACTTTTTTGGAGTTAGTACACTTTTGGAAATAGTCTCTCTTTATTTCAGAAAAAGATAAACGGAAAGGAAAGCGCTACCTCTGTTTCAGTTATAGTAGGGCGAAGCACCTAATTTTCTGCGGGAATATTTCCACCGAGGGCGCGGTGTTAATCAATTAACTCGCACGCTTTCTCATGAAATACAATTTTTAGCTGTATTCGTAGCTGCCAGTATAAAAATCACTTTTGTGCGTTAGATGGCTGCATGACGTACAAAACGTGCGCGCAATAGAAACGACGACGTCATAGACACAATCACCGAGTTAGAACGTAACGATGTAATTAGCGGAAAATAGTTTGTCGAACCTCTTCGATCGTTTGTGCAGGGACGGACAAAATGACTTGAAAAGCGTGGCTTCCGTGGGATTAAACTACAATGCTGAAGTAGGTAAACTCAAAATCCTCCAATTCAAATACGCTACAGGAAACCAAGCTTAGACGTCTACGGCCATACCATCGGGAAGCACCGGTTCTCGTTCGATCACCGAAGTTAAACCCGGTCGGGCGAAGATAGTACTTAGACGGGTGACCGCTTGGGAATACTTCGTGCTGTAGACTTTTTTGGAGTTAGTACACTTTTGGAAATAGTCTCTCTTTATTTCAGAAAAGAATAAACGGAAAGGAAAGCGCGACCTCTGTTTCAGTTATAGTAGGGCGAAGCACCTAATTTTCTGCGGGAATATTTCCACCGAGGGCGCGGTGTTAAATCAATTAACTCGCACGCTTTCTCATGAAATACAATTTTTAGCTGTATTCGTAGCTGCCAGTATAAAAATCACTATTGTGCGTTAGATGGCTGCATGACGTACAAAACGTGCGCGCAATAGAACACCATGGTCGGGCGAAGATAGTACTTAGACGGGGCCGCTTGGGAATACTTCGTGCTTAGACTTTTTGGGAGTTAGTACACTTTTGGAAATAGTCTCTCTTTATTTCAGAAAAGAATAAACGGAAAGGAAAGCGCTACCTCTGTTTCAGTTATAGTAGGGCGAAGCACCTAATTTTCTGCGCAACGGGAATTTCCACCGAGGGGCGCGGTGTTAAATCAATTAACTCGCAACGCTTTCTCATGAAATACAATGTTTTAGCTGTATTCGTAGCTGCCAGTATAAAAATCACTTTTGTGCGTTAGATGGCTGCATGACGTACAAAACGTGCGCGCAATAGAACACGACGACGTCATAGACACAATCAACCGAGTTAGAACGTAACGATGTAAATAGCGGAAAATAGTTTGTCGAACCTCTTCGATCGTTTGTGCAGGGACGACAAAATGACTTGAAAAGCGTGGCTTCCGTGGGTTAAAACTACAATGCTGAAGTAGGTAACTCAAAATCCTCCATTCAAATACGCTACAGGAAACCAGCTTAGACGTCTACAGCCATACCATCGGGAAAGCACCGGTTCTCGTTCGATCACCGAAGTTAAACCCTGTCGGGCGAAGATAGTACTTAGACGGGTGACCGCTTGGGAATACTTCGTGCTGTAGACTTTTTTGGAGTTAGTACACTTTTGGAAATAGTCTCTCTTTATTTCAAAAAAGAAAAAGGAAATCGCGACCTCTGTTTCAGTTTAGTAGGGCGAAGCACCTAATTTATCTGCGGGAATATTTCCACCGAGGGCGCGGTGTTAAATCAATTAACTCGCACGCTTCTCATGAAATACAATTTTTTTTCTGTATTCGTAGCTGCCAGTATAAAAATCACTTTTGTGCGTTAGATGGCTGCATGACGTACAAACGTGCGCGCAATAGAACACCACGACGTCATAGACACAATCACCGAGTTAGAACGTAACGATGTAATTAGCGGAAATAGTTTGTCGAACCTCTTCGAATCGTTTGTGCAGGGACGGACAAAATGACTTGAAAGCGTGGCTTCCGTGGGATTAAAACTAACAATGCTGAAGTCGGTAACTCAAAATCTCCAATTCAAATACGCTACAGGAAACCAAGCTTAGACGTCTACGGCCATACCATCGGGAAAGCACCGTTTCTCGTTCGATCACCGAAGTTTTTGTAAACCCTTCGGGCGAAGATAGTACTTAGACGGGTGACCGCTTGGGAATACTTCGTGCTGTAGACTTTTTGGAGTTAGTACACTTTTGGAAATAGTCTCTCTTTATTTCAGAAAAAGAATAAACGGAAAGGAAAGCGCGACCTCTGTTTCAGTTATAATAGGGCGAAGCACCTAATTTTCTGCGGGAATATTTCCACCGAGGGCGCGGTGTTAAATCAATTAACTCGCACGCTTTCTCATGAAATACAATGTTTTAGCTGTATTCGTAGCTGCCAGTATAAAAATCACTTTTGTGCGTTAGATGGCTGCATGACGTACAAAACGTGCGCGCAATAGAACACGACGACGTCATAGACACAATCAACCGAGTTGGAACGTAACGATGTAATTAGCGGAAATAGTTTGTCGAACCTCTTCGATCGTTTGTGGTGCGGACAAAATGACTTGAAAAGCGTGGCTTCCGTGGATTAAAACTACAATGCTGAAGTAGGTAAACTCAAAATCCTCCAATTCAAATACGCTACAGGAAACCAAGCTTAGACGTCTACGGCCATACCATCGGGAAAGCACCGGTTCTCGTTCGATCACCGAAGTTAAACCCGGTCGGGCGAAGATAGTACTTAGACGGGTGACCGCTTGGGAATACTTCGTGCTGTAGACTTTTTTGGAGTTAGTACACTTTTGGAAATAGTCTCTCTTTATTTCAGAAAAAGAATAAAAGGAAAGCGCGACCTCTGTTTCAGTTATAATAGGGCGAAGCACCTAATTTTTCTGCGGGAATATTTCCACGAGGGCGCGTGTTAAATCAATTAACTCCCACGCTTACTCATGAAATACAATTTTTTAGCTGTATTCGTAGCTGCCAGTATAAAAATCACTTTTGTGCGTTAGATGGCTGCATGACGTACAAAACGTGCGCGCAATAGACACCATGGTCGGGCGAAGATAGTACTTAGACGGGTGACCGCTTGGGAATACTTCGTGCTGTAGACTTTTTTGGGAGTTAGTACACTTTTGGAAATAGTCTCTCTTTATTTCAGAAAAAGAATAAACGGAAAGGAGCGCTACCTCTGTTTCAGTTATAGTAGGGCGAAGCACCTAATTTTCTGCGGGAATATTTCCACCGAGGGCGCGGTGTTAAATCAATTAACTCGCACGCTTTCTCATGAAATACAATTTTTTAGGCTGTATTCGTAGCTGCCAGTATAAAAAATCACTTTTGTGCGTTAGATGGCTGCATGACGTACAAAACGTGCGCGCAATAGACACCATGGTCGGGCGAAGATAGTACTTAGACGGGTGACCGCTGGGAATACTTCGTGCTGTAGACTTTTTGGAGTTAGTACAGTTTTGGAAATAGTCTCTCTTTATTTCAGAAAAGAAATAACGGAAAGGAAAGCGCGACCTCTGTTTTCAGTTATAATAGGGCGAAGCACCTAATTTTCTGCGGGAATATTTCCACCGAGGGCGCGGTGGTAAATCAATTAACTCGCACGCTTTCTCATGAAATACAATGTTTTAGCTGTATTCGTAGCTGCCAGTATAAAAATCACTTTTGTGCGTTAGATGGCTGCATGACGTACAAAACGTGCGCGCAATAAACACGACGACGTCATAGACACAATCAACCGAGTTGGAACGTAACGATGTAATTAGCGGAAAATAGTTTTGTCGAACCTCTTCGATCGTTTGTGCAGGGACGGACAAAATGACTTGAAAAGCGTGGCTTCCGTGGGATTAAAACTACAATGCTGAAGTAGGTAAACTCAAAATCCCCAATTCAATACGCTACAGGAAACCACCTTAGACTCTACGGCCTACCATCGGGAAGCACCGGTTCCGTTCGATCACCGAAGTTAAACCCGGTCGGGCGAAGATAGTACTTAGACGGGTGACCGCTTGGGAATACTTCGTGCTGTAGACTTTTTTGGAGTTAGTACACTTTTGGAAATAGTCTCTCTTTATTTCAGAAAAAGAATAAAGGAAAGCGCGACCTCTGTTTCAGTTATAGTAGGGCGAAGCACTAATTTCTCTGCGGAATATTTCCACCGAGGGCGCGGTGTTAAATCAATTAACTCGCACGCTTTCTCATGAAATACAATTTTTTAGCTGTATTCGTAGCTGCCAGTATAAAAATCACTATTGTGCGTTAGATGGCTGCATGACGTACAAAACGTGCGCGCAATAGAACACCATGGTCGGGCGAAGATATACTTAGACGGGTGACCGCTTGGGAATACTTCGTGCTGTAGACTTTTTTGGGAGTTGTACACTTTTGGAAATAGTCTCTCTTTATTCAGAAAGAATAAACGAAAGGAAGCGCTACCTCTGTTTCATTATAAAGGCGAAGCACCTAATTTTCTGCGGGAATATTTCCCACCGAGGGCGCGGTGTTAAATCAATTAACTCGCACGCTTTCTCATGAAATCAATTTTTGGCTGTATTCGTAGCCGGCCGTATAAAAATCACTATTGTGCGTTAGATGGCTTCATGACGTACAAAACGTGCGCGCAATAGAACACCATGGTCGGGCGAAGATAGTACTTAGACGGGTGACCGCTTGGGAATACTTCGTGCTGTAGACTTTTTTGGGAGTTAGTACACTTTTGGAAATAGTCTCTCTTTATTTCAGAAAAAAATAAAACGAAAGGAAAGCGCGACCTCTGTTTCAGTTATATAGTAGGGCGAAGCACCTAATTTTCTGCGGGAATATTTCCACCGAGGGCGCGTGTTAAATCAATTAACTCGCACGCTTTCTCATGAAATACAATTTTTTAGCTGTATTCGTAGCTGCCAGTATAAAATCACTTTGTGCGTTAGATGGCTGCATGACGTACAAACGTGCGCGCAATAGAACACCATGGTCGGGCGAAGATAGTACTTAGACGGGTGACCGCTTGGGAATACTTCGTGCTGTAGACTTTTTTGGGAGTTAGTACACTTTTGGAAATAGTCTCTCTTTATTTCAGAAAAAGAATAAACGGAAAGGAAAGCGCGACCTCTGTTTCAGTTATATAGGGCGAAGCACCTAATTTTCTGCGGGAATATTTCCACCGAGGGCGCGTGTTAAATCAATTAACTCGCACGCTTTCTCATGAAATACAATGTTTTAGCTGTATTCGTAGCTGCCAGTATAAAAATCACTTTTGTGCGTTAGATGGCTGCATGACGTACAAAACGTGCGCGCAATAGAACACGACGACGTCATAGACACAATCAACCGAGTTAGAACGTAACGATGTAATTAGCGGAAAATAGTTTGTCGAACCTCTTCGATCGTTTGTGCAGGGACGGACAAAATGACTTGAAAAGCGTGGCTTCCGTGGGATTAAAACTACAATGCTGAAGTAGAAACTCAAAATCCTCCAATTCAATACGCTACAGGAAACCAAGCTTAGACGTCTACGGCCATACCATCGGGAAAGCACCGGTTCTCGTTCGATCACCGAAGTTAAACCCGGTCGGGCGAAGATAGTACTTAGACGGGTGACCGCTTGGGAATACTTCGTGCTGTAGACTTTTTTGGAGTTAGTACACTTTGGAAATAGTCTCTCTTTATTTCAGAAAAAGAATAAACGGAAAGCGCGACCTCTGTTTCAGTTATAGTAGGGCGAAGCACCTAATTTTCTGCGGGAATATTTCCACCGAGGGCGCGGTGTTAAATCAATTAACTCGCACGCTTTCTCATGAAATACAATTTTTTAGCTGTATTCGTAGCTGCCAGTATAAAAATCACTATTGTGCGTTAGATGGCTGCATGACGTACAAAACGTGCGCGCAATAGAACACCATGGTCGGGCGAAGATAGTACTTAGACGGGTGACCGCTTGGGAATACTTCGTGCTGTAGACTTTTTTGGAGTTAGTACACTTTTGGAAATAGTCTCTCTTTATTTCAGAAAAAGAATAAACGGAAAGGAAAGCGCGACCTCTGTTTCAGTTATAGTAGGGCGAAGCACCTAATTTTCTGCGGGAATATTTCCACCGAGGGCGCGGTGTTAAATCAATTAACTCGCACGCTTTCTCATGAAATACAATGTTTTAGCTGTATTCGTAGCTGCCAGTATAAAAATCACTTTTGTGCGTTAGATGGCTGCATGACGTACAAAACGTGCGCGCAATAGAACACGACGACGTCATAGACACAATCAACCGAGTTAGAACGTAACGATGTAATTAGCGGAAATAGTTTGTCGAACCCTTCGATCGTTTGTGCAGGGACGGACAAAATGACTTGAAAAGCGTGGCTTCCGTGGGATTAAAACTACAATGCTGAAGTAGTAAACTCAAAATCCTCCAATTCAAATACGCTACAGGAAACCAAGCTTAGACGTCTACGGCCATACCATCGGGAAAGCACCGGTTCTCGTTCGATCACCGAAGTTAAACCCGTCGGGCGAAGATAGTACTTAGACGGGTGACCGCTTGGGAATACTTCGTGCTGTAGACTTTTTTGGAGTTAGTACACTTTTGGAATAGTCTCTCTTTATTTCAGAAAAGAAATAAAAGGAAAGCGCGACCTCTGTTTCAGTTATAGTAGGCGAAGCACCTAATTTTCTGCGGGAATATTTCACCGAGGGCGCGGTGTTAAATCAATTAACTCGCACGCTTTCTCATGAAATACAATTTTTTAGCTGTATTCGTAGCTGCCAGTATAAAAATCACTATTGTGCGTTAGATGGCTGCATGACGTACAAAACGTGCGCGCAATAGAACACCATGGTCGGGCGAAGATAGTACTTAGACGGGTGACCGCTTGGGAATACTTCGTGCTGTAGACTTTTTTGGGAGTTAGTACACTTTTGGAATAGTCTCTCTTTATTTCAGAAAAGAATAAACGGAAAGGAAGCGCGACCTCTGTTTCAGTTATAGTAGGGCGAAGCACATAATTTTCTGCGGAATATTTCCACCGAGGGCGCGGTGTTAAATCAATTAACTCGCACGCTTTCTCATGAAATACAATTTTTTGGCTGTATTCGAGCTGCCATTAAAATCACTTGTGTGCGTTAGATGGCTGCATGACGTACAAAACGTGCGCGCAATAGAACACCATGGTCGGGCGAAGATAGTACTTAGACGGGTGACCGCTTGGGAATACTTCGTTCGCTGTAGATTTTTTTGGAGTTAGTACACTTTTGGAAATAGTCTCTCTTATTTCAGAAAAAGAATAAACGGAAAGGAAAGCGCGACCTCTGTTTCAGTTATAATAGGGGGGCGGCACCTAATTTTCTGCGGGAATATTTCCACCGAGGGCGCGGTGTTAAATCAATTAACTCGCACGCTTTTCTCATGAAATACAATGTTTTAGCTGTATTCGTAGCTGCCAGTATAAAAATCACTTTTGTGCGTTAGATGGCTGCATGACGTACAAAACGTGCGCGCAATAGAACACGACGACGTCATAGACACAATCAACCGAGTTAGAACGTAACGATGTAATTAGCGGAAAATAGTTTGTCGAACCTCTTCGATCGTTTGTGCAGGGACGGACAAAATGACTTGAAAAGCGTGGCTTCCGTGGGATTAAAACTACAATGCTGAAGTAGGTAAACTCAAAATCCTCCAATTCAAATACGCTACAGGAAACCAAGCTTAGACGTCTACGGCCATACCATCGGGAAAGCACCGGTTCTCGTTCGATCACCGAAGTTAAACCCGGTCGGGCGAAGATAGTACTTAGACGGGTGACCGCTTGGAATACTTCGTGCTGTAGACTTTTTTGGAGTTAGTACACTTTTGGAAATAGTCTCTCTTTATTTCAGAAAAAGATAAACGGAAAGGAAAGCGCGACCTCTGTTTCAGTTATAGTAGGGCGAAGCACATAATTTTCTGCGGGAATATTTCCACCGAGGGCGCGGTGTTAAATCAATTAACTCGCACGCTTTCTCATGAAATACAATTTTTTAGCTGTATTCGTAGCTGCCAGTATAAAAATCACTTTTGTGCGTTAGATGGCTGCATGACGTACAAAACGTGCGCGCAATAGAACACCATGGTCGGGCGAAGATAGTACTTAGACGGGTGACCGCTTGGGAATACTTCGTGCTGTAGACTTTTTTGGAGTTAGTACACTTTTGGAAATAGTCTCTCTTTATTTCAGAAAAAAATAAACGAAAGGAAAGCGCGACCTCTGTTTCAGTTATAATAGGGCGAAGCACCTAATTTTCTGCGGGAATATTTCCACCGAGGGCGCGGTGTTAAATCAATTAACTCGCACGCTTTCTCATGAAATACAATGTTTTAGCTGTATTCGTAGCTGCCAGTATAAAATCACTTTTGTGCGTTAGATGGCTGCATGACGTACAAAACGTGCGCGCAATAGAACACGACGACGTCATAGACACAATCAACCGAGTTGGAACGTAACGATGTAATTAGCGGAATAGTTTGTCGAACCTCTTCGATCGTTTGTGCAGGGACGGACAAAATGACTTGAAAAGCGTGGCTTCCGTGGGATTAAAACTACAATGCTGAAGTAGGTAAACTCAAAATCCTCCAATTCAAATACGCTACAGGAAACCAAGCTTAGACGTCTACGGCCATACCATCGGGAAAGCACCGGTTCTCGTTCGATCACCGAAGTTAAACCCGGTCGGGCGAAGATAGTACTTAGACGGGTGACCCGCTTGGGAATACTTCGTGCTGTAGACTTTTTTGGAGTTAGTACACTTTTGGAAATAGTCTCTCTTTATTTCAGAAAAAGAAAAAAGGAAAGCGCGACCTCTGTTTCAGTTATAGTAGGGCGAAGCACCTAATTTTCTGCGGGAATATTTCCACCGAGGGCGCGGTGTTAAATCAATAACTCGCACGCTTTCTCATGAAATACAATTTTTTAGCTGTATTCGTAGCTGCCAGTATAAAAATCACTATTGTGCGTTAGATGGCTGCATGACGTACAAAACGTGCGCGCAATAGAACACCATGGTCGGGCGAAGATAGTACTTAGACGGGTGACCGCTTGGGAATACTTCGTGCTGTAGACTTTTTTGGAGTTAGTACACTTTTGGAAATAGTCTCTCTTTATTTCAAAAAAGAATAAAGGAAGCGCGAAGCGCGACCTCTGTTTCAGTTATAATAGGGCGAAGCACCTAATTTTCTGCGGGAATATTTCCACCGAGGGCGCGGTGTTAAATCAATTTCGCACGCTTTCTCATGAAATACAATTTTTTAGCTGTATTCGTAGCTGCCAGTATAAAAATCACTTTTGTGCGTTAGATGGCTGCATGACGTACAAAACGTGCGCGCAATAGAACACCACGACGTCATAGACACAATCAACCGAGTTAGAACGTAACGATGTAATTAGCGGAAATAGTTTGTCGAACTCTTCGATCGTTTGTGCAGGGACGGAAAAATGACTTGAAAGCGTGGCTTCCGTGGGATTAAAACTACAATGCTGAAGTAGGTAAACTCAAAATCCTCCAATTCAAATACGCTACAGGAAACCAAGCTTAGACGTCTACGGCCATACCATCGGGAAAGCACCGGTTCTCGTTCGATCACCGAAGTTAAACCCGGTCGGGCGAAGATAGTACTTAGACGGGTGACCGCTTGGGAATACTTCGTGCTGTAGACTTTTTTGGAGTAGTACACTTTTGGAAATAGTCTCTCTTTATTTCAGAAAAAGAATAAAAGGAAGCGCGACCTCTGTTTCGTTATAATAGGGCGAAGCACCTAATTTTCTGCGGGAATATTTCCACCGAGGGCGCCGTGTTAAATCAATTAACTCCCACGCTTACTCATGAAATACAATTTTTAGCTGTATTCGTAGCTGCCAGTATAAATCACTTTTGTGCGTTAGATGGCTGCATGACGTACAAACGTGCGCGCAATAGAACACCATGGTCGGGCGAAGATAGTACTTAGACGGGTGACCGCTTGGAATACTTCGTGCTGTAGACTTTTTGGGAGTTAGTACACTTTTGGAAATAGTCTCTTTTATTTCAGAAAAAGAATAAACGGAAGGAAAGCGCTACCTCTGTTTCAGTTATAGTAGGGCGAAGCACATAATTTTCTGCGGGAATATTTCCACCGAGGGCGCGGTGTTAAATCAATTAACTCGCACGCTTTCTCATGAAATACAATTTTTGGCTGTATTCGTAGCTGCCAGTATAAAAATCACTTTTGTGCGTTAGATGGCTGCATGACGTACAAAACGTGCGCGCAATAGAACACCATGGTCGGGCGAAGATAGTACTTAGACGGGTGACCGCTTGGGAATCTTCGTGCTGTAGACTTTTTTGGAGTTAGTACACTTTTGGAAATAGTCTCTCTTTATTTCAGAAAAAGAATAAACGGAAAGGAAAGCGCGACCTCTGTTTCAGTTATAATAGGGCGAAGCACCTAATTTTCTGCGGGAATATTTCCACCGAGGGCGGGTGTTAAATCAATTAACTCGCACGCTTTCTCATGAAATACAATGTTTTAGCTGTATTCGTAGCTGCCAGTATAAAAATCACTTTTGTGCGTTAGATGGCTGCATGACGTACAAAACGTGCGCGCATAGAACACGACGACGTCATAGACACAATCAACGAGTTAGAACGTAACGATGTAATTAGCGGAAAATAGTTTGTCGAACCTCTTCGATCGTTTGTGCAGGGACGGACCAAAATGACTTGAAAAGCGTGGCTTCCGTGGGATTAAAACTACAATGCTGAAGTAGGTAAACTCAAAATCCCCAAATTCAAATACGCTACAGGAAACCAACCTTAGACGTCTACGCCATACCATCGGGAAAGCACCGGTTCTCGTTCGATCACCGAAGTAAACCCGGTCGGGCGAAGATAGTACTTAGACGGGTGACCGCTTGGGAATACTTCGTGCTGTAGACTTTTTTGGAGTTAGTACACTTTTGGAAATAGTCTCTCTTTATTTCAGAAAAAGATAAAAGGAAAGCGCGACCTCTGTTTCAGTTATAGTAGGGCGAAGCACCTAATTTTCTGCGGGAATATTTCCACCGAGGGCGCGGTGTTAAATCAATTAACTCGCACGCTTTCTCATGAAATACAATTTTTTAGCTGTATTCGTAGCTGCCAGTATAAAAATCACTATTGTGCGTTAGATGGCTGCATGACGTACAAAACGTGCGCGCAATAGAACACCATGGTCGGGCGAAGATAGTACTTAGACGGGTGACCGCTTGGGAATACTTCGTGCTGTAGACTTTTTTGGGAGTTAGTACACTTTTGGAAATAGTCTCTCTTTATTTCAGAAAAAGAATAAACGGAAAGGAAAGCGCTACCTCTGTTTCAGTTATAGTAGGGCGAAGCACCTAATTTTCTGCGGGAATATTTCCACCGAGGGCGCGGTGTTAAATCAATTAACTCCCACGCTTTCTCATGAAATACAATTTTTTGGCTGTATTCGTAGCTGCCAGTATAAAAATCACTTTTGTGCGTTAGATGGCTGCATGACGTACAAAACGTGCGCGCAATAGAACACGACGACGTCATAGACACAATCACCGAGTTAGAACGTAACGATGTAATTAGCGGCAAATAGTTTGTCGAACCTCTTCGATCGTTTGTGCAGGGACGGACAAAATGACTTGAAAAGCGTGGCTTCCGTGGGATTAAAACTACTATGCTGAAGTAGGTAAACTCAAAATCCTCCAACTCAAATACGCTACAGGAAACCAAGCTTAGACGTCTACGGCCATACCATCGGGAAAGCACCGGTTCTCGTTCGATCACCGAAGTTAAACCCGGTCGGGCGAAGATAGTACTTAGACGGGTGACCGCTTGGGAATACTTCGTGCTGTAGACTTTTTTGGAGTTAGTACACTTTTGGAAATAGTCTCTCTTTATTTCAGAAAAAGAATAAAAAGGAAAGCGCGACCTCTGTTTCAGTTATAATAGGGCGAAGCACCTAATTTTCTGCGGGAATATTTCCACCGAGGGCGCCGTGTTAAATCAATTAACTCGCACGCTTTCTCATGAAATACAATTTTTTAGCTGTATTCGTAGCTGCCAGTATAAAAATCACTATTGTGCGTTAGATGGCTGCATGACGTACAAAACGTGCGCGCAATAGAACACCATGGTCGGGCGAAGATAGCACTTAGACGGGTGACCGCTTGGGAATACTTCGTGCTGTAGACTTTTTTGGAGTTAGTACACTTTGGAAATAGTCTCTCTTTATTCAGAAAAAGAATAAACGGAAAGGAAGCGCTACCTCTTTTTCAGTTATAGTAGGGCGAAGCACCTAATTTTCTGCGGGAATATTTCCACCGAGAGCGCGGTGTTAAATCAATTAACTCGCACGCTTTCTCATGAAATACCATGTTTTAGCTGTATTCGTAGCTGCCAGTATAAAAATCACTTTTGTGCGTTAGATGGCTGCATGACGTACAAACGTGCGCGCAATAGAACACGACGACGTCATAGACACAATCAACCGAGTTAGAACGTAACGATGTAATTAGCGGAAATAGTTTGTCGAACCCTTCGATCGTTTGTGCAGGGACGGACAAAATGACTTGAAAAGCGTGGCTTCCGTGGGATTAAAACTACAATGCTGAAGTAGGTAAACTCAAATCCTCCAATTCAAATACGCTACAGGAAACCAAGCTTAGACGTCTACGGCCATACCATCGGGAAAGCACCGGTTCTCGTTCGATCACTGAAGTTAAACCCGGTCGGGCGAAGATAGTACTTAGACGGGTGACCGCTTGGGAATACTTCGTGCTGTAGACTTTTTTGGAGTTAGTACACTTTTGGAAATAGTCTCTCTTTATTTCAGAAAAAGAATAAAAGGAAAGCGCGACCTCTGTTTCAGTTATAATAGGGCGAAGCACCTAATTTTCTGCGGGAATATTTCCACCGAGGGCGCCGTGTTAAATCAATTAACTCCACGCTTACTCATGAAATACAATTTTTAGCTGTATTCGTAGCTGCAGTATAAAATCACTTTTGTGCGTTAGATGGCTGCATGACGTACAAAACGTGCGCGCAATAGACACACCATGGTCGGGCGAAGATAGTACTTAGACGGTGACCGCTTGGGAATACTTCGTGCTGTAGATTTTTTGGGAGTTAGTACCACTTTGGGAATAGTCTCTCTTTATTCAGAAAAGAATAACGGAAAGGAAGCGCTACCTCTGTTTTCAGTATAGTAGGGCGAAGCACATACTTTTTTCATGCGGGATAAATTTCCACCGAGGGCGCGTGTTAAATCAATTAACTCGCACGCTTTCTCATGAAATACAATTTTTTGGCTGTATTCGTAGCTGCCAGTATAAAAATCACTTTTGTGCGTTAGATGGCTGCATGACGTACAAAACGTGCGCGCAATAGAACACCATGGTCGGGCGAAGATAGTACTTAGACGGGTGACCGCTTGGGAATACTTCGTGCTGTAGACTTTTTTGGAGTTAGTACACTTTTGGAAATAGTCTCTCTTTATTTCAGAAAAAAGAAACGGAAAGGAAAGCGCGACCTCTGTTCAGTTATAATAGGGCGAAGCACCTAATTTTCTGCGGGAATATTTCCACCGAGGGCGCGGTGTTAAATCATTAACTCGCACGCTTTCTCATGAAATACAATGTTTTAGCTGTATTCGTAGCTGCCAGTATAAAAATCACTTTTGTGCGTTAGATGGCTGCATGACGTACAAAACGTGCGTGCAATAGAACACGACGACGTCATAGACACAATCAACCGAGTTGGAACGTAACGATGTAATTAGCGGAAAATAGTTTGTCGAACCTCTTCGATCGTTTGTGCAGGGACGGACAAATGACTTGAAAAGCGTGGCTTCCGTGGGATTAAAACTACAATGCTGAAGTAGGTAAACTCAAAATCCTCCAATTCAAATACGCTACAGGAAACCAAGCTTAGACGTCTACGGCCATACCATCGGGAAAGCACCGGTTCTCGTTCGATCACCGAAGTTAAACCCGGTCGGGCGAAGATAGTACTTAGACGGGTGACCGCTTGGGAATACTTCGTGCTGTAGACTTTTTTGGAGTTAGTACACTTTTGGAAATAGTCTCTCTTATTTCAGAAAAAGAATAAAAGGAAAGCGCGACCTCTGTTTCAGTTATAGTAGGGCGAAGCACCTAATTTTCTTTCTGCGGGAATATTTCCACCGAGGGCGCGGTGTTAAATCAATTTACTCGCACGCTTTCTCATGAAATACAATTTTTTAGCTGTATTCGTAGCTGCCAGTATAAAAATCACTATTGTGCGTTAGATGGCTGCATGACGTACAAAACGTGCGCGCAATAGAACACCATGGTCGGGCGAAGATAGTACTTAGACGGGTGACCGCTTGGGAATACTTCGTGCTGTAGACTTTTTGGGAGTTAGTACACTTTTGGAAATAGTCTCTCTTTATTTCAGAAAAAGAATAAACGGAAAGGAAAGCGCTACCTCTGTTTCAGTTATAGTAGGGCGAAGCACCTAATTTTCTGCGGGAATATTTCCACCGAGGGCGCGGTGTTAAATCAATTAACTCGCACGCTTTCTCATGAAATACAATTTTTGGCTGTATTCGTAGCTGCCAGTATAAAAATCACTTTTGTGCGTTGATGGCTGCATGACGTACAAAACGTGCGCGCAATAGAACACGACGACGTCATAGACACAATCAACCGAGTTAGAACGTAACGATGTAATTAGCGGCAAATAGTTTGTTCGAACCTCTTCGATCGTTTGTGCAGGGACGGACAAAATGACTTGAAAAGCGTGGCTTCCGTGGGATTAAAACTACTATGCTGAAGTAGGTAAAATCAAAATCCTCCAATTCAAATACGCTACAGGAAACCAAGCTTAGACGTCTACGGCCATACCATCGGGAAAGCACCGTTTCTCGTTCGATCACCGAAGTTAAACCCGGTCGGGCGAAGATAGTACTTAGACGGGTGACCGCTTGGGAATACTTCGTGCTGTAGACTTTTTGGAGTTAGTACACTTTTGGAAATAGTCTCTCTTTATTTCAGAAAAGAATAAAAGGAAAGCGCGACCTCTGTTTCAGTTATAATAGGCGAAGCACCTAATTTTCTGCGGGAATATTTCCACCGAGGGGGCGCGTGTTAAATCAATTAACTCGCACGCTTTCTCATGAAATACAATTTTTTAGCTGTATTCGTAGCTGCCAGTATAAAAATCACTATTGTGCGTTAGATGGCTGCATGACGTACAAAACGTGCGCGCAATAGAACACCATGGTCGGGCGAAGATAGTACTTAGACGGGTGACCGCTTGGGAATACTTCGTGCTGTAGACTTTTTTGGAGTTAGTACACTTTGGAATAGTCTCTCTTTATTTCAGAAAAGAATAAACGAAAGGAAAGCGCGACCTCTGTTTCAGTTATAATAGGGCGAAGCACCTAATTTTCTGCGGGAATATTTCCACCGAGGGCGCGGTGTTAAATCAATTAACTCGCACGCTTTCTCATGAAATACAATGTTTTAGCTGTATTCGTAGCTGCCAGTATAAAAATCACTTTTGTGCGTTAGATGGCTGCATGACGTACAAAACGTGCGCGCAATAGAACACGACGACGTCATAGACACAATCAACGAGTTAGAACGTAACGATGTAATTAGCGGAAATAGTTTGTCGAACCTCTTCGATCGTTTGTGCAGGGACGGACAAAATGACTTGAAAGCGTGGCTTCCGTGGGATTAAAACTACAATGCTGAAGTAGGTAAACTCAAAATCCTCCAATTCAAATACGCTACAGAAACCAAGCTTAGACGTCTACGGCCATACCATCGGGAAAGCACCGGTTCTCGTTCGATCACCGAAGTTAAACCCGGTCGGGCGAAGATAGTACTTAGACGGGTGACCGCTTGGAATACTTCGTGCTGTAGACTTTTTTGGAGTTAGTACACTTTTGGAAATAGTCTCTCTTTATTTCAGAAAAAGAATAAAAGGAAAGCGCGACCTCTGTTTCAGTTATAGTAGGGCGAAGCACCTAATTTTCTGCGGGAATATTTCCACCGAGGGCGCGGTGTTTAATCATTAACTCGCACGCTTTCTCATGAAATACAATTTTTTAGCTGTATTCGTAGCTGCCAGTATAAAAATCACTTTTGTGCGTTAGATGGCTGCATGACGTACAAAACGTGCGCGCAATAGAACACCATGACGTCATAGACACAATCAACCGAGTTAGAACGTAACGATGTAATTAGGAAAATAGTTGTCGAACCTCTCGATCGTTGTGGAGTTAGACAATACTTGAAAGCGTGGCTTCCGTGGGATTAAAACTACAATTCGAAGTAGGTACCTCAAAATCTCCAATTCAAATACGCTACAGGAAACCAACTTAGACGTTCTACGGCCATACCATCGGGAAGCACCGTGTTCTCGTTCGATCACTGAGTTAAACCGGTCGGGCGAAGATAGTACTTAGACGGGTGACCGCTGGTAATACTTCGTGCTGTAGACTTTTTGGAGTTAGTACGCTTTTGGCAATAGTCTCTCTTTATTTCAGAAAAGAATAAAAGGAAAGCGCGACCTCTGTTTCGTTATAATAGGCGAAGCACCTAATTTTCTGCGGGAATATTTCCACCGCTGGCGCCGTGTTAAATCAATTAAAATCCACGCTACTCATGAATACAATTTTTTGCTGTATTCGTACTGCCAGTATAAAAATCACTTTTGTGCGTTAGATGGCTGCATGACGTACAAAACGTGCCGCAATAGAACACGACGACTCTAGACACAATCAACCGAGTTCGAACGTAACGATGTAATTAGCGGCAATAGTTTGTCGAAATAGTTCTCGTTTTGCAGGGACGGACAAATGACTTGAAAAGCGTGGCTTCCGTGGGATTAAAACTAATATGCTGAAGTAGGTAACTCAAAATCCTCCAATTCAATACGCTATCAGGAAACCAAGCTTAGAGCGTCTACGCCATACCATCGGGAAAGACCGGTTCTCGTTCGATCACCGAAGTTAAACCACGGTCGGGCGAAGATAGTACTTAGAACGGGTGACCGCTTGGGAATACTTCGTGCTGTAGACTTTTTTGGAGTTAGTACACTTTTGGAAATAGTCTCTCTTTATTTCAAAAAAGAATAAAAGGAAAGCGCGACCTCTGTTTCAGTTATAGTAGGGCGAAGCACCTAATTTTCTGCGGGAATATTTCCACCGAGGGCGCGGTGTTAAATCAATTAACTCGCACGCTTTCTCATGAATACAATTTTTTAGCTGTATTCGTAGCTGCCAGTATAAAAATCACTTTTGTGCGTTAGATGGCTGCATGACGTACAAAACGTGCGCGCAATAGAACACCACGACGTCATAGACACAATCAACCGAGTTAGAACGTAACGATGTAATTAGCGAAAATAGTTTGTCGAACCTCTTCGATCGTTTGTGCAGGGACGGACAAAATGACTTGAAAAGCGTGGCTTCCGTGGGATTAAAACTACAATGCTGAAGTAGGTAAACTCAATTCTCCAATTCAAATACGCTACAGGAAACCAAGCTTAGACGTCTACGGCCATACCATCGGGAAAGCACGGTTCTCGTTCGATCACTAAGTTAAACCCGGTCGGGCGAAGATAGTACTTAGACGGTGACCGCTTGGGAATACTTCGTGCTGTAGACTTTTTTGGAGTTAGTACACTTTTGGAAATAGTCTCTCTTTATTTCAGAAAAGATAAAAGGAAAGCGCGACCTCTGTTTCAGTTATAGTAGGGCGAAGCACCTAATTTTCTGCGGGAATATTTCCACCGAGGGCGCGGTGTTAAATCAATTAACTCGCACGCTTTCTCATGAAATACAATTTTTTAGCTGTATTCGTAGCTGCCAGTATAAAAATCACTATTGTGCGTTAGATGGCTGCATGACGTACAAAACGTGCGCGCAATAGAACACCATGGTCGGGCGAAGATAGTACTTAGACGGGTGACCGCTTGGGAATACTTCGTGCTGTAGACTTTTTTGGAGTTAGTACACTTTTGGAAATAGTCTCTCTTTATTTCAGAAAAAGAATAAACGGAAAGGAAAGCGCGACCTCTGTTTCAGTTATAATAGGGCGAAGCACCTAATTTTCTGCGGGAATATTTCCACCGAGGGCGCGGTGTTAAATCAATTAACTCGCACGCTTTCTCATGAAATACAATGTTTTAGCTGTATTCGTAGCTGCCAGTATAAAAATCACTTTTGTGCGTTAGATGGCTGCATGACGTACAAAACGTGCGCGCAATAGAACACGACGACGTCATAGACACAATCAACCGAGTTGAACGTAACGATGTAATTAGCGGAAAAAGTTTGTCGAACCTCTTCGATCGTTTGTGCAGGGACGGACAAAATGACTTGAAAAGCGTGGCTTCCGTGGGATTAAAACTACAATGCTGAAGTAGGTAAACTCAAAATCCCAAATTCAAATACGCTACAGGAAACCAACCTTAGACGTCTACGGCCATACCATCGGGAAAGCACCGGTTCTCGTTCGATCACCGAAGTTAAACCCGGTCGGGCGAAGATAGTACTTAGACGGGTGACCGCTTGGGAATACTTCGTGCTGTAGACTTTTTTGGAGTTAGTACACTTTTGGAAATAGTCTCTCTTTATTTCAGAAAAAGAATAAAAGGAAAGCGCGACCTCTGTTTCAGTTATAGTAGGGCGAAGCACCTAATTTTCTGCGGGAATATTTCCACCGAGGGCGCGGTGTTAAATCAATTAACTCGCACGCTTTCTCATGAAATACAAATTTTTAGCTGTATTCGTAGCTGCCAGTATAAAAATCACTATTGTGCGTTAGATGGCTGCATGACGTACAAAACGTGCGCGCAATAGAACACCATGGTCGGGCGAAGATAGTACTTAGACGGGTGACCGCTTGGGAATACTTCGTGCTGTAGACTTTTTTGGGAGTTAGTACACTTTTGGAAATAGTCTCTCTTTATTTCAGAAAAAGAATAAACGGAAAGGAAAGCGCGACCTCTGTTTCAGTTATAGTAGGGCGAAGCACCTAATTTTCTGCGGGAATATTTCCACCGAGGGCGCGGTGTTAAATCAATTAACTCGCACGCTTTCTCATGAAATACAATTTTTTAGCTGTATTCGTAGCTGCCAGTATAAAAATCACTTTTGTGCGTTAGATGGCTGCATGACGTACAAAACGTGCGCGCAATAGAACACGACGACGTCATAGACACAATCAACCGAGTTAGAACGTAACGATGTAATTAGCGGAAAATAGTTTGTCGAACCTCTTCGATCGTTTGTGCAGGGACGGACAAAATGACTTGAAAAGCGTGGCTTCCGTGGGATTAAAACTACAATGCTGAAGTAGGTAAACTCAAAATCCCAATTCAAATACGCTACAGGAAACCAAGCTTAGACGTCTACGGCCATACCATCGGGAAAGCACCGGTTCTCGTTCGATCACCGAAGTTAAACCCGGTCGGGCGAAGATAGTACTTAGACGGGTGACCGCTTGGGAATACTTCGTGCTGTAGACTTTTTTGGAGTTAGTACACTTTTGGAAATAGTCTCTCTTTATTTCAGAAAAAAGAATAAAAGGAAAGCGCGACCTCTGTTTCAGTTATAATAGGGCGAAGCACCTAATTTTCTGCGGGAATATTTCCACCGAGGGCGCGTGTTAAATCAATTAACTCGCACGCTTTCTCATGAAATACAATTTTTTAGCTGTATTCGTAGCTGCCAGTATAAAAATCACTATTGTGCGTTAGATGGCTGCATGACGTACAAAACGTGCGCGCAATAGAACACCATGGTCGGGCGAAGATAGTACTTAGACGGGTGACCGCTTGGGAATACTTCGTGCTGTAGACTTTTTGGGAGTTAGTACACTTTTGGAAATAGTCTCTCTTTATTTCAGAAAAAGAATAAACGGAAAGGAAAGCGACCTCTGTTTCAGTTATAGTAGGGCGAAGCACCTAATTTTCTGCGGGAATATTTCCACCGAGGGCGCGGTGTTAAATCAATTAACTCGCACGCTTTCTCATGAAATACAATGTTTTAGCTGTATTCGTAGCTGCCAGTATAAAAATCACTTTTGTGCGTTAGATGGCTGCATGACGTACAAAACGTGCGCGCAATAGAACACGACGACGTCATAGACACAATCAACCGAGTTAGAACGTAACGATGTAATTAGCGGAAAATAGTTTGTCGAACCTCTTCGATCGTTTGTGCAGGGACGGACAAAATGACTTGAAAAGCGTGGCTTCCGTGGGATTAAAACTACAATGCTGAAGTAGGTAAACTCAAAATCCTCCAATTCAAATACGCTACAGGAAACCAAGCTTAGACGTCTACGGCCATACCATCGGGAAAGCACCGGTTCTCGTTCGATCACCGAAGTTAAACCCGGTCGGGCGAAGATAGTACTTAGACGGGTGACCGCTTGGGAATACTTCGTGCTGTAGACTTTTTTGGAGTTAGTACACTTTTGGAAATAGTCTCTCTTTATTTCAAAAAAAGAATAAAAGGAAAGCGCGACCTCTGTTTCAGTTATAGTAGGGCGAAGCACCTAATTTTCTGCGGGAATATTTCCACCGAGGGCGCGGTGTTAAATCAATTAACTCGCACGCTTTCTCATGAAATACAATTTTTTAGCTGTATTCGTAGCTGCCAGTATAAAAATCACTTTTGTGCGTTAGATGGCTGCATGACGTACAAAACGTGCGCGCAATAGAACACCACGACGTCAAGACACAATCAAGAGTTAGAACGTAACGATGTAATTAGCGGAAAATAGTTTGTCGAACCTCTCGACGTTTGTGAGGGACGGACAAAATGACTTGAAAAGCGTGCTTCCGTGGGATTAAACTACAATGCTGAAGTAGGTAAACTCAAAATTCTCCAATTCAAATACGCTACAGGAAACCAAGCTTAGAGTCTACGGCCATACCATCGGGAAAGCACCGGTTCTCGTTCGATCACTGAAGTAAACCCGGTCGGCGAAGATAGTACTTAGACGGGTGACCGCTTGGGAATACTTCGTGCTGTAGACTTTTTGAGTTAGTACACTTTTGGAAATAGTCTCTCTTTATTTCAGAAAAAGAATAAAAGGAAAGCGCGACCTCTGTTTCAGTTATAATAGGGCGAAGCACCTAATTTCTGCGGGAAATTTCCACCGAGGGCGCCGTGTTAAATCAATTAACTCCCACGCTTACTCATGAAATACAATTTTTTAGCTGTATTCGTAGCTGCCAGTATAAAAAATCACTTTTGTGCGTTAGATGGCTGCATGACGTACAAAACGTGCGCGCAATAGAACACGACGACGTCATAGACACAATCAAACGAGTTAAACGTAACGATGTAATTAGCGGAAATAGTTGTCGACCTCTTCGATCGTTTGTGCAGGGACGGACAAAATGACTTGAAAAGCGTGGCTTCCGTGGGATTAAAAACTACTATGCTGAAGTAGGTAAACTCAAAATCCTCCAATTCAAATACGCTACAGGAAAACCAAGCTTAGACGTCTACGGCATACCATCGGGAAAGCACCGGTTCGCGTTCGATCACGAAGTTAAACCCGGTCGGGCGAAGATAGTACTTAGACGGGTGACCGCTTGGGAATACTTCGTGCTGTAGACTTTTTTGGAGTTAGTACACTTTTGGAAATAGTCTCTCTTTATTTCAAAAAAAGAATAAAAAGGAAAGCGCGACCTCTGTTTCAGTTATAGTAGGGCGAAGCACCTAATTTTCTGCGGGAATATTTCCACCGAGGGCGCGGTGTTAAATCAATTAACTCGCACGCTTTCTCATGAAATACAATTTTTAGCTGTATTCGTAGCTGCCAGTATAAAAATCACTTTTGTGCGTTAGATGGCTGCATGACGTACAAAACGTGCGCGCAATAGAACACGACGACGTCATAGACACAATCAACCGAGTTAGAACGTAACGATGTAATTAGCGGAAAATAGTTTGTCGAACCTCTTCGATCGTTTGTGCAGGGACGGACAAAATGACTTGAAAAGCGTGGCTTCCGTGGGATTAAAACTACAATGCTGAAGTAGGTAAACTCAAAATCCTCCAATTCAAATACGCTACAGGAAACCAAGCTTAGACGTCTACGGCCATACCATCGGGAAAGCACCGGTTCTCGTTCGATCACGAAGTTAAACCCGGTCGGGCGAAGATAGTACTTAGACGGGTGACCGCTTGGGAATACTTCGTGCTGTAGACTTTTTTGGAGTTAGTACACTTTTGGAAATAGTCTCTCTTTATTTCAGAAAAGAATAAAAGGAAAGCGCGACCTCTGTTTCAGTTATAATAGGGCGAAGCACCTAATTTTCTGCGGGAATATTTCCACCGAGGGCGCCGTGTTAAATCAATTAACTCGCACGCTTTCTCATGAAATACAATTTTTTAGCTGTATTCGTAGCTGCCAGTATAAAAATCACTATTGTGCGTTAGATGGCTGCATGACGTACAAAACGTGCGCGCAATAGAACACCATGGTCGGGCGAAGATAGTAATTAGACGGGTGACCGCTTGGGAATACTTCGTGCTGTAGACTTTTTGGGAGTTAGTACACTTTGGAAATAGTCTCTCTTTATTTCAGAAAAAGAATAAACGGAAAGGAAAGCGCGACCTCTGTTTCAGTTATAGTAGGGCGAAGCACCTAATTTTCTGCGGGAATATTTCCACCGAGGGCGCGGTGTTAAATCAATTAACTCGCACGCTTTCTCATGAAATACAATGTTTTAGCTGTATTCGTAGCTGCCAGTATAAAAATCACTTTTGTGCGTTAGATGGCTGCATGACGTACAAAACGTGCGCGCAATAGAACACGACGACGTCATAGACACAATCAACCGAGTTAGAACGTAACGATGTAATTAGCGGAAAATAGTTTGTCGAACCTCTTCGATCGTTTGTGCAGGGACGGACAAAATGACTTGAAAAGCGTGGCTTCCGTGGGATTAAAACTACAATGCTGAAGTAGGTAAACTCAAAATCCTCCAATTCAAATACGCTACAGGAAACCAAGCTTAGACGTCTACGGCCATACCATCGGGAAAGCACCGGTTCTCGTTCGATCACCGAAGTTAAACCCGGTCGGGCGAAGATAGTACTTAGACGGGTGACCGCTTGGGAATACTTCGTGCTGTAGACTTTTTTGGAGTTAGTACACTTTTGGAAATAGTCTCTCTTTATTTCAGAAAAAGAAATAAAAGGAAAGCGCGACCTCTGTTTCAGTTATAGTAGGGCGAAGCACCTAATTTTCTGCGGGAATATTTCCACCGAGGGCGCGGTGTTAAATCAATTAACTCGCACGCTTCTCATGAAATACAATTTTTTAGCTGTATTCGTAGCTGCCAGTATAAAAATCACTATTGTGCGTTAGATGGCTGCATGACGTACAAAACGTGCGCGCAATAGAACACATAGTCGGGCGAAGATAGTACTTAGACGGGTGACCGCTTGGGAATACTTCGTGCTGTAGACTTTTTTGGGAGTTAGTACACTTTTGGAAATAGTCTCTCTTTATTTCAGAAAAAGAATAAACGGAAAGGAAAGCGCTACCTCTGTTTCAGTTATAGTAGGGCGAAGCACCTAATTTTCTGCGGGAATATTTCCACCGAGGGCGCGGTGTTAAATCAATTAACTCGCACGCTTTCTCATGAAATACAATTTTTAGCTGTATTCGTAGCTGCCAGTATAAAAATCACTTTTGTGCGTTAGATGGCTGCATGACGTACAAAACGTGCGCGCAATAGAACACCACGACGTCATAGACACAATCAAACGAGTTAGAACGTAACGATGTAATTAGCGGAAAATAGTTTGTCGAACCTCTTCGATCGTTTGTGCAGGGACGGACAAAATGACTTGAAAAGCGTGGCTTCCGTGGGATTAAAACTACAATGCTGAAGTAGGTAAACTCAAAATCCTCCAATTCAAATACGCTACAGGAAACCAAGCTTAGACGTCTACGGCCATACCATCGGGAAAGCACCGGTTCTCGTTCGATCACCGAAGTTAAACCCGGTCGGGCGAAGATAGTACTTAGACGGGTGACCGCTTGGGAATACTTCGTGCTGTAGACTTTTTTGGAGTTAGTACACTTTTGGAAATAGTCTCTCTTTATTTCAGAAAAAGAATAAAAGGAAAGCGCGACCTCTGTTTCAGTTATAGTAGGGCGAAGCACCTAATTTTCTGCGGGAATATTTCCACCGAGGGCGCGGTGTTAAATCAATTAACTCGCACGCTTTCTCATGAAATACAATTTTTTAGCTGTATTCGTAGCTGCCAGTATAAAAATCACTATTGTGCGTTAGATGGCTGCATGACGTACAAAACGTGCGCGCAATAGAACACCATGGTCGGGCGAAGATAGTACTTAGACGGGTGACCGCTTGGAATACTTCGTGCTGTAGACTTTTTGGGAGTTAGTACACTTTTGGAAATAGTCTCTCTTTATTTCAGAAAAAGAATAAACGGAAAGGAAAGCGCGACCTCTGTTTCAGTTATAGTAGGGCGAAGCACCTAATTTTCTGCGGGAATATTTCCACCGAGGGCGCGGTGTTAAATCAATTAACTCGCACGCTTTCTCATGAAATACAATGTTTTAGCTGTATTCGTAGCTGCCAGTATAAAAATCACTTTTGTGCGTTAGATGGCTGCATGACGTACAAAACGTGCGCGCAATAGAACACGACGACGTCATAGACACAATCAACCGAGTTAGAACGTAACGATGTAATTAGCGGAAAATAGTTTGTCGAACCTCTTCGATCGTTTGTGCAGGGACGGACAAAATGACTTGAAAAGCGTGGCTTCCGTGGGATTAAAATACAATGCTGAAGTAGGTAAACAAAATCGGGCGAAGATAGTATTAGACGGTGACCCGTTGGGAATACTTCGTGCTGTAGACTTTTTGGAGTTAGTACACTTTTAAATTAAATCAATTAACTCGCACGCTTTCTCATGAAATACAATGTTTTAGCTGTATTCGTAGCTGCCAGTATAAAAATCACTTTTGTGCGTTAGATGGCTGCATGACGTACAAAACGTGCGCGCAATAGAACACGACGACGTCATAGACACAATCAACCGAGTTGGAACGTAACGATGTAATTAGCGGAAAATAGTTTGTCGAACCTCTTCGATCGTTTGTGCAGGGACGGACAAAATGACTTGAAAAGCGTGGCTTCCGTGGGATTAAAACTACAATGCTGAAGTAGGTAACTCAAAATCCCCAAATTCAAATACGCTACAGGAAACCAACCTTAGACGTCTACGGCCATACCATCGGGAAAGCACCGGTTCTCGTTCGATCACCGAAGTTAAACCCGGTCGGGCGAAGATAGTACTTAGACGGGTGACCGCTTGGGAATACTTCGTGCTGTAGACTTTTTTGGAGTTAGTACACTTTTGGAAATAGTCTCTCTTTATTTCAGAAAAAGAATAAAAGGAAAGCGCGACCTCTGTTTCAGTTATAATAGGGCGAAGCACCTAATTTTCTGCGGGAATATTTCCACCGAGGGCGCGGTGTTAAATCAATTAACTCGCACGCTTTCTCATGAAATACAATTTTTTAGCTGTATTCGTAGCTGCCAGTATAAAAATCACTATTGTGCGTTAGATGGCTGCATGACGTACAAAACGTGCGCGCAATAGAACACCATGGTCGGGCGAAGATAGTACTTAGACGGGTGACGCTTGGGAATACTTCGTGCTGTAGACTTTTTTGGGAGTTAGTACACTTTTGGAAATAGTCTCTCTTTATTTCAGAAAAAGAATAAACGGAAAGGAAAGCGCTACCTCTGTTTCAGTTATAGTAGGGCGAAGCACCTAATTTTCTGCGGGAATATTTCCACCGAGGGCGCGGTGTTAAATCAATTAACTCGCACGCTTTCTCATGAAATACAATGTTTTAGCTGTATTCGTAGCTGCCAGTATAAAAATCACTTTTGTGCGTTAGATGGCTGCATGACGTACAAAACGTGCGCGCAATAGAACACGACGACGTCATAGACACAATCAACCGAGTTAGAAACGTAACGATGTAATTAGCGGAAAATAGTTTGTCGAACCTCTTCGATCGTTTGTGCAGGGACGGACAAAATGACTTGAAAAGCGTGGCTTCCGTGGGATTAAAACTACAATGCTGAAGTAGGTAAACTCAAAATCCTCCAATTCAAATACGCTACAGGAAACCAAGCTTAGACGTCTACGGCCATACCATCGGGAAAGCACCGGTTCTCGTTCGATCACCGAAGTTAAACCCGGTCGGGCGAAGATAGTACTTAGACGGGTGACCGCTTGGGAATACTTCGTGCTGTAGACTTTTTTGGAGTTAGTACACTTTTGGAAATAGTCTCTCTTATTTCAAAAAAAGAATAAAAGGAAAGCGCGACCTCTGTTTCAGTTATAGTAGGGCGAAGCACCTAATTTTCTGCGGGAATATTTCCACCGAGGGCGCGGTGTTAAATCAATTAACTCGCACGCTTTCTCATGAAATACAATTTTTTAGCTGTATTCGTAGCTGCCAGTATAAAAATCACTTTGTGCGTTAGATGGCTGCACGACGTACAAAACGTGCGCGCAATAGAACACACGACGTCATAGACACAATCAACCGAGTTAGAACGTAACGATGTAATTAGCGGAAAATAGTTTGTCGAACCTCTTCGATCGTTTGTGCAGGGACGGACAAAATGACTTGAAAAGCGTGGCTTCCGTGGGATTAAAACTACAATGCTGAAGTAGGTAAACTCAAAATTCTCCAATTCAAATACGCTACAGGAAACCAAGCTTAGACGTCTACGGCCATACCATCGGGAAAGCACCGGTTCTCGTTCGATCACCGAAGTTAAACCCGGTCGGGCGAAGATAGTACTTAGACGGGTGACCGCTTGGGAATACTTCGTGCTGTAGACTTTTTTGGAGTTAGTACACTTTTGGAAATAGTCTCTCTTTATTTCAGAAAAAGAATAAAAGGAAAGCGCGACCTCTGTTTCAGTTATAATAGGGCGAAGCACCTAATTTTCTGCGGGAATATTTCCACCGAGGGCGCCGTGTTAAATCAATTAACTCGCACGCTTTCTCATGAAATACAATTTTTTAGCTGTATTCGTAGCTGCCAGTATAAAAATCACTTTTGTGCGTTAGATGGCTGCATGACGTACAAAACGTGCGCGCAATAGAACACCATGGTCGGGCGAAGATAGTACTTAGACGGGTGACCGCTTGGGAATACTTCGTGCTGTAGACTTTTTTGGGAGTTAGTACACTTTTGGAAATAGTCTCTCTTTATTTCAGAAAAAGAATAAACGGAAAGGAAAGCGCTACCTCTGTTTCAGTTATAGTAGGGCGAAGCACCTAATTTTCTGCGGGAATATTTCCACCGAGGGCGCGGTGTTAAATCAATTAACTCGCACGCTTTCTCATGAAATACAATTTTTTAGCTGTATTCGTAGCTGCCAGTATAAAAATCACTTTTGTGCGTTAGATGGCTGCATGACGTACAAAACGTGCGCGCAATAGAACACGACGACGTCATAGACACAATCAACCGAGTTAGAACGTAACGATGTAATTAGCGGAAAATAGTTTGTCGAACCTCTTCGATCGTTTGTGCAGGGACGGACAAAATGACTTGAAAAGCGTGGCTTCCGTGGGATTAAAACTACAATGCTGAAGTAGGTAAACTCAAAATCCTCCAATTCAAATACGCTACAGGAAACCAAGCTTAGACGTCTACGGCCATACCATCGGGAAAGCACCGGTTCTCGTTCGATCACCGAAGTTAAACCCGGTCGGGCGAAGATAGTACTTAGACGGGTGACCGCTTGGGAATACTTCGTGCTGTAGACTTTTTTGGAGTTAGTACACTTTTGGAAATAGTCTCTCTTTATTTCAGAAAAAGAATAAAAGGAAAGCGCGACCTCTGTTTCAGTTATAATAGGGCGAAGCACCTAATTTTCTGCGGGAATATTTCCACCGAGGGCGCCGTGTTAAATCAATTAACTCGCACGCTTTCTCATGAAATACAATTTTTTAGCTGTATTCGTAGCTGCCAGTATAAAAATCACTATTGTGCGTTAGATGGCTGCATGACGTACAAAACGTGCGCGCAATAGAACACCATGGTCGGGCGAAGATAGTACTTAGACGGGTGACCGCTTGGGAATACTTCGTGCTGTAGACTTTTTTGGGAGTTAGTACACTTTTGGAAATAGTCTCTCTTTATTTCAGAAAAAGAATAAACGGAAAGGAAAGCGCTACCTCTGTTTCAGTTATAGTAGGGCGAAGCACCTAATTTTCTGCGGGAATATTTCCACCGAGGGCGCGGTGTTAAATCAATTAACTCGCACGCTTTCTCATGAAATACAATGTTTTAGCTGTATTCGTAGCTGCCAGTATAAAAATCACTTTTGTGCGTTAGATGGCTGCATGACGTACAAAACGTGCGCGCAATAGAACACGACGACGTCATAGACACAATCAACCGAGTTAGAACGTAACGATGTAATTAGCGGAAAATAGTTTGTCGAACCTCTTCGATCGTTTGTGCAGGGACGGACAAAATGACTTGAAAAGCGTGGCTTCCGTGGGATTAAAACTACAATGCTGAAGTAGGTAAACTCAAAATCCTCCAATTCAAATACGCTACAGGAAACCAAGCTTAGACGTCTACGGCCATACCATCGGGAAAGCACCGGTTCTCGTTCGATCACCGAAGTTAAACCCGGTCGGGCGAAGATAGTACTTAGACGGGTGACCGCTTGGGAATACTTCGTGCTGTAGACTTTTTTGGAGTTAGTACACTTTTGGAAATAGTCTCTCTTTATTTCAGAAAAAGAATAAAAGGAAAGCGCGACCTCTGTTTCAGTTATAATAGGGCGAAGCACCTAATTTTCTGCGGGAATATTTCCACCGAGGGCGCCGTGTTAAATCAATTAACTCGCACGCTTACTCATGAAATACAATTTTTTAGCTGTATTCGTAGCTGCCAGTATAAAAATCACTTTGTGCGTTAGATGGCTGCATGACGTACAAAACGTGCGCGCAATAGAACACCATGGTCGGGCGAAGATAGTACTTAGACGGGTGACCGCTTGGGAATACTTCGTGCTGTAGACTTTTTGGGAGTTAGTACACTTTTGGAAATAGTCTCTCTTTATTTCAGAAAAAGAATAAACGGAAAGGAAAGCGCTACCTCTGTTTCAGTTATAGTAGGGCGAAGCACATAATTTTCTGCGGGAATATTTCCACCGAGGGCGCGGTGTTAAATCAATTAACTCGCACGCTTTCTCATGAAATACAATTTTTTGGCTGTATTCGTAGCTGCCAGTATAAAAATCACTTTTGTGCGTTAGATGGCTGCATGACGTACAAAACGTGCGCGTAATAGAACACCATGGTCGGGCGAAGATAGTACTTAGACGGGTGACCGCTTGGGAATACTTCGTGCTGTAGACTTTTTTGGAGTTAGTACACTTTTGGAAATAGTCTCTCTTTATTTCAGAAAAAGAATAAACGGAAAGGAAAGCGCGACCTCTGTTTCAGTTATAATAGGGCGAAGCACCTAATTTTCTGCGGGAATATTTCCACCGAGGGCGCGGTGTTAAATCAATTAACTCGCACGCTTTCTCGTGAAATACAATGTTTTAGCTGTATTCGTAGCTGCCAGTATAAAAATCACTTTTGTGCGTTAGATGGCTGCATGACCTACAAAACGTGCGCGCAATAGAACACGACGACGTCATAGACACAATCAACCGAGTTGGAACGTAACGATGTAATTAGCGGAAAATAGTTTGTCGAACCTCTTCGATCGTTTGTGCAGGACGGACAAAATGACTTGAAAAGCGTGGCTCCGTGGGATTAAAACTACAATGCTGAAGTAGGTAACTCAAAATCCCCAAATTCAAATACGCTACAGGAAACCAACCTTAGACGTCTACGGCCATACCATCGGGAAAGCACCGGTTCTCGTTCGATCACCGAAGTTAAACCCGGTCGGGCGAAGATAGTACTTAGACGGGTGACCGCTTGGGAATACTTCGTGCTGTAGACTTTTTTGGAGTTAGTACACTTTTGGAAATAGTCTCTCTTTATTTCAGAAAAAAGAATAAAAGGAAAGCGCGACCTCTGTTTCAGTTATAGTAGGGCGAAGCACCTAATTTTCTGCGGGAATATTTCCACCGAGGGCGCGGTGTTAAATCAATTAACTCGCACGCTTTCTCATGAAATACAATTTTTTAGCTGTATTCGTAGCTGCCAGTATAAAAATCACTATTGTGCGTTAGATGGCTGCATGACGTACAAAACGTGCGCGCAATAGAACACCATGGTCGGGCGAAGATAGTACTTAGACGGATGACCGCTTGGGAATACTTCGTGCTGTAGACTTTTTTGGGAGTTAGTACACTTTTGGAAATAGTCTCTCTTTATTTCAGAAAAAGAATAAACGGAAAGGAAAGCGCTACCTCTGTTTCAGTTATAGTAGGGCGAAGCACCTAATTTTCTGCGGGAATATTTCCACCGAGGGCGCGGTGTTAAATCAATTAACTCGCACGCTTTCTCATGAAATACAATTTTTTGGCTGTATTCGTAGCTGCCAGTATAAAAATCACTTTTGTGCGTTAGATGGCTGCATGACGTACAAAACGTGCGCGAATAGAACACCATGGTCGGGCGAAGATAGTACTTAGACGGGTGACCGCTTGGGAATACTTCGTGCTGTAGACTTTTTTGGAGTTAGTACACTTTTGGAAATAGTCTCTCTTTATTTCAGAAAAAGAATAAACGGAAAGGAAAGCGCGACCTCTGTTTCAGTTATAATAGGGCGAAGCACCTAATTTTCTGCGGGAATATTTCCACCGAGGGCGCGGTGTTAAATCAATTAACTCGCACGCTTTCTCATGAAATACAATTTTTAGCTGTATTCGTAGCTGCCAGTATAAAAATCACTTTTGTGCGTTAGATGGCTGCATGACGTACAAAACGTGCGCGCAATAGAACACGACGACGTCATAGACACAATCAACCGAGTTGGAACGTAACGATGTAATTAGCGGAAAATAGTTTGTCGAACCTCTTCGATCGTTTGTGCAGGGACGGACAAAATGACTTGAAAGCGTGGCTTCCGTGGGATTAAAAATACAATGCTGAAGTAGGTAAACTCAAAATCCCAAATTCAAATACGCTACAGGAAACCAACCTTAGACGTCTACGGCCATACCATCGGGAAAGCACCGGTTCTCGTTCGATCACCGAAGTTAAACCCGGTCGGGCGAAGATAGTACTTAGACGGGTGACCGCTTGGGAATACTTCGTGCTGTAGACTTTTTGGAGTTAGTACACTTTTGGAAATAGTCTCTCTTTATTTCAGAAAAAGAATAAAAGGAAAGCGCGACCTCTGTTTCAGTTATAGTAGGGCGAAGCACCTAATTTTCTGCGGGAATATTTCCACCGAGGGCGCGGTGTTAAATCAATTAACTCGCACGCTTTCTCATGAAATACAATTTTTTAGCTGTATTCGTAGCTGCCAGTATAAAAATCACTATTGTGCGTTAGATGGCTGCATGACGTACAAAAACGTGCGCGCAATAGAACACCATGGTCGGGCGAAGATAGTACTTAGACGGGTGACCGCTTGGGAATACTTCGTGCTGTAGACTTTTTTGGGAGTTAGTACACTTTTGGAAATAGTCTCTCTTTATTTCAGAAAAAGAATAAACGGAAAGGAAAGCGCTACCTCTGTTTCAGTTATAGTAGGGCGAAGCACATAATTTTCTGCGGGAATATTTCCACCGAGGGCGCGGTGTTAAATCAATTAACTCGCACGCTTTCTCATGAAATACAATTTTTTGGCTGTATTCGTAGCTGCCAGTATAAAAATCACTTTTGTGCGTTAGATGGCTGCATGACGTACAAAACGTGCGCGCAATAGAACACCATGGTCGGGCGAAGATAGTACTTAGACGGGTGACCGCTTGGGAATACTTCGTGCTGTAGACTTTTTTGGAGTTAGTACACTTTTGGAAATAGTCTCTCTTTATTTCAGAAAAAGAATAAACGGAAAGGAAAGCGCGACCTCTGTTTCAGTTATAATAGGGCGAAGCACCTAATTTTCTGCGGGAATATTTCCACCGAGGGCGCGGTGTTAAATCAATTAACTCGCACGCTTTCTCATGAAATACAATGTTTTAGCTGTATTCGTAGCTGCCAGTATAAAAATCACTTTTGTGCGTTAGATGGCTGCATGACGTACAAAACGTGCGCGCAATAGAACACGACGACGTCATAGACACAATCAACCGAGTTAGAACGTAACGATGTAATTAGCGGAAAATAGTTTGTCGAACCTCTTCGATCGTTTGTGCAGGGACGGACAAAATGACTTGAAAAGCGTGGCTTCCGTGGGATTAAAACTACAATGCTGAAGTAGGTAAACTCAAAATCCCCAATTCAAATACGCTACAGGAAACCAACCTTAGACGTCTACGGCCATACCATCGGGAAAGCACCGGTTCTCGTTCGATCACCGAAGTTAAACCCGGTCGGGCGAAGATAGTACTTAGACGGGTGACCGCTTGGGAATACTTCGTGCTGTAGACTTTTTTGGAGTTAGTACACTTTTGGAAATAGTCTCTCTTTATTTCAGAAAAAGAATAAAAGGAAAGCGCGACCTCTGTTTCAGTTATAGTAGGGCGAAGCACCTAATTTTCTGCGGGAATATTTCCACCGAGGGCGCGGTGTTAAATCAATTAACTCGCACGCTTTCTCATGAAATACAATTTTTTAGCTGTATTCGTAGCTGCCAGTATAAAAATCACTATTGTGCGTTAGATGGCTGCATGACGTACAAAACGTGCGCGCAATAGAACACCATGGTCGGGCGAAGATAGTACTTAGACGGGTGACCGCTTGGGAATACTTCGTGCTGTAGACTTTTTGGGAGTTAGTACACTTTTGGAAATAGTCTCTCTTTATTTCAGAAAAAGAATAAACGGAAAGGAAAGCGCTACCTCTGTTTCAGTTATAGTAGGGCGAAGCACCTAATTTTCTGCGGGAATATTTCCACCGAGGGCGCGGTGTTAAATCAATTAACTCGCACGCTTTCTCATGAAATACAATTTTTTAGCTGTATTCGTAGCTGCCAGTATAAAAATCACTTTTGTGCGTTAGATGGCTGCATGACGTACAAAACGTGCGCGCAATAGAACACGACGACGTCATAGACACAATCAACCGAGTTAGAACGTAACGATGTAATTAGCGGCAAATAGTTTGTCGAACCTCTTCGATCGTTTGTGCAGGGACGGACAAAATGACTTGAAAAGCGTGGCTTCCGTGGGATTAAAACTACTATGCTGAAGTAGGTAAACTCAAAATCCTCCAATTCAAATACGCTACAGGAAACCAAGCTTAGACGTCTACGGCCATACCATCGGGAAAGCACCGGTTCTCGTTCGATCACCGAAGTTAAACCCGGTCGGGCGAAGATAGTACTTAGACGGGTGACCGCTGGGAATACTTCGTGCTGTAGACTTTTTTGGAGTTAGTACACTTTTGGAAATAGTCTCTCTTTATTTCAGAAAAAGAATAAAAGGAAAGCGCGACCTCTGTTTCAGTATAGTAGGGCGAAGCACCTAATTTTCTGCGGGAATATTTCCACCGAGGGCGCGGTGTTAAATCAATTAACTCGCACGCTTTCTCATGAAATACAATTTTTTAGCTGTATTCGTAGCTGCCAGTATAAAAATCACTATTGTGCGTTAGATGGCTGCATGACGTACAAAACGTGCGCGCAATAGAACACCATGGTCGGGCGAAGATAGTACTTAGACGGGTGACCGCTTGGGAATACTTCGTGCTGTAGACTTTTTGGGAGTTAGTACACTTTTGGAAATAGTCTCTCTTTATTTCAGAAAAAGAATAAACGGAAAGGAAAGCGCTACCTCTGTTTCAGTTATAGTAGGGCGAAGCACCTAATTTTCTGCGGGAATATTTCCACCGAGGGCGCGGTGTTAAATCAATTAACTCGCACGCTTTCTCATGAAATACAATTTTTTGCTGTATTCGTAGCTGCCAGTATAAAAATCACTTTTGTGCGTTAGATGGCTGCATGACGTACAAAACGTGCGCGCAATAGAACACCATGGTCGGGCGAAGATAGTACTTAGACGGGTGACCGCTTGGGAATACTTCGTGCTGTAGACTTTTTGGAGTTAGTACACTTTTGGAAATAGTCTCTCTTTATTTCAGAAAAAGAATAAACGGAAAGGAAAGCGCGACCTCTGTTTCAGTTATAATAGGGCGAAGCACCTAATTTTCTGCGGGAATATTTCCACCGAGGGCGCGGTGTTAAATCAATTAACTCGCACGCTTTCTCGTGAAATACAATGTTTTAGCTGTATTCGTAGCTGCCAGTATAAAAATCACTTTTGTGCGTTAGATGGCTGCATGACGTACAAAACGTGCGCGCAATAGAACACGACGACGTCATAGACACAATCAACCGAGTTGGAACGTAACGATGTAATTAGCGGAAATAGTTTGTCGAACCTCTTCGATCGTTTGTGCAGGGACGGACAAAATGACTTGAAAAGCGTGGCTTCCGTGGGATTAAAACTACAATGCTGAAGTAGGTAAACTCAAAATCCTCCAATTCAAATACGCTACAGGAAACCAAGCTTAGACGTCTACGGCCATACCATCGGGAAAGCACCGGTTCTCGTTCGATCACAGAAGTTAAACCCGGTCGGGCGAAGATAGTACTTAGACGGGTGACCGCTTGGGAATACTTCGTGCTGTAGACTTTTTTGGAGTTAGTACACTTTTGGAAATAGTCTCTCTTTATTTCAGAAAAAGAATAAAAGGAAAGCGCGACCTCTGTTTCAGTTATAGTAGGGCGAAGCACCTAATTTTCTGCGGGAATATTTCCACCGAGGGCGCGGTGTTAAATCAATTAACTCGCACGCTTTCTCATGAAATACAATTTTTTAGCTGTATTCGTAGCTGCCAGTATAAAAATCACTATTGTGCGTTAGATGGCTGCATGACGTACAAAACGTGCGCGCAATAGAACACCATGGTCGGGCGAAGATAGTACTTAGACGGGTGACCGCTTGGGAATACTTCGTGCTGTAGACTTTTTGGAGTTAGTACACTTTTGGAAATAGTCTCTCTTTATTTCAAAAAAAGAATAAAAGGAAAGCGCGACCTCTGTTTCAGTTATAGTAGGGCGAAGCACCTAATTTTCTGCGGGAATATTTCCACCGAGGGCGCGGTGTTAAATCAATTAACTCGCACGCTTTCTCATGAAATACAATTTTTTAGCTGTATTCGTAGCTGCCAGTATAAAAATCACTTTTGTGCGTTAGATGGCTGCACGACGTACAAAACGTGCGCGCAATAGAACACCACGACGTCATAGACACAATCAACCGAGTTAGAACGTAACGATGTAATTAGCGGAAATAGTTTGTCGAACCTCTTCGATCGTTTGTGCAGGGACGGACAAAATGACTTGAAAAGCGTGGCTTCCGTGGGATTAAAACTACAATGCTGAAGTAGGTAAACTCAAAATTCTCCAATTCAAATACGCTACAGGAAACCAAGCTTAGACGTCTACGGCCATACCATCGGGAAAGCACCGGTTCTCGTTCGATCACTGAAGTTAAACCCGGTCGGGCGAAGATAGTACTTAGACGGGTGACCGCTTGGGAATACTTCGTGCTGTAGACTTTTTTGGAGTTAGTACACTTTTGGAAATAGTCTCTCTTTATTTCAGAAAAAGAATAAAAGGAAAGCGCGACCTCTGTTTCAGTTATAATAGGGCGAAGCACCTAATTTTCTGCGGGAATATTTCCACCGAGGGCGCCGTGTTAAATCAATTAACTCCACGCTTACTCATGAAATACAATTTTTTAGCTGTATTCGTAGCTGCCAGTATAAAAATCACTTTTGTGCGTTAGATGGCTGCATGACGTACAAAACGTGCGCGCAATAGAACACCATGGTCGGGCGAAGATAGTACTTAGACGGGTGACCGCTTGGGAATACTTCGTGCTGTAGACTTTTTGGGAGTTAGTACACTTTTGGAAATAGTCTCTTTTTATTTCAGAAAAAGAATAAACGGAAAGGAAAGCGCTACCTCTGTTTCAGTTATAGTAGGGCGAAGCACATAATTTTCTGCGGGAATATTTCCACCGAGGGCGCGGTGTTAAATCAATTAACTCGCACGCTTTCTCATGAAATACAATTTTTTGGCTGTATTCGTAGCTGCCAGTATAAAAATCACTTTTGTGCGTTAGATGGCTGCATGACGTACAAAACGTGCGCGCAATAGAACACCATGGTCGGGCGAAGATAGTACTTAGACGGGTGACCGCTTGGGAATACTTCGTGCTGTAGACTTTTTTGGAGTTAGTACACTTTTGGAAATAGTCTCTCTTTATTTCAGAAAAAGAATAAACGGAAAGGAAAGCGCGACCTCTGTTTCAGTTATAATAGGGCGAAGCACCTAATTTTCTGCGGGAATATTTCCACCGAGGGCGCGGTGTTAAATCAATTAACTCGCACGCTTTCTCATGAAATACAATGTTTTAGCTGTATTCGTAGCTGCCAGTATAAAAATCACTTTTGTGCGTTAGATGGCTGCATGACGTACAAAACGTGCGCGCAATAGAACACGACGACGTCATAGACACAATCAACCGAGTTGGAACGTAACGATGTAATTAGCGGAAAATAGTTTGTCGAACCTCTTCGATCGTTTGTGCAGGGACGGACAAAATGACTTGAAAAGCGTGGCTTCCGTGGGATTAAAACTACAATGCTGAAGTAGGTAAACTCAAAATCCCCAAATTCAAATACGCTACAGGAAACCAACCTTAGACGTCTACGGCCATACCATCGGGAAAGCACCGGTTCTCGTTCGATCACCGAAGTTAAACCCGGTCGGGCGAAGATAGTACTTAGACGGGTGACCGCTTGGGAATACTTCGTGCTGTAGACTTTTTTGGAGTTAGTACACTTTTGGAAATAGTCTCTCTTTATTTCAGAAAAAGAATAAAAGGAAAGCGCGACCTCTGTTTCAGTTATAGTAGGGCGAAGCACCTAATTTTCTGCGGGAATATTTCCACCGAGGGCGCGGTGTTAAATCAATTAACTCGCACGCTTTCTCATGAAATACAATTTTTTAGCTGTATTCGTAGCTGCCAGTATAAAAATCACTATTGTGCGTTAGATGGCTGCATGACGTACAAAACGTGCGCGCAATAGAACACCATGGTCGGGCGAAGATAGTACTTAGACGGGTGACCGCTTGGGAATACTTCGTGCTGTAGACTTTTTTGGGAGTTAGTACACTTTTGGAAATAGTCTCTCTTTATTTCAGAAAAAGAATAAACGGAAAGGAAAGCGCTACCTCTGTTTCAGTTATAGTAGGGCGAAGCACCTAATTTTCTGCGGGAATATTTCCACCGAGGGCGCGGTGTTAAATCAATTAACTCGCACGCTTTCTCATGAAATACAATTTTTTAGCTGTATTCGTAGCTGCCAGTATAAAAATCACTTTTGTGCGTTAGATGGCTGCATGACGTACAAAACGTGCGCGCAATAGAACACGACGACGTCATAGACACAATCAACCGAGTTAGAACGTAACGATGTAATTAGCGGCAAATAGTTTGTCGAACCTCTTCGATCGTTTGTGCAGGGACGGACAAAATGACTTGAAAAGCGTGGCTTCCGTGGGATTAAAACTACTATGCTGAAGTAGGTAAACTCAAAATCCTCCAATTCAAATACGCTACAGGAAACCAAGCTTAGACGTCTACGGCCATACCATCGGGAAAGCACCGGTTCTCGTTCGATCACCGAAGTTAAACCCGGTCGGGCGAAGATAGTACTTAGACGGGTGACCGCTTGGGAATACTTCGTGCTGTAGACTTTTTTGGAGTTAGTACACTTTTGGAAATAGTCTCTCTTTATTTCAGAAAAAGAATAAAAGGAAAGCGCGACCTCTGTTTCAGTTATAATAGGGCGAAGCACCTAATTTTCTGCGGGAATATTTCCACCGAGGGCGCCGTGTTAAATCAATTAACTCGCACGCTTTCTCATGAAATACAATTTTTTAGCTGTATTCGTAGCTGCCAGTATAAAAATCACTATTGTGCGTTAGATGGCTGCATGACGTACAAAACGTGCGCGCAATAGAACACCATGGTCGGGCGAAGATAGTACTTAGACGGGTGACCGCTTGGGAATACTTCGTGCTGTAGACTTTTTGGGAGTTAGTACACTTTTGGAAATAGTCTCTCTTTATTTCAGAAAAAGAATAAACGGAAAGGAAAGCGCTACCTCTGTTTCAGTTATAGTAGGGCGAAGCACCTAATTTTCTGCGGGAATATTTCCACCGAGGCGCGGTGTTAAATCAATTAACTCGCACGCTTTCTCATGAAATACAATGTTTTAGCTGTATTCGTAGCTGCCAGTATAAAAATCACTTTTGTGCGTTAGATGGCTGCATGACGTACAAAACGTGCGCGCAATAGAACACGACGACGTCATAGACACAATCAACCGAGTTAGAACGTAACGATGTAATTAGCGGAAAATAGTTTGTCGAACCTCTTCGATCGTTTGTGCAGGGACGGACAAAATGACTTGAAAAGCGTGGCTTCCGTGGGATTAAAACTACAATGCTGAAGTAGGTAAACTCAAAATCCTCCAATTCAAATACGCTACAGGAAACCAAGCTTAGACGTCTACGGCCATACCATCGGGAAAGCACCGGTTCTCGTTCGATCACCGAAGTTAAACCCGGTCGGGCGAAGATAGTACTTAGACGGGTGACCGCTTGGGAATACTTCGTGCTGTAGACTTTTTTGGAGTTAGTACACTTTTGGAAATAGTCTCTCTTTATTTCAGAAAAAGAATAAAAGGAAAGCGCGACCTCTGTTTCAGTTATAATAGGGCGAAGCACCTAATTTTCTGCGGGAATATTTCCACCGAGGGCGCCGTGTTAAATCAATTAACTCCCACGCTTACTCATGAAATACAATTTTTTAGCTGTATTCGTAGCTGCCAGTATAAAAATCACTTTTGTGCGTTAGATGGCTGCATGACGTACAAAACGTGCGCGCAATAGAACACCATGGTCGGGCGAAGATAGTACTTAGACGGGTGACCGCTTGGGAATACTTCGTGCTGTAGACTTTTTTGGGAGTTAGTACACTTTTGGAAATAGTCTCTCTTTATTTCAGAAAAAGAATAAACGGAAAGGAAAGCGCGACCTCTGTTTCAGTTATAGTAGGGCGAAGCACCTAATTTCTGCGGGAATATTTCCACCGAGGGCGCGGTGTTAAATCAATTAACTCGCACGCTTTCTCATGAAATACAATTTTTTAGCTGTATTCGTAGCTGCCAGTATAAAAATCACTTTTGTGCGTTAGATGGCTGCATGACGTACAAAACGTGCGCGCAATAGAACACCATGGTCGGGCGAAGATAGTACTTAGACGGGTGACCGCTTGGGAATACTTCGTGCTGTAGACTTTTTTGGAGTTAGTACACTTTTGGAAATAGTCTCTCTTTATTTCAGAAAAAGAATAAACGGAAAGGAAAGCGCGACCTCTGTTTCAGTTATAATAGGGCGAAGCACCTAATTTTCTGCGGGAATATTTCCACCGAGGGCGCGGTGTTAAATCAATTAACTCGCACGCTTTCTCATGAAATACAATGTTTTAGCTGTATTCGTAGCTGCCAGTATAAAAATCACTTTTGTGCGTTAGATGGCTGCATGACGTACAAAACGTGCGCGCAATAGAACACGACGACGTCATAGACACAATCAACCGAGTTGGAACGTAACGATGTAATTAGCGGAAAATAGTTTGTCGAACCTCTTCGATCGTTTGTGCAGGGACGGACAAAATGACTTGAAAAGCGTGGCTTCCGTGGGATTAAAACTACAATGCTGAAGTAGGTAAACTCAAAATCCCCAATTCAAATACGCTACAGGAAACCAACCTTAGACGTCTACGGCCATACCATCGGGAAAGCACCGGTTCTCGTTCGATCACCGAAGTTAAACCCGGTCGGGCGAAGATAGTACTTAGACGGGTGACCGCTTGGGAATACTTCGTGCTGTAGACTTTTTTGGAGTTAGTACACTTTTGGAAATAGTCTCTCTTTATTTCAGAAAAAGAATAAAAGGAAAGCGCGACCTCTGTTTCAGTTATAGTAGGGCGAAGCACCTAATTTTCTGCGGGAATATTTCCACCGAGGGCGCGGTGTTAAATCAATTAACTCGCACGCTTTCTCATGAAATACAATTTTTTAGCTGTATTCGTAGCTGCCAGTATAAAAATCACTATTGTGCGTTAGATGGCTGCATGACGTACAAAACGTGCGCGCAATAGAACACCATGGTCGGGCGAAGATAGTACTTAGACGGGTGACCGCTTGGGAATACTTCGTGCTGTAGACTTTTTTGGAGTTAGTACACTTTTGGAAATAGTCTCTCTTATTTCAGAAAAAGAATAAACGGAAAGGAAAGCGCGACCTCTGTTTCAGTTATAATAGGGCGAAGCACCTAATTTTCTGCGGGAATATTTCCACCGAGGGCGCGGTGTTAAATCAATTAACTCGCACGCTTTCTCATGAAATACAATGTTTTAGCTGTATTCGTAGCTGCCAGTATAAAAATCACTTTTGTGCGTTAGATGGCTGCATGACGTACAAAACGTGCGCGCAATAGAACACGACGACGTCATAGACACAATCAACCGAGTTAGAACGTAACGATGTAATTAGCGGAAAATAGTTTGTCGAACCTCTTCGATCGTTTGTGCAGGGACGGACAAAATGACTTGAAAAGCGTGGCTTCCGTGGGATTAAAACTACAATGCTGAAGTAGGTAAACTCAAAATCCCCAATTCAAATACGCTACAGGAAACCAACCTTAGACGTCTACGGCCATACCATCGGGAAAGCACCGGTTCTCGTTCGATCACCGAAGTTAAACCCGGTCGGGCGAAGATAGTACTTAGACGGGTGACCGCTTGGGAATACTTCGTGCTGTAGACTTTTTTGGAGTTAGTACACTTTTGGAAATAGTCTCTCTTTATTTCAGAAAAAGAATAAAAGGAAAGCGCGACCTCTGTTTCAGTTATAGTAGGGCGAAGCACCTAATTTTCTGCGGGAATATTTCCACCGAGGGCGCGGTGTTAAATCAATTAACTCGCACGCTTTCTCATGAAATACAATTTTTTAGCTGTATTCGTAGCTGCCAGTATAAAAATCACTATTGTGCGTTAGATGGCTGCATGACGTACAAAACGTGCGCGCAATAGAACACCATGGTCGGGCGAAGATAGTACTTAGACGGGTGACCGCTTGGGAATACTTCGTGCTGTAGACTTTTTTGGGAGTTAGTACACTTTTGGAAATAGTCTCTCTTTATTTCAGAAAAAGAATAAACGGAAAGGAAAGCGCTACCTCTGTTTCAGTTATAGTAGGGCGAAGCACCTAATTTTCTGCGGGAATATTTCCACCGAGGGCGCGGTGTTAAATCAATTAACTCGCACGCTTTCTCATGAAATACAATTTTTTAGCTGTATTCGTAGCTGCCAGTATAAAAATCACTTTTGTGCGTTAGATGGCTGCATGACGTACAAAACGTGCGCGCAATAGAACACGACGACGTCATAGACACAATCAACCGAGTTAGAACGTAACGATGTAATTAGCGGCAAATAGTTTGTCGAACCTCTTCGATCGTTTGTGCAGGGACGGACAAAATGACTTGAAAAGCGTGGCTTCCGTGGGATTAAAACTACAATGCTGAAGTAGGTAAACTCAAAATCCTCCAATTCAAATACGCTACAGGAAACCAAGCTTAGACGTCTACGGCCATACCATCGGGAAAGCACCGGTTCTCGTTCGATCACCGAAGTTAAACCCGGTCGGGCGAAGATAGTACTTAGACGGGTGACCGCTTGGGAATACTTCGTGCTGTAGACTTTTTTGGAGTTAGTACACTTTTGGAAATAGTCTCTCTTTATTTCAGAAAAAGAATAAAAGGAAAGCGCGACCTCTGTTTCAGTTATAATAGGGCGAAGCACCTAATTTTCTGCGGGAATATTTCCACCGAGGGCGCCGTGTTAAATCAATTAACTCGCACGCTTTCTCATGAAATACAATTTTTTAGCTGTATTCGTAGCTGCCAGTATAAAAATCACTATTGTGCGTTAGATGGCTGCATGACGTACAAAACGTGCGCGCAATAGAACACCATGGTCGGGCGAAGATAGTACTTAGACGGGTGACCGCTTGGGAATACTTCGTGCTGTAGACTTTTTTGGGAGTTAGTACACTTTTGGAAATAGTCTCTCTTTATTTCAGAAAAAGAATAAACGGAAAGGAAAGCGCTACCTCTGTTTCAGTTATAGTAGGGCGAAGCACCTAATTTTCTGCGGGAATATTTCCACCGAGGGCGCGGTGTTAAATCAATTAACTCGCACGCTTTCTCATGAAATACAATGTTTTAGCTGTATTCGTAGCTGCCAGTATAAAAATCACTTTTGTGCGTTAGATGGCTGCATGACGTACAAAACGTGCGCGCAATAGAACACGACGACGTCATAGACACAATCAACCGAGTTAGAACGTAACGATGTAATTAGCGGAAAATAGTTTGTCGAACCTCTTCGATCGTTTGTGCAGGGACGGACAAAATGACTTGAAAAGCGTGGCTTCCGTGGGATTAAAACTACAATGCTGAAGTAGGTAAACTCAAAATCCTCCAATTCAAATACGCTACAGGAAACCAAGCTTAGACGTCTACGGCCATACCATCGGGAAAGCACCGGTTCTCGTTCGATCACCGAAGTTAAACCCGGTCGGGCGAAGATAGTACTTAGACGGGTGACCGCTTGGGAATACTTCGTGCTGTAGACTTTTTTGGAGTTAGTACACTTTTGGAAATAGTCTCTCTTTATTTCAAAAAAAGAATAAAAGGAAAGCGCGACCTCTGTTTCAGTTATAGTAGGGCGAAGCACCTAATTTTCTGCGGGAATATTTCCACCGAGGGCGCGGTGTTAAATCAATTAACTCGCACGCTTTCTCATGAAATACAATTTTTTAGCTGTATTCGTAGCTGCCAGTATAAAAATCACTTTTGTGCGTTAGATGGCTGCACGACGTACAAAACGTGCGCGCAATAGAACACCACGACGTCATAGACACAATCAACCGAGTTAGAACGTAACGATGTAATTAGCGGAAATAGTTTGTCGAACCTCTTCGATCGTTTGTGCAGGGACGGACAAATGACTTGAAAAGCGTGGCTTCCGTGGGATTAAAACTACAATGCTGAAGTAGGTAAACTCAAAATTCTCCAATTCAAATACGCTACAGGAAACCAAGCTTAGACGTCTACGGCCATACATCGGGAAAGCACCGGTTCTCGTTCGATCACTGAAGTTAAACCCGGTCGGGCGAAGATAGTACTTAGACGGGTGACCGCTTGGGAATACTTCGTGCTGTAGACTTTTTTGGAGTTAGTACACTTTTGGAAATAGTCTCTCTTTATTTCAGAAAAAGAATAAAAGGAAAGCGCGACCTCTGTTTCAGTTATAATAGGGCGAAGCACCTAATTTTCTGCGGGAATATTTCCACCGAGGGCGCCGTGTTAAATCAATTAACTCCCACGCTTACTCATGAAATACAATTTTTAGCTGTATTCGTAGCTGCCAGTATAAAAATCACTTTTGTGCGTTAGATGGCTGCATGACGTACAAAACGTGCGCGCAATAGAACACGACGACGTCATAGACACAATCAACCGAGTTAGAACGTAACGATGTAATTAGCGGCAAATAGTTGTCGAACCTCTTCGATCGTTTGTGCAGGACGGACAAAATGACTTGAAAAGCGTGGCTTCCGTGGGATTAAAACTACTATGCTGAAGTAGGTAAACTCAAAATCCTCCAATTCAAATACGCTACAGGAAACCAAGCTTAGACGTCTACGGCCATACCATCGGGAAAGCACCGGTTCTCGTTCGATCACCGAAGTTAAAACCGGTCGGGCGAAGATAGTACTTAGACGGGTGACCGCTTGGGAATACTTCGTGCTGTAGACTTTTTTGGAGTTAGTACACTTTTGGAAATAGTCTCTCTTTATTTCAAAAAAAGAATAAAAGGAAAGCGCGACCTCTGTTTCAGTTATAGTAGGGCGAAGCACCTAATTTTCTGCGGGAATATTTCCACCGAGGGCGCGGTGTTAAATCAATTAACTCGCACGCTTTCTCATGAAATACAATTTTTTAGCTGTATTCGTAGCTGCCAGTATAAAAATCACTTTTGTGCGTTAGATGGCTGCATGACGTACAAAACGTGCGCGCAATAGAACACGACGACGTCATAGACACAATCAACCGAGTTAGAACGTAACGATGTAATTAGCGGAAAATAGTTTGTCGAACCTCTTCGATCGTTTGTGCAGGGACGGACAAAATGACTTGAAAAGCGTGGCTTCCGTGGGATTAAAACTACAATGCTGAAGTAGGTAAACTCAAAATTCTCCAATTCAAATACGCTACAGGAAACCAAGCTTAGACGTCTACGGCCATACCATCGGGAAAGCACCGGTTCTCGTTCGATCACCGAAGTTAAACCCGGTCGGGCGAAGATAGTACTTAGACGGGTGACCGCTTGGGAATACTTCGTGCTGTAGACTTTTTTGGAGTTAGTACACTTTTGGAAATAGTCTCTCTTTATTTCAGAAAAAGAATAAAAGGAAAGCGCGACCTCTGTTTCAGTTATAATAGGGCGAAGCACCTAATTTTCTGCGGGAATATTTCCACCGAGGGCGCCGTGTTAAATCAATTAACTCGCACGCTTTCTCATGAAATACAATTTTTTAGCTGTATTCGTAGCTGCCAGTATAAAAATCACTTTTGTGCGTTAGATGGCTGCATGACGTACAAAACGTGCGCGCAATAGAACACCATGGTCGGGCGAAGATAGTACTTAGACGGGTGACCGCTTGGGAATACTTCGTGCTGTAGACTTTTTGGGAGTTAGTACACTTTTGGAAATAGTCTCTCTTTATTTCAGAAAAAGAATAAACGGAAAGGAAAGCGCTACCTCTGTTTCAGTTATAGTAGGGCGAAGCACCTAATTTTCTGCGGGAATATTTCCACCGAGGGCGCGGTGTTAAATCAATTAACTCGCACGCTTTCTCATGAAATACAATGTTTTAGCTGTATTCGTAGCTGCCAGTATAAAAATCACTTTTGTGCGTTAGATGGCTGCATGACGTACAAAACGTGCGCGCAATAGAACACGACGACGTCATAGACACAATCAACCGAGTTAGAACGTAACGATGTAATTAGCGGAAAATAGTTTGTCGAACCTCTTCGATCGTTTGTGCAGGGACGGACAAAATGACTTGAAAAGCGTGGCTTCCGTGGGATTAAAACTACAATGCTGAAGTAGGTAAACTCAAAATCCTCCAATTCAAATACGCTACAGGAAACCAAGCTTAGACGTCTACGGCCATACCATCGGGAAAGCACCGGTTCTCGTTCGATCACCGAAGTTAAACCCGGTCGGGCGAAGATAGTACTTAGACGGGTGACCGCTTGGGAATACTTCGTGCTGTAGACTTTTTTGGAGTTAGTACACTTTTGGAAATAGTCTCTCTTTATTTCAGAAAAAGAATAAAAGGAAAGCGCGACCTCTGTTTCAGTTATAGTAGGGCGAAGCACCTAATTTTCTGCGGGAATATTTCCACCGAGGGCGCGGTGTTAAATCAATTAACTCGCACGCTTTCTCATGAAATACAATTTTTTAGCTGTATTCGTAGCTGCCAGTATAAAAATCACTATTGTGCGTTAGATGGCTGCATGACGTACAAAACGTGCGCGCAATAGAACACCATGGTCGGGCGAAGATAGTACTTAGACGGGTGACCGCTTGGGAATACTTCGTGCTGTAGACTTTTTTGGGAGTTAGTACACTTTTGGAAATAGTCTCTCTTTATTTCAGAAAAAGAATAAACGGAAAGGAAAGCGCTACCTCTGTTTCAGTTATAGTAGGGCGAAGCACCTAATTTTCTGCGGGAATATTTCCACCGAGGGCGCGGTGTTAAATCAATTAACTCGCACGCTTTCTCATGAAATACAATGTTTTAGCTGTATTCGTAGCTGCCAGTATAAAAATCACTTTTGTGCGTTAGATGGCTGCATGACGTACAAAACGTGCGCGCAATAGAACACGACGACGTCATAGACACAATCAACCGAGTTAGAACGTAACGATGTAATTAGCGGAAATAGTTTGTCGAACCTCTTCGATCGTTTGTGCAGGGACGGACAAAATGACTTGAAAAGCGTGGCTTCCGTGGGATTAAAACTACAATGCTGAAGTAGGTAAACTCAAAATCCTCCAATTCAAATACGCTACAGGAAACCAAGCTTAGACGTCTACGGCCATACCATCGGGAAAGCACCGGTTCTCGTTCGATCACCGAAGTTAAACCCGGTCGGGCGAAGATAGTACTTAGACGGGTGACCGCTTGGGAATACTTCGTGCTGTAGACTTTTTTTGGAGTTAGTACACTTTTGGAAATAGTCTCTTTATTTCAAAAAAAGAATAAAAGGAAAGCGCGACCTCTGTTTCAGTTATAGTAGGGCGAAGCACCTAATTTTCTGCGGGAATATTTCCACCGAGGGCGCGGTGTTAAATCAATTAACTCGCACGCTTTCTCATGAAATACAATTTTTTAGCTGTATTCGTAGCTGCCAGTATAAAAATCACTTTTGTGCGTTAGATGGCTGCATGACGTACAAAACGTGCGCGCAATAGAACACCACGACGTCATAGACACAATCAACCGAGTTAGAACGTAACGATGTAATTAGCGGAAAATAGTTTGTCGAACCTCTTCGATCGTTTGTGCAGGGACGGACAAAATGACTTGAAAAGCGTGGCTTCCGTGGGATTAAAACTACAATGCTGAAGTAGGTAAACTCAAAATTCTCCAATTCAAATACGCTACAGGAAACCAAGCTTAGACGTCTACGGCCATACCATCGGGAAAGCACCGGTTCTCGTTCGATCACTGAAGTTAAACCCGGTCGGGCGAAGATAGTACTTAGACGGGTGACCGCTTGGGAATACTTCGTGCTGTAGACTTTTTGGAGTTAGTACACTTTTGGAAATAGTCTCTCTTTATTTCAGAAAAAGAATAAAAGGAAAGCGCGACCTCTGTTTCAGTTATAATAGGGCGAAGCACCTAATTTTCTGCGGGAATATTTCCACCGAGGGCGCCGTGTTAAATCAATTAACTCGCACGCTTTCTCATGAAATACAATTTTTTAGCTGTATTCGTAGCTGCCAGTATAAAAATCACTTTTGTGCGTTAGATGGCTGCATGACGTACAAAACGTGCGCGCAATAGAACACCATGGTCGGGCGAAGATAGTACTTAGACGGGTGACCGCTTGGGAATACTTCGTGCTGTAGACTTTTTGGGAGTTAGTACACTTTTGGAAATAGTCTCTCTTTATTTCAGAAAAAGAATAAACGGAAAGGAAAGCGCTACCTCTGTTTCAGTTATAGTAGGGCGAAGCACCTAATTTTCTGCGGGAATATTTCCACCGAGGGCGCGGTGTTAAATCAATTAACTCGCACGCTTTCTCATGAAATACAATTTTTTAGCTGTATTCGTAGCTGCCAGTATAAAAATCACTTTTGTGCGTTAGATGGCTGCATGACGTACAAAACGTGCGCGCAATAGAACACGACGACGTCATAGACACAATCAACCGAGTTAGAACGTAACGATGTAATTAGCGGAAAATAGTTTGTCGAACCTCTTCGATCGTTTGTGCAGGGACGGACAAAATGAGTTGAAAAGCGTGGCTTCCGTGGGATTAAAACTACAATGCTGAAGTAGGTAAACTCAAAATCCTCCAATTCAAATACGCTACAGGAAACCAAGCTTAGACGTCTACGGCCATACCATCGGGAAAGCACCGGTTCTCGTTCGATCACCGAAGTTAAACCCGGTCGGGCGAAGATAGTACTTAGACGGGTGACCGCTTGGGAATACTTCGTGCTGTAGACTTTTTTGGAGTTAGTACACTTTTGGAAATAGTCTCTCTTTATTTCAAAAAAAGAATAAAAGGAAAGCGCGACCTCTGTTTCAGTTATAGTAGGGCGAAGCACCTAATTTTCTGCGGGAATATTTCCACGGAGGGCGCGGTGTTAAATCAATTAACTCGCACGCTTTCTCATGAAATACAATTTTTTAGCTGTATTCGTAGCTGCCAGTATAAAAATCACTTTTGTGCGTTAGATGGCTGCACGACGTACAAAACGTGCGCGCAATAGAACACCACGACGTCATAGACACAATCAACCGAGTTAGAACGTAACGATGTAATTAGCGGAAAATAGTTTGTCGAACCTCTTCGATCGTTTGTGCAGGGACGGACAAAATGACTTGAAAAGCGTGGCTTCCGTGGGATTAAAACTACAATGCTGAAGTCGGTAAACTCAAATTCTCCAATTCAAATACGCTACAGGAAACCAAGCTTAGACGTCTACGGCCATACCATCGGGAAAGCACCGGTTCTCGTTCGATCACCGAAGTTACACCCGGTCGGGCGAAGATAGTACTTAGACGGGTGACCGCTTGGGAATACTTCGTGCTGTAGACTTTTTTTGGAGTTAGTACACTTTTGGAAATAGTCTCTCTTTATTTCAGAAAAAGAATAAAAGGAAAGCGCGACCTCTGTTTCAGTTATAGTAGGGCGAAGCACCTAATTTTCTGCGGGAATATTTCCACCGAGGGCGCGGTGTTAAATCAATTAACTCGCACGCTTTCTCATGAAATACAATTTTTAGCTGTATTCGTAGCTGCCAGTATAAAAATCACTATTGTGCGTTAGATGGCTGCATGACGTACAAAACGTGCGCGCAATAGAACACCATGGTCGGGCGAAGATAGTACTTAGACGGGTGACCGCTTGGGAATACTTCGTGCTGTAGACTTTTTTGGGAGTTAGTACACTTTTGGAAATAGTTTCTCTTTATTTCAGAAAAAGAATAAACGGAAAGGAAAGCGCTACCTCTGTTTCAGTTATAGTATGGCGAAGCACCTAATTTTCTGCGGGAATATTTCCACCGAGGGCGCGGTGTTAAATCAATTAACTCGCACGCTTTCTCATGAAATACAGTGTTTTAGCTGTATTCGTAGCTGCCAGTATAAAAATCACTTTTGTGCGTTAGATGGCTGCATGACGTACAAAACGTGCGCGCAATAGAACACGACGACGTCATAGACACAATCAACCGAGTTAGAACGTAACGATGTAATTAGCGGAAAATAGTTTGTCGAACCTCTTCGATCGTTTCTGCAGGGACGGACAAAATGACTTGAAAGCGTGGCTTCCGTCGGGATTAAAACTACAATGCTGACAGTAGTAAACCGGTCGGGCGAAGATAGTATTAGACGGGTGACCGCTTGGGAATAATTCGTGCTCGTAGACTTTTTGGAGTTAGTACACTTTTCATTAAATCAATTAACTCGCACGCTTTCATGAAATACAATGTTTTAGCTGTATTCGTAGCTGCCAGTATAAAAATCACTTTTGTGCGTTAGATGGCTGCATGACGTACAAAACGTGCGCGCAATAGAACACGACGACGTCATAGACACAATCAACCGAGTTGGAACGTAACGATGTAATTAGCGGAAAACAGTTTGTCGAACCTCTTCGATCGTTTGTGCAGGGACGACAAATGACTTGAAAAGCGTGGCTTCCGTGGATTAAACTACAATGCTGAAGTAGGTAAACTCAAAATCCCCAATTCAAATACGCTACAGGAAACCAACTTAGACGTCTACGGCATACCATCGGGAAAGCACGGTTCTCGTTCGATCACCGAAGTTAAACCGGTCGGGCGAAGATAGTACTTAGACGGGTGACCGCTTGGGAATACTTCGTGCTGTAGACTTTTTTGGAGTTAGTACACTTTTGGAAATAGTCTCTCTTATTTCAGAAAAAGAATAAAAGGAAAGCGCGACCTCTGTTTCAGTTATAGTAGGGCGAAGCACCTAATTTTCTGCGGGAATATTTCCACCGAGGGCGCGGTGTTAAATCAATTAACTCGCACGCTTTCTCATGAAATACAATTTTTTAGCTGTATTCGTAGCTGCCAGTATAAAAATCACTATTGTGCGTTAGATGGCTGCATGACGTACAAAACGTGCGCGCAATAGAACACCATGGTCGGGCGAAGATAGTACTTAGACGGGTGACCGCTTGGGAATACTTCGTGCTGTAGACTTTTTTGGGAGTTAGTACACTTTTGGAAATAGTCTCTCTTTATTTCAGAAAAAGAATAAACGGAAAGGAAAGCGCTACTCTGTTTCAGTTATAGTAGGGCGAAGCACCTAATTTTCTGCGGGAATATTTCCACCGAGGGCGCGGTGTTAAATCAATTAACTCCACGCTTACTCATGAAATACAATTTTTTAGCTGTATTCGTAGCTGCCAGTTAAAAATCACTTTTGTGCGTTAGATGGTGCATGACGTACAAAACGGGCGCGCAATAGAAACACCATGGTCGGGCGGAGCGAAGATAATACTTAGACGGGTGACCGCTTGGGAATACTTCCGGGCTGTAGACTTTTTTGGGAGTTAGTACACTTTTGGAAATAGTCTCTCTTTATTCAGAAAAAGAATAAACGGAAAGGAAAGCGCTACCTCTGTTTCAGTTATAGTAGGGCGAAGCACCTAATTTTCTGCGGGAATATTTCCACCGAGGGCGGGTGTTAAATCAATTAACTCGCACGCTTTCTCATGAAATACAATTTTTTAGCTGTATTCGTAGCTGCCAGTATAAAAATCACTTTTGTGCGTTAGATGGCTGCATGACGTACAAAAACGTGCGCGCAATAGAACACCATGGTCGGGCGAAGATAGTATAGACGGGTGACCGCTTGGGAATACTTCGTGCTGTAGACTTTTTTGGGAGTTAGTACACTTTTGGAAATAGTCTCTCTTTATTTCAGAAAAAGAATAAACGGAAAGGAAAGCGCTACCCTGTTTCAGTTATAGTGGCGAAGCACCTAATTTCTGCGGGAATATTCCACCGAGGGCGCGGTGTTAAATCAATTAACTCGCACGCTTTCTCATGAAATACAATTTTTTAGCTGTATTCGTAGCTGCCAGTATAAAAATCACTTTTGTGCGTTAGATGGCTGCATGACGTACAAAACGTGCGCGCAATAGAACACAACAAGACGTCATAGACACAATCAACCGAGTTAGAACGTAACGATGTAATTAGCGGAAAATAGTTTGTCGAACCTCTTCGATCGTTTGTGCAGGGACGGACAAAATGACTTGAAAAGCGTGGCTTCCGTGGGATTAAAACTACAATGCTGAAGTAGGTAAACTCAAAATCCTCCAATTCAAATACGCTACAGGAAACAAGCTTAGACGTCTACGGCCATACCATCGGGAAAGCACCGGTTCTCGTTCGATCACCGAAGTTAAATCCGGTCGGGCGAAGATAGTACTTAGACGGGTGACCGCTTGGGAATACTTCGTGCTGTAGACTTTTTTGGAGTTAGTACACTTTTGGAAATATCTCTCTTTATTTCAAAAAGAATAAAAGGAAAGCGCGACCTCTGTTTCAGTTATAGTAGGGCGAAGCACCTAATTTTCTGCGGGAATATTTCCACCGAGGGCGCGGTGTTAAACAATTAACTCGCACGCTTTCTCATGAAATACAATTTTTAGCTGTATTCGTAGCTGCCAGTATAAAAATCACTTTTGTGCGTTAGATGGCTGCACGACGTACAAAACGTGCGCGCAATAGAACACCACGACGTCATAGACACAATCAACCGAGTTAGAACGTAACGACGTAATTAGCGGAAAATAGTTTGTCGAACCTCTTCGATCGTTTGTGCAGGGACGGACAAAATGACTTGAAAAGCGTGGCTTCCGGGGGATTAAAACTACAATGCTGAAGTCG